>CM035846.1:100827371-103346537 GCA_020510985.1 Pholidichthys leucotaenia
TGCAAGGACTTTATCATGTCTCCACCGATAACGCCCTTCTCCCAGTGCTCTAGAGCACCCGGTCAAAATGTGATTCAAAGTACTAGGGGACATACTGCACAGCTTACAAGATGAATCCTCATCTTTGTACCAAAGTTTTAAATTACTTGGTGTTGGTAAAAGATCGGTCACTGCACGGAGAAGAAAAGCCAACTTGCCCTGGTCCGTGCCCCAGATATCATTCCAGGACAGTGATCGTTCTAGTGCATGGTTCCACTGCATCCACTGCCCTTGAGAGGCAAGCCCTGTGGCTTTCACACAGCGGTCCTCTTCCACTGCCTCTCTGACCCTCTGTACTACGAATCTTCTCCTGCCTTTGGTGTCAGCTTTGCTCCACCTTTTACCATTGTAATTTCCTAGCCCGAGTCGTCCCTGACAAACTACGCCGACGATTTCGTCATGTCTCCAGTATGCTTCAGCTTCCCTGACAGCTTCCTGGGGTCTCCATTTCCTACCACACTTAATGGCTATGTTGGAATGCCTGACCTTCTTATCATCAGAATAGAGCAGAGAACAAACAGACCCTGCCTTAGTGGCCTTGAACTCCTCCACCACCGATGAGATTGGTAGGCGAAGCTTGGAAGTCTTACTGTAGAGATTAACTGAACTGAAGGATGGGGGAACTCCTAGCCATCTGCGAATAAATTTGCTACAGAGTCTCTCCATTGCTTCTACTCTGGTAACAGCAAAATCATATAGCAGGAATGGCCACTGCAACCTGGGTATGATGCCATACTGAAAGCACCATACCTTAAACCTCCCAAGCAAGTGGCTTCTGTCAATTGCCTTGAGCCAGCTACACAAACTAGCCATGGTCTGCTTTAAATTCCCCCTATCATTTAAGGTACAATCGTAGTACTTTCCCAGGCATCGTACTCCTTGTTCTTGAATTGATGGAATTACAGTCCCTTCGATGCTGAAAATGCTTTCCATCAGCTTTCCTTTCATAATGCTCAGACTCCTAGACTTTCCTGGATAAACTGCATTCGTGACCAAGCTGCCATCTTCTCCAATGAGCCTAGGATCCAATGCATTCCTTGCACTGACGGAGTCATTACGGTTGTATCATCCATAAAGGCTCTACAAGCTGGATGCCTAGTGCCATCATCTGCTTTTGGGCCTCTGCATTGTATCCCTCCTACCTTCAATATCAAATTCATAGCAGCCACAAACAAAGCCACAGATATTGTGCACCCTGCCATGATGCCTTTTTCGAGTCTCTGCCATTCGGTGGTAAAATCTCCAACAGTAAACCTCATCCTCAGGAAATTCATATGGGACATCACAAGCTTAATCACCTCTGATGGTACTTGGTAGTATTCCAGTGCTTTACGGATCAGTTGGTGGGGTACACTTGGATAAGCTTTGGCAAGGTCTAGCCAGACAACAGAAAGGGTGGTGTTATTCTTTTTTGCCTCTTTAATGACTTGGCTAATCACTGACGTATGCTCCAAGCAACCAGAGTATCCCGGGATGCCTCCTTTCTGGACACTTGTGTCAACAAACTTATTAGTAAGTAAATATGACATTAACCGCTTAGCAATGATAGACCAGAATATCTTCCCTTCAACATCTAGGAGGGAAATCTCTCGAAACTGGTCAAGTCCAGATGAATTTAATCCTTTAAGAACAAAGCAGCCCTCAGCCAGTGTCCAAAACCAGGGCTCTTGTTTCTTCTTCCAAAGAACTCGTAACAGTTTTGCCAGCCTTCTCAACAAGCGGGGACAGTTTTTATAGATTTTATAAGCTGTACCTGATGGTCCTGGAGCAGAACCTGCCCGGGCTTTCTTCACTACATCCTTTACTTCTTCAAAAGTGAAGTCTGCTATATTGAAAGGGAAGTGTGGCTTAAGTGGCGGCAGTTGGAAAGGGCAATCTCCCAATGGGACGTCTCTATTGGGATCCCCATGTGCCGCTGCCACACTTTCCTCAACTTCTTCTTTTGAACACATCAGCCTTCCACTTCTGGGCTTGCCGAGGAGATTGGCTATAAACCTGAAGGGGTTACTAAAAAAGGCCTTCCTCTGTCGCCGCTTCTCTCTCTGCTTTCTCCGTCTTGTTTCTGCCCTGCAAAGTTGGAGCAATTTATTCCGCAACTCTCCATTTAACTCATTTAGGGCCTCTCTTTCATCTTCATTCCCTTTCCGCCACCTTTTTTTAATTGATCTTAAATCCCTCCACACTTCTGCAATCTGACGCTGCCTTCTGGAGGGTCCTGCCGGTGGCTTGACACCTTTGTCTTTTTTCACTCCAAAGGTGTCCTGACATGCCTGATACACATACACAGTGTGTACCATGGTCTTGATCTTCCTGGCTACATCTCCTTTCAAGATGTTATCAAGTGAGATACTTAAGTCCTCATCCAATTGTGCCCATCTGCGGTCATTTGCTGGTGGGAGATTCAGCCGGGGTTTCTTCATGATACTTCCCAGCCTATTATATTCACCTCCGCTGCCTGTGCTCTGATTAACTTCAGCAGAGAGGTCTGGGTCACTGTGGTTTGCCTCCTGGTCCCCAACCTCCGCCGTCTGACAAGTAGAGCTAATAAACTCCGAGATTTTCCTCTGGGAGGCGTTAGATACTTTGCGTTGCTGTAGTCGTTGTTTGCACTTCGTCTTGCCTTGGTGAATTCTCACACCTCGTTCATTTTTGAACATTCCACCGCAGAAGTTGCATCTTCTTGTAGCTTCACCCTCATCCTGCATCACTTCCAAACTCGTAGTCCTTAAGCCGATGTCCTGGTCATTAGCCATGTGGTCCGTCCTTAGTGGCAGATTATCCTCCCCCCCTCCTCGGTCTGCCTGGGGGTATTCTCTCTGTTCAGTACTTGTAGCTTGTTTGTGCAGTGCTTTGGGGTGCCAGCCCTAACACTAACGCGTGCCGTCTTTCCGAGCTGCCTTCCATTCTTTCATGGATGTCAGTGGGTCTTCCCCCACCGCCAATGGGCCTTTCCCCATAGTCACAACAACATAAGAGAAATAAACATCAAAGATGCTTTGCTACAAGCAGAAACTGCAAAAGCAAAATAGATGAGACATCAGTTTCTCTTCTTAACAGTCCTGGTGGATGAGTGGTCAAAACTTCGTTAGAGGATCCCTCCTGCATCATCAGCAGGTGTCTCAGGGTCATCGGCGTTTCGCCCCTGAACCTGTACGCCTCGCCTGAGTGGGGCAGCAAAGATTAATCTTCACTTGCAGAAGGGTTCCAACCACGGTCTCTTGTGAGCCACAACCACCTTGAACTAGCCTCTGCCACTGAGGCTATATCCCCAATGGCTTTCCTAAGATGTTTAGGTTCCAGACCTATCTTATGTAAAAAATGATACAAAGATGCAGCTGGAAACCCACGACAACCAACCTCAACGGGGAATAAAGTAGTGTGCCACGCTTTAATCCGAGCCTCATCAACCAGGTCCTGATATTTTTCCTTCTTGAGCTCGTGAGATATATCCAGCCTCTCCTCCCAAGGCACTGTAAGCTCAACTATTACAATGGATTTTGCACTCCGAGAGCAAAGAATCATGTCCGGGCGGAGAGTAGTTATTACTACTTCTTCTGGGAAGACGAGCTTCTTTTTTAGGTCAACGTGCAACTCCCAATCTGATGCTTTATGCAAAACAGAGGGGCGCATTCTGACAGTTGTTTTCTTCAGAGACTTGTTTCCTGGCTTTTGAAAGCTAATGACCTGAAATGATGTTGCCTGATGGTTGTTGGCTCTAATCCTTTGAAATTCAACCCACTTTGCCATTTCTGCAAGGACTTTATCATGTCTCCACCGATAACGCCCTTCTCCCAGTGCTCTAGAGCACCCGGTCAAAATGTGATTCAAAGTACTAGGGGACATACTGCACAGCTTACAAGATGAATCCTCATCTTTGTACCAAAGTTTTAAATTACTTGGTGTTGGTAAAAGATCGGTCACTGCACGGAGAAGAAAAGCCAACTTGCCCTGGTCCGTGCCCCAGATATCATTCCAGGACAGTGATCGTTCTAGTGCATGGTTCCACTGCATCCACTGCCCTTGAGAGGCAAGCCCTGTGGCTTTCACACAGCGGTCCTCTTCCACTGCCTCTCTGACCCTCTGTACTACGAATCTTCTCCTGCCTTTGGTGTCAGCTTTGCTCCACCTTTTACCATTGTAATTTCCTAGCCCGAGTCGTCCCTGACAAACTACGCCGACGATTTCGTCATGTCTCCAGTATGCTTCAGCTTCCCTGACAGCTTCCTGGGGTCTCCATTTCCTACCACACTTAATGGCTATGTTGGAATGCCTGACCTTCTTATCATCAGAATAGAGCAGAGAACAAACAGACCCTGCCTTAGTGGCCTTGAACTCCTCCACCACCGATGAGATTGGTAGGCGAAGCTTGGAAGTCTTACTGTAGAGATTAACTGAACTGAAGGATGGGGGAACTCCTAGCCATCTGCGAATAAATTTGCTACAGAGTCTCTCCATTGCTTCTACTCTGGTAACAGCAAAATCATATAGCAGGAATGGCCACTGCAACCTGGGTATGATGCCATACTGAAAGCACCATACCTTAAACCTCCCAAGCAAGTGGCTTCTGTCAATTGCCTTGAGCCAGCTACACAAACTAGCCATGGTCTGCTTTAAATTCCCCCTATCATTTAAGGTACAATCGTAGTACTTTCCCAGGCATCGTACTCCCTGTTCTTGAATTGATGGAATTACAGTCCCTTCGATGCTGAAAATGCTTTCCATCAGCTTTCCTTTCATAATGCTCAGACTCCTAGACTTTCCTGGATAAACTGCATTCGTGACCAAGCTGCCATCTTCTCCAATGAGCCTAGGATCCAATGCATTCCTTGCACTGACGGAGTCATTACGGTTGTATCATCCATAAAGGCTCTACAAGCTGGATGCCTAGTGCCATCATCTGCTTTTGGGCCTCTGCATTGTATCCCTCCTACCTTCAATATCAAATTCATAGCAGCCACAAACAAAGCCACAGATATTGTGCACCCTGCCATGATGCCTTTTTCGAGTCTCTGCCATTCGGTGGTAAAATCTCCAACAGTAAACCTCATCCTCAGGAAATTCATATGGGACATCACAAGCTTAATCACCTCTGATGGTACTTGGTAGTATTCCAGTGCTTTACGGATCAGTTGGTGGGGTACACTTGGATAAGCTTTGGCAAGGTCTAGCCAGACAACAGAAAGGGTGGTGTTATTCTTTTTTGCCTCTTTAATGACTTGGCTAATCACTGACGTATGCTCCAAGCAACCAGAGTATCCCGGGATGCCTCCTTTCTGGACACTTGTGTCAACAAACTTATTAGTAAGTAAATATGACATTAACCGCTTAGCAATGATAGACCAGAATATCTTCCCTTCAACATCTAGGAGGGAAATCTCTCGAAACTGGTCAAGTCCAGATGAATTTAATCCTTTAGAACAAAGCAGCCCTCAGCCAGTGTCCAAAACCAGGGCTCTTGTTTCTTCTTCCAAAGAACTCGTAACAGTTTTGCCAGCCTTCTCAACAAGCGGGGACAGTTTTTATAGATTTTATAAGCTGTACCTGATGGTCCTGGAGCAGAACCTGCCCGGGCTTTCTTCACTACATCCTTTACTTCTTCAAAAGTGAAGTCTGCTATATTGAAAGGGAAGTGTGGCTTAAGTGGCGGCAGTTGGAAAGGGCAATCTCCCAATGGGACGTCTCTATTGGGATCCCCATGTGCCGCTGCCACACTTTCCTCAACTTCTTCTTTTGAACACATCAGCCTTCCACTTCTGGGCTTGCCGAGGAGATTGGCTATAAACCTGAAGGGGTTACTAAAAAAGGCCTTCCTCTGTCGCCGCTTCTCTCTCTGCTTTCTCCGTCTTGTTTCTGCCCTGCAAAGTTGGAGCAATTTATTCCGCAACTCTCCATTTAACTCATTTAGGGCCTCTCTTTCATCTTCATTCCCTTTCCGCCACCTTTTTTTAATTGATCTTAAATCCCTCCACACTTCTGCAATCTGACGCTGCCTTCTGGAGGGTCCTGCCGGTGGCTTGACACCTTTGTCTTTTTTCACTCCAAAGGTGTCCTGACATGCCTGATACACATACACAGTGTGTACCATGGTCTTGATCTTCCTGGCTACATCTCCTTTCAAGATGTTATCAAGTGAGATACTTAAGTCCTCATCCAATTGTGCCCATCTGCGGTCATTTGCTGGTGGGAGATTCAGCCGGGGTTTCTTCATGATACTTCCCAGCCTATTATATTCACCTCCGCTGCCTGTGCTCTGATTAACTTCAGCAGAGAGGTCTGGGTCACTGTGGTTTGCCTCCTGGTCCCCAACCTCCGCCGTCTGACAAGTAGAGCTAATAAACTCCGAGATATTCCTCTGGGAGGCGTTAGATACTTTGCGTTGCTGTAGTCGTTGTTTGCACTTCGTCTTGCCTTGGTGAATTCTCACACCTCGTTCATTTTTGAACATTCCACCGCAGAAGTTGCATCTTCTTGTAGCTTCACCCTCATCCTGCATCACTTCCAAACTCGTAGTCCTTAAGCCGATGTCCTGGTCATTAGCCATGTGGTCCGTCCTTAGTGGCAGATTATCCTCCCCCCCCCTCGGTCTGCCTGGGGGTATTCTCTCTGTTCAGTACTTGTAGCTTGTTTGTGCAGTGCTTTGGGGTGCCAGCCCTAACACTAACGCGTGCCGTCTTTCCGAGCTGCCTTCCATTCTTTCATGGATGTCAGTGGGTCTTCCCCCACCGCCAATGGGCCTTTCCCCATAGTCACAACAACATAAGAGAAATAAACATCAAAGATGCTTTGCTACAAGCAGAAACTGCAAAAGCAAAATAGATGAGACAACAGTTTCTCTTCTTAACAGTCCTGGTGGATGAGTGGTCAAAACTTCGTTAGAGGATCCCTCCTGCATCATCAGCAGGTGTCTCAGGGTCATCGGCGTTTCGCCCCTGAACCTGTACGCCTCGCCTGAGTGGGGCAGCAAAGATTAATCTTCACTTGCAGAAGGGTTCCAACCACGGTCTCTTGTGAGCCACAACCACCTTGAACTAGCCTCTGCCACTGAGGCTATATCCCCAATGGCTTTCCTAAGATGTTTAGGTTCCAGACCTATCTTATGTAAAAAATGATACAAAGATGCAGCTGGAAACCCACGACAACCAACCTCAACGGGGAATAAAGTAGTGTGCCACGCTTTAATCCGAGCCTCATCAACCAGGTCCTGATATTTTTCCTTCTTGAGCTCGTGAGATATATCCAGCCTCTCCTCCCAAGGCACTGTAAGCTCAACTATTACAATGGATTTTGCACTCCGAGAGCAAAGAATCATGTCCGGGCGGAGAGTAGTTATTACTACTTCTTCTGGGAAGACGAGCTTCTTTTTTAGGTCAACGTGCAACTCCCAATCTGATGCTTTATGCAAAACAGAGGGGCGCATTCTGACAGTTGTTTTCTTCGGAGACTTGTTTCCTGGCTTTTGAAAGCTAATGACCTGAAATGATGTTGCCTGATGGTTGTTGGCTCTAATCCTTTGAAATTCTACCCACTTTGCCATGTCTGCAAGGACTTTATCATGTCTCCACCGATAACGCCCTTCTCCCAGTGCTCTAGAGCACCCGGTCAAAATGTGATTCAAAGTACTAGGGGACATACTGCACAGCTTACAAGATGAATCCTCATCTTTGTACCAAAGTTTTAAATTACTTGGTGTTGGTAAAAGATCGGTCACTGAACGGAGAAGAAAAGCCAACTTGCCCTGGTCCGTGCCCCAGATATCATTCCAGGACAGTGATCGTTCAAGTGCATGGTTCCACTGCATCCACTGCCCTTGAGAGGCAAGCCCTGTGGCTTTCACACAGCGGTCCTCTTCCACTGCCTCTCTGACCCTCTGTACTACGAATCTTCTCCTGCCTTTGGTGTCAGCTTTGCTCCACCTTTTACCATTGTAATTTCCTAGCTTGAGTCGTCCCTGACAAACTACGCCGACAATTTCGTCATGTCTCCAGTATGCTTCAGCTTCCCTGACAGCTTCCTGGGGTCTCCATTTCCTACCACACTTAATGGCTATGTTGGAATGCCTGACCTTCTTATCATCAGAATAGAGCAGAGAACAAACAGACCCTGCCTTAGTGGCCTTGAACTCCCCCACCACCGATGAGATTGGTAGGCGAAGCTTGGAAGTCTTACTGTAGAGATTAACTGAACTGAAGGATGGGGGAACTCCTAGCCATCTGCGAATAAATTTGCTACAGAGTCTCTCCATTGCTTCTACTCTGGTAACAGCAAAATCATATAGCAGAAATGGCCACTGCAACCTGGGTATGATACCATACTGAAAGCACCATACCTTAAACCTCCCAAGCAAGTGGCTTCTGTCAATTGCCTTAAGCCAGCTACACAAACTAACCATGGTCTGCTTTAAATTCCCCCTATCATTTAAGGTACAATCGTAGTACTTTCCCAGGCATCGTACTCCCTGTTCTTGAATTGATGGAATTACAGTCCCTTCGATGCTGAAAATGCTTTCCATCAACTTTCCTTTCATAATGCTCAGACTCCTAGACTTTCCTGGATTAAACTGCATTCGTGACCAAGCTGCCATCTTCTCCAATGAGCCTAGGCTATTATTAGCTATAATATTTAAATTTGTTTGATGATCTGAAACATTTAAGTGTGACAAACATACAATAAAATGAGAAATAAAGAAGGGGGCAAATGCTTTTTCACACCACTGTAAGTAAGGTAGTACGGTGGTTAGCATTGTTGCCTCACCGCTCAAAGGTTCCAGTTTTGAATTCCCAGGTTGGCAGAAGTGGGAGCCTTTCTGTATGGAGTTCACATGTTCTCCCGGTGCTTTGTGGATTTACTCCAGGTGCTCCGGTTTCCTCCCGCAGTCCAAAGACATGCATGTTAGGTTAATTGGTGATTCTAAATTGTCCCTATGTATCTGTCTCTTATAGTCCCTTAGAATAGAGGCTTTGTGTACCTACTAGTTAAATGCTTTGAGTGGTCTTTGTGACTAGATAAGCACTACAGTGGTGTGAAAAAGTGTTTTTCCCCTCTCTGATTTCTCATTTTTTTTTATGTTTGTCCCATTTAAATGTTTCAGTTTGTCAAACAAATTTAAATATTAGACAAAGATAAAACAAGTAAACACAAAATGCAGTTTTTAAACTAGAAAAGCACTCGGAGAGCGCAGACCTCCGCCAAGCGCCACAGTTCCCCCCATACAGTGTTTGTGTGTACGTTTTCAGATTCCTTGACCATGAAAACATGACTAGCAATTGGATTGACAATGATAGGATTAGTGGTTCAGTAGTTATTCATGAAAATGGCATTTTCCGTAATGGCGGTTTTCTTCTGGACCGTGATCTGGATCACCTACAAAATCTAATCATCTGTAGGATACCCCATTTCTGACAATCTGTGAAAATTTCATGAAAATCCGTCCATAACTATTTGAGTTATTTTGCTAACAAACAAACAAACAAACAAACAAACAAACAAACAAACAAACGCCGATGAAAACATAGCCTCCTTGGCGGAGGTAATGAAGGTGTTTATCATTAAGGGAAAACAATCCAAACCTACATGGCCTTGTGTGAAAAAGTGATTGCCCCCTACACCTAATAACTGGTTGGACCAGCCTTAGCAGCAACATCTGCAATCAGGCATTTGTGATAACTGGCAATGAGTCTTTTACAGCGCTGTGGAGGAATTTTGGCTCACTCATCTTTGCAGAATTGTTGTAATTCAGCCACATTGGAGGGTTTTTGAGCATGAACCACCTTTTAAAGGTCATGCCACAGATTCAGCTCAGGATTTTGACTAGGCCACTCCAAAGTCTTCATTTTGTTTTTCTTAAGCCATTCAGAGGTGGACTTGGTGGTATGTTTTGGATCATTGTCCTTCTGCAGAACCCAAGTGCACTTCAGCTTGAGGTCACAAACAGATGGCCGGACATTGTCCTTCAGAATTTTTTGGTAGACAGCAGAATTCATGGTTCCATTTATCACAGCAAGACTTCCAGGTCCTGAAGCAGCAAAACAGCCCCAGACCATCACACTACCACCACCATATTTTACTACTGGTATGACGTTCCTTTTCTGAAATGCTGTGTTGTTTTTACCTCAGATGTAATGGGACACACACTTTCCAGAAAGTTCAGTTTTTGTGTAACCCAGTGTTAAAAACGTGGATGGAATTATGAATGTCGATACCACTTTAAGAAGAAGGGGGGACATTCATTTCACAATGGGAGTAGATAGTTTAACGGGAATTAAATTATAAATATTGATACCACTTTTAAAAAGAAAAACACCCATTTCACAATGGGAGTAAATGATTTAAATATGAATATTTAAATAAATATATATTCATAAATAGTTAGGAACGTTTTCTAGAATATTCTGATAAAGTTCCTAGTATTGTGTGTTGATATTTATTGTAACCAATGGCTGCACCGTTGCTGGGTCACGCCAGCCAATGGGTTAAGCGCTCTCTCCCTGGGTCTGGGATGACTTGCATTTTTGGCTCAGTCACGCCAGACGCCGAAAGACACAGACCAGAGAGAGAGACGGTCCTTGGTGATATGGCAACGCTAACATGCTAATAGCAGCCTTTGCCTGGATAAAACCCTTGAAATTGATTGGGATCCAAAGGCTGCCGACGCCGATGAGTGCGGGAACCCCATTGACGCACAAGCCACTTAGCATGGTCAGGTTCTTTTCTTTTTTTTCTTCCTTTGGACTGGTTTGACCAGAGCGTGGATTCTCCAAATCTGGATGGTGAGCCGAAGCCCGAACCCTAGAAACTGCTAGAAGTGACCCAATTGGTCACCTGGAACTGATACAACAGAACTGTGAATATTGTAACTATATTTTGAAGTACTTTATTGTTATTTTCTTTTATTATTGTGACAAGTGTGTGTTTTTTTATTGTACATATTTGTAAATAATACACATTTGTTAAAATAATATATATAGTTGCAAGTTCCATATACGGCTGTGCATGTGTCATCTGTTGTTGCACCTCCCAGGCTCCTACGAACCCAGAGTCGGTCTGACCTGGCCCAATTATCCCTTTTCCCTCAGGTAGTAAAGTTAAGGTAAATACATTGCCATAACACAACACTACCAAAAGGGTACTACACCTAAAGTGAGTAGGGTGAGTGGGTGTTAGTAAGGGTTACACACAAAAATCTGGCGAGTGCAGGTGTTACCCTATTACCCAGTAGACCAGTAGAGTAGTAGTAATATACCCTGTATATTATTACTGTATATTGTGTTACAAAATTTGGCGAGTGCAGCCAGGAGCCTGGAGCGTTGCACAACAGATGTGGATTCTGTTTTGACCCCTGACTAAACAGTTGATATACGGCCAAAATGGATTTTGTGGAAAAACATGGTGTTAAAATTCCAAAGGCAGTCATTGTTAGTGGTGTTGCTGACAAAGAAAAAGACAGACATTTTTGAGTTTCTAGAGCAACATGGCACTATCCGTAGGGTGCTCAGTATTAATGATAACTCATCTGACTTTGACAAAAGTCATATTGTAGAGTTCGAGTCTGGATTAAGCATTGAAGCATTAGCACCTACGTTGCCGTGCTCTTTTCCATCCACTGACAATCCTGAGGTTAAATACTGCATTCAAGCTCTAACCGATGTCTACACTAAAACTGTAGGGGGCAGTGTTACTGAGGCTTATCTTAGCAACCTGAGGGGTTTAGCTAAGCTAAGTGGAAAAGGTTTTGAAGAGGTGTTGCAGGAGGTTATGTCCAAAATAGGGAAGTCTATTGAAGCTGCTGAGACAGCTGAAATGGTCTCTGCTGACAGTGATCCTGCTTCCCTTACTGTAGAACCCACACAAAGTGGAGTCTCTCCTCCACTCCAAGTTGAAGTGCCTTGCACCCCTAAAACCACTCAAGCACTCTTCCAAAGCCCTCTTAGACCAAACTTAACACCTCAAATGTTGAGCCCAGCTGATTTTAACCCACCCGAGGTTCAGAAAATCGTAGTTGAGCATGTCATTAAAAATGCAGAGAAGCTGTCAAACACCCATTCCTCCTGGAGAATCAAAGCTTTCTCTGGCAAAACGCCAAGACCGTATACTGAAGCTGATTATGAAACATGGTGTTCACATGTTGACCTGATGATGGAAGATACTTCTTTGTCTGACTTGGAAAAATCTCGCAAGATCTGAAATTCTTCTTGCTCCTGCGTCTGATGTTATTTGCTCTCTTGGGTCTGAAACCACCTCTGCTGACTATCTTAAGCTGTTGGACTCAGCTTTCGGGACTGTTGAAGACGGTGAGGAACTGCTTGTGCGATTCATGAACACTTTCCAAGATTATGGAGAAAAAAACCCTCTGCATATCTGCATCGTTTGCAGGTGGCGCTCAATCTCACAGTGCATAGAGGTGGTCTAGAGCCACAGGAAGTGGACAAACAGCTTCCCAAGCAGTTTAACAGAGGCTGTTGGGATGATAATCTGCTAAGAGAGCTACAGCTGGAGCTAAAAGATAAACATCCATCTGAGTATGCACAGTTATTGCTTCACCTTCGCACTGCTGAAACTAGACAAGAAGTTAAAAACACACGCATGAAAAAACACTTGGGCGCCACAAAACCAAAAGCAGTTTCCTACGAACAAACCATCACCGAAACAAGCACAAACAGTGAAGTAGAGTCGGACAGTTTGAAAGAACTGAAAAAGCAAGTCACTGATCTAAAAAGCCAATTAGCTGCTGTCGTGAAACAAAAGAAACAAGCACCACCGAAGAAAGACCCAACTAAGAAGTCTGGAAATAAAAAACCTGACCATGCCAAACCTGAAAACTTACCTTCGTCCAGCCGTCCGAATACTAGGCCCAGACCATGGTATTGCTTCCGCTGTGGCGAAGATGGGCATATTGTAGCCACTTGTGAGTCCGAGCCAAACCCCGCACTTGTAGCTGCAAAACGCTAAGAACTAAGAGTAAAAAGACAGATTTGGGACAGTCAGAACCCCCAATCTTCTTTAAAACTGAAGTCTACCCCTGTTGCTGGACAAACAGAGGCTAGTTCAGAGATGACCCATCCCAAACCAAAAGCTCCATTGAAGACACGTGCTAAACTGAAGTCACACTACAAAACAGACCCCTTTAGCTTTCCTAATGGTCTAATTGGTACAAAAAGTACAGCACAAGTGAAAGTGAATGGCTGTACTGTGAGCTGTTTGTTAGATACAGGTTCCCAGGTGACTACTGTCTCTGAGTCCTATTACAGACTGTACTTATCCAACTATGAGATTAAGCCACTTTTTGAGCTGTTAGAAGTGGAGGGAGCTAATGGTCAGAGTGTACCTTACTTAGGCTACATTGAAATGCATTTCCCCAAAGACTTTTTCGGTATTGAAGCCGAAGTGCCAACACTTGCCTTAGTGGTTCCTGATGTACGTGCAGCTGATCAGTCCTTAGTGTTAATAGGGACAGACACATTAGATGTACTGTACGAGCTGTACTCTGATGCATGTTCTGAACTGCAGCCAACCATGTCACTTGGTTATAAGGCAGTGTTAAAAGTCCTTGAGCTACAGCACAGACAGTCCAAAGATGCTAGCCTTGGTTTAGTGACCATGCGCAATAAAGAGCCACAGTTAGTTCCTGCAGGCCAAACAGTTGTTCTAGATGGCGCTGTAGCTGTGTCAGCCGGCAACAGTGAAAAATCTGTCTTGTTAAAACACCCGGTAATGTCAGCCTTACCTGGTGGTATCCTGGTAAAACCATGTCTCCTAGACTTACCCGAAAGAGCACCTTACCTTGTTCCAGTTATACTCACCAATGAATCGGAACATGACGTGACAATCCCTCAGAAGTGTGTCATTGGAGAAATTTGTGCATATCAACGAGTCCTATCACAAGAACACTCCGTGAAAGTTACAAAGTCCAAAACTGAACCAAAGTCCACTCTGAAGTTCAACTTTGACTCTTCCCCCATTAGCGCTGAATGGAAAGAGCGCCTAACAGAAAGACTCAGTCAAATCGAGTCAAATCGAGTCAAACGATCAGAAGGGGGTAAAGGAACTTAGAATCAATGGCAAGACCATCAGTGACAAGGCTACTTTGGCAAATGAATTTAATTCATACTTTGTGGGCTCTGTGGAAGACTTAACAAAAATTTTTGTGCTTCCAAATGTGCTCAACAACACAAATTCCATACTTCCAACAGATACTTTTCACATCGATGAGGTAAATGAAGAGTTAATTGCTGGTATTGTTAAAACACTGTCAAACTCAAAAACTAATGATATCTACAATATGAGCACCTCCTTTCTCAAAATGCACAGCAAAATATTAATCAAACCACTGACTCATCTCATTAATCTCTCCATTAGGTCTAGTACATTTCCATCTGGCTGGAAAAAAGCTGTCGTCATACCAGTTCATAAGTCAGGCAGTAAAGACGATATATGCAATTACCGCCCAATCTCTATTTTACCAGTCCTATCTAAGGTTCTTGAAAAAGTTGTAGCTACACAGCTGATAGACTACTTACAAGACAGTCAACTTCTTCATCCACATCAATTTGGTTTTAGACCAGGATACTCAACAGAAACAGCAAATTGTTGCCTTATTGAAAACGTCAAACAGTCCTTGGACAGGGGTAATGTGGTAGGAGCTGTTTTTCTAGATCTCAAAAAGGCTTTTGATACTGTAAACCACAGTTTGCTTTTATCCAAAATGGTATCTTTTAACTTCTCCCCAGATACATTAGAATGGTTTGCATCTTATCTCCAGAATAGAGAACAGTGTGTAAAAGTTCCCCAGGATAAATCCTCATTTTTAAACAACCGCATGGGTATCCCACAAGGGTCCATTCTTGGTCCTTTACTTTTCAGCATTTTTATTAATGACTTGCCGTTACACTGCTCAGCTGCAACATGCCAACTTTATGCAGATGATGCAGTTATTTACACAGCTGCCAAGACTCCAGCACAGGCTGCAGATGTACTGTCTACAAGTATGGTTGATGTCCAAGAGTGGCTCCTCAAGAACCATCTATTGCTGAACCTTCAGAAAACAGTCTCAATGTGCTTTTCAATCAAAAAATGTAACCTGCAACATTTTAAAGTTAATATACATGATCATGACATCAGTTTAGCTACAGAATTCAAATACCTTGGCATTGTACTAGATCCTCAACTCAAATTTAATCTTCATATAAAGAAAATTTCAAAAACAGTAAAAAAAAATCTGAACTGCTTTAAATTAATTAGATATTACATACCTTACGAAGCAGCTGTACTGTATATGCATTCTATGGTTTTTTTTCTCATATATCATACTGTTTGACAGTCTGGGCTCAAGCAGCCCCTTCCACAATAAGACATATAGGTTCATTATATAATCAAACCCTAAAAATCTTGGACAAAAAGCCCATTAGGTGGCATCACTGTAATGTTTTAAAAAAATACAACCTATTGAGTTTTGAGAGCTTCATTGACCTCTGTTTTCTGAAATTAACGTTCAAATGTTTCCATAAATCAGCACCCGAGCCACTTGCTGGTTTCGTCCAAAGACAGGACAGCAGCAGAGCCACCAGGAGTTCTGTTAACAATAACTGTAAAATATTCCACCGCAGAACCACATTTGGACAAACAGCTTTCTCTATAAAGGGCAGTCACATCTGGAACACAATGCCAAATGTAATTAAAATAATAACGAACTTTAAAACATTCACTAAAAAGGTTAAAAACTGGCTGAAAAATAAACAAGAATGTACTCATGTATGAATTAATTGTCTGCAAAGTGAGAGTGAATGAAGGGAAGGAATAAATGTGTTTGTTTATAGTGAGTGACGAAGGGAGGGAGGCCTGAAATAGGCAAATGTGAGTCAGGTTGTTATATTTGTGTATTTATAATATTTATAATATTTATAATTGTATATTTATAATCTTTCTCCATTGATGTATGTGGTTATTGTGTATTTTTTTTTCTTTACTTGATTCTCTTTTCTAAAGCCCATCCAGGGACAAGAGTTGCAAATTAGCTAATAGCTATACACTCTATGTGCAACACATCAGATTGATTGTCTTTGATTAATTGTCTATGTTTATTGCACTGTCCCTGTCAAATAAACTAATCTATCTATCTATCTAAATGCCCGAAGTATTTGCACAAAATGATCTTGACTTTGGAAAAACGGATCAAGTGAAACACACAATGAAATTATCAGATGAAACACCGTTCAAACACAGAGCACGTCCCATACATCCAAATGACCTGGAAGCGGTCCGTAAGCATCTCAAAGAACTCTAACAAGCAGGTGTGATAAGAGAGTCCAATTCCCCATTTTCTTTGCCTATTGTAGTGGTGCGAAAGAAAAATGGCGATGTCCGCCTTTGTATTGATTACAGGAAGCTTAACATGCAGACTGTAAAAGATGCTTATGCCCTCCCCAACTTGGAGGAAACGTTTTCCACCTTGACCGGTTCGCAGTGGTTCTCCGTCCTCGATTTAAAGTCGGGGTACTACCAAATTGAGGTAGAGAAGCTGGACAAACCAAAGACGGCGTTCATATGTCCCATGGGCTTTTGGGAATTCAATAAAATGCCCCAAGGCATTACAAACGCCCCCAGCACGTTCCAGCGCCTCATGGAGAAATGCATGGGCGACATGAATCTGCATGAGGTGATTGTGCTCCTCGATGACATCTTTGTATTCTCCAAGACACCCGAAGAACATGAGGCTCGCTTAATGAAAGTTCTTAATCGCCTAAAAGAGTAAGGGCTTAAACTCTCCCCTGAGAAATGCAGATTTTTTCAAACTTCTGTCAGATACCTCGGTCACATTGTGTCCAGTAAAGGAGTTGAGACCGACCCCGAAAAAGTGAAAGCCCTAAGTACCTGGCCTGTGCCCCTTGATCTCAAACAGCTCCGCTCGTTCTTAGGCTTTTCAGGGTACTATAGGCGGTTCATTAAGAACTCTTCCAGCATCCTTAAGCCCCTCACTGACTTAACAGCAGGCTACCCTCCTTTGCAAAAAAGCCCAAAGCCCAAAGCTAAGCCTGCCCAGTACCATGACCCAAAGACACCGTTTGGCGAGCGATGGACTTCTTCCTGTGATCTTGCATTCAAAACCATCATTGAAAAGCTCAGTACTGCACCTGTCCTGGGTTTCGCTGACCCTCAGTTGCTATATACACTCCATACTGATGCCAGCACTACAGGGCTTGGCGCCGCCCTCTATCAAGAGCAGGAGGGCCAGACTAGAGTCATAGCTTATGCAAGCCGGGGGTTATCTAGAAGTGAGTCCCGTTACCCCGCCCATAAATTGGAATTTTTAGCTCTAAAGTGGGCAGTAATGGAGAAGTTCGCAGACTATTTATATGGCAATCATTATACAGTCGTGACAGACAGTAACCCCTTGACGTACATCTTAACTACTGCTAAGATGGATGCCATGAGTTATAGGTGGCTAGCTGCTCTGTCGACGTTTAACTTTAAGCTCCAATACAGAGCAGGCAAGCTTAACTCAGATGCAGATGGCCTCTCTAGATGGCCACATGGCGAGTTACTTGATGACGCAGTGTCCCAAAAGGAGCTTGACCGCATACAGCAGCTCACTCAAACTCACTTGTCTCTTGCTGAAAGCAGTTTAAGTTCCGAGGTAGTGTCCGCTATATGTGAAAAACACCTTGTCTGTAGCTCTCCAGACAACACCTTCCCTTTGGTTCACTCATTAGCAATCTCTGTAGCCGCCATTCCAGATGACTACGCCGATGAAGATGGCTGTGGTGGTCTTCCAGTTGTACCCCACATGACTCCTGAACAGCTCAAAAACAAACAAAGAACTGACCCCTGTTTAAAAGAAGTGATTGCACACATTGAAACTGGACTAAAAGTTCCACCAACGGTCCGAACTGAACTTCCTGACATCAACTTGTTACTCCGAGAGCTCAGTCGACTTGAAATGTGCAATAACATCCTTTATTGCACTCGTCAAGATGGAGGAAATGTTACTTACCAGCTCGTCTTACCTGAACAGCTCCGCGACTCAGTCTTTCAAAGCCTCCACTGTGACATGGGCCATTTAGGCACAGAGCGTACTTTGGATCTCGCCAGAACAAGGTTCTATTGGCCTCGCATTGCGGCAGATATTGAAAAGAAGATCAAGACATGTAATCGCTGTGTAAGACGTAAAACTGCTCCAGAACGAGCTGCTCCGCTTGTCAACATCAAGTCCACCCGACCGCTTGAACTTGTCTGTATGGATTTCCTGTCCATTGAGCCCGATCAAAGCAACACAAAGGATGTGATCGTGTTAACTGATCATTTCACGAAATACACTGTAGCCATCCCTACCAGCAATCAGAAAGCTCAGACCGTTGCAAAGGCACTTTGGGACAACTTTATAGTCCACTACGGGATACCCGAATGGTTACATAGTGATCAGGGTCCCGATTTTGAGTCCCATATTATAAGAGAACTTTGCAAAATCATGGGCATTCGCAAAATCCGTACGACACCCTATCATCCCAGAGGTAACCCGGTAGAACGTTTCAATAGAACGTTATTGAGCATGCTGGGTACTCTGGAGGAAAAGAACAAAACTCATTGGCACAACTATGTGAAACCACTTGTACATGCGTACAATTGTACGAAGAATGACACTACTGGTTTTGCCCCGTATGAGTTAATGTTCGGTCGTCAGCCGAGATTGCCCATCGACCTTACATTTGGGCTCCCGTTTCACAACAAAAGTTTCAAGTCACATTCTCAGTACATTGAAAAACTGAAGACAACTCTACAAGAAAGCTACAAACTAGCAACAGAAAATGCTAACAAGATGGCTGAAAGAAACAAAACAAGATTTGATATGCGAGTGAAACCCTCAAAACTAGAACCAGGCGACAGAGTTTTGGTACGTGCAGTCTGCCTCAGAGGCAAGCACAAACTAGCAGACAGGTGGGAAGCTGAAATCCACATTGTGGTGAACCAAGCAGGTGACTTGCCTGTTTACACTATAAAACCTGAGACAAAAGATGGTCCTGTTCGCACCGTTCACCGCGACCTCTTGCTTCCCTGTGGTTTTCTTGCCCCTGTTGAAGAAGAACCTGTCCAACCAAAACGTGTCTGCAAACCTAAGACAAGACAATCACCTGAACAAAGTGAGGAATGTGAGAATTCAGAACCGGAAAATGAAGATGTCTATTGGTACAGAGAAGAACCAATCCAAACGCCCATAAAGCTCACTCGAGTTTATGAAATTCCCCATCCAAAGACATTCTTTAAAGGCGACATTCCTGCTGAAACTCACTTACCTGAGAATGACAACCACATAGAAAATGTCACTTCACCTGGATGTGACAACTTACCGAATGATGGAAACCTGGAGGAAACTGAAACAAATGTGGAACCATCAAACAATGAGAATGGAACTGAAAGTGAAACCAACTCACCTGATAAAAGTACCTGTGATGAACCTGTGGAAGAAAAAGAACCTGAAAAAGAAGTCCCACAGACTGTGAGACACTCCGAGAGGACAACCTCCCAGCCAGAAAGACTACAGTATAGTCAGTTGGGAAACCCTCTCCTAACTGTTGCCCAGTCCCTGTTTCAAGGACTAAACCTGGCTTTTACCAGAGCCTTAACAGAGACAGATCCTAAGATTATTCAAACCTGGCTTTTACCAGAGCCTTAATAGAGTCAGATCTTAAGAATATTCCCATGAACACTAGTTCTCCCATCAGTACCATTTAGCTAATCCCATGCAAAGGGACTTGCATGATTCTAAGGGGGGATAGTGTAACCCAGTGTTAAAAACGTGGATGGAATTATGAATGTCGATACCGCTTTAAGAAGAAGGGGGGGACATTCATTTCACAGTGGGAGTAGATAGTTTAACGTGAATTAAATTATAAATATTGATACCACTTTTAAAAAGAAAAACACCCATTTCACAATGGGAGTAAATGATTTAAATATGAATATTTAAATAAATATATGTTCATAAATAGTTAGGAACGTTTTCTAGAATATTCTGATAAAGTTCCTAGTATTGTGTGTTGATATTTATTGTAACCCATGGCTGCACCGTTGCTGGGTCACGCCAGCCAATGGGTTAAGCGCTCTCTCCCTGGGTCTGGGATGACTTGCATTTTTGGCTCAGTCACGCCAGACACCGAAAGACACAGACCAGAGAGGGAGACGGTCCTTGGTGATATGGCGAAGCTAACGTGCTAATAATTCAATTCAATTCAATTCAACTTTATTTATATAACGCCATTTCACAACAACAGTCATCTCATAGCACTATCAACTGTAGGGGGAACCCCCACAGTTGCAGAAAGACACCAGCAATCAGGCGATCCCCTGTGAGCAAGCACTTGGCGACAGTGGAGAGGAAAAACTCCCTTTTAACAGGAAGAAACCTCCAGCAGAACCAGGCTCGGGGAGGGGCAGTCATCTGCTGCGACTGGCTGGGGGGTGAGGGGATAGAGAAGATGAAAAGAACAGACATGTAGAGAGCAAACAGCATGATGGGGACTCAATCTATGGGAGAGAACAAACAAATGTTAATGACCAGCAAAAAAAATATTTCATTGAGAGTGAGGAAAGGAGTGACGCCCAGTGCATTACTGGAGGTCCCCCGGCTGACTAAACCTATTAGCAGCATAACTAAGGGAGGGTTCAGAAACACATGATCCTTCCCTAATTGTAGGCTATATCAAAAAGGTAGGTTTTAGCCCTATTCTTAAAAACAGAGATCGAGTCTGACTCCCGAATCCAGATTGGCAGCTGGTTCCACAGGAGAGGAGCTTGATAACTGAAGGCTCTGCCTCCCATTGTACTTTTGGAGATTCTAGGTATTACAAGTAATCCTGCATTTTGGGAGCGTAGTGCTCTGTTAGGATAATATGGTAGTATCAGATCTTTAAAATAAAAAGGAGCCTGATTGTTTAGAGCTTTGTAAGTAAGAAGAAGGATTTTAAACTTAATTCTAAACTCTATGGGAAGCCAATGAAGGGAGGCCAGAACCGGAGAGATATGATCTCTCTTTCTAGTACCTGTTAAAACTCTTGCTGCAGCATTTTGGATCAGCTGAAGACTTTTTAAAGATGTTTTAGGACAGCCTGATAATAAAGAATTACAATAATCTAATCTCGAGCTAACAAAAGCGTGGATCAGTTTCTCAGCATCACTCTGAGACAAGATGCTCCTAATCTTGGCAATATTACGCAAATGATAGAAGGCAGTCTTAGAAACAAATTTAATATGTGAATTGAAGGACAGATCTTGATCAAAAATAATTCCAAGGTTTCTCACAGAGCTATTAAGAGAAAGAGTAACTGCATCCAATCTGAAAGTTTGATTTGGAAAGGTATTTCTAAGGTTTTTTGGACCAACAAGAATGACTTCAGTCTTATCTGAATTTAATAGCAGGAAATTACAAGTCATCCAAGCTTTGATTTCCTTAAGACAGGCTTCTAACTTGGCTAATTGATTACTATCATCTGGCTTCATTGACAGGTATAATTGTGTGTCATCTGCATAACAATGAAAATGTATACAGTGCTTTCTAATAATATTGCCTAACGGAAGCATATATAAACTAAAAAGAGTAGGGCCTAGCAGAGATCCCTGTGGAACTCCATGACTAAGCTTTGAGTTGAAAGAAAACTCATTATTTACATGAACAAACTGGAACCTATCAGATAAATAAGATCTAAACCACTGCAACGAAGTTCCATTAAGTCCAACATAGTGTTCTAATCTATCAAGTAGAATATTATGATCGATAGTATCAAAAGCTGCACTAAGGTCTAAAAGGACAAGTACAGAAACCAGTCCATTATCAGATGCGATGAGGAGGTCGTTAGTGACCTTCGCTAAGGCTGTTTCAGTACTATGATGGATTCTAAACCCAGATTGAAACTCTTCAAGTAAACCATTTCCCTGCAGGTGGTCAAATAATTGCGTAGCAACAACTCTTTCCAAGATTTTTGAAATGAAAGGGAGATTAGAGATTTGTCTATAGTTAGCTAAAGCTCCTGGATCTAGCGTTGGCTTTTTGAGTAAGGGTTTAATTACAGCCATTTTAAAAGCTTGCGGTACATGGCCTAAAGTTAATGAAGAATTGATTATATGAAGAATAAAGCTACCAATAAGTGGGAAGACTTTTTTAAATAACCTGGTAGGAATAGGGTCTAAAAGACAAGTTGAAGGTTTGGATGAGGAAACTATTTTGTCTAACTCACAAAGGTCGATTGGAGTAAACTCATCAAGACAGACATCAATTGAAGGAGTTGTAGTAAGATAAGATAAGATAAGATAAGATAAGATAAGCCTTTATTAGTCCCACAACGGGGAAATTCCAGGATTGCAACAGCACAGGGATAGCAACACTCAGAGCAACAATCAGAAGGCAAGAAAAAAAACAAGCAAGCAAGAGCAGCTAATAAACATATGTACGTATTACTATAAAATATATATATATACACACACACACAGATACACAGTGCAGAGCATTGTAGCTGGATGGAATAAATATATGAATATATGAACACACAGTGCAGAGCATTGTAGCTAGATGGAATAAATATGTAAATATATAAACACCCACAGTACGGAGCATTGCAGCTAGGTGGAATAAATATGCAAGTATATAAACACACACAGTGCGGAGCAATGTAGCTAGATGGAATAATATGTAGATATATAAATATATAAACACACCCAGTGCTGAGCATTGTAGCTAGATGGAATAAATATGCAAATATATAAACACACACAGTGCAGAGCATTGTTGCTAGATGGAATGAAACAGCATAACCGTCTACTTAGTTATCCTACATGGTATGATTATGTGCCCATACATATTCTCACCCTCCATAGCGACCGGTATGTTCCTAGTTGTATGCCGGAGGGGACCATTGTGTAAGTCTATTGCATCTTTTGCATTCAAAAAACTATTAGTTTGTTACGTCTTTTTGCTATCTCTGCGAGCAGCCCTGCTTAGGTTGTACAGTCTGACAGCCGTTGGTAGGAAGGACCTACGAAACCTCTCGGTTGTGCACCTGGGATGATGTAGTCTGCTGCTAAATGAGCTCCTCAGTGCATTCAGTATGTCCTGCATAGGGTGGAACTCGGACTCCAGCAGAGATGACAGTTTAGCCACCGTCCTTCTCTCTCCTATCTCCTCCATCGGATCAAGGCGCTGCCCCAGGACAGAGCTAGCTTTCTTAATCAGTTTGTTCAGTCTCTTCCTATCGGCTGCAGTAATGCCACTGCCCCAGCAGACCACTCCAAAAGTGATGGCTGATGCCACCACCGTGTCATAGAATGACTTCAGCAGCGCCCCTTGTACACCAAAAGACCTGAGTCTCCTCAGCAGGAACAGCCTGTGCTGTCCCTTCTTGTAGAGTGCATCAGTATTGTGTGACCAGTCTAGTTTATTGTTCAGATGAATACCCAGGTACTTATAGGATGTCACCATCTCGATGTCTGTTCCCTGTATATTTACTGGTACTGTGAGGGGCTGCCCATGCCTGCGGCAGTCCACCACCAGCTCCTTAGTTTTCCTCGCGTTGATCTGGAGGCAGTTCCGATGGCACCAGTCCACGAAGTCCTGGATAAGCCCTCTGTACTCAGCTTCATCTCCATTGGAGATGAGGCCAACGATCGCAGAGTCATCAGAGAACTTCTGTAGATGGCAGTGTGTTGTGTTGTGTGAGAAGTCCGCAGTATAAAGAGTGAACAGGAAGGGAGCCAGCACTGTTCCCTGGGGGGGCCCCCGTGCTACTGATGATCGTGTCGGACACACAGTCCCGGGTTCTCACAAACTGAGGCCGGTTCGTGAGGTAGTCCAGGATCCATGATGACAGGTGCTGGTCCACCCCTGCGCGCAGCAGCTTGTCCTTCAGGATCATCGGTTGGATGGTGTTGAAAGCACTGGAGAAGTCAAAGAACATGATCCTCACCATATTCCCGGGCTTCTCCAGGTGGGACAGAGAACGGTGAAGGAGGAAGATCACCGCATCCTCCACCCCAATGCCATGCTGGTAGGCGAACTGGAGTGGATCCATCGCTGGTTCCACCAGGGGGCGGAGGTGAGCAAGGAGCAGTCTCTCCAGGGTCTTCATCAAGTGGGACGTCAAGGCCACCGGTCTGTAGCTGTTCAGGTCTTTGGGGTGGGAAGTTTTTGGTACAGGTACCACACAAGATGTTTTCCACAGCTGTGGTACCCTCCCCAGTTTCAGGCTCATGTTGAAGATATACATCACAATCCCACACAGCTGGTCTGCACAGGACTTGAGGAGCTTTGCGCTGATGCCGTCCGGTCCCGGCGCCTTCCTCGCCTTGATCTTCCTCAGCTCCGTCCTCACCTGGGTCCTGGTCAGGGTCAGGATGGGGGGCTGTGTGTTGGGAGTGGGGGGGTGTTGGTGGAGTGGGGAGTGGGCAGCAGGACTTGATTTCTTTAGAGGCAGCAGTGGTTGTTGTGCAGTCAGGGGGGAGGGCGGTTGGTCAAATCTATTGAAAAACAGATTCAGGTTGTTCGCCCACTCCCTGCCCCCTGTGGCCTGGGGGGAGGTATTCTGGAGCCCCGAGATGGTTTTGAGGTTTCTCCAGACCCCGCTGATGTCGCTCTGTTGCAGCTTGTCCTCCATCTTCTTCCTGAAGCTGTCCTTGCCTTCTCTGATCTTTCTCCTCAGCTCCCTCTGTACGGACTTCAGCATCTCCCTGTTCCCTGACCTGAAGATCCTCTTCTTCTCTCTCAGAAGTGTTTTTATCTCAGGGTTTGATCCAGGGTTTGTTGTTTGAGTGACGCCGTATGGTCTTGGTGGGAACGGATTTGTCCACACAGAAGCTGAGGTAGCCCGTGAAGGTGTGAATGAGGCCATCGATGTCCTCACCATGTGGATCGCAGAGCTGCTTCCAGGCGGTGGCTTCAAAACAGCCCTTTAGGGTGTCCATTGTCTCCTCAGACCATAACTCCACAGTGTGCATGGCCGGAGGTTGTCTGTGCACTAGGGGTTTGTACACCGGCCGGAGATGAACCAAGTTGTGATCCGATCTCCCGAGTGGGGGGAGTTGTGATGAGGTGTACGCCTCCTTAGTGTTTTGCGTAGAATAAATCCAGTGTTTTATTGTCTCTAGTGTGGCATGTGACATACTGGGTGAACGTGGGTAGAATGGGAGACAGTGAAACATGGTTGAAATCGCCTGAGATGAGGAGAAGAGCATCTGGGTGTTCTGTCTGCAGCCTGCTGGTTACTGAATGGATGACGTCACGTGCTGTCCCAGCGTTCGCCGTCGGATTTGCATAAACAACAATGCAGATCACGTGTGAGTGTTCTCTCGGGAGATATGTAGGCCTCATGCTAACAGCTAGCAACTCAATGTCTTTGCTGCAGTGTCGTTGTTTAACAGTGATATGTCCCGGTCTGCACCAGTTGTTGTTAACATACATTATCACTCCACCGCCCCTAGCCTTGCCACTGTCTGGTGTTCGGTCAGCTCGTATCATGTG
This sequence comes from Pholidichthys leucotaenia, assembly GCA_020510985.1. Taxonomy (NCBI): domain Eukaryota; kingdom Metazoa; phylum Chordata; class Actinopteri; order Cichliformes; family Pholidichthyidae; genus Pholidichthys; species Pholidichthys leucotaenia. The sequence goes on from CM035846.1 coordinate 100,852,900, forward strand.
AAAACCCTCCAGCTCAATGTTAGCATCTGCTGCTAGTTCAGTTAGCCACGTCTCAGTAAACAAAAGGAGAGAGCACTCCCGGTATGTGCTATCATAACGGGAGATAGCCGCTAGCTCATCTAACTTTCCCAGTATCGACCGTACATTTCCCATGACAACAGATGGAAGGGAGGGTCTGTACCTTATATTTTTTGTCCTCCGCCTTACTCCAGCCCGCAGCCGCGGCGTTTTCGCCTCAGTTCTCTCGGTATGTCGAGTTTTTCCAATGGGACCGGGTGGCGGTTGAATGCTAGCAGCTGTTCTCTGCTGTATCGTATCCTGCTATAGACAGTGGCTCCGTCCACCGGCTCAGGAGACATTTAGGACGATCTGTGTGTCCGTGATATAAGTGGGGTGAAAAAAAAAGACGGATCAAAAGAGAGAGGAAGGGAAAAAGACTCGGAATCGAGCCGCTGTTGCAAAAGGCAGCCGACTCGTGTGGCGCCGAGAGAGTCTCTCGAGTCTACTGACTCGAGAGAGTCAGTAGTAGTTACAGTATTTAAGTTAACTGTGGGAAGAATCTGACTGATTTTATCTCTGATGGATGAAATTTTATTATTGAAAAAGTTCATAAAGTCCTGACTAGTAAGCTCTAAGGGAATGCTAGGATTGACAGTCCTGACTCTTTGTCAACCTGGCTACAGTGCTGAAAAGAAACCTGGGATTATTCTTGTTCTCTTCTATTAATGCAGAGTAATAACTTGTTCTAGCTTTTCTAAGAGATTTTTTATAAATTAAAAGATGATTTCTCCAAGCTAAATAGATTTCATCTAAATTAGTGGAGCGCCATTTTCTTTCTAATTGACGAGTCTTCTGTTTTAAGCTACGAGTTTCTGTGTTGAACCAAGGAGTTAGAAATCTCTGATTAGACTTTTTCTTTTTTAAGTGGGCCACCAAGTCTAGAGTCTGATGCAGAGAAGCTGTAACACTATCCACCATGTTATCAATTACAGAAGGAGCAAGCTGTCTATAGCTTATTTCCATTGTGTTGACACATGGCATAGAGGAAACAATCTGCATAAATTTGGTAACAGCATCATCTGAGAGGCATCTACTGTAATAATATTTTTCTTTAGGAGCCAAATAGTCAGAAATAGTAAAATCAAAGGTGAACAGACAATGGTCTGACAGTACAGGGTTATGAGGAGACACTACAAGATTTTCTATTTCTATTATGTCAGAACAAGGTCCAATGTATGGTGGAGGTAATGAGTAGAATTTCCTACTTTCTGAGAAAACCCAATCGAGTCTAATATTGAATTAAATGCCACATTAAAGGCCAAATGTCACGTAATTTTTTTTTTAAATGACAACGAATTTAGATAAAATACACATAGCTTAAACCAAATATTCATACCGGAGACCATATCACCCACCTGTATTTACATAATTGCACAAAATACACCAGGTGAAGGCCCCACCTTGCTTGCTGGCTTGTGACAGCCAGTCCAGACCACGCCCATGTTTTTGACATCACCAGTTGTACCCTTGCTGCCCTGCCTATCCATATTCACACTTATCAACATTGGACAATCATGACGGAAAGTGACAGCGATTGTGAACAAATTAGTTTAGTTTTGTCTTTTTTTTTTTGTCTTTTTTTTTTTGTCAGTGGTTCAGACAGTGACAGAGGCATAGAACCTTACAGGTTCGAGCCGTCCGAGATGGAATCAGATGCTTTGTCTGATGACAACAGTTCCAACGATGACCAGAGAGCAGAACCAGTGGAAAATGTCATTGAACTGGACATTAATTGCCTCCAGAATTGCGAAGCCGAAGGGGGTCTGTCCAGGGCGCCCCATAAATATTGATTTTTCGGAAGCCATTATTATTACAGTGGAGGAGAGCCGCTGCTGTCAAGAAATTGACCAGATCAATATGAAAATGGAGGCGCATACCTGTCAAGAGAGACGTTTTCGCCGTATTTTGGTGCCAAGCGCGGCTGTGGGAAATGGCGGAGTGGTTTGGGACACTTTTCTGGGAAATGTTTTAAATGTAGTTCGTGTTGTTATTGTCAAATATTTTAAGGAAAATACGGGGAAAATGCAATTTTAGGAAAAACGGGCGTATTGCCATTTCTGTACGCCCAAAAGAAAAAATATACTGGAAAAAAAACTGAGTGTCTTGAGGACTCCTGTGTGTGATCACTCACAGCTGGGGCTGTCAGATCGCTCAGCGGAAGCTATTCGCACTACCATGAGAAGTGTGGAGTCACTAATTAGTTTAATTGTCGGGGTGGGCTGATCACTCAGCTTGAGCTATTCTCACTACTGTTCGAAGTGTGGAGTCAATCATTAGTTTAATTGTCTGGGCGGGCTGATCGCTCAGCTTGAGCTATTCTCACTACCATGAGAAGTCATTAGGACAATGGTTTAACACGTTGAGCTGTGCAGCGGTTGCGGAACAGACAGAGATCGCCTGACAAATACAGAATTCTACTTTTTTTTTTAATTTTGCGCCGGACGCTCAGTTGTTTTGTTATTGTCAAATATCCATGAATCCTTAAAATATTTGACAATAACAACACGAGTTGCATTTGGGGCATTTCACAGAGGTGTCCCTTGTTGCTCCGCCGTTCCTTATAGCTGCTTTTTACGGTGTTGAAGTACGGCGAAAACGTCTCACTTGACAGGTATGAAAACATTTCCCAGAGAAGTGTCCCTTATTACCCAGCTGTCCCTGATAGTCCCGTTTTAAGGTATGGGTGAAATATCCAATTTTTTCTTTCTTGTTGCTCACTTCAACCTTCCAGTCTCCATATAAACAATCAATTGAAATACCCCAAGCATCAAACTAGGGTACAATCGATTTCGTCACTTCCGCCTTCTTCCCCAGGCGATTCCAGGGGCCGTGTCAGGCCAAGCGCGGCAGTTTTAAATTAACGAATATTCCGTTGTTACTGAAGCATATGCACCAAGACCCGAACGGATCGGTTCCCTTTTATATCTAGTTTCAAGATATTTAAAGTACCCTGTTACGTGACATTTGGCCTTTAAGGCAGTCACTATCTACATCCACATGTATATTAAAGTCCCCTACTATAATTATTCTATCAGATTTCAGCACTAAATCAGCTAAGAAATCAGCAAATTCGGATAAAAATTCTGAGTAGGTTGATGGGGGACGATAAACTATGGCAAATAAAATTGGGTTTAACCTAAAATTGCTAAAGTGCCCAATACTGAGGACCAGGCCCTCAAAGGAATTATAACATGTTTTTTGCTTTACATTAACTAGTAATTTGGAATGGTAAATGGTTGCTACTCCTCCTCCACGACCAGAACTTCTGGGATTTTGACAGTTTAAATAACCAGAGGGAGTTGATTCATTTAAACCAACATAATCCTCTTGCCCTAACCAAGTCTCTGTAAGGGAAATTAAATCAATCTGATGATCAATTAACAGATCATGGACTAACAGAGACTTGGGAGTTAGAGACCTAATATTTAATAAACCACATTTAATTTTTAAATTATGAGGAGGAACAGAGGCCAAATCATTCAATTTAGAGGCTTTATGTTTAATTTGAGTTTTACCAATATTTTGCTTAATCACTTTGGGATGCTTATTGTTATGTCCCTGGGTTTCTACTTTAGATTACCACTCGGAGGAACAAACACAAGACACACACGGCTGCAGGTCATTAGCTTGCTCGTTTACTCAAGCATACGCACACATACACATACCGGTTCAGTTCAATGAGCATACTCTTATACTATTGGCGATGCCACAGGATACAACGCCCACCAATGGGGTGGCATATGCAAATGCAACTCATACAACTCATACAACTCATACAACTCCCATACATCACACTTATATATTATATTTTTATTTACTTTGGAGGGAGCAGACAACGATTCTCTGATGGGGAAGACAGGGGCTAAGTTGAGGGGTGGCGGATGAAGAGAAGCTGCAGAGAGGCGTGTAAGACTGTGACTCTGCTTCCTGGTCCCAACTCTGAGTAGTCAAGGTTTTGCAAATTTGGATAAAAAAGATGCCAGATTGTTAGATAAATGAGAAGCACCATCCAAAGTGGGATGAATGCTGTCTCGTCTCATAAGACCAGGTTTTCCCAAAAAGAGCTCCAATTGTCAATGTAGCCCACGTCATTTGCAGGACACCACACAGACAGCCAGCGGTTCAAGGATGACGAGCGGCTAAACATGTCATCACTGGTCAGATTGGGGAGGGGCCCAGAGAATACTACAGTGGCAGACATCGTTTTTGCAAAGTCACACACCGATTCTACATTAAGTTTTGTGACTTCCGACTGCAGGAGATGGATGTTATTAATGCCAGCGTGAATAACAATTGTGGAGTATTTACAGTTACTTTTAGCCAGCATTTTCAAATTTGACTCGATGTCGCCTGCTCTGGCCCCAGGAGTGCATTTGACTATGGCCACTGGAGTCTCTAGGTTCACGTTTCTGACTACAGAGTCGCCAATGATCAGAGTTTTTTCCTCAGCGGGTGTGTCGCTGAGTGGGGAAAAACGATTAGAAACGTGAACAGGTTGGTGGTGTACCAGGGCTTTGCGACTAGGCTTCCTTTTCACCGTCACCCACCCAGTCTCCTCGCTGCTGAGGAGAGCTGGAGGACCGCTAACAGGGTTAGCTATGCTAGCTAGCTCCGCTGCAGCTAAGGGGCGTCCATCAAGAGTAACTGGTGCAGACGGTGTTTCAATGCAGCGGAGCCGGGATTCCAAATCAGACAACCTTGCCTCGAGCGCCTCAAAAAGACAACATTTATTACATTTACCGTTATCACTAAAAGAGGCAGAGGTGTAGCTAAACATCTGACAGAGAGAGCACACCAGGAGGAGGAGAGGAAGGAGAGCTAGTAGCCATCGCTAGTGGCTAACCCAAAAGCTCAGGAGAGTGAGGAGAGCATACCACACAGACAGACAGCAAAACAGGAAGTGACGATCAATCCCAATAGCAGCCTTTGCCTGGATAAAACCCTTGAAACTGATTGGGATCCAAAGGCTGCCGACACCGTTGAGCGCGGGAACCCCATTGACGCACGAGCCACTTAGCATGGTCAGGTTCTTTTCTTTTTTTTCTTCCTTTGGACTGGTTTGACCAGAGCGTGGATTCTCCAAATCTGGATGGCGAGCCGAAGCCCGAACCTTAGAAACTGCTAGAGGTGACCCAACTGGTCACCTGGAACTGATACAACAGAACTGTGAATATTGTAACTATATTTTGAAGTACTTTATTGTTATTTTCTTTTATTATTGTGACAAGTGTGTGTGTTTTTTTTTAATTGTACATATTTGTAAATAATACACATTTGTTAAAATAATATATATAGTTGCAAGTTCCATATACGGCTGTGTATGTGTCATCTGTTGTTGCACCTCCCAGGCTCCTACGAACCCAGAGTCGGTCTGACTTGGCCCAATTATCCCTTTTCCCTCAGGTAGTAAAGTTAAGGTAAATACATTGCCATAACACAACACTACCAAAAGGGTACTACACCTAAAGTGAGTAGGGTGAGTGGGTGTTAGTAAGGGTTACACACAAAAATCTGGCGAGCGCAGGTGTTACCCTATTACCCAGTAGTAGTATACCCTGTGTAATATAGTGGTATATTGTGTTATATTTGCCTCATCAATCCACAGAGTATTTTCCAAAAGTCTTGGGGATAATCAAGATGTTTTTGTGATGGCTCGCTCCAGTTGATTATGATCCGCAACTGCGCGCACACCTGTTCTCCATCACTATCAGGCTATTTTTTTGAATGAATGAATGAATGAATCTTTATTTCGGATAGATTAAAAGTACAGATTAAAAGAAACGGAATAATATAACAAAGGGGGAAAGAAAATCCAACAAGGTCAAATTAGACAATAACTCCTCTGATTATACAGTTCAACATAAGTTATCCGAAATGGGTGATTGCTGAAGCCGCAGCTTATATTGTCCACCCATATTCCATCCAAGAATTCAAAAGAAAACAAAACAAGAGCGATTACAATTCAGAACAAAGCTAAGACAAAATGTGACAAAAAACTAAGCTACAACACAACGCAGACTGGATATGACAATCTTTATGTGATTTTACATGTCATCTTGTATATATGTTGGGAGTATTTCTTCCTTTAGTTTTTGTTTAAATTGTCCAAACGTTGTACATGATTTTAATTCAGGTCCAAAATCGTTCCATAATCTGACTCCTTGCACTGAAACACAATGTTGCTTGGTGGTAGTTCTCACTGAAGGTTTTTGAAATATACATGTTCCTCTGAAATGATATTGTTTCTCCCTTATTTGGAACAACTTTTGGATATTTGTGGGCAGTGATAGATTCTTCACTTTAAACATTATTACTGCAGTTTTAAAGTCAACCAGATCTTTCAACTTGAGAGCTTTTAATTTAAGAAAAAGTGGGTTTGTTGGTTCCCTGTAAACAGCTTTGTTTATTATACTAATAGCTCTCTTCTGAAGCATAAAGACTGGATATATGTTTGTTTTATATGTATTTCCCCATACTTCAGTACAATATGTCATGCATGGGAGTATTAATGAATGATACAAGGTATATAGTGTGGGTTGATTCAGCAAATATTTCACTCTGTGTAGTATTGCAATTGATTTGGATATTTTGCCTTTAATATAATTAATATGTGACTTCCAACACAGTTTATTATCAATTATTACTCCAAGAAATTTAGTTTCGGATCTCATTTCAATCTCTACACCATTTACACTGAGTTTAGATACTAAGTTGTTGTGATGGTTGTTAAAAACTATAAATTTTGTCTTACTTAAATTGAGCGTTAATTTGTTTGAATCAAACCACAGTTTAAGCTTTCCTAATTCCTTTCCGAGTGTATCCAAAAGTTGTTCCAAATTGCTTCCACTGCATAATAGATTAGTGTCATCGGCAAACAATATTAAATCCATTTTTTCTGAAACTTTACATATATCATTTATATACATATTGAATAACAATGGCCCCAAAACTGAACCCTGTGGGACTCCACAAATAACCTTCAGTAACTGTGAGTTTTTGTTACCATCACATATATACTGATATCTATTCTTTAAGTAACTACATAACCAGGACAGTGCTACCCCTCTAATACCACAATTTTGTAGTTTCTTTAATAATAAATTATGATCCACTGTATCAAATACTTTTTTAAGATCCAGGAATACCCCAACTGAATACTCTTTATTTTCAATGGCAGTTGATATTTTTTCGATAAATTCCATTAGAGCAAATGCAGTTGTCCTCTTGTGTCTGAACCCATATTGCTGCTCACACAATAAATTATTCTTCAGTATGAAGTTGTCAGTTCTCTCATAGAATATTTTTTCAAGTATCTTTGAAAATTGCGGCAATAGTGAAATTGGTCTATAGTTTGAGAATTCCCCTCTGTCACCCGTCTTGTATATCGGAATTACTTTAGCTATTTTCATTGCATTGGGAACTATACCTGTTTGGAGAGACAGGTTACAGATATACGTCAGTGGTTTCACTAAGCATTCAATAATAGTTTTGACTAAGAGCATGTCAATACCATCACAGTCCGTAGATGTTTTACTTTTAAACGATTTAACAATTTTAATGACCTCTCTCTCGTCGGTGTTCTTTATGAAAATGGAGCCTTTTATAGCAGTGTTTTTGCTTATTATATTACCTGTAGGCGCCGTAATGGGTATTTCTCGAGCCAAATTAGGACCAATGTTAACAAAAAAGTTATTAAATTCATCTGCAGGTGAAACTGCATTCACACTCTGAGTCGTTTTATTATTTTTTGAAAAATCGGTTGGGTAGCTTGTATTTCTTTTTATTTCCAAGAATATTGTTAAGTATTGTCCATGTATTTTTAATATTGTCTCTGTTTTTCTCCAGTTCTTTACTTTAATAGTCTCTCTTACTACATCTTATTATATATGTTAACTTATTTTTGTATGTTTTATACCGCTGCTCTGCTTCTTTTGTCCATTTCTTTAGGAAAGCTTTACGTATATCATAAATTTTTCTTTTTACACGCCTTTTGTAATCCTTTGGTTAACCATGGCTTATCGGCAAATTTACACTACCGTTCAAAAGTTTGGGGTCACTTAGAAATGTCCTTATTTTTGAAAGAAAAGCAATTTTTTTCAATGAAGATAATGTTAAACTAATCAGAAATACACTCTATACATTGCTAATGTGGTAAATGACTATTCTAGCTGCACATGTCTGGTTTTTGGTGCAATATCTACATAGGTGTATAGAGGCCCATTTCCAGCAACTATCACTCCAGTGTTCTAATGGTACAATGTGTTTGCTCATTGCGTCAGAAGGCTAATGGATGATTAGAAAACCCTTGTGCAATCATGTTAGGTTTGCAATGCTGTAATTGCTGCAAATGGAGGGTTCTTTGATGAAAGCAAAGTTTGAAGGAAAAAATTATTATTTCAAATACAAATCATTATTTCTAACCTTGTCAATGTCTTGACTATATTTTTTATTCATTTTACAACGCATGGTGGTAAATAAGTGTGACTTTTCATGGAAAACACAAAATAATTGTCTGGGTGACCCCAAACTTTTGAACGGTAGTGTATGTTTAAGCTTTTTCTTTACTAATGGACAATTTTTTTCATAAAGAGTGGTTACAATGTTTATAAATGTGTCATAGGCTTCATTTACATCTGATACATAGACTTGTGTCAAGTCTTGCTTCAGCAAGTCCTCTTTAAAAGAACTGATTGCATTTTGTGATTTGTATCTGAACAATTTAAATTTTTTTTCTGTATTGGCCCCCGTGTGGCCATGGATAAGTGCAAAGGTTGGCAAGTGGTCACTTATATCATTTATCAATAATCCACTTTTTATTTTCTTATCAATAATATTAACAAAGAGGTTGTCAATAAGTGTAGCAGTGTGAACTGTGATTCTACTGGGATGTGTTATTGTGGGATATAGACTCATGCTGTACATAGAATTCATGAACTCTGTAATTACATTTTGTTGATATGGATTTAGTAGATCAATATTGAAATCTCCAAAAATTACTACCATTTTCTTACTAGTAATATTATTGTACAGCTCGACTAATTTATCTCTGAATGTCTCAATGCAAGTTCCCGGCGTTCTATATATACAACTTATAATTAGTTTTTTTGTTTTATCTTGGTCAATCTCAACAGTAACACATTCCAGAATCCCTGGTAGTGCAAAGGACATTCCATTTACAAGTTTACACCTATACAGGTCATCAATATACAGTGCAACACAATACAGGCTGCACGGTGGAGCAGTGGTTAGCACTGCTGCAGCACAGTTTACCCTTGGCTGGGGGATTGCGGGGATCATGAGCTCGTGGGTTCGATCCCTGCCCCCGGCCAACAGTGATCTGTGTGGAGTTTGCATGTTTTCCCCGTGTTTTTTTTTTGTTTTGTTTTTTTTTGTTACTTATTTGTACCCGTAGGTAGATTTGGTTTGCAGTCTGGTGACAAGCCACCGGCTGCCGGTCGCTGCGTGCGCGTGCGCCCTAAACCTACATGTTTTTGGTATGCGGGAGGAAACCGGAGAAATCCCAGAGTAAACCCACGCAACACGGGGAGAACATACAAACTCCACACAGCTCACTGTTGGTCGGGGGCTGGGATCGAACCCACGATCTCATGATCCCCGCGATCCCCTGGCCGAGGGTAAAACTGTGCTGCCACAGTGCTAAACCACTGCGCCACCGTGCAGCCCTTTTTCCCATGTTGCCAGTGTTTGCGTGGGTTTACTCCGGGATTTCTCCGGTTTCCTCCCCCATGCCAAAAACATGCAGGTTAGGGAGTTAAGGGGTGCTTGCGCACGCAGCGACCGGCAGCTGGTGGCTTGTCACCGGACTGCAGAACAAATCTACCTACGGGTACAAAATAAGTCCAAAAACAAACAAAAAAAAAAACACCACCACCCTTTTTTTGAGATCTGTTAATATGAAACATCTGATATCCCTCTATTGCCATCAGGGGAGCCTGCTCTTCATTAAGCCAAGTTTCAGAGACTGCGATAGCTGTAAATTTTCTGTCTAGCTGTTTTAAATAGTCCTGAATCTGTGGAAAGTTTTTGTTAAGACTTCTGCTGTTGAAGTGTATTATTGATAGTTTACCATCTAGTTGCACTTGACTTTTGAATTGCTTTTCAGTGTAATATTCACAATGGTTATGAATATTATTGAAAAAGTGGTTATCAGGATCAATATCATTCTCCATCTCTTGTAGTGTATGTTCAGCATAATGGCATATTTTCAGAGTTTGAGTTTCCTCACTCTGTGTCAAATGACTTCCTCCAACTGGGGATAATTGACGTCTACTCAAGTCAGTCATAAGTTTTTTTGTTTGTTTTGTTTAGTTTTTTTTTTCTTTTTTTTTTTTAAAGTACATTGACATGGTATGTGAAAAGAACTATTCTTGCCGTGTGTGTGGATATGGATTATCATTGTCTCTTAATTTTCTTAATCAGTGTTCATCTATATTTATTTAAGTCAGTAACATCTCTGATCATTATACTCTTTGCTTCCTCAGGTGTTCCATTTGATCCAAACTCTACAATTTCTTGTCCATGTTGCCTGTGTCTTATTTTGTCTTTTCAGCATCCGTGCTTGCCGTGCTATTTCAGCATTAGTTTTTGTTAGGTGTTCATTTAGGTAAACTTCTGTTCCCCGGAGCTTTCTGGCCTGCCTCAGTATGTCATTCTTTACCCTTCTGTTCACAAAGCGCATCACAATTGATTTCTTTGTTTTATTATCCTTTCTGGGTACAGCATAACAGGCTGAAATTGCATTTGCTTCGACCTTTATATCTCTACTATCAAGGAACTGAAGCACCTGGTTTTCCAGGGAGACCGATTCACTTGTGGGAGCATCCTCACCTCTCAGTCCTGTTGTAGCATGAGCATATGATTGATATTTGATGTCTAGTCCACTTATAATTAGATCATCCATACGAGAACATTGTTCAAGATCCTCGACGCGTCGCTCCAAGTCCGTAATTTTCTTGTCTTTTTCCTGAATTGTTAATTTTAATTCTCGGACTTCTTCCATTAGGCCTAATATTTTAGCCTGCTGGCTAACCATTTTGGTCACTTCTTCTGACAAGAAGTTCAGAGATTTTTTGATCTCTTCCATTTCCTCCTTCTTTGGTGGCATTTTTACTGACCTGTTGATAGTAAAACAATCTCTGCTGGTGACACCGGTATCCGATCCGACCGACCTCGAATCCAGCTGGGCCTCAGCTAGCCCCCTCCCCTGCTAGTCCCGCTGCTTACCGCCGCCGTAACCGAGCTCCTGTCCAGCCGAGGTACCGGCAGATCCTCCACCAAGTCCTGCCGCACACCGCCGCTGTAGCTGAGCTCCGATCCTGCTTCTGTCCGGCTGGGGTCCCGGTAGATCCTCTGCTGAGCCCTGCCACCTACCACTGTCTGCCTCAGTAGTTCCTCCGCTGAGCCCCGCCGCTGTAACTGGGCTCCGACTCAGGCTCTTGTCTGGCTGGGGCCCCGGTGGTCCTCCACTGGTCCCCATCTCCCACCACCGCTGCACCCGAACTCCAATCCGGCTCCCGTCCAACTGTTGCCTCGGTTAGTTCCTCCGGCGAGCCCCAATCACCGGGGACAGAGTTGCTTCGTGTCGGTGTTAGGTGCTACGACTAGCGTTAGCTTAGCAAACGCTCCAGGTAAAGCATAGCAGCGAACCACAAAAGAAACGCTAATCAGTTTACTCACAGAGCCTGGTGAAAGGCGAATAAAGGGGTATTTCAACCAAGGTGGAAATTCAGCCCGTGCGTGTGCGTCACAAATGCCGATCGCTGTTGGTTAGTTATTTTAGTGGCAAAATCAGCAACTTTGTCTCAGCACTGAAAAAGTGTGACCATCCCGGCCGCCATGTTGAAAAAAAACTTTAACCCACTCTGCCTTCAGATCGGCGCAGAGCCGTCTGATCTCTTTGGCTCACTGAGACTACTTTCGTCTTTGCCTATCTCCAGAGATTTCTCAGCCCTCGTCGTTTTCCCGAAGTCATCCCTTCCTTTGTATTCTCCTGGAAGGAGCAACTCTCTTCAACCAAGTAAGCCATCCTACTACTCACCTTTTCCTCGCTCATCCCCTGTGCAGAGGTGGAGTTCCATGGTGGCGGAATCCTTCCTCCTTGGCGGCGGACTGAGCCCCATCTCCGTTTCCAGCTGTACTGTGACGACAGGCACTGTCCTTCTGGCTGGAGCCTACGGGCCAACCTGATCACGACACCATCCCAGCAAACAGTAAGCCCCTGTCATTCTCGCACGTTCCCACCTGGGCATTACTAACTTCTGCTGTCTCTGCTCTGTCCATAGGGTTGCCAGGTTGCACGGCACTCTGCTCACCCCCAGCTGCCACGTCATCACTGATTCACACACATACACGCACGCACACACCAGTTAACACAATAAAAGATAACTGAATCTATCCTTGAGCTTGTGTCTGTTTACTGGGTCTATGCATCATGTCAGTTTTCTGGCAAAACTGAAATGAGTGTTTATGCTCTTTTTGCTCAGCAGTGGTTCTCATCTTGGAGCTCTGCCATACAGGCCACTTTTGTCTTTTTCTTTTGGTGGAGTCATGAACACTGACCTTAACTGAGGCAAGTGAGGCCTGCAGTTGTTTGGATGTTGTTATGGGGCCTTTTGTGACCTCTTGGATTCAATTCAATTCAATTCAATTCAACTTTATTTATATAGCGCCATTTCACAACAACAGTCATCTCATAGCACTATCAACTGTAGGGGGAACCCCCACAGTTGCAGAAAGACCCCAGCAATCAGGCGATCCCCTGTGAGCAAGCACTTGGCGACGGTGGAGAGGAAAAACTCCCTTTTAACGGGAAGAAACCTCCAGCAGAACCAGGCTCAGGGAGGGGCAGTCATCTGTTACGACTGGCTGGGGGGTGAGGGGATAGAGAAGAAGAAAAGAACAGACATGTAGAGAGCAAACAGCACGATGGGGACTCAATCTATGGGAGAGAACAAACAAATGTTAATGACCAGCAAAAAAAAATATTTCATTGAGAGTGAGAAAAGAAGTGAGGCCCAGTGCATTACTGGAGGTCCCCCGGCTGACTAAACCTATTAGCAGCATAACTAAGGGAGGGTTCAGAAACACATGATCCCTCCCTAATTGTAGGCTATATCAAAAAGGTAGGTTTTAGCCCTATTCTTAAAAACAGAGATTGAGTCTGACTCCCGAATCCAGATTGGCAGCTGATTCCACAGGAGAGGAGCTTGATAACTGAAGGCTCTGCCTCCCATTGTACTTTTGGAGATTCTAGGTATTACAAGTAATCCTGCATTTTGGGAGCGTAGTGCTCTGTTAGGATGATACGGTAGTATCAGATCTTTTAAATAAAAAGGAGCCTGATTGTTTAGAGCTTTGTAAGTAAGAAAAGGATTTTAAACTTAATTCTAAACTCTATGGGAAGCCAATGAAGGGAGGCCAGAACCGGAGAGATATGATCTCTCTTTCTAGTACCTGTTAAAACTCTTGCTGCAGCATTTTGGATCAGCTGAAGACTTTTTAAAGATGTTTTTAAAGATGTTTTAGGACAGCCTGATAATAAAGAATTACAATAATCTAATCTCGAGCTAACAAAAGCGTGGATCAGTTTCTCAGCATCACTCTGAGACAAGATGCTCCTAATCTTGGCAATATTATGCAAATGATAGAAGGCAGTCTTAGAAACAAATTTAATATGTGAATTGAAGGACAAATCCTGATCAAAAATAACTCCAAGGTTCCTCACAGAGCTATTAAGAGAAAGAGTAACCGCATCCAAACTGAAAGTTTGATTTGGAAAGGAATTTCTAAGGTTTTTTGGACCAACAAGAATGACTTCAGTCTTATCTGAATTTAATAGCAGGAAATTACAAGTCATCCAAGCTTTGATTTCCTTAAGACAGGCTTCTAACTTGGCTAATTGATTACTATCATCTGGCTTCATTGACAGGTATAATTGTGTGTCATCAGCATAATAATGAAAATGTATACAGTGCTTTCTAATAATGTTGCCTAACGGAAGCATATATAAACTAAAAAGAGTAGGGCCTAGCACAGATCCCTGTGGAACTCCATGACTGAGCTTTGAGTTGAAAGAAAACTCATTATTTACATGAACAAACTGGAACCTATCAGATAAATAAGATCTAAACCACTGCAATGAAGTTCCATTAAGTCCAACATAGTGTTCTAATCTATCAAGTAGAATATTATGATCGATAGTATCAAAAGCTGCACTAAGGTCTAAAAGGACAAGTACAGAAACTAGTCCATTATCAGATGCAATGAGGAGGTCGTTAGTCACCTTCGCTAAGGCTGTTTCAGTACTATGATGGATTCTAAACCCAGACTGAAACTCTTTAAGTAAATCATTTCCCTGCAGATGGTAAAATAATTGCGTAGCAACAACTCTTTCTAAGATTTTTGAAATGAAAGGTTGATTAGAGATTGGTCTATAGTTAGCTAAAGTTCCTGGATCTAGCGTTGGCTTTTTGAGTAAGGGTTTAATTACAGCCGTTTTAAAAGCCTGCGGTACATGGCCTAAAGTTAATGAAGAATTGATTATATGAAGAATAAAGCTACCAATAAGTGGGAAGACTTCTTTAAATAACCTGGTAGGAATAGGGCCTAAAAGACAAGTTGAAGGTTTGGATGAGGAAACTATTTTGTCTAACTCACAAAGGTCGATTGGAGTAAACTCATCAAGACAGACATCAATTGAAGGAGTTGTAGTAGTTACAGTATTTAAGTTAACTGTGGGAAGAATCTGATTGATTTTATCTCTGGTGGATGAAATTTTATTATTGAAAAAGTTCATGAAGTCCTGACTAGTAAGCTCTAAGGGAATGCTAGGATTGACAGAGTCCTGACTCTTTGTCAACATGGCTACAGTACTGAAAAGAAACCTGGGATTATTCTTGTTCTCTTCTATTAATGCAGAGTAATAACTTGTTCTAGCTTTTCTAAGAGATTTTTTATAAATTAAAAGATGATTTCTCCAAGCTAAATAGATTTCATCTAAATTAGTGGAGCGCCATTTTCTTTCTAATTGACGAGTCTTCTGTTTTAAGCTACGAGTTTCTGTGTTGAACTAAGGAGTTAGAAATCTCTGATTAGACTTTTTCTTTTTTAAGGGGGCCACCAAGTCTAGAGTCGGATGCAGAGAAGCTGTAACACTATCCACCATGTTATCAATTACAGAAGGAGCAAGCTGTCTATAGCTTATTTCCGTTGTGTTGACACATGGCATAGAGGAAACAATCTGCATAAATTTGGTAACAGCATCATCTGAGAGGCATCTACTGTAATAATATTTTTCTTTAGGAGCCAAATAGTCAGAAATAGTAAAATCAAAGGTTAACAGACAATGGTCTGACAGTACAGGGTTATGAGGAGACACTACAAGATTTTCTATTTCTATGCCATATGTCAGAACAAGGTCCAATGTATGGTGGAGGTAATGAGTAGAATTTCCTACTTTCTGAGAAAACCCAATCGAGTCTAATATTGAATTAAATGCCACATTAAGGCAGTCACTATCTACATCCACATGTATATTAAAGTCCCCTACTATAATTATTCTATCAGATATGAGTCTGATAGACTCATCCTCAGATATGAGGATGAGTCGTCGCTGCGCTCTTGGGGTAATTTAAGTTAGCTGGTCACTCCTGGGTAGGCTCACCACTGTTCCATGTTTTTGCCATTTGTGGATAATGGCTCTCGCTGTGGTTCGCTGGAGTCCCAAAGCTTTAGAAATGGCTTTATAACCTTTTCCAGACTGATAAATCTCAATTATTTTGTTTCTCATTTGTTCCTGAATTTCTTTGGATTGCAGCATGATGTCTAGCTTTTGAGGATCTTTTGGTCTATTTGACTTTGTCAGGCAGGTCCTATTTAAGTGATTTCTTGATTGAGAACAGGTGTGGCAGTAATCAGGTCTGGGTGTGGCTAGAAAAATTGATCTTAGCGTTCCAAAGATGTGATAAACCACAGTTGATTTATGTTTTAATGGGGAGGGGCAATCACTTTTTCACATAGGGCCATGTAGGTTTGGATTTTTTCCCCCTTAGTAATAAACACTTTCATTTAAAAACTACATTTTGTGTTTACTTGTGCTATCTTTGTCTAATATTTAAATTTGTTTGATGATCTAAAACATTTAAGTGTGAAAAACATAAAAAAATGAGAATTCAGGAAGGGGGCAAACACTTTTTTACACCACTGTGTATAAGTACAGGTCCCCATATAATATCTTGTATTTCAAACACTGATCATATCCACGCCACTTCAAAACACAAATGGAGCTGGTAGGGATAGATGCAATGATCCGTCCATCTGGAGTCAGTGTAAATCCAGGATAAGTGTGACACCTACTGGCCAGGAGGTCAGAATGTTTTCTCTATCACCTTTAAGAACTGTTATTTTTCTGTGTATAAAAAGTGAATCACCTTCATACTTAATCTTGAACTAAACCCTAAACCTGCTTTGTGTTGACATATTTTCTCGTGGGTCTGCTCATTGAATCCTCTCCATTCTCTGAAAGTGTGTTGTGTCACTTTCATTTCAGCTGAAAACTGATTAAAACTGCCCAATGTTTTGCCACACTCTGTAGTGTTCCCTCGTGCTCCGTTCCGTAGTTTCACTTTGAAACACCAGATCACTTGTTTCATTTACGGGAATGTGCAAACATGCTTGTGTTTAGAACATCCAGGAACAAACTCTTCAGAAAACACTGATGGCGCGTTTCGATGATGGTCTGAAATATCGACCTTTTACAGATGCAGCCTGCATATAACTGTTGTAGACTGTTTAAATATTTAGCAGCTGCTAGTCGGGGTCTGTAAATGTCAAGGATCTGAAGAAGAGCACCAAAAGGTACTTAACTTCCAAGTCTCATTTTGGAATCAGTGCGTTTCATAGGGTTCAAATTGATTTTTGTTAATGATTTTACAGTTTGTGAACATGTAAACATTCACATTAAACAAAAGTTGGGGGTGACCAGCTTCATTACAGCCATCAAAATCTGTGGGAATCAATGGGCTGATAATTAAGGAGTCACTTTTAATGCTGTTTTAATAAATGGGCACGAACTCTCATTTGCTGATCCAGCCTGTGGTACAGCCTTTTATTTAAAAGCTCAGCTGTGGACTCTCTTTAAACAATTACATCATCTTAAAGATCCATTTCCAAAGGACATGTCCCATCTGTTTTAAGCCTCATTAGAACTAAAGTTTGTTTGGATTTTTACTTCATTTATTTTCCCTATAATAAAAAACACAAAACATTTTAAACAGCCCCCATGAGCCGCCTCCAGCTGAAGGACAGGCAGAGGAAAAAGTCAACATGATGGTAGAGTGGAAGACTGTGGTGTTAAGTGTGAAACGGTCTTCCTGCTATTTGCAATGTTTTTATGGTTGAATGGCAGGTTTCCTCCCAGTAGTGCTCAACATCCAGCAGCCGACAATACACCATGAAACATATTTAAAAATCTGTTTCTGGATGACAAAATTTAAACAGCTGGAAAGAGAGGTTTTCCTGGATTTTTTCAGTTTGTGTGAAAGCATTGTCATCTGACATCCATGTGTGTTCACCATAGAGCAGAAAATGAATATCTCCTTAAAAAGGACACACCTGAAGTCAAAGAAATTATCTAGTTCTAGCAGATCAGTGTTCACACTTAAATAATTTCAAATATAATCTCTAAATTGGCACAAAACAATGCCGGAGAATTTTAGCTTATGTAGAGTAAGTCAGGGCCAAGGTGGTTACATCATCTCTCTCCTGTTGTGGCCTCATATCATTGGTTTCCTATAGAATCTAAAAATAAATATAAAATCTTTTTCCTCACTTACAAAGCTCTAAATGATCAGGCTCCTTGTTATTTAAAAGATCTGATAGTACCTTATGTGTCATGAACCGAGCTTGGGCTCCTCCTGAGCCCGGCTTCATGGCGTCTTCCTGTTTCTCTATCTGCGTTTCATGTTACCTTTTGAGTTCCATATAGTGTTTTCCATGTTCTGTTGTATGTTGGTGCTTTTATTTGTCTGTTCATATTTTTGGTTATTTTATTATATCTTGAGTTATTTATAGTTATTCTTTAGTCTGCCTTTGGTTTTGTTTGTATGTATTTTGTGACTGGCAGCGGTCAGGGCCTGCGGACTTTGTTGTCTGCTGTCAGCCACGCCCCCTTCTCCTGTCAAACGTTGACAGCTGATCCCTGTTCTTTGATTACTCGTCCCGCTTCTTCACTCAGGTGCATCTTATCACTGTTCTATTTGTCTGTGTATTTAGTCTGCTCCTCGCCTATGTCTCACTGCTGAATGATTGTGTTGCTGTGTAATTGTTGGCCACGTTATGCCGTGGCCTTCCCAGTAGTATTCTCCCATATTATTGATCTCTGCCACTTTTCGTCGGGACTCTCCTTCAACACGCCTCGTCGTGTTCTCTAGTAAGTTTGTTCTCTAGCATTTTTGTGTGTTTACACCTTTTGGGACTTTACATTAATAAATTTGTGTGTGGTGTAGCCCTGCGTGTGGATCTGTTTTTCTCCTCACCTTGTTAGAGGCGATTCATGACAGAATCATTCAGCCAGAAAAGATTCAACGGGTTACACCCAGGCATTGTTTTTTAATTTTTTGTTTTTACACCCACCTGAACTGAAGCGCCATGGACTACCTCGAGGTTAAGGAGCTGCGCGTGCTGTGTGTCCTGGAAGACATTCTTTCATGGACGCAGGAGCCCTGTTTCCCTGAAGCAGTTCGATGAGCTCGGGACGTGACGGTGAAAATTATGGACAGGGATCCCAGCCTTTGGAACCATCCAGAGGCTACTGAAATTCTTCGCTCCATTTTCTCCCCGCCATTTGAGGGGCTGGGTGAAGAGGTTTCAGCATTAGAGCCGTCTCCAGTGAAGAGGAAGCGCTTGTGTAACCCCTGCCTTATGTTAATTAGGTAAGGGAAATAATTAAGTGTAGACCAGTTGCTAGGTTCATAAAGGTTACAATAGGGAATTAAAATGAATGAAATAGCTGGAGGCAAGAAATGAGCAATAACAGTTGTTATTTATAGGGAAAAAGTGAGCAATATATACAGACAATTTACCACTATACAAATATACAACGGCCGGTATGAAATAAAACCCCAAAGATGTCCTACTGAGCTCAGTGTTTGTTTGTCCTTTCGGGTTAGTTGTTTGACCAGTCAAGATATCTTGTATCTCCAGACTCAGGTTTCTTTTCCTTTTCTTAAGCGACGACTAGGGTTGTTACCACTTTGAATCCTGGGCACTGGAGAGAGGAGGGATGCTCTTCAATCGAGATCCTGATTAGATCTCAGGTCAATCTTGGTTCAGTCTCGGGTCAGGCTCGCCATCGCCATTCGGAGAGAATCCAGGATCCAGAAGGTTCTTGATCGGCAACCAAAAAAAAAACCTAGCCAAGATGAGGTATCAGTGTGAATACAGCAAAGGACACAGCCACAATGCCCCTCACGCTCATGCTCCTGTCAACAAGAAGAGGTATCAGTGTGAACCAGATCGCTCACAGCCTCTCTCTCGTCCGCTCTCATATCGTGAAAGACCGATTTCCATCAGAGCGCCTCAGCACTTTGCTCGGAAGGCGGGGCTAATATCGCTCTTAACAAATGGAAAGACCCAGATCACACAACGTGACCATGAAACGGAAATTTAAAAGTTGGATGACGAGGATCGCACTTCCTCTTCCCCAAAATAACCGTTTTTCAAAATAAAATCACACACTTTCATTAATACAAATGAAATCTGAGAAAAAAAAGGGTCATTTTCTTAGCTGGGTTACACTCTCCCGCGCTAAATATCATGCACGTCCCGTTGCATGTGCAACCAAGACTGTCCATCGTCAGTATTGGTTGAGTTGTAATGTGATCATTTTCAGTATTGTCTCCATCCGGTATCATTTATCGGCGGAACTATGACGGTATCTGGTCGTCTTCGAACCTCCGACTTCCGTTTCTCTTTTGGCTTTGTACTGAGTGTACTTTGTGAGTTTTGAGCTTTTGGTTCTGCAGTTAGTTTTACTAGTTGTGTTTGAATTTCTGCAACTTGTTTTGAGAGTTCTTGGAGTGAGTTTAGCGTGATATTGTCCTCATCTTCATCTGAACTGCATTGCACAGTTTGCACGTGGGAGATCACTTTTTGTTTTGAACTGCTCAAATGTTGTCTCATCCTTAAGTTTTTGGCAGCAATTTGGTCCTCTTCAGTGCGTAGCAAGAGAAGCAAATCAGGAAAAGTTGGGGGACTTGTTCGTTTTTGTTTTAACTGGAGTGCAGTTAAAAAGGAATCATCCCAACAACCTCGACAAAACTGCGTGACAAGCAGCCTGTCAAAATCCTGGCTTGAAGCGCCACCACGTTTCACAGTGTGAGTCAAAGCTACGTGAAGACGTTGTAGATATGACGAGGGTTTCTCACCTGTGTTTTGAAAGGTGTCAATAAACCTGGCGTAAAGCTCTCCGCCATCTTGAACTGTACCATAAGCAGAATCTAACAGTTGAAGGTATTCTGATGGTGAGCTGTTGGGGTTCAAGTACTTGACTACATCAGCTGCTGGGGGTAAAAGAGACTCAATGATCTTTCAGGATTGCTGCAATTTGGACATAGCAGGATCAGTCAAGATTAATTCTACACTGGAGCGCCAAGTGTCATAATCTAGCTCATAAGTTGGTCGGAGGTCTTTGCCAGAAAAAGCTCCGAGCTTTTGTGAAAATGGCTGCACGGAAAAATCTTCCCTTTTTACAATGTGCTCAACTACCACACATTGCACTTCTGGGGGATTTAAATCATGTGCAGAAATGGTGGGCATACTTTGAGCTGGGGTGCTCGCCGTGTGATTCGACTGGTTAGTTGGCTGTGCACCTTGAATACTGGGCTCAGCTGCAGAAGGCTGAGGTTGAGGTTCATCTAAGAAAGCTTCAGATAAGTTATCAGGTAACTTGCTCTGATTGATCATTTTCAGATTCTTTGATTGCCTCAGACATCCGTAACATTACGTATTTCAGGACATCTGCAAAATCTCTGCCCCTCATCTTCGCTAGGTTTTTAATGTTAGTGAGAAATGACTTGGTCATTTCGCTCCCTACACGGTGCGTATAAACACTGGCAAGAAATTGTATCATATAGCTGGCTCCACTATCAGATACATGAGTACAAGGCAATGGGTCAAGAGTTTCAAAAGCAATACCCGAGTGATACTCAAAAATAGCACTCTGGAAAAACTCAGACTTACTATCTGTTACTTTTATGACTCTTGAAATCGATCCATACCGTTTCAAAAACTCAGTCACTTCATCAAGTTGCTCATCTCCAGTGATTTCACTCACTATCACTGCATTTGGAATTTTCATAGATTCACGTTCAACAATATCCATTTTGGGTACGTATAGGCTTGAAATAACGTAAGGGAGAGAAAAAAAAGGGCTCCTGGCTGGGCTCGCCACTTCTTATTGTAACCCCTGCCAAAAGCCTTTAGCCTCTCCTGCGGCAGCTCTGCCTCGTCCACCTGTGTTTTGGCCCACTCCTACAGATGAGGAACTGGAGGAATGCAGACTGGTTCTACTGGCGGAGACAGACCTCCTCCTGGAGGCGAAGCCATGGCTCTTCCTGGAGTTGGCCTGGGAGTTGGAGGAGTATTCCCTGAGGGAACTGGAGCCTCAGCCGAAAGTCGAGCGCGCTCTGACCTCAAAGCTTTCTCACCTCTTCAATCCTGTGACGTCAGCTGACGTCATCATTTCCCAGGAATTCAGGCAAGTTCTCATTCAATCACTTTTGCTCTCACCCGAAACTGCTTGCCTGATTCCTAATGAATTGTCAGCTGCTGCTTATCCGTCTGTCCCTCCTGTTTTCCCCCAGGTTGCCGTCCATCCCGGAGGGTGAACCCCAGAAGCAGGAGGAGTGTTCCTTGAGGGAGTTGGAGCCCACGCCTGAGGTTGAGCGCGTTCAGACCTTGGAGCCCCCTTCACCATCTCGTCGTTGCCAATCCCGGAGGTCCTGCCAAAAAGTCAGCTTCTCACCTATGTCTCATTGCTGAATGATTGTGTTGCTGTGTAATTGTTGGCCACGTTACACTGTGGCCTTCCCAGTAGTATTCTCCCATATTATTGATCTCTGCCACGTTTCGTCGGGGCTCTCCTTCAACATGTCTCGTCTTGTTTGCTAGTAAGTTTGTTCTCTAGCATTTTTGTGTGTCTACACCTTTTGGGACTTTATGTTAATAAATCTGTCTGTGGTGTAACCCTGCGCATGGATCTGTCTCTCTCCTCACCTCGTTAGAGGGGATTCATGACATTATGATCCTAACAAAGCGCTGCACTCCAAAAATGCAGGATTAGTTGTAATCCGTAGAATCTCTAATAGTACAATAGAAGGCTGAGCTTTCAGTTATCAGGCTTTTCTCTTGCAAAACCAGTTGCCAATCTGGATTTGCGAGGCAGACTCAATCAATGTTTTTAAGTAAAGGGTTAAAACTTTCTGTGTTGACAAAGCTTATAGTTAGGGTTGGATCAGGAGACCTTGAACCCTCCATTAGTTATGCTGCTATAGGTTTAGACAGATGGGGGGCCTCCCATGATGCACTGGGCTTTCACTTCTTTCTTCGCTCTCAAGTGATGATCCACCGTCGCCGACGGTGGATCGTCACTTCCTTGTGGTAACGTATCATCACTTCCTGTTTTGCTGTCTGCCTGTGTGGTTTGCTCTCCAGCTCTCCAGCCACTAGCTAGCCACTAGCTATGGCTACTACCTCTCTTTCCTCTCCTCCTCTGGTGTGCTCTCTCTGTCAGATGTTTAGCTACACCTCTGCCTCTTCTAGTGATAACGGTAAATGTAATAAATGTTGTCTTTTTGAGGCGCTCGAGGCGAGGTTGTCTGATTTGGAATCCCGGCTCCGCTGCATTGAAACACCGTCTGCGCCAGTTAATCTCGACGGACGCCCATTAGCTGCAGCGGAGCTAGCTAGCTTAGGTCCCACTGTCAGCGGTTCCCTGGCTCTCCTCAGCAGCGAGGAGACTGGGTGGGTGACGGTGAGAAAGAAGCCTAGTCGCAAAGCCCCGGTTCACCACCAACCTGTTCACGTTTCTAATCGTTTTTCCCCGCTCAGCGACACACCCGCTGAGGAAAAAACTCTGATCATTGGCGACTCTGTAGTCAGAAACGTGAACCTAGAGACTCCAGCGGCCATAGTCCAATGTATTCCTGGGGCCAGAGCAGGCGACATCGAGTCAAATTTGAAAATGCTGGCTAAAAGTAACTGTAAATACTCCACAATTGTTATTCACGCCGGCATTAATGACATCCGTCTCCGGCAGTCGGAAGTCACGAAACTTAATATAGAATCGGTGTGTGAGTTTGCAAAAACGATGTCTGCCACTGTAGTATTCTCTGGGCCCCTCCCCAATCTGACCAGTGATGACATGTTTAGTCGCTCGTCATCCTTGAACCGCTGGCTGTCTGTGTGGTGTCCTGCAAATGACGTGGGCTACATTGACAATTGGAGCTCTTTTTGGGGAAAACCTGGTCTTATGAGACGAGACAGCATTCATCCCACTTTGGATGGTGCTTCTCATTTATCTAACAATCTGGCATCTTTTTTATCCAAATTTCCAAAACCATGACTACTCAGAGTTGGGACCAGGAAGCAGAGTCGTAGTCTTACACGCCTCTCTGCAGCTCCTCTTCATCCGCCACCCCTCAGCTTAGCCCCTGTCTTCCCCATCAGAGAATCGTTGTCTGCTCCCTCCAAAGTAAATAAAAATATAATGTATAAGCATCCCAAAGTGATAAAGCAAAATATTGGTAAAACTCAAATTAAACATAAAGCCTCTAAATTGAATGATTTGGCCTCCGTTCCTCCTCATAATTTAAAAATTAAATGTGGTTTATTAAATATTAGGTCTCTAACTCCCAAGTCTCTGTTAGTCCATGATCTGTTAATTGATCATCAGATTGATTTAATTTCCCTTACAGAGACTTGGTTAGGACAAGAGGATTATGTTGGTTTAAATGAATCAACTCCCTCTGGTTATTTAAACTGTCAAAATCCCAGAAGTTCTGGTCGTGGAGGAGGAGTAGCAACAATTTACCATTCCAAATTACTAGTTAATGTAAAGCAAAAAACATGTTATAATTCCTTTGAGGGCCTGGTCCTCAGTGTTGGGCACTTTAGCAATTTCAGGTTAAACCCAATTTTATTTGCCATAGTTTATCGTCCCCCATCAACCTATTCAGAATTTTTATCCGAATTTGCTGATTTCTTAGCTGATTTAGTGCTGAAATCTGATAGAATAATTATAGTAGGGGACTTCAATATACATGTGGATGTAGATAGTGACTGCCTTAATGTGGCTTTTAATTCAATATTAGACTCGATTGGGTTTTCTCAGAAAGTAGGAAATTCTACTCATTACCTCCACCATACATTGGACCTTGTTCTGACATATGGCATAGAAATAGAAAATCTTGTAGTGTCTCCTCATAACCCTGTACTGTCAGACCATTGTCTGTTAACCTTTGATTTTACTATTTCTGACTATTTGGCTCCTAAAGAAAAATATTATCACAGTAGATGCCTCTCAGATGATGCTGTTTCCAAATTTATGCAGATTGTTTCCTCTATGCCATGTGTCAACACAACGGAAATAAGCTATAGACAGCTTGCTCCTTCTGTAATTGATAACATGGTGGATAGTGTTTCAGCTTCTCTGCATCAGGCTCTAGACTTGGTGGCCCCCTTAAAAAAGAAAAAGTCTAATCAGAGATTTTTAACTCCTTGGTTCAACACAGAAACTCGTAGCTTAAAACAGAAGACTCGTCAATTAGAAAGAAAATGGCGCTCTACTAATTTAGATGAAATCTATTTAGCTTGGAGAAATCATCTTTTAATTTATAAAAAACCTCTTAGAAAAGCTAGAACGAGTTATTACTCTGCATTAATAGAAGAGAACAAGAATAATCCCAGGTTTCTTTTCAGTACTGTAGCCAGGTTGACAAAGAGTCAGGACTCTGTCAATCCTAGTATTCCCTTAGAGCTTACTAGTCAGGACTTTATGAACTTTTTCAATAATAAAATTTCAGCCATCAGAGATAAAATCAATCAGATTCTTCCCACAGTTAACTTAAATACTGTAACTACTACATCTCCTTCTATTGATGTCTGTCTTGATGAGTTTACTCCAATCGACCTTTGTGAGTTAGACAAAATAGTTTCCTCATCCAAACCTTCAACTTGTCTTTTAGACCCTATTCCTACCAGGTTATTTAAAGAAGTCTTCCCACTTATTGGTAGCTTTATTCTTCATATAATCAATTCTTCATTAACTTTAGGCCATGTACCGCAGGCTTTTAAAACGGCTGTAATTAAACCCTTACTCAAAAAGCCAACGCTAGATCCGGGAGCTTTAGCTAACTATAGACCAATCTCTAATCTCCCTTTCATTTCAAAAATCTTAGAAAGAGTTGTTGCTATGCAATTATTTGACCACCTGCAGGGAAATGGTTTACTTGAAGAGTTTCAATCTGGGTTTAGAATCCATCATAGTACTGAAACAGCCTTAGCGAAGGTCACTAACAACCTCCTCATTGCATCTGATAATGGACTAGTTTCTGTACTTGTCCTTTTAGATCTTAGTGCAGCTTTTGATACTATTGATCATAATATTCTACTTGATAGATTAGAACACTATGTTGGACTTAATGGAACTTCGTCGCAGTGGTTTAGATCTTATTTATCTGATAGGTTCCAGTTTGTTCATGTAAATGATGAGTTTTCTTTTAGCTCAAAGCTTAGTCATGGAGTTCCACAGGGATCAGTGCTAGGCCCTACTCTTTTTAGTTTATATATGCTTCCGTTAGGCAACATTATTAGAAAGCACTGTATACATTTTCATTGTTATGCAGATGACACACAATTATACCTGTCAATGAAGCCAGATGATACTAATCAATTAGCCAAGTTAGAAGCCTGTCTTAAGGAAATTAAAGCTTGGATGACTTGTAATTTCCTGCTATTAAATTCAGATAAGACTGAAGTCATTCTTGTTGGTCCAAAAAAAACCTTAGAAATTCCTTTCCAAATCAAACTTTCAGTTTGGATGCAGTTACTCTTTCTCTTAATAGCTCTGTGAGGAACCTTGGAGTTATTTTTGATCAGGATTTGTCCTTCAATTCACATATTAAATTTGTTTCTAAGACTGCCTTCTATTATTTGCGTAATATTGCCAAGATTAGGAGCATCTTGTCTCAGAGTGATGCTGAGAAGCTGATCCACGCTTTTGTTAGCTCGAGATTAGATTATTGTAATTCTTTATTATCAGGCTGTCCTAAAACATCTTTAAAAAGTCTTCAGCTGATCCAAAATGCTGCAGCAAGAGTTTTAACAGGTACTAGAAAGACAGATCATATCTCTCCGGTTCTGGCCTCCCTTCATTGGCTTCCCATAGAGTTTAGAATTAAGTTTAAAATCCTTCTTCTTACTTACAAAGCTTTAAACAATCAGGCTCCTTTTTATTTAAAAGATCTGATACTACCGTATCATCCTAACAGAGCACTACGCTCCCAAAATGCAGGATTACTTGTAATACCTAGAATCTCCAAAAGTACAATGGGAGGCAGAGCCTTCAGTTATCAAGCTCCTCTCCTGTGGAATCAGCTGCCAATCTGGATTCGGGAGTCAGACTCGATCTCTGTTTTTAAGAATAGGGCTAAAACCTACCTTTTTGATATAGCCTACAATTAGGGAGGGATCATGTGTTTCTGAACCCTCCCTTAGTTATGCTGCTAATAGGTTTAGTCAGCCGGGGGACCTCCAGTAATGCACTGGGCCTCACTCCTTTCCTCACTCTCTATGAAATATTTTTTTTTTTTGCTGGTCATTAACATTTGTTTGTTCTCTCCCATAGATTGAGTCCCCATCGTGCTGTTTGCTCTCTACATGTCTGTTCTTTTCTTCTTTTCTATCCCCTCACCCCCCAGCCAGTCGTGGCAGATGACTGCCCCTCCCTGAGCCTGGTTCTGCTGGAGGTTTCTTCCTGTTAAAAGGGAGTTTTTCCTCTCCACCGTCGCCGAGTGCTTGCTCACAGGGGATCCGTCTGATTGCTGGGGTCTTTCTGCAACTGTGGGGGTCCCCCCTACAGTTGATAGTGCTATGAGATGACTGTTGTTGTGAAATGGCGCTATATAAATAAAGTTGAATTGAATTGAATTGAATTGAATTAAGCATTTTGCTGTTAATTAACATTTGCCTGGTCTCTTCCATAGATTGAGTCCCTGTCATATTGTTTTTTCTCAACATCTCTTTTCTTTTCTTCTTCTTCTTTATTCACTCACTCTACAACCAGTTACAGCAGATAACTGCCTCTACCTGAATCTGGTGGAGGTTTGTTTCTGTTAAGCCCCTGTCACACCTTGATGATTTAGGCAGCATATGCCGATGTTTAAAACATACAGCAAATACGCTGGCATACGTTGAATAAATTATGGGAAAGTTTTGTATAAGTTAAGAGCATGCTGGTATACATCGTAGTATGGCGAGTATCCAGCGTATGGCTCATACTTCCTGCATACGCAGGCCATAAGTTGTAGGTCAGTTATGCAAACGTTGACACACGTTGACACACGTTACTTTTAAGTTACTCATATGTCGAAATAATGTCTAGCATACCCAAAACTTATTTCTAACCTATGAGTAACGTGGTTTGAACCTATGTGTAATGTATATCGAACTAATCTCCAATGCATAGTGACCATTTCACTATTGCCGCAATTTTCCAAGATACTTGAAAAAATATTCTATGAGAGAATTGACAACTTCATACTGAAGAATAATTTATTGTGTGAGCAGCAATATGGGTTCAGACACAAGAGGGCAACTGCATTTGCTCTAATGGAATTTATAGAAAAAATATCAACTGCCCTTGAAAATAAAGAGTATTCAGTTGGGGTATTCCTGGATCTTAAAAAAGCATTTGATACAGTGGATCATAATTTATTATTAAAGAAACTACAAAATTGTGGTATTAGGGGGGTAGCACTGTCCTGGTTATGTAGTTACTTAAAGAATAGATATCAGTATGTATGTGTTGGTAACAAAAACTCACAGTTACTGAAGGTTACTTGTGGAGTCCCACAGGGTTCAGTTTGGGGGCCACTGTTATTCAATATGTATATAAATGATATATGTAAAGTTTCAGAAAAAATGGACTTAATATTGTTTGCCAATGACACTAATCTATTATGCAGTGGAAGCAATTTGGAACAACTTTTGGATACACTCGGAAAGGAATTAGGAAAGCTTAAAGTGTGGTTTGATTCAAACAAATTAACGCTCAATTTAAGTAAGACAAAATTTATAGTTTTTAACAACCATCACAACAACTTAGTATCTAAACTCAGTGTAAATAAGGGAGAAACAATATCATTTCAGAGGAACATGTGTATTTCAAAAACCTTCAGTGAGAACTACCACCAAGCAACATTGTGTTTCAGTGCAAGGAGTCAGATTATGGAACGATTTTGGACCTGAATTAAAATCATGTACAACGCTTGGACAATTTAACCAAAAACTAAAGGAAGAAATACTCCAAACATATATGACATAACGCACGGCTCAGGAGACGCACACACACAGGCTCAAAGTAGTTCAAATAGTTTATTAACAGCAGGCGTGTATGAGTGTGTATCTGCGGGATGTAAATGTGTTGGTGGCGGCGTCTGCTTCAGGCACAGAGGCAGGAGACCGTACAGCCGGCAACCCTATGGGAAAAAACACAAGGAGAGAGGGTGACGGGCACACACCAACACAGGAGGAGAATGAGCGAGAGAGGAGCTTACTTGGGAGGGACAGATGACTGGCACAACAAGGACGAGACCCGGTAGACAGCCACCTGCAGAGCTCGGTGCAGCAGCGAGGAATGGACGATGGAGAGGCGTTGTCCGCCGCCGAGGAATCCACCTGTGCACAGGGGAGCAGACTGGGAAGAGAAGGAAGGTAAGATCTTCTTACCCGAGTAGCACGCTGAGGGTGAAGGAAACTCACAGCGAATCATGAAGAAGTCCGACGGCTTCAGGCCGAAGCTCAGGGCGAGGCGGCTTATATCCCTCGCCGCTGATGACGAGCAGGTGTGCGAGCAGGTGGCGCCGCTGATGAGCGGCGCGGCGTGACAATATATACAAGATGACATGTAAAATCACATAAGGATTTTCATATCCAGTCTGCGTTGTGTTGTAGCTTAGTTTTTTGTCACATTTTGTCTTAGCTTTGTTCTGAATTGTAATCGCTCTTGTCTTGTTTTTCTTTTGGATTCTTGGATGGAATATGGGTGGGCAATATAAGCTGCGGCTTCAGCCATCACCCATTTCGGATAACTTATGTTGAACTGTATAATCAGAGGAGTTATTGTCTAATTTGACCTTGTTGGATTTTCTTTCCCCCTTTGTTTTATTATTCTGTTTCTTTTAATCTGTACTTTTAATCTATCCGAAATAAAGATTCATTCATTCATTCATTCAAGATGGATGGATGGATGGATAATATATAAAGGGTGTAGAGATTGAAAGGGTATCCGAAACTAAATTTCTTGGTGTAATAATTGATAATAAACTGTGTTGGAAGTCACATATTAATTATATTAAAGGTAAAATATCCAAATCAATTGCAATACTACACAGAGTGAAATATTTGCTGAATCAACCCACACTATATACACTACCGTTCAAAAGTTTGGGGTCACCCAGACAATTATTTTGTGTTTTCCATGAAAAGTCACACTTATTTACCACCATGAGTTGTAAAATGAATAGAAAATATAGTCAAGACATTGACAAGGTTAGAAATAATGATTTGTATTTGAAATAATAATTTTTTCCTTCAAACTTTGCTTTCGTTAAAGAATCCTCCATTTGCAGCAATTACAGCATTGCAGACCTAACATGATTGCACAAGGGTTTTCTAATCATCCATTAGCCTTCTGACGCAATGAGCAAACACATTGCACCATTAGAACACTGGAGTGACAGTTGCTGGAAATGGGCCTCTATACACCTATGTAGATATTGCACCAAAAACCAGACATTTGCAGCTAGAATAGTCATTTACCACATTAGCAACGTATAGAGTGTATTTCTGATTAGTTTGAAGTTATCTTCATTGAAAAAAAGTGCTTTTCTTTCAAAAATAAGGAAATTTCTAAGTGACCCCAAACTTTTGAACGGTAGTGTACCTTGTATCATTCATTAATACTCCCATACATGACATATTGTACTGAAGTATGGGGAAATACATATAAAACAAACATATATCCAGTCTTTATGCTTCAGAAGAGAGCTAGAATAATAAACAAAGCTGCTTACAGGGAACCAACAAACCCACTTTTTCTTAAATTAAAAGCTTTCAAGTTGAAAGATCTGGTTGACTTTAAAACTGCAGTAATAATGTTTAAAGTGAAGAATCTATCACTGCCCGCAAATATCCAAAAGCTGTTCCAAATAAGGGAGAAACAATATCATTTCAGAGGAACATGTATATTTTAAAAACCTTTAGTGAGAACTACCACCAAGCAACACTGTGTTTCAGTGCAAGGAGTCAGATTATGGAACGATTTTGGACCTGAATTAAAATCATGTACAACGCTTGGACAATTTAAACAAAAACTAAAGGAAGAAATATTCCAACCATATATACAAGATGACATATACAATCATATAAGGACTGTCATATCCAGTCTGCGTTGTGTTGTTGTTTAGTTTTTTTGTCATATTTTGTCTTAGCTTTGTTCTGAATTGTAATCGCTCTTGTTTTGTTTTTCTTTTGAATTCTTGGATGGAATATAGGTGGGCAATATAAGCTGCGGCTTCAGCCATCACCCATTTCGGATAACTTATGTTGAACTGTATAATCAGAGGAGTCATTGTCTAATATGACCTTGTTGGATTTTCTTTCCCCCTTTGTTATATTATTCTGTTTCTTTTAATCTGTACTATTAATTTATCCGAAATAAAGACTGATTGATTGACGATGTAGACGTATTTGACGTGTTCCAGATGACCACAGAATTTACTGAATGTGTTTCTAACTTACAGGTACCATATAATGGCATATTGGCAGTGCTGGTTCACAGGAGGAACCCGTCAGTACTCCTCAAGACTCATGGTGAGCAGATGTCCAAACTAGTCTTGTTCCTCTCAGACAAAATATAAAGAGATGTTTCATACCTTGACATGCTTTGACTGTTGTCTGACGTTCGTGACATGCCACATCAGCTGTTTTATCCTTTCCATAGGCGTGACCGACCTGACAGATTTGACAGATCTGCCAGGTCGGCCACGCCCCCACTGTACGATGGTCTTTGGAGGAGAGAATCCTCTCTGTTGAACCAAGATGATGGAGCCTTCATGCTCTCACACACCTAGGATTCATGGATTGGGAGGCGACGGCAGTTTGGTATAATTGCGCTATACACAAGTTAAACTATCGTTGGGCATACAGACGTGGACAAAATTGTTGGTACCCCTCTGTTAATGAAAGAAAAACCCACAATGGTCACAGAAATAACTTGAATCTGACAAAAGTGGTAATAAATAAAAATTCTATGAAAATTAACCATTGAAAATCAAGACAATGCTTTTGAATTGTGGTTCAACAGAATTATTTTAAAAAACAAACTCATGAAACAGGCCTGGATAAAAATGATGGTACCCCTAGAAAAGATTGAAAATAATGTGACCATAGGGACATGTTCAACCAAGATGTGTCCTCTAACTAACATCACAGGTGTCTACAAACTTGTAATCAGTCAGTCGGTCTATTTAAAGGGTGACAAGTAGTCACTGTGCTGTTTGGTGACATGCTGTGTACAACACTAAACATGGACCAGAGGAAGCAAAGGAGAGAGTTGTGTCAGGAGATTAGAAAGAAAATTATAGACAAGTGTAACCCAGCTGAGAAAATGACCCTTTTTCTCAGATTTCATTTGTATTAATGAAAGTGTGTGATTTTATTTTGAAAAACGGTTATTTTGGGAAGAGGAAATGTGATCCTCGTTATCCAACTTTTAAATTCCCATTTCATGGTCACGTTGGGTGAACTGGGTCTTTTCATTTGTTAAGAGCGATATTAGCCCCGCCTTCCGAGCAGAGTGCCGAGGCGCTTTGCTGGTTGTCGGTCTTTCACGATCTGAGAGCGGACGAGAGAGGCTGTGGGCGGTCTGGTTCACACTGATATCTCTTCTTGGTGAGTTTAATTCAGAAAGACGCTATAAATGGATCTAAACACTCTCCAAACGCTAATTTGCAACCTTTATTATCCTAAGTTGATGGGAGCACGAGCTTGAGAGGCATTGTGGCTGTGTCCTTTTGCTGTGTTCACATTGATACCTCATCTTGGTGAGTGAAAACCAAACAATACATGCTAATACTAGTGTTATGCTAATGCTAATCGTGAGTGGATTTTTTCTGTTTAAAAGCAATGGAAAAGGCTGTTTTTGTGTCTGTATGGTTTTCCTAAATGTGATTTCAGTTCCCAACAGTATGCTGAAGTACTTTTAGTTCTTATGCACTACTTCTGTCGAATGTAATGTGTAGTTTGATGCTAAAAGCACATGGTGTTGGTCTCCTATGTAAAAGCATAGGTTATGCTAAACCCAGTAGCTCAGACCGAGTTTTACTGATTTTAAAAGGGAATATTGGAAGTAATGGGACAGTATATTCCCTGGTTATGTGATAAATTAATTGTATTTCATTTCATGATTTACAAAGACAAGGTTAGAGAGGATTAATCATAATTTCATGGTTAAATGATGTAGAGATAAACAGAGGAATTCATTTAATTGGTTACATGAAAAAAGGGTATTTCATGTGCTACCAGAGAGATTGTGAGAAAAGAACACATGCATGTAAGATGTAAGATGTGAAATGTAAGATATTACTATATTGCTGGATTGTACTGATAGTAATATGAGAGAAGAATTTAAACACTAAGCTATGGTGTTATATAAGAAGGGATTGGAAAACGAATTACTCTAGCTATAAACAATAATACCATTATTGTTGTGCAGGCTAGGTTTTTTTTGGTTGCCGACCAAGAACCTTCTGGATCCTGGATTCTCTCCGAATGGAGATGGCGAGCCTGACCCGAGACTGAACCGAGATTGAACCGAGATCTGACCAAGATCTCGATTGAAGAACATCCTTCCTCTCTCCAGTGCACAACATTGAAGTGGTAACAACTCAAGCTGCCGCTTTAAAAGAGGAAAAGAAGCCTGAGTCTGGAGATACTAGATATCTTGACTGGTCAAACGACTAAACCCAAAAGGACAAACAAACACTGAGCTCAGTAGGACATTTTGGGGGTTTTATTTCATGCCGGCCTTTGTTATATTTGTATATTTGTAAATTGTTTGTATATTTTGTTCCTTTTATCTTTAATAATAACAGATATGAATTGCTCATTTCTTGCCTCCAGCTGTTTCATTCCACACTCACTTTAATTCCCTATTGTAACCCTTACAACTAGGGATGGGCATTCGGTGAAATTTTCTTCACCGATCGCCGGGAGAATTAATGATTAATAATCGGTTAATCATTAACATTTTTAGGTAGGTAGACTAAATTAGAACATCAGGTATCAGCACGGAGGGCACGGAGAGCCGCACAACTCAAATCTACCTCTCTCTCTCAAATCTCTCTCTCTCTGTTCTCGTGTTTGCTCGGCTCGGGAATCTCGCAAGCTGATTGGCCGAGACGTTTCACCCCGCAAGCTGATTGGCCGAGACGTTTTACCCAGCTCTCTCTCCCTGCCGAGCGGCCACCCAACAAACGAAGACCGCATTCATTGCTCTATCGCTCGTATTGCTTAGTCTAGCCGCGTGGAACTTTTTGCTGTTCTCTTGTGCCATTTTGTGCGAAATAGTCTTCCCGTCGAGGCACTACGCCACCTCCTGCAGCTTCCCTTGACGTGTGTACACCGAATCTTCATGACCTTCTCAATAAAGTTTCTGAAAAAAAAAAAGAATCTTCACGACCGCCATTACTCAGCGCGCAACCACTGTTGGCGGTTTCTTCGCGTAATAAGGGTGTTCCATGGACCCTGTCGATGAGGTATATTTGTATGCTGCATTGCAGTGATTGCAGTACACCTGGTCATTTTTTAAATTGAAATGGTCCCACGCAACACTTCGCCGTAACCGCCTCATGATTTGGCGATCGCCCTACGGAAGCCCGCATGTATCAACGGAGGCACGCCAGGGTACGGCGATGGTGTAATGTTGCCCCCTGGTGCCCAAATTTTGCCATTGCATTGTTTGAGGACGGCCGTGCACTAGGCCTTAATAACCTCGGATTGTTTAAAAAAAAAAAAAAACGGTTTGTCGACGAAAATGAACTTCCTCGGTGAAATTCTTAATGATCAATTATCGGTTAATCGGTAAATTATGCCCATCCCTACTTACGACCCTAGCAACTGGTCTACACTTAATAATTTCCCTTACCTAATTAACATAAGGCAAGGGTTACAATAAGAAGTGGCGAGCCCAGCCAGGAGCCTTTTTCTTCTCTCCCGTACGTTATTTCAAGCCTATAATGTACCCAAAATGGATATTGTTGAACGTGAATCTGTGAAAATTCCAAATGCAGTGATAGTTAGTGAAATCACTGGAGATGAGCAACTTGATGAAGTGACTGAGTTTTTGAAACAGTATGGATCAATTTCAAGAGTCATAAAAGTAGCAGATAGTAAGTCTGAGTTTTCCCAGAGTGCTATTTTTGAGTATCACTTGGGCATTGTTTTTGAAGCTCTTGACCCATTGCCTTGTACTCATGTATCTGATAGTGGAGCCAGCTATATGATACAATCCCTTGCCAGTGTTTATACGCACCGTGTTGGGAGCGATATGACCAAATTACATCTCACTGACATTAAAAACCTAGCAAAGATGAGTGGCAGAGATTTTGCAGATGTCCTGAAAGACATGATGTTACAGATTTCTGAGGCAATCAAAGAATCTGAAAATGATCAATCAGAGCAAGTTAAATTACCTGATAACTTACCTGAAGCTTTCTTGGTTGAACCTCAACCTCAGCCTTCTGCAGCTGAGTCCAGTATTCAAGGTGCACAACCAACTAACCAGGCAAATCACACTGCGAGCACCCCAGCTCAAAGTATGCCCACCATTTCTGCACGATTCAAATCCCCCAGAAGTGCAACATGTGGTAGTTGAGCACATTGTAAAAAGGGAAGATTTTTCCGTGCAGCCGTTTTCACAAAAGCTCGGAGCTTTTTCTGGCAAAGACCTCCGACCAACTTATGAGCTAGATTATGATACTTGGCGCTCCAGTGTAGAATTAATCTTGACTGATCCTGCTATGTCCAAATTGCATCAATCCTGAAAGATCATTGAGTCTCTTTTACCCCCAGCAGCTGATGTAGTCAAGTACTTGAACCCCAACAGCTCACCATCAGAATACCTTCAACTGTTAGATTCTGCTTATGGTACAGTTCAAGATGGCGGAGAGCTTTACGCCAAGTTTATTGACACCTTCCAAAACACAGGTGAGAAACCCTCATCATATCTACGTCTTCAAGTAGCTTTGACTCACACTGTGAAGCGTGGTGGTGCTTCAAGCCAGGATTTTGACAGGCTGCTTGTCACACAGTTTTGTCGAGGTTGTTGGGATGATTCCCTTTTAACTGCACTCCAGTTAAAACAAAAACGAACTAATCCCCCAACTTTCCCTGATTTGCTTCTCTTGCTACGTACTGAAGAAGACCAAAATGCTGTCAAAACCGTGCGAATGAGACAACATTTGAGCAGTTCAAAACAAAAAGTGACATCCCACGTGCAAACTGTGCAATGTAGTTCAGATGAAAATGAGGACAAAATCACGGTAAACTCAATTCAAGAACTCTCAAAACAAGTTGCAGAAATTCAAAATCAACTAGCAAAACTAACTGCAAAACCAAAAGCTCAAAACTCAAAAAGTACACCCAGTACAAAGCCAAAAGAGAATCAAAAGCCGAATAAAGTGACAAAGGAACTCACAGAACAAACGGTCAGAACTCGAAGTACCCCACCCAAACCGTGGTACTGTTTCCAATGTGGAGAGGATGGCCACATCAAGCCGAGCTGCGAAAACGAACCAAACCCAGCTTTAGTTACCGAAAAGTGTAAGCTGTTTAAAGAGAAACAAAAGAGATGGGGGTCTGAAAATCCCGCAGCTAATAAAGACCGGTTAAACTAAGAACAGTCTCTATTACGGGGCAAATGGAGAGTGTAGCCAGACACTCATGTCCCACTAAGTACAAGCAACGCGCTAGCCTTAAGCAATCTGTTACTAACCCACCTAAGTATAGTCTACCAAAAGGGTTAGCTGGCTCCAAATGCACAGCTGTAGTTAACATTTCTGATGTTAATGTGCATTGTCTTCTTGACTCAGGGTCACAAGTGACTACAGTCACCAAGTCATTTTACAAACAGAACTTTCCTGATCAAAACCTTAAACCACTCTATGACCTTTTAGAAATAGAGGGCACTGCAGGTCAGCCTGTCCGCTATTTAGGTTATATAGAGATGTGTATTACCTTTCCAAAAGACTTCTTATGCACAGAGATTGACATACCAACCTTAGCTCTCGTTGTTCCAAATGCCAAGCCTAATAATCAGACACCAGTGTTAGTGGGAACAAATACACTTGATGTTCTTTATGGAAAGTATTTAGACATGAAGACTCCTGATTACTTACCTAGCCCTTACGGTTTTAGGACACTGTTGAAAACTCTCGAACTAAGACATGCCCAGAACAAAGATGGGAACATTGGATTAGTTAACTTGTCAAGCAAAGCTCCAGCTGTAGTTTCAGCAGGCAAAACTGTAGTTTTAGAGGGGTCTGCCAACGTTCACTGTACCTCAGACACCTGTGCTATAGTTGAACACCCCTCTCAGTTTTCCTTGCCTGGTGGCCTTTGTGTTAAAACTTGCCTGATAACTCTTCCTTCCCGAGCTCCACACAAAGTGCCTGTAATGATTACAAACGAAACAGAGCAAGATGTCACTATTCCGTCCACGTGTGTCATCACAGAACTTGGAGCTTTCCATTGTATCCTGTCCCAGCACAATGTCGTCAGTGCAAATGAGTCAGCCGCAAACAAGACACAATTGAGTTTCAACTTTGGTGACTCACCGATTCCACAGGAGTGGAAAGGGCGAATAACCAAACAACTAAATGACATCCCGGAAGTATTCGCTTTCCATGATTTGGACTTTGGGTGCACGAGCAAAGTGAAACACTCAATCAGTCTTCATGATCCGACTCCCTTTAAGCACCGTGCACGCCCTATACACCCTCAAGACCTTGAGGCAGTGCGTAAACACCTTCAAGAGCTGCTCGCTGCAGGCGTGATAAGAGAGTCCCAGTCTCCCTACTCGTCCGCCATTGTCGTGGTGAGGAAGCAAAACAATGATGTGCGTCTATGTATAGACTTTCACAAACTCAATTTGCAAACAAGAAAAGACTCTTACGCTCTCCCAAATCTAGAGGAGACATTCTCGGCGCTCACAGGATCCAAGTGGTTTACAGTGCTCGATCTTAAGTCTGGATATTACCAGATTGAGGTAGAAGAAGAAGACAAAGAAAAGACCGCTTTTGTAATGCCCCTTGGATTCTGGGAGTTCAACCGCATGCCGCAGGGCATAACCAACGCCCCAAGCACTTTCCAGTGGCTCATGGAGCGCTGCGTCAGTGACATGAACTTAAATGAGGTACTAGTCTTTCTAGATGATCTCATCATCTTTTCAAATAGTTTGGAAGAACATGAACGGCGACTCATGCGGGTACTCCATCGTCTTAAAGAGTACGGGCTAAAGTTATTGCAGGAAAAATGTAAATTTTTTCAAACAACAGTCCGGTACCTAGGTCATGTAGTCTCCGAAAGCGGTGTCGAGACAGATCCCGAAAAGATTCAGGCCCTTAAGACCTGGCCACGGCCTAAGAATCTCAAGGAACTGAGATCCTTTTTAGGGTTCTCAGGGTACTACAGGCACTTCATTGAAAGGTACTCGTCTATAGTACGCCCCCTTAATGACCTCACACACGGTTACCCGCCACTTAACAAAAGGTCAAAATCCAAAGTCACTGACCAAACCTACTTTGATCCCAAACTGCCATTTGAGAGTCGATGGACCACAGACTGTCAAAAAGCTTTCGACTCCATCATCGAAAAGTTAACATCAGCTCCTATCTTAGGCTTTGCAGACCCGAAGCTGCCTTACGTACTCTATACCGATGCTAGTACCACTGGCTTAGGTGCAGCACTCTATCAGGAGCAGGACGGTCAGCTTAGGGCCATAGCTTTTGCCAGTCGCGGGTTATCAAGGAGTGAAGCACGTTATCCAGCTCACAAGCTAGAGTTTTTAGCTCTAAAATGGTCAGTAACTGAAAAGTTTCACGACTATTTGTATGGTGGTCGGTTCACGGTAGTTACAGATAGTAACCCACTCACCTACATATTGACCTCTCCTAAATTAGACGCCACAAGCTACAGGTGGCTTGCAGCTTTGTCTAACTACAACTTTAAGTTACAGTATAGAGCAGGCAAGAAAAACCTAGACGCAGATGGGTTGTCTAGACGTCCTCATGGTGAACTTGTTAACGATGTCCAGTCCAGGAAAGAGCAGGAGCGTGTAAGCCGCTTTGTAGAGCATCACCTAACTGACAGTGACACCACAGAGATTGTAAATGATGAAGCTGTTCAAGCCATCTGTCAAAACCACCTTGTTAAAATTCGTGATGACAATCAGGATAGCGGTGTTAAACTTGTAGAGTCACTTACCATCTCAGCTGATGCAATCCCAGACTTGTATGTCTTGGAACAAGACAATGGCTTACCCACTATCCCTGTCTTATCTCAAACAGAAATCAAAGACAAACAGAGAGCGGACTCGACAATCAGACAAGTTATTGAACAAATCGAACATAGGCAAACACCCCCACCGACTGCTAGAAAAGAACTCCCAGATCTCCCCCTTTTACTCAGAGAACTCCATAAATTGGAGATGTACAATGAAGTGTTGTACAGAAAAAGACAAAATGGAGACCAAGTGACCCACCATCTCATTCTTCCCGAGGAGCTCAGAGCTCCCGTACTCCAAAGTCTGCACGATGATATGGGCCACTTAGGTATTGACAGAACCCTTGATCTGGTCAGAACACGATTCTTTTGGCCACGTATGGCAACAGATGTCGAGCAAAAGGTAAAAACATGTGATCGGTGCATACGAAGGAAGAGTCCTCCTGAAAAAGCGGCTAGCCTGGTCAACATAACCACCACACGACCTTTAGAGCTAGTCTGCATGGACTTTCTCAGTCTGGAACCAGACAGTAGCAATACCAGCAATATTCTCGTAATAACTGATCATTTTACTAAATTTGCCCTTGCGTTGCCTACCTCAAATCAAAGGTCCAAAACGGTTGCCAGGTGCCTGTGGGATCAATTCATCATTCACTACGGTATACCTGAGCGCCTGCACAGCGATCAGGGTCCTGATTTTGAGGCAAAACTAATAAAAGACCTTTGTGAGATCTCAGGCATAAAGAAAATAAGAACAACCCCATACCACCCCAGGGGTAACCCCACTGAAAGATTCAACCGAACGCTACTGAGTATGTTAGGAACGCTTGAGTCCAAACAAAAGCCCCACTGGAAAGACTATGTTATGCCGTTAGTACATGCATACAACTGCTCACGCAGTGATGTAACCGGGTTTACTCCCTACGAATTAATGTTTGGTAGAAAACCCAGATTGGCAGTTGATCTAGCCTTTGGACTTCCTCTCAACAAAGATCAGAAAGTTACTCACTTGCAATACGTGGAAAATCTCAAGAAAAGGCTTGAAGAAAGCTACAAGTAAGTTACAAAAGAAAAGGGGACTGTTATTTTGAATATTTTCCCCAATATTGTCTGTACATTGGTCCAATATTGGTGAATAACTGGGCATGACCAAAACACATGAAAATGATTTGCAGTCTCTTCACCACACAAGCGCCAACAATTCAACCCCTTACGAGTAAATTTGTTTTGTGCAGGTGTTCTGAAAAATCTTACCAAATTTTTCCATCCAAATTCTCTCCACTGCAGGGATGAGGTACTTTTCCATTGTTGCTTATTTAGCTTTTCCCATATTTCCAGTTGTAAAGTGAAATTCCCCTCTTTTTCCCATCTCTCTTTTATATATATGATGTGTTGTCTCCTTTTAAGTCTTGAAGACCTTGGTATATTTTAGAAATGTATCTGATCCCTGGGATCCCTTTATATGCCATTAGGAAGACCTTCAGAACACCTGACTGGGCCCTTTCCAAATCCTCCTTTTTAAATATTTTGTTTATGTGGTGTCTAAGCTGAAAGAACCTGTAAAGGTCTTGATTTATTAGACCTTGTTTTTTCAAATCTTCAAAACTTCTTAAAATTTGCCCTTTAAAAAAATCGTAATATTTTATCAGTCCGTTCTCTTTCCACTTTTTAAATCTGGTGTCTGTTTTATTAGGAGTAAAGTCTTGATCATAGGCAATCCATTGCAGTAATCGATGGGGTTCTTTAGTTTGATTCTCTCTGACTATCTTAAACCAAATTTTTAGCGGGGTCTCTATCCACGGGTTAGTGTTATTCAAAAATTTAGGTAAGGCATTGTTCCCTATTATCGCCTGTAGGGGGATGTCACTTGTTATTTGGCATTCCATCCCCTTCCATTGTACAGTGTAGACTGGGTTACATATCTCTACTAAAGTTTTAATTTGTGCAGCTTTGTCTTTGTTTAGCTGTAGGGTTCTATATCTGATTCTAGGTCTCTTGCCCTGCCATATGAATCTTGAGATCCTTCTGTCCAGTTCTTGCCATGTTTTTTTGGGAGGTTCTACCGGTATTGTTTGGAAAAGGTATAGGAGACGTGGAAGTATATTCATTTTGACTGCTTCAATTCTTCGTGCGGTACCCAAGAATGGTATCATATTCCATCTTGCTAGATCAGATTTTATTTTTGCCATCAGTGGATCATAGTTTAGTGTTATAATTTTGTTGAGTTGTTTTGGGATATTGACCCCCAGATATTTCATAGAGTCCATCTCCCAGTTAGTTTTGAATTTGCTTAGTAAATATTGATTTGGGTCATAGTTGAATGTTAAAACATGGGTTTTATGCATGTTTAATTCGTACCCCGATAAATCTCCATACTCTGAAAAAACTGACATTAGTTCTGGAAAAGAGGTGTCTGGCTGCCCCAGGTATATTAAAATGTCATCAGCAAAGAGTGCTATTTTATGTTCCTTCTGACCAAGTGTAATACCTTGAATTTTTTGATTCTGTCTTATCCATTGGCTCAGAGGTTCTATGAAGATTGCAAAGAGCAGTGGAGACAAGGGCAGCCCTGACGACATCCTCTTTCCAGTTCAAAAGATGATGATAATTTACCGTTAATCCTTATTTTAGCTGTTGGTTTTTTATATAATGCCTGGATAGTTCTAATGAAGTTGTTATGAAAATTGAAACTGGATAAGATTCTATATAGGAAAGACCAGTCAACCGAATCAAATGCTTTACAGCATCTAATCCCAATACGGTTGCATTTAAGTTATATTTTTTTATATGATGAATTATGTGTAAAGTGCGTCTAATATTGTCTTGTGTCTGTCTTTGTCTTATAAAACCTGTCTGGTCTAAATGAATTAAGTCTGTCAGTATATTTTCTAACCTTTTGGCAAGGATAGTGGTAAAAAGCTTATAGTCCTGATTTAACACACTGATTGGTCTGTAGTTGGAGCAGTCTAGTTTATCCTTTTCAGGTTTAGGTATGACTGCAATGACCCCTTCTCTCCAGAAGGGGGGATTTCCCCTGTGTGGAGGACATAGTTAAATGTTTTCAAGAGTAGAGGAGATAGTTGCTGTTTAAAGGTTTTGTACCACTCTGCTGTATAGCCATCTGCTCCTGGGGATTTGTTAGCTTTAAGATTCATAATTGCTTTTTCTAATTCTTTAGGTTGTATTTCTGACAGTAGTATTTTATTTTGTGACTCAGTAAGTTGGGGAAGGTTTAATGTGTTGAGGAATGCTTCGGATGCGTTTTTATGTTTTTTGAGGGAGTACAAGTTCTTGTAGTAGTTCTCGAAGCTTTTAAGAATATCCTGAATTCTAAATTTTATTTCTTTTGATACTGGGTCTCTGATTTTGTAGATTGCTCTCTCCGTTTGTTGTTTCCTCAATTTATAGGCTAGTAATTTTGCTGATTTGCTGCCTGCTTCATAGTATTTTTGTTTCAGAAATGTAAGTTTCTTCTGGATTTCTATTGTGTAGATCTCATTTATTTGTTTTTTAATTTCCTTAATTTTGAGCGAGTCATTAGAATGAGTGTTGTCTTTGTGCTCTTTTTCTAGGTTCTTAAGTTCTGACTCTAATGTGATTAGTTTTTCTTGTCTCAGTTTCTTTTGGAGTGCCAGTTTTGCGATAATCTTTCCCCTTATTACAGCTTTGCATGCGTCCCACAGTATTAAAGGGGATACTTCTCCATTATCATTTTCTTCCAAATATCTGAGAATATCTGATTCCAATTCATCTTTCAGTGGTCCTTTCAGGACATTTGAATTTAACCTCCAAGAAAATGTATTGTGTATTTTTGGATACTTAAGTCCATATAGATCGGACTGTGGTCAGAGAGATCCATCAGTCCTATTTTACATGTTTTTACTCTTCCAATGTCTCTATTAAACATAAAAAAATAGTCAATCCTTGAGTATGATGAATGTGGTGCTGAGTAAAATGTATAATCTTTTACACTGGGGTTGAATTCCCTCCACACGTCACAGATTCCCATTTCTTTTAGTAGCATCCGAGTTTTCCTACTTTGAGTGTTATTTTGATGTGGAGAATTACCTGATGCATCCCAGTATGGATTCAGTCTTAGATTGAAGTCTCCACCACATATCACTAAACCTTGGGCTTTAGTTATCATTAGGTCAAATACATTTTTATAAAATTTCCAGTTAGCCCGTGGAGGTGCATATACATTCAGCAGGGTGATATCTTCGCCCTCTAGCCACCCAAGTACCATGCTGCATCTCCCTTCTTTATCTTTGTGTTCTGATTTTTTTTCAAATATAATTTTCGTTGAGATCAATGTCGCTACTCCCCTCCTCCTCCCTGACTTATATGAAGATGAAGAGATCATTTTAAACCCTTGTCTATTGAGTTTAGTGTGCTCCACATCTGTTAGGTGGGTTTCCTGTAAAAATATTATTCCTGCTTTGTCTTTTTTCATTTTGCCTAGAATCTTGGATCTTTTAACTGGATTCAGGATCCCTTTTACATTATATGAGATTATTTTGGTTACACCCTGTTTCTCCATTGTATTGTCTTATTTAGTATAACAGTGTAGTGGACCTCTTTTATGCTACTCAGAAACTGAAAGAACATTAAGAACATAAAAAACATTAAGAACATAGTATATACAGTGGGGCAAAAAAAGTATTTAGTCAGCCACCAATTGTGCAAGTTCTCCC
The DNA here is from genome assembly GCA_020510985.1 of Pholidichthys leucotaenia. Taxonomy (NCBI): domain Eukaryota; kingdom Metazoa; phylum Chordata; class Actinopteri; order Cichliformes; family Pholidichthyidae; genus Pholidichthys; species Pholidichthys leucotaenia. Next base: position 100,896,513 of record CM035846.1, read on the forward strand.
ACTTAAAAGATGAGAGAGGTCTCCAATTTTCATCATAGGTATACCTCAACTATGAGAGACAAAATGAGAAAAAAAAAAATCCAGAAAATCACATTGAAGGATTTTTAATGAATTAATTGGTAAATTCCTCAGTAAAATAAGTATTTGGTCACCTACAAACAAGCAAGATTTCTGGCTCTCACAGACCTGTAACTTCTTCTTTAAGAGGCTCCTCTGTCCTCCACTCGTTACCTGTATTAATGGTACCTGTTTGAACTCATTATCAGCATAAAAGACACCTGTCCACAACCTCAAACAGTCAGACTCCAAACTCCACTATGGCCAAGACAAAAGAGGTGTCAAAGGACACCAGAAACAAAATTGTAGACGTGCACCAGGCTGGGAAGACTGAATGTGCAATAGGTAAGCAGCTTGGTGTGAAGAAATCAACTGTGGGAGCAATTATTAGAAAATGGAATACATACAAGACCACTGATAATCTCCCTCGATCTGGGGCTCCACGCAAGATCTCACCTCGTGGGGTCAAAATTATCACGAGAACGGTGAGCAAAAATCCCAGAACCACATGGGGGGACCTAGTGAATGACCTGCAGAGAGCTGGGACCAAAGTAACAAAGGCTACATCAGAAACACACTACGCCGCCAGGGACTCAAATCCTGCAGTGCCAGACGTGTCCCCCTGCTTAAGCCAGTACATGTCCAGGCCCGTCTGAAGTTTTCTAGAGAGCATTTGGATGATCCAGAAGAGGATTGTGAGAATGTCATATGGTTAGATGAAACCAAAATAGAACTTTTTGGTAAAAACTCAACTTGTTGTGTTTGGAGGAGAAAGAACACCATACCTACTGTGAAGCATGGGGGAGGAAACATCATACTTTGGGGCTGTTTTTCTGCAGAGGGACCAGGACGACTGATCCGTGTAAAGGAAAGAATGAATGGGGCCATATATTGTGAGATTTTGAGTGAAAACCTCCTTCCACCAGCAAGGGCATTGAAGATGAAATGTGGCTGGGTCTTTCAGCATGACAATGATCCCAAACACACCGCCCGGACAACGAAGGAGTGGCTTCGTAAGAAGCATTTCAAGGTCCTGGAGTGGCCTAGCCAGTCTCCAGATCTCAACCCCATAGAAAATCTTTGGAGGGAGTTGAAAGTCTGTGTTGCCCAGCGACAGCCCCAAAACATCACTGCTCTAGAGGAGATCTGCATGGAGGAATGGGCCAAATACCAGCAACAGTGTGTGAAAACCTTGTGAAAACTTAAAGAAAACGTTTGACCTCTGTCATTGTCAACAAAGGGTATATAACAAAGTATTGAGATGAACTTTTGTTATTGACCAAACACTTATTTTACCGAGGAATTTACCAATTAATTCATTAAAAATCCTTCAATGTGATTTTCTGGATTTTTTTTTCTTATTTTGTCTCTCATAGTTGAGGTATACCTATGCTGAAAATTGGAGACCTGTCTCATCTTTTAAGTGGGAGAACTTGCACAATTGGTGGCTGACTAAATACTTTTTTACCCCACTGTAAAACTTTAAAACAAAAAACTGACTAAAGATCTTCCTGAGCTGAGGTCTTTTTAGTGACCTTAGAAGAGCCTTGATGGTGTGTTGGCTCTGAGGGAAATTCCTCAGATTCCGTTACGCGCTGAGGGCCCTCTCTTACCCCTGTAAGTTGTCCCATGTTTTTAACGTGAATTTCAGATCCCAATCCGAACTTGTAATTATTATTTTTTTTTTTTATGCCTATACCCTATGAAATTGTGCGCAACCTCCCACCACCATCACTGCAAACATTCACGTTAATACAGTATTTGTTAGTGTGGAGAGATCATGTGGTTCATTGTCACATTTCTATTTTAACAAGTTTTTTTTTTTTTTTTTTTTTTAAAAAGACTTATTTGTTTCTAATATTATGTCTGTTCCATGAAATGTTTTACCACTTGCTGATTCTGCATCTCCTTTAATGTTTGTTACCTTGTAGGAGGAGGGTTGGATGTGCAGATTGACTAAAAATATTGTTATTCCCTCCTGTAAACGGCCAGTTTTTCCATGTAGCTCTGGCACTGGGTTTCCTGCTGCTGGCCCGTGGATTTTGAGGGTCTCTGTGTAGACCACGTTTGAGCCCTGATTCTTTCGATCGGGTCTGCTGCGGGTTTATACACCGTTACCGGGAGTCCTCTTCTTGCCATATCCGTGGTTGCTTCTTCCCTCGAGTTGTAGAGACACGTCTCATCACTGTAAAAAACCCGCAGCTTCGCCGGAAATGGCGTCTGGAAGCACAGTTTTTTCTCTCGTAATACCTTTTTAGCGTCGTTGTATTCCCGATGCTTTTTAAGGACCTCCAGGGCGTAATCGTGTTCCACGAAAACTTTTCTCTCTTGATGCATAAATCCTTTTTTCTGCCAAGCCAGTCTTACAACCTCTTTTTTTATTCTGGAGTTGGAGAACTTCACCACCACCAATCGTGGTGGCGCTTCCGCCGCCGGCCTAGGGGCTAATGTACGGTGTGCCCTTTCTATCTTCAAGTCGGTGTTTTGGGGAATATCCAACTTTTCTCTCAATAAGGATTCCACGCATGCCGCCATTGTGGTGAAACCATCCTCGACTCCTTCTTTCAGACCATGAATTCTTATGTTGTCTCTTCTTAGTCTTCCTTCTTGGTCGGTTAGCTTAGCCTCCAGTCTTGACTGTTTTTTGTGTAGCTCCAGCACGGTATCTTCCAGCCCTTTTATTCTTTCCTCTGCTTCCATGATTCGGTCCTCAGCCTGGTCCACTCTGCTGTTTGTCCTTTTTATTTCGTCTTTAATTTCACAAAATTCAGCCCAACACTCTCAGCGAAATTGTCTTAATTCTTTAAGTACCATTTTTAAGCTAACCTTTTTGCTAGCTTCATTCAGCTCCTCGTCTTCTGAATGGAAAACACCCGGATCAGATTCTCCCGCCGATGCATGTCCTGGCCTGGTAAATGTCGATTTCTTCTGTTTTCCTTTAGGCATGATGACTTTGTCTTTTGATATTCACTCTTCCAAAAATCCGTTAAATCTGATTTTCAAGGTATTTTCCTGGATCGGGTCTGGGAGCTTCAGCATTAAGCTGCTATCACCATGGTGTCCAGACCGGAAGTCAAGGCCTGGTTTGACCGCAAAATCACTGTTTCTGAACTTGAACCTGGGGATAGAGTTTTAGTTAGAAATGTGAGACTGCGTGGAAAAAATAAGCTTGCTGATAAATGGGAGGCCGACATTCATGTGGTAGTCAAACGTGCAGGTAATTTACCCCTTTACACGGTTAAACCCGAGTCAAAGCAAGGTCCCTCAAGAACTTTACACAGAGACCTTTTGCTTCCCTGCAGTTTCCTCCCTGTTGCCACAGCAGAAACACCTGAGCCAGAGCCTATTCACCGTCCTAAGCTACGCCAAACAACTGTTGCAGAGAACAATAATCACGAAGAGTTAACCAAAATTGAAAATGAATTTTTGATTCCGTGGGTTGAGGATTCCCCACGTGAGGAGATAACCAGATTTACTACTGTACATGATTATCCAAAACCCTTGCAAACACCGGAAATGACAAACCCACCTGATTGTGACTTACCTGAGACCACTGCCAATGCAGAACCGGATAGGGAGCATAATGCAAATGAGACTGAACTTTCCTATAATTCACCTGTGGAAATGATACTGGAAGGAGACAATACTGGGAATGGCAAACCTGTGGAAAATGAAACAGCAACAATACTAGAAGAACCTTCTGACAATTCAGTCGAGGGACAAGAACACCAATCAAATGATTTACCTGATGAAATGGACAAAAATGATCACATTACAATTCAACCAATACGACGATCTGAAAGAATCAGACAACTTCCAAAAAGACTAGAGTATCCTGAATTAGGAAATCCTCTAGTGACTGTTGTTAAGTCCCTTTTTCAAGGTTTGAATACAGCCTTCTCAGAGTTTCTAAATACTGATGATGGACAGTCTTGGTTACACATGCAATGGGACGTGCATGATATTTAGCGGGGGAGGGTGTAACTCAGCTGAGAAAATGACCCTTTTTCTCAGATTTCATTTGTATTAATGAAAGTGTGTGGTTTTATTTTGAAAAATGGTTATTTTGGGAAGAGGAAGTGTGATCCTCATTATCCAACTTTTAAATTCCCGTTTCATGGTCACGTTGGGTGATCTGGGTCTTTTCATTCGTTAAGAGCAATATTAGCCCTGCCTTCCGAGCAGAGTGCCGAGGCGCTCTGCTGGTTGTCGGTCTTTTACAATCTGAGAGCGGACGAGAGAGGCTGTGGGCGGTCTGGTTCACCCTGATATCTCTTCTTGGTGAGTTTAATTCAGAAAGATGCTATAAATGGATCTAAACACTCTCCAAACGCTAATTTGCAACCTTTATTATCCTAAGTTGACGGGAGCACGAGCTTGAGAGGCATTGTGGCTGTGTCCTTTTGCTGTGTTCACATTGATACCTCATCTTGGTGAGTGAAAACCAAACAATACATGCTAATACTAGTGTTATGCTAATGCTAATCGCGAGTGGATTTTTTCTGTTTAAAAGCAATGGAAAAGGCTGTTTTTGTGTCTGTATGGTTTTCCTAAATGTGATTTCAGTTCCCAACAGTATGCTGAAGTACTTTTAGTTCTTATGCACTATTTCTGTCGAATGTAATGTGTAGTTTGATGCTAAAAGCACATGGTGTTGGTCTCCTATGTAAAAGCATAGGTTATGCTAAACCCAGTAGCTCAGACCGAGTTTTATTGATTTTAAAAGGGAATATTGGAAGTAATGGGACAGTATATTCCCTGGTTATGTGATAAAATAATTGTATTTCATTTCATGATTTACAAAGACAAGGTTAGAGAGGATTAATCATAATTTCATGGTTAAATGATGTAGAGATAAACAGAGGAATTCATTTAATTGGTTACATGAAAAAAAGGGTATTTCATGTGCTACCAGAGAGATTGTGAGAAAAGAACACATGCATGTAAGATGTAAGATGTGAAATGTAAGATATTACTATATTGCTGGATTGTACTAATAGTAATATGAGAGAAGAATTTAAACACTAAGCTATGGTGTTATATAAGAAGGGATTGGAAAACGAATTACTCTAGCTGTAAACAATAATACCATTATTGTTGTGCAGGCTAGGTTTTTTTTTGGTTGCCGATCAAGAACCTTCTGGATCCTGGATTCTCTCCGAATGGAGATGGTGAGCCTGACCCGAGACTGAACCGAGATTGAACCGAGATCTGACCAAGATTTCGATTGAAGAACATCCTTCCTCTCTCCAGTGCACAACATTGAAGTGGTAACAACTCAAGCCGCCACTTTAAAAGAGGAAAAGAATCCTGAGTCTGGAGATACTAGATATCTTGACTGGTCAAACGACTAAACCCAAAAGGACAAACAAACACTGAATTCAGTAGGACATTTTTGGGGTTTTATTTCATGCCGGCCGTTGTTATATTTGTATATTTGTAAATTGATTGTATATTTTGTTCCTTTTATCTTTAATAATAACAGATATGAATTGCTCATTTCTTGCCTCCAGCTATTTCATTCCACACTCACTTTAATTCCCTATTGTAACCCTTACGAACCTAGCAACTGGTCTACACTTAATAATTTCCCTTACCTAATTAACAAATAGCAAGGGTTACACAAGCATGTTAAAGGTAAATGCGATAAGACCATCTCCAAGCAGCTTGATGTTCCTGTGACTACAGTTGCACATATTATTCAGAAATTTACGATCCACAGGACTGTAGCCAGTCTCCCTGGACGTGGCCGCAGGAGGAAACTTGATGAAGAATGGTAACAAAAGAGCCCAGAACAACCTCTAAACACATTCATGTTGAACTCCAAGGTCAAGGTACATCAGTGTCAGATCGCACCATCCGTTGTTGTTTGAGCCAAAGTGGACTTCATGGGGGACGACCAAGGAGGACACCACTGTTGAAAACAAATCATAAAAAAGCCAGACTGGAATTTGCCAAACTGCATGTTGACAAGCCACAAAGCTTCTGGAAAAATGTCCTATGGACAAACAAGACAAAACTGGAACTTCTTGGCAAGGCACATCAGCTCTATGTTCACAGACGCAAAAAAGAAGCATACCAAGAAAAGAACACTGTCCTTACTGTGAAACATGGAGGGGGTTCTGTTATGTTCTGGGGCTGCTTTGCTGCATCTGGCACAGGGTGTCTTGAATCTGTGCAGGGTACAATGAAATCTCAAGACTATCAAGGTATTCTAGAGAGAAATGTGCTGCCCAGTGTCAGACAGCTTGGTCTCAATCATAGGTCATGGATCTTGTAACAGGATAATGACCCAAAACACACAGCTAAACAGCCAAGAATGGCCAAGAGCGAAACATTGGACTATTCTAAAGTGGCCTTCTATGAGCCCTGATCTAAATCCTATTGAACATCTGTGGAAGGAGCAGAAACATGCTGTCTGGAGAAGACAACCTTCACACCTGAGACAACTGGAGCAGTTTGCTCATGAGGAGTGGGCCAAAATACCTGCTGAGAGGTGCAGAAGTCTCACTGACAGTTACAGAAATGGTTTGATTGCAGTGATTGCCTCAAAAGATTGTGCAACAAAATATTAAGTTAAGGGTACCATCATTTTTGTCCAGGCCTGTTTCATGAGTTTGTTTTTAAAATAATTCTGTTGAACCACAATTCAAAAGCATTGTCTGATTTTCATTGGTTAATTTTCATAGAATTTTTATTTATTACCACTTTTGTCAGATTCAAGTTATTTCTGTGACCATTGTGGGTTTTTCTATCATTAACAGAGGGATACCAACAATTGTGTCCATGTCTGTAAGTTGTGAATGCCAGCAACACGCTAAGTATTCACTGGTATAAGTTATCTACAAGTTATTGAAATGTTCTACATAAATTGCTAATACATTATGTATACGTCCAACTCGATGCAGAAATTTTGATACGTCGGCACACGCTGCCTAAGGTGTGACAGGGCCTTTAAAGGGAGTTTTGTCTCTCCATCGTCACCAAGTGCTTGCTCACAGGGGATTGCCTGATTGTTTGGGTCTTTCTGGAATTATGTGGTCTTTACCCTTCATCCAAATGCCTGTAATGCTTTGTATTTGTGTAGCATTCAAGGAGGCTATTGCTCCAGTATTCCTATATTCCCAAGGGTATGTTAAAGATGTATTACTTTTCTCATATTAGTTTTTTATTGCACAAAGTAAAATGCACCACTTGCTGATAATAGGATGTGGGCTTTAAAAACCTAATTTATATTTATTTACCTCATTTACTTAATGCTTTACTTTACTCTTCAGTCATGATACAGTGTTTTACGCTTGTTACTACTCTTCCAATTTAGTGAAATTAATTTATTTTACTGAAATTTGCTACTCCTTTCTTGTAAATATGCTGCTTTTGTCTCAAAAATTGGATTTTTTCCCACTTAAATGTATGTCTCTCATAAATTTGCAACATTTTTCCTCAAATTTGACTTTCTTGTAAATTTGCAACTTTTTTAATAAAGTACAAACTTTTCTCATAAACTTGCATTTTTTCTTGTAAATTAAAAACTTTCTCAAACTTTCAATTTTTTTTCCCTCATAAATGTGCCACTTTTTTCTTGTAAATCTGCAATGTTCATATGGATACTGGTTAACCTCTTGCACTCCGGGATACCGCGGGTGGTCACATCTCTGCGTCCTCGTGCGTCCTCATGCGTCCCAGTGCGCACTGTGCGTCTCAGAGCGCACTGAAAAAAAAAAGCTGCATTTCCGTTCTTCCGCTACAGACACAGCCGCGAACAGAAAACCAAAGAAGTGCTTTGATTGATTTAGATTTGATTGACCTCTCATTCGACTAATAACAGCCTTGAATTGGGTTTCTGAAACCTTGGAGAACCAATGACTGAAAACCTAGCAAGAAGGACCTGCCTACCAACGACTGCAAAGTCAACGAGCCAATTGAAGCAGAGAAGTTCGACGATTGAAAGCGTGCGTCCCGTGCGTAAAATCTGTTTTGTCTAAGCCGCTGTGTGTAACGGTAGCGTTCGCCAGTCTTTTTTTATTACTACTGTTCTTATTTGTTTTGAAAAATCGTTCGGCAAAACCGCAATCATGGAAGCGCAAAACCACAATAATGGAATCATTGTTTGACCAGGTCGCGTGACCAGAACCACGAGTCGTAACAAGCGGACCAGCGTCAAGTTCGTCTGACAATGAGGAACAGATGTTCGCCAGCGACACTGCTGTTGTGGACAGGTAAGTTTTATAAGCTAAATTATTCTTTATCACTGAAAATAGTAATCAAAATGACTTTTGACCGATCGGTAAATTACAACTGTGCGTCATCGCCACATGACGGACCGCGGCGCACGGTCCAGTCCGTGCGCCGCGGTTGTTATCCTCTACATGTTATCCGCGTTGTTATCCTCTACATTGCAGATATTTTAGTATAATTTTTATTGCACTGTAGGTTATTTTTTCTTGTAAAAAAAAAAGCCACACATTTTTTATGTGGCATGCTTCTTTGTGTGGGGGGGCTTGTTTGTTCATTCATTCATTCATGAATGAATAAACAACCCCCCCCCCACACACACACACAGCCCTGAGTGTCACCTTTCATTAGAGCCCAAGATCAAGCTTCTATATTGAATCATTCAAAAGTTATAGACGTTTTTCCAAACTGTGCCATTTGGCACAATTTGGCACAGTTCAAAAACGCCTGGGAACAACCTGAGAACAAACCTGTGTAATATATTCATTTTTTGTGGTATTGTTACAAAATTTTGACCTCAGCTGGATAACACTTGGTTCTACATTTCTGTTGCATTTTCCAGCCCGTATATGACAGCTGTGTGTTATTTGCAAGCATTTGTATCTAAAAAAACACCCAGGCGAACTCTATTTTCTTCAAGTTCAGTATGTTTAGATGACTGTTACTCAGTGGCAGGAGCACTTAGAGAGATTATGACTGTTTTGCCAAAAAATTCAAAGTGTTTTCTTTTAAATGAGACCAACCCCATGAAGATGCTGCAAAGGGTTGAAGAACTGCTTTTGATTTATTTTGCGTACGTTATTTTTAGGCGTTTTTAGGAAAATTGACCAGAGTGCAAGGGGTTCAACTTTTGTTCTCTGTAATGGTTTATTTTTTTCTGCTGATCAATGGACAATGATCCAGTTTTATATGTTTTTGTTGGACGGGAAGCATTTTTTGGTCCATTTTAAAGGTTTTGGTGGATAGATGGATGGAGCTTCATAAAAGACATTTTCCTGGGTGTTTTTTACAAATATTTTAACTCCACGATAATTCACTGGACTGGAATAGAAACCTATTTTGGCAATGCAAGAACACATTCAAAGCAGCACACAAAAGAAATGAGCTAATTAAATTCAGGTTCAGTCAGTCTTCCAGCTTCAGTCTCAGCCTCCCCATCACAGCCCGACATGAACGGTCAGGGTGCACTTGATTCTGTCATTGGCGTACACCTTAAAGAAGATTATATGAGCAGATTAAAGTAAATAAATATGAATATACAGTGGGGCAAAAAAGTATTTAGTCAGCCACCAATTGTGCAAGTTCTCCCACTTAAAAGATGAGAGAGGTCTCCAATTTTCATCATAGGTATATCTCAACTATGAGAGACAAAATAAGAAGAAAAAAAATCCAGAAAATCACATTGAAGGATTTTTAATGAATTAATTGGTAAATTCCTCAGTAAAATAAGTATTTGGTCACCTACAAACAAGCAAGATTTCTGGCTCTCACAGACCTGTAACTTCTTCTTTAAGAGGCTCCTCTGTCTTTCACTGGTTACCTGTATGAATGGCACCTGTTTGAACTCGTTATCAGTATAAAAGACACCTGTCCACAACCTCAAACAGTCAGACTCCAAACTCCACTATGGCCAAGACCAAAGAGCTGGCAGAAACAAAATTGTAGACCTGCACCAGGCTGGGAAGACTGAATTTGCAATAGGTAAGCAGCTTGGTGTGAAGAAATCAACTGTGGGAGCAATTATTAGAAAATGGAAGACATACAAGACCACTGATAATCTCCCTCGATCTGGGGCTCCACGCAAGATCTCACCTCGTGGGGTCAAAATTATCAAGAGAACGGTGAACAAAAATCCCAGAACCACACGGGGGGACCTAGTGAATGACCTGCAGAGAGCTGGGACCAAAGTAACAAAGGCTACCATCAGAAACACACTATGCTGCCAGGGACTCAAATCCTGCAGTGCCAGACGTGTCCCCCTGCTTAAGCCAATACGTATCCAGGCCCGTCTGAAGTTTTCTAGAGAGCATTTGGATGATCCAGAAGAGGATTGGGAGAATGTCATATGGTCAGATGAAACCAAAATAGAACTTTTTGGTAAAAACTCAACTTGTCGTGTTTGGAGGAGAAAGAACACCATACCTACTGTGAAGCATGGGGGTGGAAACATCATACTTTGGGGCTGTTTTTCTGCAAAGAGACCAGGACGACTGATCCGTGTAAAGGAAAGAATGAATGGGGCCATGTATCGTGAGATTTTGAGTGAAAACCTCCTTCCACCAGCAAAGGCATTGAAGATGAAACGTGGCTGGGTTTTCAGCATGACAATGATCCCAAACACACCGCCCGGGCAGCGAAGGAGTGGCTTCGTAAGAAGCATTTCAAGGTCCTGGAGTGGCCTAGCCAGTCTCCAGATCTCAGCCCCATAGAAAATCTTTGGAAGGAGTTGAAAGTCTGTGTTGCCCAGCGACAGCCCCAAAACATCACTGCTCTAGAGGAGATCTGCATGGAGGAATGGGCCAAAATACCAGCAACAGTGTGTGAAAACCTTGTGAAAACTTACAGAAAACATTTGACCTCTGTCATTGCCAACAAAGGGTATATAACGAAGTATTGAGATGAACTTTTGTTATTGACCAAATACTTATTTTACCAAGGAATTTACCAATTAATTCATTAAAAATCCTTCAATGTGATTTTCTGGATTTTTTTTTTTTTCTTATTTTGTCTCTCATAGTTGAGGTATACCTATGATGAAAATTGGAGACCTCTCTCATCTTTTAAGTGGGAGAACTTGCACAATTGGTGGCTGACTAAATACTTTTTTACCCCACTGTAGTTAAATGTAAATATAGTTTTGGTGTCCAACTGGTGGGATGAAGAAGCGGAGACACTTCAAATTGCAGCAGACAGGAAGGACATGAAAACATTCTTCACAGGTTTGAGAGAAATCTACGGCCCTAAACCAAGAGGATTGATCCAACTAAAGGCTATGGATGGTGAAACGGTTTTGCAGGAAAAAGACAAGATCCTGGACAAATTTGCAGACCACTTTGACCAACTACTAAACAACCCTGGAGATTTCACTGAAGAGGCTAAAGAAGCTCTAGTGCAGCGACCAGCTGTATCAAGTCTGGATGAACCACTAAATTTTGATGAACTAATGGCAGCTATCAGGACAACACAGGATGGTAAAGCTCCAGGAAGGGATGGAATTCCAGCAGAAGTGTGGAAATTTGGTGGTGTTCAGCTGACCAACTTCCTGCACAAGCTCATCCAAGAGCTATGGGATGCCCAGAAAGTACGTCAAGACTGGAAGGATGCAAGTATTGTGCCTTTGTTCAAGAAAGGTGACAGGAAAGATTGTGGAAATTACCGAGGTATATCACTGCTAGCCACTGTTGGTAAGATTCTCTCACATGTACTACTTAACAGATTCAGAGAACACATCTCGCAGAACGTACTACCGGAAACCCAGTGCGGCTTTAGAAGTGGAAGAAGCACAATGGACATGATTTTCTGCTTGAAACGGGTTCAAGAAAAGTGTATCGAACAGAACATGCCGCTTTATGTAGTCTTCATAGACTTCAGTAAAGCCTTTGATACTGTTTCGCGGCAAAGACTTTGGCAGGTACTCAAGAAATATGGTTGTACAGAGAAGTTTGTCAGCCTGATCGAGGCACTCCATATAGGTATGCAAGCAAATGTGGCAATGAGTGGTTCAGTATCTAAAGACTTTTCAGTAAGCAACGGGGTGAAACAAGGGTATGTGCTGGCACCTACACTCTTCTTGCTATATCTGGCAGCCATGCTTGAGGTGGCCTTCAAAGACACTTCAGAAGGAGTATACATTCAAACAAGGAAAGAAGCAGACTTGTTCAGTGTGGCACAGTTTAAAGCCAAGAGTAAGACATCGATAAAGGTAGTAAGAGAAATGCTCTTTGCTGACTACAGTGCTCTAGTTGCACACAGCGTGGATGACATGCAATCTTTAGTGGAGAAATTTGCAAGAGCAGCTAGCCAATTCAGCCTCTAAATCAACATCAAGAAGACAGAGTGTCTTTATCAACCACCAAAGTTCCAATTATCAACATCACTACCAGAAGAGATCAGCATTGGTACAGAGCCACTAGTCAAGTGCAAGACTTTCAAGTACCTAGGGAGTACTGTTTCAGAGAATGCTAGGCTGGAGGATGAACTATCTCTCAGAATGGGAAGAGCGAGCGCTGTGTTTGGAAACTTGAGGGAGAGACTGTGGAACAATCGACATGTGTCTATCCATGTGAAATGCAAAGTGTACAGAGCGAGAGTACTGGCTACTCTATTGTACGGTGCTGAAACTTGGACTGTCTACAGAGTGCAGGTGAAGAACCTCCACGCGTACATGATGAGACACCTTCGAGCCATAATGAACATCTCATGGAAAGACAAGATAACCAACATACAGTAGAAGTGTTGAAATGAGCTGGTCTACCATCAATGGAGGACATGCTAATACAGATGAACCTGAGATGGCTCGGACATGTTGAGAGGATGGACCACCAGCGTCTCCCTCGGCAGTTACTCTACTCACAGTTATGCGAGGGCTAACACAATCAGGGTAGACCAAGGCTCAGATTTAAAGATACTGTAAAAAGAAACTTGAAGAAATTGGACATAGACAGGAGTTCCTGGCAGCAGAATGCTGAGGACAGAGCTGTGTGGAGGAATCTGATCAGACCTAAATGAAACAGTCATTGTCGCCCTCGACAGACTGCTATGATGATGATGAGTTTTGGTGTCCCAGCACCAGCAGTAACCTGTACCTCCATCTTCCCTTAGTCCACAGTGCCTGTATTGTGGAAAGAATCCCATGGATCCTAAACTCTGCTGACCGTGTCGGGTGTGCTTGATTCCCCCCCGGTGTACACCTCCACAGGTAAGGGTCAGTTAAAAAAAGGTCACCTTTGACCTCTTTTATGTTCAAGCGGTCAGTAAAACCATGTCAGGGGAACTCTTCAGGTATTGTGGGATTGCCACGCAAGAGATGAGAGCCTGCAGTCAAGTGGCCTCTGAGTTAGTAGGGGGACAAAGTTTCTGCCACAGACATATACAGTACATACATACATACATACTCACTACAGAATCTCTTATATAAACATATACAGCGGGGAAAAAAGTATTGAACATGTCAACATTTTTCTTATTAAACATATTTCCGACGGAGCCATTGACCTGAGATTTTCATCAGATGTCATTAACAACCCAAGTAATCCATACAAACAAAGAAATCAAGGCACCTGTGTTCACAAAACAAGTTATATTTAATAAAGTAGAATGACACAGAGAATAAGTATTGAACATTCTTGGTGAAATTCATTGAATGTTTAGTAGAAACGCCTTTGTTGGTAATAACAAAGGTGATAACCGGAGTGGTGGCCTTGGGGTAGTGCATCCGCCCCAAAATCAGGAGGTTGGGGTTCAAGTCCTGGCTGGGTCATGCCAAAGACCATATAAAAGTGGAACTTCAATTGAACTTTATTTATATAGCACCATTTCACAACAACAGTCATCTCATAGCACTTTCAACTGTAGGGAAAACCCCCACAATTACAGAAAGACACCAGCAATCAGGAAATCCCCTGTGAGCAAGCAATTGGTGATGGTGGAGAGGAAAAACTCAATTTAAGCAGGAAGAAACCTCCAGCAGAACCAGGCTCAGGGAGGGGCAGTCATCTGCTGCGACTTGCTGGGGGGTGAGGAGATAGAAAAGAAGATGAAAAGAACAGACATGTAGAGAGCAAACAGCATGATTTGGACTCAATCTATAGGAGAGAACAAACAGATGTTAATGACTGGCAAAAATTTTCCTTTGAGAGTGAAGAAAGGAGTGAAGCCCAATGCATTGTTGGAGGTCCCCCGGCTGTCTAAACCGATTAGTAGCATAACTAAGGAAGAGTTCAGGGGCACCTGATCTTCCTGCTGTTCAGCTTGGTGCTCAGCAAAAAAGGAATGGAGTAGAGTAATGTGGGCAGCAGCGGCTCAGGAGGTAAGGCGGGTTATCCAATAACCAGAGCGTCAGTGGTTTGAGTCCCGCTCTCCCCAGCCATCCTGCCGTTGTGTCCCTGGGCAAGACACTTTACCCACTTTGCCTTCAGTGTCCATGACACCGGGTATGAATTTGCATAAATGTTCAGTAGTGGTCAGAGAGGCCGCTGGCATGGTTTGGCTGCCACATTTCCATCAGTCTGCCCCAGGACACCTGTGACTACAGTAGTAGCTTACCGCTACCATTGTCTGTCTGTGGATTGAGTGAATGAATCATGGATTTTCATTGTAAAGCACTTTGGGTTTCTTCTCTTGCTATATAAATCCAAACCATTATTATTATAACAGCTTCCAGATGCCTCCTGTATGAAGAAAGTAGGTGCAGGCATTGCTCAGGAGTGATTTTAGCCCATTCTTCCACGCAAACTGTCTTCAAATCTTAAAGGTTCTGTGGGTGTCTTCTATGAACTCTGATCTTCAGTTTGTTCCATAGATTTTCAATTGGATTCAGGTCAGGTAACTGACTGGACCATTCTTTCATTTCATTCATTCATTCATCTTTTTCCGCTTAATCCTTTTCGGGTCGCGGAGGGCCTGGAGCCTATCCCAGCATCTTTGAGCGAGAGGCAGGGTCCACCCTGGACAGATCGCCAGTCCATCGCAGGGCCAACACAGAGAGACAGACAACCATTCACTCTCACAGTCATACCTAAGGACAGTTTAGAATCCCCAGTTTTTGATGCCAATTAACCTAACTTGCATGTTTTTGGCATGTGGGAGGACACCGGAGAAATCCCGGAGTAAACTCACGCAGACACGGGGAGAACATGCAAACTCCACACAGATCACTGTTGGTCGGGGGCTGGGATCGAACCCAGAATCCCCCGGCCAAGGTTGATTCTGGCTGGGCCATTCTACCAGCTTTATTTTCCTTTTCTGGAGCTAGTTGAAAGTTTCATTGGCTGTGTGTTTGGGATCATTGTCTTGCTGAAATTTCCACCCTCGTTTCATCTTCAGCATCTTGGCAGATGAGAACAGGTTCTTATTAAGGATGTCAAATTTTGTGATCGTGGTTAACGGCAGTAAACGGCAGAAAGCGCAAACAGTACTTTTTGGCCTAGCCGCTCTCCATACCAAGGCCGTTGTGGCCACTGACACTGACAAGCTGGATTACAGCCATTGATATCACCAAAGTGCTGTCATGTTTAAGTTTACAATGTTATCTGTCGGAGCTCTCACCTGGAAAATTGTTATAGCCTCCTCCAAAGCTTTGCCTGGATGTTGTTGTTCTTTTGTGGAAGCTAGCTAGCTAGTAGCTACTAGCTACATGCTAGGTTATAGCTGATCTCCATCTGCTGAGATGGACAGAAATTCGCCTATTTTCATCCCCACAGGTCCAACTGTTGGTGAGTACCAGTCTAAAAAAATTCTCAAGCTGGGTTCAGAATGTCCATTCACTCCCTTGCCATTTTTGTAGCACGCTGGTGTATTGTCACGAGCGCGATAGTTGCTCCATTTGTTAGCGCTGCTGCTAAGATGCTAACACTGTAAACAAATGACCTGAGCTGGCAAAATGAGTCTCTTTGAGGACATTTTCAAAACTTATGTAACGTTATTTCCATATTCTATATGGAAAGACCTTCAAAATGATATTTAATTTGTAGAAAGTGCACCAAAACGGCCTGGAAAAAGAAAAACTGTTTATATTTTGGCTAGGTTGAAAACTCGCATTTGATCGGTCAGGAGTTACGTCTTTTGCAAAAACATATGTATTTTTTAGAAAGAATGATTTCTAAGCTTTCCAATGATACCAGGCACTCATGGGGATTTTCCCAGGACTTGCCGCTAGCAAACAAAGAGTCATGATTTATGATTTATGCCCTTCTTGTGCCTATAGCTCGTAATGATGCAGTGCGCACCAGAAATATTATTTCTGGAGAATATACTGGATAGTTTTTCTCATTTTTGTATGTTGAGAGGTTTAATAAACCTGCAGGTGAAGAAAGCAAGTATATTTGTTCACTCCCATGTTTATAACAGTAAGACAAAATTGAAAAATTACCAACTTAAGGTATACTGTATCTGAATAGAAAAACACACGATTAACACGTTATTAATTGCGATTAACTCAGCTTTCCAAAAGATTAATCGCGTTTAGAAATTTTAATCGGCCAACACCATTTATATATCCTATATCTATTAGGGGTGTAATGCTACGCTAAAATCATGGTTCGGTACGTACCTTAGTTTTAAGGCCATGGTTCGGTTCATTTTCGGTACAGTTACAAAACAAAATGCAAAGCAAAGAACTGCTTATCTTTTGTATAAGTGGGAACAGCTTTGACAAAAAAAACAAAAAAAACAAAAAAAAAAAAACCCTGCAAACTGCCAGCAGTCAATTCTCAAATAAATAAAACAAATAAATTCTCTTTTTAGCAAATGAACCATGTAGACAAGTGCAACAATAGAAGTTTGAATAGTCAGAATTTTTCTTGTATTTTTAGGAAATTAAAGTTCCTTCTTGCCTGAAGCAATGTTTTTAACTAGGGTGCTCTGGTATGTTCAGGTTTCTGTGGGAAATTAATTATCAAATTTCACTTGTTAATTGGTCAAAAAAATTGCAAATAATTTGTCATTGTTTATAGGTTCTGAAGGCACACATGCACAACAACAGCAAATTATTTCCAATTTTTTTGGACAATTAATAAGGGAAATTTGATAATTAATTTCCCACAGAAACCTGAACATACCGGAGAACCCTGTCATAATTCTGAGCACGGATGGGCACCGTGCCCAGCCTTCTGTTAAGTTTGGTGTTTTTCTGTCTGATTTATCTGTTTATCTGGTCTAGTTATTGTGTCGTTTTGTATTTGTAGTTTTGTTCACATTTTTGGGGTTGTGTTGTTGTTTATTATGGTTTCCTGTTATGTTTTATTTTGACAGCGCTGTGCAGCTTCTGGCTGTCAAACTGGTCGGAGCTGCACACCTGTCATCCATTCTGTTATTTTCTCCACTCATGTATCCACACCTGTCATTGATTATGTCTTGCATATAAAGGCACAGCAAACCTCTGTGGTTTGCTGTGTCCTTCTTCCATGTTACCCCATCCTCAGGAGCAGAGCTGTCCGTCCTGAGTGTGTTTGGGGCTGCTGTTTAGTAGACTAGGAGAGCTCCGTCCAGGTATGTGTTTTCCTTATTTCCAGCCGTGAGCCTTCGGAAGAGCTCCGGCTGGATTCCGGCCCTCGCTTGGTGTTCCCGGCTTCATGTCCCCCTGGATGTCGAGCCCCACTCTCCTCCAGCATTTGTCATTATGTATCGGTTTGTTAGCGCCACGCACTTTATTATTTAGTATTTGTACGTTAGCGTTTTGTCTGTCTTTATGTTAATAAATGTACAAACCCACAGAGAGCGTTTGGTGTCCTACTTTCGCCTGTGAAACGGGCCATTCACAACACATCCTTGAAAAACACAGGCCTAAAGTGCAGCTTTAGCAGATTTAGCTTTTTCTTAAAAGGATGGTATTCTGCCTGAAGTGGGCACAACAAGGAACTTCATACTGGGGCTCAGTTACCTTCATCATGTGTTTAAACCAGGTGTTCTCAACAACTGAATATGGCTATAGATTTGCTGCTATAAAAACACCAATGACATTTGTTATTACTTTGGCTCAATCTGAAAATGACATAATTCTCGACCCAGGAAACACGCACGCAGGCTCAGGTAAGATTTGATAGCTTTATTCAACAGGAAAGGTATGTTTGGATGCGTGTGTGAGAAATGAGTGGATTGTGGGTGGACGATGAGAATCGGGAACAGAGCAGCACGCCGTGCGGCCAGGCAACCCTATGGGAGAAACACAGACAGAGGGTGAGCTGGGCAAAATCACA
Organism: Pholidichthys leucotaenia; assembly: GCA_020510985.1. Classification (NCBI taxonomy): domain Eukaryota; kingdom Metazoa; phylum Chordata; class Actinopteri; order Cichliformes; family Pholidichthyidae; genus Pholidichthys; species Pholidichthys leucotaenia. The sequence continues at coordinate 100,914,719 of CM035846.1, forward strand.
CGGGGAAGTAATGCAGAGTAATGCTTACTTGCAGAGGGAAAGGTGGCTGGCGTTGGCGAGGATCTTCGGCCTGGGAGACAGCGCCCTGCTGCGCACACGACGAGGCGTGGAGATGTGAGAGGAGAAGATGGCGAAGATGGGAGAATCCGCAGCCAGGGAATCCACCTGTGCACAGGGGAAGGCTGATAAACAGGTAAGAGATTAAACAGCTTACGTGAAGCAGCGAAGAGTGGCAGGACTGGAGAGATGATCCTGCTGAGGATTTGAGCGCGTAGTAGAACAGACGGCTCCAGACCAATGCTCAGGGCGAAGTGGAATAAATAGCTCCTCACTAACGAGGCGCAGGTGTGCGCGCAGCTGAGGTGGATGCCTGAGAGCGGCGAGTTGTGACAGAAAAGCCCAGGAAAGGCTATTTAAATGCCGCTGGAAGCTGCGCTTGTACCACGTTAGTCTTTTTTTTTTTCGTGCTGCGCATTTGTGTGGTGCCATTTTAAGTGAGTTAACAAGTTCAACATACTGCCAAAAGCATATCCAATGCTGTTTTTGTCTTATTCACTTGCCTTGGTCCGTCTTCAAGCTCTGGCTTCTCTGTACAGACGTTCCCTGGGCTGAACTGTTTGTTTACATGTCCGGCACTCAACATGGTCCATGTGGAACCTCGGTACGCCTCTGCACCGAAACAAAGGTGCTGTACTGAAAAATCTGAATATGAATACATAAACCATTACACCCTTAATAGATATGTGTGTGTGTGTGTGTGTGTGTGTGTAGTTGAATTGAATTAGCACATTGGGATCATTTTGATTTTGGTGGCTTTGGTGTGGATGTGAGATTATTCTTCTCTATAGCGCCGTTCACACTGGCCAAAATAACAAGTGTTCAGTCAAATGACCCTGCAAAGGTTGTCAGTCTCTTCCCCTCCAGTTGACAGCAATGTGAGTAGTACACCGGGGGGACACAAATTGGTGCAACAAGGTAGGAATAGCACCAGTAACTGAGGACCAAAACAGCTAAATTGGACTGAGAAACAACTAATCTGTATGCAACAACATGAGGCAAAGGTATTTTTAGGCTTCAAGCCTGATATGTTTATATTTTTTTAAAAAGCACATTTCTGTCATGAGCCTGGGCATGGGTGGGCCCCGTGCCCAGTCTTCAGTCTAAGTTTAGTCTTTTTCTGTCTGTTTGTTCCTTGTTTATCCTGTCTGCTGTATTTGGTTCCTGTTTAATTATTGTCGCTCTGTACTTGTAGTGTTATTATTTACATGTTGAGGTTGTGTTGGGGTTGTAAAAGTCACATGTGGCTCCAGAGCCACTGGTTGCAGACCCCTGCTTTTGGCAGTTGCATCCTCTGCATCAGTAAATGTCTGTAGACTGAACTCTCTTATTGTTATCATCACTCTTTCATTTCCTTCACAATATATACATATATATTGTAACACCTCTGGAGAATGTACTGGATATTTTGGACAGTTTTTATGTTTTTCCTCCTTACTTCAATTTGAATATCTTCATTTGTAAAGGACATTCCAAGGTAAGACAGCTGTGTTTTATATTAAACTATTTTCCTTCTTGTAATACTCTTAACTTTAGTGTTATGTGTGTTCTAAAGTTGCTCGTTTGCAATAACTCGCTGCCATCCGTTTCAAAGTGAAATGCCGGTTCCACGTTGTCGACGCCATGAAGGGCTTAAATGACATTAACAGCCGGTTTAACCTCTGGATTATCTTAGCGACTTTGAGCCTTTAGTGGTACACTGACTTGGCCGTTTTATACAAAGCTGGACTCTTCAACACTTGAGACTTTTAACTGGAACAGCAACCCCTTAAAGATGAAGCCAAAGCAAAATTTTAACATTTTGTATGGAATCTGGTCCATCTCATGAGTGGTAATTGGAATGTGTGAGTGCAGGCGATCTGCAGGCAGAACTTCATTAAGGAATCCAAAGATTTTTATTCTTAAACGCTCCCAGTTGTATTCAGATTGATTGTTTTTGTTCAAGTCTTAATTAAGTTGGTTGCAAATACTCTGCTTGTTTGAATTAAGAACTAAATGTGATCAAATGAAATTGTATTTTAAATGGCATATTGTATGATAGAGTGTAGTTAGAAAAGTTAAGTCAGTTAACATTATTCTTAAAACTGTAGAGGATGCCTTTCACAGACGAGACTGGGTTTATTTCTCAGGATTGGTTTATTGAATGGCTACATCCTCTAGCAATCTCAGAATCTCGAAAAGAGAGAGAACAATCGTCTTTCACAGTTCTTATACTCTCCCCAAGTCATACACCCCCAACCCCACAGTCCTTCAGCGAACATACAGCCCCCGTCCCCATTGTCTCTGATCCTTCTAGCCTCCGGGGCTCCTGCTGGGACATTCTCTCCAACTTCCCTCCTCCTGCAGGACCAACTTCACACCTCTCGTAGGTCTCTGTAGGGTCAGGTCCTCTTTGTCCATTAAGACGTGAAGCCTCCAAAATATGCACCGTCATGCTTACTAGGTATATGTGGGAAATATGGATACAATATATGCGCCCTAAATATGCGCCATATAACCCCCCCAAATGTCTAAATAAGGACAAAGTACACCCCAAGATGCATAGCAAACAGAATCATCTCATATCACACAGAACAGAAAATGGCACAACATATCACACTTCCGACTGCTTGGGCTTCAACCTCCTGCCATATCTGCTGTAAGCAGGTTTCGATCTGACTGCAGCTGTTTCTTGCATCTGTGGATTAGAGTCGTTAGTACATCCTTGTGAAGGCTTGGAACAGTGTCTCTCCGGCGGCCTGCCGCGACGGGGGGCCCTGGCCAACTGCACTTGTTCATCAGCCAAAACAAAAACGGGTTTGAGTCTGTTAATGCAGACTAATTCCCTCCTGTCGCCCAAATCGAGCAAAAAATGTTTTTCCCCAGTTTCCAACACTCGGAAAGGTCCATCATAAGGTGGTCTTAAACCCAGCCTCTGAGCGTCGTATCTGACAAAGACAAATTCTGCGTTCTTTAAGGTTTTAGGCACAAAAACGCGTGGGAAACTGTGATGAACTGGGCCATGGAGGGTGTTTGGTCCCGCATCGCTCTGCAACAGCTGAGCGGGGGGGGGGGCGATTTGGTGCGGGGTTCTCTGGAAGGAATTCACCCGGTAACCGGAGGGGTTGGGCAAAAACTAGCTCAGCCGGAGAGGCTTGCAAATCTTCCTTAGGTGCCGAACGCAACCCTAATAAAACCCATGGAAGTTTATCAACCCAATTTGTGTCCGTGAGAGCCGCTCTGAGGGCTGCCTTCAATAACCGGTGAAAGCGTTCGCACAAACCGTTGGTCTGGGGGTTATATGCGGTAGTGCGGTGAATTTTCACCCCCAGACTGAGTGCCATGGATGACCAGAGCTCGGAAACGAGTTGGGGACCTCTGTCAGACGTTATGTCTGACGGGACTCCAAAACGCGCGACCCAAGCCGTTAAAAACGCGCGCGCAACGTCTGCTGCTGTAGTTGACGCCAGGGGGACTGCTTCTGGCCAGTGCGTGGTGCGGTCCAACATGGTTAGAAGGTGTGTGAACCCCTGCGACAGCGGGAGGGGTCCCACCAAGTCGATATGCACGTGGTCGAAGCGTTTGGCCGGGATGTGAAAAGGTTCTAAAGGGGCCCGCGTGTGCTTGTGTATTTTTGCTCTTTGACACGCTGCGCAGGCTGCGGCCCATTCTTTGACCTGTTTACGCAACCCCGGCCAAACAAATTTTTCTCCCACCATTTTGATCAATGCGCGAACCCCCGGATGTGCCAGCGAATGGATTGAATCAAAAACGCGGCGGCGCCATGCAGCTGGGACCACGGGGCGGGGGCGCCCCGTGGAGACATCGCAGATTAGAGGGGGCATACCTTCCTGCTGCACCCTGTGCTTCAGCCTTAGCCCTGTTGGCCCAGACTGGAGCGCGCGCACATCCGCATCGCTAACCTGCTCAGCGGCCATGGCTGCGTAATCTAAGCCCACGCAGACCGGGGCTGTGAGCGCTTCCGCGCCGCAAACCTGGCCCGCGTCCATGGCCACCGTGTCTGCCCCCTGGGGGCCTGGTGTTGCAACTGCGCACGAAAGACAATCTGCCACTACATTGTGTTTGCCCGCCACATGTTGAATGTCGGTGGTAAACTCCGAAATCGCGGCCAGCTGTCTCTGCTGTCGGCCCGACCAAGGCTCTGAAATCTTGGCCATTGCAAATGTTAAGGGTTTGTGATCTACAAACGCGGTGAAACGGCGCCCTTCCAGCCAGAACTGGAAGGGGCGGATGGCCAAATGCAGGGCTAAAAGCTCCCTATCGAACGCGCTGCATTTCCACTCGTTATCGCGCAATGTTTTGCTGAAAAATGCAAGCGGTTGCCAGCTCCCTGCTACCAGTTGCTCGACGACCGCCCCAACTGCTACGTCAGAAGCATCCGTGGTTAGCGCCATGCGAGCTGTTGGCACCGGGTGTGCCAACAACACAGCGTTCGCCAGGGCCGACTTGACCTGGGAGAAAGCACGCTCCCGTTCCGGGGACCACTCGACCTTATTTGCAGGTTTTTGTTTCTTTAATGCCACGTACAGTGGGTGCATGAGCTGTGCCGCGCTGGGGAGGAAATGGTTATAAAAATTGACCATCCCCCAAAATTCTTGCAATGCTTTAACTGTCTGTGGTTGGGGAAACTCCGTTATCGCGCGTACTTTATCGGGCAGCAGGACTGCTCCTTCTGGAGAAACGCGGTGCCCCAAAAAATCGATTTGCGCCACCCCGAGCTGGCATTTCGCTGGGTTAATTATTAACCCATGCTCTATCAGCCTCTGAAAAACCGCCGTGAGGTGGCGTTCGTGTTTGTCTTCGGATGTACTGGCTACTAAAATATCATCCAAGTAGACGAACACGAAAGGGAGGCCGCGCAACACCGCATCCATCATACGTTGGAACGTCTGTGCGACGCCCTTGAGGCCAAAAGGCATGCTCAAAAATTCGAAAAGCCCAAAGGGGGTTATTACTGCCGTTTTGGGTATGTCTTGAGCGCGGACTGGGACTTGGTGATAACCGCGCACCAAATCTATTTTGGAAAAGATGCGCGCCCCCGCCAAATGTGCCGAAAAATCCTGGATATGCGGAATCGGGTAGCGGTCGTGTGCTGAAGCATTATTTAACCTGCGGAAATCACCGCAAGGCTGCCACGAGCCGTCGGCCTTAGGCACCATGTGCAGCGGTGAAGACCAAGGGCTGTTAGAGCGCCTAATGATGCCCAGTTTTTCCAAGTTGGCGAATTCCTCACGCACGATGGCCAGTTTAGCTGGGTCCAAGCGCCGAGCTTTTGCAAAAACAGGGGGGCCAGAGGTAGTTATGAAGTGCTCGACCCCGTGTTTGGCTACTGATGCTGAAAATGTTGGGACCGTGAGTGCTGGGAACTGATTGAATAGTGCATGAAACTTACCACCCGCAGCTGTGACATTGGGATGTGCAGAAGGCGGGGCCACCCGAGCTGTACAGGAGATAGAGTGGAAAGAGTGCATTAACCATACGTCTATTAGTAAGATCAACTAATAAACCATTTGAGCACAAAAAATCAGCACCTAGCAAGTTATTGCTAACTGCAGCTACAACAAAAGTCCACTCGAAGGTGCGACCGTGGAAGGATAGGAGGAGCGTCTTCTCCCCATAGGTTTTGATCGTCGAGCTGTTTGCCGCTAGCACCAGGGGTCCGCTGGAAGGCGCCAGCAGGTCCGCATAGGAAGGCTTGATGAAGCTCAGCTGGGAGCCTGTGTCCACCAGGAAATCCTTCCCTGAATTCGCGTCTGTCACGAAAAGCAGCTTGTTCTTTGCGCCGAGAGCAGCAGCTGCTACCGACTCTCGGCCTTGGAGTTTCCCTGGCACTTGTATCGGCACGGTGGGATGCATCTGCACGCCCTCTCAGCGAAACGTCGATGGTAAAAGCAGAGGGTGCCGTCCGCTCCGCTTTTCCTGGTCTCTGCCGCTGCTGACATCAGTGGGTCTGGTGCTGTGGCCTCTGGTCTCCCCTCATCTCGCGGGGATGCGTTCAGCTCCGTTGCCGCCGTCGTGGCTGCGTGTCGTCTATGGGCGTCGACGAGCCGCTGTGCTTCCTGGCCCAGCCCGTGGTGGTCACGGTTGTTCAGCAGCTGTGAGCTGGCCAGGGTGACTCTCACTGCTGGCGGTAGTGTTCTGAGGAAGAGGTGGGCGAAGATGAAATTGTCGTCGTCTTCGCCTCTCAGGTTCATCATCCTCGCCATCAGATCCGCCGGCCTGTCTGCTTCACTTTCTGTTAACGCCAGAAGCTTCTCTGCTCGCTCTCCCTGCGAGGGGGTGAAGGCACGAATGAGGGTGGCTTTCAGTGTGCCATACTTGTCGTCCTGGGGCGGGTGGTTGGTCAGGCTCTCCACCCGCTGCACTGTGAGGCTGTCCAGCTTTGCGACGACATGGTAGAACCTCGTTGCGTCCGCTGAAATTCCCCGAAGGTGGAACTGCGCCTCCACAGTGGTAAACCAGAAGCGCGGGTTATGTTGCCAGAAATCGGGCAGCTGTAGTGTGGTAGCTGCGTTAATCCGGTTGGCTCCTGAAGAGTCCGGTGCGGGAAGATCGTCGCCACCGGCCATAATTTGTCGTAGGTCACCAGTGTAGAGGATGCCTTTCACAGACGAGACTGGGTTTATTTCTCAGGATTGGTTTATTGAATGGCTACATCCTCTAGCAATCTCAGAATCTTGAAAAGAGAGAGAACAATCATCTTTCACAGTTCTTATACTCTCCCCAAGTCATACACCCCCAACCCCACAGTCCTTCAGCAAACATACAGCCCCCAAGACTCCTTGGCGTCCCCATTGTCTCTGATCCTTCTTGCCTCCGGGGCTCCTGCTGGGACATTCTCTCCAAGTTCCCTCCTCCTGCAGGACCAACTTCACACCTCCCGTAGGTCTCTGTAGGGTCAGGTCCTCTTTGTCCATTAAGACGTGAAGCCTCCAAAATATGCACCGTCATGCTTACTAGGTATATGTGGGAAATATGGATACAATATATGCGCCCTAAATATGCGCCATAAAACAATGTTTTAAAAACTCAAAGCAATCAGAAAGTGGCCATAAGGACTGGAAGAGAAGCGGAAAAAAAAAAAGAAAAATCAGCAAAATTTAAAACGATGCGTCATGGGTTTAAGTTTCCCCTGAAGTTTGTTTCCTGAAATTGTGACTTAGATTAACCATTATAATTCAAGAAGTGACTCCGTGAAACACTCATGGCCGCTCTGTTCATTCACAGACCAGAAAATTCACGCTGTTATCATGTTAAATCAAAGGGAATCTTCGTTCTTTTGTATGTCCTTTTGTTGTTAAAATTGTGTTAAGAGGCCTGAGGAGTTGTTAGTTCCTGGCCAGCAGGTCAGTTGGGGGTGGGGGGATCAGTGGTGCTGATAAAGCCACGTCACCCTTTAACCCTTTGGTTTCCATCTCAGCACCAGCTCTGTTTGAATTGTCCTCAGAAGGGAATATGTAAATCGACAGAGGTGTGAAGTTTGGCCCAGCTGTTCCCACTGATGTCATGGGGGATGATCTGTTGGGTGTCATGGGGTGTCATGTGTTTACTCTTCCTGGGTTAACTGGATTATTTCTGCTGATGGGGATCACCTACACTACTGTTCAAAAGTTTGGGGTCACCCAGAGAATTATTTTGTGTTTTCCATGAAAAGTCACACTTATTTACCACCATGAGTTGTAAAATGAATAGAAAATATAGTCAAGACACTCACAAGGTTAGAAATAATGATTTGTATTTGAAATAATAATTTTTTCCAGATACTCAACCTGCTCAAAGGAATGTCAGTTTTATAGCTTCGCTAACCAGCTAAACTGTTTTCATCTGTGCTAACATGATTGCACAAGGGTTTTCTAATCATCCATTAGTCTTCTGATGCAATGAGCAAACACATTGTACCATTAGAACACTGGAGTGATAGTTGCTGGAAATGGGCCTCTATACACCTATGTAGATATTGCACCAAAAACCAGACATTTGCAGCTAGAATAGTCATTTACCACATTAGCAATGTATATTAGATATTAGAGTGTATTTCTGATTAGTTTAAAGTTATCTTCATTGAAAAAAACAGTGCTTTTCTTTCAAAAATAAGGAAATTTCTAAGTGACCCCAAACTTTTGAACGGTAGTGTATTTCACAGTTTCATATGATGAAGACCCTGGAGAGACTGCTCCTTGCTCACCTCCACCCCCTGGTGGGACCAGCGATGGATCCAGTCCAGTTCGCCTACCAGCATGGCATTGGGGTGGAGGATGCAGTGATCTTCCTCCTTCACCGTTCTCTGTCCCACCTGGAGAAGCCCGGGAATGCAGTGAGGATCATGTTCTTTGACTTCTCCAGTGCTTTCAACATCATTCAACCGATGATCCTGAAGGACAAGCTGCTGTGCGCAGGGGTGGACCAGCACCTGTCATCATGGATCCTGGACTACCTCACTAACCAGCCACAGTTTGTGAGAACCCGAGATTGTGTGTCTGACATGATCATTGGTAGCACGGGGGCCCCCCAGGGAATGGTTTTGGCTCCCTTCCTGCTCACCCTTTATACTGCAGACTTTTCACACAACACAACACACTGCCATCTACAGAAGTTCTCTGACGACTCTGCGATCGTCGGCCTCATCTCCAAAGGAGATTAAGCTGAGTACAGAGGACTTATCCAGGACTTCGTGGACTGGTGCCATCGGAACTGCCTCCAGATCAACGCGAGGAAAACTAAGGAGCTGGTGGTGGACTGCCGCAGGCAAGGACAACCCCTCACAGCACCAGTAAACATACAGGGAACAGACATTGAGATGGTGACATCCTACAAGTACCTGGGTGTTCATCTGAACAATAAACTAGACTGGTCACACAATACCGACGCACTCTACAAGAAGGGACAGCGCAGGCTGTTCCTACTGAGGAGGCTCAGGTCTTTTGGTGTACACGGGGCTCTGCTGAAGACATTCTACGACACAGTGGTGGCATCAGCCATCACTTTTGGAGTGGTCTGCTGGGGCAGTGGCATTACAGCAGCCGATAGGAAGAGACTGAACAAACTGATCAAGAAAGCTAGATCTGCCCTGGGGCAACGCCTTGACCCAGTGGAGGAGATAGGAGAGAGAAGGATGGTGCCTAAACTGTCATCTCTGCTGGAGTCCGAGTCCCACCCTATGCAGGACATATTGAACGCACTGAGGAGCTCATTTAGCAGTAGACTACATCATCCTAGGTGCGCAACCGAGAGGTTTCGCAGGTCCTTCCTACCTACGGCTGTCAGACTGTATAACCTAAGCAGGGCTGCTCACAGAGATAGCAAAAAACGTGACAACCTAATAGTATTGAATGCAAAAGACGCAACAGACTTACACAAATGGTTCCCTCCAGTATACAACTAGGACAATATCAGTCGCTACGGAGGGTGACAATATGTATGGGTACATATTCATACTATGTAGGATAACTAAGTTGACGGTGATGCTGTTTATTCCATCTTGCTACAATGCTCCGCACTTTGTATATATATTTATATATTTATGTGTACATATGTATATCCACTGCTCTTATTTATATTTTTCGTATCTTCTTAATTATTGCTCTGAGTGTTGCTATCCCTGTGCTGTTGCAATCCTGGAATTTCCCCATTGTGGGACTAATAAAGGCTTATCTTATCTTATCTTATCTTATTCCTCTTCTTCTCCTTTTCCCTGCTGATTAATGCAGATTTGCAGAATTTAACACCTCCGAACACTACCGCTTAGTTCCTCCTCACGGCTGTCTTAAAAAAAAAAGAGCCAACACACGCCAATTTATCACATCCTTTTTCATGTAAATTAGAAACATTCTTTTGTAAATGCGAGGATTTTTCTCATAAATTTGCAGGATTTTCCTGCAGCGTTAGAGCCATTTTACTCAGAAATGTGCAGCTTCTTACTTGAAAATTTACAGCTTTTTATTAGTCATAATTTTGCAGCTTTTTCCTCATGAATTTAGAACTTTTCTTACTCTTGAATTTGCAGTTTAAAAAAAAGCTTAAACTTGCAGCATTTTACTCAAATCTTAGATCTGCAGCATTTTTAGGTTGTAAACAGTTGGAAATTTACACCTTTTTTTGTCTTTTTGCTAAAGTTGCAGCTTTTTACCCATAAAATTGCCTTTTTTTGGTCAGAAATTGGCAGCTTTTAACTGAGACTTACATCCCCCCCCCTTTTTTTTTGTCAGGTCAGGCATTGGCTTGCTTGCTACCGGATAACCATGAAAACCTGTACTACCTGTCTCATGGGTTGGGCTGTTGGCGACTCAACCGGCATCCCCACCCTTCCGAGGGTGTGGAGGGTGAAACAGGGCATCCTGGCAGAACAAAAAACAATATCTGTCACAGGTCTGTGGTGGACCACTCCCAGTTACACAGGGTGAGACTGGACATCCTGGCAGATAAACACATCTGTCACAAGGTCTGTGGTGGACTGTGCCAGTCGGTGCATTGTGACATGCACTACACAAAGAGCAGAGATAAACAAACCTGTCATCTGGTCAGTCACTGCAACAGATCAGATACTGGAGTCAGTTTGTCTTGGCTTGTCCTTGCCACTGATATTACCTTTATCTGCCAAGAATGTGCTGCTAGTCCAGCAAAAGCTAGCAGTACTCAAATACTTTGCAAGCAGTTTCATGAAATGGGCACTCCATACAGGTATGCAAGCAAACGTGGCAATGAGTGGTTCAGTATCTAAAGACTTTTCAGTAAGCAACGGAGTGAAACAAGGGTGTGTGCTGGCACCTACACTCTTCTCGCTGTATCTGGCAGCCATGCTTGAGGTGGCCTTCAAAGACACTTCAGAAGGAGTATGCATTCAAACAAGGAAAGAAGCAGACTTGTTCAGTGTGGCACAGTTTAAAGCCAGGAGTAAGACATCGATAAAGATAGTAAGAGAAATGCTCTTTTCCGATGACAGTGCTCTAGTTGCACACAGCGTGGAAGACATGCAATCTTTAGTGGAGAAATTTGCAAGAGCAGCTAGCCAATTCAGCCTCCAAATCAACATCAAGAAGACAGAGTGCCTTTATCAACCACCAAAGTTCCAATTATCAACATCACTACCAGAAGAGATCAGCATTGGTACAGAGCCACTAGTCAAGTGCAAGACTTTCAAGTACCTAGGGAGTACTGTTTCAGAGAATGCTAGGCTGGAGGATAAACTATCTCTCAGAATGGGAAGAGCGAGCGCTTTGTTTGGAAACTTGAGTGAGAGACTGTGGAACAATCGACATGTGTCTATCCGTGTGAAATGCAAAGTGTACAGAGGGACAGTACTGGCTACTCTATTGTACGGTGCTGAAACTTGGACTGTCTACAGAGTGCAGGTGAAGAACCTCCACGCGCACATGATGATATACCTTCGAGCCATAATGAACATCTCATGGAAAGACAAGATAACCAACATAGAAGTGTTGAAACGAGCTGGTCTACCTACCATCAATGGAGGACATACTAATACAGATGAACCTGAGATGGCTCGGACATGTTGAGAGGATGGACCACCAGCATCTCCCTCGGCAGTTACTCTACTTACAGTTATGCGAGGGCAAACGCAATCAGGGTAGACCAAGGCTCAGATTTAAAGACACTGTAAAAAGAAACTTGAAGAAGTTGGACATAGACAGGAGTTCCTGGCAGCAGAAGGCTGAGGACAGAGCTGTGTGGAGGAATCTGATCAGACCTACACTACCGTTCAAAAGTTTGGGGTCACCCAGACAATTATTTTGTGTTTTCCATGAAAAGTCACACTTATTTACCACCATGAGTTGTAAAATGAATAGAAAATATAGTCAAGACATTGACAAGGTTAGAAATAATGATTTGTATTTGAAATAATAATTTTTTTCCAGATACTCAACCTGCTCAAAGGAAGGTCAGTTTTATAGCTTCTTAAACCAGCTAAACTGTTTTCAGCTGTGCTAACACAATTGCACAAGGGTTTTCTAATCATCCATTAGCCTTCTGACGCAATGAGCAAGCACATTGTACCATTAGAACACTGGAGTGACAGTTGCTGGAAATGGGCCTCTAAACACCTATGTAGATATTGCACCAAAAACCAGACATTTGCAGCTAGAATAGTCATTTACCACATTAGCAATGTATATTAGATATTAGAGTGTATTTCTGATTAGTTTAAAGTTATCTTCACTGAAAAAAACAGTGCTTTTCTTTCAAAAATAAGGAAATTTCTAAGTGACCCCAAACTTTTGAACGGTAGTGTAAATGAAACAGTCATTGTCGCCCACGACAGACTGCTATGATGATGATGATGATGGGGTTGTGTTGTTCTTATAACATTATGGTTTCCGGTTTCTGTTTTATTTTGACAGCGCTGCGCAGCTTCTGGCTGTCAAACTGGTTTGTGGGCTGTGCAGCTGTCATTGATTGTATTACTTTCTCCACTCATGTAAGGATGCGGCCAGGGTGTGGACATCAGCCACTGTGCGTTTCTGCTGTTTTTTTTCCCCCAATTTTTCTGTTCTCCCGTGTTTTTTTAGTCCGGGTTTTTTGGCATGACTGTCCGCACGGACTACACGAGTTTTGGTCTGGATGAGGAGGAGTGTTGGGCAGCTGAGCTTATGGAGGACATCGTCTCGGACACTTACTCCTGCCACACTCCCGAGGAGGCGCTGCAATGCTGGGGTAGTGCGGCTCAGCTCATTGAGGCATAGCCCCGCCAATGGAGCTGCCTGGGACTTAAAGCTCTCCTTGTTTCTGTGACCAACCAGCAACACATGCTCCGTGGGCTGGTAAGAAGCTCATCCCCCGCCTTTTCCTGAGTCAGCGAAACACCCCCTGGATCAGACCCGCCCAGCCTCTCCCCGCCATCCAGCTGCTTCACGCCTGAGAAGGAGGAAGCACTTCCCCACCACAACAGCTGATTCAGCCCGTGATGTGTTTGCAGGGCCTGCTCCTCCATTTTCTTCAAGGGGGCCCACACCTGCTACAGCCACTGGGAGGAATGACTCTGGGCCTTCAGCAGCTGTTACCTGTCATAAACCTCCATGCGCCATAACACGGCGCACGAGGGAGAGAATAAAAGCCCAATTGCAGGAGTAGAGAGTGTCAAGTTTATTTTAGTTCACCAAAAATCACAAGTCCAATAATCACAGAATGCAGTTCAGTTACCACACAATATATGGAAAGGTGTAATGATTGGGTTTGGCCACCAAACTTACAGGGCGCAAGCCAAATGCACTACAGCCCGGTGCAAAATGGAGCCTCGAGCTACAGTGCTGCGTAAAGCACGAAAAAGGAAAGGCGAACAGCCTAGTGCTGCAGGGCTGTAATGCTCAGGAGGAAAGGCGAGGAAAGACTTACAAGGCTGGGGCTGATCCGGGGTGCAACATGCAGTCTGGAGGATGAAGTGGAGAAGCAGGGCCAGCCGAAACACCAGCGGATAAAACAGGTTAGCAGAGACAGGCTGGAAAATAACGAAGGGAATGAAACCATATATGGGGGGACTAGCTGCCGTGTATGGAGGCAAATGCCCCGACAATTTCTTTCCTCTAGCGCACCCAACAAATACTCCAGAAGCTAAAGAGGAAAGAGATTGTCGGTGTGCGAATGCATGGGCTGAACTGATTAACACCAGGTGTGTGAGTGTGTGAAATGAGAATGGATGGAGCAAGTGAATATGTGTGTGTGCATGTGGGGGTGTGTATGTGTGTGAACACTAGACAGTGAAGCTGACGGAGCTTGACAGGAGAAGGGGGTGTGCCTGAGCTGTCAGGAGGAAACTAGGTAAAAGCACAACAATGAGTCAGAATCGGATTTGGCCTCTAAACCCGGATTCATGACAGTTACCACCATGCTCCGGAAATTCAGGAAAGCATTTTTTCATTCTCCCTTACCTAAAAATGAATTATCTTGCCTAATTCCCTGTGGTGAGGCTCAGCAACAGCAGCTTATTGAGTCCTCACCGCCTGCTGCTGACACCATTCCCTCACCTGCTACTCCCGTGTCTCTTCCTGTTTTCCCTGAGTGTCTGCCGGTCCTGGGATGGAGCCGCCGGATGACGGAGGAGCCTGCGGCACTGGATAGCCCCATTCCAGCCCCACAGCCATGTTCCGGACAGGAGAAGAGCGCTCCCTGTGACCTGAAACCTGTGCCGACAATGGAGTGTCCCCTGGTTTCAGCTGCACGGGACTCGGTGCCAGCGGTGAGGCAACCTCCAGTTCCAGCCACCATGCCGGGAGAGCCATCTGCGCTGGTCGCTACGCCTGGAGGCCCTTCAGCTGCATCTACCACCAGGTCTGTTGCCTTGGCCACCACAGCACCGGAGTCCTGGACGGTGGTGGAGCTCAAGTCCAAACAACTACTCTGTTCTGTCCTTACATCTGCAGATCTAGAGAAATCTTGTCTGGCTTGTTGTGGGGAGAGTTGGGTGCAGACGTCCTCTGCTCCTGAGCTGTCCTCGCCGGGCTCCATTGCTGCCGGTGATTCTTCTCCGGTATTTCTTTCTTTTCCCTCCAAGTTGACCATGTCGGGAGAGGGCACCCAGATAGAGGGACTCGAGACGCCTCAACCTGTTCTGCCGGAGTCCTGGATGGTGATGGAGCTCGAGCTATGGCAAGTTCTGTTCTTTGTTTTCATAGCAATTGTTTTAGTGAAACCTTGCTTAGCTCTGGGTAAAGAGAACCAGGTGCAGCCGTTGGCCGCTCGTGAATTATCCTCACCGGGCTCCACTGCTGCTGGTGGTAGTAGCCCAGTATTTGTTTCTTCTTCTTTGCTCGAGTCCTTGTCTGGATCCACTGGTGATCATCTTCATCCTCCATCTGAGGACGGGGTGGGTTCACATCCGCCGTCCGAGGTCGCCATGTGTCCTCAACCTCCGTTCAAGGTCACCGTGGGTCCTCAACCTTCACCTAGGGTCATTGCGGGCCCTCCCTCATCACCTGAGGTCACTGTGGATCCTCACCCTTGGTGTAATTCCCCACCAATTGATCATCTCCTTTGCCTGGACCTCTCGCGAGTCAGTCGGCTCTTCGGGGGTGCTACGCCTCAGTCTGAGGCCACTGCTGGTGCTGCACCTCAGCCCGGGGCCGCCGTAGGTGTAGCATTTCAGCCCGAGGCCGCTGCAGGTGTAGCGTTTCAGCCCGAGGCCGCTGCGGGTGTAGCATCTCAGCCCGAGGCTGCCGCAAATGCCACGCCTTTGTCTGAGGTCATCATGGATTCTCCATCCTCACTGGAGGCCCCCGCTGAACAGCCTCTTCCCTCATCTGGTCCCCTCACTGGTCAACCACCATCTCGGTCAGGCTCCTCCATTGGCCAGCAGTCATAGTTGAAAGTCAATCCTCTGCGGAGCCAGTTGCGTCTTCTCCAGGCTGGAGATCCTGCTGTCCACTGGGGGCAAGGGTTCCAGCTGCCGCCTCCGGGGGGGGGGGGGGCATGGTGCTCGGCGGTCCGGTGGCCCATGAACTGTGGGAGGCCACCCGACGAGCTACGCTGTCTGTGCAGCTGGCTCTGGAACTCAGGGAGACCACCATACTGACTGCGCCGTGGGGTTGGGTGGCTCATGAACTCGGGGAGGCAACCCGACGGGCTATGCCAGCTGTGCAGATGGCTCAGGAACTCTGGTAGGCTGCCCGAGCTGTCGTTGCTATCAGCCAGGGGTCCATGAGTCCTAGGCCACCACATTTGTTCAGGTTGTGGGTCATGAGTGGTTTTTTTTTTCTCCTTGTTGTGTCTCAGTTCCGCTGTGCCTGGGTTCCTCCTCCCCCCCGGGGTGGGTTGTTTTTCTTGTTGGAGGGGGGTTTTCTTTGTGGTGGTGGGGTTCTTTTTCTCTTTAATGTTGTTTTGGGGTGTCTGGAGTCCACCCCTTGAGGGGGGGCACTGTCATCATCCTGGGCATGGGTGGGCGGCATGCCCAGTCTTCAGTCTAAGTTTAGTCTTTTTCTGTCTGTTTGTTTCTTGTTTATCCTGTCTGCTGTATTTGATTCCTGTTTAATTATTGTCATTCTGTACTTGTAGTATTATTATTTACATTTTGGGGTTGTGCTGTTCTTGTATCATTATGGTTTCCAGTTTGTTTTATTTTGACAGCGCTGTGCAGCTTCCGGCTGTCAAACTGGTTCGTGGGCTGCGCAGCTGTCATTGTATTACTTTCTCCACTCATGTATCCACACCTGTCACATATCAGAAA
The DNA here is from genome assembly GCA_020510985.1 of Pholidichthys leucotaenia. Lineage (NCBI taxonomy): Eukaryota > Metazoa > Chordata > Actinopteri > Cichliformes > Pholidichthyidae > Pholidichthys > Pholidichthys leucotaenia. Next base: position 100,930,947 of record CM035846.1, read on the forward strand.
CAGTATTTAAGGACACGACACCCTCTTCCCATTGTCATGTCCTTCTATCACTGCTGCCGTCCTCAGATGCACAGCCCCGCTCTGAGAGTTATTCGTGCTTCACTGTTGAGGAGAGAGGAGAGCTCCGTCCAGGTGGGTTTCCCCTTTTATTTCCTGTCGTGAGTCCCGCAGTAATTCAGGCGTGCTCTTGCTGGTTCTGCCCTTTGCCCAGTGTCCCCAGGCTTCTGTTTCCCCTGTGACATCGAGCCCCACTCTCCTTCAGTGCTTCATCATTTTGTATTTGTATGTTTAGTGTTCCTTGTTTGTTTCATCCTTTGTTAATAAATGTGCAGAAACCACAGTGAGTGTTTGGTGTCCTTCAGTAGCCCTTAAAAAGGGCAATTTATGACAATTTCAACACACAGTTCTCTCAACTGGCTTGCTCAAGCACATTTTTATAAAAGATATTTAGATGCAGCTTTACAGACTTGAGTTTGCTTGCAGTAGGAAGGGAGTCAAATGATGGTTTCAAGTCCAGGTCATCTTGCAAATTTTGGTGTGAAAGTAACTTTTGTGTCTTTTTGCCAACACTGTGATCAACTGGTTGTCCCTACAGAATGCATACCACATTTCACCCATGACTGCTGAAATAAGCTCCACCACTGGAGTAACCCAACCTGAGTAAATGATCCTAGGGACAGCATGAAAATTTTAAGGGAATAATTTGGCATTGTAACCTTTGAGGATATTGTAACTTAAGTAAAAGTTAACTGTGGCTTTCTGTTTACATGCTGCATGCCTATTGGGTTTTCAATAGCTAAAGCACCAGCTGTTGAGGAGACATTAGAAAGAAAACCTGCAGGGTTTTGGCAGTGGGTGGGTGCAGCTGCTTTATAAAGCAAACAAAAAAGAAAACATGTAAAATGAAATACAACATCTTAAACCATGATATGCTTGCTGTTTTCTGAAAATGTATTTCTTTATACCATACATTTTTTGTGAAGATCATTTTAAACTGTTTTAAGCCATAGACCAATAATTTTGCTTCGACAAAATTATCTAAAAAAACAAAATTGTGTATATCAAAAGCTGCCTAAAATAATTAAAAATTATCTTGAAACAAATGAAATGCTCTTATGAAAAAATGCATTGGAGGAAGAAATATTTTGTCAGACAAAAACCAAGCACAGTACTGTCACCTTGAGTTAAGATATTTAATCTTTAGATTACACTTGAGCAAAATCTTGACCTTCAGTCTTGGCCAGTGTGAACAGTCACACATCTACAGCAATTTTTAATCTAGAACAGGGGTGTTAAACTTTCGGCCTGCCAGAGAGTCCAGACCGGCCCACAGGATGAATTTGCTAAGTGTAAAAATTAAATAATAGCACTTTTTCAGTCAAGTAACTGCTATTCCCAATTTGTCCATTTGGTGTCACACAGGAGTAACAGGCACCAAAGTGATCCCTGACTTCTATTGACTCCACTACAGTCCCTTCTCTACAATAACAGATTACTGAAAATATGCAGTCTTTTTTTTAAAAAGTTTTTGTAAAGGGTATACATGTCATTACAGCACTGCATTGTTTACATTTTCATCACATATTCCCTTTTTTTTGTTTTTTGACAACATTGGAAAAAAAAATTATTACAACACCCTTTTTTAAGTGAAAGAAAAGAAAAATTAAAAACAAAACAAAACAAAACAAAAAAAAAACAACAACAAAAGAGCAGAGAACTAAAAGAGCATCTGAGTAGCGTTGGAACAAAGAGAGGTGCCATTATTGAAATGGTGTTTGTGCAAGATTAGATCTGATGAATAAGTCTTTTTTTATGGATGCTGGATTCAGCACACACTGAAATGTCACAGTGTTTACTGTATTTAATAGCTGTTCTTTAAAAATACATTTACTCCCATGTCTTGTAGCGCGGCAGGTGCTGGGGGATGTTCACGCTGACAGATGGTGGTTCATTGGAGTTCAGGGGGGAGGAGGGGGCGCAATAGTTCACTTCTGTTTCCTGAATGATTTTACAGTCGGAACCAGTTTTTCTTGTCACAAAATTTTTTGAACACCTTCAAAACAAGAGAAGCTGCCGACTGACGACAGCGATGGTCCGCCAGAAACTGATTGGCTCGCTGCGGGAGCACGCCTCGCTCAGCTAAAGCTGTTCCTGCGGCTGTTTTTGAGCAAAACAGAAGTTATGTCTGGGAATATTTATATTCCCAGACATTTATTTATTTAAATATTTATATTTAATATTAGTCATAATATTAGACCCATGAGTTTTGTGTTAGAATAATCAGATATGACATTTTATCCTGTAGCAACTTTTAATGTTTTGCCTTATAAAAGTGTGTTGAAATTAACAAAATCCATGTATAATGATGTAAAAGTCAATAAATGTTTTCTTTCCCATGAATACTAGTGTTTGTGCATTATTTGCCTCCTATAGTTATGTATTGTAAGTAGACTCAATAAAATGTATGCTTCATCTACCAAAAATTCATTAAGGCTCCCAATTTGGATTGAAACATTTTATCTGCCAAAAAAATTACTGGATTTGGATCAAGGTTGAATTGTGAAGATTATAATACAACATGCTCTCTACAACTTGTGAATAGTCTCAAAGAGCTGTTATAATTTATAAATGTTATTTCACCTGCAAAAATTAAGGGTCTTAATCTGGATTGAATCTCCAGAAATCCAATCATAACTAGTTTATTCATGCACATTTAAACATGGTCAATTGACCATGTTTACGTGTACACAAATAAACCGGTTATGATTGGATTTCTGGAGTAATCTGATTATTCAAGTGGTCATGTAAACAGAATAATCCAATAAAGTCCATGTAACCGGGGTCATTAACTCAAGTGGTTCATCCTCCAGCTATCTGTTTATTCAGTGCACGTAAACACGAGAAAACGGATTATTGGCATTATCGGTTTTCATTCATTCATTCATTCATCTTCTTCTGCTTAATCCTTTCCGGGTTGCGGGGGTGCTGGAGCCTATCCCAGCATCTTTGGACGAGAGGCAGGGTCCATCCTGGACAGATCGCCAGTCCATCACAGGGCCAACACAGAGAGACAGACAATCATTCACTCTCACAGTCATACCTAAGGACAATTTAGAATCCCCAGTTTGATGCCAATTAACCTAACTTGCATGTTTTTGGTTTGTGGGAGGAAACCGGAGAAATCCCGGAGTAAACCCACGCAGACACGGGGAGAACATGCAAACTCCACACAGATCACTGTTGGTCAGGGGCTGGGATCAAACCCAGGATCCCCCGGCCAAGGGTGAGTTGCTGTGCTGCCGCAGTGCTAACCACTCTGCCACCGCGCTGCTGGCATTATCGGTTTATTCCCAGTAACTGGTTTATTGTGACCATGTAACTGGGGCCACTGTTCAAAATACAAACAAGTTTCAGGACTAAACAGAAGATGACAGCAATATGATATCTGGTTCCTTAAATGGCATTTGTTTTTATCGTGGTTACGATATTTTTCGTCAACAGCTTCAGTTCAAAACAGAGCAGAAAAGAAAAACATTCAGGTTGTTCATGCTTTGATGAAGATTCATCATTCAGGTTGTTCATGTTTTGTAAAAGTTCAGTAAATGTAAACATTTCATGATCTACTTGTACTTCTTTGTACTAAAACAGACAACAAAATTTGTAGTTGCCATTATGTTGTTTTGCTATTATTTTACCGGTCCGGCACACTTGACATTAAATCCGGCGGTATGTGGCCCCCAAACTAAAATGAGTTTGACATCCCTGATCTAGAGTCTTAAAGAATGACAGTGAAAAGATCTGTGATCTCATTGGTTTACGCTATACCAAAAACACTGACATCTTCCTCAGTTTAGTTTGTAATATCTCTGGCAGCAGTTACCAGTAAATATGTGACAATGGCACAGCAGCTCAGTGAGGCATCCGTGTTTGCAGGTGTAGCCCAGATGTAAAACTCATGGCAGACATTCAAACATTCAGTGTTTTACCTTCCTCTCATAAATTGTTCAGCAACACACTGGTGTCCAAGAATCCAGAAGTTCTTCCTCTCTTTACTTTTACACTCCATTTTATTGCCTCGCATTGTTGCAGCTGGCCTTGTTCTGCTTCAGGTTTTGTTGGAGGGAACTTCCTGTACACACACCATCAAAACATCATGGCACTGCTGCTTTATAGAGCAATAAGATACAGTGTATTGCAACATCAGTCGAGTCAGAGATTCTTTTATGTAAAATAAAACTGGGGATGCACCTTCCAGGCATGAACTAGTTGTAAAATTCACTTTAAAGCATCTGCTCTGGGTTTATTTACTAGTTTCGCCTTTCTTTATTTCAGGAAAAATGTACAGAAGAAGTCTGGTAATTTGGGACATTAGGTAAAAGGGAATAAATACCACTTTATTTTCTTTACTTTCTGCATTCAAAGTGCCAGGCATACTCAACTGCTAAAGTGGAATTTACTATACAATATATCCCAAGTAAATGTTATGGTATGCCAGTTTCTCATCATTTGTCACCAGCAGATGACATGGCTCCCAAATCAGGTGCCAAGTCCTGTCATTTGGAAATCAAGGTCCCAGAGTCTGGAAGAAGAGTGGAGAGGCACAGAATCCAAGTTGCTTGAGGTTAAGCATGAAGTTTCTACAATCAGTGATGATTTGGGGAGCCATGTCATCTGCTGGTGTTGGTCCACTGTGTTTTATCAAGTCCAAAGTCAGTGCATCCATCTACCAGGAAATTTTTAGATCATTTTATGCTTCCCTCTGCTAACAAGCTTTATGGAGAAGCTGATTTCATTTTCCAGCAGGAGTTGGCATCTGCCAACACTGCCAAAAGCACCATTACCTGATTTAATGACCAATGTACCACTGTGATTGGCTAGTCAGCAAACTGGCCTGACCTAAACCCCATAGAGAATCTATGGAGTATTGTCAACAGGAAGATGAAAGACACCAGACCCAACAATGCAAATGAGCTGAAGGCCACTATCAAAGCAACCTGGGCTTCCATAACACCGCAGCAGTGCCACAGGCTGATTGCCTCCATGCCTCACTGATGCAATAATTCATGCAAAACAAGCCCTGACCAAGTATTGAGTGTGTACATGGAAATACTTTTCAGTTGGCCAACGTTGCTATTAAAAATCCACTTTTTAAAATTGAGTTTATGTCCATCCATCCATCTTCTACTGCTTTTCTTGAGGTCCGGATGGCAGAGACAGCAGTTTAAATAGAGAAGTCCAGACTTTCCTCTTCCTAGCCACCTGCTCCAGCTCTTCTTAGAGGATGCCAAAGCATTCCCAGGACAGCTGGGAGACATAATCTCTCCAATTTGTCCTGGGTCTGCCCCAGGGTCTCCTCCCAGTGGGATGTGCCTGAAACACCTCAAGTGGGAGGCATCAAAGAGGCATCCTAATCAGATGTCCAAACCACCTCAGCTGGCTCCTTTTGATGTCGAGGAGCAGGGGTTCTACTCTGAGACTCTCCCGGATGACTGAGCGCCTCACACCGTCTCTAAGGGTGAGTACAGCAGTCCTACGGAGAAAGCTCATTTCACCTGCTTGTATCTGTGATCTCATTCTTTCAGTCATTACCCAACGCTAATGACCATCAGTGAGGGTAGGAACGTACACTGAGTGGTAAATCAACAGCTTTGCCTTAGAGCTCAGCTCCCTCTTCACCACGACAGACTGGTACAGCATCTGCATCTCTGCAGATACTCCCCCAATCCATCTGTCAATCTCCTGCTCCCTTCTCCCCTCACTCATGAATAAGACCCCGAGATACAGTGGCGTGAAAAGTGTTTGCCCCCTTCCTGATTTCTCTTTTTTTTGGCATGTTTGTCACACTTAAATGTTTCAGATCATCAAACAAATTTAAATATTACACAAAGATAACACAAATAAACACAAAATGCAGTTTTTAAATGAAGATATTTATTATTATGGGAGAAAAAATCCAAACCTACATGGCCCTGTGTGAAAAAGTGATTGCCTACTAAACTTGATAACTGGTTGGGCCGCCCTTAGCAGCAACAACTGCAATCAAGCATGTGTGATAACTGTTAATGAGTTTTACAGCACTGTGGAGGAATTTTGGCCCACTCATATTTGCAGAATTGTAATTCAGCCACATTGTTTTTTTGAGCATGAACTGCCTTTTTAAGGTCATGTCACAGCATCTCAATGGGATTCAGGTCAGGACTTTGACAAGGCCACTCCAAAGTCTTCATTTTGTTTTTCTTAAGCCATTCAGAGGTGGACTTGCTGGTGTGTTTTGGATCATTGTCCTTCTGCAGAACCCAAGCGTGCTTTAGTCTGAGGTCACATGTCATAAACCGCCCTCTCCGAGGGCCAACAGGAGGACATCACATGCAGGCTATGAGTTTGCAGATTTACTGAACAAAAAACACTACACACAAAACACTAAGGAACAGACTAATGAAAAACACAGCGTAGCGGCTGGGGTGCTAGACGCCAGGAAGAACAGACTGAAGTGTGGAACACACGCACAATAACAAGCAGGTAAATACCTTATTGCTGTGAGTAACAGGGGATACCCAACAGGAGAAGGTTTCGCCGCTGCGCCGAGGAAGTGTCACAGTCGGCTTAAATATGGACCACAGATTGACAACACATCTGGGATCATGAGTGATGATCATTACCGGCAGCAGTGACAGCCTGTGAACAGAATGTGACAGCCAGAAGTGATGTGTGATCTGTCACAGTGCCCACAATGATAAGGATGACAAACCATAACAGAATATACAGCAGACAAGGTGAACAGAGAAACAAACAGAAAAATACTAAACTAAGCTGAAGACTGGGCACGGCCCCTGCCCGTGCTCAGGATCATGACAGGGCCCCCTCCTCGAGGGGTGGAGCCCAGGCACCCCAGGGCAACATCAAAAAGAAAAGAACCCCTCCCCCACAAAGAAGACTCCCCCAACAACAACAACAAAAAACAACCCACCCCGGGGGGGGGGGGGGAGAACCTAGGCACGGAGGGACCATACCCAACCAGAAAAAAGAAAATGCTCATGACCCACAACACAGATACAGATGTGGTGACCCAAACTCTGGGGAACTAGGTGGCAGAATAAGGCAGTTCAGGTGGTCTACCTGAGTCCCAAGGCCACCGGCGCTTGTGATGGAGTAAGTCGGGTGACCTCTCCAAACTCCACAGCCACCACAGCAGGAGGAGAAGTTCATCGGGTGGCCTCCCAGAGTTCATGAGCCACATAACCAAATGGTGCAGTCCATCAGGTGGCCTCCCAACATTCCTGAGCCAGTGGACCGTGGGGCACAACACCCCCCCCCACCTGGAGGCGGCAGTGACCAACCGACAGGGAACCCAGATGAGGGGAGAGGCTGCCCAGCGGGGACCTCCAGTGAGGACATGGAACCCAGGATGACCCCAGGCGAAGGCATGGCACCTGCGGCGGCCCCAGACTGGGGTGCGGCACCCTCGGAGGCCCTGGACTGTGGCGCAGCACCCCCGGAGACCTCAAATGGAGGAGGAGCAGCACCCACGGAGACCACGGATGGAGGGGGAGCAGCACCCACGGAGGCCCCGGACTGGGGCATAGCACCCACAGTGGCCTCGGACTAAGGTGTAGCACCCACAGAGACCTCCAGAAGAGAAGGGGACCCCACGGAGACCTCTGGAGATCCTGATGAAACCAACCGGCTAAGCCACAAGAAGACCAGGCACAGAAGGCAGTTGATCAGTGGTGGAGGAGAAGAGCCCACGGTGTCCTCAGACAGAGGCGGAGGACCCATAGGGACCGTAGGTGAGGGTTAAGGACCCACAGCAGCCTCAAGTGACTGTTGAGGACCCGGGATGATCTCAGGCCAAGGTGAAGGACCTGCGGCAACCTCAGGTGAAGATGGAGGACCCATGGTGCCCTCTGGCCAAGTTGGAGGACCCACGGCGACCTTGGGAGAAGGCTCAGACAGAGGGAACACAGACACCAGGTCAGGGTCACTGGCGGCAGTGGAGCCTGGTGAGGAGAGCTCAGATGCAGTTGACGGCTGCACCTGACCCTCCCCACCAAGAGCCAGGCAAGATTTTTCCAAGACAGGTAAAGTGAAAACATAAAAGGGCACTTGCCTGAGCTCAAACTCCACCACCATCCAGGACTCCGGCGATCCAGGCTGCTGCATCTCAAACTCAGTCATCTGGAGATCCAACTCTGACACAGCCGCCTTAGGAGGAGAGACAGGGAAAATACCGGAGAGGAATCACTGGTAGCAGTGGAGCCCGGCGAGGAGAGCTCAGGGGCAATGGAGGTTTGCACTCGACTCTCCCCATCATGAGCCAGACAAGATTTCTCCAGATCTGTAGATGTATTGACAGAACAGAGGACTTGCCTGGACTCGAGCTCCACCACCATCCAGGACCCTGGCGAATCTGCTGCGATGATCCCGGCAGCAGGTGTGATGGTGGACTCAGCTAGGGGACCTCCAGGCACAGTGACCAGCGTAGGTGGACCTCTTGGCGTGGCGGCTGGGGCTGGTGTTCATCTCACCACTGGTGCTGGGTCCCGAGCAGCTGGAACCAGGGGACACTTTCTTGTCGGTACAGATTTCAGGGCTTCAGGACTGCTCTTCTCCTGTCCCGGATGTGGCTGTGGGGCTGGAGCGGAGCTTTCCAGGGCCGCAGGCTCCTCCATTGTCCTGTGGCTCCATCCCATGTCCAGCGGACCCCCAGGGAGTACGGGAGGAGACACAGGAGAGTCAGGTGAGGGAAGGGTGGCAGCAGCAGGTGGTGAGGACTCAGCTAAAATGGGTAGCTGCTCCTGAGCCTCACCACCGGGAATAAGGCAAGGTAATTCATTGTTAAGTGAATGGGAATGAAAGGAAACTTGCTTTAATTCCCGGGGTGTGATGGTTACTGCTGCTGTGGGTCTAGGCGAGGTCCACTGGGAACTGCGGAGGATGTCTGGCGAGGAGGGTGAGGCTTCCGTGCCCGTGAACATCTCCTCGTAGATGCAGGCATGGACTGCATACAGTGCGGGGCACTGCACCAGGAGATACTCCTCCGTTGGTTCTGGTACAGTTCTTTTTGAGTCCCCCTCCAGCATGCGGAGCATGTGTAAAGGGTCAGAGACTGACACGAGGAGGGACATGAGTTCTGGGTAGCTCCATAGGCTGGGGTAAGTCTTAGTGATGTGAGCCGCACTGCTAAACACTCGCAGCAGTTCCTCAGGGGTGTGGTCAGTGTGAGCGTCGGAGATAATGTCAACCAGAAATTCAGCTGCCCAACACTCCACCTTACTTAACCCAAAAGCGCTAAAGTCCGTGTGGGATGTTATGCAGGCAAATAGACTTTAACAAAAAGGAGGAGAGGAAGAAAAAAACAAACTTGCAGCCTGCTGGCGTATTGACTGGCAGCGGCGAACTGTCATAAACCGCCCTCTCCGAGGGCCAACAGAAGAACGTCACACGCATGCTGTGACTTTGCAGATTTATTGAACAAAAAACACTACACACAGAACACTAAGGAAAAGACTAATGAAAAACACAGCCTAGTGGCTGGGGCTTTGGACACCAGGAAGAACAGATTTAAGCGTGGAACACATGCACAATAACAGGCAGGTAAATACCTTATTGCTGTGAGGAATGGGGGATACCCGACAGGAGAAGGTTTTGCTGCTGTGCCAGGGAAGCGGCAAATTCGGCTTAAATAAAGACCATGGGTGGACAGCACTTGTAGGATCATGAGTGGTGATCATTACCAGCAGCTGTGACAGCCAGCGAACAGCTGTAAGTAATGCGTGAGCTGTCACAGTGCCCGCAATGATCAGGATGACAAACCATAACAGAATATATAGCAGACAAGGTGAACAGAGAAACCAAGCAAACAGAAAAAGACTAAACTAAGCTGAAGACTGGGCACGGCCCCCGTCCGTGCTCAGGATCATGACATCACGAATAGATGGCCGGACATTCTCCTTCAGGATTTTTTGGTAGACAGTAGAATTCATGGTTCAATTTACCACAGTAAGTCTTCCAGGTCCTGAAGCAGCAAAACAGCCCCAGACCTTCACACTACCACCACCATCTTTTACTGTTGGTATGATGTTCCTTTTCTGAAATGCTGTGTTACTTTTATGCCAGATGTAATGGGACACACACCTTCCAAAAAGTTCAACTTTTATCTCGTCAGTCCACAGAGTATTCGCCCAAAAGTCTTGGGGATCATCAAGATGTTTTCTGCTTAAACTGAGACGAACCATTATCCTCTTTTTGCTCAGCAGTGGTTTTCATCTTAGAACTCTGCTATGCAGGCCATTTTTGCCCAGTCTCTATCTTATGGTGGAGTCATGAACACTGACCTTAACTGAGGTAAGTGAGGCCTGCAGTTCTTTGGATGTTGTTGTGGTGCCCCCATGGGGGGCACTCTGGTAGTCTACCCAGGTGCCCATTTAGTCTGTTAGGTTTTGTTAGTTTGTGTGTGGTTTACGACATGTTTTATGTTGAAAAAGGGGTTCTCTTGCTAAATTTATGGGGGGCGAGGGGGGTTATCTTGGTTCATGTTCTCACACTTTGTAAAGGGGGGGGGATGTTTTGTGGGGATTTGGCCCTTGGGACTTGCCGGTAGCTGACGCTAGACAGTCGACGTGGTGACATCAGGTGGGCTATGGCCAGTGTGTATATTGAGGCAAATGCTCAGTAAAGTTCAGTTCATTGCTCTGCACAGCATGGCTCACGTCTCTCTCTGTTAAGACATAACACTCGCCACAAGGCCCCTCCAGTAGAACCACCTTCCCCATTGATGGCTGTCAGAAAGAAAGACTGTTTAAGTAGGAGCGCAACTAAACAAGTGGCAGAATAATCCATTTAGCTGCCGTGGGTCCAGTGGCAGTCCATCCGCTGACCCTAGTTCAGAGGATTGTTGGCTATGCTAAATTGGGCAGGGTTCAAACAGGTAAAGTGTTCTGTTTTTTTTCCAAGGGGAGAGGTGACTGTTGTTCAGGGGTTTACAACTGAGAGCGGCGTGATGATGTAGCCAGCTGGTGCTGTCATCACGCCGACATACATAAGGGAGGAGCCGGTCATGTTATGGGTCTTATGCCAGCACTGTCACTTGGGGATAGTCAGGAGCCGAGTGCTCATTAACGTGCTCTGTATATTTGACAGTTATGTAATAAAGTTCGAGTTCCAGCATAGCCCTCTCATCCGTCATCATTCCCAGATTTGTGGACATAACAGTGTTCAATACTTATTTTTCCCACTGTATGGACACCCTATGAACATGGTGTTCATTATGGACAAACTGTGGTTGGCACAGAAGTCCAATTACTGAACACCACTCGGGTTCAGATCGGGCAGGCCGTTCCTCCCAATCACACTCCTCCAGGTTTCACTGTCGTTGCCCACGTGCGCATTCCCCCAGTTGGACAATGGAGTCTCCAAGAGGTGCACTTTCCAGCACCCCAGTCAAAGAGTCCAAAAACAATACGTACTCTGAGCCATCATTTGGTACATAGGCACACAACTATTTGCCCATGCAGTTGTCAATGAAGTGGTGAACCTTGCCCCATCCTTACCTGTGAAAGACTGAGCCTTTTGGGGATGCTCCTTTTATACCCAATCATGACACTCATCTGTTTCCAATTAACCTGTTCACCTGTGGAATGTTCCAAAAAGGTGTTTTTGAGCATTCCTCAACTTTCCCAGTCTTTTCATGCCCCTGTCCCAGCTTTTTTGGAATGTGTTGCAGGCATAAAATTCAAAATGAGTGAATATTTGCAACAAAACAATAAAGTGTATCAGTTTGAACATTAAATACCTTGTCTTTGTAGTGTATTCAAATTAATATAGATTGAAAAGGATTTTTAATTCATTGTATTTTGTTTTTATTTACATTTTACATAAAGTCCCAACTTCATCGGAATTGGGATTGTCAATATAATGTGATTTTTCTTTTTATCACTTTTGCTAACTCCGTTTTTTTTTAATTAACTGTGATAAAGTCGAGCAACAGAATAAATCCCTATACTGATCTACTTTATGAAGACACACTCAGAAGCAAATCCCACAGATGGCAGGGCATTCTCAGGTATTTTGACCCCTGGCACATAAACAGGCCTCTTAAGAAGACAAAAAGACAGCAAGAAAGAAAGCAAGTAGCCCACCCCACAGACAGACAGACAGGCAGGAGCACATTCAGCGCACACTCAGCTGGTGTTTGGTGTCCCACATTCCTCTCCTTTGTTGGCCACAGTTTGAGTTCCCTCCTCCACTCCCGTTGGACATTCCTTCCTTTTTCATGTGCCTTTTCTTTGTTAATTAGCCTGAATGTTTTTATTGCCGGGTTAATTAGCATAGCTTTACGGTGAGGTGACACTAGGTTCTGTTTCCCATGCCATGGTGCAGGGCCACTAACCAGCCTGGTGGGCCCACAGTTGTACGATGGGGTACAGACGCCCGTCGCATGTTTGATGGATGAGTAATTGTGGTCCATTTGTAATGTGGTGCCATTAACAGGCACCACTCCCAGACTGCTGATTATCACCAATGAGAAACAAAGCTGCACTTAAACTTGATGTGAACTTCAGTTTGGATGTGTGGAATGGCCTTGTTTTCTCTTTCCATTCACATCATTCAGATTATTACTGTAATTATAGAATATTTGATCTTAACTCCACTGCTTAGTGTGAATGTTAGCGTTTTTGTAGTATTTTGTAATGTTTCTTCTTAGACAGACTACCACTAGCGTTTGCTTAAGTTTTACATTTTGACCTGTCTTTTATCCTTACAGTAAATATAAAAAATACTAAACATTTTAAGGTGTCTACATGATCCTTCAGTTTATATGAATTTTTCAGTGTTTCAAAATCATAAACCTTCTTAATGTATTTTGACATACGTATAAACCCAAGAATCACACCCAATAAAGTCAGTCTGTTAATAGAACCATGTGACAGTTTTTTAATAAATGGTGATACATTTTAGATTAGAATCCCATTCCTACACTCAAAATATATCATGGATGGATTAGTAATTTATTAGTTTACGAACTTAATTTAGTAATTTAACTTGATTTACCTGCCAACATCTGATTAGGTGGAACATACATACAGTAATATTGCAGACAATCTGGTCTGCCCTAGAGCATTCATTTAACTTAAGGTGTAGTGACAAATAGTTTGTTGTTATTGTTATTTCTTTACTCAAATAGACTTTAAAAAAAAGATTGAATTTGAGTGTGAGCACAGGCACCGGTTCATGCTAAATTCAGTGACAATTTATGTTCTGTTTAAGCAAATTCAGTTTTAGTCATTAAATAAAAAAGCAAAATATGCAACTTCTGTCATTTTCCATAACACCATAAATTCGACTAACCAAACTCACAATGGGAGTTGGTCCTTGAAAAAGCAGCCCATGCTTTTTGATGAAGTACAAAAGAGGAAGGACATTGCATCAAAAGAATCATTATAGGAACGCTATTGATGTTTCTACTGCTGAAATCTGCAGTCTTTGTGAAAATATAACAGCCTGCTATATTTGAAACAAGGTTTTTGAAAGACCACCACTCTGGAGGTATTTTTTTTTTCTTTTTTGCTCTGTATTGCATCGTTATACAACAAATCCTTGGCTCCTTGAGACTGTACATTTACTTATTTATGCCTGCCTGTGACCAACAATACCACTCCTACAGACAGTCCTCTTTGTGCCGTCTGGTGCTCGAGGCAACAGTGAGGGAAGTCCACATGCTGTGTCTCCTGCTTTGAGAATTGTCTCGAGGGTCTATCCCTGCTCCCGAGGTCTCTCTCCACACTCCATCTCCAGGATTCCTTCAGTTCTTCCGCCCCTGGGGTGTCCATCAAAGGGCCATTGGGCAATTGTTTTGCATACACCTCTCCATCATCACCATAATTGGATTACTGCTCCTGTGTCCTTTTTTTTCAGGTCTTCATTGAATAATGTGTTTGGCCAAATTATTCTGAGTGTATAATACAGGCACTTAGTTTGGCATATATCCAGCTTATTTTTAATGGTCATTTTTCCACTGCTCTGATTCACACAAGAGGACAATGAGGACATTGCTCTTGAAGATCCTCACTTGTGTACAGACTGAAGCTGGTTGATCTCTAAATGAATTTGGAGATTACTAAACCTGTGTTGGCTTTGGAGCAGCTCCAGCTTTCTAGATTTCTGGTGCTATGATAACTCCTGGACAACTATAGAGGGATTGCATGTGACATCAGTGGTCACATGCCACATTGTTTTTCTGCCATTTTGGATGGCAAAATCTGATCTGTTCACACTCCGACAGGCAGCGAAAAGTAAGCTAGGAGCAGGAAGACAAAAGAAGAGGAAAACAGCAACCTTGTGTGTAGCAGAATGGAATGTATGCACTCTGTTGGACAGAACAACATCACAGCGCCCAGAAAGACAGACCGCGCTTGTGGCCCTGGAAATGAACAGGTACAATGTAGACATAGCTGCACTTAGTGAAACAAGATTGCCTGGATATGACAGCTTGGAAGACCATGGGTACATCTTCTTTTGGAGTGGGAGATCAACTCAAGAGAGGACAGAAGCAGGAGTGGGCTTTGCAGTTAGAAAGGAGATAGCAGCAATGCTTGATGAGGAACCGGTGCCAATCAATGACAGGATAATGACTATGAAACTCCCACTACAGCAGAAGATGGATGCCACACTCATCAGTGTATATGCCCCAACAATGACCAACACAGAGGAGGTAAAGGAAGAGCTCTACAGTGATTTACGTGAGACGTGAGGTGTGTACCGACTGATGACAGGCTGATACTCGTTGGGGATTTTAATGCCAGAGTTGGTTCGGACACCAAGAAATGGAAAGGAGTGCTAGGCAGTCATGGAGTAGGCAAGTGCAATGCTAATGGAGAACTTCTACTTGCACTATGTTCAGAGTACAACCTTGTGATAACCAACACTCTATTTAAGCACAAGGAAACACACAAGAAGACATGGATGCACCCAAGATCCAAGCACTGGCACTTATTAGACTACACTACCGTTCAAAAGTTTGGGGTCACCCAGACAATTTTTTTGTGTTTTCCATGAAAAGTCACACTTATTTACCACTATGAGTTGTAAAATGAATAGAAAATATAGTCAAGACATTGACAAGGTTAGAAATAATGATTTGTATTTGAAATAATATTTTTTTCCAGATACTCAACCTGCTCAAAGGAAGGACAGTTTTATAGCTTCTCTAACCAGCTTAACTGTTTTCAGCTGTGCTAACATGATTGCACAAGGGTTTTCTAATCATCCATTAGCCTTCTGACGCAATGAGCAAACACATTGTACCATTAGAACACTGGAGTGATAGTTGCTGGAAATGGGCATCTATACACCTATGCAGATATTACACCAAAAACCAGACATTTTGCAGATGTTTGCAGCTAGCTGCAAATTTGCAGCTAGAATAGTCATTTACCACATTAGCAATGTATATTAGATATTAGAGTGTATTTCTGATTAGTTTAAAGTTATCTTCATTGAATAAAACAGTGCTTTTCTTTCATAAATAAGGAAATTTCTAAGTGACCCCAAACTTTTGAACGGTAGTGTACATCATAGTCAGGCAGAGAGACAGAAGGGATGTATTGGACACCAGAGCAATGAGAGGCGCGGACTGTGTTACTGATCATGTTATGCTGAGATCTAGATTAAGGATTTGCAGACGAAAACAGCACTGCAGGATGGGTGCGAAGCCACCACGGAAGTTAAACACTAGTGCACTGAAAGTCCAAAAGAAGCAGGAAGAACTTACACAGGAAATGGATGAAAACTTGAAAGACTGGGACAACAACAACTCAGAGAATGACACAGAAGAGAAATGGGCAACACTGAAGGATATGGTGTATCAGACTGTGAGTGATGTATTAGGCTACCCTGAGAGGAAACATCAAGACTGGTTTGATGAGCATGATGAACACCTGAAGAAACTACTAGAAGCGAGGAATACAGCTAGGCAGGAAAACCTACAGTGTAACACAAGGTCGAAGAAGAAGAAATACTCAAAGGCTCAGTGAGCTACAGAAGTACACCAGAGAGATGAAGTCCAACTGGTGGGATGAAAAAGCGGAGACACTTCAAACTGCAGCAGACAGGAAGGACATGAAAACATTCTGTACAAGTTTGAGAGAAATCTATGGCCCTAAACCAAGAGGATTAATCCACCTAAAGGCTATGGATGGTGAAACGGTTTTGCAGGAGAAAGACAAGATCTTGGACAGATTTGCAGACCACTTTGACCAACTACTAAACAACCCTGGAGATCTCACTGAAGACGCTAAAGAGGCTCTAGTGCAGCAAGCATCTGTATTAAGTCTGGATGAACCAACAAATTTTGATGAACTAATGGCAGCTATCAGGACAACACAGGATGGTAAAGCTCCAGGAAGGGATGGAATTCCAGCAGAAGTGTGGAAATTTGGTGGTGTTCAGCTGACCAACTGCCTGCACAAGCTCATCCAAGAGATATGGGATGCCCAGAAAGTACCTCAAGACTGGAAGGATGCATTTACCGAGGTATATCACTGCTAGCCACTGTTGGTAAGATTCTCTCACGTTTACTACTTAACAGACTCAGTGAACACATCTCGTAGAATGTACTACTGGAAACCCAGTGCGGCTTTAGAAGTGGAAGAAGCACAACGGACATGATTTTCTGCTTGAAACAGGTTCAAGAAAAGTGTATTGAACAGAACATGCTGCTTTATGTAGTCTTCATAGACTTCAGTAAAGCCTTTGATATTGTTTCGCGACAAGGACTTTGGCAGATACTCAAGAAATATGGTTGTACAGAGAAGTTTGTCAGCCTGATCGAGGCACTCCATACAGGTATGCAAGCAAATGTGGCAACGAGTGGTTCAGTATCTAAAGACTTTTCAGTAAGCAACGGGGTGAAACAAGGATGAGTGCTGGCACCTACACTCTTCTCGCTATATCTGGCAGCCATGCTTGAGGTGGTCTTCAAAGACACTTCAGAAGGAGTATACATTCAAACAAGGAAAGAAGCAGACTTGTTCAATGTGGCACAGTTTAAAGCCAAGAGTAAGACATCGATAAGGGTAGTAAGAGAAATGCTCTTTGCTGACGACAGTGCTCTAGTTGCACACAGCGTGGAAGATATGCAATCTTTAGTGGAGAAATTTGCAAGAGCAGCTAGCCAATTCAGCCTCCAAATCAACATCAAGAAGACAGAGTGCCTTTATCAACCAACAAAGTTCCAATTATCAACATCACTACCAGAAGAGATCAGTGTTGGTACAGAGCCACTAGTTAAGTGCAAGACTTTCAAGTACCTAGGGAGTACTGTTTCAGAGAATGCTAGGCTGGAGGATGAACTATCTCTCAGAATAGGAAGAGCAAGCGCTGTGTTTGGAAACTTGAGGGAGAGACTGTGGAACAATCGACATGTGTCTATCCATGTGAAATGCAAAGTGTACAGAGCGACAATACTGGCTGCTCTATTGTACGGTGCTGAAACTTGGTCTACAGAGTGCAGGTGAAGAAACTCCACGCGTACGTGATGAGACACCTTCGAGCCATAATGAACATCTCATGGAAAGACAAGATAACCAACATAGAAGTGTTGAAACGAGCTGGTCTACCATCAATGGAGGACATGCTAATACAGATGAACCTGAGATGGTTCGGACATGTTGAGAGGGTGGACCACCAGCGTCTCCCTCGGCAGTTACTCTACTCACAGTTATGTGAAGGCAAACGCAATCAGGGTAGACCAAGGCTCAGATTTAAAGACACTGTAAAAAGAAACTTGAAGAAGTTGGACATAGACAGGAGTTCTTGGCAGTGGAAGGCTAAGGACAGAGCTGTGTGGAGGAATCTGATCAGACCCAAATGAAACAGTCATTGTCGCTCACGACAGACTGCAATGATGATGATGATGATGATGATGATGATGGATGGCAAAAAGTGTGGACCCTGTGTTGATAATAATAATAATTCCACTAGCACCTACTCAGCCCGACTCGCCACAGTGTTGTTTTTCATTACGACTGAATACCACCTCAAGTGAGTGAGATCTTTACAGCAAGGCTGCCCGACACTCCCATGACATCATTTGTATGTGACAAGTAAAACACAAGATGGATATGAAGCGAGCTGCTGCTCGCTGGCATTTTATCAGAGTAAAGGCAAAAAGGAGAGCCAGAGAAGGCTACAGATGGTGAACGAAACATTCTGGAAAAGTACTGGAGAGTTTAAGAAGCCATGGAGCAGTATAAAGCCGAAGATGTAGGGATATGAACTAGCTCACATGTCAAGGTAAGCTAATGATTGCTAATTCAATTCAGCTTTATTTATAATGCGCCACATCACAACAAAAGACGTCTCGTGGTGCCACAGTGCAGAAAAAAAGCACACAGTCACAGAAAGACCCAGCAATCAGATGATCCCCTATGAGCAAGCACTAAGGGACAGTGGAGAGGAAAAACTCCCATTTGGAAGGAAGAAACCTCTAGCAGAACCAAGCTCAGGGAGGGACAGTCGTCTGCTGCGACTGGCTGGGGATGAGGGGATAGGGAGGATGGAACAGACAGACAAAAAGAACATAGCAGTAAGATGCCAAGTACAATATTGGAGGTCAACCAGCAGTATGGATCAGATAACAATAGAACAAGAGTGGGGTTAAAAGACACAAAAACCCTCCTTAAATGAAAACTATATTAAAAAGGAAGGATTTTACCCTGTTCTTAAAAACAGAGACCAAGTCTGACTCCCGGACCCAGAGTGGCAACTGGTTCCAGAGAGAAGGGGCTTGGTAGCAGAAGGCTCTGCCTCCCACCGTACTTTTGGAGATTCTGGGCACCACAAGTAAGCCAGCATTTTGGGAGGGTAATGCTCTATTAGGATGGTAAGGTAATAGCAGATCTTTTATATATTGGGGGGCCAGATTGTTAAGAGCTTTGAAAGTAAGAAGAAGGATTTTAAACTTTTCCGGTTCCGGTTCCGCCGGACCGGCGGCGCCACACGAGTTGGCTGCCGTTTGCAACTGCCCTTTTCTTATCTTCCTTCTTCTTTCTACACCTTTCACTCTATATATATATCACGGACACACAGATCGCCCCAAGGGTCTCCCAAGTCGGCGGACGGAGCCACTGTTTGCAGTGGGGGACGAATACAGCAGGGAAGAGCTAGCTGGCTAGCTAGCTCCAACCGCCACCCGGTGCTAATGGAGAAGCTCGACATGCCGAGGAACTGTGGCGAAAACAACACGGGTGCCGGGCTGGAGTTTAGGTGGCGTGCAAGAAATATAAGACAGAATAATAAAGAGTGATGGCAAGAACCAAGCAGACTGCCCGTAAATCTACTGGAGGAAAATGCCCCCCAGGAAGCAGCTAGCCACCAAGGCTGCTCGAAAAAAGCGCTCCGGCCACCGGCGGAGTGGAGAAGCCTCACCGTTACAGGCCCGGTACCGTGGCTCTGAGAGAGATCCGTCGCTACCTGAAATCCATGGAGCTGCTCATCTGTAGGCTGCCCTTCCAGCGCCTGGTGAGCGAGATCGCTCAGGACTTCAAGACCGACCTGCGCTTCCAGAGCTCCGCCGTCATGGCTCTGCAGGAGGCCAGCAAGGCCTACCTGGTGGGTCTCTTCGAGGACACCAACCTGTGTGCCATCCACGTCAAGAGGGTCACCATCATGCCCAAAGACATCCAGCTGGCCCGCCGCACCCGCGGAGGGAAAGAGAGCTTAGACTTTCTGCTGCACATTCACCAACCATAATGCTCTGCACTGCGTGTCTATATATTTTTTTTTTTTGGACTTATTTTGTACCCGTAGGTAGATTTGTTCTGCAGTCCGGTGACAAGTCACCAGCTGCTGGTTGCTGCGTGCGCAAGCGCCCCTTAACTCCCTAACCTGCATGTTTTTAGCATGTGGGAGGAAACCGGAGAAATCCCGGAGTAAACCCACGCAAACACGGGGAGAACATGCAAACTCCACACAGATCACTGTTGGCCGGGGGCAGGGATCGAACCCACGATCTCGTGATCCCCGCGATCCCCCGGCCGAGGGTAAACTGTGCTGCTGCGGTGCTAACCACTGATTTATAGTAATATGTACATATGTATACTAGCTGTTCTTGTTTTTTTCTTGCCTTCTGATTGTTGCTCTGAGTGTTGCTATCCCTGTGCTGTTGCAATCCTGGAATTTCCCCATTGTGGGACTAATAAAGGCTTATCTTATCTTATCTTAACTTGATTCTGAATTCTATGGGAAGCCAATGGAGGGAGGACAGAACTGGGGAAATATGATTTCTTTTTCTAGAACCAGTTAAAACTCTAGCAGCAGCATTTTGAATCAACTGAAGATTTTTTAAAGATAGTTTAGGACAACCAGATAATAGCGAATTACAATAATCTAATCGAGAACTGACAAAGGCGTGAATCAGTTTCTCAGCATCACCCAGAGACAAGATGCTCCTGATCTTGGCAATATTGTGCAGATGATAGAAGGCGGTCCTAGAAACAGTTTTAATATGTGAATTAAAGGACGAATCCTGATCAAAAATCACTCCAAGGTTCCTCACACAACTGTTCAGAGTGAGAGTGGCAGCATCTAAATTAAGGGCATAATCTGAAAAGGAATTTCTAAGATGTTTTGGGCCAAGAACATTGACTTCAGTCTTATCAGAGTTCAATAGTAAAAAATTACAAGTCATCCAAGCTTTGATGTCCTTAAGACAGGCATAAAACTTGGCCAACTGATCACAATCATCGGGCTTCATTGACAGGTATAGTTGTGTGTCATCTGCGTAACAGTGAAAATGTATACAGTGCTTTCTGATGATATTGCCCAACGGGAGCATATATAGACTAAAAAGAGTAGGGCCCAACACAGATCCCTGTGGAACTCCGTGACTGAGCTTAGAGCTGGAAGAAAATCCATCAAGACAGACATCAATTGAAAGAGTTTTAGTAGTTACTGTATTTAAGTTAATGGTGGGAAGAATCTGATTGATTTTATCTCTGATGGATGAAATTTTATTATTAAAAAAGTTCATAAAGTCCTGACTATTAAGCTCTAAGGGAATGCTAGGATTGACAGAGTCCTGACTCTTAGTCAACCTGGCTACAGTACTGAAAAGAAACCTGGGATTATTCTTGTTCTCTTCTATTAATGCAGAATAATAACTCGTTCTAGCTTTTCTAAGATATTTTTTATAAATTAAAAGATGATTTCTC
Organism: Pholidichthys leucotaenia; assembly: GCA_020510985.1. Lineage (NCBI taxonomy): Eukaryota > Metazoa > Chordata > Actinopteri > Cichliformes > Pholidichthyidae > Pholidichthys > Pholidichthys leucotaenia. The sequence continues at coordinate 100,952,156 of CM035846.1, forward strand.
CAAGCTAAATAGATTTCATCTAAATTAGTGGAGCGCCATTTTCTTTCTAATTGACGAGTCTTCTTTTTTAAGCTACGAGTTTCTGTGTTGAACCAAGGAGTTAGAAATCTCTGATTAGACTTTTTCTTTTTTAAGGGGGCCACCAAGTCTAGAGTCTGATGCAGAGAAGCTGTAACACTATCTACCATGCTATCAATTACAGAAAGAGCAAGCGGTCTATAGCTTATTTCCGTTGTGTTGACACATGGCATAGAGGAAACAATCTGCATAAATATGGTAACAGCATCATCTGAGAGGCATCTACTATAGTAATATTTTTCTTTAGGAGCCAAATAGTCAGAAATAGTAAAATCAAAGGTTAAAAGACAATGGTCTGACAGTACAGGGTTATGAGGAGACACTACCAGATCTTCTATTTCTATGCCATATGTCAGAACAAGGTCCAACGTATGGTGGAGATAATGAGTAGAATTTCCTACTTTCTGAGAATACCCAATCGAGTCTAATATTGAATTAAATGCCATATTAAGGCAGTCACTATCTACATCTACATCTATATTAAAGTCCCCTACTATAATAATTCTATCTGATTTCAGCACTAAATCAGCTAAGAATTCAGCAAATTCGGATAAAAATTCTGAGTAGTTTGATGGGGGACGATAAACTATGGCAAATAAAATTGGGTTTAGCCTAAAATTGCTAAAGTGCCCAATTCCGAGGACCAGGCCCTCAAAGGAATTATAACATGTTTTTTGCTTTACTTTAACTAGTAATTTGGAATGGTAAATTGTTGCTAGTCCTCCTCCACGACCAGAACTTCTGGGATTTTGACAGTTTAAATAACCAGAGGGAGTTGATTCATTTAAACCAACATAATCCTCTTGTCCTAACCAAGTCTCTGTAAGGGATATTAAATCAATCTGATGATCAACTAACAGATCATGAACTAACAGAGACTTGGGAGTTAGAGACCTAATATTTAACAAACCACATTTAATTTTTAAATTATGAGGAGGAACAGAGGCCAAATCATTCAATTTAGAGGCTTCATGTTTAATTTGAGTTTTACCAACTTTTTGTTTAATCACTTTGGGATGCTTATATATTATATTGTAGAAGATGTGCTCAAATGATGAGGCTGAGTTTAGTCGTAAACCAGCTTTATTGACAGAACACAGCTTCTAGCATTCTCAAAGCAGGAAAGAGAAAGAATCATATCTCATCACCCTTTTATATGTTTCCAGCATCAGAATTCAAGTCACATGGTGTTTTCAGTAAACATACAGTCACAAAGCATCCCTTTGAATCTTCACCATTGTCTCTCATTTCCTGATGAACCGGAAATCTCTCCAGGGCATCTTCTGTGGGCCAAAGAGACAAATCTCACACCTCCTTGTTATCTTCTGCAGATTCGAGTCCTTTGTCCTTGCAGACGTGACACCCTCAATACACATGCAGTCCTATCTCTGTGGAAACGTGAGCCCACAATGTGTGTCGCCCACAATATTTTTATTTACTTTGGAGGGAGCAGACAATGATTCTCTGATGGGGAAGACATGGGCTAAGTTGAGGGGTGGCGGATGAAGAGGAGCTGCAGAGAGGCGTGTAAGACTGTGACTCTGCTTCCTGGTCCCAACTCTGAGTTGTCAAGATTTTGGAAATTTGGATAAAAAAGATGCCAAATTGTTAGATAAATGAGACGCACCATCCAAAGTGGGACGGATGGACGCTGTCTCATCTCATAAGACCAGGTTTTCCCCAAAAAGAGCTCCAATTGTCAATGTACCCATTGTCATGCCCATGTTGTTTGCAGGACACCACACAGACAGCCAGCGGTTGAAGGATGACGGGCGGCTAAACATGTCATCACTGATCAGATTGGGGAGGGGCCCAGAGAATACTACAGAGTCCGACATTGTTTTGGCAAAGTCACACACCGATTCTACATTAAGTTTCGTGACTTCCGACTGCCGGAGACGGATGTCATTAATGCCAGCGTGAATAACAATTGTGGAGTATTTACAGTTACTTTTAGCCAGCATTTTCAAATTTGACTCGATGTCACCTGCTTTGGCCCCAGGAATGCATTTGACTATGGCCGCTGGAGTCTCTAGGTTCATGTTTCTGGCTACAGAGTCACCAATGATCAGAGTTTTTTCCTCAGCGGGTGTGTCGTTGAGCGGGGAAAAACGATTAGGAATGTGAACAGGTTGGTGGTGTACCGGGGCTTTGCAGCTAGGCTTCCTTCTCACCGTCACCCACCCAGTCTCCTCACTGCTGAGGAGAACTGGAGGACCGCTAACGGGGCCTATGCTAGTGAGCTCCGCTGCAGCTATTAACAAACAGGTTATCAATAAGTGTAGCAGTGTGAACTGTGATTCTACTGGGATGTGTTATTGTGGGATATAGACTCATACTGTACATAGAATTCATGAACTCTGTAATTATATTTTGTTGAAATGGATTTAGTAAATCAATATTGAAATCTCCACAAATTACAACCATTTTCTTACTAGTAATATTATTGTACAGCTCGACTAATTTATCTCTGAATGTCTCAATGCAAGTCCCCGGAATTCTATATATACAACTTATAATTAGATTTTTTGTTTTATCTTGGTCAATCTCAACAGTAACACATTCCAGAATCCCTGGTAGTGCAAAGGATATTCCATTTACAAGCTTACACCTATACAGGTCATCAATATACAGTGCAACACACCACCCTTTTTTTGAGATCTATTAATATGAAACATCTGATATCCCTCTATTGCCATCAGAGGCGCCTGCTCTTCATTAAGCCAAGTTTTAGAGACTGCGATAGCTGTAAATTTTCTGCCTAGCTGTTTTAAATTGTCCTGAATCTGTGGAAAGTTTTTGTTAAGACTTCTGCTGTTGAAGTGTATTACTGATAGTTTACCATCTAATTGCACTTGACTTTTGAATTGCTTTTCAGTATAATATTCACAATGATTATGAATATTATTGAAAAAGTGGTTATCAGGATCAATATCATTCTCCATCTCTTGTAGTTTATGTTCAGCATAATGGCATATTTTCAGAGTTTGAATTTCCTCACTCTGTGTCAAATGACTTCCTCCAACTGGGGATAATTGATGTCTGCTCAAGTCAGTCAGAAGTTTTTTTGTTTTGTTTAGTTTTTTTTAATGTACAGTGACACGGTATGTCACAGAACAACTATTCTTGCCATGTGTGTGGATATGGATTATTATAGTCTCTTAATTTTCTTAATCAGTGTTCATCTATATTTATTTAAGTCAGTGAGATCTCTGATTATTATGGCCTTTGCTTCCTCAGGTGTTCCATTTAGTTTGATCCAAACTCTACAGTTTCTTGTCCATGTTGCCTGTATCTTATTTTGTCTTTTCAGCATCCATGCTTGCCGTGCTGTTTCAGCATTAACCTTTGTTAAATGTTCATTTAGGTAGACTTCTGTTCCCTGTAGCTTTCTGGCCTGCCTCAGTATGTCATTCTTTACCCTTCTGTTCACAAAGCACATCACAATTGATTTCTTTATTTTCCTTTCTGGGTAAAGTGTGACAGGCTGAAATTGCATTTACTTCAACCTTTATATTTCTGCTTTCAAGGAACTGAAGCACTTGGTTTTCCAGGAAGACTGATTCACTCAGGGGAGCCTCCTCACCTCTCATTCCTGCTGTAACATTGGCATATGATTGGTATTTAATGTCTAGTCCACTTATAATTAGATCATCCATACAAAAATATTGTTCAAGATCCTCGATGCGTTGTTCCAAGTCTGCAATTTTTTTGTCTTTTTCCTTAATTGTTAATTTCAATTCTCGGACTTCTTCCATTAGCCCTAATAGTTTAAGCTGTTGATTGACCACTTTGGTCAGTTCTTCTGACAAGAAGTTCTGAGATTTTTTGATCTCTTCCATTTCCTCCTTCTTTGGTGGCATTTTTACTGACCTGTTGATAGTAAAACAATCTCTGCTGGTGTCGCCGGTATCCGATCCGACCAACCTCGAATCCAGCTGGGGCCTCAGCTAGCCCCCTCCGCTGCTAGTTCCGCTGCTTACCACCGCTGGAATTGAGCTTCTGATCCTGCTCCTGTCCAGCCGGGGTGCCGGCAGCTCCTCCACCGAGCCCTGTTGCCCACCACCGCTGTAGTTGAGCTCTGATCCTGCTCCTGTCCAGCTGGGGTCCCGGTAGTTCCTCCGCTGAGCCCCGCCACCTACCGCCGTCTTCTTCAGTAGTTCCTCCACCGAGCCCCGCCGCTGTAACTGAGCTTCGATCTGGCTCTTATCCAGCTGGGGCCCCAGCTGCTCCTCCACTGGTCCCTGTCTCCTACCGCTGCTGTAGTTGAACTCCGATCTGGCTCCCGTCCAGCTGTTGCCTCGGTTAGTTCCTCCGCCAAGCCCCAATCACAAGATTCTAAGAATCTGTGCGGGAGGCTCAGCCGTCATCTACCGTGCCGACTGTTGCAAAGTTTAAAATAAAAAAAGCAGCAGCGTTGCTGCAGAATCAAATTTGTAATATATTCTTTGACTTTTAGATTTTTGTTTTTATATCTGTACAAAATGCAACTAGTGATTAACAAAGTGTGTTCTGTACTTTTGTTGTTTTAAATAAGCGAGATGGTATCGGGTTTGGATCGGTATCGGATCGGTATCGGTCGATACTCAGTCACAATATTGGTATTGGTCTTGAAAGTGGTATCGGCCTATCCCTATCTAAAACCCGATACAATATTAAATAAAAACGTAATCAGGGTGTCCATGTTAGTGGTGATATAGAGCCAGTGCAACTCAGTAAATTCAGTGGCAAACAGAAACAAGGTATCCACCTTATTCCTGAGGGTGCTGCTGTAGAAACAATTACGGGCACAACTTCTGGTTTCGGCTGAAGTAGTGTTAAATCTGTCAGCAAGAGCGGAGTAATGGGGCATTTAAAATAGTGTTTTTAAAAGTGTTTTAAATTTGTTTTAATGTATAGTCCACATACCTGTTTTGCAGTAAAGTGGCAGCTAATTTCAGCACTTGCAGTTTTTGTATTTTTGAATGTTTTTGCATAGTTTTGGTACTTGCTGGTATTCATGGTGTGAGGTTCCTCAAAAATAAGCACAGCTAAATCTGTGGCTTCAAGAGCAATGAGTAGATCATGCACTGAAAACTAAAAAGGACTGTTCGTGTGATCGGTGGTACAGGCACAGGACCGACACAACAGCACCAGATATGTTTTCACTTGCATGAATGTCACAGATCTGACGTTTATATGTCACCAGATGCAAGGCTGTATAATGTAAAATAATAAATAAAAAAAACTGTAACAGTTTGCTTCCTAAGGCTAAACGATTTAAGAAAGATATCAAATAGGTGTTTTGTTTTTTTTTTGCATTCATTGCACTGCATTGGAACGATATGGACTTGATATTAGCAGCTTCAGCATGCATTAATTTTTAAAATATCACAAAATATAGATCAATAAAGTTTTGAACAATTGTCAGAAAAGGTCTGTACGTGCTAAGTTAAATAATAAGCATTCAAGGCATGACATCAGCATGAGCATTTTATTTTGGGGCAAAACGAGCAGCTCCAGCCGTCTGTTTTACCCCGACATTAAAACACCAAAGCACGGTGTTGTTGTTCTTTGTGGTGCTGACTAGATTCTCTGCTTGTTCTAAGGTAAATTTGATAATGTCCAACATATTTTAACAAAATGCAACCAACTTTATTGTGGTGGAAACATTGATATATCTCAGAGCTTTTATTTATTTACAGCGTTAGCATTTTAGCAGCAGAGCTAACTCACGGAGCTACTGTCTGCCAGGCCACTTTTTAAGGTCTTCTTCTCATCCCTCAATAGTCGTGGGAAGTGATATAATTATATTACTCTTTTTGAGGTGCAAAAGGCCGTGTTCCTGCATTTTTGATGCCCAAGTCATTGTTTTTTAACAAAGAAAAGTGTCCCGTTTCCATGACAACCCCACTTTCTAAACTAGTACCGGAAGTTACGCCCATAATTCATGCAGGGCATCATGGGAGCTCGGAATAAGGTGGTTAGAGGCTATGGCTGCTAAGGTAACACTTGTTTGCAAATAGAATTGTATACAGAATTAAGTTACCAAAATATGTCAACTCACTGGGTATCAGAGGCCTTCTCTCACAGTCCGTTCCATTGGCTATAGGTTTATGTCTCTGTTGAAGGTCCCATTTACTGCACTTTTTCCACATGTTGTGTCATGAGAAATTAAGCTTTTTTTAAGCTTTGTGGGCACTAGTGGCCTCATGGTTATGGATGTGTACTGGTGAGCAGAGGGTCGTGGAGGGCCATGGGTTCGAACCCTGGACCGGCAGTATTAGATCTGGTTGGGACAGATAACATAGCAGGGTTTGCCCCACCCTCCTTAACCCCACTGTGGTGCCCTTGAGCAAGGCCCTTATCCCCTACTGCTCCAGTGGAGCTGCTCAGTGGCCGCAGGTCAGGCTGTGGTTGTACTGGGCAGCTTCCTTGTGTGAATGCATAGCTGTGTGAATGTGAACAGGGCCTCTTTGAAAAAGAGGTTGCCTCTCAGTGGAACTACTCTGTATGAATAAAGGTTAAATTTAAAAGAATAAAAAGCTCGTAGATAGCAACAGGAGAGAACTGCTGGGTTGAAGACTCTTTAAAATGTGTTGAAACTTATTACAGCATAAAATATGCTTAAACTGTGCCTTAAACTGTTTTAAATCTTTTTTATTACTTCCGAAATGTAATCTGCTTGAAACTTAGCAATTTTGAATGTCAGAAGTGAAAACTGAGTGTTGAATTTCCATCAGAGCTGAAGTATGCAGATGTGCGTCACTGAGGCTGAGTGAGGGGGAGGTGAGGAGAGAAACAAGGAAGTTGAAGTGTGGTGGAGCCATTTTGCTATAAAAAAAGATTGGTTTAGTAGACATCACGGCAGACTAACTCCAGCAGGGGCACAGGGAGGAGAAGAGACAGAAGCTCCCCCTGAGTCGCTGAAGGAAACCGAGGCCAAGGATGAAGTGACCCCACAAATGGCATTTTCTACCCAATATCTGCTCACTCCCCAAAGGACAGCTTCAGCTGACTGTGGGGTTTTTCACACCAGAGAAACAGCCTCGGTGACATTATGTTCCACTTATGTGTGTAATAAATTTTCTCCATTTAGCATGATAGTGATCAAACCAACTTATTGTCCTGTATTTCACTTCTTTGTAGACTGCTACTGTACTCAACTGGGTAAACTATATGCAGGATGGAAGCAGGTTCAGTGATTTCAATTCCCTAGCAAGGAGCTAATGTCCCAGTATTCTGGCTGTGAGGATCCATTTAATGCAGTTTTCAGGGATCTCTTTAAGAGAAGTGAAGCCCCAAAGTATATATAAGTTTGGTGAAAATGGGATATCCTGTTCCACAACCATCTTCATATTTCCATGAATTTGCTGATCACCATCTCCGAACCTTAGGGCAGGACCATAGCATATGAACTAATGTGCCTGGATTGCCTTCACATCTTGAGCATGTGGGAGCTTTTGTCAGTCCTGCTTTATGCATTTTTGCAGAAGTCCAATATGTTCTATTTAAGATTTAAACTGTATAAGCCTAGTTTTGATCTCTCAAAAATATTTTTTTCAAGTTATTTAAAATGGTGCTCTATTTTCCATCAGTAAATGAGTAACTGAGATCTACTTCTCATGTCTGCCTGAGGGCAACTGTTCATTCACCTAGATGCTCTAGTAGGATATAGTAATATCTGGAGGCCTCCTTGCCTTTCAATTGCCTTAGCAATTCACTTAATGTATCTGAATTGGACAATGTCTCTTGGGGATTTGCTACAGTTTTACTATACAGGTGTCTGATCTGATGATATCTCCAAAAATGATTCTGAGGTACAAACCCATCATACAGGTTTCTAAGAGTATTGATGCCGTTCCTGACCCATACTTTCTAGTATATTGTTTTGTTTTTTATCAATAGTGAGCTTTGGGTCCAGCTAAAGCCATGTTAAAAGGAATGGGTAAGGGTCTGCCCTGTATGCTGCTGACACTTTTTTTCCCAGATCACCTGCATGTGAAGGATAATAGGGTGAGTTTTTACTCTTCCTGACAGTTTTAGCGAAAATTAGGTTGAGAAGAGGTAGATTGTCCAGGAGGGAAGTCTCAGTTGAGAACCAGGATGGCTCTCTCTCAGGTGGGAAGGACCAACAGGCTAGATATCTTAGAATAAAAGCATAGTACTGTAATAGGAGATTCAGGAAGCCCAGCCCTCCTTTATCAATCAGCCTCTGCAATTTTTTTTAAGTCTAGGGTGATGATTTTGCAACTTTTTTCCAATAAAGTTGACTTTTTTGTAAATTTGCAACTGTTTCTGTTGTGATCTGGACATGGCCTCAGTGTAAAGGTTTGAGCGTGAGCTGTGCTCATGTTCTCATTTTGTGTTGTTTTTTATATTCTGTGCCTCTCGGGAAATGAGCTCAGCCCATGTTCTTGCCTCAAGTTTATGTTTCTCTGTGACATAACGTTCGGCTCAGGAGACGCACACACACAGGCTCAGAGTAGTTCAAACTGTTTATTAACAACAGGGATGTTTGGGTGCGTGTCTGCAGAATGTTAATGTGTTGGTGGGGGCGTCTGCTTCGGACCCAGAGGCAGGAGACCGTTCAGCCGGCAACCCTATGGGAGAAATCAGACACAGGGTGATGAGCACACACCAACACGGGAGGAGAATAGGCGAGGGAGAGAAGCTTACTTGTTAGGACAGATGACTGGCGCTTCAAGGATGGAAGCCCGGGAGACAGCCACCTGCAGGGCTCGGTGCAGCAGCGAGGAGAGACGAGGGACGGGATTGTCCGCCGCCGAGGAATCCACCTGTGCACAGGGGAGCAGACTGGAGAGATGAGGTAAGTGAACTTCTTACCGGTAAAGAGGATGCTGAAGAGAATGTGGTAGAAGTCCATGCAAAGGAAACGAAGTCTACGGCTTCAGGCCGACGCTCAGGGCGAGGCGGCTTTTATCCTTCGCCGCTGACGAGTAGCAGGTGCGTGAGCAGGTGGCGCCGCTGATGAATGGCGCGGCGTGACAGTACTCCCCCCTCTAGCAGCGCCTCCTGGCGATGGCTTATCCGGGTGCGCTCGGTGGAAGTCCGCGATGAGCGATGGGTCCAACACAAACGACGGGGGCACCCACTGTCGATGCTCGGGCCCATAGCCCTCCCAGTCCACCAAGTATTGCAACCCACGACCCCGGCGCCGGGAGTCCAGGATGGAGGAAGCGGACCAGGCCGGATGGCCACCAATCATCCGGGGCGCGGGTTGCGCTGCAGGAGGAGGGCAAAGGGGGTCAGAAACCGCCAGTTTCACCTTCGACACGTGGAAAGTAGGATGAATGCGGAGGGAGGGGGGAATAGCCACGCGCACAGCCACCGGGTTGATGATCCGGGTGATGGGGTAGGGACCCATGAAGCGCTGTGCCAGCTTTCTCCTCTCGCCTTTTAGAGTGACGTCCTGGGTGGAAATGTAAACAAGCTGCCCAACTCTGTACGCCGGGGCATTTCCCGATTTGCAGGTGGCACAGATTGGGCAAGCCCGGGCGTAGCGGGCTGCATCCCTCCGCAGGCCTGGCCACCAAAAGGACCGTTGGAGGAGATCTATCATCCGGGAGGTGCCAGGGTGACAGGTGAGCTTGGAGGTGTGGAGCCAGTGGATGACCTCTCCTCGGACCGCGGATGGCACGAACAGCCTCCCCTCCGGTCCGCCGCCAGGGTCAGGTTCCACCTGCTGTGCCTTCCGGATCTTGCTCTCAATGTCCCACGAGATGGCTCCCACGACGCACGACCTGGGCAGGATGGAGTGGGGCGCCTCCTCCGACTCCACGGGGGCGAACTGCCTGGAGAGGGCGTCAGGCAGGACGTTCTTAGAGCCAGGCCTGAAGGTGATGGAAAATTGGAACCTGGCGAAGAACAGGGACCAGCGCGCCTGGCGGGCGTTCAGGCGCTTGGCAGATCGTAAGTATTCCAAGTTCTTGTGGTCCGTGAGGACCACAAACGGCAGGCTTGCCCCCTCCAACCAGTGGCGCCACTCCTGCAGGGCGAGCTTGATGGCCAAGAGCTCTCTGTCCCCCACATCGTAGTTTCTCTCCGCCGGGGACAAGCGCCGGGAGAAGAAGGCGCACGGTCGCTTGGCGCCATCGTCCGGTGACCGCTGGGACAGCACTGCTCCCACTCCCGTGTCCGAGGCGTCTACCTCTACAATGCACTGCAGCGCGGGGTCGACCTGGCGAAGGACCCGGGAGGAGGAGAATTCCGCCTTCAGCGCCTCAAAGGCGGCAGCGACCTCTTCGGTCCACCGGAACGGGACCTTCGGGGACGTGAGGCGGGTCAGTGGTCCCACGATGGCACTGAAGTTGGGGACAAAGCGGCGGTAGAAATTGGCGAAGCCAACAAATTGCTGCACCTGTTTCCGGGATGCAGGTGTGGGCCATTCCACCACCGCCTTTACCTTCTCTGGGTCGGGGAGCACCCTATCGTGGGCGATGATGAACCCCAGGAAGGACGTGCTCCTGGCGTAAAATTCACACTTTTCTGCCTTAACGTACAGACGGTTCTCCAGCAGCCTTTGGAGGACCCGCCTCACGTGGACCTGGTGCTCATCCCTGGACTTGGAGAAGATGAGAATATCGTCCAGGTAGACGAACACAAAAAGGCCAATGAAGTCCCGGAGGACGTCATTTATGAGGCGCTGGAAGACTGCAGGAGCGTTGGTCAACCCGAACGGCATCACCAGATATTCAAAGTGGCCGTTCGGGGTACGGAAGGCCGTTTTCCACTCATCTCCCTCCCGGATCCGGACGAGGTGGTAAGCGCTGCGTAGGTCCAGCTTGGTGAACCAGGTCGCCCCCTGGAGGGAGTGGAAAGCAGTGTCCATGAGAGGCAGGGTGTAACGGTCCTTCTCCGTGATATTATTGAGGGCCCGGTAGTCGATACAAGGGCGGAGGGACCCATCCTTTTTCCCCACGAAGAAGAACCCTGCCCCCACGGGTGACGATGATGGGCGGATAATCCCAGCACTTAAAGATTCCTTCAGGTAGGCGTTCATCGTCTCCTTCTCCGGCGCAGACAGGCTATAAAGGCGACCAGAAGGTAAGGGAGCCCCCTGGCGGAGGTTGATGGCGCAGTCATAGGGCCGATGAGGGGGAAGAGACATAGCTTTCGCTTTGCTGAACACCATACCCAGGTCGTGAAATTCTGGGGGCACCAGAGACAGGTCCGGGGGTGCAGCGTCCGTCGCAGGGGGAGGAGCGGACGGAGAGCAGGCAGCGGACTGAAGGCAGGTGCCCATACAGAACGTACTCCATGCCGAGATCCCAGCTGATTTCCAATCCAGGACCGGATTGTGAAGGCGGAGCCAGGGATACCCCAGGATGACGGGCGACACAGAGTTGGGAAGGACGTAAAAGGTCATTTCCTCCCGGTGGTTTCCCGAGATGATGACCGGTAGGGGAACAGTTTGATGTGTCACTCTCCCGAGGGTGGCACGGGAGAGGTGGATTAGGGAGATGGGAGTATTGAGTGCCTGGCAGCGGATGCCCAATCGGGTTGCCAGGCTTTGTGAAATGAAGCTGCCTTCTGCGCCCGAATCCACCAGTGCGTGGGTGAGGTGCCCAGTAGGGTTATGGCAGAAACGGATGGGCAGCTTCAATTGAGTCAGTGATCCTAACCGATTGACATCCGCGAGGCTTCCAACAGTGACTCGCGGACCCCACCGACTGGCTTTCCGTGGGCAACACTCCACGGTGTGTTGGTCGCCTCCGCAATACATGCAGAGGCCCAACTCACGGCGGCGTTGTTTCTCCACAGGGGAAAGTTTAGTCCAGCCCGTCACCATCGGCTCCGACTCCTCGGGGCGCGATGCTGGCGGCGCCGCCAGGGGGCGAGCTTGGAACAGGTGCGGCGAGGCTCCACGAGGGCGAGAAGAAGAAGACCTCCGCCCCGAGGAGCGCTCGCGCAGCCTGTTATCCAAACTTATCGCTAAGGACGTCAGCTCCGCTAGCGTCCCAGGGATATCCCGACCAGCCAGTTCATCCCTCAGATCACTATTGAGGCTGCGGAGGAACAGGCCACAGAGGGAGCGTTCCTCCCAGCCCAATTCCTCCGCCGCTACCCGGAAGTCGACCGCGTAGTCCGCTGCCGACCGGCTTCCCTGCTGGAGAGCGAGAAGCCGATCGACCTGGACCGTTTCGGTTTGTGAGTGGTCAAAGACCTCCAGAAAGCGCCTCACGAATTGGTCATAGGTGAGGGTGGCATAACTGGGCCTCGCCATTACGGCGTAGGTCCAAGTTAACGCACGCCCCTCCAGAAGATTCCCTATGTAACCAATTCGGCTGTGATCCGAGGGAAAATCTCCGGGCACACGGTGGAACACGGACTCACACTGCATAATAAACCCCCGCGCTCCGCCGAGCTTACCGCTAAAGCGGGCGGGGGTCGGAATCGGCGTGAGCCGAACCGGTGCCACTGGAGCCGGCTGGACGGCCGCTGGAACAGCAGGAGCCGCGCCACCCTGGCGAGTCGGGAGGAACGGCTGTTGGGGGTCCAAGCGGTTCAATCGGTTAGTCAGTTCTAATAATTGGTTAAGAACCACCTGTTGCTGATAAACAATCTGATCCACCCGAGCCTCGAGGATGGTAAACCGGTGTGCGAGCCCGCCGTCCGCCGAGCCGCTCTGCTGAAGCCGTACTGACATAACGTTCGGCTCAGGAGACGCACACACACAGGCTCAGAGTAGTTCAAACTGTTTATTAACAACAGGGATGTTTGGGTGCGTGTCTGCAGAATGTTAATGTGTTGGTGGGGGCGTCTGCTTCGGACCCAGAGGCAGGAGACCGTTCAGCCGGCAACCCTATGGGAGAAATCAGACACAGGGTGATGAGCACACACCAACACGGGAGGAGAATAGGCGAGGGAGAGAAGCTTACTTGTTAGGACAGATGACTGGCGCTTCAAGGATGGAAGCCCGGGAGACAGCCACCTGCAGGGCTCGGTGCAGCAGCGAGGAGAGACGAGGGACGGGATTGTCCGCCGCCGAGGAATCCACCTGTGCACAGGGGAGCAGACTGGAGAGATGAGGTAAGTGAACTTCTTACCGGTAAAGAGGATGCTGAAGAGAATGTGGTAGAAGTCCATGCAAAGGAAACGAAGTCTACGGCTTCAGGCCGACGCTCAGGGCGAGGCGGCTTTTATCCTTCGCCGCTGACGAGTAGCAGGTGCGTGAGCAGGTGGCGCCGCTGATGAATGGCGCGGCGTGACACTCTGTGTTTTCTTTCATTCATGTTTTATCCCTGTCTTGGCCTAAGTTTGGTCTTTGTGTTTTTTTCATTATCATGTCAGTTATTATGCTCCACAGAATTTGTCCGAAGCCGGTTCTTCATTGTGTATTATATTCTTTATTATTTGTCATGGTCATGTATTCCTTGGTCCTGTGTTGTCATGTCCCCGGTGTATCCTCCGTTCCTGTTTACCTTTTGTCTTAGTCTCTCATGTTGTCTGTGCTGTAGCCATTCCCTGCCGTCTCTGATTGCCCCTGATTGTACCTAGCTGTTTTGTGTTGCCTTGATTACCCCAGTCTATATATGCCAGTGTCAGTCTGTGTCAGTTGTGGCATCCTTGTCAGAGTCTTTGTGTTTTACACATTCCAGCCTTGTTATACTCCACTATTCATGTTTATCTTCTATCTATCTCTTGCCCTGCTGAGTTTTGTATTTTGTGTTTCCAGCCCACGAGCTGAGTTTTCTGTAAATAAATCTGCAAACCAAAATCACAGCATTTGGGTCCTCTCTTCTGCCCAGCTGGGCACAAACCTTGACACTCAGACCATGTCCACACTTTTGGTTTTCCTTTGGACTCATTATTATTATTATTATTATTATTATTATTATTATTCGGGTAGATGGTGGCTCGTCAACCTGGGAAGGTAGCCCATCTAGGAGAAGGTAAACCCTGATTTCAAACCTCTGCTGCCTTGCGGCATACCCGGTCACGGGAAAGGCTTCGGGAGTCAACCCTGAGGAAAAATCCGGAGTCGGAGCCCCTAAGGCAGTTCTATGTTGTGCTCAACATCGTTCTGGCAGCTCCTGCAACGGCGCTGGTGCCAAACTGTAGCAGCCCTGCTGTTCCTTTGGATTCATCAGTGACGTGGAGAGGGGGGACATGCTGCATGGGCAACATCTTGTCCTCCATATCTTCCTGCCCAGGCTTGAATCCTACCAATGCCCAACGCTGGAAGGTAGAACACCGGATCACTGGAGAGGACACTCCAGCTTCGCCTTTGGCGTAGACAAAACACGGGGAATGACAGTTACCGGTTATAAGCCACTGCTCAATTGGCGTAGAGCGTGGCGCCAGGGGTTGTTCCCGACGGTGGGAGGGATCATCAGATCTCACTGGACAGCTACCGCCCGCCTCAAGCCGGGCAGCCCCCAGCCGATAAGGTGTTGTCCCGCCACAGCTTGCTTTCCTCATTGGGTGCATGGGGATAAGGAGAAATCCAAACAGCAGGCTGAGAACCTTCGCACCAGGCAAGACAATAAAACAAAAGAGACCAACTCTAAAATTGGGAACTTGGAACGTCCGCACTATGATGACAGGACTCGCTGCTAACCTCAAGGACATCAACGACACCAGGAAGACTGCCATCATCAATAATGAGCTGAAGAGACTGGGAGTGGATATCGCCACTCTCCAGGAAACACGGTTAGCTGATGCAGGCACACTGAGAGAGAAGGACTATACGTTCTACTGGCAGGGAAAGGGCAGTGACGAACACAGGAAACACGGAGTGGGCTTCGCAGTGAAGAACACTTTGCTGAAGATGGTGGAACCGGGCAGCACTGGCTCTGCACGACTCCTCACCCTCCGCCTGAACACCACTGAAGGCCCAGTCACCCTCGTCAGTGTGTATGCCCCAACACAGACAGCCACACCAGAGGCAAAAGACGAGTTCTACGAGAATCTCGCATCAACTGTCAGGATCATCCCCAACTCTGAACAACTCATTCTCCTTGGAGACTTCAATGCCAGAGTGGGTGCTGACCACGACTCCTGGCCCTCCTGTCTTGGACCTTTTGGCGTGGGCAGAATGAACGACAACGGACAGCGGCTGCTCGAGTTCTGCACATATCACGATCTGTGCATCACAAACTCGTTCTTCAAGACCAAGCCCCAACACAAGGTTTCCTGGCAACATCCGCGCTCAAAGCACTGGCACCAGCTAGACTTGATCCTGACCAGGCGCACCTCACTGAAGAACGTGCTAATCACCCGTTCGTTCCAGAGTGCAGATTGCGACACAGACCATTCATTGGTGTGTTGCAAGGTCAAGCTGCAGCTGAAGAAATTCCATCATGCTAGACAACCTGGAAAGGCATGGATTGACACCAGCAAGATGGCCTAACCAGAACTTGTTGAGCAGTTTGCCTCCACCTTTGAGAAGGAACTTGGTGTACCACAAGGAGGAGAATCTGCAAAGCAGAAGTGGGAAGAGCTGCGAAACACCATCTACCGCACAGCCTTGGCTACCTTTGGGAGGAAGACCTCGAAGTCACAGGACTGGTTTGATGCCAAGTTGACCGAGATGACCCCCGTCATTGAAGCCAAGCGCTCAGCACTTGCTGAGTACAAGAAGTACCCAAACAAGAAGAATCTCCAGATTCTCAGGGCTGCGAGAAGCAAAGTTCAGCAGACTGCTCGGCGCTGTGCCAACGAGTACTGGACTCAGCTCAGCCAAGACATTCAAACCGCTGCCATAACAGGGAACATCCGCGGTATGTACGATGGCATCAAGAAAGCACTTGGTCCGGCTCAGAGCAAGACGGCCCCCCTCAAATCTTCCACTGGGGAGATGATCACAGAGAAGAACAAGCAGATGGAGAGATGGGTGGAACACTACTCCGACCTCTACTCTAGACAGAACACCGTGACACCGTCAGCCCTTGATGCCATCGACTGCCTGCCATCCATGGACGAACTTGACGCCGAGCCAACCATCGACGAACTCAGTAAGGCCATTGATAGCTTGGCCGCTGGCAAGGCACCCGGCAACGACGGCATACCCCCTGACCTGATCAAGCACTGCAAGACTGCCCTACTGCTGCCATTGCATGACGTCCTCTGCCAGTGCTGGAAGGAAGGTGCCGTACCACAGGACATGAGGGACGCCAAGATCATCACCCTCTACAAAAACAAAGGGGAGAGAAGCGACTGCAACAACTACAGGGGCATTTCCCTCCTCAGCGTTGTTGGCAAAGTCTACGCACGAGTTGTTCTCGTTCGTCTACAGAAGCTTGGCGAACGTGTCTACCCCGAGTCTCAGTGTGGCTTCCACGCTGAGCGATCGATGGTAGACATGATATTCTCCATCCGCCAACTCCAGGAGAAATGCAGAGAACAGAACATGCCTCTGTACGTCGCCTTCATCGACCTCACCAAAGCCTTCGATCTGGTCAGCAGAGAGGGCCTTTTCAAGATCCTGCCAAAGATAGGATGCCCACCAAAGTTGCAAAGCCTCATCGAATCGTTTCACACCAACATGCAGGGGATAGTGCAGCACGAGGGCAACGTCTCAGAGCCGTTCAACATACGCAGTGGAGTGAAACAGGGCTGTGTACTTGCGCCAACCCTCTTTGGGATTTTCTTTGCTATGCTCCTGAGGCATGCCTTCAGCACAGCAACAGAGGGAATCTACCTGCACACAAGATCTGACGGCAGGCTTTTCAACCTCGCCCGCCTGAAAGCCAGAACCAAAGTACGCGAGGCTCTAATCAGAGACATGCTGTTCGCAGACGACGCTGCAGTCGCAACCCACACACAGCAGGAGCTTCAGACCCTGATGGACCGCTTCTCCCAGGCATGCAAGGACTTCGGGCTTACCATCAGCCTGAAGAAGACTAACGTCTTGGCGCAAGGCACGGAAGCACCACCAACCATCACCATTGATGACTACAAGCTGGAGGTCGTGAATCAGTTCACGTACCTGGGGTCCACGATCAGCAACAACCTCTCCCTTGATACAGAGATCAACAAGAGGATTGGAAAATCAGCCTTCACACTCGCTCGCCTCACCACACGAGTGTGGGAGAATCCCAAACTCTCTGTCAAGACGAAGATGGCAGTGTACAACGCCTGCGTCATCAGCACACTGCTCTATGGGAGTGAGACGTGGACAACATACGCCCGGCAGGAAAAGAGACTGAACTCCTTCCACTTGCGCTGCATTCGCCACATCCTGGACATATCCTGGCAGGACAAAGTGCCCAACACAGAAGTTCTGTCCCGCGCCGGCCTTCCCTCCATGTTCACTCTACTCAGGCAGCGCAGGCTCCGCTGGCTAGGCCACGTTCACCGTATGGAGGATGGCAGAATCCCCAAAGACGTCCTCTATGGAGAACTGGCAACTGGCAGGAGAGACGTTGGCCGCCCACAGCTGCGCTTTAGAGACGTCTGCAAGAGAGACATGAAGACCCTGGATATCAACACAGAGCGCTGGGAGGACCTTGCAACGGACCGCTCCAAATGGAGAGGCACCCTGACCAGACAGCTCAAAGCGGGTGAAGAGAGACTGACTGCTGCAGCAGATGAAAAAAGGACCCGCAGGAAGAACCGCCACAGACCCAGCAGCACGGAGACCACCCACAAGTGTGACCTGTGTGACAGGGACTGTCATTCGCGCATCGGCCTGTTCAGCCACAGGCGGTGCTGTTCCAGCAGAGTAGACGTTTAGGATTCTCTTCCATGGTCATCATAGACCGACGGAGGCCGATGATTATTATTATTATCCATCTGAGTATCTTTTGTTGGTATTCTTTGATGACTCTCAGTTTGGTTCTCTTTCTCTCTCTCGCTAGCTATCTAGCTATCTATCTAGATATCTATCTTAATTGACCACTGCTGCTCCTCATTTCTGTAATTTGTGTTTCCTTATTTATAGCCACCACCCTCTACTCTCAGTGCGGCGGTCTCTTGTTTAGCTCACACCCTCTCCACCACTATGTTAGTGGCATCTACCAAAGTTATCTGCCGTTACGGCTTATTTTATGTTCTCCAGCCCATGAGCTGTGTTCTGTTTGTTTTCGCTAAATAAATCAAGTATGAACTTTGTCTCGCAATTGAGCTCTCTTCTTCACCCCATAAGACCGCCGCCAGTATTGGACCCAGTGGGCAAAAGGAGGAAAAGGAGGCAGGAAGTGGGAGAGCTGCCCATTATGGAGGTGCTGCAGGACCTCATTGCCTCGGCCCACAGCTCACTCTCCCCGGAGGACACTACAGACTGCTGGGGGGCTGTTGCTAATATTTTGCATAGATAGATAGATAGAGATGTACTTTGTTGATTCCAAACTGAGAAATTACAGTGTCACAGCAGCAGCATGACAGTAGACAACCAAAACAATAGAAACACACACAGCATAATAAAGGAATTACCCAGGAAGGTAAAACTGCCTAGAAAACTTTATATACATCACAGATGATGACCTGTATAGATAGATACATCGTACTCGCTGTATAATACAGGACTGTCAGGCACAGGGTGCAATGTGAGGTACCAATTAAACTGCAAGATGCAGTATGGCAGCAGTTATGACCAGAATTCGACATTAGAGTGAGTTATTGTACAGTGAAATGTCATGTGGCAGGAAAAATTTCCTGTACTTGACCGTTCGGCAGTGGAGTTGTAGCAGTCTGCTGGAGAAAGTACTCCGCTTTCTGTCCAGTGTGTGGTGGAGGGGGCGATCAGGGTTGTCTATGATGGATAACAGTTTGTTCAGTGTCCTCCCCACCACCGCATTCTCAAAGGTCTCCAGCCTGAGACCCATTACAGAGCCAGCCTTCTTGATAATCTTGTCAAGTCTGTTGGTGTCACTGGACCTGATACTGCTACCCCAACAGACAGCCGCAAAGAGATTGGTGCTGGCAGCAACGGCCTGGTAGAAAAGCTCCAGCATCTTGTTGCACACGTTGAAGGATCTCAGCTTCCTCAGACAGTAGAGTCTGCTCATCCCCTTCTTGTACGCAGCATCAGTGTTAGATTTCAAGTCCAGTCCATTGCTGATCATGACACCTAGGTATTTGTAGTTCTCCACTACCTCCCACATCCTCCCCTCTAATCCGCAGTGGCTGTGAAGGCGTCCTCTTCTTCCTGAAGTCAATTTCCATCTCTCTGGTCTTGCTGATGTTCAGCCTCAGGTGATTCTGCTCCGTCCACTCCACAAATCTGTCTACCAGTGCCCTGCACTCCCTCTCCTCTCTCCCTCTTATACACCCAACAACAGCGGAGTCATCAGAGAAATTCTGCAGGTGGCATGACTCGGTGTTGTACTGAAAGTCGGTGGTGTATAAGGTGAAGCGAAAAGGCGAAAGCACAGTCCCCTGTGGAGCTCCTGTATGTCTAACCACCACATCAGACAAGACACTGCCCAGCCGGACAAACTGTGGCCTGCCTGTCAGGTAGTCAATAATCCAGGAGATCACAGAGCTGTCGACCCTCATCACCCACAGCTTCTCACCCAACAGCAGTGACTGGATGGGGTTAAATGCACTAGAGAAATCAGAAAACATGATTTTCACAGTGTCTCCTCCACCATCCAGGTGCAGATGGGCTTATTGCAGCAGGTAGATGACAGTGTCTTCAACTCCTAAATGGGGCTGACATGTAAACTGCAGAGGGTCCAGCCACATCTTCACCTGTGGCCTCATATGAGCTAAGACCAGTCTCTCCAGGACCTTCATCACATGAGATGTGAGGGCACCTGATCGATAGTCATTCAGGTCTGATGGAAACGACTTCTATGGGGACAGGAACCAGGCAGGACGTCTTCCAGAGCACCGGTACTCTCTCCAGACGCCGGCTCTGGTTGTACAGGTGTTTCAGTACTGGGCCTAGCTGGTTGGCACAAGTCCTCAGGATCCTGGTGGAGATGTCATCAGGGTCCGCAGTCTTCCGCTGATAGAATCTCTCCAGCTGTTTCTTAAGCTGGTCTGTTGTCACAGTGATGTGGGGGTTGGTACTGATGTCCTCAGAGGAGATAGAGGAGGGTGAGGGGGGGAGAGAGAGAGGTGTTGCACAGGAGGGGGAGGGGTGTGTGAGGGTCTGGCTGTGTTGTGGGGTAACAGATGGTGAGTTAAATGTACTGTATTATCTTTTGGAAGCCTGTCTGAGGTTGCGCTCCCTTTCCTGGGTGCAGGGCCTCCCAGGCCCTCCCTTTCCACCACCGTCAGCCTCCTCTTCAGCTCAGGCCGAGTCGGAGGATTACAGCAGGACCTGCGGGATCTTCAGCGGTCTGGGGTGGAAGGGTGGCCTCGGGAGACGCAGCTCCTCTCGGCGCTCGGTTTCTGTGCTGGTCCCCTCCTTGCCAGAGCCAGCTGACTGGCCGACAGCACTTACTCCTTCAGAGCGGATGGAGTTTTTCCTCGGCAGTCGATTGGCATGCAGGGGGAAGGAAGGAAGACTCTGGGAGACGCCGCTCTGCTCAGCGTGCCATCCCAGCTCTGTTACTCATACCTCCTCGCTCCGCTCCAGCTCTGCGAAACTCTTCAGCACCGGCTCCTCCATCAGCTGTCCCTCCAGGACACATTCCAGTTCCATTGCCAGCTCCACACCAGTTTTCAGCAGCCGCTGCCCCCAGAGGGATTTCTGCACCTACACAGAGGGACTTCCCCAGATCAGCAGCAGCTCCAGCAGCGGCAGAGGATGAAGCAAGGCAAGTACCTTCTATAGTGGCTTTCCTTCTTGTCCAAAAACCATGTAAGTGCTGAAGCACAGTATTCTTGACACGAGCAATGAGACGTAATCTTGAATTATAAAACGTTTATTAAAACAAAAAAGCTCTTAATTACACTGTCACATGGTAAAAAAAAAAAAAACTGTGCTCCTGTGTCTAGTGCAGCTCTCTAAATGCATGGCTGCATGTGTTATGTAACTCACCAATTAAAGGAGCACTTAAATCTATTAACATGCACTTTTACACATCTTTTGACTTTACTTTTGACTCAAAATTTGCTATGAATTATTAACTTATTAATAAATGTGAAATTTTACTAGTTTTTTCAATGAACTTTTCTTCTTCTTTCGGCTGCTCCCTTTAGGGGTCGCCACAGCAGATCATCTGTCTCCATCTCACCCTATCCTTTTCATCTTCCTCTGTAACACCAACCCTCTCCATGTCCTCCTTCACTAACATCCATGAATCTTCTCTGTGCGCTTCCTCTTTTCCTCCTGCCTGGCAGCTCCGTCTTCAACATCCTTTGTCCAATATATCCACTATCCCTCCTCTGCACATGTCCAAACCATCTCAGCCTTCCCTCTCTTACCTTGTCTCTAAACCGCTCAACGTGAACTGTCCCTCTGATATACTCATTTCTAATCTTGTCCCTCTTAGTCACTCCCAATGAAAATCTTAGCATCTTCAACTCTGCTACCTCCAGCTCCATCTCCTATCTTTTTGTCAGTGCCACGTCTCCAAACCATACATCATAGCAGGTCTCACTACCGTCTTGTAAATCTTCCCTTTCACTCTTGCTGCTACCTTTCTGCCACAAATCACCCCGACACTCGTCTCCACCCACTTCACCCCCCCCCCCGCACTCTCTACTTCACCTCTCTTGTGCATTTTCCATTGCTTTGGATGGTTGACCCCAGGTATTTAAACTCATCTTCTTTCACTACCACTACTTCCATCGTCATCATTGCACCTGCCTCCCTCTCATTCACGCGCATGTATTCTGTCTTGCTTCTACTGACTTTCATTCCTTTTCTCTCCTGAGCATGCCTCCACCAGTTTGCCCATGCCTGACTTATAGTGTCCCCTCAATACTGACTCAGTATTTTGGAGAAAATGTTCTGTTTACTGTCCCTCCCAACATGGAAATGAAATATCTGCCCATGGAACATGTTGACACTGCTCTGGACCTCTGGTCCCCTGGAAAAAACAAATGTGGACCCCTGGCAAAAACAGTTTAGGACCCCTGCCCTAGAGATGCTTCAACTTGATTTAAGTGTGCGTATGGAGTATGGAGGTGTGATATAAACAGTAAAATATAATTAACATATAACATGTTACACTTAATTGATCTTTATGCCAGGGAAGGAAGGGTTAGGGTTATAACCCTAGCTATTACAAGCTATGGTTAGTTTGTAATTTTTTTTTATACAGGAACCATATGAAATGAACCCCCTTCTCCAAAACCAAAGGCCTTAAGAGTGCTGAACAAAAATGGCCACTCCATGCTGACAAATGCCTTTTCCATATCGAACGAAATAGCTGCCAGAATTTTCATCTTCAACAGCCCACATAATGTCTTTTGTACAATCTCGACAGTGTAAAATAACTTTTGCAGACTGCGGGGTCCTTATCTTTCTTTAAAATCAGTGTTAGCAGAGCTTTCGTAAAACTTTTCTATGCACTTGCACTTGTACTGCGTTGTGTTTTTAAAATAGGAGGGCAGGCTTTTGTGAGTTCACATTTTCATGAATCATAATGACAGTAGCTGAGAGTCATGCATAAAGCACAGCTTAATTAACTGCAAGGGTCTATCAAGTCAAACTTCAGTTCGGTTCTTCATGCCACGAGTTTAGCCTCATGTTTATTCTTTTATTATATTAATGATCTGCTATGAGGCAGATGGCAGTCTGTCAAAGTGCCTCACACACTTCACAGGAAGGATAAGAAAATCGTGAGAAAATATTGTTGAAATTCCAGAACACTTTGTTAAATAACAGTAGGAGTAAACTTGGCTCAGTCTGGTTGAATCAGAGAGGGTGTGGGCTGTGCAGATGCTTCTATGCCTTCATTCTCACACTGCTGGAGTGTTCTGGGAAAATTTAAGCTTAGCCAGTGTTTACTCAGAACCAATCTGAGGACAAGAACACATCCATGTTAACTAAAAGTATACTTAATGTTCAAAGCAATTACTTTTTAATGTTCAGTCTATAACAGTGGGGAAAGTGTTCCAGTTCGCTGTTTCTGTGCTGTGCCATCAAACCTCTGGTCGACAATCCAAATCCACAGAAGAGAGAGAGTGAATATTTGTCTTGGCTAGTAACGTGTCAGGGAGAAAATTAGTCATGCATTAGAAAAACCAGCTAACAACCAAGGCTCACAGCAGCGTACAGTCCAGCTCCTCAGGAGAAAATTCAAACTCTGCAGGAAAAGAGGATGGAAACATGCCGTGAGCTTTCGGCCCTCTTGCTGTTATGCAGCAATGGGTCAAAGTTCAGACAGTTACAACTACTATAGTTCTTCCACATTCCATCCAACTACCAACTTCTGGTTTCCATAGGAAGGGAAACATTTCTACAGGAAATGCATCTTTTATATAGTGATATATTTATTTTGAGTTGCTTGGTGGATTGGATGATTGCGCTCACTCAGTAATAAGAAAAAAACCGCCACAAATTTATCGGCCTTTTTAGACACTTTATTAATTTTTTACTCAGGGAGTAGCATGTGGAAGATCCATATGCAGCCACAACAGCTGGCACCTCCTCCTCATGCTGGTGACATTGCTTCTGTGGGGTGGCATCCCATTCCTCAACCAGGAGTTGTTGAAGGTCAACTGGCGTGGTTGTGCTGGTCACCCTAGCACAAACAGCACACCCAAGCTGATACCACGAGTGTTCAATTACACCTGTGACCGGCACACACCTGCCAGCACTTGACGCTCAAAGCAAGAGTGAATACAACAGGAGAGTATTGCAGGGGATTTTGGCAAATTTTTGGACGGCGCTACCCACACGTTTAGCTGTGTTGCTCATTCCATAAATGCACGGCCCTTACAAGTTGTACCTCGTTGTAAAGGTGACTAATGATGTACAACACCAACTGGTATTATTTAAGGGGGATAGCAATGACTGAAATAATGTTAACAAACTTTTGTTGAGGAGTTTAGATAGTACATGTATACAAAGCCAGCAATATTTGTAGAATAAAACTAAATCTGTAATGCTTTAAATCTTTACAGAAAAAAAATAGTTGAACTTGACATACAGACTGTTCTGGTGGCAAAAGTTTTGAGCTATTAGTGCAGAATCCTGCCCACAGCACCTCAAATGTACAGTGTTTCAGGCAATTTAACAAAGCTTTTACCTCAAAATTGATGTAATACTGTTATATTTCCAGAGGTACTTTGACCTAATGGCACTCTGCAGCGCCTGCATTTATGCAGTAGGGTTTAACACAGTACTTCCATGTATTCTGCAGAATTATGAGGTGAAAGCAAAGTTTATATCTATCCCATTTGAATAGTGATTTATACATTCATAAAATAGGTCAGAAAAATATTTTAGACTTCATTTTAGAGGCTTAAGTGCGGGTCTTTAAGTGAAATGTAAAACATTTCTTCCTTAATGTAGTTTAGAAAATAAATATAGAACGAAACATGTCTAGCTTTGCTTGACCACATGTCAATAGGATCTTTTTTGCTTTTGTTGATTTTACGCGTAGTGTTATAGGAATAAGGTATTTGCACTCTCAAACAACCACCACACTGGACATGTTGTTTTAGCTGCAGGAAACACTGGATTACTGGAGAGGAAAAAAAGTGCAGAGCCAGTTTGATTTCCTCAGACTGTCACGCTGCTCTGTGAGATTCACACTAATATCTCACTGCTGCTGCTGCTGCCACCTTCAAGGTCAGTACCCAAAAAACAGAGGTGTGCTGAAGGCTATGGTTTAAAGACTGTGAAATAATGAAGTCTGAAATGTGTGTTTGTATGCACAGAGCAAAGTGAAATGCATTTTTTCCCTCATCAGAAGCAGGGCTTAATCAAAGGGTGTTACCAAATATTACTTTATCAAGTCATAAAAGTTTATCCTCTTTTGCTTTACTAGTCAATCCTTGTGGTTTTGTTGCAGTCTAGCTTTTGTTTATGAATAGAAATGAGTTTGTTAAACAAAAAAAAAAAAGCAGTACAGGGGCATCTCAAAAAATTAGAATATCATCATCATTGATTTATTTTAGTAATTCAATTCAAAAAGTGAAACTCATTATATAGACCCATTACAAACAGAGTGATATATTTTCAAGCATTGATTTAGTTTAATGTTGATGAATATGGCTTACAGCTAATGAAAACCCAAAATTCAGTTTCTCAAAAAAATTAGAATATTACATAAGATCAATTTTTAAAAAATTAATTTTTAATAGAAATTTTGGCAGACTGAAAAGTATGTCCTTGTACACACTCAATACTTGGTCTGGGGTCCTTTTGCATGAATTACTGCATCAGTGCAGTGTGGCATGGAGGCGATCAGCATGTGATACTGCTGAGGTGTTAAGTCCAGGTTACCTTGATATCGGCCTTCATCTCGTCTGCATTGTTGGGTCTGGTGGGTCTCATTTTCCTCTTGACAGTACGCCATAGATTCTCTATGGGGTGTAGGTCAGGCCTGTTTGCTGCAAGGACAGTGATACCATGGTCATTAAACCAGGTATTGGTACTTTATGCACCTGTAGTTAACACCCTTTGGTAAAAACATATTTGCTTAACAAAGAAATGTCCACAAGGAGTCATATGAAGTGTCAGTCTCAACATGTTCATTTCAAGAACAGGAAAAAATGAGCTACAAATGCCAGAAATTCATGAATACCATGAATTTCTGAATTTTCGAATCTCGACCTCCATCCTTGCAGACTCATTAACGTTCAGCACGTTCACGGTAAGTGACTGAGGGCTTAGGGATGTCCCAATCTGAAATCAGGAAGCGGCTCACTGACCACTGACTTTTTGAGCCCTTACAGTAAATGATCCCTTTCTCTAAGTCAGCATGCTATGCTGACTTAAGGGAAGGGAATTACCCACAGTTCAGAGCACCATGCCGAGGTTTCTCAAGGGAAAGCTCCTGATTTGTAAATGTTCGTCACTGACCACACCTTCACCCCTGCTCCACCCCATCAAAAAAATACTGCCTTGACAAAAATTTAAGGTCTTTGCCAAAATAAAACTATATGACATAAAGACTTCGTGTTTAAGCTGAATTACACACATTTAAACAATTTAATATAATTTTTGATTAATTATGCAGTTTAAGAAAAGATTTAATTGATTGCAACTGTAATCAGTTAAATTACAGTTGCAGTCGAGGCTGCAGCACATTTAATTCTGATAATTCCTGAAGAAAGTAGTGTCTGAAATAAAAGGTCTGAGACCCACAATAGCTAGTCACGTGTTTTCGTGTCACTCAAATTAAAAGTATGGTTTAAATAGATAGGTTAAAAAGGTAGATTTTTCTTAAAATGGTAAAACTGAATGAAATAAGGCATAATTTGATCCTCTTCATTTCAATACGAAAATGTTACAATTATAAATGCAGATGGGCAAAAATGAACGAGAATGCAATAATTTAAGACAGAATTGGGATTTTATTTTAAGAAATTACACAAAAACATCTGAAAACACTGGAAACACACACAGCCTTGAACTTTCAGATTCATTTTCTTGTCAGCAAACCCCTGTTTGTTTTGAATTTAAATTTTGCCTGTAATCTGTTTTTATTTTGTCTTGTGATTTTATTTTTTTATGATCTCTATATACACTACCGTTCAAAAGTTTGGGGTCACCCAGACAATTATTTTGTGTTTTCCATGAAAAGTCACACTTATTTACCACCATGAGTTGTAAAATGAATAGAAAATATAGTCAAGACATTGACAAGGTTAGAAATAATGATTTGTATCTGAAATAATAATTTTTTCCTTCAAACTTTGCTTTCGTCAAAGAATCCTCCATTTGCAGCAATTACAGCATTGCAGACCTAACATGATTGCACAAGGGTTTTCTAATCATCCATTAGCCTTCTGATGCAATGAGCAAACACACTGTACCATTAGAACACTGGAGTGACAGTTGCTGAAAATGGGCCTCTATACACCTATCTAGATATTGCACCAAAAACCAGACATTTGCAGCTAGAATAGTCATTTACCACATTAGCAATGTAGAGAGTGTATTTCTGATTAGTTTAAAGTTATCTTCATTGAAAAAAAGTGCTTTTCTTTCAAAAATAAGGAAATTTCTAAGTGACCCCAAACTTTTGAATGGTAGTGTACACTTTTTGTTTCCCATTTCTTTTAATAAAGTAAATTAAAAAAACAGCGTTGCCAAGGTAATGTAAAGTGTGTCCCATTTCTACCATTTTGAACCACTTCATCTCTTCAGACTCGCACATTCAAGCGCTACTGATGGCAGCAGCCTAAGTCTGCAAGGGCTCAGAGCTTGAGGGTTTAGGGAGGAGAATAACTTCAAATCCTTTGTATTGAACTGTCCTCATTTAACAGAAAACAACGGCTGAGTGTGTGTATTAACCAGGACAGGACACATGCGCACGAACGGACAGTATAATGTAATGACGGGAATGATAGAATAGTATGTGGACAGCATACTTTGTCACAGTAGTGACAAAATAGTTAAAAATCTTCAGACTGACAGTATCCCACCACACCTCCTCTGTGTTCATTTATTCCACTAAAAAAAAATTAAATAAAGAATTCCTAATTTATAGGCTATACTTGGTATACCAAGTCTGTGATTAAAATGTGGATGGAATAAAAAAAGAAATTATAATTAAAATGACAGGTGATTAGATTATAACTGTTACAACTCTGTCCATTAAAGTCCTGGGAGAAGATGAGGTGGTGAGAATATTGTGTGGCAGAGAAGGTTTAAAGGCTTGTTTCCCACAGAGAGAGCAGGTGAGGGTAAGGCACGATGCTGCAGGTGAGCACACTCTAGAAGGAGGTGCTGCTGACGGCATGAAGTCCAACAGTCCCACAGTGAGACAGTAGCCATGTTTACATGGACACAAGTAACCGGATTAAAAGCCTGATCAGAATAAAAATGCTTCATGTTAACATGCCAATCTGAATATTCTGACCCGATCATACTCATTCGGATCAAAATTTCCTTCCGATTGAGACAGATGGGTTGTGCCGATTCTTAATCCGATTGGTGCGCATATAAACACTTATTCCGAAGCTTGGGCAGAAAATATGTTTACCGCGCATGTCTGAACATCAGCCACACGTCGACGTGATGTATTTCCACCTTTACAGCAGCTAGCAGAAGACATGGCGGGAGTAAAACAAAACTGGTCTGTATCGTTCTGCTGTCTCCCTCTGTTCGTCATATACAGAAGTATGGACTTGTAGCTTCATTACTGAGACCAGCAGAAGCAAAAGTACAGTCTGAATAACACAGTACAGGTCCATTTCAAAAAGAGAGAGACACGAAGCGGGGTTTGTTTACATTGGAAGTTGCTTCTTCTACTATTTCCGGAATGTTGGATAATTGTGCGCATGTCAGAATGATTTAGTCTGTTCAAACGTGTGACACATGGAAACACACGTCCTAATTGGATCAACTTTTTCAGGATCCATGTAAACAGTACAGTTCTGATCTGAATTGTAATCAGATTGAAGAAATTTTGCCCATGCAACCGTGGCTAATGAGAACTGATGGCGTATTTAAAGGTGGAGACTGATGAGGCACAGGTGGAGTGATTAATAGAGCTGAGCAGGCTCAGGTTTTCAATTATGGAAAGGGGATGTGTGAGTGTGCTCAAACCTGGAAATACTACAGCCACAAACCATAAAAAGCAGACAATACACTGAACTAGCAAAAGCAGTTGTGCAAAGTGCAGCACAAAAGCCGGTGTAAACTGTCAAAATAGGGCCCTTGGTCTTTCACATCAATCAATCAATCAATCAATCAATCAATCAATCAATCAATCAATCAATCAATCAATCAATCTTTATTTCGGATAGATTAAAAGTACAGATTAAAAGAAACAGAATAATATAACAAAGGAGGAAAGAAAATCCAACAAGGTCAAATTAGACAATAACTCCTCTGATTACACAGTTCAACATAAGTTATCCGAAATGGGTGATGGCTGAAGCTGCAGCTTATATTGCCCACCCATATTCCATCCAAGAATTCAAAAGAAAAACAAACAAGAGCGATTACAATTCAGAACAAAGCTAAGACAAAATGTGACAAAAAACCCCCCAAAAAACTAAGCAACAACACAACACAGACTGGATATGACAATCCTGATGTGATTTTATATGTCATCTTGTATATATGTTTGGAGTATTTCTTCCTTTAGTTTTTGTTTAAATTGTCCAAACGTTGTACATGATTTTAATTCAGGTCCAAAATCGTTCCATAATCTGACTCCTTGCTCTGAAACACAGTGATGCTTGGTGGTAGTTCTCACTGAAGGTTTTTGAAATATACTGTACATGTTCCTCTGAAATGATATTGTTTCTCCCTTATTTGGAACAGCTTTTGGATATTTAAGATAAGATAAGATAAGATAAACCTTTATTAGTTCCACAATGGGGAAATTCCAGGATTGCAACAGCACAGGGATAGCAACACTCAGAGCAACAATCAGAAGGCAAGAAAAAACAAGAGCAGCTAGTATACATATGTACATACTGTATATACACTACCGTTCAAAAGTTTGGGGTCACCCAGACAATTATTTTGTGTTTTCCATGAAAAGTCACACTTATTTACCACCATGAGTTGTAAAATGAATAGAAAATATAGTCAAGACATTGACAAGGTTAGAAATAATAATTTGTATTTGAAATAATTTTTTCCTTCAAACTTTGCTTTCGTCAAAGAATCCTCCATTTGCAGCAATTACAGCATTGCAGACCTAACATGATTGCACAAGGGTTTTCTAATCATCCATTAGCCTTCTGATGCAATGAGCAAACACATTGTACCATTAGAACACTGGAGTGACAGTTGCTGAAAATGGGCCTCTATACACCTATCTAGATATTGCACCAAAAACCAGACATTTGCAGCTAGAATAGTCATTTACCACATTAGCAATGTAGAGAGTGTATTTCTGATTAGTTTAAAGTTATCTTCATTGAAAAAAAGTGCTTTTCTTTCAAAAATAAGGAAATTTCTAAGTGACCCCAAACTTTTGAACGGTAGTGTATATATGTATAGACACACAGTGCGGAGCATTGTGGTTGGTGGACCCTGAGGGACTGAACCCTGTGGGACTTCACAAGTAACCTTCAGTAACTGTGAGTTTTTGTTACCAACACATACATACTGATATTGCGGGCAGTGATAGATTCTTCACTTTAAACATTATTACTGCAGTTTTAAAGTCAACCAGATCTTTCAACTTGAGAGCTTTTAATTTAAGAAAAAGTGGGTTTGTTGGTTCCCTGTAAGCAGCTTTGTTTATTATTCTAATAGCTCTCTTCTGAAGCATAAAGACTGGATATATGTTTGTTTTATATGTATTTCCCCATACTTCAGTACAATATGTCATGTATGGGAGTATTAATGAATGATACAAGGTATATAGTGTGGGTTGATTCAGCAAATATTTCACTCTGTGTAGTATTGCAATTGATTTGGATAGTTTACCTTTAATATAATTTATATGTGACTTCCAACACAGTTTATTATCAATTATTACACCAAGAAATTTAGTTTCGGATACCCTTTCAATCTCTACACCATTTACACTGAGTTTAGATACTAAGTTGTTGTGATGATTGTTAAAAACTGTAAATTTTGTCTTACTTTAATTGAGCGTTAATTTGTTTGAATCAAACCACAGTTTAAGCTTTCCTAATTCCTTTCCGAGTGTATCCAAAAGTTGTTCCAAATTGCTTCCACTGCATAATAAATTAGTGTCATCGGCAAACAATATTAAATCCATTTTTTCTGAAACTTTACATATATCATTTATATACATATTGAATAACAATGGCCCCAAAACTGAACCCTGTGGGACTCCACAAGTAACCTTCAGTAACTGTGAGTTTTTGTTACCAACACATACATATATCTATTCTTTAAGTAACTACATAACCAGGACAGTGCTACTCCCCTAATACCACAATTTTGTAGTTTCTTTAATAATAAATTATGATCCACTGTATCAAATGCTTTTTTAAGATCCAGGAATACCCCAACTGAATACTCTTTATTTTCAACGGCAGTTGATTTTTTTCTATAAATTCCATAAGAGCAAATGCAGTTGTCCTCTTGTGTCTGAACCCATATTGCTGCTCACACAATAAATTATTCTTCATTATGAAGTTGTCAATTCTCTCATAGAATATTTTTTCAAGTATCTTGGAAAATTGCGGCAATAGTGAAATTGGTCTATAGTTTGAAAGTTCCCCTCTGTCACCCGTCTTGTATATCGGAATTACTTTAGCTATTTTCATTGCATTGGGAAATATACCTGTTTGGAGAGACAGGTTACAGATATACGTCAGTGGTTTCACTAAGCATTCAATAATAGTTTTGACTAAGAGCATGTCAATACCATCACAGTCCGTAGATGTTTTACTTTTAAACGATTTAACAATTTCAATGACCTCTCTCTCGTCTGTGTTCTTTATGAAAATGGAGTCTTTTATAGCATTGTTTTTGCTTATTGTATCACCTGTGGGTGCTGTAATGGGTATTTCTCTAGCCAAATTAGGACCAATGTTAACAAAAAAGTTATTAAATTCATCTGCAGGTGAAGCTGCATTCACACTCTGAGTCGTTTTATTATTTTTTGAAAAATTGGTTGGGTAGCTTGTATTTCTGTTTTTATTTCCAAGAATATTGTTAAGTATTGTCCATGTATTTTTAATATTGTCTCTGTTTTTCTCCAGTTCTTTACTGTAATAGTCTCTTTTACTACATCTTATTATATATGTTGTGGAGGATGTGAAAATGACGAGTCAACTTTATTCACATTTCCATCATTTCAAAGCAGAAGAAAAAGAGAGCATGAAACAGTAACTCTCGTCTTTAAATATCAGGGACCTCACACCTCATAGATCACATGTCCCACAGACCACCTTGCATAATAAAGAAAGTCACAATGCATTTCACCACCTGGCATAATAAAGACAGTCATAATGCATTTCCCTCCATGATATCACTTCCACTGTCTCCCACGCATCCTTTAATCAACCCCCCACAGTCTCCAGCCTTGCATAACAAGGCTAAGCTTCCTGCCTTTGTTCTGACCTAAAATGCTAGTCACAGAACCGGTCCAACAGGTCCATTGAGTGTTCACCACACAAGCTCCCCCAGCATTTTAGAAAAACAGAACAACAAGAAAATAACCACATGCATGCCGTGATAGCATCAATACACATCAGTCCACATGCTGGGTAGGCTTCAGCCTCCTGCCGAATCTGCTGTAGCTGGGGTTCACAGTCTCTGCGGCGCTGTCCGGCTGGGGATTTGCCGTCTGGGGGCGGAAACCCTTTGTCAGTCTCTGCGGGTGTTCTGGGGAAACATTACTTTGGGAAACATTATTGTGTGAAACCCTCCGTGGTGGTCTACCTCGCCGCGGGGCCTTTGCCAACAGCACTTCCTCCTCTGCCACCACAAAAGCGGGTTTAAGTCTGTCTATGCCAATATTCTCTTTCCTACCCCCCAAATCTAGCAAAAACTGCTTGTCTCCTGTTTCTAGCACTCTGAATGGTCCGTCATAAGGCGGTCGCAGCGGGGTTCGATGCGCATCGTGTCTAACAAAAACAAACTCTGCGTTCTTCAAAGTTTTAGGCACAAAAACGTGGGGAAAACTGTGGTGCGCGGGGCCGGGCAGCGTGCTTGATTCTATGTTACTCCGCAACAGCTGAGACGGGGAGACGTTTGGCGCAGGGTTATCTGGGAGAAACTCCCCAGGCAGCCGGAGTGGCTGCGCAAACACGAGCTCCGCTGGGGAGGCTTCTAGATCCTCTTTAGGTGCAGAACGCAACCCCAATAACACCCATGGTAACTTGTCAACCCAATTTGTATCCATCAGTGACGCTCTGAGATCCGCTTTCAATGACCTATGAAAACGTTCGCATAACCCGTTAGCCTGCGGATTGTACGCGGTTGTGCGGTGAATTGTGACACCCAGGCTGCGGGCCATTGTCGACCAAAGCTCAGAAACAAATTGAGGGCCTCTGTCGGACGTAATGTCCGACGGAACGCCGAAACGCGCCACCCAAGCTGTTAAAAACGCGCGCGCCACTTCCTCGGCCGTGGTTGATGCCAGCGGGACCACTTCAGGCCAGCGCGTGGTGCAGTCCACCATTGTCAGAAGATGTGTGCACCCCTGTGACAGCGGGAGGGGTCCAACGAGGTCCACATGAACGTGATCGAACCTCTTGGCCGGAATGTGAAACGGTTCCAAAGGAGCTCTCGTGTGCCTGTGTACTTTGGCTCATTGACACGCCATGCAGGCTGCTGCCCACTCTTTGACCTGTTTGCGGAGGCTCTGCCAAACAAATTTCTCTCCCACCATTTTGACCGACGCGCGCACTCCAGGGGGCGTCAAAGAATGAATCGAGTCAAAAACGCGGCGGCGCCACGCAGCCGGTACTACTGGATGCGGCCGTCCAGTGGAGACATCGCAGATTAGGGGGGGCATACCGTCTTGCAGCACCCTGCTCTCCAGCCTTAACCCTGTTTGTCCAGACTGGAGCGCGCGCATGTCCGCGTCATTAACTTGCTCTGCGGCCATGGCTGCATAATCTAACCCTACGCTGACTGGGGCCGCCACGGCGCGCGAGAGGCAATCTGCCACTACATTGAGTTTGCCCGCCACATGCTGAATATCAGTGGTAAACTCTGATATCGCGGCCAGCTGTCTCTGCTGCCAAGGTTGTCATAGCCAGGAGCGGCACTGGGGTTAAGCTCCCAGTGCTCATAAAATGCTCCTTACGGCGTGCATCTCGAAAAACCTCTGACAACTAAGTCCAACTCCTAGCCTGCCCGTGTGGTTTAGTCTCTAAGCCCGGCGGAACTGCTTTTACTAATAGGAGAAGGGACGAGGGCGGATCTCTGGCGCCTTAAAACCAGATGCTTCGGGTAGATGGTAGCTCGTCAACCTGGGAATGTTGCCCATCTAGGGGAAGGTAAACCCTGATTTCAAACCTCTGCTGCCTTGCGGCACACCCGGTCACGGGAAAGGCTTCGGGAGTCAACCCTGAGGAAAAATCTGGAGTCGGAGCCCCTAAGGCAGTTCTCTGTTGTGCTCAACATCGTTCTCGTAGCTCCTGCGATGGCGCTGGTGCCAAACTATAGCAGCCCTGCTGTTCCTTTGGATTCATCAGTGACGTGGAGAGGGGGGACATGCTGCTTGGGTAACATCTTGTCCTCCATATCTTCCTGCCCAGGCTTGAATCCTACCAACGCCCAATGCTGGAAGGTAGAACACCGGTGCGCATCGGCCTGTTCAGCCACAGGCGGTGCTGTTCCAGCAGAGTAGACGTTTAGGATTCTCTTCCATGGTCATCATAGACCGACGGAGGCTGACGAATGAATGTCTCTGCTGCCGGCCTGACCACGGTTCCGACACCTTGGCCATCGCGAATGTTAGCGGTTTGTGATCAACGAACACAGTGAAAGCGCGCCCTTCCAGCTAGAACTGAAAGTGGCGGATGGCCAAATGGAGAGCGAGCAGCTCCCTGTCGAACCCGCTGTATTTACGTTCGCTATCGCGCAAGGTCCTGCTGAAAAAGGCGAGGGGCTGCCAAACCCCGGCTACGTGTTGCTCCACGACCGCCCCTATGGCCACATCTGACGCGTCAGTGGTGAGCGCTATGCGGGCCGTTGGGTCTGGGTGTGCCAACAACGCAGCCTTTGCCAAGGCTGCTTTAACCTCCGAGAACGCTTGGTTCCACTCCGGGGACCACTCGATCTTATCCGCGGGTTTCTTTTTTTTGAGCGCGGCATACAGCGGCTGCATAAGCTGCACCGCGCGGGGGAGAAAACGGTTATAAAAATTCACCATTCCCAAAAACTCCTGCAATGCCCTGACTGTCTGTGGCTGGGGAAAATCTGCCACAGGGAGCACTTTGTCAGGCAGCGGGACTGCTCCTTCGGGGGAGACGCGGTGTCCTAAAAAATAGATCTGCGCCACCCCGAACTGACACTTCGCTGGGTTGATTATTAACCCGTGATCTCCCAACCTTCGGAAAACTGTGGCCAGGTGTTTTTCGTGTTCGTCTTCGGACGCGCTGGCTACTAAAATATCGTCCAGGTAGACGAACACGAAAGGGAGATCGTGAAGCACCGCGACCATCATGCGTTGGAACGTCTGAGCAGCCCCTTTAAGTCCGAATGGCATGCGTAAAAACTCGAATAAACCAAACGGAGTTATTACCGCTGTTTTGGGTATGTCCTCAGCGCGCACTGGGACTTGGTGGTAACCGCGGACCAAGTCTATTTTAGAAAAAATGCGCGCCCCTGCCAAATGAACCGAGAAATCTTGGATATGTGGGATTGGGTAGCGGTCATGCACTGTAGCGTTGTTTAACCTGCGAAAATCCCAGCAAGGGCACCATGATCCGTCAGCTTTCGGGACCATATGCAGGGGGGAAGCCCACGGACTGTTTGAACGTCGGATAATGCCCAACCTCTCCAGGTTGGCGAACTCCTCGCGCGCTATGGCTAGTTTAACTGCGTCCAAGCACCGAGCTTTTGCAAAAACGGGCAGTTCGGTAGTGGTAATAAAATGCTCCACCCCTTGCTTAGCGACTGTTGCCGAAAATGTGGGGACCGTAAGTGCTGGGAACTGAGTGAGCAGTGTGTGGAATTTACCGCCTGCTGTTGTGACGTTGGCTTGTGCTGTAGGCGGGGCCACTCGCGCTGCACAGGGGACAGAATCAAAAGAAAATGCATCAACCAGGCACCTGTTAGCGAGATCCACCAACAACCCATGTGAGCACAAAAAATCAGCCCCCAGCATATTGAAATTTACTGTTGCTACAACAAAAGTCCACTCATATGCACGGCCGTGTAGAGACAGAAGCAGAGTTTTCTCACCCAAGGTCTTAATCTCCGAGCCGTTCGCTGCTGTCACCAGGGGACTTCCGGAACCCGCCAGTCTGTCCGCGTAGGAAGGAGTGATGAAACTCAACTGGGAGCCTGTGTCGATGAGGAACTGCCTCCTGGAGCGTGCGTCCGACAAGTAGAGCAGCTTGTTCTCTTCCCCGAGGGCCGCGGCTGCTACCGACCCCCGGTCTTGGCGCTTCCCGAACGCCCGAACTGGCACGGCGGTACACACTTGCGTGCCCTCTCTGCGAAGCGGCGATGGTAGAAACAAAAGACGTCCGGTCCACGCTCCCTGGCCCTTGCCGCCGCTGTCGTCTGCGAGTCTGGCACCGCTGTCTCTGGCCTCCTGTCGTCTGCGGTCATCGCGCCGAGTTCCGCTGCAGCGGCCGTGGCTGCGCGCCGCTTGGTGGCGTTGACAATCCGCTGCGCCTCTCGGCCCAGCGCGCGGTAGTCCCGTAGGGCCAACAGTGGCGAACTGGCCAGAGCCGCTCTCGCTGCTGACGGTATAGTCCTGAGGAAGAGGTGGGTGAAAATGAAGTGATCATCGTCAGAGTCTTTCAACCTCAACAACTTCTCCATCAGGCTCGCCGGCATGTCGTTTTCCCCCTCCGTCAGTGCCAGGAGCCTCTCTGCTCGCTCCTCCGCCGAGGGGGTGAATTGCTGGATGAGTGCAGCCTTCAACGCGTCGTATTTGTCGCTCTCCGGCGGCTGGTCGATCAGGCTCTCCACATGCTGGGCCGTGTTGTTGTCCAGCTTTGCGACTACGTGGTAGAATTTCGTGACATCTACCGATATCCCCCGGAGGTTGAACTGCGCCTCAACTGCATTGAACCAGGAGCGCGGATTGTTCTGCCAGAAGTCCGGTAGCTGGACTGTAGCGGCGTTCGCTTGGCTGGGGGCTCCTGACGCGGCTGGCCCTGGGGAATTTCTTTCTTCCATGATACGTCTCAGGGTCACCAGTGTGGAGGATGTGAAAATGACGAGGCAGCGTTCTTTCTCAGAGTCAGCTTTATTCACGTCTCCATCATTTCAAAGCAGAAGAAAAAGAGAGCATGAAACATTAACTCTCGTCTTTAAATATCAGGGACCTCACACCTCATAGATCACATGTCCCACAGACCACCTTGCATAATAAAGAAAGTCACAAAGCATTTCACCAACTGGCATAATAAAGACAGTCACAATGCATTTTCCTCCATGATATCACTTCCACTGTCTCCCACGCATCCTTTAATCGACCCCCCACAGTCTCCAGCCTTGCATAACAAGGCTAAGCTTCCTGCCTTTGTTCTGACCTAAAATGCTAGTCACAGAACCGGTCCAACAGGTCCATTGAGTGTTCACCACAATGTTAACTTATTTTTGTATGTTTGATACCGCTGCTCTGCTTCTTTTGTCCTTTTCTTTTGAAAAGCTTTATATAATAAATTTTTCTTTTTACACACCTTTTGTAATCCTTTGGTTAACCATGGCTTATCGGCAAATTTATGTTTAAGCTTTTTCTTTACTAAATGGACAATTTTTTTTCATAAAGAGTGGTTACAATGTTTATAAATGTGTCATAGGCTTCATTTACATCTGATACATAGACTTTTGTCCAGTCTTGCTTCAGCAAGTCTTCTTTAAAAGAACTGATTGCATTTTGTGATTTGTATCTGAACAATTTTAAATTTTTTTCTGTATTGGCCCCCGTGTGGCCATGGATAAGTGCAAAGGTTAGCAAATGGTCACTTATATCATTTATCAATAATCCACTTTCTATTTTCTTAATAATATTAACAAACAGGTTGTCAATAAGTGTAGCAGTGTGAACTGTGATTCTACTGGGATGTGTTATTGTGGGATATAGGCTCATGCTGTACATAGAATTCATGAACTCTGTAATTACATTTTGTTGATATGGATTTAGTAAATCAATATTGAAATCTCCACAAATTACTACCATTTTCTTACTAGTAATATTATTGTACAGCTCGACTAGTTTATCTCTGAATGTCTCAATGCAAGTTCCCGGCGGTCTATATATATATAACTTATAATACATCCTAACTTTTCTGAAGGTTCTTTAATCCTGAGTACAACTTGGGGAGAGTTAGGACTGAATTTTGGCACCAAAATTCCATTGAAATCTGCGGTACCACAGTTTTTCTTTTATCAGCCTAAGCATGCAGCATAAATCTGAAACAAAGGGTAAGGGACTGAAATTATTTGTATCTTATGCAATCTGAAGATCTAAATGTAAAATATATTCTCTGTGGGATTTTTTTTTTCTTGTGTTTCAGTCACTTTTTTTTCTTTGTGGTTCTGTTGAGGCACCCAATGTTTTTTTTGGGGGGGGGTGGGCGGCTCTTGTTTGTATGAAAACATGACTCCACTTATGATGAGCAGATGTTAGTATTAACAGCTTTCAGTAATAATAACTTTCAGCAGAGTGTAATCTTGAAGTGGCCCACATAAACAAATGTGGACCACTTTTGGCCAATATAGCCCTTTTTCCACAAATACCTATATAGCCCAGAACACCACGATACGGTTTTATTCAGTTCAGTATGCTTTGTTTCCATTACAGGAAATGAGGAGACTGGGTGGGTGACGGTGAGAAGGAAGCCTAGTCGCAAAGCCCCGGTTCACCACCAACCTGTTCACGTTTCTAATCGTTTTTCCCCGCTCAGCGACACACCCGCTGAGGAAAAAACTCTGATCATTGGCGACTCTGTAGTCAGAAACGTGAACCTAGAGACTCCATCGGCCATAGTCACATGCATTCCTGGGGCCAGAGCAGGCGACATCGAGTCAAATTTGAAAATGCTGGCTAAAAGTAACTGTAAATATTCCACAATTGTTATTCACGCCGGCATTAATGACATCCGTCTCCGGCAGTCGGAAGTCACGAAACTTAATATAGAATCGGTGTGTGACTTTGCAAAAACGATGTCTGCCACTGTAGTATTCTCTGGGCCCCTCCCCAATCTGACCAGTGATGACATGTTTAGTCGCTCGTCATCCTTGAACCGCTGGCTGTCTGTGTGGTGTCCTAAAAATGACGTGGGCTACATTGACAATTGGAGCTCTTTTTGGGGAAAACCTGGTCTTATGAGACGAGACAGCATTCATCCCACTTTGGATGGTGCTTCTCATTTATCTAACAATCTGGCATCTTTTTTATCCAAATTTCCAAAACCATGACTACTCAGAGTTGGGACCAGGAAGCAGAGTCGCAGTCTTACATGCCTCTCTGCAGCTCCTCTTCATCTGCCACCCCTCAGCTTAGCCCCTGTCTTCCCCATCAGAGAATCGTTGTCTGCTCCCTCCAAAGTAAATAAAAATATAATGTATAAGCATCCCAAAGTGATAAAGCAAAATATTGGTAAAACTCAAATTAAACATAAAGCCTCTAAATTGAATGATTTGGCCTCTGTTCCTCCTCATAATTTAAAAATTAAATGTGGTTTATTAAATATTAGGTCTCTAACTCCCAAGTCTCTGTTAGTCCATGATCTGTTAATTGATCATCAGATTGATTTAATTTCCCTTACAGAGACTTGGTTAGGACAAGAGGATTATGTTGGTTTAAATGAATCAACTCCCTCTGGTTATTTAAACTGTCAAAATCCCAGAAGTTCTGGTCGTGGAGGAGGAGTAGCAACAATTTACCATTCCAAATTACTAGTTAATGTAAAGCAAAAAATATGTTATAATTCCTTTGAGGGCCTGGTCCTCAGTATTGGGCACTTTAGCAATTTTAGGTTAAACCCAATTTTATTTGCCATAGTTTATCGTCCCCCATCAACCTATTCAGAATTTTTATCCGAATTTCCTGATTTCTTAGCTGATTTAGTGCTGAAATCTGATAGAATAATTATAGTAGGGGACTTTAATATACATGTGGATGTAGATAGTGACTGCCTTAATGTGGCTTTTAATTCAATATTAGACTCGATTGGGTTTTCTCAGAAAGTAGGAAATTCTACTCATTACCTCCACCATACATTGGACCTTGTTCTGACATATGGCATAGAAATAGAAAATCTTGTAGTGTCTCCTCATAACCCTGTACTGTCAGACCATTGTCTGTTAACCTTTGATTTTACTATTTCTGACTATTTGGCTCCTAAAGAAAAATATTATCACAGTAGATGCCTCTCAGATGATGCTGTTTCCAAATTTATGCAGATTGTTTCCTCTATGCCATGTGTCAACACAACGGAAATAAGCTATAGACAGCTTGCTCCTTCTGTAATTGATAACATGGTGGATAGTGTTTCAGCTTCTCTGCATCAGGCTCTAGACTTGGTGGCCCCCTTAAAAAAGAAAAAGTCTAATCAGAGATTTTTAACTCCTTGGTTCAACACAGAAACTCGTAGCTTAAAACAGAAGACTCGTCAATTAGAAAGAAAATGGCGCTCTACTAATTTAGATGAAATCTATTTAGCTTGGAGAAATCATCTTTTAATTTATAAAAAATCTCTTAGAAAAGCTAGAACGAGTTATTACTCTGCATTAATAGAAGAGAACAAGAATAATCCCAGGTTTCTTTTCAGTACTGTAGCCAGGTTGACAAAGAGTCAGGACTCTGTCAATCCTAGCATTCCCTTAGAGCTTACTAGTCAGGACTTTATGAACTTTTTCAATAATAAAATTTCAGCCATCAGAGATAAAATCAATCAGATTCTTCCCACAGTTAACTTAAATACTGTAACTACTACAACTCCTTCAATTGATGTCTGTCTTGATGAGTTTACTCCAATCGACCTTTGTGAGTTAGACAAAATAGTTTCCTCATCCAAACCTTCAACTTGTCTTTTAGACCCTATTCCTACCAGGTTATTTAAAGAAGTCTTCCCACTTATTGGTAGCTTTATTCTTCATATAATCAATTCTTCATTAACTTTAGGCCATGTACCGCAGGCTTTTAAAACGGCTGTAATTAAACCCTTACTCAAAAAGCCAACGCTAGATCCAGGAGCTTTAGCTAACTATAGACCAATCTCTAATCTCCCTTTCATTTCAAAAATCTTAGAAAGAGTTGTTGCTACGCAATTATTTGACCACCTGCAGGGAAATGGTTTATTTGAGGAGTTTCAATCTGGGTTTAGAATCCATCATAGCACTGAAACAGCCTTAGCGAAGGTCACTAACGACCTCCTCATTGCATCTGATAATGGACTAGTTTCTGTACTTGTCCTTTTAGATCTTAGTGCAGCTTTTGATACTATTGATCATAATATTCTACTTGATAGATTAGAACACTATGTTGGACTTAATGGAACTTCGTTGCAGTGGTTTAGATCTTATTTATCTGATAGGTTCCAGTTTGTTCATGTAAATGATGAGTTTTCTCTCAGCTCAAAGCTTAGTCATGGAGTTCCACAGGGATCTGTGCTTGGCCCTACTCTTTTTAGTTTATATATGCTTCCGTTAGGCAACATTATTAGAAAGCACTGTATACATTTTCACTGTTATGCAGATGACACACAATTATACCTGTCAATGAAGCCAGATGATACTAATCAATTAGCCAAGTTAGAAGCCTGTCTTAAGGAAATCAAAGTTTGGATGACTTGTACTTTCCTGCTATTAAATTCAGATAAGACTGAAGTCATTCTTGTTGGTCCAAAAAACCTTAGAAATTCCTTTCCAAATCAAACTTTCAGTTTGGATGCAGTTACTCTTTCTCTTAATAGCTCTGTGAGGAACCTTGGAGTTATTTTTGATCAGGATTTGTCCTTCAATTCACATATTAAATTTGTTTCTAAGACTGCCTTCTATCATTTGCGTAATATTGCCAAGATTAGGAGCATCTTGTCTCAGAGTGATGCTGAGAAGCTGATCCACGCTTTTGTTAGCTCGAGATTAG
Source organism: Pholidichthys leucotaenia (assembly GCA_020510985.1). Taxonomy (NCBI): domain Eukaryota; kingdom Metazoa; phylum Chordata; class Actinopteri; order Cichliformes; family Pholidichthyidae; genus Pholidichthys; species Pholidichthys leucotaenia. Next base: position 100,993,864 of record CM035846.1, read on the forward strand.
ATTATTGTAATTCTTTATTATCAGGCTGTCCTAAAACATCTTTAAAAAGTCTTCAGCTGATCCAAAATGCTGCAGCAAGAGTTTTAACAGGTACTAGAAAGAGAGATCATATCTCTCCGGTTCTGGCCTCCCTTCATTGGCTTCCCATAGAGTTTAGAATTAAGTTTAAAATCCTTCTTCTTACTTACAAAGCTCTAAACAATCAGGCTCCTTTTTATTTAAAAGATCAGATACTACCGTATCATCCTAACAGAGCACTACGCTCCCAAAATGCAGGTTTACTTGTAATACCTAGAATCTCCAAAAGTACAATGGGAGGCAGAGCCTTCAGTTATCAAGCTCCTCTCCTGTGGAATCAGCTGCCAATCTGGATTCGGGAGTCAGACTCGATCTCTGTTTTTAAGAATAGGGCTAAAACCTACCTTTTTGATATAGCCTACAATTAGGGAGGGATCATGTGTTTCTGAACCCTCCCTTAGTTATGCTGCTAATAGGTTTAGTCAGCCGGGGGACCTCCAGTAATGCACTGGGCCTCACTCCTTTCCTCACTCTCTATGAAATATTTTTTTTTTGCTGGTCATTAACATTTGTTTGTTCTCTCCCATAGAGAGATATTGAGTCCCCATCGTGCTGTTTGCTCTCTACATGTCTGTTCTTTTCTTCTTCTCTGTCCCCTCACCCCCCAGCCAGTCGCAGCAGATGACTGCCCCTCCCTGAGCCTGGTTCTGCTGGAGGTTTCTTCCTGTTAAAAGGGAGTTTTTCCTCTCCACCGTCGCCAAGTGCTTGCTCACAGGGGATCGCCTGATTGCTGGGGTCTTTCTGCAACTGTGGGGGTCCTCCCTACAGTTGATAGTGCTATGAGATGACTGTTGTTGTGAAATGGCGCTATATAAATAAAGTTGAATTGAATTGAATTGAATTACACCAGAGTACCATTCGAGGTGGGTGGGATTTTTTTACAAGGGCGGTGCAACCCTCCCGTGATGTAAAACAAGCGACGCAGGTAAAACAAGATGGTGGCGTACGAGGCGACTGCTCCGTCTCTGGCGTTTTTGCCAGAGTAAAAGTAAAAAAGGAGAGCCAGAGAAGGTTATAGGTGGCGAGACCACACACTCTGGAAAAGTACTGGAGCGTTTAGGAAGCCATATAGTATAAAGCGGAAGACATGAGGATATGAACTAGATCACATATGAAGGTAAACTAATTATAGCGAATGCTACTTTGCTTTAAGTCTGCAGTACCACATTGTAATGTCGGCAAGTTATCGCTATTAGGTACTAAAATATGTATATTGTGTGTGTGTTTCAGATGGCTCTCTTGTGGCAAAGTTATTGCTTCAAACCATCGGTCTGGGCGTTCAACACAGGTTCCTGGTGATGTCACCCCAGCTTCACGAATGCACAGTGGTTACAGAACTTTAGAATTTTTGTAGAAATGTTTAGCTTCCTGTGCAACAAATTGCTCTGATCTGTGTGAAAATCACAGAGAGACTGTTGAAACATCATGGGATGTACCTGCTCCAGCCAGTGGTGTCGTGGCAAAAAATGGTCAGCTGCCAAAACTTGATTGCCAGGTGCCATATTGTAGTTATGGGGTTTTATTATCTGTAAAATATATATTTCAACAAGTAAACAGTAATGAGTTAGGTATAATTAGATATATTTAACAATTATGATGCATTTTAAGCCAAAACAAACTTGATCTAGGAATAAAAGCAATTAAAATAATGCAGTAAAATTCATGGATTTACTGGATAGTCACATGTAGATACCATATAAATATATATTCTCTGCATCAACAATGTACTATATATGCAATCATTACCTCCGCCAGGCCGCAGGCCGCAGGAGGTTATGTTTTTGCCGGGGTTTGTCTGTCTGTCTGTCTGTCTGTTGGTTAGCAAGATAACTCAAAAAGTTTTGGACGGATTTCGATGAAACTTTCAGGCGTTGTTGGAAATGGTACAAGGAAGAACTGATTAAATTTTGGGGATGATCCGGATCACCGTCTGGATCCAGGAATTTTTTAAAGGATTTTTTAACATTGTGAGATAGGGCCATTTTCAACATGTGTGCAGGCGCAATGGAGGGCGCTGGTCGTCGTGTCTGACGAACACGAACTCTGCGTTCTTCAAAGTTTTAGGCACAAAAGCACGCGGAAAACAGTGGTGGGCCAGGCCCGACAGCGTGCCTGTGTTTGCGCTACGCTGCAAAAGCTGAGACGGGCAGCTGTCCGACATGGGATTATTTGGCAGAAATTCCCCGGGCAGCCATAGGGGCTGCGCAAAAACAAGCTCTCTGCTGAGGAAGCTTCCAAATCCCCTTTTGCCGCGGAGCGCAACCCCAATAAAACCCATGGCAACCCGTCTACCCAATTTGCATCCGTCAGTGAAGCCATGAGTGCTGCTTTCAGTGATCTATGAAAACGCTCGCATAACCCATTGGCCTGTGGGTTGTACGCGGTTGTGTGATGAATTGCAACGCCCGCAGCCTGGGAGTTTGGAGATGGAGGAGATGGACACAACAGCAACACTTCAGTTTATTACCTCCGCCAAGGAGGTAATGCTTTTACTACTGAACCACTAATCCTATCATTGTGAATCCAATTGCTAGTCATATGTTTTCATGGTCAAGGAATCTGAAAACGTACACACAAACACTGTATGGGGGGGAACAGTGGCGCTTGGCGGAGGTCTGCGCTCTCCGAGTGCTTTTCTAGTTTAGTACTGCACTAGGAATTTTGACAATGAACCTTTGTACTTTTGCAGATGTGTTCCACTTTTGTTTTATTTGTGAAGGTTACCATCAAGTGACATAAATTAAATACTAAAAGATTGAAAAAGCTGTCTAAGAGCAATTCAGCGGTTTGAGAAATCACTTTTGGTTTGGTGTCAGTCTGTTAACAGAATTATGAGCCACAAAGCAGTTTGTGTTAAAATGTTAAATCCCATTAAACCCTAACCCAAAGACCCTGCAGGCTTTACCTCCAACCAGTGTTTTCAGCAACAGATTCCACTGAATTTCTTCCAGTGACTGCTGATCAGTGAAATCACCTGCTGAAGAGACTGGGTAGAAGAGAGAAGCTGCAGAGTCTTGGCCCTCCATGACACATGATTGGACACCCCTGCCCTAACCCATTATTAGGAAATACAGATGCTAATATGGCCTAGAATTCCTCCATATACTGGTACTATTACTCAAGTGTGTCACAATGGGATGAGACGCCGTGTTATCCGGTGCTCAGACCATATTCCTCCTCTACCCGGTCCTCTCCTTGACAGCGTCTCAGCGGGCTCCCAGCTGTCAGTGTTACGGGACGGCTGGAGCCCAATTATCCCTCATCAGCTGAGGCGCTGCTAATGGGTTTAAAAAGGAGCAGCTCCGATCATTCGGGGTTGTGACTTCGCTCACCATAGGCTGGAACCCCTTCGCCTGGCGCTAGCCTCCTGCCCTTCGTTCTGCAGTATTTGTGAGTGTTCTACTTGTATGAGTATTTGTGCCTTTTGGCCCCACGAGGCCGCGTTCCTTTTCCCCTGTTCCCTATCCTAATAAAACATTGCAAACTCACTGGCTCGCCCTCGGCTCTCATTGTGTGGCTCACGAGGGCCACATGTAACAGTAAGTCACAGCCAAGCGAGTTGCCGGCGGCCGTGAGTTTGCCTTTGGACTTGTGTCTTCCCTGTCTGGGTGTCAGCCCTTAGAACATGTCGTCTCCCCGGAGTCACGTTCGGCTCCAGGGCAGCGAGCTGGCGGCCATCTTGGAGGAGGTTGACGGGACGCTTTTCTCCGCAACCCTGGACGACAACCCCTATGAAAAGTGCTGGCACCTAGATTTTGCTGAGAATCTCCTGGACAGTCTTCCTCGCCATTCCAACCATCCTGAGGTCTGTGCCAGGAGGGACGCCATCGCTGCGCAGCGAGAGGAGCTCCATGGGTTGGAGGGAAATCCCGGCAGGAAGCCGAAGAGGAGGAGACGTCACCCTTCGCTTCGGGATCCCGTTCCTGCCTCCACTCCGGCCCGGGAGTTCGCGCCACCCAGAGGGCTTTCCCCATCCTGCAAGACGTCACTCGGGATTCCCCCGGACGATCTGCAGCTGACGGCAATTAAGGTCCGGGACCGAGTGGCTGCTGCTCGTTCCGCTGAGCACCCGTCCTCCATTATGAGGCATGTGGTGGCCGCCGTTAGACTGGTGGAGAGGAGTCCGGGGCTACGTGACTTCCCAGAGTTCGACGCCCTCCTCGCCTCTGTCTCTGCCCAGGAGCGGCGATTTCCGGCTCTTTCCTTCGCTTTGCCCCCTGTGAGTAGCCGTCGCCACACAGCCTCATCTTCTCAGCATAAACCCCGTCCGGATCCAGTTCCGGGTCGCCGCAAGGTCTCATCCTCCCACGCAGCTGTCTTCCTTGCGCCTCTTCAGAGAGGAGATCTCTCAGCCTCGTCTCCCGAGCCACTTCCCTCCGCTGTCACGCCAGCGCTTCGGGCCCGGCTCATCTCGGCTGTCGCCCCCTCCTCCTCGACGCGCTCCCCGACTGCTGTGTGCATCCTGAATCCAGACCTGGCGAACTCCATCCCGGAATCCATGCGAGCGGCTCCCCGACATCCTCCCAGGGGGTCCTCCGTTACCGCCCGGCGGGGAGAGGGAGGAGCAGAGTCCATGACAGCAGGCACCATCCAGCCTCCAGGTGACAGGCAAGTCTCGGTTTTTTCACATTCATCTGATGATTTGCTCTGTCAAACTCCTGGAGGTGGAGTTCGGGGTTCGCAGCTCCCTGAACTCCCACCACCTGCTGTAGCTGTAAACATTAATCCTGCATCCTCTGTGTCTGCCTCCGCTGAGCGGTCCCCGGTGCCAGGCCAACATCGTGGGATGAGGAGGGGGCCTGCGGTTCTGGACAGCCCGGTTCCGGTCCCGCAGCTACGCCGTGGACGGAGGCGGATGGCGGATTGCTAAGTGGAGCCTGCGCCAACGACCAAGCGTCCCCGGGTCTCCACGGAGGAGCGGTCCGGTCCAGTGGGACGAGGTTCTCCTGCCACCACTCCGTGTGGGCTGTCGGTGTGGACACCGGGGCCGGAGGACTCACAAGCTACGCTGTCCATCATGCCAGTTGCGGAGCCCGACGCAGCTGAGTGGGAGCCTGATGACGACCTCCTGACACTGGATCCCGGATCTTCGCAGTCCTGGACGGCGTCAGAACCCGAGATCAGGCAAGTGCTCTATCTCATCTTTCTTTTCCTCACTTTAGAGCACTTTAGCCTGTCTCTTGGGGAGATGAGCCGGGTGCAGCCGTCCGCTACGTCCGAGCTTATCTCGCCGGGTTCTGGCGCTGCCGGTGGTCCTGATCCCGGTTCTGTTTTCTCTCCTGAGCCTTCTCCCAGGGTTGCCAGCGAGGAGCTGCCATCACTCGTGGTGCTAGAGGGTCCAGGTTCGACGTCGGAGGTCAGTTCTGGTGCGGCGCCGGCCCAGTCGGGGTCCGACGAAGGTTCGCCTGAGACCCAATCGGGGTCCGACGTGGGTTCGCCTGAGACCCAATCGGGGTCCGACGTGGGTTCTGCTCCAGCGGTGTCCGGGTCCGATGAGGGAGCTGCGGATCTCCTGTCATCTGACCTTCGACCACCTCGTCGTCAGCTCTCCCCCAAGCCTCTTCCACTGGGGCCCGTTTGGACCTCTCCCTTTCCCCTACGGGCCTGGTGGTTGAGCGATGCGGGTCGGCCGCCAGAGGGCCTGCCGTGCCCGTTCGGCTCGCTTGTGCAGCCGCCCGACCCGCTAGACTGTCTGTTCGGCGATTTGGTTCGGCTTCCCGAGGAACTGTGTTTTCTGGCCTGGGGTTCGGGTAGGCCGCCGGAGCTGTTCCCTTCACCCCTGTTAGCGGTATGGACGCTGGGTGCTGGGAGACCCCCCGAACTGAATGTCTGTTGCTGTACTTGTGTTTGGGTGGGTACAGCTAAATTGTTATTTCTGTTCCACATTTAGCGTGATTTTCTTTTTTAGGTTTCCCCTCCTGTTTGAGGGATGGCTGTAATGTTCTATTTTTCGCCCTTGGGGGTTTTTTCCTCTCGTCTTGGGGTCCCCGGGGTTGATTTATTTTGTATTTGTCTGTACAGGGTTTGTGGAGTATTGTGTTTTTTTTTTTCTCTTCCCTGTGTGTGGGTTGTAATTCCTGCAATTATCCTCTGCCTGTATGGGTTTCTCCCTCGTTATATTTTATTGAGTATTGTGTTTGGGTTGTTTCCCTGGTACTCTATACTGGTTTATTGTCGATTTGTCCTTTTTCTCTTTCTGATTCTCTCCCTCCTGTCCTGCGCCCCATCCGCCCACCCTAGGTGGTGGTGGTGGTGGTGGTGGGGGGGGTGTCTCGGATGTTACGGGTCGTTCGGAGCCCGACCGTGAGGGGGAGGATCTGTCACAATGGGATGAGACACCGTGTCATCCGGCGTTCAGACCATATTCCTCCTCTACCCGGTCCTCTCCTTGACAGCGTCTCAGCGGGCTCCCAGCTGTCAGTGTTACGGGACGGCTGGAGCCCAATTATCCCTCATCAGCTGAGGCGCTGCTAATGGGTTTAAAAAGGAGCAGCTCCGATCATTCGGGGCTGTGACTTCGCTCACCATAGGCTGGAACCCCTTCGCCTGGCGCTAGCCTCCTGCCCTTCGTTCTGCAGTATTTGTGAGTGTTCTACTTGTATAAGTATTTGTGCCTTTTGGCCTCACAAGGCCGCATTCCTTTTCCCCTGTTCCCTATCCTAATAAAACATCGCAAACTCACTGGCTCGCCCTCGGCTCTCATTGTGTGGCTCGCGAGGGCCACACGTAACAAAGTGTGCAGTGTCTTCTGCACTGGCACATCAAACAATACAGTCTTTAGTAAATAAAATAATTGTTTTTGGTTACATTTTCTTAAAAATAACCCATTATTTTCTACGTCATGGATAAATGGTTTGTACTGTTGACTCTTTTCCCCCTTGTGTCTTAACAGACAAAATAGAAAATCATGATGCAAACACATAAGTCACCAAATTGTTTATTCCAATCAGCAGCAAATTCCAGATTGTTTAGAATGTGCAAGATTCAAACTGTAAGAAAACAAAACAAAACAAAACAAAACAAAAAACCCAACAACTAAGAATGGGTCACACATGCTGGCCACGCTTCCTCAATGAGAAGCAACTAGATGTGTCGCTCACACTGGTCCCGGTTCACCAGATCTTCACCAGATCTTCAGCCTGCATCTCTAAATAGTGACGCAAGGTCTGGTTTGGGTGGATCGTTTTCCTCTTGCCAAGACGAAAGACAGAAATGGGTGGTAGTTAATTAATGCAAGTTTAAAACATATTTGGGAAATACACTTGTTGCTAAAAGCCAGTGGTGGAATGTGACAAAAAAAGTACTTTGTTGTATTTAACCACAATTTTCATGTAGCTGAACTTCAGTAAAGCAGATTTTACAAGGGCTGGGTTACATTTAAAATCATTTGTTTTTACTGTGGCCTCAGTAATCAGAATGAGTTGATACCTTCAGTTGAATGGAATCTAGTACTTTAACTGAGGGTGTGCATCCCCGAGTATGGAGTCACTCAGTCAAAATATGTAATTTTTATCAATTAAAGTTTAGCCACCACTCTACCACTGCTGTGTCTCTTCTTGCCCTGGCTTCAAGTGTGGGTGGTGTTTTGTACTTGTATTGCTAAAATATAAAAGGAAGCACTACAGTGGGTCTCAAATATTTGTAATGTGTCCTGTTATTATAATACTGCATGAGTTTATTGACGATAGACTATAAACTATACATATAAACTAAATTATAATGGTGACTGAACAACTGCCATTCCCCAAAGTGCAAGATACACTATTATGAATATAACTCATAAAAATCACACAAGTGATCTGACAAAAAAAATAAAAATAAACCAGCGGTTCTTAAACAGTGGTTAATATTGGATGTCCCATTCATTTTCAGTTATTTTGTAATTAATATTCACACAAATAAATCTCAGTTCTGTCCCTTTCATATTAAGTGGAAATTGTGCTTCTTCAGTTTTGGCACTTTATCTGTATACTTTAACTTAAAAAGCAAAGGATTTGAGTACTTTGTCCACCACTACTAAAAACAACAGGGTGTGCAACTTTACTATGCCTTATCACTCATAACCACTGCTGTGTCGTGCTGCACTGCCGATGTCAAAGCAGATGCTGGTCGGACTCTAGAACAAAAATACACACAACTTAAGTACATGCACAGCACAAAAGTGCAACATGTAAAAAACACCTTTTTAACCAGGATTATCACTAGTTTATTTCATCAAATGTTGTCGACACAAGCGCAGGATACAAGGAGAGCACGGAGCACGGAGTTAGTATTGATGGCTAACTAGCTAGCTCATTGTTTGCATACAGGAGACAATGTTGTTTGTTCAAAGTGAACTTTCCACTGCTGGGATAAATAACATAAAAGATGCATAATATCACATCATATCACATCACTCACCATCATCTATATCCTAATATCACAGCTTTCAACTGCTGAAGTTGGGTGCTTCCGTGGCCATAAATTCATTTCGGGTGGCTCTGTCAAGTTCCCTCTGGATTCTCTCATCATCTGATAGGCACAGAGAACTCTACTGGACTGCAATGTTGATTTCTGTGGGTCTGATTTCTGTGAAGCCCTTCAACAGTATCATTGTTGTGTTTATACTGACGCTTGCTTGGTGGCTCATGGACGAGTCTTTGCAAATGGTGGCTCGAGATTCTGTAATTCAGCATTAAGACGTTGCTCTCATGATGTTACGCCTGGACCAATCATTTTCACGTCAGAACGGAACGCTTAGAACCACTCTTGAGCAGTCCTGAAAAATCGGGACCAAAACCATTACAGTTCCTAATGGAAAAGCCTACAAAGCATGTCGAAATGAAATGAATAGGGCCAAACAGGTACTAGTGAAAAAGGGGCTTTTGTGGCACATTTGGTATTGTTCCGGTCGACTTTTATCCCAGATCCGGCAAACAGGAGTAGACCACTCTGTTGCTGTTATTCCATGCAGTATTAGAGTTGGAACATTCATGAATGATTTGTTTGAGTGTACTAGTTTTTTGGAGTGAACAAACTGTACTGAATCATTTACCTTAATTGAATGAGTCACTTAAGAAACAGCAGCCATTTCATCCTGTTAGATATTCCCCATATTAACAATGGGCAACATGGATGTGGGGAAGCACACACCATGTGGCGTCATCGCGCCGTGCCTATATTAGGACTAACGGTGAGAGTCATCCTCTTTGGCGCTCTGCCTCCGTGACAGCTAGAGCCTATACTGGCTTGAGGTTAGCTTGCTAGCTCACACTGCACATGTGCTGTTTACAGTGATCCCTCGCTACTTCGCGCTTCACCTTTCGCGCCCTCAGTGCATTGCAGATTTTTCAAAAATATTCATCAAAAATTCAAAATTGAGAAATAATGGGCGGGCGCTAGCAGAAGGCAGGGAGACTACATTAGAACATCAGGTATTAACACGGAGAGCCTGCACAACTCAAAATCCACCTCTCTGTTCGCTGTTCTCATGTTGGCTCGGCTCGGGAATCTCGCAAGCTGATTGGCCGAGACGTTTTACCCAGCATCTCTCCCTGCCGAGCGCCCACCCAGCGAAGGAAGACCGCATTCATTGCTCTTTATCGCTCGTGTTGCTTAGTCTCGCCACGTGGAACTTTTTGCTGTTCTCTTGTGCCATTTTGTGCGAAATAGTCTTCCCGTCGAGCCACTACGCCGCCTCCTGCAGCTTCTCCAGCTCTATCGGAAGCTGCCCTCGACGATCCTGCGCCTCTAGCACCTGACGATCAGGCGTCACCTGAGGAGCAGTAAAGCTCTCATTAACCTGTGCAGTAAATCATCTTCATTACGTATCTTGTTATAAGAATAAAAGAGTTGTAAAATCATATTTATGTACACTTTATTTACATCTACGTATGTATGTACACTTACACACACACACGTATCATATGAGAGAGAGAGTGAGAGAATGAACGTACGTATTATTTATGGGTGACGTCATTAGGGGTGACGCTACTTCGCGGTTTTTCACTTTTCGCGGTCGGTTCTGGAACCCATTAACCGCGATAAGTGAGGGATCACTGTATAACTATTGTGTCTTGCAATAAAGTTTGAGTGTGGTACAACTTCTACCTCCACTGTCCTGTTTCCAGACATGACAATTGGCAATGAGGAGAAAAGTTGGTCTTCTGGAGGAAAATTAACTGTTTTCCTGAAGATGGACCCGTATCTGGAAAAGGGCAGGTTATTCCCACGACCATTCCTTGACACCCCAGGTGAGCCGCCCATCCCATGGCCTTGTTGGTTTAAGGGGTGCCAGCCATATGTGTCGGCTAGGTTCCTAGCTAATGCTGGCAAAAGTTGTCTACATGCTGGGATATATTATTGCCTTGGCTTCGAGAGACAGTGGGTGTTGAATGCACTGGGCCCTGCAGAGACCTTCAGCGAATGCGATGCTTTGATGGGTGCACGTTTCACTGCCCCACAGAATGTGATGGCCCAGAGGTTTGTGTTTTACCGGCACAGACAGCGAGAGGATGAGATGTTCATACAGTAAGTAGATGCCCTTCACTGTTTGGCTAGCACGTGCGAGTTCAGGCACACTTAGGACAGGACAATACTGTCATGGTTGAAGTGGTATGCCGTGAATCTGTCATTGCAGTACACGTTGCAGAAGGGGCTGGACAACCTGACAGTGGCAGACACGGTGAAATGGCTACAGGTGATGCTGCTGAAGGCGCTGCACCTCCTATCGGAGATGGAGGTGATGGAATTGTTGTTTGAGCTGGAGATAATGCCCCAGGTGCAGTCGCAGCTAATGGGCGCTGGCCCGTGCTTCACACAGCCAACTCTGCTGGCATGGATGGTTGCTCCGGTTGCTGAGCCTGCCGACCCCACACCTACTCGGGAGGGCCCCGAGGCCAACACGACGGGAGAGAAGTACACCATAGCGCAACAACCCAGGAGTAAACTCAGTTTGGATGACGACGACTTGAGTCCGCTGCACTCAGACGTGGAAGCAACCACTCTCTACCTCACACCGCATGCTGAGCAGAACCCAGCAGAACCACATCAGCCACAAGAGCCCCAGTCCACAGCCACACAGGACCCGGAGTCAATCTCCGCACAGCACGAGCGTTCTCGAGCTGCAGCATCATCGCGGGAAGGAGAGTGTGATTTCCCGGATGTGGGTACAGCCGTAGATCAGAACATAGAGAGAGAACACAGCACAGAGAGAGAACACAGCACGGAGAGAGAGCACAAACTGGACTCACCTCCGATCCTCGTCTGGCATGCACTTCAAGGAGCCGTCGTGGAACCGCAGGAGAGGGAGTTCGTGGAGACAGGGGACCCCAGTGAACGACGACAACCCGGTGCTCGTCCCATCGCCGATGACAGGTACACATCACCACGATCACAACCAGTACCAGGAGAGAGAGGGCAGAAGCCAAACTCATCTCGCATCCTCACAAAGTATCAGCCTCAGGGAACCACCGCAGCACAGCAGGACAGGGAGTTTGTGGCCCAGCAGGACCAAGCAGAGCATTGCCAACTGAGGGCACTTCCGTCCGCCGGTGTGAGTGGCACGCCACCACAGCAGCAACCAGCATCAGAGATGAGAGAGCAGCAGCACCGAGCGCAGCCAAACAGATCGTCCCTCGCACTGCTTAATTGGGTTCGGGTCCAATGATCCCACCGCTTGGACCCGCAGACAGTCCCGTCATTGCAGATGAAAATCACCACACAAAAGAGGCCAGCCACTGTCCACATGGCTGATGGTAAAAGATAGCACAGCAGCCGTCTGCGAAAGGTAAGAGCAGCTGCCTCAGATCAAGATGCAGTGCTGGAGCCAACCCAGCTGGTTTGGGACCCCAGCTGGGACGTTGCTGACAAGCAAACCATGACTCCAGTGAGATGGCACCCAGGTCTGCTGCAGCTGGCACCTTCAGGGGCACCCACCTCGGGCAAAACTGAGGCCCCTGAAGGTGAACTGGAGTGTTGACTTAGAGGTAGAGCATCTGCCCCACAACCGGGAGGTCGGTTTTCAAGTCCTGGCTTGGTCATGCCAAAGACCATATAAAAATGGAACTTCCTGCCATCCAGCTTGGTGCTCAGCAAAAATGGAATGAAGGAGGGAAATCTGGGCGGCAGTGGCTCAGGAGGTAGAGCGGGTCATGCAATAACTAGAGGGATGGTGGTTCGACTCCCGCTCTCCCCAGCCATCCTGCCGTTGTGTCCCTGGGCAAGACACTACCTACCTTGCCTTAAGTGTCCATGACACCGGGTATGAATGTGTATAAATGTTCGGTAGTGGTCAGAGAGGCTGTTGGCATGGATTGGCAGCCATGTTTCCATCAGTCTGCCTCAGGGGAACTGTGGCTACAGTAGTAGCTTACCAGTATCCATGTCTGTCTGGAGTGAATGAATAATGGACTCACTGTAAACACTTTGAGATGTCACTTGACATGTAAAGCGCTGTATAAATCTAATCCATTATTATTATTATTATTATTATTATTATTATTATTTTATTATTAACTGTTAAAATGACTCTGTTTTGAAATGCTTAGGCAGAGCATGGTTGTAACATAGTGGTAGAATAACCCACTCAATCATGCAGGATGTTACCAGCAGTCTACCCAGTTGCCCAGGTTCTTACTGGTTTAAAGTAAAGTGTTCATAATGTTTTGGGTTTTTCAGCGGTTGGTGTGTGTGGTGGTGGTGGGATAAATGTTAGATATTCCCCATATTAACAATGGGCAGCATGGATGTGGACACGCATGCACCATGCAAAGTCATCGCGCCGTGTTTATATTGGGAGGACTAATGGCGGGAGTTGTCCCCTTTGGCGCTCTGCCTCTGTGACAGCTAGAGCCTGTACTAGCTTGAAGTTAGCTTGCTAACTCACACTGCACACGTGCTGTTTATGACATATTGTTCGGCCCAGGAAACACGCACGCAGGCTCAGGCAGATTTGAAAGCTTTATTCAACAACAGTGTTACGTGTATGAATGCGTGTGTGAGAGATGAGTGTGTAATGTGGGTGGAGGATGCAGGTCAGGACAGAGCAGCACGCCGTGCGGCCAGGCAACCCTATGAATGAGAGGAGAACAGGGATTAGCTGGGCAGCCACACAGGAGAGTGACAGAGTTCTGTGCTTACTTGTAGTACTGCGGTGGCTGGCGTTGGCAAGGTCCCAAGCCTGGGAGACAGCGTCCTGCTGTCCGGGATGAAGCGGCAAGGCAGAGGAGCGGCAAGATGAAGGGGAGTGAGTCTGCCGCCGAGAGATCCACCTGTGCACAGGGGAAAGCTGACAGGAGAAGGTAAGGTAATAATAGACAGCTTATGTGCCGTGATGATAAGTCAGCAGGCCTGGAGGACAGGATGCTGCTGTGAGTTGAGTACGCAGGGAGACAGACGGCTCCAGGCTGCAGCTCAGGGCAGGATGGAATAAATAGCTGCGCATTAACGAGGAGCAGGTATGCGCGCAGCTGAGGTGGAAGCCCGTGAGCTGTGGGTGATGACAGTTTATAACTGTTGTGTCTTGTAATAAAGTTTGAGTTCGGAACAACTCCTGCCTCCACTGTCCTGTTTCCAGACATAGCACATCCCCCACTTCCGAATCATATACACATCATTGACTGATAGCTCTCCTGGCCTTCTACAGCCTATTACACCCTTGCAAACCTGGAGCTCTGGAAGCAGCTGCTTTTATTGGACAAGTCGTTCATGAAAGGCTCCTCCTGCCTGGTCTGCAGGCAAGGAAGTAAATAATGGATGGATTCAAGACGACAAAATGAAGCAGAAAAAGTGATTTTAAAGTGAGAAATATATCATTTAGTTGCTGAATTTATTTTTATTTGACACACATCTGCTCCTTTAAAAATTTTTAGTTGATTCAGTTCAACAGTGGAAAAAAAATTGCGTGCGACCTGCCCAAAATGCGTCACAAAGCTTTCCACATAAACAGTGAATGGGGAGCGCCAGAGTGGAAAAAAAAATGCCAAGAGTGGTTTTCTTTCAGCCATCTCAGAAGGGTAACACCACCTCCCACTTCGGATCAAGAGACCGCAACCGAGTCGACCCATCCAGTTTGCGATCCAGACTGGGACTTCACCAATGAGCAGGTCGTAACTCCAGCAGGGCACCCTCCAGAACTGCCCGAGCTGGTGCAACCAGGGCCACATCCAGCACGGGCCCGACGGAGGCCCCGCTGAGTTCAAAAAACTGTGTTAATGACTTTCCAGTTCATAAGTAGCTAGCGTGTGGTCCATTCCACAGCAGAATAACCCCACAGGGTCATGCGGGTACACCAGCAGTCTACCAGGTTGCCCAGTTAGAAATGTTGTGGTTGTCATGCTTAATATGGTTCTCTATACTGGCCTGTTTGACCCAGTCATGTGTGTCTTTCAGCTCTATATTAGCCTGTGTAAGAACATTTAATTAACTATAAGGTACAAATATTATTTGATTTAGACTTAGAGGTAAGTAAGTAAGTAAAATTTATTTATATAGCACTTCTCAGAAATAATCACAAAGTGTTTCACAATAAAATAAAACAAACAATCACAAATACAACAACTAGAAAAGCACTCGGAGAGCGCAGACCTCCGCCAAGCGCTACAGTTCCCCCCATACAGTGTTTGTGTGTACGTTTTCAGATTCCTTGACCATGAAAACATATGACTAGCAACTGGATTGACAATGATAGGATTAGTGGTTGAGTAGTTATTCACGAAAATGACATTTTGCGTAATGGCGGCCACAGTTCCGCCCATACAGTGTTTGTGTGTACATTTTCAGATTCCTTGACCACGAAAACATATGACTAGCAATTGGATTGACAATGATAGGATTAGTGGTTCAGTAGTTATTCACGAAAATGGCATTTTCCGTAATGGCGGCCACAGTTCCCCCCATACAGTGTATGTGTGTACGTTTTCAGATTCCTTGGCCATGAAAACATATGACTAGCAATTGGATTGACAATGATAGGATTAGTGGTTGAGTAGTTATTCACGGAAATTACATTTTGCATAATGGCGGCCACAGTTCCGCCCATACAGTGTTTGTGTGTACGTTTTCAGATTCCTTGACCACAAAAACATATGACTAGCAATTGGATTGACAATGATAGGATTTTGTGAAGCGGCTGGGATGAGAATCAGCACCTCCAAGTCCGAGTCCATGGTCCTCAGCCGGAAAAAGGTGGATTGTCCTCTCCGGGTTGGGGACAGGCTCCTGCCCCAAGTGGAGGAGTTTAAGTATCTTGGGGTCTTGTTCACGAGTGAGGGGAGAATGGAGCGAGAGATCAACAGATGGATTGGAGCAGCATCTGCAGTGATGCGGACGTTGTACCGGTCTGTTGTGGTGAAGAGGGAGCTTAGTTCTAAGGCAAAGCTGTCGATTTACCAGTCAATCTACGTTCCTAGTCTCACCTATGGTCACGAGCTTTGGGTAATGACAGAAAGAACGAGATCGCGGATACAAGCGGCTGAAATGAGCTTTCTCCGTAGGATTGCTGGACTCACCCTCAGAGATAGGGTGAGGGCTCAGTCATCCGGGAGAGGCTCAGAGTAGAACCGCTGCTCCTCCACATTGAAAGGAGTCAGTTGAGGTGGTACGGGCATCTGATTAGGATGCCTCCTGGACGCCTCCCACTTGAGGTGTTTCAGGCACGTCCCACTGGGAGGAGACCCCGGGGCAGACCCAGGACTCGGTGGAGAGACTATGTCTCCCAGCTGGTCTGGGAACGCCTTGGTATCCCCTCTGAAGAGCTGGAGCAGGTGGCTGGGGAGAGGGAAGTCTGGGCTTCTCTGCTTGAACTGCTGCCTCCGCGACCCAGACCTCCGGAAAAGCGGTAGAAGATGGATGGATGGATGGATGGATGATAGGATTAATTCAATTCAATTCAATTCAACTTTATTTATATAGCGCCATTTCACAACAACAGTCATCTCATAGCACTATCAACTGTAGGGGGGACCCCCACAGTTGCAGAAAGACCCCAGCAATCAGGCGATCCCCTGTGAGCAAGCACTTGGCGACGGTGGAGAGGAAAAACTCCCTTTTAACAGGAAGAAACCTCCAGCAGAACCAGGCTCAGGGAGGGGCAGTCATCTGCTGCGACTGGCTGGGGGGTGAGGGGATAGAGAAGAAGAAAAGAACAGACATGTAGAGAGCAAACAGCACGATGGGGACTCAATCTATGGGAGAGAACAAACAAATGTTAATGACCAGCAAAAAAAAAATATTTCATAGAGAGTGAGGAAACGAGTGAGGCCCAGTGCATTACTGGAGGTCCCCCGGCTGACTAAACCTATTAGCAGCATAACTAAGGGAGGGTTCAGAAACACATGATCCCTCCCTAATTGTAGGCTAGATCAAAAAGGTAGGTTTTAGCCCTATTCTTAAAAACAGAGATCGAGTCTGACTCCCGAATCCAGATTGGCAGCTGATTCCACAGGAGAGGAGCTTGATAACTGAAGGCTCTGCCTCCCATTGTACTTTTGGAGATTCTAGGTATTACAAGTAATCCTGCATTTTGGGAGCGTAGTGCTCTGTTAGGATAATACGGTAGTATCAGATCTTTTAAATAAAAAGGAGCCTGATTGTTTAGAGCTTTGTAAGTGAGAAGAAGGATTTTAAACTTAATTCTAAACTCTATGGGAAGCCAATGAAGGGAGGCCAGAACCGGAGAGATATGATCTTTCTTTCTAGTACCTGTTAAAACTCTTGCTGCAGCATTCTGGATCAGCTGAAGACTTTTTAAAGATGTTTTAGGACAGCCTGATAATAAAGAATTACAATAATCTAATCTCGAGCTAACAAAAGCGTGGATCAGCTTCTCAGCATCACTCTGAGACAAGATGCTCCTAATCTTGGCAATATTACGCAAATGATAGAAGGCAGTCTTAGAAACAAATTTAATATGTGAATTGAAGGACAAATCCTGATCAAAAATAACTCCAAGGTTCCTCACAGAGCTATTAAGAGAAAGAGTAACTGCGTCCAAACTGAAAGTTTGATTTGGAAAGGAATTTCTAAGGTTTTTTGGACCAACAAGAATGACTTCAGTCTTATCTGAATTTAATAGCAGGAAATTACAAGTCATCCAAGCTTTGATTTCCTTAAGACAGGCTTCTAACTTGGCTAATTGATTAGTATCATCTGGCTTCATTGACAGGTATAATTGTGTGTCATCTGCATAACAATGAAAATGTATACAGTGCTTTCTAATAATGTTGCCTAACGGAAGCATATATAAACTAAAAAGAGTAGGGCCTAGCACAGATCCCTGTGGAACTCCATGACTAAGCTTTGAGCTGAAAGAAAACTCATCATTTACATGAACAAACTGGAACCTATCAGATAAATAAGATCTAAACCACTGCAACGAAGTTCCATTAAGTCCAACATAGTGTTCTAATCTATCAAGTAGAATATTATGATCAATAGTATCAAAAGCTGCACTAAGATCTAAAAGGACAAGTACAGAAACTAGTCCATTATCAGATGCAATGAGGAGGTCGTTAGTGACCTTCGCTAAGGCTGTTTCAGTACTATGATGGATTCTAAACCCAGATTGAAACTCTTCAAGTAAACCATTTCCCTGCAGGTGGTCAAATAATTGCGTAGCAACAACTCTTTCTAAGATTTTTGAAATGAAAGGGAGATTAGAGATTGGTCTATAGTTAGCTAAAGCTCCTGGATCTAGCGTTGGCTTTTTGAGTAAGGGTTTAATTACAGCCGTTTTAAAAGCCTGCGGTACATGGCCTAAAGTTAATGAAGAATTGATTATATGAAGAATAAAGCTACCAATAAGTGGGAAGACTTCTTTAAATAACCTGGTAGGAATAGGATCTAAAAGACAAGTTGAAGGTTTGGATGAGGAAACTACTTTGTCTAACTCACAAAGGTCGATTGGAGTAAACTCATCAAGACAGACATCAATGGGCTGCACGGTGGCGCAGTGGTTTAGCACTGTGGCAGCACAGTTTTACCCTCGGCCGGGGGATCGCGGGGATCATGAGGTCGTGGGTTCGATCCCAGCCCCCGACCAACAGTGAGCTGTGTGGAGTTTGCATGTTCTCCCCGTGTTGCGCGGGTTTACTCCGGGATTTCTCCGGTTTCCTCCCGCACACCAAAAACATGTAGGTTTAGGGCGCTCACGCACGCAGCGACCAGCAGCCGGTGGCTTGTCACCAGACTGCAAACCAAGTCTACCTACGGGTACAAATAAGTAACAAAAAAAAAAAAATAAAAAATAGAAGGAGTTGTAGTAGTTACAGTATTTAAGTTAACTGTGGGAAGAATCTGATTGATTTTATCGCTGATGGATGAAATTTTATTATTGAAAAAGTTCATAAAGTCCTGACTAGTAAGCTCTAAGGGGATGCTAGGATTGACAGAGTCCTGACTCTTTGTCAACCTGGCTACAGTACTGAAAAGAAACCTGGGATTATTCTTGTTCTCTTCTATTAATGCAGAGTAATAACTCGTTCTAGCTTTTCTAAGAGATTTTTTATAAATTAAAAGATGATTTCTCCAAGCTAAATAGATTTCATCTAAATTAGTAGAGCGCCATTTTCTTTCTAATTGACGAGTCTTCTGTTTTAAGCTACGAGTTTCTGTGTTGAACCAAGGAGTTAAAAATCTCTGATTAGACTTTTTCTTTTTTAAGGGGGCCACCAAGTCTAGAGCCTGATGCAGAGAAGCTGAAACACTATCCACCATGTTATCAATTACAGAAGGAGCAAGCTGTCTATAGCTTATTTCCGTTGTGTTGACACATGGCATAGAGGAAACAATCTGCATAAATTTGGAAACAGCATCATCTGAGAGGCATCTACTGTGATAATATTTTTCTTTAGGAGCCAGATAGTCAGAAATAGTAAAATCAAAGGTTAACAGACAATGGTCTGACAGTACAGGGTTATGAGGAGACACTACAAGATTTTCTATTTCTATGCCATATGTCAGAACAAGGTCCAATGTATGGTGGAGGTAATGAGTAGAATTTCCTACTTTCTGAGAAAACCCAATCGAGTCTAATATTGAATTAAAAGCCACATTAAGGCAGTCACTATCTACATCCACATGTATATTAAAGTCCCCTACTATAATTATTCTATCAGATTTCAACACTAAATCAGCTAAGAAATCAGCAAATTCGGATAAAAATTCTGAATAGGTTGATGGGGGACGATAAACAATGGCAAATAAAATTGGGTTTAACCTGAAATTGCTAAAGTGCCCAATACTGAGGACCAGGCCCTCAAAGGAATTATAACATGTTTTTTGCTTTACATTAACTAGTAATTTGGAATGGTAAATTGTTGCTACTCCTCCTCCACGACCAGAACTTCTGGGATTTTGACAGTTTACATAACCAGAGGGGGTTGATTCATTTAAACCAACATAATCCTCTTGTCCTAACCAAGTCTCTGTAAGGGAAATTAAATCAATCTGATGATCAATTAACAGATCATGGACTAACAGAGACTTGGGAGTTAGAGACCTAATATTTAACAAACCACATTTAATTTTTAAATTATGAGGAGGAACAGAGGCCAAATCATTCAATTTAGAGGCTTTATGTTTAATTTGAGTTTTACCAATATTTTGCTTTATCACTTTGGGATGCTTATACATTATATTTTTATTCACTTTGGAGGGAACAGACAACGATTCTCTGATGGGGAAGACAGGGGCTAAACTGAGGGGTGGCGGATGAAGAGGAGCTGCAGAGAGGCGTGTAAGACTGCGACTCTGCTTCCTGGTCCCAACTCTGAGTAGTCATGGTTTTGGAAATTTGGATAAAAAAGATGCCAGATTGTTAGATAAATGAGAAGCACCATCCAAAGTGGGATGAATGCTGTCTCGTCTCATAAGACCAGGTTTTCCCCAAAAAGAGCTCCAATTGTCAATGTAGCCCACGTCATTTTTAGGACACCACACAGACAGCCAGCGGTTCAAGGATGACGAGCGACTAAACATGTCATCACTGGTCAGATTGGGGAGGGGTCCAGAGAATACTACAGTGGCAGACATCGTTTTTGCAAAGTCACACACCGATTCTATATTAAGTTTCGTGACTTCCGACTGCCGGAGACGGATGTCATTAATGCCGGCGTGAATAACAATTGTGGAATATTTACAGTTACTTTTAGCCAGCATTTTCAAATTTGACTCGATGTCGCCTGCTCTGGCCCCAGGAATGCATTGGACTATGACCGCTGGAGTCTCTAGGTTCACGTTTCTGACTACAGAGTCGCCAATGATCAGAGTTTTTTCCTCAGCGGGTGTGTCGCTGAGTGGGGAAAAACGATTAGAAACGTGAACAGGTTGGTGGTGTACCGGGGCTTTGCGACTAAGCTTCCTTCTCACCGTCACCCACCCAGTCTCCTCGCTGCTGAGGAGAGCCGGGGAACCGCTGACAGGGGGGCCTAAGCTAGCTAGCTCCGCTGCAGCTAATGGGCGTCCGTCGAGATTAACTGGCGCAGACGGTGTTTCAATGCAGCGGAGCCGGGATTCCAAATCAGACAACCTCGCCTCGAGCGCCTCAAAAAGACAACATTTATTACATTTACCGTTATCACTAAAAGAGGCAGAGGTGTAGCTAAACATCTGACAGAGAGAGCACACCAGAGGAGAGGAAAGAGAGGTAGTAGCCATAGCTAGTGGCTAGAGAGCTGGAGAGCAAACCACACAGGCAGACAGCAAAACAGGAAGTGACGATACGTTACCACAAGGAAGTGACGATCCCTCACCTGATTAGTGGTTCAGTAGTTATTCACGAAAATGGCATTTTCCGTAATGGCGGCCACAGTTGCCCCCATACAGTGTATGTGTGTACGTTTTCAGATTCCTTGGCCATGAAAACATATGACTAGCAATTGGATTGACAATGACAGGATTAGTGGTTCAGTAGTTATTCACGAAAATGGCATTTTCCATAATGGCGGTTTTCTTCTGGACGGTGATCCGGATCATCCCCAAAATTTAATCAGTTATTCCTTGTACCATTTCCAACAACGCCTGAAAGTTTCATCGAAATCCGTCCAAAACTTTTTGAGTTATCTTGCTAACCAACAGACAGACAGACAAACAGACAGACAGACAAACCCCGGCAAAAACATAACCTCCTGGCGGAGGTAATAAAGGCATTAAAAACAGGTATAAAGACATTAAAAACATAAAAACCATAATACATAATCAAACTAAAAAGCCTGTTTAAACAGAAATGTCTTCAGCTGCTTTTTAAAAGCGTCAACATAGTCTACTGAGTGCAAAGACAGTGAGAGAGCATTCCACAATTTTGGTGCCACTGCCTGAAAGGCTCTATCACCTCGAGTTTTGAAATGGGTTCAAGGGACAGCCAGTAAAAGTTGATCTGAGGATCTCAAGAGACCGTGAGGGGTTGTACACTTTAAGCAGCTCGGTGATATATTTAGGGACCTGGTCAGGAATAGCTCTAAAAGGCGCCTATGGCTGCCGTGTCATTGGATGCGCCTAATGTGCGCGCCCAATGTCAAGTCAAATTCCTTGTGTGTTTACTTGTAAATATACTTGGTAATAAAGCTGATTCTGATTCTGATTCTGATTCTAAAAACAAGAACTAAAATTTTAAATTGAATCCTAAAATCAAGTGGGAGTCAGTGAAGTGCTGCTAAAACTGGTGTAATGTGAGCCCTTTTCTTAGTGTGCGTTAAAAGTCTAGCAGCTGAATTTTGAACAACCTGGAAGCACTGAAGATGTTTTTGGCTCAGACAGGTAAAAAGACTATTACAACAGTCTAAGCGAGAAGAAATAAAAGCATGTATAATCATCTCAAGTTCCGCCTTTGACACCAGGGTTCTCAACTTAGAAATATTCTTCAGGTGGAAGAAACAATTTCTAATTAATTGATTACTGTGGTGCTCAAGAGACATACTGTAGCTGAGTCAAAACTAACACCAAGATTCCGAAGACTCGCCTGGACAGAGGAACCTAGGGTACCCATGTGGTGCTTAATAAGTGAAATCTTGTTTTCAGGAGCGATAATTAATGTCTCTGTCTTGTCTGAGCTAAGCTGTAAACAGTTTGCACTTAACCACTGTTTGATGTTAGATAAGCAGTTAGTTAAAGATGACAGCATGTAAAACTCAGACTCTTTAAAGAACAATACAACTGAATATCATCAGCGTAAATATAAGAAATATCTTTGAACTGGCTAATTATCCGTCCCAGTGGCAAAATGTATATTAGAAATAAAATGGGTCCTAAAACTGAGCCCTGTGGTACCCCACATGAATACAGTGCTATTTCAGAAAAGATCTGATTCACGGACACGTTAAAGGTTCTTCCGGTGAGGTACGATGAGAACCATTTTAAAACAGAACCAGACAGCCCTAGCTCTTTTAGTCTGTTGATCATTATACAGTGATCAACAGTATCAAAGGCAGAAGAAAGATCCAATAAAACCAGAACTGTGTATTTACCAATGTCAGCCGCCATCATAACGTCACTGGAGACAGGCTCAGCGTGATTGTTGTGACTTTGTTACAGTTTTTGGAATGCATAATGCATGAACTCTCTCAGCTGACTTATTGAGTTTTACCTTGGGTTAGCTGTAACTCAAAGGTGGTGATTCACAGTGGGTTGGAGGTTCTGGATGAAGAGAGTCTTGAAATTGTGGTCTTCTTCCATCCGTGGTGTATTCTGGTAGATTCAAAATATGCAAGAAGGAGTCGCTGGTAGAAGGCCTGTGGAGGCTCTGAGCAACCTTGCTTCACAGTCAGGGCTGCCGATAGCCCTGATTGTAGGCAGTCATTGGAGAATTCCTTTTCAATGACTTCGTAGAGTAGCATGCCGTCTGTCCTGATGTCTGTTGGCTGTCTGTCTATAAATTTTGATACCGACCTGTTAGATGTTAGTTTAATCAAATAGATGCGATCGGCGACCGTAGCATCAGGGTACTTGCGTAGGTAGTAATCAATGTCTTGTAAATAGGCTTTGGTATCAGGTGAACCTGTAGGACCTGGATCAAATTTCGTAAGATTTCGCATGATCTTGTCAAGGTCGTGGTCTGAAGGGGCACACACACGCTGTCCACGTGATCGTCCATACTCAAAACGGGAATCGGGCGATGGAGCACGGCGGAAGTCCCAGTCTTTATGTGCTTCCCGTAGGATCAGTTGACATTCCTTGTAGTCACACTTCATGTTTTCAAGTTGACCTTCAACTCTTCTGAGTTCCTTCTTCGTGTCCTGAACGGCACCTTCAAGTTCACTGTCCCCTTGGCGAAGCAAGTCATTGTCATGGGTCAACCGTTGCTTTCTTGATTCCGCCTGGTCCAAATCTCGTAACGTGTCATCAAGTTGAGCTTGTGTATTGTCGTTTTTATTTTGAGATTGGTCCAGTTTTTCCATTAGTGATTTGTTCTCTTCCTCGAGAGAGAGGATTGTTGATTGTTGATTTTCTAGCTCGTTCTCAGCTACTTTTAATCTCGCGACTAATGCTCGCGTGAACTTACCTAACACGCTGGGGCGATTCTTTCCTTCTGGTGGCTTTTCAGTGTAGTCATCCAAAAGGTCTTCAGTGAGTTGCTTCAGATCTGTGGGCTGCGTTTTCTTGACCCGTGTTGTGAAGCTAGATATAAAATCAGAAGCCCATCCTTCCAATGTTGCTTGAAGGTCTTCCAGTTTGGTAAATCGGTCGGTTGTCTGTTGACCCGTCATGTCTTACCCTTTGTTGTTAGCTAGCTTAAAAATCAGTTTGTTGATTATAGCTAAATTTGCTAGTCAAGGGTTAACCTTGAGTGTTATTTTATAATACTGTTAGTTGTAAGCTCCTTTTAGAGCTCCTTTTAGAGGGGCATGCTTAAAGGAGCCACGCATGATCTGGATGAGTACACGGACACTGTGAACTCATATATCCACTTTTGTGAAGAGAACATTCTTCCATCACGCACCAGGGTGAGTTACTCTAATGACAAACCCTGGTTCACAGCTAAGCTCAGACAGATCAGGAAGGAGAAGGAAGCAGCGCTGAAAAGTGGAGACAGGGACTGCTACAGGGAGGTTAAATACTGGTTTAACAGAGAGCTGAAGAGGGCTAAATCTCTATACTCAGAGAGACTCCAGCAGCAGTTCACTGCTAATGATTCGGCTTCCGTGTGGAGAGGACTGAGGCAAATCACCAACTATCGACCTAAGGCTCCTAAAGGTCAGGATGACAAAGCCCTTTGTCAGAGACTGTCCCAACACTATGCCCGTTTTGACACCTCGTCATCTATGTCCAACTCCCCCCCTCCCTCCAGCTCCACAGCCTCCACATTCCCTACTTCATTTAAGGCACCCCCCCCCCCCCTCCTCCCCCCCTCCCCTTATCATCAGTGAGCAGGATGTGCTCAAACAGTTCTCCAGACTGAACCCGCGCAAGGCCCCCGGCCCAGACGGCGTGTCTCCCTCCACCCTGAGACTCTGTGCGAAACAGCTGGCTCCTGTATTCACAGACATTTTTAACACCTCCCTTAAGTTATGCCACGTGCCATCCTGCCTCAAATCCTCCACCATCATCCCTGTCCCCAAGAAGCCACGGATCACTGGACTTAATGACTACAGACCTGTAGCGCTCACCTCTGTAGTCATGAAGTCCTTTGAGCGCCTGGTCCTGTCCCACCTCAAGTCCATCACCACCCCTCTCCTGGACCCGCTGCAGTTTGCCTACCGAGCCAACAGGTCTGTAGACGATGCAGTCAACCTGGCCCTCCACTCCATCCTGCAGCACCTGGACTCCCCGGGAACCTACGCCAGGATCCTGTTTGTGGACTTCAGCTCCGCATTCAACACCATCCGCCCCGCTCTGCTCCGGGACAAGCTGTCCCTGCTCAACGTGCCTGACTCCCTCTGCAGGTGGATCATCGACTTCCTGACGGACCGGAGGCAGCATGTGCGGCTGGGAAAGACTGTCTCAGACTATACTAGCATCAGCACCGGATCACCCCAGGGCTGTGTACTTTCCCCCCTACTCTTCTCCCTTTACACCAACTCCTGCACCTCCAGCCACCAGTCTGTCAAGTTGATCAAGTTTGCGGACGACACCACCCTCATCGGGCTCATCTCCAACGGCAACAAGTCCGCCTACAGGAGAGAGGTGGCCCAGCTGGCGTCCTGGTGCAGCAATAACAACCTGCAGCTGAACGCTCTGAAGACAGTGGAGATGATTGTAGACTTCAGGAAAGTCACTACTCCTCTGCCCCCCCTCACCCTCTCAGGCTCTCCCATCACCACTGCTGATTCCTTCCGCTTCCTAGGCACTACCATCACCAGGGACCTCAAATGGGAGCTGACCATCAGCTCACTCATCAAAAAAGCCCAGCAGAGGATGTTCTTCCTGCGGCAGCTGAGGAAGCTCAAGCTACCCACCAAGATGTTAGTGCAGTTCTACACAGCCATCATCGAGTCCATCCTCACCACCTCCATAACCGTGTGGTACGCAGGAGCCACTGCCAGGGACAGACTAAGGCTGCAGCGCGTCGTGCGCACTGCTGAGAAGGTGATCGGCTGCAAGCTCCCATCTCTCCAGGATCTGTACATCTCCAGGACCCGGAGGCGTGCTGGCCGGATCATAGCCGATCCCTCACACCCTGGTCACGTACTGTTTGCCCCCCTCCCCTCTGGTAGAAGACTTCGGTCCATCCAGACTAAAACCTCCCGTCACATGAACAGCTTCTTCCCCTCTGCCATTAGACTGCTGAACACTAAGTGACTCTCGTGCACCATGTACAGCAGCTCAACCAGACTCATGTCAATCATCACTGTTTTCTTCCTGCATTACCGACTGCACTATATAGTTCTCCACAGTATCTGCTGCTGGCTAATATATATTTTAACTGTTGACCAGTATCACTTAATCTTATCCTACACTTTATTACATGTATAGTTTATTTCTCTTATCTTATCATGTTTAATGTTGCAGCATTGTACCGAGACAAATTCCTAGTTTGTGTACTACATGAACAATGGCAATAAACCTGATTCTGATTCTGATTCTGATTCTAGAACTTGTTCCAACTTACAGGCTTGTAAGAAGGGAGGTAGAATTTTGAAATTATTTAGAAATGTGGAGATGTTTCAATTTATTTGTTTGTTGAAACTGTATTTTGATCTGTATTTTACAAAAACAATCAAAAAAAAATTGTGTGGTTGACTTCTTTACTTCAATTTTTAAAGCCTAGTATTGGAACTGCCATCAATAACTAGCTTTGGAGTTTTTGTTGAATGTCACTTTAAAGTAATGATTTCATTTACATAAGGGAACAACAACAACAACAAAATAAAATAAAAAAAGGTTAAATGCTTTAGAAATTTAAGGTTATCAGTTTTCACTTCCTTTTCTAGTTAAGGTTTACTCTGTCTTTACGGTAAAAAAAGACAGGGGCTGTCTTTGTCTTCTCTGTCTGTGAGGGGCATGGGCAGCCCCTCACAGTACCAGTAAATATACAGGGAACAGACATCGAGATGGTGACATCCTATAAGTACCTGAGTATTCATCTGAACAATAAACTAGACTGGTCACACAATACTGATGCACTCTACAAGAAGGGACAGCGCAGGCTGTTCCTGCTGAGGAGACTCAGGTCTTTTGGTGTACAAGGGGCGCTGCTGAAGTCATTCTATGACACGGTGATGGCATCAGCCATCACTTTTGGAGTGGTCTGCTGGGGCAGTGGCATTACTGCAGCCGATAGGAAGAGACTGAACAAACTGATTAAGAAAGCTAGCTCTGTCCTGGGGCAGCGCCTTGATCCGATGGAGGAGATAGGAGAGAGAAGGACGGTGGCTAAACTGTCATCTCTGCTGGAGTCCGAGTTCCACCCTATGCAGGACATACTGAATGCACTGAGGAGCTCATTTAGCAGCAGACTACATCATCCCAGGTGCACAACCGAGAGGTTTCGTAGGTCCTTCCTACCAACGGCTGTCAGACTGTACAACCTAAGCAGGGCTGCTCGCAGAGATAGCAAAAAGACGTAACAAACTAATAGTTTTTTGAATGCAAAAGATGCAATAGACTTACACAATGGTCCCCTCCGGCATACAACTAGGAACATACCGGTCGCTATGGAGGGTGAGAATATGTATGGCACATAATCATACCATGTAGGATAACTAAGTAGACGGTTGTGCTGTTTCATTCCATCTAGCAACAATGCTCTGCACTGTGTGTGTTTATATATTTACATATTTATTCCATCTAGCTACAATGCTCAGCACTGGGTGTGTTTATATATTTATATATCTACATATTATTCCATCTAGCTACATTGCGCCGCACTGTGTGTGTTTATATACTTGCATATTTATTCCACCTAGCTGCAATGCTCCGTACTGTGGGTGTTTATATATTTACATATTTATTCCATCTAGCTACAATGCTCTGCACTGTGTGTTCATATATTCATATATTTATTCCATCCAGCTACAATGCTCTGCACTGTGTGTCTGTGTGTGTGTGTATATATATATATTTTTATAGTAATACGTACATATGTATATTAGCTGCTCTTGCTTGCTTGTTTTTTTCTTGCCTTCTGATTGTTGCTCTGAGTGTTGCTATCCCTGTGCTGTTGCAATCCTGGAATTTCCCCGTTGTGGGACTAATAAAGGCTTATCTTATCTTATCTTATCTTAAAAGCATATTCTCATTTAAAGCTTTTTTTATGTTAAATATTTACAGATTAGGAAACACAAGTGAATTGTTTTTGTGTATTTTGCCACCAAGGATTTCTTAGGATTAAAGCTAATGGTAATATACTTAATTGTTATCTATAAAGCTTTTTATTTACAGAATAATCAATGTTCTCACCTTTTGACTTTTCTCTTTTAAATCCTGGTGAAAGGTAGTGAGTTGGTTAATGTTTTCCTTTTCCTGTGGAGAAAAACATGAACCAAGAATAGCACAATGACTTTAAATAACACCTAGCTTTTAAGTGTTAATTGATTAATGTGGTTTTCTAATTTTGATAAATATTCAGTGAATCACTAAATCCTTCACCAGCATGCACACTACTTTAACATTACTCTTGCATAAACAATGGCATTTATTACAATCCTTAAGTTAAAACGGGCTTCCTGTGGAAGAAATTACATAATGCAGCATTTTAAAAAATAACACACACACACACACACACACACACACACACACACACACACACACACACACACACACACACACACACACACACACACACACACACACACACACAGTGGGGCAAAAAACTATTTAGTCAGCCACCAATTGTGCAAGTTCTCCCACTTAAAAGATGAGAGAGGTCTCCAATTTTCATCATAGGTATACCTCAACTATGAGAGACAAAATGAGAAAAAAAAAATCCAGAAAATCACATTGTCTGATTTTTAAAGAATTTATTTGCAAATTATGGTGGAAAATAAGTATTTGGTCACCTACAAACAAGCAAGATTGCTGGCTCTCACAGACCTATAACAACTTCTTTAAGAGGCTCCTCTGTCCTCCACTCGTTACCTATATTAATGGCACCTGTTTGAACTTGCTATCAGTATAAAAAACACCTGTCCACAACCTCAAACAGACAGACTCCAAACTCCACTATGGCCAAGACCAAAGAGCTGTCAAAGGACACCAGAAACAAAATTGTAGACTTGCACCAGGCTGGGAAGACTGAATCTGCAATAGGTAAGCAGCTTGGTGTGAAGAAATCAACTGTGGGAGCAATTATTAGAAAATGGAAGACATACAAGACCACTGATAATCTCCCTCGATCTGGGGCTCCACACAAGATCTCCCCCCGTGGGGTAAAAATGATCACGAGAACGGTGAGCAAAAATCCCAGAACCACATGGGGGGACCTAGTGAATGACCTGCAGAGAGCTGGGACCAAAGTAACAAAGACTACCATCAGTAACACACTACGCCGCCAGGGACTCAAATCCTGCAGTGCCAGACGTGTCCCCCTGCTTAAGCCAGTACATGTCCAGGTCCATCTGAAGTTTGCTAGAGAGCATTTGGATGATCCAGAAGAGGATTAGGAGAATGTCATATGGTCAGATGAAACCAAAATAGAACTTTTTGGTAAAAACTCAACTTGTCGTGTTTGGAGGAGAAAGAACACCATACCTACTGTGAAGCATGGGGGTGGAAACATCATGCTTTGGGGCTATTTTTCTGCAAAGGGCCCAGGACGACTGATCCGTGTAAAGGAAAGAATGAATGGGGCCATATATCGTGAAATTTTGAGTGAAAACCTCCTTCCATCAGCAAGGGCATTGAAGATGAAACGTGGCTGGGTCTTTCAGCATGACAATGATCCCAAACACACCGCCCGGGCAATGAAGGAGTGGCTTCGTAAGAAGCATTTCAAGGTCCTGGAGTGGCCTAGCCAGTCTCCAGATCTCAACCCCATAGAAAATCTTTGGAGGGAGTTGAAAGTCTGTGCTGCCCAGCAACAGCCCCAAAACATCACTGCTCTAGAGGAGATCTGCATGGAGGAATGGGCCAAAATATGAGACGAGACAACATTTATGAGACGAGACAGCATTCATCCCACTTTGGTTGGTGCTTCTCATTTATCTAACAATCTGGCATCTTTTTTATCCAAATTTCCAAAACCTTGACTACTCAGAGTTGGGACCAGGAAGCAGAGTCACAGTCTTACATGCCTCTCTGCAGCTCCTCTTCATCTGCCACCCCTCAACTTAGCCCCTGTCCTCCCCATCAGAGAATCATTGTCTGCTCCCTCCAAAGTAAATAAAAATATAATATATAAGCATTCCAAAGTGATTAAGCAAAATATTGGTGTCATAACCCGAGTGTCGGTTCTGGCCACACTCGGGTCTCATATCTTATTTCCCTGGCTTTGGCAGCAGAGGATTCCTTCCAGCTCCTCGGGCTCTTATTGTGAAGGCGCCCAGGGGAGCTCCCTGCTGTCAAAGTCAGCTGCTGCGCTGCTGTCATTGCGAGCAGCTGCGCCGCATTGGGGTCATTAGCGGCCAGAGATAAAAGCTGGTGCTGAATGTCCTCCAATGCGGCAGTCTCTGGTGTGCTCCTGTTGTGTTCCTGTTGTACTCCTGTTGTGCTTCTGTTGTGTTCCTGTTATGCTCTGTTATGTTCCTGTTCTCCTTGCTCATCGTGGTTAACGGACTTGGGAATCCCCTGTTACCCGCCTGTTAACGGTCCCGTTGTCAAGGTACGCTCTGTGTGACTTTACCTTTATTATTATCTCGTCTGGCGCATCGGGTGCTCCCCGGCTCAGGTGTCACCTGTTCACTGTATGTATCCTGTGCTTGTCCATCCCTCACTGTAAATAAACATCACTGCAAACTCACTGGTGACTGAGGCGTCTTGTGATGGTCCGTGAGGGCCATCGTGACAGTAGACTGCCGCCGAACGCCCGGAGAGGAGGCGTTGTATCGAGACACCATTCACCGTGCAGTTTGCAGTAGTGGACTGTTTGTTTCTACCTGTCTGAGTGTCTGCAGCTGGGAGTATGACGTCATCCAGGAGCCACAGCGGGCACCTGGCCAGGCAGCTAGCGGAAGTTCTGGAGGATATTGACAACACCATCTTTTCCGCTACGCTGTGGGATGCTCCCAGCGACGCTTTAAGACATTTGGACTACGCTGAGGAATTTCTGCTCAATCTCCCCCTCGAGCTTGACTATCACCCGGAGGTGATGGCGAGGTGGGAGGAACTCGCTGCCCAACGCGAGTCGCTTCATGGGCTGGAGGAGAGGAGCAGGAAGCAAGGGAGAAAGCATCCATGCTCCCTGCGTTGTTGTTCCGTCCCCGTCCCGGAGAGGAACCAGGAGTATGCACCGTCTCGGGTCCGACGACGATGTCGGCGTAACGACGCGGGCTCTCCTCAGCAGAATCCTCAGCTGAAACCCCGTCTGGATGCTGTTCCGGGTCGCCGCAAGGGCTCAACCCCCCACACAGCTGTCACTCCTGCGCCTCGTCAGAGGGGAATCCCCGCAGCCTCGTCTTCTCCCGGGCCCTCGCCTGCTGTCCCGTCAGCGCTCCATGCCCGACTGACCCCGGCTGTCGCCCCCTCCTCCTCATCGCCTGTCCTGGCTGCTGTGTGTCTCGGGAGCTCCGTTTCGGCAAGCCCCATCCCTGAACCGTCTCGAGTGGCCTCACCTCGTCTTCCCAGAGGGCCCTCTGTCGCCATCCAGCGGGGAAAGGGAGGAACGACGTCCCCCACAGCGGGAACCATCTTACCCTCAGGAGAAAGGCAAGTGCATGATAATTTCTCTCATTTCGATATTGTTTTGCCTTGTCTGACTCCTGGGGGTGGAGTTCGGGGTATGCAGCCCCCCGCGCTACCTCCACCTGCTGTGGATGAAAGTATTAACCTTGCTTCCCCTATGTCTCCCTCCGCTGAGCGGTCCTCGACGCCAGGCCAACGTCGCTGGATGAGGAGGGGGCCTGCGGTTCTGGAGAGCCTGGTTCCGGTTCCGCAGCCACGCCGTGGGTGGAGGAGGAGAGCGGACTGCAGCGTGGAGCCATCGCCGATGAGAAAGCGTCCCCGGGGTTCCACGGAGGAGCGGTCCGGTCCAGCGGGTCGAGGTTCTCCTGCCACCACGCCATGCGGGCCATCGGCGTGGACATCGGTGACGGAGGACTCTCAAGCTGCGCACACCATCACGCCAGCTGCGGAGCCCGACACGGCTGAGTGGGAGCCTGAGGACGACCTCCTGACATCTGAGCCCGGATCTTCGCAGTCCTGGACGGCGTCAGAACCCGAGCTCAGGCAAGTGCTCTGTTTTATCTTTCTTCTTCACCTCTTAGAGCATTTTTGCCTGTCTCAAGGGGAGATGAGCCGGGTGCAGCCGCCCGCTGTGTCCGAGCTTATCTCGTCGGGTTCTGGCGCTGCCGGTGATCCTGATCCCGGGTTTTCTCTCTCTTGTGAGCCTTCTCCCAGGGTCGCCGGCGAGGGGCTGCTCTCGCCTGCTGCACCAGAGGTTCCGGTTTCGGGGTTGGAGGTCGAGTCTGGTGCCACGCCGACCCAGTCGGGGTTCGTCGCGGGTTTGGTTCCGGAGGCCCAATCGGGGTCCACCGTGGGTTCGGTTCTGGAGGCCCAATCGGGGTCCGAAGTGGGTGCTGCACCAGCAGGTCCTGGATTCGGTGAGGGAGCTGCAGATCCCCGGCCACCGGATGCTGGACAGGCTCATTCCCCTCGTCACCCTCATCACCACCGTCACCCTCCTCGTCTCCCTGAGGAGCGCTACCCATCTCCACCTGGGGCCGTTGGGGTCCCGAATGCTCCGCCCGGTTCCCCCTCGTCTCTCCCCTTTTCAGCGGGACCGCCGGCTGCTTCTTCCCAACGGTTCTGGTGGGCTGGTGTTGCGGGGCGGCCGCCTGAAGGACTGTCTCGCCGGTTTGGTTCTCTGGGCCGGCCCCCCGACATTTTTGTCTTCCTGTGTGGCGACCTGCTCCGGCCGCCTGAAGCTCTCTGCTTCCGAGCATGGGACTGGGGTAGGCCGCCCGAACTGTCCTCTTTTCCCCTCCCTGTTCTGTGGCCTTTTGATGCCGGACGACCCCCCGAACCTTTTGCCCCCATCCCTCCGGGTCAGGACTGCACCCTCCCCGGGTTTCTGATTTCGTCTGTGGGACTGTTGGGGTGTGCGGGGGGGGGGGGGGATTGATTTGTGTTTTTGTGGCTCACTACGTTGTTTCTGGGTTTGGTGGTTCTTTTCCCTCCACCTTATGTTGATTTGTTTTTGCCAATAGGTGTACTGCCTATTTTGACTCTGTTCTTGTCACCCACATTGAAGGGAGTATGTTTTTTTTTTTTTTTCCTGTCTCTACTGCCTTGTTAGTCTTGTTATTTGCTTGTCCTTTTTTTTTGTCTCTCTCCCTCCTGCCAGCGCCCCATCCACCCACCCTAGGGGGGGGGGGGGCTTGGGTGTTACTCGGGCCGCTCAGAGCTCGGCCTCGAGGGGGGGATACTGTCATAACCCGAGTGTCGGTTCTGGCCACACTCGGGTCTCATATCTTATTTCCCTGGCTTTGGCAGCAGAGGATTCCTTCCAGCTCCTCGGGCTCTTATTGTGAAGGCGCTCAGGGGAGCTCCCTGCTGTCAAAGTCAGCTGCTGCGCTGCTGTCATTGCGAGCAGCTGCGCCACATTGGGGTCATTAGCGGCCAGAGATAAAAGCTGGTGCTGAATGTCCTCCAATGCGGCAGTCTCTGGTGTGCTCCTGTTGTGTTCCTGTTGTACTCCTGTTGTGCTTCTGTTGTGTTCCTGTTATGCTCTGTTATGTTCCTGTTCTCCTTGCTCATCGTGGTTAATGGACTTGGGAATCCCCTGTTACCCGCCTGTTAACGGTCCCGTTGTTAAGGTACGCTCTGTGTGACTTTACCTTTATTATTATCTCGTCTGGCACATCGGGTGCTCCCCGGCTCAGGCGTCACCTGTTCACTGTATGTATCCTGTGCTTGTCCATCCCTCACTGTAAATAAACATCACTGCAAACTCACTGGTGACTGAGGCGTCTTGTGATGGTCCGTGAGGGCCATCGTGACAATTGGTAAAACTCAAATTAAACATAAAGCCTCTAAATTGAATGATTTGGCCTCTGTTCCTCCTCATAATTTAAAAATTAAATGTGGTTTATTAAATATTAGGTCTCTAACTCCCAAGTCTCTGTTAGTTCATGATCTGTTAATTGATCATCAGATTGATTTAATATCCCTTACAGAGACTTGGTTAGAGCAAGAGGATTATGTTGGTTTAAATGAATCAACTCCCTCTGGTTATTTAAACTGTCAAAATCCCAGAAGTTCTGGTCGTGGAGGAGGAGTAGCAACAATTTACCATTCCAAATTACTAGTTAATGTAAAGCAAAAAACATGTTATAATTCCTTTGAGGGCCTGGTCCTCAGTATTGGGCACTTTAGCAATTTTAGGTTAAACCCAATTTTATTTGCCATAGTTTATCGTCCCCCATTAACCTACTCAGAATTTTTATCCGAATTTGCTGATTTCTTAGCTGATTTAGTGCTGAAATCTGACTTTAATTTACATGTGGATGTAGATAGTGACTGCTTTAATGTGGCATTTAATTCAATATTAGACTCGATTGGGTTTTCTCAGAAAGTAGGAAATTCTACTCATTACCTCCACTATACATTGGACCTTGTTCTGACATATGGCATAGAAATAAAAAAATCTTGTAGTGTCTCCTCATAACACTGTACTGTCAGACCATTGTCTGTTAACCTTTGATTTTACTATTTCTGACTATTTGGCTCCAAAAGAAAAATATTACTACAGTAGATGCCTCTCAGATGATGCTGTTACCAAATTTATGCAGATTGTTTCCTCTATGCCATGTGTCAACACAACGGAAATAAGCTGTAGACAGCTTGCTCCTTCTGTAAGTGATAACATGGTGGATAGTGTTACAGCTTCTCTGCGTCAGACTCTAGACTTGGTGGCCCCCTTAAAAAAGAAAAAGTCTAATCAGAGATTTCTAACTCCTTGGTTCAACACAGAAACTCGTAGCTTAAAACAGAAGACTCGTCAATTAGAAAGAAAATGGCACTCTACTAATTTAGATGAAATCTATTTAGCTTGGAGAAATCATCTTTTAATTTATAAAAAATCTCTTAGAAAAGCTAGAACAAGTTATTACTCTGCATTAATAGAAGAGAACAAGAATAATCCCAGGTTTCTTTTCAGTACTGTAGCCAGGTTGACAAAGAGTCAGGACTCTGTCAATCCTAGCATCCCCTAGAGCTTACTAGTCAGGACTTTATGAACTTTTTCAATAATAAAATTTCATCCATCAGAGATAAAATCAATCAGATTCTTCCCACAGTTAACTTAAATACTGTAACTACTGCAACTCCTTCAATTGATGTCTGTCTTGATGAGTTTACTCCAATCGACCTTTGTGAGTTAGACAAAATATTTTCCTCATCCAAACCTTCAACTTGTCTTTTAGACCCTATTCCTACCAGGTTATTTAAAGAAGTCTTCCCACTCATTGGTAACTTTATCATCTCAGCCAGGCCGCAGGCCAGGAGGTTATGTTTTTGCCAGCATTTGTCTGTTTGTCTGTCTGTCTGTTTGTCTGTTTGTCTGTCTGTCTGTT
Source organism: Pholidichthys leucotaenia (assembly GCA_020510985.1). Lineage (NCBI taxonomy): Eukaryota > Metazoa > Chordata > Actinopteri > Cichliformes > Pholidichthyidae > Pholidichthys > Pholidichthys leucotaenia. The sequence continues at coordinate 101,029,020 of CM035846.1, forward strand.
GGTTAGCAAGATAACTCAAAAAGTTTTGGACGGATTTCGATGAAACTTTCAGGCGTTGTTGGAAATGGTACAAGGAAGAACTGATTAAATTTTGGGGATGATCCGGATCACCGTCTGGATACAGGAATTTTTTAAAGGATTCTTTAACATTGTGAGATACGGCCATTTTCAACATGTGCGCAGGCGCAATGGAGGGCGCTGGTCGTCGTGTCTGACGAACACAAACTCCGCGTTCTTCAAAGTTTTAGGCACAAAAGCACGCGGAAAACAGTGGTGGCCAGGGCCCGGCAGTGTGCCTGTGTTTGCGCTACGCTGCAAAAGCTGAGACGGGCAGCTGTCCGCCGCCGGATTATTTGGCAGAAATTCCCCGGGCAGCCATAGTGCACATAGTGGCTGTGCAAAAACAAGCTCTCTGCTGGGGAAGCTTCCAAATCCTCTTTTGCCGCGGAGTGCAACCCCAATATAAAACCCACGGCAACCTGTCTACACAATTTGCATCCATCAGTGAAGCCCTGAGTGCTGCTTTCAGTGATCTATGAAAACGCTCGCAGCCTGGGACTTTGCAGATGGAGGAGATGGACACAACACCAACACTTCAGTTCATTACCTCCGCCAAGGAGGTAATGCTTTTACTACTGAACCACTAATCCTATCATTGTGAATCCAATTGCTATATGCCATATGTTGCCATATGTTTTCATGGTCAAGGAATCTGAAAACGTACACACAAACACTGTATGGGGGGGAACTGTGGCGCTTGGCGGAGGTCTGCGCTCTCTGAGTGCTTTTCTAGTTCTTCATATAATCAATTCTTCATTAACTTTAGGCCATGTACCGCAGGCTTTTAAAACGGCTGTAATTAAACCCTTACTCAAAAAGCCAATGCTAGATCCAGGAGCTTTAGCTAACTATAGACCAATCTCTAATCTCCCTTTCATTTCAAAAATCTTAGAAAGAGTTGTTGCTACGCAATTATTTGACCACCTTCAGGGAAATGGTTTACTTGAAGAGTTTCAATCTGGGTTTAGAATCCATCATAGTACTGAAACAGCCTTAGCGGAGGTCACTAACAACCTCCTCATTGCATCTGATAATGGACTGGTTTCTGTACTTGTCCTTTTAGACCTTAGTGCAGCTTTTGATACTATCGATCATAAGGTTCAGGTTCAGGTTCAGGTTACTTTATTTGTACCCGTAGGTAGATTTGTTTTGCAGTCTGGTGACATCCATATTTACAAGCCACAAATTACATTCAACATAGACACAAACACAGGCACATATGAAGCTGACTATAAACATGATAAGAATACTCAAGGCTCCATCAATCAGGGTATAAAAAGACAAAGAGATGGGAGAAAACCCAGAGGTAAGAGAGAAGGGTCATATTAAAAGTTAAAAACTAGTCAAAGAGGTTAAAAACTCAAAGGTCTAAAACCCAATAAAATATTTAGAAAAATATTTAGAACCCAAGTGACATCCTACAAAAATAAGTAAATATAAAATGGAGTTAATAAATAGGTACCTAAATTATGTGCAATATATTTTTACAGCTTGTTCAACTCTTTGACAGCAGCAGGGACAAAGCTGTTTTTGTAGCGCTGGGTTCTACTTTTTGGGACAGCAAACCTCCGTCTTGAGGGAAGAAGCTGAAAGTGGCAGTGCAAAGGGTGGGAGTCATCATTTAAAATAGAGGTAGCCATCCTCTGTACTTGTCTGGTGTACAGGGATGTCAGGCTCAGCTGTGGCTCACCAAGCAAACGACTGGACCATCTAACTACCTGATCCAAGGATTTCCTCTGTTTCAGTTTTATCTGACCAAACCATGACACTAAAGAAAAGGATAAAACAGATTCAATAAAAGCCCGATAAAGTGTGTAAATGAAGAGGCAGATTCATTTCAGACGATTTATTACATACTCACATCTACAAGCAAAGAACAGACTGAACATTTCAGCAGGCACTCTCCTCTTAAGTTTCATGGCATTTCTCCACACACATGACATTTGCATCACACTGCATTCAACCCCCTACGTCCTTGACTCCTTCCTGCTATCTCACCAGGAATCTCCTGAGTATTGTTCTCCCATGCTTATCCACTGTCTCTTGTCTGAGATGCTAAATAATCTGGCTCCTCCAAGGTGCTAAACTGCCCCCCCCCCCAACATCTTAGATAGAACAATAGAATAACAGTCCACATGCTGTGATAGAACAATAGAATATCAGTCCACATGCTGCTTGGGCTTCCGTCTCCTCCTGTATCTGCTGTAACTGGGGTTTACCACCTCCGTGGTGCTGCTGTGCCGGTGGGGGGCTGCTGGGAGTGTGTCTGACTGCGCGTGGGGGGGGGGGGGGCACTTCGGTCTGTCCGTGTGGCTGCTCTGGTGAATCGTTTCCCTGGGGAGCTCTCCGTGGGGGTCTTCCATGCCGAGGGGCACTAGCCAACAGCACCTGCTCGTCCGCCACAACGAAAGCGGGTTTGAGTAATATTCGATAATATTCTACTTGATAGATTAGAACACTATGTTGGACTTAATGGAACTTCGTTGCAGTGGTTAAGATCTTATTTATCTGATAGGTTCCAGTTTGTTCATGTAAATAATGAGTTTTCTTTCAACTCAAAGCTTTGACATGGAGTTCCACAGGGATCTGTGCTAGGCCGTACTCTTTTTAGTTTATATATGCTTCCGTTAGGCAACATTATTAGAAAGCACTGTATACATTTTCATTGTTATGCAGATGACACACAATTATACCTGCCAATGAAGCCAGATGATAGTAATCAGTTAGCCAAGTTGGAAGCCTGTCTTAAGGAAATCAAAGCTTGGATGACTTATAATTTCCTGCTATTAAATTCAGATAAGACTGAAGTCATTCTTGTTGGTTCAAAAAACCTTAGAAATACCTTTCCAAATCAAACTTTCAGTTTGGATGCGGTTACTCTTTCTTTTAATAGCTCTGTGAGGAACTTTGGAATTATTTTTGATCAAGATCTGTCCTTCAATTCACATATTAAATTTGTTTCTAAGACTGCCTTCTATCATTTGTGTAATATTGCCAAGATTAGGAGCATCTTGTCTCAGAGTGATGCTGAGAAACTGATCCACGCTTTTGTTAGCTCGAGATTAGCTTATTGTAATTCTTTATTATCAGGTTGTCCTAAAACATCTTTAAAAAGTCTTCAGCTGATCCAAAATGCTGCAGCAAGAGTTTTAACAAGTACTAGAAAGAGAGATCATATCTCTCTGGTTCTGACCTCCCTTCATTGGCTTCCCATAGAGTTTAGAATTAAGTTTAAAATCCTTCTTCTTACTTACACAGATCTAAACAATCAGGCTCCTTTTTATTTAAAAGATCTGATACTACCGTATTATCCTAACAGAGCACTACGCTCCCAAAATGCAGGATTACTTGTAATACCTAGAATCTCCAAAAGTACAATGGGAGGCAGAGCCTTCAGTTATCAAGCTCCTCTCCTATGGAACCAGCTGCCAATCTGGATTCGGGAGTCAGACTCGATCTCTGTTTTTAAGAATAGGGCTAAAACCTACCTTTTTGATATAGCCTACAATTAGGGAGGGATCATGTGTTTCTGAACCCTCCCTTAGTTATGCTGCTAATAGGTTTAGTCAGCTGGGGGACCTCCAATAATGCACTGGGCCTCACTCCTTTCTTCACTCTCAATGAAATATTTTTTTTTTGCTGGTCATTAACATCTGTTTGTTCTCTCCCATAGATTGAGTCCCCATCATGCTGTTTGCTCTCTACATGTCTGTTCTTTTCATCTTCTCTGTCTCCTCACCCCCCAGCCAGTCGCAGCAGATGACTGCCCCTCCCTGAGCCTGGTTCTGCTGGAGGTTTCTTCCTGCTAAAAGGGAGTTTTTCCTCTTCACCGTCGCCAAGTGCTTGCTCACAGGGGATCGCCTGATTGCTGGGGTCTTTCTGCAACTGTGGGGGTTCCCCCTACAGTTGATAGTGCTATTGCTATTATTATTGACTGTTGTTGTGAAATGGCACTATATAAATAAATAAAATAAATAAATAAATAAATAAATAAATGAATAAATAAATACCAGCAACAGTGTGTGAAAACCTTGTGAAGACTTACAGAAAACGTTTGACCTCTGTCATTGCCAACAAAGGGTATATAACAAAGTATTGAGATGAACTTTTGTTATTGACCAAATACTTATTTTCCACCATAATTTGCAAATAAATTCTTTAAAAATCAGACAAAGTGATTTTCTGGATTTTTTTTTTCTTCATTTTGTCTCTCATAGTTGAGGTATACCTATGATGAAAATTGGAGACCTCTCTCATCTTTTAAGTGGGAGAACTTGCACAATTGGTGGCTGACTAAATACTTTTTTACCCCACTGTATGTATATACAGTGAACAGAAGGGTAAAGAATGACATACTGAGGCAGTTTACCTAAATGAACATCTAACAAAAACTAATGCTGAAAGAGCACGGCAAGCACTGATGCTGAAAAGACAAAATAAGATACAGGCAACATGGACAAGAAATTGTAGAGTTTGGATCAAACTAAATGGAACACCTGATGAAGCAAAGAGTATAATGATCAGAGAGATTACTGACTTAAATAAATATAGATAAACAATGATTAAGAAAATTAAGAGACTATGATAATCCATATCCACACACATGGCAAGAATAGTTCTCTTGACATACCATGTCAGTGTACTTTAAAAAAAACAAAACAAAACAAAACAAACAAAAAAACTCATGACTGAATTGAGTAGACATCAATTATACCCAGTTGGAGGAAGTCATATGACACAGAGTGAGGAAATTCAAACTCTGAAAATATGCCATTATGCTGAACATAAACTACAAGAAATGGAGAATGATATTGATCCTGATAACCACTTTTTCAATAATATTCACAATCATTGTGAATATTACACTGAAAAGCAATTCAAAAGTCAAGTGCATCTAGATGGTAAACTATCAATAATACACTTCAACAGCAGAAGTCTTAACAAAAACTTTCCACAGATTCAGGACTATTTAAAACAGCTAGACAGAAAATTTACAGCTATCACAGTCTCTGAAACTTGGCTTAATGAAGAGCAGGCTCCTCTGATGGCAATAGAGAGATATCAGATGTTTCATATTAACAGATCTCAAAAAAGGGGTGGTGGTGTTGCACTGTATATTGATGACCTGTATAGGTGTAAACTTGTAAATGGAATATCCTTTGCACTACCAGGGATTTTAGAATGTGTTACTGTTGAGATTGACCAAGATAAAACAAAAAATCTAATTATAAGTTGTATATATAGAACGCCGGGAACTTACATTCAGAGATAAATTAGTCAAGCTGTACAATAATATTACTAGTAAGAAAATGGTAGTAATTTGTGGAGGTTTCAATACTGATTTACTAAATCCATAACAAAATGTAATTACAGAGTTCATGAATTTTATGTACAGTATGAGTCTATATCCCACAATAACACATCCCAGTAGAATCACAGTTCACACTGCTACACTTATTGACAACCTGTTTGTTAATATTATTGATAAGAAAATAGAAAGTGGATTATTGATAAATGATATAAGTTGTGGCTTATATTATTCATATATCCATACCTACATATGTGTAGACATAAGTGGAATGTTTAGAGATTGCATATGTAGAATGACCTCACGTCTCAGAGCAGGACGAAGATCAAGGAGACATAAGTGGAATGTTTAGAGATTGCATATGTAGAATGACCTCACGTCTCAGAGCAGGACGAAGATCAAGGAGCAGACGGAGTTGCAGCGGTGGAGACCGGATCGAACTTCCTGACCACCCAGGGTCAGGTGGAGGAGAGAGAGGACAATGGAGAGGGATTACGCTAATGCGGGGTGTCAGCTTTTATATGCAATGCCTTTTGTTGAGTGTGGGTATAAGTATGAAGGTCTGACTGCGCTCGATCTCTCTTATTCTGCTTCTGCATCGAGATGAGACATGTTAGGGACTGGAAGCTGATAATAAAACTTGATTTATAAAATCACATCGCTTCTTCATTGGTGACCAGACGTGAGGATGGACCAAAGACATTCTCCCGCTACAAGCTCATCAGAGGCGACCCAGGCAAGCGCAGTCGCCAACGCAGACAGGGGTACGGATGGAAGACGTTCCCCCACAGCAGAATCGTCAGAGAGGCTGTGGCTTATATTATTCATATATCCATACCTACATATGTATAGACATAAGTGGAATGTTTAGAGATCGCATATGTAGAATGACCTCACGTCTCAGAGCAGGACAAGAGGTCTCGACCACCGGCGAAGATCAAGGAGCAGACGGAGTCGCCAACGCAGACAGGGGAACGGATGGAAGACGTTCCCCCACAGCAGAATCGTCAGAGAGGGCTCAACCGAGCACCGTCCCCAGCCCCGCCACGAGAACGGAAGAAAGACGCCCTGCAGACACATCAGAGACGGCCCAGGCAAGCGCCGTCACCGTCAAACTCCCAGAGTTCTGGCAAAGCGACCCGAGCTCGTGGTTCCAGCAAGCTGAGGCTCAGTTTGCACTGGCAGGGATAACGGCGGGTGAAACAAAATTTTACCACATCGTCGCCAAACTCGATGCCGCCACATCAAGATGCAGGCGGAGCGTGATACAACAACCGCCCGCCCACGACAAGTACAAAGAACTGAAGGCGACCCTCATCGAGAGCTTCGTCCCCTCGGCCGAGGAAAGAGCAGGGAGGATTCTGGCGACTCACGGCCACAGAGGACACAGACTGATGGCCCTCATGGAGGACATGCTGCAGCTGAGGGAGGCAGACAATGACAACTTCCTCTTTGAACATATCTTCCTCAGCACTCTGCCGTCACACATGAGAGGGACCCTGGCCAACATGCGGTGCAGCACCCAGCAGGACTTCGGCGCGCTGGCCCGAGAAGCGCAGCGGCTCATCAACTCCTGCGGCGAACAGACGGCCACAGCAGCATCTGCAGATCTCGGCGCGGAAGCCCAGAGCAGCGGAGAACCGCAGACAACAGAGCAGAGCCTGCCTACCATGGCAGCGACGCGACCAAGGCGCAGCAAGCGGAACGACCTCTGCTATTATCATCAACGTTTCGCCGAGAGGGCGTACAAATGCGTGCCCCCCTGCAATTTCAAGAGCTCAGGAAAACGCCAAAGCCCTGAACCTTTAGCAGCTACGGCTCTCGGCGAGACAAACAAGCTGCTCTACGTGACTGACGGACACTCCGGGAGACAGTTCCTCATCGACACTGGAGCTCAGGTGAGCTTCATCACCCCGTCCAATGCAGACCGGGCAATGGGACCCCGTGGAAACGGAGCGATGGCAGCTAACGGCTCGATCATCGACACCTTCGGTGAAAGAAACCTACCTCTGTCCATTCACGGCCGCAACTATAGGTGGACATTTATTATAGCGGCGGTGAGTTTTAACTTGTTGGGCGCTGATTTCTTGTGTGCACATGGGTTGTTAGCCGATCTTGCAAATAGACGCTTGGTTAATGCACTATCATTTTCTTCTATCCCCTGCTCAGCTCGAGTCTCTCCACCACCCGTGCAGGCCAGCGTCACCACAGCAGGAGGTAAGTTTGACAAACTCCTCACCCAATTTCCAGCACTCACAGTTCCCAAATTTTCAGCAACAGTAGCGAAACACGGGGTTAAACACTTCATCCCCACAACAGGCCCACCTGTTTTCGCCAAAGCTCGGCGCTTAGACGCGACCAAGCTCGCCATAGCACGCGACAAGTTTGCCAGCCTAGAAAAATTGGGCATTATTCGGCGCTCGAAAAGCCCTTGGGCATCACCACTACATATGGTCCCGAAAACCGACGGTTCTTGGAGACCTTGCGGTGATTACCGCAGATTAAACAATGCGACAGCGCACGACCGCTACCCAATCCCTCACATCCAAGATTTTTCACTACATCTGGCGGGTGCGCGCATTTTCTCTAAAATAGACCTGGTCCGCGGCTACCACCAAGTTCCAGTTCGACCGGAGGACGTTCCCAAAACGGCTGTAATAACCCCTTTTGGTCTTTTTGAATTTTTGCGAATGCCGTTTGGCCTCAAAGGTGCTGCTCAAACTTTTCAGCATATGATAAACGCGGTACTACGCGACCTCCCCTTCGTGTTCGTCTACCTCGATGATATTCTGGTAGCCAGCTCGTCAGAGGAAGAACACGAACAACACCTCACTACAGTTTTTCGGAGACTAGAAGAGCATGGGTTAATAATCAACCCAGCCAAATGCCGATTCGGCGTGTCACAAATTGATGTTTTGGGACACAGAGTTTCACCAGAGGGGGCAGTTCCATTGCCGGACAAAGTGCGTGCGGTAGCAAATTTCCCACGACCACAAACGGTCAGATCGCTACAAGAATTTTTAGGAATGGTGAATTTTTACGACAGTTTCCTCCCCCGCGCAGCTCAACTCATGCAGCCCCTATATGCCGCGCTTAGAAAACAAAAGCCCTCCAACGCGGTCGAATGGACCCCGGAGCGGGAACGCGCCTTCGCGGAAGTAAAAAGTGCACTAGCGAATGCCACATTGTTGGTTCACCCCGATCCCTCGGCCCGCATAGCGTTAACCACAGGTGCTTCAGACCTGGCCATAGGGGCAGTCGTAGAACAGCATGTTGGCGGAACCTGGCAACCGTAAGCATTTTTTAGTAAATCTTTAAACCAAACTGAGCGCAAATACAGCACTTTTGACAGGGAGCCGCTAGCGCTTCATTTATCCATCCGCCACTTCCAGTTCTGGCTGGAAGGGTGGCGTTTCACGGCTTTTGTAGACCACAAACCACTCACTTTTGCGATGGCTAAAATTTCAGAACCATGGTCAGGCAGGCAACAAAGACAACTAGCCGCAATTTCAGAGTTCACCACAGATATTCGACATGTGGCAGGCAAGCTTAATGTGGTAGCAGACTGCCTCTCCTGCGCTGTGACATCGTCAGAGCACGAAGAAGCAGATTATACTACTGCAGCCGCAGAACTCATGGCCAACGTGGACGCATACGCGGCCCCAATCCACGTAGGGATAGATCACGCGGCCATGGCAGTGGAACAAAGCAGTGACGCGGACGTGCGCACGCTCCAGTCTGGACCAGCAGGGTTAAGACTGGAGGAAAGGGGTTTGCGTGACGGCGTTCCCCCCCTAATCTGCGACGTGTCAACCGGCCGGCCTCGCCCGGTGGTTCCAGCTGCGTGGCGCCGCCACATTTTTGACTTGGTTCACTCCCTCGCGCACCCAGGGGTGCGCGCCTCGGTTAAAATGGTTGCGGAGAAGTTTGTTTGGCCGGGCCTGCGTAAAAATGTAAAGGAATGGGCAAGGACTTGCATGTCTTGCCAACGCGCCAAAATACACAAACACACAAAAGCTCCTCTAGAACCTTTCCGAATTCCAGCCAGGAGGTTTGACCACGTACACGTCGACCTCGTGGGCCCACTACCGTCATCGCAAGGGTTCACACACCTGTTAACAATGGTAGACCGTACCACGCGCTGGCCGGAGGCGGTCCCGCTGGCGTCAACCACAGCCGCGGAAGTCACTCGCGTTTTTCTAACAAACTGGGTGGCACGTTTCGGCGTTCCATCGGACATCACGTCCAATAATGGGCCTCAATTTGTCTCAGAGCTGTGGTCAGCCATGGCCAGCAGCTTAGGGGCGACAATTTATCGCACCACCGCGTATCACCCTCAGGCTAATGGGTTATGCGAGCGTTTTCATAGGTCTTTAAAGGCCGCCCTCAGGGCCTCACTAACGGATACAGATTGGGTGAATAAACTTCCCTGGGTTTTATTAGGGTTGCGTTCTGCGCCTAAGGAGGATCTAGATGCATCCCGGCAGAATTAGTTTTTGCACAACCTCTCAGGCTCCCAGGTGAGTTCTTACCAGAGCATCCGGAGCCCGGGCACCTACCAGCCCTGAGACCCCTAAGCAGCACGGGACAGGACATGCTCCCTGGACCCGTACATCACTCTTTTTCGCGGGTTTTTGTCCCCCAAGCTTTGAAAAACGCCAAGTTCGTTTTTGTTAGGCACGAAGCTTTAAAACCAACCCTCCGCCCTCCATACGACGGACCATACAGAGTGCTGGAACCTGGTGATAAGCATTTTGTGCTTGATTTAGGGGACAGAAAAGAAACAGTCAGCATTGACAGACTTAAACCTGCTTTCTTGTTGAGCGACGAGCCTGCACGGGTGGCGAGAGCGCCTCGGCGGGGTAGACCCCCCAAGAGAAAAGACTCAGCCCCCCTGCAGGGAACAAATAACCACTCTCCTCCCCAAGCTGCAGATCCCTTACAGGACGGTCCCGCCAGGACGCCAAAGCGGGCCTACAGCAGATTTGGGAGAAGATTAAAACCCAGACGACACATAGACTGATGTAAAATTGACAAAGAGTTGTTAACTATGCTGTTGGATTGTGCCGTTGCAGTTTTAAGGCTGACTTGTGACATTAATTATACTGTTGTTGTTACCACTGAATTTTTAACAGGATCATGCTGCATAACTTGAAGGTTAACATGACTGCTGAAGATATTTTTTCCTTTTTCCTGTCGAGATGTATAACAGTATAATATGTCATGGATGTTATCTTAAGCTGTAAACTTAATTTGATTGTCCTTTTCTTAGACGTTTGGGGGGGGGCTGTGCACGGTGGCGCAGTGGTTAGCACTGCGGCAGCACAGTTTACCCTTGGCCGGGGGATTGTGGGGATCGTGGGTTCGATCCCAGCCCCCGACCAACAGTGATCTGTGTGGAGTTTGCATGTTCTCCCCGTGTTGCGTGGGTTTACTCCGGGATTTCTCCGGTTTCCTCCCACATGCCAAAAACATGCATGTTAGGTTAATTGGCTGTTCTAAATTGTCCCTAGATATCTGTTTCCTATAGGCCCTTAGAATAGAGGGTTAGTATTAATGAAAGCGCTTTGAGTGGTCTTTGTGACTAGAAAAGCGCTATATAAGTGCAGGTTAGTTAGTTAGTTAGTTAGTTATATTATTCATATATCCATACCTACATATGTATAGACATAAGTGGAATGTTTAGAGATTGCATATGTAGAATGACCTCACGTCTCAGAGCAGGACAAGAGGTCTCGACCACCGGCGAAGATCAAGGAGCAGACGGAGTCGCAGCGGTGGAGCCCGGATCGAACTTCCTGACCACCCAGGGTCAGGTGGAGGAGAGAGAGGACAATGGAGAGGGATTACGCTAATGCGGGTGTCAGCTTTGATATGCAATGTCTTTTGTTGAGTGTGGGTATAAGTATGAAGGTCTGACTGCGCTCGATCTCGCTTATTCTGCTTCTGCATCGAGATGAGACATGTTAGGGACTGGAAGCTGATAATAAAACTTGATTTATAAAATCACATCGCTTCTTCATTTCAAGCTCCCTACATAAGTGACCATTTGCCAACCTTTGCACTTATCCATGGCCACACGGAGGCCAATACAGAAAAAAATTTAAAATCGTTCAGATACAAATCACAAAATGCAATCAGTTCTTTTAAAGAAGACTTGCTGAAGCAAGACTGGACAAAAGTCTATGTATCAGATGTAAATGAAGCCTATGACACATTTATGAACATTGTAACCACTCTTTATGAAAAAAAATTGTCCATTAGTAAAGAAAAAGCTTAAACATAAATTTGTCGATAAGCCATGGTTAACCAAAGGATTACATGCCAAAAACATGCAGGTTAGGGAGTTAAGGGGCGCTTGCACACGCAGCGACCGGCAGCTGGTGGTTTGTCACCAGGCTGCAAAACAAATCTACCTACGGGTACAAAATAAGTAATAAAAAAAAAAAAAAAAGGCGTGGAAAAAGAAAAAATTATTATATAAAGCTTTTCTAAAGAAAAGGACAAAAGAAGCAGAGCAGAGGTATAAAACATACAAAAATAAGTTAACATACATAATGAGATGTAGTAAAAGAGACTATTACAGTAAAGAACTGGAGAAAAACAGAGACAATATTAAAAATACATGGACAATACTTAACAATATTCTTGGAAATAAAAACAGAAATACAAGCTACCCAACCAATTTTTCAAAAAATAATACAAGGACTCAGAGTGTGAATGGAGCTTCACCTGCAGGTGAATTTAATAACTTTTTTGTTAACATTGGTCCTAATTTGGCTCGAGAAATACCCATTACGGCACCTACGAGTGATACAATAAGCAAAAACACTGCTATAAAAGACTCCATTTTCATAAAGAACACAGACGAGAGAGAGGTCATTGAAATTGTTAAATCGTTTAAAAGTAAGACATCTACGGACTGTGATGGTATTGACATGCTCTTAGTCAAAACTTTTATTGAATGCTTAGTGAAACCACTGACGTATATTTGTAACCTGTCTCTCCAAACAGGTATATTTCCCAATGCAATGAAAATAGCTAAAGTAATTCAGATATACAAGACGGGTGACTGAGGGGAACTTTCAAACTATAGACCAATTTCACTATTGCCACAATTTTCCAAGATACTTAAAAAAAATATTCTGTGAGAGAATTGACAACTTCATAATGAAGAATAATTTACTGTGTGAGCAGCAATATGGGTTCAGACACAAGAGGACAACTGCATTTGCTCTAATGGAATTTATAGAAAAAATATCAACTGCCGTTGAAAATAAAGAGTATTCAGTTGGGGTATTCCTGGATCTTAAAAAAGCATTTGATACAGTGGATCACAATTTATTATTAAAGAAACTACAAAATTGTGGTATTAGGGGGGTAGCACTATCCTGGTTATGTAGTTACTTAACCCCTTGCACTCCGGTCAATTTCCCTAAAAACGCCAAAAAATAATGTGCCCAAATTAAATCCAAAGCTGTTCTTCAACCCTTTGCAGCATCTTCATGGGGTTGGTCTCATTTAAAAGAAAACACTTTGAATTTTTTGGCAAAACAGTCATAATCTCTCTAAGTGCTCCGGCCACTGAGTTACATTCATCTAAACATACTTATTACCCGTGCAGTGACAAATCAGCTCACCACGGAGAACGTTTTTCTCTCTGAGTGGAATATACACTGGACTACGTATAAAATGAACAGAAAATAGATGCTCAGCAGAAAAAAGACACACTTGACAAACACATCAGCGCTGCAGCTACAATGCAGTCCCCGGTGTGGTCTTGGGGTAAACAGCTGGTCTTGTTTAAATAAAAGAGCAAGGTATAGAACTGTTCTGTAGGGAAGGTAACCTTAAAGGTAGGGAAGGTAACTTACTTATATTGTGATCTGGTGCTGTAAAGAAATTAAAACTTAATGTTAATTTAAAAAAAAATGTGTTAATTGGACTGATGTAATTATGTTAACCCCTTGCACTCCGGTCAATTTCCCTAAAAACGCCAAAAAATAACATGCCCAAAGTAAATCAAAAGCTGTTCTTCAACCCTTTGCAGCATCTTCATATGGTTGGTCTCATTTAAAAGAAAACACTTTGAATTTTTTGGCAAAACAGTCATAATCTCTCTAAGTGCTCCGGCCACTGAGTTAAAGTCATCTAAACAGTGAACTTGAAGAAAATAAATTTGGCCTAGGTGTTTTTTTCGATACAAATGCTTGCAAATAACACACAGCTTAAGATCCGGGCTGGAAAATGCAACAGAAATGTAGAACCAAGTGTTATCCAGCTGAGGTCAAAATTTTGTAACAATACCACAAAAAATGAATATATTACACAGCTTTTTCCTCAGGTAGTTCCCAGGCGTTTTGGAACTGTGCCAAATTGTGCCAAATGGCACAGTTTGGAAAAATGTAACTTTTGAATGATTCAATGTAGAAGCTTCATTTTGGGCTCTAATGAAAGGTCACATTCAGGGCTGTGTCTGTGTGTGTGTGTGTGTGTGGGTTGTCCCCCCCCCGCTACAGTGGACGAACATCGCCCATCGCTACATGACGGATTAGCCTCATATGGCGATGTGGCGACAGCAGCGCAGTCACCGTGGCTTCCCCCCCTCGCTACAGAAGAATAGCGAGGGGGGGTGGGCGTTCACGGTCTGGACGCGACGAACGAACCGTGTACCGTGGCGCACAAACTTCAGACTTCGTGCGCCGCACAGTTGTAATTTACCGATCGGTCAAAAGTCATTTTGGATTACAATTTTCAGGGATAAAGAATAATTTAGCTTATAACACCTTACCTCTTCACAGCAGCAGTGTCCTGGCAAACTTCTCTTCCTCATTGTCAGACGAACGTGACGCTGGTCCGCTCGTGGTTCTGGTCTCGCGATCCGATCAAAACATAATTCCATTATTGTGGTTTTGTGCTTCCATGATTGCGGTTTTTGGCGAACGATTTTTCAAAACAAATAACAGTAGTAATTAAAAAAGACTGGCGAAGGCATGTGTGTCACTCAGCCTTCGTCGTCGGCCTCCGTCGGTCTGTGACCATGGAAGAAATCATAACGTCTACTCTGCTGGAACAAAAACAAAATAAGCACCGCCTATGGCCGAACATGCCGATCTGCGAATGGCAGTCGCTGTCACACAGGTTGCATTTGTGGGTGGTCTCCGTGCTGCTGGGTCTGTGACGATTCTTCCTGCGGGTCCTTTTTTGATCCACTGCTGCAGTCAGTCTTCACCCAGCCTTAAAAAAACAGCTCGCGAACTTCTCTGCTTCAATTGGCTCACTGCATTCACAGCGTTAGTAGGCGGGTCCTTCTTGCTAGGTTTTCAGTCATTGGTTCTTCAATGTTTCAGAAACCCAATTCAAGGCTCTTATTAGTCGAATGAGAGGTCAGTCAGATGAACTAATCTGTTCGCGGCTGTGTCTGCAGCTTTTATTTTCAGTGCGCGCTTGGACGCCACCACCATCTCCATCTCCATTGGTGGCCTTGACGTCCCACTTGATGAAGACCCTGGAGAGACTGCTCCTTGCTCATCTCCGCCCCCTGGTGGAACCAGCGATGGATCCACTCCAGTTCGCCTACCAGCATGGCATTGGGGTGGAGGATGCGGTGATCTTCCTCCTTCACCGTTCTCTGTCCCACCTGGAGAAGCCCGGGAATATGGTGAGGATCATGTTCTTTGACTTCTCCAGTGCTTTCAACACCATCCAACCGATGATCCTGAAGGACAAGCTGCTGCGCGCAGGGGTGGACCAGCACCTGTCATCATGGATCCTGGACTACCTCACGAACCGGCCTCAGTTTGTGAGAACCCGGGACTGTGTTTCCGACACGATCATCAGTAGCACGGGGGCCCCCCCAGGGAACGGTGCTGGCTCCCTTCCTGTTCACTCTTTATACTGCGGACTTCTCACACAACACAACACATTGCCATCTACAGAAGTTCTCTGATGACTCTGCGATCGTTGGTCTCATCTCCAACGGAGATGAAGCTGAGTATAGAGGGCTTATCCAGGACTTTGTGGACTGGTGCCATCGGAACTGCCTCCAGATCAACGCGAGGAAAACTAAGGAGCTGGTGGTGGACTGCCGCAGGCATGGGCAGCCCCTCACAGCACCAGTAAATATACAGGGAACAGACATCGAGATGATGACATCCTATAAGTACCTGGGTATTCATCTGAACAATAAACTAGACTGGTCACACAATACTGACGCACTCTACAAGAAGGGACAGCGCAGGCTGTTCCTGCTGAGGAGACTCAGGTCTTTTGGTGTACAAGGGGCGCTGCTGAAGTCATTCTATGACACGGTGGTGGCATCAGCCATCACTTTTGGAGTGGTCTGCTGGGGCAGTGGCATTACTGCAGCCGATAGGAAGAGACTGAACAAACTGATTAAGAAAGCTAGCTCTGTCCTGGGGCAGCGCCTTGATCCGATGGAGGAGATAGGAGAGAGAAGGACGGTGGCTAAACTGTCATCTCTGCTGGAGTCCGAGTTCCACCCTATGCAGGACATACTGGATGCACTGAGGAGCTCATTTAGCAGCAGACTACATCATCCCAGGTGCACAACCGAGAGGTTTCGTAGGTCCTTCCTACCAACGGCTGTCAGACTGTACAACCTAAGCAGGGCTGCTCGCAGAGATAGCAAAAAGACGTAACAAACTAATAGTTTTTTTGAATGCAAAAGATGCAATAGACTTACACAATGGTCCTCTCCGGCATACAACTAGGAACATACCGGTCGCTATGGAGGGTGAGAATATGTATGGGCACATAATCATACCATGTAGGATAACTAAATAGACGGTTATGCCGTTTCATCCTACCTAGCAACAATGCTCTGCACTGTGTGTGTTTATATATTTACATATTTATTCCATCTAGCTACAATGCTCAGCACTGGGTGTGTTTATATTTATATATCTATATACAGTATTTATTCCATCTAGCTACAATGCTCCACACTGTGTTTTTATATATCTACATATTATTCCATCTAGCTACATTGCTCCGCACTGTGTGTGTTTATATACTTGCATATTTATTCCACCTAGCGGCAATGCTCCGTACTGTGGGTGTTTATATATTTACATATTTATTCCATCTAGCTACAATGCTCTGCACTGTGTGTTCATATATTCATATATTTATTCCATCCAGCTACAATGCTCTGCACTGTGTGTCTGTGTGTGTGTGTGTATATATATATTTTATAGTAATATGTACATATGTATATTAGCTGCTCTTGCTTGCTTGTTTTTTTTTCTTGCCTTCTGATTGTTGCTCTGAGTGTTGCTATCCCTGTGCTGTTGCAATCCTGGAATTTCCCCGTTGTGGGACTAATAAAGGCTTATCTTATCTTATCTTATCTTATCATGCGTCCTACATCACCATCTCCATCATGAATCCTAGAACGCAGAGACTTACCCGCCCGCGGTACAACGGAGTGCAAGAGGTTAAAGAATAGATATCAGTATTTTTTTTAATTTTTTTTTTTGTTACTTATTTGTACCCGTAGGTAGACTTGGTTTGCAGTCTGGTGACAAGCCACCGGCTGCTGGTCGCTGCGTGCGCGAGCGCCCTAAACCTACATGTTTTTTGTATGCGGGAGGAAACCGGAGAAATCCCGGAGTAAACCCGCGCAACACGGGGAGAACATGCAAACTCCACACAGCTCACTGTTGGTCGGGGGCTGGGATCGAACCCACGATCTCATGATCCCTGCGGTCCCCCGGCCGAGGGTAGAACTGTGCTGCCACAGTGCTAAACCACTGCGCCACCGTGCAGCCCGTATGTATGTGTTGGTAACAAAAACTCACAGTTACTGAAGGTTACTTGTGGAGTCCCACAGGGTTCAGTTTTGGGGCCATTGTTATTCAATTTGTATATAAATGATATATGTAAAGTCTCGAAAAAAATGGATTTAATATTGTTTGCCGATGACACTAATCTATTATGCAGTGGAAGCAATTTGGAACAACTTTTGGATACACTCGGAAAGGAATTAGGAAAGCTTAAACTGTGGTTTGATTCAAACAAATTAATGCTCAATTTAAGTAAGACAAAATTTATAGTTTTTAACAACCATCACAACAACTTGTGATGGTTGATCACAACCATCAACTTGATCGGCTGCAAGCTCCCATCTCTCCAGGATCTGTACATCTCCAGGACCCGGAGGCGTGCTGGCCGGATCATAGCCGATCCCTCACACCCTGGTCACGTACTGTTTGCCCCCCTCCCCTCAGGTAGAAGACTTCGGTCCATCCAGACTAAAACCTCCCGTCACATGAACAGCTTCTTCCCCTCTGCCATCAGACTGCTGAACACTAAGTGACTTATTGACTCTCGTGCACTATGTACAACAGCTCAACCAGACTCATGTCAATCATCACTGTTTTCTTCCTGCATTACCGACTGCACTATATGGTTCTCCACAGTATCTGCTGCTCGCTAATATATTTTAACTGCTGACCAGTATCACTTACTCTTATTCTACACTTTATTGCATGTATAGTTTATTTCTTTTATTTTATCATGTTTAATGTTGCAGCATTGCACCGAGACAAATTCCTAGTTTGTGTACTACATGAACAATGGCAATAAATCTGATTCTGATTCTGAACAACTTAGTACCTAAACTCAGTGTAAATGGTGTAGAGATTGAAAGGGTATCTGAAACTAAATTTCTTGGAGTAATAATTGATAATAAACTGTGTTGGAAGTCACATATTAATTATATTAAAGGTAAAATATCTAAATATATTAAATAAAATATCTATAAAGCTCTTCATAACCTCGCCCCCTCATACCTAACCGACCTTCTGTCTCGTCCTTCTCCCACTCGTCTCCTCCACTCTGCTGACACTCACCTTCTTACCCCCATCACCAAGACAAAATTCCGCACCCTGGGTGATAGATCCTGGATCAACCCTGAGATTAAAACACTTCTGAGAGAGAAGAAGAAGATCTTCAGGTCGGGGAACAGGGAGATGCTGAAGTCCGTACAGAGGGAGCTGAGGAGAAAGATCAGAGAAGGCAAGGACAGCTTCAGGAGGAAGATGGAGGACAAGCTGCAACAGAGCGACATCAGCGGGGTCTGGAGAAACCTCAAAACCATCTCTGGGCTCCAGAATACCTCCCCCCAGGCCACGGGGGGCAGGGAGTGGGCGAACAATCTGAATTTGTTTTTCAATAGGTTTGACCAACCGCCCTCCCCCCTGACTGCACAACAACCACTGCTGCCTGTAAAGACATCAAGTCGTGCTGCCCACTCCCCACTCCACCAACATCCCCCCACTCCCAACACACAGCCCCCCATCCTGACCCTGACCAGGCCCCAGGTGAGGACGGAGCTGAGGAAGATCAAGGCAAGGAAGGCGTCGGGACCGGACGGCATCAGCACGAAGCTCCTCAAGTCCTGTGCAGACCAGCTGTGTGGGATTGTGACGTACATCTTCAACCTGAGCCTGAAGCTGGGGAGGGTACCACAGCTGTGGAAAACATCTTGTGTGGTACCTGTACCAAAAACTTGCCACCCCAAAGACCTCAACAGCTACAGACCGGTGGCCTTGACGTCCCACTTGATGAAGACCCTGGAGAGACTGCTCCTTGCTCACCTCCGCCCCCTGGTGGAACCAGCGATGGATCCACTCCAGTTCGCCTACCAGCATGGCATTGGGGTGGAGGATGCGGCGATCTTCCTCCTTCACCGTTCTCTGTCCCACCTGGAGAAGCCCGGGAATGTGGTGAGGATCATGTTCTTTGACTTCTCCAGTGCTTTCAACACCATCCAACTGATGATCCTGAAGGACAAGCTGCTGCGCGCAGGGGTGGACCAGCACCTGTCATCATGGATCCTGGACTACCTCACGAACCGGCCTCAGTTTGTGATAACCCGGGACTGTGTGTCCAACACGATCATCAGTAGCACGGGGGCCCCCCAGGGAATGGTGTTGGCTCCCTTCCTGTTCACTCTTTATACTGCGGACTTCTCACACAACACAACACACTGCCATCTACAGAAGTTCTCTGCTGACTCTGCGATCGTTGGCCTCATCTCCAATGGAGATGAAGCTGAGTACAGAGGGCTTATCCAGGACTTCGTGGACTGGTGCCATCGGAACTGCCTCCAGATCAACGCGAGGAAAACTAAGGAGCTGGTGGTGGACTGCCGCAGGCAAGGACAACCCCTCACAGCACCAGTAAATATACAGGGAACAGACATTGAGATGGTGACATCCTACAAGTACCTGGGTGTTCATCTGAACAATAAACTAGACTGGTCACACAATACTGATGCACTCTACAAGAAGGGACAGCGCAGGCTGTTCCTACTGAGGAGACTCAGGTCTTTTGGTGTACAAGGGGCACTGCTGAAGACATTCTATGACACGGTGGTGGCATCAGCCATCACTTTTGGAGTGGTCTGCTGGGGCAGTGGCATTACTGCAGCCGATAGGAAGAGACTGAACAAACTGATCAAGAAAGCTAGCTCCGTCCTGGGGCAGCGCCTTGATCCGGTGGAAGAGATAGGAGAGAGAAGGACGGTGGCTAAACTGTCATCTCTGCTGGAGTCCGAGTTCCACCCTATGCAGGACATACTGAATGCATTGAGGAGCTCATTTAGCAGCAGACTACATCATCCCAGGTGCACAACCGAGAGGTTTCGCAGGTCCTTCCTACCAACGGCTGTCAGACTGTACAACCTAAGCAGGGCTGCTCGCAGAGATAGCAAAAAGACGTAACAACCTAATAGTTTTTTGAATGCAAAAGATGCAATAGACTTACACAATGGTCCTCTCCGGCATACAACTAGGAAAATACCGGTAGCTACGGAGGGTGAGAATATGTATGGGCACATAATCATACCATGTAGGATAACTAAGTAGACGGTTGTGCTGTTTCATCCCATCTAGCAACAATGCTCTGCACTGTGTGTGTTTATACATTTACATATTTATTCCATCTAGCTACAATGCTCCGCACTGGGTGTGTTTATGTTTATGTTTATATTTATATATCTATATATTCATTCCATCTAGCTACAATGCTCCGCACTGTGTGTTTATATATCTACATATTATTCCATCTAGCTACATTGCTCCGCACTGAGTGTTTATATATTTACATATTTTTTCCACCTAGCTGCAATGCTCCGTACTGTGTGTTTATATATCTACATATTATTCCATCTAGCTACATTGCTCCGCACTGTGTTTATATATTTACATATTTATTCCATCTAGCTGCAATGCTCCGTACTGTGTGTTTATATACTCATATATTTATCCCATCCAGCTACAATGCTCTACACTGTGTGTCTGTGTGTATATATATATATATATATATTTATAGTAATATGTACATATGTATATTAGCTGCTCTTGCTTGCTTGCTTTTTTTTTTTTTTTTTTTTTTTCTTGCCTTCTGATTGTTGCTCTGAGTGTCGCTATTCCTGTGCTGTTGCAATCCTGGAATTTCCCCGTTGTGGAACTAATAAAGGCTTATCTTATCTTATCTTAGATCATTCGCCATCGCCGCACCAACCCTCTGGAATTCCTTGCCCCTTCACATCCGGTCTGCCAACACACTTGCTTCTTTTAAAAGTCAACTCAAAACCCATCTTTTCAAATCTACCTATAAAAACTGACTGCCTCTTCTACCTATGTGTACCTACCTTGTCTGTTTACCCGTTCTCTGTATGTTTGTCCCTATGCTGCTTTGTAAAGTGTCTTTGAGTATTTAGAAAAGTGCTATATAAGACTGATGTATTATTATTTATTATTATTATTAAATCAATCGCAATACTACACAGAGTGAAATATTTGCTGAATCAACCCACACTATATACCTTGTATCATTCATTAATACTCCCATACATGACATATTGTAATGAAGTATGGGGAAATACATATAAAACAAACATATATCCACTCTTTATGCTTCAGAAAAGAGCTATTAGAATAATAAACAAAGCAGCTTTCAGGGAACCAACAAACCCACTTTTTCTTAAACTAAAAGCTCTCAGGTTGAAAGATCTGGTTGACTTTAAAACTGTAATAATAATGTTTAAAGTGAAGAATCTATCCCTGCCCGCAAATATCCAAAAGTTGTTCCAAATAAGGGAGAAACAATATCATTTCAGAGGAACATGTATATTTCAAAAACCTACAGTGAGAACTACCACCAAGCAACACTGTGTTTCAGTGCAAGGAGTCAGATTATGGAACGATTTTGGACCTGAATTAAAATCATGTACAACGCTTGGACAATTTAAACTAAAACTAAAGGAAGAAATACTTCAAACATATATACAAGATGACATGTAAAATCACATAAGGATTGTCATATCCAGCCTGTGTTGTGTTGTAGCTTAGTTCTTTTTTTTCTGTCACACTTTGTCTTAGCTTCGTTCCTTTTTTTTTTTTTTTTGAATTGTAATCGCTCTTGTTTTTTTTGTTTTTTTTTCTTTTGAATTCTTCGATGGAATATGGGTGGGCAATAAAAGCTGCGGCTTCAGCCATCACCCATTTCGGATAACTTATTGTAATTCTTCAAATTAGACAATAACTCCTCTGATTATACAATTCAACATAAGCTAATCTCGAGCTAACAAAAGCGTGGATCAGTTTCTCAGCATCACTCTGAGACAAGATGCCCCTAATCTTGGCAATATTACGCAAATGATAGAAGGCAGTCTTAGAAACAAATTTAAATATGTGAATTGAAGGACAGATCTTGATCAAAAATAATTCCAAGGTTCCTCACAGAGCTATTAAGAGAAAGAGTAACCACATCCAAACTGAAAGTTTGATTTGGAAAGGTATTTCTAAGGTTTTCTGGACCAACAAGAATGACTTCAGTCTTACCTGAATTTAATAGCAGGAAATTACAAGTCATCCAAGCTTTGATTTCCTTAAGACAGGCTTCCAACTTGGCGAATTGATTACTATCATCTAGCTTCATTGACAGGTACAATTGTGTGTCATCTGCATAACAATGAAAATGTATACAGTGCTTTCTAATAATGTTGCCTAAGAGAAGCATATATAAAACTAAAAAAGAGTAGGGCCTAGCACAGATCCCTGTGGAACTCCATGACTGAGCTTTGAGTTGAAAGAAAACTCATTATTGACATAAACAAACTGGAACCTATCAGATAAATAAGATCTAAACCGCTGCAACAAAGTTCCATTAAGTCCAACATAGTGTTCTAATCTATCAAGTAGAATATTATGATCGATAGTATCAAAAGCTGCACTAAGGTCTAAAAGGACAAGTACAGAAACCGGTCCATTATCAGATGCGATGAGGAGGTTGATAGTGACCTTCGCTAAGGTTGTTTCAGTACTATGATGGATTCTAAATGTTCTGCATTTTCGGTCGTTAGCGGCCGGCTTCTTAAGCCGACGCTAGTGGCTGCATCCTTACAGCAGTGTCCGTTGCTGATCGTCAGAGCGATCGTACTATATGGATTGTACTACATTGCCCATCTGTGGTGTGACCGTCTTATCCTGTGGACCCGTGAGTGAGCTTGTTAGCCTTACGCCTCCCTGTGTGTAGACTTGTTTGTGTCATTGCCTCAGCGGCTTGTATTATTGTGACTTCACCGTGAATAAAGACACTAACACAACTCTCTGGTGACAGTGTGGCGTCTTATGGTGGCTCGCGAGGGCCACCGCATGACACTAAACCCAGATTGAAACTCTTCAAGTAAACCATTTCCCTGCAGGTGGTCAAATAATTGTGTAGCAACAACTCTTTCTAATATTTTTGAAATGAAAGGGAGATTAGAGATTGGTCTATAGTTAGCTAAAGCTCCTGGATCTAGCGTTGGCTTTTTGAGTAAGGGTTTAATTGCAGCCATTTTAAAAGCCTGCGGTACATGGCCTAAAGTTAATGAAGAATTGATTATATGAAGAATAAAGCTACCAATAAGTGGGAAGACGTCTTTAAATAACCTGGAATGAATAGGGTCTAAAAGACAAGTTGAAGGTTTGGATGAGGAAACTATTTTGTCTAACTCACAAAGGTCGATTGGAGTAAACTCATCAAGACAGATATCAATTGAAGGAGTTGTAGTAGTTACTGTATTTAAGTTAACGGTGGGAAGAATCTGATTGATTTTATCTCTGATGGATTAAATTTTATTATTGAAAAGTTCATAAAGCCCTGACTAGTAAGCTCTAAGGGAATGCTAGGATTGACAGAGTCCTGACTCTTTGTCAACCTGGCTACAGTACTGAAAAGAAACCTGGGCTTATTCTTGTTCTCTTCTATTAATGCAGAATAATAACTCGTTCTAGCTTTTCTAAGAGATTTTTTTATAAATTAAAAGATGATTTCTGCAAGCTAAATAGATTTCATCTAAATTAGTGGAGCGCCATTTTCTTTCTAATTGACGAGTCTTCTGTTTTAAGCTACGAGTTTCTGTATTGAACCAAGGAGTTAGAAATCTCTGATTAGACTTTTTCTTTTTTAATGGGGCCACCAAGTCTAGAGTCTGATGTAGAGAAGCTGTAACACTATCTACCATGCTATCAATAACAGAAGGAGCAAGCTGTCTATAGCTTATTTCCATTGTGTTGACACATGGCATAGAGGAAACAATCTGCATAAATTTGGTTACACCATCATCTGAGAGGCATCTACTGTAGTAATATTTTTCTTTAGGAGCCAAATAGTCAGAAATAGTAAAATCAAAGGTTAACAGACAATGGTCTGACAGTACAGGGTTATGAGGAGACACTACCAGATTTTCTATTTCTATGCCATATGTCAGAACAAGGTCCAACGTATGGTGAAGATAATGAGTAGAATTTCCTACTTTCTGAGAAAGCCCAATCGAGTCTAATATTGAATTAAATGCCACATTAAGGCAGTCACTATCTACATCTACTGTACGTGTATATTAAAATCCCCTACTATAATAATTCTATCTGATTTCAGCACTAAATCAGCTAAGAATTCAGCAAATTGGGATAAAAATTCTGAGTAGGTTGATGGAGGACGATAAACTATGGCAAATAAAATTGGGTTTAGCCTAAAATTGCTAAAGTGCCCAATACTGAGGACCAGGCCCTCAAAGGAATTAAAACATGTTTTTTACTTTACATTAACTAGTAATTTGGAATGGTAAATTGTTGCTAGTCCTCCTCCACGACCAGAACTTCTGGGATTTTGACAGTTTAAATAACCAGAGGGAGTTGATTCATTTAAAACCACCCGAAGAGAGAGAGAGACAGAGAAAAAATTTGTTCAGTGCAATGAGAGCCAAAAGCCCCAGGACAGGTATAAACAGCATAAAACCCAACTTCTGTGTGCAGTTAAGATGTAATGGTTTATATTATTTTCTTGTAATATTTGATACAAAACTAAAAAAATATTTTAAACTAAATCTGAGCTGCTGTTTATAAAATGGAGAAATAAGAGTTTTTGTTTTGTTTTTCTTGAATATTTTGAAGGTAAATAATGCTGGCCTGTAAAACTCCTTTTTGCATAAATTTAAAACGAAAAAAAACCCTGTATTCTATAATATCATGAAAACTATTGTTATCATGAAAGTTCACAGAAATATCATGATATAATTTTTAGGCCATATTGCCCACCCCTAGTCTAGACTTTGATACAAGAGAGAAACACTTCCAAAGTGGGGGAAATGGTATACAAAAACGACATACTAGGGATTTCTCACTCATATTTTATCCCCAATCCAATCCGATACGAGTCATTTAAGACTGAGAATCTGCCGATACCAAGTCACAATCCGATACTTATATTTTCCTGCAACACATTCTTGCAAACCACACACCATAAGCACATCAAACAAAAAAATACCATACATTTGCTTGACACCTCAATACTCAAGAGTATTCCACACAGCAAACACATTGGCGACACCTTCTCTGCTGCAATTCTGTACAGCTACTGCGTTATGGTGAGGCTGCCATAAAACAACTGTCTGATGGAAAACAACAGACTTGAATGGAGATGAACCCAGTGACCCCATACCGATTGAGTCACACAAGCCTTGTTCGACAAACATCCCTACAACATACATCATTAGAAACATTCCCAGAGAATGGCAAAAGAATCTAATGATACCATAGCCAGTATTCCACTCAAAAAAACCTTTTTTTGTTTTCTGCGTCAAAGCCATAGGGAGCTACATCTATGGGAAAAAGAGCTACATTTGGCCCCATAACCACAGTTAGAAAAGTTAACGTCCTCAGCGAGATATGAACCAGTGTTTTGATCATTTTATGTACACCACCACTTTTTTTCTCTTTCTATGGGTTTACACTACCAGTCAAAAGTTTGGACACACCTATTTTCGTTTTCAATGGGTTGATGTGTCCAAACTTTTGACTGGTACTGTAGTTTCACTTTCAATGTGTTTTGTTAGTTTTGATTTCCCTTTTACAGCCCCCAAAACACACAATATTTTTCTGCTCTGTCCATGGCAATCTTTACCCATACTCAGCCAAAATTTCTGTCATGATTGTCTGCTTTTTTCCCTCCAATGAAAGCTGCCTTTTAACTACACCATCAAATCCCACAGAAATACGTAAACTGCTCTGACCTCTGTGGATTTCTGTCTTCAATTGTCTTCACCACAAAGTGCTACACAAAGTAGAGCACAGTGCTGGTGTTTTTACCGCTGGTTGTGGCTGTGGGACTACATGCCATCATCAGAGACTCATTGCCAGATTTGGTGTCAGTTTCAGGTTTCTTTTATCCTGCCGGACAGAGCAGTGCGGGAGTGTATTAAAGTGGTGTCTCCAGGATTATCAAAGATGCTGCTGACTCTTTGTCAAGGCAAAGACATAATGAGATCTTAGCTGCTCTGAGTCAGCCCCTGAGCATTTTCCCTCACCAAACGTTCGGGGCCAGCTGAAGGTCATGGCACTCCTTGTGATTTATGTCCTTCTTTATCGGACATAATGAGTGTTCTCACAATTAGCTAGAGACATGCTATCAGAGCTGAGCTCCATGTCAGCACTGATCCTTGAAGACACAGCTGCTTCTTTAACGATGGCTGGGGTGAACCTGCTTTTTTTTTTTTTTTTTTTTTTTTTTTAATGGGCGGAAATCACAGTTTTGCCCGCCGCAAGCAGTGACTCGTTATGTCACCTCACGAGAATGTGTCTCATCTCGTCACAGTAGAGCGTGGGTTCAGTTTTTCCATCAGTTTCATGCAGCAATCTTTGAGGTTTTTAGTAGTGTTGTAAATCAGCCTTCGTCAGAAGACTCTTCTGTTCTGACGAAGGCTGCAGTGCACAGTAGAAACATGTTAAGAAGGTAAAGACATCTCCTTTCTATTTTTGTCTTTAATAAGAACAAAAGGTAAATAATTAAAAGAAGACAAAATGAACCTACTTGAACGTTTGCGCAGCTTGTAGGTATCAACAGTTGGATTCATATTGTGTCATATACGTATGTCCTCTATTCATATGAATTGTACAGTGTAGGGATAAAAGGAAGGAGGTAGTAAACTGAATGACTGGACTCATTTCCCCTGAAACACTAATGTGAAATTAATCATGTTCAGGTACAGCTTAAAAAAAGGGAATATATTCATTAAGTAAATGAAATATTTCAAGTACTTTTTGTTTTTATTTTGCCAAATAGGGCATATAGCTTATAACAATTTGAAATCCAGCATCTTCAATTATTATTTAAATATTTCACCTTAGTAATAATGAATATAATACATAAAAGCTGAAGATTATCTCACACACACACACACACACACACACACACACGCACGCACGCATGCACACACACACACACACACACACACACACCTTTTATGAATCATAAGACAATTTTAATAAAAAAAGGCTTAGTGCTAGTGTACACAGTAAGAATATAATAATTTGGCCACCCTTTAACAAAAGCCATATTTACCTCCACCAGGCCGCAGGCCAGGAGGTAATGTTTTTGCCGGGGTTTGTCTGTCTGTCTGTCTGTCTGTTGATTGGCAAGATAACTCAAAAGGTTTTGGACGGATTTCGATGAAGCTTTCAGGCGTTGTTGGAAATGGTACAAGGAAGAACTGATTAAATTTTGGGGATGATCCGGATCACCGTCTGGATCCAGGAATTTTTTAAAAGATTCTTTAACATTGTGAGATACGGCCATTTTCAACACGTGTGCAGGCGCAATGGAGGGCGGTGGTCGTCGTGTCTGACGTACACGAACTCCGCGTTCTTCAAAGTTTTAGGCACAAAAGCACGCGGAAAACAGTGGTGGGCCGGGCCCGGCAGCGTGCCTGTGTTTGCGCTACGCTGCAAAAGCTGAGACGGGCAGCTGTCCGGCGCAGGATTATTTGGCAGAAATTCCCCGGGCAGCCATAGGGGCTGCGCAAAAACAAGCTCTCTGCCGGGGAAGCTTCCAAATCCTTTTTTGGTGTGGAGCGCAACCCCAATAAAACCCATGGCAACCTGTCTACCCAATTTGCATCCGTCAGTGAAGCCCTGAGTGCTGCTTTCAGTGATCTATGAAAACGCTCGCATAACCCATTGACCTGTGGGTTGTACGCGGTTGTGCGATGAATTGCAACGCCCGCAGCCTGGGAGTTTGGAGATGGAGGAGATGGACACAACAGCAACACTTGAGTTTATTACCTCCGCCAAGGAGGTAATGCTTTTACTGCCATTTGTCTGTCTGTCTGTCTGTCTGTTACCAACATAACTCAAAAAGTTATGAACGGATTTTGACAAAATTTTCAGGAAAGGTGTGTAATGGCACAAGGAACAGATGATTAGATTTTGGTGATGATCTGAGAGTGCATACCTCCACCAAGGCCTTTGTTTGTATTTGTGCAGCAGGATTACACAAAAACTACTGGATGGATTTGGATGAAATTTTCACCAGAGGTGGTTCTTGGCCTAGAGAGGAACCCATTACATTTTGGTGATCATCTGGGAATGCATACCTCAGCCAAGGCTCTTCTCACAGTGTGTCAGCCACAAAACTCCAAAACTAATGGACAGACTTGGATGCAATTTTCACCACAAGTGGCGATAGGCCTACACACAAGCCCATTACATTTTGGAGGTGATCCATGAGAAATGGAAGGAGCCTTGGTGGAGGTATGCGCTCTATGAGTGCATTTCTAGTTTGGTGATGAAATGCTCCTCGGGGAAGAGAGGAAGACCCAGCTGCTGAACTGTAGTTTGTGGTATTTATTAACAAAAACACAAAGTCCATACAGTGCACAAAATAAACTTACAGAATCAGAATCAGAATCAGAATCAGGTTTATTGCCATTGTTCATGTAGTACACAAACTAGGAATTTGTCTCGGTACAATGCTGCAACATTAAACATGATAAGATAAGAGAAATAAACTATACATGTAATAAAGTGTAGGATAAGATTAAGTGATACTGGTCAACAGTTAAAATATATATTAGCCAGCAGCAGATACTGTGGAGAACTATATAGTGCAGTCGGTAATGCAGGAAGAAAACAGTGATGATTGACATGAGTCTGGTTGAGCTGCTGTACATGGTGCACGAGAGTCACTTAGTGTTCAGCAGTCTAATGGCAGAGGGGAAGAAGCTGTTCATGTGACGGGAGGTTTTAGTCTGGATGGACCGAAGTCTTCTACCAGAGGGGAGGGGGGCAAACAGTACGTGACCAGGGTGTGAGGGATCGGCTATGATCCGGCCAGCACGCCTCCGGGTCCTGGAGATGTACAGATCCTGGAGAGATGGGAGCTTGCAGCCGATCACCTTCTCAGCAGTGCGCACGACGCGCTGCAGCCTTAGTCTGTCCCTGGCAGTGGCTCCTGCGTACCACACGGTTATGGAGGTGGTGAGGATGGACTCGATGATGGCTGTGTAGAACTGCACTAACATCTTGGTGGGTAGCTTGAGCTTCCTCAGCTGCCACAGGAAGAACATCCTCTGCTGGGCTTTTTTGATGAGTGAGCTGATGGTCAGCTCCCATTTGAGGTCCCTGGTGATGGTAGTGCCTAGGAAGCGGAAGGAATCAGCAGTGGTGATGGGAGAGCCTGAGAGGGTGAGGGGGGGCAGAGGAGTAGTGACAGATAGACGGGATAAAGAGTAGCTGGCGTTAGAACAGGGACAGGGTTCTAACCAACGTGGATTCTTGGCGAGACTCCGACAAGGAGTGAAGGCAAAGTCAGGCTATAAATAGGGGAGGCAGTAATCAAGGTAAATGACAGCAGGTGTGGAACACATGAGCGGGCAGGATGACCTAATTACAGAACAGGGAAAGACTGAGCTACCAATACAAGATGATTACCAGGTGGGAGTGTCTGGATAACAAGGTAGGGAACTGTGTCAAAAAGAGAAACACAATATAAACACTAAGAGCAAGATGCACAAGGATGCATAAAGGAATTTACAAAATAATGCTGAGAACAGGAGTACAAAAACAGAAATAACCGGCAACTCAAAACACATCATACATCTTGGAACAGTGCACCGTAAAATAATCACATGACTGAGGAAACACAAGACATAACCAGAAATAAAGTGAGAGCATGAGCCCGGTGAAACACTGCGCTCAGCCTCATGACAGATTTTTCAATTTGTCCATTTAATTAATTAGCTGTGCAGGATGCCCAGACTTTTTCCACAAACCACAACTGTGTATTTTTATTCATTTTTTGTTTATTTTTCATTTTATTTATAGAAGTGAAATAACTCTATGAGCAGAACTGAAATGGGACAAAGAAATCTGTCCTGGCATTTTTGGTCCAGGCGATCCACTATGATCAGTCAAACAACATCAGTGCAGACGGTCCAGTTAAATACGTGCATGTATTTTATCATTCCCCAAAGCAATGTTTTCAACCAGGGTACCCTGGTACATTCAGTTTTCTGTGGGAAATTATCTAACTTCACTTGTTAAGTGGTCCAGAAAAAATGTAAATAATTCGCCATTGTTTTGAATGGGCGAATGGATGCCTACCTATGCACAGCAGCAAATTATTTGCTGTTTTTTGGACCAATTAACAAGTGATATTAGACAATTTCCCACAGAAGCATGAACATACCAGGGCACCCTGGCTGAAAAACACTGCTAAGTAGTACAAGCAAAACAGGAGAACAGAATATAAAAAGAGAAGAGAATAATTATTCACATGATCACATTACTTCCTGTTTAAAAGATGCATAACGAGGAATAGTTTCCCAACATAAAGATTCTCACCCTACAACAGGAGCAGGGATGCACAGAAACATTCTGAGAGACTGAAGTAATGGCACCCTCCCATGCTGACTCCTGTCACTTAGGTACTGAAATTAACAACCTGTACTGTAAATGATATGGATTCATGTCAACTAGCATCATTCAACCATCACACTTACTGGTCTGACAGAGGTCAGAATTATCCCACTTTTGCCCATGACAAACAAGAAAGAAAGAAAGAAAGAAAGAAAGAATAGTACATTAAAATTTTGACAAAATATTTATGCAAAATAGATAAACTCTCAAAAATTTTTCAAGGGTGCAAAAGTTTGAGAAAAAGCCACAAAATTACAAAAAAATAAAAAAATAAATCACAAACATACTATATACAATAAAGCTTCAAATTTACTAGAAATTATTTTAATTATTTAAAATATGTACTAAATTCATGATAAAAAAAATTCTAAATTACAAAAAAACCCTTCAGTTTATGAGATAAAAGTTACAAATTCATGACAAAAATTATAAATTTATGGGGGAAAAGTCACATACTGTATGTACAATAACAGTGAAAATGTATATTAGAAAACACAGGAAGTGTAAATTATTTAAGAAAAAAGTAAATTACAAAATTAGTGAGACAAAGGTCAGAAAATCACAAGAGAAAGGTAACTCATTTGCAGTAATTATTATTTTTTTTAATTTTAAGGGAAAAATGATGGAATGACAATGACAAATTAATAATAATTAATAATAATAATAATAATAATAATAATAATAATAATAATAATAATAATAATAATAATAATAATAAATTATAGGGAAATTATAATTTTAGACATTTTTCTTGCAAATGTATTACTTTCTCATGGAGTTGTGGATTTTGTTTTAAACTTCAATATGTCTATTTTATAAAGAATTTATTGTGTTTTTCTAATGAATCTGAAAAATGTGGCAAAATTGTGACTTTTCACACATATTTAAAAATTTTACTCATAAATTTGCAGAGCCAAAACAGGGCAATGATTTCAACTCTAATTTTGAAGGAATAAAATTATGAATACAACTTTAATTCCAGTTGTACTTTATTGATCCCAGTTTGGGATCAATAAAGTACATCTATCTATCTATCTATCTATCTATCTATCTAATTAAAGCTGCAAGTAGCAATAAATGAGCCCTCGCCTGCCAGTGGCCCCTTCTGTGTCATGACTCAGGGCAAGTGAGGCTCAAACGAACGCTCAGACTTGGATGTAAAAATTCACCAGCTTATTGTAAAAGCAAAACCAATACACAACTCTAAAGTTCACAACTGAGGAAAATCGAAACTCAAAAACACACACTTAAATTTGTACAAAAACTGGTGTCCGCTGGAGTGCTCATAGCCCATGGGAAGAGGGCAGAAAAGAGGTTATTAGGGACAGATTCTAGCAAAGAGGAGAATAATAGTAGGAAAGCACTCTTACTGTATGAGCAGAGGAGCCCGGCAGGGAACTCCTACATGGACCAGGGGAACAGGGGGAAGACGGTGACCTGGGTGGAAGTCCGGTGTCTTCTTAGTCAGGCTAGCGTGATCAGCCCCGGAGTCCATACCGCGAAAGTGGCAGCAAACCTGAAGAGACAAGAGGACAGGGGGAGTGAGTAACACAAGTCAACCAGAGAGAAAAAACAAGATAAAAGGCTTAGAGGTTTTCGGGTGGCAAATCTAACAATCCAGCGATGAGCTCTCCCCATGCTGGCTCTTAAATATGCTGGTTAATTAGGGAGCAGCAGGTGTGTAATCACAGAGGTATAGCTGATACTCTGGAACTGGGAAGACAGGAATGGGAGGGGAGGGGGAGCACACTTGCCTGATCATCACAGTGCCCCCAACTCAGGGGGTGCCTCCTGGCGTCTCACTGGGCTTGCGCGGATGGGCCCGATGGAATGCCCGCATCATCCATTTGTCCAGGATGTAGGACCCCAGAATCCAGGACCTCTCCTCCGGACCATACCCTTTCCAATCAGCTAGGTACTGGCACCAACAACCCCATCAACGGACGTCCAGGATCTTCTCCACCGTGTATGTGGTCTGGCCATTGATGACCCGGGAGGGAGGTGGGGTATCCGGAGTAGGGCAGAGAGGGCTGGCAGATAGGGGCTTAATGCGGGACACGTGGAAGGTGGGATGAATCCACATTGAAGGTGGCAGGTCCAACTGAACAGTGACGTTGACGATTCGCTTGATGGTGAACGGGCCCAGATAGTGGGGGTAAAGCTTCCGACACTCCATCTTGAGCGGGATCTGTTCGGCGGACAGCCAGATCTTCTGTCCCACCATGTATTTTGGCACCGGCGCGCGTCTGCAGTTAGCATACTGCTGATTGCGCTCCGCACAGCAGAGGAGGGTAGCTCTTTTGGCCCTCCACAGACGGTGGCACCAGCACACGTGGACCTCCATGGACGGGACGGCAAGACCCCTCTCCGCCATGGGCAACAGAGGTGGTGTATAGCCCATCGAGGCCTCAAACGGTGTGAACCCAGTGGAGAAGGAGACAGCCAAATTGTGGGAATACTCCACCCAGGTCAAGTGGCAGCTCCAGATGGATGGGTTTCGGGATACTAAGCACTTTAGGGTGGCCTCCAGGGACTGACTGGCATGCTCGGCCTGACTGTTGCTTTGCGGATGGTATCGGGACGTCAGGCTGGCTGTAGCACCCAAAAAGTGGCAGAACGTCTTCCACACCTTGGATGTGAATTGTGGACCCTGGTCTGAGACAATGTCCATTGTTATCCCATGCAGCCGGATGAGGTGCTGCATCACCAGGTCGACCATCTCCATGGCAGATGGTAATTTGAGGAGAGGGACCAGGTGGATAGCCTTGGAGAACCGGTCAACGATGGTAAGGATCACAGTGTTGCCTTGGGATGGAGAGAGGCCCGTCACAAAGTCAAATGCAATGTGTGACCATGGACGACTCAGCACTGGGAGGGGATGGAAGAGGCCAGCAGGAGGGTAAGAGTCTGATTTGTTAGCAACACAGGTGTGACAGGCCTTAACATAGTCCCGCACATCCTTCCCAAGGGTAGGCCAATACAACGCTCTCCTGAGCAGCTCAATTGTCTGGGAGATGCCGGGATTGCAGGCGAAGAAGCTGGTGTGCCCCCACTTAATCACCTCGCTGTGTAACGTTGAGGGGACATACAGCCGGTCAGACGGACCTCCCTGTGGGTTGGGATCCAATGATTGAGCCTGCCAAACCCTCTGCTCAATCTCCCATGAGATGTCCTGAGAAAGCAGGAGGAGGGGAGAATTGTTTCCAGAGGAGACGCAGCAGCTGCAGAGGAGGAGGAGGAGGAAAACTGGCTTGAGAGAGCATTAATCTTGGCATTACTGGACCCTGGTTGGTATGAGATGAAAAGATTGAACCAATTAAAGAACAGGGCCCACCGAGCCTGCCGAGAATTCAACAGTCTGGCCGATCGAAGATATTCAAAATTTTTATGATCAGTCCAGACAATGAAAGGTTGGCTAGCTCTCTCAAGCCAGTGTCTCCATTCCTCCAACGCCAGCTTAATGGCTAACAGTTCATGATCCCCAACATCGTAATACCTCTCGGCTGGCGTTAGCCACCAGGAAAGATATGTGCACGGGCAGAGCTTCTGGTCAGAGCTAGAGTGCTGGGACAGGACAGCGCACACCCCCTAATCGGAAGCATCCACCTCGACCACGAACTGCGCCAGGACATGTGTGTTGGTGAAGAGGCCTTTCAGGGTCACAAAAGCTCGTTCAGTGGCCTCGGACCACTTGAACAGGCTTTTGGTTGATGTCAACTACGTAAGCGGTTGCGCCACCTTACTATAGTCACCTATAAATCAGTGATAGAAGTTGGCAAAACCCAGGAAGCGTTGGAGGTCCTTCCTGGACTGGGGGGTTGGCCAGTCTACTACTGTCTTGATTTTCACCGGATTGGTCTTTAACGCGCCCTCGGCAACGATGAACCCCAGGAATGAAGTTGAGTGAGTGGAAAATTTGCACTTCTCCGCTTTCACAAAAAGCTGATTCTCCAACGGGCACTGCAGGATGGGACGAACGTGGGCTATGTGCTCCTCCAGCATGCGGGAAAAAAATCAAAATTTTGTCCAAATACACAAAAACAAACTGCTTCACCATGTCCTGTAAGACGTCATTAATTAACTGTTGGAAGACGGCAGGGGCGTTGGTCAGCCCAAATGGCATGACCAAATATTCAGAATGGCCCAACGATGTTTTAAATGCCGTCTTCCATTCGTCTCCCTCACAAATGCGGACCAAGTGGTACATGTTACGGAGGTCGAGCTTGATGAAGTAGCATGCCTGTTGGAGTAGCTCAAATGGTGAATTGAGAAGGGGCAGCGGATATTTATCCTTACGGGTAATCCCGTTAAGCTCACGGTAATCAATGCACAGCCGTAATGTCCCATCCTTTTTCCCTACAAAAAAAGAACCCAGCACCGAGAGGGGTGGACTACAGATGAATAATGCTAGCACTGAGGGAGTCTTTTATGTAGGTCTCCATCGCCTCCCTCTCAGGCCCAGATAGACTGTAGAGCTGACTGGATTGCAGCTGCGCGCCCACAGTCATACGCCCGATGAGGTGGTAAAGATCGGGCCCTGGACTTGCTAAAGACCTCCCCTGAGTCATGATAGACCTCAGGTACGGAGCTGAGATCTGCCGGTTCAGCCAGAGGAGAGGAGATCAGGAGAGAGGGCGAGCATGCTGCTGATCGGAGACACGATGACAGACAAAAAGGGCTCCAGGATGAAATGGAGCCCTGACTCCAGTTTATAATTGTATTGTGAATTCGGAGCCATGAATACCCCAGAATCATGGCGGTGGTGGATTGAGGCAGAACATAAAATTGAACAGTCTCGTGGTGATTACCCAACAAAATGACTGGAATAGGCGCATTTTGTTTGATGACCGCCGCAAAGTTGATGCCTGAAACTGCCAAGACACTTAAGGCTGTCAGGACATCCCTGGTGGGTATCTGAAATTTTCTGACTATGGCCTGCTGAATGAAATTTTGCTCTGCTCCTGAATCAATCAGAGCGGAGGTTTTGAACTCGGCCCCGGGTAACTGAATGAGGGCCGGGAGTTCAAAACGGTTGGGGGAATTTTGCGAAGACCCTCCTGCCAGACCCCCCACAGCGACTGACGGGCCAGGTCTTTTGGGCCGAATTGGGCATTTCGAGATTGCGTGGCCAGGGACCCCGCAATATATACACTCCCCCGCCCTCTTGCGATGCCAGCTTTTCCTCAGAGTCAGACGGACCCTACCGAGGGCCATTGGCTCCAGTAATGATGCCAGCAGAACAGCATCAGAGGGCGGGGGGGCCAGCCGGGGGACAAATGAGGAAGCAGCGGCCTTCAGCTCCCTCATGCGCTCCCTAAACCAGTTATTCATGGCCACTGCCTGCGCAATCATCTCATCCAGAGAGGAAGGGGGACGTGGATAGCCAGCTCATCACGGAGGTGCGTATCCAGGCCCCAGAGGAAGGCGCTGTGCAGGGCAGTGTTGTTCCATCTGGAGTCGGCTGCAGCGACCCGAAACTCGACAGAGAAATTGGCTACAGACCAGTCTCCCTGTTGGAGCCCCATAAGCTGGCTAACTATGTTCCCCTCACTCTCTGTATGGTCGAATGCCTCGGAGAACTCCCGCACAAATAGTTTGTGTGTGTATAGGGGCCCATCCGGGCTGCTCAAGATGGACTATGCCCACTTGAGCGTCCAGTCCCACAGCACCAAGGTCATGAAATGGACCTTAGCCGTCCCTATACTCCCCTTCCACCTGCTGGAAATAAAACCGGCAGTGGAGCAGGAACCCTTTGCATCTCCCCACCTCCCCCCCATAGGGGGCAGGCGAAGGAACAGAAATGTTCCTGGGGATGGCAGACACTGCTGGAGCAGCAGCTGCAGGGGGAGACGCCGCACCAGGAAGCCAACACAAGTGTTCGGTGATGGTAGCCAATTGCTGGTTAACGGTTTCGAACTGGTCAAAAAGAAACATGACCCGGCGTTCCGTGGCCTCCAAGCACCAGAGTGCCGACTGTTTGCCTGGCAAAGCACTTGCTGAGCCTCGATCTTGGCTGGATCATTCTATCATGATTCAGGGCAAGTGAGGCTCAAATGCAGAGCTGCCAGAATGAACACTCAGACTCGAATGTAAAAATTCACCAGTTTATTGTAAAAGCAAAACTAATACACAACTCTAAATAAAGTGCACAACTGAGGAAAATCGAAACACAAAAACACACACTTAAATTTGTACAAAAACCGGTGCCCGCTGGAGCACATGTAGCCTACGGGAAGAGACCAGAAAAGAGGTTATTAGGGACAGATTCTCCCAAAGAGAAGAATAATAGTAGGAAAGCACTCTTATTTTATGAGCAGAGGAACCTGGCCGGGAACTCCTGCATGGACCAGGGGAACAGGGGGAAGATGTGACCTGGGTGGACGTCCGGTGTCTTCTTGGTCAGGCGAGCGTGATCAGCCCCAGAGTCCACACCGCGAAGGTGGTAGCAAACCTGAAGAGACAAGAGGACAGGGGAAGTGAACAACACAGGTCAAACTGAGAGAAAAAATGAGAATAAAGGCTTAGTTGTTTTCAGGTGGCAAACCTAACAATCCAGCGATGAGCTCTCCCCACGCTGGCTCTTAAATATGCTGGTTAATTAGGAAGCAACAGATGTGTAATCACGCAGGTGTAGCTGATACGCCGGAGACCGGGAAGACAGGAACTGGAGGGGAGGGGGAGCCCGCTTGCCTAATCATCACATACTGCTTGTCAGTCCTAGCATATACTGAGCTTTATTTATTTATTTATTTATTTATTTATTCTTTATTTAATATGGACATAACAAATTACATTAGTACAATCACAAGGAGAGACCAGATGTTTTGCATAGGTGTATATAGCACAAATGCTAATTCTCAACACCAGTCCATAGGTGGCTTATATAGGGCATAAATTAGCCTATACATACAAAATTTATAAGCTAATTAAAATTACAAATATATTACAAATTATAAATAGAGCAAGAGATCCATGATCACAACAAACACAACAATTCAGACTAGACATGCACACATTGCTGGTGGGATTTTAGCCAATCTTTAATGCCTCTGTTGAAGAGGTTGGCATTTGTCTCCAATTTTAAGTGAGTTGGCAGAGAGTTCCATAAGTTTGCCCCTTTTATGGAGAAAGCAGACTGACCAAATGAAGTTCTAGACATGGTGACAATGCAGTCACCGTTGATGGAAGCTCGTGTGCTTGCTCTGCTAGAGCTCGATCGTGTAGCCACCAAACCAGAAAAAGGAGGTGAAACAAGATTGTATAGACATTTAAAAACCAGTCTGATATTACAGAAGATAATAAAATTTTCAAAAGTAAAAAGATTGTGCTTGACTAAAATACCACAGTGATGCCACCGCATTGGTTTGCGGTCCAAGATTTTTATAGCCTGTTTATATATACCGGAGTGGTGGCTCAGTTGGTAGAGCATCCGCCCCACACCCGGGAGGCAGGGGTTCAAATCCCGGCCGGGTCATGCCAAAGACCATATAAAAGTGGAACTTCCTGCCATCCAGCTTGGTGCACAGCAATAAATGGAATGGAGGAGGGAACTCTGTGGCGGCACCTTGCATGGCAGCGGCCCTCTGATTCTGCACTTGGGGTGTGTGTGATTTACACTGTAGATAGGTAAAGCACAATCTCGTTCTGCTGTACATGATTGGTTGTACGGTTGAATGACAATAAGGGTGATTTAATTTAATTAATTAATATATTGCAGTTATGGGTTTTAGTGTAATTTGAGATGTTTGTGACCAAGATGTGATACAGTATGACAGATGTGAAAGAATCATCGCGTGCATATATGTATGAGCAGTTCTGAATGACAAATCCCTTCTAATGAGATGGAAGCAATTTAAATTGGGTTTGACCTTCTTACAAATGTAATGCACCTGCTTGTCGAATTGCAGGTTCCTGTCTAGAATGATCCCTAGATACTTGACCTCATTCACTTCAGTAAGCACCTCATTTCCAATTTTAACATCAAAAACATCATTCATGGGCCTGTTTCTAATAAAGATACACAGAGCAACAGTTTTTTTGACATTCAAGGTTAATGCGACAACACAAGCCATTTAGAGATGTTCTGTAAAACCTGGGTCAGGTGCTCAGCTGCCATGCTAGCCGTTTTGGCAGACAGATAGATTACGGTGTCATCAGCATACATCTGGCAGTTGGCACCTGAGCAACTATCGGGCAAGTCGTTGATGTATATTGTGAACAACAACGGCCCTAGTATAGATCCTTGTGGTACTCCCATGTTATTGGTGAGCAACCCAGATTTCTCCCCATTGACCTTGACACATTGTTCTCTCCCCTCCAGGTATGACCTAAACCACTGTATTACCTCAGTTGAAATCTTGAGGTCTTTTAACTTTGACAATAGGATAGTGTGGCTTACTGTGTCAAAGGCCTTTTTTAGATCTAGAAACACGGTCCCCACAACATGCCCCTTAACCAATAAAGCCTTGACCTTCTCAATAAAATAACAGTTAGCTGTTTCTGTGGAATACTTAGGTCTAAACCCAAATTGCTGTGAATAAAGTAATTGGTTGGACTCTAAATGTTCTATCAATTGAGCAGCAACAATCTTCTCCAAAATTTTGGAAACTACGGGCAATATGGCAATCGGCCTGTAGTTGCTTGCTAGGTCCTTGTCTCCCGACTTATAGACCGGGGTAATTACTGCTGTCTTCCAATTCTCTGGAAAGGTATTTGTTCTTATTGACAAGTTAACTAAGGGAGTAATAGGCTCCAACAGACTATTCTGGTGTTTGCACAGTACGGAGCATTGCAGCTAGGTGGAAAAATATGTAAATATATAAACACAGTGCGGAGCAATGTAGCTAGATGGAATAATATGTAGATATATAAACACACAGTGCAGAGCATTGTAGCTAGATGGAATGAATATATAGATATATAAATATAAACATAAACATAAACACACCCAGTGCGGAGCATTGTAGCTAGATGGAATAAATATGTAAATGTATAAACACACACAGTGCAGAGCATTGTTACTAGATGGGATGAAACAGCACAACCGTCTACTTAGTTATCCTACATGGTATGATTATGTGCCCATACATATTTTCACCCTCCGTAGCTACCGGTATTTTCCTAGTTGTATGCCGGAGGGGACCATTGTGTAAGTCTATTGCATCTTTTGCATTCAAAAAACTATTAGGTTGTTACATCTTTTTGCTATCTCTGCGAGCAGCCCTGCTTAGGTTGTACAGTCTGACAGCCATTGGTAGGAAGGACCTGCGAAACCTCTCGGTTGTGCACCTGGGATGATGTAGTCTGCTGCTAAATGAGCTCCTCAGTGCATTCAGTATGTCCTGCATAGGGTGGAACTCGGACTCCAGCAGAGATGACAGTTTAGCCACCGTCCTTCTCTCTCCTATCTCCTCCACCGGATCAAGGCGCTGCCCCAGGATGGAGCTAGCTTTCTTGATCAGTTTGTTCAGTCTCTTAACTCAGGTGGTCTAAAATAAACTTGCCAGTTTATGAACGGATTCAGTGAAAAAACAGTTGAAGACATTGGCCATGGACTCATTACTATCAATGAGGTTATCATCTACCTTGAGACTACTTATTTTTGAATGCTTTTGTTTACTCGAATTTGTTAATCTATTAATGTGTTGCCAGAGTTTAGAACTGCTCCCATTGGCCTCCTCAGTTAGTTTAAGGAAGTAATTAGTCTTAGCCTTCCGAAGCTCAGACACCACTTTGTTCCTTAGACTAGTGAAAATGAAATGGTCAGTGTTGGTTTTAGTGACCAGAGACCTTTTGAGAGCAAGATCTCTCTTTTTCATAAGCTGAAGAATATCCTTATTAAACCATGGGAGGGAGCATTTCTTAGGTCTGCTTTTCCAGGTTCTTGTGTATTTACTAAGTTGCTTAAGGTTGACATAAAATTACTGACACTACTCTTTAAGTTCGACACTTTGGTTACATTCTCCCAATTTGCATTCATTAAGTCCTGTTCAAAGTGAGCCATGTTTAATTTAGAAATACCTGTTGTGAACCTAGATTGATTTTCATTTTTAATATGGTGGACAAGGCGTTGTTTTGATAGCTTTCTTACAACCAACGTCATGTTGTGATCTGAAAGTCCAGTAATCAAATTATATGTTTTTACGCCTCTCTCTGGCGTATTAGTGAAAATCAAGTGCATTTAATCGATCAAATGCACAAAACTGTGTAATGGGAAACCTCTTTTTCTTCATTGTTTTAAAAGCATTTACATTGTTTTTTATGATAAATTCAGAACCCTAAGAAAAAAGTAATTGCACCGTTCCTTTTATTTTTTCCCCTTGTCCTGTCAAGCAGCTAGGGGAGCAGAACAGAAATCTGCTTCCCTTATTGTGCCAGATTTCTTTTACCAGAAGTAGCTTTATACAGTACATAAATGCTGTATGTACTGTATATTATTTATAAACTCCTCTTATAATAACTTTTAATACTTTATTTAAACTGTTTTACCCATGAAGGACCTGGGGGTGGGAACAAACAGAGAAGACATACAGACTGACACAACTGAAACAAACAGAAGACAAATTGTTTCTTCTACTGAAAAGGTCTCATCACGAGTTTGGTTTCTGCACCTGTTAAAGGAGAGACATATACACTACCGTTCAAAAGTTTGGGGTCACTTAGAAATTTCCTTATTTTTGAAAGAAAAGCACTTTTTTTTCAATAAAGACAACTTTAAACTAATCAGAAATACACTCTATACATTGCTAATGTGGTAAATGACTATTCTAGCTGCAAATGTCTGGTTTTTGGTGTAATATCTACATAGGTGTATAGAGGCCCATTTCCAGCAACTATCACTCCAGTGTTCTAATGGTACAATGTGTTTGCTCATTGCGTCAGAAGGCTAATGGATGATTAGAAAACCCTTGTGCAATCATGTTAGGTCTGCAATGCTGTAATTGCTGCAAATGGAGGATTCTTTGACAAAAGCAAAGTTTGAAGGAAAAAATTATTATTTCAAATACAAATCATCATTTCTAACCTTGTCAATGTCTTGACTATATTTTCTATTCATTTTACAACTCATGGTGGTAAATAAGTGTGACTTTTCATGGAAAACACAAAATAATTGTCTGGGTGACCCCAAACTTTTGAACGGTAGTGTATGTGTGTGTGCATGTGTGTGCATGTGTATGAGAGCACACGCAAAGTAAATGTGTGTGTGTGAGTGGTTTGCCAGCAAACATACAAAGAGCGTGACAGGTCACAGCATCACCCTACCCCCCCCACCCCCGAGCAAGCAAGACAGCGCCACCAACCTCCACAGAGCACAAATGTCCTGAGGCCAACAAGCCCCAGAACAACCAGGCATCTGCCCCAGGAGGGACGGCTTGTCACAACTCGTCTTCACCAGTTATCTGCCTCAGCTGCGCGCACACCTGCGCCGTGTCAATCACCAGCTATTTAACCCGCTCGGCCCAGAGCATCGGTCTGGAGCTGTCTGTTCACCAACGCTCTTAGTCCCTCTGCAGGATCGTCTCTTCCCGACCTGCGCCATTCTCCTACCAGCAAGTAAGCTGTATTGTTGCTTATCTGTCCTTCAGTCTCTCCCCTGTGCACAGGTAGATCCTCCCGGCGGTGGATTCCTCCCGTCCTCGCCACATCCTCGTCCTCCTCTCCCTCTCATTGCCGAGTGCGCAGCAGGGCGCTGTTTCCCAGGCAGGAGCTTCCTTTGCCAATGCCAGCCACCGTAACATCTGCAAGTAAGCAACGCTCTGTATATTAACCCTGCATGGTGAAGGTCTGCTCATATCCCTGTCTCTGCTCTGTCCATAGGGTTGCCTGGCTGCACGGCGTGTCATTCTGCCCCCTGCACTCCTTGTTCACCCACAGTCCATTCACATTCCGCACACACGCATCCATACACGTCTTGTTGTTGAATAAAGCCTTTGGATCTCACCTGAGCCTGTGTGCGTGTTCCCTGGGCCCGTTATTATGTCACGGCTAAGGAAAGCTGGGCCGCCAAGTGGCCAGCGCGGCGCCCAGATTGGTCAGCCCGCGCCCCCCCCAGCGGGGCCAACGCCAGCCCCTGGGCCCCAGGCGCCGGAATGTTAACCCACCCCCTCACCCCTTCCCACCCCCCAGGTCAGAGACTGGGCCACGCAAGTCCCCCCCAGACACCCCCACAGTGGGCCTGTGCCCACTCCAACGCCACCGACACACACCAGGAGGTGCCACCCCCTCAGTCTAGCACCCTCCGACCAGTACACACACCCATTCCCATACACTCACACCCTCATGCTCTTACATGCACCCACTCTCACCCCCACACACTCGCACTCACTCACTTGCCCTCTCCCCCACACAATCCCACACTCACACTCCCACACCTAGACCCACCCACTCTCACCCACTCCCGTACCCGCTCAATCTCGCTCCCATTTCCAATCGCCCTTACAGTCGCCCGCACCCACCCACACTCACCCATACACACACTCTCACTCGCACTCTGACTCACTCACATCCACTCGTGCTCTCCCCCACACACTCACCCACACTCATTCACACTTAACACTTGGGGCAGCCGCGGCGTAGATGTAGTGGGCATGAATGTGAACCAATGCCTAGCAGTGGCCGGGGAGACCGCCAGCATGGACCAGCAGCCACACCCCTGCCAACCTGGCTCGGGGCAGCCACAGAAACAGACCACCACCACCAACTCCCGCCTGGAGCGACTGATCAATGGACCACTGCAAGTTCTCCGAGATGCCACCTGACATGCGAAGCGCCACACAAATCCAACCCACCACCACCATCACCATCTCCACTCATCAATCCCTCACTCTCACTTACTCACTTGCTCACTCACTCTCTCACTCGC
This sequence comes from Pholidichthys leucotaenia, assembly GCA_020510985.1. NCBI lineage: Eukaryota > Metazoa > Chordata > Actinopteri > Cichliformes > Pholidichthyidae > Pholidichthys > Pholidichthys leucotaenia. Next base: position 101,072,518 of record CM035846.1, read on the forward strand.
TCACTCCCTTGCACAGTTCCTTTTAGAATCAGATTAGTATCCATCATAAAAATTTGGGTGTAAATTGGAAATTGTGTGTCTGAGATAAACTAGTTTGTCGCCACAGAAACAGTTATAGATTATGTACATGTACATGTTCTAGACTCATGTGTTCCAATTTTCATGATGCCATGACTTTTGTAACCCTCCAAAGTAAAAACCGAACTGAATGGCAAGGAATCCATTTCCATGGCAACAGCGGTGATATCAGGACAAATTTGACTTCCACTGAGGATCATCTAATGCGATCTCAGAAACCTCTGAAAATTTCATATCATTCTGGCTACTGGTCTTTGAGTGAAAGATAAAACAATTTAGGGCAGTACCCCATCTCACCACTAGGTGACATGATATTGCACTTATAGTGGCATCTTCCATTGTTTTCTATGGGAAACCCAATTTTTCATTGGTTTTAATGGGAAAACTCTATTCGCTATCATGGGGGAAAAATTGTAACTTTTCGTGAAAAATTCAGAACCCCTAGAAAAAAAACTATTTGCGTAGTTCTGTCTAGAGTAAAATTAGTATCTATATATTATTAATTTGGGTATGGAAGGACAACGTATTCTTTCTACTTTGGGAGCTAGTGATAGCTTTGATGATGTGGTTGAGCGAATGGCGTGACATTTTCATGCACCTACAAACATCATCGTCAGGACAGTCCAGTTTCAGCAGCACCTCCAGCGGGCCGGCAAGTCGGTGCAGCACTATGTTGCAGACCTATGGCAGCTTTCTGGGGACTGCCAGTTTGGGGAGTTGGAGGAAGAAATGGCTCGTGACCAGCACACGCTGTGTTCATCAGCTCATTCAAGATTGCTTACACACTCCGGCAAATTAACTTTAGCCATGGCTGTGGAGATAGCCCAGCAGTGTGAAGTGGCGGACAAGTTATCACACAACCTCTGTGAGAGAGCTACGCAATGCTGCCATGACTCACAATCAACGATGCAGGCTGTGGATCCGGACAGCGAAGACAGCGAGCAAGAGGAATGTGCTGCAGCTGTAAAGATGAGGTCCACCCCAGGATCACCCAAATGTTTGGGTTGTGGGTCCAATAAGCACTGGTACAAGGCTAGAGAGTCTCCGGCAAGAGGTAAACACTTTGGCAAGTGTGGACTCCTGCATCACTTTGCCAGGGCCTGTAAGAGGGGACACAAAGCGGACACCCATGCTCCAATGTCCACGGTTATCCACACCTGTTTCCCCGGACACCGACAGCCGTACGTATTGTACGGTGGAATTGAATGGTGTAGAGGTACCATTATTGGTTGACATGGGTGAAGTGAGGTTGGAGTTGAGATGGCCCACCATGAAGAGTTTTTTCCCATACCACCAGCTGAGAGGTCATTTAAAGTCATTATGCGGCTGTGGAGGAAGTAAGCTGCCCATCGTGGCTTCGGTGGAGCTGACGGCTCATTACAAGTCATTGGTGGTCGCCAGTCTAAAGTTTATTGTGACTGGCATTGGTGAAAATGTGATGGGCTGTGATCTTTTCTATGGACTGGAGTTTTCCATCACCACTGGCGTTGGTGAAGAGTGGTCGGGCTGCGGTTTATGGGACCGACCGATGCCGGCAGTGGTGAATGATGCAGTATGGGACGAACCTTGGCCTAGTAATCTGGAAGGTGAACAGGACCAACCCCATCCAGGGCCATCGCGGGAGAGTTCCTGCGCCACAGCCCAAGTTGCCCTAGCTGAGAGAACTGGGTGGCACTGTGGGATGCCCATGACGGCGGATGGAGCTGAGTGGCTGACTCATTCTTCTTCTGGAGTTCGGCTGGGAGGTACTGAGAAGCAGGGGGTCACAACGGCTTCGCCGCCATCTAAAATGAAAACGAGCGGGGCAGGACCGGCTGGCACAGTTAAACGACGGTCCACACAGGAACACTGGAAGCCGAGCAGGGCTCCTCTGGGGGTCACTGATTTGGTTCGACCCAGAGCAGAGGACCGATTGAGAGGAACCCACAGGAAGCGGAGGAGACAAGAAAACCAGGGGTGGCTACAGGTGGTGGCTGTCTGGGAGGACGGTTACCTGCAGCTGACAGATGATACGGAGAGACACCCCAAAGAGCTGCTGCGTGTTTATGAGGAAGGTGAGGTGCTTCAGTACCGGCGTTGGTCATCCCCGGACTCCAAGAAGAGGCGACGCTCTGGTCAGGACCTGCCTGACGGGTCTCCGGGGGCGGGGGGGGGGGGGGGGGGGGCTGTCCATGGAGTGTGACTGATGAGTTAAAGGGGGCAATGTGTTTACAGTGTGTTATTATTAATTGCCCATGTTCGTTCATTCATTCATCTTCTTCCGCTTAATCCTTTTCGGGTCACGGGGGGACATGGATAGGCCTAATTATCTTGGTTATTGTTAGAGAGTGATCCGGGCACTAAATCTGGGAGGGTCTAATTAGTGTGCATGTATTTTGGACTTTTTGAAGGGAGGTGATGTTTTTTATTATATTAATATGTTGTATTATTGTATGACATGGGTGGTGGCTCCACCTTTCCAGTTCCGCCGCCACCCGGGGTATAAAAGACTCATGTGGAAAAGCCACAGCCTCTTTGACCACCTCTCTGCCTAGCAGGAGCATCTGTTGGTAATACTGTGAGTCATACAATAAAGTCCTGTTCAGTTCACCACTCGCATCATTATTGTGCCACGTTTTACGGACATAACAGGTGGGCCACAGTCCCAGTGATGTTTTTCACATGTCTTGATGTGATACACATACATATCTGCTGATTTTTGTCTCTCTACGCCAAAATAATTTTCAGTTTTCATTGACCTTTCACCTTTAGAGGTTCTCAGAGTCCAATTTTTTAAGATGGGCCCCTTTTTTCTCTAAAATGTAAAATTGGGGTGTGTGCAAAAATTTGTGTTTTCGTTAGCATTTAGTGTTTCAAATTTGCGATTGATTAGGTGGAATAATAACAATAAACAGAGCAACTACAGTAGGGCTCTCGCCACTGTGCTCAGGCCTTAATTAAATAAAATTAAGAAAATGAGCAAAGATAAAGTGTTTTCAGTTACCTGTACATGATACTGGTGTGAATAAAACCTGAAAAATATCCTTGGCTAAACATCACAATCTGTCCTATACAACCTGTGCAAACCCATCCTCACTTGGATAAAAAGGTTAATGTTCTGGAGTCGGTCCAAATATCCTTGGTGTCAGATTTAAAGCCTGTGTAGTTAAGTGCCCTAACCTATAGCTAAAGTGACACACACAGTCTCTAAAACCCACCAAGGCCCCCGGGATCAGCTGACAGGATTAGTGCAGCATCGCAGCTCAACACAAGTGTGATCGGTTTAAACTGCTGCTGGAAGGCAGGTCAGGGTAAAACTTGGTTCCTCTCCAATGCAAAGCAATTTCAAGGCCAAAAGGCCAATATAAATATTAATACTGATATATACTTTTGACTTTATTAAGTATAGCTAATGATGCATGCACAATGTGTCCCAGTTATCAGGCCACTTTAGAATATTTTATTGATTTACTGTTTGCAAAGAAAATCGATTGTGTATTTAAGCTCCATATGGATATCTATACAACCATGCTTTAAACATCAACACATGGGCATGTGGGCACAGTTGAAATAAGTTAAACCTAACCTTTAATTTTGACAGCTTGCTCATTAAAACTAGAGTTGTCATGTTAAATAAATTGTGTAGGCTGTGGTGACCCAGCACAATGCAGACTGATACTAATTCACACTCAGCAGGGCTGGAGGAAACGGAAGACAATTTGCATACAGAGGACAATGCACAGACGGACAAAGAGCCACAGGAGGCAGTCAGACGGGACTGTATGCATGTGCCCTTGAGCCAACCAATGTCATGCTAATCATGTGTATTGACTGTTATGCTAATGTGTCATGCATTCTCTCTTCCTGTATCACTGTATAAAAGAGCTTGTGTGACATGTCTCAAAGGACAGTAGAGCACAGTAGCGCATAGTGCTACAAGTGCGTCTCATTATGTTGGAGGAAAATAAAACATTGCAACCTTCCAGCTTGTTGCATCTCACCTGATCTTATTCCTCCACACTGGTGACCCTGACGTGATGGTGCGCCCCTTGCCTGATCTTTTCCCTCCACACTGGTGACCTGATGAGGGAGAATGACCGTCTGCTCCCTCTCATCGCGCTGTGGACTCCAGAGGACCGGCGAACGCCTGTAACCTCTTCATCCACACCCATGGGGATCAGCGGCAGCGCTGGGACCGACACGCACTATGAACGGCGACACGAGCGAACCGAAGGAAGCAGCCTGAATGGGGAAATCATCGATGCCGTCAGCGTTGATTTAAACCAAGCTCCCCAACCCTGACTCACCGCATGCACACCGCAGGATTACGAGGACAGCGCAACTGCCAGCTATGTGGTCACTGCGCCAAGCGCGCGCCACGCACAGGGACAAACCGGCTCCACAGACTGATACAGTGTCCTCCACCGCTGCACATGTCCAAGAACCACGGCCGATTGCCATCCTCGGAACCTTCAGGGCTGCTCACGCACCTGAAGCAGACATGCAGCCCACACACAGGACTTTGTATGGGTTTCTCAGCCACGACGTACAATGGGAGTCTAGCCTATTGCTGGCCCCGAGGGCTTTAGGGCTGTGTCCGCCCCTAAAGACACATTGCCAAGTCCCTCACACAACTGCAGTTGTTTCACAGCCGCTACGCATCCTTGGGGAATTTGGCCGTTGCCTTCCCCACATCCTCACTGGGCCGAGCCGTGAGAGGAGTCAGAAACTTAATTTTTTTTTTCACAGCTGCTGCGGATCACTGCCCCTGGTTTACCGGGAAAGTCCCTCACCATCGCGGATCCACACGCAATTTTTGCGCGGCCCAGACACCTTTGATGTCCCGGGCCGGCACTCACTTACTCCCACCCCCCTCCTCCCTCCTCCTCCACAGCGCTCTTCCCACACCTCACTCCATGAAGCCGGCCGATCGCCATCTTGTTCCATTACGCACGACGCGCACCGGCCTATGCGCTCACGATCCACGGCTGTTCAACATTCTGGAACTCGGAGCGGAGCACACTGTCTTTTCCACCCCCCACCCCCCACCCCCACCCCCACGGACTGACATGTCCTCCGACACTCCTCTACAGCAGGACAGTTCTACCGGAGCTGGAGCCCAAACGACGGGGCCCCTTCTGAGCGTTCTGGGGGGAGCCGTGTGATGACCCAGCACAATGCAGACCAATACTAATTCACACTCAGCAGGACTGGAGGAAACGGAAGACAATTTGCATACAGAGGACAATGCACAGACAGACAAAGAGCCACAGGAGGCAGTCAGACGGGACTGTATGCATGTGCCCTCGATCCAACCAATGTCATGCTAATCATGTGTATTGACTGTTATGCTAATGTGCCATGCATTCTCTCTTCCTGTATCACTGTATAAAAGAGCTTGTGTGACATGTCTCAAAGGACAGTAGAGCACAGTAGCGCACAGTACTACAAGTGTGTCTCATTATGTTGGAGGAAAATAAAACATTGCAACCTTCTAGCTCATCACATCTTGCCTGATCTTATTCCTCCACAAGGCGATTATTGTGTTTTATCATGTCTCATTTGTATTTCTTGTTAAATCTTGATATTTTGCATACTACTGTTAAATTACATTGTATGTGTCTCTGTGTGTGTAGTGGTGATGGTGGTGATGGCGGTGGTGGTGGTGGTGGAGTTATACATGTGTGTCTGTGTAGTGGACCTGGCAATCTGGCTCTTCTTGCCATACTGTAAAATGACTAAGTGCCCAGACAACTAGATAAACCTAAATGACAATCATATGGAAATTTAAGTGTCAGTGTACAATTTATAAAAAGCGGGACATTTCATTTGTGGACTTGTTTTATTATTTGTGTTTTAATCAAATGCAGTCAGTCTCAAAAGTATGACCTGTTGGGAAAGAAACTTTTCAGAATACATGAGAAAACTGGCAGATAACATGGTCTGTCTTAGTTGTTTAACAATGTAAATAACAGCAGAAGTGCCCATTCATTAAGGCAATTGTCAGCAGTGTCATAGTGCAAATGGTCAGCATGTTGCTGGTCCACCCTGGCCACGCCTATAACTAAAGCTGCGCTCAGACCAAACGTGAAGTGAATTTTTCATGAGGTGTGATTACATGTTAAATCAATGTAAACAAGGGAATACACATTTGCATACTAGTCTGAGGGAGTTGGTCACGATCGCTATTCAGCCTTGAGATTTCGGATCATTCCGGAGTAAAAGTATCAACACTGAGGAGTAAACTAGTTTCAAAGAGAGACTCCCACTCACTTATAGATGAATGGACAGGAGATCTGCAGCTAAGACGAGGTGTCAGGAATTTATCCAACCACTACTCCTGCTATGGTTGTGCTAATGAGGGGTAACAGGCTAGCAGTGTGCAGTTTCTGGAGGAGGCAGTAACATTTTCCCAGCTGTGTGCCCCCACCAGATAATGTAAACATCAACATGACGGTAGAGAACATTTTTGCAGCTGTGGCGCAGGTGTAGCGTGGCCGACTACTGATCGGAGGATCAGTGGCTCGATTCCCGCTCTCTCTGCAGTCTGCATGTTGAAGTGTCCTTGAGCAAGACACTGAACCCCTAGTTGCTCCTGGTGGGTCAGGTCAGTGCCATCACCGTGTGAATGGGTGGATAGCAGGATCTGTAGAGCACTTTGGTCACCCAGAGATGAGTAAAAAGCACTGTATGAGTGAACACCATTTACCATTTTCCACATTTTACCAGCTCACACATCTTAATGAAATGTTTGCGACATATTTTGCCAGAAACCAGCAGAACTGACCATTAATGAAGTTTACTTCATCGACTCTGGAGCTCAATATGTCAATGGAAACACAAATGTCACATGCACCATGCATTTTGGGACTCGGTCAGCTTTTGAGAAGGAATGCACCTATGTACTGAAGGGACACCTAGCTATCAGTGCTGCCATTTACCCCAAAGGAACAAAAGACCATCTCTACAGCAATTTTTTTTTTTTAATTTTCCAGCCTTTCTTAAAATACTTCGGTTGAATCCTGTCCTTTTAAACTGCAAATGATGTTATTTTGGTCAAAATCACCAGCAAATAACTCAAATAGTTATTTGTCAAACTCATTTAGGTTCAGGGTCCACACACAGCCTGATTCAATCTCAGGTGGGTCGAACCAGTAAAATAATGCTAATAAAACAGTGTGACTCCCCAGTGTATAAATTGGGAATATCAGTTACTTTATTTAAAAATGGCAGCCCATTTTTTCATACTTTGCAAATTCATCCATGGGTAGGTTTGGGTCTGCAGGCTGTATGTTTGACACCCCAATGTGCAGTAAGCATTGGTATTTTCATTTTTTTTTCTTTTATTTCCTATAGATTCATTTAATACTATATTCAGCTCACCAATGGCAACCGGTGAAGTCTGTGGTAAGCTGCTCCATCCACTTGTTTTTACTTATTACCCGTGCAGTGACAAATCAGCTCACCACGGAGAACGTTTTTCTCTTTGAGTGGAATATACACTGGACTACGTATAAAATGAACAGAAAATAGATGCTCAGCAGAAAAAAGACACACTTGACAAACACATCAGTGCTGCAGCTACAATGTAGTCCCCGGTGTGGTCTTGGGGAAAACAGCTGGTCTTGTTTAAATAAAAGAGCAAGGTATAGAACTGTTCTGTAGGGAAGGTAACCTTAAAGGTAGGGAAGGTAACTTACTTATATTGTGATCTGGTGCTGTAAAGAAATTAAAACTTAATGTTAATTTTAAAAAAATGTGTTAATTGGACTGATGTAATTATGTTAACCCCTTGCACTCCGGTCAATTTCCCTAAAAACGCCAAAAAAATAACGTGCCCAAAGTAAATCAAAAGCTGTTCTTTAACCCTTTGCAGCATCTTCATGGGGTTGGTCTCATTTAAAAGAAAATACTTTGAATTTTTTGGCAAAACAGTCATAATCTCTCTAAGTGCTCCGGCCACTGAGTTACAGTCATCTAAACATAGTGAACTTGAAGAAAAGGTCTTGGCCTGGGTGTTTTTTCGGATACAAATGCTTGCAAATAACACACAGCTTCAGATCCGGGCTGGAAAATGCAACAGAAATGTAGAACCAAGTGTTATCCAGCTGAGGTCCAAATTTTGTAACAATACCACAAAAAATGAATATATTACATAGCTTTTTCCTCAGGTAGTTCCCAGGCGTTTTGGAACTGTGCCAAATTGTGCCAAATGGCACAGTTTGGAAAAACGTCTGTAACTTTTGAATGATTCAATATAGAAGCTTGATCTTGGGCTCTAATGAAAGGTGACACTCAGGGCTGTTTGTGTGTGTGTGGGGTGGGGTTGTCCCCCCCCCTCGCTACAGAGGACGGACATCGCCCGTTGCGCCACGGTCCGTCATGCAGCGATGACACACAGCTGTAATTTACCGATCGGTCAAAAGTCATTTTGATTACAATTTTCAGGGATAAAGAATAATTTAGCTTAGAACACTTACCTCTTCACAGCAGAAGCGGAGCTGGCGAACTTCTTCCTCATTGTCAGACGAACGCGACGCTGGTCTCGTGACCCGATCAAAACATAATTCCATTATTGCGGTTTTGCGCTTCCATGATTGTGGTTTTTGGTGAACGATTTTTCAAAACAAATAACAGTAGTAATTAAAAATAGACTGGCGAACGCATGTGTGCCACTCAACCTTCATCGTCGGCCTCCGTCGGTCTATGATGACCATGGAAGAGAATCCCAAACGTCTACTCTGCTGGGACAGCACCGCCTGTGGCCGAACATGCCGATGCGCGAATGGCAGTCCCTGTCACACAGGTTGCACTTGTGGATGGTCTCCGTGCTGCTGGGTCTGTGGGGTTCTTCCTGCAGGTCCTTTTTTCATCTGCTGCAGCAGTCTCTCTTCACCCAGCGTTACACAAAAAAGCTTGCGAACTTCTGTGCTTCAATTGGCTCGCTGCATTCACAGCATTGGTAGGCGGGTCCTTCTTGCTAGGTTTTCAGTCATTGGTTCTTCAAGGTTTCAGAAACCCAATTCAAGGCTCTTATTAGTCAAATGAGAGGTCAATCATATCTGATCTGTTTGCGGCTCTGTCTGTAGTGGAAGAACTTTTTTTTTTTTTTCAGTGTGCGCTTGGAGGCAGCGCCCTTGTGCGTCCTAGAGCGCACGAGAGCGCCCTCGTGCGCTCTGGGACGCAGAGACTTGCCCGCCCGCGGTACAACGGAGTGCAAGAGGTTAATGCAATATTCCCAGTGCTAAAAAATAGATATAAATTTAAAAAATATATTATTTGCATTGAAGTTTAAGACACTTAAGATACATTTGATCTTCATCCACCAGCAATGTTGCAAATCATATTTATTAGTGATGTGCTGATACCATTTTCAGACTGAGTACAAGTACTTTAGTTTGAGCACTCATCAGTACCAGTACATGTTTTAAATGTCCCCCCCGCACTTTTATTTATTTTTTATTTTTATTTTCTATTTAATGCCAATACCAAGTTTAGTGTATCCCTGATATTTATCAAGACAAGGTTGCGTGTATTTAAATTTTCTCTCAAGTCTAACATTTTACAATATTGCCAGAACTGATGTTCAAAAAATATGAAGATCCCAAAAAACTAGTGGAAAAAAGAGTGATAGTGACTTTAATTTTGAAACCAGTACACAAATGGGATGTAATTATATTGTTTTGGCTTTTATGAAAGGCTAGGGGAAAGCGGGATCTTTTCACCACTCAAAAGAAACAACCACTGATGAGACAATCACTTTTTATTTTAACCACAAATGCAAATGGATCAATAAACATGTTTGTTACTGTCACAAGTGTCTCGACTTCCAGCCAACCTCCTGTCTCATCTCATAAAAATATTATTTATTGAAAAGCAATCTGATTCAGTAATGATTCAACATATTGTCTCCATTTCAAGCTAAATACCCAACAACATATGTAAAAAAATTATGTTACAAAATAAAGATAAAGAGCTATGTATACTGGAATACCATGGCAGATGAAATCGCATGGAATTCACCGAGCAAAGAATTTCCAATTAATGTTTACTGCCTGACAGGAAACCTGATGGAGACCAGCACCACCCACTCATGCAATATGTTGTGAAGAATAGCAGCCTGAACCACATGGTAGCAGCCTCACTTTTTTAATACTTTCCAGATAAGCTGGTTTATTTGTTCAGAGATCTCTTTACTGGGCTCCATTTCTTGGTTCGTCTTCCCTCGTAAATGTAAGATGAGCTTGTCATGCTGAACCCCTATAAAAATGATAGATGGTGGAATTTCACAATTGATAAAAGCATATACTGTTTAAATCGTGATATTTCATTAGGTTAGAATTAAAACAAGTGCATTTGCAAGCCCTTATTGTGCTCTGTTCTCTGTTAGCAAGCCAACTATTGTTTCCTCTGAGCTAATTAATATCTCCACGCCTCAGGGTCCCAGCATGCATCACTGCATGATACCCACACAGCTAGACTTCCTGGTAAACTGGGACTACACGGGGCACACATACACTTGCAAATACTGTGGATGTAAACAAAAGCCCCCATTCTCTCTCTCTCTCTCTCTCTCACACACACACACACACACACACACACACACACACACACACACACACACACACAATGATGCAGCTGAAGACAGATGTCGTCCGCGAGTGGTCTGCTGAGAGCTGCAGACATCAAACAGCGTGGAGGCTTTAATATTTCACATTTGGGTCTGAAGTCAACAAGCACCAGTGCCTCATGCACGCACGCGCACACGGGCGCACACACACACACACACACATCTGCATTTATTTACTTATCACAAAGTCATCAATGAGAAACTTTTTTTTTTTCCAAAAGTGCTAGGTTGTAAGGGCCCCTTTACACAGACGGAGCTTGCTGGGTCAGTGTTTTTCAACAAGAGGTCCCTGGAACAATAATTTGTCATTGTTGTTTAGAAGGGAGGTCTACAAGCTCCTGAAAGCTCGGAATGCTGCCTTCAGAGCTGGGGATGAGGTGGGCCTGAGGACAGCTAGGGCCAACCTGTCCCGAGGCATCAGAAAGGCCAAGAGGCAGTACTCCAGGAGGATAGTCCACCATTTTAGCAACAGCAGAGACTCTCGAAGTCTGTGGTGGGGGATGCAGACCATTACAGACTACGAGCCCACAACACAGACCTGTGACAGCTCCACCTCTGCTGAACGAGCTGAACGACTTCTTTGCTTGCTTCGAGGCACTCAACAGTACCCCTGCACAGAAGTCACCACCTACCTCTGACGACCAGGTGATTACACTATCCCCGGACAGCGTGAGGAAATCCCTTGGCAGGATCAATGCACACAGAGCTCCAGGTCCTGACAACATACCTGATTGCATACTGAGAGCCTGTACAGAGGAACACACAGGTTTCTTCGTGGACATCTTCAACATCTCACTGAGACAGGCTGTTGTCCCCATGTGCTTCAAAGCCACCACCATCATTCCAGTCCCCAAGAAGTCGTCTCCCTCCTGCTACAATGACTACTGTCTGGTTGCACTCACTCCCATCATCATGAAGTGCTTCGAGCGGGTGGTCATGCAACACATCAGGTCTGATCTGCCCCCCCTCCCTGGACCCGTTCCAGTTTGCATACCGGTCCAATTGCTCGACCAATGACACCATCTCTACTGCCCTCCACTCAGCCCTCACACACCTAGACACAAAGGACTCCTACATCAGAATGCTGTTCATAGACTTTAGTTCAGCATTCAGCACAATCATCCACCAACAGCTCATTCACAAACTGGACCAGCTAGGGCTCAGCACTTCACTGTGTAACTGGCTGTTGAACTTCCTGATGGGGAGACTGCAGGCAGTACAGGTTGGCAGTAACACATCCAGCACCATCACTCTGAACACAAGGGCACGCCAAGGATGTGTGTTGAGCCCACTCCTCTTCACTCTGCTGACCCATGACTGTACACTGACACACAGCTCCAACCTCTTCATCAAGTTTGCGGATGACACAACTGTGGTGGGCCTCATCAACAACGGAGATGAGACAAACTACAGGAGTGAGGTGAGCTGCCTGGCCATGCGATGCAGAGACAACAATCTCTCTCTGAACATGGATAAGACGAAGGAGATTGTTGTGGAGTTCAGAAGAGCGCACACACAGCATGCTCCCCTGACCATCAGTGGTACTGCTGTGGAGGAGGGTGAGCAGCACCAAGTTCCTGAGTGTGCACATTACAGAAACCCTTTCCTGGACCACCAACACTGTATCGCTGGCCAAGAAAGTTCGGCAGCGTCTCTACTTCCTTCGCAAATTGAGAAGAGCCAAAGCCCCGGCCCCCATCATGTGTACCTTCTACAGAGGCACCACCGAGAGCATCCTGACCATCTGCATTGCCTTGTGGTATGGCGCCTGCACTGCGTCCTGCTTCAAGATCCTCCAGCGCATAGTGAGAACAGCTGAGAAGATCGTCGGTGCCTCTCTCCCCTCCCTTGAGGCCATCTACAGCACTTGCCTCATTCGCAAAGCCCTCTGCATTGCAGGTGATCCCACCCACCCATCACACAGCTTCTTCAGTCTGCTGCCATCAGGGAGGAGACTGCAAAACCTCCGGGCCAGGACCAGCAGACTCAAGGACAGCTTCATCCACCAGGCTGTCAGGAAGCTTAACTCTCTCCCTGCTCTGCCCCCTCTCCCCCTTCTGCTCCCCCCCCCACACACATGAATCTTGGTCTTTGACTCCCTGTCCCCCCTTCAACAACTGACCTCTGCCTTCCCCAGGTACTGTTCACTCCCACACATGCGCACACTGATTTCAGGACCTTCAAAAACTGAATTCTGTCATCCAGGAACTGTTCACTCCAACACACACACACACACACACACACACACACACACACACTGATCTCAGGGCTGCACCAGTTACTTTATGCAGCAATGGACTGCTCTCTTTGCACTACATGCCACTTTAACCCTCTATGTGCCCTGATATGTGCCTTAATTCACTACATGCTGTCTTGACTTTTATCGTATCTAATTATTTTGCACACCCTTAGTATTTTCAGCTAGCTTCTGGTTGGGGGTTGGTTTTCTTTGCACTGATGTTTGATGTTTAATATTTGGTGTTAGATGGTATACTTTATATTTATATTTTCTACTTCGTGTTTACCTTGCTGCACCGTGGGTTGCAGAGTAATATAATTTCAATTCTCTGTATGTGCTGTGCATATGGCAGAATTGACAATAAAGTTGACTTTGACTTGACTTGTGCATGGGTGCACAACAACAGCAATCGCTGAGCATTCGATGAAAGATAGAGTTCATTGAAGGACTACTGAGAAATCATATAGAGTGAATACATCAAAAGAAAGAACAGAGATTATATTTTACACAAAAATGTTTTTTTCTGTCTTTTATCTATCAACACAAAATAGTTATTTTTCGTTTAAAAAAAATCCAGACAAAAGGTGCGAAAATTGCAATTTTGTAATCAAAAAGGATTCAAAGGATTATGCATATGTGCATTTCATATATACATTTTGTTCTGTTTTTTCCACTTCCAAATGGTCATCAGCTGAATAAAAATTAAAGGAGATAAAAAAAATAATTATCTTTGACTTACTGGTTTGCAATATTGATGAGAAATTTCAGTGTCAACACTAGAGTGTTGTCAAGTATAAAGCACATTTAAAACAACTATCATTGACCAAAGTGCTGTACATAAAAACTTGGCAATGCATGCAGTTATAGTCAATCATAACCCTATACAGTATGAATATAATAGCCCCCTGCACTGCTAGACAACATCTGGACTAAACAGTTATAAGAGCCCCATTTTCATATTCAAGTCCTTAGATATTTCCGGGCATTTTTATACCCCCCCCCATACACACACACACACACACACCAATTATGTGATAACTGCTTTTACAATAGTCCAAGGCTGTGGAGAGGGTCACTAACACCCCAAAAAAACAATCGGCGGCTCTCTGCCCTCCCTGGATGACATCTCCAGATCTTCCTGTCTCAGAAAGATCAAGGCCATTACAGTAGACCCTTCACATCCCGCCCATCACCTGTTTGACCTGCTTCCCTCTGGATGACGGTTCAGATCAATCAGGTCCCACACCTCCAGACTGACAAACAGTTTCTTTCCCTGGGCCATCTGAACTGCAAACCGTCAGAGGCCCCACCCCCCTCCCTCCAAATGCTCACATGCACAGAACTGATGACCTTTTTAATTATCACAATAACACACCTGTCTTTGCACTCCACACTTTCATATATTTTGACCCATCCGTGAAACCACTACCATACCTGTGTATATTTTTCCATAATCTAGGGCTAATTTTGTCATCAATTTCCCCTCTGGGCAGAGAGAGACAGATCCACGCGCCAACTGCAGTTTGTAGAATTTATTACAGAAAGAACATAAAGTTCCCAAGTTGCACAAAAACAAAGTCCAAAAACAAACACAGAGAAAAACGTACAGACTGGGATTTCTCAGGAAAATTCGCCATAGCAGGATTCGGATTTCTGAATGCGAAGAGAGAGGATAATTAAGACTCCCGCAGTGAAAAGGCAGTCTGACAGTCTTTAAATAGTTTGGGGAAGAAGATGACACAATGGGCGGCAGGTGTGGGAAGCTTGAGCGGGCAGGTGACCTAATTAGACAATAACTCACAGCTGGGACGACTGAGGATCAGATAGTGTGAAAATAACAGGATAGGGGTGTCTGGAAGGAAAGGTAAGGCACTCATGTCATAGAGAAACAAAAATATAATTCCTACTACAGAGGCTGATAAAATAAAAATGATATTAAGGACATAAATAGCTAACAGAACGATAAACCGCATTGGAAACATCATAACTCAAAACACAGGAAAACCACACAAAGCTGGAAAAATATAGAAAATATTCAGAAATAAATTAAGAGCCTGAACTCGGTGATAACTGTGCTCAGTCCCATGACAAATTTATTCAATTGTGTATTGAATTGTGTGTTCTGCACTCCACACTTTTATGTACATTGTTTCATCCGTGACGCCACTACCATACCTGTGTATATTTCCATAATCCTGAGCTATTTTTTATTTCAGTTGTATGTTTAATCATATGTTCTGTAACTGTGTTTTATCTAATCCTTCTCTCATACTTAATTGCACAGTTGCCTGGTGGAGCACCCACAATTTTGTAGTACTGTACAACTGTACAATGACAATAAAGTCTATTCTATTCTAAGTACATCCTCCATTTTCAGAAGAGCTGGACCACTTTTGAAAAATGCCATTTGAAAAAAAAGGATTGTTCATTCTGACATGTTTAGGTTTAGACAGGCCCAAAAGCAGACAAGAATCATGTTCAAGTGCAAAACCAAGTTTATTGAGTAGTGAATGGAGGGTGTGTGCGTGTGAAGATTTGGCAACCCCTGCCAAAAGATTAAAGGGGAAATGGTGATTATGGCAATGGCACAAATGGGCAGGACTGATATTAATAACTGTGTCTTACAGGTGGAGACTGTATGAAGAGTGGCAAGTAGCTTTGCAGGTGGCTCTCAGAAATCTTCAGCTGAGTGTAGTTCCATTTCAGTGGAAAGGTGAAGTGATTCTTTCTGTAGGTGTAAAGATGAATGTCCCGGCACCGGAGACTTTGACCATTAGATGAATATTGCAAGTGCACTTACAAATTATTGATACAGGGCTCCAGTTCCACCAAGAGGGTAGCAGGGTCCACCAGTGGGAGTCCACTCCTCCACGAGGGAGAGTAGGTCCTGGAAATAGGGAGAGGAGATGGAGATGGGTTAGAGAGCAAAAAAGCTTACGATGATCCCCCACTGGAGGAGAGCACGAGAGCATTCAGATGTACACAGGTGAAAGGCTTGAGCTGCACTGCAGACAAGTAGGTCCAACATTCCCATGAATATGAGTTCACAGATCTCTTTTACAGGCTGCATAATAATAATAATAATAATAATAATAATAATAATAATAATAATAATAATAATAATGGATTGCATTTATATAGTGCCTTTCACAATAGCCAAAGTGCTTTACAATGAGTCCATTATTCATTCACTCCACAGACAGAGAATGGTAGTGGTAAGCTACTGCTGTAGCCACAGTTGCCCAGGGGCAGACAGACTACATAACAGGGCACAGGTGGAGTAATCAATGTAGGTGAGACCAGTCAGTTATCAGCAGTGGAAATACAGTAAGTGCACAGACCTGAGGGACTACGCATTCATTGTACCAACTGTGTGTGCTTGTGTGTGTGTGTGCATGCATGCTGGACTGTCAGAGGGGTTGGAGCCCACAATATGGTATAATGGTAGAGGAAACACTTGTGTTTTTTTTTTTTGTTTTGTTTTGTTTTGGATAAGAACCTGTACTTTAGCGCTTTTTGGGGGGCAGGGATTGAAGGTTTCTGTGGTATCACAGTGGTCCAGAAATTCAGAATTTAACATTTCAATTATAAGACTATTTTAAACCTTAATGTAGCCTATGGAAAAAATATTATATTTTTTTCTCTAAAACATATATTTAGCCATTGGTTGGATACAAAGAGCAGTCAGCTAAATTGAAAATATGGCTTTTGTTTTTCTGAAATGGTGGAGAAGGAAGCAGCATGACCAGAGCTGCTTCTGCAGAGGCTGAATGTCCGAGTTTAGCGTCATACACAGAGCAGGAGCCTTCAGGTGCAACACAGAACCACAGTCCTGAATACTGTATGTATTGCAAGTAAAAACACTTAAAGCAAAGACCACCCTTGAGCATGCTGGGATATTTATTGAAGTCAGAACTGGTGGCTTTCTCAAAGATGCATGTGTGGCGGGTTGATTCAACCCCCCCACAACACACAGGACACTCAGCTCTCTTCTCTCGGTCTTTCCCGCTGCACTACTGAGATGTAATGTGCCATTCATGTATTGTGATGCAATGTGCCACGCATGTATTGTGATGCAATGTGCCATGCATGTATTGTGATGCAATGTGCCATTCACGTATTGTGATGTAATGTGCCATTCATGTATAGTGTTCATGCGTCCTGTCCTTACTGTGACCTAGAGACAGATCAATATGTAGATGTGCCTTGTAACCTCTTTGTCCTGCAAGCTGGAGCAGAGGACTGCATCTGCCTATTGTTATGTAGGTCTTACAAATGCAAATGTCTCATGCTTGTTCTGCAATCTCTTTGATCATACCAACTGATGGGGGAATGCTCTTTGATGTATTGTTATAGTTGGGTATATATGCTGCAACTCTGTAACTCAAACAGTCTCTCAATCTCACTTCTGCAACTGCTGCTGCTGGACACAGACATTGTGTCCTCCTTCTCTGAGAGCCATGGGCTTGCTCTCAGCGCGCATGCACGGCGCCGGGAGCGGAGCTCGTGACGGCGGTATGATATAATAAAACTCTACTTAAAACCTTCAACAACGCCGCATTATTTCATGCCGCTGCACTGGTGACCCCGAAGACGCACACGCTTTGTGCGACGCAGCCTTCTGGTCTGGACATCCACGTTGAACCGGCCGAGGGACACAAGACGTCTCCTCCCTCTCGCCGCCCCAACGCACCATGACCTGAAGGCAGAAAAGAACACGCTGCCAGTGAACGCTTCACTGGTTACCCCGAAGACGCACACGCTTTGTGCGATGCAACCTTCTGATCTGGACAGCTGCGCTGGTGACCCGTTCTTCATGATGAGATCTGCACGTCTGAGATCTGCTCATCCACGCTGGACCGGCCGCGCTCGCAGTTCCTCCACACGAGAGCGCAGGCACCTCTTTCCCTCTCCACGATGGCGTCCTCCATGGCCGGCGGAGAACGCAACACGTGGACCTGAACGCACCACGGCCGAGCGGTGCCAAAGATCGTCTATTCCCTCCCACCACTCCAACGCATCTGCACGAGCCTGAGGGACTAAAGATCGTCTATTTCCTCCCACCGCTCCAACGCACCATGGCCAAGCTGCAGCCACAGCTCAAACCTGGATTTTATCGGCGCCGTCTGCGCCGATCTCCACCGAGATTCTGCACCCTGGTTGTCCTCTCCAGCTGGCCCACCCATGCACGGAACCCCGGCACACGCACCGGGGAGTTATGAGGACGGCGCACCACGCACGGGGCAATAAAGGCTACAGAGACCGCCATCGTCCTCCGCCGCTGCACATGCCCGAGAAAAACGGCCGATCGCCACCCTCGGAACCTTCAGGGCTGCTCGTTCACCTGAAGCAAGCACGCAGCTCGCCACTGGATTTTCTAATGGTCTCAGCCACGGCACAAAGGAATTTCAGCCGTCAGCTGTTCCCGGGGGGCTTTGGGGTTGCTCCTGCACCTAAAGCCAACACGCCAGTCCCTCTGCTTTTGTTTCTTTTTTTTTTTCTTACAGCCGCTACGCAGCCTCGCCGTTCCTGTTTTCTTCATGGCCACGAGAGGAGTCAGAGACTAATTTTTCTTCTTGTGATCTCTGCACGTGCAACGGGACACCCCCTCGACGCGCGGAGCAACAAGCAATTTTTGCGCGGCTCGGATGATTTCACCGTCCCCCTGCTGGCTACCCCCCTCCTCCCTCCCCCTCCGCCTGCAGCGAGCTTCTCCCACAGCTCGCTCCCATAAATGGATTATCGAGGTCTCGGCCCCCTGCCGTGCCCTCTGGGGGGGAGCGTGTGGCGGGTTGATTCAACCCCCCCACAACACACAGGACACTCAGCTCTCTTCTCTCAGTCTTTCCCGCTGCACTACTGAGATGTAATGTGCCATTCATGTATTGTGATGCAATGTGCCATGCATGTATTGTGATGCAATGTGCCATGCATGTATTGTGATGCAATGTGCCATGCATGTATTGTGATGTAATGTGCCATTCATGTATTGTGATGTAATGTGCCATTCATGTATAGTGTTCATGCATCCTGTCCTTACTGTGACCTAGAGACAGATCAATATGTAGATGTGCCTTGTAACCTCTTTGTCCTGCAAGCTGGAGCAGAGGACTGCATCTGCCTATTGTTATGTAGGTCTTACAAATGCAAATGTCTCATGCCTGTTCTGCAATCTCTTTGATCATACCAACTGCTGGGGGAATGCTCTTTGGTGTATTGTTGTAGTTGGGTATATATGCTGCAACTCTGTAACTCAAACAGTCTCGCAATCTCACTTCTGCAACTGCTGCTGCTGGACACAGACATTGTGTCCTCCTTCTCTGAGAGCCGTGGGCTCGCTCTCGGCGCGCATGCATGGCGCTGGGAGCAGAGCTCGTGACGGCGGTATGATATAATAAAACTCTACTTAAAACCACAGCATCGCTGCTTATATTTTTATCATCCGCCGTACACGCACCAATAGCTGAACTTTTAGGTTATAATTTATCTAATATTTCTAATATTCTAATATATATTCTAATATTTCTGTCTATTTAAGATTGACAAAGACAAAAATTCATAAATGCTACAAGTAAATCTGTATTAAATTTTAATCGTCACAAAATTTATATAACTTAACTAAACTTTATTTACAGTGGGGCAAAAAAGTATTTAGTCAGCCACCAATTGTGCAAGTTCTCCCACTTAAAAGATGAGAGAGGTCTCCAATTTTCATCATAGGTAAACCTCAACTATGAGAGGCATAGGTAAACCTCAACTATGAGAGGCAAAATGAGAAAAAAAAATCCAGAAAATCACATTGAAGGATTTTTAATGAATTAATTGGTAAATTCCTCGGTAAAATAAGTATCTGGTCACCTACAAACAAGCAAGATTTCTGGCTCTCACAGACCTGTAACTTCTTCTTTAAGAGGCTCCTCTGTCCTCCACTCGTTACCTGTATTAATGGCACCTGTTTGAAGTCATCAGTATAAAAGACACCTATCCACAACCTCAAACAGTCAGACTCCAAACTCCACTATGGCCAAGACCAAAGAGCTGTCAAAGGACACCAGAAACAAAATTGTAGACCTGCACCAGGCTGGGAAGACTGAATCTGCAATAGGTAAGCAGCTTGGTGTGAAGAAATCAACTGTGGGAGCAATTATTAGAAAATGGAAGACATACAAGACCACTGATAGTCTCCCTCGATCTGGGGCTCCAATGCAAGATGTCACCCCGTGGGGTCAAAATGATCACAAGAATGGTGAGCAAAAATCCCAGAACCACACAGGGGGACCTAGTGAATGACCTGCAGAGAGCTGGGACCAAAGTAACAAAGGCTACATCAGTAACACATTACGCCGCCAGGGACTCAAATCCTGCAGTGCCAGATGTGTCCCCCTGCTTAAGCCAGTACATGTCCAGGCCCGTCTGAAGTTTGCTAGAGAGCATTTGGATGATCCAGAAGAGGATTGGGAGAATGTCATATGGTCAGATGAAACCAAAATAGAACTTTTTGGTAAAAACTCAACTTGTCGTGTTTGGAGGAGAAAGAACACCATACCTACTGTGAAGCATGGGGGTGGAAACATCATACTTTGGGGCTGTTTTTCTGCAAAGGGACCAGGACGACTGATCCGTGTAAAGGAAAGAATGAATGGGGCCATGTATCGTGAGATTTTGAGTGAAAACCTCCTTCCATCAGCAAGGGCATTGAAGATGAAACATGGCTGGATCTTTCAGTATGACAATGATCCCAAACACACCACCCGGGCAACGAAGGAGTGGCTTCGTAAGAAGCATTTCAAGGTCCTGGAGTGGAACTAGCCAGTCTCCAGATCTCAACCCCATAGAAAATCTTTGGAGGGAGTTGAAAGTCCTTGTTGCCCAGCGACAGCCCCGAAACATCACTGCTCTAGAGGAGATCTGCATGGAGGAATGGGCCAAAATACCAGCAACAATGTGTGAAAACCTTGTGAAGACTTACAGAAAACGTTTGACCTCTGTCATTGCTAACAAAGGGTATATAACAAAGTACTGAGATGAACTTTTGTTACTGACCAAATACTTATTTTACCGAGGAATTTACCAATTAATTCATTAAAAATCATTCAGTGTGATTTTCTGGATTTTTTTTTTCTCATTTTGTCTCTCATAGTTGAGGTATACCTATGATGAAAATTGGAGACTTCTCTCATCTTTTAAGTGGGAGAACTTGCATAATTGGTGGCTGACTAAATATTTTTTGCCCCACTGTATTTATATAGCGCCATTTCACAACAATAGTCAACTTAAATAATCTGTGTATTTAATTAGAAAATTACTTCATCATCATCATCATCATCATCATCATAGCAGTCTGTCGGGGGCAACAATGACGGTTTCATTTAGGTCTGATCAGATTCCTCCATACATCTCTGTCCTTCGCTTGGCCAGTCAGTTTTGTCAGGTCAGGCATTGGCTTGCTTGCTACCAGATAACCATGAAAACCGGTACTACCAGCAACCCCGCCCTTCCGAGGGCGCGGAGGGTGAAACTGGGCATCCTGGTAGAACTAAAAACAATATCTGTCACAGGTCTGTGGTGGATCACTCCCAATTACACGGGATGAGACTGGACATCCTGGCAGATAAGCACATCTGTCACAAGGTCTGTGGTGGACTTTTGCCAGTCGGTGCATCGTGACATGCACTACACAAAGAGCAGAGATAAACAAACCTATCATCTGGTAAGTCACTACAACAGATACTGGAGTCAGTTTGTCTTTGCCTGTCCTTGCCACTGATAATACCTCTATCTGCCAAGAATGTGCCGCTACTTAGAATTTGTAATTTCTCTGATTATTTCTAATTCTTACTGATACTTGAATTTATTGTATAGAATTAATGATGCTTTCTTTAAAATGTACCCCCAAAGTCCCCCCAGATGGTTAGCTAGGCTGATTTCTATTGTCACCGAGGTAATTTCACTGTTAATATAACTTGGCTGCCTGCTACTGCATAATTACAGCATCCCTCTATCACTTTTACAGGAAAAAAGTTTCGATTTTTTTCCTGTCAAAGCTGTAGTCTACACTCAGTCTTCTTCTTAGATACAGCAAACACAAAATGAAAAGAAATACAACCATAAAAAAAGGCCTGAGGAGAACCGCCACCGATTTTTTTTTTTTTTTCTGTTATTAGGCTCTGAAATGTAATATCTGTGTGTACAGGGTGGAAATGAGCAATGTTGCATTACATGGACGTATGTAATGTCTGTTCGGGCTTTCATGTGGGGACCTTCTGTGTAACTCCGGTGACTCACCGCCTCCTCTGTCTCATATTTCCTCCGTTTCCAAGCCTACATTAACCACAGCGCAGAAACTGCTCTTTACGGATCGACCCAAGCTTTAACCAGAGCCATCTATTACAGGACAGCCAGGCATGGCCGATATTCGCTCATAACTCAGCGAAATGGCCATGCAGGCAGCAAACTCCTCCTGCAGCGTTTAGCCGGCTAATAATGATTTAATGGACAGGCTGTGACATAGATAAACAGTAACCTCATTCTTGACAGGGGAAGCTACTAATTACATCACAGAGTGCAGGCAGAGGCAGTCTGTCTCTGCATGGGCAAATAAGTGAGTGCATGTGTCTTCCAGACGGAGGGCCTGAACCCCTGGGCTGAAGTTCAAGCCCCAGGAAACGAGACAATGCCAAACCACAAAAAAATTCCCAGGGAGGCGATTTTGAGTTGACTTTGATCGTTACAAGTAGGGATTTAAAAAAAATGTATATCGGGCCGGCTGATGATCAACAAACTCATCACTATGAGCTCTGATTTCATTTCTGATCATCAGAGACCGCTCATCACAGCACGCCTATTGTGCACTTGACAATAAACACAATGCCGGCGACAGCAAAACATGCCAACTTTTATTATTCAGAATCTCTTCTTCATGTTTCTCGCATCATTTTAAATGGATAAACAAGCCAAATGCTTTGGTGTTAAATGTAGAATTGTGGTATAATTTACACTTGAAATCCAATTATCATGCCTCTACAGTGATGGCTGTATTATGCAGAGTGCAGTTTAAATGTTGATCACACTGGGTGGTGAAAATCAAAACTTTAAAAAAATCTTTTATGTCTTCATAAATTCGTTTTTTAAAGTCTCCATAATGAATGAAAGTGCTTTTCTAGATGAAACAGATGACTATAAGATAAGCAGCATTTAATTTTTGGTGCTCAGATATGGTGTTCATTTGAAAGAATAAAACTGAGCAAAGGTTTTTGAAAAGGGAACATTTCACTGAGTCAATGGGGTCCTGCAGGCTGAAAACCCAGAGTGAAGACATGAATGTCACCGCTGTGCACATCTCTTCTCCCATTTTCTCTGCAAATACAGTAATTTGCATGTGTCACATTTTAGCAATTTAAGTTTGAAAAGAGAGCTTTCTTTAATTCAAGAGGGAAATTATTTAGTTGCAGCAACTCGGAAAATCATATACAATTGAAACCAGAAGTTTATATACACTGTATAAAACACATATCTTTTTTTTTCTCACTGTCTCAGATTAAATCAGACTAAACTTTTCCTGTTTTAAGGGTTAGGGTTAGGCTGTAACTTGGAAGTGGGAAGAGATAATGGCTTACTGTAAATGAGAAAAGTTTAGAATATGATCCCAAATTTATGATGGGAGTGAATTTACTCATCTAATTTACATAATGTGACAGCAGCCATATTGGATTGCATAACTTTCAGTAAAACCGGACTTTGGACATATGTACATAGAGGATTTTTTTTGTTTTGTTTTTTAGCTTTTTGTTATCTAATCCTCAAAATGTATGAACCAGAA
Source organism: Pholidichthys leucotaenia (assembly GCA_020510985.1). Classification (NCBI taxonomy): domain Eukaryota; kingdom Metazoa; phylum Chordata; class Actinopteri; order Cichliformes; family Pholidichthyidae; genus Pholidichthys; species Pholidichthys leucotaenia. The sequence goes on from CM035846.1 coordinate 101,096,263, forward strand.
AATCAGCAGAATGTAAACAAACAGTGATAAAAACATCGGCCCTACCACACATTGTGCATCGCCATGCATCCTAGCACTCATCCTAGTTTCTACTCCGTGTTCTGTCGATCACTTTCTCTATCATGTCCAGAAATGCTCACATTTATCTTCTAATTTATTCCAGCTCAATCTCGGTTAGGCAATGCCATTGAACCGGCAGTATTGCCCTCTCTGCTACGTGCTGCTCCGTTGACCGTGGACGCAAGGTTTTCATCCGCCGGTCCACCTTGTGCTGTCACAGAAGGCAAATATTACTCTTCAGAATCATCCTCAGAAGCTAAATAATCCTAAACTATCAGTGAAAAAAGTTGTTTTTACCTTAACATGTTTGGGCCACATTTGCAGCCTTTGTCAGAAGGGTCACATGATGTTGTGACAATCAGACGTTTCAGCAGCTGTTTTATCCAGGTGTATCAGACAGCAGAGGATGACTACGCCCCCTGCTGTCTGGTATCCTGTGGAGGACAGCATCCCAGGTGTGGGACAGGGTGTAGTAGGGCTGTGCGATATGACAAAAAATTCACATCACAATACAAGTCATTTTATGTCACGGTAACGATATATATCATGATATACATTTTCTGTAAATTCTACTGTTTAGATAATCACATTAAAAGGACCATCTCTTTTTTTTTTTTTACTTTTTTTACATATACCATTTTCCCTCATAATTTTGCAGTTATAAAATAGGTTTTTTTAATGTGCATTTGAGACTTGATTCTCATAAATTTCAAGTTTTTTTTTCTTCTAAATCATATATGAATAAAAAGTAAACATCAATAAGTTAAATATTTCCTGAGCCAGAGGAGAAAAGCAAAAAAACAAAAAAACAAAAAGCAAAAAAAACAGAACATAAAAAAAAAAAAAAATGTCTGAAAATTAGAAAATTAGCCATGGCTTTCACCTACAGATATAAATTAGCTATTAGTTTAAATCACCAAAAAGTTTAATGTAATCCTGCAGCATGCCATTCAGGCCTGATTTAACCTGTTTGCTTCTTAGTAAAAATATTTCAGATTGGTCATAATCTAAAAATCAAAGACACAAAAGGTAATGTAATAAAATACATGTGATGACTTTATTCTTTATCATTACTTGACTAATTAAAATGATTATGTCATGAACCGAGCCGGGTTGTCCTTCGGGCTCGGTTCTGACCTTCTATAGCTCAGGTTATCTGGGTATCTGTATATTGTGTTATCTTTTGAGTTTCTTGTAGTCTCTATGTTCACAAGGTTACTTTTCCGTACCTGTAGCCACTGTTTCTGACCGGCAGCTGTGAGGAAGCCTCCTTTGACCTACATTCGTGTGGGCGCTCTCTGGCAGCTTGCTGGACCGACCACGCCCCCCCTCTCATGTTGGCCAGCTGGTTCTACTCCCATTGATTACCTTCCCCGTTCCTTGCCCAGGTGCACCCAGTCTCCCTCTTCCAGCAATGGTGGTACTTAAGCAGCTCATTACCAGTCCACCATTGCTGGATCATTGTATTGTCATATGTGCCTGTCTCAGTTACGGTTCGCTGTGGCAGCTCTCGCCACTGTACACTGTGGTGTGCCCACAACACGTCCCTCCGTGTTTGCCAGTAAGTGTACCCTGCTTGTTGTTTCTGTATGTTTGCACGATTTTGGATTTGTTTGTCTTTTCTTTAATAAATTTGTCTGTGGTGTAACCCTTGCACATAAATCCGTCCTTTCTCCTCATTCCTCCGTGCGCTGCGTAACAGCGCACGGGGAGATCCATGACAGAATGATCCAGCCTGCAATGGATTTAGCGGGTTACACCCAGATATTACTTTCTTTTTTGAAATGTTTCCTCACCTACCTGTTTCGGGAATACAATGCCTTTGGCACGCCATTCCCACACCGGTCGGAGCAGATGGGCAGCGGGGCATCCCACGGTGGAGGAGGAAATGGCAGCAGCTGACATCCAGGATTTTATGGACGAGGCCCACGTAGCCCACAGACCATAGGTAAAGTGGAGTTGTCTGGATTCAGCCGTAGGAATTCTGGAGGCGCATCCTGGGCTCTAGAGTTACCCACAGTACAAGAGGCTGTTGTCTTCGGTCTGTGCGTTAGAGCAGGCATTTACCAACCTGAGGAGGGGGCGCTCTTTACGAAGCCCAAGCAGAGACGCTCTCCATAGCCTGCTGTCACCTCTTCAGCCATGCCATCAGCTTCAGCCGCCCGCAAACAGTGTTATCCTTCTTGGAAACACCAGGAGAGGCCTTCATCATCTTCGGTAGCCATCGTCCCTCCAGCTGCTGAGAGGTCCATCACGGTTCCCCCAGTAACGCCCATTTCCCCGTTTCTCGAGCCAGCTCTTCCACCATCTAGAGGGGGAGCCAGAATCATCGTGGATGCGGAGAAGGATGACAGAAGGATGACTGCCTGTCACCTGCAGCTGCTGACATCAAGCACCGGGATGACAGGCAAGTGTTTTTTTTCATTCAATCCAATGTCATAATGATAAACCTTGTCTATCTCCTGGAAGAGGGGCCCAGTTTCAGCAGTCTGCTGGGCCCTCTCCTCCAGCTGCTAATGCTGACTCTAATCCTATTCTCTCCGTGTCGCCTCCATTTTTTCCTGAGTGTCCGCCGGCCCAGGAACTAAGCCGCCGGATGATGGAGTTGCCCGGGGTCCTGGAGGATCCAGCTCCAGAGCCTTCACGGAGCCAGCCCTCAGCCTCCTCACCGGATCCCTCTCCAGCGGGGGTTATTTCATCTGAGGACACTGGGACTACTACCACCATCTTGCCAGCTGCGGAGGCTACTGCAGCAGAATGGGAGCCAGAACTGGACCTCCTCAAGGCCGGGTCCAAGACTTCATCTCCAGGATCGACGGAGTCCTGGATGGTGGTGGAGCTCGAGCTCAGATAAGTTATCTCTCTTGTGTTTCTCATGTCAATGTTTGAGAGATCTTGCCTGTCTCTAGCGGAGGAGAGTAAGGTGCAGCCTTCAGCTGCATCTGAACTCATCTCACCGGACTCTGCCACTGCCGGCGACCCTAACCCCATTTCTTCTTCTGCTGTTCCCGAGCTTCCTCTTAGGGCCACTGGAGAGGATCCACCATCGCCGGGGGTCTCCGTGGATCCAGTCTCATGGCCAGATGACGTCGCAGGTCCAGCTCCCCTTCTGCCTGAGGCCGTCGTGTGAGTCCCTCCACAGGCTGAGTCTCCGTGGGTGCGGTGTTCAGGTCTGGGACCCTCGTGGGGACTGCGCCCCAGTGTGAGCCCGACGTGGGTGCTGCGCTCCTGCATGGACTTGTCAAGTGCGCCACGCTCCAGCCCGGAGTCCACCGAGGGTGCAGCGTTGACCCAGCCGGGTTCCACCAAGGGTGCAGCGTTGGCCTAGCCGGGGTCCACCGAGGGTGCAGCGTTGGCCCAGCCAGAGTCCACCGAGGGTGCAGTGTTGGCCCAGCCAGGGTTCACAGAGGGTGCAGCATTGGCCCAGCCGGAGTCTACCACGGGTGCTGCGGAGCTCCAGCCGGAGTCCACAGCGGGTGCTGCGGAGCTCCAGCTGGAGTCCACCGCGGGTGCTGCCGGTCAGCCTGAGGATGCTGGGGCCTTCACTCCTCAGCCTGATGCCGTCGTGGTCCCCTTCTTCTCTCCATCAGGCACCGTAGGAGTTCCCCTCCTGCGGCCCAGCCATCCACCAGTGAGCCTCCTGGTGGGCAGGCCACCTCCTGCCTTACCCCTCGGGTCCTGGTGGCTCAACAGCGCTGGCCAGCTCCCTGAAGGACTGAATCTCTGGGTCAGGTGGCCCAAGTTTTCCGGCAGGCTGCCGGACTCTGTCCACCGGACCTTCTGCTGGGCTTGGGACTCTGGGCATCCTCCCGAGTCTCCATGCTTCTGGACTTGGGGGTGGGGGGTTAATTGTTTTTTCTGTTGTGGGTCCTGGGCGGGGTTGTTTTTGTTCCCTCTTTACCTGTTCCCCCTACCTCCCACCCAGGTTCGTTGGTTGCTGTTCCTGCTTGGGGGGGGGGGCTTTTCCTTTCATTTGTGATGTTACTTTGGGTGTCTGGGGGCTCTGTCATGAATCGAGCCGGGTTGTCCTTCGGACTCGCTTCTGACCTTCTGTGGCTCAGGTTATCTGGGTATTTGTGTATTGTGTTAGCTTTTGAGTTTCTTGTAGTCTCTATGTTCACAAGGTTACTTTTCCGTACCTGTAGCCACTGTTTCTGGCCGGCAGCTGTGAGGAAGCCTCCTTTGACCTACATTCGTATGGGCGCTCTCTGACAGCTTGCCAGTCTGACCACACCCCCTCTCTCATGTTGGTCAGCTCGTTCTACTGCCCTTGATTACCTTTCCCGCTCCTCGCCCAGGTGCACCCAATCTCCCTCTTCCAGCAATGGTGGTACTTAAGCAGCTCATTACCAGTCCACCATTGCTGGATCATTGTAGTGTCATATGTGCCTGTCTCCGTTACGGTTCGCCGTGGCAGCTCTCGCCACTGTACACTGTGGTGTGCCCGCAACACGTCCCTCCGTGTTTTCCAGTAAGTGTACCCTGCTTGTTGTTTCTGTATGTCTGCACGATTTTGGATTTGTTCGTCTTTTCTTTAATAAATTTGTCTGTGGTGTAACCCTTGCACGTAAATCCGTCCTTTCTCCTCACTCCTCCATGCGCTGTGTAATAGCGCATGGGGAGATTCATGACAGATTAGAAATCAAATAAATTACATAAAGAGTCAACTTGCTTCTCTGACTCATTTTAATTTATTTATTATTTATTTTGTGTGTATGTGCCACCATCATACACTTTTGGAGCTTTAATAAATTTCTTTCAGACAAAACAAGGAAACTCAGCAGTAATTTATACCAAAGAAACGATGGTCTGCTACATGTTTCCAGTTAGCACAACTTAGCATCGTCATTTAACATTTTATAATTAGACATGCTGTTAACGTTACTTACCTCCTACTAAAATGAGGTTAGCGAACTATCCTCTCTGACACAGCACAATGGAAAACAGTCCCACATCCCTGGCAAACAGGAGTAGCAGCTATCTGAACCGGTAGTTTGGAGTTAGCATTAGCATCCACCGGACTGAAGCCTAGCCACCCACGACACACCTGTTCCGCTGGCGCAGTTGCACACTGCAGAGGAGAGACAGGGTGCTGACAAGTAGGGGTGAGGAGCTTTACTGAGGTGTGAGGTGTGTGAGGTGAGGAGTATGTGCATTTTAAATAACGATCATTGGTTTTAAAGAACTGGTCGTAACCCGCGGCGGCCATCTCCATCTGTATTTGCTCAAAAATGCATAGGCTTTGTCTGACTGCCCCCCTCCAATTTACCTTGTACTTCAGCAGATGACCATAGAGGCAGGAAACACTGGGTCTCCTCTTCGTTCCAGCTCTGCTTCGTTTTGGAATCCATGCTTGCTCTGCTGCTTGGAATGGAAAATGGTGGTCAGTAGTGTTTTGAGACACTTTCAGCTGGCCAGTTTAGCCCCCCCCCCCCAACACACACACACACAGCAGTAGACGTAACCAAGGTCAAGTGGTTCACAGCTCTTGCTCAGCAAGTAATTGGAGCCAGCTCAGCACCAGCGTTGTGAGCGTGGAGCTAGTGCTTAGGTGGTCAAAAAGCAAAGAACTGGTGCCAAGTCAGGCTCTGGCTCCAGTTAAGCACCGGAACCAGCTTGGTGGAAAAGGGGTAAAAGTGGTGTGTGGTTTTAATGGGGTGTTGATGTGGTATTTTTTCATTGTCCTCTGTATTCTTTCAGTGATGCCTCTCAGGTATGGTAGTGTGACTGCTCCTATTTGTTTACTTTTTGTGTGGTCCTTCCTTCTCTCTGTTTTATGGCTTTGATCTCCACTTGCTTCCTTCCCCTCTCTATGGCCCATTTGGGGTAGTAGCAGTTTTTCAGAGCCTTCATTATGTGTACCTCTTCCTCCTCTTTATCCTGTGGATTAGTAATGATGTTGGTCCAGTTGTATAATGTTCTGATAACGGAGAGTTTGTATGCTGTGGGGTGTTCAGAAGTCCATCACAAATACTGATCAGTGTGTGTCGGTTTCCTGTATATTTTGATGTTGATGCCGCCGTCATCTGTGTGGGTGATTTTTATGTCCAGAAAAGATACGGATTTGTTGGTTTCTTCTTCATGAATGAATTTAATGTTTCCCTTGCTGTCCATCTGGTTTAGATGTTCTGTGAGTGTGGTTGTTTGTCCTTTGTTGATTATTTCCAGGATGTCGTCCACATACCATTTCCATAAGCTTATTTTACATGATGCTGGTGCTGTTTGTATGGCTCTGGCCTCTAGGTCCTCCATGAAAAAAAGCTCATAATTGCTGAGAGTGGATGTCCCATGGCAAAACCCTCTTTGTTTGTAGATGGTTCCTCTGAATTGAAAGTAGGTGGAGGTGGCAACAAAATGTAGCAGCTTCATAATGTCTTTGATTGTGAGTTCTGTGCATTTGTGCAAGGTTTTGTCATATATGAGATGATTTTCAACAATGTAGAGTGACTTTGACCAGTATTTTTGTAAACAGGGATATGATGTCATGTGGTACTAATATTTCATCTGCTTGTATCTTTGTGTCCTTCAAGTCTTGCACCAATTGTTTGGTGTTCTTGCAGTGTTGATCTGTGAGTTCAAGAAGAGGTTCAATTATTTCAACTAGCGCCTTTGATAGATTGTAGGTTACTGATCCTATGTTGTCCACAATTGGTCATAATGGGGTGCCTGGTTTGTGGCTCTTCGGTGTGCCATATATACGGGGCGTGATGCTTGCTGTCAGAATTAGATTATTACAGGAATAGAATAGAACCTTTTTGTCCACCAAGTGGAAATTTGTTTTTGGTTCAGCACATACACATCACATTGCATACTTAAATCATAAAAATTACAACCATCATCAAAAACGTATGTCTGTAAAACAAGAAATGATTATTATTCAGTAACCTAACTGCATTTGGCACAAAAGATCCCTTATAAACATTTCTGCTTACTGAAGGAGCTCAGTATTGTTACCCTGAAGGGAGTAACTGAAATGCATAAATAGGATGGTTATCGTCACTAACAACAGACCGAGCCTTTTTGGAAACAGCACCAACATATAGCTGTTCTAATGATGTTTGTGACCGCCCTGTTAGTTTTCTAGACATTTTAACAATTCTGTCCAGTTTCTTTTTGTTTGCCACAGTAATATTACCATATCAAACTGATATATTTAACACCAAAACACTTTGAATCAGAGCAACATAAACCCTTTGCAGAACATCTGAGCAGACTCCAAAGCCTCTCAGTTTTCTGAGCAAAAATAATCTCTGGTTGCATTTCTTATAAATAGAAGTAACATTGTAAAATTGAGTTTGTTATCAATGTACTGTATGCTCCCAAAGACCTAAAACAAGTTACAGTCTCCACAGGCTGGTTGGAAAGTGACATGTGTGTTGCTAAATCATTATTACTCAAAATAACTTCCTTTGTTTTATCAACATTAATTAAAAGAGAACATGACTTACACCAATTCTCAAACTTATGCACCTGAGCAGCGTAATTACTGCCATGAAACGTGCCCCTTCATGGGACACAAACGGACAGACTGGACCCAAACACTGGAGCTGTAGTTTGCAGTGTTTTAATTGAGGCAAAAAAAAAAAAAAAAAAACCATGACGTGACATATGCCTGGCAAAATGAAACAAAAATTTGGCATGACATGGCATGAAAACAGTAGATCGCCGCGCCGAGGGCAGTGTGCGGCATGTGTATATAGTGCAGGAAATTAACAACACCCATGGACAATCAATAATCAAGAAATCAAAAGCAGCCATGAATAATTAAAGCAAAAACTCACAACGCAAAACCGGAAATAAAACCGGAACCACGATAAAACCCAAACAAAACAAAAAACATGATAACATTAATAAAGAAAGTCTAAACATGAATTTAAAGCGAGGACATGGCCTGATTCAAATCTTGATAACAGACAAACAAAAATAAACCAAACATAACCGTAACCATGATAATAATAATACTAATAAACAGGACTATGAAAAGCTAAAGTAAGACTAGGCAGAACTAAGAAGATAATTATAGCAAACAGAAATGAATAGCAAATTCAAAGGAACATAAATAGGGACATGATCATGGAAATAAAGACAATAACCAAACCGAGATGAGGTGGGGAAAACACAGAGAATAACATAAATAAACTTAAAGCGTGAGCATGGTCCCCCAACCATGTCCAGACCTTGACAATTACAAGCACTATTCTTATGAAACAGTCCGACTATAGCCATGTAATCAGCATATTTCAAAAATTTCACATGACTGTCCTGGAGTTGCATGTCATTTATATGCACAGAAAACAGTAATGGCAACAGTACACAGCCTTGGGGGGCGGGGGTCTCTGTATAAATTATAATTTCATCAGATTTAACATTATTGATAGACACTATCTGTGGGCGATCAATGAGAAAGTCTTTAATCCAATGAATAAGTTCTCTACACACACTTTTGGAGCAGGATATCTGTTTGTATAGTATTAAAAGCTGAAGTCAGATCAATAAATAAAATCTAAGTAAGTGACTTGTTACCATATTGATTAACATTAAAGATGCTACCCTTGTTTGGCTTATATGCAAATTGTAGAGGGGCCAGTTTATGCCTTATAGCTGAGGTCAGGTTTTTACTAACCACCTTCTCCATGCATTTAGCCAACACAGAGGTCAGGGCAACTGGACGGAAGTCATTCAGAGCACCAGTTTTTTTAGGTAAAGGTTTGATGACAGTTGATGTGTTTGGTTCAGTGCATACAGTACATTTAATAAAAACTGAAACAAGGCAGTCAAAACGCCCCTTAGCTGCTGTGAGCACACCTTAAGAATACGTCCATTCAGTCTGTCTGGTCCAGGTGCCTTATGGGGCCTAATCTGTGACAGGCACCTGCCCACCTCATCCTCAGACAGCTGAATTGTAGGGCTACAAGACATGTCAGCACAAAAGGTTTGGCTTTTACATAGAGTTTGCATTGCCAAATCTACTGTAAAAATGATTTAAGTCATTCACAAAGGATAAACAGTCCACTGGGCAGTGGTAAACCTGCTGCTCAGGGGTCCTTCCCATCATTTTGTTAAGTCCATCCAAGGCTTGTGGGGATTCCCAGTACAGAACTGATGTTCTACTTTATTTTTAAAAACAATCCTTGTTGATCTTGTTTGCATCCAAGAGTGGTTTGAGTAATGTCTTTAGAGTCCTCTTTTTTTCTTCTGTTAGATTCTTTTTAAATATTTCATATGTATTGGTGTCATTTAATAATTCCTCCATCTGTTTATTGTATTTACAGTGGGGCAAAAAAGTATTTAGTCAGCCACCAATTGTGCAAGTTCTCCCACTTAAAAGATGGGAGAGGTCTCCAATTTTCATCATAGGTATACCTCAACTATGAGAGGCAAAATGAGAAAAAAAAAATCCAGAAAATCACATTGAAGGATTTTTAATAAATCAAATGCAAATTTAGCAGCCAGTGTGTGAGTTCCTATATGCAAAGCTGTGTTACAGAGTTTTGGGAGTTTTTGTCTGTTCATGAGTCTGATGGCACTGGGAAAGGATTTTTTCAGTCTGGTTGTCTGGCATTTCACACTTCTGTACCTCCGACCTGAGGGTAGAAGTGTGAACTGTCTGTGTTGGGGGTGGGTGGGGTCCTGGAGGATGGCGGCGTCAGCTCTCTTTTGGACTCTGCAGTGGTAGGTGCTCTGCAGAGAGGGGAGTGGAGTCCTGATGATCTTCTCCGCTGTCTTCACCACTCTCTGCAGGCGTTTGCGCTCCAGAGCAGTGGTGTTTCTGTACCATGCAGTGATGCCGTTGGTCAGGATGCTCTCGATGATGCAGCTGTAGAAATTGTTGAGGATCCTGGAAGACATGCCGAACTTCTTCAGCCTCCTCAGAAAGTACAGTCGCTGTTGAGCTCTCTTGACCAGCTCTGTGGTGTTGTGTGTCCATTTAAGGTCCTCTCTGATGTGGATGCCCAGGTATTTAAAGCTGCTCACTCTCTCCACCTCAAGCTTCTGGATGAACAGTGGCTGATGGGGTCTCCTCCTCCCTTTCCTCATGTCCACTATCATTTCCTTTGTCTTGTCTGTGTTGAGGGTGAGATTGTTGTCCTCACACCATGACACCAGATTGGCCACCTACCTCCTGTAGGATGCTTCATCATCACCAGTGATGCGTCCTATCACTGCTGTGTCTTCCGCAAACTTTAGGATGATGTTGTCTTTGTGGGAGGCAACACAGTCATGGGTGAAGAGGCTGTAGAGGATGGGGCTGAGAACACAACCCTGGGGGACACCTGTGTTTATGATGATGCTGGCTGAGGTCCTGTTACCCATCCTGACAGACTGGGGCCTACCAGTTAGAAAGTCCAGTAGCCAGTCACAGAGGGTGGGGTGCAAGCCAAGTGAAGACAGTTTGTCTGTGAGTTTGTGGGGGATGACCGTGTTGAAGGCGGAGCTGTAGTCGACAAAGAACGTCCTAATGTAGGAGTCTTTATCTTCCAGGTGGGAAAGAGAATAATGGAGTGCTGCAGCGATGGCATCTGAGGTGGATCTGTTGGGCTGGTAGGCGTACTGCAAGGGGTCCAGGGTGCCTGGTATGCTGTCCTGAATGAGGGGCAGCACCACTCTCTCGAAGCACTTCATGATGATTGGAGTGAGTGCTACTGGTCTGTAATCATTCAGACAGATTGGTGGGCTCCTTTTGGGGACGGGGATGATAGTTGTTGTTTTGAAGCACAAGGGGACTATGTTCTGATTGAGGGAGAGGTTGAAGGTTGCTGTGAGAACATCAGTCAGCTCTGCAGCGCATGCTCTGAGGGCCCGCCCAGGGATGTTGTCTGGTCCTGCTGCCTTGCGGGGGTTGATATTTCAAACATATGAACATTGGAAGCTATTCTATTATTTTTCAAAACTACACTACTTCTGGCAGAAAGGTGTACAACTGGCTTGTGGGAGGCCCAGGGCAGCCCCTCAGTAGACCCGCCCCTGGAAGCGGCATGCCACCAGGATCGCAGCTGACCTCATAAACGAGACCACATCTTCTCTTCGACATCGACTACCTCTCTTGTCCAGACCTGCCATCTGAAGCCTCCTCCCGGGTGCGCCGCAGCTCATTGGCGTGCCTCCACGGGCCATCCGACAGTTGGGAATAGGCTGCACCCCACTCAGCCACGATGCACAGCCATTTTTGGTGTTTCTCTGGCTGTCATATGGCCCACATCCGCTGTGGACGTCCCTCCCTTCAAGTCCGGACCAGGTCCGTAACTCTCAGAGTAGCTCTGCTAGGCCTGCAGTGTTGCTGATTGGCACACAGTCCCTCCGTGCTTGTCGGTCTGGCCTGACTCCTTGTAAAGCTGCTGCAGTGGTTGCTGTTGTAGTTCCAGATCCTCCAGCCCACTGTGGCCGAGATCCGGAGGAAACTGAGTTTAGCTCATCGGTGTCACTACCCGACGCAGGCGTCTTGCCACCACGCTTGGTACCCTCTCCTACCATACCCCGAGTGCCGGCACTGAGACCCTCCTGCGTCGAACCTGAGTGAGGCTGGTCCTGCTTGACCGCCGTGGTGCCTGGTAAATCTTCGTCCCACACAGTGTCATCCTCCACCACCGGAAACGGATGGTTCCGTTGGCCACAACCAGTCCACTTTTCCCCAGCGTCATCTTTAATGGCGAACCCCAGTCCGTGGTCACGGCCCATGATCTTGTCATCTTGGGCCGTTACGTGGAAAATGAAATCAGCCATCATTGCTGACTTGTACAGAGCCATTAACTCCAGCGTTCCAACCGTGCACAGTCTGCCACCTCCATAGTCACAGAGTGGCGCTGAGCTACCTCTTATTCTGTAGTTGGGGAAAAATTTCCTCACCGTGGCTCAATTCAATAACGATCCCTCCACCCCCATGTCGACCAGCAGCGGCACATCCTAACCATCCAGTGTCACCTTGCAGAATGTGAACCCAGGGCTGCACGGTGGCGCAGTGGTTAGCACTGCGGCAGCACAGTTTACCCTTGGCCGGGGGATTGTGGGGATCGTGGGATCGTGGGCTCGATCCCAGCCCCCGACCAACAGTGATCTGTGTGGAGTTTGCATGTTCTCCCCGTGTTGCGTGGGTTTACTCCGGGATTTCTCCGGTTTCCTCCCACATGCCAAAAACATGCATGTTAGGTTAATTGGCTGTTCTAAATTGTCCCTAGATATCTGTTTCCTATAGGCCCTTAGAATAGAGGGTTAGTATTAATGAAAGCGCTTTGAGTGGTCTTTGTGACTAGAAAAGCGCTATATAAGTGCAGGTTAGTTAGTTAGTTAGTTAGTACTCGGGGACACTGCATGGACAGTTGCCAGGGCGGGTGGCTTTGTTTTTCTCCGTGGGCTCTCTGGCTTCGACATACTACACTCCCTGACATAATGATTCAAGCGTCCACACTTGCTACAGCGCTTCCCTCTAGCCGGGCATTCCCTAGCCTTGTATTGGTGCTTCGCGGACCAACAACCCATATACAAGGGTTTTCTAGGGGAGACCTACGGTTGATAGTGTTGGTTTTCACATTGTTGTTGGTTGTGCTATCCTCGCTGTCTAAGTCTGCTACTAATGCTGCGGCGGCAGGCCCCAGCTGCCGTTGTGATGGGAGCCACTTTAGCTCCAAAGCTGGCTTGTCTGCAGTCTCCACTTGGACAGCTAGCTCGACAGCCTTGGATAATGTCAGGTCACTCGGCGCCGAGAGTAGCCTAGCTTGTAAAGCATTGCTGATTGTGTGCGCCGCCAGCTGGTCACGTACCGTTCCCTCCTCCAATGGCCCGAAACAACACGCACTAGCAAGCTGCCGCAGGTTGGCAGCAAACTGGCGGACAGGCTCACCCACTCACTGGTGTCATTGTCGGAACCGAATCCTCCAGACGGTGATGTTGTCCGGGGTGTGGAAATGGCGTGCTAGCAACTCAACCACATCCTCATACGAGTCAGTAGCTCAGAGTGTGTGCTGGACACGCTGGCCCTCAATCCCCAAATTATGCACCAGAAGCGTACGTGCCCTCAGTCTATTTAGTGTACCCAGGTCGAGGGCCACGAAGTAGCCTCCTCACCCCCAGCCAGTCGCAGCAGATGACTGCCCCTCCCTGATCCTGGTTCTGCTAGAGGTTTCTTCCTGTTAAAAGGGAGTTTTTCCTCTCCACCGTCACCAAGCGCTTGCTCACAGGGGATAGCCTGATTGCTGGGGTCTTTCTGCAATTGTGGGGGTTTCCCCTACATTTGAAAGTGCTATGAGATGACTGTTGTTGTGAAATGGCGCTATATAAATAAAGCTGAATTGAATTGAATTGAATAGTATTGAATTGAATTGGATTAAAAGGTGGCAAACCATCTTGGCCAGGGCACAGGTGGCTCGCCCGAGAGCTCTAGGAAGGGCCAAAGCAGTGAAACACATGCCTCCATGTTTATTCTCGTCGCCAAAATGTTATGTCTGCAAATACCTTTGTAATGACGAGGCCAGGTGCACAGTTGAACTCAGCTTTATTGGGTTGATCACACACAATACAGCCACCAGGCAGGGGCATCGGCAAAGAGGCCGGATAAAGATGCCCGCTGGTATTTATAGGGCAGTGCAGTGGCGGAAGAGGAAGTGGCCGTCACTACACCGCACTTCATAATAAAACACAATACCACACAGTGTCCATTTGGAAGACCCATTTGTGTCCAAGCTTTAACTTCCTGGATGATGTCTTGAGATGTTGCCTCAATATTTCCACATAATGTTCTTTTCTCATGATACCATCTATTTTGTGAAGTGCACCAGTCACTCCTGCAGCAAAACACCCCCACAACATGATGCTGCCACCCCCGTACTTCCCAGCTGGGATGGTGTTCTCAGGCTTGTAATAGTCCCCTTTTCCCTCCAAATGTAATGATGGTCATTGGGGCCAAAAAGGGGGTGGAGACAACTGTCAGGGCTGATTTGTGACACCAGGATTGCAACTAGAGTGAAAGGAAAAGTTTCACAATCTGGTATTGAAAACTGCTATTATGTATGGTTTAGAGACAGTGACACTGACAAAAAGACGGGGCAGAACTGGAGGTTGAAGATGCCAAGATTCTCACTGGGAGTGACTAGGAGGAACAGGATTAGAAATGAGTATATCAGAAGGACAGCCAGGGTTTGGAGACAAAGTAAGAGAGGCAAGGCTGAGGTGGTTTGGACATATGCAGAGGGGTGATAGTGGAGATACTGGACAAAGGATGTTGAAGATGGCGCTGCCAGGCAGGAGGAAAAGAGGGAGACCACAGAGGAGATTCATGGATGTAGTGAAGGAGGACACAATGATAAAGTTTATTATTACTTAGACCCCAGAGATGTAGATTATTTTTGATTTGTGCAATTTCATTGTGCCACCCTTTCCTGAGAATGTGACCAACCCTGGCCCCCATGACAATTTTCTAGATCCGCCCCTGCTTGTTAGTTGATGGCGTTTTTCCTTATAAATTTAAGACATTTGTCTTGTATTTTTTTTAAACTTTTTTCTTGTAGATTTTCAGCTTTTTGTAATAGCTTTATGCTCCTTTCATGTTGTAAGTTGACAACTTTTTCTTGATCAAGTAGCAACTTACTACTTTTAAGTTTGCAACCTTCCTTTTTATCATTTTTCCTGTTATACTGTAAATGTTAGTCCAATGTAGGAAAAAACTATCCACATGTACCTTCTATAAAACAAGCATATTTCTGCTTCTTTTAGTTTAAATGATCAGTAGCACTTTATAATACAGCCTGCAAATGACAAGGAAAGTACAATGTAAGTACCAAAATAATACACGATAAAAACAAAGGGAAGACAGGAAAAAACAGGATAAAATAGAGCACGTAAAGGATAAGTATTACTGTGGTGCAGGGGGTATTATGCCTTAACTTTCATCAAATACTGTATAATTACCCTATGAGTTCAAATTGGGGGGGGGGGGTAAAAGATGGTAAAAACAGGGAGGAAAAAGGGGGAAAAACAGATTAAGCAGGGGTAATATCTTGGGCACCTGCTGTGTTATGCCTTAGCTTCCATCTGATAAAATTACACTACAAGTATGAGTAAAAACAGGGGAAAAACAAGGGGGAAAAGTAAAAACGGGGTAAAGACAAAATAAGTAAGGTTTTTACATTTTTTTTTTTATCATGTTTTTACCATGTTTTACCCCATTTCTCCCCATTTTTCTTGGTACTTGCCCTGTACTTTTGAGGCTGTCCTGTAAAATTGTATTAAATGATTTACTAATTTAATTTCTTTTAGTAGTTCATAACATAGCTACTGGAATCATTAGGGAATGCAAACCCTCCATAGCTGATACTATGGAGGAGTTTGGATGCCTTAATGATTCCAGCAGCTATGTTGTTGGCATCAACTTGCCCCTGATAGGGTCTCCCAAGACAAATTGGTCCTGGGTGAAGGGCCAGACCAAGAGATATATATACTGATGAAAAATGTTACATCAAGGACCCAATACATCCAAAGGAGCCTCATGTGTTTGCCCTCCAGTGAGCTTACCACCTGCAGGAGGGATCATTGGGATCATGGTATTATGTGAACTAGGTGACAGTCTGGGCTACTCTGTTTGAACTACTGCCCAGAGCCCCGGATAAGCGGTAGGAGATGGATGGATGGATGGATGGATGGATGGAGTTCATAAAGCTTCAAGTAGGAAATGCAGACATGGGTGGTTATGCAAGTGAAATACTGTGGAAACCAAAAGCAGCCACACACACACGCACACACACACACACACACTTGCACACACAGAGTAGAATACAACTTTAGTTCCATGATTCTGTGCCCTTTCCTTTATTAAACCCGTTGTGCCCCAACTTTAAACTGAAAAACTAATATAAATCAAAAAAGAACCCCTGGTACATGTAAAATGTATATCACTCTATTTCAGTGGCCCCCATGGGAGGTCATTTATTACATGTGGCATGACTATTCATCTTCATGGCCGGTGTGGTCAATAAATTCACCAGTCTGCGTTATAATCACTCCTTTCTGCACAGGACAGAAAGGGAAGCTGGTTTTAACTGCTGCTGCGCCTTCGCCTGCATTCCTGGTTAATCCTGTCATGTTGCAGTGTTTTCTTTGCTAACATGATTTTGCTTTTGCTCAGTGGTTCTGAGCCTTGAGTGGCATATTATGTTATGAACAGACCAGCACATGGAATTTGCCCTTTTCCCATTGTGTTTCCCTGGAAATCGCGCCAGACAGTTATGACTTTCAAAAGGATTACTGTGAACAGGGAAGACGTGAGGCCTGTGCGGGCGAATGTTCTATTAGACGGGTGCAAAGGGTATTTATTAGAGCTTTAAGCAGCCAGCAGTAGGAGGGGAAAAAATAGGAGACAGGGACATAGAGGATAACACTTTTTGAAATATTACTCTAAGTAGAATTAATTTGTGCCTGCTGAGCACCTGACATCCCAGGTGTTACTGTGAAAATACCATCTGGCTCATTAATTGGAAGTTATTCCAGACGATTACTGATACCTCCAAGGACCACAGTCCACTCTCTCCGCACGCATATTGAATTTCATAAATAAGACACAGCCCCAGAGAGCGGCTCAAGCAGGTTTTTATGGGTGAACATTGATTATCAACAGTTCATGGTGGTTTACGCACACCGAGTCGAATTCACAGGTGGAGGGGAAAATGAATCTTTTGAAGTGAAAATTTGAAAGGCAGGCACACCGAAGGCGTTCGGATTATCCAGACAGCGTAAAAACTATTATTTTAATTAAATTCACATCCGCAAAGGTTTTGGTTCGCTCTCTGGAAATGAGTTTTTTATGCAACATAAGACTATGTAAGTTATTTTTAGAACATCAAATGATCCCTAAAGACCAAATAATTGAAAAGTTAATGGTGATATTTAGATGCAGTGAGAATATAAATAGCACATTTTAAACTGATTGCACAAAATTACTCTGTAAAAGCCAAAAAAAAAAGAATTTACTTATTAAAACTGGAGCAACACTTTGCTCTTACGTTTATTTAGATATACAGTGCATCCAAAAAGTATTTACAGCGCTTCACTTTTTCTACATTTTGTTATGCTACAGCCTTATTCCAAAATTGAATAAATTTATGTCTTTTCTTCAAAATTCCATGCACAATACCCCATAATGACAACATGAAAAAAGTTTTTTTGTTTTTTTTTTAGATTTTTGCAGTTTTATTAACAATAAAAAACTAAGAAATTGCATGTACATAAGTATTCACAGCCTTTGCTCAGTACTTTGTTGATGCACCTTTGGCAGTAATTACAGCCTCAAGTCATTCTGAATATGATGCCACAAGCTTGGCACACCTATCTTTGGGCAGTTTGGCCCATTCCTCTTTGCAGCATCTCTCAAGCTCCATCAGGTTGGGTGGGAAGGGTCGGTGCACAGCCATTTTCAGATCTCTCCAGAGATTTTCAATTGGATTCAAGTCTGGACTCTGGCTGGGCCACTCAAGGACATTCGCAGAGTTGTCCTGAAACTACTTAGATATCTTGGCTGCGTGCTTAGGGATGTTGTCCTGCTGAAAGATGAACCGTCGCCCCAGTCTGAGGTCAAGAGTGTTCTGGAGCAGGTTTTCATCCAGGATGTCTCTGTACATTCGTGTATTCATCTTTCCCTCTATCCTGACTAGTCTCCCAGTTTCTCCTGCTGAAAAACATCCCCACAACATGATGCTAGCACCACTATGCTTCACTGTAGGGATGGTATTGGCCTGGTGGTACGCGTTACCTGGTTTCCTCCAAACATGATGCCTGGCATTCACGCCAAAGAGTTCAATCTTTGTCTCATCAGACCAAAGAATTTTGTTTCTCATAGTCTGAGAGTCCTTCAGGTGCCTTTTGACAAACTCCAGGTGGGCTGCCAGGTGCCTTTTGCTAAGGAGTGGCTTCCATCTGGCCACTCAACCATATAGGCCTGATTGGTGGATTGTTGCAGAGATGTCCTTCTGGAAGGTTCTCCTCTCGCCACAGAGAAATGCTGGAGCTCTGACAGAGTGACCATCGGTTTCTTGGTCACTTCCCTGACTAAGGCCCTTCTCCCCTGATTGCTCAGTTTTGATGGCCGACCAGCTCTAGGAAGAGTCCTGGTGGTTCAAGACTTCTTCCATTTACAGATGATGGAGGCCACTGTGGTCATTGGGACCTTCAAAACAGCAGAAATTTTTCTTTACCCTTCCCCAGATTTGTGCCTTGAGACAATCCTGTCTCAGAGGTCTACAAACAATTCCTCTGACTTCATGCTTGGTTTGTGCTCTGACATGCACAACTGTGGGACCTTATATAGACAGGTGTGTGGCTTTCCAAATCATGTCCAATCAACTGAATTTATCACAGGTGGACTCCAATTAAGCTGCAGAAACATCTCAAGGATGATCAGTGGAAACAGGATGCACCTGAGCTCAGTTTTGAGCTTCATGGCAGAGGCTGTGAATACTTATGTACATGTGATTTCTTAGTTTGTTTTTTTTTAATAAATTTGCAAAAATCTCAAAAAAAAAAAAAAAACCTTTTCGTGTTGTCATTATAGGGTATTGTGTGTATAATTTTGAGGAAAAAAAATAATTTAATCCATTTTGGAATAAGGCTGTAACATAACAAAATGTGGAAAAAAGTGAAGTGCTGTGAATACTTTCCGGATGCGCTGCATTTACCTCCGCAGTGTGAGATTGTAGACTGAATAGTGATATCTCACCAAAATAAATTTATTCAGAATCTATTTACAGCTGGAGCAGGCAAAAGCTGAGAAAGCAGAAAAGAAACACCAGAATTCCTGGTTGTCTCCTTTCAGCTGTCAGTCTTCTGTTTTCCAGGCTGGAGCAAGCAAGCCAGGGAATTTCTGTTAGACCTTTGGAAACTGAAGGGGATGTTATGTTATTACTGTGTTGGCTATGACATATTTGATTAAGAGCATCACATCATTATATATACGGTATGGTTCTAGTCACAGTTACACAATTTGTTCCATCTATTGTCAGGCTCTTTTCTACACCTTTATTGATTTGTTTCAAAGTTTACAGGCAGATATTAGCAGCGCTGGGGTAGCAGCTTTCCCTGCGAAAATTCACACACTGGTTTTTATTTGCAGTCCAAAAAGATGGGCATGGGCAGCTAATGATCTCTGAACCACAGCCAGCCTGCTATCAGAGTACCAATGCAATACATTCCAGATGTTCTGAAGCATGCCCCACAGCTCAGAGGAGGCACAGGAATATATTTCTATTTTTGGATTGCCTATATTGAAAAATATGTTCAATATAAAATATACATAAAATTAATTTAAAAGTAGATTTTTAATAGAAATATTGGCCTACTGAACAATATGTCCATGTACACACTCAGTACTTGGTCAAGGCTCCTTTTGCATGATTTACTGCATCAGTGCGGTGTAGCACGAAGGCAATCAGTCTGTGGCACTGCTGAGGTATTATGAAGACCCAAGTTGCTTTGATAACAGCCTTCAGCTCATCTGCATTGTTGAGTCTGGTGTCTTTCATCTTCCTCTTGACAATACTCATAGATTCTGTACGGGATTTGGGTCAGGAGAGTTTGCTGGCCAGTCAAGGATAGTGATACCATGATCTTGAAACTAGGTTTTGGTACTTTTTGCAGTGTGGGCAGGTGTCAAGTCCTGCTGGAAAATTAAATCAGCATCTCCATAAAGCTTGTCAGCAGAGGGAAGCATGAAGTGCTCTAAAAATTTCCTGGCAAGCAACTGCACTGATTTTGTACTTGATAACACACAGTGAACCAACACCAGCAGATGAACATAAATTTTGCATTTCATTTGGAAATCAAGGTCCCAGAGTCTGGAGAAAGAGTGGAGAGGCACAGAATCCAAGTTGCTTGAGATTCAGTGTGAAGTCTCCACAGTCAGTGATGATTTGGGCAGCCATGTCATTTGCTGGTGTTTGTCCACTGTATTTTATCAAGTCCCAAGTCAGCGCACACCCTGTGTGTAATGACTCTATATAATATAAGAAGTTAATTTTTTTTAAATTGAATTACTGAAATTAACAACTTTTTGATGACATTCTAATTTATTGAGCTGCACCTGTATGTCAAGTCGTTTAGAACAAAAATTATATTCAGTTCAATTCAACTTTATTTATATAGCGCCATATCACAACAACAGTCATCTCATGGCACTTTCAAATGTAGGGGAAACCCCACAATTGCAGAAAGACCCCAGCAATCAGGCGATCCCCTGTGAGCAAGCGCTTGGCGACGGCGGAGATGAAAAACTCCCTTTTAACAGGAAGAAACCTCTAGCAGAACCAGGCTCAGGGAGGGGCAGTCATCTGCTGCGACTGGCTGGGGGGTGAGGTGATAGAGAAGATGGAGAGAACAGACAAAAAGAGAGCAAACATCAACTAGAGAAGCCAAGTGCATTATTGGGGGTCACCCGGCAGTCTAAATCTATTAACAGCAAAACAAAGGGAGGGTTAAGAGACACAAGATCCCTCACTAATCGTAGGCTATATTGAAGAAGAAGGTTTTTACCCTGCTCTTAAAAACAGAGATCGTGCCTGACTCCCGAATCCAGATTGGTAACTGATTCCACAGGAAAGGAGCTTGATAGCAGAAGGCTCTGCCTCCCATTGTACTTTTGGAGATTCTAGGTATTACAAGTAATCCAGCATTTTGGGAACGTAGTGCTCTGTTAGGATGATAGGGTAATATCAGATCTTTTATATAAAAGGGGGCCTGATTATTAAGAGCTTTGTAAGTGAGAAGAAGGATTTTAAACTTAATTCTAAACTCTATGGGAAGCCAATGAAGGGAGGCCAGAACCGGAGAGATATGATCTCTCTTTCTAGTACCTGTTAAAACTCTTGCTGCAGTGTTTTGGATCAACTGAAGACTTTTTAAAGATATTTTAGGACAACCTGATAATAACGAATTACAATAATCTAATCTAGAGCTAACAAAAGTGTGGATCAGTTTCTCAGCGTCACTCAGAGACAAGATGACAAGATGCTCCTAATCTTGGCAACACTGCACAGATGATAGAAGGCAGTCTTAGAAACAAATTTAATATGTGAATTTAAAAAAACAGATATTGATCAAAAATGACTCCAAGATTCCTCACAGAACTATTCAGAGTAACAGTAGCTGCATCCAAATTAAGAGTTTGATTTGGAAAGGTATTTCTAAGGTTTTTTGGACCGACAAGAATGACTTCGGTCTTATCCGGGTTTAATAGCAGAAAATTACAAGTCATCCGAGCTTTGATTTCCTTAAGACAGGCATCTAACTTGGCTAATTGATTACAATCATTAGGCTTCATTGACAGGTATAATTGTGTGTCATCTGTGTAACAATGAAAATTTATATAGTACTTTCTAATGATGTTACCTAACGGAAGCATATATAAACTGAAAAGAGTAGGGCCGAGCACAGATCCCTGTGGAACTCCATGGCTGAGCTTAGAGTTGGAAGAAAACTCATTATTGATATGAACAAACTGAAATCTATCGGACAAATAAGATCTAAACCACTGCAGTGAAGTACCATTTAGTCCAACATAGTGTTCTAATCTATCAAGTAGAATATCATGATCGATAGTATCAGAGGCTGCACTAAGATCTAAAAGGACAAGTACAGAAACGAGTCCATTATCAGATGCGATAAGAAGGTCATTCGTGACCTTTACTAAGGCTGTTTCAGTACTATGATGAATTCTGAACCCAGATTGAAACTCTTCAAATAAACCATTTCCCTGTAAGTGGTCAAATAATTGCATAGCAACAACTCTTTCTAAGATTTTTGAAATGAAAGGCAGATTAGAGATTGGTCGATAGTTAGCTAAAACTCCTGGGTCGAGCGTTGGCTTTTTGAGTAAGGGTTTAATTACAGCAATTTTAAAAGCCTGCGGTACATGACCTAAGGTTAAAGAAGAATTGATTATTTGAAGAATACAGCTACCAATAAATGGGAAGACTTTTTAAAATAACCTGATAGGAATAGGGTCTAAAAAGACAAGCTGAAGGCTTGGATGAGGAGATTATTTTATCTAACTCTAAAAGGTCAATTGGAGTAAACTTATCCAAACAGATATCAGTTGAAGGAGTTGTAGTACTTGTTGTACTTAAGTTTACAGTGGGAATAATCTGATTGAGTTTGTCTCTAATAGATAAAATTTTATCATTGAAAAAGTTCAAAAAGTCCTGACTAGTAAGCTCTAGGGGGATGCAAGGATTTTTTTTTTTGTTTTTTTTGTTACTTATTTGTACCCGTAGGTAGATTTGGTTTGCAGTCTGGTGACAAGCCACCGGCTGCTGGTCGCTGCGTGCGCGAGCACCCTAAACCTACATGTTTTTGATATGCGGGAGGAAACCGGAGAAATCCCGGAGTAAACCCACGCAACACGGGGAGAACATGCAAACTCCACACATCTCACTGTTGGTCGGGGGCTGGGATCGAACCCACGATCTCATGATCCCCGCGATCCCCCGGACGAGGGTAAAACTGTGCTGCCACAGTGCTAAACCACTGCGCCACCGTGCAGCCCGGATTGACAGAGTCCTGACTCTTTGTCAGCCTGGATACAGTATTGAAAAGGAACCTGGGATTATTCTTATTCTCTTCTATTAATGCAGAGTAATAACTTGTTCTAGCTTTTCTCAGAGATTTTTTTATCAGGGAGAAAGGAAGCAGGCGAGGCAACTAGCTGGACATCACATGAACTTTATTCCTTCTCCAACATACAGTACAGCAAAAGATCTCTCAGGTCTCTGTGCATTCTCCTTTTATACATGCCTTCTTTGGGGGTAGAATCCCCACCCGTACCACCACTATATATATATATATATATGTACAGTGGGGTAAAAAAGTATTTAGTCAGCCACCAATTGTGCAAGTTATCCCACTTAAAAGATAAGAGAGGTCTTCAATTTTCATCATAGGTATACCTCAACTATGAGAGACAAAATGAGAAAAAAAATAATCCAGAAAATCACATTGTCTGATTTTTAAAGAATTTATTTGCAAATTATGGTGGAAAATAAGTATTTGGTCAGCTACAAACAAGCAAGATTTCTGGCTCTCACAGACCTGTAACTTCTTCTTTAAGAGGCTCCTCTGTCCTCCACTCGTTACCTGTATTAATGGCACCTGTTTGAACTCGTTATCAGTGTAAAAGACACCTGTCCACAACCTCAAACAGTCAGACTCCAAACTCCACTATGGCCAAGACCAAAGAGTTGTCAAAGGACACCAAAAACAAAATTGTAGACCTGCACCAGGCTGGGAAGACAGAATCTGCAATAAGTAAGCAGCTTGGTGTGAAGAAATCAACTGTGGGAGCAATTATTAGAAAATGGAAGACATACAAGACCACTGATAATCTCCCTCGATCTGGTGCTCCACGCAAGATGTCACCCCGTGGGGTCAAAATGATCACGAGAACGGTGAGCAAAAATCCCAGAACCACACAGGGGGACCTAGTGAATGACCTGCAGAGAGCTGGGACCAAAGTAACAAAGGCTACTATCAGAAACACACTACACCGCCAGGGACTCAAATTCTGCAGTGCCAGACGTGTCCCCCTGCTTAAGCCAGTACATGTCCAGGCCCATCTGAAGTTTGCTAGAGAGCATTTGGATGATCCAGAAGAGGATTGGGAGAATGTCATATGGTCAGATGAAACCAAAATAGAACTTTTTGATGAAAACTCAACTTGTCGTGTTTGGAGGAGAAAGAACACCATACCTACTGTGAAGCATGGGGGTGGAAACATCGTGCTTTGGGGCTGTTTTTCGGCAAAGGGACCAGGACGACTGATCCGTGTAAAGGAAAGAATGAACGGGGCCATGTATCGTGAGATTTTGAGTGAAAACCTCCTTCCATCAGCAAGGACACTGAAGATGAAATGTGGCTGGGTCTTTCAGCATGACAATGATCCCAAACACACCGCCCGGACAACGAAGGAGTGGCTTCGTAAGAAGCATTTCAGGGTCCTGGAGTGGCCTAGCCAGTCTCCAGATCTCAACCCCATAGAAAATCTTTGGAGGGAGATGAAACTCCGTGTTGCCCAGCGACAGCCCAAAACATCATTGCTCTAGAGGAGATCTGCATGGAGGAATGGGCCAAAATACCAGCAACAATGTGTGAAAACCTTGTGAAGACTTACAGAAAACATTTGACCTCTGTCATTGCCAACAAAGGGTATATAACAAAGTATTGAGATTAGCTTTTGTTATTGACCAAATACCTATTTTTCACCATAATTTGCAAATAAATTCTTTAAAAATCAGACAGTGTGATTTTCTGGATTTTTTTCTTCTCATTTTGTCTCTCATAGTTGAGGTATACCTATGATGAAAATTGGAGACCTCTCTCATCTTTTAAGTGGGAGAACGTGCACAATTGGTGGCTGACTAAATACTTTTTTACCCCACTGTATATATATGTGGCACGTGCTGGAAAAATAAGTGGGAATGCGCAACGTGTCATTATGAGCTACAGATAGAAGTCATAAATCATGACTCTTCTTTGTTTGCTAGCAGCAAGTCCTGGCAAAACCCCCATGAGTTCCTAGTATCATTGTAAAGCTTAGAAATCGTACTTTTTAAAAATACATATGTTTTGGCTGAAAGATGTAACTCCCAACCAATCGAACGCGAGTTTTAAATTTTGTCAAAATATAAACAAATCAGCTTTTTCCGGTCTGTTTTTGCACACTTCATACAAATTAAATATCATTTTAAAGGTCTTTCAATACAGAATATTGAAAAAAACGTTACCTCAGTTTTGATAATTTCCTCAAAGTGACTCATTTTGCCAGCATGGGTCACATATTACAAAGAAAAGCTTGGAATATATTGAATGAACTTCGAAATACAGTGGTGTGAAAAAGTGTTTGCCCCCTTCCTGATTTCTCATTTTCAGATCAAACAAACTTAAATATTAGACAAAGATAACACAAGTAAACTCAAAATGCAGTTTTTAAATGAAGGTGTTTATTTTTAAGGGGAAAAAATCCAAACCTACTTGGCCCTATGTGGAAAAAGTGATTGTTCGCTAAACCTAATAACTGGTTTGGCCATCTTTAGCAGCAACAATTGCAATCAAGCGTTTGTGATAACTGGCAATGAGTCTTTTACAGCATTATGAAGGAATTTTGGCCTACTCATCTTTGCAGAATTGCTGTTATTCAGCCACATTGGAGGGTTTTCGAGCAAGAACTGCCTTTTTAAGGTCATGCCACAGCATCTCAATGGGATTCAGGTCAGGACTATAACTAGGCCACTCCAAAGTCTTCATTTTGTTTTTCTTAAGCCATTCAGAGGTGGACTTGCTGGTGTGTTTTGGATCATTGTCCTGCTATAGAACTCAAGTTGAGGTCACGAACAGATGGCCGAACATTCTCCTTCAGAATTTTTTGGTAGACAGCAGAATTCATGGTTCCATTTACCACAGCAAGTCAAGCCAGATGTAATGGGACACACACCTTCCAAAAAGTTCAACTTTTGTCTCGTCAGTCTACAGAGTATTTTCCCAAAAGTCTTGGGGATCATCAAGATGTTTTCTGGCAAAACTGAGATGAGCCTTTATGTTCTTTTTGCTCAGCAGTGGTTTTCGTCTTGGAACTCTGCCATGCAGGCCATTTTTGCCCAGTCTCTTTCTTATTGTGGAGTCATGAACACTGACCTTAACTGAAGAAAGTGAGGCTTTCAGTTCTTTGGATGTTGTTGTGGGGTCTTTTGTGACCTCTTGGATGAGTTGTTGCTGTGCTCTTGGGGTAATTTTGGTTAGCCGGCCACTCCTAGGAAGGTTCACCACTGTTCCATGTTTTCGCCATTTGTGAATAATGGCTCTCACTGTGGTTCGATGGAGTCCCAAAGCTTTAGAAATGGCTTTATAACCTTTTCCAGACTGATGGATCTCAATTACTTTGTTTCTCATTTGCTCTTGAATTTCTTTGGATCGCAGCATGATGTCTAGCTTTTGAGGATCTTTTGGTCTACTTCACTTTGTCAGGCAGGTCCTATCTAAGTGATTTCTTGATTGAGAACAGGTGTGGCAGTAATCAGGCCTGGGTGTGGCTAGAGAAATTGAACTCAGCTTTCCAAAGATCTGGTAAACTACAGTTAATGTTTTAACGGGGGGTGGGGGGTGTCACCTTTTCACACAGGGCCATGTAGGTTTGGATTTTTTTTTTACCCTTAATAATAAACACCTTCAGTTAAAAAATGCATTTTGTGTTTACTTGTGTTATCTTTGTCTAATATTTAAATTTGTTTGATGATCTGAAACATTTGTGACAAACATACAAAAAAATAGAAATCAGGAAGGGGGCAAACACTTTTTCACACCACCGTATTTTGAATTAACTTCCAAATATGAATGAAACTGGTAATATATTGATTGAACATGCAAAATATATTGAATGATGATAGCTTCAAGATTTTATACATCAAAACAAAAACCGCACACAGTACTCAGTAACAGCATTACACAGAATGCTTTCCTGTGTTGTGGAGAATGTCCTATCATTCTATCTTGCATTCATTTATCAAAAAAGACAAAAAGAAGAAGTCTCAGAACCAGCCCTTAAATAGTGTGTGCTCTTTTTTCTTTATCCATACATCACTACAGTCATGTAAACGGTGTGGTACCAACACACAAAGAAATTAATGCACTCTGTGAACTGCTGTGACTGAATATTATTTGTGATTTTTATGTTTTGCTGCATATAAACAAAAGCTGTCACTTATACCACTCAGTGTCATATAACTGCCATGATTGGGCTGCACGGTGGCGCAGTGGTTTAGCACTGTGGCAGTACAGTTTTACCCTCGGCCAGGGGATCGCGGGGATCATGAGATCGTGGGTTCGATTCCAGCCCCCGACCAACAGTGAGCTGTGTGGAGTTTGCATGTTCTCCCTGTGTTGCGTGGGTTTACTCCGGGATTTCTCCGGTTTCCTCCCGCATACCAAAAACATGTAGGTTTAGGGCGCTCGCGCACGCAGCGACCAGCAGCCAGTGGCTTGTCACCAGACTGCAAACCAAATCTACCTACGGGTACAAGTAAGTAACAAAAAATAAAAAAAAGACTTCTGTTCCTGTGTACAGTATATCCTCTATTAGTGCTGGGCAGTATGACCACATATTTATATCATGGTATTTTCTGAGAGTGTGACAGAGTTACAATATATTACAGTATTTTATTTTTTTTTGGCATGACAGGACCTTTCAGAATGCTGTACAAACATGACATCATTTATAGTGCACAATGGCTTTTATGTGCTTTACTCCACAAACTGACACAAGTGAAGAAACTAACTATTTAAATTATGCAGACTACAAGATAATAACATTTAAATAGATTTCCCTTTCAAAACAAATAAGAAGTTAACTAAATAATACAGGTGACCTAAAAATGCTTAGATTATAACAATTGCTTTTTTTACTTGTACCATTCTCACAAAAGAGGAATGGTCTGTATTACTTGCAAGGTCTCTCCCTGTCCTGACATTCACACTCATGGTGCAAACAAAAATTTTACTTTTTTTCTAAAACTCAAACATCTAAGGTTAAACATCTGTGACATGAGAAAAAAAACAAACTGTAAAATAACCACCAAAGCTGCATCTAAGCTGTTTGCCTGAAGATGACTTGCTTCTTTTCTGGCATTTATATATATATATATATATATATATATATATATATATATATATATATATATATATATATATATATATATATATATATACGTATATATACATGTGTATATATATATATATATATTTTTTTTTTTTTTTTTTTTTTTTTTTTAAGGCGCCGTAAGGACAGGCAGCCATATCAGCAGCAGCTCTCTCATGTCTTTGTGTTTTTATTTGCTTATTTTTGTATATAGTGTGTCTCTTTTCACCAGGGCTCAGTAGAAAGACTTGGATTAATGACTGGACCAAGTTTTTTCTATTTTAGCCCCAGTCTTTCTCTTATTTTTTCTTCCTTGGGGCAATGGAGAACAACAGAAATTGGGGCGAACATATTGTTTACACACGTGACCAGCTGATCACAATGAGGAGGCCAGCACCGCTGCCTGGAGTGAATCCCCTCATCCTGCATGATCTCAGGAGGAAACACTGCAGACGAAGGACTGGAGCTAAAGTGAGGATTTGGAGGAGAAAGCATAAACCGGCCATACCAATGTTCATCACCAGTAACGTGAGGTCGCTGGGAAACAAGGGGGATGAGCTCACAGCACTAGTCAGAACACAAAGGGAATATTGTGAATGTAGCATCATGTGTTTTACAGAGACGTGGTTACAGTCACAGATCCCGGATATCAACATAGTGATACCTGGTTTTAAGACTATCCAGTGGGACAGGAACGTTATAAGTAGCGGGAAAGAGAGGGGAGCAGGATTAGCACTTCTTGTGAATGAAAGGTGGTGTAATCCTGGACACATTTATGCGAAGGAAAAACACTGCAGCCTGGACATTGAACTGCTGGCTGTGAGTATGTGACCCTATCTTATGCCGCGAGAATTCACATGTGCCATCATAATTACTGTTTATGTCCTTCCGTCAGCTGATGCAGTGGTGGCCTGTGACATCATCAGCTCCGCTACTGCCACTTTACAGGAGAAGCACCCTGACACATTTATGGCCATTGCGGGTGATTTTAATCACGTCTCACTGGGAAAAACTACCAAACTTTCACCTGTTTGTAGTTTGTTGACTGTCCCACCAGAGAAAATAAAACACTGGATCTACTGTATGCCAATGCAAGAGATGCATATAGTGCCACAGCTCTACCCCCCCCACCCCCACCAATTGGCAAATCAGATCACAACATGGTCCTGTTATCACCCAAGTACGTTCCCCTAGTGCAAAGGCAGTCTGCTTATACACGGACTGTGAAGAGGTGGACACAGGAGGCTACTGATGCACTACAGGACTGCTTTGAGATGATGGACTGGGGCATACTCTGTGAACCACATGCGGTGGAAATAGACAATATGACTGACTGCATCACAGAATACATCAGATTCTGTGAAAACACAACCATGCTAGCTCAGACCGTACACTGTTTCCCCAACAACAAACCATGGATCACCAGTGACCTGAAAGCACGTCTGAACAAGAAAAAGGGAGCTTTTAGGTCTGGAGGCAGGAGGAACTGATGAGAGTGCAGCGCGAACTGAGAGAGATGCTGAGGAGGTGTAAAGACAATTACAGGAGGAAGATGGAGGATAAACTCAGGCAAAACAATACTAAGGATGTCTGGACAGGAATGAAACAAATCACTGTGTGTAAGGGGAGAGACAGACAGACATCGGGGAGCCTTGAGAGAGCTGATGAGCTGAATCTGTTTTTTAATATGTTCAACTCACCGTCTGTCACCCCCACAACACAGCCAGGCCCCCACACACCCCTCCCTACACCCTTCTGTCACCCCCACAACACAGTCAGACCCCCCCACACCCCTCTTCCCCACCCTCCTGTGTAGCACCTCTCTCCATCATCCCCTCACCCCCCCTCATCCTCCTCTGAGGACAGCCCCACCCCCCACCCACACACACACATCACTGTGACTACAGACCAGGTTAAGAAACAGCTGGACAGACCTTGTCAGTGGAAGGCTGTGGGCCCTGATGACATCTCCCCCAGGATCCTGAGGACCTGCACCAACCTGCTATCTCCAGTACTGAAACACCTGTACAACCTGAGCCTTCGTCTGGAGAGAGTACCGGTGTTGTGGAAGACATCCTGCCTGGTTCCTGTCCCCAAGAAGTCATCTCCATCTGACCTGAATGACCCTGACTCAACCAGTTGCCCTCACATCCCATGTGATGAAGGTCCAGGAGAGACTGGTCTCAGTCCACCTGAAGCCCAGGTGAAGACATGACTGGACCCTCTGCAGTTTGCATATCAGCCCCATTTAGGAGTTGAAGACACTGTCATCTACCTGCTGCAATGAGCCCATCTGCACCTGGATGGCGGAGGAGACACTGTGAGAATTCTTTGATTTCTTCAGTGCCTTCAACACCATCCAGCCATTGCTGCTGGGTGAGAAGTTATGGGTAATGGGGGTCGATTGCTCTATGATCTCCTGGATTACTGACTACCTGACAGGCAGGCCACAGTTTGTCCGGCTGGGCAGTGTCTTGTCTGATGAGGTGGCTAGTGATACAGGAGCTCCACAGGGGACTGTGCTCTCTCTTTTTCTCTTCACCTTATATTGACTTTCAGTACACCACCAAGTCATGCCACCTGCAGAAATTCTCTGACAACTCAGCTGTTGTTGGGTGTATAAGAGGGGGAGAGGAAGGGCAGTACAGGGCACTGGTAGACAGATTTGTGGAGTGGACAGAGCAGAATCACCTGAGGCTGAACGTCAGCAAGACCAGAGAGATGGTGATTGACTTCAGGAAGAAGAGGATGCCTTCACAGACATGGCAGATTAGAGGGGAGGATGTGGAGGTGGTTGAGGACTACAAATACCTGGGTGTCATAATCAGCAACGGACTGGAAATCTAACACCAATGCTGTGTAGAAGAAGGGGATGAGCAGATTCTACTTCCTGAGGAAGCTGAGATTCTTCAACATGTGCAACAGGATGCTGGAGCTCTTCTTCCACGCCATTCTAGCCAGCACTGTCTTCTTTGCTGCTGTCTGTTGGGGTAGCAGCATCAGAGAAAGTGACACCAACAGACTTTTTTTTTTTTTTTTTTTTTTGTTACTTATTTGTACCTGTAGGTAGACTTGGTTTGCAGTCTGATGACAAGCCACCGGCTGCTGGTCGCTGCATGTGCGAGCGCCCTAAACCTACATGTTTTTGACTTGACAAGGTTATCAAAAGGGCTGGCTCTGTAATTGGTCTCAGGCCAGAGACCTTTGAGACAGTGGTGGAGAGGAGGACACCAAATAAACTATGATCCATCATGGACAATCCTCATCACCACCTCCACCACACACTGGACAGACAGTGAAGGACTTTCTCTAGCAGACTGCTACAGCTTCGCTGCTGAACGGTTAAGTACAGGAAATCTTGCCTGTCATAGGCCATTTCCCTGTCCAATAACTCACTTTGATGTTGTACTCTGGTCATAACTATGCTACCATACTGCATCTTGCAGTCTAATTGGTGCCTCACACTTCACTCTAGGCCTGATAGTCTTGCATTGTACAGTGGGTATGATTCATGTATCTATATGGGTCACCATCTATTCATCTATGATGTATATAAGTTTTTAGCAGTTTTACTTTCCATGGGTAATCCCTTTGTCTGTTATGCTGTGTGTGTTTCTGTCATTTGGTTGTCTACTGTCATGCTGCTGTTACACTGTAATTTCCCAGTTTGGGATCAATAAAGTACATCTATCTATCTATCTATACTAAAGTTCATTCAATATATTCAAAGCTTGTCTTTATAATATGTGCATCATGATTGCACATAAAGGTGTTTTTATAAGGAAATTCTCCATTAAATCTGGCTGTTCACTGCAGTGACTATTGTTGCTACACATCCTGGCTTGCCCTGGCCTGCAGATTTGAACTGACAGCTAAATGAGAGAGCAGAAGAGGTAATTTTGCAAAAGCCCCTTTACTTAAAACTCCTTGCCAACCTAATTATCATGACATGAATCTAGAAGAAAGAAACTCATACCGGCAGGACATTGCCTGGTCAAACAAGCGCCACTTTTTAAAACTACACAAAATCAACAAGAGGAACAAGCAGAGCAAGTTGATGAAACTTAGAGAATGTGTTGCAAAAATATAAAACACACAGAATAGAATACAAATAAACGAAGAACTGCTTTGATGGTAAGAGAGCTTGACAGAGATGATATCGACATCGCGGATGTGGGATACACAATTCACTGGAGTGGTAAAAACCAAAGGGAAAGATAAGATCACAGCATGGGTCTTGCAATCAAGACAGACATCTACAACAGGCTGCCACAGAGACCAGTACCGATAAATGAAAGAATGATGACCTTACGCATTTCCATAGATAAATATCACCATCTTACTATCATAACTGTCTATGCACCAACAACGACATACAGTGATGAATATAAAGATCAGTTCTACAACAGGCTGAATGAGATTGTAGATGGCTGCAATAATGACAAGGTCATTATAATGGGAGATTTCAGTGAACGTGTAGGGAATAATACCTGGCATGGCCTGGAATCCTAGGACGACATGGAATCGGAAAAGTAAATTCAAATGGAAAGACTCTGCTGAACTTCTGCCCACAACACAAGTTGACTGTCACCAACACTCTATTTAAACAACCAGACAGTCATAAGACAACCTGGGTACACCCAAGGTCCAGTCATTGGCACTTGATAGATTTTGTAATCACGAGAGCCAAGGACAGAAATGATTTCATGTCTACAAGGGTTATGCGAGGGGCTAATTGCTCAACTGATCATCTGACAATTCGGTCAAAGGTTCGGAGTAGAATCAAAACAAAGCCAGCAAACCCAAAACAGGAGAACCACAGAGCTAAATGGATTAGTTAAAACACCAACCCTGCATTGAGCAGTGGCCGTTTTTTTTCATGGTGATCAGGGCTGAAAAAGTTCAACTTGTCAGACTACTGTACAGCTATACTTGTCAATGTCAGACCTTTCTAAGCAGCCAATCAGAGTTAAGGAAGGGCAGGACATAGGATGCCGGTACAGGAAAACGAGAATGGAAGGTGACATGGAGGAGGTGGAGGATGAACTTTGCTGCATCAAACAACCTGGTACTCTTTGATCTGACACTAAAAGATTTAAGATTCATGATTCAAAGATTTTATTTGTCAATACTACTATGTGTACAGGACATACAGGAGAATTGAAATGACATTTCTCTCTCCCTTCAGTGGTGTGCACAATATAAAAAAAGGAATAAGGCTGGAAAAACAACAGCAGTCTATGTACAGTAATGCTTCCGTGGTGCAAATGGCAAAAAAAGATAGACCTAGACATCCCATAGTGCAAATAAAGATAAACGATGAAACCCAGCAATCCTATATACAGAAAAGTAGAGCAATAATAATAATACTTGTAGTTATAAGTTCAATGCGGTAGTGTAGGTGCAGACTGTAGGAACAATTAGTTATAAGTGTGATAAGGTACAAGGACTATTTAATTTATATATAGAGGTGTGTGTGTAGAAACTGAGGTTTACTTCGTGACCACAAACCCTCACAAACAAAAGGAAAACAACTTATAGGGGCACCAGTCCAAAACTTGGACAATTTATTAATAACTAATCCTTGTACCTTTCATTAACCAATCTCAGTATTTGTGAATTCTTCTGCCGTGATGCAGGAAAGCAGACACAAAAACAAATCAAGCATAAACTTCTATATACCATTAACAGTTTTAATGATCAAACTCAAGTTAAGTGACATTACATTCAGTTGATTTGTAAGCAGGTGAAATGATCAAGTATAAAATGCCATTAACTGGTAACACATTCCTGAGCATAAAGTCTATAGTTAAACCTTTGTGGAAACAAGAGAAACCAAATTTTGAATTTGTAACTGTAATGCAATGGGAGCCTGTGAAGTAACTGTAACAAAAATATACATAAAATTGGACACAATTTTATGGAGAAAATGATAAAAGCTGATTATATGAAAAAGGAAATAAATTCTGAGTTACTCTACAAAAAAATTGAGGTTATTGAAAAGGAGAATATTATTTTTCCTTCAGCTTTATAGCTCCTATCGTTGCTTATGGACTAACTTTTAACATGAAAAATTGGTCATATTCAATTAGAATAAGACATCACATTTTGCCCAGCAAATAGAAAGTTGGAGTCTGGCTTACGAACAGCTGTGTCTTCAGAGTTCAGCAATGATCTTGAATGCCAGCAGATGGCAAAAGGAGGAAAGACTGCCCACAGTCCTTTCCAATCGTTGCAGCGGTTCTAGCTTACAGACTAAGCAGCAGGGCAACAGTGGACCTGGCAGTAGGAGTGAGTGGCTGGCGCCTGGGCAGATGCCGTCTTCTCCTAGGCAACAGGCCCTTCCCCGGCCCGCAACTTTGGGATGTCCACCAGCAGACAAGAACCACAAACTGGAGGAAAAATGGATGTAAAACAGTTCCACCCACGAAATCCTAGTTCTTCTGATGTTGTGGTACGTGGGTGAGACAGTCTCAAGGGAAAAAAGTTCAAAAATCACTATCAGTCCACTTTAAGTGGAGTTAAGGAAAATCAGTAGAAAAAGTTTAGCAGAATAAACACGGCGTCTGAAGAGAGGGAAAAATGGAGTTTTGGAGTTTTATTCCAAGTAAGAGGGATTGAGCTCAACAAGAAAGAATGATTCCTCCTCAGATTCCAGAAAAAAAAAAACCTCACACAGAAGAGACAAAAACTTCAGAGAGAACAGAAAGAACTTAACCGCAAGACAACGAAAGACAACTTAAAGAAACCTTAGAGAACTTTAAACTCCTAGGGCGTTTCCCTCTTTTTAACTGAGTGCGATTCTTTGGTCATAACATATGACTGGGAGCAGGAAGAACCAACTATCGCCTATTGTGGGAGATTTGAATGGACTATGGTCCAATAAGAAAGCGGTCCTTTGTCTGTAACCGACCAATAGAATGAAAGGGGCCGTCATCCAACAGAGATGGTCTGGTGATTGGCTGGTACCAGTCAGATGACTGGCATAGGTTTTTAGAAGGCAAACACATATTAACTGTGAAATTCACATTATATACTTATATATAAAATCTAAGCTAACTTTAGTGATTATGACTAACTTTCAGTGAGCATGCACTTTTATAACTCATTTAAACATTTCCAGACATGCAATACATTTAAAATCAATGATTAATGAAACATTTCAAACCCATCATTGTCCAACACAGAGGCGGTCATCTTCAACAGTGTTCAGAGCAGTACTTCCTGGAAAAATATCAAAGTCTTGAGAAGAGAGAATTATTTTAGGCAGATAAAACATAATCCCAATGTTGATAAGATCCAACATGTTCCTGAGTTGAACAGAAGGGGGCACTGTTGCCCCTTGGATAATGGTAGGAGGTCTCAGGAATGTAGTGGATGTGGATGTCTTCTGGCTTGTATCAAACAGCTATTTAGCACATAAAATTGTCTGAGGCTAAGTGTTCCTAGGGAATTTATGATATAAGTCCAGGTGTCTTCCTGGCACCAAGAGGATCCTTGAGGTCTTAAGCAAGGAATGTGGCGTTATGATGCTTTATTTGGGAAACAGGGTGAGTTGGGGGTCTCCTGTTCACAGAGACCGTTCATGTATATTGGAACTCAGATGTAACGTTACAAGACAGTGACAGATAGGACAGCACATGATCAGTATTGCAGTAATAGCAGCAGATATGGCATTTGTTCAAATGGTTGCAGTAAAGTGCGGAGACGTACAGCTGCAGATGTATTACTACTGTTGGTGTGCCAGCCTTTCTGTGCCAACAGTTGAGGTAGTTATTGTGTGGGTGAGTGTGTTACAGTCCGGTGGAAGGGAGAGGACAGAGTTCAGGGTCCTGATGGCCTGATGAACACAGCTGTTTAGCAGTCTTGTGGAGCAAGCCCGGAAGCTCCGGTACCTTTTCCCCAAGGGCAGGAGGCTGAAGAGGGAGTGTGAGGGGTGGGAGGTGTCGCCTGCAATGTTGATGGCTCTGCGGGTGAGGTAGATGTCCGAGAGGGAAAGCAGAGGGGCACCGATGATCCTGTTGGCTACTTTCACTGTACGTTGTAGTGTCTTCTGGTAGGAGGCGGTGCAGCTTCCATACCACACCGTGATGCAGTTGGTGAGGATGCTCTCAATGGTGCCCCGATAGAATGAGCACATGATGGGGGTGGGACACGTGCTCTCCTCAGTTTGTGGAGGAAATAGAGGCAAGTTTGAGCCTTCTTGGCCAGTGATGTGGTGTTGTCCCATCACGTTACCACACCGCCCTATTTAAGACAGAGGGCATTCATTTTACGGCCTCTCTTTGCCAGATGCTCATACTGGTGCCTGCTGTGTGCTCTCCTGTATATAGTTCTCAATAAAGCTGTGTTCACCAACCACCATCTGGCCTCATCCTTCATCCAGGTATTTCATACATAACAGGCTAGCGGTGAGCTTCATTCGGATACCTCCGCATTAACCTCTCTTTTGTCGCAGCTCACACTGTCTATGGTGTCTGCATTTGGGATGAGACACAGCAGTTGGGTCTGGGGGTGTGGAGGTCTGGTGGAGGAGACCTAGGCCACAGAGTTCCTCTGTAACGCCCTGATAAAAGACGTAATATTTGGTCATATTCCTTATCTCCAGAAGGTTGTGGTGACCGTAGCTTGTGCACAGCATCATATACAAGACATTAAACACATGAATATACACTTAGACATAATTTAAACAACACTAAATGGCACAAAACACGAAGCGAGAAGGTAAGCCGCTGCATGTTCATACGCCACCTACTGATAATCAAAATTTGATCAAAATTTGAAAGAGAAACATGTTCACATTTGTCGGTGTGC
This sequence comes from Pholidichthys leucotaenia, assembly GCA_020510985.1. Lineage (NCBI taxonomy): Eukaryota > Metazoa > Chordata > Actinopteri > Cichliformes > Pholidichthyidae > Pholidichthys > Pholidichthys leucotaenia. The sequence goes on from CM035846.1 coordinate 101,132,786, forward strand.
CAGGTGAGTGTTTGTGCCTTTGTCATGGTCATATTTCTTACAAGTTTGTTGCGGTAAATAATATGGATACTATGTGAATTTGTAGTTGATAACTGCAAAAAATGGTATGTTACCAGATTGTTGTGTAATATTGTTTAACTAAAGGGCCTATGTAGCGCCTTTCATTCAAATTTTCAGGAAAGGTGTGTTTTGGCACATTGAACACATGATTAGAGTTTGGTGATGATCTCAAAATGCATACCCCCACCAAGGCTCTTATCTTCTCACAGAGTGTTAGCAACAATACTGCAAAACTACTGGATGGATTTGGATGAAGGGCCCTTGATCCAAAGATGAACTCATTAGATGTCGGAGGTGACCCTGAGTACATACCTCCGCCAAGGCCCTATCTCGCAATGTACAGATGGATGACGATATGGACGGACAAAGGGATGGAGGGACGGAGCCTTGGTGGAGGTATGCGTTCTCTGAGTGCTCTCTAGTTTACTTAGTTTTAATTTTTGTTGAATGCACAAAAAATAAAATAAACTAAAGCGTCATCTGCATTTTGGAGGCTGACACAGCGTCTTTGGAAGGTCCATAACATCTCTATCAAAGTCAAATGCAAAGTTTACAAGGCTGTAGTACTATCAGCCTTTCTCTACTGAGCCAAAACGTGGACACTTTATAAGACCCAAGTCAAGAAGCTGAACTCCTTCATGATCATGAGGCACTTGTAGCTGATAATGAACATCAAATGGTTGAAGCATGTTACCAACGAGGAGGTATGCTCTTCATGCAAAGGATGTTGCGTTGCGTCGGTCACTTTGCAAGGATGGAAAACCATAGAATCCCAAAGCAAATGCTAGTCTCACAGCTTGCTAGTGGACACAGAAAGTGGGGAAGACTTAAGCTAAGATTCAAAGATACAATCAAACAAAACCTAAGGGATCTAGATACACCCATGGAAGGATGGTATGACTTGGCAAACAACAGAAGTATCTGGAGATCAAAATTTCATGAGGAGATCAGTCAAAGTTGTTAACAACGGACCAGCTAATGAATGATAAATGGCCATTTCCTCCATTAGGCAGTGTGTGCATACGGCCCCTAGTGGCTGGGAAGGGGGGGAGTACAAGCTACAAAATCAAACTCAGTATTATACTATCAATTGCCAGAGGTGATTCTAGAGACTCTCGGGGACCTTGGCAAGAATTCTCAGGGGGGCTCTCCAACCAACATTCATCACCCTTATATAATAATCTTTCAGCTTTTATTTGATCGCTAAAGAAAAAGTATTGTCCCAGTTAGTTGTTTTTATTTTCAGCTTACTAACTGAGCAAACAAGGTGAGTACCGGTGTCCTTACCATGACACCCAGGTATGCAACACAATCACATCAGGACCGGCAGAGGCAGGACACACTAAGCTGCTATGAGCTAAATTAACTACTGTATTATTTGCACTACTTACCATTGTCTTGCTTTTTCTCCTCTACCTCTTTTTTCTTTTGTCACTGCCAGATGGATAACTTCATTTTGACACAGCTGCTCTCACTTGATTGTTTATATAAGACAGGCATTGGTGCTTGCAAGAGTGAGAGATGGGGGTGGGGCCTCTTTAGGGAGTTCTGCGCCTACCTGCCACTGTCATTGCAAACTCTCCACATTGTCACCGCTCTAGTGATTCAAAGTTGGTCAGTCCTCGGGGGCCCTCTTCTGGCCTGGGGCCCCAGGCATTTGCCTTCCTGCATGCAATTCAATTGCTCTTGTCAGTGACTTAAATATGCTTCCATAATGAGGCTAGTATTGACTTCCCACTAAGTGCATTTCTCATCTCACAGTGGTACAACAAAGGGGGTGGTCCCTCCCGGCCATGGTGACAAACAAAAAGTTACAAATATCCTCACAGAAACAGTTTCAATATATGTACAACAGGAACACACAGTAAACTGACAGTCTAACTCGTCTCTAAACTATTTGCCTAAGGAGAACATATTACAGTAAATATTTTCTATCAGCCCTTGCAGCTCCAGTCAACCAGAAGGCTACAATATTTTTGCGCAAAATAAAAGTATCTGTCTTCATTTGTAACAAGCTAATCTTCTCATATGTTTAGTGAAGCACTTACAATTTTAAAAGAATATGAAGAAAACCAAACTGCAGTGATAATAAAGCTGTGTGTACCTCCACACAAAATTGTCATTAGGCTGTCTGGGGTGAGTGACGTCGTTGATGGGTACCAGGGATGACTGATGCCTGCTTTAAGTCCCATCAGGGAGAAAATAAAGGTAGCCTGAGCACAATGACGCAGAAATGGCATCAAAAAAGAGTTATCCCTCTGGTGCAGAAAAAATAAGAAAACTTTCCAGAAAAAATGTGGACAAAATGAAGGTATGGTGTTTAGTAACTATGTATGTTCACTTGTGGGATGGAGAGAGCTGAGGAGAGCCAATTTTCCCTGTGCATGTAATCAAACATATGAACTTGTATCTTTTTGAATTATACTGAGAAAAAAAGAACTTTCACAATATTCTAGTGTACTGAGATGCACTAGCATACAGGTGCAGCTCAATAAATTAGAATGCCATCAAAAAGTTGATTTATTTACTGTATTTCAGTAATTCAATTCAAAAAAATTAAACTCATGTATTATATAGATTCATTACACACAGTGACATATTTCAAGTGTTTATTTCTTTTAATTTTGATGATTATGGGTTACAGCTCACGAAAACCCCAAATTCAGTTTCTCAAAAAATTAGAATATTACATAAAATTAATTTTAAAAAATGATTTTTAATAGAACTGTTGGCCGACTGAAAAGTATGTCCATGTACACACTCAGTACTTAGTCGGGGCTCCTTTTGCATGAATTACTGCATAAATGTGACGTGGCATGGAGGCAATCAGCCTGTGGTACTGCTGAAGTGTTATGGAAGTCCAGGTTGCTTTGATAGCGGCCATCAGCTCTTCTACATTGTCGGGTCTCGTGTCTCTCATCTTCTTCTTGACAATACTCCACAGATTCTCTATGGGATTTAAGTCAGGAGAGTTTGTTGGCCAATCAAGCACAGTGAAACCATGGTCATGAAACCAGGTTGGCAGTGTGGGCAGGTGCCAAGTCCTGCTGGAAAATTAAATCAGCATCTCCATAAAGCTTGACAACAGAGGGAAGCATGAAGTGCTCTAACAGTTTCCTGGTAGACAGCTAAGCTGACTTTGACCTTGAAAAAAACACAGTAGACCAACACCAGCAGATGACATGGCTGAGGAGAAACAATGTGGTTTTCATCCTGGTCATGACACTATCAGGGATCCTTGAGAGTTCGTAAAAATTTTCCCAACCAGTCTGCATGTGTTTTGTGGACTTAGAGAAATCAACAGTGTCCCTCGTGGTTTCTTGCCTCAGGAATATGGGGTTTTGGGCTTGTTGCTACGAGCTATCTGTTCTCTATATGACTATTGTGAGAGTTTGGTTCATATTGCCAACAATCAGGCAAACTCATTCCCAGTGGGAGTTTTACTCCACAGGCACTGCCCTTTTTCATCGATCCTGTTCATATTTTTTCTGGACAGGATTTCTAGCCACAACCAAGGAAAGAAGGGTGTCATGTTCGGTGGCCACAGAATTTTGTCTCTGTTGTTTGTAGATGATGTGGTCCTTTTGGCCCTCATTGAGCAATGAGCTACAGGTCTTACTGAAAGGTTTGCTACTTAGTGTGAAGTGGGTGGAGGGTCCGCCAGTGATATATATATATAAAAACAGTAAAATTATATATATGAAATTATATATATAAAGGTCCAGCCGGTCCAGTCTAAGGGTGTGTCACGAACGATAGCCGAGCGGTCAAGGCACCAGAGAAAGAGCGGAGGCTTCCAAACAGTTTGCAATCAGCAATTTTCCATTTATTCCAATAATCTTCACAGGCAATAATTCCCATGCACATCCGACACCCCACACAAACCAAATGAAAACACCTGTTAATATACTCAGTGAGATAATTAACCTAATTGGCACATACCATAATCCCAGGTAAGACAATGCACATTTCACCTTCCCACATATACCCAATAATATCTAAAAAGGACATACAGTAAATAATTTCCCCACAATATTTACAGAATAAATGACACCATAAATACACCATAAATAATACAATAAATAATTTAAACCCCTATTTACATATTAAATACCCCCTTTACTCCACCATCCTATACTACCTCCTGCTGGTATCCTTTAAAGGCCCTCAACCCCCTGAGGAGTCTTTTGCCCGGATACCACCAGGAAGCATACTGGCAAAGGTACGTGGTTCCAAGATTTATCAATTACCTCACCCAATTAACATAATTAATATTAACAATTATCTCACAGAAGAATTCAATTCAGTCAAAACACATTCTACAATTATATGTGCATTTTTAAAATCCAATACATGTTAACATTTGCAAATATAAATCTTTTTACACATATAATATTCAATTACCAGACCATACAGTGGCGACACTCCGTCGTCACAGGGTGGCTGTACTCATCCTTAAGGTGCGTTCAGACCAAACGCAAACGGGCGGTGCAATTACATACAAAGTCAATGGAAAGAGGCGAGCACATGCAAATCTCGTGATAGTGCTAGCCTTGAGATTCTGCTGTCACCGGAATAAAAGTACCGTATCAAGTATGGGGCAGCTGTGGCGCAGGTGTAGTGTGGCCAACTACTAATCAGAGGGTCAGTGGTTCGATTCCCACTCTGTCTGCAGTCTGCATGTCGAAGTGTCCTTGAGCAAGACACTGAACCCCCAGTTGCTCTGGGTGGGTCAGCCCAGCGTCGGTGCATGGCAGCTCTGCCTCCATCAGTGTGTGAATGGGTGGATAGCAGGAACTGTAAAGCACTTTGGTCGTCCAGAGATGAGAAAAAAGCGCTATATAAGTGAAGACCATTTACTGTAACATTGGAGAGTAAGCCGGTTTGAAAATGAGACTGATGCTCACCTGAAGACAGAAGGACCAGGAGCTCTGCAGTTGAGTTGGAGTTTTTTACCCATGGACTCCTGCCACAGATGTGCTAGCAGGCTAGCAGTGTAAACAACCCATCATCCAGTTGAAATTTTGGAGGCAAGGACAATTTTTTTAGGTGAGACCCCGTCGGCTAATGTAAACCTAAGCATGACGGTGTTTTGGGAATTTCCACAGCAGGTTTAATACAGCTGCAGAAGTTATAAAGGCAACGCCGCCTGTTTGCAACTCACTCTGACTATGAATTTACATCTATTTGCGTCTTTACATTAAAGTAGAACTGAACCCACCTTTTTGCGCAAAAAGTAGAATAGCAGATTAATTCCTTAATACCTATTGTATTTTTCAACACATAAAAGAAATTTTTAGGCCGTGCGATGGCCAAGCTATAAGCCAATAAACTTTTGCTTCTGGCTGGCAGTGCCAAACAAACCGGAAGTAGTGCAGACGACGCTGCGTGACGTCATGAGTGTGAGCCTTATCAAAACAACAATGGCAGATGATAGCAGTTCCAGCAGTCAAGAACACCAGAGTTTTCAGAGTGAAGAGGCATTCAGGATCGGTGACGAGACAGAGGAGGATGCAGGAGTGTCAAGTGAACAGGAAGAGAGCGAGGGAGGCATCGAACTGTACAGATTCGAGACAGAATTTTTGGGTGATTCCGGCACCGACTCAGAGTCAGACCGCAGCAGTGATGGGGAGGAGAGTCGCTTATTGAATACAGAATGGTGAGTCTTCTCTACTTTGGCATGTTTGGGGTGTCAGGATAAGGAAAATTAACTATAAAAAAGAGAGAAAAAAACCCATCAGCATTTTTCCAACTTATTATTTATACATAGGGCTAGGACTGTACAATAGCCTGGCCGTGTACACACTTGGCATTGAATAGACACATCCGTGGCGTAGGGTTAACACGTGTATTCAGGACAGGTTCCATGACCATGGGCTATGTATTACAATACTTCTACAGACTATAGTGGCAATACACATGAACAGAACTGGCCTCTGCATTTGACTGTGCTATTTATAAATAATATCTACAGTGATCCCTCACTTATCGTGTTTAATGGGGACCAGAACCGACCGCGAAAAGTGAAAAACCGCGAAGTAGCATCACCCCCCCCCCCAAGGGCGTCACAAGCACTATTTTGCACAAAAAGGCACAAGAGAACAGCGAAAAGTGCCACTAAGCAACACGAGCGATAAAGAACAATGAATGCAGTCTTCTTTCGCTGGGTATGGGCGCTCGGCAGGGAGAGAAGCTGGGTAAAACGTCTCGGCCAATCAGCTTGCGAGATTCCCGAGCGGTGAAGAGGTGGGCGGAGAGGAGTGGAGCGGTGGTCAGAGAGGTGGATTTTGAGTTGTGTGGGCTCTCCGTGTTGATACCTGATTAATGTAGTCTCCTTGCCTTCTGCTAGCGCCCGGGCAACTTTCGTGCCATTTTTTCTCAATTTTGAATTTTTGATGAATATTTTTGAAAAATCCGCGATGCACTGAGGGCGCGAAAGGTGAAACGCGAAGTAGCGAGGGATCACTGTATATCTAGAAACGCATCGCTTCCCGGTCGCTTTTCCTCCCCCTTTCTTTTCTTTCGTCGCCATGACAGCTTTCCTTGGCCACTGAACAGATCTTCCCAGGTGTTGGAAGTGTTTTGTAGTCGACTATCACGACAAAATGCACCAAAAACAACCAGTGTTGACGTGCTCGCAATGGTAAACATGAGGACTGGGTCACACTCGTGAGTCACGCGGAACTCCGCCTGCACTTCCGGTTAATCGGCGGATTCGTCTGATTTTTCAGGGCGGGAAATTCAAAATCGCGATTTTCTCCAAGATTCCGGGATTTGTGGAGGGGGTGCCAATGATAAATTATCTTTATAATTGTATGTACTATCACCCAGTGCTGTTCAATGCCGTTCAGTTCAGTTCCCCTTTAAGTTAAATGCAATCACTCAGCCTTAAAAATTCACCCATTCACATTTGGTCTGAATGCACCCTTAGAGATAGGGTGAGGAGCTCAGTTATCCAGAAGGGGCTCAGAGTAGAGCCTCTCCAAATTGAGAGGAGCCAGTTATGTGGTTTGGACATCTGATCAGGATACCTCTTGGGTGTCTCCCACGCCAAGTATTTTGGGAATGTTCCACTAGGAAGAGACTCTGGGGAAGACCCAGAACACGCTGGAGAAACTATGTCTTCCAGTTGGCATGGGAATGCCTTGGCATCCTTTCTGAAGAGCTGGAGGAGGTGAGTTGGAAGAGGGAAGTCTGCCCCACCAGCAAAAGCCATAATTTAGACTATGTGTTTTGGGCTAAATGAGGTCCGTCAGCCCAAGCCTTAATTTAATCCAAAAAAATGGGCTGTGTTTAGTCCATCTAACATGGGATATAGTTAACCCAAAAATATATGTTTAAAATTGGCTCTTTATTGATGTTTGCACCTTGGGTTGTCCCATAGACACCCTTGATCTCATCAGATTGTGAAAGCATGCTCTTGCTTGGTTAAGACTTGGATGGGAGACCACTAGGGAATACCTGTTGCGATCGACGGGTGATCTGTCCAGGATGCCCAAAAATGCTGGGGTAGGCTTCTGCAACCTAAAAGGATTAAATGATTAAGAAGATGATGGTCAAAAAGAAGTTGGTTACAGATGTCTCTATGATGACTTTTTTTTTCCCCCAACAATCTTAAAAAGATGGATTTTCATCTTTCACTTTTACCAAATCCAGACATTTTTAGATGTCTGGCAAAGCTGCCTTTTCAGAAACAGTTTTTGAAGTATCGTCGGCCTCCGTCGGTCTATGATGACCATGGAAGAGAATCCTAGAGATTCTCTTCTCTTCTCTTCTCTTTTGAAGTATAAAAATGCAAGAAATAATTTAAAAAAAATCAATAAATAAATGGCTGTAAATGTAGTTATTTTTAAAGAAAATCATAAAAACATACCGGAATTAATATTTAAAATATGAATCGCTGATATACAGTATGTGCTATTTCTAAATCTGGTTGTTTTTATAAACAGGGATCTGAGCCTTTTTCTTGAAGGCAGAAATAAAAACAGGTGTTAAATCAGCTGAGCCTCATCTTTATAGGTAAAATGCTGAAGTTGACTGCAGGTCCAGTAACAGCACAGGATTCTTCTGCATCTCCTGAAACACCTGCAGTAGGTTTATCACCATTTAGAGAAGTTTTGTGATTTGTAGTGATGAATTTTGTTCCCTGAATTTAAAGTAAATGCTTTTGAAGAAAATCCTGCGCATGCTGCATTTGTGGACATATTATTTTTTACTTTATTATTGCATCTCAATACATTATACAGACCAAACCCAGATGAAACCAGATGTTTACATACAAAGAATAAAAAATTATCACAAAAATTATTTATCAAATATAAAAATTATTTAGCAAGTAGAAATAATTTTGGTAATCCTAACTGACCTAAAACAGGAAAGGTTTAGCCTGATTTAATGTCAGTGAAAAAAAAAGGTTGTGTCTTTTTATACAGTGTATGTAAACATCTGATTTCAGATGTATTTTGTGAAAAAGTCACTGATATTTTTAACCCATTCTGACACAGCCAAAAGGACCTACTGCGATAACGAGGCGTCCATCGTCTGCCTGTACTTCCTCATTTCACAGGAATTGTTATTCATCCTACTCATTTTCCCCAATGTTCACCAAAATCATTGACAGTGGTCCACAGGAGGGTTTGCATCAGGTTGTGCTTGAGGTCATTGTCAACGTCAGTGATCAGGAGATCTGGCCACTTACATGACTTTAGCAAAATCACTCCTCCTCCTAGGTAATTACTTCAATTCTCACCATACTCACTCACAATGATCCTCAGGTAGTTCTGAATCCAGGTCAAGGTCATTGTCAACAGTCAGGAGATCTGGTAACTTTCACAAAAAATGTTTTTCCTCCTTGGTCATTGACCTTTACCTTAAGCACATCCTCGATGCTTCTGCATCTCAGCTGTGCTTAAGGTCAAGGTCAACGGTCAGGAGATCTAAATATTCTCAGGGTGATTTTATCAGATCAGAATGAGCAACTCTGTCATTCTGGTTTGCAATGTAATTCAAAATTATAAACTTTAATCTTTTCAATTGCACCACAATGAAATATTATAAAACTTTTCACTTAATTTGGTTTGGGACTATTAATTTAGTGAAGTGGACTGGTATCGTTTTCTGTAGGTTTAAATTGCTTGTGTCACCCACATTCATCTTCTAAACTGCTTAAATATTTTCAGGACGTGGGGGCTAGAGAGGTGGGGTACATCCTGGACTGATCGCCAGTCCATTGCAGAGCCAACATAGAGAGACAAACAACCATTCACTCTCATATTCATACCTAGGGACAGTTCATCCCCAGTTGATACCAGTTAACCTAACATGGATGTCTTTGGACTGTGGCAGGAAACCAGAGTACCCGGCGAAAACCCACGTAGACACAGGGACGACATGCGAACTCCACACATTGGCTGGGGCTGGGATCAAACCCATGACAACCCTAACCACTGCGCCACCGAGCTGCCCGCTTGTGTCAGCTGGAAATCTTTATCTGGTACACTTAAAGAAGAAGAAGCCAACTTTATTGTCATTCAATCCATACAGCCAATCATGTACAGTAGAATGAAATTATGTTTCGCCTATCCACAATGTTAATCACATCTAGAATCAGAGGGGCTGCTGCCATGCAAGGCGCTGCCACAGACAACAAATTAATAAACTTTAATGTTTTCAATTACACCACAATGAAATATTATACATCTTTTTGATTTAATTTGGTTTGGGATTATTAATTTAGTGAAAAGTAGACAAAATACCTTTGTCTACCTTTCCGTCTCTTATTTTAAGGGTAGACAAAATAAGCTATAGCTTCAGTCTATACCCTTTCGGCCCTGTTTCATTTACCTGTATTTTTTGTTGTTGATCTGGTTTGAATGCCAGGAAGGCATAACTTTTTGTTTTGTGTATTGTTTTTACCAGTTTTCTTCAAAGCTGGAATACGACCAAAAAACTAAACTGAATGCACTGGTATCATTTTCTGTAGGTTTACACTAAGAAGAAAACAGACTAGACTTGTCAATCTAAAGTTCAGGTTAAAGGTTACTTGTGTCAACTTGAAATCTTTAATCTGAATTTTAGATTGATAAATATAATCTGTTTTCTTCTTAACGTGAACCAGATTGATGCATAACAACATGGGCCGCAAATACAATCTTGCAAAGGGCCCCCAAAAAGCAAGAAACAGCCCTGACCTGGACCAATGTCAACACAATCTGTGGTCTTGGGAATGCACAGATGACATAAGTAAAATGTCCTCAATTATGGAGACACAGAACATTAACACATACAGTACATACACTTTTTACCTTCTTGCAAAAAGGATGATTTACACAGTCTTACTGTCTGTTAAGTCAACTGTTTGTATACAAAAAATACTTAGAAACAAGGTCATGTTAAAACAGATGGGAGCTAGCCAGATGAAATGAGCTGCATACGCAATTTCCATCCCAAATAATGAAATGACCTAGATCATTAGAGTCTGTTTGCTTCTAAACTCATCATATCTGTTATGTTTGTGGTTTTTGTGAGTCTTTCAAGGCTTGAAATCATTGATGAGAGAGTCGTGCACTCACCCTCCTGCCACTCAGGGCAGGGCACGAGTCCTCTGCACCTCTAACCCCGCCACTCAACTGTGACCTCCTCAGGGGCAAAAAAAAAAGACTCACACTGTTCTGTTTCTGCTTAGCTCTCAGAAAGACCCCAACTCTGTCTGTCTCAATTTTTTTTTTTTTTTCTCCTTCAGGGACAAAACAGGATACAGATCATTTTTCTCACACTACCCTAATTCAGAATTATAAAATTCAGTGTCTGAAAAATTCAATGTCCATGGTAGCCATCCTGTATTATTGAATTTGCAAAGCTCTTTCAATAGGCAGGTTTCTGAGAGAGAGAGTGGAGAGCATGAGAGAAACCCATAATGTAAAGGTGAGGAGCACAAAGGTAACAAAAGGAAAATGTTCATTTTTCTAGAGAGGACACATTCTCCTTTACTTTGAGAGACTGAATTTCTCTTGGCTAATATATAAAAAAGAGTAAACATCCACAGTACACAAGGCACCAGCATAAAAACTAGAATAATAATGTTTCAAAAGTTATATATGTAAGTTTTTGAACATTTACATACCAGCAACTGCCAGTTTGGCACTACAGATAATTACATACAGTAATTATATTATCACAAAAGAAATCAGTCATTCGGTTACTCAGTCCATCTCCTAAATGTTATCTCTTCCCATGTTTATAAAGGCTATATAAACCATACATCACCTTAACACGTGAAAGTGCTGAATGAAATCCAGAGTGTTCATCTGGTGCCACTCCCAAAATAGAGGAATTTAGAGCAAACTAGCAATCACTGCCGGGACAACAAATTTCCTTTATCTTTAAATTTCTCCTCACAGCATGTTTGAGAATGCCAACATGCTTTTATTATGTTATTTTGAAAATAGAGAGAGTGTTCTCTTTGCAGCAACAGATGCACACACACCGTTCACTTGCTCCTAGGTTTATGCCGGATACAACCTAACCCATTTTATCCAGGCTTGGGACCAGTGCTAGTGCACTAAGCACTGTTTTTTTTTTTTTTTTTTTTTTTTTTTTTTTTTTTTGCTTCACCTGTGGCTAGGTAACCAATTTTTCCTTTCCCCATTCTATTTATTCTATGCTGAGCACCAAGCTAGAAGGCGGAAGGTACCATTTTTATGAGTTTTGGTATGACCCAACTGGGGCTTGATGCTCTACCACTAGGCCACCATTCTGGTTAGTAAGCCTATAGTACAGTATTTTACAATAATCAATTTGGGAATATTTTAATACAACTAACATGCCTGTAGTATTGACTGGAGTGGTGGCATAGTGGTAGAGCATCCACCCCAACAACCAGGAGGGCCGGGTCACACCAAAGACTATATAAAATTGCTACTTCTGCCTTCGAGCTTGTAAGCATAACAGAACATAGGAAGGAAAGCCAGTTACCCAGCCACAAGCCAGTGTACTCCCTGTGATGGTCTCAAACCTTGATAAATGGGAGGGTTGCGTCAGGAAGGGCAATCCAACATAAAAAAATCCTTACCAATCGGCATGCAGATCACTGCGATATCAGGTGGTAATACGCCGTAGCGACCCCCACAGGGACCAGCCAAAAGAAAAAAACAAAAACAAAATACCTATAGTACTGCAGCAGCAATACTGTAAAATCAAGTAAATAAAATGATTAAAGTATTATTAAAGCATTCTGGCAGTCAGATGATCACAGTAAAAATCCAATCAATCTAATTAAGCAATTTCCAGCATTTCCTGAAAATTTCATCAGAATTGATCTATAACTTTTTGAGTTATTCTGTTAACATGTGGGCACATAGCTTTGCATCCATACCGCCACCCCCCCCCCCCCCGCCGCCCCCGGAATAAGTAGTTTTTGCCATTTAATCAACACTAAAATATTAAGTTCGACAGAAAGTGACTTTCTAAACCAGTTACCAGTAAGAATTACATCCTGTTGGGAAAATGTGACCTCTAGTGGTTGTGAAAATAATTAAATGAAGTGAGACGGTAGAGGCAAAGAGGTGTAATGTGCTGAAAATAGACGTTGCACCTTCCTTAACCTCAACCAAGAAGTTTCAGTGATAAGCCCTAACTATACAATTTTATGCACCAATAAAGACAAAGAAGGCCTGAAAAGTTCATAGTGGTCAAATCTGACCAAATGTGGTTTGTTTTTCAACCACAGGGATCCAAGCGCTGCTACAGCAACAGAAGAAGTGTGTGGACCGAAGGGGAGACTATGTTGAAAAATAAACCCTATTTGGTCACATTTGACCACTATGAACTTTTCATCACCCCCCACCCCCCACCCCACACCCCTAAGTGCATCTTTATGAGCAAATATAAGTCAGCCAGCAACCTGGAAGTGAACAGCAGCATTTGACCCCTGTCACCTGTATGGAATGTCCATATTTAGGTTTGAGTGCTTTCCATGCTGTGGAATATGATGACACATCTTTTATTTGTAATGGAAAGGTGGGAACCTATGCTCTTCGAAGTGCATTAGGTTAAGGATTGCTGATTATAGCAAGCTGCTATAGACTTGTGACTACTTATTCCTAACAATCAGACTTCTTTGGAAATTCCTGTCAAGGGTGTCCCACCTCAGATGAAATGCAGCAGTTTCTGCTTCCATTACAATCAACTGTTTAAACATTTAAGAAAATGAATGGATGCAACTATCATACTGTATAAGGAGACATAAACACCCCCCCCCGTGCTGCTGCAAGCTGGCCCATTTGGATCACGAAGACAAAAGTATCAATATGCCTGGGTTAGAAAAGCCTCAGTCGCCCATGTCAGTTTAAGCTACATAACCTTCAGGAGCCTCATCTGGACTGAGTAATAGAAACCGTTGTTGGGCACATTTTATGGATAATCAATGTGATCACCCCCCCACAAACAAGCAATCAGTTGCTGAGATCCCTGCATCATCTACTCCATCCACCACAGTGACTGATGGTGACACCTGTAATTGGATTCACTCTGCAAAACAACGGAACAGAGGAGCGGTCCAGGAAAAAAAAAAAAAAAAATGAGACAATTATACTCAACGGCTACGAGCTGTGCAGAGGATTTAGACAAACTCATATTTATTCTGTGAGGCAAAGTGAGGTAGAATGTGTGCCGGGCACTCTTCAGAGGTGTTTTATTGAATTTGTCAGGCTGTTTCCTTCTCCGCGGTCCAATCCTTTCCCCTATCAGTTATATCCATGTCCCCCCCCCCCACACACACACACAAACAAACTTAAAATGATGGGTTTCTCCCTGCGCCCCGGGGCAGGGTCGACCCCTGCTCCAGATTAAATCTGACACTCATGACCAACTCTGACAGAGGGGGAGAAAATACTGTGAGTCAGGAGGGAGAGAGACGGGATTTGAGGGTGGCGAGAGCTGAAGGAGGCGATTAAGGTGAAGACAAGGGTTCAGCGGTTAGTTTGGAGTGACAGACTAATAAGGGCTTTCCTGCGGGAAGCTTTATTTTCATATTTACTCCAGAGCACCGGGAGGCCAAACAATGCTGTCGGACTCGGATGCACTCTGACCAGCTTCACACGCATTCTCGTTCTCTCTGTCTGTCTCTCTCACACAAACATACACACACAAACAGTGAAAACTTTACCTTACTCACAAATGTAATCAAAAGATAAGACCAATACTCATGCTCAAACCAGGAGAAAGAAATTCAATCAACAAACTGGCAATGTCTCCCTCTGCTGGCCGATATTGAGTGTGTGTATGTGTGTGTGTGTGTGGGGGGGGGGGGTCATAGTGATCCAATATTAACTGATCGGAAAACTTTCCTTCACACGAAAAGCAAAACTGATGTGGAAAAGTGGGCTGAGATTCATATCTAAATTGTTATTTAATCACAACATAGTTGGGACAAAAGATGGTTGACAGAGTTTCTAATTACTAAGAGTATAATCTATTGTAAATTTCTATTAATAAGGGTGGTGATGATGAATACATTATTGAAATTATAATACAATAAAGAATGCACAGATAAAGAGTGCAGATATTTTCTTCTTTATAAAACAGTCTAGGAAGACTCTGCTTTTACTTTAATAATGATTGAGCAGCAAGGAAGCCCTTTGATAGGCCTAATTTAGCGGTTGTAGACACCTGAATTGGCTATTGTTCACGTTTGCACAATATACCAAAAAATGTGTTGAGTCTGCTCTTGTATTATGATTACCTAATCTATCAAGTGAAACTACCATATGATATAAAGTTGAAACCACTGTATAAAAAGACACATTGTGGCACACATATGCACATATGTATATCACTTCATGCTTCATATGTATACCACTTTAGGCTTCACATCTTAGATTGAACAAAGAACTGGGTCTCTTTGGAGATAACAGGAGGATGTGAAAGTTTTGTCTTTGGTATGCAAAGAGACGGCCTGGGGGGAGTTTCCTGACCGCCAGAGGCTTTGGGAGGAGGTGTTAAGATCTGAAAGAAGATGCATTGTTACTTGGGATTAAATACAATGTGACTGTGTGCTTTGACAATTACCAGTTACCATCAAGTCCCAGTGCGCGCTGAGGACATACCCAAAACAGCGGTAATAACTCCGTTTGGCCTATTCGCGTTTTTGCACATGCCGTTTGGGCTTAAAGGCGCTGCGCAGACGTTCCAACGCATGATGGACGCGGTGTTGCGCAATCTCCCCTTCGTATTTGTCTACCTGGACAACATCTTAGTAGCCAGCGCGTCCGAAGACGAACATGAAAACCACCTCACGGCAGTTTTCCGGAGGTTGGGAGAGCACGGGTTAATAATCAACCCAGCGAAGTGTCAGTTCGGGGTGACGCAGATTGATTTTTTGGGGCATTGCGTCTCCCCAGAAGGAGGGGGTTCCACTGCCTGACAAAGTGCGCGTGGCAACAAATTTTCCCCTGCCGCAAACAGTCAAGGCGTTACAGGAGTTTTTGGGAATGGTGAATTTTTATAACCGTTTCCTCCCCCGCGCAGCGCAGCTCATGCAGCCATTGTATGCCGCACTAAAAAAACAAAAACCCAAAAATAAGATCGAATGGTCTCCGGAGCGAGAGCGAGCATTCTCTGAGGTCAAAACAGCCCTGGCAAATGCTGCGTTGTTAGCACATCCAGACCCAACGGCCCGCATAGCGCTCACTACTGACACGTCAGATGTGGCCATAGGGGCGGTCGTGGAGTAGCATGTAGCTGGGGCTTGGCAGCCGCTCGCCTTTTTCAGCAGGATTTTGTGCGATAGTGAACAAAAATACAGCGCATTCGACAGGAAGTTGTTAGCTCTCCACTTGGCCGTTCGCCACTTCCAGTTCTGGCTGTAGGGACGCCGTTTCACCGCGTTCGTTGACCACAAGCCGCTGACATTCACGATGGCCAAGGTTTGAGAACCGTGGTCAGGCCGGCAGCAGAGGCAGCTGGCCGCAATCTCAGAGTTTACTACCGATATTCAGCATGTGGCGGGTAAACTGAATGTAGTGGCAGACAGTCCGAGTAGGGATAGATTATGCAGCCATGGCCGCGGATCAGGGTAACGACGCGGATGTGCACGCGCTCCAGTCTGGACCAACAGGGTTAAGGCTGGAGAACAGGGTGCTGCAAGATGGTATGCCCCCCCTAATCTGTGATGTCTCCACTGGGCGACCACGTCCTGTGGTACCGGCCGCGTGGCGCCGCCGCGTTTTTGACTCGATTCATTCTCTGGCGCACCCAGGAGTGCGTGCGTCGGTCAAAATGGTGGGAGAGAAATTTGTTTGGCCGAGCCTGCGCAAACAAGTTAGAGAGTGGGCAGCAGCCTGCATGGCTTGTCAACGAGCCAAGGTACACAGACACACGAGAGCTCCCTTGGAGCCGTTTCACATCCCGGCTAAGAGGTTCGATCATGTTCACGTGGACCTCGTAGGCCCCCTCTCGCCGTCACAGGGGTGCATACACCTTCTGACAATGGTAGACCGCACCACACGCTGGCCGGAAGTGGTCCCACTGTTGTCAACCACAGCCGAGGAGGTGGCGCGTGTGTTTTTAACAGCATGGGTAGCGCGCTTTGGAGTCCTGTCGGACATTACGTCCGATAGAGGTCCTCAATTTGTTTCCGAACTTTGGTCAGCAATGGCCCGCAGCCTGGGGGTAACGATCTACCGCACAACCGCGTACAATCCGCAGGCTAATGGGTTATGCGAACGTTTTCATAGGTCATTGAAAGCGGCTCTCAGAGCGTCGCTTACCGATGCAAATTGGGTAGACAGGCTACCGTGGATTTTATTGGGGTTGCGTTCTGCACCTAAAGAGGATTTAGAAGCCTCCCCGGCTGAGCTAGTTTTTGCGCAGCCACTTCGGCTGCCCGGGGAATTTCTTCCAGATAATCCTGCGCCAGAATGCTCCCCGGCTCAGCGGTTGCAGAGTGGCACGGAATCGGACTCGCTGCCTGGCCCCGTTCACCACAGTTTTCCACGCGTTTTTGTACCTAAGGCCTTAAAAAACGCGGAGTTTGTTTTTGTCAGACACGATGCTCATCACCCACCGTTTGCGACCACCTTATGATGGACCATTTAGAGTGCTGGAAACAGGGGATAAGCATTTTTTGCTAGATTTGGGGGGCAGGAAAGAAAAGATTGTCATAAACAGGCTCAAACCCGCCTTTGTGGTGGCGGACGAGGATGTGCTGTTGGCCAGGGCTCCTCGGCGTGGCAGACCCCCTAGGGGACATTCCCCAGAACACCCACAGGGATTGAATAACAGTTCTCACCCTCAGACAGCAGCTCCCCAGCAGGACGGCGCCGCGGAAGTGGCAAAGCCCGCTTACAGCAGATACAGGAGGAGACTGAGGCCCAAGCAGCACGTGGACTGATGTGTAATGGTTTATCATGACATGCAGACTGTTATTCCGTTGTTCCATCTTAGACGTTTGTGGGGGGGTCATGTGGCACACATATGCACATATGTATATCACTTCATGCTTCATATGTATACCACTTTAGGCTTCACATCTTAGATTGAACAAAGAACTGGGTCTCTTTGGAGATAACAGGAGGATGTGAAAGTTTTGTCTTTGGTATGCAAAGAGACGGCCTGGGGGGAGTTTCCTGGCCGCCAGAGGCTTTGGGAGTAGGTGTTAAGATCTGAAAGAAGATGCATTGTTACTTGGGATTAAATACAATGTGACTGTGTGCTTTGACAATGTGACTGAATGCTTTGAAGTTCCTGAGGTATTTAAAGGATGAATGTCTGGGTTTCTTCCTCTTTCTGTTTTTGATGATGTTGGAAGATGTGAATAAACCTGACTCGTGAGATGAACTCTGCCTCGTCATTTTCACATTTTCCACAACATAAGCATTTTCTTTTCTCTCACTGTCAACTAGGATTACCAAAATTATTTCTATTGGCTAAATAATTTTTATATTTGCTGAATAATCTTTTGAGAATTTTTATTACTTTGTTCAAAGTCAGAATTTAGTAATGTAGAATTGTATATTATATATATAATATTATTATGGCGGTGCCCTGGGCTAGGGAGGGGTGACGCCCCGCCTCTGGGGGTGGCGTCACCTATAGTATATAAGCCAGCTGCGGGAGACATATTGTCTCTTTGTTGTGGCTTCTGCACTCGCGGTAGGGACTCCTATGTGTATAGTTCATATTATAGCAAAACCATAAAACGTCACCTCGACTCCTTGTTATTCGGATACAACATTTGGTGACGAGGATATACGGAGATGGAGAGGGCTGCTACCATGCTTCGTCCCTTCTTGGAGGCTCAGGGTGAGCTGCTGGTCCCTTGGGCCAGGTGGTATGCGGCCTTCCAAAACTATCTGTTGGCGTTAGACCTCGGCGACCTGGATAGATTGCGAGCGAGGGCTCTTCTGGTCCATAACCTAGGTATGGAGGGCCAGAGAATCCTGAGCACACTTGGAGGAGGTAATAGTTTCGATGACGTTGCAAGGCTCATGGCCGGCTACTTTCGCTCCCCTGAAAACATCATTATGCGGCGCATTCAGTTCAGACAGCGGCACCAGCGACCCGGAGAATTGGTCCAGCAGTTTGTGGCAGACTTCTGACAGCTGGCGGGCGAGTGCAGGTTTGGGGCTTTGGAGGAGGAGACAGTCCGCAACCAGTTGGCCAAGCACGGGGCCTACTCCTCGGTGAAGGTTCACCTGTTAACTCACGCTTGTGAGCTATCTCTGCTAGCGGCCTTGGAGCTAGCGCAGCAACAAGAGGCAGCGGAACGGCTGACAAGAAACCTCGGTGACAATGAGGCTCTGCCCAAGAACGACGCAAGGTGGAAGACCCTGGCCCTGGATTTGGACGATGGAAATGACAACGAGTACACGGCCATCGTTAAAATACAGTCCGCCCTGGGGATGCCGAGACGCTACGGCTGTGGATCCAGCAGGCACCGCTATCGAGCCAGGGAGTGCACAGTGAGGGGCAAGTGTTGTGGACGGTGTGGTTTGCTCCATCACTTCGCCAGAGTTTGCCACAATTTCGACAAGGAGGAACAGAGACCTGCTAAGGACAATGTGAAAAAGAAAGCACCTACGGTGGTCCACACTGTCTCGCCCAACATGGTCGGTCGTATTATTTGCAACATTTTGTTGGATGGGACACAGATACCGCTGCTGGTGGACATGGGCTCAGCGGTCTCCATTCTTGGAAACCGCATTCTTTCAACTTGGAAACAGTAAGACGGTGTTTTCCCAACTACACAGTGAGTAAGACTAGCATAGCCTGTTATGGTTATGGCAGTAACCCCCTGGACATCGTGGGCTTGGTGAGGCACAAGGAGGCCTCTATGTGTGCAGCCAAGTTCATGGTGTCCGGGATGGAAATAACCTGATGGGCTCAGACTTATTTTACGAGCTTGGGTTCTCCATCACCTGCAGAGAAGTGGAGGAGTGGTCAGGTGGTGGCCTGTGGGTCCGGCCATTTTACGTGGGAAGTGGCAATGAAGTGTGGGACTTTGGGTGGCCCATTCCGGGTGAAGCCGGACGCTGCCAACACCATAGTACGCCGACGAGGCGAGGGTCCCGTGTCAGTGTTCGTGGTCACACGGACGGTGGATTCGAAGAGCATGGTTTGACCCCCACGGTGGTGGAAAGGTCCAGAGACCGTGAGCTACAGGGCTCCGGTGGCCAGCTGGATACCACTGTTGAACCAACAGTTGCTGGTGCTGCTCCGATGCAACAACAACATTATCAACAACACCTAGCAACCGGGGTAACATCAGACGGCACGATCCCTAGCCATGCCGAAAATAAAAACAAGGGACTTGGCTCGAGTCAACTTGGCAGACTGCTGAGGAGCCATAAGGGTGCCAGATCACGACGCAGACGACGGAAGAAGCCAGTGAGCGCTCCCCTGGGTGACGGTGATGACGTCCGCCCTAGGGTCGAGCCTCGGCTTGGCCGGGTACGCAGTTCGAGAGAACTGAGAGTTGGACAGGATAATCTGCGGGTGGTCCAATCCGATGGCGACAGGTACCTGTATTTGACTGATGGGTCGAGATGGCATCCCAACGAGCTGCGGTGTTTGAGCAGAAAAGGTCGTCAATGCAGCCCGTCTCTTGTCACGAGTAAGCGGAGACGCTCTGGCAGTGGACCGCGGGACGGACACTCCAGAGGGGGGCCTTTGGGAGACCCGTTCTAGGTTTGAATGGGGGCTTAAGGTGTGTCTGATTTAGTGCATTTAAAATGTGTCTGCTATTGTTGATGTTATGGTGTTCAAGTTATGTTCAGAAGTTGTTTAAAAAAAAACAAGAGAGACACAGCTTCATTGATATGGTAACGTAAATGTTGTGGTATTGCCTGTCTGACTAGTTGTTTATGTGCACTTGACCACCGTTGTGCGTGTGAATGCCTGGTGACTGAATGTTGTGTGTGCTGAGGGTGCAGTATCACCTGGGTGCGATTGTTCGTGTGGAGTGTGAGTGTATAATTGCCCTATATTTTGTTACTTTTATAACTGTGTCAGGAATCTCTGTGTTTAACTGTGTATATCCTGTGAGTTTTGGGGGTCAGGTACCGCCATTGTTTATGCCTGTAATTACTTATTTGTGTATATATAACTATTCTCATCGGGATTAATTTATTTTGGTGTGTGGCCCGTTTTCTTTTCAGTGACTGTTTGTTTACATAGCGGAGAGCTCCGCTGAGCCAGTGTGGTGTGTGTGTGTGTAGGCCTATACCCCTTTGTATTAGAGTGCAAATCGGGTGTAAATTATATGGTTGGGAGAATTTGTGTGCTTGCATTTTTTCAAGGGGGGGGGGAATGTAGAATCGTATATTATATATATTATATTATTATATTATTATGGTGGTGCCCTAGGCTAGGGAGGGGTGATGCCCCGCCTCTGGGGGGGTGGCGTCACCTGTAGTATATAAACCAGCTGCAGGAGACATATTGTCTCTTCGCTGTGGCTCCTGCACTCGCGGTAGGGACTCCTGTGTGTATAGTTCATATTATAATAAAACCATAAAACGTCACCTCGATTCCTCGTTATTTGGACACAACAAGTAGCATTGCCTTTAAACTGTATGACTTGGCTCAAACATTTTGGGTATCCTTCCACAAGCTTCTCACAATAGTTAGTTGGAATTTTGGCCCATTCCTCCTGACAGAACTGGTGTAGCTGAGTCAGGTTTGTAGGCTGCCTTGCTCACACGTCTTTTTTGCTCTGCCAAAAAATTTTCTATGAGACTGAGATCAGGGCTTTGTGATGGCCACTCCAAAACATTGGCTTTGTTGTCCTTAAGCCACTTTGTAACTAATTTGGCAGTAGAACTGCACAATTAATTGAATTTTTATTGCAATCACGATTTTCAAAGATTCAAAGATTTTATTTGTCAATACTACTATAAGTACAGGACATACAGGAGAATTGAAATGGCGTTTCTCTCTCTCTTCAGTAGTGTGTGCAATATAAAAGAGAAAAAGGAATAAGGCTGGAAAAACAACAACAACAGTCTCTGTACAGTAATGCTACCCATAGTGCAAGTGGTGACAAAAGATAGACCACGGTTGCCACGATTAAATTAACGTGATCATCAGCGATATTAACATTTAAAATGCGGGCTCTGTTGCATATCAAATCAAACATTTTCTCAATCAACAGCAAGCCAACCACCAAGTGGCGAACACACATTAGGGCAACATTAAATTGCAGAACTGACAGAGGGGGCGGCGCGGTGGAAGAGTGGTTAGCACCGCGTCAGCACAGCAACTCACCCTTGGCCGGGGGATCCTGGGTTCGATCCCAGCCCCCGACCAACAGTGATCTGTGTGGAGTTTGCATGTTCTACCCGTGTCTGCATGGGTTTACTCAGGGATTTCTCCGGTTTCCTCCCACGTGTCAAAAAAACATGCAAGTTAGGTTAATTGGCATCAAACTGGGGATTCTAAATTGTCCTTAGGTGTGACTGTGAGAGTGAATGGTTGTCTGTCTCTCTGTGTTGGCCCTGCGATGGACTGGCGATCTGTCCAGGGTGTACCCTGCCTCTCGCCCAAAGATGCTGGGATAGGCTCCAGCCCCCGCAACCCAAAAAGGATTAAGCGGAAGAAGATGAATGAATGAATGAATGAATGAACTGACAGAGGAGCACACCCTGTAACACCAGCCTTAAGTTTTCAATAGCGAACTGGTGCGATGGTGAAACACAAACCAGATGTCGGAAGCAGAAGGTGACAGTACGGCAACACGTATAAGCGAAGAGCTAGTGCCTCGAAAGGATCATCATCCGTTGTCTGGACATGTTTTGAATTCAGGGCAAGTGAGGCTGACTAAAAGAAATTATATGCAAAGAGTGCCATAGAGCTCTGTCTGCACCAAAGGGCAACACAACTAACTTATTCAACTACCTGAAAAAACACCACAAAGTACGATAAATGCAGGAAGGCTAAAGAAAAATGTCACTTCACTAATTACAGTCTGTGTCCGGCGCCGACCCAGGCAACCATAGTATCAACCCTGCACAGAGCTTCACCATATCCATCCGCTTCCCAAAGACACGCTAAAGTAACTGATGCAATAGCGTTTTATTTGGCCAAAGACGTGTGTCCACTAAATACTGTTTGAGCAACAAAGGCTTCAGAAACATGATCATAACACTGGACAAGAAATATGTGATCCCCATGTGATTCTCTAAAGTTGCATTACCTGCGTAATGTATGAAAAATACAAATGGATATCACAGCTGTTGAGTACTTTGCAGCTACGACTGACTTATGGTCAAGCAGAATAATGGAGCCCTACCTGTCCCTGACAATTCGCTACAATGATGAAGATTTTAAAATTCAATTCAATTCAACTTTATTTATATAGCGCCATTTCACAACAACAGTCATCTCATAGCACTATCAACTGTAGGGGGGAACCCCCACAATTGCAGAAAGTTGCAGAAAGACCCCAGCAATCAGGCGATCCCCTGTGAGCAAGCACTTGGTGACGATGGAGAGGAAAAACTCCCTTTTAACAGGAAGAAACCTCCAGCAGAACCAGGCTCAGGGAGGGGCAGTCATCTGCTGCGACTGGCTGGGGGGTGAGGGGATAGAGAAGAAGAAAAGAACAGACATGTAGAGAGCAAACAGCACGATGGGGACTCAATCTATGGGAGAGAACAAACAAATGTTAATGACCAGCAAAAAAAATATTTCATAGAGAGTGAGGAAAGGAGTGAGGCCCAGTGCATTACTGGAGGTCCCCCGGCTGACTAAACCTATTAGCAGCATAACTAAGGGAGGGTTCAGAAACACATGATCCCTCCCTAATTGTAGGCTATATCAAAAAGGTATGTTTTAGCCCTATTCTTAAAAACAGAGATCGAGTCTGACTCCCGAATCCAGATTGGCAGCTGATTCCACAGGAGAGGAGCTTGATAACTGAAGGCTCTGCCTCCCATTGTACTTTTGGAGATTCTAGGTATTACAAGTAATCCTGCATTTTGGGAGCGTAGTGCTCTGTTAGGATAATACGGTAGTATCAGATCTTTTAAATAAAAAGGAGCCTGATTGTTTAGAGCTTTGTAAGTAAGAAGAAGGATTTTAAACTTAATTCTAAACTCTATGGGAAGCCAATGAAGGGAGGCCAGAACCGGAGAGATATGATCTCTCTTTCTAGTACCTGTTAAAACTCTTGCTGCAGCATTTTGGATCAGCTGAAGACTTTTTAAAGATGTTTTAGGACAGCCTGATAATAAAGAATTACAGTAATCTAATCTCGAGCTAACAAAAGCGTGGATCAGTTTCTCAGCATCACTCTGAGACAAGATGCTCCTAATCTTGGCAATATTACGCAAATGATAGAAGGCAGTCTTAGAAACAAATTTAATATGTGAATTGAAGGACAAATCCTGATCAAAAATAACTCCAAGGTTCCTCACAGAGCTATTAAGAGAAAGAGTAACTGCATCCAAACTGAAAGTTTGATTTGGAAAGGAATTTCTAAGGTTTTTTGGACCAACAAGAATGACTTCAGTCTTATCTGAATTTAATAGCAGGAAATTACAAGTCATCCAAGCTTTGATTTCCTTAAGACAGGCTTCTAACTTGGCTAATTGATTACTATCATCTGGCTTCATTGACAGGCATAATTGTGTGTCATCTGCATAACAATGAAAATGTATACAGTGCTTTCTAATAATGTTGCCTAACAGAAGCATATATAAACTAAAAAGAGTAGGGCCTAGCACAGATCCCTGTGGAACTCCATAACTAAGCTTTGAGTTGAAAGAAAACTCATTATTTACATGAACAAACTGGAACCTATCAGATAAATAAGATCTAAACCACTGCAATGAAGTTCCATTAAGTCCAACATAGTGTTCTAATCTATCAAGTAGAATATTATGATCGATAGTATCAAAAGCTGCACTAAGGTCTAAAAGGACAAGTACAGAAACTAGTCCATTATCAGATGCAATGAGGAGGTCGTTAGTGACCTTCGCTAAGGCTGTTTCAGTACTATGATGGATTCTAAACCCAGATTGAAACTCTTCAAGTAAACCATTTCCCTGCAGGTGGTCAAATAATTGTGTAGCAACAACTCTTTCTAAGATTTTTGAAATGAAAGGGAGATTAGAGATTGGTCTATAGTTAGCTAAAGCTCCTGGATCTAGCGTTGGCTTTTTGAGTAAGGGTTTAATTACAGCCGTTTTAAAAGCCTGCGGTACATGGCCTAAAGTTAATGAAGAATTGATTATATGAAGAATAAAGCTACCAATAAGTGGGAAGACTTCTTTAAATAACCTGGTAGGAATAGGGTCTAAAAGACAAGTTGAAGGTTTGGATGAGGAAACTATTTTGTCTAACTCACAAAGGTCGATTGGAGTAAACTCATCAAGACAGACATCAATAGAAGGAGTTGTAGTAGTTACAGTATTTAAGTTAACTGTGGGAAGAATCTGATTGATTTTATCTCTGATGGATGAAATTTTATTATTGAAAAAGTTCATAAAGTCCTGACTAGTAAGCTCTAAGGGAATGCTAGGATTAACAGAGTCCTGACTCTTTGTCAACCTGGCTACAGTACTGAAAAGAAACCTGGGATTATTCTTGTTCTCTTCTATTAATGCAGAGTAATAACTTGTTCTAGCTTTTCTAAGAGATTTTTTATAAATTAAAAGATGATTTCTCCAAGCTAAATAGATTTCATCTAAATTAGTAGAGCGCCATTTTCTTTCTAATTGACGAGTCTTCTGTTTTAAGCTACGAGTTTCTGTGTTGAACCAAGGAGTTAGAAATCTCTGATTAGACTTTTTCTTTTTTAAGGGGGCCATCAAGTCTAGAGCCTGATGCAGAGAAGCTGAAACACTATCCACCATGTTATCAATTACAGAAGGAGCAAGCTGTCTATAGCTTATTTCCGTTGTGTTGACACATGGCATAGAGGAAACAATCTGCATAAATTTGGAAACAGCATCATCTGAGAGGCATCTACTGTAATAATATTTTTCTTTAGGAGCCAAATAGTCAGAAATAGTAAAATCAAAGGTTAGCAGACAATGGTCTGACAGTACAGGGTTATGAGGAGACACTACAAGATTTTCTATTTCTATGCCATATGTCAGAACAAGGTCCAATGTATGGTGGAGGTAATGAGTAGAATTTCCTACTTTCTGAGAAAACCCAATCGAGTCTAATATTGAATTAAAAGCCACATTAAGGCAGTCACTATCTACATCCACATGTATATTAAAGTCCCCTACTATAATTATTCTCTCAGATTTCAGCACTAAATCAGCTAAGAAATCAGCAAATTCGGATAAAAATTCTGAGTAGGTTGATGGGGGACGATAAACTATGGCAAATAAAATTGGGTTTAACCTAAAATTGCTAAAGTGCCCAATACTGAGGACCAGGCCCTCAAAGGAATTATAACATGTTTTTTGCTTTACATTAACTAGTAATTTGGAATGGTAAATTGTTGCTACTCCTCCTCCACGACCAGAACTTCTGGAATTTTGACAGTTTAAATAACCAGAGGGAGTTGATTCATTTAAACCAACATAATCCTCTTGTCCTAACCAAGTCTCTGTAAGGGATATTAAATCAATCTGATGATCAATTAACAAATCATGGACTAACAGAGACTTGGGAGTTAGAGACCTAATATTTAATAAGCCACATTTAATTTTTAGATTATGAGGAGGAACAGAGGCCAAATCATTCAATTTAGAGGCTTTATGTTTAATTTGAGTTTTACCAATATTTTGCTTTATCACTTTGGGATGCTTATGCATTATATTTTTATTCACTTTGGAGGGAGCAGACAACGATTCTCTGATGGGGAAGACAGGGGCTAAGCTGAGGGGTGGCGGATGAAGAGGAGCTGCAGAGAGGCGTGTAAGACTGCGACTCTGCTTCCTGGTCCCAACTCTGAGTAGTCAGGGTTTTGGAAATTTGGATAAAAAAGATGCCAGATTGTTAGATAAATGAGAAGCACCATCCAAAGTGGGATGAATGCTGTCTCGTCTCATAAGACCAGGTTTTCCCCAAAAAGAGCTCCAATTGTCAATGTAGCCCACGTCATTTTTAGGACACCACACAGACAGCCAACGGTTCAAGGATGACGAGCGACTAAACATGTCATCACTGGTCAGATTGGGAGGGGCCCAGAGAATACTACAGTGGCAGACATCGTTTTTGCAAAGTCACACACCGATTCTATATTAAGTTTCGTGACTTCCGACTGCCGGAGACGGATGTCATTAATGCCGGCGTGAATAACAATTGTGGAATATTTACAGTTACTTTTAGCCAGCATTTTCAAATTTGACTCGATGTCGCCTGCTCTGGCGCCAGGAATGCATTTGACTATGGCCGCTGGAGTCTCTAGGTTCACGTTTCTGACTACAGAGTCGCCAATGATCAGAGTTTTTTCCTCAGCGGGTGTGTCGCTGAGCGGGGAAAAACGATTAGAGACGTGAACAGGTTGGTGGTGAACCGGGGCTTTGCGACTAGGCTTCCTTCTCACCGTCACCCACCCAGTCTCCTCGCTGCTGAGGAGAGCCGAGGGACCGCTGACAGGGGGGCCTAAGCTAGCTAGCTCCGCTGCAGCTAATGGGCGTCCGTCAAGATTAACTGGCGCAGACGGTGTTTCAATGCAGTGGAGCCGGGATTCCAAATCAGACAACCTCGCCTCGAGCGCCTCAAAAAGACAACATTTATTACATTTACCGTTATCACTAAAAGAGGCAGAGGTGTAGCTAAACATCTGACAGAGAGAGCACACCAGAGGAGGAGAGGAAGGAGAGCTAGTAGCCATAGCTAATGGCTGGAGAGCAACCACACAGGCAAACCACACAGGCAGACAGCAAAACAGGAAGTGACGATACGTTACCACAAGGAAGTGAAGAGTCAATGCTTGCAGATGCCGTTTTTCCCGCAAGACCACACAGGAGAAGCTATAGCCCATGGACTGAGGGAAGCGCAATCGTCGTGGAGCCTGCAGGAGGGACTAGTCTGCATAAAAGACAGTGGATCTAAAGCCGTCAAGGCACCTTCTCTAAATAAATGGACGAGGCTCCATTGCTTTGGCCACAGGCTTCATCTAGCAATTGGTAAGTTGGATGAATAACAAAAATAATTTTATGTAATCTGTGTTTTTCCTCAAGTTAATGAAAAATCATG
Organism: Pholidichthys leucotaenia; assembly: GCA_020510985.1. Classification (NCBI taxonomy): domain Eukaryota; kingdom Metazoa; phylum Chordata; class Actinopteri; order Cichliformes; family Pholidichthyidae; genus Pholidichthys; species Pholidichthys leucotaenia. The sequence goes on from CM035846.1 coordinate 101,160,506, forward strand.
ATTAATAATCGTGATTTCAATATTGATCAAAATAATCGCGATCATCATTTTGGCCATAATTGTGCAGCCCTACTTGGCGGTATGCTTACGGTCATTGTCCATTTGGAAGACCCATGTCTTGAGATGTTGCTTCAGTATTCCCACATTATGTTCTTTCCTCATGATGCCATCTATTTTGTGAAGTGCACCAGTCCCTCCTGCAGCAAAACACCCCCACAACATGATGCTGCCACCCCTGTACTTCACAATAGGGAAGGTGTTCTCAGGTTTGCAGGCTTCCCAATTTTTCCTCCAAATGTAATGATGGTCATTATGGCTAGATAGTTCAATTTTTGTTTCACCATATCACAGGACGTGTCTCCAAAAAATTAAGGTCTTTGTCCCTGTGGGTAATCTGGCTTCTTTTTATCTTTTCTTTTTTTTTTTTTTTTTTGCTGTTGTTTCTTTTGGAATTATGGCTTCTTCCTCCCTGAGTGGCCTTTCAGCCCATTTAGGTACAGGACTCATTTCACTCTGGATAATGACACTCTTTTACCAGCTTCAGCCAAAAGCTTCACAAGGTCTTTGACTTTGTTCTGGAATCAATACACACAATTTGCACCAAAACAAGTTCATTTCTGGGACACAGAACCATCTCCTTCCTGAGCGGTATGATAGCTGGACATTCCCATGGTGTTTATACTTACATATAATTGTTCGAACAGATAAACGTGGCACTTTCAGGCATCTGGAAATTGTACCCAATGATGAACCAGACTTGTGGAGGTCCACAATTCTTATCCTGACATCTTGGCTGATTTCTTTTGATTTTCCCGTGATGCCACTCAAGGAAGCAGTGTGTTTAAGGTGTGCCTTAAAATACATCCACAGGTGTGCCTCCAATTAACTCAAATGTTGTCAACAAGTTGGCTGCAGAATCCCCAGGGGGTTCGGTGACCAGCAAATGTACGATTTACTGAAATTCTCCGCCCATGCCACGGAAGTTCCCGGGGCTGACCAGACCTGTAATTTGCTCAGGATGCATCCGAGTTAAAAAGGCTAGCCAGTCAAATTTAACAATATGATGTAACAGGGCGGGCTGAGTTAAATCTAGTCTGAAGAATTAAAGGTATATGTGCTCAAAGAGGCCATTTTCAGAAAGGTTGGAAATGTAAAAAAAAATCTGAACAAAATATGTCACAAACATTTCATTAAGATTTGTGTTAGCAGTTAAAATGTAGAAAAAAAAGTGCAATCAGCGACCCCTTTAAGTTGGATTCCTGGTAGTACAGTATGTCCATGTCTGAGTCCAAACGACTGCACAGCGCACACAATGTAAATTTTGTCATCTTCTAGTTAGCTGCAGGTCCGTGCAGATTGATAGTGTGCAACCCAAGTTTTCTGACCATGCAGAAAGGCGAAAGAGGTCCACACTGATCTTCACATGCGGCAGGGTACTTGTTTTCTCGTATTCTCATGTAGAGATTGAATATATTTTTGCCTGACTACCTGTCTATGTTCCTCCTCAGCCAGCAACAACAACAAATGCAAAAACTATATATATTGTAAATAATTTCATTTTTTTTCCCTGATTTTTTTTTTTTTTTTTTTTTTTTTACTAATGTCCATTTTAGTTAAAACACCTGCAGTAATGTGGATTTGCTTGGGAACAATCATGCATCAGTGACAACAGGTAAGACCTTGGTTAAGTCAGAATGGTTATAAAACGGAAGCTGGCTTACAGATGCACCAACTGCAGACAGAAAGTTTAAACCTTACATTATATGAGATCTGCCAACAGCACATGCTAATTATCAGCTGAACAGATGTGGGCACTTAATGCTATATATTGCTGACAAAACACAATAAATCACTATACTAATGCACAAATAGCTATGTGTGAAACCTCAGTGAGACAGTCTGCAAACCCCTAAACTTGGAGCAAAGAAATCACACGTACAAAAGAAAAACATGTATCATATGAAAGTATATCACTCTGTAGTGTTTACATATTGCATATTATACGCATGTATGTCATGCAGTGTTGCTCCAGCTGCAAAGGAAACGGTGCTGAGTTGCCAAGAGAGTGTGGCTGAGTGTCTCTGAGATGTAAAATAAGATGAGGTCATTGAATAGTCCAACACTTACAAAGAGAAATCATCCCCAGAGAAAGAAGTGAGCAGTAGCAACATGAAGGTGGGATCACTGTGTAAGACTTGGAGCACAACATGTTACTTAAGAATCATGATGCGTCCATTTCCTCAGCCATAGTTTCTGATGGATTGCTCTCTTGGGATAATTACAGTCTCTACAGTTTAGCTTTTCTCCAGTGATTTCCTGTCCCGTGAAATTAGGCCTCGCTGAGTCCATTTATCATTTCGTTACCACAGTCCCGTTTACCCTCTATTTATAGATCCAGTCCTAGAAGGAGCAACGAAAGAAAGCCTATCATGCCAACAACAGCAGCACCAGCAATCACACGATCAGTCACCGCCACTTGATTACTGCACTTAAGATAGCCCAACAGTTTTAAAACAAGCTACTCTGACCTTTATGGTGCTGAGCATAAAAGAGCAAAGAAGAACCACAACTCCACACTATTTAATCTGGTGCCAGACAGAATTTATTATAAATCAGCCAATAGGTTGTCTCAATACAAAACGTTGGTGAGCCTTTTAGGATGTACCTGCCTTCCAAGTGTCTGCACGGGGATCGCTGTCTTGTAATCTCTGTTTACAGACATCTGCAGACAGTGAAAAAAAATTAGATACCATAAGCTAATCAATTTTGTGCTGGCTTTGGCTCCAAGTGTATAAACCCTGTATCCATGTATGGCCTTTACCATGAAGCAGGCTCAGCTGATTTTGGAGGAAAGTTCAGGTTTAACTCTGGATTTTCATGGTTATTAACCTGGGTCACTGCTTATCTGAAAGGATCGCCATGGTAAATTATGCTGCAGAATTAACCTGTTCTCCAGAGATTAACCCTTATAGAAGTGGGAAGTGGATAAAAATAACCTGTAGCATTTGCATCTAAACCAACATTTTCCTTATTTACAAAAACTAAAACATTTAGAACTATGTTTTGCTTTGCAGACTGACTTATTAAACATAAGTTTGCTTAAACATGATTGGGCAAGGCGAGTTTATCTGTCTAGCACATTTCATGTACAAGACAATTCAAAGTATAAAACATAAAACATTAAAATACTACAGCAAGTTGCTAAAGAAATACATTATAAAAGTACATCAAAAATAAAAGAATTTAAAAGCGAACTAATTATTATTATTATTATTATTATTATTATTATTATTATTATTATTATAGGTTCTCTTGCTGGCTTGTGCCTGCTGTGGAAATCCCCAAAATGCACAATATACTGTGGTATTGTATTCATAACATTATGCAGTGACATATGGTGTGAGAATTTCACTGCCTCTATAGGAACTGCATCTTGATGATGGGTGTCTTCAGCGCTACCAGAGGCTAGCAAATATCCAGTTTGATGCCGCTAATGAGGATCAGTGACATGATTTCAGGCACTCTGTATCAGCTGTGGAGAACGTTTCCATTTGTCTCCTTAAGTGGCATTCTCATTTTGAACAATGAAAAGCTGATGGGCTACAGTAACCAAGTGTCAGTTGAATTTTTCACATGCAGCCAGCAAACTTCAACTCGTGTCGATGCTGGTTTGTGTGTATTTACTTTTCCCAGAGTGAATTTGTGCGTATTCACGTCTTTCCATCGAGTTTGGATGGAATCGTGTCCCATGAAAAATTCACTTGGTGTTTGGAGTTAATGTTTGTGTAAGTGTAGTGTGCTGAAAAGTGGAGAAAAATGTAACAGTTGTTTTGTTTAGTGAATAAGAGTCGTGGATTGCTTTGTGGAAGTTTTGTGTGACTTTTGCTGGAGTAATGTTTTTGAAAATACTTATTTAGTTCTCATTTTGCTTGTTTTGATGGTCTAACGGTCGCATTTGAAGATAAAGCAAAAAGATTTACAAAAATCTATTTATCCACAAAATCTGTAATATAAAGCTAAACTAGGACATTAGCATGCTAGCACAGTCAGATGCTATCTTAAATCACATACTTTCTACTTTGCTATTTTGAGTACAATTGTGCTTTCACAGTGAAGTGTTACTACATTAGGGATCCGTGAAACATCTAGATGGTGTTATCATAAGTTAGGTGTGGATCAATGCGCACTTCTTACACTGGGTTTCTCATTGAAAATGAATCAGTAACCAATTCTCAAACTATCAGCAATCAAAAATATCAACATGGCACAACATCCCATGAAGCATTTAAATAATCCATCTGTTGAGCTATTAAATCATTTCTTGTTTGCTTTTTGCAAATAGCTAAAAGTTTGTACACTGTAACTAAACAATTTGCAATGAGGGTTAAATAATTCCACGTACGTTTGTCATGGATCTGGGTGAACATAGCAGAATATCTTGGCCTGTATTGCTCTTAGGGTATTGTTGTTACTGCTTCACTCATCAGGAGGATCTTAATTGCTGACAGCTGTGTAATCACCCTCACTGGTGGTTAACAAGCTCCCATGACTAAAAATCCATGTGGTTAACAAGCTCCAAAAATCCAGTTTTTTTCTGTTAACATGTCTGTAACATGTTTTTTGTAACTTACAAGGCATATCAAGAGCAAAATCAGTCCCAAGTCTGTGTTTTTCTGTTGTGAATTTCCAGTAAAGCTCCCCACCCCAAAAGAAACAGGCAACTATGGACAGAGCATTTCTAGCTAGCTACGTACGCATTTGTGTTTAGTCTGATTGGTTATAACATTAACCAGTCAGGCTAAGCACTGGGCATGGCTACAGACCACAGACCTACCACACCTAAAGACAGGTGTGTTATTGTGATAGTTAAAACATCCTCAGGTCTGAGCATGTGATCATTCGGAGAGAGGGGGGTGGGACCTCTGACTGTTTGCAGTCCGGATGGCCCAGGGGAAGAAACTGTTTGTCAGTCTGGAGGTGTTGGACCTGATTGATCTAACCGTCGTCCAAAGGAAAGCAGGTCGAACAGGTGGTGGGAGAAGTGTGAGGGATCTCCTGTGATGGCCTTGATCCTTCTGAGACAGGAGGCTTTGGAGATGTTGTCCAGGGAGGGCAGAGGGCCGCTGACGTTTTCCACGCGATCACCATTTATGAGGTGGGGGGGGGGGGGTCCTGTCTGTTCTTCCTGAAGTCCAGTATGAGTTCTTTGGCTTTTTGGACATTCAGTTTCAGGTTGTTTGCTTGGCACCACAGCAACAGATTCTCTACCTCCACCCTGTATGCCTTCTCATCGTCATCAGTGATGAGCCCAACCAAGATGGTGTTGTCCGCGTATTTCACGATGACGGTGGTTGGGTGTGTTGGAATACAGTCAAAGGTGTATAGGAAGTCCGGTAGATGGCTTAGCACGCAGCCCTGGAGGAAGCCAGTGCTAAGAGACAGTGTGGAGGAGCGGTGGGGGCGGTTGGTGAGAAAGTTTTCTATCCAGGAGCAGGTCAGGAAGGGGGGGATCTGGAGGAGGTGCAGTTTATTGATCAAGATGTCCGGGATGATGGTGTTGAAAGCTGAGCTGTAGTCCACAAAGAGCTTCCTGATGTAGCTCCTTGGGTTCTCCAGGTGGCTCAGCGCTCTGTGGAGTGTGGTGGTAATGGCGTCTTCCGTAGACTGGTTCTCCCTGTTTTATTAATAGTTATTAAAACTTTTGAATTTACATCTGTTTGTAATTAAGTGTTGTTTTATTCTTTTAGTTATCTTAACTGTCTAGCCTTTTTTTATCAACAAATTATCTTATCATTATTTATCAGTGATTGTTTTATTTTTATTATCCTCTCCAAGCGTCAGCATTTCCTCATGGAGAGGCCTTCCACAGGGAATTGTGTCTGTTTTCTGGATGCAGGGTCCTGGCCTGTGGTTATCCTGGTCTACCAAGCCAAGGGGATCATGCACTGTGGCGCCACACCTGCGGTGTCGACCCGTCGGACTGGACTTGGGCGGTCTCAGAGGTGGTGTCCCTTTAGCTGTGGATTCGGCCCTTTCCCTGCTGGTGATGGCTCCCTAGAGATGGTGCTTCCTCACTTGGATCCCCAGTGCTCAGTCATAAGTCTCACATAGACAAAAGTTTGTGTGTGTGTGTGTGTGTGTGTGTGTGTGTGTGTGTACGTATGCAAGTGTTTGTGTGTATGTGTATGGTGAGGTTAATTATGTTTTATTTTAATGTGTGAAGCACTTTGTGTTGCAACTTTTGTATGAAAAGTGATATACAAATAAAGCTTTGATTGACTGATTGATTGATTCATAGATCTGTGCATACAGATGTAAAAGCTTTTTCCAAGCAATTCAAAGTCAATGAAAGTTTTTATTTTTTTGTGGATAAAAAGCTACAATATACTCTTATGGGCAATACACATTTGTTTTTGAGGTGGTTTTAGAGCCGCCAGAGTGCGTCTTTAAGGTCCAGTTGAGATCTGAGGCACTGTGGGATCATCACATATGGTAACCTGGCCTATGGCTGAGAGGAACTTGAACCTTAGAACTACCCTACCTAAGCTTTGCTCTCGCTCCCGCTAACCTGGCTTCTCTGCTCCCCACCTTCTAAAAACCTACCAGCCTACCACCGCTCCTTCCCAGCTCTTGCATGCTCAGTCTTTGCTGCCCATTTGCTCCCTCATCCCCCTCATTTAGCATTGGAAGCACACCTCACTGGATGGGATCAAGTCAGGAACAATATTCGCCCTCTTGTAACCTCTCACTGAATCCACCCCAGGATCTTACCCACCCATGAGCATCTGCTGGACATACTCACCTGGAACTCTCTGCTACTCAGAAAGTAAAACTATACATTGCCTTCAATATTCTGGAAGAGAACGCTTACCACAATAATTACCACCTCCACTCACCTCTGATCCTATAGGAGTTATTCTCTCCTTATGATCTTGTTGGGTGAGAGAGCAATAAATGCATTCACTGTTGCCAGAGTGTTTTACTCCTTGTACTGTGTCTATTGGGTCCTTTCCTTGCAAATCACGACAAAATGCAGATGTAGTATGTTATTTGAATTACAAAAAAAGTGACAATGCAAGCACACATTTATCACTTGACAACTTTAGCATGAAACTGAATGTCCAAAAAAACCAAAGAACTCATTCTAGACTTTAGAAAGAACAGACAGGACAACCCCCCCCCCCCCCCCCATAAATGGCAACCGCATGGAAAACATCCCCGCCTTCAGGTTCCTGGGCACCCACATCTCCTCTGACCTCTCCTGGACTGTCAACACCAAGGCCCTGGTGAAGAAAGCCCAGCAGCGGCTGCATTTCCTCCGTGTACTGAGGAAGAACAACCTGGACCAGAAGCTGCTACTGGCATTCTATCACTGCTCAGTGGAGAGCGTGCTCACCTACTGTCTGGGAGTGTGGTAAGCTGGCTCCACGGCCAAGAACAGGAAGGCTGTGCAGAGGGTCAACACCACCCAAAAAATTATCGGTAGCCCTCTGCCCTCCCCGACATCTCCAGAGCCTCCTGTCTCAGAAGGACCAAAGCCATCACAGGAGACCCTCACATCCCTCCCACCACCTGTTCGACTTGCTTCCTCTGGACGACGGTTCAGATCGATCAGATTCCACACCTCCAGACTGACAAACAGTTTCTTCCCCTGGGCCATCCGACCTGCAAACAGTCAGAGGCCCCCCCCCCCCCCCCCCCCCCCCCGCCGTCTGAATGCTCACATGCACAGACCAGAGGACCTTTTGCACTCCTCACTTCCATGTATATTGACCCATCCGTGAAATCACTACTGTACATATTTTCCATAATCCTTGGGCCATTTTACTTTATTATGTGTTCTGCACTCTGCACTCCTATGTACATAGTTCCACCAGTGAAGCCACTACTGTACCGGCCACTTTATTAGGTACACCATGCTAGTAACGGGTTGGACCCCCTTTTGCCTTCTCAATTCTTCGTGGCATAGATTCAACAAGGTGCTGGAAGCATTCCTCAGAGAGTTTGGTCCATATTGACATGATGGCATCACACAGTTGGCGCAGATTTGTCGGCTGCACATCCATGATGCGAATCTCCCGTTCCACCACATCCCAAAGATGCTCTATTGGATTGAGATCTGGTGACTGTGGAGGCCATTTGAGTACAGTGAACTCATTGTCATGTTCAAGAAACCAGTCTGAGATGATTTCAGCTTTATGACATGGCGCATTATCCTGCTGAAAGTAGCCATCAGAAGTTGGGTACATTGTGGTCATAAAGGGATGGACATGGTCAGCAACAATACTCAGGTAGGCTGTGGCGTTGCAACGATGCTCAATTGGTACCAAGGGGCCCAAAGAGTGCCAAGAAAATATTCCCCACACCATTACACCACCACCACCAGCCTGAACCATTGATACAAGGCAGGATGGATCCATGCTTTCATGTTGTTGACGCCAAATTCTGACCCTACCATCCGAATGTCGCAGCAGAAATCGAGACTCATCAGACCAGGCAACGTTTTTCCAATCTTCTATTGTCCAATTTCGATGAGCTTGTGCAAATTGTAGCCTCAGTTTCCTGTTCTTAGCTGAAAGGAGTGGCACCCGGCGTGGTCTTCTGCTGCTGTAGCCCATCTGCCTCAAAGTTCGACGTACTGTGCGTTCAGAGATGCTCTTCTGCCTACCTTGGTTGTAACGGGTGGTTATTTGAGTCACTGTTGCCTTTCTATCAGCTCGAACCAGTCTGGCCATTCTCCTCTGACCTCTGGCATCAACAAGGCATTTCCGCCCACAGAACTGCCGCTTACTGGATATTTTTTCTTTTTCGGACCATTCTCTGTAAACCCTAGAGATGGTTGTGCGTGAAAATCCCAGTAGATCAGCAGTTTCTGAAATACTCAGACCAGCCCTTCTGGCACCAACAACCATGCCACGTTCAAAGTCACTCAAATCACCTTTCTTCCCCATACTGATGCTCGGTTTGAACTGCAGGAGATTGTCTTGACCATGTCTACATGCCTAAATGCACTGAGTTGCCGCCATGTGATTGGCTGATTAGAAATTAAGTGTTAACGAGCAGTTGGACAGGTGTACCTAATAAAGTGGCCGGTGAGTGTACGTACCTATGGGCTATTTGTTATTTTTACTTTTTTTTTACTTCAGTCAGATATCCATAATCCTGAGCCATTTTGATTTTTATTTTATCCTTTATTAATTTTATTTTTAGTTGTGTGTTTAACCGTGTGTTCTGTAACTGTTTTATTTCAAATTCTTCTCACTTACTTTATTGAGCAGTAGCCTGGTGGAGCACCCACAATTTTGTTGTTGTACAGTCATGTGAAAAAATTAGGACACCCCGTTAAATATTCAGTTCTTTATTAAGAAATGTTCACATATCTATGTCTAACCTTGTTTTTGTTTTTATTTGCATTTTTTTAACATTTATTTTAGTCATTTTAAGTGGGAATGAATGTGGGGGTGTCCTAATTTATTCCTCACTATTTGTTTAGAATTACATTTTACAGAAAATTTGAAAAAAGTAATTCATTTTTAATTGCTTAGTTGCATTACATGAATCTCCTAGTATTTTTAACATTGATATTTAATATCCATATGTTCAAATATGTAAAAAAAAAAACAACACACAGGCTTATACAGGGTGTCCTATTTTTTCCACTACTGCACAACTGTACAATGACAATAAAGCCTATTCTATTCTATATCCATATTAGTCTGACATACAAGATGCTGATATTTATCCAATGTAAATTCAAATGTTAAATTAAGTGCTTGCCTAGCAGAGAGCATATGCATCTGTTTAATACAAACAGATTTGGGGAACTGGTCAACAGTAGGCTCAAATTTTTCATTTAGGCACTGTGATGTTATATTTCATTTTAGTTCCAATTATTGTATGGACTAAAATAATTGGGCTAAATGTATTGTAAGGACGTGCTCTCCCTGGTGCCAGGCGACTTGTTCTGTGCAAAGTGAAATGGCCTTCTGCTCCTCTGTCAGTGGGGGGTCTTTACCAGCCCACATTCACATTGTTTTTGTTTAGCACAGTTCCCAAACTTCCTTATGGAGTCCCTGACAATACAAGTACAGCTTCTTCACCTTACTCCAATAACATTTACGTCTGTTCCATTCCTAATGGTACATGCCCAAAGGATTGATTCCCCATTTCCTATTCAATGTCTATGTGAAACGCAGTCCCAAACATTTGGCCATGGTGCGGTGTGTTGAGTTATTTGTATCACTCATTTGCAAACAGTTGAATTTTTTTTTTAACTTTATGCAACTGAAACTTGTATCGGCTGCAGCAATGTCATCCTGGAGGTTTAAGCTACAATGCTCCGCACTGTGTGTGTTTATATATTTACATATTTATTCTATCTAGCTACAATGCTCCGCACTGTGTTTATATACTCATATATTTATTCCATCCAGCTACAATGCTCAGCACTGTGTCTATATATACTGTATATATATATATATATATATATATATATATACAGTGGGGCAAAAAAGTATTTAGTCACCCACAAATTGTGCAAGTTCTCCCACTTAAAAGATGAGAGAGGTCTCCAATTTTCATCATAGGTATACCTCAACTATGAGAGACAAAATGAGAAAAAAAAAATCCAGAAAATCACATTGAAGGATTTTTAATGAATTAATTGGTAAATTCCTCAGTAAAATAAATATTTAGTCACCTACAAACAAGCAAGATTTCTGGCTCTCACAGACCTGTAACTTCTTCTTTAAGAGGCTCCTCTGTCCTCCACTCATTACCTGTATTAATGGCACCTGTTTGAACTCATTATCAGTATAAAAGACACCTGTCCACAACCTCAAACAGTCAGACTCCAAACTCCACTATGGCCAAGACCAAAAAGCTGTCAAAGGACACCAGAAACAAAATTGTAGACCTGCACCAGGCTGGGAAGACTGAATCTGCAATAGGTAAGCAGCTTGGCATGAAGAAATCAACTGTGGGAGCAATTATAAGAAAATGGAAGACATACAAGACCACTGATAATCTCCCTTGATCTGGAGCTCCACCCAAGATCTCACCCCGTGGGGTCAAAATTATCACGAGAACGGTGAGCAAAAATCCCAGAACCACATGGGGGGACCTAGTGAATGACCTGCAGAGAGCTGGGACCAAAGTAACAAAGGCTACATCAGAAACGCACTATGCCGCCAGGGACTCAAATCCTGCAGAGCCAGACGTGTTCCCCTGCTTAAGCCAGTACATGTCCAGGCCCGTCTGAAGTTTGCCAGAGAGCATTTGGGTGATCCAGAAGAGGACTGGGAGAATGTCATATGGTCAGATGAAACCAAAATAGAACTTTTTGGTAAAAACTCAACTTGTCGTGTTTGGAGGAGAAAGAACACCATACCTACTGTGAAGCATGGGGGTGGAAACATCCTACTTTGGGGCTGTTTTTCTGCAAAGGGACCAGGACGACTGATCCGTGTAAAGGAAAGAATGAATGGGGCCATGTATTGTGAGATTTTGAGTGAAAACCTCCTTCCACCAGCAAGGGCATTGAAGATGAAACGTGGCTGGGTCTTTCAGTATGACAATGATCCCAAACACACCGCCCGGGCAACGAAGGAGTGGCTTCGTAAGAAGCATTTCAATGTCCTGGAGTGGCCTAGCCAGTCTCCAGATCTCAACCCCATAGAAAATCTTTGGAGGAAGTTGAAAGTCTGTGTTGCCCTGCGACAGCCCCAAAACATCACTGCTCTAGAGGAGATCTGCATGGAGGAATGGGCCAAAATACCAGCAACAGTGTGTGAAAACCTTGTGAAAACTTACAGAAAGCGTTTGACCTCTGTCATTGCCAACAAAGCATATATAACAAAGTATTGAGATGAACTTTTGTTATTGACCAAATACTTATTTTACCGAGGAATTTACCAATTAATTCATTAAAAATCCTTCAATGTGATTTTCTGGATTTTTTTTTTCTCATTTTGTCTCTCATAGTTGAAGTGTACCTATGGTGAAAATTGGAGACCTCTCTCATCTTTTAAGTGGGAGAACCTGCACAATTGGTGGCTGACTAAATACTTTTTTACCTCACTGTATATATATATATATATATATATATATATATATATATATACAGTATATATATATATATATATTTATATGTACATATGTATACTAGCTGCTCTTGTTTTTTCTTGCCTTCTGATTGTTGCTCTGAGTGTTGCTATCCCTGTGCTGTTGCAATCCTGGAATTTCCCCATTGCGGGACTAATAAAGGCTTATCTTATCTTATCTTATCTTATCTTAAACCAGCAGCCGTTGATGTGAAATAATGATGGATTTATTAACTGCACTGACTATTTCACTGACACTTTTTGCTGGTTGGTTTTACAGATATCAGACAAATTTTTCCTCACAATCCACCATGTTGTCTGGGAGTTAAAATCCATGGAAGACCGTCAACAGATGAATGCGTCGACCAATCAGACACAGCTTTTGTGGTCTCAGCAGCAGGAAAAATGAGTCCTTCGCGTGGGACAGAGCTCTTTAACTATTAGTTTTGCACTATGTCAAACATCTTCACCCCACCTGGTTATGCCTCATCTCCACATTCAAAGTATATCATCAAAAAAATGGACCAGTGGACACGTACCATGAGACAAACTCTTCCAACTGTTCTAAAGCTGGGGAAATGTTCCGTTCTGCAGAATTTAATGATTTGGCCTCACTTCCTCATAATTTAAAAATTAAATGTGATTTGTTTAATATTAGGTCTCTAACTCCCAAGTCTCTGCTAGTCCATGATCTGTTAATTGATCATCACACTGATTTAATATCCCTTCCAGAGACTTGGTTAGGGCAAGAGAATTATGCTGGTTTAAATGAATCAACTCCCTCTGGTTATTTAAACTGTCAAAATCCCAGAAGTTCTGGCTGTGGAAGAGGAGTAGCAACAATTTACCATTCCAAATTACTAGTTGATGCAAAGCAAAAAGCACATTATAATTCCTTTGAGGGCCTGGTCCTCAGCATTGGGCATTTTAGCAATTTTAGGCTAAACCCAATTTTATTTGCCATAGTTTATCATCCTCCATCAGCCTACTCAGAGTTTTTATCGGAATTTTCCGAATTCTTAGCAGATTTAGTGCTGAAATCTGATAGAATAATTATAGTAGGGGACTTTAATATACATGTAGATGTAGATAGTGATTGTCTTAATATGGCATTTAATTCAATATTAGACTCGATGGGGTTTTCTCAGAAAGTAGGAAATTCTACCCATTATCTCCACCACACATTGGACCTTGTTCAGACATATGGCATAGAAATAGAAAATCTGGTAGTGTCTTCTCATAACCCTGTACTGTCAGACCATTGTCTGCTAACCTTTGATTTTACTACTTCTGACTATTTGGCTCCTAAAGAAAACTATTACTACAGCAGATGCCTCTCAGATGATGGTGTAACCAAATTTATGCAGATTGTTCCCTCTATGTCATGTGTCAACACAACGAAAATAAGCTATGGAGAGCTTGCTCCTTCTGTAATTGATAGCATGGTAGATAGTGTTACAGCTTCTCTGCATCAGACTCTAGACTTGATGGCCCCTTTAAAAAAGAAAAAGTCTAATCAGAGATTTCTAACTCCTTGGTTCAACACAGAAACTCATAGCTTAAGACAGAAGACTCGTCAATTAGAAAGAAAATGGTGCTCCAGTAATTTAGATGAAATCTATTTAGCTTGGAGAAATCATCTTTTAATTTATAAAAAATCTCTTAGAAAAGCTAGAACAAGTTATTATTCTGCATTAATAGAAGAGAACAAGAATAATCTCAGGTTTCTTTTCAGCACTGTAGCCAGGCTGACAAAGAGTCAGGATTCTGTCAATCCTAGCATTCCCTTAGAGCTTACGAGTCAGGACTTTATGAACTTTTTCAATAATAAAATTTCATCTATCAGAGATAAAATCAGTCAGATTCTTCCCACCGTTAACTTAAATACATTAACTACTACAACTCCTTCAACTGATATCTGTTTTGATGAGTTTACTCCAATTTACCTTTTAGAGTTAGATATAATAATTTCCTCATCCAAGCCTTCAACTTGTCTTTTAGACCCTATTCCTACCAGGTTATTTAAACAAGTCTTCCCATTTATTGATAGTCCTATTCTTCAAATAATCAATTCTTCATTAACATTAGGCCATGTACCGCAGGCTTTTAAAACTGCTGTAATTAAACTCTTACTCAAAAAGCCAACACTGGATCCAGAAGTATTAGCTAACTATAGACCAATCTTTAATCTGCCTTTCATTTCAAAAATCTTAGAAAGAGTTGTTGCTACGCAATTATTTGACCACTTGCAGGGTAATGGTTCATTTGAAGAGTTTCAACTGGGTTTAGAACCCATCATAGTACTGAAACAGCCTTAGTGAAGGTCACTAATGGCCTCCTTATCACATCTGATAATGGACTTGTTTCTGTACTTGGCCTTTTAGACCTCAGTGCAGCTTTCGATACTATCGATCATAATATTCTACTTGATAGATTAGAACACGATGTTGGACTTAATGGAACTTTGTTGCAGTGGTTTAGATCTTATTTACCTGATAGGTTTCAGTTTGTTCATGTCAGTAATGAGTTTTCCTCCGACTCAAAGCTCAGTCATGGAGTTCCACAGGGATCTGTGCTAGGCCATACTCTTTTTAGTTTATATATGCTTCCGTTAGGCAATATTATTAGAAAGCACTGTATACATTTTCACTGTTATGCAGATGACACGCAATTATACCTGTCAATGAAGCCAGATGATAGTAATCAATTAGCCAAGTTAGAAGCCTGTCTTTAGGAAATCAAAGCTTGGATGACTTGTAATTTCCTGCTATTAAATTCAAATAAGACTGAAGTCATTCCTGTTGGTCCAAAAAACCTTAGAAATACCTTTCCAAATCAAACTCTTTGTTTGCATGCAGTTACTCTTTCACTGAATAGTTCTGTGAGGAACCTTGGAGTTATTTTTGATCAAGATTTGTCTTTCAATTCACATATTAAATTTGTTTCTAAGACTGCCTTCTGTCATTTGCATAATATTGCCGAGATTAGGAGCATCTTGTCGCAGAGTGATGCTGAGAAGCTGATCCATGCTTTTGTTAGCTCTAGACTAGATTATTGTAACTCTTTATTATCAGGATGTCCTAAAACATCTTTAAAAAGTCTTCAGTTGATTCAAAATGCTGCAGCAAGAGGTTTAACAGATACTAGAAAGAGAGATCATATCTCTCCAGTTCTGGCCTCCCTTCATTGGCTTCCCATAGAGTTTAGTATTAAGTTTAAAATCCTTCTTCCCACTTACAGAGCTCTAAACAATCAGGCCCCTTTTTATTTAAAAGATCTGATACTACCCTATTATTCTAAAAGAGCACTATGCTCCCAAAATGCTGGATTACTTGTAATACCTAGAATCTCCAAAAGTACAATGGGAGGTAGAGCCTTCAGTTATCAAGCTCCTCTTCTGTGGAACCAGCTGCCAATCTGGATTCGGGAGTCAGACTTGATCTCTGTTTTTTAAGAATAGGGTTAAAACCTTCCTTTTTGATATAGCCTACAATTAGGGAGGGATCATGTGTCTCTGAACCCTTCCTTAGTTATACTGCTATTAGGTTTAGTCAGCCGGGGGACATCCAGTAATGCACTGGGCTTCACTCCTTTCCTCACTCTCTATGAAATATTTTTTTTGCTGGTCATTAACATGTTTGTTCTCTAGATTGAGTCCCCATCGTGCTGTTTGCTCTCTACATGTCTGTTCTTTTCTTCTTCTCGATCCTCTCACCCCCCAGCCAGTCGCAGCAGATGACTGCCCCTCCCTGAGCCTGGTTCTGTTGGAGGTTTCTTCCTGTTAAAAAGGAGTTTTTCCTCTCCACCGTCACCAAGCGCTTACTCACAGGGGATCGCGTGATTGCTGGGATCTTTCTGCAATTGTGGGGGTTTCCCCTACAGTTGAAAGTGCTATGAGATGACTGTTGTTGTGAAATATAAATAAAGTATATAAAAATAAACTATATAAATAAAGTTGAATTGAATTGAATTGAGCAGTAGGAGATCACATCAGGCATTCCAGACTTTAGAATTCAAACCTCTGTCAGCACAGAACGGGAACTACAGTGTGAGTGCACCTAAGAAAATACCGCAGTTTTAGTTACTTAGTTGTTTTATTAGTTAGTAGAGGTGGGACGAAAGATTGATTTAGTGATGGATCGCAATACTTGACACGAACAATAATCCACCCATCCCCAAACATTTGCATCAATCTTTTATTTTTTTATATATATTCATGTAACGTTGCACACTCTTGGATATTAATCAACCAGTTGTGTTTTCAGTCCACTAGATGGCACAAAGCAAGCACCCAGTCAAGTGAAGTCACATCTTGTCTCGTGAGATTTGCAGCCCGCTTTGAAAGTTACAAAGCAGTCGAATGCGGCAAAAAGTTAGCTCAAATGCGGGGCCTTTTTTATAACAAAGATGGAATGGAAGACCTTGACATTGTCACGTTTTGGTGAGTGCACTCTCCCCCTCCCATTGTGTTCAACTTTCCCCTACTCCGTGGGCAATCATCCTCATCTGCGGGATGAGACACACCTGCTACCTCTGCCTCGCCAGCACTTAAATAGACCTTCACTTCTATGCTTCGCCGCTGGCTCGTTGGGTATACTACCAGTTTCAGGCAAGTAAGTTTAATTCTTCCTCTCAAAGAAAACCCCGTTAATATTTTGTCTTCTCCTCCTCAGGTTGCCACCTCCTTCATGGTGCGTCTCTGGGGTTGTTGTGCACTCACCTGCCTCATCACCATCACCACGTCAGCAGCCATCTTCACCCAGTCAGACACCTCACCCAGCCCTACTTCTGTCTTCCAGCAACTCCACCTGGTTCGCCATAAGTGCCGGATTCCTCTGTCGGGCTCTCTCTTCCTCCTACGTGAGTGTTGTCCTATTTTTCCCTTTTCAGTCTCCCTCCTAATCTACCTGCTCTCGTCTCTCCCTACAGGCTGAGTCTTACTCTGGCCAGTGACGTTTTTCCTTTGCAAAGTTTTCCTTTTTACGTTAATAAAATTCAAATCAAATTTGCTTCTCTGTCTCATTATGTGTTTTTTGTGGTGTCACTCCCTGCACGTGAGTTGACAGTCATTACCAATCATGACAGAACAAGCCAGCCATAGTGCAAGCTCAGTGGGAGCGGCATCAGCGGAACACTCCTCTTTGGATCGTTTGGATGCCACAGAGAGGCAGGTGGCCGTGCTTACACAGCAGCTGCAAACTATTACGCAGCAGCTGGGCACAGTCACCAAACATTTGGCGCATTTGTAACGTCCAGGTTCCACCCCTCCGCCTGTTGCCCCAGTTTCTTCCACCGTGCGCCTAACCACCTCCGTTCCCTCACCTGCCCCGTATGGCTTTTTGTGCCATGTTCGGCTGTATTTGGGCCAGGTCGGGGGGGGGGGTGTACCTGGACGATACAGTGAAAATTCACTTTATGACTCTCCTACTGTGTGACAAGGCCCTCAGTTTGGCTCAGTCTATCCTCTGCTGCTCGGAGGGCCCCAATCATTCGTTTGAGACATTTGTGGCTGAATTCACTCGCGCTTTTGACCATTCAGAAAGTGAGGGGAACATCATGAGCCGATTGATGTCACTCCGTCAGGGGAGCCGGTTTTCCGCCGACTACTCTGTGGCATTCTGGGTGGAATGATGGACTCTGGATGGAATGACGTTTCGTTACACAGCGTCTTCCTCTAGGGTTTAAATGAAAACCTCCACGATGACCTAGCGGTTCATGCCTTCCCTCCTCCTTGGATGGTCTAATTGATCAGGCTGTCAGTCTTGACAACCGATACCATGAGCGCACAAGGGAGCGCAAGACCTTCTCCAACCTGCCCAGTGCACACACATCCTCTTCAGCTTCTGACACAGGTGGAGCCGACTCCTCTTCCGAGCCTGTGGAGTTCAGCTGAGTCCGTTTGACTCCGGAAGAGCGCCAGAGGCGGAGAAGAGTCGGCACCTGCATGTATTGTGGCTCCCTAAAGCACACACTGCAGGAGTGCCATCTGAAGCCAAAGGCTGTGGCCCATCAGTAGCCGTGGGGGGTCTAACGGGCAGGAAATCCATTCATCCCCCCCCCAGTAACTTCTCCATTTCGGCCCTATTCAGTTGCCAGGGGTCGAGAGGAGAGCTATGGCATTTGATTGATTTAGGGGCGGAGCAGAACTTCATCTCTCTGCGGTTCGTGCGGGATGTAGGCATTCCCACGACCAAATTGCCCATGTTCCTCAATGTCACTATGTTGTCGGGGATAAAAGTGGCCACCATTTACAAAAAGATGGAGCCAGTGTCCGTCCGTCTTTCCGGTAACCCCTGGGAGACTATTTCGCTCTATATGCTCCCTAAATCCAGTCACCCGGTGGTTCTTGATTACCCGTGGCTCCAGAAACATAACCCTGTCATTAATTGGGTGAATAATTCCATCTCTTCTTGGAGCCCGTATTGTTTGACATCCTGTCTGAGCTTGGCCGAGTGTTCACCTTCACTGTCCATCTCTTCCCCTCTGGCAGAGCCGCCGGACCTCAGCCTTGTACCCAAGGTCTATCATGATCTCAGAGAGGTCTTTAGCAAATCAAGAGTGCTTTCTTTACCTCCCCATCGCACTTATGATTGTGCTATAGACCTTCTCCCGGGTGCACGGCTGCCGTCCAGCCGGCTCTACAGTATTTCTGGGCCGGAGATGGAGGCGATGGAGAGCTATATTGGCGGCAGTGGCTCAGGAGGTAGAGCAGGTCGTCTAATAACCCGATGGTTGGCGGTTTGAATCCCGCTCTCCCCAGATATCCTGCCGTTGCGTCCCTTGGCAAGACACTTCACCCGCATTGCCTCCAGTGCCCTTAACACTGGGTATGAATGTGTATAAATGTTCAGTGGTGGCCGGAGAGGCCGTTGGCGCGGATTGGCAGCCATGTTTCTGTCAGCCTGCCCCAGGGCAGCTGTGGCTACAGTAGTAGCTTGCCACTACCATTGTCTGTCTGGAGTGAATGAATAATGTATCTACTTGTAAAGCGTCTTTGAGTGTCTATGATAAAGCGCTATATAAATCTGATGCATTATTATTAATATTATTATATTAAAGATTCTCTGAATGCCAGCCTCATTCGGCCTTCATCAGCCCCTCTTGGGGCAGGATTTTTTTTTTTGTCGGAAAGAAGGACGGTTTGCTATGCCCGTGCATTGATTATCGGGAACTCAGTGCTATAACGGTTAAGAATAAATAGTCTCTGCCCCTGATAAGCTCCGTGTTTGAGCTCCAGTGCGTGCAAGTATTTACTAAATTTGATCTGCGGAATGCTTATAATCTGGTTTGCATTCGTGAAGGGGACGAATGGAAGACAGCCTTCAAAACACACTTGGGGCAATTCGAATATCTGGTGATGCCATTCGGGCTCACCAATGCCCCAGCAGTCTTCCAACGTATGAACAATGACTACCTCCGTGATCTGGTTAATCAATTTGGTTTTTTTTACCTCAACGAGATTTAGATTTTTTCCTGCACACCAGAGGAACACGCAGTCCACGTTTTACAATGGCTCCTGGAGAACCAGCTCTACGGTAAAGCTGAGAAGTGTGAGTTTTCCACCCGCTCCACTTCATTCCTAGGCTTTATCGTAGCTGAAGGGGAGCTGAGGGCCGACCCGGCCAAGGTAGAGGTTGTGCTAAATTGGCCTACACCCCACTCCCGCAAGAAGCTTCAGTGCTTCTTGAGGTTTGCAAATTTTTATCGCCATTTCATCAGAAACTATAATGGGATAGCACAGCCTCTGACCCAGCTGACCTTGGTTTAAGTGCCCTTTAATTGGTCCAAGGCAGCTGAACAGGCCTTTCGCAAATTAAAGGGTCTGTTCTCTCAAGCTCCCATCTTGGCCCAGGTCAATCCCCAGCTCCAGTTTATTCCAGAGGTGGATGCCTCTGATGCGGGGGTGGGGGCTGTCCTATCGCAACCCTCAGCTTCAGATCAGAAGCTCCATCCATAAGCGTATTTCTCTGGGCGTCTCACACCTTCCTAGAGGAATTACGACGTAGGAGACCGTGAGCTGTTAGCCATTAAGTTGGCCCTTGAGGAGTGGAGACACTGGCTGGAGGGAGCGACCCAGCCCATAATTGTGTGGACCGACCACAAAAATTTTTGGTCGGCTTGCAGGCTGAATGCCAGGCAGGCCCGCTGGGCCTTATTCTTTGCTAGATTTAATCTTACCATCACTTATAGGCCTGGCTCCCGTAACATTAAACCGGACGCTCTCTCCCGCCAGTTCTGCCCCAACCCTCCTTCCCTTCATTCCCTTCCCCAACCCATTGTCCCACCCTCTTGCTTCCTTGGAGCTCTCATGTAGGCCATTGAGCGGAGGGTCCGGCAGGCTCAATCCACAGAACCCATACCAGAAGGGGGCCCTGATGGTCATCTGTTTGTCCCGGCCGCTCTCCGCAGCGATGTCATCAAGTGGGGCCACACCAGCTTTTTTGCTTGCCATCCTGGGATGACTCGCACCATCAACCTCATTCGTCGGGTGTTCTGGTGGCCCACTCTGTGGACTGACGTCCACATTATATCATCACCTGTCAAGTCTGCTGTCGTAATAAATCGGACTCCTCGCCCCCTTGTGGCCTCCTCCATCCACTTCCCATCTTCTGCCGACCCTGGTCCCACATTGCCCTTGACTTTGTTACCGGACTTCCCCCCTCTCAAGGTAACACTGTGATCCTCACCTGTGTGGATCGCTTTGCTAAGGCGATCCACCTGGTGCCCCTTCCCAAATTACCGTCCGACGAACGACGAACCTCTTCACGAACCATGTCATCCGATTTCACGGAATTCCTGTGGACATTGTGTCTGACCGGGGCCCTCAATTTACCTCCCAAGTTTGGAAAGCCTACTGCCGCTCTCTAGGCACCACCGCTAGCCTCATATCTGGGTACCACCCACAGAGCAATGGGCAGGCTGAGCGCGCCAACCAATCCTTGGAGGCCAAACTTAGGTGCGTGGCAGCCTGCAACCCCAGTTTGTGGAGCACTCGTCTGACCTGGGTGGAGCATTCGCACAACTCTACCATCTCAACGGCCAACGGAATGACCCCATTTGAGGCGTCTATGGGGTACACTGCCCCTCTGTTACCTATGGCGGAGAGGGATGTGGCAGTACTATCAGCGGGGGCCCATGCACACCGCTGTCGCTGGCTCTGGAAGGCCACTCGTGCTGCCCTCGCTCATTCTGTCAGGAACCGAGCTGGCTTGGTTTCCCCCGGCTTAGTCCTGAGCTCTCTGTGGGTCTTGGTGCCATTGTGTATGTATAGTATGTATTTCAGTGTTTTTTTCCATATCCATAGCCACTGCCTGACCCGCAGCTGTTAGACACCCGTGTGACCTACTTTCTGTGAAAACTGCTGACAGTCTGCTGGTCCATCCAGGCCCCCCCTCTCTATTTTCTATCAGCTGTTCCCAGCCCCATTAATTGTCTTTCCTGTGCCTCTCCCAGGTGTGCCCAATTTGTGGAGCCAGCAATGCATGTACTTAAGGAGCCTTTTTCCAGTCATGCATTGCTGGGTCATTAATGTATGGTTTACCGACTGAAATGTTTAGTCGTAGATAACCTGAAGTGCCATGAAGGATTAGCCACCTCCACTGCAGCTGTGGTTCTTTGCGGCCATCGAGCAATGCCGCCTCTGGGAAGCACTGGTGGTTAATCACTTCTCCTCATGCGTTCACTGGGCGATGCCGGCCCAGGAACGTCCCATGTAAGTGTTTTGTCGCTTTGTATGTTTTCACCCTTTTGGGACTGCCTGTATGTTCATTAATAAATGTGTGTGGTGCAACCTTGCGCTTAAATCCTCCTTATTTCACCCCTCGCCGTGCGCATTGGAAAAGCGCACGGGAGGGTTCATGACAGAATGACCCAGCCAGTCCAAAGGATTTAGCAGGTTCACCCACACATCCCTTTCCCTTTTTTGTGTGTCATTTTTTGGACTGACCTGTTCTTGGAGTTCGCTATGCCCCGGTCTCGACGAGGCAGAAGGGGGACAGCAGCGGGATTTCCCATGGTGGAGGAAGGATGGGCAGTTGAGTTCATCCGGAACTGTGTGAATGAGGCCCTCGCTGCCCGGGGACCGAAGAAGATATTGGAATGCCTGGAAGGAGCTGTAGAAGTCCTGGAGGCGCATCCCAGGAAATAGGACTACCCCGAGTTCGCCGACCTGCTGGCTACAGTTTGTTCGCTCCAGCACTCCAGTGACATTTCCCACAGCGCCGAGACTGAGACCAGGAAACCAGCAGGCCATCATTCTTCATGACTCTTTGCCCAATCCTCCTCCTGCTTCAGCACGGTCAGTACCAAGTTATAGGGGACAGTGTCGTCCTGCGTGGAAGCACCGGGAAAAGCCCTCTCCTTCATCAGCTGCCATCGTCCCTCCGGCTGCTGTCAGGTCTGCTGAGGCCATCCTGGGAATGCTCACCTCCGTTGTCATGGAGACGGCTCCTCTGCAACCCTTGAGAGAACCTACGTCACCGCTGGCACGGAGAGGGATGATTGTCTGCCGCCTGCAGCTGAGGATATCATCGACTGGGATGACAGGCAAGTATTTTTTCATTCTAAATGATTCATTAACATTGAATCTTGCCTGTCTCCTGAGGGAGAGGCCCAGTATCAGCAGTCCACAGGGTCCTCTCCTCCAGCTGCAAAGAATGATTCTTTCCTTCCCCTCTCCATGTCTCCTCCTTTAATTTCTGAGGGTCTGCCAGTCCAAGAACCGAGCCGCCAGACGGTGGAGGAACTTGAGGTCCTGGATGATCCTGCCCAGGGACCTGCACGAAGGTGTTTTCCTGCAGCCACGCCAGTAGAATCCCCAGCATTGGAGCCACTGCAGGAGGACAATAGGACTGCTATCACCATCTCGCCAGCTGCGGAGGTGTCCGCAGCAGATTGGGAGCCTGAGTTGGACCTCTTGGAGGCCGGGCCCGAGTGTTCACCGCCAGGATCGACGGAGTCCTGGGCAGCGGTGGAGCCCAAGCTCAGGCAAGTTTTCTCTCTTGTTTTTCTTATGACAGTTTTAGAGAGATCTTGTCTGGCTCTTGGGGAGGAGAGTCAGGTGCTGCCCTCAGCTGCATCTGAACTCACTTCACTGGGCTCCGCCGCTGCCGGCGACCCTAACCATCTTTCTTCTCCTGCTTCCCCTGAGCCTTCATCTAGGGTCGCCGGAGAGGGTGTGTCGCTGCCGGATGTCGCCGAGGGTCCAGTCCAGCCGGAGGAGGACGCCACTGCTCCAGCTCCTCCTGCCAATGTCATCAGGGCTCCCCCATCAATCGCCTCCTCAGCCTGATGCTCCTGCGCGTTGGCCTGCTCACCATGGGTCCACCGTGAGTGCTGCAGAGCCTCAGCCGGAGGTCACCGTGGGTACTGCAGAGCCTCAGCCAGAGGTCACCGCGGGTGCTGCAGAGCCTTAGCCTGAGGTCACTACGGGTGCTGCAGAGCCTCAGCCGGAGGTCACCATGGGTGCTGCAGAGCCTCAGCCGGAGGTCACCATGGGTGCTACAGAGCCTCAGCTGGAGGTCAGCGTGGGTGCTGCAGAGCCTCAGCCAGAGGTCACCGTGGGTGCTGCAGAGCCTCAGCCGGAGGTCACTACGGGTGCAGCGTTGGCCCGGTCAGGGTCCACTTCGGGTGCAGCAAGGCTCTCGCTGGAATTCACTGCAGGTGCAGCTGTATTGCAGACCGGGACCATTTACGGCATTACCAGTCAGCCGGAGGTCACCGGGACCGTCACTCCTCAGCCGGATGCCATCATGGTCCCCATCGCTTCCCCTCCCGACGCCATGAGGATCCCCTGTCTATGGGCTTGTCACGCACTGGTGAGCCTCCCAGTGGGCAGGCTGCTTCCTGTACCACCCACCCCGTCCTAGTGGCTATCCAACATTGGCCGACTGCCAGAAGGACTGAGTTTCCGGGCCAAAGGGCCCGGGGTTTCTGGCAGGCCACCGGACTTAGTTCACAGGACTGTCAGATGGTCTTGGGACTCTGGGCAAACTCCTGAGCCCCGACGCCCGTGGACTTGGGGCGGGGGTAATTGTGGGCCCTGGGCGGGGTATTGTGTTCCCTCCCTTCCTGTTCCCCCTACCTCCCACTCGGGTTCGTGTTGTTTGTTGCTGTTGCTCCTGTTGGGGAGGGAGGGGGTGGGGGGGCGTCTTCACAATGTTATCTTGGGTGTCTGGGAATCCACCCCTTAAAGGGGGGGCTCTGTCAGAAACTGAGCCAGCTTGGTTTCTCCAGGCTCTGTCCTGAGCTTTCTGTGGGTCTTGGTGCCATTGTGTATATATAGTATGTGTTTCAGTGTTTTTTCCATATCCATAGCCACTGCCTAACCTACAGCTGTTAGACAACCGCTGTGACCTACTTTCTGTGAACGCTGCTGACAGTCTTCCGGTCCGGCTACGCCTCCTCTCTCTCTCTTTTCCATCAGCTGTTCCCAGCCCCATTAATCGTCTTTCCTGTGCCTCTCCCAGGTGTGCCCAATTTGTGGAGCCAGCAATGCATGTACTTAAGGAGCCTTTTTTCAGTCATGCATTGCTGGGTCACTAACGTATGGCTTACCGACTGAAGTGTTTAGTCGTAGGTAACCTGAAGTGCCACGAAGGATTAGCCACCTCCACTGCAGCTGTGGTTCTTTGTGCCCATCGAGCGATGCCGGCTCTGGGAAGCGCTGGTGGTTAATCACTTCTCCTCATGCAGTCACTGGGCGATGCCGGCCCAGGAACGTCCCATGTAAGCGTTTTGTTGCTTTGTATGTTTTCACCCTTTTGGGATTACCTGTATGTTCGTTAATAAATGTGTGTGGTGTAACCCTGCGCTTAAATCCTCCTTATTTCACCCCTTGCCGTGCGCATTGGAAAAGCACACGGGAGGGCCCTTGACACATTCAGCTGAACACAACCGCCAGTACACTGACTGAAGGCATACCCCTGCTCCTAAGCATTCCACTGGGCAGCAAGTGTGGTTGTCAACAGACCAAGTGCACTTGAAGACAGAGCCGAGGAAGCTCTCTCCTCGTTTTCTGGGCCCATTTCCCACTTCTAGGGTTATTAACGACATCACGGTCCACTTGAAGCTCCCGCTGGTGATGCGGTTACACCCCACCTTCCACATTTCAAAGATCAAGCCCCTCTCCGCCAGCCTCCTCTGCCCTCCCCCGAAGCCGC
Organism: Pholidichthys leucotaenia; assembly: GCA_020510985.1. Taxonomy (NCBI): domain Eukaryota; kingdom Metazoa; phylum Chordata; class Actinopteri; order Cichliformes; family Pholidichthyidae; genus Pholidichthys; species Pholidichthys leucotaenia. The sequence continues at coordinate 101,185,767 of CM035846.1, forward strand.
TTCCACCCCCTCGGATCATCGATGGCCAAACCACTTACACGGCCCAGAGGATTCTGGATGTTCGCCGTTGGGGCTGGGGACTCCAATATCTCGTCCACTAGAAGAGCTACGGACCAGAAGAAAGATCGTGGATCCCTGGTTCGAATTTCCACGACAAGGGGATGGTCCGTGCCTTTCACAAGGCACATCCCATCAAGCCCAGTGGACCGCCAGGAGGCGCACCTTGGGGGAAGGAGGGGCACTGTCATGTTCTGGTGAGTGCACTCTCCCCCTCTCGCCCTGTTCAACTTTCCCCTACTCTGCGGGCAATCATCTTCACCTGAGTGATGAGATGCACCTGCTACCCCTGTCTCGCCAGCACTTAAATAGACCTTCACTTCTATGCTTCGCCACTGGCTCGTTGTGTATACTACCAATTTCAGCAATAAGTTTAATTCTTCCTCTCAAAGAAAACCCCATTAATATTTTGTCTTTTCCTCCTCAGGTTGCTACCTCCTTCATGGTGCATCTCCGGGGTTGTTGTGCGCTCACCTGCTTCATCACCATCACCACATCAGCAGCCATCTTCACCCGGTCAGATATCTCACCTACTCCTGCCTTCCAGCAACTCCACCTGGTTTGCTGTAAGTGCTGGGTTCCTCTGCCGGGCTCTCTCTTCCTCCCACATGAGTGTTGTCCTATTTTTCCCTTTTCCATCTCCCTCCTAATCTACCTGCTCTCATCTCTCCCTACAGGCTGGGTTTTCCTCTGGCAAGTGGCGTTTTTCCTTTGCGAAGCTTTCCTTTTTACGTTAATAAAATTCAAATCAAATTTGCTTTTGTGCCATCCTGTGTTTTCTCTGGTGTCACTCTCTGCACGTGAGCTGTCAGTCATTACCAATCATGACAGACATCCCACACAACCCGTAAGAAGTGCTGCATGGAAAAAAACAAAAAAAAAACACTCAAACATGCCGGCCAGCACCAAGGCCAGCACATGTCTCAGAGTAGTGTTAGCAACGGCTAAGCTAAAAACACACCGGTGTGTGGCTTGCTTTTTCTCCGAGTGGCACTGACCAGCAAACTCTGGAGACCTGCCACCATCAACCTGTGTGCAGAGATGTGCCTCTGCAGAAAATGAAGCCCCAAGAATGTGGGCAGCAGAAAGGACCACAGCAGCTGCAGGACTGAGAGCCACCAGCCACCATAACAAAAGCAGCCGTGGTGAGTTGAAAAGAGTGAAGCTTTACATGAAACAGAAATGGACACTTGTACTTTCGGGGACAAAATTTGACATTGACATGGGAGGGGGGATGTATGGTATCATGATGGATCATAATAGTGTTGGGATTGTGATAGATCGTGACAGTACTGGATCATGACCCAAGTATCACGATATGAATTGGATTGTGAGGTCCCTCATGAGTCCCACCCCCATTAGTTAGTGCATTTCCAGTCTTAGTGACCACTCAAAAGAAATGTAACTCTTAGCTACATTCATAGCCCAATTTAGAATCACTATTTCATCTAACACTGTGGGAGGATATTGGAGTAACCAGAGTATAAACCTGCTGCCAACCCAGAGATTCAATTCCAGGTGGCCTGCAAAAGGGAGCAAAAATCAATAAAATCCACACTAAAAAGATTAATCTACTAGAGACACTAAATATCTGGACATTTCATTACAATCAATCCCAAACAGTTTCTGGTTTATGCCAAAAAGCTAAACTCGCAAACAGTTTAACATTTCCAACTGTTTTCCTGAAATAACACTAAATCCAGTGGTATACTCCAAGCTCATGATATCACACACAATAGGAACATGTTTCTCTAGTTTTATTTATTTATTTCAACATGACTCTCAAGTGTTATAAATAATGCAAAAGGGCAGTAAATATTGTGGGAGAAAAGTCCGTAGAGTCTGCATGAGAAAGCCTGTGAAAGCAGCACATTACTCACAGATGTATGATGGCAATAAATGCATATTTGGGGGAATGCTTTGCACATCTCTTGAGCTTTTCTCTCTCTCTTTGTTTTATGTCTGAAGATGAAAATTCTCATGCATTTAAATTATACAGTGCTTCATTAAAACAAGGGCTCTTATTCAGCCTTTTCTTCCAGGAAATAAGCTTCATGAGCAGTCATTAAAATTCAGTTAAACACATACGACAAACTCCAGAGAGACACGTGCTAGTAGCATAAAATATGACCGTGACATGTTTGACTTTTGTGGGGAAATGAGGGAATCAGTGCTAATACTTAGCTTGGTGTTTATTTGACAAGGCTGTCACTCCAAAGGGAACCCCTGGGCTACCCTATAAACACATTTCACCTGCGGTTTAAACAATGTACAAGCCTTAACTCTTCGTTTTTGTGTCAGAACAAGCCTCCCTTTTATTCGCCGCTTTGTAGCACTTCAACAGCAGAGTGAAGTTTATTTGGAAAAGGGCAAGTAGGAACACATCGATGAAAATGACTTTGACCTATGGCTTTCTGTTGGCTTTAGATTAAATAAGGTGGCAGCAGTTGTATCAAAATGGACTCTGAGAGCATCAGTGGTGCGTCATTATGTCGGTGGGAAAATGTGGAGAGGGAAGTGAGAAGTGATGAGGGTCACAGTGGGGTCATGACATGAGGAGTGCGAGGCCTGATTGACTGAGAGGACCCCGGGGGGCTTCAGCTCATGCGTGAACCGCCTCAACGAAACAAAATATTTCATCAGAGCACCTCTGTTTCAAAACACATCCATATATCCAATATGTGGACCTTGAAACAGGCCATATCAGTCAGCACACTAGAAATGCTCAGTGGGAGCCTTTCATCCTGAAAGCCAAGCAGAGGAAAATACACTTTAAAAATACAAAGGAGTGATTTAACGGAGACAGCAGACTAAAACTGCAAAATTCTCACTTGCTGCTGAAAGATTTTCTTTTTTGTCTTGTTGAAAACTTGGATCTGTGAATGCTACTACACTTATGACAGTCCACATCATTCATGAGTCCCTAATGTCCCATCCCATTCCCAATTGGGACTCAATTTCTGATGTTTGATTAAAGCTTTGACACGTTTGCTTAAAGCACAAGTGTCCCTATAGGCGCAAGGGTATGGTATTATGGTGTACGAGTATGTGTCCAATGGAGCGTTCTTTGGTGGATGGGGTCGCCACACTACCTCTAGAAAAATACTGACAGCTCTTCTGTCCCATCTGGGTGATTGTTGGATGACATATCTAGCAGAGGGTAGGTGATTCAGGATTTTGAATAGATCCAACATGGTGTCTCGACAGTAAACTTTCTCTGATATCTTGGGGGAGAAAGCAGGGAAAAGTGATTTTGAAAATATTTAAGCAATGAAATATATAATTTAGCTTCTGCATCTGTTCTTATTTTACACTACAACTGTTCATTTAAAAGTTTAGCAGAATTTCATTGCAAACAACAGGGGCTGGCATTACTGAGAGATCACTGTGTGATGAAAAATTGCCTGATCTCTTAATGATCTTTCAGTGATCTCTCAGCGATCACCAAGATCTCTCAATGATCTTTATTAATCTCCATGGTCCTTAAAGTTTTGACTCAGTCCAAAACAATGCCACAAAAATCACTAAATGGAAGCAAACTCTTAATGATCTCACAAGGAGCACTTAATGATCTCATCGATCTTCCAGTGATCTCTCAGCGATCTTTCAATGAAGGCCAAATTTTTCCACCCTGAAGATAGAGATGCCTGAGAGATTAGTTAGGGATCACCAAGAGTTCAATAAAAGACCAATAGAGTTCATTGAAAGACGGCAGAGGAGATTGCGGAGAGATCATTGGGAGATAGATCATGCCTCTGAGAGCTCCCTGAGAGTTCACTTTCCTTTGTTGAGTGTTTTGTTGAGTGTTTAGGACTGAGTCAAACCTTTGAGGAGAATGTGGTGACAGTGGAAATCAATTTGCTGGAGTATCACTGTCATGCTGTATAGACATGTGGACTGTAGATTACATTTAATTATACACTAAAGCGAGCTACCGCGGGGAATGAATTTTAAACGAGCGAGGTAAGCTAACTGAAAGATAGCCGACCGTGGCTAATGGCAAGTGCCCCATGAAAACTCCTTATCGTAGGGCAACCGTACGAATGCCTAAGGAACAATGTAAGAACTACGCAGTATGCCACAAGAACACCTTAAGTTGTTCTTTTTAAAAATTAAATTAAATTAAATCACCCTTATTGTCATTCAATTGTATAACCAATCATGTACAGTAGAACGAGATTGTGTTTTACCTATCTACTGTGTTAATCACACACACACCCCAAGTGTAGAATCAGAGGGCCACTGCCATGCAAGGCGCCACCACAAATTTCCCTCCTCCATTCCATTACTGCTGAGCACCAAGCTGGACGGCAGGAAGTTCCACTTTTATATGGTCTTCGGCATGACCCCTTGCCTCCCGGGTGTGGGGCGGATGCTCTACTAACTGAGCCACCACTCCGGTTCTTGGAGGCCCCTTAAGATTCCTCGTTCATACGGAGATTCATACAGCATGCATAAGGTGGTAGTGAAGTGCTCATAAGGCAGAGGTGCAACATTTGTGTGATATTTGTACCGACAAAATGCACCAAAAGCTATAAGATCTTCTTACCAACGACTTGAGAGTGCCGTGAGATGCACAAAAATTTTCATAACATGGCAGTAAGTATGCCGGAGGAAGATCCCAAGGCACCCTTACAAAGAATGTAAGCATTCTAGGGCCATCGTATGACAGAAAAGAAACTCATTTCTCAAAAATGCCTCAAGTTGCTCTTGCGAACTGAATGGCAGCTGTAAGAAACTATACCCCCCTCCATGAATGTCTGCAAACTCAAGAATTCATAGGAACTGGGAGATTCTTACAGACCCATCGTTTGTAAGAATCTTTGTAACCGTAGCTTTATATTGTGTTTTTTCTAGTCACAAAGTAAAGCGGTGGAACAGTTGTTAGCACTGTTGCCTCAAAGCTAGAAGGTTCAAGTTTCAAATCCCTGGGCTGGCAGCGGCGGGAACCTTTCTGTGTGGCGTTTGCATATTCTCCCTGTGTTGTGTGGGTTTACTCTGGGAAGGGGGCTCCTGTTTCCTCCCACAATCCAAAGACATGCATGTTAGGTTAATTGAGCCCATTTCCCACTAGTACCTACTTAGCCTGATTCGCCTCGACTTTACTTGGTTTGTATCGTACTTACTCCAGTCGGGTTCCAACCGTGCAGAGTTGAGCTGAAAATGTCAACAGACTGCAGGCCACTGATTGGTCAGGGCGTAACATCATGAGAGTGATGTCTTCACCAGAGTATTCAGCCGCCATTTGCAAAAATTCTTCAGCCAGTGAGTGAGCAAGCATCAATGTAAACACAACAACGATAGAAATGGCTTCACAGAAATCAACACTGTGGTCCAACAGACTTTTCTGTGCCTTTTGGCAGATGAGAGAATCCAGAGGGAACCAGAAGGAGTGACCCAAAATGAATTTACGGCCACCGACCGGCAAGCAATGGGAGGCACACTGGCATCGACCCAACCACGGCATCATTGTTGAAAACCATGATAGAGGATGGTGAATGATGTGATATGTGATATTATGCATGTTATACGTTATTGATCCCAGTTCACTTTGAACAAACAACACTGTTGTCTCCTGTATGCAGACAGTAAGCTAGCTAGTTAGCCATCAATGCTGACTCCATGCTCTGCTTGTATTTTGCGCTTGTGTCAACAAAATCTGATGAAATAAGCTAGTGTTAATCCTGGTTAAAAAATTGTTTTTTTACATGTTGCACTTTTGTGCTGTGCATGTACTTAAGATGTGTGTATTTTCATTCTAGATTCTGATCAGCATCTGCTTTGACACCGGCAACGTAGTATGACACAGCAACATGTTATGACTGGTAATTAAAGTTGCACACCCTGTTGTTTTTAGTAGTGGTGGACAAAGAACTCAAACCCGTTGCTTTTCAAGTAAAAGTACAGATACTGGACTTCCGGTTATGGCTGCCACGTAGGACGGACGTGTCTCGCTCTGCTCTGCTCCTGGAAAAAAAAAATCGGCAAATAACTCTCTCATTTGGGACAGAACGTATCCCAGCATTTGGGCGAGGATATGTCGGCGAAGCCTAAGGCTGGAAAACCAGGAAAAGGAAAAAGCGAGCCGCCGAAACAGTCCAAATTAACGGACTTTCAGGTCTGTGACGCAGCAAACAAAACTCCATATATGGCGGAGGAGGCTGGCAACGGTGCGATATTTGCGGGGAATGGCGCAGATGCGCTGATGGCTGCCATGAGTTCAATGAGAGCGGACTTTTCCTCTAGATTTGATGGGATTATGACAGCGTTGGAAGGAATAAGAAAGGAATTGGGTGACTGTGTAGAACGAACGGCGCAGATGGAGCTCCGTCTCGCTAGTGCTGAAGATGACGTCACCCGTCTTCAATTAAAGGTGCGCACTTTGGAAAAAAAAAATAAATCTCTGGAAGATAATATTTTGGATTTGGAATCTCGGTCGAGACAGAATAATTTGAGGCTGGTGGGTCTTCCAGAGGAATCAGAAGGTCGGGACGTATGTTCCTTTCTGGAAAAGTGGATTCCGGAGGTGCTGGGCAGCGAGGAGTTGCAATCAGCAGTGATTCTGGAAAAAGCACATCGTATTGGCCCACGGAGAGATAAGGGACCGCCGAGGACCTTAATTATGAAGTTTCTTAGCAACAGAGACAGGATGAAGATCTTCAACACTGCACGAGCTAAAAAAGGAGAGATTAAACACCAGGACCAGCAGGTGCGGTTCTACCCAGATTTGGCCACAGGAATCCAGCAATTGAGGAAGCAGTTTGATCCCGTACGTAAGGAGCTGCACAACCTTGGGATTCGTCATGGTGTAATCTATCCTGCGAGACTGCTGACCACGTATGAGGGCAGAACCCACATCTTCAAGACCCCAGAGGAGGCGCAGGAGTTCATCAAGAAGATCAAAGAAGAAGAAGAGACTGGTGGGAGCTAAGCATGAACAAAATATCCATCCATCCATCCATCCATCTTCTACCGCTTTTCCGGAGGTCCGGGTCGCGGAGGCAGCAGTTCAAGCAGAGAAGCCCAGACTTCCCTCTCCCCAGCCACCTGCTCCAGCTCTTCAGAGGGGATACCAAGGCGTTCCCAGACTAGCTGGGAGACATAGTCTCTCCACCGAGTCCTGGGTCTGCCCCGGGGTCTCCTCCCAGTGGGACGTGCCTGAAACACCTCAAGTGGGAGACGTCCAGGAGGCATCCTAATCAGATGCCCATACCACCTCAACTGACTCCTTTCAATGTGGAGGAGCAGCGGTTCAACTCTGAGCCTCTCCCGGATGACTGAGCTCCTCACCCTATCTCTGAGGGTGAGTCCAGCAATCTTACGGAGAAAGCTCATTTCAGCCGCTTGTATCCGCGATCTCGTTCTTTCGGTCATTACCCAAAGCTCGTGACCATAGGTGAGAGTAGGAACGTAGATTGACTGGTAAATCGACAGCTTTGCCTTAGAACTAAGCTCCCTCTTCACAACAACAGACCGGTACAACGTCCGCATCACTGCAGATGCTGCTCCAATCCGTCTGTCGATCTCTCGCTCCATTTTCCCCTCACTCGTGAACAAGACCCCAAGATACTTAAACTCCTCCACTTGGGGCAGGAGCCTGTCCCCAACCCGGAGAGGACAATCCACCTTTTTCCGGCTGAGGACCATGGACTCGGACTTGGAGGTGCTGATTCTCATCCCAGCCGCTTCACACTCAGCGGCAAACCGTCCCAGCAAGAGCTGTAGGTCATTGCTGGATGAAGCCAACAGGACAACATCATCTGCAAACAACAGAGATGAGATCCTGTGGTCACCAAGCATGACACCTTCCATTCCCTGGCTGCGCCTAGAAATCCTGTCCATAAAAATTATGAACAGGACCGGTGACAAAGGGCAGCCCTGGCGGAATCCAACTCTCACTGGGAATGACTCCGACCGAGTGTTGGCAATACGAACTAAACTCTCACAACGGTCGTACAGAGACCGAATAGCTCGTAACAACAAGCCCGATACCCCATACTCCCGAAGCACCCCCCACAAAAATCCACGAGGGACGCGGTCAAATGCCTTCTCCAAGTCCACAAAACACATGTAAACTGGTTGGGCAAACTCCCACGAACCCTCACGAATTCTCGAGAGGGTAAAGAGCTGGTCCGATGTGCCACGGCCAGGACGAAAACCACATTGCTCCTCCTGAATCCGAGGTTCGACCAACGGCCGGACTCTCCTCTCCAGTACCTTGGCATAGACCTTCCCAGGGAGGCTGAGGAGTGTGATCCCTCTAAAGTTGGAGCACACCCTCCGGTCCCCTTTTTTGAAGAGAGGAACCACCACCCCGGTTTGCCATGCCAAAGGCACTGCCCCCGACCTCCACGCAATGTTGCAGAGGCGTGTCAACCATGACAACCCAACAACATCCAGGGCCTTGAGGTACTCGGGGCGAATCTCGTCCACCCCCGGGGCCCGGCCACCAAGGAGATTTTTAACCACCTTGGCGACCTCAGCCCCTGTGATAGGCGAGTCATCCCCCTTGTCCCCAAACCCTGCTTCCTCTGTGGAAGGCGTATCAGTGGGATTGAGGAGATCCTCGAAGTATTCCTTCCACCGCCCGACGATATCCCCAGTTGAAGTCAACAGTGTCCCATCCGCACCATACACAGTGTGGACGGGGAGCTGCTTTCCCCTCCCGAGCCGCCGAACAGTTTGCCAGAATCTCTTTGAAGCCAACCGAAAGTCTTGTTCCATGGCCTCACCGAACTCCTCCCATACCCGGGTTTTTGCTTCAGCAACCACCCGAGCTGCACTCCGCTTGGCCTGCCGGTACACCTCAGCTGCTTCGGGAGTCCCACAAGCCAACCAAGCTTGATAGGACTCCTTCTTCAGCTTAATGGCCCCCCTCACCACTGGTGTCCACCACTTGGTTCGGGGGTTGCCACCACGAGATGCACCGACCACCTTGCGGCCGCAGCTCTGGGCCGCCGCTTCAACAACAGAGGTGGAGAACATGGCCCATTCAGACTCCATGTCTCCAGACTCCCTCGGAATGTGGTTGAAGTTCTTCCGGAGGTGGGAGTTGAAGACCTCCCGGACAGGGGCCTCAGCCAGACGCTCCCAGCACACCCTCACTATACGTTTGGGTCTACCAGGTCTGAATGGCTTCCTCCCCTGCCATCGGATCCAACTCACCACCTGGTGGTGATCAGTTGACAGCTCTGCACCTCTCTTTACTCGGGTGTCCAAGACATACGGTCGCAGGTCTGATGATACGATAACAAAATCGATCATCGACCTGCGGCCTAGGGTGTCCTGGTGCCAGGTGCACATATGGACACCCTTATGCTTGAACATGGTGTTCGTTATGGACAGACTGTGGTTAGCACAGAAGTCCAATAACTGAACACCACTCGGGTTCAGATCGGGCAGGCCGTTCCTCCCAATCACCCCCCTCCAGGTTTCACTGTCGTTGCCCACGTGCGCATTGAAGTCCCCCAGTAGGACAATGGAGTCTCCAGGAGGAGCACCCTCCAGCACCCCAGTCACAGACTCCAAAAAGGGTGGGTACTCTGAAACATCATTTGGTGCATAGGCACAAATGATGGTCAGGACCCGTTTCCCAACCCGAAGGCGCAGGGAAGCAACCCTTTCGTCCACCGGGGAAAACTCCAATATAGAGGCAGCAAGGTGGGGCGATACAAGAATACCTACCCCTGCTCGTCGCCTCTCGCCTGGGGCAACTCCAGAAAAGGCCAAGCTCCAGCCCCTCTCCAGGAGACTGGTTCCGGAACCGGAGCTGTGTGTTGAGGTGAGGCCGACTATATCTAGCCGGTATCGCTCAATCTCGTACACCAGCTCAGGCTCCTTCCCCACCAGAGAGGTGACATTCCACGTACCAAAAGCCAGTTTAGAAAGCTTGGGATCAGTCCGCCAAGGTCTCCGCCTTTGACTGCCACCTAATCCACATAGCACCGGACTTCCATGATCCCTCCTGCAGGTGGTGAACCTACTGGAGGGCGGACCCATGTAACTCCTTCGGGCTGAGCCCGGCCGGGTCCCATGGGTGGAAACCTGGCCACCAGACGCTAGCCTTCGAGCCCCTCCCCCAGGCCTGGCTCCAGGGTGGGGCCCCGGTAACCCCATACCGGGCGGGGTACACTGAATCCTTGATATACAATTTATCATGAGAGTCTGTTGGATCGTTCTTAGTCTGGCCCTTCACCCAGGACCAGTTTGTCTTGGGAGACCCTATCAGAGGCAAATTGCCCCGGACAACATAGCTCCTGGGATCACTGGGGCACGCAAACCCCCCCACCACGATAAGGTGACGATCCATGAGGGGGTGAACAAAATATAAGGTAGAATAATTAAGCATTTGCACAGGTATCTGACTGACTTGAAGTAAATAGTAAGTTTACAAAATATAGATTGTATTATATATTAAAAAAACAAAACAAAAACAAAACAAACAAACAAAAAAAAAAACTATGATGTACAAAGTTGTTAAAAATTTTGGAGTTAAGTTGGAAAACTACAGAGGAGAGTTAATGTTACGTCATTAAAAGCAGTAGAGTTAGGGTGATTGGGAGGATGAAGAAGGAGTGGCTTAGGCTGTTCCCCGTGGGTGTGGAACGGTCGATGGCTATATCGGGAGACAGAATTTTTCTTTTGATTTTGGGGGGTTTGCCACAAGTGTGGGAAGGGGAAATTTGTTTGTGTGTAGTTTGTAGGATGAATGTTCAACCACTCATGTTTTTGCTTCTCTGTATGAGCATGTTTACACTGCAAGGTAATCCCAAACTCTCTATTGATCATGGACCAAAGTGTTAATCTTAATTTAACTTCATGGAATTGCAGAGGTCTACAGAATTTAAAAAAACTTAAACAAGTTATGAATAAAATAAAGGACATGGGTTCAAGAATTGTGTTTTTACAAGAAACTCATCTGATAGAGGAGGATGTTAAAAGAATTAGGAGTAGATGGCAGGGAAGTGTATTCACCTCTTCATTTTCATCCCGAGCCAGGGGAGTTATGACTCTCATACATAAATCAGTTCCTTTTCAAGTGAAAAATGTAATTGGAGACAAATTTGGAAGATATGTAATCATTCAAGGTTCTTTGCTATTAGAAAATATAAATCTTGTGAACTTATATGGTCCCAATATAGATGATCAGAAGTTCTTTGCTAATTTATTTCTCATCTTATCATCACTTACAGGGCAACATATAATAGCAGGGGATTTTAATTGTACATTGAATCCAGGTGTGGATAGATCAACAGGACTGGATTGTACGCACATTGGATGTAGGATGACTATTAATCATTTTATGAAAGAATTGAGATTGTTAGATATATGGAGAGAAATGAAACCACAAGTTAAAGCCTATTCTTGTTATTCCAGTACCTACAAGACATTCTCACGTATTGATTATTTTTTGATTTCCACAGAATTAAGGTCCAAGATTCAAAACTGCTTTTATGATAACATCGTGATCTCTGATCATGCACCCTGTTGTCTAATATATGTAGATAAAAAATTGACAAAGGAATCAGGTAGATGGCAATTTCAGCATAAATGGCTTCAGGATGAGGAATTTGTCAAGTATATAGAAAAACAGATAGACGAGTTCTTTGACATCAATACTACACAAACATCAGCATGTGTAAAGTGGGAGGCTTTCAAAGCTTTTATTAGGGGACATATTATTAGTTATACAGGATCAAAATCTAAGAAGACTCGAGAGGAGAGAGCTAAATTGGAACATAAAATAAAAAGTCTTCAGGAAAAAGTGTATGCAGGAAGTGACCCAAGGTTGGAGAATGAATTACTGATTTTGAGAGCTGAATACGACAAAAAATCAGCGAATAGAGCTGCCTCGAGTCTTCTAAGATTGAAACAATCTTTTTATGAACAAGGTGAAAAATCAGGAAAATTATTAGCATGGCAGATTAAACAATTGGAAATTAAAACACCAATTACCAGTATTATAAGTAATGGACAGGTAGTTATAGATCCTTTAGAAATTAATAGAGCCTTTAGAGATTACTATGAAAAATTATATGATACTAAAAATGAACCTGATTTAACAAAACTAAATGGGTTTTTGAACGAACTATCTATACCGTGTATTCCAAATGAAAACAGGGAGATATTGGAGTCTAAAATTAGTCAAGAAGAAGTTGGGCTAGCCATTGATAATATGAAATCAGGAAAAAGTGCAGGACCAGATGGTCTTCCAGTTGACCTTTATAAAAAATTTAAGAATAAATTAATAAAACCTTTTTTGGAAATGGTTTTAGAAGCATTTCAAAATAATAATTTACCATCATACATAAATAATGCCTTAATTATACTGCTGCCAAAACCAGGTAAGCCCTCTAATAAATGTGAAAATATGAGACCAATAAGCCTATTAAACGCTGACCTTAAGATAATCTGTAAAATTTTAGCAAGACGAATACAAGAAATTTTACCAAATATTATTAATCGAGATCAGAATGGCTTTATAAAGGGTAGACAAGGCTTCCATAATGTAAGAAGACTATTTAATATTATTTATTTTAATAAAGAAGCACCGGATACAGCTCTCCTATCATTGGACGCCGAAAAGGCCTTTGATAGAGTTGAATGGCCCTTTCTTTTTGAAGTCCTACAAAGGTTTGGACTTGGAAATAATTTCATAAAATGGGTTCAAATAATATACAATAATGCTACAGCAGAAATCCTAACAAATAACAATATTTCAAAACCAATAAAAATCAATAGAGGATGTCGACAAGGCTGTCCACTTTCACCTTTACTGTTTACTATGGCAATTGAACCTTTAGCGATAGCGATACGTTTACATTCACAAATATATGGAATTAAAGTTGGACCAACAGAACATAAAATCTCCCTGTACGCCGATGATATAATTTTGTTTATGTCGAATCTAAAAAAATCAATTCCAACCTTGTTGAATTTAATAAAGAATTTTGGGGAAATATCAGGATATAAAATAAATAAAACTAAATCTTCAATATTAATGCTAAATGAGACCCAGAGAAATTACCCAGCCCCTGAGGTAAATCAATTCAATGTTGTAAATCAGTTTAAATATTTAGGAATCCAAATTATGCCTAAGCTAGAATCAGTCGCCAGCGTCAACTATGAAGCCTTAATGTCAGATATCAATGAGTTAACTCAGAGATGGATGTCACTACCAATGTCGATGATCGGGAGAATCAATATACTTAAAAGTAATATTTTACCTAAAATACTTTATTTATTTCAATACATTCCCTTATCACCACCTTTAGATCTATTCTCAAGAATAAAAAAAAAGTTAGTGGAATTTATATGGAACAACAGGAGGGCTAGATTACGTTTGTCTTTATTATATTTACCATTTGATCGTGGAGGTCTGAAATGTCCAAATTTTATGTTGTATTATTGGTCGGCACAACTGAGGTCTATGACATATTATTTTTCATCAAATGATCTCCCTCACTGGACTGAAATGGAATCATACAATTTACCTTTACCTCTTCCCATATTCATATACTCAGATTCGGCAAAAAAATTACAAAAACAAGTTAAAAATCCATTTGTAAAGCATATGATCAAAATATGGTGTGAAGCTAAAAACTATTTAAAAGAACCACAGTTATTGTCACAATTTAGTCCAATATGGGGTAATCAATATTTTAAACCAGGGAGAGCGGACGCTGTATTTAAAGTATGGAATTTAAAAGGGATACAAAAGATTCAGGATTTATATTTGCCATGTGCAGACAACATAATGTCTTTTGAAGAGCTGAGGATCAAATTTAATCTCAATAGAACACATTTTTTTAAATATCTTCAACTTAGAAACTTTATTCGATCAAATCAAAATAAAGCTCTCACTCGACCTATTTATTCATCCTTGGAAAAAATGATGATGAAAGATAGTAAAAGAAAGGGTATTATTTCAGAGTTTTATAACTCATTGACACTATCTTCAAGTGAAAATTCACTGAAAAGATTAAACTACTGGAAAGAAGATCTGCAAATTGAAATTTCAGAGGAACAATGGGAATTGGCTTGTACAGAAGCTCAAACCAAGTCAATAAATGCACGCCTTAAATTGATACATTTCAAATGGTTAATGCGGATGTATGTTACACCAGAGGAGTTAAATAGATATAACAAAAATATATCAGATACATGCACAAAATGCATGGAAAGTAAAGGAACCCTATTTCATTGTTTATGGGAATGTAGATTAATAAGAATGTTTTGGGAAGAGGTGAGGGTAACAATTGAAAAAATAATCTCAAAACAAATCATACTGAATCCTAAACTGTTTTTGTTGGGTCTGTACCCAGAAAAGCATAATTTTAATAAAAGTGAAAGAACATTCATAGACCTCAGTTTGCTTAATGCCAAAAAATGTATTGCACTATTATGGAAAAAGACTCATAGACCAGATGTGACTCAGTGGTTAAGACAGATGTTAACAAACCTTCCATTAGAAAGAATAACATATATACTGAAATCAAAGGAAATTGTGTTTGAGAATATATGGAGACCTTTTATTGATTATGTAAAAAATTTAAACATAACTCTTGAAGAAGAAGGTGAATGATGTGTGTGGACCTTGTAAATTCCAAACTGGTGAACATAATATGTATACTTATGTATTGGATTGTCTAGACTAAACAGAGGAGCATTGTTGAAGACTTGATTTTATTGGTGGTTGTTGGTGTTTTTAGTGCATTTTTTTTTTGTAGTACTTTAGTGTTAGTGTTTGATTGTTTGTATCATGTTTGTTAAAAAAAAAAAGGTTCAATAAAGATATTGTGGAAAAAAAAAAGTACAGATACTGTAAAGTACCAAAACTAAAGTAGCACAATTTCCACTTAAGTAAAAATATTAAGGAAAGCAAGTAGAAAGGTAGTATTCATGTCTGAAACAGGTAGCCCAATCAGGCTATACAGGCCCAAATATATGCTGTGTTTGAAAGTGGAATACAGAGGTGTAACCTATATGTAGGCAATCACACATGTTAGACTTTGACAAATATGAAAGGGCCTGAACTGAGATTTATTTGATTGTGTGAATATTAATTAAAGAATAGCTGAAAATGAATGTGGCATCCAATATAGCCACTGTTTAACAACCGCTTGTTTATTTTATTTTATTTTATTTTATTTTATTTTTTGTCAGATCACTTATGTAGCTTTGACCTTGAGCTCCCATCTATAAAATCATTCTTTGCTGAAGAAAAAAATGTTTCAACTCAAAAGTCTGGTCATGAACTGCTTCTATCATCCAAGGACCAGGGCTGTAACACTATCCATAGGCCATACAGTGGAAGTTAATCCCTTCTCCAGGACTTAGTCATTCTCCCTTTTCTGCTCTTTGGCAAAGGAACGTTTCAGATCGACAGATTTATGGTTGATATAATCCATACATGGGAGTCAAGATTCTCCAGTACACAACCAGACAGTTTCACAGTGCCATGTGGTGGACGAATCAGGAATATTTATTTTTTTTTCTCTTTGCAGTGGATTTTATGCATTATGAACAAATAAATTAATTCATATTTTTTCTCTCAAGATAGTATCCGCTACTGAAGACATGGTTGAACTCTTGAGATGGACAATGTGGTTTCAAATGCTTTAATTGATATGATTTGATATGTGTTGCTTTATTTTCAGGAAGAAATTCATTTTTGCATGCTTACTATCAAAAATTAATTACAGTTACAATGTAGAGACATTGTATGTTCCTTTATTATTGAGTAGAATATCTTAGTCACGAAAGTTGAAGGAATTTATGCTTTATTCAGCATACATACTTTTAGGAGGATTTCACTCTTCATATCAAATGTCTCTATCTCTGCTCTGTGGGAGACCCCCACCTCAGAAATTTTAACTAACCAATGGGCTCCCAAATCTATCTTCATTGCCTTTTTAGTCAGTTTATGACTTCTGCCAAATAAAGAAGCTCAAATGTAATTGTTTCAGCTCAGTTCCATGAAATACAGTGAGATTCCGCCACACCTAGGAAAAAAACTATCCTTTGTTCCAGTTTTGGGGTGGTGGTCAAGCTTTAAGGAGCCTTCTCTGCTCTCCCATTTTTTTCTATCTTCCAAGTAAGACCCAGAGCCTGTCATGCTCTGTGAAAATTATTCTTCTTTTCTTTAAAGTTCACTTTTCCCTTATTTTAATCCTTTCCTTTAAATCACCATGCAAGAAGATTTTGTTTGATTTTTTCTAAGCTTAAACCAACTCATTTAAACCACCAACACTGGAAGAAACTGAATTGTGATGTGTTTTTGCCTCAGTTTGAATTTCTGATGGGACTTTGTACAATAAACCAATTCTTTCTTCAGTGCATAAGAGAAGACCACAGCCAGCCTGCTGAAGAACCAGCCTTTGTGATCTCGAGAGTAGGCCATAACCATGGTAAGGAGCCTGTCTGCCAGGCTTCCAACAGAACCCACGCTGGTCCAGTTGAAACAGAATCCAGTGGACCACCTGCTACCTACTGGGATGAACTGATTCTGCTTGGCTGATGGTCTGTTGTTTAATTTCAACTTAATTTTTCAGAAAATTGCTAGTATAAGTTCTTTAAACCTAATTTCATGCAAACCCCCATCAGAATTTCAAAATGCATTTTGTCCTTTCATTAATTTACGTTCTTTTTCAGAGTAACACAAATTTTCCATTTTTCTAGATAGTTTACTCATCATTTTCTTCATAAAATTGCATCTACTTTTCTTAACCAATGTCATTTTATGGTTTTCCAATTTCCAGTACGCTGACAAATTAAACTACAGTATATTTGGTTCCACAAATGCTTGATTCACAAGTAACTTAGTAATAGTCTATAATGCCCATAGTACATGTTGAATTCTCTTTTTAAAGTTATCCAAATGTGTTAACTTATTCTGACATTTCTTATTAAACTATTGAAAGACATATGAGAGTTATTGTTTGATTTTATGTCCATCTTCTTGATTATCAACAGACAAGAACTAACAAGTTTTTTTTTTTTTTTTTTAGACTGATTCATAATTTGTACAAATGAAGAACTGTTAATAAATTGTCCATTATCTGGAATGGTGCCCATATGATGATATGTTTGTGTAAGGAAAGGAAATTTCCATCCCTACTCATATTCATATTTACATTAATACTTGTACCAACAATAAAACACCTATAAAACCCATAAATCCGCTACACTTATGACATGATTTGGTATTTAGACCCAGAAGCAGACTACGGACTCAGTTAGAAATTGGAGCAATGGTTTATTGTGAAAAAGTGACGTGAGGTGTGTGGAGAGTCTGACAACCCTGCGGGGAGAAAAGAAGAGAGGGATGAGGAACTGTGACACAGAAAATGGCACAGACAAAATGAATTTTGGCCTTACGGGTCAGAGAGCTGCAGGCTGTGAAACCGCCGTCGTTCCTCGTTCCCTTCCCAGCTGTCGTGACGGGTGAGTGTGTGAATGTGTGAAATCCTGGTGCCGATATTTACAGTGAACGGCTGAGACTCTCCTGAATTGAGGGAGTAAAAGAGAGATCACTGCACAGTTCATTAATGTCCACTTACAGGTGTTGAGCTGGTGACAGGAGCTCCCTTCCGACTGAAGGACTAAATCCTGGGTCCGCCGGACGACAGGCGATCCGGAGGAAGAAGCCTAAGTCTGGCAAAAGGATGATCCACCTGTGCTCAGGTAAGTGGTGGATAATGAGGAAGCAGGCAGATAGAAGTTTAATCTTACGGCTTCCCATGTTGGAGGAAAGGCTGAGTCAGGATTGAGGAGCTGTCAGCTGTTGCATGTTTAGTCGGCGTCCCTGTGAAATAGTGAGGCTCTGCTCCCTATTTAAAGGCTGCACAAATGAGAAGCAGCTGGTGAACCTGCAGCAGCTGTTAATTAGGGAAGCAGAGACAACAGAGTGCAGCCAGGATCATGACAACTTATTTGCGTGATCTTTTATGAGTTAAATTCACAATAGTGTATCTTGCACTTTGGAGAATGGGAGTTGTTCAGTCATCATTATAATTTAGTTTGTATGTGTACTTTATAGTCTATCGTCAATAAACTCATGCAGTACTATAACAGGAGACATTTACAAATATTTGAGACCCATTATAGTTCATCCTTTTATAAAATCATTCTTTGCTGAAGAAAAAATGTTTCAACTCAAAAGTCTGGTCATGAACTGCTTCTATCATCCAAGGACCAGGGCTGTAACACTATCCATAGGCCATACAGTGGAAGTTAATCCCTTCTCCAGGACTTAGTCATTCTCCCTTCTCTGCTCTTTGGCAAAGGAACGTTTCAGATCGACAGATTTATGGTTGATATAATCCATACATGGGAGTCAAGATTCTCCAGTACACACCCAGACAGTTTCACAGTGCCATGTGGTGGACGAATCAGGAATATTTATTTTTTTTCTCTTTGCAGTGGATTTTATGCATTATGAACAAATAAATTAATTCATATTTTTTCTCTCAAGATAGTATCCGCTACTGAAGACATGGTTGAACTCTTGAGATGGACAATGTGGTTTCAAATGCTTTAATTGATATGATTTGATATGTGTTGCTTTATTTTCAGGAAGAAATTCATTTTTGCATGCTTACTATCAAAAATTAATTACAGTTACAATGTAGAGACATTGTATGTTCCTTTATTATTGAGTAGAATATCTTAGTCACGAAAGTTGAAGGAATTTATGCTTTATTCAGCATACATACTTTTAGGAGGATTTCACTCTTCATATCAAATGTCTCTATCTCTGCTCTGTGGGAGACCCCCACCTCAGAAATTTTAACTGACCAATGGGCTCCCAAATCTATCTTCATTGCCTTTTTAGTCAGTTTATGACTTCTGCCAAATAAAGAAGCTCAAATGTAATTGTTTCAGCTCAGTTCCATGAAATACAGTGAGATTCCGCCACACCTAGGAAAAAAAACTATCCTTTGTTCCAGTTTTGGGGTGGTGGTCAAGCTTTAAGGAGCCTTCTCTGCTCTCCCATTTTTTTCTATCTTCCAAGTAAGGCCCAGAGCCTGTCATGCTCTGTGAAAATTATTCTTCTTTTCTTTAAAGTTCACTTTTCCCTTATTTTAATCCTTTCCTTTAAATCACCATGCAAGAAGATTTTGTTTGATTTTTTCTAAGCTTAAACCAACTCATTTAAACCACCAACACTGGAAGAAACTGAATTGTGATGTGTTTTTGCCTCAGTTTGAATTTCTGATGGGACTTTGTACAATAAACCAATTCTTTCTTCAGTGCATAAGAGAAGACCACAGCCAGCCTGCTGAAGAACCAGCCTTTGTGATCTCGAGAGTAGGCCATAACCATGGTAAGGAGCCTGTCTGCCAGGCTTCCAACAGAACCCACGCTGGTCCAGTTGAAACAGAATCCAGTGGACCACCTGCTACCTACTGGGATGAACTGATTCTGCTTGGCTGATGGTCTGTTGTTTAATTTCAACTTAATTTTTCAGAAAATTGCTAGTATAAGTTCTTTAAACTTAATTTCATGCAAACCCCCATCAGAATTTCAAAATGCATTTTGTCCTTTCATTAATTTACGTTCTTTTTCAGAGTAACACAAATTTTCCATTTTTCTAGATAGTTTACTCATCATTTTCTTCATAAAATTGCATCTACTTTTCTTAACCAATGTCATTTTATGGTTTTCCAATTTCCAGTACACTGACAAATTAAACTACAGTATATTTGGTTCCACAAATGCTTGATTCACAAGTAACTTAGTAATAGTCTATAATGCCCATAGTACATGTTGAATTCTCTTTTTAAAGTTATCCAAATGTGTTAACTTATTCTGACATTTCTTATTAAACTATTGAAAGACATATGAGAGTTATTGTTTGATTTTATGTCCATCTTCTTGATTATCAGCAGACAAGAACTAACAAGTTTTTTTTTTTTTTAGACTGATTCATAATTTGTACAAATGAAGAACTGTTAATAAATTGTCCATTATCTGGAATGGTGCCCATATGATGATATGTTTGTGTAAGGAAAGGAAATTTCCATCCCTACTCATATTCATATTTACATTAATACTTGTACCAACAATAAAACACCTATAAAACCCATAAATCCGCTACACTTATGACATGATTTGGTATTTAGACCCAGAAGCAGACTACGGACTCAGTTAGAAATTGGAACAATGATTTATTGTGAAAAAGTGACGTGAGGTGTGTGGAGAGTCTGACAACCCTGCGGGGAGAAAAGAAGAGAGGGATGAGGAACTGTGACACAGAAAATGGCACAGACAAAATGAATTTTGGCCTTACGGGTCAGAGAGCTGCAGGCTGTGAAACCGCCGTCGTTCCTCATTCCCTTCCCGGCTGTCGTGACGGGTGAGTGTGTGAATGTGTGAAATCCTGGTGCCGATATTTACAGTGAACGGCTGAGACTCTCCTGAATTGAGGGAGTAAAAGAGAGATCACTGCACAGTTCATTAATGTCCACTTACAGGTGTTGAGCTGGTGACAGGAGCTCCCTTCCGACTGAAGGACTGAATCCTGGGTCCGCCGGACGACAGGCGATCCGGAGGAAGAAGCCTAAGTCTGGCAAAAGGATGATCCACCTGTGCTCAGGTAAGTGGTGGATAATGAGGAAGCAGGCAGATAGAAGTTTAATCTTACGGCTTCCCATGTTGGAGGAAAGGCTGAGTCAGGATTGAGGAGCTGTCAGCTGTTGCATGTTTAGTCGGCGTCCCCGTGAAATAGTGAGGCTCTGCTCCCTATTTAAAGGCTGCACAAATGAGAAGCAGCTGGTGAACCTGCAGCAGCTGTTAATTAGGGAAGCAGAGACAACAGAGTGCAGCCAGGATCATGACAACTTATTTGCGTGATCTTTTATGAGTTAAATTCACAATAGTGTATCTTGCACTTTGGAGAATGGGAGTTGTTCAGTCATCATTATAATTTAGTTTGTATGTGTACTTTATAGTCTATCGTCAATAAACTCATGCAGTACTATAACAGGAGACATTTACAAATATTTGAGACCCATTATAGTTCATCCTTTTATATTTTAGCAATATTATAAGTAGAAAGCACTGTCCACACTTCTTGTGGCCAGGGCATGAAGAGACACAGAGCGGTGGTTAAACTTTTATTGATAAAAATTACATATTTTGACTGAGCGACTCCATTCTCGGGGACGCGCACCCTTGTAACCTCAGCAAAGCATGTAAAAAACCTGAGGTTAGTCTGACGAATGGTTCAAGAGATACACGTGGAACAGTCACACAGATAGACACACATGCACACACACCGGGGGGCGGCGGTGGCACAGGTGTAGTGTGACCAACTACTGATTGGAGGGTCATAGATTCGATTCCCGCTCTGTCTGCTGTCCGCTTGTCGAAGTGTCCTTGAGCAAGACATTGAACCCCCAGTTGCTCCTGGTGGCCTGGTTAGCGGCTGTGTGTATGGCAGCTCTGCCGCCATCAGTGTGTAAATGTGTGTGTGAATGGGTGGATGGCAGGATCTGTAAAGCGCTTTGGTCATCCTAGATGAGAAGAAAAGTGCTATATAAGTGAACGCCATTTACCATTTATACACACACAGAGATGCTACATTTATAGTTAAAATACTAGATTCCATTCAACTGAATGCATTAACTAATTCTGATTGCTGAGGCTACAGTAACAAATGATTTTAAACATAATCCAGTGTAAAATCTATTTTACTGAAGTGCAGCTACATGAAAATTGTGGTTAAATACAACAATGAAGTACTTTTTTGTCACATTCCACCACTGGCTTTTAGCAACAAGTGTATTTCCAAAATATATGTTTTAAACTTGGTTTGATTAACCACCACCCATTTCTGTCTTTTTTCTTGGCAAGAGGAAAACGATCCACCCCAACCAGACCTTACCTGACTATTTACAGAGATGTAGGCTGAAGATCTGCTGAACTGGGACCAGTGTGAGCGGCACATCCAGTTGCTTCTCAGTGTGGCAAGAGAGCATAAAACTACTTTGTGAAGAGAGGAGATGGCTCAGAATGCTGCCTTCAATCAAGCATTCCTTGGTGTGCTGGGCCACCTTATGAAGGAGATGAGTGGCCAGCGTCTGTGACCCATTTTCAGTTTTTTTTTTTTTGTTTTGTTTTTTACAGTTTAGAGTTTGAATTTTGCACATTCTAAATCTGGATTTTGCTGCTGATTGTAATAAACAATTTAGTGAGTTATGTGTTTGCATCATGATTTTCTGTTTTGTCTGTTAAGACACTGGTGGGAAAAGCGTCAACAGTACAAACAATCTATCAGTGACATTGAAAATAATGGCTCATTTTTAAGAAAAAGTAACCAAAAACATTTTTTTTAATTTACTGAAGACTGTATTGTTTGATGTGCCAGTGCAGAAAACACTGCACACTTTAGTGATAGTACCAGTATATCAAGGAATTCTGTGTCATATTAGCATCTGCATTTTTTTTTTTTTTTTTGAATGGATGAATGAATCTTTATTTCGGATTAGATTAGGCTAAAAGATTAAAAGAAAGGAACAGAATAATATAACAAGGGGAAAAAAATCCAACAAGGTCAAATTAAACAATAATTCCTCGGATTATACAATTCAACATAAGTTAAATGAAATGGGTGATGGCTGAAGCCGCAGCTTATATTGCCCACCCATGTTCCATCTAAGAATTAAAAAAAAAAAAAAAAAAGTGATTACAAATCAGAACAAAACTAAGACAAAATGTGACAAAACAAAACTAAGCAACAACACAACACAGACTGGATATGATAATCCTTATGTGATTTTACATGTCGTTTTGTATATATGTTTAGAGTATTTCTTCCTTTAGTTTTTTTTTTTTTAAATTGTCCAGGCATTGTACATGATTTTAATTCAGGTCCAAAAGCGTTCCACAGTCACAATCTGACTCCTTGTGTCATGGTCTGAGCGCCGATGTCGTCCGCGCTCGGGCCATGCTTCATCTCTGCCAGGTTTGACAGCAGGGTTACATTCTGGCTCCCCGAGCTCTTATTGTGACAGCGCTTGGAGGAGCTTCCTGCTGTCAAACTCTAACAGCTGTGCTGCATTTGCGGCTCATCAGCAGCCCGGCATTTAAGCAGGTGCTGAAGAGCAGTACAATGCAGCAGTCTCGTCGATGATCCCTCATCAGACGTTGAGCGAGCATTCGTCGTCTCAGACATCAATATTCCTTAATGATTCCATATCTACGATCATCCCTCGTCCTTATCCTGAATCGTAAGTGAGCTTGATCAGCCTTGCGGTCTCTGTATCTAGTGTAGTGTGTTTTAGCCCGTCGTGGCTCATTACTTTCTGTTACTTTGTGTTATCTTCTGTTCATAATAAACATCATGCAAACCTCACTGGCGACTTTTGGTGTTTTATGGTGGCCCGCGAGGGCCACCGCTTGACACCTTGCACTGAGACACAGTGTTGCTTGGTGGTAGTTCTCACTGAAGGTTTTTGAAATATACATGTGTTCTCTGAAATGATATTGTTTCTCCCTTATTTGGAACAACTTTTGGATATTTGCGGGCAGTGATAGATTCTTCACTTTAAACATTATTACTGCAGTTTTAAAATCAACCAGATCTTTCAACTTGAGAGCTTTTAATTTAAGAACAAGTGGGTTTGTTGGTTCCCTGTAAGCATAGCTCTCTTCTGAAGCATAAAGACAGGATACTGTATATGTTTGTTTTATATGTATTTCCCCATACTTCAGTACAATATGTCATGTATGGGAATATTAATGAATGATACAAAGTATATAGTGTGGGTTGATTCAGCAAATATTTCACTCTGTGTAGTATTGCAATTGATTTGGATATTTTGCCTTTAATATAATTAATATGTGACTTCCAACACAATTTCCATCCATCCATCCATTCATCTTCTACCACTTTTCCGGAGGTCCGGGTCGCGGAGACAGCAGTTCAAGCAGAGAAGCCCAGACTTCCCTCTCCCCAGCCACCTGCTTCAGCTCTTCAGAGAGGATACCAAGGTGTTCCCAGACCAGCTGCGAGACATAGTCTCTCCACCGAGTCCTGGGTCTGCCCCGGGGTCGCCTCCCAGTGGGACGTGCCTGAAACACCTCAAGTGGGATGCGTCCAGGAGGCATCCTAATCAGATGCCCATACAACCTCAACTGACTCCTTTCAATGTGGAGGAGCAGCGGTTCTACTCTGAGCCTCTCCCGGATGACTGAGCTCCTCACCCTATCTCTGAGGGTGAGTCCAGCAATCCTACAGAGAAAGCTCATTTCAGCCACTTGTATCCGCCATCTTGTTCTTTCGGTCATTACCCAAAGCTCGTGACCATAGGTGAGAGTAGGAACGTAGATTGACTGGTAAATCGACAGCTTTGCCTTAAAACTAAGCTCCCTCTTCACCACAACAGACCGGTACAACATCCGCATCACTGCAGATGCTGCTCCAATTCGTCTGTCAATCTCTCGCTCCAGTTTCCCCTCATTCGTGAACAAGACCCCAAGATACTTAAACTCCTCCACTTGGGGCAGGAGCCTGTCCCCAACCCAGAGAGGACAATCCACCTTTTTCCGGCTGAGGACCATGGACCCGGATTTGGAGGTGCTGATTCTCATCCCAGCCGCTTCTCACTCAGCGGCAAACCGTCCCAGCAAGAGCTGTAGGTCATTGCTGGATGAAGCCAACAGGACAACGTCATCTGCAAACAACAGAGATGAGATCCTGTGGTCACCAAGCATGACACACTCCATTCCCTGGCTGCGCCTAGAAATCCTGTCCATAAAAATTATGAACAGGATCGGTGACAAAGGGCAGCCCTGGCGGAGTCCAACTCTCACTGGGAATGAGTCCGACCGAGTGTTGGCAATACGAACCAAACTCTCACAACAGTCGTACAGAGACCGAATAGCTCGTAACAACAAGCCCAATACCCCATACTCCCGAAGCACCCCCCACAAAAAACCACGAGGGACGCGGTCAAATGCCTTCTCCAAGTCCACAAAACACATGTAAACTGGTTGGGCAAACTCCCACGAACCCTCAAGAAATCTCGAGAAGGTAAAGAGCTGGTCCGATGTGCCACAGCCAGGATGAAAACCACATTGCTCCTCCTGAATCCGAGGTTCCACCAACGGCCGGACTCTCCTCTCCAATACGTTGGCATAGACCTTCCCAGGGAGGCTGAGGAGTGTGATCCCTCTAAAGTTGGAGCACACCCTCCGGTCCCCTTTTTTGAAGAGAGGAACCACCACCCCAGTTTGCCATGTCAAAGGCACTGCCCCCGACCTCCACGCAATGTTGCAGAGGCGTGTCAACCATGACAGCCCTACAACATCCATGGCCTTGAGGTACTCAGGGCGAATCTCGTCCACCCCTGGGGCCCGGCCACCAAGGAGATTTTTAACCACCTTGGCGACCTCAGCCCCTGTGATAGGCGAGTCATCCCCCTCGTCCCCAAACCCTGCTTCCTCTGTGGAAGGCGTATCAATGGGATTGAGGAGATCCTCGAAGTATTCCTTCCACCGCCCAACAATATCCCAAGTCGAAGTCAACAGTGTCCCATCCACACCATACACAGTGTGGACAGGGAGCTGCTTTCCCCTCGCCAGAATCTCTTCGAGGCCAACCGAAAGTCTTGTTCCATGGCCTCACCAAACTCCTCCCATACCCGGGTTTTTTCTTCAGCAACCACCCGAGTTGCACTCCGCTTGGCCTGCCGGTACACCTCAGCTGCTTCGGGAGTCCCACAAGCCAACCAAGCTTGATAGGACTCCTTCTTCAGCTTAGTGGCCCCCCTTACCACTGGTGTCCACCACTTGTTTCGGGGGTTGCCACCATGAGATGCACTGACCACCTTGTGGCCGCAGCTCTGGGCAGCTGCTTCAACAACAGAGGTGGAGAACATGGCCCATTCAGACTCCATGTCTCCAGACTCCCTCGGAATGTGGTTGAAGTTCTTACGGAGGTGGGAGTTGAAGACCTCCCGGACAGGGGCCTCAGCCAGACGTTCCCAGCACACCCTCACTATACGTTTGGGTCTATCAGGTCTGAATGGCTTCCTCCCCTGCCATCGGATTCAACTCACCACCAGGTGGTGATCAGTTGATAGCTCTGCACCTCTCTTTACCCGGGTGTCCAAGACATATGGTCACAGGTCTGATGACATGATAACAAAATCGATCATTGACCTGCGACCTAGGGTGTCCTGGTGCCAGGTGCACATATGGACACCCTTATGCTTGAACATGGTGTCCGTTATGGACAAACTGTGGATAGCACAGAAGTCCAATAACTGAACACCACTCGGGTTCAGATCGGGCAGGCCGTTCCTCCCAATCACCCTCCTCTAGGTTTCACTGTCATTGCCCACATGCGCATTGAAGTCCCCCAGTAGGACAATGGAGTCTCCAAGAGGAGACACAGTCTCAGACTCCAAAAAGGGTGGGTACTCTGAAACATCATTTGGTGCATAGGCACAAATGATGGTCAGGACCTGTTTCCCAACCCGAAGGCGCAGGGAAGCAACCCTTTCGTCCACCGGGGAAAACTTCAATATAGAGGCAGCAAGGTCAGGGGATACAAGAATACCCACCCCTGCTCATCGCCTCTCGCCCAGGGCAACTCCAGAAAAGGCCAAGCTCCAGCCCGTCTCCAGGAGACTGGTTCCAGAACCGGAGCTGTGTGTTGAGGTGAGGCCGACTATATCTAGCCGGTATCTCTCAACCTCGTACACCAGCTCGGGCTCCTTCCCCACCAGAGAGGTGACATTCCACGTACCAAAAGCCAGTTTAGAAAGCTTGGGATCAGTCCGCCAAGGTCTCTGCCTTTGATCGCCACCTAATCCACATAGCACCGGACCCCCATGATCCTTCCTGCAGGTGGTGAGCCCACTGAAGGGCGGACCCATGTAACTCCTTCGGGCTGAGCCGGGCCGGGTCCCATGGGTGGAAACCCGGCCACCAGACGCTAGCTTTCGAGCCCCTCCCCCAGGCCTGGCTCCAGGGTGGGGCCCCCGTAACCCCATACCGGGTGGGGTACACTGAATCCTTGATATAGAATTTATCATGAGAGTCTGGTGGATCGTTCTTAGTCTGGCCCTTCACCCAGGACCAGTTTGTCTTGGGTGACCCTATCAGAGGTAAATTGCCCCGGACAACATAGCTCCTGGGATCACTGGGGCACGCAAACCCCCCCACCACGATAAGGTGACGATCGATGAGGGGGTCCAACACAATTTATTATAAATTATTTCTCCAAGAAATTTAATTTTGGATACCCTTTCAATCTCTACACCATTTATACTGAGTTTAGATACTGAGTTTTTGTGATGGTTGTTAAAAAATATAAATTTTGTCTTACTTAAATTGAGCATTTTTTGTTTGAATCAAACCACAGTTTAAGAGTTCCTAATTCCTTTCCAAATGTACCCAAAAGTTGTTCCAAATTGCTTCCACTGCATAATGAATTAGTGTCATCTGCAAACAATATTAAATCCATTTTTTCCAAAACTTTACATATATCATTTATATACATATTGAATAACAATGGCCCCAAAACTGAACCCTGTGGGACTCCACAAGTAACCTTCAGTAACTGCGAGTTTTTGCTCCCAACACATACATACTGATAGTTGTTCTTTAAGTAACTACACAACCATGACAGTGCTACCCCCCTAATGCTATAATTTTGTTGTGTCTTTAACAATAATTTATTATCCACTGTATCAAATGCTTTTTTAAGATCCAGGAATACCCCAGCTGAATACTCTTTATTTTCTACAGCAGTTAATATTTGTTCTATGAATCCCATTAGAGCAAATGCAGTTGTCCTCTTGTGTCTGAACCCATATTGCTGCTCACACAATAAATTATTCTTCATTATAAAGTTGTCGATTCTCTCACAGAATATTTTTTTGAGTATCTTTGAAAATTGGGGCAATAGTGAAATGGGCCTATAGTTTGAAAATTCTCCTCTGTCACCTGTCTTATATATCGGAATTACTTTGGCTATTGTCATTGCATTGGGAAGTATACCTGTTTTGTATCTGTTATTTCCTAATAATGAGTTAGGGTTTAATGGGATTTAACATTTTAACACAAACTGCTTTACGGTTCATTATTCTGTTGACAGCCTTACACCAAACCAAAAATGAATTCTCAAACTGCTGGATTATTCTTAGACAGCTTTTCCAGTCTTTCAGTATTTAATTTATGTCACTTGTTGGTAACCTTCACAAATAAAACAAATAAAAGTGGAGACGCATCTATAAAAAGAACAAAAGTTTATTGTCAAAATTCCCAGTGCAATACTAAATGAATACGTGTATAGTACATTGTTGATGCTGAGAATATATATTTATACAGTATCTACATGTATATATCTAGTAAATCCATGTATTTCTCCATATGACCTTGTGACTGCATTATTTTAATTGCTTTTAACCCCTTGCACTCTGGTCAGTTTCCCTAAAAATGCCAAAAAATAACGTACCCAAAGTAAATCAAAAGCGGTTCTTCAACCCTTTGCTGCATCTTCATGAGGTTGGTCTCATTTAAAAGAAAACACTTTGAATTTTTTGGCAAAACAGTCATAATCTCTCTAAGTGCTCCTGCCACTGAGTAACAGTCATCTAAACATACTGAACTTGAAGAAAATAAATTTCGCCTGGGTGTTTTTTTGGATACAAATGCTTGCAAATAACACACAGCTTCAGATACTGGCTGGAAAATGCAACAGAAATGTAGAACCAAGTGTTGTAAGATGTGTCTCTTTAGACAGGACAGCTCAGTGCGTGAACGTGAGTGAGTGCGTGCGCGCAGCCGAGGCGCGCCCCAGGTGTGTGTGGAACGGCCCCGACGTGTGAACGGTGTGTGATTTTGGGCGGATGAGAGACAGAGAGCGAGGCGACCGGAGCAGGTAGATGTCATTGCTATCAACAGTGCAGTCTGTAAATAAAGCCCCAACGCTTCAGCAATACGGCCTGTGCCTCTGTGTACTCTGTGTGGAGAAGACAGATCTCCCCTGCGTCCCCCAACCACGGTTAGGAGACGAGAAGCAGGAACGGTTAACACTGGCGACTACGAAGGGACTCTCACGTTGTTAAGAGGGTGGTGAGTACCAAACGCAAAGGACAGCGGCAGCTGGGCCGAGTGACTGTGATGGCAGCTAAGCTAATGAGACATGGCGGCCGCTCGCTATCCTGCCGATACCTACAAACAAGAAACTAACTACTCAAACCCGTTCATGTCGCTGGTTAATCGTCAGGAGTGCAGACGAGGTGCTGTGAGGGCTCATGAATGTCAGGCTGAGACGAAGTGTGGACATTGTGGCCCATTTCTGTGTGATGAGAACTGCACGGGCGCACCTGTTAATGGAGGGGATTTGTTCGCGCCATTCGGCAGCCCCGCGCAATTTGCCACCGGCTGTGGACGGGGACCCAGCAGACCAGGACCTCAGCCTGTACAAC
Source organism: Pholidichthys leucotaenia (assembly GCA_020510985.1). Taxonomy (NCBI): domain Eukaryota; kingdom Metazoa; phylum Chordata; class Actinopteri; order Cichliformes; family Pholidichthyidae; genus Pholidichthys; species Pholidichthys leucotaenia. Next base: position 101,215,271 of record CM035846.1, read on the forward strand.
CTGTTGCTACCGCCTCCAGTGATGGCCCCAGCAGTTCCCGGCCGTCCACTCCACCTGCTAATGCTCCCAATGTGATCGGGTCTCTTTCACCCACTCCTTCCCATGTGATATTTGGCCATGGTGGGGGTGCGGTGGGAGAACCACGCCATCAGGCTCAGCACGTGTCACGGCCCAAATGTCGGCGCAGAGGACCGGACCGTTACGGGGACTGGGTTACTGAGTGAACCAACTGTAGCAGTTCCTGTTTGCACTAGAGACTCTCCAGTTCACATTTTTGGACTCTAGTCTGGTTTTAATGTTCTATATGTTTGTTTGAAAAAAAAAAAAAAAAAAAGCTGAAGCAACAATGCTTTCATATACCCACCTGCACTTGATTCCATTTGAATGTATTGTATGCTGATTAGTTAGACAGTATTACTCCCGGTCGCCTAGATATAGATTTCAGAATGTAATGTACCTCCTTGTTTAATTAGAAACAATGGTATTCCATGTATTTGCCCCTCATGTTTTCACTGCCAAATGAGCTAGTTTTACCACTGCATATACACTCGTAACCTACCTACCTATTTGAATCCCTGTTATATATTGGACACTGCTACTGCTACTGCTAGGCGTACAAATGTAGAGAGTGTGTACCAATTTTATATGGTTTGGATGGAATGGAATTAGTGTTAATTGCCAATCCATGGTGGGGGTAGTGTTGTAAGATGTGCCTAATGCAGGTGTTTAGAAAGGACAGCTCAGTGTGTGAACGTGAGTGAGTGCGTGCGCGCAGCCGAGGCGCGCCCCAGGGGTGTGTGGAATGGCCCCGACAAGTGAACGGTGTGTGTGATTTTGGGCGGATGAGAGACAGAGAGCGAGGCGACCGGAGCAGGTAGAAATCATTGCTATCAACAGTGCAGTCTGTAAATAAAGCCCCAACGCTTCAGCAATTTAAAAAAAAAAAAAAAAAAAAAAAAAAGCTGAAGTGACAATGCTTTCATATACCAACATGCATTTTATTCCATTTGAATGTATTGTATTCTGATTAGTTAGACAGTATTACTCCCGGTCGCCTAGAAATAGATTTCAACGTATAATGTACTCCTCTTTGTTTAATTAGAGACAATTGCAGTTCAATGTTTTTTTTTACTCATGTGTTCACTGCTAAATGAGCTAACTTTTATATTGTATGGACACTTGTCATTAATATTAATTGCCAGTCCATGGTGGGGGTAGTGTTGTAAGATGTGTCTCTTTAGACAGGACAGCTCAGTGCGTGAACGTGAGTGAGTGCGTGCGCGCAGCCGAGGCACGCCCCAGGTGTGTGTGGAACGGCCCTGATGTGTGAACGGTGTGTGATTTTGGGCGGATGAGAGACAGAGAGCGAGGCGACCGGAGCAGGTAGATATCATTGCTATCAACAGTGCAGTCTGTAAATAAAGCCCCAACGCTTCAGCAATACGGCCTGTGCCTCTGTGTACCACCATCTCCTGCTTAACAAGAGTGAGGTTTTACTCGGGAGTTGACCCCGGAGGAGGAAAAGTGCCTCCGGCCCTGGAGAAGACAGATCTCCCCTGCGTCCCCCAACCACGGTTAGGAGACGAGAAGCAGGAACGGTTAACACAAGTGTTATCCAGCTGAGGTCAAAATTTTGTAACAATACCACAAAAAATGAATATATTACACAGCTTTTTACTCAGGTTGTTCCCAGGCGTTTTTGAACTGTGCCAAATTGTGCCAAATGGCACAGTTTGGAAAAACATCTGTAACTTTTGAATGATTCAATATAGAAGCTTCATCTTGGGCTCTAATGAAAGGTGAAGGGCTGTGTGTGTGTGTGTGTGTGTGTGTGTGGGGGGGGTTGTTTATTCATTCATGAATGAATGAATGAACAAACAAGCCCCTACACACAAAGAAGCATGCCACGTAAAAAATGTGTGGCTTTTTTTTTACAAGAAAAAATAACCTACAGTGCACTAAAAATTATTCCAAAATATCTGTAATGTAGAAGATAACAACTCCCCCCCCACCCCCGCTACAGAGGATGGACATCGCCCATCGCCACATGACGGAACAGTCATGTGGCGATGTGGCGACCACGGCGCACAGTCCCCGCGGTCTACTACGCACAGTTGTACTGAAATACACTACAGTTCAAAAGTTTGCGGTCACCCAGACAATTATTTTGTGTTTTCCATGAAAAGTCACACTTATTTACCACCATGAGTTGTAAAATGAATAGAAAATATAGTCAAGACATTGACAAGGTTAGAAATAATGATTTGTATTTGAAATAATAATTTTTTCCAGATACTCAACCTGCTCAAAGGAAGGTCAGTTTTATAGCTTCTAACTAACTAACTAACTAACTAACCTGCACTTATATAGCGCTTTTCTAGTCACAAAGACCACTCAAAGCGCTTTCATTAATACTAACCCTCTATTCTAAGGGCCTATAGGAAACAGATATCTAGGGACAATTTAGAACAGCCAATTAACCTAACATGCATGTTTTTGGCATGTGGGAGGAAACCGGAGAAATCCCGGAGTAAACCCACGCAACACGGGGAGAACATGCAAACTCCACACAGATCACTGTTGGTCGGGGGATGGGATCGAACCCACGATCCCACGATCCCCACAATCCCCCGGCCAAGGGTAAACTGTGCTGCCGCAGTGCTAACCACTGCGCCACCGTGCAGCCCACAACCAGCTTCTCTAACCAGCTAAACTGTTTTCAGCTGTGCTAACACGATTGCACAAGGGTTTTCTAATCATCCATTAGCCTTCTGATGCAATGAGCAAACACATTGTACCATTAGAACACTGGAGTGATAGTTGCTGGAAATGGGCCTCTATACACCTATGTAGATATTGCACCAAAAACCAGACATTTGCAGCTAGAATAGTCATTTATCACATTAGCAATGTATATTAGATATTAGAGTGTATTTCTGATTAGTTTAAAGTTATCTTCATTGAAAAAATCAGTGCTTTTCTTTCAAAAATAAGGACATTTCTAAGTGACCCCAAACTTTTGAACGGTAGTGTATCTGCAATATATCTGCAATCCGCTACAGAAGAGTAGCGGGGGGGGGGGGGGGGGTTCACAACATGACGGACCCAGACCGCTCCGTCATGTTGCGATAATGCACAGTTGTAATTTACCGATCGGTCAAAAGTCATTTGGATTACAATTTTCAGGGATAAAGAATAATTTAGCTTATAACACTTACCTGTCCACAACAGCAATGTCGCTGGCGAACTTCTCTTCCTCATTGTCAGACGAACATGACGCTGGTCCGCTTGTTACGGACTCGTGGTTCTGGTCACGCGACCCAGTCAAACTATAATTCCATTATTGCAGTTTTGCGCTTCCATGATTGCGGTTTTAGTGAACGATTTTTCAAAACAAATAAGAACAGTAGTAAGAAAAAAAGACTGGCAAACGCCTGTGTGTCACCCAGCCTTACACAAAACAGCTTTTGAACTTCTGTGCTTCAATTGGCTGGCTGTATTCGCAGTCGTTGGTAGGCGGGTCCTTCTTGCTAGGTTTTCAGTCATTGGTTCTTCAAGGTTTCAGAAACCCAATTCAAGGCTCTTATTAGTCGAATGAGAGGTCAATCACATCTAAACCAATCAAAGCACTCTTTTGGCTTTCTGTTCACGGCTGTGTCTGTAGTGGAAGAACGGAAATGCAGCTTTTTTTTCAGTGCACTCTAGGACGCAGCGCCCTCTTGCCCCCTAGGACGCAGAGACGTGCCCTCTCGCGGTACACCGGAGTGCTAGAGGTTAATCCTATATCAAGTTTATTTTGGCTTAAAAACACATCATAATTGTTAAATATATCTTATTATACCTAACTCAGTACTGTTTACCTGTTGAAATATATATTTCATGGCTAATATAACCCCATAACTACAGTATGGCACCTGGTGATCAATTTTTGGCAGCTGATTACTTTTTGCCACAACACCAGCACCGGCTGGAGCAGGGACATCCCATGATGTCTCAACAGTCTCTCCATGATTTTCACACAGATCAGCAATTTGTTGCATGGGAAGCTAAACGTTTCTACAGATATTCTGAAGTTCTACAACCACTGCACGTTTGTAAAGCTGGGGTGACATCCCACCACTGGGAAGCTCGGTTGAACGATCAGTCCGACAGTTTGAAGTGATAATTTTGCCATCTGACACATACACCCAGCATACATAGTTTAGTACCTAATAGCAATAACTTGCTGCCAATACAATGTAGTATGGTGGACTTATTAATGACTGTAGCAATCATTAGCTTACCTTCATATGTGATTTAGTTTGTATCCTCACGTCTTCGGCTTTATATTGCTCTATGGCTTCCTAAACTCTCCAGTTCTTTTCCAGAGTGTTTTCGTCTCGCCGCCTGTCGCCTTCTCTGGCTCTCCTTTTTTGCCTTTACTCTGACAAAAAGCCAGTGGGCAGCAGGCTTGCCTCGATATCCATCTTGTGTTTTGCTTGTTACATACAAATGACGTCATGGGAGTGTCGAGCCATCTTGCCGTAAAAATCCCACCCATTTTGAGGTGGCACTCAGCTGTTATGGAAAACAAACCACACCGTGTTGAGCTGAGTTGAGTAGAATTGAGGCGAGGCGAGTCAGGCTAAGTATAGGTACTAGTGGAAAAGGGGCTTTGGTGACTCCAAATTGTCCCTAGGTATCTGTCTGTGATAGGGCCTTACAAGGTGATGCCTAAACCTAACCTCTGTATCAGTGTCAAACCCTAAATGTGTCACAGGATCAATATCATGTCCCTAGCATATCTAATTGTAAGCATCTATACACTTTATTATCTGCACAAAGAAGTTATACAAGGTGAATAATAGCAGCATGTAAGGTACAGGCCAGTGGGACTGGAGATTGCTGCTTGTGCTGCCAGCTTTCATCAAAGTCCATAAGAAAAATGTAAAAAAAAAAAAAAGGCAACCATCATTAAATTTAGTCAAATGTATGTAACATACACAGTACATCTGGCTGTAGACGAACTCTGAGGGAATGTTTGCAAGCTCTCAGTCTGCCTCACCACTGCTGCCCTGCTATTGTCCATTTGAAGCGATCCCGTTGCTCTCAGTGTGACTCCACATCAAATACACATCCTTCCCCTTTTGTCTTAATGCAAGCAACTGCCCTGATGTTGTCTTCCCCGTAAATGTTATGCCTGTGCTCATCATATTTCCGCAGCAGTATCGGTGTCACTTCGTCCTGCCGAGAACTAACTCAAAACACATTCGCCTGTGATCTGGCATACTGAGCTCAAGGGTTATGTGTTCATCAAACAAGAGCGTTCGTTTTGGCTGGGAACATCCTCGAGGTTCCTGCACTGGATCGGGTATCAGCCAACTCACGACTCTCCGGGTCACCAGGAAGGGTGAATTCCAGCGAGGAGAGTAATGTGTCTGAGTCAGTGCCAGTCTTGTAGGTCTGCTGATGGGAAAGCATGGTTTAGGTTAAGCCTAGACATAATAAAGAATGTTTAAAGGCCTGCAAACAGTCTGAAAATGATCATTTAAAAAGAATGAGAAAAATAATCTGCACTTAATAGACTTTTAACTCAACATCGTTGACTAGATACATTGGGGCAACACAGGATTTGTTATGAGACTATATACTATATCCTGTGTTGTACTTTGGATCTGCTGAGGTCTCTCTCCTAGTTTAGAGGCCACAGCTTGCTCGCATTATCAATAGATTACTTAAGACATGCACATCTGTTTCATAAGTGCAAAAAAAGCTCTTTTTAGTATTCAAGCAAAAGGAATTTTCAGATAATTGTTTTTGTTTTGGAGGCACAAAAAATAGGCTATGTTGCTAAATGCTAAAGGGTTCTTCATCTAGTGAATATATAACATTTTGCTTAATGAACGTGTGTATCAATTTTGCAGATGGAGCGGGATATTGCAAAGGTAGGAAGACCCAGAGAGTCCATGTATCTACAGAGAGTAATTTATCAGCTGTCATGTGAAATTGTCTAAAATGATTTATTTATAATTTGCAGATTTAACTCAGCTTTTTAGGATTACAGTTGCTTTCACACATGCATTACTTAACATTGTTGTAAATAAGACAACAAAAAGGGGCTCTGTGTCAAAGCTGCTGAGGCAAAGGCTCTGAGTTAAAATCTCTGTTTAATTCTGCATTTCTCATGCAACGATGTGTCAGCACCCCTCTAGACAGTATATCAGAATCCCCATTTATGGTGCACAAATACAAAACTGTACGTAGTTCCTGCTACTTTGTTGTACTGTGTATAGTTGTTTATAGTTGAAAAAAATGGGTTCATAGACTCTCACTAAAAAGGAATCTCTAAAAACTGTCTAGTTAAAAAAAAATGTCTTCTCTTTTGGCTGCTCCCTTTAGGATTGCCGCAGTGGATCATCTGCCTCCATCTCACCCTATCCCTTGCATCTTCCTCTGTAACACCAACCTTCTTCCTCTTTTCCTCCTGCCTGGCAGCTCCATCTTCAACATCCTTTGTCCAATACAGTATCTCCACTATCCCTCCTCTGCTCATGTCCAAACCATCTCAGCCTTGCTTCTTACTTTGTCTCCAATCTGCTCAACCTGAGCTGTCGCTCTGATATACTCGTTTCTAATACTGTCCCTCCTAGACACTCCCAGTGAAAATCTTAGCATCTTCAGCTCTGCCTGACATAACGCACGGCTCAGGAGACACACACGCAGGCTCAGAGTAGATTCAACAGCTTTATTCAACAACAAGGGTGTGTGACTGCGTGTCAGTGAGATGTGAATGTATTGGTGGTGGACGTCTGCTTCAGGCACGGGGGCAGGAAGCCGTGCAGCCGGGCAACCCTATGGGAGAGAGCACAGGGAGAAGGGTAACGGGCACCAAACCAATACAGAAGGATAATGGGATATGCTGGCTTACTTGGTTGGGCAGGTGGCTGGCGTTGACAAGGGCGAGGCCCGGGAGACAGCGACCTGGAGCACCTGTGGCAGCAGCGAGGAAACGGCGAAGCAGAGGAGAAGTCCGCCGCCGGGAAATCCACCTGTGCACAGGGGAGAAGGCTGGAGAGGAAGGTAAGAGATTCTTATGTGAAGGTCTTGCTGGTGGAAGGGGGTTCCTTGCAGCAAGCAGGCCGACGGGATCAGACGGCTTCAGGCCGAAGCCCAGGGCAGAATGGCTTATATCCCACGCCGCTGACGAGGTGCAGGTATGTGCGCGGCTGGCGCCGCTGATGAGCGGCGAGTCATGACAGTACTCCCCCCTCTAGCAGCGCCTCCTGGCGATGGTCTTTCAGGGTGCGCTCGGTGAAACTCAGTGATGAGGGAGGGATCCAACACAAACGAGGGACGCACGGATTGTCTCCATTCTGGACCATAGCCCTCCCAGTCCACCAAGTACTGCAGCCCGCGACCCCGGCGCCGGGAGTCCAAGATGGCGGAGACTGTCCAGGCCGGATGGCCACCTATCATCCGGGGCGCGGGCAGCGCTGCAGGTGGAGGGCAAAGGGGATCAGACACCACCAGTTTCACCTTGGAGATGTGGAAGGTGGGATGGATGCGGAGGGAGGGGGGAATAGCCACACACACAGCCACCGGGTTGATAATCTTGGTGATGGGGTATGGGCCCATGAAACGTTGTGCTAACTTCCTCCTCTCACCCTTTAAATTGACGTCCTGAGTGGACACCCAAACTTGCTGGCCCACTTGGTAAGCCGGTGCAGGTCTTCTGTGTCGGTCCGCCGTGGTCTTGTTGCGCTCCGCTGTGCGTAAAAGCGCATTGCGCGCTGAGGACCAGAAGGAGCGGCACCGCCTGGACCGAGGGGAGAGCCAGCTCGCTCTCCAGCGCGGGGAACAAAGGTGGATCATAGCCCAGGGATGCTTTGAAGGGAGACATCCCGGTGACAGAAGAGCGAGCGGTGTTGTGGGTGTATTCCAACCAGGCGAGGTGTGAGCTCCAAGACGTGGGCTTCGAAGTGGTGACTCAGCGGAGCGCAACCTCCAGCTCCTGGTTGGTCCGTTCACACTGCCCGTTGGATTGGGGGTGATGGCCGGAGGAGAGGCTTACTTTGGCTCCTAGGGCGTTACAGAAGCTCTTCCAAACGTCCGAGGCAAATTGGGGACCCCGATCAGAGACCACGTCAACCGGTATCCCGTGCAGCCTGACCACGTGCTGGATGAGAAGATCTGCTGTCTCCAAGGCGGAGGGGAGCCCCTGTAGTGGCACGAAATGGGCGGCCTTGGAGAAGCGGTCGACGATGGTCAGGACTGTGTCGAAGTTGTTGGAGACGGGGAAACTGGTGATAAAATCTAGGGCGATGTGTGACCGGGGCCTGCCAGGGACGGGCAGGGGCTGGAGCAGACCCGCAGGGGGTGTGTTGCCAGACTTACTGGTGGCGCAGACGGGGGAGGCCCGGATGTAGCGGGCAGCATCCTTCCGCAGCCCCGGCCACCAGAAGGATCGTTGAAGCAGATCAATCATCCGGGAAGACCCAGGGTGACAGGTGAGTTTTGATGTGTGGAGCCAGTGGATTACCTCCCCCCGGACAGCCGATGGAACGAAGAGCCTCCCCTCCGGTCCGCCGCCAGGTTCCGGTTCTGACTCCTGCGCCCTCCGGATCTTGCTTTCAATGTCCCAGGAGACAGCTCCCACGACGCACGACCTGGGCAGGATGGTATGAACTGCGTCTTCTGACGCCTCGGGGGCAAATTGCCTGGAGAGGGCGTCAGGTAGGCCATTCTTGGAGCCCGGCCTGAATGTGATGGTAAAGCGAAATCTGGCGAAGAACAAGGACCAGCACGCCTGGCAGGCATTCAGGCGCTTGGCAGTTCTTAAATATTCCAAGTTCTTATGGTCAGTTAACACTACAAATGGCAGGGCGGCCCCCTCCAGCCAGTGGCACCACTCCTGAAGCGCGAGCTTGATGGCGAGCAGCTCTCTATCCCCCACGTCATAATTCCGTTCCGCCGGGGACAAGCGCCGAGAGAAGAAGGCACAGGGCCGTTTGGCCCCGTTGGCTGGTGATCGCTGGGACAACACCGCCCCCACCCCTGTATCCGAAGCGTCAACCTCCACGATGCACTGTAGGGAGGGATCAACCTGACTGAGGACCCAGGAGGAGGAGAACTCCGCCTTCAGCGCCTGGAAGGCCGCCGCGGCTTCTTCAGTCCACCGGAATGGGGTCTTAGGGGAGGTGAGGTGGGTCAGAGGGCCGACGATGGCTCCAAAATTGTGAACAAAGCAGCGGTAAAAATTGGCGAACCTGATGAATTGCTGTACCTGTTTTCTGGAGGTTGGTGTGGGCCAATCTACCACCGCTTTAACCTTTGCTGGGTCTGGGAGCACCTGGTCATGGGAGATGACAAAGCCCAGGAAAGATGTAGTCTTGGCGTAGAATTCGCACTTCTCAGCTTTCACATACAACCGGTTCTCCAGCAGCCTCTGGAGGACCCACCTCACATGCACCCGGTGCTCGTCCCTGGATTTAGAGAAGATGAGAATATCATCCAGATAGACGAACACAAAAAGACCGATGAGGTCCCTGAGGACGTCATTGATGAGGCGCTGAAAGACGGCAGGAGCGTTGGTCAACCCGAACGACATTACCAGGTACTCAAAATGGCCGTTCGGGGTACGGAAGGCTGTCTTCCACTCATCTCCTTCCCGGATCCGTACGAGGTGGTATGCGCTGCGGAGATCCAGCTTGGTGAACCAGGTCGCCCCCTGGAGGGAGTAGAAGGCGGTGTCCATCAGGGGCAGAGTGTAGCGGTCCTTCTCCGTGATGTCGTTGAGGGCGCGGTAATCAATGCAATGGCGAAGAGAACCATCCTTCTTAGCCACGAAGAAGAACCCTGCGCCTAATGGAGATGACGATGGGCGGATTATCCCAGCACTGAGTGACTCCTTCAGGTACGTGTTCATTGCCTCCTTCTCCGGCGCTGACAGACTGTAGAGATGTCCCGAGGGAAGAGAAGCCCCCTGGCGGATGTTTATGGCACAGTCGTAGGGCCGGTGAGGAGGGAGAGACATCGCCTTGGTCTTGCTAAAGACTGCACCCAGGTCGTGGAACTCCGCGGGCACCAGGGTTAGGTCCAGGGGTGCGGCATCCTTGACAGTGGGAGGAGAGGATGGGGCGCAGGCAGCGGATTGGAGGAAGGTGCTCATGCAAAAAGAGCTCCAGGCAGACACCCTTCCGGTCTTCCAGTCCAGGACAGGGTTGTGGAGGCGGAGCCACAGGTATCCAAGTATCACTGGGGAACCGGAGGATGGCAGGACATAGAGGGTAATGTCTTCCCGGTGGTTACCAGAGATGATGACTGAGACGGGGGCCGTCCGATGAGTCACTTTTCCCAGGGATACACGGGAGAGATTAACTAGGGTGAGAGGAGTTTCTAGGGGCTGGCAACGGATGCCCAATCGGGTTGTCAGGCTCTGAGAAATAAAGCTACCCTCCGCGCCTGAGTCCACCAGTGCATGTGTGAGATGCCCAGTGGAGTTATGACAGAAACGGATGGGCAGCGTCAATCGTGTGAGGGGAGTTAACTGGTTAGCGTCCGCGAGGCCCCCTACAGTGACTCGTGGACCTCCCCATTTGGCTTTTCCGGACAATGCTCTACCGTGTGTTGGCTACCCCCGCAATACATGCAGAGGCCCAACTCACGGCGGCGTTGTTTCTCCGCCAGGGGGAGCTTTGTCCGGCCCGTCACCATCGGCTCCGACTCCTTGGAGGCCTCCGGCGGCGGTAACGCCAGGGGGCGAGCTTGGGACGGGCGTGACGAGGCGCCCCGCGAGAGAGAAGTAGACTTCCGCTCTGAGGCGCGCTTGCGCAGCCTGTTATCAAAGCTGATGACAACGGAAATCAGCTCTGCGAGCGTCTCCGGGATATCCCGACCAGCCAACTCATCCCTCAGACCGGAGTTTAGGCTGCAGAGGAAGATGCCGCAGAGGGAGCGTTCCTCCCAGCCAACTTCCTCCGCTGTTACCCGGAAGTCTATCGCGTAGTCCGCGGCCGATCGGCTCCCCTGTTGGAGGCTGAGGAGGCGATCAACCTGGACGCTGTCTTGACACGAGTGATCAAAGACTTCCAGGAACTGGTTAACGGACTGGCCATAGGTGAGGGTGACGTAACTGGGCTTCGCCATTACAGCGTAAGCCCAAGTAAGCGCTCGACCCTCCAGGAGATTCCCGATATAGCCAATTTGACTGTGGTCTGAGGGAAAGTCTCCGGGAACGCGGTGGAACACCGACTCACACTGCATTATGAATCCCCGCGCTCCACCGAGCTTACCGCTAAAGTGGGCGGGGGTTGGGATAGGTGTGAGTCGGGCCGGCGCACCCGGAGTTGGCTGAGCGGCCGCCGGAGCAGCGAGAGCTGCGCCACCCTGACGAGCCGGGGGGAACGGCTGTCGGGGGTCCAGGCGGTCTAACCGGTTAGTTATCTTGGTCAACTGATTAAGAATCACTTGTTGCTGATGAGCTATTAAATCCACCTGAGCCTCGAGGGTGGAAAAATGGCGTGTGAGCCCGCTGTCCGCCGAGCCGCTCTGCTGAAGCCGTACTGACATAATGCACAGCTCAGGAGACACACACGCAGGCTCAAAGTAGATTCAACAGCTTTATTCAACAACAAGGGTGTGTGACTGCGTGTCAGTGAGATGTGAATGTATTGGTGGTGGACGTCTGCTTCAGGCACGGGGGCAGGAAGCCGTGCAGCCGGGCAACCCTATGGGAGAGAGCACAGGGAGAAGGGTAACGGGCACCAAACCAATACAGAAGGATAATGGGATATGCTGGCTTACTTGGTTGGGCAGGTGGCTGGCGTTGACAAGGGCGAGGCCCGGGAGACAGCGACCTGGAGCGCCTGTGGCAGCAGCGAGGAAACGGCAAAACAGAGGAGAAGTCCGCCGCCGGGAAATCCACCTGTGCACAGGGGAGAAGGCTGGAGAGGAAGGTAAGAGATTCTTACGTGAAGGTCTTGCTGGTAGAAGGGGGTTCCTTGCAGCAAGCAGGCCGACGGGATCAGATGGCTTCAGGCCGAAGCCCAGGGCAGAGTGGCTTATATCCCACGCCGCTGACGAGGTGCAGGTGTGTGCGCAGCTGGCGCCGCTGTTGAGCGGCGAGTCATGACACTGCCACTTCCAGTTCCACCTCTGGTTATCTTTGTCTAATATTAAAATTTGTTTGATGATCTGAAACATTTAGTGCAACGTTGAGCAAAGTTTCAAACCCAGGTCAAGTCCATACTGTGTACAGTTTGTGTGTTCTCACCATGCTGCATGGGTTTCTTTGTTGTTGCTTCAAGCAGCAGCTACTCTAGTTCTGGTTATGAATAACAATTTAGTTAGAAAAAAAAATCTGTTTTGTTCTACAGTACATGCTTTGCTGTTTGCTCTGAATGACAATAAAAAGTTTGTTTCCTTTCCTATTAAAATATGCTAATGACATAGGTAAAATATGGCCAGAGCATGATGGCTGCGTGCATAGGTGCAGTGGCTCAAAGCTCTTCCCTTCACTGATTCTGTCTATTGTTCTGTTTACTGTTATTGATACTGTCCAGCTATGAGCATAGGGTCTATTGTCATCAGGACCTGGTAAATATTGGAATGCAGATTAACACTGCATGCAGTATTCAGTACGTTTCCATACACCAATAACATCTCGCCTGAGACAGCGAGACCACTGGGTGCCCCTTGAATCATTATTTCACCCTGCAAGCATCAACTGTCCTATTTTGCACTCACCTTTCCTCCACCGTCACACTCAGCACAAGCTCCCCACAGGGCTGCATACTGAGCCCCCTTGTGTATGCACCTTACACCTCTGACTGCACTCTGTCCCACCCTACCAACAGCATCAAGTTTGTAGCTGATACCACCCTGATTGGGCTCTTCACAGAAGGTGGTGAAGAAGCTTATGGGGACAAAGTGGAAAAACTGTCTGGTGCTCAAGTAACAACCTGATACTGACCACTAAATAAACCAAAGAACTAATAATTGACTTCAGAAAGATCAGAACAGACCACGCCTCCCTTTTTATCAATGGTGACTGTGTAGAAAACATATAACATCATTCAAGTTCCTGGGTACCTTCATGTCTATTAACCTGTCATGGTCTACAAACACCTGGACTGTCATAAAGAAGGCACAGCAGTGGTTACACTTTCTGAGAGTGCTCAGAAAGAACAACCTGGATAGGAAGCTGCTTCTGGTCTCTTATGGATCCTCGGTGGAGCATGTACTCTGTGTATGGTATGCTGGCTGCTCAGCTTAGGACAAAAAAAAAAAACACTCCAGAGAGATCCAGAAAAACAAGGCGGAGATCAAAGGGGAAGAGAACTCCCCAGAAGATCCAAGAGGTACCAATTATAAATATGTCTAAAATCACCCTCAGTCCAGCTCACAATTCTCTTCACACCAAAGGACTATCCTATTCCATAACAAAGTGAATGTATTAAAAGTGGACACATTTAAATTTATGAGACAGTTACACTTGAAGCATTTTTTTCTCTCCATTACACAGAAATGTACATCATATTGGAACCCATTTCCAGTGATACTTTAAAACAGCTTCTATTATCCAGGTCCTCCACATTTACAGTGCATCTGGAAAGTATTCACAGCACTTCCCTTTTTCCACATTTTGTTATGTTACTGTCATGGTCCGCTCCGCTCATCACCGTCAGCTGCACTCACACCTGGTCCTCATCAGGCTCCCCCTATATCTACCGCTCTGACTTTTGGGTTAGTGCGGAGATGTCTCACTGCGCTCCAGGAGAGCTTCATCACCATTCCCTGCCTTCTTGCTACGCTACCGCCAGCGCTCGTCTTCTGCTTCGTCCAAGGAGCCATTCAGCCTGCCACGTAAGCGCTCATTTCCACTCACCTTGTGAATCAGTTCCCCTGTGCACAGGCGGCGTCCTCGGCGGCGGATTCCCAGCCTCCTCCTCCCAGGCAGCGGACCTTTCATCATATCAACCCACCACCACCAGCACATCTACTCACCTGCCGGAATCACTCCACCACCTGAAGAGCACTGTCTTCCTGGCCACAGCTGTCACGCTGAACTGGAGCTTGCTACCATCTGTTCCCACAGTAAGTTCAGTGTAACTGTTAAACTCCAGTTGTGACGCCCAGTAATCCTCTTTCCTTGTGTGTCCACAGGGTTGCCAGGCTGTATCTGTATCTGTGTCAGCTGTGTCTCGCTCAGTTCCTGGCAGTTCCAGACTACGTTCACACCACACTTACACTACCTGGTTGTTAATAAACTTGATTGTATTGATTTGGCGTCTGTGTGTCGTCACTGCGTCATTGAACTATGTCAGCACATTTCCGCCAGAACGACCCAGCTGACAGCACTTTGGTGCGCCGTGTCAACCATATGGAGATCCGAATCGATCAATTGGTTTATCAGCAGCAGGTTATTATGAGCCAATTAGCCCATGTTACTGATCAATTAGACCGATTGGCTAACTCTCAGCCCTTTTCCCAGGCCTTACCGCCTCCCAGCAGCTCCTCGGCTCCCGTTAGCTTCCCGGCTAACCAGCTCAAGCAAGCCTCCCCGGCTCGTCTCACTCCTGTTCCGACTCCCGTCCGTTTTAATGGTAAATTGGGCGAAGCCCGGGGGTTTATTATGTAATGTGAGGTGGTTTTCCAGCGGGTGCCAGATGACTTTCTCTCCGACCATAGTAAGATCGGTAATGTTATTAACCTGTTGGAGGGGAAGGCACTAGCTTGGGCATATGCAGTAATGGCTAGGGCAAATTACTCAAACCTCACCTTCAGTCAATTTATTGGGAGAGTTTTATGAGGTTTTTGATCATTCTGACAGGGATAGTGTTCTCACCACCCGCTTACTTAACCTAAGACAAGGGTCTAAAACCGCAGCAGATTATGCTATTGATTTCCAGGTGGCGGCTACAGAAGTGGGTTGGGAGGACGCCTCTCTTTGCAGTATCTTTATTAGAAGTCTCTGTCCTAGCCTTTAGGATGAATTAGCCCCGTTGGAAAGGCCGACTAGGCTGTCCCAGTTAATCTCCCTAGCCATTAGCTTGGATAACAGACTCAGGGAGTGGGCGGCAGAACGTAAGAGCTATGGGCGATCTGAGGAACCGTCTCGTCACACCCCACTGTCCTCATATTTAGCTCTACCATCTACTGAACCCTCAGGCTCCTCGGAACCCATGATGGTGGGACACTCTAGGTTAGCCATGGCTGAGAAACAACGGCGCCGCGAGCTGGGGTTGTGCCTTTATTGTGGGAGTGAGGAGCATGAGGTTGAGTCCTGTCAGCTTCGGCCAAAAGGGGGACTCCGTGCATCACAGTAGAGGGTCTCAGGGACTCATCCCGGTCTAATCCCCTATCTCGGTTAATGTTTCCCATTAGATTCATTCATAAGCACACTGAAATTCCCACTCAGGCTTTAGTGGATTCCGGGGCTGAGCAGAGCTTTGTTTCCAAAGACCTGGCAACCCGGTTGGGCCTCCACTGCCAACCCCTTAAGTCTCCACTACAACTAATTGCGCTGTCTAATGCTCCTATGGCTACTGTCTCCCTAAAGACTGCCCCGGTGTCAGTTATTATCTCCAGTAATCATCGTGAGGAACTGTCCTTCCTGGTTTTGCCCGTCTTGTCGTCTCCGGTCATCCTGGGCTACCCTTGGCTTTGTGTCCACAATCCCACTATTGACTGGAGTTCAGGGAATATTAAGTCTTGGAGCTCATTTTGTCTCAGCGCATACCTTCAGTCAGCTGCATATTCCCCTTCTGTGACCCTAGGGGTTTCTACCGCTCCCCCTCCCGACCTGTCTAAAGTGCCCCCTGAGTATCATGACCTTGGAGCCGTATTCAGCAAGCCCCAGACCCTGTCCCTTCCCCCCCACCGACTGTACGATTGTGCCATAAATCTTCGTCTGGGGGCTCCACACCCGTCCAGCTGGCTGTATAGCCTTTCCCCGCCGGAGCGGGCTGCCATGGATGCATACATTAAGGAGTCTCTGAGTTCGGGCATTATCCCCCCGTCCTCTTCGGCGGTGGGGGCGGGTTTCTTCTTTGTGGGGAAGAAGGACGGGTCTCTGAGACCATGCATCGACTTCAGGGAGTTGAACAATATCACTGTCAAAGACAAATACACCCTCCCACTACTCAACTCTGCCTTTGACTCTCTCCAGAGGGCGTCCCTCTTCACGAAATTGGATCTGCGCAACGCCTACCATCTGGTGCGGATCCATGAGGGGGATGAATGGAAGACAGGTTTCCGGACCCCTAGTGGTCACGTTGAGTACCTTGTGATGCCATTTGGGTTGACCAATGCACCTGCTGTCTTCCAGAGGCTTATTAACAATGTCCTGAGAGACTTTCTGAATGTGTTCGTGTTTGTTTATCTGGATGACATTCTAATCTTCTCCCGTTCCCTAGATGAGCACCAAATACATGTCAGACGTGTTCTGCAGCGACTGTTGGAGAATCAGTTGTTTGTTAAAGCTGAGAAGTGTGAGTTTCACACCTCCAAGACATCCTACTTGGGCTTTATCATCTCACACAAGGAGATCCTCCCAGACCCGGTCAAGATCAAGGCGGTGGTGGAGTGGCCGGTTCCAGCCTCCAGGAAACAGCTCCAGTAGTTCCTGGGGTTCGCCAATTTCTACCCCTGGTTTATTAAGAGCTACAGCTGCCTGGCTCTTCCTCTGATGCGCCTCACTTCCTCTAAGGTCCCTTTCCGGTGGTCGGAGGAAGCGGCCGCGGCTTTTTTGGATCTCAAAAAGTAGTTCTCCAAGTCCCCTATTCTGGCTCAGGTGGATCTAGATCTACAGTGCCTCGTGGAGGTGGACGCCTCGGATTCAGGGGTGGGGGCTGTCCATTCTCAGCGTTCCCCGGCAGATGGCAAGGTCCATCCATGCGCTTTCTTCTCCCATCGACTGTCACTGGTTGAGCCCAATTACAGCATCAGCGATAGGGAATTGCTGGCTGTGAAGCTGGCCCTGGAGGAGTGACGCCACTGGTTGGAGGGGTCCTCGCAGCCATTCGTGGTTTGGATGGATCATCGCAACCTGGAGTACCTCAGGACTGCTAAGTCTCTGAATGCCTGCCAGGCCCGTTGGTCTCTGTTTTTTGGCCGGTTTAATTTCACCATCACATATCGCCCTGGGTCAAAAAACACCAAGCCAGACACCCTCTCCAGGCAATTCGCCACGGACGTGCCGGAGCTCGAAGACCACCCTGTTCTCCCTGCCTCTTGTGTCTTGGGTGTCATCTCGTGGGGGATCAAGGATAGGGTTCTGAAGGCCCAGGAGACGGAGAGGGACCCGGGCGGGGGGCCAGCAGGGAAACTGTTTGTTCCTTCGTCCATCCGGGATGACGTCATCCAATGGCCTCCAAGTTCGCCTGCCACCCGGGGAGACGACATATGGAGGAGCTGCTGCAACGCTCGTTCTGGTGGCCCTCTCTCCAAAGGGACGTCGGGGAGTATATCCAGGCCTGTCCCCAGTGTGCTACCGGCAAGACCCCATCGTCTCCACTGGCTGGATTGCTTCATCCCCTCCCGATCCCCTGCAGGCCCTGGTCCCATGTGGTGTTGGATTTTGTCACCGGCCTTCCTCCTTCCAACAACCATACCGTGGTCCTCACCATAGTTGACAGATTCTCCAAAGCAGCCCACTTCGTTCCCCTTCCGGGTCTACCCTCGGCCAAGGAGACTGCCGATCTTCTGGTTCAACATGTGGTGAGGCTTCATGGGATCCCCCTGGACATCATCTCTGATCGGGGCCCCAATTTATTTCACAGGTATGGAGGTCGTTTTGCACTGCCCTTGGGGCTACGGTGAGCCTGTCATCGGGATACCATCCGCAATCTAATGGCCAGTGTGAACGAGCCAACCAGGACCTGGAGGCAGCGCTGCGCTGTGTGGCGGCTACCAACTCGACAGCATGGAGCTCCTCCCTACCTTGGATCGAGTACGCCCACAACTCGACTGTGTGTTCAGCTATAGGTATGTCCCCTTTCCAAGCCTCTCTCAGGTATTCTTCTCCCTTGTTTCCAGAAGAGGAGGGTGACATCGCTGTTCCATCAGTCTGGGCACATCTGAAGTGCTGTCAACGTCTGTGGAGGGCGACCCGGGCCGCGCTACAGCGCACAGCAAAACGCAACACCACAGTGGCCAACCGCCACAGGACCCCAGCCCCAGCATACCAGGTAGGCCAGCAGGTATGGCTCTCTACCAAAAACATTAATCTGAAGGGTGAGGGCAAGAAGATGCAGCAGCGGTTCATTGGACCCTTTGCTGTATCCCGCATTGTCAACCCTGTTTCTGTTTGACTTGATCTCCCCCCTCCCTCCGCATATGTCCTACGTTCCATGTCTCGCAGATCAAGCCTGTCTTCCAGTCCCCTGTTTCTTCCCCCCCCCCCCCCAAGCCACCACCGATGATCGACGGCAGCCCGGCCTGGACCATGACTGCCATCCTGGTTGTCCGTCGTTGGGGCCGTGGATTGCAATACCTGGTGGATTGGGAGGGCTATGGCCCAGAGGCCAGGTCCTGGGTGCATCCTGACTTCATCCTGGATAAGGACCTCATCAGGGTGTTTCATCTGACGCATCCAGGGAGACTGGAGCAACCGCCAAGAGGCACTCGTTGGGGGGGAGTACTGTCATGGTCCGCTCCGCTCATCACCGTCAGCTGCGCTCACACCTGGTCCTCATCAGACGCCGCCTATATCTACCGCTCTGACCTTTGGGTTAGTGCGGAGATGTCTCACTGCGCTCCAGGAGAGCTTCATCACCATTCCCTGCCTTCTTGCTACACTACAGCCAGCGCTCGTCTTCTTCTTCATCCAAGGAGCCATTCAGCCTGCCACGTAAGCACTCATTTCCACTCATCTTGTGAATTAGTTCTCCTGTGCACAGGCAGCGTCCTCGGCTGTGGATTCCCTGCCTCCTCCTCCCAGGCGGCGGACCTTTCATCATATCAACCCACCACCACCAGCACGTCTACTCACCTGCCGGAATCACTCCACCACCTGAAGAGCACTGTCTTCTTGGCCGCAGCTGTCACGCTGAACTGGAGCTTGCTACTATCTGTTTCCACAGTAAGTTCAGTGTAACTGTTAAACTCCAGTTGTGATGCCCAGTAATCCTCTTTCCTTGTGTGTCCTCAGGGTTGCCAGGCTGTACGGTGTCTCGCTCAGTTCCCGGCAGTTCCAGACTACATTCACACCACACTTACACTACCTGGTTGTTAATAAACTTGATTGTATCGATTCGGAGGCTGTGTGTCGTCACTGCGTCATTGAACTATATCAGTTACAGCCTTATTCCAAAGGGATTAAATTCAATTATTCCCTCAAAATTCTACACACTATACCCCATAATAACAATGTGAAAAAAGTTTTTTTTTTTGAGATATTTGCAAATTTATTAAAAATAAAAAACTAAGAAATCACATGTACATAAGTATTCACAGCCTTTGCCATGAAACTCAAAATTGAGCTCAGGTGCATCCTGTTTCCACTGATCATCCTTGAGATGTTTCTACAGCTTAATTGGAGTCCACCTGTGGTAAATTCAGTTGATTGGACATGATTTGGAAAGGCACACATCTGTCTATATAAGGTCCCACAGTTGACAGTGCATGTCAGAGCACAAACCAAGCATGAAGTCAAAGGAATTATCTGTAGACTTCTGAGACAGGATTGTCTTGAGGCACAAATCTGGGAAAGGGTACAGAAAAAATTCCGCTGCTTTGAAGGTCCCAATGAGCTCAGTGGCCTCCATCATCTGTAAGTGGAAGAAGTTCGGAACCACCAGGACTCTTCCTAGAGCTGGCCAGCTATCTACACTGAGCGATCGGGAGAGAAGAGCGTTATTCAGGGAGGTGACCAAGAACCCAATGGTCACTCTGTCATCGCTCCAGTGTTGCTCTGTGATGAGAGGGGAACCTTCCAGAAGGACAACCATCTCTGCAGCAATCCACCAATCAGGCCTGTATGGTACAGTGGCCAGAAGGAAGCCACTCCTTAGTAAAAGGCACATGGAAGCCCACCTGGAGTTTGCCAAAAGGCACCTGAGGGACTCTCAGACTATGAGAAACAAAATTTTCTGATCTGATGAGACAAAGATTGAACTCTTTGGCGTGAATGCCAGTCGTCATGTTTGGAGGAAACCAGACACCGCTCATAACCACACCAATGTTGGTAGCAGCATCATGCTGTGGGGATGTTTTTCAGCGGCAGGAACTGGGAGACTAGTCAGGATAGAGGGAAAGATGAATGCAGCAATGTACAGAGACATCCTGGATGAAAACCTGCTCCAGAGCGCTCTTGACCTCAGATTGGGGCAACGGTTTATCTTTCAGCAGGACGACGACCCCAAGCACACAGCCAAGATATCAAAGGAGCGGCTTCAGGACAACTCCGTGAATGTCATTGAGTGGCTCAGCTTGAGTCCAGACTTGAATCCAATTGAACATTTCTGGAGATATCTGAAAATGGCTGTGCACTGACTTCCCATCCAGCCTGATAGAGCTTGAGAGGTGCTGCAAAAAGGAATGGGCAAAACTGCCCAAAGATAGGTGTGCCAAGCTTGTGGCATCATATTCAAAAAATCTTGAGGCTATAACTGCTGCCAAAGGTGCATCAACAAAGTATTGAGGAAAGGCTGTGAATAATTATTGTTCTGCCCTCACTATTTCCCCAGTGTGCAGCTAGGCAGATAGTTAACTCCTCCAAATGATGACACCTAGTAGTGCTTTAGATGAATTGTACTGATGAATCGTGTGGAAGGAGTAAAACTGTAGCAGACAAACCATACAACACTGGTTTTTCATATTGATTTATCTACTTTTCAAAAGAGCTAACATGGTATTGCTAGCGGGCTAGCACGCGAACGTTAGCTAAAATGCTAATCTCAAGGTAAACAAATTTAGTGATGTTTTCTCACACAACTTCTAACAAAATAAACGTAGCACTTATATCTAAGGGTTAACATGGAAAATGTTAAGTTTATACCAATATACAGGCTGTGCTTGGCTCAGGACACAGAGCTGTAGACACTTTGTGAGACTTTGTTTCTCATAGCGCTGGACAGGAAGGGACTAATGCTGGACTTCTTCTTCCTCTTTAAGATTTGATTGGTGGTTGGCAACCAGCTTAAAGGTGCAATACCGCCACATACTTCCCTCTAAATCATCAACGCTGGACTTCCGGTTTGCTTTCAAAATAAAATGTAGTAATACAGTACTCTTACAAAATAAATCCAAGTTCTACAAAAATGTACCCAAACATAACAATACTCTCTGGATGGCTCTTCAGGAGCCAGAACACTCCCCGCCTGGCATCAGAGGATGCCACACTTAAAACAAACTTACACAGTGTCAGATAATAGAAGAACATCTGTAGCTGGTCTCAAATAAACTCTAGGAGTACCATCTTTAATCACATTAACTTCTACTTTCCTAACAAGTCTGTCATTACTAGAGTAAACCTTTTCAATGATGCCCATAGGCCATTGGTTTCTCTTTGCCAGAGGATCTTTCAGAAGGACGATGTCCCCCTGTTATAGGTTGAGTCTTGTGGAATACCACTTACGACGACATTGCAGATTCGAGAGATATTCCTTCCGCCAATGGGTGTTGCGGAATACCACTTGCAACGGCATTGCAGAGTCGAGAGATATTCCTTCCGCCAACAATGCCAGAAGGAGTTGGCCAGACTCTGGACTCTTCACCACTGCTACTTATAGAGGTCTTTCTCCTTGAAGACGCCTTGCGGTGCAGACAGAACTCCAATCTTCTGCGTGAGGAGTGTAGCCAGAGTGAGGATGAATGAGGAGTCTGGGTCACTTGACACAGGAATCAGCGGCCTTGCACTCATAATTGCAGCCACCTCTGCTAAGAAGGTGATCAGGATGTCATGTGTGAGATATCGGGATCCAAGTTTTGCAAGCTGGGAGTCTAAGATCTTACGTGCCACCCCGATCACCCATTCCCAACTACCCCCCCCCCATGTGCGAAAAGTGTGGAGGATTTAAAACCCACATGCAATCGTTTAGGAAGGTCCTGACGTTTGGGTTGGTGGTGTCAAAACCTAGCTCTTTACAGGCCCCTGTGAAATTAGTCCCACAGTCTGATCTCAGTTGTTTTGCTGGTCCCCTGACTGAAAAGAACCTGAGGAGAGCATTGATGAAGCTGATGTGTCCATACCTCTATGACCTCTAGGTGAACTCAGAACTCAGAACTCAGAAAAGATTTATTGCCAAGTACATTAACAGATACTGATAACAGATCACTGATAACATACGAGGGATTTGACTTGACACAGAAAATGAACCTGCATTTCCGGTGAAACGGCTGCATCTGAAACGCGCCTGCCAACAGGAGGGTACAGGTAGCATAGGAAATAATACAATAGGAAGGAGCAAAAAAATAATTGATTTCAGAATAGTGGTCATATATGATCAATATTATGATTACAAAGAAAAAAAAAGCCCTCAATGCACAATCAGCAGACCAAAAAAGTTCACAGGACACGAAGAGAGCAGTGAGTGAATCATCTTTATCATCAGTTTGTGGATCAGTATGAGTGTAATGTTGAAAGTAGGTGTTGTATCAGTTAAGAACAACAAGGACTCTTTGGCAGGAGATGTTTTGTCTGGCTACTGGCATTGCCCTTGGCCATGCAGCTGCCTGTCCGAAGGCCATGAGCTCAATGTTTTGAAAACAAAGACTGCAGATGATCAGAGGATTTTTGTGAGGGAGTCAAATTAAGTCGAATAGTACTGATCACAGAGGAAACTTTATATTCTCTTACAGATTCAGTACTTAATCCTTCATTGCTGGGCGTTGAGTCCATCGTGGATGGTCCTAAGCGTAATCATGATGTAATCCACCTTCCGAGACAGTTCTCCATTTGTCGCTATCAGGGTCCTCTCCATTTTTTCAATTTGATGGATGCACCTCGCCTGGCCAGCGTTTTGATAGGTTGTATCCATCTTCAACAATTTGCGGTACACCAGGACAATCCCAGATCCAATCAGAACGATCCCAATCATCATTACTGCGAAGACGTACAAATCTTCTACATCTTCGATAAAAAGATTAGTCAGGCACAAGAGTTTCCAATTACTTGTCTCCCGTAAATAGCCCGCAGCAGCCGTTCCTGCGGGGCAAACAACCTCCCCTGGGGCACTTTTCCTCGTTGAGAAGATAGTGTCAATTGCGTTCAAAGCCCAGCTTATTAATTCCATAATTTCTTTCGATAATCAGCAGTAAAGACGCAGACAGACGACAGCAAGCTGGGATCCAGTTAGTTTGGGGAGAAGGAGATAAGTCAGAAGCAAGAGAGAAGCAAGAGAGAAGAAAAAGGCGTCTGCTCTCTTTGGAGGGCGGAAGTGAAGCAAGAGAGAAGAAAAAGGCGTCTGCTCTCTTTGGAGGGCGGAAGTGAAGTGAACTGCCCCAGTGAACTGCCCTTGTGCTCATGCAAGTGAACATCACTGCTCGCCGTTTGCTGCTAGCGAGCCCACCCTGGGTACAACGAGAGGTAACAGACCATGGCCCAAAACACGTCAATGCCTACATAAGAGAATGGTGGCTCAGTACTTAGGCGTTCTGTGGGGAGGTCCGCCATTTTCTGAGACTGAGTTGACCCCCTGAGTTTGTGTCAAACTACACATGAGTAAATGAGACTGCTGATCTGGTGTTTGCCCCCTAAGACCCAGTAACCTGCAGATCATACCGCGTCCTCTGTAAGGTGATGGCCTTGGTGTCTGATCTTTTCAAAGTAGTAGCGAATTAACAGACTGGTAACATGGTGTTTGCTGGGCATGAGTAGAGGGTGTTTCTCTGCAGTGTTGAGGTTAGAGTAGAGGAGCCATCCTCCAACCCTGAGGAGACCTGATTTGTCAAGGTATAGGGATAGCTTTGTAAGAGGGCTTGACCTTGGAATGTCCTTTCCTGCCTCTATCAGTTTGATCTCCTCGGAGAAGCTTTCATGTTGGACCGTTTTGATAATTGTATCTGTTGCTCATTGAAAATCTGAAGTGGTGAGCTCATGACACATGTGCCATCCCTCATATTGTCCATCTGGTTGCTTTAGTTTGAATTTGCGAGCAATGTGTATCAACCGGGTGAAGGCTTTGGTAAGGGACTGCCAGGTGAAGGACTGTAAGTTTTCAGCATTTAAACAGGGGTTTGCTGTCTGGGAGGCTGATGTAAGCAAGGGATGGACCTCCAGATCTGTGTCAGGGTCTTGCAGTTGGAACGTGTCATGTGAGCTGTTCTCTGTGGGCTTTAAAGGGGACCTGTGGTGGTCGTCTAAACGCATTCAACTTGAAAACATTAGGCAAAGTATTCGTTATTTGGTTAAATAATTATTGCCAGCCATTTACCACCAGAGAAATATGCAAATACAACCGTAGGCATGGCCAGCCAATGAAAACTATGCGCGCAGCCATGACACATGCGGATGTGACGTCACCACGTTACTACTGAACAGTCAATACTCCACCTGTATCAGCGATTAGGGTGCTTTTGTGAGTGTTTTTATTCTATTATGGCTGAATTGTTGGACTCTGAGGAAGAATTCGGTCAACATGGCTACAGGTTTGAGCCAGAAAGGTCTTCTGAGGGTGAAAGTGATGAAGTGGTCTTGACACACAACGTAATTTCGTCTGAAAGGAAACGTCTATGCCCTGTTCCGAGATTGCGCAACCACTTTTCCACTACGATCTTCCGACAAGGTGAGCTGGGTTTGGGTACACAAAAGAAGTGTTTATCTTTGTTTTTTCGCTTATTATTGAGACATCCAAAGGCTTTACATTCCGCCATGTTGCGATATCCATATCGCATTGTATGTTTTTGTTGTTACAAGAGCGCCGAGTGTCTGCTGATCTGTATATACTTTCAGCAGTGAGGGAGGAGCCCAGCGCCGAATCCCCGGCCGTCTGGCGGCCATTACGACCTCAGATCAGACGAGACGACCCGCTGAATTTAAGCATTTATTTATTTATTTTCTACTCGTTTTAGTTCTGCATTTAATATGAACCCTGAGTTTGAAATAAACGTTTGAATTTGAATTTGAATATCCCGAAAGCCACTGCTCATCCGGGCACTCCAGGCTCAGCCAATATTGATCCAGATTGCGGTATCCACGACACTACGTCACAGGAAGCGTCCTGGCAGGCCATGTAGCTGCCAGTATGGCTGCGCGCATGTTTTGCTGACATAGCTGAACCAGCACATCAGCAATGGATTTATATCACATTGCTTTGAACTTGAACTTGAACTTAAACTTGAACTAGAATGTGAGACAGGGGCTCAATATAATATCTTTTTTTTCACGACCACCACAGGTCCCCTTTAAGAGGAAATCTGGCCCTGTAAACCATGTGCTGGATGCCAGTTTGCCAGGTGAAAGGGATTCAGTTCAATTCAATTCAACTTTATTTATATAGCGCCATTTCACAACAACAGTCATCTCATAGCACTTTCAACTGTAGGGGAACCCCCACTGTTGCAAAAAGACCCCAGCAATCAGGCAATCCCCTGTGAGCAAGCACTTGGCGATGGTGGAGAGGAAAAACTCCCTTTTAACAGGAAGAAACCTCCAGCAGAACCAGGCTCAGGGAGGGGCAGTCATCTGCTGCCACTGGCTGGGGGGTGAGGGGACAGAGAAGATGAAAAGAACAGACATGTAGAGAGCAAACAGCACGATGGGGACTCAATCTATGGGAGAGAACAAACAGATGTTAATGACCAGCAAAAAAAATATTTCATTGAGAGTGAAGAAAGGAGTGAAGCCCAATGCATTATTGGAGGTCCCCCGGCTGTCTAAACCTATTAGCAGCATAATTAAGGGAGGGTTCAGAAACACAAGATCCCTCCCTAATTGTAGGCTAAATCAAAAAGGAAGGTTTTAACCCTATTCTTAAAAACAGAGATCGAGTCTGATTCCCAGATCCAGATTGACAGCTGATTCCACAGTAGAGGAGCTTGATAACTGAAGGCTCTGCCTCCCATTGTACTTTTAGAGATTCTGGGTATTACAAGTAATCCTGCATTTTGGGAGCGTAGTGCTCTATTAGGAGAATACGGTATATGGATCCAGACCCATGATCGGCCAGGTTTCGCTTCGAGGCCACATAGCTCCATTGAGTTGGCTCAGCCGCTTGTTGGATGCATTGCACTCGGTTGTTCACAAAAACGTGAAACCTCCTTGACTCATTGTAAATATAGCCAAGAACGACTCTGCTGTCTGAGAAAAAACACATGGAACTGATCTGAATGTCCATTTCACCTCTTATTATCTCTGCAACTTCCACCGCTAGCACTGCTGTGCACAGCTCGAGTCTGGGGATGGTAAGTTCGGGCTTAGGAGCAAGTTTGGCTTTTCCAAATATGAACGCTAGCTCTGTCTCACCATCTTTGTTGGTTGCTCTTAAGTAAGCCACAGACACGATTGCCTGGGTCAATGTGTCACAGAAGATGTAGATTTCTTTGTTGTCTACATTTGCAAAGGAAAAGGAGCAGTAGGGTCTTGGGATGTAAATCTGTTTGAGTTGTTTGAGAGCATTTTTCCACTCCAGCCACTCTTTAAACATGGCTTGTGGTAATGTCTCGTCCCACCCACAAGTCTCTTTAGTCAGTTCCAGTAGTAGCACCCTCCCCTGGATGCTTACTGGCACCGCAAACCCCAGCGGGTCAAAAAGACTGTTGACTGTGGACAGAACCCCTCTTTTTGTGTAGGGTTTTTCACTTTGGTTTTTCAACGTGAAAGTGTCTCTTTCAATGTCCCAACATACTCCTAAACTTCTCTGCATTGGTGGGAGCTTAGTGTTAAGGTCTATGTCTTTGAGCCCACTTGTCAAATCTTCTATGGGGAATGCTGTCATGACCTTTGGGCTGTTTGAGGCTATTTTATGAAGCCTCAGGTTGGAAGTAGCGAGCAGTTCTTGGGTGTCTTTGAGGAGCTTGACTGCCTTGGACTCTGTGGGGACACATTTTAAACCATCATTGACATAGAAATGTCGTTGTACGAACTGCTTGGTTTCAGGACAGTGTTGCGTGTCTGGTTGATGTGCTGCATTTCTCAGGCCGAATATTGCAACAGCCAGGGATGGGCTAGTTCCAAACACATGCACCTTCATCTTGTACTCAATGACCGGCTCTGTTGGGTCATTGTTGCGGTACCAGAGGAACCGGAGGAAGTTCCTGTGGTCCTCTCGCACGTGGAAACAATTGAACATTTGTTGTATGTCCGCTGTAATGGCCACAGCCTCTTCTCTGAAGTGGACAAGCACCCCAACAAGACTGTTATTCATGTTTGGACCTGTGAGTAGCACGTCGTTTAACGATACCCCGTGAAACTTAGCACTCGACTCAAACACCACCCTAATGTTACCCGGTTTCTGAGGGTGATAAACCCCAAAGAAGGGCAAATACCAGCATTCATCTTCTTGCCCTAGAGCTGGAGCTGGTTCTGCATGATCCTTGTCAAATAACCCCTGCATGAAGTCCATGAAGTGTTTCTTCATTTCAGGACGTTTCTTTAGTGTACAACTCAGTGATTCTAAGCAGCTGAGAGCCAGGCTGTGATTATTTGGGAGGCGAGGCCTCAGCAAGCAGAAAGGAAGTGTCGCTATCCAAGTGTTTGTCATCTTGATAAAAGTCTCTTTCCATAATCTGCAGAAAGGCTTGGTCGTTGAGAGAAGGAGCAAGCTTTTTGTCTTTCTCACTTTGTTGAAATATGTGTTCCCCCATTTGGCATGAACTACGAGTGTCCCATGGCTCCATCTGTGACTGGAACTGCTCTTTAACTTGCAAACTGTTCTGGCAAGGTGGGAGAAAACTTGGACGCCCATTTTCTAGAACACGTTCTGAACGAGCCCACTACGGCTGGCTTATGAGCTCCCCCTAGCCAGACGTCCCCTATGATGACCAACCCAAGTGCAAGTCTCTGAGCAAACGGAGCATTAACTGGGCCATTAACATGTTCATACACTTTATGCACTTGTATTTTGTCTCGGCCTAGCAGCAACATGATCTCGGCATTTGGGTCAAGGGGTTGGAATTCATCTTCCAGATGTTTGAGGTGGGGATGGACTAGACCAACCTCAGGTGTTGGGATTTCTGACTTATTTTCTGGCAGAAAGTCACACTCAAGCAAGGAAAGCAGAAGAGAGTTGTACTGACCACCAACGGAGTGTATGACTAGATTCTCAGCTATGTGGCCGTTTGTCATGGAGACCCCGGTACATGTCTTAAGAGTGTATGGCACGATGCTGCCCATTGGAATGTCAAAGATGTTGAAAAGGGCTGACTTGGCTAATGACCTATTGCTCTGGTCATCTATGATAGCGTAAACCTTGACCTGTTTTCCTGGTTGCCCCTGTGGATAGACATAAGCCTGACATATTTTTGAGCAAGAGTGCCCCCCACTATAGTCCCCGCATATTTGAGTGCATGCTGAAGTGGTCTCTAGGCTGCCTATACTACTCTCCCGGCCATGCTCCTCCCTGTTCTCCCCGCCCTGGTCTGGAGTAATGTTTTCGGCTTGCATTTTTGGTGCCAACCAACCATGATAGCTCCATGGTTATAAGTTGACAAGCCACAAAGCTTCTGGGAGAATATCCTACGGACAGATGAGACAAAACTGGATTTTTTTGGCAAGGCACATCAGCTCTATGTTCACAGACGCAAAAATGAAGCATACCAAGAAAAGAACACTGTCCCTACTATGAAACATGGAGGAGGTTCTGTTATGTTCTGGGGCTGCTTTGCTGCTTCTGGCACAGGGTGTCTTGAATCTGTGCAGGGTACAATGAAATCTCAAGACTATCAAGGTATTCCAGAGAGAAATGTGCTGCCCAGTGTCAGACAGCTTGGTCTCAGTCGTAGGTCATGGGTCTTGCAACAGGATAATGACCCAAAACACACAGCTAAAAACACCCAAGAATGGCTAAGAGTGAAACATTGGACTATTCTAAAGTGGCCTTCTATGAGCCCTGATCTAAATCCTATTGAACATCTGTGGAAGGACCTGAAACATGATGTCTGGAGAAAGCACCCTTCAAACCTGAGACAACTGGAGCAGTTTGCTCATGAGGAGTGGGCCAAAATACCTGCTGAGAGGTGCAGAAGTCTCATTGACAGTTACAGAAATCGTTTGATTGCAGTGATTGCCTCAAAAGGTTGTGCAACAAAATATTAAGTTAAGGGTACCATCATTTTTGTCCAGTCCTGTTTCATGAGTTTGTTTTTTTAAAATAATTCTGTTGAACCACAATTCAAAAGCATTGTCTGATTTCCATTGATTAATTTTCATAGACTTTTTATTTATTACCACTTTTGTCAGATTCAAGTTATTTCTGTGACCATTGTGGGTTTTTCTTTCATTAACAGATGGGTACCAACAATTTTGTCCACGTGTGTATGGTGTTCTTTTGGTGATGAGAAATGTTGTGTTTGTGCCAAATACACCTTTTGGAATTATTGCCAAAAAGTTCAACTTTCATTGGCCCATAACGCATTTTTCCACATACGTTTGGGAGATTTCAAATGTGTTTTTGCAAAATGTAGCCGGGCTTGGATGTTTTTCTTCGTAAGATAAGGCTTCTGTCTTGCCACACTAACCCATAGCCCAGACATATAAAGAAGACCGGAGATTGCTGTCACAGCAACTAAACAGCCAGTACTACACCGTGGCTTGCATTGTAAGATGCGACTACAAAAATGTCAGGAAAAGCCTACTGCAACAGCTGAATTTTGTTTGGGGTTAATCAGAGGCACTTTAAATTGTGGCAGGTGTGTGCTGACACCCATTTAACATGAGTTTGAATGTGATTGGTTAATTGTGAACACAGCCACATCCCCAGTTATAACAGGGTGTGCATATTTATGCAACCAGGTTACTGTAATTTTTTTTTTTAAATTTTTTCCCTTTAAAGGTGCAATAGATAACATTTTCATGAAAACAAAGATTTTTTTTTTTAAATAATACATCAACATAGTATTTAGAAACATGCACAATGTAAGTCTTAATGTTCTAAAAATTAGTATATTGATAAAAAAAAAAAATTGTAATTTTTGGCGGGTCGACAATAATATAAATACAGTGGTACCTCTACTTACGAAATTAATTTGTTCCGAAAGTATTTTCGTAACGTGAAAATTCCGTAAGTAGAGACGCATTTTACATGTAAATGCCCTAATCCGTTCCAAGCCCCCCAAAATTCGGACATAAATTTTTTATAAATCATAAAAATGCATCAAAACATGTAACAAATACATGTTACAATTAGATTACTGCACAATAAACATAAAATGAGAGTTGTACATAATTAAAAAAAACAAAGAATAAAGTAAAGAATAATAAAAATTATGTTCATTTACCGTTTAACTTGGTAAATAACTAACTAATACTTAACTTAATTAAAATTAAATCCAAGATGGCGACCAAGATGGTCACACTTTTTCAGCGCTGAGACAAACTCGCTGATTTCCCCACCAAAAGTACCTAACCAACAGTGATCGACGCTCGTGACGGACACCCACGGGCTGAATTTCCACCTCCGTCAGAATCCCGTTGGAATGCCCCTTTAATCGGGTAGAACTGCTGCGCTCTACCGGAAGCGATTGCCAAGCTAACGCTAGTTAGCTTAACGCTGGCCCCAGTGCGCCACCTAACTCCGACACGAAGCGGCTCAGTCCCCGGTGAGGGCCTATCGGAGGAACCAACCGAGGCGGCAGTTGGGAGCTCGAGCGCGGCGTTGGTGAGAGACGGGGCCACCTGGACCCAGCAGGACAGTGGCCTGAGTCGGAACCCAGTTGCGAGGTCCAGCTGAGGAGCTACCAGACTGACGGCGGTCGGTGACGGGGCCTAGCGGAGGTGCCACCCAGCCAGACGGCGGCGAGCGGAGGCGGTGATCGGTGAAGCTCGGCTGCGCCGGCGGTGTGCGGCATAACTGGCCAGGCAGACGGCAGCAGGCGGTGGCGAATGACGGGGGTGATCTGCGGAGCTGTACAGCGCTACTTGGCGGAGGAGCTGTGCAGGAGCTGCTGCGGCGAGTTCAGCAGCGGCCGGGCTAGTTGAGGCCTAGCCGGATTCTCTGTTTACTTCTATCTACAGGTCAGTAAGATGCCACCAAAGAAAGAGGAAATGGAAGAAATCAAAAACGCTCTGAGCTTTATATCAGAAGAATTGGCCAAATTGACTAGCCAACAGGACAAAATAATAGGCCTAATAGAACAGGTACAAGCCCTAAATTTAATAATTCAAGAAAAAGACAAAAAAATTATGGACCTGGAGCAACACGGGCGTCTTTTGGAGCAACACGTCGAGGATCTTGAACAAGGTTCTCGTATTGATGACCTAGTTATAAGTGGACTAAACATCAGATATCAGTCATATGCCCATGCCACAGTAGGACTGAGTGGTGAAGATGCACCCATGAGAGAATCTTTGTCCTTAGAAAATCAAGTGCTTCAGTTCCTTAATGATAAAGACATTAAGGTAGAAGCCAATGCAATCTCAGCCTGCTATGCTCTACCGAAGAAAGATAACAAAACAAAGAAATCAATTGTGATGCGCTTTGTGAACAGAAGGGTAAAGAATAACATACTGAGGCAGGCCAAAAAGCTAAAGGAAACTCAAGTTTACATAAATGAACACCTGACAAAAAAAAACGCTGAATTAGCGCGACAGGCATAGATGCTAAAAAAACAAAATAGGATACAAGCAACCTGGACAAGAAATTGTAGAATTTGGATTAAACTAAATGGATCACCTGAGCAAGCAAAGAATATAATGATCAGAGATGCTACTGACTTAGATAAATACAGATGAACACACACGATAAGAATAGTTCTTTTGATACACCATGCCAAAGTACTTTAATAAAAATAACCAAAACAAACAAAAATTTATGACCGACTCAAGTAGACATCAATTATCCCCAGTTGGAGGAAGTCATTTGACACAGAATGAGGAAACTCAAACTCTGAAAACATACCATTATGCTGAACATAAACCACAAGAGATGGAGAATGATATTGATCCTGATAACCACTTTTTCAATAATATTCATAACCACTGTGAATATTACACCGAAAAACAATTCAAAAGTCAAATGCAATTAGATGGTAAACTGTCAATAATACACTTCAATAGCAGAAGTCTTAACAAAAACTTTCCACAGATTCAGGACTATTTAAAACAGCTAGACAGAAAATTCACAGCCATTGCAGTCTCTGAAACCTGGCTTAATGAAGATCAGGCTCCCCTGATGGCAATAGAAGGATATCAGATGTTTTATATTAACAGAACTCAAAAAAAGGGTGGTGGTGTTGCACTGTATATTGATGACCTGTACAGGTGTAAGCTTGTAAATGAAATGTCCTTAGCACTACCAGGGATTTTGGAATGTGTTACTGTTGAGATTGACCTAGACAAAACAAAAAATCTAATCATAAGCTGCATATATAGAACGCCGGGAACTTGCATTGAGACATTCAGAGATAAATTAGTCGAGCTGTACAATAATATTACTAGTAAGAAAATGGTAGCAATTTGTGGAGATTTCAATATTGACTTACTGAATCCTCATCAACAAAATGTAGTTACAGAGTTCATGCACTCTATGTACAACATGAGTCTATATCCCACAATAACACATCCCAGTAGAATCACAGTTCACTCTGCTACACTTATTGACAACCTGTTTGTCAATGTTTTCGATAAAAAAATAGAAAGCGGATTATTGATAAATGATATAAGTGACCACTTGCCAACCTTTGCACTTATCCATGGCCACACAGGGCCCAACGCAGAAAAAACTTCAAAATCGTTCAGACACAAATCACCAAATGCAATCAGTTCTCTTAAAGAGGACTTGCTGAAGCAAGACTGGACATAAGTCTATGTATCAGATGTAAATGAAGCCTATGACACATTTATAAATATTGTAACCACTCTTTATGAAAAAAACTGCCCATTAGTAATAAAAAAGCTTAAACACAAATTTGCTAACAAGACATGGTTAACCAAAGGACTACAAAAGGCGTGTAAAAAGAAAAAATTATTATATAAAGCTTTCCTAAAGAAAAGAACAAAAGAAGCAGAGCAGCGGTATAAAACATACAAAAATAAGTTAACATATATAATAAGATGTAGTAAAAGAGACTATTACAGTAAAGAACTGGAGAAAAACAGAGACAATATTAAAAATACATGGACAATACTCAACAGTATCCTTGGAAATAAAAGCAGAAATACAAGCTACCCAACTAACATTCCAAAAAATAATAAAACGACTCAGAGTGTGAATATTGCTTCACCTGCAGATGAATTTAATAATTTTTTTGTTAACATTGGACCTAAACTGGCCCGAGAAATACCCACTACGGTGCCAACAGGTGATACAATATGCAATAACACTGCTGTAAAAGACTCCATCTTCATAAAGAACACAGACGAAAGAGAGGTCATTGAAATTGTTAAATCGTTCAAAAGTAAAATATCTACTGACTGTGATGGTATTGACATGCTACTAGTCAAAACTGTTATCGAATGCATAGTAAAAACACTGACGTATATCTGCAACCTGTCTCTCCAATCAGGTATATTTCCCAATGCAATGAAAATAGCTAAAGTAATTCCGATATACAAGACGGGCGACAGAGGGGAACTCTCAAACTATAGACCAATTTCACTATTACCGCAATTTTCCAAGATACTTGAAAAAATATTCTATGAGAGAATTGACAACTTCATACTGAAGAATGATTTATTATGTGAGCAGCAATATGGGTTCAGACACAAGAGGACAACTGCATATGCCCTAATGGAATTTACAGAAAAAATATCAACAGCCATTGAAAATAAAGAGTATTCAGTTGGAGTATTCCTAGATCTTAAAAAAAGCATTTGATACAGTAGATCATAATTTATTATTAAAGAAACTACAAAATTCTGGTATTAGAGGGGTAGCACTGTCCTGGTTAAGTAGTTACTTAAAGAATAGATATCAGTATGTATGTGTTAGCAACAAAAACTCACAGTTACTGAAGGTTATTTGTGGAGTCCCACAGGGTTCAGTTTTGGGACCATTATTATTCAATATGTATATAAACGATATATGTAAAGTTTCAGAAAAAATGGACTTAATATTGTTTGCCGATGACACTAATCTGCTATGCAGTGGAAACAATTTGGAACAACTTCTGGATACACTCGGGAAGGAATTAGAAAAGCTTAAACTGTGGTTTGATTCAAACAAATTAACGCTCAATTTAAGTAAGACAAAATTTATAGTCTTTAACAACCATCACAACAATCCAGTACCCAAACTCAGTGTAAATGGTGTAGAGATTGCAAGGGTATCTGAAACTAAATTCCTTGGAGTAATAATTGATAACAAACTGTGCTGGAAGTCACATATTAATTATATTAAAGGTAAAGTTTCCAAATCAATTGCAATATTACACAGAGTGAAATATTTGCTGAATCAACCCACACTATACACCTTGTATCATTCATTAATACTCCCATACATGACATATTGTAATGAAGTATGGGGAAATACATACAAAACAAACATATATCCACTCTTTATGCTTCAAAAGAGAGCTATTAGAATAATAAACAAAACAGCTTACAGGGAACCAACAAACCCACTTTTTCTTAAACAAAAAACTCTCAAGTTGAAAGATCTGGTTGACTTTAAAACCGCAATAATAATGTTCAAAGTGAAGAATTTATCACTGCCCGCAAATATCCAAAAGTTGTTCCAAACAAGGGAGAAACGATATCACTTCAGAGGAACATGTATATTTCAAAAGCCTACAGTGAGAACAACCACCAAGCAACACTGTATTTCAGTGCAAGGAGTCAGATTATGGAACGATTATGGACCTGAATTAAAATCATGTACAACGCTTGGACAATTTAAACAAAAACTAAAAGAAGAAATACTCCAAACATATTTACAAGACAACATGTAAACTCACATAAGGATTGACATATCCAGCCTGTGTTGTGTTGTAGCTTAGTTTGTTTTTTTTTTCCTCTCTGTGACATTCTGTCTTAGATTTGTCTTGAATAGTAACCGCTCAACTTAGCTTAGCTTAGTTTTCCTTTTTTTCTCTCAGTCACACTTTGTCTTAGCTTTGTTCTAAATTGTAATCACTCTTGTCTTGTTTACTCTTTTTTCTTTTGAATTCTTGGATGGAATATGGGTGGGCACTATAAGCTGCGGCTTCAGCCATCACCCATTTCGGATAACTCACGTGGAATTGTTTAGTAGAAGGAGTCTTTGTCTAATTTGACCTTGTTGTTATATTATACAGTTTCTTTTAACCTGTACTGTATTATCCGAAGTAAAATTCATTCATTCATTCATTCAAACTGCTATCGTCGTCGTCGTCACCTTTTGCCTTCTTTGGTTCATGTTCTCTCTCATCAGTGGTTTTTGCCTGACGTTTTGTGAAGAACTGATCCAAGGACGTTTGCTTTTGCCGGCTTTTAACAATCCTTCGGCTTCCTTTTGTTTTAATACCGTGCCGATCGTAGATGTATTACGGCCATATTCTTTGGCGAGATCAACCAAACGCATCCCTTTTTCACCTATTATCTCTTGCTTTGTTTGTATGGACAAAAAAACTCTCTTCTTCTTCTTTTCTCCTTTTCCACTTATCTCCATCACTTTCTTGGGGCCCATAGTGAATAAAAGTTAATACTGTACTGTACACACACGTAAAACTGCTGGAACTTCCCGAACACTTCGTGGCCAATGGGATACCAGGAAGATGCTAGGCGATAGCCAATGGCAGAGCAGCTACAAGTATGTTTACGTTCGGTAAACTACGGGAGCTGCGAGGAGCGCGTACTTTTTTTGCCTTTCGTATCCTGAAATTTCTTTCGTAACAAGAGGCAATATTTTCCCGTTGAGGCGTGTCGTAACCTGAAAATTCCGTATGTAGAGACGTTCGTAAGTAGAGGTACCACTGTATTTACATCCAGCAACTGGAGGAAGACAAACACGGAAGTCCAGTGAAGATGTCACAGCCAATAGCATCGCTAGCTTGAAATTATGTGCCATCATGTCGTTTTGGGTTTTTGGGTTGCCAGGTAGTGAATTATTCAGCTAAATACCTGCATCTCAAGGCAGACATCAGTTTCCCAATCGTTCTCAAGTATTGCACAACAAAGGAGCAGGATAAATATGAGTTCTGCTTTTGATGGCTAATGTCTGCTGAAGAGTCGCAAAGGGCTGAAAAGTCATGCAGAGGTGACCACTTTTCTTCTGACAGGTAAGGTAACCAGTGCTAGTGATGATACAAACTAGCTCGTCTTCTGCTGCTAAGCTGGTGGTTAGGGCTGGGGGGTGGGGGGGGGGGCAACAAAATGTGACCAACAAAATTTTATTTCTGACATGTTCATATTATTATGAGTGTATGATAACATCAGCCAATATATGATGTGGAACACACCCCACTAACTGCTCCTTACCAAGCTGACATGTATGACAGGTTCATCAGGGGTGTCCAACCATGTGCCATGGAGAGCCAAGACCCTGCAGGTTTTCTCTTCTACCCAGTCTCTTCAGCAGGTGTTTTCACTTATCAGCAATCAGTGGGAAGAAGTTCACTGAAATCTGCTGTTGAAGACACTGGTTGGAGGTAAAACCTGCAGGGTCTTGGCTCTCCATGGCACATGGTTGGACACCCCTGGGTTCATGATCTGATCAACATTTGCATCTATGAATGTAACAGCACATATTAACTGTGCAGCAGTCATGTTTTACATAAAGATTTTTTTTAAATTATCAGCTTTGATGTGCAGCTGCTCAGTCTTATAATTTGGTGTACAGTGAAAAAAGTTACAGTTGTTTATTGTTGTTACTGCTAACGATAATAATGTAAAACTTTATTGATCACCATGGTGAAAATTGAGGTTAAAATAGTTCAAGTTCTAATAGTAGAATAAACAGGTCTTAATAAATAATAATAATAATAATAATATATCAATAATTATATTACTATCATGTGGCCCTGGATGTTGTTGGGTTGTCATGGTTGAGACGCCTCTGCAACATTGCGTGGAGGTCGGGGGCAGTGCCTTTGGCATGGCAAACCGGGGTGGTGGTTCCTCTCTTCAAAAAAGGGGACCGGAGGGTGTGCTCCAACTTTAGAGGGATCACACTCCTCAGCCTCCCTGGGAAGGTCTATGCCAAGGTACTGGAGAGGAGAGTCCGGCCGTTGGTCGAACCTCGGATTCAGGAGGAGCAAAGTGGTTTTCGTCCTGGCCGTGGCACATCGGACCAGCTCTTTACCCTCTCAAGAATTCTTGAGGGTTCGTGGGAGTTTGCCCAACCAGTTTACATGTGTTTTGTGGACTTGGAGAAGGCATTTGACCGCGTCCCTCGTGGATTTTTGTGGGGGGTGCTTCGGGAATATGGGGTATCGGGCTTGTTTTTACGAGCTATTCGGTCTCTGTATGACCGTTGTGAGAGTTTGGTTCATATTGCCAACACTCGGTCGGAGTCATTCCCAGTGAGAGTTGGACTCCGCCAGGGCTGCCCTTTGTCACCGATCCTGTTCATAATTTTTATGGACAGGATTTCTAGGCACAGCCAGGGAATGGAGGGTGTCATGCTTGGTGACCACAGGATCTCATCTCTGTTGTTTGCAGATGATGTTGTCCTGTTGGCTTCATCCAGCAATGACCTACAGCTCTTGCTGGGATGGTTTGCCGCTGAGTGTGAAGCGGCTGGGATGAGAATCAGCACCTCCAAGTCCGAGTCCATGGTCCTCAGCTGGAAAAGGTGGATTGTCCTCTCCGGGTTGGGGACAGGCTCCTGCCCCAAGTGGAGGAGTTTAAGTATCTTGGGGTCTTGTTCACGAATGAGGGGAAAATGGAGCGAGAGATCGACAGACGGATTGGAGCAGCATCTGCAGTGATGCGGACGTTGTACCGGTCTGTTGTGGTGAAGAGGGAGCTTAGTTCTAAGGCAAAGCTGTCGATTTACCAGTCAATCTACGTTCCTACTCTCACCTATGGTCACGAGCTTTGGGTAATGACCGAAAGAACAAGATTGTGGATACAAGCGGCTGAAATGAGCTTTCTCCGTAGGATTGCTGGACTCACCCTCAGAGATAGGGTGAGGAGCTCAGTCATCCGGGAGAGGCTCAGAGTAGAACCGCTGCTCCTCCACATCGAAAGGAGTCAGTTGAAGGTGGTATGGGCATCTGATTAGGATGCCTCCTGGACGCCTCCCACTTGAGGTGTTTCAGGCACGTCCCACTGGGAGGAGACCCCGGGGCAGACCCAGGAGTCGGTGGAGAGACTATGTCTCCCAGCTGGTCTGGGAACGCCTTGGTATCCCCTCTGAAGAGCTGGAGCAGGTGGCTGGGGAGAGGGAAGTCTGGGCTTCTCTGCTTGAACTGCTGCCTCCGTGACCCGGACCTCCGGAAAAGCGGTAGAAGATGGATGGATGGATGGATGGATAATAATAATAATAATAATAATAATAATAATAATAAACAGGTTAATTTTCTTACTAACTGTTACTGCAGAGCATTAGCCACGGGATTTCTTGAGTACATCGAGTAGCTGTAATTATGTATATATAGACATTTATGTCAGATTTATGTCAGATTTTTGACTATCAGGTAATAAACCACACCATTTTTTCACACTCTGTGAGGACTTCGACCATCATTAAATGAATAAGCACAGATGGGTGTTTGGACAATGTCATCATGATCCAGCAGAGAAGAGCTCCACCAAACAGTGACTGGAGAGAGAGTCAACAGCTTCTGAAGCCTTCACTGACATGATGGACCAGTGGGGGTTAAGGACAGGACATCAATATCTGACCTTCAGGTGAGTATGATGCAAAGTTTTCAAACAAATTAACGCTCAATTTAAGTAAGACAAAATTTATCATTTTTAACAACCATCGCAACAACTTAGTATCTAAACTCATTGTAAATGGTGTAGAGATTGAAAGGGTATCCATATTAAATTTCTTGGAGTAATAATTGATGATAAACTGTGTTGGAAGTCACATATTAGTTATATTAAAGGTAAAATATCCAAATCAATGGCAATACTACACAGAGTGAAATATTTGCTGAATCAACCCACACAATTTACTTTGTATCATTCATTAACCTCTTGCACTCTGGTGTACCGCAGGCGGACATGTCTCTGCGTCCTAGAGCGCACGAGGGCACCCTAGTATGCACACTGTGCATCCTCGGGCGCACTGAAGAAAAAAAAACCCCTGCATTTCCGTTCTTCCACTACAGACACAGCCACGAACAGAAAGCCAAAGGAGTGCTTTGATTGGTTTAGATGTGATTGACCTCTCATTTGACTAATAAGAGCCTTGAATTGGGTTTCTGAAACCTTGAAGAACCAATGACTGAAAACCTAGCAAGAAGGACCCGCCTACCAACGGCTGCGAATACAGCCAGCCAATTGAAGCACAGAAGTTCGAAAGCTGTTTTGTGTAAGGCTGGGTGACACACAGGCGTTCGCCAGTCTTTCTTTCTTACTACTGTTCTTATTTGTTTTGAAAAATCGTTCGCCAAAACCGCAA
This sequence comes from Pholidichthys leucotaenia, assembly GCA_020510985.1. Lineage (NCBI taxonomy): Eukaryota > Metazoa > Chordata > Actinopteri > Cichliformes > Pholidichthyidae > Pholidichthys > Pholidichthys leucotaenia. Next base: position 101,254,837 of record CM035846.1, read on the forward strand.
TCATGGAAGCGCAAAACCGCAATAATGGAATTATGGTTTGACCGGGTCGCGTGACCAGAACCACGAGTCCGTAACAAGCGGACCAGCGTCATGTTCGTCTGACAATGAGGAAGAGAAGTTCGCCAGTGACACTGCTGTTGTGGACAGGTAAGTGTTATAAGCTAAATTATTCTTTATCCCTGAAAATTATAATCCAAATGACTTTTGACCGATCGGTAAATTACAACTGTGCGTTATCGCAACATGACGGCTCCGGTCCGGTCTGGACGGCGCACGGACCGTGTCCAGTCCGTGCGCGTCCGGACCCCCCCATCCCCCCCGCGAACGCCCCCCCCCCCGCTACTCTTCTGTAGCGGATTGCAGATATTATTGCAGATATTTTAGTACAACTGTGCGTAGTAGACCGCGGCGCCCGTCATGTGTCGATGGACAATGTCCGTCTTCTGTAGCGGGGGGGGGGGGGGAGTTGTTATCTTCTACATTACAGATATTTTAGTATAATTTTTATTGCACTGTAGGCTATTTTTTCTTGTAAAAAAAAGCCACACTTTTTTTACGTGGCATGCTTCTTTGTGTGTGGGGGCTTGTTTGTTCATTCATTCATGAATGAATAAATAACCCCCCCCACACACACACACACACAGCCCTTCACCTTTCATTAGAGCCCAAGATGAAGCTTCTATATTGAATCATTCAAAAGTTACAGACATTTTTCCAAACTGTGCCATTTGGCACAATTTGGCACAGTTCAAAAACGCCTGGGAACAACCTAAGAAAAAAGCTGTGTAATATATTCATTTTTTGTGGTATTGCTACAAAATTTTGACCTCAGCTGGATAACACTTCGTTCTACATTTCTGTTGCATTTTTCAGCCCGTATCTGACAGCTGTGTGTTATTTGCAAGCATTTGTATCCAAAAAACACCCAGGCGAAATTTATTTTCTCCAAGTTCAGTATGTTTAGATGACTGTTACACAGTGGCAGGAGCACTTAGAGAGATTATGACTGTTTTGACAAAAAATTCAAAGTGTTTTCTTTTAAATGATACCAACCCCATGAAGATGCTGCAAAGGGTTGAAGAACAGCTTTTGATTTACTTTGGGTACATTATTTTTTGGCGTTTTTAGATAAATTGACCAGAGTGCAAGGGGTTAATACTCCCATACATGACATATTGTACTGAAGTATGGGGAAATACATATAAAACAAACATATATCCAGTCTTTGGTTCCAAGGTTGTCATAGCCAGGAGCGGCACTGGGGTTAAGCTCCCAGTGCTCATAAAATGCTCCTTACGGCGTGCGTCTCGAAAAGCCTCTGACAACTAAGTCCAACTCCTAGCCTGCCCGTGTGGTTTAGTCTCTAAGCCCAGCGGAACTGCTTTTACTAATAGGAGAAGGGGCGAGGGCGGATCTCTGGCGCCTTAAAACCAGATGCTTTGGGTAGATGGTGGCTCGTCAACCTGGGAAGGTAAACCCTGATTTCAAACCTCCGCTGCCTTGCGGCACACCCGGTCACGGGAAAGGCTTCGGGAGTCAACCCTGAGGAAAAATCCGGAGTCGGAGCCCCTAAGGCAGTTCTCTGTTGTGCTCAACATCGTTCTGGCAGCTCCTGCGACGGTGCTGGTGCCAAACTATAGCAGCCCTGCTGTTCCTTTGGATTCATCAGTGACATGGAGAGGGAGGGACATGCTGCTTGGGTAACATCTTGTCCTCCATATCTTCCTGCCCAGGCTTGAATCCTACCAACGCCCAACGCTGGAAGGTCGAACACCGGTGCGCATCGACCTGTTCAGCCACAGGCGGTGCTGTTCCAGCAGAGTAGACGTTTAGGATTCTCTTCCATGGTCATCATAGACCGACGGAGGCCGACGAATATCCAGTCTTTATGCTTCAGAAGAAAGCTATTAAAATAATCAACAAAGCTGCTTACAGGGAACCAACAAACCCACTTTTTCTTCAATTAAAAGCTCTCAAGTTGAAAGATCTGGTTGACTTTAAAACTGCAGTAATAATGTTTAAAGTGAAGAATCTATCACTGCCCGCAAATATCCAAAAGTTGTTCCAAATAAGGGACAAACAATATCATTTCAGAGGAACATGTATATTTCAAAAACCTTCAGTGAGAACTACCACCAAGCAACACTGTGTCTCAGTGCAAGGAGTCAGATTGTAGAATGCTTTTGGACCTGAATTAAAATCATGTACAACGCTTGGACAATTTAAACAAAAACTAAAGGAAGAAATACTCCAAACATATATACAAGATGACATGTAAAATCACATAAGAATTATCATATTCAGCCTGTGTTGTGCTGTTGCTTAGTTTTTGTCACGTTTTATCTTAGCTTTGTTCTGAATTGTAATCGCTCTTGTTTTGTTTTCCTTTTGAATTCTTGGATGGAATATGGGTGGGCAATATAAGCTGCGGCTTCAGCCATCACCCATTTTGGATAACTTATGTTGAACTGTATAATCCGAGGAGTTATTGTTTAATTTGACCTTGTTAGATTTTTTTCCCCTTTGTTATATTATTCTATTCCTTTCTTTTAATCTTTACTTTTAATCTAGCTGAAATAAAGATTCATTCATTCATTCAAAAACGTTTTACATGTAAAAAGTCACAAAAAGGACTATGAATATGATTGTGTTCTCATAGATCATCATTACCTCCACCAAGGAGGTTATGTTTTCATCAGCGTTGGTTTGTCTGTCTGTTTGTCTGTCTGTCTGTTTGTTTGTTAGCAAGATAACTCAAAAAGTTATGGACGGATTTTCATGAAATTTTCACAGATTGTCAGAAATGGGGTATCCTACAGATGATTAGATTTTGGTGGTGATCCGGATCACCGTCCAGAAGAAAACCGCCATTACGGAAAATGCCATTTTCGTCAACAACTACTGAACCACTAATCCTATCATTGTGAATCCAATTGCTAGTCATATGTTTTCATGGTCAAGGAATCTGAAAACGCACACACAAACACTGTATGGGGGGAACTGTGGTGCTAAACCGCCATTACGGAAAATGCCATTTTCGTCAATAACTACTGAGCCACTAATCCTATCATTGTGAATCCAATTGCTAGTCTTATGTTTTCATGGTCAAGGAATCTGAAAACGTACACACAAACACTGTATGGGGGGAACTGTGGTGCTTGGCGGAGGTCTGCGCTCTCCTAGTGCTTTTCTAGTTTAAAAATCCACATGCTGATGATGTCAGCAGAAGCTTCTCCTCCACCCCACCTGTATATGCAGCCTGAACTCCATTATGAGCTCAGGACAACAACCACAAGAGGGACCACCCAGTAAGGAGGACAGTCAGTGGCATAGCAATGTAAGTTTAGTCTTATCAAAACATTTTACATACAGTAATGTATAAAGCCAATTCCTTGAGTTTGAATTTTTAAATGTGTGTGTTTAGGAGATTTTTTAACTGTTTTTGAAATGTTAAAGAGTGGTTTTTTTTTTTATATATTTAGTGAGTAACCTGGTCAAACCAATCATATTTATGGATTATTTTGCCAAAAGTAGATGCAACAGATGTTTGTTTCTTTCTTTTTTGAATAACTTTTCAAGACAACAGTCAACATTTGGCAGCTAAAATGACTTGGACTTTTCCATCCATCCATCCATCTTCTACCGCTTTTCCAGAGGTCCGGGTCGCGGAGGCAGCAGTTCAAGCAGAGAAGCCCAGACTTCCCTCTCTCCAGCCACCTGCTCCAGCTCTTCAGAGAGGATACCAAGGCATTCCCAGAACGCCCAGACTTTTCATTTTTATTAAAACCACAACCTGCCTGTGCACTTGGTGTTCCAAGAATGTGGAATTAGAAAAAAATATTGTTGCTCTTCTTTAATCAGGTCCAGTCTGGCAGAAGGAATGAATATACAACACAGTCATCCATCCATTTTCTATGGCCTTTCTGGGGGTCCAAGTTGTGGAGGGAGCAGTCTAATCAGAGAAGCCCAGACTTCTCTCACCCCAGCCATCTTCTCCAGCTCTTCAGGGAGGACACCAAGACATCCCCAGACCAGCTGGGAGACAAAGTCTCTTTAACATGTCCTGGATCTGCCCCAGGGTCTCCTCTCTTCTCCCACAACACACACATAAAAAGTAATTCCACTTCTGTACCTGGTCTCTCCTTCACCTACAGTATATTGTAATTCACATTATATAGACCAAGCAAACTCATTGCAGCACCGCTGTAGTCCTAAAACTGTCTAATAGTTCACATACTGTCATGTTTTAATGTTGTTAGTCTGTGATGACACTTTCTTAAAAACTGTCCTTTTTTTACATCAACAAATTGTACCTGACTATAGTAAAAAATGTTATCACTGACTATGGGGACAACAGCAGCTTTCCAGAGTGTCCTAATCCTAATTTAATTAATTTCTCTATTGATTTCCCAGGTCTGCCCCATGGACCCTGCATCTGGACTGTTTATTTTTTAATAAATATTTTCCCCCAAATAAATTTGTTTGTTATATGTTGCCTTACTTGAATTGTGGTTGATTTTCTTTTACATTCTACTCATCCACCTCCAAAAGTTGAATATTGTGGTGAATTTATTTTTAGAAATAACTCAAATCTGAAAAGTAAAACTTTCATATTTTATAATAATCCCATATAATTTTAGCCATTGTAAGATTTTTTTTTTTAATTTGGATGGATATGTCTGAGCTATTTGATATAGATCTGAATGGTGATGTGCTAGTTTTCGGAGATGAAGTACTGTTTTTACAAAATAATTTATTTGAAAAAAGATTATTATTCTACCATAAATTATTTCCAACTTCAATAAGGATTATTGATTACAATGTTATGTATATATCTAATACGTACAGTGTATTTTAGGTTCTTGTTTATCACTACGTTATAAAAAGGTTGAAAATACTTTAGTTTTGCAGAAGTGAGGTAAACAATTACTTTGTGAATCTGTCAAACTGAATAAACGACAGATTTCATCTTCTACAGGTAACTGAAAGGGCACAAATTAATTCAGGCATCCAATGTTTCACAACATTTATGCATATATTTTAAAACAATAAAAACAAAACACATTTACAAACTAAAATGAACTGGAACTGACATAAATAACTGCTGGAGATTAATAGCAACAGCCGTTTTTTGTTTTTTTTTTAGGCATGCGTATGTTATGATCAGGCGAGTGTGCCTCCCCCCTCCCTTCCTGCTTCTCTTTTCCCAGCTCTGGAGCTCATCAGCGCATCTGCGTGATTACACACCTGCTGCCTCCTGATTCACCAGCTTATTTAAGGGCCAGAGTGTGAAGAGCTCTCCACTGGATCGTTTGGTTTGTGCCACCTCACAACGGTTGTTCTTGTTGTGTAAAAAATTAATTATTCAGTTATCTCACCTTCTCTTCTCCTCCACTCAGCTTTGCTGCCGCCTCCAGTGGTGCATCTCTGGGGCTGTGTTTGTATGCTCACCTGAGTATTCTCTCCTTCAGACAACGGCTTCTCCATCCCGGTTCTTCAGCCCTTCCTCCTCCTGTCCTGCAGCCTCCAGACCCCTTCACCTTTCCTATGCTGGAGTTTACTGCCGGGCTCTCTGCCAGTGTCATAAGACCCATTATCTCAGTTGTCATTCTCCCGTGTGCCATTCCCATCACTAATCATTCCTCTCCTCTCTTTCATCCTAGGCTGCATGTGGCTGCAACTGTTTTCCTGTATATAGTATGGCGTCTTGGTTGTGGGTTTCATTAATTGTGGTGTGTGCATTTATTCCTTAAAGTAGTGTGTTATGTATAGGGTTTTGGGTTTTTTTTTTCATTAAAATGGTGTAATTTTTCATGTGCATCTGAGTGTTCTTCTAAAATGGTTGCCCAGCATTTACGCCTCATCAAAAGCATTAAATCATGACAGAAGGATCCAGCCAGGATCAAGGCTTAGCGGGCGCTGCCTCAGGAGAACTGTCAGTGCTTTCGTGTTTGGAAGCCACACCAAGTCATGTTTTTGTCTGAGCAGCTTCAAACTATCACTCAATAGTTGACCATGGTCACGAAGTATTTGTGTCGGCTTCCTGGCGTGGCCGCCCCCCCCCCTTCTGCACCTGCTGCCGTGACAGCTCCCGTTTTCCACACGACCATTTCCTTGCCCGCACCTGGCCCCTACGGGGGCACCAAAAGGTAAGAGATAAGGGCCAACCTGCTAAATGGCATTTTGTTCAAGACCTCCAGGCTGTCAACGCTGCCATTGTTCAATGTACACCTGTGGTCCCCAACCCCCACACCATTTTGACTCAAATTCCTCCAAATTCAACCTGCTTTACAGTAGTGGACTTGTCAAATGTGTTTTTCAGCGTCCAAAGGGCAGTGGCTGAAATCACAGATTCCTGTTCTCCTCTCCATTCTTTGCTGCAGCAAATAAACAGCTATTCAACTCACAGATCTGACTGATTATTGCCTCCAGGACCTAAAAGGGAATTCCAAATAAATTTGGTTACAAACTTTATCTTTCAACATGACAATGACCCAAAGCAAACATCAAAATAAACAAAAAAATGGCTTCATTAGAAGAAAATTAAGGTTTTGGAATGATCCAGCCAGAGTCCAGACCTGAATCTGATCAAACATCTGTGGGGTGATCTGAAGAGGGCTGTGCACAGGAGATGTCCTCACAATCTGACAGATTTGGAACAACACAAAAGAAACACGTTCTCTCTGACATGGCATACAGACCCTCACCAACTACAAACCTCCACCTCAGACCTGTGTATGTGACATCACACAGCTTAACAACTTAAAGGACTTCTTTGGCTGCTTTGAAGAACAAAACAGCACAGAAGACCACTCCTCCCTCAAAAGAGCAGGCTATAAGTCTGGATCTGGCTAGCGTGAAGAGGACCCTGTCCAGGACCAACCCATGCAAGGCAGCTGGACCAGAAAACATACCAGGTTGCGTTCTGAAGGACTGTGCAGAGAAGTTCAAGAATGTGCTGGCCAACATCTTCAACATCTCCCTGAGTCAAGCTGTTGTCCCCACGTGTTTCAAAACTGCTACCATAATACCAGTCCCAAAGAAGCCCGTCCCATCCAGCTACAATGATTACTGGCCTGTAGCACTGACCTCCATCACGTCACGAATTTTTCCACGAAAGTGGAAAAATCCCAGAGTAAACCCATGCAGACACGGGGAAAACATGCAAACTCCACACAGAAAGATCACTGTTGGTCAGGGGGTGGGATCGAACCCGGGATCCCATGGCCAGGGGTGAGTTGCTGTGCTGCCACGGTGCTAACCACTTACGCCACCGTGCTACTACTTTCTCATAGGGAGGCCACAGAACACGTGGGTCGGCAGCAACACCTCCAAGACTCTCATACTGAGCAGAGGGGCCCCACAAGGGTGCATGCTCTGCCCACTGATCTTCACCCTGATGACCCATGACTGCGTATCAGCCCACAGCACCAACCACACCATCAAGTTTGCCGACAACACGACAGTGATGGGCCTCATCACAAACAATGAAGAGGCCAACTACAGAAATGAGGTAAGCCAACTGGTCCAGTGGTGTAAAGACAATAATTTCTTCCTGAATGTGGGAAAAGCCCAGGAGATTGTAGTCAACTTCAGGAGAGGACACACACATACACAGCATCCCCCTCTGATCATCGATGGAGCAGCTGTGGAGAGGGTGAGCAGCACCAAGTTCCTGGAGGTGCACGTCTCTGAGGACCTCTCCTGGTCCAACAACACCACATCACTAGCCAAGAAGGCTCAAACTCACCTCTATTCCCTCCATAAACTTAGAAGAGCATGAGTCCCACCTTCATCATGTGCTCATTCTACCGGGGCACCATTGAAAGCATCCTCACGAGCTGCATCAAGGTGTGGTATGGAAGCTGCACTGCCTCCTGCTGGAAGACACAACAACGCGCAGTCAAAGCAGCCAGTAAGATCATCGGTGCCCCTCTGCCCCCCGTCTTGGACACCTACCATACCCGCCTCACCTGCAGAGCCATCAACATTGCAGGTGAAACCTTTCACCCTTCACACTCCCTCTTCAGCCCTCTGCCCTTGGGGAAAAGGTACCAGAGCCTCCAGGCCCACTCCACAAGACTGTTAAACAGCTTTGTTCACCAGGCCATCAGGACCCCGAACTCTGCCCGCTTCTCCCCACCACCACCTCTGGACCCTAACACACTCACCCACACAATAACTACCTCAGCTGTTTGCACAGAAAGACTTAGCACACCTAAGTAATTCATCTGCTGCTGTATGTCTCTGCATCTTACTGCAACTATTTGCACAGTTGCCATACCTGCTGCTGTCTGCCTGTTATTGAAATATTGATCATGTGCAGTCCAACCTGTCACTGTCTGCACCTACACTACCACACTGAACTTGCAATTACGGGTATTACGGCTCCATTTTTTCTGTATATAGGATTGCTGGGTTTTTTCGTTATCTTTATTTGCACTACAGGTAGCATTACTGTACACAGACTGCTGTTGTTGTTTTTCATCCTTACTCCTTTTCTTATATATTGTGCACACCACAAAGAGAGAGAGAAATGGCATTTCAATTCTCCTGTATGTCCTGTACGAATAGAAGTATTGACAAATAAAAATCTTTGAATCCTTCATTATAACAGCAACCATCCAAGTCATCTGAAGAAAAATTTACCAAGGGGACAATTTTTGTAATTGAGAAGGAACTGCAGTGGTCTTAAGGAATTCAAACACAAAGCAAATGAGATGAAGTCAAGACTTCTCGAAAGGAATTACCACCCAGCCATAGATGATAAAGCTTACAATCACACCTTATCTTCTTCAAAAACAGATTTACTTAAATCCAAGACTAAAGTTGAAGGACCTCCAAGAACCACATTCATAACTGAATTTAATCATTGTCATGCAAAATTGAGGAATATTGTCAACAAACATTGGCACATCTTGGGAACAGAACCAGCGTTGAGAGACATCATCAAAACACCTCCTCTTTTGTCATTTCGAAGAGCACCAACAATTGGAGACAATCTTATTCAGACTTTTCATCATAAGTCCGGCCATACTTGGCTTCACTCACAAAGTAACTTTCGATGTGCCAGATGCAGTCAATGCAACAATACTACTAACATAAAATTCTTGACTCATCCACATACTAGAAAGAAATTTTACATTAAACAATTCATAAATTGCAACACAATATCAGTTATATATACACTACTGTTCAAAAGTTTGGGGTCACTTAGAAATTTCCTTATTTTTGAAAGAAAAGCACTTTTTTCAATGAAGATAACTTTAAACTAATCAGAAATACACTCTATACATTGCTAATATGGTAAATGACTATTCTAGCTGCAAATGTCTGGTTTTTGGTGCAATATCTGGATAGGTGTATAGAGGCCCATTTCCAGCAACTATCACTCCAGTGTTCTAATGGTACAATGTGTTTGCTCATTGCGTCAGAAGGCTAATGGATGATTAGAAAACCCTTGTGCAATCATGTTAGGTCTGCAATGCTGTAATTGCTGCAAACGGAGGATTCTTTGACGGAAGCAAAGTTTGAAGGAAAAAATTATTATTTCAAATACAAATCATTATTTCTAACCTTGTCAATGTCTTGACTATATTTTCTATTCATTTTACAACTCATGGTGGAAAATAAGTGTGACTTTTCATGGAAAACGCAAAATAATTGTCTGGGTGACCCCAAACTTTTGAACGGTAGTGTATACTTACATGCCCATGTGGAAAAGCATATATTGGATGGACAAAGAGAGCATTAAAACATACATTTACACATGTAAAAGCGGTTTTATGAATGAAAGTGAACCCATAACCAAGTGACACCAATCCTCGGGGTAGGAGCATTATACCAAATTAACCACACCTATGGATGCACTATATATACCCTCTGCATCCACTCCCTCTTCCTCTTTCTGACGACTGGGAGGAGCCTGTCTCCACCGACGAAGGACAATGAATGGTTACAGGTTCACTTTCATTCATAAAACCTCGTTTACATGTGTAAACGTATGTTTTATTTCATTTCAGTGAACCTGTAACCAAGTGACAACCTTATACCAAATGAGTCCTGAGGAAGAATGGAGAGGGCGACACCCACAGGTCGAAGGAGCACAGTGCATAACACAGTCTGATGCATTTGACTCCTGTATTGTACTCACCTGAGTACGTACAAGTCAAGCCGGTTCCTACCGGTAACCAGAGCTGAAACAACCCTCTTCAAGCACAAGGCACACATGCTGGCTCACATGAGGGAGATTAAGACACAACTTAAGAATGCGCCACGACCTCCAGACAGATGAGTTTGACTGCTACAAGTTAAGCTGGTGCCTACAGATAACCGGAGCTGAACAAAAAAACATTCCAAGCACAAGGCGCACCTGCCGGCTCAGCGAGGGAGAAACTAAGACACAATTAAGAATCTGTTACGACCCCTAGAACAGATGAGGGGATGACTGATGAGGCCAAATTGAGCCTATAGAAGCGAGTGGACACTGAGGAAGAGGCCAGCCAGCGGCTGCATATACATTCTCCAGGGGTGCACCCCTGAACAAGGCCCATGTAGTGGCCATTCCTCAAGTCGAATGAGCCACCAGCCTATCTGGCGGTGCCGTTCCAACCCATACCTATGCAAAGCAATCAGGTCACTATCCAATGGGACAGGTGCTGCTTAGAGATAGGCCTGCCCAATGTGGAGTTCACAAAGAACAAAAAAAGCCCGTCTGAAGAACGGACAGACCTCGTCCAGTCAACATAAAGCTTAAGGGCCCCACTGGGCACAACTATGAAGCCTCTCAGCCTCTGAAGAGGTGTGGAAGGTGGGTAGAAGGCCTCAAGCACAAGAAGGCGGGAAGCAGCACATTAGCCAGCGCCTTGGGCTGAAAACTGGGTTGGGTCGAAGGTGAACTACCTGATCACCACCAAACCTAAGGCATGTCACGTCCACAGAGAGCGCATTCAGTTCACCAACCCTCTTGGCTGAGACAACTGCTAAGACAAAAGCCGTCTTCCAGTATAGCAGACGAAGGTCAGCGCTGGGGAGTGGCTCCAAAAAGGGGCAAGCATAGAGCCCTAATAACTGTCTGGAGATCCCAAATGGGCAGCAACGGACACCGAGATGGATGGCTCCGTTCCAAGCCTCTCAAAACTGCTTAGCCAAGGGGTGCACCCCATGAGATAACCCATCACATTTCTCATGGGCAGTTGACACTGCCACCAGATAGCCCCTGGTAGCTGACTTCGCCCAACCTAGGGCGAAGAGGTACTGGAGGCAAGACAAGATGACAGAGATGTGACATGACAAGGGATCGTTCCCCTTGGTCGACCACTAGTTCAAAACACTCTCCACTACCCATTGCATTGCAGCTGGGTAGATGGGGCCCGTGAAACCTGTGCGGTGTCTATGACCTCCTTCTCCAAGCCCAGTTTCCACAATTGCTCCTGTCTAAGGGCCATACATAAGACCTCAGGAGCTGGAAATACGGATTCCAACTCTCGTTTTTTGCCTGCGAGAGTAAAACTCGTCCAGTTGGAAGAGACCAAGGATAACCCCCGCCCTCCAACATGTTGTGGGTCTCCACCATCCATGGTCTTGTGGCATATTTGGGCCATCAAAACTACTTGAACAGACTGCAGTCTCACCTTTGCGAGGAAAGCTGGCAGAAGATGCAGTAGTGGAAATGCAAACAGTTCAATGGAGGCCAGGCATGCTCAGAGCATCTGTAGCTAACGGACCTGGCAGGCTCAAGGCCAAATGAGCAGATGCCACACCTTCTCATGGAGAGGGGGACCCCAGTTCATCCTGCTGGTTGATGTACGACACCACAGCCGTGCTGGCCATCCATACTAGAATTTCTCTGCCCTGAATGACTGGAAGAAAAGGCCCCAGAGCCAAATGCACCGCTTCCATCTTGGGATGGGTCAAATGCCAAGACTGCCATGCCAGAGCCCAGTGTCGCTAAACAACCTGCCCTCCCAGTCTGCACCCTAGCCTGCTTGGGAAGCGTCGGTTATAAGGGTCACCCTGCGATCCTCTTGGCACAGGGGAACACCATCCCGGACTGCTGGCGAGCATCTCTACCACCTGAGAACCATGAGGCTCCTTCAGAAGAACTAGCCTCCTCCTTTGTCTCTAGGCAAAACCACCTTCTAAAGTGCAAACCACCGCTGAAGGGAACAAGTATGCAAGACCCAGCGGCACTGCCTTGGCGGCTGCAACAAAAACCCAAGACCATCTGGCACTGCTGCACTGACACAGTCCTCTGTGAAATGCACCTTTTGATGCATTCCCTGATAGCATGCCTCCTCTTCGGAGTCAGGGATGCCCCCATGGCAACTGAATCCAAGGTGAGCTCCAAGTACTCGACAACCCTAGTTGGAACTAGGCAGCTCTTTTCCGCATTCAAATGCAACCCAAGAGCTGACAGGAGAGCCAATAAGGCCTCCATATGGCTCCTCACTATGGGTTCCGATGGCGCACAAGCCAGCCAATCATCCAGATAATTGAACTTTGCTGCTCCTCTGCCACAGCGGATGAGTGCAGCGTCCATGCACTTGGCAAACGTCTGAGGACAGGGACAGGCCGAAAGGCAGGATGTCGTAACCGAAAGCTGTCCTGAAGGAACTCTGAGGAACTTCCTGTGGCCGGATTCATGGGAATATGGAATCAGCATCACCAAGGTCCATTGCAGTGAACCAATCGCCTGGCCCTATGGCCTGAATAATGTCCTCAGCCTGAGCACCGGACAAGGACGGTGCATACCACACTGCACAGCCACTACAACCTTCTCACTCTGAGCAGAAAACACAACAATTTTATAACATAACACAGGGGTACCCAAGCAAAAAGGCAGCCCGCACAGCACAAACACAACGTTGACAGACCAGCTTTTACTGTATGAGGAGGAAAGAAAGAGGAAGAGTGAGTGGATGCAGAGGGTATATATAGAGCATCCACAGGGGTGGTTAATTTGGTATAATGCTCCTATTTATTTATTTATTTATTTATTTTGGACAAAAGGAAACAAAAAAGAACATCCAACAAATACACCAAAAGATACAAAACAACAATGTAAAGTGACAAAACTCTTTCCTTGGGTGCCTGAAAAAGAGTAGGAAGAAGCAAAAGCTTTTCAAGTCCTACCCCTCAATATTGTAAGTACTTAATACTTAAATGAAAACAAGCTGCCACCTATACAGACCAATCCAGAATGAGGAAAAAAAACAATAAAAACACATGAAGAACAATGTATATAATTATTCCTTTCCCATTAGGGAGCAAAACAATTCCCTTCCTCAAATCTATACCTTTCAAGACTAATAACCCAGAATCCTACCCCGAGGACTGGTGTCACTTGGTTACAGGTTCACTGAAATGAAATAAAACAATGCATCTCGGAACACAAAACAGCCATTCGAATAGGAAATATGGACTATGCAATGGCCAGGCATTATCATGAGGTCAAACATGTATCCCCAGCGAGTCTCCATTTTGTGGGACTTGAACATGTAACACTTCTAACCAGGAGGCAACTTACCCAAACTGTTGTCTCAATGAAAGAGGTTTTGAATCTCGACTCTAAACACAGTGGCACCTGCTGAAGTGAATGATGACTTTAGTTTTAAATGTTTCCCTTGAGAACAGATAGAGTAAAATATAGGTGTACTAGTATATACCTTCTAACTCTAAAGGGCTGTTTTGAAGCCACCGCCTGGAAGCAGCTCTGCGATCCACATGGTGAGGACATCGATGGCCTCACTCACACCTTCACGGACTACCTCAGCTTCTGTGTGGACAAATCCGTTCCCACCAAGACCATACAGCGTCACTCAAACAACAAACCCTGGATCAACCCTGAGATAAAAACACTTCTGAGAGAGAAGAAGAGGATCTTCAGGTCAGGGAATAGGGAGATGCTGAAGTCTGTACAGAGGGAGCTGAGGAGAAAGATCAGAGAAGGCAAGGACAGCTTCAGGAAGAAGATGGAAGACAAGCTGCAACAGAGCGACATCAGTGGGGTCTGGAGAAACCTCAAAACCATCTCTGGGCTCCAGAATACCTCCCCCCAGGCCACGGGGGGCAGGGAGTGGGCGAACAACCTGAATCTGTTTTTCAATAGGTTTGACCAACCGCCCTCCCCCCTGACTGCACAACAACCACTGCTGCCTCTAAAGAAATCAAGTCCTGCTGCCCACTCCCCACTCCACCAACACCCCCCCACTCCCAACACACAGCCCCCCATCCTGACCCTGACCAAGACCCAGGTGAGGATGGAGCTGAGGAAGATCAAGGCGAGGAAGGCATCGGGACCGGACGGCATCAGCGCAAAGCTCCTCAAGTCCTGTGCAGACCAGCTGTGTGGGATTGTGACGTATATCTTCAACCTGAGCCTGAAACTGGGGAGGGTACCACAGCTGTGGAAAACATCTTGTGTGGTACCTGTACCAAAGACTTCCCACCCCAAAGACCTGAACAGCTACAGACCGGTGGCCTTGACGTCCCACTTGATGAAGACCCTGGAGAGACTGCTCCTTGCTCACCTCCGCCCCCTGGTGGAACCAGCGATGGATCCACTCCAGTTCGCCTACCAGCATGGCATTGGGGTGGAGGATGCGGTGATCTTCCTCCTTCACCGTTCTCTGTCCCACCTGGAGAAGCCCGGGAATATGGTGAGGATCATGTTCTTTGACTTCTCCAGTGCTTTTAACACCATCCAACCGATGATCCTGAAGGACAAGCTGCTGCGCGCAGGGGTGGACCAGCACCTGTCATCATGGATCCTGGACTACCTCACGAACCGGCCTCAGTTTGAGAGAACCCGGGACTGTGTGTCCGACACGATCATCAGTAGCACGGGGGCCCCCCAGGGAACGGTGCTGGCTCCCTTCCTGTTCACTCTTTATACTGCGGACTTCTCACACAACACAACACACTGCCATCTACAGAAGTTCTCTGATGACTCTGCGATCGTTGGCCTCATCTCCAATGGAGATGAAGCTGAGTACAGAGGGCTTATCCAGGACTTCGTGGACTGGTGCCATCGGAACTGCCTCCAGATCAACGCGAGGAAAACTAAGGAGCTGGTGGTGGACTGCCGCAGGCAAGGACAACCCCTCACAGCACCAGTAAATATACAGGGAACAGACATCGAGATGGTGACATCCTATAAGTACCTGGGTGTTCATCTGAACAATAAACTAGACTGGTCACACAATACTGACGCACTCTACAAGAAGGGACAGCGCAGGCTGTTCCTGCTGAGGAGACTCAGGTCTTTTGGTGTACAAGGGGCGCTGCTGAAGACATTCTATGACACGGTGGTGGCATCAGCCATCACTTTTGGAGTGGTCTGCTGGGGCAGTGGCATTACTGCAGCCGATAGGAAGAGACTGAACAAACTGATTAAGAAAGCTAGCTCTGTCCTGGGGCAGCGCCTTGATCCAGTGGAGGAGATAGGAGAGAGAAGGACGGTGGCTAAACTGTCATCTCTGCTGGAGTCCGAGTTCCACCCTATGCAGGACATACTGAATGCACTGAGGAGCTCATTTAGCAGCAGACTACATCATCCCAGGTGCACAACCGAGAGGTTTCGCAGGTCCTTCCTACCAACGGCTGTCAGACTGTACAACCTAAGCAGGGCTGCTCGCAGAGATAGCAAAAAGACGTAACAAACTAATAGTTTTTTGAATGCAAAAGATGCAATAGACTTACAGAATGGTCCCCTCCGGCATACAACTAGGAAAATACCGGTAGCTACGGAGGGTGTGAATATGTATGGGCACATAATCATACCATGTAGGATAACTGAGTAGACGGTTGTGCTGTTTCATCCCATCTAGCAACAATGCTCTGCACTGTGTGTGTTTATATATTTACATATTTATTCCATCTAGCCACAATGCTCTGCACTGGGTGTGTTTATATTTATATATCTATATATTTATTCCATCTAGCTACAATGCTCCGCACTGTGTGTTTATATATCTTACATATTATTCCATCTAGCTACATTGCGCCGCACTGTGTGTGTTTATATATTTACATATTTATTCCACCTAGCTGCAATGCTCCGTACTGTGGGTATTTATATATTTACATATTTATTCCATCTAGCTACAATGCTCCGCACTGTGTGTTTATATATTCATATATTTATTCCATCCAGCTACAATGCTCTGCACTGTGTGTCTGTGTGTGTATATATATATTTTATAGTAATATGTACATATGTATATTAGCTGCTCTTGCTTGCCTGTTTTTTTTCCTTGCCTTCTGATTGTTGCTCTGAGTGTTGCTATCCCTGTGCTGTTGCAATCCTGGAATTTCCCCATTGTGGGACTAATAAAGGCTTATCTTATCTTATCTTAACTGCAACCTGAGTCAGATTTACTCTATTTGTCTGCTATTCACATTTTATGTTTTTATATATTTTTTAATATTTTTATTTATTTATTTTACATTTATTTCATTTTTTCCAAATTATTTATTTTATATTTTATTTTTAAATTTTTTTATTTTATTTTTCTTTTTCAGTTTTTTAATTTTTTTTACACTTTTATTTATTTAACATGTTTTTTGTTGTTGCTGTTGTTGTTGGTTTGTTTTTGTGACCAGAGGAAGTGAAAGGTAATTTGACCATTTTAACCCATCACCTGTTGTGTCAGGCTATAAAAGTCAAACAAAGTCATTTTGATTCATGCTCTGATTAAGGCTAACAGGCCGAAACGTTTGCATGATTTTTTTGACTTTGGCCAAAATAAATGGTGAATTAACAGGAACTGAACTGACAAGGTTGGTGTGTGCTGCCTTTTTTGCTTTTGAACTTTCTGAGAGCGCTCAGAAAGAACAACCTGGATAGCAAGCTGCTTCTGGTCTTCTATGGATCCTCGGTGTAGCATGTACTGTGCGTATGGTATGCTGGCTGCTCAGGACAAAAAAACACTCCAGAGAGTCATCAACACTGCAGAGAAAATCATCGGTTGCTCTCTGCCCTCATGATATCATATCTAGGTCCCGCTACCTCACCTGAACACACTCCACCATCTCTGACCTCTCTCATCTAGCCCATCATGTGTTTGACCTGCTACCTTCTGGTCGACGATACAGATCAGGCACATCACACACAAGTAGACTCAATAGCTTCTTCCCCTGGGTCATCCGTTTCCTAAACAAACACCGACTCTATAGATTGCTCCACTGATTGCAATAAAACACAATAAGATAAAACACAATCCACCTCTGTGCAATATCATAACATTTACATATGTCAGACACTTAATTGCTGTATTTTGCACATCAAATTTTACTTTGTTCTATATCTCCCTTTTTTAAAATCTATTTGTAGTATCCCTTCCTTTTGAACACATTTATTTCATTTTCTATTTATTGATATTTTGTCTGTTTTATGGAGAGCACCAAATTTTGTTGTATCATGTACAATGACAATAGAGGCTAATGTATTGTATTCCATTCTGTTCTGTTCTATTCTATTCTATTTTATTCCTCAACGCTATGAGCTAGGTCCAAGTCAGAGCTGTAGGCCTGGGTTTGATTATGACTCCTTTGAACATTTGAAGATAAGATATGTGTTCTCACTGAACACCTCTTATCAGTTTTACATTCAGTTACAAGAAAAAGGTAAGAAATGACTTGTCAAACTAATTTAAAATTGTTAAAATTTGGTATTTTTTCCCTGCACAGCAGATAAGTGTACAAAAGTTAATCTGTCCAGAATATGAGTGTAAGTGAATGGTGGCTCCTCACAACATTCTCCCAAAGATGAGATAATGAGTTTGAAATCAAATCAGGTTTTGATGTTGATATGATAGTGGCAGTAATGACTCAGTAATCACCACCACTGCTGTCATGATGAGGACTGAAATGAAATTGTAAGTGAGAGATGGACATGCAGAGCAAGGACTAGGAAATGGGAAAGTGCTTGGTACAGTATTTACTAATTTAATAGGACTTCATCTTCTTTCAGAGAAAACATTACCTTCAGTCATGTCTCTCCTCTGAATTGGAGGATAAATGGCAACTATCAAAAATTGCAACTAAATTCTACCATTATTACATTTGGAAGTGTAGTTAATGTTAAAGTGGCTATCCAAATTGAATTTCTAGCACTATAAGGCAAGGGCCAATGAGACTCACCAGTGTAATGTGGCAACCAATCATTTATTAGATGTCAATGTCTGTGTTGGAGTGTGGGGGTGCTTATGGCCATTCTGTCCTGGAATTGCTCACTCTCATTTTACCATAGTTTTAGGGTAAGTTGCTCATTCTACTGTAAGGTTAAGGGTAACTTCTAGTCTTACAACATTTAGTGGAGAAAAAAAAAACAGATGGATAAGTCCAAGAGTTCTGTGTCATCTGTATAGCCGTGGTAGCTATGCAAGGACCAATATTAATTTGTTAGAGTTGTCGTTAAAACTGAGCCAATACAGTTTTTTTTATTAGACTGTGGAGATGAGGGCCTGCTTTATTACCCAATCTAGCAAAGGGGGGCAGGAGTATAGTAGTCAGCTCCATCTGTTTGCATGTGTATCTACCTGTCTGTCTGTCTGTCTGTCTATGTGTACACAGCTTTACCTTAAGAACAACGGGGGCTAGGATCATCAAACTTGGAACAGGGGTTAAACGTGAGATCAAAAGATCAAAGGCCCCAGGGTGTCATAGTACATAACAATATTATATGAAAGGGAGTGCGGTAGCAATGACTATGCCACCACAGTGGCTTGGTCATAGACCCGGTGCACAGAAAAGTGTCGATGGCATCACTATGGTGATATATTTATGACAATAGAAAATCTTCCCCTTGTACAATTCATTAATTTGGACCCCAGGAAGAATAGCTACCGTAAAATGGTAAATGGTGTTCACTTAAAGGCAAATGGCGGCGGCGCACATGGACACAGCGGCCCCTCTTGGCATCAGCGAGTGTGAAAGTTTTGAGTGTTTTCTCAGACGTACATTCTGTAAAACTTACAATCGGGAGACCTTATTAAACATCAAGGTACTGCACGCCGCAAGAATCGCGGCGCTCGGTTGTGATTTGGACGTTCTACGCCAGCATGGAATTCTGGCGGAGTCCCCGCTGGAAGCTACCCGAGAGAGAATGAAGCGCAGACGGTGTGAACACAAGCAAAAGCGTGGAAAAAGGGCCGGGATCCATGCTAGGCTAAAGGCTAACCCCTCCAGACCAGCAGTACCGTCGCTCCTTCTCTCTAACGTCCGCTCCCTCGACAACAAGCTGGATGAGCTGCGTCTGCTGAGAGAAACCCAGAGAGAGTGGAGGGACTGCTGTGTGCTTGCGTTCACGGAGACATTGCTCCACGACAACATCCCTGACGAGGCCATTCAACTAGAAGATACGACATTGTTCCGGGCAGACAGAGAAACGGCGAGCTCCGGTAAGAGCCGGGGGGGATGCATCTATGTTAACAAGAACTGGTGCGTTAACGCCACATTAGTATCTAAACGCTGCTCTCCATTGGCGGAGTTCCTTATTGTAAATTGTCGGCCATATCTGCCGAGGGAATTCAGCAACGTGTTTGTAGCGGCTGTTTACTTAGCACCGAGCGCTAACGCTAATGCTAATGCTTAGAAGGCACTCGGGGAACTACACGATGCTATTAGCTTAATCCAAACTTCACATCCGGACAGTTTTGTGGTGGTTGCGGGGGATTTTAACCACAACAGCTTAAAGACTGTGCTCCCCAAGTTTAAACAATGTGTACACTTTAAGACCAGAGGAGAGAATATGTTGGACTTAGTGTACACAAACACAGATGCATATAAGGCGATACCCCGCCCCCACCTCGGCCTTTCTGACCACATACGGTCACGCAGTGGTGGGCTGCACGGTGGCGCAGTGGTTAGCACTGCGGCAGCACAGTTTACCCTTGGCCGGGGGATTGGGGATTGTGGGATCGTGGGTTCGATCCCAGCCCCCGACCAACAGTGATCTGTGTGGAGTTTGCATGTTCTCCCCGTGTTGCGTGGGTTTACTCCGGGATTTCTCCGGTTTCCTCCCACATGCCAAAAAAAAAAAACATGCATGTTAGGTTAATTGGCTGTTCTAAATTGTCCCTAGATATCTGTTTCCTATAGGCCCTTAGAATAAAGGGTTAGTATTAATGAAAGCGCTTTGAGTGGTCTTTGTGACTAGAAAAGCGCTATATAAGTGCAGGTTAGTTAGTTAGTAGTTAGATACCCGTGATGCTGGTGCCTGCCTACAAACCTCTACTGAAGCGCAGCAGGCCAGCAGTGAAACAAATTAAGATTTGGCCAGAGAGTGCAACCTCTGCACTGAAAGACTGTTTTCTGCACACAGACTGGGAGGTCTTCAAAATAGCAGCCTCCCAGAAAGACAAGACAGATGTGGAGGAGTATGCTGAAATGGTCACCAGCTACATCGCGAAGTGTACAGAGGATGTCACTACAGTGAAGACCATCACTATGCGGGGAAACCACAAGCCCTGGATGACTGCAGAGGTGCGCTCACTGCTTACAGCCAGAGATGCAGCCTTCAGAGCGAAGGACAGGATTGCCCTCCGCTCAGCCAGGTCTGCGCTCTCAAAGGGAATTAAGGCGGCGAAGCGCACTTATGCGGAGAAAATCCAGGGACACCTCTGTGACACTAGGAACACCAAGCAGATGTGGCAGGGAGTTCGGACACTGACGGGCTATAAGTCTAGGCAGGGGGTCGATGATGACGATGCTTCGCTTCCAGACAGGCTCAACAACTTTTTTGCACGTTTTGAAGCATCAAACCCGACAACCAGAGGGAGGGCTGGCCCACCCCCACCATCGGTCGGACCAGCTTTTACCATCAACACAGCGGACACACGGAGGACCCTAACCAGAGTCAACCCACGTAAAGCTGCAGGTCCGGACAACATCCCGGGACGTGTGCTCCGAGACTGCGTGAGCGAGTCGGCAGATATCCTGACTGATATTAATAGCATCTCCCTGAGTCAGGCTATCGTTCCCAGATGCTTCAAGACCTCTATCATTGTACCGGTGGCAAAGAAACCAGTTGTGTCCTGTTTTAATGACTATCGTCCTGTTGCACTGACACCAATTGTGATGAAGTGTTTTGAACGGCTTGTGAAACCACACATTACAGCCTGCCTCCCTGCATCACACAACCCGCTCCAGTTTGCATATCGTTCAAACCGCTCCACGGAGGATGCAATAGTCACCACCCTGCACTCTGTCATCACCCACCTGGACCAGAAAGACACCTATGCCAGACTCCTGTACATTGATTTCAGTTCAGCATTCAACACCATTATTCCCCAGAGACTGATGGAGAAATTACTCCTTCTTGGTCTGAACACCGCCACATGTCTCTGGATCCTGGATTTCCTGACTGAGAGACCCCAGTCTGTCCGGGTTGGAAACAACATCTCCAACTCTGTCACGCTGAGCACCGGATCCCCTCAAGGCTGCATACTCAGTCCACTGGTGTTTACACTTCTAACACATGACTGTGTATCCAGACACGAGGGGAACCAGATTATTAAGTTTGCAGACGACACCACGGTGGTGAGACTTATTCAGAGGGATGAGGAATCAATGTACAGGGAAGAAGTGAAAGACCTGGAGGGCTGGTGCAGGGAGAACAATCTGGTGCTCAACGTGGACAAAACGAAGGAGATGATTATCGACTTCCGGCGGTCACAGCCTGAACACATCCCCCTCAGCATCGGCGGCCATTTAGTGGAGAGAGTGGAGAACATCAAGTTTCTCGGAGTGCAGATCTCGCAGGACCTGACCTGGAGCAAGAATTCCTTGGGGATCAGGAAGCGGGCTCAGCAGAGACTGCACTTCTTGAGGAAACTCAAACAGGCCTCTCTCCCCATCTGCATCCTCAGGACCTTCTACAGAGGTGTGGTGGAGAGTGTTCTGACGTACTGCATTGCTACATGGTACTCCAGCTGCAGTATGTCAGACAAAAAAGCCCTGCAGAGGATAGTCAAGGGAGCTGAGAGGGTAATTGGAGTCTCTCTCCCCTCTGTCCGAGAACTTTTTCAGAACCGCTGTAGAAGCAGGGCACAGAACATTGTCAAGGACCGTTCTCACCCTCTGCATAAACACTTGGAACTTCTGCCATCTGGCAAATGATTCCGGAGCATCAGAGGCAGAACCACCAGACTGATTAACAGCTTCCTTCCACAAGCTGTTAGGATGCTGAACAGTTGACCCAGAATCTCTCATATTCACTACTGCACCTAGGGACATTATGTGCATTAGTTAGTTAGTTTTTTTCAAGTATGTCTCAGGGATGTGTGAATGGAGGGGGGGGGGGGTGAAGATATGTGTGAGTGTGTCTTAAATCATGTTCTTCTACTTATATGGATGCCGAGAGAAGCGCAATTTCATCTTGCCTGCACTACAGTTGTATGTACAGCAATATGACAATAAAGGTTGATTTGATTTGATTTTATATAGAGCATTTTACTCATCTCTGGATGACCAAAGCACTTTACAGATCCTGCTATCCACCCATTCACGCACACATTAACACACTGATAGCAATGGAGCTGCCATACACAGGCGCTGGCCTGACCCACCAGGAGCAACTGGGGGTTCAGTGTTTTGCTGATGGACACTTCGATATGCAGACTGCAGTCAGAGCGGGAATTGAACCCCTCACCTTTCGATCAGTAGTCGGCCACACTACACCTGCGCCACAGCCACCCCCTGCGCTGCATAGCTGCAGCTTTATGTTGCAGCTAATGGGGATCCTAATAATAAATGAAACTAATTGACAGCAATACAGGACAAAAAAATTATGATTTTTGTAAGTTAACTGTTACTAAGCACCTCACTGAACATGTTACAGAACAGAATAGGCTAATTGTCATTTCACATACACACATATACATTAAAATTACAAATCATGCAGTCCAGAGAAGGCATTGCTTATACACACACCCATCCCATGTCTTAAACTTTTTTTTTTTTTTTGGTGGTGGTGGTGGGGGGGGTGCATAAATCATGCAGTCCTGTTGACTGCTAATTAGCTTGATAGCTACACTGAAGGAGTCCTGGATGAAGTCATGATTACATTTTCACCTTCTAGTTACTACAAGTGGCTGATCATAAATTCCACTCCAACTTGTCCATCCGCTCATCCGCAATTAGCTGCAGCTAACCACAGTTAACGGATGAGCTGATGCATCTAGCAGTAACCAGCTGACCATGACTTAGCTTCAGCCCATTTCCACATTGGCATCTTTGGATAAAATAAAACATTTGTCACAACATAGCTATTACAGTTGACTAAGTGGGGTAATAAATCAAATTTCAGATTGTTTTGATGGGAACAGACATCACCTGGATGTTTACAAGGTACTGGGAACCATGTTTGGGTCACAGCATTACAATTCTCCCACCTTATGATTAGCCAGTGACAGTTAATATAATTTAAAGAACATTAGAACTCCACTAAAGGGGACTGATACATATTCGGTGAAATGTCCAAGTATGGTTATTGAGGAATATACATCATACCTGGAATCCCTATTATCCAATCAGATTACTCAGTCACAGCATACTAGGACCCACACCTGTGGCTATGGTTTCGGGCTCTAAAAGAAAGGCATGAGTCTGCAATTCTTGCTGGTAAATCCATCAGTGTAAATAAGTAAGAGACTCTTGATTAAGGCACATGCCTGTTGTGGTAAAGTAGGTGGTCCAGACTGCAACATGTTGGATGGACTCTAGAATTGAATTGTGAATATCAAACCTTTTAGTGAGATTAATGAGACACTCCTAATTCATCACAAACCAGTTTACTGTTATAAAAGAGACATATGTTAATCCAGGTCCAGGTCAGGTCAGGGTCTAGATAGACTGTACTAGACTGCTACTGGTAGCAGTGTAACACAGTACAACCTACCGCACAGATGGGTAGTTGTCATCTAAAATGGCTCCCCCACCAGCTTTGTGCTGATGAGGATGTCATGGAACCCTCCTGCAGCACCTGGACTCCCCGGGAACCTACGCCAGGATCCTGTTTGTGGACTTCAGCTCTGCATTCAATACCATCCGCCCCGCTCTGCTCCAGGACAAGCTGTCCCTGCTCAACGTGCCTGACTCCCTCTGCAGGTGGATGACCGACTTCCTGACGGACCGGAGGGAGCATGTGCGGCTGGGAAAGACTGTCTCAGACTCTGTTAGCATCAGCACCGGATCACCCCAGGGCTGTGTACTTTCCCCCCTGCTCTTCTCCCTGTACACCAACTCCTGCACCTTCAGCCACCAGTCTGTCAAGCTGATCAAGTTTGCGGATGACACCACCCTCATCGGGCTCATCTCCAACGGCGACAAGTCCGTCTACAGGAGAGAGGTGGCCCAGCTGGCGTCCTGGTGCAGCCACAACAACCTGCAGCTGAACACTCTGAAGACAGTGGAGATGATCGTGGACTTCAGAAAAGTCACAGCCCCTCTGCCCCCTCTTACCCTCACAGACTCTCCCATCACCACTGCAGATTCCTTCCGCTTCCTGGGCACCACCATCACCCAGGAGCTCAAGTGGGAGCCGACCATCAGCTCCCTCATCAAAAAGCCCCAGCAGAGGATGTTCTTCCTGCGGCAGCTGAGGAAGCTCAAGCTACCCACCAAGATGTTGGTGCAGTTCTACACGGCCATCATCGAGTCCATCCTCACCACCTCCATCACCGTGTGGTACGCAGGAGCCACCGCCAGGGACAGACTAAGACTGCAGCGCGTTGTGCGCGCTGCTGAGAAGGTGATCGGCTGCGAGCTTCCATCCCTCCAGGACCTGTACATCTCCAGGACCCGGAGGCGTGCAGGTCGGATCATAGCTGACCCTTCACACCCTGGACACGCACTGTTTGCCCCCCTCCCCTCAGGTAGAAGACTTCGGTCCATTCAGACTAAAACCTCCCGCTACATGAACAGCTTCTTCCCCTCTGCCATCAGACTGCTGAACACTAAGTGACTTATTAGACTCTTGTGCACTACGTACAGCAGCTCAACCGGACTCATGATAATTATCACTGTTTTCATTTGCACTACCGACTGCACTATGTGGAACTCCACAATATCTGCTGCTTGATAATATATTTTAAATTGCATAGATTAGTATTACTCATTCATATTCTACATTTTATTGCATGCATAGTTTTTTATTTTTATCTTTAGTGCTACTCCATGTTTAATGTTGCAGCATTGCACCGAGACAAATTCCTAGTTTATGTTACTACATGAAAAATGGCAATAAATCTGATTCTGATTCTGATTCTGAACCCTCACGGCCATCATCAACCTCAGCTGCTCGCACACCTGCTGCCAATCATCAGCGGGCTTTAAAAGCCAAACCTGCCTGTGACTCAGCACGGAGCCGTTTGTCAAACTCCCTACGACATGCCTCTCGTGAACAGCCACATCCTGGCTCATCGTCTGATCTCCAGACCAATGCTTCATCACACGTAAGCTAACATTGACTTACCTTGTCAAGTTCATCTTCCCCTGTGCACAGGTTAACCTCCCTGGCGGCGGATTCCTTTCTCCCCGGCGGTGGTTCAGCTCCACTCCTGCCACAGGGTCACTTGCACTCTCCCCTGCACGAGAGCCAGATACTATCTCCCTGGCTATCGCCCTCAAGGCCAACCTGAGCTCACCACCACCATCTGCAAAGTAAGCAGTCATTATTACAATGCTCTTTGCCCAGGAGCTGAGCTAATTCCTCTGCTTTGTTGTTATAGGGTTGCCAGGCTGAACGGCGTCCTGCTCTTCCCCCAGCACGAGTCCTACACTGCACACACTGTACATACACGTACGCATACACGAGCACTGTTAGCTAATAAAAGGATAATTGTAATTCCCTCGAGTCCCTTTTGTCCCCTGGGCCCAGAGTTATGTCAGTACGGCTCCGTCAGAGCGACCCAGCGGACAGTGTGCTAGCACGCGGTTTAACAATATAGACGCTGGAGTGGAGCAGCTAATTTACTAACAAAGCATTGTCCTCAATCAGTTAACACAAATTAACAGCCGGTTGGATTGTCTGGATGTACAGCGGACGTTCCCTCCGGCCTCCAGGAGTCCTTCGGCTCCCGCTAGCTCCTCTCCTAGCCAGGCTAGTCAGCTTCCATCGGCCCGGCTCACACCGGTCCCCACACCCGCTCGCTTCAACGGCAAGCTCGGGGAGGCCCGTGGGTTTATCTTACAGTGTGAGACGGTTTTCCAGCGAGTGCCGGGAGACTTCCCCACAGACCTTAGTAGGATAGGCTATGTGGCTAATCTGCTAGAGGGTAGAGCGCTAGCTTGGGCTTACGCCATTATGGCTAAACCTAGCTATGCTAATCTCACTTACCGAGGATTTATTGCCAATTTCCTCGAGGTATTTGACCATTCCGATCGGGATAGCGTGCTTACCACCCAGTTGTTAAATCTCCGACAGGGCGGTAGGTCCGTGGAGGACTACGCTGTCGATTTCCGGGTGGTAGCCACTGAGGTCGGGTGGGAGGATGCCTTGTTGTGTAGCATTTTCATCCGGAGCTTAAGGCCTGGTCTATGGGACAAGCTAGCTAGGTTGGATAAGCAAGAGAAACTCACCGAGCTGATTTTGCTCACCATTAAGTTGAATAATAGGCTGAGGGAGCGAGCAGCCAAGCAAAGAGCTTCCAGTCGCTCGAGCGCGCAGCTTTTCTGCTCCTCTCAGTCGCCTTGTTTGGCCCTGCCTCTGCCTGAAGCGCTAGACGGGCAGGAGGATATGGTAGTCAGGCGCTCCAAGATTCTTTTAGCTTAGAAACAGCACCGCAGGGAGTTAGGGCTGTGCATGTACTGTGGGAATAGTGAGCATGAGGTAGAGAGTTGCACCATTCGGCCAAGAAGAGGGGGTCCTTGAGTCGCGATAGGTGGACTCACGGACGCGTCTCAGTCAAAACCCCTCACCAACTGCCTCGTGCCCATCAGGTTCATCTACAAGCACAAAGAACACACCACACATGCACTGATTGACTCGGGGGCTGAGCAGAGTTTTATATCAGGGGACCTGGCAACCCGGTTAGGGCTTCCCTACTCATACTCATACTCTCCAGCCATACTCTCCATAGCCATACTCTCCAGCCACCACTCAAACTAATAGCCCTATCTAAAACCCCCTTAGCGACTGTCTCTCAGCAAACCACCCCAGTGTCTGTGATTGTTTCTGGGAACCATCGGGAAGACCTATGCCTGCTGGTGCTGCCCTCCTCCACATCTCCGGTCATCCTGGGTTACCCCTGGCTGCGGCTCCACAACCTGTCATTTGATTGGCGGACACGGAGCATCACATCTTGGAGTTCGTTCTGCCTCAGAGCGTGTCTGCAGTCCGCAGCATGCGCCCCGTCAGTGTCTTTGGCCCCCCACGTCCCCCCTCCTCCAGATCTGTCCAAGGTGCCACCTGAATATCATGATCTGGGGGCAGTGTTCAGTAAGTCGCAGGCGCTGTCACTCCCCCCCCCCCCCCACTGCCCTTACGACTGCGCTATTAATCTCCGGGCCGGTGCCCCGCTGCCGTTGAGCCGCCTATACAGCCTGTCAGCTCCGGAGCGGGAGGCGATGGATACATATATTAAGGAGTCGCTCAGCTCGGACATTATTCGCCCATCCTCCTCGGCGGTGGGGGCAGGGTTCTTCTTCGTCGGCAAGAAGGATGGCTCCCTGCAGCCATGTATCGACTTCAGGGGGCTCAACGACATCACGGTAAAGGATAAGTACACCCTGTCCCTCATGGACACGGCTTTCGACTCCCTCCAGGGGGCCTCTTGGTTCACCAAGCTCGACCGCTGCAACGCATACCATCTCGTGCAGATTAAGGAGGGAGATGAATGGAAGACGGGATTCCGGACCCTAAGCGGCCACTTCGAATATCTCGTGATGCCGTTTGGGCTAACCAATGCACCGGCCATCTTCCAACGCCTGATAAACAACGTTCTCTGGGACTTTCTGGGTGCCTTCATCTTCGTTTACTTGGATGACATCCTCATCTTCTCTCGATCATTAGAGGAGCATTGGGTGCACGTGAGACGGGTCCTCCAACGACTCCTGGAGGACAAGCTGTTTATGAAGGCCGAGAAATGTGAGTTCCACACCAACAAAACTTCATTTCTCGGCTTCATTATCTCCCATAACCAGGTTCTCCCCGACCTGGTGAAGGTCAAGGCGGTGGTGGATTGCCCCCCCCCCCCACCATCTAGGAAGCAACTCCAGCAGTTCCTGGGGTTTGCCAACTTTTATCGCCGCTTTGTGCCCAGCTACAGTATGGTTGCCCGGCCCCTGACCTGTCTCACGTCCCCGAAGGTACCCTTCCGTTGGACAGAGGAGGCTGCAGCGGCGTTCGGCACCCTCAAGAAGGAGTTCTTGTCGTCTCGTGTCCTCACGCAGGTGGACCCGTCCTTCCAGTGCTTGGTCGAGGTGGATGCATCAGATTCTGGGGTGGGGCCAGTGCTCTCCCAGCACTCTCCAGTTGACGGGGTGGTCCGCCCCTGCACCTTTCTTCTCGCACCGCCTGTCTCCAGTGGAGAGGAACTACAACATCGGCAACAGGGAACTCCTGGCGGTGAAGCTCGCGCTGGAGGAGTGCCGCCACTGGTTGGAGGGGGCTGCCCAGCCTTTCGTGGTTTGGCTGAGTCCAATCCTGGAGGTGGTCCCACGGAGCGGTTGTTCATCCCCACATCTGTCCGGGGTGAGGTAATTCAGTGGGCCCATGCCTCGAAGTTTGCTTGCCATCCAGGGGTGTCCCGCACGGTGGAGCTTCTCCAGAGGTCATTTTGGTGGCCAGGGCTGTGAAAGGACGTCACTGCCTACGTCCGGGCCTGCACTCAGTGCGCCACCGGGAAGTCATCCTCTTCTCCACCGGCCGGGCTTCTTCACCCCCTACCAGTCCCCAGCCGCCCCTGGTCCCACATCGCCCTGGACTTTGTGACTGGCCTCCCACCGTCCAACCACTTCACCACGGTCCTCACCATCGTCAACCAGTTCTCTAAAGCTGCCCACTTCGTTCCTCTCCGGGGGTTGCCTACGGCACGAGAGACAGCGGGCCTACTGGTGCAGCTTGTCATACGCCTCCACGGGATCCCCACGGACATCATCTCTGATCGTGGGCCCCAGTTCGTGTCCCAGGTCTGGAGGGCGTTCTGTAACGCACTGGGGTCAACCGTGAGCCTGTCGTCCGGATACCACCCGCAGAGCAACGGGCAGTGTGAACGGGCTAATCAAGAGCTGGAGGCCACCCTGCGCTGCATCATTGCCTCCAGTCCATCTTCATGGAGCAGCCACCTGCCTTGGATCGAGTATGCCCATAATTCTACGGTTTCCTCGGCGATCGGCATGTCCCCCTTCAGGGCCTCCTTAGGATACGACCCCCCATAGTTCCCAGAGGAGGAGAAGGAAGTGGCAGTGCCTTCTGTCCACGCCCATGTGAGGCGCTGCCGCCAGCTCTGGACCGCCACCCGCAGAGCCTTCCTTCGGAACACTGAACATAACACCAGGATGGCTAACCGCCGCAGGAGACCGGCTCCCCAATACAAGGTGGGCCAGCAGGTATGGCTGTCAACACAAAATATTAACCTGAAAGCTGAGAGACGGAAGTTGGACCAGCGCTTTATCGGGCCCTTCCCCATTATTCGCGTGGTTAACTCTGTGGCTGTACGCCTAGCTCTCCCCCCCCCCCTCCCTCCACATCTGTCCGACTTTCCATGTCTCACAGGTGAAACCTGTCTGCTGCAGCCCTCTCTGCCCTCCTCCCAAGGCTCCACCTCCACCAGTGTTGATAGATGGCGACCCGGCATGGAGAGTCAACTCCATCCTGGACATTCGCCGCCGGGGTCGCGGCCTGCAGTACTTGGTGGACTGGGAGGATATGGCCCCGACTGGAGGTCCTGGGTACGTCCGTCATTCGTACTCGACAAACAACTCATCAGGGACTTTCACCGAACGCACTCGGGTAAGATAGAACAGGTGACAGGAGGCACCTCTAGAGTACTGTCATGGCGCCCTCAGGGCCTTCATCAACCTCAGCTGCTCGCACACCTGCTGCCAATCATCAGCGGGCTTTAAAAGCCAGACCTGCCTGTGACTCAGCACAGAGCCGTCTGTCAAACTCCCTACGACACGCCTCTCGTCAACAGCCACGTCCTGGCTCATCGTCTGATCTCCAGACCAACGCTTCGTCACACGTAAGCTAAAATTGACTTACCTTTTCAAGTTCATCTTCACCTGTGCACAGGTGGATCTCCCTGGCGGCGGATTCCTTTCTCCCCGGCGGTGGTTCAGCTCCACTCCTGCCACAGGGTCACTTGCACTCTCCCCTGCACGAGAGCCAGATACTATCTCCCTGGCTATCGCCCTCAAGGCCAACCTGAGCTCACCACCACCATCTGCAAAGTAAGCAATCATTATTACAACGCTCTTTGCCCAGGAGCTGAGCTAATTCCTCTGCTTTGTCGTTATAGGGTTGCCAGGCTGAACGGCGTCCTGCTCTTCCCCCAGCACGAGTCCTACACTGCACACACTGTACATACATGCACACATACACGAGCACTGTTAGCTAATAAAAGGATAATTGTAATTCCCTCGAGTCTGCCTTATGTCCCCTGGGTCCAGAATTATGTCAGAGGAGGGTTGCATGACACCCTGCTGGATGAAAAACAAGACCTGTAAAATGGCAGATGAGCTCAACTTGAGCCAACGGCCATCATGCAACAGCAATAAGATACACTGCGGCTGTTTCAGCAATGCTGTGCCGTTGATTCAATCAGGATATCTTGCGTAGAGGGTATCACATTGTGCTGAGTGATACCGACATCGTAAGCGCAGTCACACAGATTCTCATGAAATGACATCTATACATTTATTGAGAAATGCTACCGCATTCAGGGGAACCGACACGCCACTTTCTATGGCAGTGGTGAAAAATTGGCAGAGTCCATATACTCATCCTACTTTGTACCGTGACTTTGGCGATTCATCACAAAGAAGCACTCTTAAATTAGCAACATGGAGTGTTGGTACAACAAACGGTAGTGATACATTTGTACCTGAATGTGCAACTGCAATAATCTGAAGGGAACTCGAGAAAGCAGAAATAGACATATGTGCATTAACAGAAGTCAGAAGACCAGGCTCAGGCAACATTGTTGAGAGAAGTCACACAATCTTCTGGAGTGGTGGCCACAAAAAAAAACAGCTGGTGTGGGTTTTGCTGAATCCATTAAGTTCAAGAATATTAACCCTCTTCCAGTGAATGATTGCCTCATGACATGTTGCATAGATATGCACAGTGGAAGTTTATTGATTCTCATTTGTGTTTATGCTCCAACTATGCAAACAAAAAAACAACAACAAACAAATGAAGAGAAAGAGCTCTTTCATTAAAATCTTGGAGAGTGTATAAGGCTAAAGATGACAGCATAATTGTTCTTGGGGATTTTAATGCACAAGTTGGTCGGACCTAATTACAGCTGCTCACAGCTGAGATGGTAGGAGGGCAGGCAGTGAACAGCTGGTGGGAAGTGTCTGGAGAAGGAGGAGGGGTCTAGTCACAAAACCAAAAAATATATGAAAACTGACAACATAAAAATAATAACAGACAGACAAAACTTAGAAATAAGTTGAGAGTTTGAGCTCTGAGGAAACGTGCTCAAACTCATGACAGAGCCCCTCCTTTTTAGGGGTGGATATAAGACACCCCCAGGTAACACCCCCCCCCCAAAAAAAAAAATGGTACAGTCATACACCAGTCAGGGTGGGAGGTGGGGGAAACTGGTTAGGGGGAACAAAAACATAGAGCCCGCTCAGGACCCGCCCCCATGCTACATCAAGGCCTTGGGCCCCCCAGACAGTTCGGGTGGCCTGCTGAAGTCCCAGACTAGTCGGACGGCCAGATGGAATGAGTCGGGTGGCCTGCCGGAGAAATTGGACCACCCGACCCCATAGCACAGTCTTTTGGGTGGCCGGCCAGAGTTTTGAAGCCACCAGGACCAGAAGGGTGACCCCGGAGGCGGCTTCCCCATGGGAAGGCCCAATGATGGGAAGCAGGGCCGGAGGGAGAAGACCACGACGGTGTCTGGTGGTGGAGGAGGATGAGGGACCCCGACAGCATCTGACAGAAGAGGAAGGGGGATCAGGACAGCGTCTGGCAGAGGAGGAAGGGGGACTATGATGTCTTCTGGCTGAGGATCTGCAGTACTCGTGGTGGCTCCGGGCTGGAGCTCTACAGCACCCTTGGTGGCTCCGGGCTGGAGCACTGCAGTGCCCTCGGTGGCTCCGGGCTGGAGCACTGCAGCACCCTCGGTGGGCCTAGGCTGGGCCAATGCTGCACCCTCGGTGGACCCCGGGCTGGGGCGCAATGCCCATAGCGGGCCCATACTGGAGAGCAGCACCCACGTCAGGTTGAGGCTGGGGTGTAGTACCCACAAAGATCCCCAGCCAGGATGCAGCACACACAGGGACTCGGATCATGGAGGAGGAACCCAAACGACAGCCTTGGGCAGAGGGGGAGCTGCACCCAGGGAGGTCCCAGGCTGGGACTGAGCACACGTAACAACCTCCACAGTGGGGGAAGTTGGACCTCTGGTGAACTCGGGCGGTGACCCTGGACCGACAGAGACCTCTGGCATGGCTGGAACATTCCTGGTGACCCTGGGAGGAAGTGCAGACACCACACACAGTGAAGGGGGATCAGGGTCACCGGCAGCGGTAGAGCCTGGCGAGGTGAGCTCAGGTACAGCAGGTGGCTGCACCCAGCTCTCCTCACCAAGAGCCACGCAAGATACTTGCCTGCTGTGGTAACGTATCATCACTTCCTGTGTTGCTAGCTGTCTATGTAGCTTGCTCTGTGGTTAGCTCTTTTCAATTTCCTGAGGATTTTTGCCTTAAATTGTATTTTAATCACTTTTTTCCTTCTACCGACAGCTCTCACTTCTGTTTAACAAGTCTCTTGCACCTGTGTGTGCACTCAGTGTCATCTAATCACCCTCTTTAGCCTTCTGTTCACCTTTCATCGGTGTTTGTGTTAGTTTCGGGTTAGCCACTAGCTATGGCTACTAGCTCTCCTTTGCGTTTTCCTCCGGTGTGCACTCTCTGTCAGCTGTTTAGCTACACCTCTGCCTCTTTTTATTGATAACGGTAAATGTAACAAATGTTGTCTTTTTTAGGCGCTCGAGGCGAGGTTGTCTGATTTGGAATCCCGGCTCCGCTGCATTTAAACACCGTCTGAGCCAGTTAATAATGAATGATGCCCCTTAGCTACAGTGGAGCTTCTTAGCATAGAGCAGCCTGCAAGTGGTCCTCCGGTCCTCCTTAGCAGCAAGGAGACTGGGTGGGTGACGGTGAGAAGGAAGCCTAGCTGCAAGGCCCCAGTTCACCACAAACCTGTTAACGTTTCTAATCACTTTTTCCTGCTCAGTGACACCCCCACTGAGGAAAAAACTCTGATCATTGGCGACTCTGTAGTCAGAAATGTGAACCTAGAGACTCCAGTGGCCATAGTCAAATGCATTCCTGGGGCCAGAGCAGGCGACATTGAGTCAAATTTGAAAATGCTGGCTAAAAGACTGTAAATACTCCACAATTGTCCGACATTAACGACAGCCGACTCCGGCAGTTGGAAGTCACAAAACTTAATGTGGAATCGGTGTGTGACTTTGCCAAAACAATGTCTGCTTCTGTAGTATTCTCTGGGCCCCTCCCCAATCTAACCAGTGATGACATGTTTAGCCGCTTGTCATCCTTCAACCGCTGGCTGTCTGTGTGGTGTCCTGCAAACAATGTGGGCTACATAGACAATTGGAGCTCATTTTGGGGAAAACCTGGTCTTATTAGACGAGACAGCATCCATCCCACTTTGGATGGTGCGTCTCATTTATCTAACAATCTGGCATAATTTTTATCCAATTTTCCAAAACATTGACAACTCAGGGTTGGGACCAAGAAGCAGAGTCGCAGTCTTACATGCTTCTCTGCAGCTCCTCTTCATCCGCCACCCCTCAACTTAGACCCTGTCTTCACCATCAGAGAATCATTGTCTGCTCCCTCCAAAGTAAATAAAAATATAATGTATAAGCATCCCAAAGTGATTAAACAAAAAGTTGATAAAACTCAAGTTAAACATGAAGTATCTAAATTTAATGATTTGGCCTCTTTTCCTCCTCATAATTTAAAAATTAAATGTGGTCTGTTACATATTAGGTTGTAGAGGGTGGAAGGAAAGGATGTGGAGGAGAGGCACGAGCATAGGTCGACACAGGTTCTTTATTGACCCTCTAACATAAATACAGCCGGTGGACCCCAGTGTTGCCCGCTGGGGCCCGCTGGGGCCCACTGGGGTCGTGTGTCTTGTAGGAGAATTTTTGCGTTGCTGAGGCATGTATAGCAAGCTCTTTTATACACGTTATACAGACAGAGATAATGCATGGCACATTAGCATAGTGATTGTCATCTAATACTAACTAACTAACTAACTAACCTGCACTTGTATAGCGCTTTTCTAGTCACAAAGACCACTCAAAGCGCTTTCACTAGTACTAACCCTCTATCCTAAGGGCCTATAGGAAACAGATATCTAGGGACAATTTAGAACAGCCAATTAACCTAACATGCATGTCTTTGGATTGTGGGAGGAAACCGGAGCCCCCGGAGTAAACCCACGCAGCACAGGGAGAACATGCAAACTCCACACAGAAAGGTTCCAACCCCTGCCAGCCTGGGGATTTGAACCAGGAACCTTCTAGCTGTAAGGCAACAGTGCTATCTACTGCACCACTGTGCTGCCCAATACACATCAGTCAATACACATCATTAGCATGACATCAGCTAGCGCCTGGCCTGGACGTCCTCTCCGAGGACGCATACATAACAGTCCCGTCTGATTGCCCCCTGGGGCTCTCTGTCCATATGTAAATTGTCCTCCGTTTCCTCCAGCCCTGATGAGTGTGAGATAGTGTCTGTC
Source organism: Pholidichthys leucotaenia (assembly GCA_020510985.1). Lineage (NCBI taxonomy): Eukaryota > Metazoa > Chordata > Actinopteri > Cichliformes > Pholidichthyidae > Pholidichthys > Pholidichthys leucotaenia. The sequence continues at coordinate 101,289,797 of CM035846.1, forward strand.
CGCAGTGTGCTGGTCACCACAAGGTCTCTAACTTCCAAGTCTCTGCTAGTCCATGATCTGTTAATTGATCATCACATTTATTTAATATCCCTTACAAAGACTTGGTTAGGGCAAAAGCATTATGTTGGTTTAAATGAATCAACTCCCTCTGGTTATTTAAACTGTAAAAATACCAGAAGTTCTGGTGGCGGAGGAGGAGTAGCAACAATTTACCATTCCAAATTACTAGTTAATGTAAAGCAAAAAACATGTTTTAATTCCCTTGAGGGCCTGGTCCTCAGTATTGGGCATGTTAGCAATTTTAGGTTAAACCCAATTTTATTTGCCTTAGTTTATCGTCCTTCCTCAGCCTACTCAGAGATTTTATCCGAATTTGCCGTATTCTTAGCTGATTTAGTGCTGAAATCAGATAGAACAATTATAGTAGGGGACTTTAATATACAGTACATGTTGATGTAGATAGTGATTGTCTTAATGTGGCATTTAATTCAATATCAGACTCAATGGGGTTTTCTCAGAAAGTAGGAAATTCTACCCATTATCTCCACCACACATTGGACCTTGTTCTGACATATGGCATAGAAATAGTAAATCTAGTAGTGTCTTCTCATAACCCTGTACTGTCAGACCATTGTCAACCTTGGATTTTACTATTTCTGACTATCTGGCTCCTAAAGAAAAATATTACTACAGCAGATGCCTCTCAGATGATGTTGTTACCAAATTTATGCAGATTGTCTTCTCTACGCCATGTGTCAACACAACGGAAATAAGCTATAGCCAGCTTGCGCCTTCTGTAATTGATAGCATGGCAGATAGTGTTACGGCTTCTCTGCATCAGACTCTAGACATGTTGGCCCCTTTAAAAAAGAAAAAGTCTAATCAGAGATTTCTAACTCCTTGGTTCAACACAGAAACTCGTATCTTAAGACAGAAGACTCGTCAATTAGAAAGAAAATGGTGCTCCAGTAATTTAGATGAAATCTTTTTAGCTTGGAGAAATCATCTTTTAATTTATAAAACAATTCTTAGAAAAGCTACAACAGTTATTATTCTGCATTAATAGAAGAGAACAAGAATAATCCCAGGTTTCTTTTCAGCACTGTAGCCAGGCTGACAAAGACTCAGGACTCTGTCTATCCTAGCATTCCCTTAGAGCTTACGAGTCAGGACTCTATCAACTTTTTCAATAATAAAATTTCATCTATCAGAGATAAAATCAGTCAGATTCTTTCCATAATTAACTTAAATGCAGCAACTACTACAACTCCTTCAATTGATATCTGTTTGGATTTTGCTCCAATTGACCTTTTAGAGTTAGATAAAATAATTTCCTCATCGAAGCCTTCAACTTGTCTTTTCGACTCTATTCCTATGAGGTTATTTAAAGAAGTCTTCCCAGTTATTGGTAGCTCTATTCTTCAGATAATCAATTCTTCATTAACATTAGGCCATGTACTGCAGGCTTTTAAAACTGCTGTAATTAAACCCCTACTCCAAAAGCCAACACTGGATCCAAGAGTTTTCGCTAACTATAGACCAATCTCTAATCTCTCTTTCATTTCAAAAATCTTAGAAAGAGTTGTTGCTATACAATTATTTGACCACTTGCAGGGAAATGGTTTATTTGAAGAGTTTCAATCTGGGTTTAGAATCGCTCATAGTTCTGAAACAGCCATAGTGAAGGCCACCTCCTTATCGCATCTGATAATGGACTTGTTTCTGTACTTGTCCTTTTAGACCTTAGTGCAGCTTTTGATACTATCAATCATAATATTCTACTTGATAGATTAGAATACTATGTTGGACTTAATGGAACTTTGTTGCAGTGGCTTAGATCTTATTTATCTGATAGGTTCCAGTTTGTTCATGTCAATAATGAGTTTTCTTTCAACTCAAAGCTCAGTCATGGAGTTCCACAGGGATCTGTGCTAGGCCATACTCTTTTTAGTTTATATATGCTTCCGTTAGGTAACATTATTAGAAAGCACTGTATACGTACATTTTCACTGTTATGCAGATGACACACAATTATACCTGTCAATGAAGCCAGATGATAGTAATCAATTAGCCAAATTAGAAGCCTGTCTTAAGGAAATCAAAGCTTGGATGACTTGTAATTTTCTGCTATTAAATTCAGATAAGACTGAAGTCATTCTTGCTGGTCCAAAAAAAACTTAGAAATAACTTTCCAAATCAAACTCTTAGTTTGGATGCGGTTACTCTTTCTCTTAATAGTTCTGTGAGGAACCTTGGAGTTATTTTTGATCAAGATCTGTTTTTCAATTCACATATTAAATCCATTTCTATCATTTGTGTAATATTGCCAAGATTAGGAGCATTTTGTCACAGAGTGATGCTGAGAAACTGATCCATGCTTTTGTTAGCTCTAGATTAGATTATTGTAACTCTTTATTATCAGGATGTCCTAAAACATCTTTAAAAAGTCTTCAGTTGATTCAAAATGCTGCGGCAAGAGTTTTAACAGATACTAGAAAGAGAGTACTTTACAGACTTTACAGATACTCTCCGGTTCTGGCCTCCCTTCATTGGCCTCCCACAGAGTTTAGTATTAAGTTTAAAATCCTTCTTCTCACTTACAAAGCTCTAAACAATCAGGCTCCTTTTTATTTAAAAGATCTGATACTACCCTATTATCCTAACAGAGCACTATGCTCTCAAAATGCTGGATTACTTGTAATACCTACAATGTCCAAAAGTACAATGGGAGGCAGAGCCTTCAGTTATCAAGCTCCTCTCCTGTGGAACCAGCTGCCAATCTGGATTTGGGAGTCAGACTTGATCTCTGTTTTTAAGAATAGGGTTAAAACCTTCCTTTTTGATATAGCCTACAATTAGGGAGGGATCATGTGTCTCTGAACCCTCCCTTAGTTATGCTGCTAATAGGTTTAGTCAGCTGGGGGACCTCCAATAATGCACTGGGCTTCACTCCTTTCTTCACTCTCAATGAAATATATATTTTTGCTGGTCATTAATATCTGTTTGTTCTCTTCCATAGATTGAGTCCCCATCGTGCTGTTTGCTCTCTACGTGTCTGTTCTTTTCATCTTCTCTATCCCCTTACCCCCCAGCCAGTCGCAGCAGATGACTGCCCTTCCCTGAGCCTGGTTCTGCTGGAGGTTTCTTCCTGTTAAAAGGGAGTTTTTCCTCTCCACCATCACCAAGTGCTTGCTCACAGGGGATCGCCTGATTGCTGGGGTCTTTCTGCAATTGTGGGGGTTTCCCCTACAGTTGAAAGTGCTATGAGATGACTGTTGTTGTGAAATGGCACTATATAAATAAAGTTGAATTGAATTGAACTGAATACAAAGGAGACCACTTTCCTGAGCTCGAGCTCCACCGCTGTCAAGGACTCCCATGATCCAGGCAATGATGTTGCTTCGGGCTCGGCCCTCTAGAGGTCCAGTTTGGCCTCGAACTCTGCGGCGGTAGCTTCCTCAACAGGCATGATAGTGGTTGGAGTCCTTGTCCCACCAGGTGAAAAGACCCACGCTGGTGATTCCTTCGGTGTGGCGGCTGGGGTTCTGCTCTTCACTGACACTGGAGTTGGGTCTTCCAGGGCCACAGACTCCTCCATCATCCGGCGGCTCGGTTCCGGGCACTCAGGAATATCGGGAGGAGACACTGAGAGGGCAGGTGAGGATTTAGTAATTGCAGCAGGTGGGGAGAGCTCAGGGAACTGCATAACATGAGTCTCTCTCCTGGAAATCACGCAAGGCATATCATCATAAATAGAAGAAGAAATAAATGACACTTGCCTGTCATCCTGGTGTGCGATGTAATCTGCTGCAGCTGGTGGGCAGTCATCCCTCTCCCTGTCTATGGTGAACCTGGGCCCCTCAGTGGATTGTGGAGGAGCCACCCCACAGACACAGAAATGGGCGTAGTTGGGGAAAACCTAAAGGACCTCTCGGCAACAGGAGGACACGCCGAGGGGATGGAAGTTGCAGCAGCAGAGAAGGCTGGCAGAAAAGCCAGCGAAGGAGAGGAAGAGAGAGGCTCTGCTGCGGGAATTGTCAGGCTCGGTGTCAGGGAAATGGTTGCCAAAGAGGTGGGAGGTTTCCTCCAGCGGTCCAGAGCGGGATGATGGTGGTGGTGGTGCTGGAGCTGTGGAATCGGAAGAGGGGATGGACCTCTGCTTAGGTGGACACTTCCGCGACGGCTTTGGTCCAGTGGGAAGCAGCCCCATCATCAACCCGGGGAACAAACGCTGAAGCATGGTGACTGTGGACAGCTGACCCACATATTGAGGATACCTCCAGAGGCCGGGGTTTGCCTCCAGAATCCCCACTGCTCCATTCAAACTCTCCCAGGTCTTCTTAGGGCCGCGGGCGGTAAAAGCCTCATCCACAAAACTCTGGATGAACTCCGCCGCCCACTCCTCCTCCAGGTTAGGAGACCCTGCTGCCCTTCCTCCTTTGACTGGGTGAGGCTGGCAAGCCGGTGACCTAATGAGCTCCAGAATCTGGTGGGTGAAAAACACAAGAAAAATTTTTAAAAATGTACTCTAAAACAGCAGCTGGGTCTTGTTGTGAGGCAGCAGCATTCTGTTAAAGAGAGAAAGACCCACTCGCTGAACTGTTTAGTGACATTTATTAACAAAAGGATAATACAAAACAAACTGCGCAGGACACACAAAAATGCAAACTTAGAAAAACTTACAAAGAAGCACTCTCCCAAGCCAAAATCGCCCTGAGAGAGGGATTAAGTAGAAATAGTCCATAAGACGTAAGGATTAGTCCTGGACGTTGAACAATGCTGCCGTGCTGAGAGAATGTGCAGGCAGCCTTAAATAACTGGCAGTGTAATTAGGCCACTGAGTGAGCCAGTGGCCTAATTACAGCTGTTTGCAGCTGAGATGGTAGGGCAGGCAGTGTTGGGAAGTGTCTGGAGAAAGAGGAGGGCTCTAGTCACAAAACCAAAAAAATAAACCAAAACTCACAACACAATAATAAAATTATAAAAGACAGACAAAACTTAGAAATAAGGTGAGAGTCTCAGCTCTGAGGAAACATGTACTCAGACTCATGACAGAAAAAGGATTTTCACAGAGCATGGGAACTCTGGGCCTACTTGAAAATAGAAAAAAAAAAAAAAGGGAGAGCAGAGGAGTCTGCTCCTTACAGCTTGACCACTGCCCAAAAAGGAAACAAAAAAGCAAGTTTTTCTTGGGTGTGGCAGGATAAGATAAGATAAGATAAGATAAGATAAGATAAGATAAGATAAGATAAGATAAGATTGTGGGCACATATGCGGTTTCCATATGCTTCACGTGCTTGTTACTGTATGCTTATTGTTTACTGCACGTCTCAGAGGAACAAAAGGTCTGAACCTCCTAGGGGTAGCAGGAGGATGCGAAGTCTGGCCTTTTGTATGCAGAGAGACGGCCATGAAGGATTTCCTGACCACCAGGACTTCAGGTGGAGACAGAAGACCTGAAGGGGGGTGCATTGTGTTTTGGGATGTAAAGACAATGCGACTGTTTGCTTTGTTGTCCTGGGGTATAAAGAGGACAGCTGTGGGGGCAGCTCTTCCACTTGTCTGTTTTTGGATGTTGGAGAATGTGGTTGTGAATAAAACTGATTTTGAGTAATAAACTCAGCCTCGTCTTTCCACACAATCTCCACACTGGTGACCTTACGACGTATCATGAGCGGAGACGAATCTCCCGAGCTAGACTCGCCAGGAGCCAGCCAAACGAGAGCAGCCACAGTCCACCTACCGGACTTCTGGACGAACAATCCACGCTCCTGGTTTAGCACAGTCGAGGCACAGTTCCACCTCCGGAGGATTTCGGTGGACGACACAAAGTTCTACCATGTGGTTGCAAAGCTGGACAACCACACAGCCCAGCGGGTGGTGAACCTGATCAACCACCCGCCGGACAGCGACAAGTACAGCGCGTTGAAGGCTGCACTCATCCGTTACTTCACCCCCTCGGTGCAGGAGCGAGCAGAGAGGCTCCTAGCGCTGACTGAATTTGAGGGCGACAGACCTGCAGACCTGATGGGGAAGATGTTGAGTATGAGAGACTCCCAAGATGATAACTTCATCTTCACCCACCTCTTCCTCAGAACCCTACCGTCAGAGGTGAGAGTGACCCTGGCCAGTTCACCACTGCTGGCCCGACGAGACTACCACGAGCTGGGCCAGGAGGCGCAGCGACTCGTCGACGCCAGTAAACGACACGTGGCTGCGGCAGCGGGGCCAAGCGCAACGTCCGGAGACGGCAGGGGGCCAGAGGCTGCAGCACCAGACACACCGACGACGGCGGTGGCAAGGGCCGGGAGACACGGAGCAGACGACGTCCCTTGCTTCCACCATCACCGTTTCGCAGAGAGGGCATGCAAGTGCATTCCACCGTGCCACTTCAAGCGCTCGGGAAATGCCAACACCGGGGGTCGGTAGCGGCTGCGGCCCTCGGACAGGAGAACAAGCTGCTCTACTTGAAGGATGCGCACCCGGGGAGGCAATTCCTCGTGGACACGGGCTCCCAGCTGAATTTCATCACACCTTCCTACGCTGACCGACTGGCGCCTTCCAGTGGCCCCCGGGGGTCAGCAGCGAACGGCTAGGCGATTAAGACCTTCGGTGAGAGGACTCTGATTCTGTTTTTACACGGCCGCACTTTCGAATGGACTTTCGTCATAGCGGCAGTCAGTTTCAACATGTTAGGGGCTGATTTTTTGTGCTCACATAGTTTATTGGTTGATCTTGTTAACAGACGCCTGGTTAATGCACTCTCTTTTTCTTCTATTCCCTGTACAGCTCGAGTGGCCCCGCCAACAGCACAAGCCAACGTCACAGCTGCAGGTGGTAAGTTCCACACACTCCTCACTCAGTTCCCCGCACTCACGGTCCCAACATTTTCGGCGACAGTGGCTAAACACGGGGTGGAACATTTTATTACTACCACCGGACCGCCCGTTTTCGCAAAAGCTCGCCGATTGGATTCAGCTAAACTGACCATAGCGCGCGAGGAGTTCGCCAACCTGGAGATGTTGGGCATCATCAGGCGTTCGAAGAGCCCATGGGCTTCACCGCTTCACATGGTCCCAAAAGCTGATGGATCATGGTGGCCTTGTGGGGATTTCCGCAGGTTAAACAACGCTATGGCGCACGACCGCTACCCAATCCCACATATCCAAGATTTTTCCGTTCATTTGGCAGGGGCGTGCGTTTTTTCTAAAATAACGAAGAACATCAACCTGAAGGGTGAGACCAAGAAGTTGTCACAGCATTTCATTGGTCCTTTTCCTATAACTGATATCATCAACCCCATTGCTGTGCGCCTGGCTCTTCCCCCCTCTATGCGCACCTGTCCTACCTTCCATGTCTCCCAGGTTAAACCATTCAAGTCCAGCCTGCTGTGTCCCTCACCCAGACCTCCACCCCCGCCCGTGATGATCGATGGTGGACCTGTGCACCAGGTCAGTCACATCCTGGATGTCCGCCACAGAGGGCGTGGTCTGCAATATCTGGTGGACTGGGAGGGGTTTGGACCTGATGCACGATCCTGAGTGCGTCCTTCATTTGTATTGGATCTTCAACTCATGCGGGAGTTCCATCGGACACACCTGGACAGGTTAGAATGACTGCCGGGAGGTGTCCTGTGTGTGTGTGTGTGTGTGGGGGGGGGGGGGACTGTGGTGATCTGCGCTGTTGGTGCCTTTGCCCTAATTATCTTTCACAGCTGTGGGCACACCTGCATTCCCTCATTAGCCACCCTTTATAAGGAACGCTGCCCAGAAGGCAGCACGGAGACATCTACGGTGTCTCCTAGGGAGAACGCCTACCTAAGGTGTTCCTCCACAATTCTACGAGTTTCCTCGCTTCTCTACGGCTTCTCACCTCACGGGAGTTCTGTCTCCCCAATGACACATAAGCTTTCAGATTATATCTCTGCAACCACCTATTCTCCCTTTTGTTCCCTGTGCACAGGTGGACCACCCTTCAGGCGGACCTCTCCTTCCTCCTGGTGGTGGACCGGACCTTCGTCTGTGTACAGCAGTTCATTATTGTTGCTGAGCCTGTGTCTGCTTCTGAGTGTTTCTGGAATCATGTCAGTATGCAGCTTAAAACACACCTATATATGTGCTTTTATCTTTAAAGATTAAAATGTGTAGTTAAAATAAGTGATTAAATACAAAGTGTATGCTTCATGGCCTTCTGGTATTCATCTACATTGGCCAATCTGGTCCAATGACAATAAACCTTGAAGAGCCAAAAAGTTTCCTTTTTGTTGCTTTTGGAATAGAAAATTTAAATTGCTTTAAATTTAGGTTATTCTGAATAATGTGGATTGCTTTGAAGTTAGATGGAAGCTTAGTTTGGTTATAAATCGGCTTAATAGATTAAAAGTTTTAAATGTGATTTTATAAAGGATGCAGCTCTTATGGTTGACCACAAGATGGAAGCAGTTCCTTCTGTACTCTAGGAGGAGGAGACACAATGAGGTCACTTGGAGGTGGTCTGTCTCTTCTCCAAAATGGATGCCAGGATGACTCACAATGGCAATTTGTAAAATGGCAGTTGCACTGCTTGCACCTCCCATAAGCAGAATGGGATGCGCACGTGGCAATACAGTCACCCGGGATGTGAACGTGGCCACTGACCATGCCTTTGCTTTGTTTTTTCAGAAAACAGGAGAGGTTGTCTCTCTTTAATTCGGTTTTCACCCATGCAAGAATAATCTTACAATTTTAACTTTGAGTGCGATTTGGCACTATTGCCTCAATTTCCTCTCAGTAACTTCTCTTACTGTTGTTCAGCGTGAAGTAGCTAATTCCATTGCTTTACACAAGGTTTATTAAAAAAAGTTTATTCTGCCTGGAATTCTCACCGAATGAGCTAAATTAACAAAAAAAAAAAAACCAGATCAGATTTTGTTGCGCTTCCATCTTTTCAGGCCTTATTTTAATTTCTTCAGCGTATACCAATGCTTTTTCAACTTTAACATGCTTAAAAAACAGTCTGGGGAGTAAGAGTGTCATGGCTCCCTCAGGGCCATTGTTAACTTCAGCTGCACGCACACCTGCTGCCAATCTCCAGCGGGCTTTAAAAGCCAGACCTGCCTGTGACTCAGCACGGAGCCATCTGTCAATCTCCACAAGACACGTCTTGCGTCAACAGCCACGTCCTGGCTCATTGTCTGAATCCCAGACCATCTCCTCACTTCACGTAAGCTAACAATTGACTCACCCTTGTCAGTCGTCTTCCCCTGTGCACAGGTGGATCTCCCTGGCGGCGGATTCCTCTCTCCCTGGTGGCGGTTCTGCTTCCACCATTGCTACAGGGTTTCACGCTCACTTTCCCGCACAGAGCCAGATGCTGTCTCGCTGGCTGCAGCCCTCAAGGCCAACCTGAGCTCAACCACGACCACCTGCAAAGTAAGCGGTCGTTACTATCACGTTCTTTGCCCGAGGACTGAGCTAACATCTCTGTTTTGTTGTTATAGGGTTGCCAGGCTGAACGGCATCCTGCTCTTCCCCAGCACGAGTCCTGCACTGCACACAACATACACTGTTCATTCACACACTCACACACAGACACGGTTAGCAATAAAAGGATAATTGTACTTCACTCGAGTCTGTGTTTTGTCCTCTGGTTCCAGAATTATGTCAAAGAGTAGTTTGAGTGGGGGATTGGCAACCCCTCCCCCTTGTGTTCTCTTCACACAGATGCCTGCTCATGCAGATAAGTGGGGTTAAACACTGGCTGAGCAGCCAGTTAGATACAGAGAAAAATAAAACAAAGTTTTACCATGCAAAAGATCAGATTTGGCTATACCCACACAGCTTGTGAAATCAAAATTCTATGTCCATTTTTAGATTCAAGCAGCCTCAAACGGCAGCACAGTTATAAAATGTTGTGGATTTAGATCAATGGGTTTATAGGTGTTTTACTGTTGGTACAAGTATTAATGTAAATATGAATGTGTTCAACGCCAGCAAGCCTTTCTTCACTAGAGGAGAAGAGTCCTACAGAGAAGCCACTACTTTCTTCAGCTACCTCACCAACAGCCACCTCCTCCTCAGCGGATCCCTGTTCCTTGATTACTCATCCTGTTTCCCCACTCAGGTGTATCTTATCTTTGTCTCATTAGTCTGTGTGTTTAGTCTGCTCGTTGTCATCTTCTCACTACTGGACTATTGTATTTTCAAGTGTATCTGTCTCGGCCACGTCCCACCGGGGTCAGCCCTAGCCACTGTACACTGTAGTTTGCCTGTAGTACGTCCCGCCGTGTTAACCTGTAAGTGTACCCTGCTTGCCGTGTTTTGCATGTCTGCACCTTTTTGGAGCTGTTTGTCTTTCCTTAATAAATGTGTTTGTGGTGTAACCCTGCACGGAAATCCGTCTTCCTTCTTCTCTATGCGCTGCATAAAAGCGCACAAGGAGAATTGTGACAGAACCAAAAGGGTTAACGCTACACTTGCCTCAGTTAAGGTCAGTGTTCATGACACCACCATAAGAAAGAGACTGGACAAAAATGGCCTGCATGGCAGAGCTCCAAGACGAAAACCACTGCTGAGGAAAAAGAACATAAAGACTTGTCTCAGTTTTGCCAGAAAACATCTTGATGATTCCCAAGACTTTTGGGAAAATGCTCTGCTGACTGACGAGACAAAAGTTGAACTTTTTGGAAGGTGTGTGTCCCATTACAAACAGCATAAAAGTTCCACAGCATTTCAGAAAAGGAACATCATACCAAAAGTAAAATATGGTGGTGGTAGTGTGATGGTCTGGGGCTGTTTTGCTGCTTCAGTTCCTGGAAGACGTGATGTGGTAAATGGAACCATGAATTCTGCTGTCTACTAAAAAATCCTGAAGGAGAATGTCCAGCCATCTGTTTGTGACCTCAAGCTGAAGTGCACTTGAATTGTGCAGTAGGACAATGATCCAAAACACACCAGAAAGTCCACCTCTAAATGGCTTAAGAAAAACAAAATGAAGACTTTGGAGTGGCCTAGTCAAAGTCCTGACCTGAAGATGCTGTGGCATGACCTTAAAAAGGCGGTTCAAGCTCAAAAATCCTCCAATGTGGCTTCATAACAACAATTCTGCAAAGGTGAGTGGACCAAAGTTCCTCCACAGGACTGTAAAATACTCATTGTCAGTTATTGCAAGCGCTTGATTGCAGTTGTTGCTGCTAAGGGTGGCCCAACCAGTTATTAGATTTAGGGGGCAATCACTTTTTCACACAGGGCCACATAGGATTGGGTTGTTTTTCCCTTAATAATAAACACCTTCATTTAAAAACTGCATTTTTTGTTTACTTGTGTTATCTTTTTCTAATATTTAAATTTGTTTGATGATGTCAAACATTTAAGTGTGACAAACATACAAAAAAAAAAGAGAAATCAGGAGGGGGCAAACACTTTTTCACACCATTGTGTATACATATACAGTATATATGTATACATATGGACAGAGTTGTAACAGTCAAAATATAATCACCCATCATTGTATTTATATATAATTCATTAATAGTTTTTTTTTTATTCCATCCACATTCACATTTTAATTGCGGACTTAGTGTTGGAGTCTATAGCATTATTTTATTATTTTTTTAGATGAATGAATGAATGAATGAATGAATATGGGGAAAAGGTATATAAGGAATAGGTGAAAAGGGTATGCACAAGTAACTACATAGGAATATAAAACGAAAATAAATACTGAAACATTGTTATGAATTGCCCATTTAATGGGCGAGAAATAGGCCATCAAATGCACACTGTAGGTTTTTGCACATTTATTAACTTAACAACAACACAAAAACGCTCCCAAACAGACTGGTGAGCAAATGAGAAAAATAAACACAAAAATGCTCCCAAACTAACTGGCTGAGCATGTAGAAAATAACGAATGACAACACAGTGCTCCAACATAAAAATTCTAGCGAGCACGTGAAGACAATATGGCATACAAATAACGTGCCCCAACAAGCAGACTGGCAAGCACACAAAAAGAGGAAATGGGATGAAACCTAAATGCTGGAGGCAAGTTGGGATCAACATCAGTGATGCCAACTCAGAGAGCGCCTAGGCAAAAGGAAATAAACAGAGGGAGAAAAAACAGGCACCACGACGGAGCACACAACTTACCTCAACAGCAGAACCTAACCCCACAGAAGCTGGCTGCGGGCAGGAAACCAGAGGAAGGAAGGAGTAGTACACGGCAACAGCTGATGTTGTTGTGTTCCTTAAATACTCACATATAATTACAGACAGGTGTAGCTCATGAGTAATCAATGAGCAGCAGCTACACCTCTCTGAAGGAGTAAACAGCCAGAAGCTGCACAGCGCTGTCAAAATAAACAACCGGAAACAGAAAATACAGAAACAACAAAACTCAGAATACTAAGAGAACAGAAAATAAACAGCCAAATTGTTCACTGGGCAGAAAGGAACATGACAGAGCCCCCCCCCCCCCCAAGGGGTAGAGACCAGACACCCCCAGGGTAACATCAGAAAACAAACCTCCCACACACAAAAAACAATCCACCCTGGGAGGGGAAGGAGGGGGAACCCAGGAATGGACGGACTGAAACTGGAACAAAAAATAAAAGAACACCAAAAGAAAACACTCATGAAAACACTCTGTCCAAAAGGTGGCAACACAGGACTCTGACCCTGATCAAAGAGTGGGTGAACAGTTCAGGTGGTCTTCCTGAGTCCCACAACCACTGGCATGTGTGTGGGAAAGCTTCAGGTGGCCTCCCCATGTCCCAACACTAACGAAGCAACAAGGGCAGTTCCGGCAGTCTTCCTAAGTCCCAAGGCCACCAGCATCTGTGCTGGGACACATTGGGAGGCCTACCCTTGCCCCAAAACCAACAAAACTGAGGAGGCAGTCCATTAGACGGTCTTTTAAGAGACACCTTTCGGGGCACACCCTCGGTGGCTCCGGATGGGAGCAATGTCATATCCTTGGTGGCTCCGGACGGGAGCAACACCGCACCCTTGGTGGACCCAGGCTGAAGCACAGCAGTATCCACGGCGACCTCCAGTGGCGAACCTGGATCTTTGAAAGCCTCTGACAGTGTATGTTCATCTCCAGTGACCCTGGGAGAAAGCTCAGACATACACACAGAAGAGGGATCAGGGTCACCGGCAGCGGCAGAGCCCGGCGAGGCAAGCTCTGGTGCAGCGAGTGGCTGCACCTGGCCCTCCTCACCACGAGCCAGGCAAGATTGCTCTTAAAGTGACACTGGGAAGACAAAGGAGAGCACTTGCCTGAGCTCGAGCTTCACCTCCATCCAGGACTCCGATGACCCGGGTGGCGATGTCTCCTCTGGCTCTACCCTTTGGAGGTCTGGCTTGATTGCCAACTGGATAGAACTCGCAGTCTTAGTTACCCCAGATGACATAAACCACGATGATGGCACTCCCAGCATGGAAGGTGGGGCCTCGCTCACTGCTGGCACTGGGGTGGGATATTTCAGGGCCATAGGCTACTCCGGAGGCTTAGCTCCAGGGCAGGCGGACACTCAGGAAAAACAGGAGGAGACACGGGGGGAACTGGTGAGACAATGGTGGCTGCAGCAGGTAGTGAGGACTTGGGACTGCACACCCTGAGCCTCATCACCGGGAGTCAAGCAAGGTATGTCATCATGATTAGAAGAGGGAAAAACTGACACTTTCCTGATCTCTTGGTGTAAAACGTTGTCTGCTGCAGCGGAAGGATTGTCAACGTCGATCTCAACAAGAGGTGCTGGACCCACAGTGGCCTCATGCGGACAGCCTGGACTTATGGAGATTTCAGTCTTGGCTGGATCTTCCCCAGTGACCCTGGGAGAAGGCTCAAGAAAAACAAATGGAGAAACAGGGTCAGGGTCGCCGGCAGCGGCAAAGCCTGGTGAGGTGAGCTCAGGTGCAGCTGATGGCTGCACTTGGATCTCCTCCCCATGAGCCAGACAAGAACTTTCCCAAATAGAAACAAAAGGAACAGAAGAGGGCACTTGCCTGAACTCGAGCTCCTTGGCCGTCCAGAACTCTGTTGATCCTGGCAATGATGTTCCAGGCTCAGTCCTCTGGAGGTCGAGTGGCGACTCTGCTGTGGCAGCCTCCGCATCAGGGGTGGTGGAATATGCAGTCTTGATCTTCCCAGCTAGAGTGGACCATGCTGGTGGCTCATCTGGTGTGGCAGCGTGGGCAGTGGATTAGAGTCCTCCAGAGCCACTAGCTCCTCTATCGTCTGGCGGCTCAGGTCAGGATCTGGAGGGCACTCAGGAGCAAATAGAACAGTGTAACCCCACTAACACCTACTTACTTTAGGTGTAGTACCCTTTTGGTAGTGTTGTGTTATGGCAGTGTAGTTACCTTAACTTTACTACCTTGACAAAAGGGATAATTGGGCCAGATCAGACAGATTACAGGTTCGTAGGAGCATGGAGGGCGTAACAACAGAAAATTCACACACACGGTGTACGGAACTTGCAACTATATATATTTCTTTTTACAAATGTGTATTATTTACAGATATGTACATTTAATAAAAAAAACACACTTGTCACAATAATAGATAAAAAAAATAAAAATAAAATAGAATACCCAAAATATACTCCAAATATATTTATAAAATATACAGTCCTTCTAGTATATGTCCCAGGTGACCAATTTGATCACCTTTACCAGTCAATTGTGTTCAGGCTTCGGCTCGCCATCCAGATCTGGAGAATCCACGTTCTGGTCAAATCAGTCCAAAGAAAAAAACCTGACCTACAAAATAGGCCAGAACACAGAAACTCAAGCTATTATCCACAGCTCTGAAAAAAACAACCTCCTCCTGTGCAAAACCTAGCCAGAATTAGCATCAGAGGGTTAGCATGTTAAGCTAGCACAACAATTTATTACAAATTTACACTTTAAAACACATACTATAAACCACAGGTTCAACATTCACCATTAAATAGCAATCAATGGCCAGGGAATTGGGACCTTTGCTAACCATTATAGCTTTGAAAAATAGCTTTTTCTCATGAAAAACCTAGCCGAAATTAGCATCGGCGGTTAGCATTTCAAGCTAGCCACTAGCATTTCCCATTCACACTAAATGGCACTTACCAAGCTAAGCGACACGTGCGTCATGGGGTTCCCGCACTCAACGGCGTTAACAGCCTTTGGATCGCAATCTTAAAATTTAACAAACGGGGTATTAGAATTTGCTAATACAGCAATGTGTCATTGCAAGTGTTTGTTCAGGCTTACCAATCTCAAGTTTTATCCGAGACAAAGACTGTTATTAGCAAGTTAGCGTCGCCATATCATCAAGGACCGTCTCTCTCTCTTGGTCGGAGTCTTTTGGCGTCTGGCGTGACTGAGCCAAAAAAATGCAAGTCATACCCAGACCCGGAGAGAGAGCGCTTAACCCACTGGCTGATACTGCCAAACAACCGACGCAGCCATTGGTTGCTCAAAATACCAAATAAAAACATTTGGAACTTTATCAAAACTCCCCAGAAAATGTTCCCTACTGTTTTATGAATATATATTTATTTAAATATTCATCTTTAAATTATTTACTCCCATTGTGAAATGGGTGGTTTTCTCTTCAAAAGTGGCATCAATATTCATATTTCCATTCGCGTTTTTAACACTGGGTTACAAGAGGCATGGAGGTAGCGGGTGAGAGGCACTTGGTAACAGCTGGTGGAGAGAACCCACTGGACTGTAAACAACGGGCTCTCTCTCCAGGAATCAGGCAAGAAAATTCATCTTTTGGTAATGGAATACAGGAGTTCACGTGCCTGAAATCCTGGGGGATGATGGAGTCAGTTACTGCTCCGAGGTCTGGCTCCCTCTCTCTAAGACCCTCAAGAGCTGTCTGGGTAGAGGGTGGTGGCGAGGGCTGGTGGCGGGAGTGGCGAGCCCTCCGTACCCGAGAACACTTCTTCTGTCTGAGCTGAGGTGAAGTAGAATCCTCCAATAGCTCCACAACTCGCTGTCTGGTTTTATATACCATAGTGAGGAGAAGAGTGAGAGCTGGATAGTTCCAGAGGCCAGGGCAGGTCTCAATAAGCCCAGCAACAAAGTCCACATAACCAAAAACAGTCTCAGGAGTGTGGGTGACCTGAGCTTTGGAAGCAAAAGCCACCACACACTCCTGCACACTCAGTCCCAAGACTCGAAAGCCCATGATGGAATGCCTAGCACCTCAGACAGCCAACTCAAAAATGAAAAAAGAAAAAAGAAAAAAAAAAACAAACCTACAACAGCTGGTGTCCAGGCTGGCCATGTCCTTCTGTCATGAATTGCTGGTTTAAGAGGCAAGAAGTAGGACACCAAACACACACTGTAGGTTTTTGCATATTTATTAACTTAAAGACAACACAAAAACGCTCCCAAACCGACTGGTGAGCAAATGAGAAAAATAAACACAAAAACGCTCCCAAACTAATTGGCTGAGCATGTAGAAAATAACGAATGACAACACAGTGCTCCAACGTGCAAATTCTGGCAAACACGTCAAGACAATATGGCATACAAATAACATGCCCCAACAAGCGGACTGGCGAGCACACAAAATGAGGAAATGGGATGAAACCTAAATGCTGGAGGCAAGTTGGGCTCAACGTCAGTGGTGCCAACTCAGAGATCACCTAGACAAGAGGAGATAAACAGAGGGAGAAAAAAACAGGCACCACAATGGAGCACACAACTTACCTCAATAGCAGAACCTAACCCCACAGAAGCCGGCTGCGGGCAGGAAACCAGAGGAAGGAAGGAGTAGGACATGGCAACAGCTGATGTTGTCGTATTCCTTAAATACTCATATAATTACAGACAGGTGTAGCTCATGAGTAATCAACGGACAGCAGCTATGCAGCTCCGGAGGAATAAACAGCCAGGCGCTGCACCGCGTTGTCAAAATAAACAACTGGAAACAGAAATTACAGAAACAACAAAACTGAAAACTACTAAGAGAACAGAAAATAAACAGTTTGTTCACTGGGCAGAAAGGACTGGGCACGGCTCAAACCCGTGCCCCAGTAACATGACAAACATATGCCCAAGAGAGATGTGTTCACTCCAGAAGCAGGTCCAGAACAGCAGGAAGCCTCCACAAACACTGATCTTTATATGAGCGTCACCTGTTGCTGATGTCAGCTGAACTGCGCTGAGTATTTCTCAGATTTTTCAAAACGTTTGTAAAAGTTGGTCCAAACGCTATAGAGTGAACCCAGCTTTAACTTAGGCTGACTTAGGTGAACTGTGCATAACTTAGCTCAACGCTCAGGAACTTTAACAAAATGAGCACGTTTACCAACGTGTATTTCCAAACGTCAGTAAATTTTCAGCAGGCTGAAAATTTTCAAAGAACACAACTTTCACCAGCGTTTGCCAACAATCACCAGCAATCAATAACTTTTGCTAGTAGAGCCAGACGTTTGTCAAAACGTCAGTAAAACTCGGTCCAAACGTTGTAGTGTGAATCCACCTTAATGGGGAACCACAGGTGACATTTGTTAGAATGAAATGGCACACCTGGATGAAATAATCTTTTATAAAATACAAAATCAATTAAAAAATTAAATAAATAATTTTCAGGCCCACACTAAAGAAGCTGAATGGGAAATAGTCTTTTTGTAATTCTCACCACAGTTGGCATTTTTTCTTCATTTTTTGTTTATTTATTTTACTAGTATGTGAGATTTACAGTATAAGTTCTTTGTTTGCTGCTGGAATCTCTGGAAATATAGTACCATCCCTTTTCCTCTGAACCACTTCTATACTTCCTACTAATGTTGCAGTTCTCCCAGTGAGAAAATAAACCATCTGCCTGACTCTTGCCTCCTTATAAATATTGCAGAAATAGTACTTGCCTTTATCTGAGCACTGGGACTTTGATCCTTCCACTCAGCTTTTCTAGTTTCTGTTGGAGTCATTGTGCAGTATGTATTCAGAGACCAGATGTATGACCTTTGATGCTTAAAAAAGTGTTTCCTCATATTTGTTTGAATTGCTTATATTAGCAGACTCAAACAGAATTACGTGTTCATGGGGTGACATTGTATATTAAAGGCATGGCCCTGTAAACAGTTTCACAGTTTCAAGTACACTCCCTCTTTCTCTAATGTTTTATAAAAGTAAAGTAAAAAACCTACAGATGAATTCACTTTTTTACCAGTAAGGACAAAAAATATATGCCATTACTCCTTTTATTAATTTGTGTAATATTGGCAGATGGTGTTAGCAAATCATTACATATCAGCATACATTCAGAATTTCTACAGTGAATTAAAGATAATAGAATTTAATGCCGATTTTCACAACATCAAGTTATTGAACAAACTTGCTTGTAGAAACGTACAGTTATTCAGCTATGAAGTTGGAGATCATTCAGAGAGACTATCACATTATTAACAAACATTATTTGCTGAAAGAATATATGTAAGAAGGATAGTATTTATATGTACGATTCACTATGCTCACTCTGGGACACTATGGAATGGTAGGTGGGACAGTACTGTGTATATCTGTGTTGTTTGGGGCTGGGTTTTGATGTATGGACTGTATGTATGTTGGAATGGATGGGTGTTAATGTTGATATGTACAAAATATAGTTAATTGTTTACTTGGGGTCTTAAATGAGGTAATTTGTATATATTTCACATGGGTTGTATTTATGGAAAAGAGGAGTTGAAGTTAATAAGTGTTCACTTCTTCCTTCTCTCTTCGAGCACTGTATACTGTCACTTTATAGCACTTGTCATTTGTTTTGTTTTTTTACTTTTTAGTTCGAAATAAAGTATCTATCTATCTATCTATCTATCTATCTATCTATCTATCTATGCATGTGGTAAATTAATTCAGTTTCATCTTTTATATTTTAGAATAAAGAAACAACATCAGCAAAGTTGACATATATGATCTATTAAAGATGTAAACACAAAAATGTCTGAACAGAAAAATCAAATCTTACTTTGGATGTCATGATCTGAGCACGGAGGGTTTCGCCGTGCTCTGTCTCATTGTCATTTTCCATATTTGTATAGTTGTATTTTTGGGTTCTTAGTTTCCAGTCATTATCCTTGGTTGGTCTTCATATATCTTGTATTGTTTCTTAGTTCTACTTATTCCCCTGTTCACGTTCATCACAGTCTTGTTATTTATACATAATCATACCATGTAGGATAACTAAGTAGACGGTTATGCTGTTTCATTCCATCTAGCAACAATGCTCTGCACTGTGTGTGTTTATATATTTACATATTTATTCCATCTAGCTACAATGCTCAGCACTGGGTGTGTTTATATATTTATATATCTACATATTATTCCATCTAGCTACATTGCTCCGCACTGTGTGTGTTTATATACTTGCATATTTATTCCACCTAGCTGCAATGCTCCGTACTGTGGGTGTTTATATATTTACATATTTATTCCATCTAGCTACAATGCTCTGCACTGTGTGTTCATATATTCATATATTTATTCCATCCAGCTACAATGCTCTGCACTGTGTGTCTGTGTGTGTGTGTATATATATATATTTTATAGTAATACGTACATATGTATATTAGCTGCTCTTGCTTGCTTGTTTTTTTCTTGCCTTCTGATTGTTGCTCTGAGTGTTGCTATCCCTGTGCTGTTGCAATCCTGGAATTTCCCCGTTGTGGGACTAATAAAGGCTTATCTTATCTTATCTTATCTTATTTGATATTATCTGTTTTTATATTTCAGTTTATTATTTTGCCCTTATTGTAGTTATCACTCTATATTTATATTTTTGTCAGCACCTTTTTGATCCTGTGTTCTCTCTCTCTCTCCAGCATTGCAGCTGTCAGTGGCACTTCTGGGTTTTGCTCTGGTAGTGGGTGATGTTCCTGTCAAGCTGTCAGTCCTGTCTCCTCTCCTCTCATGACTCGCAGCTGATTCAAATTGTGTAATCACTCTCGCTGCCTACTTAAGCCTTGTTCCTATTTGCTAATCACTAGGTCATTGATTAATCTGTCCTCGTCCAGAAATGGTGTTCCCGTCTCCATGGTTCTCTGTAATCGTAAGTCCAGCTCAGCTGGGAATTCGTAGCTTCCTTTTCTTTCTCTCTGTATGTCCAGCTCGGCTGGAATATCGTAGTTTACTTGTCTGTTCTCTAGTGTGTGTTTTTGTACGTGCATCATTTATTAAATATGCAAACTCACTGCCCGCATTTGGTGTCATCTGTTTGCTTCGTGAACGGGCCGGTCATGACAGCATGACCCAGCCATACAGACGCCAATGGCAGTGTAGTGTGCTTTTTCCTTTTTTTCTTTAAGTTCCCTCACGTATTTTTGTTTTAGTCCAGGGCTTTTTCTTATGTCTGCTACCCTGGACTTCCGTGTTTTTGGACTGAGCGAGGAGGAGTGTGGGGCAACAGAACTGATTGTGGATTTTGTCTCTGAGGCTCACGCCTCCCACACTCCATAGGAGACTCTGGGACATTTGGCAGCGTGGCTCGGGTAGTTGAGGCATATCCTATCCTCTGGAGCTACTCAGGTCTCACAGTGCTCCTCACCACCATGCTGGAGTCCCAACACAAACTCTGCAAGTGGGTGAGACTTTCATCTTCTGCGTTACCTGTGCTGACAAAGAAGCGTCCCTGGGTGCGGAAGGCTCGCTCACCCCGTCAGATGCCGATGTCCTCGCTCATCTGCCAGACGACCCCCGCTGATCCCGGAGGGGCTTCGTCTAGTTGTGACGCAGCTGCCACCATTACCCCCCTGGAATTCAGGAAAGTTCATTTTCATTCTCTCATAACCCACAATGAAGTGTTTTGTCTAATTCTCAGTGGCAAGGCTCAGCAGCAGCTCCATTCTGCTGAGTCTTTACCGCAAGCTGTTGGAACATTTCCCTCACCTGCTTCTCCTGTTTCCCTTGGGCATCCGTGGGTCCTGGGAGGGTGCCACCGGATGATGGAGGTGTCTGTGGATCCCGAGGGACTTGATCTAGGCCTGCAACCACGCCCAGTGAGGGAGAAGAGTGCCTCCGGTGTCCTGAAGCCTGCATCAATGTGTGAGAGTCCCCTGATTTCAACGTCACAGGATCCTGCTCCATCGGTGAGGCATTCCCTGGCTCCACTCCTCGGGGCTAGGAGCTTATCCATGTCAAAGTCTGTGCCAACGACCAGGCGTTCCCTGATTCAGGTGCCTTGCCCACTTTGCCAGAAGCCTGTGTCTCTGCTCATCATCGTGCCTGCAGGGGTTGCTCCTCCATGTTCTTCAGGGGGGCCCACAATCACTGCAGCCACGAAGAAAGATGACTCTGGGCCTGCTGCAGCAGAGACCATTGTGTCCCAGAAATCCAGGCAAGTGCATTTTCATTCTCCATTACCTGAAAAGTGAATTATCTTGCCTGATTCCCAGTGGTGAGACTCAGTTCTTGCAGTCCACTGAGCTCTCACTGCCTGCTGCAGACATTTGTTCCTCACCTGTTACCCCTGTGTCTCCTCCTATCTCAACTGTCTGCCTGCCGGTCCCGGAATTGTGCTGCCAGATGAGGGAGGAGTCTGCTGTCCTGGATGATCTGGTTCCAGCCCGGCAGCCACAGCTTGGACGAGGAGAGAACACTGCCAGTGATCTGAAGCCTGCGCCGATGGCTGAGCATCCTCTGGCTTCAGCTACTCGGGATTCAGCGACAGCAGTGAGCTGACCTACAGCTACCACGCCAGACAAGTCATCTCCGCCGGTTGCTTCGCTTGGAGGTCCTGGGATTGCACTTACCTTCACGCCTGCTGCCGAAGTCGCCATAGTAGGTCCTGGACAGTGGTGGAGCTCGAGTTCAGGCAAGTGCTCTGTTCTGTTTCTTCTTCCACAGATTCAGAGAATTCTTGTCTGGCTCAGGGTGGGGAGGATCAGTTGCAGATGTCCTCTGCTCCAGAGTTCTCCTTGCCGGGCTCCGCCACTGCTGGTGATTCTTCTCTGGTTTTTTCTTTCTGTCCTTTTCCCAAGGAGACCATGTCAAGAGAGGGCGCCCAGATGGAGAGACTCAGGATGCCCCTGCCAGGATTGCTTTAGTCCTGGACAGCGGTGGAGTCCAAGACAAGGCAGGTGCTCTGTTCTGTTTTCACATTATCAGATCTAGAGAGGTGAGGAGAGTCAGTCGTTGCTTCCGACTGCCTCTGAGCTGTCCTTACCGGGCTCCAATGCTGCCAGTGGTAATAACCCAGTGTGTGTTTCTTCTACTTTGTTCGAGTCATTGTCTGGGCCCATTGATGATCATCCGCCTCCTTCGCCTGAGGTCACTGTTGGTCCCCCTCCTTCGCCTAAGGTCCTCACGGGTCCCCTGTCATCACTCAAGGTCACCGTAGGTCCTCATCCTTCGTCCGAGGTTGCTGTGGGTCCTCTTCCTTCGTTTGAAGTTGCCGTGGGTCCTCATCCTCCATCCGAGGTCGCCATGGGACCTCATCCTTTGTCTGAGGTTGCTGTGGGTCCTCATCCTCCGTTCGAGGTTGCCGTGGGTCCTCATCCTCCTTCCAAGGTTGCTGTGGGTCCACAACCTTCATTCGAGGTCGCTGTGGGTCCGCATCCTTCATTGGAGGTTGCCGTGGGTCCGCATCCTTCATCCGAGGTCGCTGTGGGTTCTCATCCTTCATTCCAGGTCGCCGTGGGTCCTCTTCCTCCCTCCAAGGTTGCCATGAGTCCCCTTCCTCCCTGCAAGGTCACCGTGGGTCTTCTCCCTCCACCTGAGGCCACCGTGGGTGCAGCCATGTTCCAGTCAGGAGCCACCGTGGGTGCAGCTTTACTCCAGCCTGGAGCCACTGTGGGTGCGGCTTTGCTTCAGCCCGGAGCCACCGCGGGTGCAGCTTTGTTCCAGCCCGGAGCCACCGCTGGTGCTGCTTCGCTCTAGCCTGGAGCCGCCATGGGTGCTGCTTTGCCCCACCCCGGGGTGGCCGCGGGTGCTGCCATGTCCCATTCCAGAAGTGCTGTGGTTCCCCCTCCTCTCCCTGATGCCATCATGGTCTCCCCTCCTCTGCCTGACACCATTGTGGTCCCCCCTCATTTGCCTGATGCCATCGTGGTCCCTCCCCTCCTCTGCCTGATGCCGTAGTGGTTCCCACTCCTCTGCCCGATGTTGTGGAGTGTCCCCCGTCCAGTTTCCCTGCTGGTCAGCCATCTTCCTCGCCGGGCTCCCATCTCTTAGCTCCTCTGGTCCACAGTATGCACTGGTTCCAACTACCACCTCCAGGAGGGGGTGTGTTGTGCTCTGCAGCCCGTTGGCTCGGGGATGCTGGGAGGCCACCTGGTGAACCCTTTCTGCCATTTAGGTGGCTCTGGAGGCCTGGGAGACCACCCGAGGGACTCTTTTGTTTTCTTGGGTGGCTAAGGGAGTCAGGGAAACCACTCGATGAACTCTGTGGGTTGTTCGGGTGGCTAAAGGACTCAGGCAGACCATCCGAACTGGACATTTAATCTTCCAACATCATTTGTATTCTGTGCCACTTGTTCTGGGTGTAAGTCATGAGTCTTTTTCTGATTTTTTCTGGTTTGTTTCGGTCACTCCATGCCTGGGTCCCTCTCCTTCCACCTGGGGTGGGTTTTGTTTCCTTGTTTTTTGTAGGACGGGTCTTCTATGTGGGTGGGTCCTTTTCTTTTTCTTTGGATGCTACCCTTGGCGTCTGGATTCCACCCCTTGAGAGTGGGCTCTGTCATGATCTGAGCACAGGGGGTTCCACCGAACTCTGTCCCAACGTCATTTTCCATATTTGTATAGTTGTTGTATTTTTGGGTTCTTAGTTTCCTGTCATGTTACCCTTGGTTGGTCCTCATATATCTTGTATTATTTCTTAGTTCTACTTAGTCTCCTGTTCACGTTCATCACAGTCTTGTTATTTATATATTTGGTATTATCTGTATTTATATTTCAGTTTATTATTTTGCCCTTATTGTAGTTCTCGCTCTATATATTTATATTTTTGTCAGCACCTTTTTGATTCTGTGTTCTCTCTCTCTCTCTCTCTCTCTCTCTCTCTCTCTCTCTCTCTCTCTCTCTCTCTCTCTCTCTCTCTCTCTCTCTCTCTCTCTCTCTCTGGGGCTGCTGCTGTCAGTGGCACTTCCGGGTTTTGCTCTGGTAGTGGGTGGTGCTCCTGTCAAACTGTCAGTCCTGTCTCCTCTTCCCTCATGACTCACAACTGATTCAAATCGTGTAATCACTCTTGCTGCCTACTTAAGCCTTGTTCCTCTATTTGCTAATTGCTGGGTCATTCATTAATCTGTCCTCGTTTGGAAATGGCATTCCCGTCTCCGTGGTTCTCTGTATTCGTAAGTCCGGCTCAGCTGGGAATTTGTAGCTTCCTTTTCTTTCTGTCCGTATGTCCACCTTTGCTGGAATATCATAGTTTACTTGTCTGTTCTGTAGTGTGTGTTTTTGTACTTGCGTCATTTATTAAATATGCAAACTCACTGCTTGCATTTGGTGTCATCTGTTTGCCCCGTGAATGGGCCGGTCATGACTTTTGAACAAAAACACTCCACTAAAGCAGTTGGTCTTTGTGGAAAAAAAATGTATTTGACTAGATTTACCTGAGTCCATTTATCAAGAAGAAACTGTACTTTTACTCAAGTACATTTGGTAGTCCTCTGTAGTTACTTTTGATTTCACTGCTTGAAAAATGGTAAAAAATGTTCTTGTTTATTTCAGCAACATTATATGAAAAGGCTGTGGCATCAATAAATACAGCACTGTGTTGATTCAGTTGTTGGCCTGAAAAATAGTGGACGGCTGAAGACATCCACCTAAATATAAACCAGAATAAAGTCTGGTAAAGTGTAGATTAATGAAGAAAAAAAGAAAGGGAGGTGTGGAGGTGAGAGTAGGGACATTAAATGTAGGGACGATCACTGGTAAAGGCAGAGAGTTGGCTGATATGATGGAGAGAAGAAAGGTAGATATATTATGTGTTCAAGAAACCAGATGGAAGGGAAGCAAGGCTAAGAGCATTGAAGGTGAATTTAGACTGTTCTACCATGGTGTAGATAGGAAGAGAAATGGAGTAGGAGTAATCTTGAAGGAAGAGTATGTGAAGAGTGTTCAGGAAGTAAAGAGGGAGTCAGACAGAATCATGAAGCTAGAAGTCAAAGGTGTGATGTTGATTGTTGTCAGTGCGTATGCCCCACAAGTTGGATGTTAAGTAGAAGAGAAAGAGGAATTCTGGAGTAAGTTGGACGAAGTGGTAGAGAGTGTTGCCAGGAAGAGAGAGTGGTGATTGGAGTGGACTTTAATGGACATGTAGGTGAAGAGAACAGAGGTGATGAGGAGGTTTTGGGTAGGTATTAGCGGTGTTGGAAAAAATCCATTCACATAAGAATCAAGATTCTCATTTTACACGATCCAGAATCGATTTGCAAAAAATAAGAATCAATTTTCATTGTTGTTGTTATTAGTAGTCATAGTAGTATTAGTAGTAGTAGAAGTAGTAGTAGTGTAGTAGTAGTAGTAGTAGTATATTTTTTGTGGTGGTGCCGGGGTCCCGTCACGTGACACGTATTGCCACATCAGGATACGCAATTACACAATGACGCTGCCAATGCAAGAGAATCATGCAGAGTAGCTTACTAGCTAGCAGCCGAATGAAACAGGAATAAAGAAAAAATGGAGCAGCAAGAAATTCAGCCAGTCCAATCTTCAACAAAGGCAAGTGTGTAGGTGCATTTTTGTTTCTCCAACATTCCAGGAAAGAAAGTGCTAGACATGATACATGTAATATGTAAAGTTTGCAAAACGAGTCAAGTACTTTGGTAACACCACAACTGCCGGGGCTCAAGTTGTAAGTCCTCCTGCTGAACAACGCACACTGCACCACTTTAGCAAACTCGCAGCAAATTCCAAAGGGGCAAAAAAAAAAAAAAAGTCATTTTATTTAGCTAATGCAAAGTCCTCAAGCCAAGCAGTTGCCTCCTGGTTTGCTGTATGGAGGGTGTGTAATCCTCCTTCCAGTCTTTGGAGCGGGCAAGCCTCTATGATGTGTTCCACTGTTTGCTCCTCTCCACATGCGTACAGTGGGCTAGGGCTACTGCCCCATCTGTGAAGGCTGGCCAAGCAGGGGCCATGTCCAGTCCTGAAGCAATTGAGTGTAAACCACTGTCTCCTTGGGAGGTTGGTGCCCGGGACCTGTTGGTTGGGGTTTGTCATCAGGTGTTTGTTTGGGACCTCCTTGGTCTCCCATTCGTCTTGCCAAGCTGTCTGGATGGTGAAATCAGCTGGGGGAGGGTTTTTCCAAATCGGCCGTCTGGATGGAAGTCGGGCAGTGGGTGGGGTGTAGATATCTGCATGGATTGGTAAGTGGGGAGAGTCTTTGGCTTTTTGAAGAATCCTTTGAGTTAGTGCTGCTCGCCGGATGTGTGGGGGGGCTATGTTTGACAGTACAGGGGAGTGGTGTTGAACGGATTGTCCCAGTTATGGTTCTCATGGTTGTGTTGAGCTGAGTGTGTATGTGGTGTGTGTAGGATGACCTGGACCAGACAGGGGCACAATATTCTGTTACAGAGTATGAAAGGGCCAGTGCTGAGGTGCGCAGGGTGGGGGTTGCCGCCCCCCATTTTGCACCAGTGAGCTTGCAGAGCAGGTTGTTTCGTGCCTTCACCTTAGCAGCCGTCCCCTTTAAATGTTCCTTGAAGGATAGGGTCCTGTCAAGGGTCACTCCAAGGTAGGTTGGATTCGAGGCATGCTTAAGCTTGAGTCCGCTCAGGTGGATGTTTAGTTCTCTGGAAGCTTTTACATTGTGGAGATGGAATACACTGGAGGTGGTTTTTGCTGGGCTTGGTTTTAGGTGCCAGGTTTTGCAGAACTGGTCTAGTTTGGCAAGATCTTCCGTGAGCACCCGTTCCAGTGACTCAAAGTCTGGTGCTTGGATTGCCAAACAGATGTCGTCTGCATAGATGAATTTGCGAGATTTTGTAGTGGGCAGGTCGTTTATGTAGAGGTTGAACAGGGTTGGAGCTAGAACTGAGCCTTGTTGGAGTCCGTTTTTCTGCGTTCTCCATGCGCTTGTGTTTTGACCGAGGTGGACTCTGAACCTTTGGTTGGTCAGCAGGGTTTTTATAATTGCTGTTGCCCAGGCAGGGATCGCCTTTGTAAGTTTCAGGAGGAGGCCTTTGTGCCAGACCGTATCATAGGCGGCTGTAAGATCGAGAAACACAGCCCCTGTCTTTAGTCTGCTCTCGAAGCCATTTTCGATGAAGGTGGTTAATGCCAGTACTTGTTCTCCTGTGCTGCGGTCCTTGCGGAAACCTGCTTGATCCACACTTAGAATTTCCTCTATTCCTGGGGAAATACGTTGCAGTATTAGGCGCTCCATGATTTTATAAGGAACGCTGAGTAGGGAGATTGGGCGGTAGCTTGCTGGTAGTTTGTGGTCTTTGCCAGGTTTTGGTATGGCAATGACCTTTACTGTCCGCCATTTCTTTGGGATCGAGTTTGTTTGTATGATCCTTGTGTAGAGTTGTGTCAACCAGGTTAGGGCTCGGGGGCCAAGATTTTTCATGAATTCTGGGAAGATGTTGTCGTATCCTGCTGCCTTTCCACATTTCAGGCCCTGTAGGACTTTCTCCAGTTCAGCAGCCTCGAAGGGTTCAGGGTTCGTTTCCTCTATGGGCATTTTTTGGTGTTTTTTTAGCTCAGTTGTAACTGCTCTTCTGGTGTCTTTGTCTTGGGGTGCTTTGGTGATGGTCAGTAGGTGGGATGCAACTTGGTTGGGTGTGACAGATGCTCGGCTTTGGCTAGGGGGCTTCTGTGCAGCTCCTAGGCGACGGATGAGGCTCCAACATTTCCTGCTAGAGTGGATAAAGCTCCGGTCAGCAACTGTCTCCTCCCATTTCTTTCGCCGGGCTGTACTTAGCGATTCAATGAGATGGTCTGCTATCTCTGGGTCCCGTGATGTTTGATAGGATTGTAGGAGGGCAGCGCTTTCTCCGTCCAGGCATGGGACATAGAGGGGTCGGTAGCCTCGTGGGATTGCAGTGTGAGCAGCCTTGAAGATTGCGCTGCAGAAGCGGTTGTATACTTCATCTACAGTGATGGTGTGGAGTGGGATGGTAACAGCACTCCGATTCAGGGTTTCACTGAATTTCTTCCAGTTGGCTTTGCGAAAGTTCCAGCGCATCTTCCTTGGGCTGTTTATGACTGGAAGTTGTAGGCCAATATGTACAAGCAGGGGCCGGTGTTGGCTGTGTGGAAAATCGTCAAGAATGAGGATCTGTGTAGGATATGGCGTTCCATTCAAAGAGCTGACCCAGCACAGGTCAGGAGAATAGTCCTTCTTCCACCTAGCAGAGTGGAAGGTTCCTCTTTGTTTGGGGTCGTGCATCAGAGCGAGATCATTTCTAGATGCGCAGTCTGGAAGTACCTCCCCGTCACTATCCACTGCTGGGTACCCCCAGTCAGGGTGATGGCTGTTAAAGTCCCCCACATAGATGGCAGGGTGGGGTGGGGTGGGTAAGACCTGCAGATCCCAGTTGGCACTAGGGGGCTTGTACACATTGACAATATGGAAGCCACCAATGGTTATGGTGTCTGAGAAATGTGTTGTTGTCAGGTGGTTTACTTCAACTATGTCAGAACGCACATAGGTGGCACGTCCATGTTTGGCATGTGGAACATAGCACAGGAGGTCAAAGCCATTGATGGTGTAGCGGCCAGCTTCCTCTGTGCCAATATGAGTCTCTTGGAGGCAGATTACATCAATCGAGTGTTGGAAGGCGAGGACTTCAATAAGGCTTCGCTTGGCTGCAGATAGGCCTTCAACGTTTAGTTGTCGTATGGGAAGGGCAGGTCCTACCGCAAGGTGCTCTCGGGGCTGTTTGCTTTCGGCTTTGGGACTGTAACTAGGATTCTTCTTTGACTTGGTACTGAGGCGTCGTCTCTACGAATTTAGTCTGCTGGTAGGATCATTAGCTTCCCTGGGCAAGCCCGGGTACTGGCGGAGGGCGCGACGAGAACGCTGATCCATTGCCCTCCAAAAAAAAAGTCATGAAATCTCGAAACAGCCCTTTATTTTGTTTTATAACTTTAATTTGTTTTTTCAGTCTCCAAAGAATTTAGATACTTAAGTTTATATTTGTGCAGGTTTAAAATTAATGATACTTGTCTTGTACATCAATTGCATTCAGTTCTTATTGAATTTGTTCATTGCATTAAGTTGCTGTATAGGTAATGTAGAGGCTTGGAAATAGTTAATAGTTATGTAAAAGGTGCTGAAAAGACATTTGGATAAAAAAAAAAAACAGACACCCCTACAATTTTTATTTTATTCTTTAATTGTTTTATTTTTCTACAATGCATTTGTAATTCATCTGGTTCCATTATAACGCATGTGAGTTGAGTGCAGTTCCGTACACCGACCAATAGATGGTGCATGTCGCACAATGATAGAGAGTAGACTGGCGCACCGGAGGACGAGGAATAAACTCCTCTGTGTGAAGTTAACGGCACGAAACGTGTACTCTGTCTATTCTTCTATCACAGGTTGGTAAACACTAATAATTCAAGAGTGTAATATAAACTGTAAGAGTCCTAAGATGTCCGAGATTACAGTGGGGTAAAAAAGTATTTAGTCAGCCACCAACTGTGCAAGTTCTCCCACTTAAAAGATGAGAGAGGTCTCCAATTTTCATCATAGGTATACCTCAACTATGAGAGACAAAATGAGAAAAAAAAAATCAAGAAAATCACATTGTCTGATTTTTAAAGAATTTATTTGCAAATTATGGTGGAAAATAAGTATTTGGTCAATAACAAAAGTTCATCTCAGTACTTTGTTATATACCCTTTGTTGGCAATGACAGAGGTCAAACGTTTTCTGTAAGTCTTCACAAGGTTTTCACACACTGTTGCTGGTATTTTTGCCCATTCCTCCATGCAGATCTCTAGAGCAGTGATGTTTTGGGGCTGTCGCTGGGCAACACGGACTTTCAACTTCCTCCAAAGATTTTCTGTGGGGTTGAGATCTGGAGACTGGTTAGGCCACTCCAGGACCTTGAAATGCTTCTTAGAAAGCCACTCCTTCGTTGCCCGGGCGGTGTGTTTGGGATCATTCTCATGCTGAAAGACCCAGCCACGTTTCATCTTCAGTGCCCTTGCTGATGGAAGGAGGTTTTCACTCAAAATCTCACAATACATGGCCCCATTCATTCTTTCCTTTACATGGATCAGTAGTCCTGGTCCCTTTGCAGAAAAACAGCCCCAAAGCATGACGTTTCCACCTCCATGCTTCACAGTAGGTATGGTGTTCTTTGGATGCAACTCAGCATTCTTTCTCCTCCAAACACGACAAGTTGAGTTTTTACCAAAAAGTTCTATTTTGGTTTCATCTGACCATATGACATTCTCCCAATCCTCTTCTGGATCATCCAAATGCTCTCTAGCAAACTTCAGATGGGCCTGGACATGTACTGGCTTAAGCAAGGGGACATGTCTGGCACTGCAGGATTTGAGTCCCTGGCGGCGTAGTGTGTTACTGATGGTAGCCTTTGTTACTTTGGTCCCAGGTCTCTGCAGGTCATTCACTAGGTCCCCCCGTGTGGTTCTGGGATTTTTGCTCACCGTTCTCGTGAACATTTTGACCCCACGGGGTGAGATCTTGCGTGGAGCCCCAGATCGAGGGAGATTATCAGTGGTCTTGTATGTCTTCCATTTTCTAATAATTGCTCCCACAGTTGATTTCTTCACACCAAGCTGCTTACCTATTGTAGATTCAGTCTTCCCAGCCTGGTGCAGGTCTACAGTTTTGTTTCTGGTGTCCTTTGACAGCTCTTTGGTCTTGGCCATAGTGGAGTTTGGAGTCTGACTATTTGAGGTTGTGGACAGATGTCTTTTATACTAATAACGAGTTCAAACAGGTGCCATTAATACAGGTAACGAGTAGAGGACAGAGCAGCCTCTTAAAGAAGAAGTTACAGGTCTGAGAGAGCCAGAAATCTTGCTTGTTTGTAGATGACCAAATACTTATTTTCCACCAAAATTCACAAATAAATTCTTTAAAAATCAGACAATGTGATTTTCTGGATTTCCCCCCCTCATTTTGTCTCTCATAGTTGAGGTATACCTATGATGAAAATTGGAGACCTCTCTCATCTTTTAAGTGGGAGAACTTGCACAATTGGTGGCTGACGAAATACTTTTTTGCCCCACTGTATATTGAATCATTCAAAAGTTACAGACGTTTTTCCAAACTGTGCCATTTAGCACAATTTGGCACAGTTCAAAAATGCCTGGGAACAACCTGAGGAAAAAGCTGTGTAATATATTCATTTTTTGTGGTATTGTTACAAAATTTTGACCTCAGCTGGATAACACTGGGTTCTACATTTCTGTTGCATTTTCCAGCCCGGATCTGACAGCTGTGTGTTATTTGCAACCATTTGTATCCAAAAAAACACCCAGGTGAAAATTATTTTCTTCAAGTTCAGTATGTTTAGATGACTGTTACTCAGTGGCAGGAGCACTTAGAGAGATTATGACTATTTTGCCAAAAAATTCAAAGTGTTTTCTTTTAAATGAGACCAACCCCATGAAGATGCTGCAAAGGGTTGAAGAACAGCTTTTGATTTACTTTGGGTATGTTATTTTTAGGCGTTTTTAGGGAAATTGAAAAGAGTGCAAGGGGTTAAACAAAACACAATCATGTCCATTTATCACAATTTTCAATGTGACATTAACTGTATACTTAACATTTTTAACAAATTATCTTAACATGAAATAAATTATTGTTTTTATATCTCCTTCCCATGTATATAGCTTTTAACTTGTTCAAATATTTATCTTATTTAATCACATTGAAGGATTTTTAATGAATTAATTGGTAAATTCCTCAGTAAAATAAGTATTTGGTCACCTACAAACAAGCAAGATTTCTGGCTCTCACAGACCTGTAACTTTTTCTTTAAGAGGCTCCTCTGTCTTCCACTCGTTACCTGTATTAATGGCACCTGTTTGAACTCGTTATCAGTATAAAAGACACCTGTCCACAACCTCAAACAGTCAGACTCCAAACTCCACTATGGCAAAGACCAAAGAGCTGTCAAAGGACACCAGAAACAAAATTGTAGACCTGCACCAGGCTGGGAAGACTGAATCTGCAATAGGTAAGCAGCTTGGTGTGAAGAAATCAACTGTGGGAGCAATTATTAGAAAATGGAAGACACACAAGACCACTGATAATCTCCCTCGATCTGGGGCTCCACGCAAGATCTCACCCCGTGAGGTCAAAATGATCACGAGAACGGTGGGCAAAATCCCAGAACCATATGGGGGGACCTAGTGAATGACCTGCAGAGACCTGGGACCAAAGTAACAAAGGCTACGTCAGTAACACACTACGCCGCCAGGGACTCAAATCCTGCAGTGCCAGACGTGTCCTCCTGCTTAAGCCAGTACATGTCCAGGCCCATCTGAAGTTTGCTAGAGAGCATTTGGATGATCCACAAGAGGATTGGGAGAATGTCATATGGTCAGATGAAACCAAAATAGAACTTTTTGGTAAAAACTCAACTTGTTGTGTTTGGAGGAGAAAGAACACCATACCTACTGTGAAGCATGGGGGTG
This sequence comes from Pholidichthys leucotaenia, assembly GCA_020510985.1. Classification (NCBI taxonomy): domain Eukaryota; kingdom Metazoa; phylum Chordata; class Actinopteri; order Cichliformes; family Pholidichthyidae; genus Pholidichthys; species Pholidichthys leucotaenia. The sequence goes on from CM035846.1 coordinate 101,322,340, forward strand.
AAAACATCATACTTTGGGGCTGTTTTTCTGCAAAGGGACCAGGACGACTGATCCGTGTAAAAGAAAAGAATGAATGGGGCCATGTATTGTGAGATTTTGAGTGAAAACCTCCTTCCATCAGCAAGGGCACTGAAGATGAAACGTGGCTGGGTCTTTCAGCATGAGAATGATCCCAAACACACCGCCTGGGCAACGAATGAGTGGCTTCGTAAGAAGCATTTCAAGGTCCTGGAGTGGCCTAGCCAGTCTCCAGATCTCAACCCCATAAAAAATCTTTGGAGGGAGTTGAAAGTCCGTGTTGCCCAGCGACAGCCCCAAAACATCACTGCTCTAGAGGAGATCTGCATGGAGGAATGGGCCAAAATACCAGCAACAGTGTGTGAAAACCTTGTGAAGACTTACAGAAAACGTTTGACCTCTGTCATTGCCAACAAAGGGTGCATAACAAAGTATTGAGATGAACTTTTGTTATTGACCAAATACTTATTTTATCCAGGAATCTACCAATTAATTCATTAAAAATCCTTCAGTGTGATTTTCTGGATTTTTTTTTCTCATTTTGTCTCTCGTAGTTGAGGTATACCTATGATGAAAATTGGAGACCTCTCTCATCTTTTAAGTGGGAGAACTTGCACAATTGGTGGCTAACTAAATACTTTTTTCCCCCACTGTAGAAGCTTGATCTTGGGCTCTAATGAAAGGTGACACTCAGGGCTGTGTGAGTGTGTGTGTGTGTGGGGGTTGTTTATTCATTCATGAATGAATGAATGAACAAACAAGCCCCCACACAAAAAGAAGCATGCCACGTAAAAAATGTGTGGCTTTTTTTTTTACAAGAAAAAATAACCTACAGTGCACTAAAAATTATACTAAAATATCTGTAATGTAGAAGATACCCCCCCCCCCCCTGCTACAGAGGACGGACATCGCCCATCGCTACATGACGGACCGTGGGGACGGTGTGCCGTGGTCTACTACGCACAGTTGTACTAAAATATCTGCAATAATATCTGCAATCCGCTACAGAAGAGTAGCGGGGGGGGGGGGGACGTCCGGACGCGGCGCACGGACCGGTCCGTCATATGGCCATGACGCACAGTTGTAATTCACCGACCGGTCAAAAGTCATTTTGATTACAATTTTCAGGGATAAAGAATAATTTAGCTTATAACACTTACCTGTCCACAACAGCAGTGTCGCTGGCGAACTTCTCTTCCTCATTGTTAGACGAACATGACGCTGGTCCACTTGTTACGACTCGTGGTTCTGGTCATGCGACCCGGTCAAACCACAATTCCATTATTGTGGTTTTGCGCTTCCATGATTGCGGTTTTGGTGAACAATTCTTCAAAACAAATAAGAACAGTAGTAAGAAAAAAAGACTGGCGAACGCGTGTGTGTCACCCAGCGGCTTACACAAAACAGATTTTACGCACAGGATGTACGCTTTCAATTGTCGAACTTCTCTGCTTCAATTGGCTCGCTGTATTTGCAGCTGTTGGTAGGCGGGTCCTTCTTGCTAGGTTTTCAGTCATTGGTTCTTCAAGGTTTCAGAAACCCAATTCAAGGCTCTTATTAGTAGAATGAGAGGTCAATCAAATCTAAACCAATCAAAGCACTCCTTTGGCTTTCTGTTCGCGGCTGTGTCTGTAGTGGAAGAATGGAAATGCAGCTTTTTTTTTCAGTGCGCCCTAGGACGCAGAGACGTGACCACCCGCGGTATCCCGGAGTGCAAAAGGTTAATGGTGATGTGATCAGATAAGAGAGAAACTATGGACTTTGATAGTAAATACTAGTGACGATCCCCCTTATGGATCGTCACCTTATCGTGGTGGGGGGGTTTGCGTGCCCCAGTGATCCCAGGAGCTATGTTGTCCGGGGCAATTTGCCTCTGATAGGGTCTCCCAAGACAAACTGGTCCTGGGTGAAGGGCCAGACTAAGAACGATCCAACAGACTCTCATGATAAATTGTATATCAAGGATTCAGTGTACCCCGCCCGGTATGGGGTTACCGGGGCCCCACCCTGGAGCCAGGCCTGGGGGAGGGGCTCGAAGGCTAGCGTCTGGTGGCCGGGTTTCCACCCATGGGACCCGGCCGGGCTCAGCCCGAAGGAGTTACATGGGTCCACCCTCCAGTGGGTTCACCACCTGCAGGAGGGATCATGGGGGTCCGGTGCTATGTGGATTAGGTGGCAGTCAAAGGCGAAGACCTTGGCGGACTGATCCCAAGCTTTCTAAACTGGCTTTTGGTACGTGGAATGTCACCTCTCTGGTGGGGAAGGAGCCTGAGCTGGTGTACGAGGTTGAGCGATACCGGCTAGATATAGTCGGCCTCACCTCAACACACAGCTCCGGTTCCGGAACCAGTCTCCTGGAGAGGGGCTGGAGCTTGGCCTTTTCTGGAGTTGCCCCGGGCGAGAGGCGACGAGCAGGGGTGGGTATTCTTGTATCGCCCCACCTTGCTGCCTCTATATTGGAGTTTTCCCCGGTGGACGAAAGGGTTGCTTCCCTGCGCCTTCGGGTTGGGAAACGGGTCCTGACCATCATTTGTGCCTATGCACCAAATGATGTTTCAGAGTACCCACCCTTTTTGGAGTCTGTGACTGGGGTGCTGGAGGGTGCTCCTCCTGGAGACTCCATTGTCCGACTGGGGGACTTCAATGCGCACGTGGGCAACGACAGTGAAACCTGGAGGGGGGTGATTGGGAGGAACGGCCTGCCCGATCTGAACCCGAGTGGTGTTCAGCTATTGGACTTCTGTGCTAACCACAGTCTGTCCATAACGAACACCATGTTCAAGCATAAGGGTGTCCATATGTGCACCTGGCACCAGGACACCCTAGGTCGCAGGTCGATGATCGATTTTGTTATCGTATCATCAGACCTGCGACCGTATGTCTTGGACACCCGAGTAAAGAGAGGTGCAGAGCTGTCAACTGATCACCACCTGGTGGTGAGTTGGATCCAATGGCAGGGGAGGAAGCCATTCAGACCTGGTAGACCCAAACGTATAGTGAGGGTGTGCTGGGAGCATCTGGCTGAGGCCCCTGTCCGGGAGGTCTTCAACTCCCACCTCCGGAAGAACTTCAACCACATTCCGAGGGAGTCTGGAGACATGGAGTCTGAATGGGCCATGTTCTCCACCTCTGTTGTTGAAGCGGCGGCCCAGAGCTGTGGCCGCAAGGTGGTCGGTGCATCTCGTGGTGGCAACCCCCGAACCAAGTGGTGGACACCAGTGGTGAGGGGGGCCATTAAGCTGAAGAAGGAGTCCTATCAAGCTTGGTTGGCTTGTGGGACTCCCGAAGCAGCTGAGGTGTACCGGCAGGCCAAGCGGAGTGCAGCTCGGGTGGTTGCTGAAGCAAAAACGCGGGTATGGGAGGAGTTCGGTGAGGCCATGGAACAAGACTTTCGGTCGGCTTCAAAGAGATTCTGGCAAACTGTTCGGCGGCTCAGGAGGGGAAAGCAGCTCCCCGTCCACACTGTGTATGGTGCGGATGGGACACTGTTGACTTCGACTGGGGATATCGTCGGGCGGTGGAAGGAATACTTCGAGGATCTCCTCAATCCCACTGATACGCCTTCCACAGAGGAAGCAGGGTTTGGGGACGAGGGGGATGACTCGCCTATCACAGGGGCTGAGGTCGCCAAGGTGGTTAAAAATCTCCTTGGTGGCCGGGCCCCGGGGGTGGACGAGATTCACCCTGAGTACCTCAAGGCCCTGGATGTTGTTGGGTTGTCATGGTTGACACGCCTCTGCAACATTGCGTGGAGGTCGGGGGCAGTGCCTTTGGCATGGCAAACCGGGGTGGTGGTTCCTCTCTTCAAAAAAGGGGACCGGAGGGTGTGCTCCAACTTTAGAGGGATCACACTCCTCAGCCTCCCTGGGAAGGTCTATGCCAAGGTACTGGAGAGGAGAGTCCGGCCGTTGGTCGAACCTCGGATTCAGGAGGAGCAATGTGGTTTTCGTCCTGGCCGTGGCACATCGGACCAGCTCTTTACCCTCTCGAGAATTCTTGAGGGTTCGTGGGAGTTTGCCCAACCAGTTTACATGTGTTTTGTGGACTTGGAGAAGGCATTTGACCGCGTCCCTCGTGGATTTTTGTGGGGGGTGCTTCGGGAGTATGGGGTATCGGGCTTGTTGTTACGAGCTATTCGGTCTCTGTACAACCGTTGTGAGAGTTTAGTTCGTATTGCCAACACTCGGTCGGAGTCATACCCAGTGAGAGTTGGACTCCGCCAGGGCTGCCCTTTGTCACCGATCCTGTTCATAATTTTTATGGACAGGATTTCTAGGCGCAGCCAGGGAATGGAGGGTGTCATGCTTGGTGACCACAGGATCTCATCTCTGTTGTTTGCAGATGATGTTGTCCTGTTGGCTTCATCCAACAATGACCTACAGCTCTTGCTGGGACGGTTTTCCGCTGAGTGTGAAGCGGCTGGGATGAGAATCAGCACCTCCAAGTCCGAGTCCATGGTCCTCAGCCGGAAAAAGGTGGATTGTCCTCTCCGGGTTGGGGACAGGCTCCTGCCCCAAGTGGAGGAGTTTAAGTATCTTGGGGTCTTGTTCACGAGTGAGGGGAAAATGGAGCGAGAGATCGACAGACGGATTGGAGCAGCATCTGCAGTGATGCGGACGTTGTACCGGTCTGTTGTGGTGAAGAGGGAGCTTAGTTCTAAGGCAAAGCTGTCGATTTACCAGTCAATCTACGTTCCTACTCTCACCTATGGTCACGAGCTTTGGGTAATGACCGAAAGAACGAGATCGCAGATACAAGCGGCTGAAATGAGCTTTCTCCGTAGGATTGCTGGACTCACCCTCAGAGATAGGGTGAGGAGCTCAGTCATCCGGGAGAGGCTCAGAGTAGAACCGCTGCTCCTCCACATTGAAAGGAGTCAGTTGAGGTGGTATGGGCATCTGATTAGGATGCCTCCTGGATGCCTCCCACTTGAGGGGTTTCAGGCACTTCCCACTGGGAGGAGACCCCGGGGCAGACCCAGGACTCGGTGGAGAGACTATGTCTCCCAGCTGGTCTGGGAACGCCTTGGTATCCCCTCTGAAGAGCTGGAGCAGGTGGCTGGGGAGAGGGAAGTCTGGGCTTCTCTGCTTGAACTGCTGCCTCCGCGACCCGGACCTCCGGAAAAGCGGTAGAAGATGGATGGATGGATACTAGTCAGTCGATGTTGGTCATGTGAATGATTTGGACAAAGAATAAACTCCTCTGTGTGAAGTTAACGGCACGAAACGTGTGCTCTGTCTATTCTTCTATCACAGGAGAGTTGACTTCTACATACACGTTGCCTCCTCCTGGGCCGCTACCCAGGGGAGCAACAGTAACTGTACAATGACTGCATACAGTCAGATAGTACTACTATTTAAATGGATGTTCGAAGTATTTGTGATAGAATTTACTTTTGTTTCTAATGAATAGCCTATATTTCTAGAATGCTGGAGAGCGACCAAACCTACACACTGTGTAAAAGCTGTTTGGAATTGTGATAAGCTGAAAAGGAAAATTTTCAAAATTTATTTCACTTGTGTACAATTTCATTTATGAAACTCACAAGTTTTCAAGAAATAAAAAAGCAGTTCCTAACCTAAGCCTACTTTTTTCATTTAACAGTATTTTACTGCAAATCAGTTGATGTATTTTTAAAAAAAAATATAACCCCCTTAAACATAAACACGCTCTACTCTGCTTTCAAGTTTACCCCAGCATTGTTTGCAGTGCAGTGGACTTTTTTTTCTGAGATTAGTGGATTGTTGTACTGAACTGAGAGCCAAATGTGAATCAAAAATTGTTTGGAATTGAAAATCGATTCTGAATCAAATTGTGGCCCCAAAAATCAGAATCGAATTGAATCGTGTGGCTTCTAAAGATTCACATCCCTAGTAAGTATGGTTTTAAAGAGAGAAATGTGGAAGAACAGATGGTTGTGGATTTTGCTAAAAGGATGGGAATGGCTGTGATGAACATCCACTTCAAGAAGAGAGAGGAATATAGGGTGACTTACAAGAGTGGAGAAAGGTGGACACAGGTGGACTACATCTTATGCAGAAGGAGAAATCTGAAAGAGACAGGAGACTGCAAGGTGGTGGCAGGGGAGAACGTAGCTAGACAGCATCGGATGGTAGTCTGTAAGATGAGTTTGCAAAGCAAGAAGTGGAAGACAGTGAAGGAAGAGCCAAAGATTAAGTGGGAGAAGTTACAGAAGGAAGAAGGTCGCACAGACTTCAGGAAGGAGTTGATACAGGCTCTGGGTGGCAAAGAAGAATTACCAGATGACAGGGAAAGCACAGCAAAACTACTGAGGGAAACGGGTAGAAAGGTATGCCATGTAAACCCAGTGGACAGAGGAAGGAAGACTAGGAGACTTGGTGGTGGAATGACAAGGTACAGGAAAGTATTCAAAGGAAGAGGTTAGCAAAGAAAAAGTGCGATAGGGAGATGAAGAAAGTAGACAGACATATTTGGAATCTAGGTGCATGGCAAAGAGAGAGGTGGCAAAGGCAAAGGCACATACAGTGGTGTGAAAAAGTGTTTGCCCCCTTCCTGATTTCTCATTTTTTTGTATGTTTGTCACACTTAAATGTTTCAGATCATCAAACAAATTGAAATATTAGACAAAGATAACAGAAGTAAACACAAAGTGAAAATTTAAAGGAAGGTGTTTGTTATTAAGGGTAAAAAAAAAATATCCAAACTTAACATGGCCCAGTGTGAAAAAGTGATTGCCCCCTTTCCCCCGTTAAAACATAAATTAACTGTGGTTTATCACATCTTTGGAAAGCTGAGTTCAGTTTCTCTAGCCATACCCAGGCCTGATTACTGCCACATCTGTTCCCAGTCAAGAAATCACTTAAATAGGACCTGCCTAACAAAGTGAAGTAGACCAAAAAATCCTTAAAAGCTAGACATCATGCTGCAATCCAAAGAAATTCAGGAACAAATGAGAAACATAGTAATTGAGCTCTATCAGTCTGGAATAGGTTATAAAGCCATTTCTAAAGCTTTGAGACTCCAGCGAACCACAGTGAGAGCCATTATTCACAAATGGCAAAAAACGGAACAGTGGTGAACCTTCCCAGAAGTGTCTGCCTGACCAAAATTACCCCAAGAGTGCAGTGACGACTCATCCAAGAGGTCAAAAAAGACCCCACAACAACATCCAAAGAACTGCAGGCCTCACTTGCCTCAGTTAAGGTCAGTGTTCATGACTCCACCATAAGAAAGAGACTGGGCAAAAATGGCCTGCATAGCAGAGTTCCAAGACAACAACCACTGCTGAGTAAAAAGAATATAAAGGCTTGTCTCAGTTTTGCCAGAAAACATCTTGATGATCCCCAAAACTTTTGGGAAAATACTCTATGGACTGACGAGACAAAACTTGAACTTTTTGGAAGGTGTGTGTCCCATTACATCTGGCGTAAAAGTAAAGCAGCCATTCAGAAAAGGAACATCATACCAACAGTAAAATGTGGTGGTGGTAGTGTGATGGTCTGGGGCTGTTTTGCTGCTTCTGGACCTGGAAGACTTGCTATGGTAAATGGAACCATGAATTCTGCTGTCTACCAAAAAAACAATCCCGAAGGAGAATGTCCGGCCATCTGTTTGTAACCTCAAGCTGAAGCGCATTTGGGTTCTGCAGCAGGACAATGATCCAAGATACACCAGCAAGACCACCTCTGAATGGCTTAAGATAAACAAAATGAAGACTTTAGAGAGGCCTAGTCAAAGTCCTGACCTGAATCTGACTGAGGTGCTGTGGCATGAACTTAAAAAGGCAGTTCATGCTCGAAAATCCTCCAGTGTGACTGGATTACAACAATTCAGCAAAGATGAGTGGGCCAAAATTCCTCCACAGCACTGTGAAAGACTCATTGCCAGTTATCGCAAACGTGTGATTGCAGTTGTTGCTGCTAAGGGTGGCCCAACCAGTTATTAGGCTTAGGGGGCAATCACTTTTTCCCACGGGGCCATGTAGGTTTGGAATTTTTTCCCCTTAATAATAAACACCTTTATTTAAAAACTGCATTTTGTGTTTACTTGTGTTATCTTTGTCTAATATTTAAATTTGTTTGATTATCTGAAACATTTAAGTGTGACAAACATACAAAAAAATGAGAAATCAGGAAGGGGGCAACACTTTTTCACAACACTGTAGTCAGTTGTATGAGAGGCTAAACACCAAGGAATGGTAAACGGCGTTCACTTATATAGCACTTTTTTCTTATCTCTAGATAACCAAAGCGCTTTACAGATACTGCTTTCCACCCATTCACACACTGATGGCTGTGGAGCTGCCATGCACTGGTGCTGGTCTGACCCACCAGGAGCAACTGGGGGTTCAGTGTCTTGCTCAAGGACATTTTGACATGCAGACTACAGAGACAGAGCAGGAATCGAACCCCTGGCCGTCCAATCGATAGTTGGCCACACTACACCTGTGCCACAGCTGCCCCCAAGGAAGGAGAAAAGGACTTGTATCAAATGACTATACAGAGAGATCAAGCTGGAAAGGCTGTGCAGCAAAGTTAGGTTGATTAAGGACAGAAATGGTAATATACTAACAAATGATGAGAGTGTGTTGAGAAGGTTGAAGGAGAACTTTGAAGACTTGCTGAATAAATGAGAGAGAGAGGAGGATAGGTGAAGGAAAGATGGTGAAAAAGAAAGTCCCAAGGATTAGAAAGATGGAAGTGAGGGCACCTTTGAAGAGGATGAAGAATGGAAAGATGGTTGGTCCAGATGACTTAACTGTGACAGTACGGAGATGTGTAAGAGAGATGACTGTGGACTTTTTAACCAGATTGTTTAACACAATTTTGGAGAGTGAGATGATACTTGAGGACTGGAGAAGAAGTGTTTTGGTACCAGTTTTCAAGAACAAGGATGAGGCTCAGAGCTGTAGGAACTACAGAGGTATAAAGTTGATCAGCCACATGATGAAGATATTGGAAAGAGTTGTTGAAGCCAGGTTAAGAGGAGAGGTGCCAATCAGTGGGCAATAGTACAGTTTCATGCAAGAAAAAGTACTACAGATGCAATGTTTGCTTTAAGAGTGTTGATGGAGAAGTATAGAGAAGGTCAGAAGGAGTTGCACTGTGTCTTTGTGGATCTAGAGAAAACATATGTTCGGGTACCAAGAGAGGAAGTGTGGTACTGTATGAGGGAGTCTGGAGTGGCAGAGAAGTATGTGAGGGTGGTGCAGGACGTGTATGAGGACAGTGAGACGGTGGTGAAGTTTGCTGTAGAAGTGACAGATGTGTTCCAGGTGGAGGTGGGGTTACATCAGGGATCGGCTCTGAGCCCCTTCTTGTTTGCCATGGTGATGGACAGGCTGACAGGAAGGCTGACAGGCAGGTCAGGAAAGCGTCTTCATGGACCATGATGTTTGCAGAAAACATTGTGATCTGTAGTGAGAGTAGGGAGCAGGTGGAAGAGAATCTGGAGAGGTGGAGGTATGCTCTGGAGAGAAGAGGAATGAAAGTCAGTAGAAGCAAGACAGAATACATGAGTGTGAATGAGAGGGAGGCAGCTATAATGGTGAAGATAGAAGGAGTAGAGGTAGTGATAGTAGATGAGTTTAAATACCTGTGGTCAACCATCCAAAGCAATGGATGGTTGACCACATGATCTTGTGGTTGCCACCACAAGATCATCGGTGCATCTTGTGGTGGCAACCCCCGAACCAATTGGTGGACACCAGTGGTGAGGGGGGCCATTAAGCTGAAGGAGGAGTCCTATCAAGCTTAGTTGGCTTGTGGGACTCCTGAAGCAGCTGAGGTGTACTGGCAGGCCAAGCAGAGAGCGGCTCAGGTGGTTGGTGAAGCAAAAACAGGGGTGTGGGAGGAGTTTGGCAAGGCCGTGGAACAAGACTTTCGGTCAGCATCAAAGAGATTCTGGCAAACTGTCCGCAGGCTCAGGACGAGGAAGCAGCTCCCTGTCCACACTGTGTATAGTGCGGATGGAGTGCTGCTGACTTTAACTGGGGATATCATTGGGCAGTGGAAGGAATACTTTGAGGATCTCCTCAATCTCACTAACACACCTTCCACAGAGGAAGCAGGGATTGTGGACAAGGGGGACGACTTGCCCATCACAGGGGCTGAGGTCACCAAGGTGGTTAAAAATCTCTTTGGTAGCCGGGCCTCAGGGGTGGACGAGATCTGCCCTGAGTATCTCAAGGCCCTGGATGTTGTAGGGCTGTCATGGTTGACATGCCTCTGCAACATTGCGTGGAGGTCGGGGACAGTGCCTTTGGCATGGCAAACCGGGGTGGTGGTTCCTGTCTTTAAAAAGGGGGACTGGAGGGTGTGCTCCAACTTTAGAGGGATCACACTCCTCAGCCTCCCTGGGAAGGTCTATGCCAAGGTACTGAAAAGGAGAGTCCGGCTGTTGGTCGAAACTCGGATTCAAGAGGAGCAATGTGGTTTTCGTCCTGGCCTTGGCACATCAGACCAACTCTTTACCCTCTCAAGAATCCTCGAGGGTTCGTGGGAGTTTACCCAACCAGTTTTGTGGACTTGGAAAAGGCATTTGACCACGTCCCTCATGGTTTTTTGTGTGGGGTGCTTCGGGAGTATGGGGCAGGGGGGTTGTTATTACAAACTATCCGGTCTCTATACGACCATTGTAAGAGTTTGGTTCGTATTGCCAACACTCGGTCGGACTCATTCCCAGTGAGAGTTGGACTCCACCAGGGCTGCCCTTTGTCATCGATCCTGTTCATTATTTTTATGGACAGGATTTCTAGGTGCAGCCAGGGAACAGAGGGTGTCATTCTTGGTGACCACAGGATCTCATCTCTGTTGTTTGCAGATGATGTTGTAGAAACATTTAATTATAAGGTACAAAGATTATCTAATTCACACCTAGAGATTCCAGTTCAGAGAGAGGAAAAAAATGATTAAATATTCCTGTGTTGTCCATCAGATAGCACTGTAAAACTGTCATGTTGGTTAACGAGGACTCTTGACTCCCAAGTCTGGATTATATCAACCATAAATCTGTCATTTGGGGCATTCCTTTGCCAAAGAGCAGAAAAGGGAGAATGACTAAGTCCTGGAAAAGGGATTAACTTCCACTTTATGGCCGATGGATAGTGTTACAGCTCTGGTCCTTGGGTGATAGAAGCAGTTCATGACCAGACTTTTGAGTTGAAACAATTTTCTTCAGCAGAGTGATTTTATGGATTGGAACCAAAAGGGTTAACGCTACACTGATCAAAAAGAAAAATAATACTAATAAAATACAATGTTTCAAAAAGTACAGGTACATCTCAAAAAATTAGAATATCATGAAAAAGTTCAATATTTTGTCACTCATTTCAGAGAGTGAAACCCATATATAGAGTCATTACACAGAGTGAAATATTTCAAGTGTTTATTTTAATTTTGATGATGTAGCAACATTTAATTATAATGTCTTTTGCCCCTATACCCAGGTCGGACGACCGATTTGCACGTCAGGACCGCTACAGGCCTCCACCAGAGTTTCCTCTGGCTTCGCCCTGCCCAGGCATAGTTGAAAGATTATTTAATTTATATCTAAAGGTGTATGTGGAATCGGAGGTTTACTTCAAGTCCATGCACACACCAGAAAAACTTGTTTTTGGGGCACCAGTCCAAAAGCTTGGACAATTTATTAATAACTAATATTTATACCTTCAATCAATCAGTCTCAAATATTTGTGAATTCTACTGGGTGACTTTAGAAACTAAACACAGGAAAAGAAATAAACAGAAACTTCCATTTACTGTACCATTTACAGTTTTAATGAGCAGACTCAGATTAAATGACATTACATTAAAAGGATTTGTTGGTAAAGTGAAATGATCATGAATCAAGCATCACATTCAACTTGTAACTGATTATTGAGCAACAGAGTGTAATCACATTTGTGGAACCAAGGAAACCTTAGTATGAAATTGTAATTGTGATGAAAAAGGAGAGTGAAATAACTTTAACAAAAATATGAAGAAAATTGGATGCAGATTTTATGAAGAAATTATAAAAGCTAATTATATTGAAAATATATTCTGAGCTACTCTAAGAAAGGAAAAATGGAATTTAATGAAAAGAGAAATATTATTTCTCTTTAATTCTATATCTCCGATCAGCGTTATGAACTAGTTTTAAACCTGAAACAAATTATGGCATATTTAAGGCGATGGATATCGCATTATTCAGCAGATGAAACAAAAGAATCTTGCTCACGTGACCTTTTGGTTTTTGTTGGCTTCTAGCTGGATCCAGGAGCTGAAGCTTTATTTGAATTTTATACCAGAGAATATCTGCCAGCAGATATTTCTTCCCAGGGACAAGCAGTCAGACGCTGAGATCCGGCAGCAATAATGAGGCTGCTGGCCGGGTAATATGCCATGTGGACAACACGAGAATTTTTCAGAGGCTTAATTGGATATAGTTCACAGTCTGATCAAGGTCACAGAATTAGAAAGACAAGATTAATAAAAAAAATTCAAGCCACGAAATCCAAGTTCTGCAGGTGTCATGGCGGTTGGTGAGAACAGCTCCCAGAGTGAGAAAAACGATCAGTCCACTTTAAAACACGGTGGGTTAAAAAAAAAAAATCAATAGAAAATAAAACCTCTGTGAACACGGAGTTTCACTCCACATAAAAGAGAAGTTTGAGCTCAAAAAAGGAAGAAGAAGTATTTTTCCCAGATGTTTAAAGGAAAAAGAATTTAAGGCAGGACACAGACCAACTTTCACACAGAACAGCTCTCTCTCTCTCTCTCTCTCTCTCTCTCTCTCTCTCTCTCTCTCTCTCTCTCTCTCTCTCTCTCTCTCTCTCTCTCTCTCTCTCTCTCTCTCTCTCTCTCTCTCTCTCTCTCTCTCTCTCTCTCTCTCTCTCTCTCTCTCTCTCTCTCTCTCTCTCTCTCTCTCTCTCTCTCTCTCTCTCTCTCTCTCTCTCTCCTACACGTTCCTCCCTTAAACTGAATAAGTTTCCTGTGGAAAAATTTGACTGACATGAAAGGGAACCAGTTGTCTCACATTGCTGGAGAATTGAATGAACTCTGCTCCAATAAAAAAGCAGTCTTTTGTCCATAACCGACCAATAAAATGAGAGGGGCCATTGTCCAACAGAGACTGGCTGGTGATTGGCTGAGCCAGTCAGATGACTTGAGTAGGTGTTTCCAACAGGATGAAACATCTTGATTAATATAAAACTTCACTTTATGCTTATACATAAAATCTAAGCTAACTTCAGTGATTCATAAATAACTTTCAGTGAGCATGCACTTTTATAAACTTGTCCTTCTATAATTAACATGCATTAGAATAAGGTTCATTTAAGCATTTTCAAACATGTGACACATTTAAAATCAATGATTAATGAAACATTTCAAACCAGAATGGTATGTCAGAGTCCCACTTGATTTTCCAGGGTGTCCTGAAAAAGAAAATAATCTGAGAATTGAGCGCTTTTGTTAAAGGCGACGGACAGACGAAAATTCAATATCGCTAAATCATATCTCAAATTGTTGTCTGAGACGAGCTAATTTGAACCCCACATGTTTTGGTGTCAACGTATGTCGCATAAGGTGACAATGCGCTCTTGAAGTACGCTGTTGTGGAGAGCTGTCTGACCCAGCCAAGATCAGCGGCTAAAATGGCCACTGACTGTGCGACGTCATTTCGGTTAGGCACACGGTCAGTGGCCAAGTATTCCGATATTTCTCGGAATACTTGTGGATTACAAATAGATTATTTATTAACATTAGGATTTCAGGAATCAAATTAATTATGGTTTGTCGTTGTGTTGTCTACGGGTGCGACGTTATACCAGAGGAGCATGCTGTGAGTGTTTTTGAATTTCCCGTCCCTGGGAAAATCAGAACGGCATGGGTGAAATTCGTTCAGAAAACGCGAAAAAAAATGGACTGATGTCGGTAAAACACCCAACATGTGCAGTAGACATTTCGTTGACAGCGATTTAGAGAATAAGATGCAATTTGTGTCACGACTCGCCGCTCCTCAGCGGCTTCAGCTGCGCGCACACCTGTGCCTCGTGAGCACATCCCCATACCGCATACATCCATTCACACACACCTGCTTGTTGAATAAAGCAGTTAAATCTATCCTGAGCCTGTGTGTGTGTTTCCTGGGCCAGACATTATGTCAATTTGAAATGAAATTTGCAAAAAGATTGCTGATAAAGAAAACGGCTATTCCAACTATATATGCCTCGATTTCCAAGTGTGACTCTGAGAAAGGGGTCAGTGACAGTGGCGTGAAAAGCACGGGTGATCTACCGATGTGATCAACTGTCAGAACACGAGAAGTAAACAGGGTAAGTTTTTTTATTTTTAATATTCACTGCAAATGTTTACTAAACATCTTAAATGAATTCCAAGCCATGGTTTGCATTGCCTAACCAACTTATCAAATATTAGCATATTAGGGTGTTCATACTCATCAAATATGAAATATTCAGTGCTGTATAGGGAGGTGGTTGTGCCTGTTTGATCAATTTATATTTCTATGTATGTAATCCAATTTGAGACCTCTGGGATAAAATTATGATGATCTACTTTTTTTGCAGATTTTATCAACTGTCACTCAACCTTAAAATAGTGTTGATGTTTCTGACCAAGCAGAGGAAGCTGATGAACAGGACTTTTATGTAAATCCAAATTTATACCATATAATGGTAGAAAAATTATTGAAATGTATGACATGCGACTTTGATGAATGCTGAACTGTGAGAATTATAACATTGACATGAACATTAAGAAACTCAATATATGATTTTACAAAACTTTATTTAAATAACATTGTTCACAAATCTAATCTTGGTAGGCAAAATCCCTTGTAGTGATGAGATGGGAAGGTTTCTCTGATGAGGCTCACAGCACAGGCAGGCATCACCCTCACTTCTTCCCCCAAAAAATCCCCAACACCACCGGACCAGTTGCGTGTAGGCTATGAATCTGTATCGCCTGAAAAATATGGGGTTGGCATTGATTATTCCGTTTGCATTGATTATTGAATGTATTGAATGATTTCTTCATAATTCATCTGGGAAATTAAATCAAATGAATAAATATTGTTTATAAACTCACTCGTGTGGACGATGTCGTCTGTCTCATCAGCTCCAGCTGCGCACAGACCAGCAGGTGCTAATCAGCGGCTGTTAAAAGTATTGAGAAGATGATGATTAACAACATGTCATCAGGCAGCGAGTGACCAATGGGTAGTTTTAGTTTGAAAATTAAGTGTGTGACCATGCATTTCGCCAAAGAAAAATATTTCTAAGCGTAGTTTACCAAGATAAATCTTCAAGCCGATCCTGTTCAACGTGGTCTCTTCCCGTCGCCGTTTCGTCTTCCTCCTCTCCCTCTGGCTCGAACAAATAAGGCTGAATACCCTTCTCAGCACCACCCAAAACTACTTCATCATCAGATTCTTTGTTGTCAATGTCATCATTTATATTGTGGTCGTCAAAGTCGAGAAAGTAATCGCTGTCGGAATCACTTTGCTCTCATTCAGACATTTCTCGGCCAAACCGAAATGACGTCACGACTGCCCGCACCTATCGGGAGATGGCGGTACTGCAGCATCACTGAGTGAAAGATGGGCTATGACCAAATATTGTCATTTATGGAGGATGGTGACACATATTAAATCAGGGGAATGGGCAGAATGGAATATTTTCATACAATCATTTGATTGGTTCAATAAAAAAATGTCACTGTCCGTCACCTTTAAAAGGAAGTCATTTCATTCATTAATCTTAGTCAGCTTGTAGAGGCAAAAGCAAACATATTCCAGAGTTGTCCACCAGGGGGTAATGTTGAGCTGTGGATAATTCCTAGTGACCGTAGAATGCACTCAAGGGATCTGGGATATGTCAAACTGTACTTGAGGCATAAAACTGCCTTGTTGGGAGGAAGTTTCAGTTATTTATGATGGCAAACTAAATCCGTTCCTGGCACAGAATGGGATCCTTATTGTCCTTTTTACCATGGAATGTGTTTTCAAATGGTGATCCTTAGAAGAAGGAAACAATTCTTGACCAGACTTTTAGATGAAACAATTTCTTTAAAGCGTACCTGTGGTGGTCGTCTAAACGCATTCAACTTGAAAACATTAGTCAAAGTATTCGTTATTTTGTTAAATAATTATTGCCAGCCATATACCACCAGAGAAATATGCAAATACGACCGCAGGCATGGCCAGCCAATGAAAACTCTGCGCGCAGCCATGACACATGCGGATGTGACATCACTACGTTGCTACTGAACAGTCAATACTCAGCCTGTATGAGAGATAGGGTGCTTTTGTGAGTGTTTTTATTCTATTATGGCTGAATTGTCGGACTCTGAAGAAGAATTCGTCCAACATGGCTACAGGTTTGAGCCAGAAAGGTCTTCTGAGGGTGAAAGTGACGAAGTGGTCCTCACATACAACGGAATTTCGTCTGAAAGGACACGTCTGTGCCCTGTTGCGAGATTGCGCAATCACTTTTCCGCTACGATCTTCTGACAAGGTGAGCTGGGTTTGGGTACACAAAAGAAGTGTTTATCTTTGTTTTTTCGCTTATTATTGAGACATCCAAAGGCTTTACATTCCGCCATGTTGCGATATCCATATCACATTGTATGTTTTTGTTGTTACAAGAGCGCCGAGTGTCTGCTGCTCTGTATATACTTTCAGCAGCGAGGGAGGAGCCCAGTGCCGAATCATCGTCCGTCTGGTGGCCGTTACGACCTCAGATCAGACGAGACGACCCGCTGAATTTAAGCATTTATTTATTTATTTTCTACTCGTTTTAGTTCTGCATTTAATATGAACCCTGAGTTTGAAATAAACGTTTGAATTTGAATTTGAATATCCTGAAAGCCACTGCTCATCCGGGCACTCCAGGCTCAGCCAATATTGATCCAGATCGTGGTAGCCACGACACTACGTCACAGGAAGCGTCCTGGCAGGCCATGTAGCTGCCAGTATGGCTGCTCGCATGTTTTGCTGACATAACTGAACCAGCACATCAGCAATGGATTTATATCACATTGCTTTGAACTTGAACTTAAACTTGAACTAGAATGTGAGACAAGGGCTCAATATAATATCTTTTTTTTCACAACCACCACAGGTACCCTTTAAGGTGAAGAGTGATTTTATAGATTAGAGCCAAAGGGATTGATGCTACAATGTTGTCCTGTTGGCTTCATCCAGTAATGACCTACAGGTCTTACTGGGACAGTTTGCTGCTGAGTGTGAAGTGGCTGGGATGAGAATCAGCACCTCCAAGTCTGAGTCCATGGTCCTCAGCCGGAAAAAGATGGATTGTCCTCTCCAGGTTAGGGACAAGCTCCTGCCCTAAGTGGAGGAGTTTAAGTATCTCAGGGTCTTATTCACAAGTGAGGGGAGAATGGAGAGAGAGATTGACAGACGGATCGGAGCAGCATCTGCAGTGATGCGGATGCTGCACTGGTCTGTTGTGGTGAAGAGGGAGCTAAGCTCTAAGGCAAAGCTGTCAATTTACCGGTCAATCTACGTTCCTACCCTTACCTATAGTCATGAGCTTTGGGTAATAGATAGATAGATAGATAGATAGATAGATAGATAGATAGATAGATAGATAGATAGATAGATAGACAGATAGATAGATACTTTATTTTGAACAAAAAATTATAACAAAAACAAAACAAATGACAAATGCAATAAAGTAACAGTATACAGTGTTCGAAAGGGAGAAGGAAGAAGTGAACACTTATTAATTGCATCTCCTCTTTTCCATAAATACACCCATGTAAATTATATACAAATTACCACATTTAAGACCCCAAGTAAACAATTAACTGTATTTTGTACATATCAACATTAACACCCATCCATCCTAACATGCATTATGTCCATACATCAAAACCAGCCTCAAACAGCACAGATATACACAGTGCTGTCCCACCCACCATTCCACAGTGTCTCATAGTGTCCCAGAGTGAGCATAGTGAATCGTACATATAAATACTACCCTTCTAACATACAGTATATCCTTTCAGCAAATAATGTTTATACCTCTTTTTGAACTGATTTCTGTTTGTACATAGTTTCAGTTCCGGCTCCAGACTGTTCCACAAATCCACCCCACAGACAGATATGCACATACTTTTCTTGGTTGTTAGTATCTTGGGTTTTGTAAAGTTTAAGTCTCCTCCCAAATTATGATCATTGTCTCGTTTTTTAAATATTTTTTGTATATTAGTTGGGAGTTGATTATTAATTGCCCTGTACATTACTTGTGCTGTCCTAAATTTAACTAAACCGATGAACTTTATGACATGTGACTTTAAAAACAACGAATTGGTATGGTCTCTATATCCTACATTATTTATTATCCTTACAGCTCTTTTTTGTAATGCGCATATTGACTGCAGGTTGGTCTTGTAGGTTTTTCCCCAGACTTCTACACAGTAGTTAAGATAAGGTAGAAACAGTGAATTGTACAGTAAGACCAAGTCCAAGATGTGTCTTGTCTTCCCCAGTATGCCTATATATTTTGCCAACTTGGCCCGGATGTGACTGATGTGAGGTTTCCAGCAGATTTTATTGTCTAGCGTCACCCCCAGAAACTTATTTTCCTGTACTGTTTCTATTCTTGTATCATCTATCGTTACCATTATTTCTGTCACAACTCGTCGCGCCCAGTCATCTATCTCAGCTGTGTGCACACCTGCGCCGAGCATTGGTCTGGAGCCATCCATGTATCTACACTCTCAAACTCTCCGCAGGATCATTTCTTCCCGTCCTGCAGTTCCTCTCATCAGCACGTAAGCTGTACCTCCGCTCACCTGTCTCCCAGTCTCTCCCCTGTGCACAGGTGGATTTCCTGGCGGCGGATTCCTCCCGTCTTTGCCATCTCCTCCCTCTCTTCTCCACTCCTCGTCGTGTGCGCAGCAGGGCGCTGTCTCCCAGGCAGGAGATCTTTTGCCAATGCCAGCCACCTTTCCACCTGCAAGTAAGCAACGTTCAGTATATCTCTCCCGCTTGGTGAAGCTGTACTCATACCTCTGTCTCTGCTTTTCCCATAGGGTTGCCTGGCTGCACGGCGTGCCATTCTGCCCCCGACACTCCTCGTTCACCCACAGACCATACACATAGCGCATACACGCACTCATTCACTCCTTGTTGTTGAATAAAGCTGTTGAAGTTTACCTGAGCCTGCGTGCGTGTTTCCTGGGCCGATAATTATGTCAGTACGGCTCCAGCAGGGCGGTCCAGCGGACAGCGGGCTCGCACGCCGTCTTTCCACCCTCGAGGCTTGGGTGGATTTGATAGCTCATCAACAACAAGTGATATTAAACCAATTAACTACAATTACTCACTGGTTGGACAGTCTCGACCCCCAGCAGGCGTTCCCCCCGGCTCATCATGGCGGATCAGCTCCGGCTATTTCCGCGGCTGGCCAGCCTAGCTCGGGAGCCCCTACCCGGCTCACTCCAATCCCCACTCCCGCTCGCTTTAACAGGAAGCTCGGTGAAGTGCGGGGGTTCGTCCTGCAATGTGAGTCGGTGTTTCAGCGCGTTCCCGGGGATTTCCCCTCAGATCACAGCCGAATTGGATACATGGCTAACCTCTTGGAGGGGCGAGCGTTAGCCTGGGCTTACGCAGTCATGGCGAAGCCCTGCTACGCAAACCTCTCCTATGACCAGTTCGTGCGAGATTTTCTCGAGGTGTTTGACCATTCGCGTCGCGACAGCGTCCTCGCTGACCGGCTCCTTAGCCTTCAACAGGGTAGCCGGTCGGCCGCCGATTATGCTGTTGACTTCCGGGTGGCAGCGGAGGAGGTCGGCTGGGGCGAGGCTTCTCTCTGCAGCATCTTCCTTCGCAGCCTCAGTTCTGGTCTGCAGGATGAGTTGGCCAGCCGGGATCTCCCGGGGCGGTTGTCCGAATTAATTTCCCTGACAATCAGTTTAGATAACAGGCTGCAAGAGCAGGCCACCGAGCGGAAGTCCAACAGCCGCCCACGGGGATTCCCCACCCACGCCTCTCAATCTCGCCCCCTGGCGTTACCCGCTCTGGAGTCTGCCGATGAGCCAGAGGCGATGTTGGTTGAGCGAACCAGGCTCCCCCTAGCGGAGAGACAACGCCGCCGGGAGCTGGGCCTCTGCATGTATTGCGGAGGCGATCAGCATACCGTGGAGCATTGCCCGATCAAGCCAAACGGGGGGGGGGGGGGGTCCGCGAGTCACTGTAGGGGGCCTCGCGGACACCAACCAGCCAAATCCCCTCTCCAATTGTTCGTTGCCCATTAGGTTCTGCCACAACTCCACCAGGCACCTCACTCACGCACTGGTGGACTCGGGGGCAGAACAAAACTTCATTTCCAAGAGCCTGGCAACCCGCTTGGGCATCCCCTGTCAACCATTGTCAGCTCCCCTTAATCTCGTCACCCTCTCCTGTTCGCCCCTGGGAGTGGTGACGCATCGCACCAGGCCGGTGCCAATCATTGTCTCAGGCAACCACCGAGAGGACCTCAGCCTGTTCGTCCTGTCTACCTCAGCGGCCCCAGTCATCTTGGGTTACCCATGGCTGCGCCTTCACAATCCCATGCTTGATTGGCAGTCTGGGAGTGTCCTCTCGTGGAGCTCATTCTGCATGGGCACCTGCCTCCAGTCTGCGGCGTGTGCTCCATCCCCTCCTCTTCCTGCTCCTGACTCCTCTCCTCCGGACCTCACCCTGGTGCCTCCGGAGTTCCACGACCTGGGGCTCATTTTCAGCAAGTCCAAGGCGATGTCTCTTCTTCCTCACCGCCTGTATGACTGCACCATAAACCTCCGCCCGGGGGTGCCGTTACCATCTGGCCGCCTCTACAGCCTTTCTGCCCCGGAACGAGAGGCCATGGACACATACAGTGGGGAAAAAAAGTATTTAGTCAGCCACCAATTGTGCAAGTCCTCCCACTTAAAAGATGAAAGAGGTCTCCAGTTTTCATCATAGGTATACCTCAACTGTGCCCTTCAGAGGTAAAGTGGGCTATCCCACAAAACCATTATTTTGAGAAAATGAGCTCTAAAGTTGAAATATTCTCAAAAAATCAGGGGGTAACTTTTTAATGATATAGGCACACTGATTTTTTGAGAATATTTCAACTTTAGAGCTCATTTTCTCAAAATAATGGTTTTGTGGGATAGCCCACTTTACCTCTGAAGGGCACAACTATGAGAGACAAAATGAGGAAAAAAAATCCAGAAAATCACATTATCTGATTTTTAAAGAATTTATTTGCAAATTATGGTGGAAAATAAGTATTTGGTCACCTACAAACAAGAAAGATTTCTGGCTCTCACAGACCTGTAACTTCTTCTTTAAGAGGCTCCTCTGTCTTCCACTTGTTACCTGTATTAATGGCACCTGTTTGAACTCTTTATCAGTATAAAAGATACCTGTCCACAACCTCAAGCAGTCAGACTCTAAACTCCACTATGACCAAGACCAAAGAGCTGTCAATGGACACCAGAAACAAAATTGTAGACCTGCACTAGGCTGGGAAGACTGAATCTGCAATAGGTAAGCAGCTTGGTGTGACAAAATCAACTGTGGGAGCAATTATTAGAAAATGGAAGACATACAAGACCACTGATAATGTCCCTCGATCTGGGGATCCACGCAAGATCTCACCCCGTGGGGTCAAAATGATCACGAGAACGGTGGGCAAAAATCCCAGAACCACATGGGGGGACCTAGTGAATGACCTGCAGAGAGCTGGGACCAAAGTAACAAAGGCTACCATCAGTAACACACTACGCCACCAGGGACTCAAATCCTGCAGTGCCAGACGTGTCCCCCTGCTTAAGCCAGTACATGACCAGGCCCGTCTGAAGTTTGCTAGAGAGCATTTGGATGATCCAGAAGAGGATTGGGAGAATGTCATATGGTCAGATGAAACCAAAATAGAACTTTATTGTAAAAACTTAACTTGTCGTGTTTGGAGGAGAAAGAACACCATACCTACTGTGAAGCATGAGGGTGGAAACATCATGCTTTGGGGCTGTTTTTCTGCAAAGGGACCAGGACGACTGATCCATGTAAAGGAAAGAATGAATGGGGCCATGTATCGTGAGATTTTGAGTGAAAACCTCCTTCCATCAGCAAGGGCATTGAAGATGAAACGTGGCTGGGTCTTTCAGCATGACAATGATCCCAAACACACCGCCCGGGCAATGAATGAGTGGCTTCGTAAGAAGCATTTCAAGGTCCTGGAGTGGCCTAGCCAGTCTTCAGATCTCAACCCCATAGAAAATCTTTGGAGGGAGTTGAAAGTCCGTGTTGCCCAGCAACAGCCCCAAAACATCACTGCTCTAGAGGAGATCTGCATGGAGGAATGGGCCAAAACGCCAGCAACAGTGTGTGAAAACCTTGTGAAGACTTACAGAAAACGTTTGACCTCTGTCATTGACAACAAAGGGTATATAACAAAGTATTGAGATGAACTTTTGTTATTGACCAAATACTTATTTTACCCAGGAATTTGCCAATTAATTCATTAAAAATCCTTCAATGTGATTTTCTGGATTTTTTTTTTCTCATTTTGTCTCTCATAGTTGAGGTATACCTATGATGAAAATTGGAGACCTCTCTCATCTTTTAAGTGGGAGAACTTGCACAATTGGTGGCTGACTAAATACTTTTTTGCCCCACTGTACATCAGGGAGTCGCTCAGCGCTGGGATTATTCGCCCCTCCTCGTCTCCACTCAGGGCCGGGTTCTTTTTCGTCTCGAAGAAGGATGGGTCCCTGCGTCCGTGCATCGACTTCCGAGCCCTGAACGACATCACGGTGAAGGATAGATACACCCTGCCTCTCATGGACTTCGCCTTCCACTCCCTCCAGGGGGCCACCTGGTTCACCAAGCTAGACCTCCGCAGCGCTTACCATCTCGTTCGGATCCGGGAGGGCGATGAGTGGAAGACAGCCTTTCGGACGCCCAGCCGTCACTTCGAATACCTGGTTATGCCGTTTGGGCTCATCAATGCCCCCGCCGTCTTCCAACGGCTCATTAACGACGTCCTGCGAGATTTCCTAGGGGTTTTCGTCTTTGTGTACCTAGATGACATCCTGATCTTCTCCAGGTCTCGGGAGGAGCATCAAGCCCACGTGAGGCGGGTTTTGCAGCGGCTGTTCGATAACAGACTTTATGTCAAAGCTGAAAAGTGTGAGTTCTTTGCTAAGACTACCTCTCTCCTGGGTTTTATTATCTCCCACAATCAGATCCTCCCCGACCCCGCCAAGGTCAGAGCGGTGGTCGAGTGGCCCACTCCTTCTTCCAGGAAACAGTTGCAGCAGTTCATCGGCTTTGCTAATTTCTACCGCCGCTTTGTGCCCAACTTCGGTGCCATCGTCACCCCTCTGACCCGCCTCACCTCACCCAAGGTGCCCTTCCAGTGGACTGAGGAGGCAGCGGCCGCATTCGAGACCCTGAAGACAGAGTTTTCCTCCTCCCGGGTCCTGACCCAGGTTGACCCCGCGCTGCAGTGCTTGGTGGAGATGGACGCGTCTGATACGGGGGTGGGGGAGGTTCTGTCCCAACATTCACCGGTGGATGGAGTAAAGCGTCCCTGCGCCTTCTTCTCCCGGCGCCTGTCTGCGGCTGAGCGGAATTATGACGTCGGCAACAGGGAGCTTCTGGCTGTGAAGCTTGCGCTGCAGGAGTGGCATCACTGGCTGGAGGGGGCAGCTCAGCCTTTCGTGGTCTGGATGGACCACAAGAACCTGGAGTATCTGAGGTCAGCCAAGCGTCTGAATACTCGCCAGGCACGCTGGTCTCTGTTCTTCGCACGGTTCCGGTTTACGATCACCTACCGTCCAGGATCCAAGAATGGGTTGCCCGATGCACTGTCCAGACAGTTTGCTCCTGAGACCCCGGAGGAGCAGGACCACACCATCCTGCCCAGCTCGTGTGTTGTGGGGGTGGTTTCCTGGTCCATCAGGGGCAAGATCTGAAGGGCGCAGGAGACCGAACCGGATCCTGGTGGCGGCCCGGCTGGGAGGCTCTTCGTTCCATCGGCAGTTCGGGGGGATGTCATTCACTGGGCCCACACGTCCAAGCTCACCTGTCATCCTGGCATCTCCCGACTGGTGGACCTCCTTCAGCACTCTTTCTGGTGGCCCGGTCTACAGAAGGACGTCGCCAATTACGTCCGGGCCTTCCCCCAGTGTGCTACTAGCAAGACCCCGAACTCCCCCCCCATCCCCGCGGGGCTGCTCCATCCTCTGCCGGTCCCGGGCAGGCCCTGGTCACATATCGCTCTGGGCTTCGTTACTGGCCTCCCCATCTCTAACTCTTACGACACTGTTCTGACTATTGTGGACCGATTCTCCAAGGCCGCTCACTTTGTGCCTCTCCGGGGTCTCCATTCGGCACGGGAGACGGCCGATATCCTTGTCCAACATGTGGTCAGGCTGCACGGGATCCCAATGGACGTCGTATCCGATCGGGGGCCCCAGTTCGTGTCCCAAGTGTGGAAGTGCTTTTGCAACTCCCTGGGGGCCACGGTGAGTCTCTCCTCCGGTTACCACCCCCAGTCCAGCAGGCAGTGTGAGCGCGCCAACCAGGAGCTGGAAGCTGCCCTGCGCTGCGTCACCTCCTCCAAACCATCCTCCTGGAGCTCTTACCTGGCCTGGGTGGAATATGCCCACAACGCAACACTGTCATCGGCTATCGGGATGTCCCCCTTCCGGGCGTCGTTGGGCTACGACCCCCCCTTGTTCCCCATGCAGGAGAGCGAGTTAGCTGTTCCTTCCATCCAGGCACACCTGAGGCACTGCCGGAACCTGTGGACCAGGGCGCGCGAGGCGCTTTTACGCACGGCGGCGCGCAACAGCACCACGGCTAATTGCCACAGGAGGCCGGCCCCCGGTTACCAGGTGGGCCAACAGGTCTGGCTTTCGGCCCAGGACGTTAATCTTAAGGCCGAGAAGAAGAAGCTGGTGCCACGTTTCATCAGTCCCTTCACCATCTCCAAGATTATCAACCCGGTGGCTGTGCGTTTGCCCCCCCCCTTCCATCCGTGTTTGCCCCACGTTTCACGTGTCCAAGATCAAACCCGTGATCTCCGACTCACTCTGTCCTCCTCCTAGGGCACCGCCCCCTCCCATGATGATCGAAGGCCACCCGGCATGGGGGGTTGCATCCATCCTGGACTCCCGGCGTCGACGTCGTGGGCTGCAGTACCTGGTGGATTGGGAGGGGTATGGCCCGGAGTGGAGATCCTGGGTGCGCTCTTCCTTTGTGCTGGATGAAGATCTCATCACGGAGTTCCACCGGGCACACCTGGATAAGCCAGCGCCGGGAGGCGCTGCTCGGGGGGGGGGGGGGGAGTACTGTCACAACTCGCCGCGCCCAGTCATCTACCTCAGCTGTGCGCACACCTGCGCCTCGTCAGTCACGAGCTATTTTACCCACTCGGCCCAGAGCATCGGTCTGGAGCCGTTCGTGTATCTACGCTCTCAAACTCTCCGGAGGATTGTTCTTTCCGTTCCTGCAGTTCCTCTCATCAGCACGTAAGCTGTACCTCCACTCACCTGTCTTCCAGTCTCTCCCCTGTGCACAGGTGGATTCCCTGGCGGCGGATTCCTCCCGTCTTCGCCATCTCCTCCCTCTCTTCTCCACTCCTCGTCGTGTGTGCAGCAGGGTGCTGTCTCCCAGGCAGGAGATCCTTTGCCAACGCCAGCCACCTTTCCACCTGCAAGTAAGCAACGTTCAGTATATCTCTCCCGCTTGGTGAAGCTGTACTCATACCTCTGTCTCTGCTTTTCCCATAGGGTTGCCTGGCTGCACGGTGTGCCACTCTGCCCCCGATGCTCCTCGTTCACCCACAGACCATACACATACCGCATACACGCACTCATTCACTCCTTGTTGTTGAATAAAGCTGTTGAATCTTACCTGAGCCTGCGTGCATGTTTCCTGGGCTGATAATTATGTCAGTTTCATGATTTATTTTATAATTTCCAAACAACATAATCTTTGGGGGTTTTTTTAGATTTAGAGATAATTTATTTTTGTTCAACCACTGCGTTAACTTTTTCATTTCAGTTGTGACCACCTCTAAAACCTGCTGCAAATTCTCACCAGTGCAAAGTATATTTGTGTCATCCGCAAACAAAATAAATTTCAGAATTTTTGATACTTGGCATATGTCATTTATATACAAAATAAAGAGTTTGGGTCCCAAAACTGACCCCTGGGGCACACCACAAGTGATGTCCATGAAGGGTGCTTTGTGCTCACCAATTTGTACAAATTGTTGTCTGTTACTTAAATAACATTCCACCCAACTCAGTCCGACCCCTCTTATCCCATACCTTTCCAGTTTTCTTAGTAGTATTCTGTGGTCAATGGTGTCAAAAGCTTTCTTTAAATCTATAAATTGTCCTACAGCAAACTTTTTTTTATCTATACAACTAGTAATTTCTTCTATAAGTTCTATCAGTGCCAAAGATGTAGATTTATCTGCTCTAAAACCATACTGGCTGTCTGTAAGGAGGTTGTGTTTTTCAATGAAATCATCCAGTCTCTTAGTGAAGATTTTTTCAAGTATTTTGGAGAATTGTGAGAGTAAAGAGACCGGCCTGTAATTTGTGAAACAATGACTGTCTCCTGTTTTGTATAGAGGTATTACTTTTGCTATTTTCATTTTGTCTGGAAATTTACCAGTTTGAAATGACAGGTTACAGATGTGGGTGAGTGGCTTAACAATTCCTTCAATTACTTTTTTCACTATTGTCATGTCAATTTCATTCCAGTCCGTTGATTTTTTGTTCTTAAATTTACTCACAGTCTCGATAATTTCCTTTTCAGTAACTGCACCCAAAAAGATTGTGTTTGGATTTCTATCTTCTATTTCATTTACAGAACCACTGTTGTTTGTTTCTGTTGTAACTATTGATTTTGCTAATTCAGGACCAATGTTTACAAAAAATTTATTGAAACCACTGACCACATCTTCCATATTATTTATCAAATTGCCATTTTCAATAAAATATTCTGGATAATTAGCATTCTTAGGTCAATTACTAATTATCCCATTGAGTGCTTGCCATATTCCTCTTAAGTTATTTTTATTATCCTCTAATATTCTGTTGTAATATTCTTTCTTACAGGTCCTCATTATATTAGTAAGCTTATTTTTATATCTTTTATATTTGATCTCAGCCTCCACCACTGTGCACTTAATGAATTGTTTATATAATGTATTCTTCTTTTTACATGCATTTATTAACCCCTTGGTGACCCAAGGAATATTTTTCTTTTGTTGTCTGTCACTGTATTGTTTTATAGGACAGTTTTTATTGTACAATGATTGAAATATGCCACACTAGAGACAATAAAACACTGGACTTATTCTACGCAAACACTAAGGAGGCGTACACATCATCACAACTCCCCCCACTCGGGAGATCGGATCACAACTTGGTTCATCTCCGGCCGGTGTACAAACCCCTAGTGCACAGACAACCTCCAGCCATGCGCACAGTGAAGTTATGGTCTGAGGAGGCAATGGACACTCTAAAGGGCTGTTTTGAAACCACCGCCTGGGAGCAGCTCTGCGATCCACATGGTGAGTACATCGATGGCCTCACTCACACCATCACGGACTACATCAGCTTCTGTGTGGACAACACCATTCCCACCAAGACCATACGGTGTTGCTCAAACAACAAACCCTGGATCAACCCTGAGATAAAAACACTTCTGAGAGAGAAGAAGAGGATCTTCAGGTCGGGGAACAGGGAGATGCTGAAGTCCGTACAGAGGGAGCTGAGGAGAAAGATCAGAGAAGGCAAGGACAGCTTCAGGAAGAAGATGGAGGACAAGCTGCAACAGAGCGACATCGGCGGGGTCTGGAGAAACCTTAAAACCATCTCAGGGCTCCAGAATACCTCCCCCCAGGCCACGGGGGGTAGGGAGTGGGCGAACAATCTGAATCTGTTTTTCAATAGGTTTGACCAACCACCCTCCCCCCTGACTGCACAACAACCACTGCTGCCTCTAAAGACATCAAGTCCTGCTGCCCACTCCCCACTCCACCAACACCCCCCCACTCCCAACACACAGCCCCCCAACCTGACCCTCACTAAGACCCAGGTGAAGACAGAGCTGAGGAAGATCAAGGCGAGGAAGGCGTCGGGACCGGACGGCATCAGCGCAAAGCTCCTCAAGTCCTGTGCAGACCAGCTGTGTGGGATTGTGGAGTACATCTTCAATCTGAGCCTGAAGCTGGGGAGGGTACCACAGCTGTGGAAAACATCTTGTGTGGTACCTGTACCAAAGACTTCCCACCCCAAAGATCTGAACAGCTACAGACCAGTGGCCTTGACGTCCCACGTGATGAAGACCCTGGAGAGACTGCTCCTTGCTCACCTCCGCCCCCTGGTGGGACCAGCGATGGATCCACTCCAGTTCGCCTACCAGCATGGCATTGGGGTGGAGGATGCGATGATCTTCCTCCTTCACCGTTCTCTGTCCCACCTGGAGAAGCCCGGGAATGCGGTGAGGATCATGTTCTTTGACTTCTCCAGTGCTTTCAACACCATCCAACCGATGATCCCGAAGGACAAGCTGCTGTGTGCAGGTGTGGACCAGCACCTGTCATCATGGATCCTGGACTACCTCACTAACCGGCCTCAGTTTGTGAGAACCCGGGACTGTGTGTCCAACACGATCATCGGTAGCACAGGGGCACCCCAGGGAACAGTTTTGGCTCCCTTCCTGTTCACCCTTTATACTGCGGACTTCTCACACAACACAACACACTGCCATCTACAGAAGTTCTCTGATGACTCTGCGATCGTCGGCCTCATCTCCAACGGAGATGAAGCTGAGTACAGAGGACGTGTACTGGTGCCATCGGAACTGCCTCCAGATCAACCCGAGGAAAACTAAGGAGCTGGTGGTGGACTGCCGCAGGCAAGGACAACCCCTCACAGCACCAGTAAATATACAGGGAACAGACATCGAGATGGTGACATCCTACAAGTACCTGGGTGTTCATCTGAACAATAAACTAGACTGGTCACACAATACTGACGCACTCTACAAGAAGGGACAGCGCAGGCTGTTCCTCCTGAGGAGACTCAGGTCTTTTGGTGTACAAGGGGTGCTGCTGAAGACATTCTATGACACGGTGGTGGCATCAGCCATCACTTTTGGAGTGGTCTGCTGGGGCAGTGGCATTACAGCAGCCGATAGGAAGAGACTGAACAAACTGATCAAGAAAGCTAGCTCTGTCCTGGGGCAGCGCCTTGACCCAGTGGAGGAGATAGGAGAGAGAAGGATGGTGGCTAAACTGTCATCTCTGCTGGAGTCCGAGTTCCACCCTATGCAGGACATACTGAATGCACTGAGGAGCTCATTTAGCAGCAGACTACATCATCCTAGGTGCACAACCGAGAGGTTTCGCAGGTCCTTCCTACCTACGGCTGTCAGACTGTACAACCTAAGCAGGGCTGCTCGCAGAGATAGCAAAAAGACGTGACAACCTAATAGTTTTGAATGCAAAAGACGCAATAGACTTACACAATGGTCCCCTCCGGCATACAACTAGGAAAATACCGGTCGCTGTGGAGGGTGAGAATATGTACGGGTACATAATCATACCATGTAGGATAACTAAGTAGACGGTTGTGCTGTTTCATTCCATCTAGCTACAATGCTCCACACTGTGTGTATTTATATATTTACACATTTATTCCATTTAGCTACAATGCTCCGCACTGTGTGTTTATATACAGTATATTTATATATTTACTCTATCTAGCAACAATGCTCCACACTGTGTTTATATATTTACATATTTATTCCATCTAGCTACAATGCTCCCCACTGTGTGTGTTTATATATCTACATATTTATTCCATCTAGCTACAATGCTCTGCACTGCGTTTATATATTCATATATCTATTCCATCTAGCTACAATGCTCCGCACTGTGTGTTTATATATCTACATATTATTCCATCTAGCTACAATGCTCTGCACTGTGTGTGTTTATATATCTACATATTTATTCCATCTAGCTACAATGCTCTGCACTGTGTGTTTATATATTCTTACATCTATTCCATCTAGCTACAATGCTCCGCACTGTGTTTATATATCTACATATTTATTCCATCTAGCTACAATGCTCCGCACTGTGTGTTTATATACTCATATATTTATTCCATCTAGCTACAATGCTCCGCACTGTGTGTTTATATACTCATATATTTTTTCCATCCAGCTACGATGCTCCCCACTGTGTTTATATATTTATATATCTATCCCATCTAGCTACAATGCTCCGCACTGTGTGTCTATATACTGTATATATATATATATATATATATATATATATATATATATATATTTATATGTACATATGTATACTTGCTGCTCTTGTTTTTTTCTCTTGCCTTCTGATTGTTGCTCTGAGTGTTGCTATCCCTGTGCTGTTGCAATCCTGGAATTTCCCCATTGTGGGACTAATAAAGGCTTATCTTATCTTATCTTAATATTTGTAAAAATTTATCATATGCTTTATTTATATCATTTTCATCATAAACTATCTTCCAGTCTTGTATTAATAATTCCTTTGTCACTAAATACATATATTCTTTGGTTCTTATTCTTTTATATTTAATATTTTTGGTATACTTTTTCTTCCTATAATCACATTGATACACAACAAAAATCGGCAGGTGGTCACTGATATCATTCAATAAAAGCCCACTCCTGATATTATTCTCCATAATGTTTGTGAATATATTATCTATTAGTGTGGCACTGTGTGACATGATTCTGCTAGATCCAGTGATTGTTGGATGTAAGCCCATACTGTACATTGTGTTGATAAATTCTTCTGTCAAACTATGTTGTTTTGAATTCATCAGATTTATATTGAAATCCCCACAGATGAACATAACTTTATGAGTTAGTTTTGCATACATTTTTTTCCATCCTGTCCTTAAATAAGTCAGTGTTTGATTCAGGTGTTCTATATACACAGCTCACTACTATATTCTTCACATTGTCCAGACAGATTTCTATTTTAATACATTCAAATAAATCATCCACAGTTACTGACAGATTTTCAACAACCTTGTATTTCAAGCTCTTGTCAACATAAATTGCAACTCCTCCTCCTTTTTTCACTTTTCTATTTATATAATTTAATTCATAGCCATCCATGGTAACATCCACTCCTTTCTCTTCACTGAGCCACGTCTCTGATATTGCCACAATATTGAATGGCTCTTTAAACTGATGTAAATAATCTTTAATGTTATTAAAGTTGGCATAGAGACTTCTGCTGTTGAAGTGGATCATAGAAATATTGAAATCAGATGTGACCATTGTGTTAAACTGTTCATCCATGTAGTAACTACAGTTATTATTGATAGAGCTAAATAAATTATTATCAGGGTCTATGTTATATTCTACGTCCTGTGGGTTGTGATCTGTATATTCAAAAACTTTCAGTTCCTGTTGTTCCTGTTTGTTGATCTTTTGTTTCATGTTGTTAAATGTCTTGTTGCAGATGAGTATATCCCTTCAGTGTCCTACAATTGTCTCTTGTTGCTGTTGACTCCAGTTCATAACTTTCATTGATATTTGTCCAGTTCCATAATATTACGGATGTTAATGACCTTGGCTTCTTCAGGTGATCCATTTAATTTGATGTATATTTTACAGTTTGATGTCCAGGTGTTTTGAATCTTTTTCTGCTTTCTCATGTATCTTGCTTTTCTGGCTATTTCTGCGTTTTCTTTTGTGAGGTGCTTGTTTATGTAAATGTTCGTTCCTTTCAGTTTCCTACCTTGTTTTAGCAGCGCAGTCTTGTGTTTTCTATTCACAAACCTCATGATCACAACCGGTTTGTAGCTGTTTTTTCTGGGCAGAGGGTGGCAGGCCTCAATGGTGTTACAGTCCAGCTGGATTCCTTTGGACTGCAGGAAGGCCGCCACTTGTTGCTCCGTCGATTCGTCTTCCAGCGCGTTGAGCCTCCCGCCACTGTCCGTGGCCACCACCCGCGCGTACGATCGGGGCTTAATGTGGAGCCCTGTGATGATCATGTCGTTCACCCGAGTGCTCTGTTCCAGGTCCAACACTCTGTTCTCCAGATACGCCAGCCTCTTGTCCTTCTCGGCGTTCTGGATCCGCAGCACTTTCACCTCCTCCAGCAGGCCCAGGATGTTTTTTTGCTGCTGCTTAACAGCAGAAATCTCTTCAGCCAAGAAGTCCAGCGCTCTTTTGATGTCGTCCACCTCCTCAGTCTGCTGAGCTTTCTTGGGACCCATGATCCCGGCCGATGTTCGTTGATTGTGATGACCGAAAGAATGAGATCGCGGATACAAGTGGCTGAAATGAGCTTCCTTCATTGGATTGCTGGACTCACCCTTAGAGATAGTTTGAGGAGCTCAGTCATCCGGGAGAAGCTCAGAGTAGAACTGCTGCTCCTCCACATTGAAAGGAGCCAGTTGAGGTGGTATGGGCATCTGATCAGGATGCCTCCTGGACCCACATGAGGTGTTTTGGGCATGTCCCACTGGGAGGAGACCCCGGGGTAGACCAAGGACTCGCTGGAGAGACTATGTCTCCCAGCTGGTCTGGGAACGCCTTGGTATCCTCTCTGAAGAGCTGGAGAAGGTGGGTGGGGAAGTCAGGGCTTCTCTGCTTGAACTGCTGCCTCCATGACCCGGACCTCTGGAAAGCGGTAGAACATGGATGGATGGATGGAACACAATCTACATACAATGCAGTACATAGCATAATATTAAATAAATAAAGCCCTAGTAAAAGTCTCGTGACAGAAACATTTGCTGTCTTTCACACATTATTTAATGCAACATTTAAAGTTTTTAAAAGCACAGCACTCTCTGATCTTACCACTGTTCCTAGTTTACACTGCACTGTAACACTGTGGTGGCTGTA
Source organism: Pholidichthys leucotaenia (assembly GCA_020510985.1). Lineage (NCBI taxonomy): Eukaryota > Metazoa > Chordata > Actinopteri > Cichliformes > Pholidichthyidae > Pholidichthys > Pholidichthys leucotaenia. The sequence continues at coordinate 101,355,286 of CM035846.1, forward strand.
GTGCAGGTGTAGTGTGGTCGACCTCTGATCAAAGGGTCAGTGTTACATCTCAATAATGGAGAGTAGAGAAGGAGCTGGTCTAAACATTCTCTCTTTATTGAACCAGCTTCACAGATATATATATCCCCAGCCATAGGCTGCCTGACATCACTCTGACCCTGCCCCGGCCAGGCTACAGCAAGCCCCAAGGCCCAATTCCCTTATGTCACATTCCACTCCCCCCTCCCCCCAGAAAATCAAGAACACCAACGAAACACCCAAACAAGTAAAACAACTATACACATATGAATCTAGAGCATAGTAATGCAATTCACCAGTCCCATCTCTAGACAGCAGATCCGTCCTCCACCATACCGGTTACAAAGTCATCCAAGTACCTGGGTCTTCGACGCTCTCTAGCCGGGCGTCCCTCGTGAGGCCGCACTGCTTCTGACACCATCGGTTCTGGCTGAGGGCCGGCATCCACCCTGACCCTCCAGTCCCAACTGTCATTGAAACAGTCCATGGCGGGGTCACTCACCACCTCCGGTGGGGACCTCCTTAGCCTACTTGCATGCCACCGGAACCCATCATCTAGTTCAAAAGTATCTGGTCCTCTCCGTCTCACGATCATCTGCGGCCCAATCCACAGCGGTTGAAGCTTGTGGGCGCGGACGGGGTGCTTGATCCAGACCAGATCCGTCACCTCAAGGCTGTGACCTCTCACCCGATGTCTCCTGTCGAACAGTTCCTTCATTTTCCGTTGGTGCTCAGTGACCGGGCGCCTCATCGTCCTCAAGTCCTCATCTCACTCCATCCGTGCCGGCTCCAGTCGTCTCACTGGTAGCGGCAACTCAAGTCCCAGCGTCAGTGCAGCCGTCCTGTTGTGGCGTGCACCGACACTCTATAATGGAGCAGGGTGTTGTTCAGGGCATCTGTGAATGTAAACCCATCCGCTAAGTGGGCCCTTAGACCCCCCCCCCCCCCCCGTTAGTCTTCGGGTGGTACACCACTGTCCTGATATGCTCGACCCCTCTGACTCTCAGGAACTCCTCAAAAGCCTCAGAAATAAATTGCAGGCCATTGTCAGTGGTGATGGAGCTCAGGGTTCCCCATCTGGCAAACAACGATGCCAGGAACCCCGTAATCACCTCAGTTGTCACAGAGCCAGTCGGGAGCACCTCCGGCCATTTAGAGAACAAGTCATATGCCAGCACAAGGAACCTTCTACCAGGGGGGCCGCGTGTAGTTCTCTGCAAATGTCCAACTCGACGTGTTCCCAGGGTCCGGTAGGGAACATCGCCGGTCGCAGGGGAGGGGGTGGTGGTCCTCCCGTCTTCCTGCTCTCCAGGTATGGCACACAGTTCTTCACCATTGTCTCTATGTCCTTGTCTATTCCCGGCTACCAAAATGCGTCCCTGCTGCGTTGTTTGACTTTGACCACCCCAGGTGCCCCTCATGCAGCATTTACAATACTGTCTCAAAGCTACTGGGATGACAGCGCACTGCCCTCTAGCCATGCACACCTCATTCCAGCAGCTGAGTTTGTCCCTAAACCGATGGAACGGGGCCAGTTCACCAAGCCTCCCTGTCAGCCAACCCTCTCTGATCGCTGAACACAGTCTCCTCATCACCTGGTCATTCTCCGAAACCTCCGTGAGTTCCTGAGGGGACACGATTTCCAGGAGCGCCCCATGCAGAGCATGGACCACTTCCGTCTCAACTGAGTCCACCGCCCGAGGTCCGGCGCCAGGACGCACGTCAGGGCCCTAGATAGAAGGTCCGCCACTACATTGTCTTTGCTTGGAGTATACCTGGTCTCAAAGTTGTAGGCCCTCAGCCTCTCAGACCATCTGTGGATCCTCAGTGGTCTGTGTCCCGACCTTGAGGTCTCGAGCAGAGTCGTGAGCGCTCAGTGATCTGTTCTCAACGTGAAGTGTCGCCCATAGATGTACATATGCCACCTCTCACAAGCCCCAACACAGGCCAGCGCCTCCCTTTCGCCTCCAACAGAGACTTTGACGCAAAAGCCACAGGAAGCTCCATACTATCCTGCACCTGTGACATAACTGCCCCCAGGGCAGAATTGGAGGCGTCACAAGTCACTATAGTGGAGCAGTTCAGATCAAAATGGGCCAACTGGTGGGGAGGGGAGCTGCCGCTTCAACTTTTCCACTGCCGCCAAACAGGCCAGAGTCCAGTTCCAAAGAGCATCCTGCTTCAGCAGCACCCGGAGCAGCTTGATCGTCTGTGAGTACCTGGGAGTAAACTGTCCATAAAAGTTAACCATTCCCAGGAACAAAGAAATCTCAGCTGGTGAGGATGGGACCGCAAAACCAGCGGTTTCAGTCCGTCACCGGACAGCTGGAATCCCATAAAATCCACTGCATCCGCCGCAAAGACACACTTTTTGCCATTCAACATGACCCCATATTCTTGCAGCATTTCCAAAACCCCTTCCAGTCTCTCGTCATGCTCCTCTCTCGATGCCCCGTGCACCACAATGTCATCTAGATACATGACTACCCCCTTCAGGCCAGTCAGTATGGTCGCCATGACCTTCTGGAAGAATCTTGGCTCTGAGCTCAACCTGAAGGGCATCCTGGTGTATCGGAAGACCCCCATGTGGGTCACGAAGGCCATCAGATTCCTGCTGTCCGGGTGTAACGGCACCTGCAGGTAACCTTGGCGCAGATCCAGTTTCAAGAATATCTTCGCCCCTCTGAACGCCGCCGTGAGTTCTCTATAGTCGGCAGCGGATACCTGTCCGGGATGACTGCCTTGTTCACAACTCTAAGGTCCATGCATGGTCTGATGCCCCCTCCTTTCTTTCTTGCCACCACCAGATTAGAAATCCATGGGGATGCATCCGGCTTTTCAATGACCCCAGACTCCAATAACTTGGTCAGTTCTACTGATACCTCGTCCCACAGGGCCAGCGGGAGATGTCTCAAAGGCTGAACCTTTGGCTTGATGGCTTCATTGACAAGAGGCCGATGATAGAGCGCATCGATGTGGCCCGGGCCCTCAAACAACGCAGGCCAGCGGAGGTGCCAGTCCGAGCCCACGGACAGTATCCTTGAACCCCCCGGGTCCATTAAGGAGAAACCAAGCTGCCCCAGCAGGTCAACTCCCAACAAGTCAGTTCCCCGAGGCATCACCTGGAAGGTAAAACTGGGCACCCTCTTCGACCCGCAGGTCACTTCAAAGTCCGCTGTGCCCGCCATCTCAATTTCCGCATGCCCGTAGCCAAACAACCTCACTGCTCCGTCGTTAATTTGTTTCAAGGGGAACAGCCTCCATAACGTGGGCAGGCTCAGGATAGACTTTCCGGCCCCCGAATCCACCATGAGCGGATCGTCAACTCGTACCACTTCAACGGACCCTTTTCCCATGAGTGCTGTATGAACTTGGCCTGGGCCCCCAGGTTGTCTCACCCGTGCTGTCACTCTCTTTCTCTTCCTTTTCTTTCTAGCCCCTCTACGTCGTACTGTCATCATGCAAACCTCCACACTTGGTGGGAATTTGCTCTCAGAGGGCCTCCTGCTAACCTTAGCCGTTAGCTCAAACTGGGACACTGACTCTTTTCTTTTAATTAAGTCTAGCACTTTCTCCCATGACAGTGGCTCTTTAGCTACTCTCACCTCAGTCGTTAGCCATGCACAATTGGTGCCATGCACTAGCTTGTCCCTTACCATGCTGTGTATATCTTCTCCGAAGTTGCACTTCCGTGCTAAGCTAAGCAGCTCCAGTAAAAACGAATGCAGCGACTCACCCTTCCGCTGCCGTCGCCCGTAGAACTCCAACCAACTGCCCATGACCATGGATGCATCAGCAAATTCTCGGTCCATGGCATTCAGACGGTCCTCCAGTGAGTTGCCCCCGGCACTGCCAGAAGAGGTTTCGCTGTCCCTCGGAGCTGAGACACTGAATCATTATACTTCTCCATCTCTCCTCACTGACCGATCCCAGGCTCACCGCTGTCAGATATGTATCGAAGCTCTGCTTCCAAAAAGCCCATGAGACCGCCAGCGAGCCCGGGTGTTACAGAAACACTGGCATCTGTCCTACATATGCTACCATTGTTCTCCTTGTCACCAAAATGTTACATCTCAATAATGGAGAGTAGAGAAGGAGCTGGTCTGAACATTCTCTCTTTATTGAACCAGCTTCACAGATATACATATCCCCAGATGTAGCCCGCCTGACATCACTCTGACCCCACTCCGGCCAGGCTACCGCAAGCCCCAAGGCCCAATTCCCTTATGTCACAGTCAGTGGTTCTATTCCAACTCTCTCTGCAGTCTGCATGTTGAAGTGTCCTTGAGCAAGACACTGAAGCCTGGTGGGGCAGCTCAGCATCTTGACATTGTGAATGTGTAGACAGCAGGATCTGTAAAGCACTCTGGTCATCCAGAGAAGAGAAAAGTGCTATAAACTGTAAGTGAACAGTCTCAGGTCCTTTTCTTAAGGCCCTGTCACACCTTGACGATTTAGGCAACGTTTGCCAAACATATAAAAATTGGTCTATAACACTGGCATGTGCCGAAATTTTTACTTTTGGCTGTATGCATCGCGTATCCATAGCGAGTTGAACGTATACATATCAATAACTTATGCTGTATAGAACATTTCAATAACTTATAAATAACTTAAATCAATGAATGCTTAGTGTGTTGCTGCCATTCACAACTTATGAGCAACGTTGGTCTAACTTATGCATAACTTATGCATAGTTTATCCTAACTTATGCATAGCAAGGTCATGCCAAACTGCCATTGCGTCCCAATACATGAATCCTAGGTGTGCATCATCTCTGTTCAACGGAGATGATCCCCTCCCCAAACACCATTGCATGGCGGGGGGCATGACTGACCTGGCAGAGCTGTCAAATCTGTCAGGTCGGTCACGTCTAAAACAGCTGATGTGATACGTCACAAACAGATAACTCTTATCACAACCTGGCTCAAAGGCACGCAAATGGATGGCAATAAAAAAGTTTATTTTCAATAAAGTGAAAAAAAGATAATGCATGTGTCCTGTTTGTGTTTACATATTCCTCCTGGGCAAAGGAGAGAACTCATTCACCAGGCGAATCTGGTAAACCATACTTAATTATGAAGCGGAGAATAAAAATAAACACTGCACGTGGACGGGAATAATGAGAACTTCTTAATCCCGACAGCATGGAAAAATAACAATAACTCACATCCTGTGGTGGAGAGGCTGATGAAGTGAACACAGAGGAAGCAGCAATGGACACAGGACAAAAATGCACATATATAGACAGAGGAGCAATCAGGACAAAACAGAACAGGTGAGCACCTTCAAGGCCATCAGGCAGCACAGGACAGGCAAGGCTGTACACACACAGAGGGAAAACACACCAAACATGATAAATGGGTCAGAACTGAAACACAAAGCGTGAACAGGGGCTGCATACTTGTACAGATCACGACAAAACCCCCCTTTTAAGGGTCGGAGCCTAGACGACCCTAGGGCAACACCCACAAGGCAGGAAAAAAAGGTGGTCTTCCAGAGTCCCAGGACCACCAGATCAAAGGGTAAAGTGCCTACCCAAGTCCACGGGTCCCCAAACTGAAGCACATGATGGGTCTGGTGGCCTTCCAAAGTCCAGTGGCCATGGGAAGGGTGAACACGGGGCTTCAGGTGGTGTTAAGGCCCTGGCCGTTATTTTGTGTTTTTTCTGTGTTCTGTTTGGTATTTTTCTACTGCAGTGAGTCATCATCTTCATAGAGGATCTCTGCCAGCGCAGCGTGCCACAGCTGAGCAGAAGTCGCTGGGGACTGGCTGAAACTTGCGCCGACACCACTTTAAAACTTCTGACCAGACCGGGTAACAGTTGGCAGTTTGACAGCAGCAGCGTCTCATTTCGGTCTCCAAGCAGTGTGCTTTGCTCAGGTTGATTAATTTGTTGTTAGTTATTTTGTGATTACTTTGTTGTCAGTTACTTTGGGACCTTTCTTTCTCAAAGGACTTGTAAATACTCGTGTTTATAAATTGGTAAGACCACATTCTTGTACATATTCACAGACCAGAAGGGGTGAGCTGCCATTTTCTTTGTGTCTGTTTTTCTCCTGTTTTTGTTAGCGTAGGAAGTCAGGTGTAGGATCGTCTTTTTTGTTCTTTTTGGTTTCATATAGGATAGGTAGCACTAATTTGGGTTAAGATAGGTGGGGTTTTGTTTGTTATTTTGGCTTTGGTTCACCCCAGAGTCATGCTCACTGGCCTGTAAATAATTCATGGCCTGTAAATTATTCATGTTTTAATAAAGCACACTGAAATTGTTATTAATCTCTGGTTTTGGTTTTCGGGGACTGGGACAGGGCTTTTCCCCATTCTATTTATGGTGCGCCGTTTTTCCCTAGACAGGGGCATAACAAGCGGCCTACCAAAGACCATTGGCCACCAGACAGGATAAAACACAAGAGCCTCATGCTCAGAAAATAACATACTGTGGGATAACCCCCACAACAGAGTGGGACAGGCACAGCGCTCGGCTAGAGCAATTAACAGAACAGTGAAATGTGTGTATTAATCTCAACAGGCAGCCCCGCTTCGTCTAGCTTTTTCCTGCTCAGTACTGTGATGTTAATGTGCCATTCATGCATTGTGTTCATGCTTCCTGCCCTTACTGTGTCTATACACTGATAACAATATGTAGATGTGCCTTGTAACCTCTTTTGTCCTGCAGCTCCGGAGCAGAGGCGAATTCCGGCCAGTAATCTCCTTATTGTTATGTGTGTCTCTCAAATGCAAATGCCCATACCTACTGCTGTGAATGCCTTTCATGTATTGTCTGTAGTTGGGTATATAAGCTGCATTGCTCTGTAACTCATCCTCTCACTCTCTCACTCTGACGACTGCTTCTACTACTGCTGCTGAGAGCCTGAGGACCCGCTCCGGCCTGCGCCCACGAGGGCTGGAGCGAGTTCCTATGATGGCGGTATGATTTAATAAACCTACTTAAAACCCTCAGTTCACTGCCTTTATTTTATAATCCGCCACACTGGTGACCCGACGCTGAAAAGAACACGCTGCCAGCGAACGCAGCACCCGGCGGTGATTCTCCGACGACAAGCGAATGCAGCAGCCTGACGCAAATGATCTGCCCTCCCTTCTGCTACAGGGAGACCTCGACGCAGAGTTACCAGGCGAAACTCTCCGGAGATCACCCACGACCGAGAAAGCTGCAGAAAACTTCATGGTGAGATCTGCACATCCACGCTGGGACCGGCCGCTCTCACAGCTCCTCCACACGAGAGCGCACGCACCTCATCCTCTCTTCACGATGGCGACCTCCAGGGCGGACGGAGAACGCAGCGCGTGGACCTGAACGCACCATGACCCAGCACAGCGAACTACCGCAACAACTACAACAGGGATGATTATCGGCGCCAACTACGCTGATCTCCAGCAAGCTCCCTGACCCTGAATCTCCTCTCCAGCGGGCCCACCCACTCACGGAACCCTGGCACACGCACCGGGGAGTTACGAGGATGGCGCACCACGCACGGGACAAATACGGCTCTACAGACCGCCATCGTCCTTCGCTGCTGCACACAGAGCCTTCAGGTTTGCTCGTACACCTGAGGCACGCACGCAGCTTGCTCACAGGATTTTCTAATGGTCTTAGCCATGGCGCACATAGGGAATTCAGCAGTCTGCGGTCCCCGAGGACTTTAAGGTTGTGCCCGCACCTAAAGTCAACACGCCAAGTCCCTTTGCTTTTGTTTTTTTTTCTTACAGCCGCCACGCAGCCTCGCCGCTCCTGTTTTTTCTTCACGGCCGCTATTAATCCTTGCAGGACTTAATCGCGAGAGGAGTCAGTGACTAATTTTTTTTTCCCTTACAGCCGCTGTGGATCTCCGCACGTTCAACGGGACAGCCCCTCAACATCGCGGATCCACAAGCAATTTTTGTGCGGCCCAGACGATTTCACCGTCACCGGCCGGCACTTGCTACCCCCCACCCCCCTCCCTCCATCGCCGCCTGCAGCGAGCATCCCCCGCAGCTCGCTGCCAAAGCCGGACTATCGAGGCCTCGGCCGCCTGCCGAGCCCTCTGGGGGGGAGCGCTGTGGGATAACCCCCACAACAGAGTGGGACAGGCACAGCGCTCGGCTAGAGCAATTAACAGAACAGTGAAATGTGTGTATTAATCTCAACAGGCAGCCCCGCTTCATCTAGCTTTTTCCTGCTCAGTACTGTGATGTTAATGTGCCATTCATGCATTGTGTTCATGCTTCCTGCCCTTACTGTGTCTATACACTGATAACAATATGTAGATGTGCCTTGTAACCTCTTTTGTCCTGCAGCTCCGGAGCAGAGGCGAATTCCGGCCAGTAATCTCCTTATTGTTATGTGTGTCTCTCAAATGCAAATGCCCATACCTACTGCTGTGAATGCCTTTCATGTATTGTCTGTAGTTGGGTATATAAGCTGCATTGCTCTGTAACTCATCCTCTCACTCTCTCACTCTGACGACTGCTTCTACTACTGCTGCTGAGAGCCTGAGGACCCGCTCCGGCCTGCACCCACGAGGGCTGGAGCGAGTTCCTATGATGGCGGTATGATTTAATAAACCTACTTAAAACCCTCAGTTTGCTGCCTTTATTTTATCATCCGCCACACATACAACCCTTTTGCACAGAAAATCCACGAGCCCTCAACTCTGGGAACATTAAAGTTTCTTGCTCAAAAACAGATGACTGAGGCACGCTGACCTGAAGATGAGATGGCTGGGACGTGCTGCCCTCTAGATGAGATGGTTGAGTTGCGTTGACCTCAGGGTGAGATGGCTGGGGAACGCTGACCTCTGGATCAGATGACTGAAGCGTGCCAACCTCATGTACCAATGGTTTGGGCATGCTGATTAACTAATGAAATAGCTGGGGTGCAGACATCAGGCTGAGACGGCAGGGGTACATCCGGTCCAGATGTCCAGAGGTACAGGTTGAAACAAGAATCACATCCAAACAGTCAGCAGAAGAGCTTGGTGGGGAGGGCTCAGAAGCAGATGGAGGCTGCAACTGAGTTTCCTCACTGGGAGCAAGACAAGACCTCTTTAATACATATATTAACAAAACAAAAAAAGGACTTGCCTTAACTCCTACTCTTCCACTGGCAAGGAACCCGATGACTCTGCAGCTGGAGAGGCGATGACCATCACAGGAGATACTGAAGGAATAGCAGATGAGACAGTCAGAGGCACAGCAGCGGGCATGGGCACCGGCACTGGAAATGTTGGAGCCAGCACTGCAGGCGTGATGACAGGCAAAGCTGGTGAGGCACGAGCTGGAGTGTGCACCGAGCGGAGAGCTGGAGCTGTGGCGTGCGCCTCGGGAACAGCAGGACCTCAGGCTGAGCAGGAACAGGAGCGGAGCAAGAAGACGTGGGTAAAAGAGCCAAAGAACGTCTCACAGATGGCACCGAATCCTGTAATGCCAAAACCAGGGGATGCTCTGTTGTCGGCACAGTTTTTGACATTAATAGCCATCCCTCCTCTTGCTCAAGATGTGATGGCGGGACTGGCAATAGTGTAGAGATGAGGATGATGTCGGAGTCAGGGGACGCTGTCTCGTCGGCACAGACCCCATCTCATCCGGAGTGCTCTCCTCCAACCCGTGAAAAGGCTGCGGAGCTGGGAAAAGGCACACCGGAGCAGGAGCAAAAAGTGCCAGAGCTAGGAGATTCAATTCAATTCAATTCAATTCAACTTTATTTATATAGCGCCATTTCACAACAACAGTCATCTCATAGCGCTATCAACTGTAGGGAGGACCCCCACAGTTGCAGAAAGACCCCAGCAATCAGGCGATCCCCTGTGAGCAAGCACTTGGCGACGGTGGAGAGGAAAAACTCCCTTTTAACAGGAAGAAACCTCCAGCAGAACCAGGCTCAGGGAGGGGCAGTCATCTGCTGCGACTGGCTGGGGGGTGAGGGGACAGAGAAGAAGAAAAGAACAGACATGTAGAGAGCAAACAGCACGATGGGGACTCAATCTATGGGAGAGAACAAACAAATGTTAATGACCAGCAAAAAAAAAAATATTTCATAGAGAGTGAGGAAAGGAGTGAGGCCCAGTGCATTACTGGAGGTCCCCCGGCTGACTAAACCTATTAGCAGCATAACTAAGGGAGGGTTCAGAAACACATGATCCCTCCCTAATTGTAGGCTATATCAAAAAGGTAGGTTTTAGCCCTATTCTTAAAAACAGAGATCGAGTCTGACTCCCGAATCCAGATTGGCAGCTGATTCCACAGGAGAGGAGCTTGATAACTGAAGGCTCTGCCTCCCATTGTACTTTTGGAGATTCTAGGTATTACAAGTAAACCTGCATTTTGGGAGCGTAGTGCTCTGTTAGGATGATACGGTAGTATCAGATCTTTTAAATAAAAAGGAGCCTGATTGTTTAGAGCTTTGTAAGTAAGAAGAAGGATTTTAAACTTAATTCTAAACTCTATGGGAAGCCAATGAAGGGAGGCCAGAACCGGAGAGATATGATCTCTCTTTCTAGTACCTGTTAAAACTCTTGCTGCAGCATTTTGGATCAGCTGAAGACTTTTTAAAGATGTTTTAGGACAGCCTGATAATAAAGAATTACAATAATCTAATCTCGAGCTAACAAAAGCGTGGATCGACTTCCGGTTATGGCTGCCACGTAGGACGGACGTGTCTCGCTCTGCTCTGCTCCTGGAGAAAAAAAATCGGCAAATAACTCTCTCATTTGGGACAGAACGTATCCCAGCATTTGGGCGAGGATATGTCGGCGAAGCCTAAGGCTGGAAAACCAGGAAAAGGAAAAAGCGAGCCGCCGAAACAGTCCAAATTAACGGACTTTCAGGTCTGTGACGCAGCAAACAAAACTCCATATATGGCGGAGGAGGCTGGCGGCGGTGCGAGATCTGCGGGGAATGGCGCAGATGCGCTGATGGCTGCCATGAGTTCAATGAGAGCGGACTTTTCCTCTAGATTTGATGGGATTATGACAGCGTTGGAAGGAATAAGAAAGGAATTGGGTGACTGTGTAGAACGAACGGCGCAGATGGAGCTCCGTCTCGCTAGTGCTGAAGATGACGTCACCCGTCTTCAATTAAAGGTGCGCACTTTGGAAAAAAAAAATAAATCTCTGGAAGATAATATTTTGGATTTGGAATCTCGGTCGAGACAGAATAATTTGAGGCTGGTGGGTCTTCCAGAGGAATCAGAAGGTCGGGACGTATGTTCCTTTCTGGAAAAGTGGATTCCGGAGGTGCTGGGCAGCGAGGAGTTGCAATCAGCAGTGGTTCTGGAAAAAGCACATCGTATTGGCCCACGGAGAGACAAGGGACCGCCGAGGACCTTAATTATGAAGTTTCTTAGCAACAGAGACAGGATGAAGATCTTCAACGCTGCACGTGCTAAAGGAGAGATTAAACACCAGGACCAGCAGGTGCGGTTCTACCCAGATTTGGCCACAGGAATCCAGCAATTGAGGAAGCAGTTTGATCCCATACGTAAGGAGCTGCGCAACCTTGGGATTCGTCATGGTGTAATCTATCCTGCGAGACTGCTGACCACGTATGAGGGCAGAACCCACATCTTCAAGACCCCAGAGGAGGCGCAGGAGTTCATCAAGAAGATCAAAGAAGAAGAAGAGACTGGTGGGAGCTAAGCATGAACAAAATATAAGGTAGAATAATTAAGCATTTGCACAGGCATCTGACTGACTTGAAGTAAATAGTAAGTTTACAAAATATAGATTGTATTATATATTAAAAAAACAAAACAAAAACAAAACAAACAAACAAAAAAAACTATGATGTACAAAGTTGTTAAAAATTTTGGAGTTAAGTTGGAAAACTACAGAGGAGAGTTAATGTTACGTCATTAAAAGCAGTAGAGTTAGGGTGATTGGGAGGATGAAGAAGGAGTGGCTTAGGCTGTTCCCCGTGGGTGTGGAACGGTCGATGGCTATATCGGGAGACAGAATTTTTCTTTTGATTTTGGGGGGTTTGCCACAAGTGTGGGAAGGGGAAATTTGTTTGTGTGTAGTTTGTAGGATGAATGTTCAACCACTCACGTTTTTGCTTCTCTGTATGAGCATGTTTACACTGCAAGGTAATCCCAAACTCTCTATTGATCATGGACCAAAGTGTTAATCTTAATTTAACTTCATGGAATTGCAGAGGTCTACAAAATTTAAAAAAACTTAAACAAGTTATGAATAAAATAAAGGACATGGGTTCAAGAATTGTGTTTTTACAAGAAACTCATCTGATAGAGGAGGATGTTAAAAGAATTAGGAGTAGATGGCAGGGAAGTGTATTCACCTCTTCATTTTCATCCCGAGCCAGGGGAGTTATGACTCTCATACATAAATCAGTTCCTTTTCAGGTGAAAAATGTAATTGGAGACAAATTTGGAAGATATGTAATCATTCAAGGTTCTTTGCTATTAGAAAATATAAATCTTGTGAACTTATATGGTCCCAATATAGATGATCAGAAGTTCTTTGCTAATTTATTTCTCATCTTATCATCACTTACAGGGCAACATATAATAGCAGGGGATTTTAATTGTACATTGAATCCAGGTGTGGATAGATCAACAGGACTGGATTGTACGCACATTGGATGTAGGATGACTATTAATCATTTTATGAAAGAATTGAGATTGTTAGATATATGGAGAGAAATGAAACCACAAGTTAAAGCCTATTCTTGTTATTCCAGTACCTACAAGACATTCTCACGTATTGACTATTTTTTGATTTCCACAGAATTAAGGTCCAAGATTCAAAACTGCTTTTATGATAACATCGTGATTTCTGATCATGCACCCTGTTGTCTAATATATGTAGATAAAAAATTGACAAAGGAATCAGGTAGATGGCAATTTCAGCATAAATGGCTTCAGGATGAGGAATTTGTCAAGTATATAGAAAAACAGATAGACGAGTTCTTTGACATCAATACTACACAAACATCAGCATGTGTAAAGTGGGAGGCTTTCAAAGCTTTTATTAGGGGACATATTATTAGTTATACAGGATCAAAATCTAAGAAGACTCGAGAGGAGAGAGCTAAATTGGAACATAAAATAAAAAGTCTTCAGGAAAAAGTGTATGCAGGAAGTGACCCAAGGTTGGAGAATGAATTACTGATTTTGAGAGCTGAATACGACAAAAAATCAGCGAATAGAGCTGCCTCGAGTCTTCTAAGATTGAAACAATCTTTTTATGAACAAGGTGAAAAATCAGGAAAATTATTAGCATGGCAGATTAAACAATTGGAAATTAAAACACCAATTACCAGTATTATAAGTAACGGACAGGTAGTTATAGATCCTTTAGAAATTAATAGAGCCTTTAGAGATTACTATGAAAAATTATATGATACCAAAAATGAACCTGATTTAACAAAACTAAATGGGTTTTTGAACGAACTATCTATACCGTGTATTCCAAATGAAAACAGGGAGATATTGGAGTCTAAAATTAGTCAAGAAGAAGTTGGGCTAGCCATTGATAATATGAAATCAGGAAAAAGTGCAGGACCAGATGGTCTTCCAGTTGACCTTTATAAAAAATTCAAGAATAAATTAATAAAACCTTTTTTGGAAATGGTTTTAGAAGCATTTCAAAATAATAATTTACCATCATACATAAATAATGCCTTAATTATACTGCTGCCAAAACCAGGTAAGCCCTCTAATAAATGTGAAAATATGAGACCAATAAGCCTATTAAACGCCGACCTTAAGATAATCTGTAAAATTTTAGCAAGACGAATACAAGAAATTTTACCAAATATTATTAATCGAGATCAGAATGGCTTTATAAAGGGTAGACAAGGCTTCCATAATGTAAGAAGACTATTTAATATTATTTATTTTAATAAAGAAGCACCGGATACAGCTCTCCTATCATTGGACGCCGAAAAGGCCTTTGATAGAGTTGAATGGCCCTTTCTTTTTGAAGTCCTACAAAGGTTTGGACTTGGAAATAATTTCATAAAATGGGTTCAAATAATATACAATAATGCTACAGCAGAAATCCTAACAAATAACAATATTTCAAAACCAATAAAAATCAATAGAGGATGTCGACAAGGCTGTCCACTTTCACCTTTACTGTTTACTATGGCAATTGAACCTTTAGCGATAGCGATACGTTTACATTCACAAATATATGGAATTAAAGTTGGACCAACAGAACATAAAATCTCCCTGTACGCCGATGATATAATTTTGTTTATGTCGAATCTAAAAAAATCAATTCCAACCTTGTTGAATTTAATAAAGAATTTTGGGGAAATATCAGGATATAAAATAAATGAAACTAAATCTTCAATATTAATGCTAAATGAGACCCAGAGAAATTACCCAGCCCCTGAGGTAAATCAATTCAATGTTGTAAATCAGTTTAAATATTTAGGAATCCAAATTATGCCTAAGCTAGAATCAGTCGCCAGTGTCAACTATGAAGCCTTAATGTCAGATATCAATGAGTTAACTCAGAGATGGATGTCACTACCAATGTCGATGATCGGGAGAATCAATATACTTAAAAGTAATATTTTACCTAAAATACTTTATTTATTTCAATACATTCCCTTATCACCACCTTTAGATCTATTCTCAAGAATAAAAAAAAAGTTAGTGGAATTTATATGGAACAACAGGAGGGCTAGATTACGTTTGTCTTTATTATATTTACCATTTGATCGTGGAGGTCTGAAATGTCCAAATTTTATGTTGTATTATTGGTCGGCACAACTGAGGTCTATGACATATTATTTTTCATCAAATGATCTCCCTCACTGGACTGAAATGGAATCATACAATTTACCTTTACCTCTTCCCATATTCATATACTCAGATTCGGCAAAAAAATTACAAAAACAAGTTAAAAATCCATTTGTAAAGCATATGATCAAAATATGGTGTGAAGCTAAAAACTATTTAAAAGAACCACAGTTATTGTCACAATTTAGTCCAATATGGGGTAATCAATATTTTAAACCAGGGAGAGCGGACGCTGTATTTAAAGTATGGAATTTAAAAGGGATACAAAAGATTCAGGATTTATATTTGCCATGTGCAGACAACATAATGTCTTTTGAAGAGCTGAGGATCAAATTTAATCTCAATAGAACACATTTTTTTAAATATCTTCAACTTAGAAACTTTATTCGATCAAATCAAAATAAAGCTCTCACTCGACCTATTTATTCATCCTTGGAAAAAATGATGATGAAAGATAGTAAAAGAAAGGGTATTATTTCAGAGTTTTATAACTCATTGACACTATCTTCAAGTGAAAATTCACTGAAAAGATTAAACTACTAGAAAGAAGATCTGCAAATTGAAATTTCAGAGGAACAATGGGAATTGGCTTGTACAGAAGCTCAAACCAAATCAATAAATGCATGCCTTAAATTGATACATTTCAAATGGTTAATGCGGATGTATGTTACACCGGAGGAGTTAAATAGATATAACAAAAATATACCAGATACATGCACAAAATGCATGGAAAGTAAAGGAACCCTATTTCATTGTTTATGGGAATGTAGATTAATAAGAATGTTTTGGGAGGAGGTGAGGGTAACAATTGAAAAAATAATCTCAAAACAAATCATATTGAATCCTAAACTGTTTTTGTTGGGTCTGTACCCAGAAAAGCATAATTTCAATAAAAGTGAAAGAACATTCATAGACCTCAGTTTGCTTAATGCCAAAAAATGTATTGCACTATTATGGAAAAAGACTCATAGACCAGATGTGACTCAGTGGTTAAGACAGATGTTAACAAACCTTCCATTAGAAAGAATAACATATATACTGAAATCAAAGGAAATTGTGTTTGAGAATATATGGAGACCTTTTATTGATTATGTAAAAAATTTAAACATAACTCTTGAAGAAGAAGGTGAATGATGTGTGTGGACCTTGTAAATTCCAAACTGGTGAACATAATATGTATACTAATATATTGGATTGTCTAGACTAAACAGAGGAGCATTGTTGAAGACTTGATTTTGTTGGTGGTTGTTGGTGTTTTTAGGGCATTTTTTTTTTTTTTTTTTTTTGTAGTACTTTAGTGTTAGTGTTTGATTGTTTGTATCATGTTTGTTAAAAAAAAAAAAAAAGGTTCAATAAAGATATTGTGGAAAAAAAACAAAAGCGTGGATCAGCTTCTCAGCATCACTCTGAGACAAGATGCTCCTAATCTTGGCAATATTATGCAAATGATAGAAGGCAGTCTTAGAAACAAATTTAATATGTGAATTGAAGGACAAATCCTGATCAAAAATAACTCCAAGGTTCCTCACAGAGCTATTAAGAGAAAGAGTAACTGCATCCAAACTGAAAGTTTGATTTGGAAAGGAATTTCTCAGGTTTTTTGGACCAACAAGAATGACTTCAGTCTTATCTAAATTTAATAGCAGGAAATTACAAGTCATCCAAACTTTGATTTCCTTAAGACAGGCTTCTAACTTGGCTAATTGATTAGTATCATCTGGCTTCATTGACAGGTATAATTGTGTGTCATCTGCATAACAGTGAAAATGTATACAGTGCTTTCTAATAATGTTGCCTAACGGAAGCATATATAAACTAAAAAGAGTAGGGCCAAGCACAGATCCCTGTGGAACTCCATGACTAAGCTTTGAGCTGAGAGAAAACTCATCATTTACATGAACAAACTGGAACCTATCAGATAAATAAGATCTAAACCACTGCAACGAAGTTCCATTAAGTCCAACATAGTGTTCTAATCTATCAAGTAGAATATTATGATCAATAGTATCAAAAGCTGCACTAAGATCTAAAAGGACAAGTACAGAAACTAGTCCATTATCAGATGCAATGAGGAGGTCGTTAGTGACCTTCGCTAAGGCTGTTTCAGTGTTATGATGGATTCTAAACCCAGATTGAAACTCCTCAAATAAACCATTTCCCTGCAGGTGGTCAAATAATTGCGTAGCAACAACTCTTTCTAAGATTTTTGAAATGAAAGGGAGATTAGAGATTGGTCTATAGTTAGCTAAAGCTCCTGGATCTAGCGTTGGCTTTTTGAGTAAGGGTTTAATTACAGCCGTTTTAAAAGCCTGCGGTACATGGCCTAAAGTTAATGAAGAATTGATTATATGAAGAATAAAGCTACCAATAAGTGGGAAGACTTCTTTAAATAACCTGGTAGGAATAGGGTCTAAAAGACAAGTTGAAGGTTTGGATGAGGAAACTATTTTGTCTAACTCACAAAGGTCGATTGGAGTAAACTCATCAAGACAGACATCAATAGAAGGAGTTGTAGTAGTTACAGTATTTAAGTTAACTGTGGGAAGAATCTGATTGATTTTATCTCTGATGGATGAAATTTTATTATTGAAAAAGTTCATAAAGTCCTGACTAATAAGCTCTAAGGGGATGCTAGGATTGACAGAGTCCTGACTCTTTGTCAACCTGGCTACAGTACTGAAAAGAAACCTGGGATTATTCTTGTTCTCTTCTATTAATGCAGAGTAATAACTCGTTCTAGCTTTTCTAAGAGATTTTTTATAAATTAAAAGATGATTTCTCCAAGCTAAATAGATTTCATCTAAATTAGTAGAGCGCCATTTTCTTTCTAATTGACGAGTCTTCTGTTTTAAGCTACGAGTTTCTGTGTTGAACCAAGGAGTTAAAAATCTCTGATTAGACTTTTTCTTTTTTAAGGGGGCCACCAAGTCTAGAGCCTGATGCAGAGAAGCTGAAACACTATCCACCATGTTATCAATTACAGAAGGAGCAAGCTGTCTATAGCTTATTTCCGTTGTGTTGACACATGGCATAGAGGAAACAATCTGCATAAATTTGGAAACAGAGGCATCTACTGTGATAATATTTTTCTTTAGGAGCCAAATAGTCAGAAATAGTAAAATCAAAGGTTAACAGACAATGGTCTGACAGTACAGGGTTATGAGGAGACACTACAAGATTTTCTATTTCTATGCCATATGTCAGAACAAGGTCCAATGTATGGTGGAGGTAATGAGTAGAATTTCCTACTTTCTGAGAAAACCCAATCGAGTCTAATATTGAATTAAAAGCCACATTAAGGCAGTCACTATCTACATCCACATGTATATTAAAGTCCCCTGCTATAATTATTCTATCAGATTTCAGCACTAAATCAGCTAAGAAATCAGGAAATTCGGATAAAAATTCTGAATAGGTTGATGGGGGACGATAAACTATGGCAAATAAAATTGGGTTTAACCTGGAATTGCTAAAGTGCCCAACACTGAGGACCAGGCCCTCAAAGGAATTATAACATGTTTTTTGCTTTACATTAACTAGTAATTTGGAATGGTAAATTGATGCTACTCCTCCTCCACGACCAGAACTTCTGGGATTTTGACAGTTTAAATAACCAGAGGGAGTTGATTCATTTAAACCAACATAATCCTCTTGTCCTAACCAAGTCTCTGTAAGGGAAATTAAATCAATCTGATGATCAATTAACAGATCATGGACTAACAGAGACTTGGGAGTTAGAGACCTAATATTTAATAAACCACATTTAATTTTTAAATTATGAGGAGGAACAGAGGCCAAATCATTCAATTTAGAGGCTTTATGTTTAATTTGAGTTTTACCAATATTTTGCTTTATCACTTTGGGATGCTTATACATTATATTTTTATTTACTTTGGAGGGAGCAGACAACGATTCTCTGATGGGGAAGACAGGGGCTAAGCTGAGGGGTGGCGGATGAAGAGGAGCTGCAGAGAGGCGTGTAAGACTGCGACTCTGCTTCCTGGTCCCAACTCTGAGTAGTCATGGTTTTGGAAATTTGGATAAAAAAGATGCCAGATTGTTAGATAAATGAGAAGCACCATCCAAAGTGGGATGAATGCTGTCTCGTCTCATAAGACCAGGTTTTCCCCAAAAAGAGCTCCAATTGTCAATGTAGCCCACGTCATTTTTAGGACACCACACAGACAGCCAGCGGTTCAAGGATGACGAGCGACTAAACATGTCATCACTGGTCAGATTGGGGAGGGGCCCAGAGAATACTACAGTGGCAGACATCGTTTTTGCAAAGTCACACACCGATTCTATATTAAGTTTCGTGACTTCCGACTGCCGGAGACGGATGTCATTAATGCCGGCGTGAATAACAATTGTGGAATATTTACAGTTACTTTTAGCCAGCATTTTCAAATTTGACTCGATGTCGCCTGCTCTGGCCCCAGGAATGCATGTGACTATGGCCGATGGAGTCTCTAGGTTCACTTTTCTGACTACAGAGTCGCCAATGATCAGAGTTTTTTCCTCAGCGGGTGTGTCGCTGAGCGGGGAAAAACGATTAGAAACGTGAACAGGTTGGTGGTGAACCGGGGCTTTGCGACTAGGCTTCCTTCTCACCGTCACCCACCCAGTCTCCTCGCTGCAGAGGAGAGCCGGGGAACCGGTGACAGGGGGACCTAAGCTAGCTAGCTCCGCTGCAGCTAATGGGCGTCCGTCGAGATTAACTGGCGCAGACGGTGTTTCAATGCAGCGGAGCCAGGATTCCAAATCAGACAACCTCGCCTCAAGCGCCTCAAAAAGACAACATTTATTACATTTACCGTTATCACTAAAAGAGGCAGAGGTGTAGCTAAACATCTGACAGAGAGAGCACACCAGAGGAGGAGAGGAAAGAGAGGTAGTAGCCATAGCTAGTGGCTCGAGAGCTGGAGAGCAAACCACACAGGCAGACAGCAAAACAGGAAGTGACGATACGTTACCACAAGGAAGTGACGATCAACCTGTGAGATGTTAATTTTAATTCATTGGCACAAATTACTCACCAGCCCGCAATATGTCCTATGGAGGTTGGAGACAGTGGCCAGTAGTCAAGCCAGCTCGGGGTAGTTCTGCAGACTGGGATGCGCCTCCACTATCCCAGTAGCTGAGTCCAGGCTCTCCAGCATTTCCTCCAGAGTGTGGGAGGCACGAGCATCCAAAAAAAAGTCCTGGATAAACTGGGCTGTCCAAAGCTCATCCACACTGGGATCACTGGCTGCCAACCTTCTTCTGCCTATTGAGTCCAGGTATGCTGGCATCCTGCTTCTACTAGACTCACCCACTGGGTCCATTACTGGCTGCTTCCTTCTGTCATGTTTGCGTTTACTCCTCCTGGGCAAAGCAGGAGAGGACTCACTCGCCGGGCGAATCTGGTAAACCATACTTAATTATAAAGTGGAGAATAAAAATAAACACTGCACATGGGCAGGAATAATGAAAACTTTTTAATCCAGACAGCATGGAAAAATAACAATAACTCACACTCCATGGTGCAGAGGCTAATAAAGTGAACACAGAGGAAGCAGCAACGGACACAGAACGAAAATGCAAATATATAGACAGAGGAGCAATCAGGACAAAACAGAACAGGTGAGCACCATCAGGCAGCACAGGACAGGCAAGGCTGTACACACACAAAGGGAAAACACACCAAACATGATAAATGGGTCAGAACTGAAACACAAAGCATGGACAGGGGCTGCAGACCTGTCCAGACCACTACAGCATGGGGTGTGCTTTTGCCAGTGTGAACCCAAAAACAGTAGAGCGCCGCAGCCAAGGGACAGCAAAGTGGGATTTATCATGGAAAACAGCTGAGCTCGGTGCTTCAAGCAATCTCATCAGGTGATTGGATCCACCTCCTCCGGTGTTCTGACATTTTGGCATATCTATCAGAACAGCACTGGACAGCTGAGGGTACAGACTGCAGTCAAAGGTAAAAACATGGCAAGGAGGGCTAACCAGCTATTTGAAGAGAAGGACAGATAAGTCCAATTGTTTTAATAATGAAAAAACAACTTTTCATCTGTTGGTTTATCCATTTATCCATCCATCCATATTCTACCGCTTTTCCGGAGGTCCGGGTCACGGAGGCAGCAGTTCAAGCAGAGAAGCCCAGACTTCCCTCTCCCCAGCCACCTGCTCCAGCTCTTCAGAGAGGATACCAAGGCGTTCCCAGACCAACTGGGAGACATAAGGCCCTTTTCCACTAGCCTCATTTAGCCCTACACCGCACCACTCAGCCCGCGTTTGAGCATTTTCCATTAGCCCCAGCACCGGTTAGCAGGTACTTTTTTAGTACCTGATCCAGGGCAGGGTCTAACCGAGCTGAGTAGGGCTGAGTATGGCTGTGATATGACTTTAAGAGACTGGTTGCCGCTGATTGGTCAGGTCGTAACGTCACAAAAGCGACTTTTTCTGCTGAATTTACTCCACGACCACCATTTGTAGTTGTTTAGCCAGTGAACACAGTGCGCCCCTTTAATACGGTATATTATATTAATATACTGTATAATATACTTATATAATAATATACTCCTAATATTATATATTAGGAGGTGCGCAATTTTCTTTCTATATTAGGCGACGATCGCATCCAGCGCGAGTTGGACGGATCTACTCGAAATGCAGGTGTCCGAGCAGATGGCTTCCCAAGGGCGCATCCGTACTGCCAAACAGCGTCGGGAGAAGCTGAAAAAGCTGAAAAGCGATTACCGAGCAGTGAAGGACCACAATGCTTGAAGTGCAGCGGATCGGAAGGAGTGGAAGTGGTTCGCTGAGAGACATTGGGCTCGACACGGTCACGGTCACGGCCTTGGAAACCGTGGATGGTGAGTGTTGTTTTGATATTGCGCATCTTTTCGCCACTTTATCCTTTCTGTGCCAAGCTCGCTGTTTTTAAGAAATAGGAAGGTTGTTAGATTGTGGGTAATGGTTGTTACTGAGGCTTGCCTATTGTTTTGCAGCCAACTGCAGAGTCACGCTTGCTTTGTGTTAAGTATTAGCGCGAACAAAACGCTGAATTACGCTTATTGTATTCCGGTTAAAAACTTTAGAGTGTTGTGTACATGTTGCACTTTGGTGTTTAGTTTTAAATTGCGTGCATTTTCTTTCTAGAATCGCAGTTCATATCACAGGGGTCCACCTCAGTGGACATGATGGACACACCGGACTCTCCTGGCGCTGCGTCTGCGTGTGCGTCTGCCGGAGCTCCAGCTGGATCGACTCCACATCACCAGCTCCATCTGGATCACGTTCAAGTGCCGGTAAGGCACAATAACCACGATTTTTTTTTTTTGGTTGAAACAGGTCCAGCGGAAACCAGGGTCGAAAATCCATCCATCCATCCATCCATCTTCTACCGCTTAATCCTTTACAGGTCGCGGGGGGGTTGGAGCCTAACAAGTTATTTCCCAAATTGATTGATGCAATTTCCTGTAGCTGCATATTAATTAATTGAAAATGTCTTTTTAAATGTACAAAAAGGTTATTCTTTGGTCTTCACTTATCGGTGTTCCACAACCATTTTTAGGTGTGGTGATTGAAGTGCTGTAATTCCTGTTTTATAAAAACAACTAAAGCTCATGAACTGCCGTTGAAATCAACATGCTTCATTGAAATGCTTCGCGTCAGCTGACTGTATTAACCCATTCAGGTTTCTGCGGCCACACTACAAGCAACTAGTTTAAACATTACCCATCCATCCATCCATATTCTTAATCTTAATCCTTTTTAGTTTTGCAGGGGGGCTGCAGCTGAAGACAGCACCCTGCGTGTTGCAAAATCTGCTCTACTGAGGAGCAGCAACAAGACAGTTCAGCTTATATACAGCAATGAAGCATAATATAATAGTGACATTCCACCACAGACTTTCACCTGTGTAATTCCATAATATATGTAGTGATCCAGCTTTAACGACCATGCCTTTCTGTCTTTCCATCTATATTAGCAATGGCCAACATGCATGACGAAGAGATGCAGCTCTTGGAATGGCAACATGACCAGCGGCAAGAACACCATCAGGAGTATATGCAGCATTTGTGACAGGTGGCCGCAGATGTGCGGGCAGATGCGCGTGAAGCCCTGGAGCAGGACACTGCGTTACGAAGGGAAGAGCTCGCAGAGATGTCATCATTCAACAGAGATTTCCTGACCCTATTTGGCAGGCTTGTGGACGCATTTAGTAGTCGGCGTGTCTAACCATGTCTCCCCACGCCCAGTCTGTTTTTTTGTTTGTAAATTTTGCTTCTGGAATAAAATTGTATTGTTTGCATCAAAAGTCTGGTTTATCTGTTATGACACCGTATGAGAAAAGCCAATAATTACATACACATTCCATTCTCTGTTCACTCCACATGCTGCTGTTCATCAGGTCAGGTGTATAGCCTTCTAATGGTAATTTAATTTTTAACAACACAACGAAAGGTAATGTCTTGGTAGTTTTTTTTTTTTTTTTAATTTTAAACAAATTTGCAATGCGGAATCCATTCCTCTTGAACGGGTACATTTTTTAGGTTATAAGCAGTTGTACAGGTGTGCTTGAACTTGTAGACACTGCTAAAGGTAAGTACGTGTAAGTTGAATGTTGCATCACCAGTCAAAATTTAATAAATTAAGAAGGAATCTAGCAAAAATTTGGCACTAATAACAGTAGACAAATCGGACAAGGATACACAACTGTGTTTTTGTTGCACACAACTGTTGTTACCAACAAGTGCAAAATTTATATTCCCTTTTCCCAAAAATTAAAAATCAATTTGTAAGTAAAAGTGGGAGACCTTTACATGTGAAAATATGACATGTATCAGCACATGATTTATAGTTCAATTTGCATTTCCACCTAAGCAAAAGTGGCTTGTCGAGCTGGATTTTTGTGAAGATGGCCTGTGTGGTGTTTCTGCATGTAATTACATACCTGTCAAGTAATACGGTTTTGCCGTATTTTAATACGGGGAAAATGCAATTTTAGCAAATACGGGCGTATTGCCATTTCTGTACGCCAAAGAGAAAAATATACGGGAAAAAAAATTATTGAGAGTGTTGAGGAACACGTCGTGTGTGACCCCCACAGCGTACGGGCGGGCAGAGCGCTCAGCGTGAGCAATTATCACAACAGTGAGAAGTGTGGACTCATCATTAGGCTGATGGCTTCGCACCTTCTTAACAGATAAGCGTTATGAACAAGAAGACAGGTAGATGGACCATGCACAACATTTTATTTGCAAAAAACATTTTTGAAATATGTATGCACATAAATGTGGGCGAAATAGACAAGTACTACATCACAGCACATCATCTCGTATATCGGCACCCTGCTCCTCTGCTCTCTGTGCCGCTGCCACCACTGGTTCATCAACTGCATCATCCAATGTAGTGTCAAACGTCTCTCCATGACTCTCACACAGATTGTGCAGAGCACAACAAGTCAGCACCATAGATTTAACCAGTTTCATGTCACAGTCATTCCTCTCTCCTTCCTCCTTCCTTCTCTCCTCGTCATCAGCCATTTTCTTTGTTGTAGAGGATTCGGTCGCGTGTTTGACGTCACGATAGTGTGGCACCGCCTGCTGTTCAGGAACTCCCACCCACCGCAGCTGTGCCAGCAGTAGTTGAAAAGCAACCGAGGCCGAACCGAACCGAAGTGAGTAGAGTCGGGTTTTCAATCGGGGCTGGGCGGTGCTAGTGGAAAAGCGCCTATAGTCTCTCCACCGAGTCCTGGGTCTGCCCCGGGGTCTCCTCCCAGTGGGATGTGCCCGAAACATCTCAAGTGGGAGGCGTCCAGGAGGCATCCTAATCAGATGCCCATACCACCTCAACTGACTCCTTTCAATGTGGAGGAGCAGCGGTTCTACTCTAAGCCTCTCCCGGATGACTGAGCTCCTCACCCTATCTCTGAGGGTGAGTCCAGCAATCCTACAGATAAAGCTCATTTCAGCCGCTTGTATCCGTGATCTCGTTCTTTCAGTCATTACCCAAAGCTCGTGACCATAGGTGAGAGTAGGAACGTAGATTGACTGGTAAAATCGACAGCTTTGCCTTAGAACTAAGCTCCCTCTTCACCACAACAGACTGGTACAATGGCCGTATCACTGCAGATGCTGCTCCAATCCGTCTGTCAATCTCTTGCTCCATTTTCCCCTCACTCGTGAACAAGACCCCAAGATACTTAAACTCCTCCACTTGGGGCAGGAGCCTGTCCACAACCCAAAGAGAGCAATCCACCTTTTTCCTGCTGAGGACCATGGACTCGGACTTGGAGGTGCTGATTCTCATCCCAGCTGCTTCACACTCAGCGGCAAACTGTCCCAGCAAGACCTGTAGGTCATTGCTGGATGAAGCCAACAGGACAACATCATCTGAAAACAACAGAGATGAGATCCTATGGTCACCAAGCATGACACCCTCCATTCCCTGGCTGTGCCAAGAAATCCTGTCCATAAAAATTATGAACAGGATCGATAACAAAGGGCAGCCCTGGCGGATTCCAACTCTCACTGAGAATGAGTCCGACCGAGTGTTGGCAATATGAACCAAACTCTCACAACGGCCGTACAGAGACCGAATAGCTCGTAACAACAAGCCCGATACCCCATACTCCCGAAGCACCCCCCACAAAAAACCATGAGGGACGCGGTCAAATGCCTTCTCCAAGTCCACAAAACACATGTAAACTGGTTGGGCAAACTCCCACGAACCCTCGAGAATTCTTGAGAGGGTAAAGAGCTGGTCCGATGTGCCACGGCCAGGACGAAAACCACATTGCTCCTCCTGAATCCGAGGTTCGACCAACGGCCGGACTCTCCTCTCCAGTACCTTGGCATAGACCTTCCCAGGGAGGCTGAGGAGTGTGATCCCTCTAAAGTTGGAGCACACCCTCCGGTCCCCTTTTTTGAAGAGAGGAACCACCACCCCGGTTTGCCATGCCAAAGGCACTGCCTCCAACCTCCATGCAATGTTGCAGAAGCGTGTCAACCATGACAGCCCAACAACATCCAGGGCCTTAAGGTACTCAGGGAGAATCTCATCCACCCCTGGGGTCCGGCCACCAAGGAGATTTTTAACCACATTGGCGACTTCAGCCCCTGTGATAGGCGAGTCATCCCCCTCGTCCCCAAACCCTGCTTCCTCTGTGGAAGGCGTATCAGTGGGATTGAGGAGATCCTCGAAGTATTCTTTCCACCGCCTGACGATATCCCCAGTCAAAGTCAACAGTGCCCCATCCACACTATACACAGCGTGAACAGGGAGCTGCTTTCCTCTCCTGAGCCACCGGACAGTTTGCCAGAATCTCTTTGAGGCCGACCGAAAGTCTTGTTCCATGGCCTCACTGAACTCCTCCCATACCCGGGTTTTTGCTTCAGCAACCACCCGAGCTGCACTCCACTTGGCCTGCCGGTACACCTCAGGTGTTTCGGGAGTCCCACAAGCCAACCAAGCTTGATAGCACTCCTTCTTCAGCTTAATGGCCCCCTCACCACTGGTGTCCACCACTTGTTTCGGGGGTTGCCACCACGAGATGCACCGACCACCTTGCGGCTGCAGCTCTGGGCTGCCGCTTCAACAACAGAGGTGGAGAACATGGCCCATTCAGACTCCATGTCTCCAGACTCCCTCGGAATGTGGTTGAAGTTCTTCCGGAGGTGGGAGTTGAAGACCTCCCGGACAGGGGCCTCAGCCAGATGTTCCCAGCACACCCTCACTATACATTTGGTTCTACCAGGTCTGAATGGCTTCCTCCCCTGCCATCGGATCCAACTCACCACCAGGTGGTGATCAGTTGACAGCTCTGCACCTCTCTTTACCCGGGTGTCCAAGCCATACGGTCGCAGGTCTGATGACACGATAACAAAATCGATCATTGACCTGCAACCTAGGGTGTCCTGGTGCCAGGTGCACATATGGACACCCTTATGCTTGAACATGGTGTTTGTTATGGACAAATCGTGGTTAGCACAGAAGTCCAATAACTGAACACCACTCGGGTTCAGATCGGGCAGGCCGTTCCTCCCAATCACCCCCCTCCAGGTTTCACTGACGTTGCCCACGTGCGCATTGAAGTCCCCCAGTAGGACAATGGAGTCTCCAAGAGGAGCACCCTCCAGCACCCCAGTCACAGACTCCAAAAAGGGTGGGTAATCTGAAACATCATTTGGTGCATAGGCACAAATGATGGTCAGGACCCGTTTCCCAACCTGAAAGCGCAGGGAAAGAACCCTTTCGTTCAACGGGGAAAACTCCAATATAGAAGCAGCAAGGTCGGGGGATACAAGAATACCCACCCCTGCTCGTCGCCTCTCGCCCGGGGCAACTCCAGAAAAGGCCAAGCTCCAGCCCCTCTCCAGGAGACTGGTTCCGGAACTGGAGCTGTGTGTTGAGGTGAGGCTGACTATATCTAGCCGGTATCTCTCAACCTCGTACACCAGCTCAGGCTCCTTCCCCACCAGAGAGGTGACATTCCACATACCAAAAGCCAGTTTAGAAAGCTTGGGATCAGTCCACCAAGGTCTCCGCCTTTGACCGCCACCTAATCCACATAGCACCGGACCCCCATGATCCCTCCTGCAGGTGGTGAGCCCACTGGAGAAGGGGCCCATCTAACTCCTTCGGGGTGAGCCCGGCCTGGTTCCATGGGTGGAAACCCGGCCACCAGACGCTAGCCTTCAAGCCCCTCCCCCAGGCCTGGCTCCAGGGTGGGGCCCCGGTAACCCCATACTGGGCGGGGTACACTGAATCCTTGATATAGAATTTATCATGAGAGTCTGTTGGATCGTTCTAGTCTGGCCCTTCACCCAGGACCAGTTTGTCTTGGGTGACCCTATCAGAGGCAAATTGCCCCGGACAACATAGCTCCTGGGATCACTGGGGCACCCAAACCCCCCCACCATGATAAGGTGACGATCCATGAGGGGGCTGTTGGTTTATATATGTTAGTATTTCCACTTCAGCTTCTAAGACATGGCCACTTGAAATATAAGTGTCTCAGACATAATAAAGCCAAAAATTGAACATCAGCTCAATGTTATTTTTTGGCAATTTTTGAGTACTTCTTGCCGCATAAACAGATAAGTCCACAACACATACTTTTGCAAAAACAGACATGTCCCGAAAACCATGCTAGTTTGTCTGGTGAAAGCATCACTGGTTCATCTGCTTCATCAAAATTATCCATATTTGACATAAAATGCAGCAAAATTGTGAAAAAAAAAAACCTGGCAGGGAAATCACACAAAGCTAACAGACCCAAGTAGGGGTCTCTGCGGAATGCTGCTGCAGCAGATAGACACATGATTGGCTGGTCTCAGCATCTAGACACGTGATTGGCTGATCTTCGCTGCACCATTGAGTCACGTCACCGAAATACCAAGCGCTGATTTGCGCTTATTTTCCGAGTGTAGAGTTATCTGGTTTTGTAAAAGCCAGGTTGGTGGATGTGCAGCAGAAAGTCTAAGCTCTCTCTCCGCGGATGCGGCGGGCCAGCTGGATGTCTTTGGGCATGATGGTGACCCGCTTGGCGTGGATGGCGCACAGGTTGGTGTCCTCGAAGAGACCCACCAGGTAGGCCTCGCTGGCCTCCTGCAGAGCCATGACGGCGGAGCTCTGGAAGCGCAGGTCCGTCTTGAAGTCCTGAGCGATCTCCCTCACCAGGCGCTGGAAGGGCAGCTTACGGATGAGCAGCTCCGTGGATTTCTGGTAGCAACGGATCTCTCTCAGAGCCACGGTACCGGGCCTGTAACGGTGAGGCTTCTTCACTCCGCCGGTAGCCGGAGCGCTTTTCCGAGCAGCCTTGGTTGCCAGCTGCTTCCTGGGGGCTTTTCCTCCAGTAGATTTACGGGCGGTCTGCTTGGTTCTCGCCATCGCTCTTTATTCTTCTGTCTGTGAACAGCAGAAAAGTAAGGTGGCTAAACTGTCATCTCTGCTGGAGTCCGAGTTCCACCCTATGCAGGACATACTGAATGCACTGAGGAGCTCATTTAGCAGCAGACTACATCATCCCAGGTGCACAACCGAGAGGTTTCGTAGGTCCTTCCTACCAACGGCTGTCAGACTGTACAACCTAAGCAGGGCTGCTCGCAGAGATAGCAAAAAGACGTAACAAACTAATAGTTTTTTGAATGCAAAAGATGCAATAGACTTACACAATGGTCCCCTCCGGCATACAACTAGGAACATACCGGTCGCTATGGAGGGTGAGAATATGTATGGGCACATAATCATACCATGTAGGATAACTAAGTAGACGGTTATGCTGTTTCATTCCATCTAGCAACAATGCTCTGCACTGTGTGTGTTTATATATTTACATATTTATTCCATCTAGCTACAATGCTCAGCACTGGGTGTGTTTATATATTTATATATCTACATATTATTCCATCTAGCTACATTGCTCCGCACTGTGTGTGTTTATATACTTGCATATTTATTCCACCTAGCTGCAATGCTCCGTACTGTGGGTGTTTATATATTTACATATTTATTCCATCTAGCTACAATGCTCTGCACTGTGTGTTCATATATTCATATATTTATTCCATCCAGCTACAATGCTCTGCACTGTGTGTCTGTGTGTGTGTGTATATATATATATTTTATAGTAATACGTACATATGTATATTAGCTGCTCTTGCTTGCTTGTTTTTTTCTTGCCTTCTGATTGTTGCTCTGAGTGTTGCTATCCCTGTGCTGTTGCAATCCTGGAATTTCCCCGTTGTGGGACTAATAAAGGCTTATCTTATCTTATCTTATCTTAAAAACAGGGTCCCTGTCAGCACAGGGCCACTCGGTGGCAGAGTGGTTAGCACTGCAGTAGCACAGCAACTGCCCCTTGGCCGGGGGATCGAGGGTTCAATCCCAGCCCCCGACCAACAGTGATCTGTGTGGAGTTTGCATGTTCTCCCCGTGTCTGCGTGGGTTTACTCCGGGATGTCTCCGGTTTCCTCCCACATGCCAAAAACATGCAGGTTAGGTTAATTGGCATCAACTGGGGATTCTAAATTGTCCTTAGGTATGACTGTGAGAGTGAATGACTGTCTGTCTCTGTGTTGGTCCTGCGATGGACTGGCGATCTGTCCAGGGTCTACCCTGCCTCTCGCCCAAAGATGCTGGGATAGGCTCTAGTCCCCCCACGACCCAAAAAGGATGAAGCGGAAGAAGATGATGAAGATGATGATGATGGGTCCCTGTCATGAATGCCCCTTCAGTGCAGGAAGACAGAACCCAGGAGCTGAATCGCGTTAGTGACATTTATTAACCTCTTGCACTCCGGTGTACCGCGGACGGGCACGTCTCTGCATCCTAGAGCACATGAGGGTGCTGCGTCCAAGAGTGCACTGAAAAAAAAAGCTGCATTTCCGTTCTTCCACTACAGACACAGCCGCGAACAGATTAGATGTGACTGACCTCTCATTCGACTAATAAGAGCCTTGAATTGGGTTTCTGAAACCTTGAAGAGCCAATGACTGAAAACCTAGCAAGAAGGACCCGCCTACCAATGCTGCGAATGCAGCGAGCCAATTGAAGCACAGAAGTTCGAAAGCTGTTTTGTGTAAGGCTGGGTGAAGAGAGACTGACTGCTGCAGCAGATGAAAAAAAGACCCACAGGAAGAACCGCCACAGACCCAGCAGCACGGAGACCACCCACAAGTGTGACCTGTGTGACAGGGACTGCTATTCGCGCATCGGCCTGTTCAGCCACAGGCGGTGCTTTTTTTTTTTTTTATTCCAGCAGAATAGACGTTTAGGATTCTCTTCCACGGTCATCATAGACCGATGGAGGCCGACGACGAAGGCTGGGTGACACACACGCGTTCGCCAGTCTTTTTTAATTACTACTGTTATTTGTTTTGAAAAATCCTTCGCCAAAACCGCAATCATGGAAGCGCAAAACCGCAATAATGGAATCGTGTTTTGACCAGGTCGCGAGACCAGAACCACGAGTCCGTAACAAGCGGACCAGCTTCATGTTCGTCTGACAATGAGGAAGAGAAGTTCGCCAGCTACGCTGCTGCTGTGAACAGGTAAGTGTTATAAGCTAAATTATTCTTTATCCCTGAAAATTGTAATCAAAAATGACTTTTGACCGATCGGTAAATTACAACTGTGCGGCGCACAAAGTTCGAAGTCCGTGCGCCGCGGTACACGGTTCGTGCGCCGTGTCCGGACCATGAATGCCGCCCCCCCCGCTACTCTTCTGTAGCGAGGGGGGGGGGTGGCGGTGACCGCGGTGACTGTGCGCCGCGGTCGCCACATCGCCACATGACTATTCCATCATGTAGCGATGGCCGATGTCCGTCCTCTGTAGCGGGGGGGTGGGTGGTGGTGGGAGTTGTTATCTTCTACATTACAAATATTTTAGAATAATTTTTAGTGCACTGTAGGTTATTTTTCTTGTAAAAAAAAAGCTACACATTTTTTACGTGGCATGCTTCTTTGTGTGTGGGGGCTTGTTTGTTCATTCATTCATTCATTCATGAATAAACAACCCCCCCCCCCCACACACACACACAGCCCTGAGTGTCACCTTTCATTAGAGCCCAAGATGAAGCTTCTATATTGAATCATTCAAAAGTTACAGACGTTTTTCCAAACTGTGCCATTTGGCACAATTTGGCACAGTTCAAAAACGCTTGGGAACTACCTGAGAACAAAGCTGTGTAATATATTCATTTTTGTGGTATTGTTACAAAATTTTGACCTCAGCTGGATAACACTTGGTTCTACATTTCTGTTGCATTTTCCAGCCCAGATCTGAAGCTGTGTGTTATTTGCAAGCATTTGTATCCAAAAAAACACCCAGGCGAAATTTATTTTCTTCAAGTTCAGTATGTTTAGATGACTGTTACTCAGTGGTAGGAGCACTTAGAGAGATTATGACTGTTTTGTCAAAAAATTCAAAGTATTTTCTTTTAAATGAGACCAACCCCATGAAGATGCTGCAAAGGGTTGAAGAACAGCTTTTGATTTACTTTGGGCACGTTATTTTTTGGCGTTTTTAGGGAAATTGACCAGAGTGCAAGGGGTTAACAAAAAGAATTTTACAGTCCAAAAACAGTGCTGACAACACAAAAATGTAACAAATAATAACTTACAGGAACAAGCCTCAGAGGTAAGACTGCTCTGGAGAAGTAGCAAAAAACTTCAGAGGCTGGGAGAACAGGAGTGATGAGTAGATGATCCAATGTAACCGCAACAACACAGGGAAAAGGCAGTGATTAAATACCATACAGTCTAATGAGATGCAGGTGTGAGTCAATGAGCGAGCCGGTGATCTAATTAGACCCACTTCCCACAGCTGAGATGGCAGGGAAGTAACCTGTGGCCAGTAGTGGGAGTGTCTGGGAAGAGGAGGCACAAAAGAAAACAACCCAAAATACATATACAGAAATACCATAAACAAATCAAACTAACAGACAAACAATACTTAGAAATAAAGTGAGAGTCAGCTCAGTAAAAATATGAGCTCAGACACATGATAATCCCAGCATTTATCAGCTTTTGAAAAAAAACATGAACTTCGTAGTGTATATAACAGCGGATATAGCAGATTTTTAGAAAAAAACAATTTGAACTTCTATAAGTAGGTAATGTGAACAATTGTTTGATGTACAGAGGGAAATTTTCTTGGAAGTGGCGTTTAACGGATTTTGCAAACAAACTCTTCATTTGGACCGCCATAATATTGTGTAGCTTGAAAGTGTTAGCTCAGACATGTCTCCAATAGGTCCCATTATACGAACTAGTATAACAGTGCCCATAACACTGGGTATGAATGTGTATAAATGTATAAAAAAATGTTCGGTGGTGGCCGGAAAGGCCGTTGGCGCAGATTGGCTGCCACGTTTCCGTCAGCCTGCCCCAGGGCAGCTGTGGCTGCAGAAGTAGCTTGCCATTACCATTGTCTGTCTGGAGTGAATGAATAATGTACCTATTTGTAAAGCGTCTTTGAGTATATATGATAAAGCGCTATATAAAATTGATGCATTATTATTATTATTATTATTAGTAGTAGTAGTAGTAGTAGTAGTAGTAGTAGTATGTGTGTGTGTGTGTGTGTGTGTGTGTGTGTGCGCAGCAGGCAGCACCTGAACTGATCCGAACAGAGAGCAGGTGGATCAAGTCAGCTCTTAATTAGTAAAAGTGTCACCTAGTCTACACAGAGACCATCACACAGTCGAAACATATCAAGGTACATCTCTTTACTTTGTCTGAATATAAGAACAAGACAAGTTTATCTGTATTTAACGGGTTCTTCCTGTGAACCAACGCTGCAAATACACCATTATATGATAGCTATAAGTTAGAAACCCATTCAGTAAGTTGGAAACCCATTCAGTAAATTACACATAGGTTCAAAGAGCGTTATTCATACGTTAGAAATAAAGTTTGGGTATGCTAGACATTTATCACAACGTATTTCGACTTATGAGTAACTTATAGTACCTTATGAGTCACTTACAAGTAACGTGTGTGAACAAATGCATAACTTACCTACAACTTAATATGCTCCACATATGTGGGACGTTTCCACCATACGCTGGATATGTCAGAAAATTTTCATCATGCTGAAAATTTTTAGAGGAGCATGGTGTACAGCAACGTACAGTGTACCAGCATGCTTCAGCGTGCTTTAGTGTTCTTCAGAATGCTCTTAACTTATACAAGAATTACCCATAATTTATTTGACATATGCCAGCATATTTTCCAAATTTTTCATACGTCCTGGATACGCTGCCTAAATCGTCAAGGTGTGACAGGGCCTTCACTGAGGAAACATGAGCTCAGAGATAATTGCTTAAACTGCTGGAATCAGGCTTAAAGCAATGCCAACCTGTCAGTCAAAAACTTAAAAAGCACTTAAAACCCCTTGCTATGTCTAACATTTATCAGAAAAACGTCTACGTAAAATGTTAACATTTGCAAGAGGTGTCTACCATGTTTAAACACAGCACTTCTGGAAGCCCCCCTCATGGATCGTCATCTTATCCCCTCATGGATCGTCACCTTATCGTGGTGGGGGGTTTGCGTGCCCTAGTGATCCCAGCAGCTATGTTGTCCTGGGCAATTTGCCTCTGGTGGGGTCACCCAAGATAAACTGGTCTTGGGTGAAGGGCCAGACAAAGAACAACCCAACAGACTCTCATGATGAATGCTCGAACAAAGATTCAGTGTACCCCGCCTGGTATGGGGTTATCGGGGCCCTACCCTGGAGCTAGGCTTGGGGGAGGGGCTCGATGGCTAGAGCCTGGTGGCCGCATTTCTGTCCATGGGACGGTCGTCTCTCAGTTCAGTGAACGTGCAGTTGCAAAGCAAGCAAACTCCGCCTGCTCCATTCACCCACCCCTTAGTTCAGTGAATGTAGTAGTATACTAAGAATGAACCCCACCTGCTCCATTCAGTCACATTTTTCAGTTCAGTGAATGTACTGGTGCACAGCAAACAAACCCCACCTATATGGTTCAGTCCCGTTTTTCAGTTCAGTGAGTGGTAGGCAGGTGGGTTAGTGAGTCACTGAGTGACTCACTAAGTGAGTCACTGAGTGAGTGAATACTTCAAACAAATCTTTTTAGTGTATGTGCTGAACTGAATCAGTATGTTTTTGTGAACTCTGAATCTCTTTGCTACTTTAGGGCCCTGCCCATTCTGTATGACTGATGACTGGGCAGAGTTGTACCATACCATACCATACCACTTTCTAGTATTCATCCATCCATCATTCTTCTACCGCTTATTCCTTTACAGGTCGAGGGGGAGTTGGAGTCTATCTCAGCATCTTTTAAGCAAGAGGCACGGTACACCTCAGACAGATCGGCAGTCCATCGCAGGGCCAAAACAGTGAGACAGACAACCGTTCACTCTCACATTCATACCTAAGGACAATTTTAGAATCCCCAGTTGATGTCAATTAACTTAACGGACATGGTTTGGGCCTGTGGGAGGAAACCAGAGCACCCAGAGAAAACCCACGCAGACACGAGGAGAACATGCAAACTCCACACAGAAGGGTCACATGGTCAAGGGTGGAATTGATCCCATGACCTTCTTGCTCTGCTGCCACAGTGCCCCACACTGTCCTACCGAGCTGCCCGCTTTCTAGTAATTAAAGCTTACTGGCAAAAGCAGCATCATCTTTAAGGAACTAGCTTTCATTTTCTCAAATATTGCGGACAACAGCATCAGCTATGACCGATTCATTTTGCTGTTGGTAGTGAGTCAATACCAGTGATGTCATGGAATAAACTTTTTTTCAGCCTACATTAGCATTCCACTAAAAGCATGATTGTGCTTATTAAAAAAACAAGCATTGCTGTTGACTGTTAACTTTTTAGTCTCTTCAATACCTGATATCCTTTAAAAATTTGAACTCTAATGCAGAATAACCTTTAGCCTTTCTTTCTTTGGGCTCTGGAAGTGCTGGTGCCTTTGGAAGCAATGCTTCTGCTCCTGATTGATTCTCTAATAAGGAATGAACTGCAGCGCCTGGTACTTTGGGTAATTGTCATATTTGTCACCCTCGGAAGCAAGCTTAGGCCATGACTGTGAGCAACGTCTGTGATCTAATTGGACAGAGTTATCAGGCTGCAAACAGCAGCAGCCAAGCAGTGAGCGGCAGTGATCCATATCCTGCTTGCAACAAGAATGAAAAGTCGTTAAGAGAGACAGAGAGACATTAGGAGCATCACACACATGCATCAATTCACACACATCCTTATAAACACATCCACACACACTTTCAGTGTATCAGATTGATTTTATTGCTAATATGACTTCTTAGATTTATTGCAAAGACGGGCTAAGAAATGTGCTCATGAGCTTTCTTTGTTACCTAGAAGTAACATGTCATTTTAATAAGGTCTATCCATCCATCCATCCATCCATCTTCTACCGCTTTTCCGGAGGTCCGGGTCGCGGAGGCAGCAGTTCAAGCAGAGAAGCCCAGACTTCCCTCTCCCCAGCCACCTGCTCCAGCTCTTCAGAGGGGATACCAAGGCGTTCCCAGACTAGCTGGGAGACATAGTCTCTCCACCGAGTCCTGGGTCTGCCCCGGGGTCTCCTCCCAGTGGGACGTGCCTGAAACACCTCAAGTGGGAGGCGTCCAGGAGGCATCCTAATCAGATACCCATACCACCTCAACTGACTCCTTTCAATGTGGAGGAGCAGCGGTTCTACTCTGAGCCTCTCCCGGATGACTGAGCTCCTCACCCTATCTCTGAGGGTGAGTCCAGCAATCCTACGGAGAAAGCTCATTTCAGCCGCTTGTATCCGCGATCTCGTTCTTTCGGTCATTACCCAAAGCTCGTGACCATAGGTGAGAGTAGGAACGTAGATTGACTGGTAAATCGACAGCTTTGCCTTAGAACTAAGCTCCCTCTTCACCACAACAGACCGGTACAACGTCCGCATCACTGCAGATGCTGCTCCGATCCGTCTGTCGATCTCTCGCTCCATTTTCCCCTCACTCGTGAACAAGACCCCAAGATACTTAAACTCCTCCACTTGGGGCAGGAGCCTGTCCCCAACCCGGAGAGGACAATCCACCTTTTTCCGGCTGAGGACCATGGACTCGGACTTGGAGGTGCTGATTCTCATCCCAGCCGCTTCACACTCAGCGGCAAACCGTCCCAGCAAGAGCTGTAGGTCATTGCTGGATGAAGCCAACAGGACAACATCATCTGCAAACAACAGAGATGAGATCCTGTGGTCACCAAGCATGACACCCTCCATTCCCTGGCTGCGCCTAGAAATCCTGTCCATAAAAATTATGAACAGGACCGGTGACAAAGGGCAGCCCTGGCGGAGTCCAACTCTCACTGGGAATGACTCCGACCGAGTGTTGGCAACGCGAACTAAACTCTCACAACGGTCGTACAGAGACCGAATAGCTCGTAACAACAAGCCCGATACCCCATACTCCCGAAGCACCCCCCACAAAAATCCACGAGGGACGCGGTCAAATGCCTTCTCCAAGTCCACAAAACACATGTAAACTGGTTGGGCAAACTCCCACGAACCCTCAAGAATTCTCGAGAGGGTAAAGAGCTGGTCCGATGTGCCACGGCCAGGACGAAAACCACATTGCTCCTCCTGAATCCGAGGTTCGACCAACGGCCGGACTCTCCTCTCCAGTACCTTGGCATAGACCTTCCCAGGGAGGCTGAGGAGTGTGATCCCTCTAAAGTTGGAGCACACCCTCCGGTCCCCTTTTTTGAAGAGAGGAACCACCACCCCGGTTTGCCATGCCAAAGGCACTGCCCCCGACCTCCACGCAATGTTGCAGAGGCGTGTCAACCATGACAACCCAACAACATCCAGGGCCTTGAGGTACTCGGGGCGAAACTAGCGAAACTAGAGCGAAACTCTATCGAAACTTAAATTCTTCTTTATCAGCAATATGACTTCAATACACACAAATATTTTATAAAACAATTTTAAATGCAGACCTTTTGTTTTATTTTTCCAGTAAGACATTTTTGGTTTTGTCTAATGTAATAATTTTTCATTCTGACAGGCAGAAATAAATTATTGATAGTTTTGAAGCTCTAACAACGTCATCAAAGAGTTATCATTTTTATGTTCTGAAAAATATTTACAGCTTTTCAAAACTGATGCTACCTGTACAGAGTGTTTCTATAGTACAATTCAACGTAAGTAAGTTATCCGAAATGGGTGATGGCTGAAGCCACAGCTTATATTGCCCACCCATGTTCCATCCAAGAACTCAAAAGAAAAAAAAACAAAAACAAGACAAGAGCGATTACAATTCAAAAACGAAGCTAAGACAAAATGTGACAGAAAAAAACTAAGCTACAACACAACACAGTCTGGATATGGCAATCCTTATGTGATTTTACATGTCATCTTGTATATATGTTTGGAGTATTTCTTCCTTTACTTTTTGTTTAAATTGTCCAAGCGTTGTACATGATTTTAATTCAGGTCCAAAATCGTTCCATAATCTGACTCCTTGCACTGAAACACAGTGTTGCTTGGTGGTAGTTCTCACTGAAGGTTTTTGAAATATACATGTTCCTCTAAAATGATATTGTTTCTCCCTTATTTGGAACAACTTTTGGATATTTGCAGGCAGTGATAGATTCTTCACTTTAAACATTATTATTGCAGTTTTAAAGTCAACCAGATCTTTCAACTTGAGAGCTTTTAATTTAAGAAAAAATGGGTTTGTTGGTTCCCTGTAAGCTGCTTTGTTTATTATTCTAATAGCTCTCTTCTGAAGCATAAAGAGTGGATATATGTTTGTTTTATATGTATTTCCCCATACTTCATTACAATATGTCATGTATGGGAGTATTAATGAATGATACAAGGTATATAGTGTGGGTTGATTCAGCAAATATTTCACTCTGCGTAATATTGCAATTGATTTGGATATTTTACCTTTAATATAATTAATATGTGACTTCCAACACAGTTTATTATCAATTATTACTCCAAGAAATTTAGTTTCAGATACCCTTTCAATCTCTACACCATTTACACTGAGTTTAGATACTGAGTTGTTGTGATGGTTGTTAAAGACTATAAATTTTGTCTTACTTAAACTGAGCGTTAATTTGTTTGAATCAAACCACAGTTTAAGCTTTCCTAATTCCTTTCCGAGTGTATCCAGAAGTTGTTCCAAATTGCTTCCACTGCATAATAGATTAGTGTCATCGGCAAACAATATTAAGTCCATTTTTTCTGAAACTTTACATATATCATTTATATACATATTGAATAATAATGGCCCCAAAACTGAACCCTGTGGGACTGAATACTCTTTATTTTCAATGGCAGTTGATATTTTTTCTATAAATTCCATTAGAGTAAATGCAGTTGTCCTCTTGTGTCTGAACCCATATTGCTGCTCTCACAATAAATTATTCTTCAGTATGAAGTTGTCAATTCTCTCATAGAATATTTTTTCAAGTATTTTGGAAAATTGCGGCAATAGTGAAATTGGTCTATAGTTTGAGAATTCCCCTCTGTCACCTGTCTTGTATATCGAAATTACTTTAGCTATAGCACAGATATACGTCAGTGGTTTCACTAAGCATTCAATAATAGTTTTGACTAAGAGCATGTCAATACCATCACAGTCCGTAGATGTTTTACTTTTAAACGATTTAACAAATTCAATGACCTCTCTCTCGTCTGTGTTCTTTATGAAAATAGAGTCTTTTATAGCAGTGTTATTGCTTATTGTATCATCTGTAGGCGCCGTAATGGGTATTTCTCGAGCCAAATTAGGACCAATGTTAACAAAAAAGTTATTAAATTCATCTGCAAGTGAAGCTGCATTCACACTCTGAGTCGTTTTATTATTTTTTGAAAAATCGGTTGGGTAGCTTGTATTTCTGCTTTTATTTCCAAGAATACTGTTAAGTATTGTCCATGTATTTTTAATATTGTCTCTGTTTTTCTCCAGTTCTTTACTGTAATAGTCTCTCTTACTACATCTTATTATATATGTTAACTTATTTTTGTATGTTTTATACCGCTGCTCTGCTTCTTTTGTCCTTTTCTTTAGGAAAGCTTTATATAATAAATTTTTCTTTTTACACGCCTTTTGTAATCCTTTGGTTAACCATGGCTTATCGGCAAATTTATGTTGAAGCTTTTTTTTTACTAATGGACAGTTTTTTTCATAAAGAGTGGTTACAATGTTTATAAATGCATCATAGGCTTCATTTACATCTGATACATAGACTTCTGTCCAGTCTTGCTTCAGCAAGTCCTCTTTAAAAGAACTGATTGCATTTGGTGATTTGTATCTGAACGATTTTAAAAAATTTTCTGTATTGGCCCCCGTGTGGCCATGGATAAGTGCAAAGGTTGGCAAATGGTCACTTATATCATTTATCAATAATCCACTTTCTATTTTTTTATCAATAATATTAACAAACAGGTTGTCAATAAGTGTAGCAGTGTGAACTGTGATTCTACTGGGATGTGTTATTGTGGGATATAGACTCTGTCACGCCGCGCCATTCATCAGCGGCGCCACCTGCTCACGCACCTGACAATCATCAGCGGCAAGGGATAAAGGCCGTCTCGCCCGGAGGCTCGGCCTGAAGCCGTCAGACTTCGTCCCTCACCGTTGTGAGCATACTTCCATTCAGCGTCACCATTTTGGTAAGAAGATCGCTTACCTCTTTTCTTCAGTCTTCTCCCCTGTGCACAGGTGGATTCCCCAGCGGCGGACATCTCCTCTCCATCGCCCAATCCTCGCTGCTGTACGGAGCTCTCCAGGTGGCTGTCTTCCGGGCTTCGCCCCCTTGTTGTGCCAGCTGTCCTGACCCACCAAGTAAGTCCTTCTCTCGCCATAAATCCCTCCTGTGTTGGTGTATGCCCGTCACCCTCTCCCTGTGCTCTCTCCATAGGGTTGCTCGGCTGTACGGTCACCTGCCTCTGTGCCTGGAGC
The DNA here is from genome assembly GCA_020510985.1 of Pholidichthys leucotaenia. Classification (NCBI taxonomy): domain Eukaryota; kingdom Metazoa; phylum Chordata; class Actinopteri; order Cichliformes; family Pholidichthyidae; genus Pholidichthys; species Pholidichthys leucotaenia. The sequence goes on from CM035846.1 coordinate 101,395,524, forward strand.
AGACACCATCACCAACACATTTACTTCCCGCAGACACGCACTCATTCACCCCTGCTGTTAATAAACTCTTTGAACTACTCTAAGCCTGTGTGTGTGCGTCTCCTGAGCCGTGCAATATGTCAGTACGGCTTCAGCAGAGCGGCTCGGCGGACGGCGGGCTCGCACACCGGCTTACCACTCTCGAGGCTAGAGTGGATCAAATTGCTTATCAACAGCAGGTCATCCTGAATCAATTGGTAATTATCACTGGCCGATTGGACCGCCTGGACCCCCAGCAGCCGTTCCCCCCGGCTCCTCAGGGAGGCGCAGCTCCTGCTGTTCCAGTGGCCGTCCAGCCAGCTCCAGTGGCACCGGCCCGACTCACACCAATTCCGACCCCCGCTCGCTTTAGCGGAAAGCTCGGCGGAGCGCGGGGGTTTGTGATGCAGTGCGAGTCCGTGTTTGACCGTGTGCCCGGAGACTTTCCCTCAGATCACAGCCGAATCGGCTACATAGGGAACCTCCTGGAGGGGCGCGCTTTAACTTGGGCCTACGCTATTATGGCGAGACCCAGTTATGCCACCCTCACCTATGCCGAGTTCGTGAGGCGCTTCCTGGAGGTGTTTGATCATTCTCGTTCCGAGGCGGTCCAGGTCGATCGGCTTCTCGCTCTCCAGCAGGGAAACCGGTCGGCCGCGGATTATGCCATCGAATACTGGGTAGCGGCGGAGGAATTGGGCTGGGAGGAGCGCTCCCTCTGCGGCCTGTTTCTCCGCAGCCTCAATAGTGATCTGAGGGATGAACTGGCTGGACGGGATATCCCCGGAACGTTAGCGGAGCTAACCTCATTGGCAATCAGCTTGGACAACAGGCTGCGCGAGCGCTCCTCAGGACGGAAGCCGTCTGCTTCTCGCCCTCGGGGAGTCCCGCTACGCCTGCCCCAAGCTCGCCCCCTGGCGACGCCGCCACCATCGTGCCCCGAGGAGTCGGAGCCGATGGTGACGGGCTGGGCAAAGCTCTCCTCGGCAGAGAGACAGCGCCGCCGTGAGTTGGGTCTCTGCATGTTTTGCGGAGACAGTCAACACACGGTAGAGCTTTGCCCACAAAAGCCAAACGGCGGGGTCCACGAGTCACCGTAGGGGGCCTCGCGGACGTCAATCGGCAAAGTCCCCTCACTCAATTAAAGCTGCCCATCCGTTTTTGCCACAATCCCACTGGGCACCTCACCCACGCACTGGTGGATTCGGTCGCAGAGGGCAGCTTCATTTCACAAGGCCTGGCAACCCGATTGGGCATCTGCTGTCAGGCATTAAAACACCCCATCTCCCTGGTCCATCTCTCCCGTGCCTCCCTTGGGAGAGTTTCACACCAAACCATGCCTGTCCCAGTCATCATCTCAGGGAACCACCGGGAGGAGATGGTATTTTACGTCCTGCCCAACTCTGTGTCGCCCGTCATCCTGGGGTATCCCTGGCTACGCCTCCACAACCCTGTCCTGGACTGGAGATCCGCTGGGGTATCGGCATGGAGTACCTTCTGTATGGGCACCTGCCTTCAGTCCGCTGCCTGCTCCCCGTCCGCGGCTCCCCCTGTGGCGGATACAGCACCTCCGGACCTGTCACTGGTGCCTCCAGAATTTCACGACCTGGGTATGGTATTTAGTAAATCTAAAGCTATGTCTCTTCCCCCGCATCGACCCTATGACTGTGCCATTAACCTCTGCCAGGGGGCCCCCCTGCCTTCTGGTCGGCTCTACAGCCTGTCGGCGCCGGAGAAGGAGACCATGAATACATACCTGAAGGAATCACTGAGCGCTGGGATTATTCGCCCATCGTCGTCACCCATGGGGGCAGGGTTTTTCTTTGTCGGGAAAAAGGACGGATCCCTCCGCCCCTGCATAGACTACCGAGCGCTAAATGACATCACTGAGAGGGACCGTTACACCCTGCCCCTCATGGACACTGCCTTTCACTCCCTCCAGGGGGCGACCTGGTTTACCAAGCTGGATTTACGCAGCGCTTACCACCTCGTCCGGATCCGGGAGGGAGATGAATGGAAGACAGCCTTCCGTACCCCGAACGGCCACTTTGAGTATCTCGTCATGCCGTTCGGGCTGACCAACGCTCCTGCTGTCTTTCAGCGCCTCATTAATGACGTCCTCCGGGATTTCATCGGCCTTTTTGTGTTCGTCTACCTGGATGACATCCTTATCTTCTCCAGGTCCAGGGACGAGCACCAGGTCCATGTGAGGCGGGTCCTCCAAAGACTGCTGGAGAATCGTCTGTACGTGAAGGCTGAGAAATGCGAATTCTACGCTAGGACCACATCCTTCCTGGGGTTCATCATCGCTCAAGACCAGGTGCTCCCAGACCCAGAGAAGGTGAAGGCGGTGGTGGAGTGGCCTACTCCCGCATCCCGGAAGCAGGTGCAACAGTTTGTTGGCTTCGCCAATTTTTACCGCCGCTTTGTCCCAAATTTCAGCTCGATCGTCGGACCGCTGACCCGCCTCACGTCCCCGAAGGTCCCGTTCCGGTGGACTGAAGAGGTCGCTGCTGCCTTTAGGGCGCTGAAGGCGGAGTTCTCCTCCTCCCGGGTCGTTCGCCAGGTCGACCCCGCGCTGCAGTGCATTGTGGAGGTGGACGCATCGGACACGGGAGTGGGAGCAGTGTTATCCCAGCGGTCACCTGACGATGGCGCCAAACGGCCGTGCGCCTTCTTCTCCCGGCGCCTGTCCCCGGCGGAGAGAAACTACGATGTGGGGGACAGAGAGCTCCTGGCCATTAAACTCGCCTTACAGGAGTGGCGCCACTGGCTAGAGGGGGCGGACCTGCCGTTTGTGGTCCTGACGGACCACAAGAACTTAGAGTACTTACGATCTGCCAAGCGCCTGAATGCCCGCCAGGCACGCTGGTCTTTGTTCTTCGCCAGGTTCCGCTTCTCAATCACCTTCAGGCCGGGCTCCAAAAACGGCCTGCCTGACGCCCTCTCTAGGCAGTTCACCCCCGTGGAGGCTGAGGAGACGCCCCACACTATCCTGCCCAGGTCGTGCGTCCTCGGTGCCATCTCTTGGGACATTGAAGACAAGATCCGGAAGGCGCAGGAGGTGGAACCTGATCCTGGCGGCGGACCGGAGGGAAGACTGTTCGTCCCATCTGCGGTCCGAGGAGAGGTCATCCACTGGCTCCACACCTCCCGGCTCACCTGTCATCCCGGCACCTCTCGGATGATCAGCCTCCTCCAACGGTCCTTTTGGTGGCCAGGCCTGCGGAGGGATGCAGCCCGCTACGCCCGGGCTTGCCCAATCTGTGCCACCAGCAAGTCGGGAAATGCCCCCCCAGCGGGTCTGCTCCAGCCTCTGCCCGTCCCCGGCAGGCCCTGGTCGCACATCGCACTGGACTTCGTCACCGGACTCCCCGTTTCCAACTCCTTTGACACCGTCCTGACCATCGTGGACCGTTTCTCCAAGGCGGCGCACTTCATCCCCCTGCGAGGTCTCCCTACTGCCCTGGAGACGGCGGGCCTCCTCGTCCAACACGTGGTCAGGCTGCACGGGATTCCGGTGGACGTGGTCTCGGACCGGGGTCCCCAATTTTCATCCGAGGTTTGGAGATCCTTTTGTAACGCCATCGGAGCCAAGGTGAGCCTCTCCTCCGGCCATCACCCCCAGTCTAACGGGCAGTGTGAGAGGACCAATCAGGAGCTGGAGGCTGCGCTCCGCTGTGTTACTAGATCCAAGCCGACGTCCTGGAGCAACCATCTCGCCTGGGTGGAGTATGCCCACAACACCGCCCTCTCTTCTGCAATGGGGATGTCCCCCTTCAAGGCGTCCCTGGGTTACGACCCCCCGCTGTTTCCAGCGCAGGAGAACGAGGTAACTGTCCCCTCTGTTAGGGCACACCTTAGGCAGTTCCGCTCCACCTGGGCTGCCGCGCGTCATGCGCTTTTACGCACAGCGGAGCGCAACAGGACCGTGGCGGACCGGCACAGAAGACCTGCCCCGGCGTACAGAGTTGGGCAACTCGTGTATGTGTCTACCCAGGACGTCACATTAAAAGGCGAGAGGAGGAAGCTGGCACAGCGATTCATGGGTCCCTTTCCCATCACCCGGATCATCAACCCGGTGGCTGTGCGCGTGGCTATTCCCCCCTCCCTCCGCATGCATTCCACTTTCCATGTGTCGAAGGTGAAACTGGCAGTCACTGACCCCCTTTGCCCTCCTCCTGCAGCGCAACCCGCGCCCCGGATGATTGGTGGCCATCCGGCCTGGTCCGTCTCCTCCATCCTGGACTCCCGGCGCCGAGGTCGTGGGTTGCAATACCTGGTGGACTGGGAGGGCTATGGGCCCGAGCATCGACAATGGGTGCCCCCGTCGTTTGTGTTGGACCCATCGCTCATCGCGGACTTCCACCGAGCGCACCCGGATAAGCCATCGCCAGGAGGCGCTGCTAGAGGGGGGAGTACTATCACGCCGCGCCATTCATCAGCGGCGCCACCTGCTCACGCACCTGACAATCATCAGCGGTGAGGGATAAAGGCCGTCTCGCCCGGAGGCTCGGCCTGAAGCCGTCAGACTTTGTCCCTCACCGTTGTGAGCATACTTCCATTCAGCGTCACCATTTTGGTAAGAAGATCGCTTACCTCTTTTCTTCAGTCTTCTCCCCTGTGCACAGGTGGATTCCCCAGCGGCGGACATCTCCTCTCCATCGCCCAATCCTCGCTGCTGTACGGAGCTCTCCAGGTGGCTGTCTTCCGGGCTTCGCCCCCTTGTTGTGCCAGCTGTCCTGACCCACCAAGTAAGTCCTTCTCTCGCCATAAATCCCTCCTGTGTTGGTGTATGCCCGTCACCCTCTCCCTGTGCTCTCTCCATAGGGTTGCTCGGCTGTACGGTCACCTGCCTCTGTGCCTGGAGCAGACACCATCACCAACACATTTACTTCCCGCAGACACGCACTCATTCACCCCTGCTGTTAATAAACTCTTTGAACTACTCTAAGCCTGTGTGTGTGCGTCTCCTGAGCCGTGCAATATGTCAGACTCATGCTGTACATAGAATTCATGAACTCTGTAATTACATTTTGTTGATGTGGATTTAGTAAATCAATATTGAAATCTCCACAAATTACTACCATTTTCTTACTAGTAATGTTATTGTACAGCTCGACTAATTTATCTCTAAATGTCTCAATGCAAGTTCCCGGCGTTCTATATATACAACTTATAATTAGATTTTTTGTTTTATCTTGGTCAATCTCAACAGTAACACATTCCAAAATCCCTGGTAGTGCAAAGGACATTGCATTTACAAGCTTACACCTATACAGGTCATCAATATACAGTGCAACACCACCACCCTTTTTTTGAGATCTGTTAATATGAAACATCTGATATCCGTCTATTGCCATCAGGGGAGCCTGCTCTTCATTAAGCCAGGTTTCAGAGACTCCAATAGCTGCAAATTTTCTGTCTAGCTGTTTTAAATAGTCCTGAATCTGTGGAAAGTTTTTGTTAAGACTTCTGCTGTTGAAGTGTATTATTGATAGTTTACCATCTAGTTGCACTTGACTTTTGAATTGCTTTTCAGTGTAATATTCACAATGGTTATGAATATTATTGAAAACGTGGTTATCAGCACAGGGATAGCAACACTCAGAGCAACAATCAGAAGGCAAAAAAAAAAGCAAGAGCAGCTAATATACATATGTACATATTACTATATATATATATATACACACACACACAGACACACAGTGCAGAGCATTGTAGCTGGATGGAATAAATATATGAGTATATAAACATACAGTGCGGAGCATTGCAGCTAGGTGGAATAAATATGTAAATATATAAACACACACAGTGCAGAGCATTGTAGCTGGATGGAATAAATATGAGTATATATACACACAGTGTGGAGCATTGCAGCTAGGTGGAATAAATATGTAAATATATAAACACACACAGTGCGGAGCATTGTAGCTAGATGGAATAAATATGTAAATATATAAACACACACAGTGCAGAGCATTGTTGCTAGATGGGATGAAACAGCACAACCGTCTACTTAGTTATCCTACATGGTATGATTATGTGCCCATACATATTCTCACCCTCCATAGCGACCGGTATTTTCCTAGTTGTATGCCGGAGGGGACCATTGTGTAAGTCTATTGCATCTTTTGCATTCAAAAAAACTATTAGGTTGTTATGTCTTTTTTGCTATCTCTGCGAGCAGCCCTGCTTAGGTTATACAGTCTGACAGCCGTTGGTAGGAAGGACCTGCGAAACCTCTCGGTTGTGCACCTGGGATTATGTAGTCTGCTGCTAAATGAGCTCCTCAGTGCATTCAGTATGTCCTGAATAGGGTGGAACTCGGACTCCAGCAGAGATGACAGTTTAGCCACCATCCTTCTCTCTCCCATCTCCTCCACTGGGTCAAGGCGCTGCCCCAGGACAGAGCTAGCTTTCTTGATTAGTTTGTTCAGTCTCTTCCTATCGGCTGCAGTAATGCCACTGCCCCAGCAGACCACTCCAAAAGTCATGGCTGTCATAGAATGTCTTCAGCAGCGCCCCTTGTACACCAAAAGACCTGAGTCCCTCAGTAGGAACAGCCTGCACTGTCCCTTCTTGTAGAGTGTGTCAGTATTGTGTGACCAGTCTAGTTTATTGTTCAGATGAACACCCAGGTACTTGTAGGATGTCACCATCTCAATGTCTGTTCCCTGTATATTTACTGGTGCTGTGAGGGGTTGTCCATGCCTGCGGCAGTCCACCACCAGCTCCTTAGTTTAGAGTCATCAGAGAACTTCTGTAGATGGCAGTGTGTTGTGTTGTGTGAGAAGTCCGCAGTATAAAGAGTGAACAGGAAGGGAGCCAACACCGTTCCCTGGGGGGCCCTCGTGCTACCAATGATCGTGTCGGACACACAGTCCCGGGTTCTCACAAACTGAGGCCAGTTCGTGAGGTAGTCCAGGATCCATGATGACAGGTGCTGGTCCACACCTGCACGCAGCAGCTTGTCCTTCAGGATCATCGGTTGGATGGTGTTGAAAGCACTGGAGAAGTCAAAGAACATGATCCTCACCACATTCCCGGGCTTCTCCAGGTGGGACAGAGAACGGTGAAGGAGGAAGATCACCACATCCTCCACCCCAATGCCATGCTGGTAGGCGAACTGGAGTGGATCCATCGCTGGTTCCACCAGGGGGCGGAGGTGAGCAAGAAGCAGTCTCTCCAGGGTCTTCATCAAGTGGGACGTCAAGGCCACCGGTCTGTAGCTGTTCAGGTCTTTGGGGTGAGAAGTTTTTGGTACAGGCACCACACAAGATTTCTTGTCCATGTTGCCTGTATCTTATTTTGTCTTTTCAGCATCCGTGCTTGCCATGCGATTTCAGCATTTGTTTTAGTTAGGTGTTCATTTAGGTAAACTTCTGTTCCCCGTAGCTTTCTGGCCTGCCTCAGTATGTCATTCTTTACCCTTCTGTTCACAAAGCGCATCACAATTGATTTCTTTGTTTTATTATCTTTCCTGGGTAAAGCGTAACAGGCTGAAATTGCATTTGCTTCTACCTTTATATCTTTACTGCCAAGGAACTGAAGCACCTGGTTTTCTAGGGAGACTGATTCACTCAGGGGAGCCTCCTCACCTCTCAGTCCTGTTGTAGCATGAGCGTATGACTGATATTTGATGTCTAGTCCACTTATAACTTGGTCATCCATACGAGAACCTTGTTCAAGATCCTCGACGCGTCGCTCCAAGTCCGTAATTTTTTTGTCTTTTTCCTGAATTGTTAATTTTAAGTTGTTAATTTTAAGTCTCGTACATCTTCCATTAGGCCTATTATTTTGGCCTGCTGGCTAACCATTTTGGCCACTTCTTCTGACAAGAAGTTCAGAGATTTTTTGATCTCTTCCATCTCCTCCTTCTTTGGTGGCATTTTTACTGACCTGTGGATAGTAAAAACAATCTCTGCTTGTGTCGCCGGTATCCGATCCGACCGACCTCGAATCCAGCTGGGCCTCAGCTAGCCCCCTCCGCTGCTAGATCCTCCTCTGAGCACCGCCGCCTACCGCCGTCTGCCTGGGTAATTCCTCCGCTGAGCCCCGCCACCAACCGCCGTCTGCCTGGGTAGTTCCTCCGCTGGGCCTCGCAACTGGGCTCCGACTCAGGCTATTGTCTGGCTGGGTCCCGGTGGTCCTCCACTGGTCCCCGTCTCCCACCACCGCCGCCCCCGAACTCCGATCCGGCTCACGTCCAACTGCCGCCTCGGTCAGTTCCTCCGGCGAGCCCTCACGGGGGACTGAGTCGCTTCGTGTCGGTGTTAGGCGGCACGACTGGCGCCAACGTTAAGCTAACTAGCGTTAGCTTAGCAAATGCTTCGGGTAGAGCGCAGCAGCGAACCACAAAGAAACGCTAGTCAGTTTACTCACAGTGGCCGGTGAAAGGCGATTAAAGGGGTATTCCAACGGAGGTGGAAATTCAGCCCGTGCGTGTGCATCACAAGCGCCGATCGCTGTTGGTTAGTTATTTTTAATGGCAAAATCAGCAACTTTGTCTCAGCACTGAAATAGTGTGACCATCCCGGTCGCCATATTGATCAACCAAAGACGAAATTTACGTCATTGCTCCACTCCGCTAGTGTCCGGAGAGTGATGTAGTGATGTAGTGATGTGATTTATTTCAAATAATTCAAAAATCTGTCTGAATGGCAGGCTCTTAGACATAATTTTTAAGTAGTGGCCTTTCTAAACCTTGATCTTATACCACACACACAAAAAAATGAAGGTAAGTGTCTGTCTGTCTGTCTGTCTGTCTCTGGTACAGGGGTTGAACTCGAGGTCCCTTTGACTTGATCTACTTTTATAGTCAAATGGTATAAAGGTCCAGTTGAGCTGTAAAGGAAAGCTGTTGATGTACCGCTCAATCTACCACCCCAATTCCAGTGAAGATGGGACGTTACGTAAAAAGTAAATAAACACAAAATACATTGATTTTAATATCATTTCAACCTATATTCAATTGAGTGCACTACAAAGACAAGATAGTTAATGTTCAAACTGAACTTTACTGTTTGTTTGCAAATATTCACTCATTTTGAATTTGATGACTGCAACACGTTCCCAAAAGACTGGGACAGGGACAAGAAAGGACTGGGAAAGTTGAAGAATTGTAACGGGTGGTTCGGCATTGGCAGAGAACTAGCAAGGCAAGTCTAACACATTAACATGGGCCCCGGAGCAGTTAAAGGGACAGAGTCACCAGACACAGAATATACTATACTTCCACTCGGTGCTTTATTCTACAGCAATCTAAACAAGACCCGGTTATGCCAGGTCTCCACAGCACTACATACTCTTAATTCATACATGCATAGCAGAACATGTGCAACATGATTGACACCTATCAGTTAATATTCATAGTTTTCGATCATGTGACTTCCAGCGGGGTCAAATAAGGTTGGCAGCCATGATGGGAGAAATAATCACGGTGCAAAACGGAGCAAAAAAAAAACAAAACATGAAAAATGTCCAAAATTTACTGTGAAACACATTTTAATGACCGCAGTATGATGATAAATTAGTTTTAATTGACAATCTATCTGATTCTCACTGCACTTTATGCACATTATTTATCCTTGAGACACATGTTTTAGTCTATTTTTAGTTTATATAGTATTCTCTGGTCTTTTTTTCTGTTTTTGTTTTTTTGTTTTTTTGACATTTGTGCTGCTGTAGCAACTGAATTTACCCACTGTGGGATTAATAATGTTAGCCTCCAAAAGTGGGCTATGGTGTTACATATTTTTAGCTGCATTTAGGCATTATCACACATGAACCTAGAATGGTAAACAGAGCTCTCTTTTTAACTAGCCTGCCTTTTTTTACAATAGCCAAAAAGTGAAAAAAAAAAAATCATTCGTGAGGAAAATTATTCCAAAAACACATCTGATAATAATCAGCTGTAACTTGGGACAATATTGCTTAGCATTAGATAAAGGCTAACTTTAGCTCTCAGCTGTCCAAGTGCTCTTGGTGACGTCATTGTCTTGGCTTCTTTAATGGTTATCCTCATTGTTAACAATAAGCAGTTGATTTGTAAGCTCCCAGGTACTTAAAATAACCCCCAAAGGATAATTAGCCGTGTCACCTTTGGTCCCCCACTGCTCCATCATTTTCTGTCTTTCCTGTGTGGCAGGCTGATGGCACAGACTGCAGTCAGTGGCAAAACATGGCAAGGAGGGCTAAACAGCAATTTCAATCTTCATAATATCCTGTAACTTGAAGGTGTTACACTTAAGTTGGCTCTGACAGTTCCCGTTAAACCTACTGTATATCTGTTTAGCTGTGAGTGTGTACGTGGTACAATGTAAAAACGATAACTAGCAGTTGTTGATCTGAGTACAATTTAAAAACTGATGTGAGTCAAAAGTGAACGTCTGCTGTATGTAACCATGAAAAACTTGTCTCAGCATGTCTGTCTCTAACTGCCTCTACACTCGTATTTTCTTGTCAGCTCAACAAAGACATGAGAGTTGGCATTAGAGCGTATCTCTGATGCACCTCTCTCATCTGGCATACGTTAGTTGCGCATGCGTATTACACAAAACCTTTCAGTCTGCTGAGCGGGAAAGACGCCCACGAAACAGTGGCGACAGTACCTCAAACGAGTTTATTACGAGCATTTTTTTTTATTGGACGAGTTTTGTCTCATCCGTCGTGTGGACGATTCCTCGACATCGACTCCTGTCGTGGCCTTGGCTGCATGTAAAGCAAGAACATTAACGGTCCACAAACTTGGTAAGTGTGTTTTTGTGACTACATTGACATAATTTTTCACGGTCGTATTATTTCGCAATAAAGAACGAGTTGTTAGTTTAAAACACTGTAAATGTGGACATAAAGAAAGCTTAGTAGGCTAGCAGTGTTGCTGTGTGTGGGCAGTCTGTTTAGGTTTTTTTTTTTTTTTTTTTACTGAAGTACCGCCTGTAATAGGGTTTTTCAGTGTTCCAGAATGCATTGCGCGCCGCGGCGTAGTTCCGGTCCAGCAGCTGTTTGACAACAATGATGCACTGAATGCAGTTAATGTGGCTGTTGTGCTGGAGGGGGCCATCATCATGCAAGACTTACCAGATCTCTGCACTGCCTTTGCATATCTGTTTGGCCTCTTGTACACAATGAACATTGACTATCCAAAGGAGATGTTCTACACTTTTGAGGCTGTTCAGTGCATCTTTTTTGACCTTGGTTCTCGATGCTCACAGCGCATAAGGTCGCTGAGAACAAAGCTTCAGCTGTAAATGGAAAGCACAAAATGTTGCAAGTGTCTGTGCCAGTTCACATATAGTGCCTGTTTGTTACATGTTAACTTAGCTTAATGGCTGCATATGTCATAATTTTACAATTGCAGTTCCTATAATCGTTGTTGTTGTGGCCCAACCATGTTCATTGTCACTGTTGTCACTCTTGTCTCTTACATGCTTGCATTTTATTGAAGAAAGAATATTGAAGCCAGTGCTGTAGTTTTATTTATTTATTTTTTTTTAAGATTATTTTATGTGGCACTGATTTTAACAGTTTTAAGTTAAATAAGAGTGGACAACAGTTGTGTTAAGGCCAAGTGAGTTTTATGTACAGAGATAGACAATACTGTCTACAAACAGAAATGTTTGCACATGTATAAAGCCAGACACATGTTCAAAATGCCTTTGCTGCCTTTAAAGAATAAAGGCAAAGTTTGAGCTATGCTTTGAGCATTATTTTCATACATTACATATACATAATACATAATTTTTTATGTTAATGCAACAAGAATATCTGCTTTTATTAAAAGTGGAAAGACAGCATTAAAACAAGAATTTCATTGTTAGTCTCTCAATAATATTTGTATTGGTATAAACACACAGTTTTATCATATTGAAGGAGGAATTCTTTGTTTATTCCATAAAATAATATACGTATGATTAAAGTAAAAATGCGTGGTATTTCAAAAAGAACTCCAAGTTAGCAGAACTCATATCTTAACTTGGGAACTTAAGTTTAGTCAACAACTTCATAAATTGTTGAGAAAACTCAAAAATCTATCGCATCATGTTGCCTTGATAATTTGAGTTTTCTCAGCCTTTTTTTTTTTACAGTGTACAGGCAGCAGCTGAGCTAATCAGAACAGAGAGCAGGTGAATCTGTGAAAATGTCCACAGAGCATCACAGGCTCTTCAACAATATTGTTAATTTGTGAGTTATTTGGGGAGGAGACCCTGGGGCAGATCCAGGACATTGCTGGAGAGACTGTCTCCCAGCTAGTCTGGGAACACCTTGGTATCCTCTCTGAAGAGCTGGAGCAGGTTGTCGGGGAAAGGGAAGTCTGGGCTTCTCTGCTTGAGCTGCTGCCTCTGTGACCAAGACCTCCGGAAAAGCAGTAGGAAATGGATGGATGGATGGATGTCAGTTATTTCTACAAACCTCTTACAAAAAGGGTCAGAGCTCACCCTCAAGCTGGAATATGAGGAAGGTGCTAAGTCAGCTCTACTAATACGAGAAAGTCAAATTCTCCTCCATTTCTCCAATAGTTTCTCAGTTGACTCACCTTGGTTCAAAATAATTGCAGGTAATCAATAAAATAACACTTTGTCCTTCCCACCAGTGTTTGTAAAACCAATTATTGCTCAGTAGTTTACCATATTTACATAATTTTCGGCTCTAATGAATATGAATTACCCTCTGCAGCTTTCCTTCCAACATGGCCGTCATTATAGCGACTGGCAGTCATGTGATGTCATATTATAACTATGAATAGAGTTCTCCTACTGCGTGGCTTAGCTCTATGCTATTACACTTCCAACACTATCAAAGGGGAGTAGCACAACCCTGTGGTGTCCTACTGCTTTAAAGTACAGCAGTGTAAAGTGAATAGTTACTTACTTCCTGCACCACATGAGTCGTCAGCCTTTTTGCAGCAGCTGCTCAGTTCTGAGTTTTCTTTCCCATATTTATTTACGATCCATTTTTCTTTGCTACAGCTTTTTCTGATCTTGTTACCTCATATCCGTCATGGATACCAAGGACACTAATATTGCCGTACTGGCGTTGATATTAGCCAGCTTTCTACTCATACCGCCAATGACTGCTGACCCGGTCAGTAACGGAGCCACTGTTTACAGTAGGAGTCAATTGTTAGCATTGTGCTGCTCCGGAGTGCTAACTGAGAGACCAGATATCCCTCGAGAAATCATCACATTGTGGAAGATGTGAAAATGACGAGGCAGAGTTCTTTCTCAGAGTCAGCTTTATTCACATCTCCATCATTTCAAAGCAGAGCAAAAAGAGAGTGAAACAGTAAACTCTCGTCCTTAAATATCAGGGACTTCACACCTCGTAGATTACGTCACACAGACCACTCTGCATAATAAAGACAGTCACAATGCATTTCAACACCTTGCATAATAACGACAGTCACAATGCATTTCTCTCCATGATATCACTTCCACTGTCTCCCATGCATCCTTTCCTTAATCCCTTAATGGACCCCCCACAGTCTCCAGCCTTGCATACCAAGGCTAAGATTCCTGCCTTTGTTCTGACCTAAAATGTGAGTCACAAAACCGGTCCAACAGGTCCCATGTGTGTTCACCACACAAGCCCCCCCAGCATTTTAGAAAAACAGAACAACAAGAAGATAACCACATGCATGCCGTGATAGCATCAATACACATCAGTCCACATGCTGGGTAGGCTTCAGCCTCCTGCCGAATCTGCTGTAGCTGGGGTTCACCGTCTCTGCAGCGCTGTCACGCTGGGGGTTTGCCGTCTGGGGGCGGAAACCCTTTGTCAGTCTCTGCGGGTGTTCTGGGGAAACATTACTTTGGGAAACATTACTGTGTGAAACCCTCCGTGGTGGTCTACCTCGCCGCGGGGCCTTTGCCAACAGCACTTCTTCATCTGCCACCACAAAAGCGGGTTTAAGTCTGTTTATGCCAATTTTCTCTTTCCTACCCCCCAAATCTAGCAAAAACTGCTTGTCCCCTGTTTCTAGCACTCTGAGTGGTCCGTCATAAGGCGGCCACAACGGGGTTCGATGCGCATCGTGTCTAACAAAAACAAACTCTGTGTTCTTCAAAGTTTTAGGCACAAAAATGCGCAGAAAACTGTGGTGCGCGGGGCCGGGCAGCGTGCTTGATTCTATGTTACTCCGCAACAGCTGAGACGGGGAGACGTTTGGCGCAGGGTTATCTGGGAGAAACTCCCCAGGCAGCCGAAGTGGCTGCGCAAACACGAGCTCCGCTGGTGAGGCTTCTAGATCCTCTTTAGGTGCAGAACGCAACCCCAATAACACCCATGGTAACTTGTCAACCCAATTTGTATCTGTCAGTGACGCTCTGAGAGCCGCTTTCAATGACCTATGAAAACATTCGCATAACCCGTTAGCCTGCGGATTGTACGCGGTTGTGCGGTGAATTGTGACACCCAGGCTGCGGGCCATTGTCAACCAAAGCTCGGAAACAAATTGAGGGCCTCTGTCGGACGTAATATCCGACGGAACGCCGAAACGCGCCACCCAAGCTGTTAAAAACGTGCGCGCCACTTTCTCGGCTGTGGTTGATGCCAGCGGGACCACTTCAGGCCAGTGCGTGGTGCGGTCCACCATTGTCAGAAGATGTGCGCACCCCTGTGAGAGCGGGAGGGGTCCAACGAGGTCCACATGAATGTGATCGAACCTCTTGGCCGGAATGTGAAACTGTTCCAAAGGAGCCCTCGTGTGCCTATGTACTTTGGCTCGTTGACACGCCGTGCAGGCTGCTGCCCACTCTTTGACCTGTTTGCGGAGGCTCGGCCACACAAATTTCTCTCCCACCATTTTGACCGACGCGCGCACTCCAGGGTGCGCCAAAGAATGAACCGAGTCAAAAATGCGATGGCGCCACGTGGCCCGTACTACTGGACGCGGCCGTCCAGTGGAGACATCGCAGATTGGGGGGGCATACCGTCTTGCAGCACCCTGCTCTCCAGCCTTAACCCTGTTGGTCCAGACTGGAGCGCGCGCACGTCCGCGTCATTAACCTGCTCTGCGGCCATGGCTGCATAATCTAACCCTACGCTGACTGGGGCCGCCACGGCGCGCGAGATGCAATCTGCCACTACATTGAGTTTGCCCGCCACATGCTGAATATCAGTGGTAAACTCTGATATGGCGGCCAGCTGTCTCTGCTGCCGGCCTGACCACGGTTCAGAGACCTTGGCCATCGCGAATGTTAGCAGTTTGTGATCAACGAACGCGGTGAAAGCGCGTCCTTCCAGCCAGAACTGAAAGTGGTGGATGTCCAAATGGAGAGCGAGCAGCTCCCTGTCGAACGCGCTGTATTAACGTTCGCTATCGCGCAAGGTCCTGCTGAAAAATGCGAGGGGCTGCCAAACCACAGAAACATGTTGCTCCATGACCGCCCCTATGGCCACCTCTGACGCGTCAGTGGTGAGCGCTATGCGGGCCCTTGGGTCTGGGTGTGCCAACAACGCAGCCTTTGCCAAGGCTGCTTTCACCTCCGAGAACGCTTGGTCCCGCTCCGGGGACCACTTGACCTTATCCGCGGGTTTCTTTTTTTTGAGCGCGGCATACATCGGCTGCATGAGTTGTTGCATCAGCGCGCACTGGGACTTGGTGGTAACCGCGGACCAAGTCTATTTTAGAAAAAATGCGCGCCCCTGCCAAATGAACGGAAAAATCTTGGATATGTGGAATTGGGTAGCAGTCATGCGCTGTAGCGTTGTTTAACCTGCGGAAATCCCCCGCAAGGGCGCCATGATCCGTCAGCTTTCGGGACCATATGTAGGGGGGAAGCCCACGGACTGTTTGAACGTCGGATAATGCCCAACCTCTCCAGTTTGGCGAACTCCTTGTGCGCTATGGCTAGTTTAACTGCGTCCAAGCGCCGAGCTTTTGCAAAAACGGGTGGCCTGGTAGTGGTAATAAAATGGTCCACCTCGTGCTTAGCGACTGTTGCCGAAAAAGTGGGGACCGTGAGTGCTGGGAACTGAGTGAGCAGTGTGTGGAACTTACCGCCTGCTGCTGTGACGTTGGCTTGTGCTGTAGGCGGGGCCATTTGTGCTGTACAGGGGATAGAATCAAAAAAAAGTGCATTAACCAGGCGCCTGTTAGCGAGATCAACCAACAACCCATGTGAGCACAAAAAATCAGCCCCCAGCACATTGAAATTTACTGTTGCTACAACAAAAGTCCACTCATATGCACGGCCGTGTAGAGACAGAAGCAGAGTCTTCTCACCAAAGGTCTTAACTTCCGAGCCATTCGCCACTGTCACCCGGGGACCTCCGGAACCAGCCAGTCTGTCCGCGTAGGAAGGTGTGATGAAACTCAACTGGGAGCCTGTGTCGACGAGGAACTGCCTCCTGGAGCGGGCGTTCGAAAAGTAGAGCAGCTTGTTCTCTTCCCCGAGGGCCGCGGCTGCTACCGACCCCCGGTCTTGGCATTTCCCAAACGCTCGAACTGGCATGGTGGTACACACTTGCATGCCCTCTCTGTGAAGCGGCGATGGTAGAAACAAAAGACGTCCGGTCCACGCTCCCTGGCCCTTGCCGCCGCCGTCGTCGGTGAGTCTGGCACCGCTGCCTCTGGCCTCCTGTCGTCTCCGGTCGTTGCGCCGAGCTCTGCTGCAGCGGCCGTGGCTGCGCGCCGCTTGGTGGCGTTGACAATCCGCTGTGCCTCTCGGCCCAGCGAGCGGTAGTCCCGTAGGGCCAACAGTGGCAAACTGGCCAGAACTGCTCTCGCTGCTGACGGTAGAGTCCTGAGGAAGAGGTGGGTGAAAATGAAGTGATCGTTGTCAGAGTCTTTGAACCTCAACAACTTCTCCATCAGGCACGCGGGCATGTCGTTTTCCCCCTCCGTCAGCGCCAGGAGCCTCTCTGCTCGCTCCTCCGCTGAGGGGGTGAATTGCTGGATGAGTGCAGCCTTCAGCGTGCCGTATTTGTCCCTCTCCGGCGGCTGGTCAATCAGGCTCTCCACATGCTGCACCGTGTTGTTGTCCAGCTTTGCGACTACGTGGTAGAATTTCGTGGCATCTACCGATATCCCCCGGAGGTTGAACTGCGTCTCAACCGCGTTGAACCAGGAGCACGGATTGTTCTGCCAGAAGTCCGGTAGCTGGACTGTGGCGGCATTCGCTTGGCTGGGGGCTCCTGACGCGGCTGGCGCGGGGGAATTTTCTTCTTCCATGATACGTCTTGGGTCACCAGTGTGGAAGATGTGAAAATGACGAGGCAGAGTTCTTTCTCAGAGTCAGCTTTATTCACATCTCCATCATTTCAAAGCAGAGCAAAAAGAGAGTGAAACAGTAAACTCTCGTCCTTAAATATCAGGGACTTCACACCTCATAGATCACATGTCACACAGACCACCCTGCATAATAAAGACAGTCACAATGCATTTCAACACCTTGCATAATAAGACAGTCACAATGCATTTCTCTCCATGATATCACTTCCACTGTCTCCCATGCATCCTTTCCTTAATCCCTTAATGGACCCCCCACAGTCTCCAGCCTTGCATACCAAGGCTAAGATTCCTGCCTTTGTTCTGACCTAAAATGTGAGTCACAAAACCGGTCCAACAGGTCCCATGTGTGTTCACCACAACATCACGATTAAAGAACAACACTGTAGCAAGGACACTGAATTGCTAGCCATTAGCATGTGACTGGCATACCTCTCCAGAGAGTTCTCACACATCATTATGATCGCCATTTATGTACCCCCCACCGCATGTGCTGAGGCAGCATGTGATGTCATCCACTCAGTCAGCAGCAGGCTGCAGACGCAGCACCCAATGCTCTCCAGCTCATCTCTGGTGATTTTAACCACACTTCCTTCTCTGCCCATTTTCACCCACTATGTCACATGCCACACCAGAGACAATAAAACACTGGACTTATTTTGTGCAAACACCAAGGAGGCTTACGCCTCATCAGCCCTTCCCCCCTTGGAAGATCTGATCACAACCTGGCTCACCTCCTGCCTGGGTACAAACCCCTAGCACACAGGCAACCTCCTGTTACCCACACAATGAAGATATGGTCTGAGGAGGCGGAGGATGCTCTGAAGGACTGTTTTGAATCCACTGCGTAGGAGCAGCTCTGTGATCCACATGGTGAGGACATCAACAGCCTCACACACACCGTCACAGATTACATCAACTTCTGTGTGGAGAACACCATACCCACCAAGATGATATGGTGTTTCTCAAACTACAAACCCTGGATCAGTCCTGAGATAAAGACACTGCTGAGGGAGAAGAAAAGGATCTTCAGGTTGGGAAACAAGGAGGAGCTGAAGTCCGTACAAAGGGAACTAAAGAGGAAGATTAGAGAGGAGAAGGACAGTTACAGGAAGAAGATGGAGGCCAAGCTGAAGCAGAGTGACATCAGCGGTGTCTGGAGAGGAGGCCTCAAAACTATCTCTGGGCACCAGAATAATACCTCCTCCCAGGCCAGGGGTGGGGTGGGGGGGGGGGGGGAAAGACAACCTGAACCTGTTCTGAACCTGTTCTTTAACAGGTTTGACCAATTGCCCTCTTCTCCACCTGCGCACCAACCCCTGCTGTCTCCACCTTCACATAGTTCACCGGTCCACTGCCCCCTCCACCCCCCCAGCTCTCAGATTCAAAGTCTTGATTATCATGTGCACAGTAAAGAAATGCAACATTTCCTGAGCAATGAAATTCTTACTCTGCTCTCCGAACAAATGCCAAGGTAATAAATACACATCAAAACTAATAAAGGTAATAACACACCTTAATACTAAATACTAATACTAATAAATGCACATTAAAATCAATTAGGACAGTTAAAGCTGTTAAAACTAGAGGAAACAAGAAGAATGAAAATTGAAAATTCGCTGGATGACTATAACATGACCCTGAGTAAGTAAAAATTCACTGAATGAGTGTGACTCACTTCTGATAATACCCAGTAGACTGTACAATGATAATTTAGCAGTAGAGATGATATGGACATGAGACAGGGTGAGACTATGTACAGTGTGCAAATGAGCAATGTGCAAATTTAGCATCCAGTGTGTGAATTCCTATTTGCAAAGCTGTGTCCGGAGTTTTGTTATTTATTCAGGAGTCTGATGGCAGTGGGAAAGAAGGAGTTTTTTTAGTCTGGATGTCCTGCATTTCACACTTCTGTACCTCCGCCCTGAGGGTAGAAGTGTGAACATTCTGTGCTGGGGTGGGTGGGGTCCTGGAGGATGGAGGCAGCTCTCCTTTGGACTCTGTGGTGATAGATGCTCTACAGAGAGGGGAGTGGAGTTCTGATGATCTTCTCCGCTGTCTTCACCACTCTCTGCAGGCGTTTGCAGTCCAAAGCAGTAGTGGCGCCATACCACGCAGTGATGCAGTTGGTCAAGATGCTCTCGATGATGCAACTGTAGAAGTTTTTGAGGATCTTGGGGGACATGCCAAACTTCCTCAGCCTCCTCAGAAAGTACAGCCGCTGCTGAGCTCTCTTAACCAGCTCTGTGGTGTTAAGTGCTCACGTAAGGTCCTCACTGATGTGGATGCCCAGGTATTTAAAGCTGCTCACCCTCTCCACCCCAAGCTTCCAGATGAACAGCAGCCAATGAGGTCTCCTCCCCTTCCTCATGTACACTATCATCTACTTTGGCTTGTCCGTGTTGAGGGTGAGGTTGTTGTCCTTACTCCTCACACAAATGACACCAGGTTGGCCACACCCCACCTGTAGGATGCTTCATCATCACCAGTGATGCATCCTATCACTGCTGTGTCATCCGCAAACTTTAAGATGACATTGTCCTTGTGGGAGGCGACACAGTCATGGGTGAAAAGGCTGTATAGGATGGTACTGAGAACACAACCCTGTGGGACACCTGTGTTCATGATGATGCTGGCTGAGGTCCTGTTACCCATCCTGACAGACTGAGGCCTGCCAGTCAGAAAGTCCAGTAGCCGGTCACAGGTGGGGTGCAGGTCAAGTAAAGACAGTTTGTAGGTGAGTTTGTGGAGGATTATTGTGTTGACGGCAGAGCTGTAGTCGACAAAGAGCATCCTGATATAGGAGTCTTTATCTTCCAGGTGGGAGAGAGAATAATGGAGTGCAGCAGCAATGGCATCTGAGGTGGACCTATTGGGTCGGTAGAAATATTGCAGGAGGTCCAGGGTATCCAGAAAGCTGTCCTGAATGAGGGCCAGCACCACTCTCTCAAAGCGCTTCATGATGATTGGAGTGAATGCTACCAGCCTGTAATCATTCAGGCAGGTTGGCGGGCTCTTTTTGGGGAGGGAGACGATGGTTGTGCACATCCCCTGCTGTTTTTCCTCTCACAGATCCAACACCCCTCTCCCAGCACACAGCCATCCTGCCCCAGTCCGTCCCTCATTAAGACCCAGGTGAGAGCTGAGCTGAAGAAGATCAAGACGAAGAAGGTTGCAGGTCCAGATGGCATTAGCTCAAGGCTTCTCAAGTCCTGTGCAGACCAGCTGTATGGGATCGTGGAGCACATCTTCTGGATGGACCAGCGATGGACCCACTTCATTTTGCCTACCAGCATGGCATTGGGGTGGAGGATGCAGTGATCTTCCTCCTACACCATTCCCCGTCCCACATGGAGAAGCCTGGGAGCACTATGAGGATCATGTTCTTTGATTTCTCCAGTGCTTTCAATACCATCCAACCAGGGATCCTGAGGGACAAGCTGCTGTGTGCAGAGGTGGACCAGGACCTGTCATCATGGATCCTGGACTACCTTACAGCCCGACCACAGTTTGTGAGAACCCAGGGCTGAGTGTTTGACACCATCATCTGCGTATGAGTCACCCCACCCCCCACCCCAGGGAACAGTTCTGGCTCCCGTCCTGTTCACCCCCTGCACTGCTGACTTTTCACACAACACACCACACTGCCATCTACAGAAGTTCTCTCACGACTCTGATCATCAGCGTCATGACCGATGGGTCTTTTTTTTATTCTTCTTCTACATGGCGGCCAGGATGGTCACACTTTTTCAGTGCTGAGACAAAGTTGCTAATTTTGCCACTAAAATAACTAACCAACAGCGAATATCTGATCGGCATTTGTGACGCACACGCACGGGCTGAATTTCCACCTTGGTTGAAATACCCCTTTATTCGCCTTTCACCAGGTTCTGTGAGTAAACTGATTAGCGTTTCTTTTCGTGGTTCACTGCTACGCTTTACCCGAAGCGTTTGCTAAGCTAACGCTAGTCGTAGCACCTAACACCGACACGAAGCAACTCTGTCCCCGGTGATTGGGGCTCGCCGGAGGAACTAACAGAGGCAACAGTTGGACGGGAGCCGGATCGGAGTTCGGGTACAGCGGTGGTGGGAGACGGGGACCAGTGGAGGACCACCGGGGCCCCAGCCAGACAAGAGCCTGAGTCGGAGCCCAGTTACAGTGGCGGGGCTCAACGGAGGATCTACTGAGGAAGACGGCGGTAGGTGGCGGGGCTCAGCGGAGGAACTACCGGGACCCCAGCTGGTCAGGAGCAGGATCGGAGCTCAACTACAGCAGCAGCGGGACTCGGTGGAGGAGCGGCAGGTACCCCGGCTGGACAGTAGCTCAATTGCAACGGGACTAGCAGCGGAGGGGGCTAGCTGAGGCCCAGCTGGATTCGAGGTTGGTCGGATCGGATACTGGCGACACCAGCAGAGATTGTTTTTGCTGTTTAGTCAAGAGGTTCGATCACATTCATGTGGACATCGTTGGACCCCTCCCGCTCTCACAGGGGTGCGCACATCTTCTGACAATGGTTTCATGCTACAGCAGGATTGAGAGGTGAGGATGCTCCCACAAGTGAATCAGTCTCCCTGGAAAACCAGGTGCTTCAGTTCCTTGATAGTAGAAATATAAAGGTCGAAGCAAATGCAATTTCAGCCTGTCATGCTTTACCCAGAAAGGATAATAAAACAAAGAAATCAATTGTGATGCGCTTTGTGAACAGAAGGGTAAAGAATGACATACTGAGGCAGGCCAGAAAGCTACGGGGAACAGAAGTTTACCTAAATGAACATCTAACAAAAACCAATGCTGAAATAGCATGGCAAGCACGGATGCTGAAAAGACAAAATAAGATACAGGCAACATGGATAAGAAATTGTAGAGTTTGGATCAAACTAAATGGAACACCTGAGGAAGCAAAGAGTATAATAATCAGAGAGATCACGGACTTAAATAAATATAGATGAACACTGATTAAGAAAATTAAGAGACTATGATAATCCATATCCACACACACGGCAAGAATAGTTTTTCTGTGACACCATGTCAATGTACTTAAAAAAACAAAAACTAAAAACAAACAAAACTTATGACTGACTTGAGTAGACATCAATTATCCCCAGTTGGAGGAAGTCATTTGACACAGAGTGAGGAAATTCAGACTCTGAAAATATGCCATTATGCTGAACATAAACTACAAGAGATGGAGAATGTTATTGATCCTGATAACCACTTTTTCAATAATATTCATAATTATTGTGAATATTACATTGAAAAGCAATTCAAAAGTCAAGTGCAACTAGATGGTAAACTATCAATAATACACTTCAACAGCAGAAGTCTTAACAAAAACTTTCCACAGATTCAGGACTATTTAAAACAGCTGGACAGAAAATTTACAGCTATCGCAGTCTCTGAAACTTGGCTTAATGAAGAGCAGGCTCCTCTGATGGCAATAGAGGGATATCAGATGTTTCATATTAACAGATCTCAAAAAAAGGGTGGTGGTGTTGCACTGTATATTGATGACCTGTATAGGTGTAAGCTTGTAAATGGAATGTCCTTTGCACTACCAGGGATTTTGGAATGTGTTACTGTTGAGATTGACCAAGATAAAACAAAAAATCTAATTATAAGTTTTACTGCCCTCCCATCGAGTTTCCTAATTATTGACTGGTAGACAGCAAGCTAACAAGTGGGGTGCAGGTCTCAATGATGACAAGATGCTTCCTTTTATCTCGTTTATTGATGCTACCCCACAAGGAACTCAACGTGATGTACACTCGTCTTTTTGGTCTTACATCCGTTTACATTCATTCCTACATCCATGTAAAACTGCAACAAAGTAGACATATACACGCCATCAATGATATGGTCACCGTGTCTAGCTTAGCAGATGTTAGCATTAGCTCTAACTTAGCTTGGTAACAATGTTGGCAACGGACTAGACAGTCGCTTAAAATACACCAATGCAACCGTGCAGTTCTCATTGTAGCTGTTAACACTGTCAAACCATGTAGGATACTCACGGACTAATGATGTCCAAGGCGCCGATAATTAAACAACATTCACAGCGTTCGTACATCGGGTGAAGCTCTGACCAGTCTCCTGTTACATCATTACTGCGCATGTGCAACACTTTGTGTATCAGTTTATAGCGATGCTTTCACTACACCACTAGAGGAAACCAAACTCACTTGCATGAAATGCTGTAATGGGAACTGCTCAACTTTAATTCATGAGGGCAGAATACTCCCCGTCTGGTGCAATAACATTGTACCACTATTTAGCCTTACAACATTTCAAACAACAGTGCATAACAATGTTAACCATATCATTATCTATTCCCCATCTGCTATCAGTAAAACCATTTCTGTAATTGGTCTCAGAAACACTTTAACAGTCCCATCTCTTATTATCTTCACCTCCGCTTTTCGTACTTTATTGTCCTTTCCATGAAATGTCTCACAATCCACTCCATGGGCCAGTCATTTCTGTGTGTTTGCCCATCCTTGAGCAAAACAACATCTCCAACATTGATGTTCGTTTTCTCATCAGTCCATTTTCTTCAGCTCTGAAGAGATACTCTTGTCTCCATTGTTTCCAAAAACTATCCGCAAGAGCCTGCACTTGTTTCCACTGACATGCATGAAGTTCTGGTGTAGCAAAAGTTCCCGATGGTGCTGTCAAGGGGTTGTTTTTTTTGGGTCAGTAGCATTGCTGGGGTTAGGATGGTTGGATTGTCAGGATCTGTGGAGACTGGCACGAGTGGTCTTGCATTCATCACTGCCATAACCTCCGCCATTAAGGTGCTCAGTACCTCATGCGTGAGCCGTAGTTTGTTCTTGAGAAGTAGTGCATCTAAAATCCGCCTGGCAACTCCAATGAGTCTTTCCCAGGATTCACCCATGTGTGATGCATGAGGTGGGTTAAAAAACCATTTGCAACCCTTTTCTTGTAGGTAACTCGTTAATGCTGCGTCACTGCGCTCAATTCTCAGTTCCTTACATGCCCCGATAAAGTTTGTGCCCCTATCAGATCGCAGAAGCTGTGCGGGTCCCCGAATGGAGAAGAATCTTCTCAGAGCATTTATGAAACTGGACGTTGACATTGATTCAATCAGTTCGATGTGCACAGCTCTTGTTGACATGCATGTGAAAAGTAGAGCCCATCTGTTGCTGTCTGCGCTTCCTCCTCTTGTGCGTCGTGTTGTCACTGACCACGGACCAAATACGTTGAGACCAACGCTGGTGAACGGTGGCATCGGTGAGAGCCTGTCACTTGGTAAATCTGACATCTTTTGGATTTGCAATGTCTTTCTCAGTTTCCTGCAGGTCACGCACTTGTGGATGGCAGAAGACACAAGACATTTGCCGCCTATGATCCAAAACCCAGATGCTCTAAGGGCTCCCTCTGTCATGTGTCGGCCTTGATGCGCTACCTTTTCATGGTAGTATCTGATTAAAAGAACAGCGATGTGGTGTGAACGAGGGATAATGAGAGGGTGTTTTTCTTCTTTTGCCAGGTTTGCTGGTGCCAAGCGTCGTCCGACTCTAAGCAGACCATCCTCGTCAATGATTGGGTTTAATTTTTTCAGCCAACTCTGTTTCGGCAGTGGGTGTTTTGTTTCAACGCACTTGAACTCTTCCTTAAAGACTTCATGTTGCACTGTAGATATTATTAGGCATTTCGCTCGTGAAAGTTCGTTGATAGTGCACGCACTGTTATAACGTTTCCATCCAATGTTTTTGGTTTGCCCGGACTTGCTCTTGTATAAAGCTGCGACACGAATGAGTGATCCAACTGTGCGGCACAGTTTCATCCAGTGTGAGAACCTTTCAAAGCGGTGTGACCCCAAATGTCTAACAGACACCTTAGTAACAAATGTTTTTACATCAGGCCTGATTTCTGCATCTTCCTCTGGACTTATGAGTGAGAAGGGGTCAGATTGCTGTGGTTCTGCATCGGGTTGAGTCAAGGACAGAGGTCCTTAGGGCCAGTTTGTGAGCTTCAGTGCATCTGCCACGATGTATCTTGTGGCAGTGTCCACTGGGTTGTCGCTGGTTGCTATGTAATACCACTGTGATGGAAGTGTTGACTTTCTGATGCGGGTTACACGGTTTGCCACATATGTGTAGAACCTTTTTGTGTTATTGTTTATGTATCCGAGAACAATCTTACTGTCTGTATAAAACCTGACAGCATCCATTGCAGTGTCTATCTCATCCCTGATCAGCTCGTACATCTCAACAGCTAGAATAGCTGCGCATAACTCCAAACGAGGGATGGTGTGTGCAGGGCGTGGTGCTATTTTAGATTTACCCATAATGAATCCTGAGTGGCACTGACCTTCATTGCTGGTGGTTCTCAGGTATGCTACTGCTCCGATTGCCAAGGTTGATGCATCTGAGAAAATGCATAACTCTCTTTTTCGAACAGAAGGCTGCAACAATGGCAGGTAGCACATTGGTATCTGTAGGTGTTCTAGGTCTTTCAGGGAATCTTTCCATTTGTTCCATTCCTCTTCTCTCTCAGTGGGAAGTGGTTCATCCCAGTCGCCATGTTCTGTTGACAGTTCACGCAGGAGGTTCTTCCCCTGCATCGTGATAGGCGCCACAAACCCTAGAGGATCATACAGGCTGTTGACCGTCGCTAAGACTCCCCTTCGTGTGTAGGGCTTCCTGTAGATGGACACTTGAAACATAAAACTGTCAGTTTCAAGATTCCAAAGCACCCCTAAACTGTGCTGTAGTGGGAGCTTGTCGTGCTTGAGATCTACGTCTTTTAAGTCCTTTGCTCTTTCGTTCGCCGGAAAGGCTTCCATGACCGTGTAGTCATTAGATGCTGTTTTGTCTAATTTGAGATTGGATTGTGCTAACATCTTTTGTGCATTTGTCAGCATGTCAACAGCTTCTTCTGGTGCGGCTGTGGAGGCTAATCCATCATCTACATAGAAATGTCTCATTATGAACTGTGTTGTGTCATGTCCATGCTCTTTCTCACCTTCAGCTGCAGCACGTCTCATGCGGTAAATAGCCGCGGCTGGAGAAGGGCTATTGCTGGACACGTGCACTTTCATTCTGTAGTCTCTTACTTCTTTGTCTATGATGTCAATAAAAACCCGATCTTCTATTGACAGCGCTGGTTTATCGTCGTCCTTAGTTTTATCTAAGACTGTGTTTCCCAAGTGGTCTGTGTCTCTCTCACCCTGCAAGGCATATGGTAGTATGCTGTTGGGGCGTGAGGTAGAGCAACCTGAAACCTCTTTGACAAGAAATGTGTTTGGGCATGGGCTAAGGAATGATGCACGACCATTGTACAGCACATGTGTCTTTAGCACGTTAACAGTCGAAGGCTTGTGTGTTGTCCCCAAACACGTTTCTCCCACAATAACCCATCCCAAGTCCAAGCGCTGTGCATAGGGAGTACTGTGGGGCCCATTTATTTGTTCTCTCACCTTGTGTACCTGTAGGATGTCTCTTCCCAGCAGTAGGAGGATGGGAGCATGTTCATCTACAGGTGGAATCTTGTCTGCGACTTTTCTCAGGTGTGGATGCACAAGTGCGGCCTTTGGAGATGGAATCTCCCTCCTGTCATCGGGGATCATGTCACATTCGATCAAGTTTGGAAGCTGGAGCTGTACTTTTCCATCCATTGGTTCTATCATGAAGTTTGAAGCTCTCCGCCCCCAAACCGTAGTAGCCCCTGAACACGTTTTCAGTGTGTAAGGGTCGGAAGGTGCTCTAATGTTGAACAGCTGGAAAAACTCTGATTTAGCGAGTGATCTGTTGCTTTGTTCATCGAGCACTGCATACATTTTCTGGCCTTCCTCTCTGTGTCCTGCAGGATAAACTAACACAGGGTTAATTTTTGAACAGGATTGTGGGTTTTCTGCCTTACCGCAAACTTCTGTGCATCTAGACGTGACTAGTGTGCCTTCATAATCATGGGACTCCCCGCCATGATCTGTCTCAGCTTCCTGAGGTTCCATGGGAGGAGGAGAGGGGCCGGGATGTAGTGCTGCTACATGTCTATCACTACCACAGTCAGAGCACTGGATTGACTATTTACAGTCTTTTGCCAGATGCTGAGTGGACCCACAACACTTAAAAGCAGATGAGATTCTCTCTCAAAAACAGTTTGCGTTCTTCTATTGGTTTTGCTCTAAACGTTTTACATTTCTTTAATGGGTGTGGCTTTCTGTGTATGGGACATTGTTTATCTGGGCTTTCTGTTCTTTTATGTGCGTGGTCACCTTTAGCTGCAGGTGAGGCTGGTGGGATGTCTGTTTTGTGGACACTGATGAGGTGCTTACTGGCGAACTTGGGGGCCTTTTCAACTCTGGTGTTCATGTGGGCCGGTGGAGAGAAACTAAAACTTGGGTCGTTTCTTATTTTGGCCTGTTGTCTGACGTAACTGGAAAAAAAGCTGAAAGGAGGAAAAGCGACTTTGTGTGTTTCTTTGTATTTGGCACCTGCTGCAATCCACTTCTCCTGTAGGCTGTAGGGCAGTTTCTCTACAACAGGATTCACTCCACGGGCTGTATCCAGGTATGCGAGCCCAGGTAGGTATCCGCCATCCTTTGCACATTCGATTTCCTGTAGAACATCACCAAGTTCTCTCAGCTTGAGTGCATCTTTGTTGCTGATTTTGGGAAAATGATCAAGCTTTTTTAACAGTGCATTTTCTATTGCTTCGGGTGACCCATAACACTCTTCTAGCCTTTCCCAGACTAATCTGAGGGCTGCTTTTGGGTTGAAGACATGTACAGAATGGATCCTCTGCTTGTTCTGCTGGTTCTGTGCTGAGCCATTTTTTCATCAAATCCAATTGCTCATGGTGTGAGAGACTGAGGTCTTGTATGGCATTCTGGAAAGATGCCTTCCATGCCCAATAATTCTCTGGGAGGTCATCAAACTGTAGGAGTCCCGTGCTCAACATTTCCCGGCGTGTGAGGTATTTGGTCAGATCCTGAATGCCTTGTGCTTCCGCGTAATGTGTTGCGGGGGCATAATAGGGTCGTAACGTTGGGGGATTAATTGTCTCTGTAGCTCCATGCTCCTCCTTCATGTTGACGCTGACCCTACTCTTACCCTCTACAGCATTAGATGAGATGAATGGTACATTTGTGGCCATTTCAAACTGTTCACACTGGATCTTAGAGGGGGTGGCTGGATCAGTTTTAAGTGGAATTTCCTCAAAGCGCATATCAAAGTGTTTCTGTACATACTCAGATGTGCGTTGTGCTGAGCCAACTGGCAAGTCCATTAATGCTTGACTGAATTCACTTCTTGCACATTGCTCTGCTTCTTCATAGGCCGCAGCTTCAGCTTCTGCAGCTGCAACAGCCTTCTGATGGTTCAAAATGTGCATTTGTGCTTCAAGATTAGCTTTCTGCGTAATGAGGGCTGCTTCTTTCTCTGAATAAGCTAATTTAGCCCGTGCAGCATCTGCTTTGGCTCTAGCTTTTATGGCTGAGGAGGTAGCTGAAGAAGCCTTGCTTGACTTGGAGCTATGTGAATATAACGAGCTACCTTGTACAGCTGTAGCCAAGGGAGTTGTGTGTTCCGTCTCCATAACTTCACTTCTGAGTTGGGGAGTTGGCTGGTACTGCTCTCCTGCCCTGAGGCTCATTCGCTGCTTGTTGTTTGTTTATTGGGCCTGCCGCGCGGTAGTCCTTTTACTTTACTGTCCTCCCATCGAGTTTCCTAATTATCGACTGGTAGACAGCAAGCTAACACGTGTGGTGCAGGTCTCAATGATGACAAGATGCTTCCTTTTATCTTGTTTATTGATGCTACCCCACAAGGAACTCAACGTGATGTGCACTCATCTTTTTGGTCTAACATCCGTTTACATTCGTTCCTACATCCGTGTAAAACTGCAACAAAGTAGACATATACACGCCGTCAATGATATGGTCACCGTGTCTAGCTTAGCAGATGTTAGCATTAGCTCTAACTTAGCTTGGTAACAATGTTGGCAACGGACTAGACAGTCGCTTAAAATACACCAATGCAACCGTGCAGTTCTCATTGTAGCTGTTAACACTGTCAAACCATGTAGGATACTCACGGACTAATGATGTCCAAGGCGCCGATAATTAAACAACATTCACAGCGTTCGTACATAGGGTGAAGCTCTGATCGGTCTCCTGTTACATCATTACTGCGCATGTGCAACACTTTTTTTTTTTTTTTTTTTGTTACTTATTTGTACCCGTAGGTAGACTTGGTTTGCAGTCTGGTGACAAGCCACCGGCTGCTGGTCGCTGCGTGCGCGAGCGCCCTAAACCTACATGTTTTTGGTATGCGGGAGGAAACCGGAGAAATCCCGGAGTAAACCCACGCAACACGGGGAGAACATGCAAACTCCACACAGCTCACTGTTGGTCGGGGGCTGGGATCGAACCCACGACCTCATGATCCCCGCGATCCCCCGGCCAAGGGTAAAACTGTGCAGCCACAGTGCTAAACCACTGCGCCACCGTGCAGATACTTTGTGTATCAGTTCACAACGATGCTTTCACTACACCACTAGAGGGAACCAAACTCACTTGCATGAAATGCTGTAATGGGAACTGCTCAACTTTAATTCATGAGGGCAGAATATAAGTTGTATATATAGAACACCGGAACTTGCATTGAGACATTCAGAGATCAATTAGTTGAGCTGTACAATAATATTACTAGTAAGAAAATGGTAGTAATTTGTGGAGATTTCAATATTGATTTACTAAATCAATATCAACAAAATGTAATTACAGAGTTCATGAATTCTATGTACAGCATGAGTCTATATAGGCAAATGTGAGTCAGGTTGTTATATTGTGTATTTATAATATTTATAATATTTATAATTGTGTATTTATAATGTATTTATAATCTTTTTTGCATTGATGTATGTGGTTATTATTTATTCTGTTTTCATTTTTTTCTTTTCCTTATCCTTTTTTTTTCTTTTTACTTGTTTCTCCTTTCTAAAGCCCATCCAGGGACAAGAGTTGCAAATTAGCTAATAGCTATACACTCTTTGTGCAACACATCACGCTGATTGTCATTTGATTAATTGTCTATGTTTATTGCACTGTCCCTGTCAAATAAACAAATAATCTAATCTAATCTAATATCCCACAATAACACATCCCAGTAGAATCACAGTTCACACTGCTACACTTATTGACAACCTGTTTGTTAATATTATTGATAAGAAAATAGAAAGTGAATTATTGATAAATGATATAAGTGACCATTTGCCAACCTTTGCACTTATCCATGGCCACACGGGGGCCAATACAGAAAAATTTTTAAAATCGTTCAGATACAAATCACAAAATGCAATCAGTTCTTTTAAAGAGGACTTGCTGAAGCAAGACTGGACAGAAGTCTATGTATCAGATGTAAATGAAGCCTATGACACATTTATAAACATTGTAACCACTCTTTATGAAAAAAATTGTCCATTAGTAAAGAAAAAGCTTAAACATAACAAAAGGTGTGTAAAAAGAAAAACTGATTATATAAAGCTTTCCTAAAGAAAAGGACAAAAGAAGCAGAGCAGCGGTATAAAACATACAAAAATAAGTTGACATATATAATAAGATGTAGTAAAAGAGACTATTACAGTAAAGAACTGGAGAAAAACAGAGACAATATTAAAAATACATGGACAATACTTAACAATATTCTTGGAAATAAAAATAGAAATACAAGCTACCCAACCAATTTTTCAAAAAATAAAACGACTCAGAGTGTGAATGCAGTTTCACCTGCAGATGAATTTAATAACTTTTTTGTTAACATTGGTCCTGATTTGGCTCGAGAAATACCCATTACGGCACCTACAGGTGAAACAATAAGCAAAAACACTGCTATAAAAGACTCCATTTTCATAAAGAACACAGATGAGAGAGAGGTCATTGAAATTGTTAAATCGTTTAAAAGTAAAACATCTACGGACTGTGATGGTATTGACATGCTCTTAGTCAAAACTATTATTGAATGCTTAGTGAAACCACTGACGTATATCTGTAACCTGTCTCTCCAAACAGGTATATTTCCCAAAGCAATGAAAATAGCTAAAGTAATTCCGATATACAAGACGGGTGACAGAAGGGAATTCTCAAACTATAGACCAATTTCACTATTGCCGCAATTTTCCAAGATACTTGAAAAAATATTCTATGAGAAAGTTGACAACTTCATACTGAGGAATAATTTATTGTGTGAGCAGCAATATGGGTTCAGACACAAGAGGGCAACTGCATTTGCTCTAATGGAATTTATAGAAAAAATATCAACTGCCGTTGAAAATAAAGAGTATTCAGTTGGGGTATTCCTGGATCTTAAAAAAGCATTTGATACAGTGGATCATAATTTATTATTAAAGAAACTACAAAATTGTGGTATTGGGGGGTAGCACTGTCCTAGTTATGTAGTTACTTAAAGAATAGATATCAGTATGTATGTGTTGGTAACAAAAACTCACAGTTACTGAAGGTTACTTGTGGAGTCCCACAGGGTTCAGTTTTGGGGCCGTTGTTATTCAACATGTATATAAATGATATATGTAAAGTTTCAGAAAAAATGGATTTAATATTGTTTGCTGACGACACTAATTTATTATGCAGTGGAAGCAATTTGGAACAACTTTTGGATACACTCTGAAAGGAATTAGGAAGGCTCAAACTGGTTTTATTCAAACAAATTAACGCTCAATTTAAGTAAGACAAAATTTATAGTTTTTAACAACCATCACAACAACTTAGTATCTAAACTCAGTGTAAATGGTGTAGAGATTGAAATGGTATCCGAAACTAAATCTCTTGGAGTAATAATTGATAATAAACTGTGTTGGAAGTCACATATTAATTATATTAAAGGTAAAATATCCAAATCAATTGCAATACTACACAGAGAGAAATATTTGCTGAATCAACCCATACTATATACCTTGTATCATTCATTAATACTCCCATACATGACATATTGTACTGAAGTATGGGGAAATACATATAAAACAAACATATATCCAGTCTTTATGCTTCAGAAGAGAGCTATTGGAATAATAAACTAAAAGCTCTCAAGTTGAAAGATCTGGTTGACTTTAAAACTGCAGTAATAATGTTAAAAGTGAAGAATCTATCACTGCCCGCAAATATCCAAAAGTTGTTCCAAATAAGGGAGAAACAATATCATTTCAGAGGAACATGTATATTTCAAAAACCTTCAGTGAGACCTACCACCAAGCAACACTGTGTTTCAGTGCAAGGAGTCAGATTATGGAACGATTTTGGACCTGAATTAAAATCATGTACAACGCTTGGACAATTTAAACAAAAACTAAAGGAAGAAATACTCCAAACATGTATACAAGATGACATGTAAAATCACATAAGGATTGTCATATCCAGTCTGCGTTGTGTTGTAGCTTAGTTTTTTTTTTTTTGTCACATTTTGTCTTAGCTTTGTTCTGAATTGTAATCGCTCTTGTTTTGTTTTTCTTTTGAATTCTTGGATGGAATATGGGTGGGCAATATAAGCTGCGGCTTCAGCCATCACCCATTTCGGATAACTTGTGTTGAACTGTATAATCAGAGGAGTTATTGTCTAATTTGACCTTGTTGGATTTTCTTCCCCCTTTGTTATATTATTCTGTTTCTTTTAATCTTTACTTCTATCTATCCGAAATAAAAGATGACATGAAGTACAGAGGACTTATCTAGGACTTTGTGGACTGGTGCCTGCGGAACTGCCTCCAGATCAATGCGAGGAAAACCAAGGAACTGGTGGTGGACTGCTGCAGGTGTGGACAACCCCCCACAGCACGGGTAAACATCCAGGGAGCAGACATTGAGATGGTGACATCTTACAAGTACCTGGGTGTTCACCTGAACAATAAACTGGACTGGTCACACAACACCAATGCGCTCTACAAGAAGGGGCAGCGCAGGCTGTTCCTCCTGAGGAGACTCAGGTCTTTTGGAGGGCAGGGGCACTGCTGAAGACCTTCTCCGGTTTGGTGGGGGCATCAGCCATTATGTTTGGAGTGGTCTGCTGGGGCACAAGCATCACGACTGCCGACTGGAAGAGACTGAAGAGGCTGATCAAAAAAGCCAGCCTCGATCCAGTGGAAGAGATAGGCGAGAGGAGGATGGTGGCTAAGCTATCATCTCTGCTGGAGTCCGAGTCCCACCCTATGCGGGACACGCTGAATACACTGAGGAGCTCATTTAGCGGTAAACTGTGTCATCCTAAGTGCTCGAGGGAGAGGTTCCACAGGTCCTTCCTACCTATGGCTGTCACACTTTATAATCTAACCGGTGCTTCTCATAGAGGCCGTATTAGTCACAACTTTGCACAACAGAGATTGTCCCCTCCAATACACAACTTATACAATTTCAATTACACAGGGTTACAAAAATAATTTTTTTGTAAGTTGTCTGTGTTTTTTCAACTGACTTAAAACAATTTTACACCACTGAATCCGAAAATGACATCCATTTCTGTCGATCAGGTCAGATTTTTATGCTAAGTTGATTTTTAAAAAAAATCTGATCTTCTGACTAAATCGATTACATTTATGTGACATTATCGGTTGATTTTTGTTAATATTTCTCGTCCAAAATAGATTTTTAAGAGAAAAAAATCATTTTCTAACACAATTTATTGATTAAATGTTACAAACTTCAATGACTGTAAATTGAATAGCAGACATTGATAAAGGTAAGTACATGTAAATTGAATGTTACATTATCATTGTTCAAAATTCAGAGCTTCAACTTTCGTTTATTCGAACCTCTAGAATGTTCAGCGGCAGGGATGTCTCTCTTCAGAGTCCAACAGTAATCAGCCATCATGACAATTTATGACATCATGTCATAAACTGGCGCATGCAAACTCTTCAGAGTTTGAGAAATTTCAAGAAATCCATCCATCCATCCATCCATCCATCTTCTACCGCTTTTCCGGAGGTCCGGGTCGCGGAGACAGCAGTTCAAGCAGAGAAGCCCAGACTTCCCTCTCCCCGGCCACCTGCTCCAGCTCTTCAGAGGGGATACCAAGGCGTTCCCAGACCAGCTGGGAGACATAGTCTCTCCACCGAGTCCTGGGTCTGCCCCGGGGTCTCCTCCCAGTGGGACGTGCCTGAAACACCTCAAGTGGGAGGTGTCCAGGAGGCATCCTAATCAGGTGCCCATACCACCTCAACTGACTCCTTTCAATGTGGAGGAGCAGCGGTTCTACTCTGAGCTTCTCCCGGATGACTGAGCTCCTCACCCTATCTCTGAGGGTGAGTCCAGCAATCCTACGGAGAAAGCTCATTTCAGCCGCATGTATCCGCAATCTCGTTCTTTCGGTCATTACCCAAAGCTCATGACCATAGGTGAGAGTAGGAACGTAGATTGACTGGTAAATCGACAGCTTTGCCTTAGAACTAAGCTCCCTCTTCACCACAACAGACCGGTACAACGTCCGCATCACTGCAGATGCTGCTCCAATCCGTCTGTCGATCTCTCGCTCCATTTTCCCCTCACTCATGAACAAGACCCCAAGATACTTAAACTCCTCCACTTGGGGCAGGAGCCTGTCCCCAACCCGGAGAGGACAATCCACCTTTTTCCGGCTGAGGACCATGGACTCGGACTTGGAGGTGCTGATTCTCATCCCAGCCGCTTCACACTCAGCGGCAAACCGTTACATGGGAGGAGGTTACATGGGTCCACCCTCCAGTGGGTTCACCACCTGCAGGAGGGATCGGGGGTCCGGTGCTATGTGGATTAGGTGGTGGTCAAAGGCGGAGACCTTGGCGGACTGATCCCAAGCTTTCTAAAATTTCAAGAAATAAAAAAGAATTTTGCATCATATAAAGCGAAAATACCCGTACATGTAAATAAAAACGTAAAAAACAACATGTGGCCATAGTTCAAAAAGTTGACCTGATTGAGCCAAACCAATGTGATTTTTGGATTCAGCACATCAAAATTGTCCTAAATCAGCTAAAAAAAAAACTTAGACAATAAATCTGGTGTTGACCAGTGATCAAGAATGGCAACAACACTGTTCATTCAAATATGAAATATACTGTCTGGGTCCATATTTATATTTTGTCGGGTAATTTAACTAACTGTAATGCTGCTGATACCATCTGTCAAGTTCTGAGCATGGTTGGGGGACTGTGCTCACGCTTTAAGTTTATTTTTGTTTTTCTCTGTGTTTTCCCTACCTCAGCTCAGTTTGGTTATTGTGTTTATGTTCATGGGTCATGTCCCTAATTACATTCCTTTGTATTTGCCATTTATTTTTGTTTGCTATGATTATCGTCTTTGTTCTGTGTTGTCATTTTTCTTACCTTAATCTTAGGTTTGTTTGTCATGGTCCTGTTTATTAGTATTATTATCATGGTCACAGTTATCATGTTTATTCCTGTCATGATGTGGGTTCGGGCTTTTGATTTGACAGCGCCTTTTGTTTACTTCCGGTTTTGCATTGTGAGTTTTTGCTTTGTTAATTATTCACGGCGGCTTTTCATTTCTTGATTATTGATTGTTTACAGGTGTTCTTGATTTTTCTTTCCTTATTGATAGAGGTCGCGCACCTCCTTCGGCACAGCGACCTTCAAACTATCATGCTTTCATGTGATCATGTTAAGTTTTCTTGTTATCATGCTCATGGTCTTGTATCTTGTTCTTTGCTCATGTTTGGAATTTAGTTTTTGTTAATAAATCATGCCTCAACATCGCTCCGCACTTGAGTCCAATTCCTTGCCCCAGAGGGGCAATCATGACAGAAGGTTGCCGTCATCTATGGACTCAGCAGGTGAGTCTGGTAGGAGGAGGAAAAAGTGGAGATGGGATGAGCTGGAGGTGGTAGCCATGGTGGAGGACATGGCGGCCGACATGCGGAGCTGCTCTTCCCATAGGAAGAAGATGCTTTGCTTGGGTGGAGTTGTTAATCTGCTGGAAGCCTGGCCGAGCATGCGCTCCCACCCCTGGATGCAGAATCTCTTCCTTCCTCCGCTACCACCACAACCTAGCATCTCCTCCTCGCTGGAGCCAGCCTACCAGCTGCCGATCCTCTCTCTGGCAGAGCGGAGAGCATTCCTCTGTAGTAGGCAGGCACTTGGGGGCCCCGGGTGTAAGGATAACTTGAGAAGGAGCTGATCTTCTCACCACCTCAACACCTGCAGGTTCCACCCAGGCAGTCTCCGGAGCTACCCAAAGGGAGACAACTGGACCAACTGCAGCAGCCGAGGGAGAACTAGGCAAGAACCTTTTCATTTTTTTAACACCAATAAATGATAAGTCTTGCCTGGTCCCCAGCGGGAGGGCTTGGCCGCAGCCATCTGTCAACTCTACAATTCTGTCTGCTGCTGTCTCCATCCATGCATCCTCACCTGCTTCTCCCCTCTCTGTTCCTTTGAGAACCATGTCAGAGGGAATGGCAGCTGTCACGCCTTGGGTTCTGCCAGTTCCAGCTGTCACGTCTGTAGCTCCACCAGTTCCTGCTGTCATGTCTGGGGTTCCGCCAGTACCTGCTGTCACATCTGGGGTTCCGCCAGCTCTTGCTGTCACGTCTAGGGCTCTGCCAGTTCCAACTGTTACGTCTGGGGTTCTACCAGTTCCAGCTATCATGTCTGGGCTTCTGCCAGTTCCTGCTGTCACGTGTGGGGTTCTGTCAGTTCCTGATGTCACGTCTGGGTTTCCACTAGCATCTGGTGCTTCGTCTGCAGCTTTGCCAGCCACCATGCCTGCAGCTTCAATTGTTGCCACATCTGAACTTTCACCTGTCGCTACACCTGCCTCTTGGACTGCAGCAACAGAGTCATCAGGGTCCTCGTCGGTGGTGGAGCAAGATTTAAGGCAAGTCCTCTTTTTGTATTTACAATATCAGTATTACAGGGTCTTGCCTTACTCTTGCTTAGGAGACCCAGTTGCAGTTGCCATCTGCTCCTGAGCTCTCCCAGCTGGGCTCCACTGCCACCAGTTACAGTGAGCCACTCTTTGTCTCTTCCTCCCCATTCGATGTGGCCATGTCGGGGATAGAACCCCAGGCGGCTGGGCTTGAGGTGCCCCAGCCTGAGTCACCTTGGCTTTTTGCTGATCAACCGTCATTGTCTGGTTTCACCACTGATCAGCCGTCATCGTCTGGTTTCACCGCTGATCAGCTGTCATCGTCTGGTTTCGCCACTGATTAGCAGTCATTGTCTGATTTTGCTGCTGATCAGCAGTCATTGTCTGGTGTTGCCACTGGTCAGCAGTCATCGTTTGGTGTCGCCACTGATTAGCAGTCATCGTCTGGTGTTGTCACTGGTCAGCCTTCATCATCAGTGGTCGACATTCTGTCTCACAAGCTCCATGCTCCAGTCCCTGTGGTCCACGAGGAGCATGTTTCTTAGCTGCCATCTCCGGGGGGGGGGGGGGGACGCATCGTGCCCTCTGGTCAGGTGGTTCAGGGACGCTGGGAGGCCACCTGACACATCACACTCTATGGTCTGGTGATCCAAGGATGCTGGGACCCCACCCAACACATCACAATCTACAGTCTGGTGGTCCAGGGACGCTGGAAGGCCACCCGACATATCGTACCCTACGGTCTCGGGGTTCAAAGGCTCTGGGAGACCACCCGACACATCATGCTCTCTGGTCTGGTGGCCCTGGGATGCTGGGAAGCCACCTGACACATTACGCCCTACAGTTTGGTGGCTCAGGGACGCTGGGAGGCCACCCAATGCATTACACCATACAGTCTGGTGGCTCAGGGATGCTGGGAGGCCACCCAACGCATCATGCTCTTTGGTCAGGTGGCCCAGGGACTCTGTTTGGCCACCGGACTCACCATGCTGTCTGGTTTGGGGGTTCATGGACTCTGGTTGGGCCCCCAATACATCACGCTTTTTGGTCTGGGG
This sequence comes from Pholidichthys leucotaenia, assembly GCA_020510985.1. Classification (NCBI taxonomy): domain Eukaryota; kingdom Metazoa; phylum Chordata; class Actinopteri; order Cichliformes; family Pholidichthyidae; genus Pholidichthys; species Pholidichthys leucotaenia. The sequence goes on from CM035846.1 coordinate 101,433,662, forward strand.
CCGGGGACTCTGGTTGGCCCGAACTAACTGTTTTGTTTTTGTTTTGGACTCTGTGGGGGTGTGGTTTTGCTGTTTTGTTAGTGTTGTTTTGGGGTGTCTGGAATCCACCTCTTAAAGGCGGAGCAGTGTCAGATTCTGAGCATGGTCAGGGTACGATGCTTATGCTTTAAGTTTATTTTGGTTATTCTCTGTGTTTTCCCTACCTCAGCTCAGTTTGGTTATTGTGTTTATGTTCACGGTCATGTCCCTAATTATGTTCCTTTGTATTTGCCATTTATTTCTGTTTGCTATGATTACCGTCTTGGTTCTGTCTAGCCACTTTTTTTAATCTTAATCTTAGGTTAGTTTGTCATGGTCCTGTTTATTGGTATTATTATCATAGTCATAGTTATGCTTGGGTTTGATGATTATTGTTCTCATGTAGGGGTGAGGGATATGGCCTAAAAATGATATCACAATATTTCTGTGAATTTTCACAATAACGATATTCTTCACGATATCAAGGAATACAGTTTTTTTTTTCTTTTAAATTTATAAAGGACAGATTCTCAGGCCAGCGTTAATTATGTTCAACATATTCAGTAAAAACAAAACAAAAACTCTTTTTTCTCCAGTTTATAAAAAGCAGTTTAGAATGCGTTTAAAACTTATTTTAATTCTCTATCAAATATTACCAGAAAATATTATAAACCACCACATTTTAAGCACACTGAGGGGTGGGCTGGGAATTTGACTTCATCCTAGGCCACCCTGTTGTTTGAAACCAGAAACCACCACAGTTTTATGAATGTAATTATAACCTTCGGGTGGGACGAAAATTAGATTCAGGTTCAGGTTCAGGTTACTTTATTTGTACCCGTAGGTAGATTTGTTTTGCAGTCTGGTGACATCCATATTTACAAGCCACAATTACATTCAACATAAACACAAACACAGGCACACATGAAGCTGACTATAAACATGATAAAAATACTCAAGGCTCCATCAATCAGGATATAAAGACAAAGAGATGAGAGAAAAACCAGAGATTAGAGAGAAGGGTCATATTATAAAGTTAAAGACTAATCAAAGAGGTTAAAAACTCAAAGGTCTAAAACTCAATAAAAGATTTAGAACCCAAATAAAATCCTACAAAAATAAGTGAATATAAAATGGAGTTAATAAATAGGTACCTAAATTATGTGCAATATATTGTTACATCTTGTTCAACTCTTTGACAGCAGCAGGAACAAAGCTGTTTTTGTAGCGCTGGGTTTTACTTTTTGGGACAGCAAACCTCCGTCTGGAGGGAAGAAGCTGAAAGTTGCAGTGCAAAGGGTGAGAGTCATCATTTAAAATGGAGGTAGCAATCCTCTGTACCTGTCTGGTGTACAGGGATGTCAGGCTCAGCTGTGACTCACCAAGCAAATGACTGGACCATCTAACTACCTGATCCAAGGATTTCCTCTGTTTCAGTTTTATCTGACCAAACCATGACACTAAAGAAAAGGATAAAACAGATTCAATAAAAGCCCGATAAAACATTGTCATTATGGTTCGGTCAGTTTGGAAGCGTGCAAGTTTCCTCAAACAATGCAAATGTTGCTGACCCTTTTTGCACACCCTTTCACAGTTCTCTTCAAAGTTTAAATTACTATCAATAATCGTCCTAAGATATTTGTAGGATTGTGCACATTCAGTGGTCCGACCTTTCAGTACGGTGACTTTGTGCCTGGGAGTTTTCCTCCTAAAGTCAATAATCATATCTTTAGTTTTTGTCGTATTCAGCTGCAGGTAGGAATCCTCACACCAGTGAACAAAATCATCAATTACTGGGCCGTGGCCACTCTCACCATCCTGGAGGAGACTGACAACAACTGAATCATCAGCATACTTTATAATGTGTCTGTTGTCATGTCTGCTGCGACACATGTTTGTGTACAGGATGAAGAGTAGTGGTGACAACACACACCCCTGAGGAGAGTCAGTAGAAGAGCACTTTAGGTCAGACAATGTACCATTGACCCTTACTCTCTGCGTCCTGTTGGTTAAGAAATCCAGAATCCAACCCACCAGATTATTGCTCAAATCAAATTGTTGCAGGAGCCTTTCAACTAAAATATGAGGTTGGATTGTATTAAAGGCAGAGGAAAAGTCCACAAATAAAAGCCTGGCGAGTGTCCCATTAAAATCCAGATGTTTAAAAAGCATGTTAAACAGAGTGACAGTGGCATCCTCCACTCCTCTGTGAGGCCTATAGGCAAACTGCAGAGGATCCAATGCATGCTCAGTCTGCTTTAGGACCTCACATCTGACCAGTTTTTCAAAAATTTTCATTAAAATTGAAGTCAAAGCAACTGGTCTAAAGTCGTTTACCATTTTAGGACAGCTGGATTTTGGAACGGGAACAATCACAGCTTTTTTCCAGATCTTAGGCACATGTTGTGTCTGTAAGGACTTATTGAAAATGTAATGAAATATAGGACTGAGTTCATGTGCACAGGACTTTACCAAGCGCCCACATATATTATCAGGGCCCTGACTTTTGTTCATTTTTACAGTGCAGAACTCCCTTTTAACATCCTGCACCTCAATATTAAAGTGCTGATTGTCTTTGAGTTTCTGTTTCAAATCTTGGGTTTCAGTGCTAAAATCAAAGGAGTCAAAACGACCATAAAAACAATTAAGAGCATTAGCCAGCTCTGTGTCTGAATTAAAACCATCTAAAAACACACGATTGCTGCGTTCTGTGCTCTGAAGGCCTGCAATAGTTTTCATACTGGCCCAGGCTGAACCAAGTTTCTTTGTTGCCATCTTGCTTTCCAATTCTGATTTAGAATTCTGTTTTGCTCTTAAAATTTCGGACTTCAGCTCTTTTGTGGCAACCTGTAGCTCAGAAACAGACCCCTATTTAAAGGCAAGTGCTTTCCTCTGTAAGCAGGATTTAACTGATTTTGTAACCCATGGCTTGTTGTTGGGATATATTTTGACACGTTTACGTGAAATGATCTTATTTTTACAGAAAGCCATGTATGAGCATGTGACGTCCACCAAAGAGTCCAAATCATCCCCGCAGGACAGTGTGAACATCTCCCAGTCTGTACAGTTAAAGCATTCCTGGAGGCTGTGCACTGAATCCTCTGTCCACACATCAATGTCTCTCGTCTCCACCTTGCCTCTTCTGAGAGCAGTTTTATATGTGGGCAGCAAATGTACACAGTTGTGATCTGAGGATCCTAAAGGAGGAAGGGGGAGTGATTTATAGGCCCTCTCTATGGATCCATAGCACAGGTCCAATGTCTTTTTTCGCCTGGTTGGGTAGGAGACATACTGATAAAAGTTTTTAAGTGTCTTCTTTAAAGAAACATGGTTAAAATCCCCAAGAATAAAGTTTGGCGCCTCTGGAGAAATTGACTGCAGCCCTTGGACCACATCAAAGACGGTGCTGGAGGCGGAGTCAGCGTCTGCCCTTGGGTGAATGTACACAGTCGTGATGAAAAGTTGGGGGAACTCGTGAGGCAGATAAAAGGGGCGTAGCGATACGGACAGAAGCTCCACATCGGGGGTACAGATGCGCTCTCTGACCGTGACAGATGTGCAGTACTGTTTATTAATATATAAACATACGCCGCCCCCCTGACATTTCCCCGTTACCTCTTCCTACCGATCCGAGCGAAGTGGGGCTCCAAAGCCGTCAATCCACAGGTCCGCGTCCCAGTCATGCGCAGTAAGCCACGTCTCCGTGTAAGCCATGACACAGCAGTTCTTGAAGTCCTTCTGGTAGCGTACATTCCCTTGAATTTCATCTACTTTATTCCTTAGAGATTGTACGTTCCCCAAAATCATGGAAGGGAGAGGAATGCTATTAAACTGACGTCTCCTCAGGCGTAATTTCACGCCTCCACACCTTCCGCGTTTCCTCCTCTTGTCTCTCTTTTCATCGCTGTGTCCATGAACGTCTCTTAAAATGAAGTCCAGCAGTTGCGGCATAGACTCAATCACAGATGCTGCATTATCCGTGTTTAAACGCAGTAACATGTCTCTGGAATATTGTATTCTCCCCGGCATGATCACGATCGTGCTTACCTCAGAGACACAGAACCGGTGGGAAAGAAGCAGCAGTGCAAAAATGGGGAGGAAATCCATATTGATGGAACCAGGGAGCCCTTCGTTATACAGTCCACAAACATTCCAAGACAAAAACGACACCGAGAATTTCGTTAAAACACATTAAAGTGCGTAAAAACAGACACACAGACGACGGACTTTTTTCATCAGCTGCCGGTCGCTGTGTGCGCTTGCGCCCACCCATGCATGAAAAAGGTTACAAATTTGTCACCAAAAACATTCAAAATAAAAAAATAATGTACCTTCATGAAAAGCTGTTTAATGAGAAAAAAAAAATTAGGAGAGAACAATAACAAGCAGATGAGAGTAAAGTTGGTACTGCAGACTACATATAGCCTGTAGTTTTGAAAATTTTGCAGATTTTTCTTAAAACATCTGAATAATCCTGAAAAGATTGCCTTATGAATGTAAGAGTAATTTTGCTATGGTTAATGCAACCTATTTATTACATTAAAAAAACATAAACCCTAAACACATAACTTCTGTCTTTATCTCATTTCTATTCTCTGGGACATGAGGGGGTTTTGCTGCTTTTAACATATTAAATTAATTTAGTCTAGTATGTTATTACACCAGGTCAGGAAGAGGATCTAAATAAAACAGGGAGGGAGTGGACTTATTTAAAACTATTATCATTTCATCCTTTTTATCATATTGAATATACATGTATGAAGACCTACCTGTCATTTCCCAAGACACTTCTGCTGGTAAGCCCTCCCGTCTCTCTCTCTCTCTTTCTCTCAGTTTACCCACGTTAGAAACCTTTGTTGCACAGACAAGTCCTGGGGCTGTTAACAGATTTTTTTTTTTCTTTTGGTTGGTTGAATAAGTCATGCTGGAGCAGCCACAACGGAATGAAAATAAACCTCTGGATACTTCGGACATCAGCAACACCACTTCAGGGCGAAGTAAAACTTTTCCCCGAAGCGTGTTGTTGACATGCAGAAAAAAATGCGGGCAGATTATCTGCATTGCTGCGCCGTTTTTTAAAAGATGTCCACAGTCTGAAATGGCCTTAAAACTAAATTACTTTCTCACAACCAGACAAAGACGTTCCAAGCACGGAGAGTGCGCTTCCCCTCCATGTTTTTTTCCCGTTTCTATGGTAACACATAACTTCCGCTGGCAACGTAACGGAATCCAAATATCGCGATATTCATTTTTTACACCGATATCAAAATTTATACCGATATTATCGTTAACAATACGATATGGCACACCCCTATTCTCATGGATATGTTATGTTTATTCCTGTCGTTATTTGGGTTTGGGCTTTTGTTTTGACAGAGCCTTTTTCTAACTTCCAGTTTTGTGTTGTGAGTTTTGCTTTTTTAATTATTCACGGCGGCTTTTGATTTTTTGATTGATTGCTCATGGGTGTTCTTGATTTTTGTTTCCTTATTTATAGAGGTCACGCGCTGCTTTCGGCACATCAACCTACATGCCACCATGCTTTCGTGCTATCACATTATCATGTTTTCTTGTTATCATGCTCATGGTCTTGTATCTTGTTCTTTGTTCATGTTTGGAATTTAGTTTTTGTTAATAAATCATGCCTCAACATCGCTCTGTGCTTGAGGCCAGTTTCTTTCCCCGGAGGGGCAATCATGACACCTTCTAGCTGAAATGCTCCTGCACTGTGTATATAACTGTGCACATATGTATATTTACTTACTGCTTTGGCTAACCAATTCTTTTCTTATTATCTTATTTACTATTGCTCTGAGTGCTGCTATCCCTTTGCTGCTGCAATCCTGGAATTTCTCCATTATGGGACTAATAAAGGCTTATCTTATCTTATCTTATCTTAAAAAATGACTTTTTCAAACATTCCACAGGTGAACAGGTTAATCGGAAACAATTGAGTGTCATGATTGGGTATAAAAGGAGCATTCCCGAAAGGATCAGTTGTTCACAAGCAAAGATGGGGTGAGGTTCAACACTTTGTGAATAACTGCGTGGGCAAATAGTCCAACAGTTTAAGAACATTTCTCAGTACAACTGCAACGGAATATTGGAGATTTCATCATCTACAGTCCATAATATCATCAAAAGATTCAGAGAATCTAGAGAAATTTCTGCACATAAGTGACAAGGCCGAATACCAACACTAAATGCCCGTAACTTTCGATCCCTCAGAAGGCACTGCATTAAAAACCTAGGGGTGGACGATATGGCCTAAAAATGATATCATGATGTTTCTGTGAATTTTAACGATAACAATATTCTTCACGATATCAAGGAATACAGGTTTTTTCTTTTAAATTTATAAAGGATAGTTTCACAGGCCAGCGTTAATTATGTTCAACATATTCAGTAAAAACAAAACGAAAACTCTTATTTGTTCAGTTTATAAAGAGCAGTAAAGAATGTATTTAAAACTTTTTTTTTAATTCTGTATCAAATATTACCAGAAAATATTATAAACCACCACATCCTAAGCACACTAAGGGGTCGACTGGGACAAAAATTCAGGACGGGAATTTGACTTCATCCTAGGCCACCCTGTTGTTGGAAACCAGAAACCACCACATTTTGTAGTAGGCCAACATTTTAAAATAACAGGTATCAAACTAGTTATAAATGTAATTATTACCTTCGGGTGGGACGAAAATTATAAATTTGGATTGTAATAGTCAACTGATCTACTGATTATGAAAACAACTGATTGACTAATCTTAATTTCCCGCCCGTTTCCTGGTTATGGACCGATATAAGTTCTCAATGGAGGGTAGGTCAGTACCAATGATCCTCTCCGCAGACTTAATGATCCGCTGCAGTCTGGTCTTGTCCTGTTTAGTGGCAGATCCAAACCAGACAGTGATGGAAAAGCAGAGGACAGATTGGATGATGGCGGTGTAGAAGACAACCAGCAGCTCCTGAGGCAAATCAAACTTCTTGAGCTGACGCAGAAAAAACAACCTCTGCTGGGCCTTTTTCCGGACAGTGTCTATATGGGAGGACCACTTCAGGTTCCGGGAGATTGTGGTACCCAGAAACTTGAAGGAGTCCACAGTGGACACTGTGCTGTTGAGGATGGTGAGTGGGGGGAATGAAGGGGGGTGTCGCCTGAAATCCACAGTCATCTCCACCGTTTTGGCTGGGTTTAGTTCAAGATGGTTCTGGCTGCACCAGAGGATCAGCTGCTCCACCTCCCTCCTGTATGCAGACTCATCATCATCCCGGATCAAACCGATGACTGTGGTGTCGTCCACAAACTTCAGGAGCTTCACCGAAGGGTCCTCTGAGGTGCAGTCGTTGGAGTAGAGGGAGAAGAGCAGTGGGGAAAGGACACATCCTTGGGGGGCGCCAGTACTAATTTTTCGGGAGCTGGATGTAAATCTCCCTAGCTTCACCTGTTGCCACCTGTCAGTCAGAAAGCTGGAGATCCACTGGCAGGTGGAGGGGGGCACCTTGAGCTGGAGGAGTTTCTGATGAAGAATGCCTGGGATGATGGTGTTGAACGATGAGCTGAAGTTGACAAACAGGATCCTGGCGTACGTCCCTGGGGAGTCGAGGTGTTGCAGGATGTAGTGTAGTCCCATATTCGCTGCATCCTCCACTGACCTGTTTGACCGGTAGGCAAACTGCAGTGGGTCTATCAGGGGGCCTGTGATGACCTTCAGGTGGTTCAGCACCAATCTCTCCAAGGATTTCATGACCACAGAGGTCAGGGCAACAGGTCTGTAGTCGTTTAATCCTGTAACAGAGGGTTTCTTGGGAACTGGAATGATGATGGAGCGTTTGAAGCAGGAAGGCACTTCACGCAGCTCCAGTGATCTGTTAAAGATCCGGGTGAAGATGGGGGCCAACTCGTTGGAGCAGACTCTCAGGCAGGACGGAGACACACCATCAGGTCCTGCAGTCTTCTTGATCTTTTGTCTCTGAAAGACCCGGCGCACCTCCTCTTCACAGATCGTTAGTGCTGGTGGGAGGTCAGAGTGGAGGAGGGATGGAGTTCCTGGGTCTGCAGATAATCCTTTTGTGTGGGTGGGAGGTGAGAACTGTAGGTTCTTTTCAAACCTGCAGTAAAAGCTGTTTAGGTCGTTAGCCAGCTGGAGGTTTTCCACAGGGTGGAGGGATGGTCTCCTGTAGTTGGTGATATTCCGTAGGCCTCTCCAGACAGAAGCAGAGTTGTTGGCTGAGAAGTTTTTTTGTAATTTCACACTGTAGCTCCTCTTAGCAAGCCTGATCTCCTTCGTCAGCATGTTTCTGGCCCGCTTGTACAGAGTCCAGTCACCAGTCCTGTAGGCCTCCGCCTTGGTCTGACGTAGCTGCTTCAGTTTAGGAATGAACCAAGGTTTATTGTTGTTGTATGTGCAGAAGGTCTTGGTCTGCACACACATGTCCTCGCAGAAACAGATGTATGACGTCACAGTGTCAGTGAGTTCATTTAGGTTAATGGCTGCAGCTTCAAAAACACTCCAATCTGTACAGTCAAAGCAGGCTTGTAACTCCAGCTTTGAGTCCTCAGTCCATTTCTTCACAGTCCTTACAACAGACTTGGAAGTTTTTAGTTTCTGTCTGTATGTTGGAATAAGCTGGAGCAGACAGTGGTCAGAAAAACCCAGAGCTGCACGGGGGACGGCGTGATAGGCGTTTCTTAAAACTGTGTAACAGTGGTCAAGTGTATTTGTGTCCCTGGTGGGACATTTAATATGCTGTCTGTATTTAGGAAGCTCATTTGTGAGATTAGCTCTATTGAAATCACCCAGAATGATAAGCAGAGAGTCTGGATGTTTTTCCTCCATGTCTGCTATCTGGTCAGCGATGTGCTGCAGTGCCTCCGTTGTACAAGCAGCAGGCGGGATATAAATTCCGACCAGAATAAACGAGGAGAACTCTCGCGGTGAATAAAAGGGTTTACAGTTTATGAACAGTGACTCTAGGTTAGGGCTACAAAACTTCTTCAACACTGTGACATCAGTACACCAACCTTCGTTTATGCAGAAGCAGATTCCACCACCCTTAGTCTTTCCAGAGAATTCTCGGCTGCGATCAGCGCGAAACAGCTGGAATCCGTCCAGGCGCACCGCGCTGTCCGGGATGTGTTCACTCAGCCAGGACTCCGTGAAACAAAGGGCGCCAGATCTGCTAAAATCCCGGTTTTTGTGAGTCAGGAGCAGCAGTTCGTCCATTTTGTTCGCCAAAGAGCGGATATTTGCCAGCCGGATATTTGTTGTAACATTCTGTACATGTTACAACAATGTGGCCTCATAGTAAAAGTGTGCAGGTACCACAATGGCCTGCCTGAAGTCCAGACCTGTCTCCCATTGAAAATGTGTGGTACATTATGACGCACAAAATATGGCAACAAAGACCCCAGACTGTTGAACAATTGAAGTTGTACATCAAGCAAGATTGGGAACAAAGTCTAAATACAAAGCTTCAACAATTAGTGCCCTCAGTTCCTAAATGCTTATTGAGTGTTGTTAAAAGGAAAGGTGATGTAACACAGTTTAAAAATGTCCCTGTCCCAGCTTTTTTGGAATGTGTCAGGGTCAAGGATCATAGTGTCATGGTCCGTGTGCTGACTTTGTCTGCACTCGGATTATCCGGTTGTTCCCCGTTCTCTCCTCAGGCGCACCACTAAGCCTCTGGGCTTTATTATGACAACGTCTTGGCTGTGCTTCCGGCTGTCAGAAGCCAAGCGCCGCGGGGCGGCTGGATTTCAATCAGCTAATGACCTTCATCAGCTGATTAACCTGTCAAAGCCCTAATTAAGGGAGCAGCTCTGTTTGCTCGGGGCTGCGACCTCACTCGGCGTATGGATTACGCTGGCTGGAATCCCTACGTCCGGCTCCAGTCATCCTCTACCCCTCGCTATGTTCTGTAAGTTAATTCCTTATTTTGTGTGTATCATCAGTGTGTGCTCTTGCCGTATCCTCACTTGTGTTTTGCCCCTCGTGGCTCATTATTTTGTACCTTTGTCCTGTATTAATAAATACGCAAACTCACTGGTCGCCTATAGTGTCTCATTGATGGCTCGTGAGGGCCATTGTTGACAGTAGGTTGCAGCCTAATTTGGACTTGTTTTCCTTGTCTGGGTACCTGTGTAGTGGGAGATTATGTCGTCGCTCAGGGGCCACGCTCAGAGCCTGGGCTACGAGCTGGTGGAGGCCCTCGACTATATTGATGGAACCCTTTTCACCGCTCGCCTCTATGACACTCCCAGCGATGTACGCCGGCACCTGGACCTCGCTGAGGCAATCATTAACCACCATCCTTGCTACTCCAACCACCCTGAAGTCACAGCGAGGATGGCGGACATCTCTGCCCTCTGGGAGAGACTCCGTGGGCTGGAGGGAAACTCCGGCAGGAAACCGAAGTGAAGGCACCCTCGCTCCTCGCTTCGGGATCCCATTCCTGTCCCCGATCCAGTCCAGGAGTTCGCACCACCCAGGAGTCATCCCCATGGGAGTGAGACGTCAGTTGGGATTCCCCCGGAGAAGTTACAGCTGACAGCTATTTCCATCCGGGACCGAGTGGCTGCAGCTCGCTCCACTGTCCATCCCACACAGATCATGAAGCATGTGACGGCGGCGGTCAGGCTGGTGGAGAGGAATCCTGAACTGTGTGATTATCCTGAATACACTGACCTGCTCGCCTCTGCTTCCGTGCAGGAGCGGCGTTTTCCTAACCTCACCTTCGCCTCGCCCTCTGCCAGTAAACGTCATCTCCATGCAGATTGCACACTTCAGCGAGAACCCCGTCCTGATCCAGTTCCGGGGAGCCACACAAACTCTGTCTCCCAGCCAGCTGCAGCCTCCGTGTCTTGCTGAAGAGGTAAAACAGCTGCCTCCGCCCCCGGGTCATCTCTCCCCGCTGTTCCGTCAGCTCCTTGTTCCCGGTTCACCTCGGCTGTTTCTTCCTCCTCCTCGACGTTCACCCCAGCTGCTGTGAGCCCCACGAGTCCGTCTCCGGATGCTCCCATTCCAGATCCGGTGCGAGAGGATCCTCTTCGTCTTCCCAGGGGGTCCTCCATTTCCATCCAGCGGGGGAAGGGAAGATTCAAGTTCACTGCGGTGGGTAACATCAGCCCTCCGGGAATCAGACAAGTATCTATTCATTCTTTTCCTGTATTAGGTGAATTGCCTTGTTTGATTCCTGGGGGCGGAGTTCAGGGTTCACAGCCCCCCGAACTTCCTCCCCCTGCTGCAGAAATTAACTATGAACCTGCTGCCTTTGTGTCTCCTTCCCCTGAGCGTTCCTCGGTTCCAGGACTACGCCGCCGGACGAGGAGGGAGCCTGCGGGCCCAGAGAGCCTGGTTCCAGCCCCGCAGCCACATCACGGGCAGAGGAGGAGGGCGGACCACAAGTTGGAGCCTGCAACGATGCGTCCCCGGGTCTCCATGGAGGAGCGGTTTGACCTAGCAGGTTGAGGATCTCCTGCCACCACGCAGTGTGGGTCGTCGGCCCACACGGCATGGTCGTCAGCTTTGGAGGGACCTCAGGCTGTGGAGACCATCATGCTGGCTGCGCAGCCTACCATAGCCGAGTGGGAACCAGAGGAGGTCCTTCTACGTCCTGAACCCGGATCACTGAAGTCCTGGACGATATCAGAACTCAAGATCAGGCAAGTGCTCTATTTTGTCTTTCTCATTTCTACTCTTGAGCATTTTTGCCTGTCTCTCGGGGAGACGAGCCGGATGCAGCCGTCCACTGCATCTGAACTGGTCTCGCTGGGTTCTGTCGCTGCAGGTGATCCTGATTCGGTTCTGTTCCCTCTCCTGAGCCTTCTCCCAGGGTCGCCGGTGATGAGTCAGTCCTGGTCTCTGCTCTGGAGGTTCCGGGTTCGGGGTCAGAGGTCGTCCCTGGTGCTCTTCCGACCTAGTCGGGGTCCATCGTGGGTGTAGCCGCGACCCAGTCGGGGTCCATCGTGGGTGCAGCCGTGACCCAGTCAGGGTCCGACAGGAGATCAGCACCTGTTCTGGTAAAGTTCGGAGGTGGAGCTGCAGATCCCCCACTGATCTTAGCTTGACTGGCCCCTCATCTTTCCTCTGATCCCTTCCCCCCCCCCCACCGGGTGCCGCGGGGTGTTCCCGTGATCGGCTTAGTTCTCCCTGGCTATTCCTTTCAGCAGGAGGGCCGTCTCCGTATTCTCCCCTGCAGGCCTGTTGCCTGAATGATGTGGGTCGGCCGCCTGGGAGTCTGTTTCACCTGTTTGGCGTTCTGGGTCGGCCACCCGACAAACTTATCTTTCTGTTTGGCGATCTGGTCCGGCCGCCAGAAGTACTGTTTTTCCTGGCCGGGGACTGGGGTAGACCGCCCGAACTTTTCCTTTTTCCCCTGCCGGCGGTTTGGACGCTTGACGCAGGAAGACTCCCTGAACTGTTTGCGTTCATGCCATCGTGCTCTGCCTGCTGTCATCCCTGTGTTTTGTTTTGTTTTTTCCCCCTGCTCTTCTGTAATTTTTGGGATGCGCTGGTATGTTTATTATGGGACTGTGTATTTCGCCACTGTTTGGCATGGCTTTTTTTCCTCCCCCTGGGCCTGTTATTTTGATTTGTAGGCTTGGTGTTTTTATTTGTGGCTGTGACGATGGGATGTCACCACTGTATGACTTGTTGTATTGTGTGATTATGTTATATTTATATTTGTAATGTTGTAAATGTCAGTATGATTATTTGTTAAAGTGCACACAGTATTTTGGGATTTGTCTTTGTTAATTTGAATGCCCTTGGGAGATAACTATTATGGTTAAGTATTTGGTAAAATAATTGATGGAGGATTTATTTCACATACCTTTGCCAACATGCTTCCTGTGGGTGTCCAGGCAAAAGACTCCGTGAGGGGTTGAGGGCCTTTAATAGGACACCAGCAGGAAGGAAACATGTATTGTAAGTTAGAGGGGTGGTTTAACATTTGTAAATAAGGGTTGAAATTATTTATTGAATTATTTATATTGCTATTTATTGTATGTTATTTATATTTACATTGTACATACTTGGGGAAATTATTTATGTATTTTTAGATGTTAGTGGGTATGTGTTAAGAATAGGAATGTTGATTGTTTTACCTGGGATTATGGTAGGGGCTAATCAGCCCTAATTATCTCGTATATTATATAACAGGTGTGAGATAGATCTAGTGGTATGCTTATTATTCTTGGTATGCTTCTTGGTTGGCGAAGTGTATTTTGTTTTGAAGGATCGTGTCAGATGTTTTCCTGGAAACTTTTGCTTGTAAGATTATTGAAATAAATGGACTAATGGAAAACTGAAATCTGCCTCGACGCTACATTCTCACAGTGGCCTGTTGGCTGTACGTTGTGTTCGCCTGTATTGTCCTGACTATTTTTTCACATGTGTGCATTATGGAGTATTTGTTGTTTGTTTTCCCATGCTCTGTAGTTGCCCATGTTTGTGTTTTCTGTATTTCTCCTGGTTCTGGCCTGCCTTGGCCTCTTTCCCCCTCCTCCCTCCCTGGGGCGGTCCCGTGGACCTTCCAGGTGGGGGGGCTCGATGTTACACCGCGTCTGGGATCCGCTTCGTGAACTGGGACAACTGTCATGGTCCGTGTGCTGACTTTGTCTGCACTCAGATTATCCGGTTGTTCCTCGTTCTCTCCTCAGGCGCACCATTAAGCCTCCGGACTTTATCATGACAGCGTCTCGGCGGTGCTTCCAGCTGTCAGAAGCCAAGCGCCATGGGACGGCTGGATTTCAATCAGCTAATGACCTTCATCAGCTGATTAACCTGTCAAAGCCCTATTTAAGGGAGCAGCTCTGTTTGCTCGGGGCTGCAACCTCACTCGGCGTATGGATTACGCTGGCTGGAGTCCTTACGTCCAGCTCCAGTCATCCTCTACTCCTCGCTATGTTCTCTAAGTTAATTCCTTATTTTGTGTGTATCATCAGTGTGTGCTCTTGCCGTATCCTCATTTGTGTTTTGCCCCTCGTGGCTCATTATTTTGTACCTTTGTCCTGTATTAATAAATACGCGAACTTACTGGTCGCCTATAGCGTCTCATTGATGGCTCGTGAGGGCCATCGTTGACACATAGTTCCATTTCAGCTTAGCATCCATTAGATTATTGATATTTGCCATAACGCACGGCTCAGGAGACGCACACACACAGGCTCAGAGTAGTTCAAATAGTTTATTAACAACAGGAGTGTATGAATGTGTGTCTGCGGGATGTAAATGTGTTGGTGGCGGCGTCTGCTTCGGGCACAGAGGCAGGAGGCCGTACAGCCGGACAACCCTATGGGAAAAGCACAAGGAGAAGGGTGACAGGCACACACCAACACAGGAGATATATGAGCGAGAGAGGAGCTTACTTGGATAGGACAGATGACTGGCACAGCAAGGGACGAGGTCCAGAAGACAGCCACCTGGAGAGCCCGGTGCAGCAGCGAGGAACAGGCGATGGGGAGGCGTTGTCCGCCGCCGGGAAATCCACCTGTGCACAGGGGAGCAGACTTGGAAGGGAAAGGAGGTAAGGTCTTCTTACCAGAATGATCAGCTGAGGATGAAAGGAACTCACAGCGATGCGTAGGGAAGCCTGACGGCTTCAGGCCGAAGCTCAGGGCGAAGCGGCTTAAATCCCTCGCCGCTGATGATGTGCAGGTGTGCGTGCAGGTGGCGCCGCTGATGAGCGGCGCGGCGTGATAGTACTCCCCCCTCTAGCAGCGCCTCCTGGCGATGGCTTCTCTGGGTGCGCTCGGTGGAAATCAGCGATGAGCGATGGGTCCAACACAAACGACGAGGGTACCCACTGCCGATGTTCAGGCCCATAGCCCTCCCAGTCCACCAAGTACTGCAACCCACGACCCCGGCGCCGGGAGTCCAGGATGGAGGAGACGGGCCAGGTCGGATGGCCATCAATCATCCGGGGCGCGGGTTGCACAGCAGGAGGAGGGCAAAGGGGGTCGGAGACTGCCAGCTTCACCTTGGACACGTGGAAGGTGGGATGGATGCGGAGGGAGGGGGGAATAGCTACACGCACAGCCACCGGGTTGATGATCCTGGTGATGGGGTATGGGCCCATAAAGCGCTGTGCCAGCTTCCTCCTCTCGCCCTTTAAAATCACGTCCTGGGTCGACACGTAGACTTGCTGGCCAACTCTGTACGCCGGGGCAGGTCTTCTGTGCCGGTCCACCACGGCTCTGTTGCGCTCCGCCGTGCGTAAAAGCGCATTGCGCGCTGACGCCCAGATGGAGCGGAGCTGCCTGAGATGCGCCCGTACTGAGGGGACAGTTACCTCACTCTCCTGCGCCGGGAACAGCGGGGGGTCGTAACCCAGGGACGCCTTAAAGGGGGACATCCCTGTAGCAGAAGAGCGAGCGGTGTTGTGGGCGTATTCAACCCAGGCGAGGTGGTTACTCCAGGACGTGGGTTTGGACGCCGTTACACAGTGGAGCGCAGCCTCCAGCTCCTGGTTGGTCCGCTCACACTGCCCGTTGGATTGGGGGTGATGGCCGGAGGAGAGGCTCACCTTGGCTCCTAAGGCGTTGCAAAACGACCTCCAAACTTCTGAGGAAAATTGGGGCCCTCGGTCCGAGACCACATCCACCGGAATCCCATGCAGCCTGACCACGTGCTGGACTAGGAGTTCCGCCGTCTCCAGGGCAGTTGGGAGACCTCGTAGGGGAACGAAGTGTGCTGCCTTGGAGAAGCGGTCCACGATGGTCAAGACGGTGTCGTAGGTGTTCGAGACTGGGAGTCCGGTGACGAAATCCAGGGCGATATGCGACCAGGGCCTGCCAGGGATGGGCAGGGGCTGGAGCAAACCTGCTGGAGGGGCATTACCCGATTTGTTGGTGGCACACACTGGACAGGCCCGGGCGTAGCGGGCAGCGTCCCTCCGCAGGCCCGGCCACCAGAAGGACGGCTGGAGGAGGTCAATCATCCGGGAGGAGCCAGGGTGACAGGTGAGCTTGGATGTGTGTAACCAGTGGATGACCTCCCCCCGAACCATGGATGGCACGAACAGCCTCCCCTCCGGTCCGCCGCCAGGGTCAGGTTCCACTTCCGGCGCCTTCCGGATCTTGCTCTCAATGTCCCAGGTGACGGCTCCCACGACGCACGACCTGGGTAGGATGGTGTGGACCGTGTCCTCCGACTCCTCAGGGGCGAATTGCCTAGAGAGGGCGTCGGGCAGGCCGTTCTTGGAGCCAGGCCTGAAGGTGATGGTAAATTGGAACCTGGCGAAGAACAAGGACCAGCGCGCCTGGCGGGCGTTCAGGCGCTTGGCAGATCGTAGGTACTCCAAGTTCTTGTGGTCCGTCAGGACCACGAACGGCAGGTCCGCCCCCTCTAGCCAGTGACGCCACTCCTGTAGTGCGAGCTTGATGGCGAGGAGCTCTCTGTCACCCCCGTCGTAATTCCTCTCCGCCGGGGACAAGCGCTGGGAGAAGGCGCAGGGCCGTTTGATTCCGTCATCTGGCGACCGCTGGGATAGCACCGCCCCCACTCCTGTGTCCGAAGCATCCACTTCCACGATGCACTGCAGCGCAGGGTTGACTTGGCTAAGGACCCGGGAGGAGGAGAACTCCGCCTTCAGCGCCTGAAAGGCAGCCGCGGCCTCTTCGGTCCACCGGAACGGGACCTTAGGGGACGTGAGGCGGGTCAGCGGGCCGACGATGGTACCAAAATTTGGGACGAAGCGGCGGTAGAAGTTCGCAAACCCAACGAACTGCTGCACCTGTTTTCTTGACGTAGGTGTGGGCCATTCCACCACCGCCTTCACCTTCTCTGGGTCCGGAAGCACCTGGTCGTGGGAGATGATGAACCCGAGGAAGGATGTTGTCTTCGCGTAAAACTTGCATTTCTCGGCCTTCACGTACAACCGGTTCTCCAGCAGCCTTTGGAGGACCCGCCTCACGTGGACCTGGTGCTCGTCCCTGGACTTGGAGAAGAAGAGAATGTCATCCAGGTAGACGAACACAAAAAGGCCGATGAAATCCCGGAGGACGTCATTGATGAGGCGCTGAAAGACGGCTGGAGCGTTGGTCAACCCGAACGGCATCACCAGGTATTCGAAGTGGCCGTTCGGGGTACGGAAGGCTGTCTTCCACTCATCTCCCTCCCGGATCCGGACGAGGTGGTATGCGCTGCGTAGATCCAGCTTGGTGAACCAAGTCGCCCCCTGGAGGGAGTGGAAAGCGGTGTCCATGAGGGGCAGGGTGTAGCGATCCTTCTCCGTAATGTCGTTAAGGGCACGATAGTCAATGCAAGGATGGAGGGATCCGTCCTTCTTACCGACGAAGAAGAATCCTGCCCCCACAGGTGATGACGATGGGCGGATTATCCCAGCACTCAGCGACTCCTTGAGGTAGGAGTTCATGGTCTCCTTCTCCGGCGCCGATAGACTGTAGAGTCGTCCAGAGGGTAAGGGTGCCCCCTGGCGGAGGTTGATTGCACAGTCGTAGGGCCTATGAGGAGGGAGAGACATCGCCTTGGATTTGCTGAACACCATACCCAGGTCGTGAAACTCCAATGGCACCAGGGACAGGTCCGGGGGCGCAGCGTCCGTAGGTGAGGGAGAAGCGGACGGAGAGCAGGCAGCGGATTGTAGACAGGTGCTCATGCAGAATGTGCTCCATGCCGACACCCCGGCGGACTTCCAATCCAAAACGGGGTTATGGAGGCGTAGCCAGGGATACCCCAGGATGACGGGCGACACAGAGTTGGGCAGGACGTAAAAGGTTATCTCCTCCCGGTGGTTTCCAGAGATAATAACCGGGACGGGGATGGTCTGGTGTGTAACTCTCCCAAGGGAGGCACGAGAGAGGTTGACCAGGGAGATAGGATTCCGTAGTGCCTGACAGCGGATGCCCAATCGGGTTGCCAGGCTTTGAGAAATAAAGCTGCCCTCCACGCCCGAATCCACCAGTGCGTGGGTGAGATGCCCAGTGGAGTTATGACAGAAACGGATGGGCAGTTTTAATTGTGTGAGAGGGCTTAACCGATTGACGTCCGCGAGGCCCCCTACAGTGACTCGCAGACCCCGCCAACTGGCTTTCCGTGGGCAAAGCTTCACCGTGTGTTGGTCATCTCCGCAATACATGCAGAGATCCAACTCACGGCGGCGTTGTCTCTCCGCAGGGGAAAGCTTTGTCCAACCCTTCACCATCGGCTCCGACTCCTCGGGGCACGATGGTGGCGGCGTCGCCAGGGGGCGAGCTTGGAACAGGCGCGGCGAGACTCCACGAGGGCGAGAAGAAGACGACTTCCGTCCCGAGGAGCGCTCGCGCAACCTGTTGTCCAAACTGATCACTAGGGATGTTAGCTCCGCTAGCATCTCAGGGATATCCCGCCCAGCCAGTTCATCCCTCAGATCATCATTGATACTGCGGAGGAAGAGGCCACAGAGGGAGCGTTCCTCCCAGCCTAATTCCTCCGCCGCTACCCGGAAGTCGACCACGTAGTCCGCTGCCAACCGGCTTCCCTGCTGGAGGGCGAGAAGCCGATCGACCTGGACCGTCTCGGTACGAGAATGGTCAAAGACTTCCAGGAAGCGTCTCACAAACTGGTGATATGTGAGGGTGGTATAACTGGGCCTCGCCATAACGGCGTAGGTCCAGGTTAATGCTCGCCCCTCCAGGAGATTCCCGATATAACCAATTCGGCTATGATCCGAGGGAAAGTCTTCGGGCACACGATGGAACACGGACTCCCATTGCATTATGAACCCCCGCGCTCCGCCGAGCTTTCCGCTAAAGCGGGCGGGGGTCGGAATGGGCGTGAGCCGAGTCGGTGCCACCGGAGCCTGCTGGACGGCCACTGGAGCAGCAGGAGCCGCGCCACCCTGACGAGCCAGGGGGAACGGCTGTTGGGGGTCCAAGCGGCCCAATCGGTTAGTTATATTTAACAACTGATTGAAAATCACCTGTTGCTGATAAGCTATCTGATCCACTCGAGCCTCGAGAGTGGTAAGCCGGTGTGCGAGCCCGCCGTCTGCCGAGCCGCTCTGCTGAAGCCGTACTGCCATAACGCACGGTTCAGGAGACGCACACACACAGGCTCAGAGTAGTTCAAATAGTTTATTAACAACAGGAGTGTATGAATGTGTGTCTGCGGGATGTAAATGTGTTGGTGGCGGCGTCTGCTTCGGGCACAGAGGCAGGAGGCCGTACAGCCGGACAACCCTATGGGAAAAGCACAAGGAGAAGGGTGACGGGCACACACCAACACAGGAGATATATGAGCGAGAGAGGAGCTTACTTGGATAGGACAGATGACTGGCACAGCAAGGGACGAGGTCCAGAAGACAGCCACCTGGAGAGCCCGGTGCAGCAGCGAGGAACAGGCGATGGGGAGGCGTTGTCCGCCGCCGGGAAATCCACCTGTGCACAGGGGAGCAGACTTGGAAGGGAAAGGAGGTAAGGTCTTCTTACCAGAATGATCAGCTGAGGATGAAAGGAACTCACAGCGATGCGTAGGGAAGCCTGACGGCTTCAGGCCGAAGCTCAGGGCGAGGCGGCTTAAATCCCTCGCCGCTGATGATGTGCAGGTGTGCGTGCAGGTGGCGCCGCTGATGAGCGGCGCGGCGTGACAATATTAGCACCAGGCTCACCAAAGCTGGGACAGTGGTTAAATCTATAGGTGGATTAACACTACAACGCTTGGACCGACTTTGACTGGCGTTTTGGCAAACATCTGGTTCTGCTGGCAAAAGTTAATGATTGCTGGTATTTTTTGGCAAACGCTGGCGAAAGTTGTGTCCTTTGAAAATTTTCAGCCTGTAGACGTGGAAATGTGGGTGAATGTTGTCCTCATTTTGGTAAAAGCTCCTGAGTGTTGAGTTAAGTTATACAGAGTTTACCTAAGTCAGCCTAAGTTAAAGCTGGGTTCACTCTATAGCGTTTGGACTGACTTTTACAGACATCTTGAAAAATCAGAGAAATACTCTGCTGACAGCTGACATCAGCATCAGGTGACACTCATATAAAGATGAGTGTTTGTAGGAGGCTTCCTGCCTTTCTGGAGTGAACACATCTCCCTTGGGCATACGTTTCAGTATTTATTTTCATTTAATATTCCTATGTAGTTACTTCTGCATACCCTTTTCCCCTGTTCATTCATTCATTCATTCAACAAAAAAATAATGAAAATAATGAATTTTTTTTTTTAAAAATTAAAAAATTAAAAAAAACTATTAATGAATCATCATATAAATAAAATGACAGGTGATTATATTTTGACTGTTACACCTCTCTCCATTAAAATAACATAAAATCTTGTTAAATCTCATTTACTTTTTGACACCACATCAGCGCTGTTTGATTCCCACAAATAAATATATATATATATATATATATATATATATATATATATATATATATATATATATATATATATATATACACTGTGTGTGTGTACACACACACACACACACACACACATATATATATATAAGATAAGATAAGATAAGATAAGATAAGCCTTTATTAGTCCCACAATGGGGAAATTCCAGGATTGCAACAGCACAGGGATAGCAACACTCAGAGCAACAATCAGAAGGCAAGAAAAAACAACATCTAGTAAACATATGTCCATATTACTATAAATGTATATATATAGACACACAGTGCGGAGCATTATGGTTGGTTGGTGAATGTGCAGCAGAAAGTCTAAGCTCTCTCTCCACGGATGTGGTGGGCCAGCTGGAAGTCTTTGGGCATGATGGTGACCCCCTTAGCGAAGAAGAGACCACCAGGTGGGCCTCGCTGGTCTCCTGCAGAGCCATGACGGCGAAGCTCAGGAAACGCAGGACGGTCTAGAAGTCCTGAGCGATCTCCCTCACCAGGCGCTGGACGGGCAGCTTACGGATGAGAAGCTCCGTGGATTTCTGGTAGCGACGGATCTCTCTCAGAGCCACGGGCCTGTGACGGCGAGGCCTCTTCACTCTGCCGGTGGCCAGAGCGCCTCTCCGAGCAGCCCTGGTGGCTAGCTGTCTCCTGGGGGGCTTCTTCCTCCAGTAGATTTTACGGGCGGTCTGCTTGGTTCTTGCCATCGCTCTTTATTATTCTGTCTTATATTTCTTTCACGCCGCCTAAACTCCAGCCCGGCACCCGCGTTGTTTTCACTACAGCTCCCGGTATGTCGAGTTTCCCATTAGCACCGGGCGGCGGCCAAGTGCTAGCTAGCACTAGCTCCTCCCCGCTGTAACGTCTCCCGCTGCAAACCGTGGCTCCGTCCGCCGACCCGGGAGACCCCCGGGGCGATCCGTGCGTCCGTGATATATATACAGAGTGAAAGGTGTAGAAAGAAGAAGGAAGATAAAAAAAAGGCTGTTGCAACAGGCAGCCTACTCGTGTGGCGCCGTCGGTCCGGCGGAACCGTATATATATATATATATATATATACGTATATATATATATATATATATATATATATATATATATATGTCAAAGTGACAGGGTTATCTACACTCTAACTCGAGATGAAAAAAAGCTGACTTAATTCACAGACTGACCTTGGGTCCCTCACCTGTGCCTATTGTATTGGGGTCAGCTGGTCAATGGTCAAGGCCATAAAGTCATACGTATATAAAACAAAGTCACCAAACTTCCTGTGTGTATACGATGGTGTCCATTGATGCAACATATACATTTTGATGAAAGTTGTCCCAGTCAGCATCAGTGTCAGCTGCACTACTGGAGTTTCCATTTCAATATCTTCAAGTCTGGATGTTTTCATGCATACAGACATACATACAGCATGTCACTTATGTATATGTATATGTCACTTATGTATATGCTTCACTTCCGCCCTCCAAAGAGAGCAGACGCTTCTTCTCCCAGCTCTGGCTCCTTATCTCTCTCCTTCCCTAACTGACTGGATCCCAGCTTGCTATTGTCTGTCTGCGTGTCTTTACTGCTGATTATCAAACGAAATTATGGATTTAATAAGCTGGGCTTTGAACACAATTGACACTGTTTTTTCAACGAGAAAAACTGGCCCGGGGGAGCCGATTTGCCCCGCAGGAACAGCTGCCACGGGTTATTTGAAGGACACAAGTAATTGGAAACTCTTGTGCCTGTGTGATCTCTCTATCAAAGATGTTGAAGATTTATACCTCTTCGTAGCAATGGTCATCGGAATTCTACTGATTGGATCTGGGATTGTTCTGGTGTACTGCAAATTGAAGAAGATGGATGGAGTCTATCAAAAAGCGGACCCGGCGAGGCTCAACCATCAAATTGACCAACTGGGCAGGACTCTGACAGCGGCTAATGGAGAACTGTCTAGGAAATGGATTACATCACGATCACGCTGAGAGCCGTCCATGATAATTTCAACGTCCAGCCATGAAGGATTTGAGCACTGAATCTGTAAGAGAATATAAAGTTTTTTCTCTGAAGTCAGTGCTATTTGACCTGTTTTGACGCCCTCAGCACACAGTCCTCCAGATTATCTTCAGTATACTTGTTTTTCATAACATGGCGGGCAGCATTTGACTCTCAAGGACAGCCAGCTGTCTGGCAAACTATTCCATCTGCCGTGCCAAGGACACGCGCCTCTGCCCAGACGGTAGACATAACATCTGCTGCGGAAGAGACTTTGTTGTCCTTAACTGATATCACTGTTTGCACTCAACACCCTCACTCACACTGACTCACTATACTGACTTGAAGATTATTCATTCACTGCTCTCTTTGTGTCATTGTATGGATTCTATTGTCTGCTATTTGTGCATTGAGAGTTTTTTTCTTGTAATCATAATATTGATCATATATGAACTGTATTCTGATAAACAATGCTTTTTTTCTCTCTCCTACTGTGTTTATCCTCTTTCTCCCCCATTGCTTCCTGTTCCCATTCTGCTGACAGGCGCGTCACTGACGCTGCCGCGTCACTGAAAATGTCAACTATGTCGTTCTCAGTGTCAAGTCAAATCCCTTGTATATTTACCAGTTATTTACTTGTGAATGTACTTGGCAATAAATCTTTTCTGATTCTGATGCTTGCATTATGTATGTATACACTTATCTTTTGAAAGACACTGACCCGGCATTGGCCAGTAGATGACAGTTGAGCCTTCAAACTCATTGGAGCTTTGTCGGTCTACTAGAGAGAAGGACAAACGGAAGGAGCCGTGGGATGTGCTAAGCTAATGTGCTAAGCTAATGCTATCACTATAGCTAACGCCATAGCTAGTTGTAGCTAACACTGATACAAAGGAGCGACTCTGTCCCTGGTTCATCTCACTGACCTGGCATCGGCCCAGTAGATGATGGCTGAGCCTCCCACACAGATTCTTCGAATCTTGTGATTGGGGCTCGGAGGAGGAACTTTGAAGAGAACTGTGAAAGGGTGTGCAAAAAGGGTCAGCAACATTTGCATTGTTTAAGGAAACTTGCACGCTTCCAAATTGACCGAACCATAATGATGATGTTTTATTGGACTTTTATTGAATCTGTTTTATCCTTTTCTTTAGTGTCATGGTTTGGTCAGATAAAACTAAAACAGAGGGAATCCTTGGATCAGGTATTTAGATGGTCCAGTCGTTTGCTTGGTGAGTCACAGCTGAGCCTGACATCCCTGTGCACCAGACAGGTACAGAGGATTGCTACCTCCATTTTAAATGATGACTCCCACCCGTTGCACTGCCACTTTCAGCTTCTTCCCTCCAGACGGAGGTTTGCTGTCCCAAAAAGTAAAACCCAGCGCTACAAAAACAGCTTTGTTCCTGCTGCTGTCAAAGAGTTGAACAGGTTGTAACAATATATTGCACATAATTTGGTTACCTATTTATTAATTTCATTTTATATTTACTTATTTTTGTAGGTTCTTTATTTGGGTTCTAAATCTTTTATTGGGTTTTAGACTTTTGAGTTTTTAACCTCTTTGACTAGTCTTTAACTTTTTAATATGACCCTTCTCTCTTATCTCTGTTTTTTCTCTCATCTCTTTGTCTTATGTCCTGATTGATGGAGCCTTGAGAATTTTTATCATGTTTATAGTCAGCTTAATGTGTGCCTGCGTTTGTGTTTATGTTGAATGTGATTGTGGTTTGTAAATATGGATGTCATCTGACTGCAAAACAAATCTACCTACGGGTACAAATAAAATAACCTGAACCTGAACTAACCGAGGCAACAGCTGGACAGGAGCCGGATCGGAGCTCAACTACAGTGGCGGTAGGAGACGGGGATCAGTGGAGGAGCAGCCGGGGCCCCAGCTGGATAGGAGCCGGATTGGAGCTCAATTACAGCGGTGGGGCTTGGAGGAGGAACTACTGAGGAAGATGGCGGTAGGCAGCAGGGCTCAGCGGAGGAGCTAACGGGACCCCAGCTGGACAGGAGCCGGATTGGAGCTCAATTACAGTGGCGGTGGGCGGCGGGGCTTGGTGGAGGAGCTGCCAGCACCCCGGCTGGACAGGAGCCGGATCAGGAGCTCAATTACAGCAGCGGTAAGCAGCGGGACTAGCAACGGAGGGGGCTAGCTTAGGCCGCAGCTGGATTTGAGGTTGGCTGGATCGGATACTGGCGACACAAGAAGAGCTTGTTTTATTATCATCAGGTCAGTAAAAATGCCACCAAAGAAGGAAGAAATGGAAGAGATTAAAAAATCTCTGAACTTCATGTCAGAAAAACTGACCAAAGTGGCCAGTCAACAGTTTAAACTATTAGGGCTAATGGAGGAAGTCTGAGAATTGAAATTAACAATTGAGGAAAGAGACAAATAAATTGCAGACTTGGAGTGATGCATTGAGGATCTTGAACAATATTCTCGTATGGATGATTTAATTATTAGTGGACTAGACATTAAATACCAATCATATGGCAATGCTACAGCAGGAATGAGAGGTGAGGAGGCTCCCCTGAGTGAATCAGTCTCCCTGGAAAACCAGGTGCTTCAGTTCCTTGAAAGTAGAAATATAAAGGTTGAAGTAAATCCAATTTCAGCCTGTCATACTTTACCCAGAAAGGATAATAAAACAAAGAAATCAGTTGTGATGTGCTTTGTGAACAGAAGGGTAAAGAATGACATACTGAGGCAGGCCAGAAAGCTACAGGGAACAGAAGTTTATCTAAATGAACATTAAACAAAGGCTAATGCTGAAATAGCACGGCAAGCACGGATGCTGAAAAAACAAAACAAGATACAAGAAACATGGACAAGAAACTGTAGAGTTTGGATCAAACTAAATTGAACACCTGAGGAAGCAAAGGCCATAACAATAAGAGATCTCACTGACTTAAATAAATATAGATGAACACTGATTAAGAAAATTAAGAGACTATGATAATCCATATCCACACATTGCAAAACAGTTCTTTTGTGACCTACCATGTCAATGTACTTTAACAAACAAAAAAAAAAAAAAAAAAACATGACGGACTTTAGTAGACATCAATCATCCCCAGTTGGAGGAAGTCATTTGTCATTTGAGTGAAAAATTCAGACTCTGAAAATATGCCATTATGCTGAACATAAACTACAAGAGAAGGAGAATGATATTGATCCTGATAACCACTTCTTCAATAATATTCATAATCCCTGTCAATATTACACTGAAAAGCAATTCAAAAGTCAAGTGCAAGTAGATAAGATAAGATAAGATAAGATAAGATAAGATAAGATAAGATAAGATAAGCCTTTATTAGTCCCACAATGGGGAAATTCCAGGATTGCAACAGCACAGGGATAGCAACACTCAGAGCAATAATTTAGAAGACAAGAAAATAAGAGCAGTGAATATACATATGTACACATAAATACATACAATATATAAATATATATACACACAGCGCGGAGCATTGTAGCTAGATGGAATAAACAGCATAACCGTCTATTTAGTTACCCTACATGGCATGAATATGTACCCATACATATTGTCACCCTCCATAGCGACTGATATTGTCCTAGTTGTATACTGGAGGGGACCATTTGTGTAAGTCTGTTGCGTCTTTTGCATTCAATACTATTAGGTCTTCACGTTTTTTGCTATCTCTGCGAGCAGCCCTGCTTAGGTTATACAGTCTGACAGCCGTAGGTAGGAAGGACCTGCGAAACCTCTCGGTCGCACACCTAGGATGATGTAGTCTACTGCTAAATGAGCTCCTCAGTATGTCCTGCATGGGGTGATGCAGGACATACTGAACATGCAGAGATGACAGTTTAGCCACCATCCTTCTCTCTTCTATCTCCTCCACTGGGTCAAGGTGCTTCCCCAGGACAGAGCTAGCTTTCTTGATTAGTTTGTTCAGTCTCTTCCTATCGGCTGCTGTAATGCCGTTGCCCCAGCAGACCACTCCAAAAGTGATGGCTGATGCCACCACCATGTCGTAGAATGTCTTCAAGAGCACCCATTGTACACCAAAAGACCTGAGCCTCCTCAGTAGGAACAGCCTGCGCTGTCCCTTCTTGTAGAGTGCGTCGGTATTGTGTGACCAGTCTAGTTTATTGTTCAGATGAACACCCAGGTACTTGTAGGATGTCACCATCTCAATGTCTGTTCCCTGGATGTTTACTGGTGCTGTGAGGGGTTGTCCTTGCCTGTGGCAGTCCACCACCAGCTCCTTAGTTTTCCTCGCGTTGATCTGGAGGCAGTTCCAATGGCACCAGTCCACGAAGTCCTGGATAAGTCCTCTGTACTCAGCTTCATCTCTGTTGGAGATGAGGCCAACGATCGCAGAGTCGTCAGAGAACTTCTGTAGATGGCTGTATGTTGTGTTGTGTGAGAAGTCCACGGTATAAAGGGTGAACAGGAAGGGAGCCAAAACCGTTCCCTGGGGGGCCCCCGTGCTACCGATGATCGTGTCGGACACACAATCCCGGGTTCTCACAAACTGTGGCCGATTAGTGAGGTAGTCCAGGATCCATGATAACAGGTGCTGGTCTGGTCCACCCCTGCACACAGCAGCTTGTCCTTCAGGATCATCGGTTGGATGGTGTTGAAAGCACTGAAGAAGTCAGAGAACGTGATCCTCACCACGTTACCGGACTTCTCCAGGTGGGACAGGGAACGGTGAAGGAGGAAGATCACTGCATCCTCCACCCCAGTGCCATGCTGGTAGGCGAACTGGAGTGGATCCATCGCTGGTCCCACCAGGGGGCAGAGGTGAGCAAGGAGCAGTCTCTCCAGGGTCTTCATCATGTGAGACATCAGGGCCACTGGTCTGTAGCTGTTCAGGTCTTTGGGGTGGGAAGTCTTTGGTACAGGTACCACACAAGATGTTTTCCACAACTGTGGTACCCTCCCAAGCTTCAGGCTCAGGTTGAATATGTGCTCCACAATCCCACACAGCTGGTCTGTGCAGGACTTGAGGAGCTTCGCGCTGATGCCGTCCGGTCCCGAGGCCTTCCTCGCCTTGATCTTCCTCAGCTCCGTCCTCACCTGGGTCTTAGTGAGGGTGAGGTTGGGGGGCTGTGTGCTGGGAGTGGGGGGGTGTTGGCGGAGTGGGGTGTAGACAGCAGGTCTCGATAACTTTAGAGGCAGCAGTGGTTGGTGTGCATTCGGGGGGGGGGGGGGGGAGGGTGGTTGGTCAAACCTATTAAAAAACATGTTCAGATTATTCGCCCACTCCCTGCCCCCTGTGGCCTGTGAGGAGGTATTCTGGAGCCCAGAGATGGTTTTAAGGTTTCTCCAGGCCCGCCGATGTCGCTCTGTTGCAGCTTGTCCTCCATCTTCTTCCTGAAGCTGTCCTTGCCTTCTCTGATCTTCCTCCTCAGCTCCCTCTGTACGGACTTCAGCATCTCCCTGTTCTCTGACCTGAAGGTCCTCTTCTTTTCTCTCAGAAGTGTTTTAATCTCAGGGTTGATCCAGGATTTGTTGTTCGAGCAACAGGTAAACTATCAATAATACATTTCAACAGCAGAAGTCTTAACGAAATCTTTCCACAGATTCAGGACTATTTAAAACAGCTAGATAGAAAATTTACAGCTACCGGAGTCTCTGAAACTTGGCTTAATGAAGAGCAGGCTTCTCTGATGGCAAGAGAGGGATATCAGATATTTTTTATTAATAGATCTCAAAAAAAGGGTGGTGGTGTTGCACTGTATATTGATGACCTGTATAGGTGTAAACCTGTAAATGGAATGTTCTTTGCACTACCAGGGATTCTGGAATGTGTTACTGTTGAGATTGACCAAGATAAAACAAAAAATCTAATTATAAGTTGTATATATAGAACGCCGGGAACTTGTGTTGAGACATTTAGAGATAAATTAGTCGAGCTGTACAATAATATAACTAGTAAGAAAATGATTGTAATCTGTGGAGATTTCAATATTGATTTACTAAATCCATTTCAACAAAATGTAATTACAGAGTTCATGAATTCTATGTACAGTATGAGTCTATATCCCACAATAACACATCCCAGTAGAATCACAGTTCACACTGCTACACTTATTGACAACCTGTTTGTTAATATTATTGATAAGAAAATAGAAAGTGAATTATTGATAAATGACATGTGACCATTTGCCAGTCTTTGCACTTATCCATGGCCACACGGGGGCCAATACAGAAAAAACTTTAAAATCATTCAGATACAAATCACAAAATGCAATCAGTTCTTTTAAAGAAGACCTGCTGAAGCAAGACTGGACAAAAGTCTATGTATCAGATGTAAATGAAGCCTATGACACATGAACATTGTAACCACTCTTTATGAAAAAAATTGTCCATTAGTAAAGAAAAAGCTTAAACAGAAATTTGTCAACAAGCCATGGTTAACCAAAGGATTACAAAAAGCGTGTAAAAAAAAAAGCATTATATAAAGCTTTTCTAAAGAAAAGGACAAAAGAAGCAGAGCAGCGGTATAAAACATACAAAAATAAGTTAATATATATAATGAGATGTAGTAAAAGAGACTATTACAGTAAAGAACTGGAGAAAAACAGAGATAATATTAAAAATACATGGACAATACTTAACAATATTCTTGGAAATAAAAACAGAAATACAAGCTACCCAACCAATCTTTAAAAAAAAAAAAAAAAAAAAAAAAAGATTCAAGAGTGTGAATGCAGTTTCACCTGCAGATGAATTTAATAAATTTTTTGTTAACATTGGTCCTAATTTGGCTCGAGAAATACCCATTACGGCATCTACAGGTGATACAATAAGCAAAAACATTGCTATAAAAGACTCCATTTTCATAAAGAACACAGATGAGAGAGAGGTCATTGAAATTGTTAAATCGTTTAAAAGTAAAACATCTATGGATTGTGATGGTATTGACATGCTTTTAGTCAAAACTATCACTGAATGCTTAGTAAAGCCACTGACATATATTTGTAACCTGTCTCTACAATCAGGTATATTTCCAAATGCAATGAAAATAGCTAAAGTAATTCCGATATACGTACAAGACGGGTGACAGAGGGGAATTTTCAAACTATAGACCAATTTCACTATTGCCACAATTTTCCAAGATACTTGAAAAAATATTCTGTGAGAGAATTGACAACTTCATAATGAAGAATAATTTATTGTGTGAGCAGCAATATGGATTCAGACACAAGAGGACAGACTTCCGGTCTGGACACCATGGTGATAGCAGCTTAACGCTGAAGCTCCCAGACCCCATCCGTGAAAATACCATGAAAATCAGATTTAACGGGTTTTTGGAAGAGTGAAAATCAAAAGACAAAGTCATTATGCCTAAAGGAAAACAGAAGAGATCGACCTTCACCAGGCCAAGACGCGCATCGGACGGAGAATCTGACCTGGAGGACAACAACCACTCGGAAACAGAGGAGCAGAATGAGGCTAGCAACACGGTTAGCTTAAAAATGATATTTCAAGAATTAAGAGAATTTCGCCGAGAGTGCTGGGCCGAATTTCGTGAAATTAAAGACGAAATAAAAAGGACAAACAACAGAGTGGACCAGGCTGAGGCCCGAATCATGGAAGCAGAGGAAAGAATAAAAGGGCTGGAAGAAACCACACTGGAATTACTCAAACGACAGACAAGACTGGAGGCTAAGTTAACCGACCAGGAAGGAAGACTAAGAAGGGACAACATAAGAATTCATGGTCTGAAAGAAGGAGTAGAGGACGGTTACACCACAATGGCTGCATGCGTGGAAACCATACTGAGAGAGAAGTTGGAAATTCCCCAATCCACCGATTTGAAAATAGAAAGGGCGTACCATTCATTAGCCCCAAGGCTGTCGGTGGAAGCGCCCCCACGATCGGTGGTGGTGAAGTTTTCCAACTTCAGAACAAAAGAAGAGGTTTTGAGACTGGTTTGGCAGAAAAAAGGATTTATGCACCAAGAAAGAAAAGTCTTTGTGGGGCATGACTACGCCCCAGAGGTCCTTAAAAAGCGTCGGGAATACAACGACGCTAAAAAGGTACTACGAGAGAAGAAACTGTGCTTTCAAACTCCATTGCTGGTGAAGCTGCAGGTTTTTTACGGGGAAGAGACGTGTCTCTACAACTCGGCGGAAGAAGCAACCAGGGATATGGCGAGAAGAGGGCTCCCGGTAACGGTGTATAAACCCGCAGCAGACCCGATCCAAAGAATCAAGGCTCAAACGTGGTGCACACAGAGACCCTCAAAATCCACGGGCCAGCAGCGGGAAACCCAGCGCCAGGGCTATAAGGAAAAACTGAATGCTTTCAGGAGGGAATAACGATATTTTTAATCAATCTGCGCATCCAACCCTCCTCCTACAAGGTAACAAAGATTAAAGGAGATGCAGAATCAGCAAGTATGAAGGGGTAAAACATTTCATGGAACAGTCATAATATTAGAAACAAATAAGTCTTTAAAAAAAAAAAAAAACTTCTTAAAATAGAAATGTGACAATGAACCACATGAACTCTCCACACTAACAAATACTGTATTAACGTGATTGTTTGCTGTGATGGTGGTGGGAGGTTGCGCACAATTTCATAGGGTATAGGCATAAAAAAAAAAGAAAAAATCATAACAAGTTCGGATTGGAATCTGAAATTCACGTTAAAAACATGGGACAACTTACAGGGGTAAGAGAGGGCCCTCAACGCGTAACAGAGTTTGAGGAATTTCCCTCAGAGCCAACGCACCATCAAGGCTCTACTAAGGTCGCTAAAAAGACCTCAGTTCAGGAAGATCTTTTGACAGTTTTTTGTTTTAAAGTTTTATATACTATTGCGGCGGATTATAAAATAATAAGGTATAATGCTGTGGTTTTTAGCAGAGTTTTATTATATCATACCGCCGTCACGAGCTCCGCTCCCGGCTCTATGCATGCGCGCCGGGAGCGAGCCCACGGCTGTCAGAGAAGGAGGACACAATGTCTGTGTCCTGCAGCAGCAGTTGCAGAATCAGAATGAGAGGATTTGTGTTACAGAGTTGCAGCATATATACCCAACTACAACAATACATCAAAGAGCATTCCCCAGCAGTTGGTACGATCAAAGGGACTGCAGAACAGGCATGAGATATTTGCATTTGAAAGACCTACATAACAATAGGCAGATTTGCTAGCCTCTGCTCCAGGTGTAGGACAAAGAGGTTACAAGGCACATCTACATACTGATCTCAGCCTCTAAGTCACAGTAAGGACAGGACGCTTGAACACTATACATGAATGGCACATTGCATCACGATACATGAATGGCACATTACATCACAATACATGCATGGCACATTACATCACAATACATGAATGGCACATTACATCTCAGTAGTGCAGCAGGAAAAACCAAGAGAAGAGAGCTGACTGTCCTGTGTGTTGTGGGGGGGTTGAATCAACCCGCCACACTATGTTCTTAATGTTTTTTTATGTTCTTAATGTTCTTTCAGTTTCTGAGTAGCAAAAAAGAGGGCCACTACACTGTTATACTAAATAAGACAACACAATGGAGAAACAGGGTGTAACCAAAATAATCTCATATAATGTAAAAGGGATCCTGAATCCAGTTAAAAGATCCAAGATTCTAGGCAAAATGAAAAAAGACAAAGCAGGAATAATATTTTAACAGGAAACCCACCTAACAGACTTGGAGCACACTAAACTTAATAGACACAAGAGGACAACTGCATTTGCTCTAATGGAATTTATAGAAAAAATATCAACTGCCGCTGAAAATAAAGAGTTTTCAGTTGGGGTATTCCTGGATCTTAAAAATGCATTTGATACAGTGGATCATAATTTATTATTAAAGAAACTACAAAGTTATGGTATTGGGGGGTAGCACTGTCCTGGTTATGTAGTTTCTTAAAGAACAGATATCAGTATGTATGTGTTGGTAGCAAAAACTCACAGTTACTGAAGATTACTTGTGGAGTCCCACAGGGTTCAGTTTTGGGGACATTGTTTTTCAATATGTATATAAATGATATATGTAAAGTTTCGGAAAAAATGGATTTAATATTGTTTGCAGATGACACTAATTTATTATGCAGTGGAAGCAATTTGGAACAACTTTTGGATACACTCGGGAAGGAATTAGGAAAGCTTAAACTGTGGTTTGATTCAAATAAATTAACGTTCAATTTAAGTAAGACAAAATTTAGAATTTTTAACAACCATCACAACAAATTAGTATCTAAACTCAATGTAAATGGTATAGAGATTGAAAGGGTATCCGAAATTAAATTTCTTGGAGTAATAATTAATAATGAACTGTGTTGGAAATCACATATTAATTATATTAAAGGTAAAATATCCAAATCAATTGCAATACTACACAGAGTGAAATATTTGCTGAATCAACCCACACTATATACTTTGTATCTGTCATGGTCCGAGCGCCGATCTCGTCCGCGCTCGGGCCATGCATCATCTCCGCCAGGTTTTGACAGCAGTGTTTACCTTCTGGCTCAGCAAGCTCTTATTGTGACAGCGCTCGGAGGGGCTTCCTGCTGTCAAAGCCTGTCAGCTGTGCTGCATTTGCGGCTCATCAGTGGCCCGGCATTTAAGCGGGAGCTGAGTGCAGCCCAATGCAGCAGTCTCGTCGATGATTCCCTTGTCAGACGTTGAGCGAGCATCCCTCGCCTCAGACGTCAACTGTTCCTGATCGTGGTTCATGTCCTGATCATAAGTGTGCCTCGTTATAGCCTTATGATCATCTGTGTCAAGTGTTGTGTGTTTTAGCCCACCGTGGCTCATTACTTTCTGTTACTTAGTGTATTATCTTGTGTTCGTGTTCATTAATAAAACATCATGCAAACCTCACTGGCGACTTTTGGCGTCTTATGGTGGCCCACGAGGGCCACCGCTTGACAGTATCATTCATTAATATTCCCATACATGACATATTGTGCTGAAGTATTGGGAAATACATATAAAACAAACATATATCCAATCTTTATGCTTCAGAAGAGAGCTATTAGAATAATAAATAAAGCTGTTTACAGGGAACCAACAAACCCACTTTTTCTTAAATTAAAAGCTCTCAAGTTGAAAAACCTGGTTGACTTTAAAACTGCAGTAATAATGTTTTAAGTGAAGAATCTATCACTGCCTGCAAATATCCAAAAGTTGTTCCAAATAAGGGACAAACAATATCATTTCAGAGGAACATGTATATTTCAAAAACCTTCAGTGAGAACTACCACCAAGCAACACTGTGTCTCAGTGCAAGGAGTCAGATTATGGAATGCTTTTGGACCTGAGTTAAAATCATGTACAACACTTGGACAATTTAAACAAAAACTAAAGGAAGAAATACTCCAAACATATATACAATATGACATGTAAAATCACATAAGAATTATCATATTCAGTCTGTGTTGTTGCTTAGTATTTTTTTTATTTATTTTTTTTTTGTCACGTTTTGTCTTAGCTTTGTTCTGACTTGTAATCGCTTTTGTTTTGTTTTTCTTTTGAATGCTTGGATGGAATATGGGTGGGCAATATAAGCTGCGGCTTCAGCCATCACCCATTTCGGATAACTTATGTTGAACTGTATAATCAGAGGAGTTATTGTTTAATTTGACCTTGTAAGATTTTTTTCCCCTTTGTTATATTATTCTCTTCCTTTCTTTTAATCTTTACTTTTAATCTATCCGAAATAAAGATTCATTCAAGAGAGATGGGGAAGAGAATAGATCTGTATCTGTATTTCTGCTGAATACAGTTCTCATTTGCTCTGAACTGTTTTCATAACAGCTGAAGAACCGGTCTGTCATAGAGCATTACATCTACTGAAAAACTTTAATTTAGTATGTTGGTGCTTTGATTGACAGCTGTGCTAAAAATGGCAACTGCCTGACTAACATCAATTATCTCATGGACAAACAATCTATCACCACAAACACCAAAACTGTAGTGTGCTAATAAGATGAAATTCATCATGTGAAGTGTGTAGTGAAATGTGCTGCCAAGTGAAATCCCTGAAACACTCCAGTGTCAGATTGTGGATATAATAGCCTTATCATACTCATAAAGCAGTTGCATAAAAAAGCTGATGAACACAACATGCCATTGATTATTATCAGAAACACACATTAAAATCAAAAAAGCTAGATGAAACCTTCAAATTACAGTTGTGCTCTTAAGTTTACATACCTTCTGAGCACAGTTGATAGATAGATAGATAGATAGATAGATAGATAGATAGATAGATAGATAGATAGATAGATAGATAGATACTTTATTTCGAACAAAAAAGTATAACAAAAACAAAACAAATGACAAATGCAATAAAGTAACAGTATACAGTGTTCGAAAGGGAGAAGGAAGAAGTGAACACTTATTAATTCCATCTCCTCTTTTCCATAAATACACCCATGTGAATTATATACAAATTACCACATTTAAGACCCCAAGTAAACAATTAACTGTATTTTGTACATATCAACATTAACACCCATCCATCCTAGCATACATTGATGTCCATACATCAAAACCAGCCTCAAACAACACAGATATACACAGTGCTGTCCCACCCACCATTCCATAGTGTCCCATAGTGTCCCAGAGTGAGCATAGTGAATCGTACTTATAAATACTACCCTTCTAACATATATCCTTTCAGCAAATAATGTTTGTACCTCTTTTTGAATTGATTTCTGTTTGTACATAGTTTCATTTCCGGCTCCAGACTGTTCCACAAATCCACCCCACAGACAGATATGCACATACTTTTCTTGGTTGTTTGTATCTTGGGTTTTGTAAAGTTTAAGTCTCCTCTCAAATTATGATCATTGTCTCTTTTTTAAAATATTTTTTGTATATTAGTTGGGAGTTGATTATTAATTGCCCTGTACATGACTTTGACATAATATTCGGCCCAGGAAACACGCACGCAGGCTCAGGTAGATTTGAAAGCTTTATTTCAACCCATATAAAGTGTTTGGATGCGTGTGTGTGATATGTGAATGTGTTGTGGGTGGAGGATGAAGGCAGGGACAGAGCAGCACGCCATGCAGCCAGGCGACCCTATGGATGAGACGAGAGCAGGGGGTTAGCTGGGCAAATTACACAGGAGAGTAATAAAGCAATGTGCTTACTTGCAGTAACGGAGGTGGCTGGCGTTGGCAAGATCCCAAGCCTGGGAGACAGCGTCCTGCTGTGCGTCCTAGGAGGAGCAGTGTTGCAGAGGAACGATGAAGACGAAGGAGAGGATGTCCGCCGCCGGGGAATCCACCTGTGCACAGGGGAAGGCTGAGAGGACAGGTGAGACAAATAGACAGCTTACGTGTTGTTGTGATGATCAGCAGGCCTGGAGGAAGGAATCCGCTGAGGGTTAGAGCACGAAGGAAGACAGACAGCTCCAGGCCGATGCTCAGGGCGAGGTGGAATAAATAGTTGCGCACTAACGAGGTGCAGGTGTGCGCGCAGCTGAGGTGGATGCCCGTGAGCGGCGAGTGGTGACAGTACCCCCCCCCCCTAACAGCACCTCCTGGCGCTGGCTTACCTGGGTGTACCCGGTGAAACTCCGCGATGAGATCTTGATCCAACACCCACGAAGAGCACACCCAGGACCTCCACTCCGGCCCATAACCTTCCCAATCCACCAGGTATTGTAGCCCACGACCTCGGCGCCGGGAGTCCAAGATGGAGGTAACACCCCACGCCGGGTCACCGTCGATCATCCTAGGAGCGGGCGGCGACCTAGGAGGAGGGCAGAGTGAATTGGAGAGAACAGGTTTAACCTTAGACACGTGGAAGGTGGCACACATGTAGGGAGGGAGGGAGGGCCAAACGCACAGCCACCGGGTTGACAATTTTGGTGATCGCAAAAGGACCGAGAAACCGCGAGCCAGCTTCCTCTTCTCCGCCTTGAGGTTGATGTCTTGGGATGAGAGCCAAACCCGTTGACCCACCTGGTAATCAGGAGCTGGCCTCCTGTGGCGGTTGGCAGTGGAACTGTTGCGCGCCGCCTTGCGTAAAAGCGCACCCCTTGTCTTGGTCCACACACTCCGGCAGCGTCTCATGTGTGCCTGGACAGATGGAACAGCCAACTCACCCTCCTACTTGGGGAAC
This sequence comes from Pholidichthys leucotaenia, assembly GCA_020510985.1. Taxonomy (NCBI): domain Eukaryota; kingdom Metazoa; phylum Chordata; class Actinopteri; order Cichliformes; family Pholidichthyidae; genus Pholidichthys; species Pholidichthys leucotaenia. The sequence goes on from CM035846.1 coordinate 101,470,102, forward strand.
AAGGGGGGATTGTACCCCAAGGACACCTTGAAGGGAGACACACCAGTAGCCGAAGACCGCGCTGTGTTGTGGGCATACTCCACCCAGGCCAAGTAGGGGCTCCAGGAAGATGGATTAGAGGAGGTCACACAGCGCAGGGCAGCCTCCAACTCCTGGTTAGTGCGGTCACATTGTCCATTGGACTGGGGGTGGTGACCAGAGGAGAGACTAACCGTGGCCCCCAAGGTGTTGCAGAAGCACCTCCATACCTGGGAGACAAACTGAGGGCCCCGATCCGATACCATGTCCAACGGGATCCCGTGCAGTCTGACAACATGCTGGACGAGGAGGTCAGCCGTCTCACGTGCCGAAGGGAGACCCTGAAGAGGCACAAAATGGGCGGCTTTAGAAAACCGATCCACAATAGCCAGGACTGTGTCACAGGTGTTAGAGACCGGGAGACCGGTGACGAAGTCAAGGGCGATGTGTGACCAGGGCCTGCCCAGGACCGGCAGGGGCTGGAGCAGACCCGCAGGTGGAGAGTTTTGAGACTTGCCGGTAGTGCACTGGGGGCAAGCCCGGATGTAGTTGGTGATGTCCTTCTGGAGACCCGGCCACCAGAACGAGTGTTGCAGAAGATCCACCAGACGGGAGATGCCAGGGTGACAGGCGAGCTTGGAGGTGTGGACCCAGTGAATAACCTCTCCTCGAACCGCTGAAGGAACGAAGAGCCTCCCCTCTGGACCACCACCAGGGTCCGGTTCCGTCTCCTGTGCCCTTCGGATCTTGTCCCTGATGGACCAGCAAACCGCCCCCACAACGCATGAGCTGGGAAGGATGGTGTGGTCCGACTTCTCCGGATCCTCAGGGGCAAACTGCCTGGATAAAGCGTCGGGCAATCCATTCTTCGAGCCTGGACGGTACGTGATGGTAAACTGAAACCGAGCAAAGAATAGAGACCAGCGCGCCTGGCGGGCATTCAGGCGCCACGCTGACCTCAAATACTCAAGATTCTTGTGGTCCGTCCAGACCACAAAAGGCTGAGCTGCCCCCTCCAACCAGTGATGCCACTCCTGCAGCGCGAGCTTGACAGCGAGGAGCTCCCTGTCGCCGACGTCATAGTTACGCTCCGCCGCAGATAATTGTCGAGAGAAGAAGGCGCAGGGCCGCTTGACTCCGTCCACTGGCGAGCGCTGAGAGAGCACCGCCCCCACCCCCGTGTCGGAAGCGTCGACCTCCACCAAGCACTGCAGCGTGGGGTCGACCTGGGTCAGGACCCGGGAGGACGAGAACTCCGCCTGGAGAGTCTTGAAGGCGGCGGCTGCCTCCTCGGACCACTGGAAGGGCACCTTCGGTGAAGTGAGGCGAGTCAGGGGGGTGACAATGGCGCTGAAGTTGGGGACAAAGCGCCGGTAGAAATTAGCGAAGCCAATAAACTGCTGCACCTGCTTCCTGTAGGTAGGCATGGGCCACTCGACCACAGCTTTGACCTTAGCGGGGTCGGGGAGAATCTGATTGTGCGAGATGACAAACACCAGGAAGGAGGTGGTCCGGGCGTAGAACTCGCACTTCTCCACCTTGATGTAAAGTCTATTCTCCAGCAGCTGTTGCAGGACCCGCCTCACATGAGCATGGTGCTCCTCCCGTGACTTGGAGAAGATGAGTATATCGTCCAAATACACGAAGACAAAGACCCCCAGCAAATCTCGTAGGACGTCATTTATGAGCCGCTGGAAGACGGCAGGTGCGTTGGTGAGGCCAAACGGCATCACAAGGTACTCAAAGTGACCGCTGGGCGTCCTGAAGGCCGTCTTCCATTCGTCTCCCTCCTGGATCCGAACGAGATGGTAAGCGCTGCGGAGATCTAGCTTCGTGAACCAGGTTGCCTCCTGGAGGGAGTGGAAGGCGGTGTCCATTAGCGGCAAGGTGTAGCGATCCTTGATAGTAATATCATTCAGCGCTCTGAAGTCAATGCAGGGACGCAGGGACCCATCCTTCTTGGATATGAAGAAGAAGCCCGCGCCGAGCGGAGACGAGGAGGGGTGGATAATCCCAGTGCTGAGTGACTCCTTGATGTAAGTATCCATCGCCTCATGTTCAGGAGCGGAGAGGCTGTACAGGCGGCCAGATGGCAAGGGGGCCCCTGGACGGAGGTTGATCGCGCAGTCATATGGCCAGTGAGGGGGAAGAGACATAGCCCTGGACTTACTGAAAGCTACTCCCAAGTCATGGAACTCCTGCGGCACCAGGGTGAGGTCCGGAGGCTCGGAGACGGGCGCCGGCAGAGGAGAGGACGGAGCACAGGCCGCAGACTGGAGGCAGGTGCCCAGGCAAAAGGAGCTCCATGAAAGGACACTGCCGGATCTCCAATCAAGGACGGGGTTGTGCAAGCGCAGCCATGGGTAGCCCAGGATGACATGGTCCGAAGAGGAGGGCAGGACAAACAGGGTCAGATCCTCACGGTGGTTGCCAGAGATGATGATGGGAACCGGCTTGGTGCAATGCGTCACTAGCCCCAGGGGAGAGCGAGAGAGAGTGACCAAGTTGAGGGGAGTTGACAGTGGCAGACAGGGTATGCCCAAACGGGTTGCCAGGCTCTTGGAAATAAAATTTTGCTCTGCCCCTGAATCCACCAGTGTGTGCGTGAAATGCCCGATGGAGTTGTGGCAGAATCGAATGGGCAGTGTGCAACAGGATAGGGGATTTGACCGGTTAGAGTCCGCGAGGCCCCCTACAGTGACTCGCGGACTTACCCGTTTGACTTAACCGGGCACAGCTCCACGGGATGCTGGTCATCTCCGCAATACATGCAGAGACCCCGTTTCCGCTGGCGTTGTCTCTCCACAGGAGGGAGCCTGGTGCGCTCGATTGCCATGGCCTCTGACTCATCGGCAGACTCCGGAGCGGGTAACGCCAGGGGGCGAGACTGAGGAGAGCGGACGGAAGCTCCGCGCGAGCGGCTGACTGACTTCCGCTCCGCGGCCCACTCTCGCAGCCTATTGTCCAGGCTAATTGTGAGAGAGATCAGCTCGGACAGCCACCCTGGGAGATCCCGACTGGCTAGCTCGTCCCTCAGACCAGAACTGAGGCTACGGAGGAAGATACTGCAGAGAGATGCCTCTCCCCAGCCCACCTCCTCCGCTGCCACCCGGAAGTCAACAGCGTGCTCCGCCGCCGACCGGCTTCCCTGTTGGAGACTAAGGAGCCGATTGGCGAGGACGCTGTCATGACGCGAGTGGTCGAACCCCTCTAAAAAGTCTTGCATGAACCGGTCGTAAGAGAGGGTTGCATAGCTGGGCTTCGTCATAACGGCGTAAGCCCAAGCTAGCGCTCGCCCCTCTAAGAGATTAGCCATGTACCCGATTCGGCTATGGTCTGAGGGGAAATCCCCGGGAACGCGCAGGAACACTGACTCACACTGCAAGATAAACTCCCTCGCTCCACCGAGTTTCCCGTTGAAGCAAGCGGGGGTCGGAATAGGTGTGAGCCAGGTCGGCGTTCCCGAGCTAGGCTGGCCAGCCGTGGAAGCGACCGGAGCCGAGGCGCCTTGAGGAACCGGGGGGAACACCTGCTGGGGATCCAGGCGGTCTAACCGGTGAGTAATTATGGTTAATTGATTGAAAATAACTTGCTGTTGGTGCGCAATCATATCCACCTGAGCCTCGAGGGTGGAAAAACGGCGTGCAAGTCCGCTGTCTGCTGGGCCGCTCTGCTGGAGCCGTACTGACATAATATTCGGCCCAGGAAACACGCACACAGGCTCAGGTAGATTTGAAAGCTTTAGTTCAACCAATATAATGTGTTTGGATGCGTGTGTGTGATATGTGAATGTGTTGTGGGTGGAGGATGAAGGCAGGGACAGAGCAGCACGCCGTGCAGCCAGGCAACCCTATGGATGAGACGAGAGCAGGGGGTTAGCTGGGCAAACCACACAGGAGAGTAATAAAGCAATGTGCTTACTTGCAGTAGTGGCTGGCGTTGGCAAGATCCCAAGCCTGGGAGACAGCGTCCTGCTGTGCGTCCTAGGAGGAGCAGTGTTGCAGAGGATCGATGAAGACAAAGGTGAGGATGTCTGCCGCCGGGGAATCCACCTGTGCACTGGGAAAGGCTGAGAGGACAGGTGAGACAAATAGACAGCTTACGTGTTGTTGTGATGATCAGCAGGCCTGGAGGAAGGAATCCGCTGAGGATTAGAGCACGAAGGAAGACAGACGGCCCCAGGCCAATGCTCAGGGCGAGGTGGAATAAATAGTTGCGCACTAACGAGGTGCAGGTGTGCGTGCAGCTGAGGTGGATGCCCGTGAGCGGCGAGTGGTGACAGACTTGTGCTGTCTTAAATTTAACTAAATCGATTAACTTTATGACATGTGACTTTAAAAACAACGAATTGGTATGGTCTCTATATCCTACATTATTTATTATCCTTATAGCTCTTTTTTGTAATGTGCATATTGACTGTAGGTTGGTCTTGTAGGTGTTTCCCCAGACTTCTACACAGTAGTTAAGATAATGTAAAAACAGTGAATTGTACAGTAAGACCAATGATTTATAGTCCAAGATGTGTCTTGTCTTCCCCAGTATGCCTATACATTTTGCCAGCTTGGCCCGAATGTGACTGATGTGAGGTTTCCAGCAGATTTTATTGTCTAGCGTCACCCCCAGAAACTTATTTTCCTGTACTGTTTCTATTCTGGTATCATCTATTGTTACCATTATTTCATGATTTATTTTATAATTTCCAAACAACATAATCTTTGTTTTTTTTAGATTTAGAGATAATTTATTTTTGTTGAACCACCGCGTTAACTTTTTCACTTCAGTTGTGACCACCTCTAAAACCTGCTGCAAATTCTCACCAGTGCAAAGGATATTTGTGTCATCCGCAAACAAAATAAATTTCAGAATTTTTGATACTTGGCATATGTCATTTATACAAAATAAAGAGTTTGGGTCCCAAAACTGACCCCTGGGGCATACCACAAGTGATGTCCATGAAGGGTGATTTGTGCTCACCAATTTGTACAAACTGTTGTCTGTTACTTAAATAACTTTCCACCCAACTCAGTCCGATCCTCTTATCCCATACCTTTCCAGTTTCCTTAGTAGTATTCTGTGGTCAATGGTGTCAAAAGCTTTCTTTAAATCTATAAATACTCCTACAGCAAACTTTTTTTTTTATCTATACAACTAGTAATTTCTTCTATAAGTTCGATCAGTGCCAAAGATGTAGATTTATCTGCTCTAAAACCATACTGGCTGTCTGTAAGGAGGTTGTGTTTTTCAATGAAATCATCCAGTCTCTTAGTGAAGATTTTTTCAAGTATTTTGGAGAATTGTGAGAGTAAAGAGACTGGCCTGTAATTTGTGAAACAATGACTGTCTCCTGTTTTGTATAGAGGTATTACTTTTGCTATTTTCATTTTGTTTGGAAATGTACCAGTTTGAAATGACAGGTTACAGATGTAGGTGGGTGGCTTAACAATTCCTTCAATTACTTTTTTCACTATTGTCATGTCAATTTCATTCCAGTCCGTTGATTTTTTGTTCTTAAATTTAACCACTACTAATTAGTGCTATTCATGTGTATCTAGGTACGCCTATGAAGTGTTAGAATCTCTAGTTTGTAAAAGGAACAACATAGGATCAACCTATGGATAAAATCAACCCTGGATCAACCCTGAGATAAAAACACTTCTGAGAGAGAAGAAGAGGATCTTCAGGTCGGGGAACAGGGAGATGCTGAAGTCCGTACAGAGGGAGCTGAGGAGAAAGATCAGAGAAGGCAAGGACAGCTTCAGGAAGAAGATGGAGGACAAGCTGCAACAGAGCGACATCAGCGGGGTCTGGAGAAACCTCAAAACCATCTCGGGGCTCCAGAATACCTCCCCCCAGGCCACGGGGGGCAGGGAGTGGGCGAACAACCTGAATCTGTTTTTCAATAGATTTGACCAACCGCCCTCCCCCCTGTCTGCACAACAACCACTGCTGCCTCTAAGAAATCAAGTCCTGCTGCCCACTCCCCACTCCACCGACACCCCCCCACTCCCAACACACAGCCCCCCATCCTGACCCTGACCAAGACCCAGGTGAGGACGGAGCTGAGGAAGATCAAGGCGAGGAAGGCGTCGGGACCGGACGGCATCAGCGCAAAGCTCCTCAAGTCCTGTGCAGACCAGCTGTGTGGGATTGTGACGTATATCTTCAACATGAGCCTGAAACTGGGGAGGGTACCACAGCTGTGGAAAACATCTTGTGTGGTACCTGTACCAAAAACTTCCCACCCCAAAGACCTGAACAGCTACAGACCGGTGGCCTTGACGTCCCATTTGATGAAGACCCTGGAGAGACTGCTCCTTGCTCATCTCCGCCCCCTGGTGGAACCAGCGATGGATCCACTCCAGTTCGCCTACCAGCATGGCATTGGGGTGGAGGATGCGGTGATCTTCCTCCTTCACCGTTCTCTGTCCCACCTGGAGAAGCCCGGGAATATGGTGAGGATCATGTTCTTTGACTTCTCCAGTGCTTTCAACACCATCCAACCGATGATCCTGAAGGACAAGCTGCTGCGCGCAGGGGTGGACCAGCACCTGTCATCATGGATCCTGGACTACCTCACGAACCGGCCTCAGTTTGTGAGAACCCGGGACTGTGCTTCCGACACGATCATCAGTAGCACGGGGGCCCCCCCAGGGAACGGTGCTGGCTCCCTTCCTGTTCACTCTTTATACTGCGGACTTCTCACACAACACAACACATTGCCATCTACAGAAGTTCTCTGATGACTCTGCGATCGTTGGTCTCCTCTCCAACAGAGATGAAGCTGAGTACAGAGGGCTTATCCAGGACTTTGTGGACTGGTGCCATCGGAACTGCCTCCAGATCAACGCGAGGAAAACTAAGGAGCTGGTGGTGGACTGCCGCAGGCATGGGCAGCCCCTCACAGCACCAGTAAATATACAGGGAACAGACATCGAGATGGTGACATCCTATAAGTACCTGGGTATTCATCTGAACAATAAACTAGACTGGTCACACAATACTGACGCACTCTACAAGAAGGGACAGCGCAGGCTGTTCCTGCTGAGGAGACTCAGGTCTTTTGGTGTACAAGGGGCGCTGCTGAAGTCATTCTATGACACGGTGGTGGCATCAGCCATCACTTTTGGAGTGGTCTGCTGGGGCAGTGGCATTACTGCAGCCGATAGGAAGAGACTGAACAAACTGATTAAGAAAGCTAGCTCTGTCCTGGGGCAGCGCCTTGATCTGATGGAGGAGATAGGAGAGAGAAGGATTGTGGCTAAACTGTCATCTCTGCTGGAGTCCGAGTTCCACCCTATGCAGGACATACTGGATGCACTGAGGAGCTCATTTAGCAGCAGACTACATCATCCCAGGTGCACAACCGAGAGGTTTCATAGGTCCTTCCTATCAACGGCTGTCAGACTGTACAACCTAAGCAGGGCTGCTCGCAGAGATAGCAAAAAGACGTAACAAACTAATAGTTTTTTTTTTTTTTTTTTTTTTTTTTTGAATGCAAAAGATGCAATAGACTTACACAATGGTCCTCTCCGGCATACAACTAGGAACATACCGGTCGCTATGGAGGGTGAGAATATGTATGGGCACATAATCATACCATGTAGGATAACTAAATAGACGGTTATGCTGTTTCATCCCACCTAGCAACAATGCTCTGCACTGTGTGTGTTTATATATTTACATATTTATTCCATCTAGCTACAATGCTCAGCACTGGGTGTGTTTATATTTATATATCTATATATTTATTCCATCTAGCTACAATGCTCCGCACTGTGTTTTTATATATCTACATATTATTCCATCTAGCTACATTGCTCCGCACTGTGTGTGTTTATATACTTGCATATTTATTCCACCTAGCTGCAATGCTCCGTACTGTGGGTGTTTATATATTTACATATTTATTCCATCTAGCTACAATGCTCTGCACTGTGTGTTCATATATTCATATATTTATTCCATCCAGCTACAATGCTCTGCACTGTGTGTCTGTGTGTGTGTGTGTATATATATATTTTATAGTAATATGTACATATGTATATTAGCTGCTCTTGCTTGCTTGTTTTTTTTTCTTGCCTTCTGATTGTTGCTCTGAGTGTTGCTATCCCTGTGCTGTTGCAATCCTGGAATTTCCCCGTTGTGGGACTAATAAAGGCTTATCTTATCTTATCTTATCTTATAGGGACTTCTAAATTTCATAGCAAAATAACAAAAGCATGCAATGACACAGAACGAGGACTTGAAAGAAACAAGAACGCTCCTCCCTGACAACATGTACTAAGGAGGAAGGAGTGTACCTGATTTGAGACCTTCTGATGAAAGACTTGAACTAATGTTCATGTGTCCTTTGTAATAATTTAGAACCCCCTGCAGCTGTGCAAATACCAGTGTTGAGCAGCATTTCTCATTGCAAATGACGGCCTGAGCTCCAGTATTATAATGACGGATCAGCATTGGATAATTCATCTGAGGGCCTTAAAATATGCAATTACTCTGCAGTTGCTCTGGACCAATCTATCACAGTGCTCAGCAATTCACCCACAAAAGGCAATGCTTTTTATCACCACTGCAGATAAGGGATGGAAAGCTATGGATCCTTTAAGGTTGCTGACCAAGACAAACTTCTGGCACATAACACAAAATAGAGGATGAATGGAAACTATGGCAAGTTGTGAAATCACTCCATCGTGAAGGCCCAAGTGCTCAGATTTAACCTCTGACCCACGCACAAAGGAGAAATGGAACAAATGAGCGACTTCCAAACCACAATCAATCCACCATGTCATAGCAAAATCCTTCCCCAAAGACACAAATGTTCAGGTCTCTTAATGTCTCATTATTATGTCAACACAAACTCTTGGCTCCTTGCATCCATTGAAGAATTGCCTTTGATTTGGTTTAATGTCTAACTAGGGAGTTCAGATGCCAAACATCTTATTTTTAAAGCATAGAGTTAAAACCATAGGGACCTGATATTTAAAAAAAGATGTATTTAATGGCTGTTGCTGTCTGAAGCAGATATAATAATCATCATGAGAGCCATGAGAACAGTTTCCTCTGCTTCACCTCAGCATAAATGAAAAGTGGTATCTGACTGAGATGTCGTAGAAATATGAAGGGGAAACCAAAAGATTTAATCTACTCTGCTGTATGGACCACCTTTTTCCAAACTGTTTTCCTTTCCTTTTTAATTAGATCCACTTCAGAACCCCAGTGGGATAATTAGTGAAGCCATTTATCAGTAACTCTTTCCTTTTAAAGATGCATGGTTTGTGGGACAGTATTATAAATGCAACTATTCATATATATATTTTAAAAAAATGTTTGAAATTTTGAAACCTCATTTGAACAAGAAATTGTCAGACCATTTGAAGAGATGCACTGAATTTCTACATTTCAGTGCCAATGGACCTCATGCAAGAACTGTGCGGCTTTAACAAATCAGCTTTTTTCATACAGTAAATGTGATGTGCAATCAATTTAAATGAACTTGTGGGATTCACCAATCTTTTAGTATCTTTAAACTTAGTACAAGTACTAAGAACATTTCCGAGTGGTCCAGACCAGTTGTCAGAGTTATGAGCAGAGTTTGCTGTTATTATAACTTCTTCTTCTTCTTCTTCCTGTTCCCTTTAGAGGTCACCACAGAGGATCATCTGCCTCCATCTCTCCCCATCCCTTGGTCTTCCTCCTTCTAATGGCCATACTGTCTCTCTCACCACCTCAATCAGGTCCGGAGCCGTCCCAGTACAGAGGTGGTCTTCCTGATCAGTCTGTCAAGTTTCTTTCTGCTCACAGCTGATGTGCTGCTGCCCCAGCAGACAACACCATAAAAAAAGGCTAATGCCACCACAGAGTCATAAACTGTCTTCACCACAAAAGACATCAGTCTTCTTAACAAATAAAGTCTGCTCTGGCCTTTCTTGTAAAGTGCTAGTGTCACAAAGAGGTCACCTGAAAGCATTACGCTTCTCTCTGTGAAATCTTAGAAAGAGACTAAAGACAGTAGCAGGAGAAGCTGAAATCAAGTCAGCTCCATAAAAAACAGAAACATTTGGATCTCTCCCCATCCGTGTTCGATGTTGTGACCTCTGTGGATTCTCTCAGCAGGGCTGCAGACCAAAAGCAGCTAATCAGCAAACACATCAGAGTTTATTTACTCCTGCTAACCCACTCAGCAGTGTCTCTCTACAGCCGATGATGCCTGCTCCTTTGATATCCATTACCATATTATTCGTGGGTAATATCTGTGCCAGCATTATGGCTGTAATTATGACTGTCATTCAAGCTTGGCTTTTAACATAATTGAGTCATAAGAAATTAGCATAAAGGCTAATTTGTTTGATTATGCGTGAATTTGGGGAATTATGGAGCTAAGTGATGACGGCTGCGTGGCAGGTTAAAAATGAGCTGTAGGGAAATTGTTTAAGGAGCTCTGAGGAGAAGTGCAGTGATGCAGCCGGTGTTCATAATGTGTCCGTCATGCCTGCAGATCACCGCTGTCCTGTCCAAACCTTGTAAATCCACTGGCTGACTTTCATGGTTTCAATAATGCAAACTTCTCTCTAAATCCCCCTGCTGGTCAGGAAAGGATAAGGTCATTAGCTGATATTAAATAAACACTAAATGATGGTTCATCACTAATTGTATAACCTTGATAGGCGAGGAGAACACAAGGAATACAAGTTGCTGGTTGTATGACAACGTAGGCTAGCTTTTTATAAAGCATTTGCCCATACATGGCAAACAAAGTTTATGTACAAGTTTTATGCAGATTTAAGAAAAACAAAAAACACTTAAAGAGCATATACTTTTTCCAAGCTCCAGTTCTTACTAAATCGAGAATGAATTAAGGCCTTTTTTCTTTAGATTTTGCCATGGCTAAAGGAACTTGTTTTCTCCAACATGCTCCAGTGCAGGGGTTTCAAACATACAGCCCATGGGCCAAAACCATTAAATTTGCAAAATGTGAAAAACAAAGAAGACGTAGGCTGCCATTTTTCAATAAAGTAACTGCTAATACACTGGGGGCTGCACTGTTTTATTATGCCTCAATGAAAATTGGAAGCATATAGTAATCGCTCAGTACATCTGTGGATGGTTGTGTGTATCTGTCCGGCTGTCTGTTTCAGCTGGCCTGGTCAAAATTAAGTGGAACTAAAAGCTTGTATCATTGTATTGCCACATTTTCTCAACTTTTAATTTGCCAGAATTTCGAGATAAGGCTTTGCTTTCAAAATAAACATGGTGGCTGATGCCACCACAGAGCCATAGAAGGCTTGCCCCCTGCACTCCAAAAGACCCGAGTCTCCTCAGGAAGAACAGCCTGCGCTGCCTCTTCTTGTAGAGCATGATGGTGTTGTGTGACTAGTTCAGTTTATTGTTCAGGTGAGCACCCAGGTACTTGTAAGATGTCACCATCTCTATGTCTGTTCCCTGGATGTTTACCGGTGCTGTGGGGGAATTGTCCACACCTGCGGCAATCAACTACCAGTTACCTTGGTCTTCTCCACATTGATCTAGATGCAGTTCCACAAGCACCAGTCCACAAATTCGTGGCTCAGTCCTTTGTACTCCAAGTTATCCCCATCAGAGATGAGGTTGAAGATCGCAGAGCCATCAAAGAACTTCTGTACGTGGCAGTGTGGCGTGTTGTGGGGGCGGGGGGGCTGTACTGAAGATGATGGTGTCAGTCACACAGTCCTGGGTCCTCATAAACAGGGTTCGATCTGTGAGGTAGTCCAGGATTCATGATGACAGGTGTTGGTCCACCCCTGCACACAGCAGCTTGTCCTTCAGGATCACTGGTTGAATGGTGTTGAAAGCACTAGAGAAATCAAAGAACATGATCCTCACAGTGCTCCCAGGCTTCTCCAAGTGAGACAGGGAATGATGTAGGAGAAAGATCACTGCATCCTCCCCCGATGCCATGCTGGTAGGCAACTAAAGTGGATCCATTGCTGATCTCACCAGGGGGCGAGATGGGCAATAAGCAGCCTCTCCAAGGTCTTCTTCCAGTGTGATGTGAAGGCCACTGATCTGCAGCTGCTCAGGTCCTTGGGGTGCAGAGTCTTTGGCATGGGTACCACACAGGATGTTTTCCACAGCTGTGGTACCCTCCCCAGCTTCAGGCTCAAGCTGAACAATTCCACACAGCTAGTCTGCACATGACTTGTGGAGTCAGGGGGATAACTTAACTTTATTTCTTTATATATCCCACTTTAGTTTGTATGGTGTAGTGCAGGGGTGTCCAATCATGTGCCGTGGAGGGCCAAGACCCTGCAGGTTTTCTCTTCTACCCAGTTGCTTCAGCAGGTGTTTTCACTGATCAGCAATCAGTGGGAGGAAGTTCAGTGAAATCTGGTGCTGAACACACTGGTTGGAGGTAAAGCCTGCAGGGTCTTGGCTCTCCATGGCACATGATTGGACACCCCTGGTGTAGTGAATCAGTTCAGGTGGCTCGGATTGAAAAGGATTGATGACTAATGTGGAAATGGGTAAATTCAAAATAATTGCTAGATCGTGACAAGTTGTTTTTATTATAACGTGAAATACTATATTTTTGAGTTTCCAGATACAGTTGAAACCAGAAGTTTACATATGCACTGTATAAAAAGACACATAACCTTTTTTTCCCCCTCATTGTCTGACAATAAATCAGACTAAACTTTTCTTGTTTAGGTCAGTCAGGATTACAGAAATAATATCTATTTGCTAAATAATTTTTATATTTGCTAAATAATTTGTAGAGATTTTTTTTTTATTACTTTCTTCAAAGTCAGAAGTTTACATACATTTCCTTTGTATTTGGTAGCATTGCCTTTAAACTGTATGACTTGGATCAAACATTGATGGTATCCTTCCACAAGCTTCTCACTATAGTTTACTGGAATTTTGGCCCATTCCTCCTGACAGAACTGATGTAACTGAGTCAGGTTTGTAGGTGCCTTGCTCGCACACATCTTTTCAGCTCTGCCCACAGATTTTCTATGGAATTTAGATGAGGGCTTTGTGATGGCCATTCCAAAACATCAACTTCAGGTTCAGGTTCAGGTTACTTTATTTGTACCTGTAGGTAGATTTGTTTTGCAGTCAGGTGACATCCATATTTACAAACCACAATTACATTCAACATGAACACAAACACAGGCACACATGAAGCTGACTATAAACATGATAAAAGTACTCAAGGCTCCGCCAATCAGGACACAAGAAAAAGAGATTCTGTAAGAGAAAAAAAAAAAACAAAAAAAACAAACGAGGAGATAAGAAAGAAGGGTCATATTAAAAAGTTAAAGACTAGTCAAAGAGGTTAAAAACTCAAAAGTCTAAAACCCAATAAAAGATTTAGAAGCCAAATAAAAAACCTACAAAAATAAGTAAATATAAAATAAAGTTAATATATAGGTAACTAAATTATGTGCAATATATTGTTACATCTTGTTCAACTCTTTAACAGCAGCAGGAACAAAGCTGTTTTTGTAGCGCTGGGTTTTACTTTTTGGGACAGCAAACCTCCGTCTGGAGGGAAGAAGCTGAAAGTTGCAGTGCAAAGGGTGGTAGTCATCATTTAAAATGGAGGTAGCAATCCTCTGTACCTGTCTGGTGTACAGGGATGTCAGGCTCAGCTGTGACTCACCAAGCAAACGACTGGACCATCTAACTACCTGATCCAAGGATTTCCTCTGTTTCAGTTTTATCTGACCAAACCATGACACTAAAGAAAAGGATAAACAGATTCAATAAAAGCCCGATAAAACATTGTCATTATGGTTCGGTCAATTTGGAAGCGTGCAAGTTTCCTTAAACAATGCAAATGTTGCTGACCCTTTTTGCACACCCTTTCACAGTTCTCTTCAAAGTTTAAATTACTATCAGTAATTGTCCCAAGATATTTGTAGGATTGTACACATTCAGTGATCTGGCCTTTTAGTACAGTGACTTCGTGCCTGGGAGTTTTCCTCCTAAAACCAATAATCATATCTTTAGTTTTTGTCGTATTCAGCTGCAGGTAGGAATCCTCACACCAGTGAACAAAATCATCAACTACTGGGTCGTGGCCACTCTCACCATCGTGGAGGAGACTGACAACAACTGAATCATCAGCATACTTTATAATGTGTCTGTTGTCATATCTGCTCCGACACATGTTTGTGTACAGGATGAAGAGTAGTGGTGACAACACACACCCCTGCGGAGAGCCAGTAGAAGAACACCTTTGGTCAGACAATGTACCATTGACCCTTACTCTCTGTGTCCTGTTGGTTAAAAAATCTAGAATCCAACCCACCCGATTATTAATCAAATCAAATTGTTGCAGGAGCCTTTCAACTAAAATATGAGGTTGGTTTGTATTAAAGGCAGAAGAAAAGTCCACAAATAAAAGCCTGGCATGTGTCCCATTAAAATCCAGATGTTCAAAAAGTATGTTAAACAGAGTGGCAGTGGCATCCTCCACTTCTTTGTGAGGCCTATAGGCAAACTGCAAAGAATCCAATGCAAGCTCAGTCTGCTTTAGGACCTCAAATCTGACCAGTTTTTCAAAAATTTTCATTAAAATTGAAGTCAAAGCAACTGGTCTAAAATCATTTACTGTTTTAGGACAGCTGGATTTTGGAACGGGGACAACCACAGCATCTTTCCAGATCTTGGGCACATGTTGTGTCTGTAAGGACTTATTGAAAATGTAGTGAAATACAGGACTCAATTCATGTGCACAGGACTTTACCAGTCGCCCATATATATTATCAGGGCCCTGACTTTTGTTCACTTTTACAGCACAGAACGCCCTTTTAACATCCTGCACCTCAATATTAAAGTGCTGAATGTCTTTGAGTTTCTGTTTCAAATCTTGGGTTTCTGTGCTAAAATCAAAGGAATCAAAATGACCATAAAAACAATTAAGAGCATTAGCCAGCTCTGTGTCTGAATTAAAACCATCTTACTCATCATTACTGCGCTCTGTGCTCTGAAGGCCTCCAAAAGTTTTCACACTGGCCCAGGCTGAACCAAGCTTGTTTGTTGCCAGCTTGCTTTCCAACTCTGATTTATAATTCTATTTTGCTCTTAAAATTTCAGACTTCAGCTCTTTTGTGGCAACCTGCAGCTCAGAAACAACCCTCTGTTTAAAGGCAAGTGCTTTCCTCTGTAAACAGGATTTAACTGATTTTGTCGGGATATATTTTGACACGTTTACGTGGAACGATCGTATTTTTACAGAAAGCCATGTATGAGCATGTTACGTCCACTAAAGAGTCCAAATCATCTCCGCAGGACAGTGTGAACACCTCCCAGTCCATACAGTTAAAGCATTCCTGGAGGTAGTGCACTGAATCCTCTGTCCACACGTTTATGTCTCTGGTCTTCGCCTTGTCTCTTCTGAGAGCAGTTTTATATGTGGACAGCAAATGTACACAGTTGTGATCTGAGGATCCTAAAGGAGGAAGGGGAATAGATTTATAGGCCCTCTCTATGGATCCATAGCACAGGTTCAATGTCTTTTTTCGCCTGGTTGGGCAGGAGACATACTGATAAAAGTTTTTAAGTGTCTTTTTTAGAGACACATGGTTAAAATTCTCAAGAATAAAATTTGGAGCCTCTGGGGAAATCGACTGCAACCACAGTACCACATCAACACGGTGCTGGAGGCGGAGCCAGCATCTGCCCTGGGGTGAATGTACACAGTCATTATGAAAAGTTGGGGGAACTCGCAGGGCAGATAAAAGGGGCGTAGCGACATGGACAGAAGCTCCACATCTGGTGTTCAGATGCGCTCTCTGACCGTGACAGATGTACAGTACTGTTTATTAATATATAAACATACGCCCCCCCCCGACGTTTCCCTGTTACCTCTTCCTGCCGATCCAAGTGAAGTGGGGCTCCAAAGCCGTCAATACACAGGTCCAGGTCCCGGTCATGTGCCGTAAGCCCCATCTCCGTGTAAGCCATGACACAGCAGTTCTTGAAATCCTTCTGATATCGTACATTTCCTTGAATTTCATCCACTTTATTTCTCAGGGGTTGTACGTTCCCCATAATAATGGAAAGAAGAGGAATGCGGTTAAGCTAACGCCTCCTCAGGTTTAATCTTACGCCTCCACGCTTTCCGCGTTTCCTCCTCTTGTCTCTCTTTTCATCGCTGTGTCCATGAAAATCTCTTAAAATAAAGTCTAACAGTTGCGGCACAGAGTCAAACACAGATGCTGCATTATCCATGTTTAAATGCAGTAACATTTCTCTGGAATACTGCGTTCTTCCCGGCGTGATCGCGATTGTGCTTCCCTCCAAGACAAAGAGCCGGTAAGAAAGAAACAACAGTGCAAAAACAAGAAGGAAATCCATACTGATGGAACCAGAGGGCTCTTCATTATATAGTCCACAAACATTCAAGGACAAAAATGGCACAGAGAATTACATTAAAACACCTTAAAGTGCATAAAAACAGAGACACAGACGTAGAACTTTTTTCACCCGCTGCCAGTCGCTGCATGCGCATGCGCCCAAACTTTGACTTTGCTCTCCTTAATCCACTTTTTAACTAATTTGACAGTATGCTTAGGGTCATTGTCCATTTGGAAGACCCATTTGCGCACAAGGTTTAACTTCCTCGCTGATGTCTTGAGATGTTGCTTCAATATTTCCACATAATGTTCTTTCCTCATGATCCCATCTATTTTGTGAAGTGCACCAGTCTCTCCTGCAGCAAAACACCCCCAACAACATGATGCTGTCACCCCTGTACTTCACAGTTGGGATGGTGTTCTCTGACTTGCAAGCTTCCCCCTTTTTCCTCCATTGGACAGGAAAATCCCCAAAACAAACATTCCAGACCCATTGTTGCCAAATATGAACATTTCAAGAAAAAGGTTCTGGTACAGAGGCAGAGCAGTCAGCTTAAAGGCACAAATTATGGTCTAAATGATCAATTTCCACAAGAAATCATGGAAAGAAGAAGAAAGCTTTTCCCCATTAGGAAACAAAAAAATCCAATAAGGTAAATGAGTAATTTTCACTGTGGATAGATTGTTTATAGATGGTAAGCTGTTTATGAATGAATTCATAACCCCCTGGCTATTCTAGATTGTAGTTTGTTTCCTTAGCTACATGTGGGAAAAAAAGAGTGTGACTGTGTGCAGGTCTCTCATTGACCCCTGTTTAATCTGTTAACGTTTGTCTAATGTTTTTCTTTTTTGTTGAGGCTGTTGTTTGTTTGCCTGTTGTAGCTAATATTGTTGATGTTGTTAGGTTGTTGTATGTTATCTCTATCTTCTCATCACTTACTAACCTTGATGTCTGTTCTCTCTCGCACATTTGGTATATCAGAAATAACTTTAAGTACATGCACCCTATTCACTCTTGCAAATGCAACAGAGACATCGTGTACATACACCCAAGCACACACATATAGGTATATACTATACACACAACACATGTATACCTACACACACGTGCACACACAGCCATACAACGTACACAGGACATACATGAGCACGCACACACACGCACAAACACACGCACACACACACACACACACACACACACACACACACACTACGGACATACAAAACACATAGGCACACTTAGCTAGCCTCCAGCACAAAACCAGTTAGTGAAAACATGCCCACATCAAGTTTGTCACATGGAACATACTGTATGTGGAATTGGTACTGGGGAGAAGAGGCTAAAAGTTTTTAATTGACAGAAGAGTCTACAGGCAGAGTTTGTCTTATTACTGGAAACACGTTTCTAAGTCGTCTGTAGATGCATTCACCTCCCCTGAATTTCCCCACATGTGCTCAGCCTGCTTTAATTCCAAACAAAGGGGGGTAGCTACAGTATATTGGTAAACAGAAGAATATGTTTTGTTGTGAATAACACCATAGCAGCAGACCCAAAAGGTAGATTTATAATATTAAAAATCTCAGTTCAAAATCTGGATCTACGTACTGCAAGTGGTTATGGCTCAACCTATCCTTTTTTCATACTTTCTTCACTTCTCTTTCTGAGCACTTGGACACTACACTAATAATAGGAGGAGACTTCAACCTGACATTAAATCCTGCAACTGAGGACAGTGGGGAATTATCAGAAATGGCAGGTTACTGACACTCTCAGACAATACATGAGTGATTTTGGTCTTTGCGATGAATGCCATTCTCTTCACCCAACTCTTAGGGAATCCACCTTCTTCTCACCAGTGCACCACTCATATTCTCGTCTAGACTTTTTTTTAGCCAGTAACTCCATTATGAGGGATATCAGACACCGAAATCTGCTCTAATCAAGTTATCAGCGATCATCATCCAGTATGTTTTACACTGGTGAATAAAAAAGCTACAAGGAAAACTAGGAACTGGAAATTTAATACATCACTACTCAAAGACAAAGACTTAATTACCTACGGTATTTTGATAAGGAGTGGGAATCATATCTGGAAAACAATGATGTGCCAGAAATATCACCATGTGTTCTCTGGGAAGCATTAAAAGTGGTAATGTGAGATAAAATAATAGCTTACTGTTTATATATGAATAAAAACAAAAAGCACTAGTACTAGCATTGGAACAGAAAATTAAATCACTGGAGATGATCTGTGCCATTTCTCCATAGGAACAGGCACTCAGCAATCTGAGAAAATTAAAGTTGGAACTAAAAGAATTTACGAACAAAAGGACACAGTTTTTCATACAAAAACTGCAGATGGAGAAGGTTGAACATAGTAATAAATTGGGGAGATACCTCTCTAACCAGCTTAAACTGAATAAGGAAAAACAACTTTCCATTCTATTAAGGATACACAGGGAGTATTACCCATGACCCTGAAGAAATAAATAACTCCTTCAGAAAGTTTTATGAAAACCTCTATTCATCTCAGATTAATCTGTCTGACTCTGAGATGCAGTAAATGAATTTCTGGACAATATATATTTACTACAATCAAATAATAAACAAACTACAGCTCTGGACTCACCTCTTTTAATGTCTGAATTCCAGGAGGTGATTAAACGCATCCCAAACAACAAAGCTCTGAGACCAGATGGTTTTCCTGTAGAATTCTGTAAAGAATTCTAGCCTGTGCTGGCACTGACTTTCTTTAGAATGGTGAACCAAATTAAAGAAGATCATGTAATCCCTCCAAATACTGTATGAACTCAGCTAGCATTCTTCTGCTCCTTAAACCCGAAAAAGAACCTACGCTTCCATCCAGCTATCATCCCATCTCACTTATGAATGTTGATCTTAAAATAATTGGCAAAGTTCCCACCAGAAGACTGGAAAGGATGTCATTACACACTCGGATCAAACAGGTTTCATCAAAGGCACTCAGCTAGTAATACACGCAGGCTATTTAATTTAATACACTACTATAAGATTAATAACTTAGAAACCACAATTTTATCTCTGGATGCAGAGAAAGCCTTTGACCGTATCAAATGGAAATTCCTTTTTATGGTGTTACATAAGTTTGGGTTTGGTTCATCTTTTATAAATTGGATTAAGATACTATATAGCTGTCCAACTGCATCTGTCAGAACAAATGATCAAACCTCTCAAAGCTTTAATCTTCAGAGAGGCACCAGACAGGGCGGTCCACTCTCTCTCCCTCACTTTTTACCATCTTTATTGAACCATTAGCAGCAGCCATATGACAAAATGTGACATAATGTCGGGCCCAGGGAACACGTACCAGGCTCAAGCGAGATTTGAAAGCTTTATTCAACAACTGTGCATGTATGGATGCGTGTGTGTGGAATGTAAATGGTCTGCTGGTGAACAGGATGCGCCGGGGGCAGAATGGCACACCATGCAACCAGGCAACCCTAAGGGCAGAGCAGAGGCAGAGATGAGAGCAGGCCTTCACAAAGCTGGGTTAATGTTTAGGTGTTGCTTACTTGCAGGTGACGCGATGGCTGGCGTTGGCAAGCGGAGCTCCTGCCTGGAGGACAGCGTCCAGCTGCACGCTCGGCGATGAGAGGGAGAAGAGGACGGGGATGAGGCGAGGATGGGAGGAATCCGCCGCCTGGGGAATCCACCTGTGCACAGGGAAGAGATTGTAAAACAGGTGAGGAAAAGCACAGCTTACTTGCTGGGTGATGAGGGATGCAGGTCGGGAAGAGACGATCCTGCGCTGGGGTTTGAGAGCGTTGGCGAACAGACAGCTCCAGGCTGAAGCTCTGGGCAGAGCGGGCTAAATAGCCAGCGGTTGATGAGGCGCAGGTGTGCGCGCAGCTGAGGTAGATGACCGGCGAAGGCGAGTTGTAACAAAATGTTGATATTGACATAACGTTCGGCTCAGGAGACGCACACACACAGGTTCAGAGTAGTTCAAACTGTTTATTAACAGCAGGGGTGTATGGGTGTGTGTCAGCGGAATGTTAATGTATTGGTGGTGGCGTCTGCTTCGGGCACAGAGGCAGGAGACCGTTCAGCCGGCAACCCTATGGGAAAGAACAGACACAGGGTGACAGGCACACACCAATACAGGAGGAGAATAGGCGAGGGAGAGAAGCTTACTTGAGTTTGACTGATGGCAGGCACTTCAAGGACGGAACCCCGGGAGACAGTCACCTGCAGGACTCGGTGCAGCAGCGAGGAAGGACGAGGGATGGAGTTGTCCGCCGCCGAGGAATCCACCTGTGCACAGGGGAGCAGACTGGGAGAGGTAAGGAATGGAATCTTCTTACCGCTAGCTTGACGCTGAAGAGTGAGTTGACGCTTCGCATAGAAGGCGATGAAGTCTAACGGCTTCAGGCCGAAGCTCAGGGCGAGGCGGCTTTTATCCCTTGCCGCTGACGAGTAGCAGGTACGTGAGCAGGTGGCGCCGCTGATGAATGGCGCGGCGTGACAGTACTCCCCCCTCTAGCAGCGCCTCCTGGCGATGGCTTATCCGGGTGCGCTCGGTGGAAGTCCGCGATGAGCGATGGGTCCAACACAAACGACGGGGGCACCCACTGTCGATGCTCGGGCCCATAGCCCTCCCAGTCCACCAAGTATTGCAACCCACGACCCCGGCGCCGGGAGTCCAGGATGGAGGAGGCGGACCAGGCCGGATGGCCACCAATCATCCGGGGCGCGGGTTGCGCTGCAGGAGGAGGGCAAAGGGGGTCAGTGACTGCCAGCTTCACCTTTGACACGTGGAAAGTAGGATGAATGCGGAGGGAGGGGGGAATAGCCACGCGCACAGCTACCGGGTTGATGATCCGGGTGATGGGATAGGGACCCATGAAACGCTGTGCCAGCTTTCTCCTCTCGCCCTTTAAAGTGACGTCCTGGGTGGAAATGTAAACAAGCTGCCCAACTCTGTACGCTGGGGCAGGTCTTCTACGCCGGTCCGCCACAGTCCTGTTGCGCTCCGCTGTGCGTAATAGCGCATTGCGCGCGGCAGTCCAGGTGGAGCGGAACTGCCTGAGATGGGCCCTAACTGACGGGACAGTTACTTCACTCTCCTGCTCCGGAAACAGCGGGGGGTTGTAACCCAGGGACGCTTTGAAGGGGGACATCCCTGTAGCAGAAGAGCGAGCGGTGTTGTGGGCATATTCAACCCAGGCAAGATGGTTGCTCCAGGACGTGGGTTTGGATCTGGACACACAGCAGAGCGCAGCCTCCAGCTCCTGGTTGGTCCTCTCACACTGCCCGTTGGATTGGGGGTGATGGCCGGAGGAGAGGCTCACCTTGGCTCCGATGGCGTTGCAGAAAGATCTCCAAACCTCGGATGAAAACTGGGGGCCCCGGTCTGAGACCACGTCCACCGGAATCCCGTGCAGCCTGACCACGTGTTGGACGAGGAGGTCCGCCGTCTCCAGGGCAGTAGGGAGGCCTCGCAGGGGGACGAAGTGCACGGCCTTGGAGAAGCGGTCCACGATGGTCAGGATGGTGTCATAGGAGTTGGAGACAGGGAGTCCGGTGACGAAATCCAACGTGATGTGCGACCAGGGCCTGCCAGGGACGGGCAGGGGCTGGAGCAGACCCGCTGGAGGGGCATTTCCCGACTTGCAGGTGGCACAGATTGGGCAAGCCCGGGCGTAGCGGGCTGCATCCCTCCGCAGGCCCGGCCACCAAAAGGACTGTTGGAGGAGATCTATCATCCGGGAGGTGCCAGGCTGACAGGTGAGCTTGGAGGTGTGGAGCCAGTGGATGACCTCTCCTCGGACCGCGGATGGCACGAACAGCCTCCCCTCCGGTCCGCCGCCAGGGTCAGGTTCCACCTCCTGTGCCTTCCGGATCTTGCTCTCGATGTCCCACGAGATGGCTCCCACGACGCACGACCTGGGCAGGATGGAGTGGGGCGCCTCCTCTGACTCCACGGGGGTGAACTGCCTGGAGAGGGCGTCAGGCAGGACGTTCCTAGAGCCAGGCCTGAAGGTGATAGAAAATTGGAACCTGGCGAAGAACAGGGACCAACGCGCCTGGCGGGCGTTCAGGCGCTTGGCAGATCGTAAATATTCTAAGTTCTTGTGGTCCGTGAGGACCACAAACGGCAGGTTCGCCCCCTCTAACCAGTGGCGCCACTCCTGCAGGGCGAGCTTGATGGCTAAGAGCTCTCTGTCCCCCACATCGTAGTTCCTCTCCGCCGGGGACAAGCGCCGGGAGAAGAAGGCGCACGGTCGCTTGGCGCCATCGTCCGGTGACCGCTGGGATAGCACTGCTCCCACTCCCGTGTCCGAAGTGTCTACCTCTACGATGCACTGCAGCACGGGGTCGACCTGGCGAAGGACCCAGGAGGAGGAGAATTCCGCCTTCAGCGCCTCAAAGGCGGCATCGACCTCTTCGGTCCACCGGAACGGAACCTTCGGGGACGTGAGGCGGGTCAGTGGTCCAACGATGGCACTGAAGTTGGGGACAAAGCGGCGGTAGAAATTGGCGAAGCCAACAAATTGCTGCACCTGCTTCCGGGATGCAGGTGTAGGCCATTCCACCACCGCCTTTACCTTCTCTGGGTCGGGGAGCACCTTATCGTGGGCGATGATGAATCCCAGGAAGGATGTACTCCTGGCGTAAAATTCACACTTTTCTGCCTTTACGTACAGACGATTCTCCAGCAGCCTTTGGAGGACCCGCCTCACGTGGACCTGGTGCTCATCCCTGGACTTGGAGAAGATGAGAATATCGTCCAGGTAGACGAACACGAAAAGGCCAATGAAGTCCCGGAGGACGTCATTAATGAGGCGCTGGAAGACTGCAGGAGCGTTGGTCAACCCGAACGGCATCACCAGGTATTCAAAGTGGCCGTTCGGGGTACGGAAGGCCGTTTTCCACTCATCTCCCTCCCGGATCCGGACGAGGTGGTAAGCGCTGCGTAGGTCCAGCTTGGTGAACCAGGTCGCCCCCTGGAGGGAGTGGAAAGCAGTGTCCATGAGAGGCAGGGTGTAACGGTCCCTCTCCGTGATATTATTGAGGGCCCGGTAGTCGATACAAGGGCGGAGGGACCCATCCTTCTTTCCCACGAAGAAGAACCCTGCCCCCACGGGTGACGATGATGGGCGGATTATCCCAGCACTTAATGACTCCTTCAGGTAGGCGTTCATCGTCTCCTTCTCCGGCGCGGACAGGCTGTAAAGGTGACCAGAAGGTAAGGGAGCCCCCTGGCGGAGGTTGATGGCACAGTCATAGGGCCGATGAGGGGGGAGAGACATAGCTTTCGCTTTGCTGAACACCATACCCAGGTCGTGAAATTCTGGGGGCACCAGAGACAAGTCCGGGGGTGCAGCGTCCGTCGCAGGGGGAGGAGCGGACGGAGAGCAGGCAGTGGACTGAAGGCAGGTGCCCATACAGAATGTACTCCATGCCGATATCCCAGCTGATTTCCAATCCAGGACCGGGTTGTGAAGGCGAAGCCAGGGATACCCCAGGATGACGGGCGACACAGAGTTGGGAAGGACGTAGAAGGTCATCTCCTCCCGGTGATTTCCCGAGATGATGACCGGAACGGGGATGGTTTGGTGTGATACTCTCCCAAGGGAGGCACGGGAGAGGTTAACAAGGGAGATGGGATTCTTCAGTGCCTGACAGCGAATGCCCAAACGGGTTGCCAGGCTTTGTGAAATAAAGCTGCCTTCTGCACCCGAATCCACCAGTGCGTGGGTGAGATGCCCAGTGGGATTGTGGCAAAAACGGATGGGCAGCTTCAATTGGGTAAGGGGACTTAACCGATTGACGTCCGCGAGGCCCCCTACAGTGACTCGCGGACCCCGCCGTTTGGCTTATGTGGACAAAGCTCCACCGTGTGTTGATTATCTCCGCAATACATGCAGAGATTCAACTCACGGCGGCGTTGTCTCTCTGCCGGGGAGAGCTTTGTCCAGCCCGTCACCATCGGCTCCGACTCCTCAGAGTGCGATGGCGGCGGCGTCGCCAGGGGGCGAGCTTGGGGCAGGCGCAACGAGGCTCCCCGAGGGCGAGAAGAAGACGACTTCCGTCCAGAGGAGCGCTCACGCAGCCTGTTATCCAAGCTGATGGCGAGAGAAGTTAGCTCAGCTAGCGTCCCAGGGATATCCCGACCAGCCAGTTCATCCCTCAGATCATCATTCAGGCTGCGGAGAAACAGGCCACAGAGGGAGCGTTCGTCCCAGCCCAGTTCCTCCGCCGCTACCCGGTAGTCGACCACATAGTCCGCTGCCGACCGGCTTCCCTGCTGGAGAGCGAGAAGCCGATCGACTTAGACCGTCTCAGTTCGGGAATGGTCAAAGACCTCCAGGAAGCGTGCCACGAACTGGTCATAGGTGAGGGTGGCGTAACTGGGCTTCGCCATTATGGCGTAGGTCCAAGTTAACACGCGCCCCTCCAGGAGATTCCCTATGTAGCCAATTCGGCTGTGATCCGAGGGGAAGTCTCCGGGCACACGGTGGAATACGGACTCCCACTGCATAATGAACCCCCGCGCTCCGCCGAGCTTTCCGCTAAAGCGGGCGGGGGTTGGAATCGGCGTGAGCCGAGCCGGTGCCGCAGGAGCCGGCTGGACGGCCGCTGGAACAGCAGGAGCTGCGCCACCCTGGTGAGCCGGGGGGAACGGCTGTTGGGGGTCCAGGCGGTCCTATCGGTTAGTGATGTTAATAAGTTGATTTAAAATCACCTGCTGCTGATAAGCAATTTGATCCACCCGAACCTCGAGAGTGGTAAGCCGGTGCGCGAGCCCGCCGTCTGCCGAGCCGCTCTGCTGAAGCCGTACTGACATAACGTTCAGCTCAGGAGACGCACACACACAGGTTCAGAGTAGTTCAAACTGTTTATTAACAGCAGGGGTGTATGGGTGTGTGTCAGCGGAATGTTAATGTATTGGTGGTGGCGTCTGCTTCGGGCACAGAGGCAGGAGACCGTTCAGCCGGCAACCCTATGGGAAAGAACAGACACAGGGTGACAGGCACACACCAATACAGGAGGAGAATAGGCGAGGGAGAGAAGCTTACTTGAGTTTGACTGATGGCAGGCACTTCAAGGACGGAACCCCGGGAGACAGTCACTTGCAGGACTCAGTGCAGCAGCGAGGAAGGACGAGGGACGGAGTTGTCCGCCGCCGAGGAATCCACCTGTGCACAGGGGAGCAGACTGGGAGAGGTAAGGAATGGAATCTTCTTACCGCTAGCTTGACGCTGAAGAGTGAGTTGACGCTTCGCATAGAAGGCGATGAAGTCTAACGGCTTCAGGCCAAAGCTCAGGGCGAGGCGGCTTTTATCCCTCGCTGCTGACGAGTAGCAGGTGCGTGAGCAGGTGGCGCCGCTGATGAATGGCGCGGTGTGACAGATATTAGAGGGATCCAAACTGGAGAAAAAGAACACAAGCTACAGTAAGTATTTATGCTGAAGATATATTAATTTTCTTTGAGAACTCATAAAGATCCCTTCTTCAGACAGTGGCGCTCAATGATAAATTTTTATCACTATCAGATTACTCTATTAACTGGGGTAAATTGACAGTCTTTCCTATAAATTGTAATTTTTCAAATATATCCACTATTCCAATACAATCAGGTAATATTAAATATTTAAAAATAAGTATCTGTCTCAGGCTCGCAGAGTTAGTTAGTTAGTTAATCCCTTCACACCTGAAGGTGTATATGGGCGGCGCCTATCTCCGTTTCTCTGACCCTCGCAGAGTTAGTGCGACTAAATTACACTCCCCTTCTAAAAACAATACAAGACAACCTTACTCGTTGGAGGTCATTATCTACAGTATATCACTAATGGGAAGAGTCGCAACCGTTAAAATGATCGTCTTTCTTAAAATCAATTATCTATTTTCAATGATTCCTACACAACCATCTGTGGCCTGGTTTAAGCCTCTAGACTCAAATATAAGTAAATTGTTCTTGGAAAGATAAACCGTCATGGATCAGTTTAAAAACTCTTCAAAAAGCAGGAGAGTATGAAGGTTTAGACTTACCAAGTTTTTATAAGATAAGATAAGATAAGCCTTTATTAGTCCCACAATGGGGAAATTCCAGGATTGCAACAGCACAGGGATAGCAACACTCAGAGCAATGATTTAGAAGATAAGAAAATAAGAGCAGTGAATATACAGTACATACGTATGTACACATAAATATGTAAATATATATACACAGTGCGGAGCATTGTAGCTAGATGGACTAAATAGCATAACCGTCTATTTAGTTACCCTACATGGTATGAATATGTAGCCATACATATTGTCACCCTCCATAGCGACTGATATTGTCCTAGTTGTATACTGGAGAGGACCATTTGTGTAAGTCTGTTGCATCTTTTGCATTCAATACTATTAGGTTGTCACGTTTTTTTTGCTATCTCTGTGAGCAGCCTTGCTTAGGTTATACAGTCTGACAGCCGTAGGTAGGAAGGACCTGCGAAACCTCTCGGTCGTGCATCTAGGATGATGTAGTCTACTGCTAAATGAGCTCCTCAGTGCGTTCAGTATGTCCTGAATAGGGTGGGACTCGGACTCCAGCTGAGATGACAGTTTAGCCACAATCCTTCTCTCTCCTATCTCCTCCACTGGGTCAAGGTGCTGCCCCAGGACAGAGCTAGCTTTCTTGATTAGTTTGTTCAGTCTCTTCCTATCGGCTGCTGTAATGCCGTTGCCCCAGCAGACCACTCCAAAAGTGATGGCTGATGCCACCACCGTGTCGTAGAATGTCTTCAAGAGCACCCCTTGTACACCAAAAGACCTGAGCCTCCTCAGTAGGAACAGCCTGCGCTGTCCCTTCTTGTAGAGTGCGTCGGTATTGTGTGACCAGTCTAGTTTATTGTTCAGATGAACACCCAGGTACTTGTAGGATGTCACCATCTCAATGTCTGTTCCCTGGATGTTCACTGGTGCTGTGAGGGGTTGTCCTTGCCTGTGGCAGTCCACCACCAGCTCCTTAGTTTTCCTCACATTGATCTGGAGGCAGTTCCGATGGCACCAGTCCACGAAGTCCTGGATAAGTCCTCTGTACTCAGCTTCATCTTCGTTGGAGATGAGGCCGACAATCGCAGAGTCGTCAGAGAACTTCTGTAGATGGCAGTGTGTTGTGCTGTTTGAGAAGTCTGGGGTATAAAGTGTGAACAGGAAGGGAGCCAAAACCGTTCCCTGGGGGGCCCCCATGCTGCCGATGATTGTGTCGGACACACAATCCTGGGTTCTCACAAACTGTGGCCAGTTAGTGAGGTAGTCCAGGAACCATCATGACAGGTGCTGGTCCACCCCTGTGCACAGCAGCATGTCCTTCAGGATCATCGGTTGGATGGTGTTGAAAGCACTGGAGAAATCAAAGAACATGATCCTCACCGCATTCCCAGGCTTCTCCAGGTGGGACAGGGAATGGTGAAGGAGGAAAATCACTGCATCCTCCACCCCAATGCCATGCTGGTAGGCGAACTGGAGTGGATCCATCGCTGGTCCCACCAGGGGGCGGAGGTGAGAAAGGAGCAGTCTCTCCAGGGTCTTCATCATGTGAGACGTCAGGGCCACTGGTCTGTAGCTGTTCAGGTCTTTGGGGTGGGAAGTCTTTGGTACAGTACCACACAAGATGTTTTCCACAACTGTGGTACCCTCCCAAGCGTCAGGCTCAGGTTGAAGATGTGCTCCACAATCCCACCCAGCTGGTCTGCGCAGGACTTGAGGAGCTTCGCGCTGATGCCGTCCGATCCCGAGGCCTTCCTCGCCTTGATCTTCCTCAGCTCCGTCCTCACCTGGGTCTTAGTGAGGGTCAGGTTGGGGGGTTGTGTGCTGGGAGTGGGGGAGTGTTGTTGGAGTGGGGTGTGGACAGCAGGTCTCGATGACTTTAGAGGCAGCAGTGGTTGGTGTGCAGTCGGGGGGGGGGGGGGGTTGGAGGGCGGTTGATCAAACCTATTAAAAAACATGTTCAGATTGTTCGCCCACTCCCTGCCCCCCGTGGCCTGGGAGGAGGTATTCTGGAGCCCCGAGATGGTTTTAAGGTTTCTCCAGACCCCGCTGATGTCGCTCTGTTGCAGCTTGTCCTCCATCTTCTTCCTGAAGCTGTCCTTGCCTTCTCTGATCTTCCTCCTCAGCTCCCTCTGTACGGACTTCAGCATCTCGCTGTTCCCCGACTTGAAGATCCTCTTCTTCTCTCTCAGAAGTGTTTTTATTTCAGGGTTGATCCAGGGTTTGTTGTTCGAGCAACACCGTATTGTCTCGGTGGGTACGGTGTTGTCCACACAAAAGATGATGTAGTCCGTGATGGTGTGAGAGAGGCCATCAATGTCCTCATCCTGTGGAGCGCAGAGCTGCTCCCAGGCAGTGGTTTCAAGACAGTCCTTTAAAACGTCCATTGCCTCCCCCGACCATATCTTCACCGTGCGCATGACTGGAGGTTGTCTGTGTACTAGGGGTTTGTAAACTGGCAGGAGATGAACCAAGTTGTGATCCAATCTCCCAAGTGGGGGGAGTGGTGATGAGGTGTATGCCTCCTTAGTGTTAGCATAGAATAAGTCCAGTGTTTTATTGTCTCTAGTGTGGCATGTGACATACTGGGTGAATGTGGGCAGAATGGGGGACAGTGAAATATGGTTGAAATCACCGGAGATGAGGAGAAGAGCATCTGGGCGTTCTGTCAGCAGCCTGCCAGTTACTGAGTGAATGACGTCACGCGCTGTCCTCACGTTCACCGTCGGATTTGCATAAATAACAATGCAGATCACATGTGAGTATTCCCTCGGGAGATAGGTAGGCCGCATGCTAACAGCTAGCAACTCAATGTCTTTGCTGCAGTGATGTTGTTTAACCATGATATGTCCCGGTCTGCACCAGCTGTTATTGACATACATTATCACTCCTCCGCCCCTTGCCTTCCCACTGTCTGATGTCTGGTCTGCCCGTATTGCGTGGAAACCCTCCAGTTTGATGTTAGCATCTGTTGCTAGTTCTGTTAGCCATGTGTCAGTAAACCACATCATGCTACTCTCTCTGAAGACGCTCTCGTAGCGGGAGATGGCCACTAGCTCGTCGGTCTTATTGAGTAGCGATCGAACGTTCCCCATCATAACGGATGGAAGGACGGGTCTGTACCTTATATTTCTCGCCCACCGTCTTGCTCCAGCACGGCATCCACGTCGTTTCTGCCTTATTTCACCCGGTATGTTGAAGTCTTGCACTAGCATCTTGGTCCAGTTAAGTGCTAGCAGCTGGTCTCTGCTGTAACGTATCCTGCTAAAAACAGTGGCTCCATCTGCCGGCTCAGGAGACATTTGGGCAATCCGTGTGTCCGTCCGATGTATAAGGTGTCGCCAGATCAGAAAGATTAGCAAGAGAAGAGAGATAGTAAATAGAAATAGGAAGAAACTGATCCGCTGTTGCAAAAAGGCAGCCTACTCGTGTGGCGCCGGAAGTAGAAAAAAAAACCCCAAAAAACATTTACATTACTTCTTAGACAATAGACTGCAGCTCGTTTCTAAGTGGACAAAATCAACCCCTCTAGGAAACCTATGGTTAGATGCTGAACAGGCTCTCTGTGGGTTGCTAAATCTCTGACTTACCTTTCATGAGCCTCTGCATCAAGTGTCATGACTGTTTTAAAAGCATTAACACTAGCTCCTCTCTGACAACCTGGTAGAAATTTTTAAAAATAACGGGGTCTTCCCATATCACTGATGTCACTCCTCCTCCAGATAAGCAGGCCATGAGTCTGGATCCAGCTAGCATGAACCTCTGCAGGATCAACCCACACAAGGCAGCTGGTCTAGACAATATACAGGGTCATGTCCTGAAGGACTGTGCAGAGGAGCTCAAGAATGTCCTGGCTGACTTCTTCAACATCTGCCTGACTCAAGCTTTTGTCTCCACATGTTTCAAAACTGCCACCATAATACCAGTAAATCTTCGTTCTCATAAATTGATATCGAAAATACATGGACTATTATCAAAACTGGATGAGTCAGTATCTCTTCCAAAATTAAATAGGAGACCAACCTATCAATTAATAAAGATGAAAGCCTTGACACAAATATGCTCACAGTAAACACCTTTAAGATGACTAAAAATTCTAATTTACAACTCATACAGTACAAAGATCTGCACAGAACTCATCACACATTACAAAGGATGTTCAAAACGGACCTGAGTCACACAAATATCTGTTTCCATTGCACCAGCAAGGTCCGGGATACTTACATGCACACTATTTGGTCCTGTGCACTGGTCCAAAAGTTCTTGCAGAAGACATGTGAAGACTTATCGGCATGGCTTGGGTATCATATCCTAACCTTTCCCACACCTTGCATACTGGTTGATTTACCGTACTGTGAAGAAGTATTTGCCCCCATCCTGATTTCTTATATTTTTGCATATTTGTCACACTTAAATGGTTCAGATCAAACAAATTTTAATATCAGACAAAGATAACCTGAATAAATACAAAATGCAGTTTTCAAATGATGATTTCATTTATTAAAGGAAAAAACTATCCAAACCTACCTGGCCCTATGTGAAAAAATAATTGCCCCTTATAGCAATATGTGATTAATAATTATGATCAGGTATAAAAATTATTTAATTTGTATTAATGTATTGGGACCTGATGTCCTCGGGGCCCACACACACAGAAAAAGTTAATAAACACTCGTGGGGCACCAGCTCCTCTTTAGGGAGCACTTTAATCCTTAATTTCACTCTATACCTGTTTAATCACTCAATAAATTAATTAATAATCAGTCTCAAAATTTTAGTGAATTTGATACTCGGGACTTTGAAACCAGACTCAGAATGAAATAAATTCCCAACAACTTCTCTCATTTTCACATATTTATTAAATGAAATGATGATTAAAGGACATTGCAATGATTTGCATAAATCATTAAATTATACCTGTAAATGATAGAGTAACAATGTGAACATTTGCAGAACCAGGGTGAAAATGCAAGCTGAATTTAGATCAGTTTGAAGTTAACAGATTATGGAAAACGGAACGCAAATTTATGGGAAAAATTAAACTAATTATATGGAAAATTCTGGATTACTCTTAAGAAAATGAAAACAGAATTTTAAGGAAAAGAAGAGTTATGTTAAGTGCTCTTTAATTTTCCATCTGATCAGATACTGAATTATTCTCAAATCTCAGACATTTCATTCAGCAGATGGATAAAGAATGCAGCTCATGTGATCCAGATTGGTGAAGAGTTCTTTCTGCGTTGTCGTCTGGAAGTTTTCAATGTAGAAAAGTGCCAAAAGCCGGAATATTTGTCCAGCAAATATTTGGATGTCACAAGATGAGATTTTGATGTGTTGATCACCTGGGCTGAGGTACAGCCCAAAAGCCTCCCATTTTCATGGCGTGTTGATTTCTTCAGCTGTGCGTCGTGGATCAGCGACTTCTCACAAGGGAATTCGAGAATAATTACACAATCTGATCCAATAGCAAAATTAAAAGAATTTTCGGACTTTGTGGAGATGAAATTAGCTTCTAGGGTGTAAGCGGTCAATAAAAATTATAAACATAAAGTCAAAATTACAAACCGTGAGTTTAAAGAAAGTTTAACCAGAAAAAGTTATAAAAATAAACATCTAGAAATGAAGTTTGACTCCAAATTTAGGATTTGAGCTCAGGAAAGAAAAAGATTAGTTCCTAGACGTTTAAAGAAAAACCAAAAAAACACGTGGGAGAAATGTCCTTTGTTCTGGCAAATGAAGAGTTCCTTTGTTCTCCCGTAATGAGCGGAAGTGCTGTGTTCTGTGAAGTGATGAGAAGCAGGAGGACTGGAAGAAGAGGGGAAAAAAACAAACTGGTGAAGAGAGGGGTCTCTCTCCTTTTTATCTGTGGAAAACTTTCACGGGCTTTCTCTGATTGACAGGAACCCCAGCCAATAGTCCTCCTTTGTGGGCGGGCTTTAAGAACTTTAGTCCAATGAACAAACAGGCTTTTGTCTGTAACAACCAATAACCTTGGGAGAGCCGTTGTCAAGCAGATTGGCCGCGATCGGTCACATGATTTATTAACAGGCAAGAATAAACATTCATTTAAACATTTTAGCAAGCACATATTTAAAATCAAGGATTAATATATTTCAAACCCATTATTGATTGTCCACATCAAACATCAAGAGTCCATTTGCTTTTCCATGGTGTCCTGAAAAAGAGAGGAAGTTGAGAATTGAGTCTTTTAACAAAGATGTGATTAAAAAGTTCACTGGTTAAGTTCAGCATGTCCCAGAGTTGCCAGTAGAGAGAAATGTTGAGCTGTGGATATTTTGTAGTGACCATATGGCATTCCACAAAAGCCTGTCTTTTGTCCATGTTTATTGGGCCCTAAAAGGTTCAGGAGGATTTCCTGAGACTGGTTTAACAAAGGAATGTTAGTTCAGCTGTGGTCTTGGGATAAAAGAGCAGTTCTTGACTGTCCTTTTCCTGGGTGAAACAATGTCTTTAAACTGAAGAATAATTTTATTGATGAGTCAAAGTGAGATGATGCTACACCCCTCTTGTTACATCATGAATTAACTGTGATTAACCATATTTTTTGGAAAGCTGAGTTCAGTTTCAGTAGCTACACACAAGCCTGGTTACTACCAGACTTGTTGAATCAAGAAATCACTTAAATAGAACCTATCTGACAACCTGAGGTAGGCTAAAAGATCTCAAAAAGCAACACATCCCACTGTGATCTAAAGAAATTCAAGATCAGATGAAAAACAAAACCCCAGAGCAACTTCTAAAGAACTGCAGGCCTCACTTCCCTCAGTTTGGACACTGGTCCATGATGGAACAATAAGAAAGAGACTGGGCTAAAATGGCATCCATAGGAGAGGTCCAAGACAAAAACCACTGTTGGACAAAAAAAGAACACAAAGACTCATCACATTTGCCAGAAAACATCTAGATGATCCTCAAGACTTTTGGGAAAATATTCTGGGGACTGACAAGACAACAGCTGAACTTTTTGGAAGACGTGTGTCCTTTTTTATCTGGCATAAAACAAACACAGAATTTCATAAAAAAGAACATCATATCAACAGTCAAACATGGTGGTGGTAGTGTCATGGTCTGGAGCTGTGTTGCTGCTTCAAGACCTGGACAACTTCACCTAATTGACAGAACTATGAATTCTGCTCTCTACCAAAAAATCCTGAAGGAGAATGTCCGACCATCAGTTCATGAAGCCCTCCAATGTGACTGAATTTAAACAGTTCTGCAGAGAAGAGTGGGTCAAAATTCCTCAACAGCTATGTAAAAGACTCATTGACAGTTGTTGGCACCAATGGGGGCACGGCCAGTTATTAGGTTTAGTGGGCAGTTAGGGGGCAATTACTTTTTCACATAGGGCCAGGTAGGTTTGGATAGCTTTTTTCCCTTAATAAATGAAATCATCATCTAAAAACTGCATTTCGTATTTACTCAGATTATCTTTGTCTAATATTAAAATTTGTTTGATGATCTGAAACATATACTGTAGGTGTAACAAATATGCAAAAATATAAGAAATCAGGAAGGGGCAAATACTCTTTCACAGCACCGTAAGTGAAATAAATACAGATTTAAAGCTGTCACACATGGTTCTCACTGCCTTATGCATTGCAAAGAAAACGATCCTCATGATTTATGTACAACCCACTATAAGAACCTCCTATTAGATTATATTAGTCTGGAGAGAATGTCTGCCTCCTCTAAAAATCAATTGGCTGAATTCAGTTCTCTCTGGTCCCCACTTATTGAGTCTATTACCTGAGGGGTGGAGGGCAGTGGCTCACTTTCCTTGGCGCCTCTGGCGGCTGGCTGTACCCTGACCGTGAGGGGTTCTATGACCCACTAGAGCTGTGACACACTTGAGGTGTTGGGGGCACCTGTCTCTGGGTGGCCTGCTTCCTATCAAGAAAACAGTATTTAAGGGCAGGACAATCTTTTTCCCATTGTTGTGTCCTTCCATTACTGCTTGATGTCCTCAGTTGATGGTTTCCCTGATGCTGAATGTTTTGGGTTGCTGTCGAGGAGAATGCGAGAGCTCTGTCCAGGTCAGTCTTTTCCCCTTTTTTGTCCGGCATTCCCAGGCTTCTGTCTGCCTGTTGATGTTGAGCCCCGCTCTCCTCCAGTACCCTCATCATTTGTATGTGCAGTGTTGTTGTATGTCTGTCTTTACGTTAATAAATGTGCAAAACCACAGTAAGCGTTTGGTGTCCTTCAGTAGCCCTTAAAAAGGGCAATTTATGACAGTTTATTCAACTCACCGGGATGTACCTAGTCATTTAGAGATGGTGGCTAGGCATGGATTAAGCGGAAGGAGATAAATGAATGTAATGTACTTATTCACCAGTATTGCATTTAACTAAATGGCAAAAATTGTTATTTTACCCGGCTGTATGTGTTAGCGCTCAAATGTTAATATTATTGATACTGACAAATATGGTATGATGGCTTAACATTAGTCTATAATGATTCATTGAATTATGCTGCAGGAGACCAACTGGCTACATGACAAGACCCGGCTGACTATTTGCAAGATACTTGTGGGCTGCTGAATACTGACAGACCAGTCCCTGGGTTCTGGCTAACACCGGCAGACCAGTAGTTGAAAGTGGCAGCCAGTGGCTTCTGTCAGCTTACCAGTAGCTGACACCGGCAAACCAGTGGCTACTGCTGGCATTTCATGCTTTATACAGGCATGCTGGTGCATCAGACTGACTGGCCATGGCCAATTAACTGGTTATGAATTCTTTTACTGTGCAGTGGCTTGTCTATCCATTTTTTTGCACCCAGAACATGAAAATCGTAAATTATATTCATATGTGGCGGGTTGATTCAACCCCCCCACAACACAGAGGACAGTCAGCTGTCTTCTCTTGGTTTTTCCCGCTGCACTACTGGGATGTAATGTGCCATTCATGTATTGTGATGTAATGTGCCATGCATGTATTGTGATGTAATGTGCCATTCATGTATAGTGTTCATGCGTCCTGTCCTTACTGTGACCTAGTGTCACGATGGCCCTCACGGACCATCACAAGACGCCTCAGTCACCAGTGAGTTTGCAGTGATGTTTATTTACAGTGCAGGTTAGGCAGGCATAGGAATACACACAAGGAATGGGCACGTCTGAGCCGGGGAGCGCCCATTGCGCCAGACGAATAACAATGAAGGTTAGTCACACTGAACGTACCTTACAAACGGGACCGTTAGCAGGAATCAACAGAGATTAACAGCGATAACCAGAACATAGCTGAACATAACAGGAACATAACAGAGCATAACAGAGCATAACAGGGCATAACAGAGACTGCCGCATTGGAGGACATTCAGCACCCGCTTTTATCTCCGGCGGCTAATGACCCCAATGCGGCGCAGCTGCTTCCCAATGACAGCAGCGCAGCAGCTGACTTTGACAGCAGGGAGCTCCCCTGGGCGCCTTCACAATAAGAGCCCGAGGAGCTGGAAGGAATCCTCTGCTGCCAAAGCCAGGGAAATATGATATGAGACCCGAGTGTGGACAGAACCGACACTCGGGTTATGACAGTACCTCCCCCTCGAGGCCAAGCTCTGAGCGGCCCGAGTAACACCCAAGCCCCCCACCCCCACCCCCCCTAGGGTGGGTGGATGGGGCGCTGGCAGGAGGGAGAGAGACAAAAAAACAAGACCAACAAGGCAGTAGAGACAGGAAAAATAAACATACTCCCTTGAATGTGGGTGACAAGAACAGAGTCAAAATAGGCAGTACACCTATTGGCAAAAACAAATTGACATAAGGTGGAGGGGAAAAAACCCACCAAACCCAGAAACAAAGTAGAGAGCCACAAAAACACAAATCAATCCCCCCCCCCCCCCCGCACACCCCAACAGTCCCACAGACGAAATCAGAAACCCGGGGAGGGTGCAGTCCTGACCTGGAGGGATGGGGGCAAAAGGTTCGGGGGGTCGTCCGGCATCGAGAGACCACAGAACAGGGAGGGGAAAGAGGACAGTTTGGGCGGCCTACCCCAGTCCCATGCTCGGAAGCAGAGAGTTTCAGGCGGCCGGAGCAGGTCACCACACAGGGAGTCAAAAATGTTGGGGGGCCGGCCCAGAGAACCAAACCGGCGAGACAGTCCTTCAGGCGGCCGCCCCGCAACGCCAGCCCACCTGAACCGCTGGGAAGAAGCAGCCGGCGGTCCCGCTGAAAAGGGGAGAGACGAGGGGGAACCGGGCGGAGCGTTCGGGACCCCAATGGCCCCAGGTGGAGATGGGTAGCGCTCCTCAGGGAGACGAGGAGGATGAAGGTGGTGATGAGGGTGACGAGGGGAATGAGCCTGTCCAGCATCCGGTGGCCGGGGATCTGCAGCTCCCTCACCGAATCCAGGACCTGCTGGTGCAGCGCCCACGTCGGACCCCGATTGGGCCTCCGGAACAAATCCACGGTGGACCCCGATTGGGCCTCCGGAACCAAACCCACGATGGACCCCGACTGGGTCAGCGTGGCACCAGACTCGACCTCCAACCCCGAAACCGGAACCTCTGGCGCAGCAGGCGAGAGCAGCCCCTCGCCGGCGACCCTGGGAGAAGGCTCGAAAGAGAGAGAAACCCCGGGATCAGGATCACCGGCAGCGCCAGAACCCGGCGAGATAAGCTCAGACACAGCGGGCGGCTGCACCCGGCTCATCTCCCCTTGAGACAGGCAAAAGTGCTCTAAGAGGTGAAAAAGAAGGACAAAACAGAGCACTTGCCTGAGCTCGGGTTCTGACGCCGTCCAGGACTGCGAAGATCCGGGCTCAGATGTCAGGAGGTCGTCCTCAGGCTCCCACTCAGCTGCGTCGGGCTCCGCAGCTGGCGTGATGGTGTGCGCAGCTTGAGAGTCCTCCGGCACCGATGTCCACGCCGATGGCCCGCACGGCGTGGTGGCAGGAGAACCTCGACCCGCTGGACCGGACCGCTCCTCTGTGGAACCCCGGGGACGCTTTCTCATTGGCGAAGGCTCCACGCTGCAGTCCACTCTCCTCCTCCACCCACGGCGTGGCTGCGGAACCGGAACCAGGTTCTCCAGAATCGCAGGCCCCCTCCTCATCCAGCGACGTTGGCCTGGCGTTGAGGACCGCTCAGCGGAGGGAGACACAGAGGAAGCAGGGTTAATACTTTCATCCACAGCAGGTGGAGGGAGCTCGGGGGGCTATTTACCCCAAACTCCACCCCCAGGAGTCAGACAAGGCAAAACAATATCGAAATGAGAGAAATTATCATGCACTTGCCTTTCTCCTGAGGGTAAGATGGTTCCCGCTGTGGGGGACGTCGTTCCTCCCTTTCCCCACTGGATGGCGACAGAGGGCCCTCTGGGAAGACGAGGTGAGGCCACTCGAGACGGTTCCGGGATGGGACTCGCCGAAACGGAGCTCCCGAGACACACGGCAGCCAGGATAGGCGACGAGGAGGAGGGGGCGACAGCCGGGGTCAGTCGGGCATGGAGCGCTGACGGGACAGCAGGCGAAGGCCCGGAAAAAGACAAGGCTGCGGGGATTCCCCTCTGACAAGGCACAGGAGTGACAGCTGTGTGGTGGGTTGAGCCCTTGTGGTGACCTGGAACTGGATCCAGATGGGGTTTCAGCTGAGGATTCTGCTGAGGAGAGCCCACGTCGTTACGCCGACGTTGTCGTCGGCCACCAGACGGCGCACACTCCTGGTTCTGCTCCGGGACGGGGACGGAGCAACGACGCAGGGAGCAAGGATGCCTTCTCCCCTGCTTCCTGCTCCTCTCCTCCAGCCCACGAAGCGATTCGCATTGGGCGGCGAGTTCCTCCCACCTCGCCATCACCTCCGGGTGATCGTCAAGCTCGAGGGGGAGATTGAGCAGAAATTCCTCAGCGTAGTCCAAATGTCTTAAAATGTCGCTGGGAGCGTCCCACAGCATAGCGGAAAAGATGGTGTTGTCAATATCTTCCAGAGCTTCCGCTAGCTGCCTGCCCAGGCGCCCGCTGCTCCTGGATGACGTCATACTCCCAGCTGCAGACACTCAGATGGGTAGGAACAAACAGTCCACTACTGCAAACTGCACGGTGAATGGCGTCTCGATACAACACCTCCTCTCCGGGCGTTAGGCGGCAGTCTACTGTCACGATGGCCCTCACGGACCATCACAAGACGCCTCAGTCACCAGTGAGTTTGCAGTGATGTTTATTTACAGTGCAGGTTAGGCAGGCATAGGAATACACACAAGGAATGGGCACGTCTGAGCCGGTGAGTGCCCAATGCGCCAGACGAATAACAATGAAGGTTAGTCACACTGAACGTACCTTACAAACGGGACCGTTAGCAGGAATCAACAGAGATTAACAGCGATAACCAGAACATAGCTGAACATAACAGGAACATAACAGAGCATAACAGAGCATAACAGGGCATAACAGAGACTGCCGCATTGGAGGACATTCAGCACCCGCTTTTATCTCTGGTGGCTAATGACCCCAATGCGGCGCAGCTGCTTCCCAATAACAGCAGCGCAGCAGCTGACTTTGACAGCAGGGAGCTCCCCCGGGCGCCTTCACAATAAGAGCCCGAGGAGCTGGAAGGAATCCTCTGCTGCCAAAGCCAGGGAAATATGATATGAGACCCGAGTGTGGACAGAACCGACACTCGGGTTATGACACCTAGAGGCTGAGATCAATATGTAGATGTGCCTTGTAACCTCTTTGTCCTGCACCTGGAGCAGAGGCTAGCAAATCTGCCTATTGTTATGTAGGTCTCTTAAATGCAAATGTCTCATGCCTGTTCTGCAGTCCCTTTGATCGTACCACCTGCTGTGAATCCGCTTTGATGTATTGTCTGAGTTGGGTATAAATACTGCACAGGTTCCGTAACTCGCCCTCTCAATCTCACTTCTGCAACTGCTGCTGCTGGACACAGACTTTGTGTCCTCCTTCTCTGAGAGCCGCTTGGGCTCACTGCCGGCGTGCATGCACGGCGCCGGGAGCGGAGCTCGTGACGGCGGTATGATTTAATAAAACCTGCTTAAAACCACAGCATCGCTGCTTATTTTTTCATGCCGCTGCACTGGTGACCCCGAAGACGCACACGCTTTGTGCGACGCAACCTTCTGGTCTGGACATCCACGCTGAACCGGCCGAGGGACACAAGACGTCTCCTCCCTCTCGCCGCCCCAATGCACCATGACCTGAAGGCAGAAGAGAACACGCTGCCAGTGAACGCTTCACTGGTGACCCCGAACATGCACACGTTTGTGCAAAGCAACCTTCTGATCTGGACAGCTGCACTGGTGACCCGTTCTTCATGATGAGATCTGCACGTCTGAGATCTGCTCATCCACGCTGGACTGGCCGCGCTCGCAGCTCCTCCACACGAGAGCGCGGGCACCTCGTCCCCTCTCCACGACGGCGTCATCCATGGCCGGCGGAGAACGCAACGCGTGGACCTGAACGCACCACGGCCGAGCGGTGACAAAGATGGTCTATTCCCTCCCACCGCTCCAACGCATCTGCACGAGCCTGAGGGACAAAAGATCATCTATTTCCTCCCACTGCTTCAACGCACCATGGCCAAGCTGCAGCCACAGCTCAAACCTGGATTTTATCGGCGCCGTCTGCGCCGATCTCCACCAAGATTCTGCACCCTGGTTCTCCTCTCCAGCTGGCCCACCCATGCACAGAACCCCGGCACACGCACCGGGGAGTTACGAGGACGGCGCACAACGCACGGGGCAATAAAGGCTACAGAGACCGCCATTGTCCTCCGCCGCTGCACATGCCCAAGAAAAACGGCCGATCGCCACCCTCGGAACCTTCAGGGCTGCTCGTTCACCTGAAGCAAGCACGCAGCTTGCCACTGGATTTTCTAATGGTCTCAGCCACGGCACATAAGGGAATTCAGCCATCAGCTTTTCCCGAGGACTTTAGGGCTGCGCCTGCACCTAAAGCCAACAAACCAAGTCCCTCTGTTTCTTTTTTTTTTTCTTACAGCCGCGACGCAGCCTCGCCGCTCCTGTTTTCTTCATGGCCACGAGAGGAGTCAGAGACTAATTTTTCTTCTTGCGGACCTCTGCACGTTCAACGGGACAGCCCCTCGACGTCGCGGATCAGCAAGCAATTTTTGCGCGGCTCGGACGATTTCACCATCCTCTGCCGGCCCCCCTCCTCCCTCCCCCTCCACCTGCAGCGAGCTTCTCCCACAGCTCGCTCCCATAGATGGATTATCGAGGTCTCGGCCCCCTGCCGTGCCCTCTGGGGGGGAGCGTGTGGTGGGTTGATTCAACCCCCCCACAACACAGAGGACAGTCAGCTCTCCTCTCTTGGTTTTTCCCGCTGCACTACTGGGATGTAATGTGCCATTCATGTATTGTGATGTAATGTGCCATGCATGTATTGTGATGTAATGTGCCATTCATGTATTGTGATGTAATGTGCCATTCATGTATAGTGTTCATGCGTCCTGTCCTTACTGTGACCTAGAGGCTGAGATCAATATGTAGATGTGCCTTGTAACCTCTTTGTCCTGCACCTGGAGCAGAGGCTAGCAAATCTGCCTATTGTTATGTAGGTCTCTTAAATGCAAATGTCTCATGCCTGTTCTGCAGTCCCTTTGATCGTACCACCTGCTGTGAATCCGCTTTGATGTATTGTCTGAGTTGGGTATAAATATTGCACAGGTTCTGTAACTCGCTCTCTCAATCTCACTTCTGCAACTGCTGCTGCTGGACACAGACTTTGTGTCCTCCTTCTCTGAGAGCCGCTTGGGCTCGCTCCCAGTGCGCATGCACGGCGCCGGGAGCAGAGCTCGTGACGGCGGTATGATTTAATAAAACCTACTTAAAACCACAGCATCGCTGCTTATTTTATCATCCGCCGCACATACCAGTTTCACTGCTTTGTTTTTCTCTTCTGCTGCTGTTAGATCAATTTGTGATAGCTGCTGCAGTTAAGTGTTGTTTGGGGATGGGGAAAATAGGTGACTGTGCTAATGCCTATCCAAAATTAAGCAAAGGTAAATAAAGTCTGACAAATGCTCATGTTGTCATTATTTATAGTCGTTTCTCATATAGTTGTTACTCTGGGAGATTTGAGAAATTGTTTACCCCCACAACACACTCTCAAAAATAAACAAAAAATGCAGATTAAGTAAAGTTTCTGAGTTTGCTCTATATCTCTTTACACTTGCCAGAAAGCTCCAGTTTTGTCTCATTGGCCCAGAGGACATTCTTCCAGAAGGCTTGCCAATATGTGTTTTGGCAAAATAAGTCTTGCTTTTCCAGTCATGTAACAATAATAAGAAGGAAGAATTTATGCATGTTTCCTTATAAACCCTAAATGAATTAAATTTCCTCATATTCAACTCCGTTTGATTCAATTTTACTTGTATAGCACCAATCATAAGATTATTGCAAGGTTCTTGACAGATTCACTGTGAATATTCTGATACTCCTAAAATAATTTTCTTTAGAGTTGGGCAGATGCATTCTAATTTTTACAGACTTTCTATTTTTAAGATACATATAAGTTTTACAGGTCTGGGCTATGTGTTTCCTTAGTCCAGTTTACACTACAGCTAATTTTATGAGACAGAAACTTGACAAGTTCTGGCCCTCTCCTCCACGTGTTCCCATTATGTCTCTATTTGAGGTAGGGACCATCAATCTCCATAGGATTTGTTCGTGAGGTAAAATATGCTTAAAATACAAAAATTTAATTTTAAAGCGTTAGATTTTCACTACTATTTTTTTCTGGACATATTTGGCACTTATCATTTCCTTCTGTTTGGCTTACTAAAGCCCCTTTTCCACAAGCATCTACTCAGCTCTACTCGCCTCCACTCGGTTTGTAGGGTTTTCCACCAGGTACTTTTCTGGGACCTACTTTAGTGAGGTTCCAACCGTGCTGTCAAGCTGAAAATGTGATGTCAGCAGATTGCAGGTCACTGATTGGCCAGGGCATAATGTCAGTGGATGAGAGCGATGTCTTCACAAGATTCAAAACTGCCATTTGTAAATTCAGCCGTGAGTTTTTATTATTTCTGTGATAATCAATGATATAAATGGCTACAGACAAATCAACACCGTCACAAAACACTCACCATCTTTTCCGTGAGCAGCCATCAGCTCGGAGACCTCCTGGTATTTTATTTCAGAACGCTCCGCCGGCGCCGCAGCTGAGAAGTTCATAAGCGGAAAAGTTCACAGTGGTCAAATTTGATCAAATGTGGTTATTTCTGAAGTCCCCCCATCGGTGCACACAGTTCTTCCATCGGTATTGCAGCACTTGGATCCATGCGCTTGAAAAATAAACATTTGGTCAAATTTGACAACTATGAACTTTTCAGCCCCATCGGCTCTGCTGCGGTGGAGTGAGCGGAAGTGAAAGTATACTAGGAGGTCTTCGAGCTGATGGCTGCTCACGGGGAAGATGGTGAGTGTTTTATGATTTTAAGCATCTTTTATGTTATTTATCAGTGAAAACATCAGCATGTCAGTCCTTCCAGGATTTTGCGGGATGTTTTCTTATGATTGTTGTGGCCCAAAAAGCCTGAATTTACAGGAGCTTTTTAAAAAAGTGGTGATAAAAGTTGAGATGTTTTTAGAGTTTTTTGTGCACTAAAAGTTGTGGGAAGATTACAAATTTTAAACCAGATGTTTTTTGTTTTTTTTCCAGTTTACTGCAGTGATATTCCATCCATCCATCCATCTTCTTCCGCTTAATCCTTTTCGGGTCGCGGGGGGGCTGGAGCCTATCCCAGCATCTTTGGGCGAGAGGCAGGGTACTCCTTCGACAGATCGCCAGTCCATCACAGGGCCAACACAGAGAGACAGACAACCATTCACTCTCACAGTCATACCTAAGGACAATTTAGAATCCCCAGTTTGATGCCAATTAACCTAACTTGCATGTTTTTGGCATGTGGGAGGAAACCGGAGAAATCCTGGAGTAAACCCACACAGACACGGGGAGAACATGCAAACTCCACACAGATCACTGTTGGTCGGAGGCTGGGATCGAACCCAGGATCCCCCAGCCAAGAGTGAGTTGCTGTGCTGCCGTAGTGCTAACCACTCCGCCACCGCGCTGCCCTGCAGTGATATTGTATATAATAATACAAGAAAAGCACAGGATTGTCAAAAAAAATTCCTATTAAACAGTGATTTTTTAAATTAAGCAGAAACTTCTGCTATACAGAAAAACTCTTTTGTGCAATAGCAAATCAGTCCCTCCAGGATTTTGCGATGTTGCGACCGTGTCAATTCACACAAAATCAGCCAATCAATGCGACTATTGTGTGACCTTGCAACTTTGTCCAATCACCACAATTTTGGCCAATCCCCGTCAACTTCCGACATTTTCACCAATCAAATTTGTCTCTGAGTTGTGCACAAACAAAAATGCATCACTGCACCGCATTCACATACATGTTTACAGTGAGTATTAACAGAACACATCAGCAAAAACAGCGTGTGTCATTTAAAAAAAAAAAAAACACTCACCCCGAGGTTTCCAACACCGTCCCTTCCTCAGTCTCCCCCAGCCTGGCGGTGGACATCTTGCCACATCTTCATCCTGACCACGTGTACGAAGTGCCGGGTTTGTGTTGAAAAATTCCCGGCTGCCCCAAAAGTGCCCTGTCGTGGGAGCACGCATGAGGACAGATGCCATAAAACCACAAACAAAATGAGCAAATCTAACACTATAGCCAGTGTTTTAACATTTTATACATCTTTATAGGTAAAATCATTACTACATCTTGTCAATGAGCTTTAAAGCTGTGAATCTCCAATCTGGACATGGACAATCCCCCCACCCCCACCCAACCCGCCATAAATGAAAGATGAGTGTCTGAAGAGACAAGTGTGTGTTGTCAAGACACGCAGCAGATAGACAGGTAGGAGTTAGGCATGGAAAAAAGAATATTGTCTGTAAATTTTTTTTCCAGAAAAACACAGGCTCCAATAGACAATACAAAGCAACAAAATAAATTAATTTTTTCTCTCTGCTCAGTACCAAGTGGTTGGGGACCGTAGGAAGTTTTCAAATGAAGGTGCTGCCAATAATTTGCAAATCTATACTCTAACTCCTTAACGATTACATTTGATTACATGATCTGCCTCTCCTGTGGCTGGTGTCGCAGATCTGCGCCTGTCATGTGATTGGTCAAAAAGCCTGAAAAATCCAAAATAAACCCAGATGTACCAAGCATTTCACATCACTAGATGGCAGACACATGTAGCTTACTGGTCTGCACTGGGGGACCGAGATCAGAAAAACCAGAACCACGTCGAATCTGATATCACTTCCGGGGTGCAGAAGAAGAACTGTATAAACAATTGCGCTGTGGAGATGTGTTGAAGGATGAAACTGAGTTTATTCCTCAAGTTCAGCTTTATTCACAATCACATACTCCAACATTTCAAAGCAGAAAAAGAGGATGAATCTTCTCACATCTGTCCTTTTATACCCAGGACATCAAAACTACAGTCATATGGTGTTTAATCAAACATACAGTCACATG
Source organism: Pholidichthys leucotaenia (assembly GCA_020510985.1). Classification (NCBI taxonomy): domain Eukaryota; kingdom Metazoa; phylum Chordata; class Actinopteri; order Cichliformes; family Pholidichthyidae; genus Pholidichthys; species Pholidichthys leucotaenia. Next base: position 101,514,982 of record CM035846.1, read on the forward strand.
GTACTTAATCCCAGTCACAATGTAACTTCCCCCGATCTTAACACCATCCACCCCCTAGTCTCCGGTGGTCAGGAAATCTCTCAAGGCCATCTCCTTGAAACAAAAGGCCAAATCTCACACCCTCCTGTTACCTGTAGGAGGCTCAGTCCTTTTGTTCCCCTGAGACGGGAAGCACACAATAAACATACAGTAATATATTTGTGGAGCATATGAAACCAACATATGGGCCCCATATGACCCCCCCCAAACGTCTAAGATGGAACGATCATAACTAAAGATGCATGTCGTAATAAAATCACTACATATCAATCCACATGCCGCTTAGGCCTTAGTCTTCTGCCGTATTTGCTGTAAGCCGGCTTTACTGCCTCCACAGTGTCCTCCTGCTGTGGGGCTGCTGCCTGTGGATTAGAACTGTTAGTTAATCTCTGTGGGTGTTCTGGGGAATGCCCTCTAGGGGGTCTGCCGCGCCGGGGGGCCCTCGCCAACTGCACAGCTTCGTCAGCCATCACAAAAGCGGGTTTGAGCCTGTTTATGCCAATCACTTACTTTCTGCCTCCCAAATCTAGCAAAAAACGCTTCTCTCCTGTTTCCAGCACTCTAAATGGTCCATCATAAGGCGGTCGCAAGTTTGGGCGATGGGCATCATGTCTGACAAAAACAAACTCCGCATTTTTTAAAGCTTTAGGCACAAAAACGCGCGGGAGGCTGTGATGAACCGGGCCAGGAAGCGTGCTCGATCCCGTGTCGCTCTGCAACCGCTGAGCGGGGGGGCACTCTGGCGCAGGATTATCTGGGAGAAACTCCCCGGGCAGCCGAAGTGGCTGCGCAAAAACTAACTCAGCTGGGGAGGCTTTTAAATCCTCTTTAGGTGCAGAACGCAACCCCAATAAAACCCATGGTAGCCTGTCTACCCAATTTGCATCCGTAAGTGACGCTCTGATGGCTGCTTTCAATGACCTATGGAAACGTTCGCATAAACCATTAGCCTGCGGGTTGTACGCGGTAGTGCGGTGGATCGTTACCCCCAGGCTGCGGGCCATCGCTGACCAGAGCTTGGAAACAAATTGAGGACCTCTGTTGGACGTAATGTCCGACGGAACTCCAAAAAGCGCTACCCATGCTGTTAAAAACGCGCGCGCCACCTCCTCGGCTGTGGTTGATGCCAGTGGGACCACTTCCAGCCAACGCGTGGTGCGGTCCACCATTGTCAAAAGGTGTGTGCACCCCTGTGACGGCGGGAGGGGGCCTACGAGGTCGACATGCACATGATCGAACCGCTTAGCCGGGATGTGAAAAGTCTTCAAGGGAGCTCTAGTGTGTTTATGTATTTTGGCTCGCTGACAAGCCACGCAGGCTGTCGCCCACTCCTTGACTTGCTTGCGCAGGCACGGCCATACAAATTTCTCTCCTACCATTTTGACAGACACGCGCACCCCCGGGTGCGCCAGAGAATGGATTGAGTCAAAAACGCGGCGGCGCCACGGGGCTGGTACAACCGGAAGCAGTCGTCCAGTGGAGACATCGCAGATTAGGGGGGGCATACCGTCTTGCAGCACCCTGTTCTCCAGCCTTAACCCTGTTGGTCCAGACTGGAGCGCGCGCACGTCCGCGTCGCTAACCTGCTCCGCGGCCATGGCTGCATAATCTATCCCTACGCGGACCGGGGCCACGCGCTTCCGCGTCGCTACCCTGGTCTGCGGCCATGGCTGCAGAGTCTGCCCCCACGGGGCCTGGAGCCGCCACAGCATGTGAGAGGCAGTCTGCCACTACATTATATTTACCTGTCACATGCTGGATATCGGTGGTAAACTCTGATATCGCGGCCAGCTGTCTCTGCTGCCGGCCCGACCAAGATTCCGAAATCTTGGCCATCGTGAAAGTCAGCGGTTTGTGGTCCACGAACGTGATGAAACGGCGTCCTTCCAGCCAGAACTGGAAGTGGCGGATGGCCAAGTGTAGAGCTAACAACTCCCTGTCGAACGTGCTGTGTTTTCGCTCGCTATCGCGCAAAGTTTTGCTGAAAAACACGAGCGGTTGCCAGGCCCCAGCCACGTACTGTTCAACGACCGCCCCTATGGCCACATCTGACGCGTCAGTAGTGAGCGCCATGCGGGCCGTTGGGACTGGGTGTGCCAACAACGCAGCGTTTGCCAGGGCTGATTTGACTTGAGAGAATGCGCGCTCCCGCTCAGGAGACCATTCGATTTTATTCGTGGTTTTTTGTTTTTTTAGTGCAGCATACAATGGTTGCATGAGCTGCGCTGCGCGGGGGAGGAAACGGTTATAAAAATTAACCATTCCCAAAAACTCCTGTAACGCTTTGACCGTTTGTGGTTGGAGAAAATTTGTTATTGCGCGCACCTTATCGGGCAGAGGGACCGCTCCTTCTGGCGAAACGCGATGCCCCAAAAAAATCAATCTGCGCCACCCCGAACTGACACTTTGCTGAGTTGATTATTAACCCGTGCTCTGCCAACCTCCGGAAAACTGCTGCGAGGTGGCTTTCGTGTTCGTCTTTGGACGCGCTGGCAACCAAAATGTCGTCCAAGTAGATGAACACGAAAGGGAGATCACGCAGGACCGCGTCCATCATGCATTGGAACGTCTGCGCCGCTCCCTTAAGCCCAAACGGCATGCACAAAAACTCAAAAAGCCCGAAAGGAGTTATTACCGCTGTTTTGGGTATGTCCTTAGCGCGCACTGGAACCTGGTGGTAACCGCGTACTAAGTCTATTTTAGAAAAAATGCGCGCCCCCGCCAAATGAACCGAAAAATCTTGGATGTGCGGAATCGGGTAGCGGTTGTGCGCTGTGGCGTTATTCAACCTGCGGAAATCACCGCAAGGTCACCACGAGCCATCAGCCTTTGGGACCATGTGCAGCGGTGAAGCCCAGGGGCTCTTTGAACGCCTGATGATGCCCAGTCTTTCCAGGTTGGCGAACTCCTCGCGCGCTATGATCAGTTTAGCTGAGTCCAAGCGCCGAGCTTTTGCAAAAACGGGCGGGCCAGTGGTAGTAATAAAATGTTCCACCCCATGTTTAGCCACTGTCGCCGAAAACGTTGGGACCGTGAGTGCTGGGAACTGAGTGAGGAGTGTGTGGAACTTACCACCTGCAGCTGTGACGTTGGCTTGTGCAGTTGGCGGGGCCACTCGAGCTGTGCAGGGAATAGAGTGAAAGGAGATTGCATTAACCAGACGTCTGTTAGCAAGATCAACCAATAAACCATGTGAGCACAAAAAATCAGCTCCTAACATGTTGAAATTGACTGCCGCTACAACAAAAGTCCACTCAAATGCACCGCCCTGCAAAGACAGAAGCAGAGTCCTCTCACTGAAGGTCTTAATCACTGAGCCGTTCGCTGCTGACACCCGGGGACCACTGGAAGGCGCCAGCCGGTCCGCGTAGGAAGGCGTGATGAAGCTCAGCTGGGAGCCTGTGTCAACGAGGAAATGCCTCCCCGAGCGTGCATCCTTCAGGTAGAGCAGCTTGTTCTCCTCCCCGAGGTCCGCAGCTGCTACCGACCCCCGGTCTTGGCGTTTCCCGAGTGCTTGAAATGGCACGGTGGAATGCGCTTGTGCGCCCTCTCTGCAAAGTGGCAATGGTAGAAGCAAAGGACGTCATCCACTCCGTGTCGCCTGGCCCTTGCTGCTGCCGTCATCGGTGAGTCTGGTGCTGCAGCCTCTGGCCCCATGCCGTCTCCGGACATTGCGCCTAGCTCTGCTGCCGTGGCCGAAGCCGCGCTCCGTTTGTGGGTGTCGATGAGTCGTTGCGCCTCCTGGCTCAGCTCGTGGTAGTCTCGCCGGGCCAACAGAGGTGAACCGGCCAGGGTCACTCTCACCGCTGGCGGTAGGGTCCTGAGGAAAAGGTGGGTGAAGATAAAGCTGTCATCTTCGGAGTCTCTCAACCTCAGCATTTTCCCCATCAGGTCTGCGGGTCTGTCGTTCTCAAACTCCGTCAACGCAAGGAGCCCCTCTGCTCACTGTTGCACCGAGGGGGTGAAATGGCTGATAAGCGCAGCCTTCAATGCGTTGTACTTGTCGCTGTCCGGTGGGTGGTTGACCAAGTTCTCCACCCTCTGGACTGTGTGGTTGTCCAGCTTCGCCACCACATGGTAGAATTTTGTGTCATCTCTCGAGATTCTCCGGAGGTTGAACTGCGCCTCGACCGCGCTAAACCAGGAGCGCAGACTATTCTGCCAGAAGTCCAGCAGCTGGAACGTGGCGGCATTCGTCGGGCTGGCTTCTGACAAGTCCGGCTCGGAAGAATTACTTCTGCTCATGCTTCGTCGTAAGGTCACCAGTGTGGAGATGTGTTGAAGGATGAGACTGAGTTTATTCCTCAAGTTCAGCTTTATTCACAATCACATACTCCAACATTTCAAAGCAGAAAAAGAGGATGAATCTTCTCACATCTGTCATTTTATACCCAGGACATCAAAACTACAGTCATATGGTGTTTAATCAAACATACAGTCACATGGTACTTAATCCCAGTCACAATGTAACTTCCCCCGATCTTAACACCATCCACCCCCTAGTCTCCGGTGGTCAGGAAATCTCTCAAGGCCATCTCCTTGAAACAAAAGGCCAAATCTCACACCCTCCTGTTACCTGTAGGAGGCTCAGTCCTTTTGTTCCCCTGAGACTTGAAGCACAAAATAAACATACAGTAATATACGGTGGGGGAAAAAAAGTATTTAGTCAGCCACCAATTGTGCAAGTTCTCCCACTTAAAAGATGAGAGAGGTCTCCAATTTTCATCATAGGTATACCTCAACTATGAGAGACAAAATGAGAAAAAAAAAATCCAGAAAATGACATTGAAGGATTTTTAATGAATTAATTGGTAAATTCCTTGGTAAAATAAGTATTTGGTCAATAACAAAAGTTCATCTCAATACTTTGTTATATACCCTTTGTTGGCAATGACAGAGGTCAAACGTTTTCTGTAAGTCTTCACAAGGTTTTCACACACTGTTGCTGGTATTTTGGCCCATTCCTCCATGCAGATCTCCTCTAGAGCAGTGATGTTTTGGGGCTGTCACTGGGCAACACGGACTTTCAACTCCCTCCAAAGATTTTCTATGGGGTTGAGATCTGAAGACTGGCTAGGCCACTCCAGGATCTTGAAATGCTTCTTACGAAGCCACTCCTTCATTGCCCGGGCAGTGTGTTTGGGATCATTGTCATGCTGAAAGACCCAGCCACATTTCATCTTCAATGCCCTTGCTGTTGGAAGGAGGTTTTCACTCAAAATCTCACGATACATGGCCCCATTCATTCTTTCTTTTACACGGATCAGTTGTCCTGGTCCCTTTGCAGAAAAACAGCCCCAAAGTATAATGTTTTCACCCCCATGCTTCACAGTAGGTATGGTGTTCTTTCTCCTCCAAACACGACAAGTTGAGATTTTACCAAAAAGTTCTATTTTGGTTTCATCTGACCATATGACATTCTCCCAATCCTCTTCTGGATCATCCAAATGCTCTCTAGCAAACTTCAGACGGGCCTGGACATGTACTGGTTTAAGCAGGGGGACACGTCTGGCACTGCAGGATTTGAGTCCCTGGCAGCATAGTGTGTTACTGATGTAGCCTTTGTTACTTTGGTCCCAACTCTCTGCAGGTCATTCACTAGGTCCCCCCATGTGGTTCTGGGTTTTTTGCTCACCGTTCTCGTGATCATTTTGACCTCACGGGGTGAGATCTTGCGTGGAGCCCCAGATCGAGGGAGATTATCAGTGGTCTTGTATGTCTTCCATTTTCTAATAATTGCTCTCACAGTTGATTTCTTCACATCGAGCTACTTACCTATTGCAGATTCAGTCTTCCCAGCCTGGTGCAGGTCTACAATTTTGTTTCTGGTGTCCTTTGACAGCTCTTTGGTCTTGGCCATAGTGGAGTTTGGAGTCTGACTGTTTGAGGTTGCGGACAGGTGTCTTTTATACTGATAATGAGTTCAAACAGGTGCCATTAATACAGGTAACGAGTGGAGGACAGAGGAGCCTCTTAAAGAAGATGTTACATGTCTGTGAGAGCCAAAAATCTTGCTTGTTTGTAGGTGACCAAATACTTATTTTACTGAGGAATTTACCAATTAATTCATTAAAAATCCTTTAATGTGATTTTCTGGATTTTTTTTCTCATTTTGTCTCTCATAGTTGAGGTATACCTATGATGAAAATTGGAGACCTCTCTCATCTTTTAAGTGGGAAAACTTGCACAATTGGTGGCTGACTAAATACTTTTTTGCCCCACTGTATGTGCCCCACAGCGCAACATATATTCCACAGGAAGGAAGCATTTGCTCCAAATTTTGCCAACTATGATTCTAAAAGGGATTATGTACCTTCTGAAGGGAAATATGCATCTTCTGGACAGCATAAGATGGACTGGGGTGGAACACTTTTCGTCCGCCATTGATGAAGCTGCAAGTGATGGCGAGGAGAATCCTGCCGGTTCCGAGGGGTAAACTAACCAAAATTGAGGTGGAATAAAGCAGAAGATAAATGTGATTGTTTCTGGATGTGGGAGAGAAAGCGAAAATGACCGACAGAAGACAAAATAAGGACCGGGGTGAGCACACGGACGCAACGCAACACATGACGAACGGTAGGTCTGATTTTTTTTTTTTTTTTTATCAGTTTGTTTATATTCTACTGATTTTCTGGTTCATATATTTTGAAGATAACTGTTAAATAACTGTAAAATCCTTAACTTTCAGTCAAAAACCAGGCTGAATCAGAGTTTCAGCAAGTTTAATTACACTGGCCAGTGGAGAACAATACAAAAATAGTCTCAGAGCCTATTCGCACACCATTCTGACTCAAACACACATCACTCAGTTCTTTAAGCCCTTCATTATCCGTGAGGTGGAGAAGGAATTGTCCATCATGATTGGTCCAGTACATCTGGTCAAAACTTGGTGTACAGATTATCTTTCTAAAGAATCATGATGCTCTCTCAGCACCAGTCACACAGGAGCCACACAAAATAAACTAAAAACAAGATAACTAATGCAGCTGCATCCTTGACACTTTTACACAGATTATGAGACAAAGCAAATCACAAATATAAGACAAATATGACATTTTTCTATCATTCTCCCCCCTTTGATGCCATGCAAGGCATCAAAAAAAGAATGCTTTATGGCATCTAAAACCCCATCTGGCAGCTGTGCTAAGCTCCGATGCATTTGCGTGCAACAGATCCTAACTAGCTAATGACGGGGAAAGTCCGCCATTGGCCCTGCTGCCCCAGGCACTGGCTAAATGCTTTAGTCTTTTAGGAGGAGAAAGGGGACAATAAACTCAATCAATAAAGAAAATGATCAATGGTAAAAACAGTGAAGAACAGAATGATGATAAAATAATAATAGTAAAAGGATACAATAAGGGTATATGTGTGTTATAGTTGTGTCATTGCTGCTGATATAAAAAAAAAAAACCAAAGGATAAAACAATAGTCATAAAGTGTAATAATAAAATGTAAAAACAGAAATAAGAATGACAAAAACAAAATAAAAGTAAAAAATAATGTTTCAAACTTCCCATCATGACCATGCAACTCCTTTCAGTTTTCTGCATACCAATCATACTTTTACTCTGTACTTGGGTCATGGAGAGAAACCTTGAGCTCATGCTGTTTGTTCATCATCCCCACCATCCCTGGCAACTACTCCATGGTGCATCACTAAATTAATAAGCATCAATCTCATCAGATTATGGATGCAGGAAATGACAAGAAAAAGGCAAACATAATACCACAAAAATCATTAACAAGTTCATGATGAGACCTCTCCATGAAGAGAATAACCAACTTAACCAGGTATGTTCATCAGTGACATTGTCCCTGGCCATAGCAGCTTGCAAAGCAGTCAAATGCTGTATGGCTGAAGCAATCACGTGACAATCTGCATCATTTTCAGGGATAAAAGTACAATAATCTCCTACAATTACACACACACACACCCTCGGGTGGCAGTTATTTGATCAAGAACCATTCTATTTTGTGCCAACATAAGGCTAAAAGCTGTTAATTCCTCATGTATACCAGAAAAAGCAGATAAAGAAAAATTCACAAGTGAGTGTAATCTATAACTAGTTGTTTCAATCCATAAGGTGTTCTTAGCCACTCCCACCAAAGGGAACAAGGAATTAAGTACCTCCTTCCCCATGGTTTCAAACTTGAATTCTTCCGGCACATCTGTGCCCCAGATGGGATTATGTGGTGCAAAGGAGACATCTGTCTTCACCCTGCCCACCTGTCCTGCTAACAATAGGATGGTATGGTCAGTCACAACTATGGGGGCACACACCCCTCCCCAATTCATGGGTAAGTATGAGTAGGTACAATGGCAACACAGCCACCAACCCCCGTCACCATATGCATGCCATGTTTGTGAGCATCACAAACTGCAGCGCTGCAGAGCTCCTGCAGGATGACATTGCCTTCCAAACTTCTAGACAGACAAAAAGGATCTTTAGGACAACTTTTGCCCACTACATTGGTCCAGCAGGTAGCAGTACGGGGCGAGACACACTATGCACTGTTGCACACCTAGAAAGTAACTGCCCAAAGAGATGTTTCCACACCTTTTTAGACAAAAGGAGAAATTCCCCGGCAAGATTAACCTTGCCTTCACCGAGTAAGGGGTGTCATTGTGTCTCCGGTCAGTGGAGTCATAAGCAATGTGACAGGTGTGATTCAAATTAGTGCTTGCTGTACTATTTCTATGCATAGCCTCTTGCAAGAAACAAGCAGCTTCTGATAGTTCCATTAGTTTAGCAGTGACAGATATTTGACCAGCTGAGAGTGGGAGCAAAAAACACACATAGCAATTTGAACAATTAGCTGATTTGGCTGTATAATTAGCATACTTCCACTGCACATTACCAGCATAAATATGATCCTCATGACCTGGACCTTCTAGCCAGACATGGTGTGTGTCAGTAATGTATTTAGCCCTATGATAGATGGGTAATGATGTCCCTAAAAAAAACCAAAAGTGTCACCACAAGGATGATGATGATGATGAATAAAACAGGTGTACCATTCGCATCCTTCAGTTGCCAACCTTCTCCCTCTGGCATTTTGTCTCTCCATGATAAACAACAGTTGTTTTGCTATACAAGTCGTTACTGGGACAAACCGTCAGCCGACACCCATATAGAAAAACAGTTAAACAGTCACTTGTTGAGGATTTTTTTTTTCTTCAATGTGGATTGCAATGGGGGTTAAATAGAATCAGTCTCTTGTTGAGAGAATAAGGATTGAATAGTCTCTTGCTGGGGGTTTTGAGTGGGGTAAAGTTTGCAATGTGTCAAATGCACCCAAGAGTCACGTCCTTCGACTTTCATGGCTGTTGGCGTTGCCAGGATGACTTTGTGTGGTCCTTGCCAGGGACGTTGGCCCAGTTTTTCTTTTTGATGACTTTGATAAGGACCTGATCCCCGGTTTGGCCAAGATGGGTGCTTCACCGTGGTTCCTCCTGGGAAGAGCAGCATGAACAATATCTGTCAGTCAACATTCTTTGCATGTAATCAGCTAAACACCCTTCCTTGTCACCTGAATTAAATGGCCTTAATGGTGGGTGCAGATAAGGCTTGCCATCCATTATTTTTCCTATTTCTGTCATTTTCCTAAGCCTTCTTTAATGGTCCTATTTGTGCGTTACACTAATCCTGCAGATCGTGGATGGTAAGCTGAGTGATTTTCCAGGTTAATGTTGAGTGTTGTATCTCAGTGTGATATAATCTAATTTACAAAATGTGTTCCATTATCTGAGAAAATCTTTTCAGTTATTCTAAATCTTGGTATTATTTCAGTTAAGAGTTTCTTTGCTACCGTAACAGCATTTGGATGAGTGCTAGTGAAGGCTTCTGTCCATTTAGTAAATGTATCAATAATCACCAAATAATATTTCTTCTCTTCACATTTATTTAGTTCAATGGAATCTGTGCAAAGGTTTTGAAAAGGATAAGTTGATGGAGGGGAGGTGCCTTTTTCAGGCCTTAAGTTCCCTTAAGCATTGTTTTCTTCTTACAAAATTGAGTAGCAAATTATTTTTAGTAGCAAATTTTAGATTCAGTGGCAAATTATTTTTACTCATCATACATTATTTACTAATCATACTTCCCTATGATACAAGGGAAACCCCATATAGCAGAGTGGAGGCCTGCTGAAACAGCTTGCGTGTCATATGATAAGATTTTTGTCAGTGTTAAAAAAAGAGATGCTGTGGTGTGGTTTCCTATATGACCTTGTGCAGCTGCTTTTGCGGTATTGTCTGCAAGTGTTTTTCCTTAGAGATTCGATCTGTTCCATTAGTATGTGTGGTACATTTGCGTATGGCTAATTTAGATGGAAGTTTTACACTGTCTGTTTTAAAATGAGGTCTTTGTGTTGGATTGGCTTCCCTGTTGATGTAATCATGCCTCTTTTCTTCCACTGTTGTGCAAAGTGATGGATGGTAGAGAATGCATACTGACTATAAGTGTACACTCAAAGTGCTTTCCCTTGGCCTAATTTACAAGCTTCAGTTAGAGTAACTAATTCAGCTGCCTGTGCAGAATAATGTGATGGGAGTTTTTGTGTTCTTAAAATGGTATCATGGGTGACAACTGTAAAACCAGATAAATTTGAACCACTACAGTCACGTTTGGAGAAACCATCAACAAACATTGTGAGATCACACTTCTCCAAAGGTGTGTCCTGTAAGTCGGGGCGGGGTAATTTTTCATTCTCAATATCTGCCAAACAGTCATGAGGTTCACCTTCTATTGAGATTGGTAAAAAGCTCTCTGGATTTGTTACCGTGTAACATCCGGTGGTTAAAGGAGGCTGTGATAATAGCACTGTCATGCATGCAAGGTGTCTGGATGGTGAGAAGGCTGATATTTTACTTTGTGACAAGATGACTGATACTGCACATGTGACCTTCAGGGTCAAGGGATGAAAAAGAATGAGCCCTGCTGAGGCCTACACTGCCATGGAGGCAGCTATGACAGCCTGCACACATGGCAGCAGTGCCCTCGCAACAGTGTCAAGTCTTGTGGAGTAATATGCTACCGGACGCATTTTTGTGCCACTTGGCTGAAGGAGCACTGACATCATGTGCCCCTCTCTACAATCAGTCATGTGTACAAATGGCTTCTTGTAATTGGGGAGTGCCAGGATATCAGTGCTGACCAAAAGTTTTTTCATTTTAGCAAATGCCTCTTCTGCCTCAGGTGTCCACTCAATTTTATCCACCTGAGCCATGGACATTTTGTAGATGAGATCAGATAAGGGTTGTACCTCAAATGAACAATTTGCAATCCAAGAGCGACAATAATTTAGAGTACCCAAAAATGACATCATGTCCCTTTTTGTGATGGGTTTTGGTGCTGACAAAATAGCTTGTTTGCAAGCTGGGTCAACATGTCTGCCTTCTGCTGATAAAATATGGCCTAAATATTTGACTTCTTTTTTCCACAGCTGTAAATTTTCCTTGTTGACTTTGTGATCTTGTTCTGCTAAAAATTTCAGAAAGACAATGGTGTCTTGTTTGCATGTTTCTTCATCAGGTGATGCCAGCAAAATGTCATCAACGTAAAGGAGCAACTGGCTTCCATTACGAGGAATAAACTGTGCCAAAATTGCTGACATTGCCTGTGAAAAAATGGTTGGTGATTCACTTAAACCTTGTGGTAGTCTGGTGAATGTGTACCTCTTGTTTTCAAATGTGAATGCAAACCAAAACTGATGATCTGGATGCATTGGTATGCTGAAAAAGCATTACTTATGTCTACTACTGTGAAATATTTCATTTGTGGTTGGAGGTCATTCAACAAAGTGTGTGGGTCGGGGACTGAAAAAGCTCTTGGGAGAAGTGCTTTGTTTACCGCCTGAAGGTCCTGGACCATTCGCCATCTGGAAGATGGTCCAGTCTTCCTCATAGGAAACAAAGGTGTGTTACATGGAGAATTTGGGCATGGTATAATGACACCTGCTGCTTTCAGGTCCTCTATGACTGGTCTAATGCCTTCTCGGGCTCCAGGACATAGAGGATACTGTCTTTGGTAAGGCCTATAATGAGATTTAGCATTTATTTTTAACCAATTCTGCATTTTTTTATTAAGCCTACATCTGCCTTTCCTGTTGACCACAGAGAATTTGGGATTTGTGAGAGTGCGTGTTTCTCTCCTTCTGTTAATGTAAAAAGTGATCACATGGGTGAGTTGGGGACATCAATATGGACTTCTTTCTACACTGTGGTCACCCAGTTCAAAGGTAGTAAGCAGATGTCCAGTTTTGAGGAATATTGAACTATTGGATCAGGAGTTTGTTTCCAAGATTGACCACATTCCTCTGCTGTCGTTACAAAGTGTCCGACATCCTTCTAGTGTATGTGTTTGAGTTTGATCAGTGGGATGTGGGGTGCCTCCCAGTGTTTAAAATGTCTGATGTCTTCATCACACAACACAACAGATGCTCCCACATAGCCCCTTGGTGACCAATACAGATTTTTAATGACCAGTCTAGAGGATGGATTTACAAGGAATGTTTTTTCATAATTTGGATCTGGGCCACTCAGATGTCTGTCATACATACTGCAATGATACTGGTCTATGGCCTGCTGTGTAGTAGGGATGTTGGACTCAAAATATTGCATAGCTTTTGTGGGCAGGTCTGATGTCACTGAGCTTGGTCCTGCCAAAGCTAAACCCAGGGAGTAACAGTACCTTGGCACATTAAAATCCTGCAATATACTGTATCTACTTCTGTCACATGTGGAAAATGTGACGCTCTCATACTGTTCTCCATTGGGAAACTTTATTGTAATGTCCTGAACCTGCCATTTCACTTCAGGTAAACACTGCATTGTTAACATCAAGTCAAAGTCAGGTAAATGGATGTCTGATATGTCAGTGTTAGCGCCAACAGTTATACTTAGCTTCAGTGCGGTCAGTCAGGTGGTCAGTCCATGAGGTCCTCCACCCCCTCTCCGCCGCTCCTGGCATCCAGGACATTGCTTCAGCCAGTGACCTTTTTGTCCACATTGATTACAAATGTTACATTCCCCTTGCCATGGCCAGCTCATCCCACACCTCCCTCCGTACCCCCCCTCCACCACTGGGGTCCAGTTCCGGTGCCACCCTGAAAAATAAAACTGGAGGGAAGCTCTCCCCCCCATGTCAACAATCACACAAACAAGAGTAGGTTTTTCTTTCAGTTTTTTTCCCCCCTTTTTCTTTCCTTTCCTCCTCAATTATTTCTGCATGTCTGGCATTAGTTAACACATCACCAAATGCACAGGTGCGGTATGTGACCAAATGTTTGCGGATGTAATCAGCTAAGTGTGGGTGCATGTTTTGCAAAAAGACACTTTTCAAATGCTGCCAATAAGGTTCTACACCTGAATCATTAGCAGCCTTAGTTAAATCAGAATGCCTATCAAAATCTCTTGTAATCTGGTTCAATAAGCTTCAGCACTTTTATCGTTACCTTGTTTATGGTTTGGATCATCCCATATAAGCTGTATTTAAAAGTTCAATCATAAGATATTGTTCAGTTACAACATTTTTCATAATCTTCAGTTTTATTGATCATATTGATGGTGAGTGTGGAGGGAACAAGTGTGCATATCTACTTAACTCGTGGGTGCCCCAGAGTGGCTGCTCCTGGTAGAGGGGTGGAGACGAGCAGAGGCAAAGTGACGTCAGCCGCAGCTTCTCCAGCCTGGAGTTCTGTGAGATCAGGGTATGGGCTGAGCAGCGGGGGAGTATGGAGGAGGAGGAGGAGAAGTACAGCCCCCTGGCGTACTTCATGGTCAGTTTTTCAGATTTATCATCAGATTGTGATTTTAGCATCCAAGTCAAGTCTGTCAGCCTGTCGGCTTTTTTTTTTCCTTTTCCATCCCAAATTCCATCATTAAAATCCATCTAATGACGAATGCTGCTGTTCTGCGGAGGTCCCCGAGGTCCCCGTGCAGCTTTCGGTTCAGTGATGTGGGGTCAGGCCACGTAGCTCATCTGAGTGCAGCGTGATCTGGGCAGTCTTGGAGGAGGTGTTCGCTGGTCATTTGGGCAGTACCACGTGAGCATCTGTCCGATTGTCCAACTTTAAGTTTCTGGTGCATGTGAACATGCATTCTGTTATGTCCAGTTCGGAGTCTGAACAGGACGACTTGGTCAGCCCTGCTCAGACTGTAGTAGTTGTCATCCTTGCAGAAGTTTGGGTGTTGCTGCTGCCACTTCTTGTGAGACAGGGCCTTAATAATGGTTTTCTCCTCACTGTAAGAGACCTGCCTGTCTTCCTGGTCTTGCTGCCCACCCTCCTTAGCAAGTCTGTCAGCCGTCTCATTTCCATAGACTCCACAGTGGGCAGGAATCCACTGGAGTGATACGTTCGCCTGTGTTGTTAGTTGAGACAGAGTGAGGGTGAGTTCATTCAGTTCTTTGCGTCGGGGGTCCTGAAGTGCATCCAAGACAGAGAGGGCATCAATGAAGATGACGACCCGCTTGTGTGCCTTGTCTTGATGTTCCCTGACGTGGGCCGCTGCTGTTCTCAGGGCCTCTGCCTCAGCCCTGAAATTGGTGGAGTACTTGCCAGTCGCAATGGGAATGTGGGTCTCCTCGTCAGCATACCTGATGTACAGGCTGCCTCCTCCATTCCTGGTTGCTTCCATGGCAGAGCCGTCTGTGTAGACGTGAGTCCACTGCTCTTCAGGGTAGGCAGACCGAATGAACTCCAGGGCCAGCAACTTCCTCTCTTGGTCTGACTGTGTTCCTTTCTTCCCAAAGCCCGATATGTCTGTGCGTATGGCTGGGAAGTTCTGTCGGTTCCAGGAGGGAACAGATGCTATGGGTGGTATTGGTGTGGGTATGTGGTCCATCAGTTCTGGCTCTCTCCTTTCAAGTGTCCTGCTCTGGTGGATGAAGCTCGATCTCTTAAGTCTCCCTTTTGTTGGCTTGCTCAGTCTGTCCTTCATGGGATGGTTTTACGGTCTTTCGAATTTGGCAGCCTGGGTCAGTATCTTGACGTTTCTTCTGTCTTCCAGTGGTGCAAGGCCTGTTGTTGTCTCCAGCGCTTTGATAGGGGTACTGCTCATGGCTCCTGTCATCGTTCGCATGGCTTGGTTTTGGAGTCTGTCCAGCTTCTCAGTGTTGCTTTTGGCAGCTGTTGAGATTGCTGCCATGCCATACTCCAGAACAGGGCGAATCCTCCCCACATAGAGCTTCTTCAGGACACCCTGGTCTGCACCCCAGTCTGTTCCTGACAGTTTCTTCATTAGGGCCATCCTGATCTTTGCTCTTGCCTGGTTCTTGTGCAGCTGGTTCTTCCAAGTCAGTCTGTGATCCATGGTGATCCCGAGGTATGTGAGTGCATATTCAGCCTGGAGCTCCTGGGAGTTGATCTGCAGTTTCACCTTCTGGGGTTGGGTGGACAGGGTGAAGACGGTGTATGTAGTCTTCCTCTCATTTAAGCTCACAAGCCATGACTTGGTCCATGCCTCTATCAGCCGGAGAACTTGCTGCAGTCTGTAGTTTGCCATCACGATGCTTTCCTCACTGCACCAGAGGGCTAGGTCATCGGCGTAGATGGCACCTTGTACATTCCTTGGCAAACTCTGGATGATGTCCTTGATGAATACAAGGAAGAGCATTGGGGGAGAGCACTCCTCCTTGTGGGACTCCTTCCCTCAACACCTTCTTCTTGCTGGAGTACTGTCTGACCTGGACTCTGGCTCTTCTGTTGTGCAGGTATTGGGCGATCCACTTGTACATGCGCCCAGCAACACCGCACTGGCACAGTTTCAGCTTGAGGCCGTCTTCCCATACCTTGTCAAATGCCTTTTCTAGGTCAATCCACACAGCGAGGGTGTGCTTTTTTTCTTGGAAGGCATCTTCTATGGCTTGAGAGATGTATGTTATTTGGTCCTCTGTAGACAAGTTCTGCCTGAAGGCTGCTTGCTCTGGGCCGATGTCTTGTTTTCCTTCCAAGTGCCACATGAGTCTGGTGTTGATGAGACGCTCTAGCAGCTTTCCTATGCAGCTTGTAAGGCTTATGGGGCGATAGCTTTCAGCCTTCAACTTATCTTTGCCTTTTTTGTGCACTGGAATCATTGTGGCTTCTCTCCAGATCTGAGGCACAGTCCCTGATCTCCAACTGTTGTTGAACAGCTGCAGAAGTTTCTTCTTGGTTTTGGGGCCAAGGTTCAGCAACATTTCATTTGTGATCTTGTCAGATCCAGGGGCTTTTTTCAGCTTCAGTGTTGATATTGCATCGTCCAGCTCCTTGAGAATGAATGGCGAGTTCATCACTGGTTCTATCTGTGCGTTCTGATGAACTCGCTGAGCTCCTCTGACATCCTTTCTTCTATCTGGTGGAATCTGAAGGTGGCTCGTCTTCACATACTGGTTGAAGAAATGGTCTGCTGCTTTCTTGGCAGTCAGCAGTTCTTGATCTGCCTGTACTGTGATCGGCTAGCTTTTGCTGTTCTCACCGTTGAGGGCTTGAGCCAGTTTCCAAAGCTTGTTGCCGTCCTTGTCCAAGTTGAGCTGCTCTGTCTTTTCTTGCCATCTCTTTCGAGCTTCCTGTATAAAGTTCTGCCTGTGTTTTGCAGTGGCCGCCTTCAGGGCAATGTTGTTTTCTACTGTAAGATCTGCTTCTACTTTTACCCTTGCCTCTGCCACACTGTCTTCAAGCTGCTGGAACTCCTCTGTCCAGTAAAGCCTATAGTTCTTTCTGGCTCCCCGAGGTATAGATTCATTTGCAGCCTTCAGAATAGCATGGTTCAGCACCCTGACTTTCTTGTTGAGGTTCTGCTGCTTGTGACAGATCTCCGCAGAGTACTGGTCCACCAATGTTGAGAAGCGCACCCAGTTGGCCTTCTTGTAATTCCACCTGGGGAATGTCTTAGCTTCTTGTGGTTTGTAGCTGATGTCCAGTCCGATCTTCACAGGTTTATGGTCACTTCCCCCGAGCTGGCCAAGTACCGTTCTTGTTGCCAGCCTGGCCATGTCGTTGGTGGCAAATGCAAGATCGGGCATGGAGTTACTCAGCCATGCCATGGAGAAGAACGTTGGTGGATCATCAGGATCATTCATTAGCAGAAGACTGTTGTCGACTTGCCAATCTTCCACCTCCTCTCCTCTTCTATCTGCTTTGCTGTATCCCCATGCCTCTGAGTGACTGTTGAAGTCGCCGATGACTAAGCATCGGTGGTCTGGGAGTTCCATTTGGTCAAGTGAGAGATCTCGCTCTAGGGGGCAGTACACATTGAAGATCGTGATGCTTTCATTGTGAACCATGATTCGAACTCCATGGATTTCTGCCTGGTTGTTGGTACTGACGTCAAACTCTTGTGCTGGTATGGCGTTTTTGACAAGAATCGCCACTCCTCCTTTTGTTCTTCCTTTCCTGTCTTTCCTGAAGACCTGGTATCCCCTAACACTGAAGCGTTGGTTTTCCTTCAGGTGTGTCTCCTGTAGGCAGGCAACATCAATGTCTTCTGAGTGGAGCCTTTTGGTAAGTGATATTTTTTTGTTGTAGACTCCTTCTGCGTTCCACTGGAGGATGTTGACATTCCTCTCCTTTGGCGTCTCTTTTTGGCCAGTAGCATTCCTCGTTCCCCTTCCCCTGGTCGTGCAGGACAAAGTGAGGCAACCTCCGGTAGCTGAGGGTGGGCCCCTTTGAGGCTGAGGGCCCGGCACTCTTCCTCCCCGGCGGATCCCCAGAGGACGAGCACCATCACGTGCAACATCAGTGTGACTCATCATGAAGCGGATATGCGTGATGCAGAGGTTTGTGGCACCACAGGGGTCCTGCATCTCCGTCTTCAGCCATGGACATTTGTCGGGGGTCCCTCCCCTAGACCAACTGTCTTCCATGGCTGGGCTATCCAGAGCTTGGTCCACCCTGTAGAAAGGTTGACTGCCAAGGCTTTCCGAGACCCTTTTTCCCATGCAACTATCAGTCCTCCTCCGTCTTCACAGCCATTGGGAGTTCGCTCTCCTCTCCACCTGTTCCGCCGTTGGGACATTTGTTACTGTAACAAAACTTGGGTTTTCCGTGAGTGATTTGTTACATGCTGCACAACCCCCAACCTGGAGGACCAGGGTGCACTCTTTAGTCTGGCCTCTACCCCACGCGGACCTTGTTCGACATGGTTGAACCTTCTGAGAGCACTAGGCTCCCGTCGACATAGCTCCGGGTGTTGCTGAGGCACGCAAGCCGCTGAACCCCGACAAGGTATGTGCACCATTGGCAGCGGATTTTATTGTAATTTGAGGTTATTTATCATGTGTATATTTTTGAGGGTTATTTTATTTTAGACCTGTTTTGAATTATGCCTTAAGGTATTTTTGCTCTTATTATAACATTAGAGTTTATCCTTATTATATTAGCGCTATTCACCTTTATTTTAAGGTTGTATCTCACTTTATCGATGCTCACTTGTGATGTAAAGAAGGTCCATCCATCCATCCATCCATCTTCTACCGCTTTTCTGGAGGTCCGGGTCGCGGAGGCAGCAGCTCAAGCAGAGAAGCTCAGACTTCCCTCTCCCCAGCCACCTGCTCCAGCTCTTCAGAGAGGATACCAAGGCGTTCCCAGACCAGCTGGGAGACATAGTCTCTCCACCGAGTCCTGGGTCTGCCCCGGGGTCTCCTCCCAGTGGAACGTGCCCGAAACACCTCAAGTGGGAGGCGTCCAGGAGGCATCCTAATCAGATGCCCATACCACCTCAACTGACTCCTTTCAATGTGGAGGAGCAGTGGTTCTACTCTGAGCCTCTCCCGGATGACTGAGTTCCTCACCCTATCTCTGAGGGTGAGTCCAGCAATCCTACAGAGAAAGCTCATTTCAGCCGCTTGTATCCATGATCTCGTTCTTTCGGTCATTACCCAAAGCTCGTGACCATAGGTGAGAGTAGGAACGTAGATTGACTGGTAAATCGACAGCTTTGCATTAGAACTAAGCTCCCTCTTCACCACAACAGACTGGTACAACGTCCGCATCACTGCAGATGCTGCTCCGATCCGTCTGTCAATCTCTCACTCCATTCACCCCTTACTCGTGATTAAGACCCCAAGATACTTAAACTCCTCCACTTGGGGCAGAAGCCTATCCCCAACCCAGAGAGGACAATCCACCTTTTTCCGGCTGAGGACCATGGACTCGGACTTGGAGGTGCTGATTCTCATCCCAGCCGCTTCACACTCAGCAGCAAACCGTCCCAGCAAGAGCTGTAGGTCATCGCTGGATGAAGCCAACAGGACAACATCATCTGCAAACAACAGAGATGAGATCCTGTGGTCACCAAGCATGACACCCTCCATTCCCTGGCTGCACCTAGAGATCCTGTCCATAAAAATTATGAATAGGATCGGTGACAAAGAGCAGCCCTGGCGGAGTCCAACTCTCACTGGGAATGAGTCCGACCGAGTGTTGGCAATACAAACCAAACTCTCACAACGGTCGTACAGAGACCGAATAGCTCGTAACAACAAGCCCGATACCCCATACTCCCGAAGCACCCCCCACAAAAAACCACGAGGGATGCGATCGAATGCCTTCTCCAAGTCCAAAAAACACATGTAAACTGGTTGGGCAAACTCCAACAAACCCTTGAGAATTCTCGAGAGGGTAAAGAGCTGGTCCGATGTGCCGCAACCAGGACGAAAACCACATTGCTCCTCCTGAATCTGAGGTTCGGCCAACGGCCTGACTCTCCTCTCCAGTACCTTGGCATAGACCTTCCAAGGGAGGCTGAGGAGTGTGATCCCTCTAAAGTTGAAGCACACCCTCTGGTCCCCTTTTTTGAAGAGATGAACCACCACCCCGGTTTGCCATGCCAAAGGCACTGCCCCTGACCTCCACGCAATGTTGCAGAGGCGTATCAACCATGACAGCCCAACAACATCCAGGGCCTTGAGGTACTCAGGGCGAATCCCATCCACCCCCGGGGCCCGGCCACCAAGGAGATTTTTAACCACCTTGGCGACCTCAGCCCCTGTGATAGGCAAGTCATCCCCCTCGTCCACAAGCCCTGCTTCCTCTGTGGAAGGTGTATCAGTGGGATTGAGGAGATCCTCAAAGTATTTCTTCCACAGCCCAACAATATCCCCATTTGAAGTCAACAGTGCCCCATCCGCACCATACACAGTGTGGGCAGGAAGCTGCTTTCCCCTCCTGAGCTGCCGGACAGTTTGCCAGAATCTCTTCGAGGCCGACCAAAAGTCTTGTTCCATGGCCTCACCGAACTCCTCCCATACCCGGGTTTTTGCTTCAGCAACCACCCGAGCTGCACTCCGCTTGGCCTGCCGATCCACCTCAGTTGCTTCGGGGTCTTGCATTGATATTTTTTCTTAATCTATGCTCACTTGTGATGTAAAAAAGATCTTGCATTGATTTTTTTTCCCCTTAATCTATGCTCACTTGTGATGTAAAAAAAAAAAAAATCTTGCATTGATTTTTTTATTGATACTCCCGTGCACTCTTCGTGGGTCCATTTTATGCAGCAGAAATGCACTTCTCCATGGACTTGAACAGAGACCGCCAAGCCTCTACTTCATCCGGACCTATCTGGACTTTGTGGTATCAAACGCTTGGCTTACAACTCTTTTACACTTATTCTCAGACCGACCGCGGGCTTGAACCGGGCGTCATCAACAATTAAATTTACTCACTGTGATCCGCCCGCGGGTTGGCTCAGTCACTCTTCGGCCCTGCTCCCAGTGCCTCCGGACCGTGCCTCACTTCCACAAAAGCCAGGTCATTGGTCCCAGTGGGGGAGGGCTTTCTCCGCAGCCGTGCACAGCTGAGTTGGTCCCAAAACGCCGGAAGCAGGAGGAGAGATATATGGAGTCCCTGTGCCTCGGGCACCAAGTTTGTTAAAAAAAAAATCCTTCTTAAACCTTCAGTCAAAAACCAGGCTGGATCAGAGTTTCAGCAAATGTTATTACATTGGTCAGTGGCGAACAATACAAAAATAGCCTCAGAGCCTATTCGGGCACCATTCTGACTCAAACACACATCACTCAGCTCTGTAACCCCTTCGTTATCTGTGAGGTGGAGAAGGAATTGTCCATTATGATTGGTCCAGTACATCTGGTCAAAACTTGGAGTTCAGATCAAATCAAATCAACCTTTATTGTCATGTTGCTGTATATACAGCTGTAGTGCAGGCAAGATGAAATTACGTTTCTCTAGACATCCATATATGTAAAAAGAACATTATTTAAAACACACTCACACACACCCTCACCCTCCACCCCAACACAAGCCATTCACACATCCCTGAGACACATTTGGTTATTACAGTAATATTAACTTATTACAATTGCAGTTTAAAGTGATAATAACTGCCTATGTATAAAATACCAATTAAAGTGGCTGAGTGAGTCAAAGTGGCTGATTGAAATAAATACTTAAAACTAACTAGAACTATAATATCCATGTAATATACATAATGTCCATAAGATGCAGTAGTATGTATGAAAGATTCAGAATCAGCTGTTCAGCATCTTAACGGCTCATGGAAGGAAGCTGTTAATCAGTTTGGTGGTTCTGCCTCTGATGCTCCGGAATCATTTGCCAGATGGCAGCAGTTCAAAGTGTTTATACAAAGGGTGAGAGTGGTCCTTAACAATGTTCAGCGCCCTGCTCCTACAACGGCTCTGAAAAAGTTCTTGGACAGAGGGGAGGGAAACTCCAATTACCCTCTCAGCTCCCTTAACTATCCTCTGCAGGGCTTTTTTGTCTGACATACTGCAACTGGAGTACCATGTTGCAATGCAGTATGTCAGAACAGTCTCCACCACACCTCTGTAGAAGGTCCTGAGGATGCAGATGGGGAGAGAGGCCTATTTGAGTTTCCTTAAGAAGTGCAGTCTCTGCTGGGCCCGCTTCCTGATTCCCAAGGAATTCTTGCTCCAGGTCAGGTCCTGCGAGATCTGCACTCTGAGGAACTTGATGTTCTCCACTCTCTCCACCGAACGGCCGCTGATGCTGAGAGGGACGTGTTCAGGCCGTGACTGCCGGAAGTCGATAATCATCTCCTTCATTTTGTCCACGTTGAGCACCAGATTGTTCTCCCTGCACCAGCCCTCCAGGTCTCTAACTGGCTCGATTCCTCATCCCTCTGAATAAGTTCCACCACTGTGGTGTCGTCCGCAAACTTAATAATCTGGTTCCCCTCGTGTCTGGACACACAGTCATGTGTTAGAAGTGTAAACAACAGTGGACTGAGTACGCAGCCTTGAGGGGATCCAGTGCTCAGCGTGATGGAGTTGGAGATGTTGTTTCCAACATGGACAGACTGAGGTCTCTCCGTCAGGAAGTCCAGGATCCAGAGACATGTGGCGGTGTTCAGACCGAGAATGAGTAATTTCTCCATCAGTCTCTGGGGAATAGTGGTTTTAAATGCTGAACTGAAATCAATGTACAGGAGTCTGGCGTAGGTGTCTTTCTGATCCAGGTGGGTGATGACAGAGTGCAGGGTGGTGACTATAGCATCCTCTGTGGAGCGATTTGAATGATACGCAAACTGGAGCGGGTCATGTGATGCAGGGAGGCAGGTTATGATGTGTGGTTTGGCAAGCCGTTCAAAACACTTCATCACAATTGGTGTCAGTGTGACAGGATGATAGTCATTCAGACAGGACACAACTGCTTTCTTTGCCACCGGTACTATGGTAGAGGTCTTAAAGCATCTGGGAATGATGGCCTGACTCAGGGAGATGTTATAAATGTCATTCAGGACATCCGCTAACTCGCTTGCGCAGACTCGGAGCACATGTCCCGGGATGTTGTCCAGACCTCCAGCTTTATGTGGGTTGACCCTGATTAGGGTCCTCCATGTGTCCGCTGCGTTGATGGTGATAGCTGGCCCAACAGATGGTGGAGATGGGCCAGCCCTCCTGTCGGGTTTGATGCTTCAAAATGTGCAAAGAAGTTGTTGAGCCTGTCTGGAAGCGAAGCATCATCATCATCGACCCCTTGCCTAGACTTATAATCCGTCAGTGCCCGAACTCCCAGCCACATCAGTTTGGTGTTCCCTGTGTCACAGAGGTGTCCCTGGATTTTCTCCGCATAGGTGCGTTTTGCTGTCTTAATTCCCTTTGAGAGCGCAGACCTGGCTGAGCGGAGGGCAATCCTGTCCTCCGCTCTAAAGGCTGCATCTCTGGCTGTAAGCAGTGAGCGCACCTCTGCAGTCATCCAGGGTTTATAGTTACCCCGTGCAGTGAAGGTCTTCACTATAGTGACGTCCTCTGTGCACTTCGCGATGTAGCTATTGACCATTTCAGCATACCCCTCCACATCTGTCCTGTCTCCCTGGGAGGCTGCTATTTTGAAAACCTCCCAGTCTGTATGCAGAAAACAGTTCTGAAGTGTCGAAGCTGCACCCTCTGGCCAAGTCCTGATTTGTTTCTATACTGGCCTGCTGCGCTTCAGTAAGGGTTTATAAGCAGGCACCAGCATCACGGATAGGTGGTGAGAATGGCCGAGGTGGGGGCGGGATGTTGCCTTGTATGCATCTGGGAAGTCTGTGTTCACCAAGTCCAACATATTCTCTCCTCTGGTCTTAAAGTCCACAGATTGTTTGAACTTGGGGAGCACAGTCTTTAAACTGGTGTGATTAAAATCCCCAGCAACCACCACAAAACTGTCCGGGTGTGAAGTTTGAAATTCACTGATAGCATCGTACAGCTCTCCGAGTGCCTCGTTAGCATTAGCTTTAGCATTAGCACTAGGGGCTATGTAAACAGCAGCTACAAACACGTTGGTGAATTGCCTCGGCAGGTAGAATGGCCGGCAATTCACGATAAGGAACTCCGCCAACGGAGAGCAGTGTTTAGTTGCTAACGTGGTGTTAACACACCAGTTCTTGTTAATATAGATACATAGCAACCCCCCCCCCCCCCCCAGCTCCTTCCGGAGCTAGTAGCCCGGAACGATGTCATCCCTTCCAGCTGAATGGCCGCGTCAGGGATGTTGTCGAGATTATCTCTTTCTCAAGAATCAAGACACTCACTCAGCACCAGTCACACAGGAGCCGCACAAAATGAACTGAAAACAAGATAACTAATGCAGCTGCATCACTGACACTTTTACAAAGACTGAGACAAAGCAAATCACAAATATAAGACAAATATGAATTTATTCTATCAATAACAAAAAACAAAAAACAAAAACAAAGACAAAAAAACAAAGCCATCCTTTGTGTAAATATGGCCAAAGTCCACTTTGACCGAAAGTTATGTAATCTGATGTGGTTGCCGTTACATTATGCAAATTAGATGCATAAATTTATTCCTGTCATAAACTTTGGATCATATTCTAGATCTTTCTCATTGACTGTAAGCCATTACCTCTTACCACTTTCAAGTTACAGCCTTTGGAATTTGTGATATCTAAACTGAATATTTTCTTGAAAAAAAATTCTTCGCCACCAGAGAGTGCATGCAGATGGTGTGGATGTGCGACCAAAACCCTCAAGTGCATTCAATGCAATTTAGCTGTTGTAATAGATATTGTCTTAAAGTCTGTATTTGCTGTTGCACAAAAGAGTTTTTCTGTATAGCAGAAGTTTCTGTTTAATTTACAGATCCCTGAAATAGGAAATTTTTGACAATCCTTTGCTTTTCTTGTATTGTTATATAGAATATGACTGCAGTAAACTGGAAAAAAAAAAAAAAAAAAAAAAAAAAAAATCTGCTTTAAAATTTGTAATTCTTTCCGCAACTTTTAGTGCAAAAAAAAAAAAACAACTCAAAACATCACAACTTTTATCGCAACTTTTTAAAAAAGCTCCTGCGAATTCAGGCTTTTTGGGCCATAACAATCATAAAAACATTCCACGAAATCCTGGAGGACTGGGAAATACAGACTTTAACACAATATCCATTACAACAGCTAAATTGCATTGAATGCATGTTAAAGAGTATAGATTTGGAAATTATTGGCAGCACCTTCATTTGAAAACTCCCTACGGTCCCCCACCACTCAGTATCAAGCGGAGAGGAAAAAATAAATAATTTATTCTGTTGCTCTGTATTGTCCATTGGAGTCTGTGTTTTTCTGAAAAAAAAAAAAATGCAGACAATATTCTCTCTCTTTCTGTGCCTAACTCTTACCTGTCTATCTGCCACACGTCTTGACACACGCTTGTCTCATCAGACACACATCTTTCATTTATGGTGGGGCAGGGAGAGGGGTATGTGTGTGTCCAGACTGGAGATTCACAGTTTTGAAGCTCATTGACAAGATGTAGTAATGATTTTACCTCTAAAGATGCATAAAATGTTTAAACACTGGCTGTAGTGTTAGATTTACTAGTTTTGTTTGTGGTTTTATGGCGTTTGTCCTCACGCGCGCTCCTGCGACGGGGTGCTTTTGTGGCAGACGGACATTTTTCAACACAGTTTCAGTTTAGTTTATTCACACACACACACATCACACATTATCAACAGCATGAATGAATGAATGAATCACAATATGAGTTATCAACAGCATGATTAGCGGTATACAATAGGCTTTTTTTTTTACATTGTTTTGGAGTGTGAATGGGTCACCCCAAATAAGCTATTTAAAGCTTTTAGTAGGGAGCCCAATTCTTCAATGAAATAATGATGGAAGTCAGTGTAATGTCTTTGAGTGAAAGAACAAACAAACATATGACAGACATAGCACATAATCCCAGCATTTGTTTACACTGAAGTAGTAGGTGAGTTCAAGATATACGTACGTATTGTCAAGTTATTAAATACTATTAGAGTGAATCAACATATAAAACAAAATTACAATGGCGTAGCAACTCATCAGTAAGCAAGTTTGTGTAACAAATAGCAGATTAATTACATAATGATAGGAGTTGCGTTTTTAGTTTTTTCTTGAAGATGGCGATGGAAGGAAACATTTTTAGATTCTCATCAAGCTCATTCCAAATCTGCGGTCCTCTGCACACAATACTAAACCTGGTGGATTTTAGTCTTCGTTTTTTTCCCAGTAATTTGGTTTTTATTTCTAGTGGTAGGCTATAAGTGTGCATGGGAAGGAAGGTTGGAATGAGTTCACATAATTTGTAGCTGAGTTTGTGGACAACCTGATACATTATACAGGCATTCTGGAAGTAATTATGCTCAGCAAGTTTTAGAAGATTATAACGATGGAAAAGATGACTAGTAGAATTATATTCAGACCATGATAAGGCATGTATGACTTTCTTTGGAAGAATTTCTAGCTTTTTTAGGTGAGTTGGAAACATGTTACACCATATGATTTTGCAGTAATGTAAGTGAGGCTCAAATAAAGTTTTATATAGAGTGAGAAGTGCTGAATGTGGTAGAAAATATCTCACTTTAAAAAACAGAGTAGCGTATTTGGCCAGTTTCTTGGTTAGATCGTTAATGTGACATTTGAAATTGAGAAGTTCATCAATGAGGACCCCCAAGAATTTTACAGAGCTAACTCTTGTAATATTCTGTCCATTAATTTTGGGGCAAAGTTCCTTGGTGTCTGGCTTTTTATTGGAACAGAATACAATATAATTAGTTTTACTGATATTAAGTGAAAATTTGTTACACTGAAGCCAGGTGTCTATTTTCATAAGTTCATTATTTGTTATCTGTTCAAGTTCATTTGGATTCTGGTGAACAAAAAATAAATTAGTGTCATCAGCAAACAGTACTTTATGTAGTAGAGATGAGGAGTTAGCAATGTCATTTATATACAAAATGAATATAACTGGTCCTAAAATGGAACCCTGGGGAACCCCATGATCGATGGCTTTATATGATGACTTGTGGTTATATTTATAAACATACTGAAGTCTTCCAGACAGATAATTAATAAACCAATCTAATGCAAAGCTTCTGATACCATAATGTTGTAATTTATTAATTAGGATGTCATGGTTAATGGTATCAAATGCTTTAGACAGGTCTAAAAAAAAATGCCAATACCATAGTTGCCTCTTTCAATTGCATCATTGATTTTTTCAGTTAGGTCAAGTATTGCCATATAGGTAGTATGTTTCTTTCTGAAGCCATACTGAGATGGGATAATAATGTTGAACTTATCAAGGTAACTGGTAAGTCTGTTATAAACTACTCTTTCCAAAACCTTTGAAAGAGTAGGCAGAATGGATATTGGACGATAATTAGTTAAATCATTCTTATCACCTGATTTATAAATTGGTATAATTTGTGCAGTTTTTGCTATTTGTGGCACTACTCCAGAGAATAGAGACGGATTAATCCAGTAGGTAAACCCAGTGCTTCATACACACAGTCAGGATGGAGATGTGGCGAGACATCCACCGGCAGGATGGGAGAGATGGAGGAAGGGATGGTGTTGGAAACCTAACCAGTGATTTATTTTTTTTTAAATCACCCTCTCTGTGTTTGCTTATGTGTTCCCTTAATACTCACTGTAAACACGGAAGTGAACTCGGTGCAGCGATGCATTTGATAGGTTCAACTGAATGTTTGAGCGCCAGTTCGAGAGAGGGCTGTGCGATACGACAAAAAATTCACATAACAATATAAGTCATCTTATATCACAATAAAGATATATATCACGATATGCATTTTCTGTAAATTCTACAGTTTAGATAATCACATAAAAAGGACTTTTTTTAAACTTTTTTTACATGTACCGTTTCCCCTCATAGTTTTGCAGTGTTGCTATAAAATAGTTTTTTAATGTGCATTTGAGACTTGATTTGTCATAAATTTCAGGTTTTTCTTCTAGATCATGTATGAATTAAAAGTAAACATCAAAAAGTTAAATATTTCCTGAGCCAGAGGGGAAAAAAACAAAACAAAACAAAACAGAAAACATGAAAAAAAATGTCTGAAATTGAGAAAATTACCCATGGCTGTCACCTACAGATACAGCCGTGGACAAAATTGTTGGTACCCCTCTGTTAATGAAAGAAAAACCCACAATGGTCACAGAAATAACTTGAATCTGACAAAAGTGGCAATAAATAAAAATTCAATGAAAATTAACCAATGAAAATCAGACAATGCTTTTGAATTGTGGTTCAACAGAATTATTAAAAAAAAAAAAAAAAAAAAAAACTCATGAAACAGGCCTGGACAGAAATGATGGTACTCTTAACTTAATATTTTGTTGCACAACCTTTTGAGGCAATCACTGCAATCAAACGATTTCTGTAACTGTCAATGAGACTTCTGCACCTCTCAGCAGGTATTTTGGCCCACTCCTCATGAGCAAACTGCTCCAGTTGTCTCAGGTTTGAAGGGTGCCTTCTCCAGACAGCATGTTTCAGCTCCTTCCACAGATGTTCAATAGGATTTAGATCAGGGCTCATAGAAGGACACTTTAGAATAGTCCAATGTTTCACTCTTAGCCATTCTTGGGTGTTTTTAGCTGTGTGTTTTGGGTCATTATCCTGTTGCAAGACCCATGACCTGCCACTGAGACCAAGCTGTCTGACACTGGGCAGCACATTTCTCTCTAGAATACCTTGACAGTCTTGAGATTTCATTGTACCCTGCACAGATTCAAGACACCCTGTGCCAGAAGCAGCAAAGCAGCCGCAGAACATAACAGAACCTCCTCCATGTTTCACAGTAGGGACATTGTTCTTTTCTTGGTATGCTTCATTTTTGCGTCTGTGAACATAGCGCTGATGTGCCTTGCCAAAAAGTTCCAGTTTTGTCTCGTCTGTCCATAGGATATTCTCCCAGATGCTTTGTGGCTTGTCAACATGCAGTTGGGCAAATTCCAGTCTGGCTTTTTTATGATTTGTTTTGAACAGTGGTGTCCTCCGTGGTCGTCTCCCATGAAGTCCACTTTGGCTCAAACAATGACGGATGGTGCGATCTGACACTGATGTACCTTGACCTTGGAGTTCACCATGAATGTGTTTAGAGGTCGTTCTGGGCTCTTTTGTTACCATTCGTATTATCCGTCTCCTCCTGTGGCCACGTCCAGAGAGGTTGGCTACAGTCCCGTGGAGCTTAAATTTCTGAATAATATGTGCAACTGTAGACACAGGAACATCAAGCTGCTTGGAGATGGTCTTATAGCCTTTACCTTTAACATGCTTGTCTATAATTTTCTTTCTAATCTCCTGAGACAACTCTCTCCTTTGCTTCCTCTGGTCCATGTTTAGTGTGGTACACACCATGTCAACAAACAGCACAGTGACTACTTGTCACCCTTTAAATAGGCTGACTGACTGATTACAAGTGTGTAGACACCTGTGATGTTGATTAGAGGACACATCTTGATTGAACATGTCCCTATGGTCATATTATTTTCAATCTTTTCTAGGAGTACCATCATTTTTGTCCAGGCCTGTTTCATGAGTTTGTTTTTTAAAGTAATTCTGTTGAACCACAATTCAAAAGCATTGTCTGATTTTCATTGGTTAATTTTCATAGAATTTTAATTTATTACCACTTTTGTCAGATTCAAGTTATTTCTGTGACCATTGTGGGTTTTTCTTTCATTAACAGAGGGGTACCAACAATTTTGTCCATGTGTGTATAACTTACCTGTTAGTTTAAATCAGTGAAAATTTAAGGGTAGACCTGCAGCCTGTCACTCTGTCATGATTTAACCTGTTTGCTTCTTAGTAAAAATATTTCACATTGGTCATGATCTGAAAATCAAAGACACAAACGGTAATGTAATAAAATACATGTGATAACTTTAACTTTATTCATAATCAATACTTGACTAATTAAAATCATTAGAAATTGTCATGGCGCCCGCAGGGCCATCATCAATCTCAGCTGCACGCACACCTGCTGCCAATCATCAGCGGGCATTAAAAGCCGGACCTGCCTGTGATTCAGCACGGAGCCGTCTGTCAAACTCCCGAGGACACGTCTCTCGTCTACAGCCACGTCCTGGCTCTTCATCTACCCAAGAGCAATGCGTCGCCGCATGTAAGCTTAATATCAACTTACCTTGTCAAGTTCATCTCCCCTGTGCACAGGTGGATCTCCCTGGTGGCGGATTCTCTCTCCCCGGCGGCGGTTCAGCAAAACACCTGCATCAGGGTAACTCGCACTCCTCCCTGCACAAAGCCAGACGCCGTCTTCCTGGCTGTCGCCCTCAAGGCAAACCTGAGCCCTCCATCACCATCTGCAAAAGGTTGCCAGGCCGAACGGCGTCCAACTCTCCCCAAGCACGAGTCCAGCACTGCACACACCATGCTGTACATACGCGCACGCATTCACACGACACAGGTTGCTAATAAAAGGATAATTGTATTTCTCTCGAGTCTGTCTTTTGCCCCCTGGGTCCAGAATTATGTCAGTACAGCTCCGTCAGAGCGACCCAGCGGACAGCGTGCTAGCACGCCGCTTTAACACCTTAGAAGCTCGAGTGGAACAGCTAACATACCAACAAAACGTTATCCTTAGTCAGCTAACCCTAATTAACAGCCGGTTGGATCGTCTGGACGGACAACGGACGTTCCCGCCGGCTTCCGGGGTCCCGTTGGGCCCCGCTAGCCCCGTCCTAGCCAGGCTAGTCAGACTCCATCAGCCTGCCTCACACCGGTGCCCACTCCTGCACGCTTCGGCGGTAAGATCGGGGAGGCCTGCGGGTTTATTCTTCAATGTGAGACAGTTTTCCAGCGGGTGCCAGGGGATTTTTCCACTGACCACAGCAGGATAGGCTACATTGCTAACTTGCTAGAGGGTAGAGCGCTAGCTTGGGCCTACGCCATATGGCCAAGCCCAGTTATGCTAACCTTACATATCAACGGTTTCTTGCCGATTTTCACGAGGTGTTTGATCATTCCAACCGGGATAGCGTGCTTACCATCCGGTTGTTAAATCTCTGACAGGGCGATAGGTCCGTGGCGGACTACTCTGTCGATTTCCGGGTGGTGGCCGCTGAGGTTGGGTGGGAGGACGCCTCGTTGTGCAGCATTTTTATCCGTAGCCTTAGCCCTAGCCTCAGGGACGAGCTAGCTAGGTTGGATAAATCAGAGAAACTCACTGAGCTGATTTCTCTTACCATAAGTTTGGATAACAGGCTGAGGGAACGAGCAGCCAAGCGAAGAGCTTCTAGCCGCTCGGGCGCGCAGTTTTTTCGTTTCTCGCAGTCGTCCCAGTTGGCCCTGCCCTCACCGGAGGCACTACAAGGGCAGGAGGATATGGTAATCGGGCGCTCCAAAATTCCGCTAGCGGAGAGACAGCGCCAAGGTGGAGAATTGCACCATTCGGCCAAAAGAGGAGGTCCGTGCGTCGCAGTAGGGGGACTCACGGACGTGTCTCAGTCAAAACCCCTCACTAGTTGCCTCATGCCCATCAGATTTATTCACAAACACACAGAATACTCCACTCATGCACTAATTGACTCGGGGGCTGAGCAAAGTTTTATATCAGGAGACCTGGCAACCCGATTAGGGCTCCTCTGTCATACTCTTCAGCCCCCGATCAGACTGATAGCCCTATCCAAAGCCCCTTTAATGACTGTCTCTCAGCAGACGGCTCCAGTGTCTGTGATTGTTTCTGGGAACCATCGAGAGGACCTACGCCTACTGGTGCTGCCCTCCTCCATGTCCCCGGTCATCCTGGGCTACCCCTGGCTGCGGCTGCATAATCCATCGTTTGACTGGCAGACAGGAAACATCACATCTTGGAGTTCGTTCTGCCTCAGCACGTGCCTGCAGTCCGCAGCATGTGCTCCGTCGGTGTCTTTGGCCCCCCGCGCCTCCCCCCCTCCAGATCTGTCTAAGTTGCCACCTGAATACCATGATCTGGGGGCGGTGTTCAGTAAGTCGCAGGCACTGTCACCTCCCCCCCCCCATCGCCCCTACGACTGTGCTATTAATCTCCGGGCTGGTGCCCCACTGCCGTTGAGCCACCTATACAGCCTGTCTGCTCCGGAGCGGGAGGCGATGGATACATACATTAAGGAGTCACTCAGCTCGGGCATCATCCGCCCATCTTCCTCGGTGGTGGGGGCAGGATTCTTCTTCGTCGGTAAGAAGGATGGATCCCTGCGGCCATGTATCGATTTCAGGGGGCTCAACGACATCACGGTGAAGGATAAGTACACCCTGCCCCTCATGGACACGGCTTTCAACTCCCTCCAGGGGGCCTCTTGGTTCACCAAGCTCGACCTCTGCAACACTTACCATCTCCTGCGGATTAAGAAGGGAGATGAGTGGAAGACGGGTTTCCGGACCCCAAGCAGCCACTTCGAATATCTTGTGATGCCGTTTGGGTTGACCAACGCGCCGGCCGTCTTCCAGCGCCTGATAAATGACGTTCTCCGGGATTTCCTGGGCACTTTTGTCTTCGTCTAACTGAATGACATTCTCATCTTCTCCCGGTCGTTAGAGGAGCACCGGGTGCACGTGAGACGAGTCCTCCAACGACTCCTGGAGAACAAGCTGTTCGTGAAGGCCAAGAAATGTGAGTTCCACACTAACAAGACTTCATTTCTCGGCTTTGTGATCTCCCACAACCAGGTTCTCCCCGATCTGGCCAAGGTCAAGGCGGTGGTGGATTGCCCCCCCCCCATCCAGGAAACAACTCCAGCAGTTCCTAGGGTTTGCCAATTTTTTTCGCCACTTTGTTCCCAGGTATAGTATGGTTGCCCATCCCCTGACCTCTCTCACATCCCTGAAGGTTCCCTTCCGTTGGACGGAGGAGGCTGCAGTGGCGTTCGACGTCCTCAAGAGGGAGTTCTCATCGGCCCACGTCCTCACGCAGGTGGACCCGTCCCTCCAGTGCTTGGTTGAGGTGGATACATCAGACTCCGGGGTGGGGGCAGTGCTCTCCCACCGCTCTTCTATAGACGGGGTGGTCTGCCCCTGTGCCTTCTTCTCGCACCGCCTGCCTCCAGCAGAGAGAAACTACAACATCGGCGACAGGGAGCTCCTGGCGGTGAAGCTCGCGTTGGAGGAGTGGCGCCACTGGTTGGAGGGGGCTGCCCAGCCTTTTGTAGTTTGGACTGACCACAAGAACTTGGAATACCTGAGGACCACTAAGCGGTTGAATTCCCGACAGGCCCGCTGGTCCCTGTTCTTTGGTCGGTTTGACTTTACGATCACCTACCGGCCCGGGACCAAGAACGCCAAACCGGATGCCCTCTCCAGGTAATTCTCGGCGGAGGTATCAGAGGACCGGGAGCAGACCATCCTTCCTCCATCCTGTGTCATTAGCACCCTCTCGTGGGACATCAGGGAGAAGGTTGTGAAGGCATTGGAGGCTGAGCCCGATCCTGGAGGCGGTCCCTCGGAGCGGCTGCTCATCCCCACATCGGTCCGGGGTGAAGTGATTCAGTGGGCCCATGCCTCGAAATTTGCATGCCATCCTGGGGTGTCCCGCACGATTGAACTCCTCCAGAGATCGTTCTGGTGGCCAGGGCTGCAAAGGGACGTCACTGCTTACATCCGGGCCTGCGCTCAGTGCACCACCGGGAAGTCATCTTCTTCTCCACCGGCCGGGCTCCTTCATCCCCTGCCGGTTCCCAGCCGCCCCTGGTCCCACATCACCCTGGATTTTGTGACGGGTCTCCCGCCGTCTAACCACTTCACTAAGGTCCTTACCATTGTCGATCGTTTCTCCAAGGCTGCCCACTTTGTTCCCCTCCGGCGATTACTGACAGCACGAGAGACAGCAGACCTCTTGGTGCAGCACGTCATACACCTCCACGGGATTCCCACTGATGTCGTCTCTGACCGTGGGCCCCAATTCGTGTCCCAGGTTTGGAGGGCGTTCTGTCACGCACTGGGGTCAACGGTAAGCCTGTCGTCTGGATATCACCCGCAGAGCAATGGGCAGTGTGAACGGGCGAATCAAGAACTGGAGGCCGCCCTACGCTGCGTCATCGCCTCCAGTCCATCTTCTTAGAGCAGCCACCTGCCGTGGATAGAGTACGCCCATAACTCTACGGTTTTCTCTGCGATTGGGATGTCCCTTTTCAAGGCCTCCTTATGGTATGACCCCCCACTGTTTCCTGAGGAGGAGAAGGAAGTGGTGGTGCCTTCTGTCCACGCTCAACGTAACATCAGGATGGCTAACCGCTGCAGGAGACCAGCGCCCGAGTACAAGGTGGGTCAGCAGGTATGGCTGTCAACACGAAATATCAATTTGAAAGCTGAGAGGCGGAAGCTGGCCCAGCGTTTTATTGGGCCCTTCCCCATTGTTCGTGTGGATAACCCCGTGGCTGTTTGCCCAGCTCTCCCCCCCTCCCTCCGCATCTGTCTGACCTTTCATGTTTCACAGGGGAAACCTGTTTGCTCCAGTCCCCTCTGTCCGCCTCCCAAGGCTCCACCTCCACCAGTGGTGATAAATGGCGATCCGGCATGGGGAGTCAATGCCATCCTGGATGTCCACCACCGGGGTCGCGGCCTGCAATACCTGGTGGACTGGAAGGGGTACGGCCCCGAGTGGAGGTCCTGGGTTCATCCGTCATTCATCCTCGAGAAGCAACTCATCAGGGACTTTCACCGGACACACCCGGGTAAGATAGGGCAGGTGCCAGGAGGCACCTCTAGAGGGGGGAGTACTGTCATGGTGCCCGCAGGGCCATCATCAATCTCAGCTGCACGCACACCTGCTGCCAATCATCAGTGGGAATTAAAAGCCGGACCTGCCTGTGACTCAGCACGGAGCCGTCTGTCAAACTCCCGAGGCCACGTCTCTCGTCTACAGCCATGTCCTGGCTCTTCATCTACCCAAGAGCAATGCGTTGCTGCACGTAAGCTTAATATCAACTTACCTTGTCAAGTTCATCTCCCCTGTGCACAGGTGGATCTCCCTGGAGGGGGATTCTCTCTCCCCGGCGGCGGTTCAGCAAAACACCTGCATCAGGGTAACTCACACTCCTCCCTGCACAAAGCCAGATGCCGTCTTCCTGGCTGTCGCCCTCAAAGCAAACCTGAGCCCTCCATCACCATCTGCAAAAGGTTGCCAGGCCAAACGGCATACAGCTCTTCCCCAGCATGAGTCCAGCACTGCACACTCCACACTGTACATACACGTACGCATTCACACAACACGGGTTGCTAATAAAAGGATAATTGTATTTCCCTCGAGTCTGTCTTTTGTCCCCTGGGTCCAGAATTATGTCAGAAATCAAATTATATTAAGAGCCAACCTGCTCCTCTGTGTCACAAATCACCCTTTTTAAGGGCTATTGAAGGACAACAAATGCTCACTGTGGTTTCTGCACATTTATTAACATAAAGGTGAATGTACAAAAATTAACATAAGGTGAATGTGCAAAACATACAAATACAGAACTAACGGAAGCGTTGGAGGAGAGCGGGGCACAATGTCACAGAGGAACAGAAGCTTGGGAACACCGTGCCCCCCCCTCGTCAAGGGGTGGAGTCCAGACAACCCGGGGCAACATCAAAAAGAAAAAGAACCCCCCCCCCCCCGCAAAGAAGGCCCCCTACCCAACAACAAAAACAACCCACCCCGGGGGGAGGAGGGGGGAACCCAGGCATGGAGGGACCGAGACAAAAAAAAAAAAAAAAAAAAAGAAAACACTGATAGCCCACAACCTGCACAATACGGTGACCCATACTTGAGGCCCTTAGGGAAGAAACTAAGGCAGTTTGGGCGGCCTGCCAGAGTCCCAGGACCATTGCCGCATATGGCAGAATGCGTCCGGTGGCCTCCCAGAGTTTCTAAACTACCTGCTCGGAAGGCATAACCCATCAGATGGCCTCCCAGAGTGCATGAGCCACTGGTCTGTTGAGCACAATGCGTCCCCCCAGGCGGCGGCAGCTGGAACCCACGCTCCCAGCGGACTGCAAGATCTCCAGCATGGGGAAGGCAGAACCGGCGCTGTGGAAGGCTGACCTCCAACAATGACTGCTGGCCAACGGTAGGGCTCAACGATGATGGAGGCTGACCAACAGGGGGACCAAGTGAGGGAAGAGGCTGCTCAGCAGGGGCCTTTGTTGAGGACAGGGATTCCATGATGACCTCAGACGAAGGCATGGCACCCGTGGCAGCCTTGGGCTGAGGCGCTGCACCCATGGAGGCCTCGGGCTGAGGCGCAGCAGCCACAGAGGCCTCAGGCTGAGGCACAGCACCCGTGGTGGCTCCGGACTGGGGCACAGCACCCACGGTGGCCCCAGCCTAGGGTGTAGCACCCACGGTGGACCAGGACTGGAGCAGAGCACCCACAGCAAAAACACTGACCCTTGAGAGAACCAGGCCAAGGAGATGATTAACCAGCAGGGCACCAGCCGAGAGCAAGGAAGGAGGGCCCACGGCAGCCTCAGACTGAGGCGTAGCACCCATGGAGGCCCTGGACCAAGGTGTAGCACATACGGAGGCCCTGGGTTGGGGTGATGCACCCATGGTTGACATAATGCACGGCTCAGGAGACACACACGCAGGCTCAGAGTAGCTCAAATAGCTTTATTAACAACAAGGGTGTATGAATGTGTGTCTGCGAGATGTAAATGTATTGGTGGTGGCGTCTGCTTCGGGCACGGAGGCAGGAGACCGTACAGCCGGACAACCCTATGGGAAAAGCACAGGGAGAAGGGTGACGGGCACACACCAACACAGGAGATGTAAAAGTTGTGATGAGCTTACTTGGAGTGAGCAGGTGGCTGGCACGGCAAGGACGAGGTCCGGTAGACAGCAACCTGGAGAGCCCGGTGCAGCAGCGAGGGAATGGAGACGGAGAGGAATGGTCCGCCGCCGGGAAATCCACCTGTGCACAGGGGAGCAGACTTGGAGAGGGAAAAAGGTAAGGGCTTCTTACCGCGATGTTTGCTGAAGTATTAGAGGTTACTCACAGCGATCCAACGAGTGAAGTCTGACGGCTTCAGGCCGAAGCCCAGGGCGAGGCAGCTTAAATCCCTCGCCGCTGATGATGTGCAGGTGTGCGTGCAGCTGGCGCCGCTGATGA
This sequence comes from Pholidichthys leucotaenia, assembly GCA_020510985.1. NCBI lineage: Eukaryota > Metazoa > Chordata > Actinopteri > Cichliformes > Pholidichthyidae > Pholidichthys > Pholidichthys leucotaenia. The sequence continues at coordinate 101,551,858 of CM035846.1, forward strand.
GCGGCGAGGCGTGACAGTACTCCCCCCTCTAGCAGCGCCTCCTGGCGATGGTTTCTCCGGGTGCGCTCGGTGGAACTCAGTAATGAGGGATGGGTCCAACACAAACGACGAGGGTACCCACTGCCGATGTTCAGGCCCATAACCCTCCCAGTCCACCAAGTACTGCAACCCACGACCCCGGCGCCGGGAGTCCAGGATGGAGGAGACAGGCCAGGCCGGATGGCCATCAATCATCCGGGACGCGGGTTGCGAAGCAGGAGGAGGGCAAAGGGGATTGGAGACTGCCAGCTTCACCTTGGATACGTGGAAGGTGGGATGGATGCGGAGGGAGGGGGGAATAGCTACACGCACAGCCACCGGGTTGATAATCCTGGTGATGGGGTATGGGCCCATAAAACGCTGTGCCAGCTTCCTCCTCTCGCCCTTTAAAATGACGTCCTGGGTCGACACATAGACATGCTGACCCACCTGGTACGCTGGGGCAGGTCTTCTGTGCCGGTCCGCCGTGGTTCTGTTGCGCTCCGCCGTGCGTAAAAGCACACTGCGCACTGACGCCCAGATGGAGCGGAACTGTCTGAGGTGCGCCCAAACTGAGGGGACCGTTACCTCACTCTCCTGCGCTGGAAAAAGAGGGGGGTTGTAACCCAGGGACGCCTTAACGGGAGACATTCCTGTAGCAGAAGAGCGGGCGGGGTTGTGGGCATACTCAACCCAGGCGAGATGGTTACTCCAGGACGTAGGTTTGGACGCCGTGGCGCAGCGGAGCGCAGCCTCCAGCTCCTGGTTGGTCCGCTCGCACTGCCCGTTGGTTTGGGGGTGATGGCCGGAGGAGAGGCTCACTTTGGCTCCCAGGGCGTTGCAGAATGACCTCCAAACCTCAGAGGAAAATTGGGGCCCCCGGTCCGAGACCACGTCCACCGGAATCCCGTGCAGCCTGACCACATGCTGGACTAGGAGGTCCGCCATCTCCAGGGCGGTTGGAAGACCTCGTAGGGGGATGAAGTGTGCCGCCTTGGAGAAGCGGTCTACGATGGTCAGGATGGTGTCAAAGGTGTTTGAGACTGGGAGTCCGGTGACGAAATCCAGGGCGATATGCGACCAGGGCCTGCCAGGGACGGGCAGAGGCTGGAGCAAACCCGCTGGAGGGGCATTACCTGATTTGCTGGTGGCGCACACTGGGCAGGCCCGGGCGTAGCGGGCAGCGTCCCTTCGCAGGCCCGGCCACCAGAAGGACCGTTGGAGGAGGTCGATCATCCGGGAGGAACCAGGGTGGCAGGTGAGCTTGGACGTATGCAACCAGTGGATTACCTCCCCCCGAACCGTGGATGGCACGAACAGCCTCCCCTCCGGTCCGCTGCCAGGGTCAGGTTCCACTTCCTGCACCTTCCGGATCTTGCTTTCTATGTCCCAGGTGACGGCTCCCACGACGCACGACCTGGGTAGGATGGTGTGGACCGTGTCCTCAGACTCCTCAGGGGCAAATTGCCTAGAGAGGGCGTCGGGCAGGCCGTTCTTGGAGCCAGGCCTGAAGGTGATGTTGAAGCGGAATCTGGCAAAGAACAAGGACCAGCGCGCCTGGCGGGCGTTCAGACGCTTGGCAGATCTCAGGTACTCCAAGTTCTTGTGGTCCGTCAGGACCACGAACGGCAGGTCCGCCCCCTCTAGCCAGTGACGCCACTCCTGCAGTGCGAGCTTGATGGCGAGGAGCTCTCTGTCCCCCACGTCGTAATTCCGCTCCGCCGGGGACAAGCGCCGAGAGAAGAAGGCGCAGGGCCGTTTGACTCCATCACCTGGCGACCGCTGGGATAGAACCGCCCCCACTCCTGTGTCCGAAGCGTCCACCTCCACGATGCACTGCAGCGCAGGGTTGACTTGGCTAAGGACCCGGGAGGAGGAGAACTCCGCCTTCAGCGCCTGAAAAGCAGCCGCGGCCTCTTCGGTCCACTGGAACGGGACCTTAGGGGACGTGAGGCGGGTCAGCGGCCGACGATGGTGCCAAAATTAGGGACGAAGCGGCGGTAGAAATTTGCAAACCCGATGAATTGTTGCACCTGTTTTCTCGATGCAGGTATAGGCCATTCTACCACCGCCTTCACCTTCACTGGGTCCAGAAGCACCTGATCGTGGGAGATGATGAACTGGAGGAAGGATGTTGTCTTAGCGTAGAATTCGCATTTTTCGGCCTTCACATACAGCCGGTTCTCCAGCAGTCTTTGGAGGACCCGCCTCACATGGACCCGGTGCTCGTCCCTGGATTTGGAGAAGATAAGGATGTCATCCAGGTAGACAAACACAAAAAGGCCAATGAAATCCCGGAGGACGTCATTGATTAGGCGCTGAAAGACGGCTGGAGCGTTGGTCAACCCGAACGGCATCACCAGGTACTCGAAGTGGCCGTTCGGGGTACGGAAGGCTGTCTTCCACTCATCTCCCTCCCGGATCCGGACGAGGTGGTATGCGCTGCGTAGATCCAGCTTGGTGAACCAAGTCACCCCCTGGAGGGAGTGGAAGGCGGTGTCCATGAGGGGCAGGGTGTAGCGATCCTTCTCCGTGATATCATTTAGGGCGCGATAGTCGATGCAAGGACGGAGGGAACCGTCCTTCTTGCCCACGAAGAAGAATCCTGCCCCCAATGGCGATGACGAGGGACGGATAATTCCAGCACTCAGCGATTCCTTGAGATAGGCGTTCATGGTCTCCTTCTCCGGTGCCGACAGGCTGTAGAGTCGCCCAGAAGGTAAGGGTGCCCCCTGGCGGATGTTTATTGCACAGTCGTAGGGTCTGTGTGGAGGAAGAGACATCGCCTTGGACTTGCTGAATACCATACCCAGGTCGTGAAATTCCGAGGGCACCAGGGAAAGGTCCGGGGGCGCAGCGTCCATAGGTGTTGGGGAAGAGTATGGAGAGCAGGCAGCGGACTGTAAGCAGGTGCTCATACAGAATGTGCTCCATGCCGACACCCTGGCGGACTTCCAATCCAAGACGGGGTTGTGGAGGCGTAGCCAGGGGTATCCCAGGATGACGGGCGACACAGAGTTGGGGAGGACGTAGAAGGTTAATTCCTCTCGGTGGTTCCCAGAGATGATAACAGGAACAGGGACAGTCTGATGTGTTACTCTCCCCAGGGAGACACGGGAGAGGTTGACCAGGGAGAGAGGAGTTCTTAGTGCTTGGCAGCGGATGCCCAGTCGGGTTGCCAGGCTTTGTGAAATAAAACTGCCCTCCGCGCCCGAATCCACCAGTGCATGAGTGAGATGCCCAGTGGAGTTGTGACAAAATCGGACGGGCAGCTTCAATTGGGTGAGGGGACTTAACCGATTGATGTCCGCGAGGCCCCCTACAATGACTCGCGGACCCCGCCGTTTGACTTCTGTGGACAAAGCTCCACCGTGTGTTGGCTGTCTCCGCAATACATGCAGAGATTCAACTCACGGCGGCGTTGTCTCTCCGCGGGGGGGGGAGCTTTGTCCAGCCCGTCACCATCAGCTCCGACTCCTCGGGGCGCGATGGTGGTGGCGTCGCCAGGGGGCGAGCTTGGAACTGGCGCGACGAGGCTCCACGAGGGCGAAAAGAAGACGACTTCCGCCCCGAGGAGCGCTCGCGCAGCCTGTTATCCAAACTGATAGCTAGGGATGTTAGCTCCGCTAGAGTCTCCGGGATGTCCCGCCCAGCCAGTTCATCCTTCAGATCATCATTGAGACTGCGGAGGAAAAGGCCGCGGAATGAACGTTCATCCCAGCCCAATTCCTCCGCCGCTACCCGGAAGTCGATCGCATAGTCCGCTGCCGACCGGCTTCCCTGCTGGAGACTGAGAAGCCGATCGACCTGGACTGTCTCGGTACGAGAATGATCAAAGACCTCCAGGAATTGTCTCACGAATTGGTCATAGGTGAGGGTGGCGTAACTGGGCCTCGCCATTACGGCGTAAGTCCAGGTTAGTGCCCGCCCCTCTAGGAGATTCCCAATATAACCAATACGGCTATGATCTGAAGGAAAGTCTCCGGGCACACGGTGAAACACGGACTCACACTGCATTATGAACCCCCGCGCTCCGCCGACCTTACCGCTAAAGCGGGCGGGGGTCGGAATGGGCGTGAGCCGAGCCGGTGCTACCGGAGCCTGCTGGACGGCCGCTGGAGCAGCAGGAGCCGCGCCACCCTGACGAGCCGGGGGGAACGGCTGTTGGGGGTCCAAGCTGTCCAATCGGTTAGTAATACTGATCAACTGGTTTAGAATCACCTGTTGCTGATAAACTATTTGGTCCACTCGAGCCTCGAGAGTGGTAAGTCGGCGTGTGAGCCCGCCGTCTGCCGAGCCGCTCTGCTGAAGCCGTACTGACATAATGCACGGCTCAGGAGACACACACGCAGGCTCAGAGTAGCTCAAATAGCTTTATTAACAACAAGGGTGTATGGATGTGTGTCTGCGAGATGTAAATGTATTGGTGGTGGCGTCTGCTTCGGGCACGGAGGCAGGAGACCGTACAGCCGGACAACCCTATGGGAAAAGCACAGGGAGAAGGGTGACGGGCACACACCAACACAGGAGATGTAAAAGTTGTGATGAGCTTACTTGGAGTGAGCAGGTGGCTGGCACAGCAAGGACGAGGTCCGGTAGACAGCAACCTGGAGAGCCCGGGAATGGAGACGGAGAGGGAATGGAGACGGAGAGGAATGGCCCGCCGCCGGGAAATCCACCTGTGCACAGGGGAGCAGACTTGGAGAGGGAAAAAGGTAAGGGCTTCTTACTGCGATGTTTGCTGAAGTATTAGAGGTTACTCACAGCGATCCAACGAGTGAAGTCTGACGGCTTCAGGCCGAAGCCCAGGGCGAGGCGGCTTAAATCCCTCACCGCTGATGATGTGCAGGTGTGCGTGCAGCTGGCACCGCTGATGAGCGGCGAGGCGTGACAACGGTGACCACAGATGACAACAAGGAAACAGACAGACAGAAAAAGACTAAACTTAAACTGAAAACTGGGCATGGCGCCCAGCCGTGCCCAGGATCATGATACTCTGAGCCATTTTAATGTATTTATTATTTATTTTGCATGTATGTGCCACCATCACACAATTTCGCAGCTTTAATAATTTTTTTTCAGACAAAACTAAGAAACTCGGCAGTAATTTAAGCAAAAAAAAAAAACAAAACAAAAAACGACGGTCTGCTACAGTTTCCAGTCAGCACAACTTAGAATCGTCATTTACATTTTATACTTAGACACTGTGTTAACGTTACTTACCTCCCATTAAAATTAGGTTAGCGAACTATCCTCTCTGGAGCAGCATGATGGAAAACAGTCCCACATCCCCGGCAAACAGGAGTAGCAGCTATCTGAACCAGTAGTTTGGAGTTAGCATTAGCATCCACTGAGCTAAAGCCTAGCCACCTACGACACATTGGGAGATGTTCACACTGTCCTGTGGGGATGATTTGGACTCTTTGGTGGACGTCACATGCTCATACATGGCTTTCTGTAAAAATACGATCGTTCCACGTAAACGTGTCAAAATATATCCCAACAACAAGCCATGGGTTACAAAATCAGTTAAATCCTGCTTACAGAGGAAAGCACTTGCCTTTAAACAGGGGTCTGTTTCTGAGCTACAGGTTGCCACAAAAGAGCTGAAGTCCGAAATTTTAAGAGCAAAACAGAATTATAAATCAGAATTGGAAAGCAAGATGGCAACAAAGAAACTTGGTTCAGCCTGGGCCAGTATGAAAACTATCGCAGGCCTTCAGAGCACAGAGCGCAGTAAATGTGTGTTTTTAGATGGTTTTAATTCAGACACAGAGCTGGCTAATGCTCTTAATTGTTTTTATGGTCGTTTTGACTCCTTTGATTTTAGCACAGAAACGCAAGATTTGAAACAGAAACTCAAAGACAATCAGCACTTTAATATTGAGGTGCAGGATATTAAAAGGGAGTTCTGCGCTGTAAAAGTGAACAAAAGTCAGGGCCCTGATAATATATGTGGGCGCTTGGTAAAGTCCTGTGCACATGAACTGAGTCCTATATTTCATTACATTTTCAATAAGTCCTTACAGACACAACATGTGCCTAAGATCTGGAAAGAAGCCGTGGTTGTTCCCGTTCCAAAATCCAGCTGTCCTAAAATGGTAAACGACTTTAGACCAGTTGCTTTGACTTCAATTTTAATGAAAATTTTTGAAAAACTGGTCAGATGTGAGGTCCTAAAGCAGATGGAGCATGCATTGGATCCCCTGCAGTTTGCCTATAGGCCTCACAGAGGAGTGGAGGACGCCACTGTCACTCTGCTTAACATGCTTTTTAAACATCTGGATTTTAATGGGACACACGCCAGGCTTTTATTTGTGGACTTTTCCTCCACCTTTAATACAATCCAACCTCATATTTTAGTTGAAAGGCTCCTGCAACAATTTGATTTGAGCAATAATCTGGTGGGTTGGATTCTGGATTTCTTAACCAACAGGACACAGAGAGTAAGGGTCAATGGTACACTGTCTGACCTAAAGTGCTCTTCTACTGGCTCTCCTCAGGGGTGTGTGTTGTCACCACTACTCTTCATCCTGTACACAAACATGTGTCGGAGCAGACATGACAACAGACACATTATAAAGTATGCTGATGACTCAGTTATTGTCAGTCTTCTCCAGGATGGTGAGAGTGGCCACGGCCCAGTAGTTGATGATTTTGTTCACTGGTGTGAGGATTCCTACCTGCAGCTGAATACGACAAAAACTAAAGACATGATTATTGACTTTAGAAGGAAAACTCCCAGGCACAAAGTCGCCGTACTAAAAGGCCAGACCACCAAATGTGTACAATCCTACAAATATCTTGGGACGATTATTGATAGTAATTTAAACTTTGAAGAGAACTGTGAAAGGGTGTGCAAAAAGGGTCAGCAACATTTGCATTGCTTGAGGAAACTTGCACGCTTCCAAATTGACCGAACCATAATGACAATGTTTTATCAGGCTTTTATTGAATCTGTTTTATCCTTTTCTTTAGTGTCGTGGTTTGGTCAGATAAAACTGAAACAGAGGAAATCCTTGGATCAGGTAGTTAGATGGTCCAGTCGTTTGCTTGGTGAGCCACAGCTGAGCCTGACATCCCTGTACGCCAGACAAGTACAGAGGATGGCTATCTCCATTTTAAATGATGACTCCCACCCTTTGCACTGCAACTTTCAGCTTCTTCCCTCAAGATGGAGGTTTGCTGTCCCAAAAAGTAAAACCCAGCGCTACAAAAACAGCTTTGTTCCTGCTGCTGTTAAAGAGTTGAACAAGATGTAACAATATATTGCACATAATTTAGTTACCTATTTATTAACTCCATTTTATATTTACTTATTTCTGTAGGATGTTATTTGGGTTCTAAATATTTTATTGGGTTTTAGACCTTTGAGTTTTTAACCTCTTTGACTAGTTTTTAACTTTTTAAGATGACCCTTCTCTCTTACCTCTGGTTTTTCTCTCATCGCTTTGTCTTTATACCCTGATTGATGGAGCCTTGAGTATTTTTATCATGTTTATAGTTAGCTTCATGTGTGCCTGTGTTTGTGTCTACGTTGAATGTAATTGTGGCTTGTAAATATGGATGTCACCAGACTGCAAAACAAATCTACCTATGGGTACAAATAAAGTAACCTGAACCTGAACCTGAACCTGAACACCTGTTCTGCTGTGTGCACTGCAGAGGAGAGATGGGGCGCTGACAAGTAGTGGTGAAGAGCTTTACTGAATAAACGGGAGTATGTGCATTTTAAATAACAATATAAACAATAACGTATTGTATGAAACAATAGACGTTTTTATATTGTCACCCGATATATATCATCATATCGCACAACCCCTAGTTTGAGACAAATGTGATTGGTGAAATTGGCAGAAGTTGACAAGGATTGGCCAAAATTGCAGGAAAGTTGTGGTGATTGGACAAAGTTGCAAGGTTGCACAATAGTTGCGCTGATTGTTTGATTTCACATGAATTGCCGCAGTTGCAACATCGCAAAATCCTGGAGGGACTGGCATGTAAACAACATAACGGGATAACGGGCTGCCTTCCTGTAATGAACCCACCAACTTGAGGTGGTACTCAGTTGAAAACAGAAAACCAACCACACCGTTTCAAGCTGAGTAGAGATGAGGCAAGTCGGCCTGAGTAGGTACTAGTGGAAAAGCGGCTATAGTGATGTCAAGTTTCAACAATCAGTGCCAAGTCAATCCTAAACCCCATCGAGCAATTTTCAGGACTTTCTGAAGTACCTACCCCTGACTAGGGCCTTATTTCTGTGTCTAGAAGTTCCTGAAAATTTTCCCTTTTGGGGAGGTTCCTGTAGTGGAACCACACAAGATAGGGAAATTCCTGTAAAATTTGTTCCTTGTTCCTGTAGTGGAAAAAAGGGCTCATGAGGTGCTTTGGTCATTGGTCAAGGTGACTTGGCATTGGCTTCAAGAAACTCGTGCAACAGCAGACATGAGACATGAAGCATACCACCTAAAACGCTTTTCTTTTGTCTGTAGACAATTCATGTTGATGTCAAGGACTTCTGTTTCTTGTGAGCAGACTGACTTTGATTTTCACTTTTCTAACTTGTAAGAGTGAAGTGGTTGGGTGGTGGTGTTCAATTTTTGTTTTGGATGAAGTCAATAACCTTTTTTTTTTTTTTGTTTTGTCTTTTTCTAACTCCGAAAGGATTCTATTCAATTACTTTGATGCATGTGACAAAACAGTGTTTGAGGAATGTGAGTGTGAATGTCAGTTCATTAAATCCATTCCATTTAATCTGTTTTGGCTTTAATTGTGTTTTTGATGCATACAGTATCCAACAATGAATGCACTGCTCATTTACTTTTAGATGGGATTGGTTTTACCTAAAGGGAGATTTTATGAAAGCCTGTTTTTCTTTTTGAAATTGTGGTTAGAGTTACACACCCACCTCCTACCACCACTACCACATACTCATGAATATATACATATTAAGTTAAGTAAAAGGGGAAGCTTGTTGTGCAGTTGTATAACTGTTTGTTTGGGATTTGCTGTCAAATTCAAAACAGTTTTTATTGGATTATACATTAAAAGTTCCAAGTCAGACAATCACTTTCAAGGGAAACTTCAAATGAGGATATGATTTCATAACAGGAGTGTTTATATTACAGTTTGAAGACAGTTTTAGCATACACTGGCATTTGACTGCATTTTCAGCCTACATTCAATCCAGTTCAATTCATATTTTGATGTGGAGTGCCTAATGACAGTAGAAGATTGTCTCAAAGTGCTAGATTCATACATACAGCTGAAACCAGAAGTTTACATACACTGTATAAAAACACAACCTTTTTTCCTCACTGTCTGACATTCAATTAAACTAAACTTTTCCTGTTATAGATCAGTTAGGCTTACCAAAATTATTTCTACTTGCTAAATAATTTTTGTATTTGGTAAATAATTCTTTAGATAATTTTTTTTATTGCTTTCTTCAAAGTCAGAAGTTTACATGCATTTCCTTAGCATTTGGTAGCTTTGCCTTTAAACTGTATGACTTGGGTCAAATGTTTTGGGTATCCTTCCACAAGCATCTCACAATAGTTTGCTGGAATTTTGGCCAATTCCTCCAGACAAAACTGGTGTAACTGAGTCAGGTTTGTAGGATGTCTTTCTCGCACATGTCTTTTCAGCTCTGCCCACAAATTTTCTATGGGACTGAGATCAAGATTTTGTGATGGCCACTCCAAAATATTGTATTTGTTATCCTTAAGCCACTTTGTAACTAATTTAGCAGTATGTTTAGGGTCATTGTCCATCTGGAAGATCCATTTGCACTCAAGCTTTAACTTCCTGGCTAATGTCTCAAGATGTTGCTTCAATATTTCCACGTTTTTTTCCTCCAAATTTAGTGATAGTCATTATGGCCAATTTTAGTTCCATCAGACCACAGGACAGGGCATGTCTCCGAAAATTAAAGTCTTTATCAATGTGTGCATTTGTAAACTGCAATCTGTTTTGTTTCATGTTGCTTTTGGAGTAATGGATTCTTCCTTGCTGAGTGGCCTTTCAGCCCATGTCAGTACAAGACTCGTTTCACAATGGATAATGACACTCTTACCAGCTTCAGCCAGCATCTTCACAAGGTCTTTTGCTTTTGTTCTGGTGTTGATATGCACATTTCACACCAAAACATGTTCATCTCTGGGACACAGAACTCATCTCCTTCCTGAGCAAGTATGATGGTTGGACATTCCCATGGTGTTTATACTTGTACATAATTGTTTGAACAGATGAGCATGGCACTTTCAGGCATCTAAAAATTGTTCCCAAGAATGAGCCAAATTTGTGGAGATCCACAATTCATCCACAATTCATTACATTTGGAGGAAAAAATCAGAAGCTTGCAGGCCTGAGAACACCATCTCAAATGTGAAGTATGGTGGTGGCAGCATCATATTGTCGGGGTGCTATGCTGCAGGAGGGACTGGTGTACTTTGCAAAACAGATGGCATCACAAAGAAAGAGCATTATGTGGAAATATTGAAGAAAGATCTCAAGACATCAACTAGGAAGTTAAAGCTCGTTCATTCTACTTAAGTTATGGTATTTTATTCAAATGTGCGCTTTATATCTGTTTTTATATTTTCACTTTTACTGCACAGTAGCTGGGTGAAGCACCTACAATTTCCTTGTACAATCTATAAATGCAGCATACTGTATCTCAGTGTGTGTGTCTGTGTGTCTTTTCAACGCATATCTCTTGAACGGTTCATCAGACTGACCTAATTTTATACGTGTTTTGCTGAGGTTATGAGGGTGTGCCTCCCCGAGTATGGAGTCGCTCAGTCAAAATATGTAATTTTTATCAATAAAAGTTTAGCCACCCTGTCACTGCTCTGTCTCTTCATGCCCTGACTTCAAGAAGTGTGGGTGGGTTTCAGATTGACTCTGTGCTGATTGTATAATACGCAGCATCACAGCCATGCTGATTTGATAATACATGGCATCACGACCATGCTGATTGGATAATACATGGCATCACAACCTGTTAGTCACCACAGTGTTCCCTGGACAAAACAAGGAAGTGAAAAATGACAAATTTGATTAGAAAAAGATAATACTGAAGATTTAATGTTTAAAAAAATTATACCATAAAGTTGCCATGATTGCGTAGGTCTAAAGGATAATTCGCCATATGTGGAGAACATGAGGTGCGCAAGCAGACTGGGCAGAGCATCAGCGGGGACTGGGTCTGACAAAGAATACTGGTGTATCAACACAGAACATGTTGTGAGAAGCAGCAGCCCAACCGGGCGGACCGTGGTCCTTCGCGGGGAGGCACGCCCAGCCTGCCCAGTCAGTAGTAGACGGGAGTACCTGCTTCTGTTTCACCCGTGTGGTACCACTGTACTTTGCAGGACCGTGAGTCCCCCCCTCCCGTGCGAGTATCTAAAAATTAAAAACTTAATACCAACATGATTGTGGAGCGGAATGACCGGAATGACTTAACGACCCAATGCAGGACACAAAAACACCCAAATAACAAAATAAATCATTTTTAGTTAAATATTTGCTGACAAATGGGCAACACTGATGCAACGGTTGTATTCAAATGGGTCCTTCTGCTGTGTATAATAATAGATAGATGTACAGTATTTTATTGATGTTGGGTGTTTTGTACTTAATTCGGTTGATTACAGTTTTAAAAAACCTTTTAATAACAAAATATTGCTAAAATATAAACTGATGCACAATGGGTCTCAAATATTTGTAACTGTGTCCTATTATAGTACTACATGAGTTTATTGATGATACACAGAAGAAATTCACTATTATACTTAACTCCATCACTGAACAGTGATATAAACTAAAATAATTATAATGGTGACTGAACTCCCATTTCCCAAAGTGCAAGATACACTATTATGAATATAAGTGATAAAAGATCACTCAAATAAGTGATCTGACAAATAAACAAGGGATATGAAACAGTCACTAATTCTGAATGTCCTGTTCATTTTCTATAATTAGGTATTCTGTAATTAATGTTCACATAGTCAAATAAATCTTAGTGCCATTTAGCCCCTTGTATATGTATTTGTCAAAGTCGAACATGTGTGATTACTGATATATAGCCTACACCTCTTTGTATTCCACTTTCAAACACAGCCTACTTTTGGGCCTGTAAAGCGTAATTGGGATACCCATTTCAGACAAGAATACTTGCGTTCTACGGGCAATGCACCAGTGACAATAAAGCCTATTCCATTCACAAGGGATAATGACCCTAAGCATACTGCCAAATTAGTTACAAAGTGGCTTAAGGACAACATTGTCAATGTTTTGAAGTGGCCATCACAAAGCCATGATTTCAATCCCATAGAAAATGTGTGGACAGCGCTGAAAAATGTGTGCAAGCAAGGCATTTATTGCACTTTCCTATTCCGATCTTTGTCTTGTTCAACTCCCGGCTAGATCTCAGGAGTTACTCCATCTAGTGGACTGAAAAGTTGTTTGTTTTTTATTACTCTGGTACTTAATTATTTATTACTAATTCTTAAAGGGGTCATTGATTGAAAAATTCTTTTGAAAATTTGAAAAAAAAAATAGACTGAAAACTTCTCTTTGTAGGTTTTAACCCTCTGAAATGCATCTATTGGGCATGTGATTATCAAAAAAATATCACGACACTCACTTTTCTTCAAAAACACACAGCCTTTATATTGTTTTTCACTCCACAAAGCAAAACTGGCCATTCTGAATTTGCCACGGGACTCATTGACACAGCAAACCCAGCCCAGCGCTATGGGTGGGAATCGCAAGAGACCTCATGATGTGATTCACAATTGCAATACTTGGGTCACAATGCAATACTATCCCAATCCATGTCAACACCATACAGTATATTGCCCCTCCCATTTCAATATCAAATTTAGTCCTAAATTTAAAACTGTAAATATCTGTTTCATATAAGTTTTCACTCTTTTCAACTCACTACGACCATTTTTGTTTTGGTGGCTGCAAGCTTTCAGGCCTCCATGGGATTCTGGGTTGTTGTGGTCACCTTCTTGGTCCTAAGTAAAGTGAATGACTACTAAGTTCTAGCTTTAACGAGTGACAGAAAAATATATAAGGTTATATATAAGGTCTGCACATGAGCACAACACAGCAGAACTCATGGTAGTTGCTGTAGTTACACAGCTTTGAGTGGCAAATGTCACACCTTGATGATTTAGCCAGCGTATGCCAACGTATCAAAATTTCTCTAAAACCCTGGCATATGCTGACCTATTGATGTTTTTTTCCCCATTTTGGGTGTATACATAATGTATTAGTAACTTATATAGAATGTTTTGATGTCTTATAGATAACTTATACCAATGAATGCTTAGCGTGTTGCCGGCTTTCACAACTTATGCATAATGACAGTCTAACTTATACATTTTATTCAGCTCTTCTCCTGGCTCTATGGCACACAACTGGTGCAGATCGTCTCTGCCTTGCCAGATCCTCCATCTCTGACATGGACATCTGCTCACCATGGAGTCTTGAGAAGTACTGACGGGTTCCTCTTGTGAACCACATTTTTATTTACCAATTCCCCTAAACACTGCCAGTATGCCATTATATGGTAGCTGTAAGTTAGAAACACGTTCATTAAGTTCTGTGGTCGTCCAGAGCACATCAGATACGTCTACATAGGTCAATATGCAGTGGAGAGAAGTTCGATATAAATAGGTATAAGTAAGTAAAATAAGTATTGAACACGTCAACATTTTTCCTCATTAAGCATATTTCTGATGGAGCCATTGACCTGAGATTTTCACCAGATATCATTAACAATCCAAGTAATTCTTACATATAAAGAAATCAAGGCAACTGTGTTCACAAAATACGTTATATTTAATAAAGTTGCATGACACAGGGAATACGTGTTGAACACCATTGGTGAAATTCTTTTAATATTTAGTAGAAAAGCCTTTGCTAGTAATAACAGCTTTCAGACAACTCCTGCATGGAGAAACTAGGCACAGGCATTGCTCAGGAGTGATTTTAGCCCATTCTTCTACACCATCCATCCATCCATCTTCTACTGCTTTTTCGGAGGTCCGGGTCACAGAGGCAGCAGTTCAAGCAGAGAAGAGCTGACTTCCCTCTCCCCAGCCACCTGCTCCAGCTCTTCAGAGAGGATACCAAGGCGTTCCTAGATCAGCTGGGAGACATAGTCTCTCCAGCGAGTCCTGGGTCTGCCCTGGGGTCTCCTCCCAGAGGGACGTGCCCGAAACACCTCAGGTGGGAGGCGTCCAGGAGGCATCCTGATCACATGCCCATACCATCTCAACTGGCTCCTTTCAATGTGGAGGAGCAGCGGTTCTACTCTGAGCCTCTCCCGGATGACTGAGCTCCTCACCCTATCTCTGAGGGTGAGTCCAGCAATCCTATGAAGAAAGCTCATTTCAGCTACTTGTATCCGCGATCTCGTTCTTCCGGTCATTACCCAAAGCTTATGACCATAGGTAAGGGTAGGAACGTAGATTGACTGGTAAATCGACAGCTTTACCTGAGAGCTTAGCTCCCTCTTCACCACAACAGACCGGTACAACATCCACATCACTGCAGATGCTGCTCCGATCTGTCTGTCAATCTCTCGCTCCATTCTCCAGTCACTCGTGAATAAGACCCCAAGGTTCTTAAATTCCTCCACTTGGGGCAGAAGCCTGTCCCCAACCCAGAGAGGACAATCCACCTTTTACCGGCTGAGAACCATGGACTTGGAGGTACTGATTCTCATCCCAGCTGCTTCACACTCAGCGGTAAACCGTCCCAGTAAGACCTGTAGGTCATTGCTGGATGAAACCAGCAAGACAACATCATCTGCAAACAACAGAGATGAGATCCTGTGGTCAACAAGCATGACACCCTCTGTTCCCTGGCTGCGCCTAGAAATCCTGTCCATAAAAATTATGAACAACAGATGACATGGTTCCTCAAATCATCACTGACTGTGGAAACCTCACACTAAACTCTACTCTTTTACCAGACTTTGGGACTTTGATTTCCAAATGAAATGCTAAATTTACTTTTATCTGAACAGAGGTCATCTGCTGGTGTTTGTCCACTGTGTTTTATCAAGACCAAAGTCAGCGCAGTCGTCTACCAGAAAATTTTAGAGCACTTCATGCTTCCCTCTGCTGACAAGCTTTATGGAGAAGCTGATTTCATTTTCCAGCAGGACTTGACACCCCCCCCCCCCAACACCCACACACACACACATACACACACTGCCAAAAGTATCAAAGCCTGGTTTAATGACCATGGCATCACTGTGTTTGATTGGCCAGCAAATTCTCCTGACCTAACGCCATAGAGAATCTATGGAGTATTCAATTCGACTTTATTTATATAGTGCCATTTCACAACAACAGTCATCTCATAACACTTTCAACTGTAGGGGAAATCCCCACAGTTGCAGAAAGACTCCAGCAATCAGGCGATTCCCTGTGAGCAAGCGCTTGGCGACGGTGGAGATGAAAAACTCCCTGTTAACAGGAAGAAACCTCCAGCAGAACCAGGCTCATGGAGGGGCAGTCATCTGCTGCGACTGGCTGGGGGGTGAGGGGATACAGAAGATGAAAAGAACAGACATGTAGAGAGCAAACAGCACGATGGGGACTCAATCTATGGGAGAGAACAAACAAATGTTTCATCTATCAAAAAAAAAATATATTTCATTGAGAGTGAAGAAAGGAGTGAAGCCCAGTGCATTATTGGAGGTCCCCCGACTGTCTAAACCTATTAGCAGCATAACTAAGGGAGGGTTCAGAGACACATGATCCCTCCATAATTGTAGGCTATATCAAAAAGGAAGGTTTTAACCCTATTCTTAAAAACAGAGATCGAGTCCGACTCCCGAATCCAGATTGGCAGCTGGTTCCACAGGAGAGGAGTTTGATAACTGAAGGCTCTGCCTCCCATTGGACTTTTGGAGATTCTAGGTATTACAAGTAATCCTGCATTTTGGGAGTGTAGTGCTCTGTTAAGATAACATGGTAGGATCAGAGCTTTTAAATAAAAAGGGGCCTGATTGTTTAGAGCTTTGTAAGTAAGAAGAAGAATTTTAAACTTAATTCTAAACTCTATGGGAAGCCAATGAAGGGAGGCCAGAACCAGAGAGATATGATCTCTCTTTCTAGTACCTGTTAAAACTCTTGCTGCAGCATTTTGGATCAGCTGAAGACTTTTTAAAGATGTTTTAGGACAACCTGATGATAAAGGGTTACAATAATCTAATCTAGAGCTAACAAAAGCATGGATCAGTTTCTCAGCATCACTCTGAGACAAGATGCTCCTAATCCTGGCAATATTACGCAAATGATAGAAGGCAGTCTTAGAAACAGATTTAATAAGTGAATTGAAAGACAGATCTTGATCAAAAATAACTCCAAGGTTCCTCACAGAGCTATTAAGAGAAAGAGTAACCACATCCAAACTAAAAGTTTGATTTGGAAAGGTATTTCTAAGGTTTTTTGGACCAACAAGAATGACTTCAGTCTTATTTGAATTTAATAGCAGGAAATTACAAGTCATCCAACTTTGTTTTCCTTAAGACAGGCTTCTAACTTGGCTAATTGATTACTATCATCTGGCTTCAATGGCAGGTATAATTGTGTGTCATCTGCATAACAATGAAAATGTATACAGTGCTTTCTAATAATGTTGCCTAACGGAAGAATATATAGACTAAAAAGAGTAGGGCCTAGCACAGATCCTTGTGGAACTCCATGACTGAGCTTTGAGTTGAAAGAAAACTCATTATTGACATGAACAAATTGGAACCTATCAGATAAATAAGATCTAAACCACTGCAACAAACTTCCATTAAGTCCAACATAGTGTTCTAATCTATCAAGTAGAATATTATGATCAATAGTATCAAAAGCTGCACTAAGGTCTAAAAGGACAAGTACAGAAACAAGTCCATGATCAGATGCGATAAGGAGGTCATTAGTGACCTTCACTAAGGCTGTTTCAGTCCTATGATGGATTCTAAACCCAGATTGAAACTCTTCAAGTAAACCATTTCCCTGCAGGTGGTCAAATAATTGTGTAGCAACAACTCTTTCTAAGATTTTTGAAATGAAAGGGAGATTAGAGATTGGTCTATAGTTAGTGAAAACTCCTGGATCCAGCGTTGGCTTTTTGAGTAAGGGTTTAATTACAGCCGTTTTAAAAGCCTGCGGTACATGGCCTAAAGTTAATGAAGAATTGATTATTTGAAGAATAAAGCTACCAATAAATGGGAAGCCTTCTTTAAATAACCTGGTAGGAATAGGGTCTAAAAGACAAGTTGAAGGCTTGGATGAGGAAATTATTTTGTCTAACTCTAAAAGGTCAGTTGGAGTAAACTCATCAAAACAGATATCAGTTGAAGGAGTTGTAGTAGTTATTGTATTTAAGTTAATGGTGGGAAGAATCTGATTGATTTTATCTCTGATTGATGAAATTTTATTATTGAAAAAGTTCATAAAGTCCTGACTAGTAAGCTCTAAGGGAATGTTAGGATTGACAGAGTTCTGACTCTTTGTCTGCCTGGCTACAGTGCTGAAAAGAAACCTGGGATTATACTTGTTCTCTTCTATTAATGCAGATTAATAACTTGTTCTAGTTTTTCTAAGAGATTTTTTATAAATTAAAAGATGATTTCTCCAAGCTAAATAGATTTCATCTAAATTAGTGGAGCGCCATTTTCTTTCTAACTGACGAGTCTTCTGTTTTAAGCTAAGAGTTTCTGTGTTGAACCAAGGAGTTAGAAATCTCTAATTAGACTTTTTCTTTTTTAAAGGGGCCACCAAGTCTACAGTCTGATGCAGAGAAGCTGTAACACTATCTACCATGCTAACAATTACAGAAGGAGCAAGCTGTCTATAGCTTATTTCCGTTGTGTTGACACATGGCATAGAGGAAACAATCTGCATAAATTTGATAACATCATCTGAGAGGCATCTACTGTAGTAATATTTTTCTTTAGGGGCCAAATAGTCAGAAATAGTAGGCAGGGAGGTTGGCTACAGTCCTGTGGATCTTAAATTTCTGAATAATATGTGCAACTGTAGTCACAGGAACATCAAGCTGCTTGGAGATGGTCTTATAGCCTTTAGCCATGATTGTCTATAATTTTCTTTCTAATCTCCTGGGACAACTCTCTCCTTTGCTTCCTCTGGTCTATGTTTAGCGTGGTACACACCATGTCACAAAACAACACAGTGACTACTTGTCACCCTTTAAATAGGCCGACTGACTGATTACAAGTTTGTAGACACCTGTGATGTTACAGGGCACATCTTGGTTGAACATGTCCCTATGGTCACATTATTTTCAATCTTTTCTAGGGGTACCATCATTTTTGTCCAGGCCTGTTTAATGACTTTGTTTTTTAAAATAATTCTGTTGAACCACAATTCAAAAGCATTGTCTGATTTTCGTTAATAGAATTTTTATTTATTACCACTTTTGTCAGATTCAAGTTATTTCTGTGACCATTGTGGGTTTTTCTTTCATTAACAGAGGGGTACCAACAATTTTGTCCACGTGTGTAAGTGAATGCCATTTACCATTTACCATTTACCAGACCATCTAGTGGACAAAATGTACACAACATGCTGATTTTTACAAGGGTATTGTTGGTTTAATGTGCATTTTTTTTTTCAGTTTCAATAAATGTGCTGTCTTTTAAGAAATATCAATGATCATAAAGCAAAAAAGAAATAATAAAACTGGGGTGATTCCAGTGAATGTGTCTGTGTTACATTGTGTGCTTGTACTACTTATCCATTTTTATAATAAATTTTCCACAGTCTTATACTGTCCCAGTATATTCAATATATACTGGGACAGTATATACTGTCCCAGTATATTCAGTATATTCAGTATATTATGGCCTTATACTCATGAAGAGCACAATAGCAATAGTGCCTCAGCATAATGATGCATAATAATGATCCAAGCTCTTTGAAACACAACAGAAACTTCACCTTGCAAATAAAAATAAAATGACAAGAATGACAAAGCTGGGATTTGAATCCAGGCCTCCTGCTTGTAGCGCAAAAGGTTTACCACTAAGCCATCACTTCAGCTGCATTAACTAGCCACTATTTGTGGAAAATACATTAATGCGAGAAATGCACTTAAAATGTTCCCAAACGGGAGAAGTCCATCTTTTTGCTGCTGCTTCCATGTGAAAATTGGCTGTGACAAATCCCTTACACAGTCAAACATGACAACACAAAACATGAGGGACAGGGATTTCCACTGGGTATTGCGGCTCACTTTATTTCATGTTGCGTGCAAAATCATGAACGGCTTCCTGACCCAGTCACGCGGTCCAACGTCAACACATATGTCACGATGCATGCCTCGCCAAATATTTCCTGGATAAGATGGGAGCACCATTTGGAGGACCAGTGCCTGCCTTCCCATCACTACTGAGGAGTCAGTCTGAAGTTTGTTGCAGAGGAGGTAACATGTATTCTGTCTGTAAACGAGAGGATAGCCTGTTTTCTCCCATTTTGAAGATGGAGTTAATAGAGGACTCCATTTTAAAGAGACAATTTGGCATAGAGACTCTTTGGTTTTTTTCTCCATTTGTTTCCACCGTTTTTTCCTCCTCACTTGTATATAATTTTGCACTTGGGAAGCCGGAAAAATAAAAAGGCTCATCACCATCTGCTCGACATTGCCATAATTTTTTTGGATTTGAAGAAGTTGAAGTAGAACCCCGTGACACAGGCAAAATATCCTGTCAACACCCACAGCTTTAATGCTGCTACAATGAACACAAGTATACACGAACCATCAAACTATTACAAATACATAGAGAACCAATAGTTTTCCTTAACACTGTATTGAGAGTGTAACTGACTAGCGACAATCACAGACATAATGTCTAATAACATCAGTTACTATCGCTGTTGCAGATGCAGCAGGCAAAACAAAACAAAACACAGCCAGTTGATAGAGAATACAGAAGCCACTTTCTTGAAACATCCTCAGCATTTGCAGTTGAAGCTCAATTGAATCTGATATTCCTTTTATTATTCTGAAGCTTTGATGTCCACATCCCCATATTGCCAGGTCTGCAGTAGGGATGAGGTGATCCGATCCGCCGTATCGGTATCGGGTTTGATTCAGGCAAAATGGCTAGATCGGTATCGGTAAGGAATAAAAGTAATTTACTGATCCGATACATTAACAATATTAAAATGAAGGCACAATTATGTTTTCAGCCTCTCTGTGCGCGGCTTCTGTAAACAGAGGCAACAAGTGTCACATCACTGCAGTCTGTCTGTGGGACTCACCTCAGTGTGCTGCTTTGTGATACCAACATTTACAATTTTACACCACCAACTTGATAAAACACTTGCAAAAGTATCACAGCAAAGGAGTATGCTGAATTCTGTCAAGAACCAAGAAAAAGAACGTGTGTTGCATTGCAGCAGCTGCTACAGTGCTGCTTTTCCGGCTGGACAGCTGCTAAAAGTGAAATCTAAAAAGAACGAAACTGAAAGTAAAAACCAGACTGGAGCGTACCTTTCAGGAGAGCGTCTTACAGTTGATGAGCGGTAAGTGATAGAAACATACAGTGGATATAAAAAGTCTACACACCCCTGTTCAAATGCCAGGTTTTTGTGTTGTAAAAAATTGAGGCCAGGATAAATCATTTCAAAACTTTACCCACCATTAATGTGACCTATAACCTGCACAACCCAACTGAAAAACAAACTGAAATCTTTTAAGGGGAAAAATAAAAAAAAACTTACAATAACCTGGTTGCATAAATATACACACCTTGTTATAACTGGGGATGTGGCTGTGTTCAGAATTAACCAATCACATTCAAACTCATGTTAAATGGGAGTCAGCACACACCTGCCACCACTGAAAGTGCCTCTGATTAACCCCAAATAAAGTTCAGCTGTTCTAGTAGGCTTTTTCTGACATTTTTATAGTCACATCTTACAGCACAAGCCATGGTCCGCAAAGAGCTTCCGAAGCATCAGAAGGATCTCATTCGTCAAAGGTATTCAGTCAGGAGAAGGGTACAAAAGAATTTCCAAGGCATTAAATATACCATGGAACACAGTGAAGACAGTTGTCATCAAGTGAAGAAAATATGGCACAACAGTGACATTACCAAGAACTGGACGTCCCTCCAAAATTGATGAAAAGATAAGATAAAAAGAAAACTTGTCAGAGAGGCTACCAAGAGGCCGGTAGCAATATTGACAGAGCTGCAGGAATTTCTGGCAAGTACTGGCTGTCTAATACATGTGACAACAATCTCCTGTCTTCTTCATATGTCTGCTCTATTGGATAGGGTGGCAAGATGGAGGCCTTATCTAACAAAGAAAAACATCCAAGCCCAGCTACATTTTGCAAAAACACATTTGAAATCTCCCAAACGCATGTGGGAAAATGTGTTATGGTTCAATGAAACCAAAATTGAACTTTCTGGCCATAAATCCAAAAGGTATATTTGGAGCAAACACAACACTGCTCATCACCAAACGAACACCATACCTACAGTGAAGCATGGTGGTGGCAGCATCATGCTTTGGGGCTGTTTTTCCTCAGCAGGAACTGGGGCATTGGTCAAGGTGGAGGGAATTATGAACAGTTCCAAATACCAGTCAGTGTTGGCACAAAAACTTCAGGCTTCTGTTAGAAAGCTGAAGATGAAGAGGAACTTCATCTTTCAGCACGACAATGACCCAAAGCACACATCCAAATCAACAAAAAATTGGCTTCACCAGAAGAAGATTAAGGTTTTGGAATGGCCCAGCCAGAGTCCAGACCTATATTCGATTGAACATCTGTGGGGTGATCTGAAGAGGGCTGTGCACAGGAGATGCCCTTACAATATGACAAATTTGGAGCATTTTTGCAAAGAAGAGTGGGAAAATATTGCCACACTGATGGACTCCTACCCAAAAAGACTGAGTGCTGTAATAAAAGCCAAAGGTGCTGCAACAAAGTGTTAGTTTAAGGGTGTGCATAGTTATTGAACCAGGTTATTGTAAGTATTTTTATTTTTTATTTTTCCCCTTAGAAGATTTCAGTTTGTTTTTCAATTGGGTTGTACAGGTTATAGGTCACATTAATGGTGGACAAAGTTTTGAAATGATTTATCTTGGTCTCATTTTAACAGGACTGTGTTCACTTTTTATATCCACTGTAAATAGCAAATTATTATATTTTTTTTTGTATTTTGTACACTTTATGCATCCCAGAGGGTGCAAGGCTACAGGAACATGAAATGGAATAGAAATGTCTTCAAAATAAGAGCAAGCCTAAAAACTAAGAATGGACAGAGAATAATATCTTAAACACTATTAAAGGAACCGAGGACCAGGAGAATACTTATGATAATAATAATAATGGATGACAAAAATACAACTTAAAAGGTTAGTTTATTTTCAGATCTACAGCATTTTTCACTTCATGCATAAAGTGGCACTTTGAATTTCATCTGAATGTTTAAATACTCATCTTCAAAGTTTTGTATAAACTTGCACTTAAAACTTCAGAATGCATGTTTACATAGTGCTGACCAGTGAAATGCTGCCAATGTTGCAAAGTTTAAAATAAAAAAAAGCAGCAGCATTGCTGAACTGAGTAAAATTTGTAATTTATTCTTTGACTTTTAGATTTGTTTTTATATGTGTACAAAATGCAACTAGTCATTAACAAAGTATGTTTTGTACTTTTGTTGTTTTAAATAAGAGAGACAGTGTCAAGTTTGGATTGTATTGGCCGATACTCAAAGTCACAGTGTCGGTATCTGTATCGGTCTTCAAAAAGTGGTATTGGCTCATCCCTAGTCTGCAGTAGGGATGGGCGATTCCAGCATTTTTCCTTTCAATACAATACCATTAATTTATGGGACTTTTTCTTCTATACCGATACTGATACTTTTTTGCCCCTTAAAGGCAAAATCACATGATTGCAGTTTAATTAACAACTTTATTGCAAGGGCAATATGAAATATGAATAAAACTCATGAGCATAAGTGCTTGAAAGAAATGGTTATAAAATGATAATAAAATAGAACAATGAGCAAAGTAAATAAAAATAAAATGTTTTTTCAATTATAATCAAAATAATTAAGACTTAAAATGAATGCAAAATTAATTAAATTTCTTGATTTGGTGAAAATTTTCAGTCATCCAGGTGGGTAAGTATGCTGTATGAAAGCTCAGTCGAGGTAACTGGATTCAAATATTTTTTACTTCTGAAATGTTTCACCATTCATCCAAATTCTATGGTAATACCAAGCAGCATATATGTGTAATTTTTTCACGATGCAATTTTTTTTTTTTATTTTATTATTTATTTTATTTTTACACTATTATTTTACAAACTTAAATAGTGCTTATTTTGTTCATTTTTCAAAATTATGCTGCTTTGTATCACCATAGAATATGGATGAATGGTGTAACATTTCAGATAATACTTCTGCCACTCGCAATGGTGCTGAGCTCACTCTACGCATAAGTCAGTGAGTGCTTGACCGAGGCTGCACAGTGCACAGTGAGTCTTCAGCTCTGACATCTGATAGGCTGCCATAACCATGTGACATGGCAGACCATCTCTAAAATAAGCTTGAGCTGGTTTTTCACCGGTTTTCACACATAAATTTAATGCCTAAAACTCTCAGAAGTGAAAACAAATTGCACATTTTGTATTAACACAGTGGTATTGTGATATTTTAAAGAGTATCGACTCCAGAATATCAGCCAGCTTGTATCGAAGTATCAATACACCCATCCTTAGTCTGCAGTCCTTCCTTAGCCCGGACAGCTTCGTCAATATTTCCCCACAGAGCAGGATCAGTTTTGCACATCCTCAACAATCACAACAGGTGTTTTCTGTCTTTGTTGACCCAAAGCTTCTGTGGTTGGAAAAGCTATGCCTTCTAAAGACTCAATTTTAGATAGCAGTTGTACCGATGCACCTGTGTTAGCATCTGTAATGCTAACAGCTGGATCTGTGACAGTATTCATAGTTTTCGATCACGTGATTTCCGGTGGGGTAGAATAAGATCACCGGCCATGTTGGGGGGGGGGGGGGGCTAATTATGGAGCAACGGAACAAAAAATGTGAAAACATCCAAAATTTATTATGAAACTCTTGATAGTGACAGACAGCGGTATGACAACAAATTAGTTTTAATTGAGAATCAGGCCCCCGATCTCATTCCAAAGCAAAACTGGCCAAGAGACACGGAGAAGTGGACTAGCATCACCTATCCAGTCATGTACAAAGCTAAATATATTTCTTGATCTTCATAATACTTATCATGCATGTTTATCCACATCAGCCCATAAATTATTCACAGAGCTCTCAACTTAATTTGTCCTGTTTATTTTTCTCTGTTTTTGCTCTGTTTTTTGATATATGATCTAATTTGATTTAGCAATAGCTAAAGGCTGGCTTCATTCAGCACACTCACCTGTCCAGGTGCTTTCAGATGAAGTTAGACATCGTTGTCTTGGTGTCTAATTGTTATCCCTCATTGTTAACAATAAGCAGTTGAGTTGTAGACTCCCACCTACTTGTAATAATCCTCAAAGCCACAGGCTAATTAGCCGGTGTTCTGACATTTTGGCATCAGAACAGCAAACCTTGGGTTACTACGCCATCATTTTTTTCAGTTGTTGTTCAGAAGAATTAAGACTTCCCAAGCGAGTGACACTCTTGAATGTTGGTGAAGTCTGGATCTCAGTGTCGTTCTCGAAAAGCCTTAACTCCAGCTAAGGCTAACTTTAGCAGCTAGCTTGTTTCAGCACGGAGTGTCTCTGCTTTGCTGGTTTCCTGCCAGCAGCCCCAAGAATAAAATTGTGTTATTCTTCTCCTCTTTGAAGCCTTCTTTCATCAGAAAGGAAACAGGAGGTGAGCAGGATCCAAGTGTGGTGAACATGCTTCACCCTCGGGTCTGTACGGAGGTCTAATCAACCGGAATGATTAGAAGCACCTGCACAGCTGAGCATAAAGAGACATTTTATGTCTCACCTGTGTAGACAGTGCTGATTTTACAGACTGCAAAGGTAAAAATATGACAAGGAGTATGGAGGGCTAAACAGTGATTTGGATCTTCATAATATCCTGTAGCTTGAAAGTGTGACACTTTAATTGTCTCGGACAGATTCCTGATAGGTCCCATTAGATAAACAAGTATGTTTGTTTAGCTCTCTGTGTGTGTGCAGCTGGCAACAGCTAAGCTGATCAGAACAGAAAATTTTTGAATCTGGGAAAATGTCCACAGAGCATCACAGACTCTTCAACAATATTATTAGTCAATTATTTTTACAAACCTATTACGAAATGGTCAGAACACCCGCAAGTTGGAATACAAGGAAGGCATCAAGTCAGCTCTACTAATAATAATACGAGAAAGCCAAATTCTCCTCTGTTTCTCAGATAGTTTCTGAGTTGACTCGCCTTGGTTCTAAATAATTGCAGGTAATCAATAAAACAACACTTTCTCCTTCCCACCAGTGTTTGTACAACCAATTATTTCACAGTAGTGCACTTTATTTACATCATTTTCGGCTTTAATGAAATAGAATCACTCCCTGCAGCTTCACTCCCAATATGGCCGCCCATATAGCGATTAGCAGCCATGTGATATCATCTTAAAACTATGAATTTCCCCAGAGAGCAGGCTCGGTGCCGTTCCAGTCTTCAGCACTTGCAACACTTGATGTTTGATTGTGTTGATTCTGAGGTTCTGCAGCATAAAGTATTTTACCGCTAAGGTTTCAGATGAATCTGTGTTAGCACCTGAAATGCAAACAGATGGATCATCATCATGCTGTGACAGCAAAATTGGCAGTTGTCTGAGTGGTACATTATTGCTGACTGTTTGTTGTTGTTGTTTTTATTTTTTTTAATCCTGTCGATTTAGGAGTCTTTTTAGCACCTATTTCTTACATTGGCCTTTTTCTTTTTTCCTTCTTTCCCTTCTGGGCGCCGCTGTCACACTTCCTTACCACCATGATGGTGCAATTCCCTACTACTGGCCCACGTTCAACGTCAATCACTGCCAAATGTCCACTCTAAACCAATTAAATTGAACAGGTGGAACAGATGTACAACTCAACAAACAAAAAAGCTGACACGTCCAATAGACCCTCCAATAAACATCTGGCACTGTAGAAGAAGTAAGTTAACTGAAAAAAAAATCTGTTTGCTTTTGGGGCCCTTCCACAAGCAGGGGCCCTGGGCTACTGACACGGTAAGCCCTTGCAATAATCCAGGGCAGCAGAAGAATTCCGCTAACAGCACTCAACAGATCATGTCATGTGGGTGTGATTTATTGTCCATTATGCTGAGCAGTTTGTATAACTTTCTTTTCTTAACTCTGAACTCAAATTCAACCCACCTCTCAGGAACACCTGCTGTATTAGCAAAACCTTAACATCCAGCATCAGGGCAGGCTACACTAACGTTGGATCAGTGGGAGTCTTTGTCAGTTTCAAAATCATGAGGAAAAAGTCAGAAATCTGAGGAGTGGAGAGTAGTGTAAGGGCACGTTATTGTTTTCAGATTAAACTTACATTTGGGAATGATCGTAAATGTACAGATACTTTTGCTTATGTATTGTAAGTTCTTGAATTACTAGAAGTGATACAACAATTACCTGCAACCAAAGTCAGGGAGAGTTTACCAGTGTTGAAGCAAGAGCGTCTCCCTCCTGAGTCTGTTTCTGGCTGCTGCTGCTGCAGGAGGCTTTGTGTACTGCAAAAAAGTGATACTCAGAGGCAGTGAAGCGGACAAATCCAATTTGCTGTGTGGGAGCATTAGAGTTTTAGACTCCAGTGTTAATTTCTTCCTGAAATGACTTCCAGTCTGTTTGGTGTGCACCCTGGGATAGAGAAAAGGAGGACAGAGAGGGAGAGATTAAAGGAGGAAGCAGGAGAATAAAACAGACACAATCTGAGGAAAAAACAGGTAGATTGTATCATTTATATTGGTAATTCAGAGTGCCAGCTTTATGGATTTGTTTCCATAACTAAGAAAGAAGTAAAGAAAAAACAAAGCCACTTAATAGACTTAAATGTTTTAGCAAAAACTGAACAAAAACAAAATGGATTAAGCTGACTATAGTGTTCAAAATGATCCTAAAAAACAGTAAATCCTTTTTTATTATTTTCATGGTGGCCCAGATAGTAAAAATCACTGCAACTTAAAAACACAGACTTAAAATAAGGAAGCAACTGCAAATAGACAAACCAAACAAAATTTTAAAAAGTGTCTCCAGGAAAGTGATGACACACAGGTCCACACACAGGAAGAAAATTTTCAAGAAATGTCACTGTTAATACTGAGTGCAATCAAACTATCTCTAGGGACACAAGAAAATGAGGGACTTGATAGAGTTTACCCTTAGTCATTTACTATTTGCCTGCAAATCCATCATCTGTTGTAAAATAATCTAAAATAATATCCCTTACATGAGGTACTGTATATGGTCAAGAGTCATAGACTGTCTGGCTGTGATCATATATATTGGACTGGGTGGGTAAGTTATATCAAGGTGAGCCAGAAAGGAGTGGTGGCTAAGCTAGGCTAACTCTAAGGACTCTTACTAAATGGAAAAAGACAAAGGTCATCGTCACTGACAAGCACAGAACAGATTTCAATCATTTCACTCTTAATGGACAACATCTGGAAGAGGTTAAAGAATTCATCTACCTGGGGTCAATGATCAATATTCAGGCAGACATTATAAGAGAAGTAAAACGGAGAATAAGCATTTCTCGAATGTCAATACTCAAGATGGATAAGATCTGGAAGAGCGGAGCTGTCAATAATGACCTCAAACTTCGACTGGCTCAGTCTACTGCTTTCTCCATTGCATCTTATGGAAGCAAGTCATGGGCCATCTCCAAGAAAGTGGCAAAAAAGATCAATGCCTTTGAGATGTGGACCTTCAGATGACTGCTCCGAGTCTCTTGGAGGGACAAGAGTACCATCCAATGGCTGCTTCAACAGCTGAAAACAAAGAGGACGCTCTTCCAACAAATTGTTGGAAGAAAACCGTGATTCTTCGGCCACGCCATACGACACAAAGGCCTTGAGAAATCTGCCATCCAAGGCAATGTGGAAGGCACCCGCAGAAGGGGAAGGCCCAGAAGAGCATGGCACTCAGACATTGAGGAATGCCAACTGGTGCAAAATAGGGATGAATGGCACATATCCATGAAGGCCACAGCACCACAGCAGCTTGCCTTGAGCCACCTGACTAAGAGAGAGAGAGATAAATAAGTAAAACAAGGAATGATGAACAAATCTGATAAATTTCTGGAATTGTAACATGTTACCAAATTTTTGAGAGTAATTTCATTACACAAGTTAGTACAAATGTAGTAACTTTAACTCGCTACTCCCAGCACTATTTTTCACATTACTGAACTTCCATGAGTAGTTTTACTGAAATACATATGGTCATACTCTTTGAGTAACTTTTGATTTCACAGATTTGAAAATGGCTTGAAATGATTGCAAGTCAACTTTTTCTCAGGAGATTTTGATCTCATAAGATTTGAAAAAAAAATTGTTTCAGAAAATATTTGATTCATTATGATTTGAATTATATTAAAGATGCATTCCAGTGGCTATAAATCATCTATAAAAACAAATCCATATTGTCTAAAATGGTATCTTATGCCCTTTTTGCTAAAAACAAAACCTTTTATTGTCTTACAGTTTCGTGTCAAAATCTTTTCACTTTTCCCCTATTTCAAACACCAAGATCTGTGATGACTAGGCCCACCCACATCCCACAAGGCTAATAGTGGCTAGCACTACATTATCAGAATAAATTCTATGATAAAAAAGACTTACGAGTTAAAGGACATGTACAGTATGTATGCATGGTGGCCCAGGATAATGACTGAAACTGTACTGGTCCTAAGCAATTTAATGGTAAAACCCCTCTTAATTTGGGTCAAGTTTCAATGCAGCATGTCTATTGGTCACATAATTATTAAAAAGAATATCAAAATGTCCATTTTTCTTAAAAAAAAAAACATGCAGCCTTTATATCATTTTTCACTCCAAAAAGCAAAATTAATTGTTCTGCATTTGCCACAGGATGTCACTTGCATAGTAAACCCAGCCCAGTGCTATCCTTGATACCAGCCCACTGCTCTATTTTTGGCCAACCTAGTTACCTGTCATTGAGCTAACAAGTTTCCTTACCAAGCGTGGTTTATGTTATTTTCTTTACATTTCAGTCACTCTAATAATCACCCCTGTTTCCACCTGGCTCACTAATCCACAATGAATAATATTTTACGTCGTTCTGAGTTATTAAGACATGTGAGCTGTTAAAATGTGGAAAAAAGTGCAATCAATGACAGTTTTGTGTTGGGTTTTGGGGACATATTATTGTGTGACACGAGTGGTGGCTCCACCTTTCCGGTTCCACCGCCACCCGGAGTAAAAGAGAGCTGTGAGGGAGCGGGGCGGTCTCTTGGCCTCCTCTCCGCCTGACAGATGCACCTGTATTGTGAGAGAGAGTCACAAATAAATCTGTGTCCAGTTCAACACTCAGTCTCATCCATGGTTTCCATTACCGACATAACATTTGGCAACTAGGGTAAAAGGGGCTGCACGGTGGCGCAGTGGTTAGCACAGTGGCAACACAGTTTACCCTCGGCCGGGGGATAGCGGGGATCGTGGGTTCGATCCCTGCCCTCGACCAACAGTGATCTGTGTGGAGTTTGCATGTTGTCCCCGTGTTGCGTGGGTTTACTCCGGGATTTCTCCGGTTTCCTCCCACATACCAAAAACATGCAGGTTAGGGATATGGGGCGCTTGCGCACGCAGCGACCGGCAGCTGGTGGCTTGTCACCAGACTGCAAAACAAATCTACCTACGGGTACAAAATAAGTAATAAAAAAAAAAAATAAAAAAATAAAAGGTATGGACGTAGGGGTTACATCAATTCGGCCGTTTTTGGAGCTTCCCAGTGAGCCGCCCTTCCCTTGGACGAGGTGGTCCGCCGTCTTTCAAGCATATTTAGTGGCTTTGGACCTTGGAGACTGGAGAAATTGAGGGCACGGGCACTGTTGGTTCACAACCTAGGAATGGAAGGTTAACGTGTCTTAAGCACTTTGGGCAAGAGTGATAGTTTTGAGGAAGTGGTGGAGCTAATGGCATGACATTTTCGACAGCGCCGCCAGCGGACTGGCAAGTCAGTGCAGCGGTATGTAGCAGACCTAAGCCAGCTGGCCAAGGACTGTCAGTTTGGAGTGCTGGACGAAGAGATGGTCCGCGACCAGTTGGCGGAACTTACTGTTTGCCCGGCTACGAGGTTGAAGCTCCTTACATACTTGGGCGAGCTGACATTATCCAAGTCCATCAAGTTAACTCAGCAGTTTGAGGCAGCAGACAAGCTATCACGGGAGCTCAGCGAGAGAGCATCACATCGCCAATTTGAACCACAGTCAACGGCGCAGGCAGTGGACCCGAACAGTGATGATGGTGTGGAGGATGACAAAGGCTACGCTAATGCTGTCAGGATGAAGTCTGCCACGGGATCGCCCAGGTGCTTGGGTTGTGGGTCCACCAAGCGCTGTTATAAGGCCAGAGAGTGTCCGGCAAGAGGAAAATGCTGCAGCAAGTGCGGACTCTATCATCATTTACAGGTTCGAGCAAGGGGATCTGAGATGTAAGGAGGATTTCCGCGTTTCAACTCCCACGGTTACTTACACTGTATCTCCAAGTACCAACGGCCATTCTTACTGTATGGTGGAACTGGACGGGGTAACAGTGTTGTTGCTGATTGACATGGGAGCGATGAGATCCGTGTTAAATTGGGCAACCGTGACGAGTTTCTTCCTACAGTATCGGGTTAGAGGTGATTCGGTGCCGCTGTGTGAATATGATGAAGGAAGATTGGCCACGGTGGGGTCGGTGAAACTGACGGCTAAGTACAAGTTGGCGGAGGTGTCCAGCTTGAAGTTCATCGTGACTGCCCGTTGAGAGAACATTATGGGGTGTGATTTATTTTATGGATTGGGCTTCACCATCACAAGCAGTGTTGGAGAAGAGTGGTCGGGCTGTGGGTTTGTGGGACCGGCCGGTTCTGTGAGCGATGGACGGAGCTATTTGGGCCGAACCTTTGCCTAGTAATCTGGACAATGAGTAGGACCAACCCCAACCAGGGCCATCCCAGGAGGGTCCCGGTGCAAGTGCCCAAGCAACCCTAGCCAAGGGAACTGGGTAGCACAGTGGGACGCCTGTGACAGGGGGTGGCGCCAAGTGGCTGGCCCATTCTGCTCCTAGAATTCAGCTGGAAGGGACCAGAGAGCAGGGGGTTACAATGGCGATGCCGGCATCGAAAATGAAAGAGAGCGGGGCAGGACCGGCTGGCACAGTGAAACGATGTGCCAAACAGAGACACTGGAAGCTGAGTAGGGCCCCTCTTGGGATCGTGGATGTGGTCTGACCCAGGGAGGAGGACCGGTCCAGAGGTGTTTGGGCCAAATGTCGGAGAGAAGATGACCAGGGGCGGCTGCAGGTGGTGGCTGTTGAGGAACCTCCAGCTAGCTGATGGCTCGTGAAGGCACGCCAATGAGCTGCAGCGCACCCGGGAGAAGAAGGAGGAGTTTGGACCTGGACGTGGGTTGACGTGGAGCGAAGAAGAGAAGGTGCACCAGAGTGGAATCGTCCGACAGTTTTCCGGAGGGTGGTTCCTCTCCTGGGGCAAGCTGACTGTTGGACGGCATATATTATGCATGGTGATGGAAAAGGGGGACAACCAATGTGTTATTTAGTTCTGTTAATGGGATTATTTTGTCTTTTATATTATTTTTAGGAGCTTGAAGAGCTCCTGGATAGCTGTGCTGTTACCGATGAAGGTGGCGGCCATCTTGAGGCCTGTGGTCTCTTTTGTTTAGTGGGACTGTTCATTTAGTGTAGACGGAAGAATAATCTGTCTTGCCATGTGGGGGTGGGACGGTAGTCCACCTGTTCCCCCCCTAGTTTTAGTTGTTTTGAGTGAATATGATAGGCCTTTTAGGTATTTCTGTTTAGTTTTTTTTTTTTAGTGCATGATTCGGGTTCCAAATTGGGGAGGGTTCAATTGTATGTGTGTGTTTTTGACCGTTTTTGAAGGGGGGGGGGGGTGTTGGGTTGGGTTTTGGAGACATATTATTGTGTGACACGGGTGGTGGCTGCACCTTTCCGGTTCCACCGCCGCCCGGGGTGTAAGAGAGCTGTGAGGGAGAGGGGTGGTCTCTTGGCCTCCTCTCTGCCTTATGGATGTGCCTGTATTGTGAGAGAGAGTCACAAATAAATCTGTGTCCAGTTCAACACTCGGTCTCATCCTTGGCTTCCATTACTGACATAACAGACCCCTTTAGAGCAATATGCTACAAAATGACCTGTTTTGAGGGCTCCTTCTTTGTTTGTAAAATGGTACTTCAGTAATTAATCCCTAAGGTATTCTGTCTAAACATGTCAGACATAACACATCTGGTAGCTATGTCAACATGTGGAAAAGGAGCATAATAGAGTATTTTCAGTATTATTCTGTCCAGTTTTTTCATGAAGTTAACAGATAAATTTATTTGTCATATATTTTTTTCACACAAAATAAAGTAGCTATTTTTTTATTACCGCTGGGCTTTTTTTTTTGCATTAGATAGTAAGATTATTGCAAAGGTCTGACTTAAATTAATAAAAATAGTAAGGCATTATCCGAATATTCTGATAGACTTGAAGATGTTGTTTAGCTTTTCATTGTGGGATATTGATATTCTTTATTATTAATTTCAAACAGTCTACATGCTTTTGGAAGAGTGTTCTTGTGTTGTGATAATTGTACAAGGGGGATTTGATTCCTTCCTTAAAAGATGAAAAAGAAAAAATGATAAATGCTCTTTCGTCCCCACTAATCTGTCTGATGGCAGTGAAGGTTGCACGAGATCACCGAACGAAAAACATGCCTCACCTGTGTGAGAACACATAAGGGAAGTATTATGTATTTGTTCAATATGACATGATATTGGGCTCAGGGAACACGCACACAGGCTCGAGTTAGATTCAAAGCTTTATTCAACAACAGTGGGTGTGTGGGTGCATGTGTGAGGGATGTGGATGGACAGGAAGCACTGAGAGGGGAACAGTTCGCCGTGCAGCCAGGCAACTCTACGGGCAGAGCAGAGATGCAGGTTAGAGACAGTCACACACCCCGTGGGGTTAACACTCGGTGTACTGCTTACGTGCAGGTGTTGTGGTGGCTGGCGTTGGCTGACGCAGGACTTCTGCCTGGGAGACAGCGCTCTGGTGCGCACTCGGTGAGAGAAGGAGAGAGCTGCGGAGGTTGAAGCGAGGATGGGAAATCTGCCGCCTGGAGGGTCCACCTGTGCACAGGCAAGAGACTGAAGAGCAGGTAAGGAAACAAACAGCTTACGTGCTGGGTGAAGGATGGCGCAGGCCGGGGAGAGTCGGTCATGCGCTGGAGTTTGGGAGCGTAGACGAGCAGACGGCTCCAGACTGAGGCTGTAGGCAGAGCGGGTTAAATAGTCTGTGGCTGATGAGATGCAGGTGTGCACGCCGCTGGAGCTGATGATGGGTGAGAGCGAGTTGTGACAGTACTCCCCCCCGAGCAGCGCCTCCCGGCGTTGGCTTATCTGGGTGCACCCGGTGGAACTCTGTGATGAGATGTTTATCCAGCACCCAGGAAGGGTGCACCCAGGACCTCCACTCAGGGCCATATCCCTCCCAGTCCACCAGATACTGGAGTCCGCGACCCCGGCGGCGGGAGTCCAGGATGGCAGTGACCCCCCACGCCGGGTCGCCGCCGATCATCATGGGAGGAGGAGGAGCTCTGGGAGGAGGACAGAGAGGATCAGAAACCACGGGCTTAATACGGGAGACGTGGAATGTAGGACAGACACGGAGAGGGGGGGGGGGAGAGCCAAACGCACAGCCACCGGATTGATTACCTTCGTCACAGCAAAGGGTCCAATGAAGCGTTGAGCCAGCTTCTTCTTCTCTGCCTTTAAGTTAATGTCCCGGGTCAACAACCAAACCTGCTGGCCCACCTGGTAGGAAAGAGCGGCTCTCCTGTGGCGATTAGCGACTCTGGAGTTGCGCGCCGCAGTGCGTAAAAGCGCCTGGCGCGTCTTGGTCCAAGTGCGCCGGCAGCGTCTGAGATGAGCCTGGATCAAGGGAACTGCCACCTCACCTTCTTCTTCGGGAAACAACAGCAGGTCGTACCCCAGGAACACCTGGAAAGGAGACATTCCCGTGGCTGATGATAAGGTGGAGTTGTGGGCGTACTCCACCCAGGGTAGACAGGTGCTCCAGGAAGACGGACTTGAAGAGGTGACGCAGCACAACGCCGCTTCCAGCTCCTGGTTGGTGCGCTCGCGCTGCCCATTAGACTGTGGGTGGTGGCCGGAGGACAAACTTACCGTGGCCCCCAGTGCATTGCAAAAGCATTTCCAGACCCTGGACACAAACTGAGGCCCTCGGTCAGAGACAACGTCCACCGGGATCCCATGCAGCCTGACCACATGTTGAACTAGCAAGTCGGCCATCTCTCATGCCGTAGGGAGGCCGCGGAGCGGCACGAAGTGGGCCACTTTAGAGAACCGGTCCACTATGGTCAGGATGGTGTTGTAGGAGTTGGACGTGGGGAGGCCGGTGACAAAATCCAGGGCGACATGAGACCAGGGCCTCCCGGGGACCGGCAGTGGGTGGAGGAGACCAGCTGGGGGGGAGGTCGAGGTCTTACCCGTTGCGCACTAGGGACAGGCGCGGACGTAATTGGTGACGTCACTCCGGAGTCCGGGCCACCAGAAGGATCGCTGGAGGAGCTCTATCAGCCGGGAGACACCAGGGTGACAGGCGAACTTCAAAGTGTGTCCCCAGTGGATGACGTCACCCCGGACAGACGATGGCACGAACAGTTTCCCAGCCAGACCGCCGCCAGGATCGGGTTCAGCTTCTTGTGCCTTCTGGACCTTGTCCTTGATCGCCCATGAAACGGCGCCCACGACGCATGAGGCTGGCAGGATGGTGTGGTCACAGTCCTCTGGTTCCTCAGGAGCGAACTGCCTGGACAGCGCGTCAGGTTTGCTGTTCTTGGAGCCAGGGCGATAGGTGATGTTAAATCTGAAGCGGCCGAAGAAAAGTGACCAACGTGCCTGGCGGGCATTCAGACGCTTGGCCGACCTCAGATACTCCAGATTCTTGTGGTCGGTCCAGACCACAAAAGGCTGCGCTGCTCCCTCCAACCAATGACGCCACTCCTGTAGCGCGAGCTTCACAGCCAGGAGTTCCCTGTCACCGACGTCATAGTTTCGCTCCGCTGCGGACAGGCGCCGAGAGAAGAAGGCACAGGGACGCACCACACCATCCACCGGAGATTGCTGGGATAACACTGCCCCCACCCCCGTATCAGATGCATCCACCTCGACCAGGCACTGGAGTGTCGGGTCTACCTGGGTCAGGATCCGGGAGGAGGAGAACTCCGTCTTCAGTTTCTCAAAGGCAGACGCCGCGTCCTCCGTCCACTGGAATGGCACCTTGGGAGAGGTGAGGCGGGTCAGGGGAGAGGCGATGGCACTGTATTTTAGCACAAAATGGCGGTAGAAGTTAGCGAATCCTAAAAATTGTTGCACCTGTTTCCTCGATGAAGGGACGGGCCACTCCACCACCGCTTTGATCTTGGCAGGGTCGGGGAGAATCTTATTGTGGGAGATGACGACACCCAGGAAGGAGGTCTTGTTGGTGAAAAATTCACATTTCTCCGCCTTAACGTACAACCTGTTCTCGAGGAGTTGCTGAAGGACCCGCCTCACATGAGCCTGATGCTCATCCCGAGACCGGGAGAAGATCAGGATGTCGTCCAGGTAGACAAAGACAAAGACCCCCAAGAAGTCACGAAGAACGTCATTAATGAGTCGCTGGAAGACGGCCGGAGCATTGGTGAGCCCAAACGGCATGACCAGGTACTCAAAATAGCCGCTGGGCGTCCGGAACGCCGTCTTCCACTCATCACCCTCCCGGATCCGAACGAGGTGGTACGCACTGCGAAGGTCCAACTTGGTAAACCAGGAGGCCCCCTGGAGGGAATTGAAGGCTGAGTCCACAAGGGGCAGCGTGTATTTATCCTTTATAGTGATGTCATTTAGGGCCCGGAAGTCAATACACAGCCGCAGGGACCCATCCTTCTTGGCCACAAAGAAAAACCTGGCTCCGACTGGGGACGAGGAGGGCCGAATGATGCCTGCGCTGAGTGACTCTTTGATGTAGGTGTCCATAGATTCACGCTCCAGGGCAGACAGGCTGTAGAGACAACCAGATGGCAAGGGCGCCCCCGGGCAGAGGTTTATAGCGCAGTCATACGGGCGGTGGGGGGGAAGGGACAATGCCTTGGACTTGCTGAAAACAAGCCCCAGGTCGTGGAACTCTGGGGGCACCAAGGAGAGGTCCGGCGGGGTGAGTCGGGAGCGGGGGACGGCACCGACTGGGCACAAGCAGCGGACTGGATACAGGCGCTCATACAGAAAGTACTCCAGGAGAGGACACTGCCGGACTGCCAATCAAACATTGGGTTGTGGAGATGCAGCCAGGGGTAGCCCAGGATGACGGGAGAAGCCGAGGTGGGCAGGACAAAGAGGCTGAGGTCTTCCCTGTGATTGCCAGAAATGATGATGAGGAAGTCGACAGCGTAGTCGGCGGCTGACCGACTACCTTGATGATGATTAAGTAGCCGGGTGGTTAAAACGCTGTCCCGATCCGAGTGATCAAAAACCTCGTTGAAATCGTGCACGAACTGGGCGTAGGTTAGGTTCGCATATCTGGGCCTACGCCGTTATGGCATAGAGGTTATGGTATGAGGTTGGCCACATACCAAATTCAGCTATGATCGGATGGGAAATCCCCAGGGACATGCTGAAACACCGACTCACACTGGAGGAGGAACCCACGCACTTCACCGAGTTTCCTGCTGAAGCGCGTGGGCGTCGGGATGGGTGTGAGCCGTGTTGGCGGTCCTGGGCTAGCTTGGCTAGCCAGGGAGGCGGTGGGAGCTGGCCGGCTATGAAGAGCCGGGGAAAACGCCTGTTGAGGATCCAGGCGATCCAAGCGGTGAGAAATTTGGGTGAGTTGATTCAGTATCACCTGTTGGTGATGAGCAATTAAATCCACTCGAGCCTCGAGAGTGGAAAGCCGGCGTGCGAGCCCACTGTCCACTGAGCCACTTTGCTGGAGCCGTACTGACATGATATTGGGCTCATGGAACACGCACACAGGCTCGAGTTAGATTCAAAGCTTTATTCAACAACAGTGGGTGTGTGGGTGCGTGTGTGAGGGACGTGGATGGACTGATGATGAACAGGAAGCGCCGAGAGCGGAACAGTTCGCTGTGCAGCCAGGCAACCCTACGGGCAGAGCAGAGATGCAGGCTAGAGACAGTCACACACCCCGTGGGGTTAACACTAGGTGTACTGCTTACGTGCAGGTGTTGTGGTGGCTGGCGTTGGCTGACGCAGGACTTCTGCCTGGGAGACAGCGCTCCGGTGCGCACTCGGCAAGAGAAGGAGAGAGCTGCGGAGGTTGAAACGAGGATGGGAAATCTGCCGCCTGGAGGGTCCACCTGTGCACAGGGGAGAGACTGAAGAGCAGGTAAGGAATCAAACAGCTTACGTGCTGGGTGAAGGATGGCGCAGGTCGGGGAGAGTCGGTCATGCGCTGGAGTTTGGGAGCGTAGACGAGCAGACGACTCCAGACTGAGGCTGTAGGCAGAGCGGGTTAAATAGTCCGTGGCTGGTGAGATGCAGGTGTGCGCGCTGCTGGAGCTGATGACGGGCGAGAGCGAGTTGTGACACAATGTTCATATACTCTTATTATTGGAGCTCTTATTTGTGTGGTATGAGATGGTGGCCCTGGTTTCCAGTTCCGCTATCTCTGGTGGTATAAGAGGGGCTGTTGGTAGAAGGGCGGTCTCTTCCACTTTTCCTCTGCCAAGCAGCTGCATGTGCAGTCAGGTGTACAGACCCCAGCTGGTTTAATAAAGCAGTGTTCAGCTCAACTCCTGGCCTCTTCCTTGTCTACGAGTTACGACATAACATTTGGCGATGAGAGGTAAACTCATGGAGGCATGTGAAACACCAATTCGACCATTCCTGGAGCTCCTGGGGGAGCCGTCTGTGCCGTGGCCTCATTGGTATGAGGTTTTCCAGATGTACATGGTAGCGCTGGACCTGGGAAGAATGGAGAATCTGCAAGCTCGTGCATTATTAGTACACAACCTGGGAATGGAGGGACATGCTTGGAGATGCGAACATGTATGAAGAAGTGGTCGGGTTAATGGCTCACTATTTCAGGGCGCCGGGCAACATCATCGTTAGGCGGATTAAGTTCAGACAGCGCCGTCAACAGGTAGGCGAACCAATTCAGCGGTTTGTGTCGAACTTTAGGCAGTTGGCCATGGCGTGCTGGTTCGGGCCATTGGAAGAAGAAATGGTACGTGACCAGTTGAAGGAACACACCGACTGTGCTGCAGTCCACTCCAAGCTGCTCAAGTTCCCAGAAGAGTTGACGTTGACTAGGGCTACTGAGTTGGCGCTACAGCTGGAAGCTGCAGATAAGCTAACTCGGGAGCTAAGCGAGCGGCTTTCGCCAGGAGGTTCAAGATCCCCCATGACCACACAGGTAGTGGACCCGGACATTGATGGGAGTGTTGTGGATGACGTGGAAGAGGCCAACACTGTACAGATGAGGTCTGCCCCGGAGAAGCCCAGGTGTATGGGTTGTGGGTCCACGAAGGACTGCCACAAGGCCAGAGAGTGTGCGGCAAGAGGGAAGCGCTGTGGAAATTGCAGCTGTCTCCATCACTTTGCGAGGATGTGCCAGTCAGTTGGACAAGAGTCCCCGCGCAAGACTTCAACTTCTCCCCCTCCAACGGTGGTACACACAGTGTCCTCGAGTTTGAGTGGGCGCACGCGCTGCACTGTAATTTTGGATGGAGTTCCAGTACCGATGTTGATCAACACGGGAGTGGAGAGTTCTGTGCTGAATTGGGCTACAGTCAGACAATGTTTTCCCCACTACAGGATTGGAAGTTTCTCAACGCCGCTTTGCTGCTATGGAGGACGGTTGGCCACAGTGGGTATCATAACGTTGACAGCTTGGTACAAGTTGGCGATGATGGCCACCATGGAGTTCATTGTGAAGGCCTATGGCTCTAACATCATGGGCTGCAACTTATTTTATGGCCTTGGATTCTCCATTAGGAGCAGTGTTGGGGAAGAGTGGTCAGGTGGCAGACTGTGGGCCCGACCAGTTCCGAGGGTCCAGGATGATGCAGTATGGGATGAACCGTTGCTGGGCACTCCAGAAAGTGGACAGGCTGCGTCGTGCTCAGGGTTGCCACGAGAGGGCCCCGGTGCTAGTGTCCGAGCTGCCTTGGATGTGGGCGCCGGGCAGCATAGGGGAGGACCTGCGGCAACAAGTTGGGCCCAAATGATGGTCTATGATGTTCCCGGAGCACAGCCGTGGAAGACTGGTGAACACGGGACCACAGCGGCAGGGTCAGCAGCGGAGCTACAAGCAGTTGGGGCAGGACCAAGTGGCACTGGAAGATCGAGTACCAGGCGGACGTGTGGTTGTGGCCATGCAAGGCCCCACTTGGAGTCGCAGACTGGGTTCAGGCTCGGGCGGAGGCGAGGTCCAGGCGGGTGAGACAGTAGCTGAATATGGAACGGTACCAGGGTTAGCTGCAGGTGATGTATGAGCGGCACAATCAATATCTTCGGCTCATGGCGCCATCCCAATGAATTATGGCGTATCCAGAAGAAGACGGGTGGGCACGATCCCAGACGGCTGGAGCGCTCAAAGGTGTGGAGGAGAAGACGCTCCGAGGTGGAAGCACCCAGCTGTGGTCCAGAAAGTGGACTGCTGCCAGGAGTAGACTGATGGTGAAGGGTCTGGGGGGGGATGGGGCATGTTTCATCCTCACTGAGTCATGGGCGTGTTTCATGTGTTCAATTTTATTTTGTGTTAATAGTTTTGGGGATTATTTTCATAGGGTATTTGGTAAAGGACACACGGCAGTACTTTTCTTTTACGGACTTTAATAGCATAGGCGGTAGAATAATCCACCTCAGCATGTGGGGGGTGAGACGGCAGTCTACCCCCCCCCCCCTAATTTTGGTTCTTTTGATATGAATGTCATAGGCCTCTTTTGGTGACTTTAGTTTTTTATGTTTAGCGGATGTTTAGCGGATGTTTAGCGGATGTTTAGCGGAGCTACAAGCAGTTGGGGCAGGACTAAGTGGCACTGGAAGATCGAGTACCAGGCGGACGTGTGGTTGTGGCCATGCAAGGCCTCACTTGGAGTCGTAGACTGGGTTCAGGCTCGGGCGGAGGCGAGGTCCAGGCGGGTGAGACAGTAGCTGAATATGGAACGGTACCAGGGTTAGCTGCAGGTGATGTATGAGCGGCACAATCAATATCTTCTGCTGTTGGATGGCTCATGGCGCCATCCCAATGAATTATGGCGTATCCAGAAGAAGACAGGTGGGCACGATCCCAGACGGCTGGAGCGCTTGAAGGTGTGGAGGAGAAGACACTCCGAGGCGGAAGCAACCAGCTGTGGTCCAGAAAGTGGACTGCCGCCAGGAGTAGACTGATGGTGAAGGGTCTGGGGGGGGGATGGGGCATGTTTCATCCTCACTGAGTCATGGGCGTGTTTCATGTGTTCAATTTTATTTTGTGTTAATAGTTTTGGGGATTATTTTCATAGGGTATTTGGTATAGGACACACGGCAGTACTTTTCTTTTACGGACTTTAATAGCATAGGCGGTAGAATAATCCACCTCAGCGTGTGGGGGGTAGGACGGCAGTCTACCCGCCCCCCCCCTAATTTTAGTTATTTTGATATGAATGTCATAGGCCCCTTTTGGTGACTTTAGTTTTTTATGTTTAGCGGATGTTTAGCGGAGCTACAAGCAGTTGGGGCAGGACCAAGTGGCACTGGAAGATCAAGTATCTTCTGCTGTTGGATGGCTCATGGCGCCATCCCAATGAATTATGGCGTATCCAGAAGAAGACGGGTGGGCACGATTCCAGACGGCTGGAGCCGGTGAAGGGTCTGGGGGGGGATGGGGCATGTTTCATCCTCACTGAGTCACGGGCGTGTTTCATGTGTTCAATTTTATTTGCTTCAATCAGAATCATCAGAATCAGAATCAGAATCAGCTTTATTGGCCAAGTATGCACAACACATACAAGGAATTTGACTTTGGCTAAAAACTTGCTCTCGTTGTTCAGGTGAAGGATTTAAATAAGAATTCAATTTCATGACCACAGAGGTCAGGGCAACAGGTCTGTAGTCGTTTGTGTAGTCGTCAAACGCTCCATCATCATTCCAGTTCCCAAGAAACCCTCTGTTACAGGATTAAACGAATACAGACCTGTTGCCCTGACCTCTGTGGTCATGAAATCCTTGGAGAGATTGGTGCTGAACCACCTGAAGGTCATCACAGGCCCCCTGATGGACCCACTGCAGTTTGCCTACCGGTCAAACAGGTCAGTGGATGATGCAGCAAATATGGGACTACACTACATCCTGCAACACCTCGACTCCCCAGGGACGTACGCCAGGATCCTGTTTGTCGACTTCAGCTCAGCGTTCAACACCATCATCCCAGGCATTCTTCATCAGAAACTCCTCCAGCTCAAGGTGCCCCCCCTCCACCTGCCAGTGGATCTCCAGCTTTCTGACTGACAGGTGGCAACAGGTGAAGCTAGGGAGATTTACATCCAGCTCCCGAAAAATTAGTACTGGCGCCCCCCAAGGATGTGTCCTTTCCCCACTGCTCTTCTCCCTCTACTCCAATGACTGCACCTCAGAGGACCCTTCGGTGAAGCTCCTGAAGTTTGCGGACGACACCACAGTCATCAGTTTGATCCGGGATGATGATGAGTCTGCATAGAGGCGGGAGGTGGAGCAGCTGATCCTCTGGTGCAGCCAGAACCTGTTACACCTCAGAACTCAGAACTCAGAACTCAGAAAAGTATTTATTGCCAAGTACATTAACAGTAAACAACTGATAACATACGAGGGATTTGACTTGACACTGAAAACAACATGCTTTTCCGGTGACACGGCAGCGTCGATAACGCGCCTGCCAGCAGACTAAGAACAGGAAGCATAGGGAAGAAAAGGATAAACACAATAGGAGAGAGCAAAAAAGCATTGATTGTCAGAATACTGGTCATAAATGATCAATATTATGATTACAAGAAAAAAAGCCCTCAATGCACAATTAGCAGACAATAGAATGTATACAAAGACACAAAGAGAGCAGTGAGTGAATGATCTTCTCATCAGTTTATTGAGTCAGTGTGAGTGTAGTGTTGAGTGAAGGTGTTTATATCAGTTAAGAACAACAAAGTCTCTTCAGCAGGAGATGTTGTGTCTAGAGTCTAGCACTTTGTCCTTGAGCCAGGCAGCTGGCTGTCCATAAGAGTCAATGCCGCTCAAATGTTTTGAAAACAAAAAACTGCAGATAATCTGGAGGACTTGATTGTAAGGGGCAGGTCAGATAAGTCGAATAGTACTGTTCCCAGAGAAAAAAAAACTTTATATTCTCTTACAGATTCAGTACTTTAATCCTTCAGTGCTGGACGTTGAATTCTTCATGGACGGCTCTCAGCGTGATCATGATGTAATCCATTTTCCTAGACAGTTCTCCATTAGCCGCTGTCAGAGTCCTGCCCATTTGTTCAATTTGATGGTTAAGCCTCGCCTGGTCAGCATTTTGATAGGCTCCCTCCATCTTGATCAATTTACGGTACACCAGAACAATCCCAGATCCAATCAGAAAGATTCCGATTACCATTGCTACGAAGATGTATAAATCTTCGACATCTTCGATAGAAAGATCACACAGGCACAAGAGTTTCCAATTACTTGTGTCCTTCAAATAGCCCGCAGCCGCTGTTCCTGCGGGGCAAACTACCTCCCCCGGGGCACTTTTCCTCGTTGAAAAAATAGTGTCAATTGCGTTCAAAGCCCAGCTTATTAAATCCATAATTTCGTTCGATAATCAGCAGTAGAGACACGCAGACAGACGACAGCAAGCTGGGATCCAGTCAGTTAGGGGAGGAAAGAGATAAAGAGTCAGAGCTGGAGAGAAGGAAAAAAGCGTCTGCTCTCTTTGGAGGGCGGAAGTGAAAAGGATCGGCTCTCGCCGATCATTATCATCAGCTGCGCGCACACCTGCGCCTCATCGGCGGTGAGCTATATCTTCCCCTCTGCCCTCTGCTTCGGCCTGGAGTCGTCTTCGCATCTACTCCTCTACACGGTGACAGATCCGGTCTCTACCGTCATTGCTCTCTACACGTAAGCAACTCATCATTCCCTTACCTTCTCTTCAGTCCTTCCCCTGTGCACAGGTGGATTCCCAGACGGCAGCTTTTCCTCCTTCTCACCTCATCTCCGCCTGCATGGCTCCGATGCGTCAAGGGCGCACAGCCGCGCTGTCTTCCAGGACACAGCTGTCAAGCCAACGTCAGCCACGCATTCCCCTGCACGGTTACCTGGTCGAACGGTGAGCTGTTCCGCGCACCTGGCACGGTGTCCGCCCACACCACATCTCCATTCCCACTCACGCACCCATACACCCTTGTCTGTGAATAAAAGCATTAAATCTTCCTGAGCCCATGTGCGTGCGTTCCCTGAGTCCAAGGTTATGACAGTACGACTCCAGCAAAGAGACTCAGCGGACAGCTGGCTGGCACGCCGCTTTTCCAACCTACAGGCTCGGGTTGATTTAATCGCTCAATAGCAACAGACAATTAACAATCAGCTTACCCAAATTGTCCAGCGAATGAGCCGCTTGGCTCCTTCGGCACCTTCCGGCGGGTCGGCTTCCACCTCCTCCTCGGTCAGTCTCGGTAGTGTGGGTCCGCTGACCCAACTCACACCAATCCCAACCCCAGCGCGCTTCACCGGGCGACCCGGTGAGGCGAGGGGGTTCCTCCTGCAGTGTGAGTCGGTGTTCGAGCGTGTCCCCGGAGACTTTCCGTCCAATCACAGCCGAATTGGGTACGTAGCTAACCTTCTGGGAGGGCGAGCGTTAGCTTGGGCCTATGCCGTCATGGCAAGACCCAGCTACGCGAGCCTGACCTATGCCCAATTTGTGCGACAGTTTAAGGAGGTGTTTGACCATCCCGCTCACGATAACACCTTTGGCGCCCGGTTGTTAAGCCTTCGTCAGGGTAGCCGGTCTGCCGCCGACTACGCTGTCGACTTCCGGGTGGCAGCGGAGGAGGCTGGTTGGGGCGAAGTGGCGCTCTGTGGCCTCTTCGCCCGCAGTCTGAACTCCTCCCTGCGGGACGAGCTGGCCTCCCGGGAGCTGCCGGACAAATTAGCTGATTTAACATCCTTAGCCATTGGTATTGACAACAGGCTGAGGGAGCGGGCCGCCGAGCGCCGCACTTCCGGTGGCTCTGGCGAAGCTTCCGCCCGGGTTCCTCAGTCTCGCCCCCTGGTGGTTCCCGCTCCTGGGTCCGCCGATTCCCCGGAGGCAATGCAGGTGGGTAGGGGCAGGCTTTCTCCTGTGGAACGACAGCGCCGCCGAGAGCTGTCTCTCTGCATGTATTGCGGAGGGGATCAGCACTCAGTGGAGAGATGCCCAGTTCGGCCAAAAGGGGAGCTTCCGCGAGTCGCCCTTGGGGGTCTCGCGGACGCCTCCCGT
This sequence comes from Pholidichthys leucotaenia, assembly GCA_020510985.1. Lineage (NCBI taxonomy): Eukaryota > Metazoa > Chordata > Actinopteri > Cichliformes > Pholidichthyidae > Pholidichthys > Pholidichthys leucotaenia. The sequence goes on from CM035846.1 coordinate 101,596,627, forward strand.
CCAAGCACCCTCACCAGATGCATCCTCCCGGTTAGGTTTTGCCACAACTCCACTGCGCACGCCACACATGCACTGGTGGACTCGGGCGGAACAAAATTTTATTTCACAAGGCCTGGTAACCTGCTTGGGCATCCCCTGCCAAGCCCTGTCATCTCCCTTGAAATTAATTACCCTTGCTCACTCGCCCTTAGTGACTGCTACCCATAAGACGAAACCGATCCCGGTGATCATCTCCGGCAATCACAGGGAGGACCTCAGCCTGATCGTGCTACCCATCTCGTCTTCTCCTGTCATCTTGGGTTACCCCTGGCTGCGGCTCCACAACCCCGTCCTAGACTGGCAGTCTGGCAGCGTTCTCTCCTGGAGGACGTTCTGTATGAGCTCCTGTCTCCAGTCTGCCTCCTGTGCTCCCTCGGTGCCGCACCCGACGCCGGACTCCCCACCCCCGGACTTATCCCTGGTTCCCCCGGAGTTCCATGATCTCGGACAGGTATTCAGTAAAACTAAAGCACTGTCTCTCCCCCCCCACCGTCCCTACGACTGCGCCATCAACCTCCGCCCGGGGGCGCCGTTACCATCTGGTCGCCTCTACAACCTGTCTGCCCCAGAGCGTGAGACCATGGATGTCTACATCAAGGAGTCGCTCAGCGCAGGCATTATCCGACCATCCTCGTCCCCGGTTGGTGCTGGGTTCTTCTTTGTGGGGAAGAAGGACGGGTCCCTGCGCCCGTGTATCGACTTCCGGGCGCTGAATGACATCACCATCAGAGACAAGTACGCGCTGCCTCTGATGGACTCGGCCTTCGACTCCCTCCAGGGGGCTACCTGGTTCACCAAGCTCGACCTGCGCAGCGCCTACCATCTTGTACGGATCCGGGAGGGAGACGAATGGAAGACGGGGTTCCGGACGCCCAGCGGCCATTTTGAGTACCTGGTTATGCCGTTTGGGCTTACCAACGCTCTGGCCGTCTTCCAACGGCTAATTAACGACGTTCTTCGGGATTTCCTGGGGGTCTTCGTGTTTGTGTACCTGGACGACATTCTGATCTTCTCCCGGTCCAGGGAGCAACACCAGGTCCACGTGAGGCGGGTCCTTCAGCGTCTCCTGGAGAACAGGTTGTATGTAAAGGCGGAGAAATGTGAATTTTTCACCAACCAGACTTCCTTTTTGGGGTTTGTAATTGCTCATAATCAGGTCCTCCCCGACCCAGCTAAGGTTAAAGCAGTGGTGGAGTGGCCTACCCCCTCTTCTAGGAAGCAGGTGCAACAGTTCCTTGGCTTTGCTAATTTCTACCGCCGCTTCGTACCCAAGTACAGCGCCATCTCCGCCCCCCTGACCCGCCTCACCTCCCCCAAGGTGCAGTTCAGGTGGAACGAAGAGGCTGCCTTGGCCTTCAGGGCCCTGAAGACGGAGTTCGCTTCCTCCCGGGTCCTCACCCAGGTGGACCCCGCTCTCCAGTGCATGGTTGAGGTGGACGCATCTGACACAGGGGTGGGAGCAGTGCTTTCCCAGCGCTCGTCAGTGGATGGGCAGGTACGCCCCTGCGCCTTCTTCTCTCGTCGTCTCTCCCCCGCTGAGCGGAACTACGACATCGGGGATCGGGAGCTCCTAGCGGTGAAGCTGGCTCTTCAGGAGTGGCGCCATTGGCTGGAGGGGGCTTCTCAGCCGTTCATGGTCTGGACCGACCACAAAAACCTGGAGTACCTGAGGACGGCCAAGCGCCTGAACGCCCGCCAGGCGCGTTGGTCACTGTTCTTTGGCCGCTTCAGGTTCACCAAAACAAATCTACCTACGGGTACAAATAAAGTAACCTGAACCTGAACCTGAACCTGAACCATCACCTATCGGCCTGGATCTAAGAACGGCAAACCGGACGCGCTCTCCAGGCAGTTCGAACCCGAGGAACCGGCGGACCGTGAGCATACCATCCTCCCGTCCTCGTGTGTGGTGGGAGCTGTTGCATGGGGAATAAAGGCCAAGGTCCGAAAGGCACAAGAAGCTGAGCCTGATCCTGGTGGCGGCCCAGTCGGGAGGTTGTTCGTCCCATCGTCGGTTCGGGGCGATGTTATCCATTGGGCCCACACATCCAAGTTCGCCTGCCATCCTGGTATCTCTCGGCTGGTGGAGCTTATTCAGCGGTCCTTCTGGTGGCCGGGTCTCAGAGGTGACGTCTCCAACTACGTCCGTGCCTGTCCTCAGTGCGCCGTGGGTAAGACCTCCACTTCCCCTCCAGCGGGTCTTCTCCACCCGTTACCGGTTCCTGGGAGACCGTGGTCCCATGTGGCCTTGGATTTTGTTACCGGCCTCCCTAAGTCTAATTCCTACGACACCATCTTGACTATTGTCAACCGGTTCTCCAAGGCGGCCCACTTTGTGCCTCTCCGTGGGCTCCCCTCGGCACGGGAGACGGCCGAGCTGCTGACTCAGCATGTGGTGAGGCTGCATGGGATCCCGTTGGACGTGGTCTCGGATCGGGGTCCCCAGTTCGTTTCCAAGGTATGGGGTGCTTTCTGCAGCGCGCTGGGGGCCACGGTGAGCATGTCCTCTGGCCACCATCCCCAGACCAACGGCCAGTGTGAGCGCACAAACCAGGAGCTGGAGGCAACCCTGCGCTGCGTCACCTCGTCCAATCCGTCCTCCTGGAGCACCTGCCTGCCCTGGGTCGAGTACTCCCACAACTCCACCCTTTCCTCGGCCACCGGCATGTCCCCGTTCCGGGCATCCTTGGGGTACGATCCGCCGCTGTTCCCGGAGGAGGAGAAGGAGGTGGCGGTTCCGTCGGTCCAGGCTCATGTAAAGCGCTGCCGGCGCATTTGGGCTATTACGCGCCAGGCTCTGTTACGCACAGCGGAGCGCAACTCTCGCTTCGCCAATCGCCACAGGAGGGCCGCCCCTGAGTACCAGGTGGGTCAGCGCGTTTGGCTGTCAACCAAAGACATAAAGTTGAAGGCGGAGAAGAGGAAGCTGGTGCAACGGTTCATCGGGCCGTATACCATCACCAAGATCGTTAACCCGGTGGCTGTGCGTTTGGCCCTTCCCCCCTCCCTCTGGGTCCACCCTACCTTCCATGTGTCTCGTGTTAAACCTGTGCTGACTGACCCTCTCTGTCCTCCTCCCAAGACCCCTCCTCCCCCCAGGTTGCTTGATGGAGATCCTGCTTGGAGTGTCACGGCCATCCTGGACTCCCGCCGCTGTGGTTGCGGTCTCCTGTACCTGGTGGACTGGGAGGGATATGGCCCGGAGCACAGGTCCTGGGTGCCACCGTCCTGGGTGCTGGATGACAGTCTCATCATGGAGTTCCATCGGGCGCACCCAGGTAAGCCAGCGCCAGGAGGCGCTGCTTGGGGGGGTAGTACTGTTACACCTGGCTCTCGCCGATCATTATCATCAGCTGCGCGCACACCTGCGCCTCATCGGCGGTGAGCTATATCTTCCCCTCTGCCCTCTGCTTGGCCTGGAGTCGTCTTCACATCTACTCCTCTACACGGCGATAGATCCGGTCTCTACCGTCATCGTTCTCTACACGTAAGCAACTCATCATTCCCTTACCTTCTCTTCAGTCCTTCCCCTGTGCACAGGTGGATTCTCAGGCGGCAGCTTTTCCTCCTCCTCGCCTCATCTCCGCCTGCATGGCTCCGACGCGTCAAGGGCGCACAGCCGCTCTGTCTTCCAGGACACAGCTGTCAAGCCAACGCCAGCCACGCATTCCCCTGCACGGTTACCTGGTCGAACGGCGAGCTGTTCCGCGCACCTGGCACGGTGTCCACCCACACCACATCTCCATTCCCACTCACGCACCCATACACCCTTGTCTGTGAATAAAAGCGTTAAATCTTCCCGAGCCCGTGTGCGTGTGTTCCCTGAGTCCAAGGTTATGACAGAACCATCTTGAACTTAACCCAGCCAAAACGGTGGAGATGACTGTGGATTTCAGGCGACACCCCCCTTCATTCCCCCCACTCACCATCCTCAACAGCACAGTGTCCATTGTGGACTCCTTCAAGTTTCTGGGTACCACAATCTCCCGGAACCTGAAGTGGTCCTCCCATATAGACACTGTCCGGAAAAAGGCCCAGCAGAGGTTGTTTTTTCTGCGTCAGCTCAAGAAGTTTGATTTGCCTCAGGAGCTGCTGGTTGTCTTTTACACCGCCATCATCCAATCTGTCCTCTGCTTTTCCATCACTGTCTGGTTTGGATCTGCCACTAAACAGGACAAGACCAGACTGCAGCGGATCATTAAGTCTGCGGAGAGGATCATTGGTACCGACCTACCCTCCACTGAGAACTTATATCGGTCCATAACCAGGAAACGGGCGGGAAACATCTGTGCTGACCCATCACACCCCGGCCACAAACTGTTTGAACTTCTATCTTCTGGTCGTCATTACAGATCACTGAAGGTCAAAACCACCCGTCACAGGAACAGTTTCTTTCCTCAAGCCATCACTCTGATGAACTCCTAACATTCACCTAGTCCTACCTGTTGCTGTACTCATGACTTTTCATCCATTATTACATTGCACATAACTCTCACACTGCTTTTTACTTAATTCACATTATATCACTGAATCTAAGTTCACATTGAAATACTGTGTGACTGTATATTTTTTCATATATTTCTGCAAAGTGTGGTTAGTCTGAGTAAATAACTGCATATTATTCCTGTATATATTTGCATCCTTTTATTGAAACGTGGACAGACTGTAATTTACTGTACATACTCTGTTGTCATTGAATCCTTATTTAAATCCTCCACCTGAACAACGAGAGCAAGTTTTTAGCCAAAGTCAAATTCCTTGTATGTGTTGTGCATACTTGGCCAATAAAGCTGATTCTGATTCTGATTCTGATGATTCGGGTTCCAAATTGGGGTGGGTTGATTGTGTATGTGTGTGTAATTTGGATTTTCTGCGGTGGGGGGGGGGGATATTATGTATTTGTTCAATGTTCATATACTGTTATTATTGGAGCTCTTATTTGTGTGGTACGGGATAGTATAAGAGGGGCTGTTGATAGAAGGGCGGTCTCTTCCGCTTTTACTCTGCCAAGCGGCTGCATGTGCGGTCGGGTGAACAGAGCCCAGCTGATTTAATAAAGCAATGTTCAGCTCCACTCCTGGGCTCTTCCTTGTCTACGAGTTACGACATAACAGGAAGTGACAGTTTTTACTTGTTTAAAGCTAAGAGCCACTCAGAGGGCTGTGACAGAACTGAGAGAGAGATCATGAGGCCCGGTATGACCAGGGAATGGCGCTCTTTTCAAGGAAGAATATGTAACCATCTCCATGGGAACAGCCCTAAAATTACCAGTCCTGCATGAAAAGGAAAACGCCACTGGATAGCCAGCGGGACTGTCAACACTGGTAGGCTCACCCAGATACAAAATAGTGACAGGTGGTGTGTAAATTTTCTAATCACTGACAGCAATGCTGCACACTTGCGCTGGCGTGTACCCTCCTCCAGAGAGCACAAATTGGTATTCGTCCAACACATAATTTTTACACCTTTAGAAATATTTTAAATGTCCAACCTAAATAAAACCTGCTGATGAGCTAGATGCTGTCTTTAAAATGTTGTCTAGACATTGGCTGATAATCACTTCCAATCTAATGCCAGTGTGCGCCCAGCGTGTCAGGACATCGGCAAACAGTCTACTCCGATCTGATGTCGGGTCCCAACCAGACATCTTGCCAATGTGCAAACGCTTTGCATAAGACGTTTTTCCAATGTAATTTGAATACATTGGGCCAACGTTGGCTAGATATATGTGTGCTGTTGGGGTAGTTAATAGATGCTAACTATCCTGGAGGCTAACTTCAATTAGGCCAGAGAGTCCTGATTGGCCCAATACTACCCACGTGCCAGCTTCAGCATAGTTACATCACCAAAAACGTTCCGTCTCAACCCTTTTTGCAGGAGGTGGGGCTTAAGAGAAACTTTATACCAAAAAAAAAGAAATATGAGACTTTTTTTTCCAGCACCATAAGGAGCGGCGGCTGTAACAGCAGCAGCTCTTGTGTCTTTGTGTCTTTATTAGCTTATTCTTGTATATAGTGTGTTTCTTTTCATCAGGGCTCAGTAGGAAGACTTGGACTAATGACTGGACCAAGTTTTTTTTCCATTTTGCTTCTGGTCTTTCTCTTACTTTTCTTCCTCTGGGCAATGGAGAACAATAGAAGTGGGGGCGAATGCATTGTTTACTCACGCGACCAGCTGATTGCACTGGGAAAAACAACGCTGCTGCCAGGAGACAAGCCCCTTATCCCAGATGAGCTCAAGAGGAGATGCCGCGGGCAAAGGGCTGGAGCCAAAGTGAGGAGAAGAAGGAGGAAGCATAAGCCGGCAGTACCAATGCTCATCACGGGTAATATGAGGTTGCTGGGAAACAAGGCAGATGAGCTCACAGCGCTGATCAGGACACAAAGCGAAATTGGTGAGTGTAGTATCATGTATTTTACAGAAACGTGGTTACACTCACAGATCCTGTCACGAGCCGGGCCGGCTTGGCTTTCCCCGGCTCGGCCCTGATCTCTCAGTGGGTTTTGGTTTTACTGTTTATGTGCATTTTGTGTATTTCCGTACTTTTTCCATATCCATAGCCACTGCCTGACCAGCAGCTGTTAGTTAGCATTAGTCTGTCTGTCCAGCCACTCCCCCTCGCTCTCCCTCTGTATTCCATCAGCTGTTCCCAGCCCCAGTAATTATCTTACCTGCGCCTCGCCCAGGTTTGCCCAATTTGTGTGGCCAGCGGTGTTTGTATTTAAGTGGTTCTTCGCTAGACAAACACCACTGGACCATTGTACATGTTAGACGGCTGTTCTCTGCCGTTTGACCGTCACGTCCCGAAGTATCTTTTGTGTTTGTGCTCGCGGTTAGACTTGGATGACTCAGACTGTTCCTGCACAGTGAGTAGGAGCTTTTCTGCATTTCTGTTTGCAGTTGTGCTGCGACGCTTGTCAGTAGCGTTTCCTCTTGCAGCACAACTGCTACGCTCGGGCACTGCTGCCCGGCTCTTCTCCCATGCCGGTCGAGCGTCCTTGAGAACTCTAAGTTTACTTGAGCATTTTGTCCTGTCAGTTTTTGTGGCCACGGTTCACAGCGGTCTGCCTGCTGCACGTTATTTGTGTGAGCCATTATGTGCACAACTGTTCCATTTCTGTAGGTGATTACTTTTTGAACTGTGTGTTGTCAATAAATGTGTGTTTGGTGTAACCCTGCGCGTAAATCCAGCCATCCTTCTCTTCCAGCGTGCGCTGGGAGAAGTGCACGGGGAGGTTTATGACAGATCCTGGACAACAACATAGCGATACCTGGCTTTAAGACTATCCGGTGGGATAGGGACATTATAAGTAGCGGGAAAAAGAAGGGAGAAGGATTGGCACTTTTTGTGAATGAGAGGTGGTGTAATCCTGGACACATTTATGTGAAGGAATGACACTGCAGCCCAAACATTGAACTGCTTGCTGTGAATATGCAACCTTATTATATGCCACGAGAGTTCACGTGTGCCATTGTGATTACTGTCTACGTCAGCTGATGCAGCGGTGGCCTGTGACGTCGTCAGCTCCACTACTGTCACTTTACTGGCACAGCAACCTGACGCATTTATGGCCATCACGGGTGATTTTAACCACGTTTTACTGGGCAAAACACTACCAAACTTCCACCAGATTGTTGATTGTCCCACCAGAGAATATAAAACACTGGATCTACTGTATGCCAATGCAAGAGATGCATACAGTGCCACAGCCCTACCCTGACTTGGCAGATCAGATCACAACCTGGTCCTGTTATCACCCAAGTACGTTCCCCTTGTGCAACGGCAGCCTGCTTATACACGGACTGTGAGGAGATGACACAGGATGCTGCTGTTGCATGACAGGACTGCTTCGAGACAACGGACTGGGACGTACTCTTTCAACCACATGGGGAGGACATAGACAATATAACTGACTGTCATACCAACACAACCATGCCAGCTCAGACTGTGTGCTGTTTCCCCAACAACAAGCCATGGATCACCAGTGACCTGAAAGCACTTCTTAACAAGAAGAAGGGGATTTTTAGGTCTGGGGACAGGGAGGAACTGAGGAGAGTGTAGCATGAACTGAAAGAGATGCTGAGAAGGTGTAAAGACAATTCCAGGAGGAAGATGGAGGATAAACTACAGCAAAGCAATTTGAAGGATGTCTGGACAGGAATGAAACACATCACTGGATCTAAGGGGAGAGACAGGCAGGCATCAGGGAGCCTTGAGAGAGCTGATGAGCTGAATCTGTTTTTTAATAGGTTCAACTCACCGTCTGTCACCCCCACAACACAGCCAGACCCCCACGCACCCCTCACCCTCACCCTCCTGTGCAGCATCTCTTTCTCTCCCTCTCACCCCCTTCCCCTGCCTCTGAGGACATCAGCACCAGCACCCACATTACTGTGACTACAGACCAGGTTAACAAACAGCTGGAGAGACTCCGTCAACAGAAGGCTGCGGGCCCTGATGGCAGTTTCACCAGGATCCTGTGGACCTGCACCAACTAGCTATCTCCTGTACTGAAACACCTGTACAACCTGAGCCTGAGTCTGGAGAGAGTACCGGTGCTGTAGAACACGTCATGCCTGGTTCCTGTCCCTAAGAGGTCATCTCCATCTGCCCTGAATGACTATTGACCAGGTGCCCTCACATCTCATGTGAAGAAGGTGATGATGGAGGAGACACTGCAAGAATCATGTTCTTTGATTTCCACAGTGCATTTAATACCATTCAGCCACTGCTGCTGGGTGAGAAGCTGCAGGGGATGGGGATCAACAGCTCTATGATCTCCTGGATTACTGACTACCTGACAGGCAGGCCACAGTTTGTCCGGCTGGGCAGTGTCTTGTCTGATGTGGTGGTTAGTGATACAGGAACTCCACAGGGGATTGTGCTTTCTCCTTTTCTTTTCACCTTATACACCACCGACTTTCAGTACAACACCGAGTCATGCCACCTGCAGAAATTCTGATGACTCAGCTGTTGTTGGGTGTATAAGAGGGAGAGAGGAGGGAGAGTACAAGGCACTGGTAGACAGATTTGTGGAGTGGACCGAGCAGAATCACCTGAGGCTGAACGTCAGCAAGACCAGAGAGATGGTGATTGACTTCAGGAAGAAGAGGATGCCTTCACAGCCATTGCAGATTAGAGGGAAGGATGTGGAGGTAGTGAAGGACTACAAATACCTGGGTGTCATGATCAGCAACGGACTGGACTAGAAATCTAATACCGATGAAGTGTACAAGAAGGAAATTAGCAGACTCTACTTTCTGAGGAAGCTGAGATCCTTCAACGTGTGCAACAGGATGCTGGAACTTTTCTACCAGGTTGTTGTCGCCAGCGCCATCTTCTTTGCTGCTGTCTGTTGGGGTAGCAGTATCAGAGCCAGCGACACCAACAGACTTGACAAGATTATTGAGAAGGCTGGCTCTGTGATTGGTTTCAGGCCAGAGACCTTTGAGACTGTGGTGGAGAGTAGGACACTGAACAAATTGCGATCCATCATGTATAATCCTGATCATACCCCTCCACCACACACTGGACAGACAGCGGAGCACTTTCTCCAGCAGACTGCTACAGCTTCACTGGTGAATGGTCAGGTACAGGAAATCTTTCCTGCCACATGCCATTTCACTGTACAATAACTTACTCTGATGTTGAATTCTGGTCATAACTATGCTGTCATACTGCAGTTTGCAGTCTAATTGGTACATTACATTGCACCCTGCGCCTTATAGGCCTGCATTGTACAGCAAGTACGATTCCTGTATCTATATGGGCCACCATCTATTCATCTACCATGTACAGTATATAAGTTATCTAGGCAGTTTTACTTTCCATGAGTAATCCTTTTTGCTTTTATACTGTGTGTGTTTCTATCATTTTGGTTGTCTATTGTCATGCTGCTGTTACATTGTAATTTCCCATTTTGGATCAATAAATTATATCTATTTATCTATTTATATACAGTGCATCCAGAAAGTATTCACAACGCTTCACTTTTTCCACATTTTGTTATGTTGCAGCCTTATTCCAAAATGGATTAAATTAATTTCTTTCCTCAAGGTTCTACCCAAAATACCCCATAATGACAACATAAAAAAAGTTTTTTTGAGTTTATAAATTTATTAAAAATAAAAAACAAAGAAATCGCGCTGTGGCGGAGTGGTTAGCACTGCGGCAGAACAACAACTCACCCTTGGCCAGGGGATCCTGGGTTCGATCCCAGCTCCCGACCAACAGTGATCTGTGTGGAGGTCGCATGTTCTCCCCGTGTCTGTATGGATTTACTTTGGGATTTGTCCGGTTTCCTCCCACACGCCAAAAACATGCAAGTTAGGTTAATTGGCATCAAAACTGGAGATTCTAAATTGTCCTTAGGTATGACTGTGAGAATGAATGGTTGTCTGTCTCTCTGTGTTGGCCCTGCGATGGACTGGCAATCTGTCCAGGGTGTATCCTGCCTCTCGCCCAAAGATGCTGGGATAGGCTCCAGCACCCCCCCCCCCCCGTGACCCGAAAAGGATAAAGCGGAAGAAGATAGATGGATGGAAATCACATGTACATAAGTATTCACAGCCTTTGCTCAGTACTTTGTTGATGCACCTTTGACAACAATTACAGCTTCAAGTCTTTCTGAATATGATGCCACAAGCATGGCACACCTATCTTTGGGCAGTTTTTCCCATTCCCCTTTGCAGCACCTCTCAAGCTCCATCAGGTTGGATGGGAAGCGTTGGTGCACAGCCATTTTCAGGTCTCTCCAGAGATGTTCAATTGGATTCAGGTCTGGGCTCTGGCTGGGCCTCTCAAGGACATTCAGAGAGTTGTCCTGAAGCCACTCCTTTGATATCTTGGCTGTGTGCTTATGGTCGTTGTCCTGCTGAAAGAGGAACCATCGCCCCAGTCTGAGGTCTGGAGCAGGTTTTCATCCAGGATGTCTCTGTACATTGCTGCATTCATCATTCCCTCTATCTTGAATAGTCTCCCCATTCCTGCTGCTGAAAAACATTCCCACAGCATGATGCTGCCATCGCCATGCTTCACTGTAGGGATGGTATTGGCCTGGTGATGAAGGGTGCCTGGTTTCCTCCAAACATAACGCCTGGCATTCACACCAAAGAGCTCAGTCTTTGTCTCATCAGAGAATTTTGTTTCTCGTGGTCTGAGAATTCTTCGGATGCCTTTTGGCAAACTCCAGGCAGGCAGCCATGTGCCTTTTAATAAGGAGTGGCTTCCATCTGGCCACTCTACCATACAGGCCTGATTGGTGGATTGCTGCAGAGATGGTTGTCCTTCTGGAAGGTTCTCTTCTATCCACAGAGGAAAGCTGGCGCTCTAACAGAGTGACCATTGGGTTCTTGGTCACCTCCCTGACTAAGGCCCTCCTCCCCTGATCGCTCAGTTTAGACAGCCAGCCAGCTGTAGGAAGAGTCCTGGTGGTTCCGAACTTCTTTCATTTACGGATGATGGAGGCCGCTGTGCTCACTGGGACCTTCAAAGCAGCAGAAATTGTTTTGTACCCTTCCCCAGATTTGTGCCTCGAGACAAACCTGTCTTGGAGGTCTACAGACAATTCCTTTGACTTCATGCTTGGTTTGTGCTCTGACATGCACTGTCAACTGTGGGACCTTATATAGACAGGTGTGTGCCTTTCCAAATCATGTCCAATCAACTGAATTTGCCACAGGTGAATTCCAATTAAGCTGGAGAAACATGTCAAGGATGATCAGTGGAAAAAGGATGCACCTGGCCTCAGTTTTGAGCTTCATGGCAAAGGCTGTGAATACTTATGTTCATGTGATTTCTTAATTTTTAATTTTTAATAAATTTGCAAAAACCTCAAAAAAAATTTTCATGTTGTCATTATGTGGTATTGTGTGTCGAATTCTGAGGAAAAAATTAATTTAAAATCATTTTGGAATAAGGCTGTAACATAACAAAATGTGGAAAAAGGAATTGCTGTGAATACTTTCCAGATGCACTGTACCTGAGTTACAATATTTCACTCTTGATATGTCTTGTAAGTCATAAAAAACATCTTACAGACATATTCACAAGAAAAAAAAAACTCAATTTTTGGCGGAGTGTCACTTCTTGGGCACACGTGACTAGTTTATATTTTATTCTAATGCATTTAAGAGAAAACCTCGTAAACTGCAAATTTTCAATTAAAAAACTTACAAATCTACAAGAAAAAGTTAGAAATTTATGAAAAAAGTCATACATTTACATGAAAACAGTGACATGACTTGTGACCCAGAAGGCAGACAGACTCAAGAATAAACTCAATTATCTTTATTATGGAGTGTGAGAGTGAATGTGTCTCGGCAGCCAATCCAACCTACCCGGGTGCGTCCGGTGGAAGTCCTTGGTGAGCTAAGGAACCAACACGAAGGAGGGACGCACCCAGGACCTCCATTCAGGACCGGAACCTTCCCAGTCCACCAGGCACTGGAGGCCGCGACCCCAGTGCCGGATGTCCAGAATGGAATTGACCCTCCACGCAGGGTCGCCATCGATCACTACTGGTGGAGGTGGCGTCTTAGGAGGAGGGCACAGAGGGCTAGAGCAGAACGGCTTCACCTGGGAGACGTGAAGGGTGGGACAAATACAGAGGGAGGGGAGGGAGAGCCAGGCGCACAGCCACAGGATTCACAATATGTGTAATAACAAAAGGATCAATGAAACGCTGTGAAAGCTTCCTAGACTCGGCCTTGAGGTTGCTATTTCTAGTGGAAAGCCATACCGGTTGTCCAACCCGGTAGGGTGGAGCCAAGGTCCTGCGGCAGTTGGTGATGGTGGAGTTGCGATCCGCCGCAGCGCGGCCCGGGTAGCCTTCCACAGCCGGTGACAGTGCCTTAGATGGGCCCGCACCAAAGGTACCGCAATGTCTCCCTCCTCCTCGGGAAACAGTGGGGGGTTGTAGCCCAACAAAGCCTCGAATGGGGACATGCCTATAGCTGACAAGATAGTGGTGTTGTGAGTGTATTCGACCCATGGCAGGTAGGAGCTCCAGGACGCTGTGTTGGCTGTGGTGACGCATTGTAATGCTGCCTCCAACTCCTGATTGGGACGCTCACACTGGCCATTGCCCTGTGGGTGGTACCCTGAGGACAGGCTCACCGTAGCCTCAATGGCATTGCAGAAGGCTCGCCATACCTGCGAGACAAACTGGGGCCCACGGTCAGACACTATGTCCAGGGGGATACCGTGGAGCCGCACCACGTGGAGGACGAGCAGATCCGCAGTCTCCTTGGCCGTGGGCAGACCCTGCAGGTGGATGAAATGGGCTGCCTTGGAGAATCTATCCACTATGGTGAGGATGACGGTGTTTTTGGAAGAGGATGGGAGGCCGGTGACGAGACGAAGTCAAGTGCCACATGGGACCAGGGCCTGCCGGGGATGGGAAGTGGATGGAGCAGACCCGCCGGACGATAGGAGGACATCTTACCGATGGCACACTGAGGACAGGCATGGATGTATTCCCCGACATCCTTCCGGAGTGAAGGCCACCAAAAAGTCCTCTGTAATAAGGCCACTGTGCGTGCCATCCCCGGATGGCATAAGAGCTTGGAGGAGTGGGCCCAATTTATAACTTCGCCCCGGACAGCAGAAGGCACATACAGCCTCCCAGCTGGCCCCCCGCCCGGGTCAACCTTGGTCTCCTGCGGTCTAAGAACCTTTTCCTTAATACCCCATGAGAGGGTGCCCATGATACATGATGGAGGGATGATGGAGGGATGATGGGATGAGATGATGCCTCCACAGCATCTGAGGCAAATTGCCTAGATAAAGCGTCAGGCTTAGTATTCTTGGACCCCGGGCGGTAGGTGATAGTAAAATCAAACCTGCCAAAGAACAAGGACCAGCGGGCCTGGCGCACATTCAGACGCTTAGCCATCCTGAGGTATTCCAAGTTCTTATGGTCGGTCCATACGATGAACAGCTGGGAGGCTTCCTCTAGCCAATGGTGCTACTCCTCCACAGCCAGTTTCACCGCCAGGAGCTCCCTGTCCCCGATGTCATAGTTCCTTTCCGCTGGGGAGAGACGGCAGGAGAAGAACGCACAGGGGCGAATCTTGTCATCGACAGGGGAGCGTTGAGACAAAACTGCTTCCACGCCAGAGTCCGAAGCATCCACCTCCACCAAGCACTGCAGAGCGGGATCCACCTGTGCCAGAATCGGGGGAGAGGAGAATAATGATTTCAGTTCCAAAAATGCAGCCTCAGCCTCCTCCGTCCACCGGAAGGGCACCTTGGTGGAGGTGAGGCGAGTGAGAGGAAGGGCAGTGATGCTGTAATTTTTTATGAAGCGGCAGTAGAAGTTAGCAAATCCCAGAAACTGCTGTAATTGTTTCCGGGATGAAGGAGTCGGCCACTCTACCACTGCTTTTACCTTGGCCGGGTCGGCGATGACTTCATTGTGTGAGATGACAAACCCCAAAAATGAAGTGGATGAAGTGTGGAACTCACACTTCTCTGCTTTCACGAACAGTTTGTTCTCCAGCAGCCGCTGCAATGCTTGCCTGACGTGCACTCGGTGTTCATCGAGAGACTGGGAAAAAATCAGAATATCTTCAAGGTACACAAAAACAAAAGAGCCCAGAAAATCCCTCAACACATCGTTAATTAGGCGCTGGAATATAGCGGGGGCGTTGGTCAGCCCAAACGGCATGACGAGATACTCGAAATGGCCACTGGGGGTAAGGAACCCCGTCTTCCATTCATCTCCCTCTCGAATTCGTACCAGGTGGTAAGTGTTGCGAAGGTCCAATTTTGTGAACCAGGAGGCACCCTGGAGGGAGTCAAAGGCCATGTTGATGAGTGGGAGCATGTACTTGTCCTTAATAGTGATATTGTTCAGTTCCTGGAAATCGATGCAAGGTCTCAGCGAGCCGTCCTTCTTGCCCACAAAGAAAACCCTGCTCCCACCACCAAGGAAGATGGGCGAATTATGCCAGAGCTCAGGGACTCTTTGATGTAGGTTTCCATGGCCTCCCGCTCCAGGGCCGACAGGATGTAAAACCGACTGGATGGTAACGGAGCCCCGGGCCGGAGGTTAATGGCACAGTTGTATGGGCGATGGGGGGGGGGGGGGGGCGGGGGGTAGTGCTTCAGACTTACTAAAGATGATCTCCAGATCGTGGTATTCAGGAGGGACCCGGGACAGGTCAGGCGGGGGGTGTCGGGGGCTCCGAGAGGCACGGAGGGCGAGCATGCAGCGGACTGCAGACAGGCGCTTAAGCAGAACAAGCTCCAAGAGATGATGTTACCAGAGCGCCAGTCAATGGATGGGTTGTGCAACTGGAGCCAAGGGTATCCCAAAATGACCGGAGAGGTAGAGACTGGACGCACAAACAATCTAAGCTGCTCACGGTGATTACCAGACACAAGGACAGATACCGGGGCAGCTTGTTTAGACACCAGAGCTAGTGGAGCCTTGGACAGAGCGATGAGCTTTAAAGGTGTCTTTAACTGGTGGCAGGCAAGCCCCAGTCAGGTTGCCAGATCTTCCAAAATGAAACTCTGCTTGGCTACTGAATCAATGAGTGCATGTGTGGAGCTCTCTAGATGGTTGTGAATAAAACGGATGGGTAGCAGGAACTTGGTGAGGGGATTACTTTGGAGTGGGTCCATGAGTCCCCCTACTGCAATGCACGGACTTCCTCTTTTGGCCGAATGGGGCAAGTAGCTAGCTCATGTTCCTCACTGCCACAATATAAGCATAGGCCTAGCTCCTGGTGGCGCTGTTTCTCAGCTAGCAGCAACTTAGACTGACCTACTACCATAGGCTCAGGGAAATCTAGTGCATCAGATGGAGGAAGGGTCAGCAGGGGGGGCTGCGAAGAATAGCGAAACTGTGAACCCGAGCGACCGGAAGGTCTACGCTCGTTGGCCCGCTCCCTTAGCCAATTGTCTATGCTAATGGCAAGGGAAATGAGTTCATTCAGCTTGCTAGGTTTATCCAGACGGGCTAGCTCATGCCTCAGGCTAGGGCTAAGACTACGGACAAAAACGCTGCAAAGGGAGGCATCCTCCCACCCCACCTCCGCTGCTACCACCCGGAAGTCTATGGCATAATCGGCTACCGATTTATTCCCGTTTTAAGTTGAGTAACCGGGTGGTAAGCACACTATCTGGGTCCAAGTGATTGAACACCTCGTTGAACTCACTAACAAATTGATCATAAGTCAGACTAGCATAGTGACCCCTAGCCATAACCGCGTAAGCCCAGGCTAAAGCCCGCCCCTCCAGAAGATTGACTACGTAGCCTATACGGCTGTGACTGGTGGGAAAATCCCCTGGTACTCGCTGAAAAACTATCTCACATTGTAATAGAAAGCCCCTGGCCTCTCCTAGCTTAAGATAAGATAAGATAAGATAAGATAAGCCTTTATTAGTCCCACAACGGGGAAATTCCAGGATTGCAACAGCACAGGGATAGCAACACTCAGAGCAACGATCAGAAGGCAAGAAAAAAAACAAGCAAGCAAGAGCAGCTAATATACATATGTACATATTACTATAAAATATACGTATATATACACACACACACACAGACACACAGTGCAGAGCATTGTAGCTGGATGGAATAAATATATGAATATATGAACACACAGTGCAGAGCATTGTAGCTAGATGGAATAAATATGTAAATATATAAACACCCACAGTACGGAGCATTGCAGCTAGGTGGAATAAATATGCAAGTATATAAACACACACAGTGCGGAGCAATGTAGCTAGATAGAATAATATGTAGATATATAAAAACACAGTGCGGAGCATTGTAGCTAGATGGAATAAATATATAGATATATAAATATAAACACACCCAGTGCAGAGCATTGTAGCTAGATGGAATAAATGTGTAAATATATAAACACACACAGTGCAGAGCATTGTTGCTAGGTGGGATGAAACAGCATAACCGTCTATTTAGTTATCCTACATGGTATGATTATGTGCCCATACATATTCTCACCCTCCACAGCGACCGGTATGTTCCAAGTTGTATGCCAGAGAGGACCATTGTGTAAGTCTATTGCATCTTTTGCATTCAAAAAAACTATTAGTTTGTTACGTCTTTTTGCTATCTCTGCGAGCAGCCCTGCATAGGTTATACAGTCTGACAGCCGTTGGTAGGAAGGACCTACGAAACCTCTCGGTTGTGCACCTGGGATGATGTAGTCTGCTGCTAAATGAGCTCCTCAGTGCATCCAGTATGTCCTGCATAGGGTGGAACTCGGACTCCAGCAGAGATGACAGTTTAGCCACCGTCCTTCTCTCTCCTATCTCCTCCATCGGATCAAGGCGCTGCCCCAGGACAGAGCTAGCTTTCTTAATCAGTTTGTTCAGTCTCTTCCTATCGGCTGCAGTAATGCCACTGCCCCAGCAGACCACTCCAAAAGTGATGGCTGATGCCACCACCGTGTCATAGAATGACTTCAGCAGCGCCCCTTGTACACCAAAAGACCTGAGTCTCCTCAGCAGGAACAGCCTGCGCTGTCCCTTCTTGTAGAGTGCATCAGTATTGTGTGACCAGTCTAGTTTATTGTTCAGATGAATACCCAGGTACTTATAGGATGTCACCATCTCGATGTCTGTTCCCTGTATATTTACTGGTGCTGTGAGGGGCTGCCCATGCCTGCGGCAGTCCACCACCAGCTCCTTAGTTTTCCTCGCGTTGATCTGGAGGCAGTTCCGATGGCACCAGTCCACAAAGTCCTGGATAAGCCCTCTGTACTCAGCTTCATCTCCGTTGGAGATGAGACCAACGATCGCAGAGTCATCAGAGAACTTCTGTAGATGGCAATGTGTTGTGTTGTGTGAGAAGTCCGCAGTATAAAGAGTGAACAGGAAGGGAGCCAGCACCGTTCCCTGGGGGGCCCCCATGCTACTGATGATCGTGTCGGAAACACAGTCCCGGGTTCTCACAAACTGAGGCCGGTTCGTGAGGTAGTCCAGGATCCATGATGACAGGTGCTGGTCCACCCCTGCGCGCAGCAGCTTGTCCTTCAGGATCATCGGTTGGATGGTGTTGAAAGCACTGGAGAAGTCAAAGAACATGATCCTCACCATATTCCCGGGCTTCTCCAGGTGGGACAGAGAACGGTGAAGGAGGAAGATCACCGCATCCTCCACCCCAATGCCATGCTGGTAGGCGAACTGGAGTGGATCCATCGCTGGTTCCACCAGGGGGCGGAGATGAGCAAGGAGCAGTCTCTCCAGGGTCTTCATCAAGTGGGACGTCAAGGCCACCGGTCTGTAGCTGTTCAGGTCTTTGGGGTGGGAAGTTTTTGGTACAGGTACCACACAAGATGTTTTCCACAGCTGTGGTACCCTCCCCAGTTTCAGGCTCATGTTGAAGATATACGTCACAATCCCACACAGCTGGTCTGCACAGGACTTGAGGAGCTTTGCGCTGATGCCGTCCGGTCCCGACGCCTTCCTCGCCTTGATCTTCCTCAGCTCCGTCCTCACCTGGGTCTTGGTCAGGGTCAGGATGGGGGGCTGTGTGTTGGGAGTGGGGGGGGGGGGTGTCGGTGGAGTGGGGAGTGGGCAGCAGGACTTGATTTCTTAGAGGCAGCAGTGGTTGTTGTGCAGACAGGGGGGAGGGCGGTTGGTCAAATCTATTGAAAAACAGATTCAGGTTGTTCGCCCACTCCCTGCCCCCCGTGGCCTGGGGGGAGGTATTCTGGAGCCCCGAGATGGTTTTGAGGTTTCTCCAGACCCCGCTGATGTCGCTCTGTTGCAGCTTGTCCTCCATCTTCTTCCTGAAGCTGTCCTTGCCTTCTCTGATCTTTCTCCTCAGCTCCCTCTGTACGGACTTCAGCATCTCCCTGTTCCCCGACCTGAAGATCCTCTTCTTCTCTCTCAGAAGTGTTTTTATCTCAGGGTTGATCCAGGGTTTGTTGTTTGAGTGACGCCGTATGGTCTTGGTAGGAACGGATTTGTCCACACAGAAGCTGAGGTAGCCCGTGAAGGTGTGAATGAGGCCATCGATGTCCTCACCATGTGGATCGCAGAGCTGCTTCCAGGCAGTGGCTTCAAAACAGTCCTTTAGAGTGTCCATTGTCTCCTCAGACCATAACTCCACAGTGTGCATGGCCGGAGGTTGTCTGTGCACTAGGGGTTTGTACACCGGTCGGAGATGAACCAAGTTGTGATCCGATCTCCCAAGTGGGGGGAGCTGTGATGAGGTGTATGCCTCCTTAGTGTTCTCCTTACCGCTGAAGCGTGCGGGCATGGGAACTGGAGTCAGCCGAGATGGAAGAGAAGGAGAAGGGCTGGAACTAACTGGTCCGGCCGTGCTTCCAGGAGCCGGTGGGAAGGACTGAGGAGGTGACAGGCGATCAATGCGTGAGTTAATCTGAACCAGCTGTGTAAGTATAACCTGTTGTTGATGAGATAACTGTCTACTCGAGCCTCTAAGATGTTAACTTTGTGCGCTAACGTACTGTCTGCTGGGTCATTTTGACGGAGACGTACTGACATGACTTATGACCCAGAAGGCAGACACAGACTCAAGAATAAACTCAATTATCTTTATTATGGAGTGTGAGAGTGAATGTGTGCGTGTGTGCTGGAATGTAACAGCCAGGGCAAGCAGAGCACCGTACAGACTGGCAACCCTGTACGAGAGATTGCCTCTCTCAAGGCAATCTTTCTTGCCTTGAGAGAGAGCAGTTGCATTTTTCTTCCCTCCTCCCCTGCCTTCCTGATCTATTCCCAGCTTTTGCAATGTTGCGTTTTTGTCTGTGTTTAGTCGCTCTTCTTCTGCTGAATCTTAATCTAAACGGAAATTATGGATTTGGAAGTGGCTTAAATGTGCTATTGTCACTATTTTCAACAAGAATTGGGCCAAGGGGGAGCCCAAGAATTGGAACCTACGAGAGACTCATGGACATTGGAATCCATGCGTCTATGGCAATATTATTGGCTATGATCTCAGGACTTCTATTTTTGGCTGTGGAGTTCCCTGATGCATCAGAAATTGAAGGAAGGTGAGAGAGCGGATCAAGCGGACCCAGCCAGCTCCTTCATCAAATTCGACCAGTTGGGGAGGGCACGAGTAGCGGCAAACGGTGAACTGAATGACAGTGATTCAGTGAAGGAATACATCTGAAAGCCCTGTGCTCTCTATGGAAAAACAGTTTAAGCCTGCATATATAATGGAAGCACAGAATTACACGGGTGAGGACAAATTCTACTCTCTGAGTGCACTGTGCTGATTTGATTTGATTTGACCTTGTTTGCCCCGTGTTTACATTCCTCCTGACTGAGATTAGCGGAAGAACCGGCTCTTATGTCTACCCATACAATCAACAATCAGTTGTTGTCGTCAGCGGATTGGACTCTCAAGGACAATGCCCATGTGCCTTCTGCAAGCAAGAGAGAAACAGAGATAGACTCTGAACTCTGGACTTGTTTATAAGTCACATGATTATAACATCTATCCACTGCCAGGAGGCGCCCTCTGCTGCTCACTAACAACTGTTACATTTACACTACACAATGACATGCAAATATACACACACTGCTCTCCCTCCCTCTGCTGTGTGATTGTCCACTACTGCTAAATATGCATTGAGGGTTTTTTTGCCTGCAATCAAAATTTCGCTTACCCATTAAGCGTCAGTTTGATAAAACATGTTTTTTTCTCTCGCCTATTGTGTCATATCATTTCTTTTCTTTTTTTCTTTTCTTCTTTATGACTGGCGCCTAGCGGCTGCCTCGGCCTTGGATGCGCTCTGCAGAGCGTGCCCAAATGCCAAGTCACGTTTCGTTACCTTGTATTCATACATGTGTAATGACAGTAAAGTTGAATCTCATCTCATCTCATCTCAGAAGCAGAGACAGGGGAATTAGTGACAGAATTCGGAAGAGATGATTCAATAAATGTCCAGTCTTACTGTAGGTGAGTTGGTGTGTCGCACAGGTGAGATCCTGGAGGCTCTGGCCAGAGGGACAGTGTCTTTGGCCCCAGTTGCAGAGGAGGTGAGAGGTGCAGAGATGAGTGATGAGCTTTGTTCCGTGTAGGGTGAGTTCGGTCCGCCGCCAGGAGGAGGAGGTCCGCCACCACGGATTTCCACCTGTGCACAGGGGAGCTGAGTGAAGCATAGAGATGAGATTAGGATGAGGCTTGCTTGTCGTTGGGGAGCTAGGACTTCCAGAAGGATGACGAGGCAGGAAGGAATCAACGGAGATAGAACTCCAGAACATGTAGGTGACGAAGAGGTGAAGAGGTCTTCCAGACCAGGGAGACTGACATCTCCGTGCAGACCTGAGGGTAGCACGGCTTAAATAGGCAAGTTGATGAGGAGAGCAGGTGTGCGCGCAGCTGTGGAGAGAATTAGAGCAACAGGAAGGCAGAACAGATCATTACAAATAGTTGTCAATTTATAGGTAAAAAGGTAGGAAACTTGCATGAAAAATGTAACAAATTTTTTTAATGAGAATTTTTTTATTTTAAAGGAAAAAAGTCACAAATTTACAGTATAAGAAAAACTTCACTTATTAACCAAAGTCACTACTTACTACTCAAGTAACTTTTTTAGGAGATACTGTCATGTTTATGAGAAATAATCAGCTCACGTGCAGGATGTTACACCAGAGAATGCACACAACACAAAGAAGCAAAGTTTAAACACAATTTTACTGAAGAAGCAAACTCATAGTTAGAGGGAAAAAACATTTCACTTGCCAGAGGAATACCCAGCCTGAAAGAGGGAGATGAGAGCAGGTTAGCTATGAGGGAGACCGGGAATAATGAATTACAGGGATATTCTTATGAATAGGAGCAGAGAGCCCGGCAGAGGAACCCAGCAGGACAAAGATGAACCAGTGAGGTGGAGCTGGCAGGGAGTTGTGGATGAGTAGGGCTGGGAGAGGTGTCTGACAAGGTGGAGAAGGCAGTCTGGAGCGATGATGGTGATGATGGAGCAGGTGAGTGAACAACAACCCCCGGAGATGCACCGCGGAGATGGCAGCAACCTGAGAAGGAAGGAGAGAAAAAAGAGTTTAATGGCTGGGTTCCTAAATCACTTAAATAACACTTACTCCTATTCAATGGCAGCTATACCCAACGAACCAGCGCTAGAGCGTTCACAAACTGGTCCTTTTAAGCGCTGGCAGGAAAGAGGCGGCAGGTGCATCCACTCACGCAGACGTACTGATTACCCGCGGAGCTGGGGACTCGATGAGGAACCTCCCACAGGAAGGGAGGGGGAGCGCGCTCACCTGATCATAACAGATACTTTCTTACTCTTACCCCAGGATTTTTTTTGGTGACTACTCTTGTACTCAACTATTTATAGGGTGCATTCACACGACCACTGTTTGGTCCAGATCAAAGGAACTCTGGTCCACTTCCGCGGATAGTTCCGTTCGTTTGGTGCAGTCTGAACATACATTCGAACACTGGTGCACACCAAACAAGCTGTCATAGTCTGGGCTTGATCACAGGATCAAGTCCACATTTTATATTTATGCATTGCTTTTCTGAGATTATTTATATTCATCATTTGCGGTTATTGCCCTCTGTGTTCCCCTGAGTCCCTTTTCTTGGTCTTCTTTATCATCCCCTTTTTGGTTCTGGGTATGTGCGTGTTCTCTGTTTACCTATTGTTCCAGCTCCTCTTGTTTCCATTCCCATAGCCTCTCTCCCTCACGTGTGCTCTGTTCAGCCCTTGATTGTCATCCCAGCTGTTCTGCATTCCCCTGATTAGTTTCCTCCCTATTTAAGTTGCCTCCTTACTTTCAGTGATTGTTGGATCATTGCATCATTCCTCACTGTATTCAACCTGTGTTCTCTTGCGTCCCAAGTTATTCTGTGAGTTTATGTTAGTCTGTAGTTCTTAGTTACTTTCCTGCCCCTGTGCTGTGCCTTTTGTTTGTTCTTTTGTTTTTTGTCAATAAGTCATTTTGCACTGAAGTCCTGCCTGCGCCTTGGGTCTATCTATCTACATCTGCCTTCCAAAGCAGATCTCAACAGAATGACCCAAACAAATAAGGGCCCAGGAGGTAGGAGGATGGCTACCAGGGGTCTCAGCCCAGAAGAGCTGTGGGTGGCCCAGATAATCCAGAGCCTTGTCTTGGATGCCCGCGCCTCCTACTCACAGGAGGACGTTTTGGGGTTCCTGGATGTTGTGGCTGGATTACTGGCAGCATACCCTGGCCTTCTGAACTTCCCCTAGCAGGCAAATATAGGGGCTACCGGACTGTCCTGGACCTAGTGAAGATCACTTCAGAGACGCTGGGGTCTGTGCCAATGCTGTGCCAGTGCTGCAGTGTTCCTGGACTTCAGCATTCTCTCTTCACTCTGGGGAATGCCACTCCTCTCGACACTCCATTCCAGCTCCTGCTTCCTCACCTCCCCGCTCCATTTCAGCCCGCGGAGCTCAGCTGCAACATCAGCTCCCACAGCAGCTGTAATGCCCAATTTCATGACAGATGACAGATGTCATGACAGATGTCAGCTGCTGCGCTGGTCTCCGTGCCTGCTACCCCACCAGCAGCCATGGCTTCCACTCCAAGCTCATATCTGCCAGCGACAGCAGAGCAGCGGAACAGGAAAGTGCATTTCTTTTTACCATCTAATGATATAGCTTGCCTCATTCCAGGTGAGGGGCCTCAGCAGCAGCTCCCTTCTGCTGCTGAGCCACCACCACCTGCTTCTGCTGACACCCCTGGGTGTGTGCTGTCACCCACCCTGGTCTCTCTGTGTTTGCGCAAGGCTGCCCCTGAGGTGCTCATCCCAGCTCCAGTTCTCTCTGAGATACACGCCACAGCTCCAGCTGTCCCCGAGGTGCATGCCACAACAACAGCCATCTCCAAGGTGTGCACTACAGCTCCAGTCATCCCCAAGGTGCACACTACAGCTCCCGCTGTCTCCGAAGTGCACACATTGGCTCCCGCTGTCCCTGAGACACACACCACAGCTCCAGCAGTCTCTGAGATGCATGCCACAGCTCCACCACCATCACCTGAGCCACACATTCCACCCATTGTCCCAGAGGTCGTGGGACCTCCACCCATCATCCAAAGAGTTGGGCAGTCCACTCCACCTTCGCCTCCTAGGGTCGCCGCTCCTCAGTTGCTGTTAGCCCCTGCACTAAATGCCTCTCAGGTACAGCCTCTAAAGCAAATAACTTCCATGTTGTTACCTCTAGAGCAAAAGACTTCTATGTTATTTTCTGTGCAAGAGGCTCCACTGTTGCCATCTACTGAGCTCAAAGCATCTATGTTGTTTTCTCCAGCACAAAAGACCCCTCAGTTGTTGTCTTCTGAATGAAAAAAATTCTCAGTTATTATGACAAGGGCAAGAGGCCCCTATGTTTTGCTCTGAGCTAAAAATTTCTATGTCATTGTCTCCTGGGCAAACAGTTCCTTTGTGGTCTCCAGGTCAAAAGGCTTCTTTGTGGTCTCCAGAGCAAAGAGCCCCGATGTCATCTCCTGAGTTTAAAACCCCCATGTTGTTTTCTTTTGAGCAAAAGGAACCTATGTTATCTCCTGAGTTTAAAACTTCTATGTTATCTCTAGAGAAAGAAAATCCCATGTTGTTTTCTCTTGAGCTTAAAACACCTGTGTTGTCATTTTCTCCTGAGGTTAAAGTGCCTGTGTTGTTACTGTCTCCTGGGCTTAAGGGTACTACATTTTCACCTCCATGTTGACATCTTCTGAGGTTAAAGGTTCCATGTTGACATCTCCTGAGGTTAAAGGATCCATGTTGTCATCTCCTGGGTTTAAGGTTTCCATGTTATCATCTCCTGGGTTTATGAGCTCCATGTAATCTTCTTCCCCTCATGGATCGTCACCTTACCGTGGTGGGGGGTCTGCGTGCCCTAGTGATCCCAGGAGCTATGTTGTCCGGGGCACTTTGCCTCCGGTAGGGTCACCCAAGACAAACTGCTCCTGGGTGAAGGGCCAGACTAAGAATGATACCAACAGACTCTCATGATGAATGTTAGAGAAAGGATTCAGTGTACCCCGCCCAGTATGGAGTTACAAGGGCCCCATTCTGGAGCCAGGCCTGGGGGAGGGGCTTGATGGCTAGTGTCTGGTGGACAGATTTCTGCCCATGGGACCGGGCCGGGCTCAGCCCGAAGGAGTTACATGGGTCCGCCCTCCAGTGGGCTCACCACCTGCAGGAGGGACCATGGAGTTCCAGTGCTATGTGGATCAGGTGGCGGTCAAAGGCGGAGACCTTGGTGATCTGATCCCAAGCTTCCTAAACTGGCTGTTGGGACGTGGAATGTCTCCTCTCTGGTGGGGAAGGAGCCTGAGCTGGTGCATGAGGTTGAGAGATTCCAGCTAGATATAGTCGGCCTCACCTCAACACACAGCTCCGGTTCCAGAACCAGTCTCCTGGAGAGGAGCTGGAGTTTGACCTACTCTGGAGTTGCCCCGGGCAAGAGGTGACGAGCAGGGGTGGTTATTCTTGTATCCCCTCACCTTGCTGTCTCTATACTAGAGTTTTCCCCGGTGGAAAAAAGGGTTGTTTCCCTGCGCCTTCGGGTTGGGAAAAGGGTCCTGGCCATCATTTGTACCTATGCACCAAATGATGGTTCAGAGTACCCACCCTTTTTGGAGTCTCTGACTGTGGTGCTGGAGAGTGCTCCCCCTGGAGACTCCATTGTCCTACTGGGGGACTTCAATGTGCACGTGGGCAATGACAGTG
The DNA here is from genome assembly GCA_020510985.1 of Pholidichthys leucotaenia. Taxonomy (NCBI): domain Eukaryota; kingdom Metazoa; phylum Chordata; class Actinopteri; order Cichliformes; family Pholidichthyidae; genus Pholidichthys; species Pholidichthys leucotaenia. The sequence goes on from CM035846.1 coordinate 101,622,342, forward strand.
AAACCTGGAGGGGGGTGATTGGGAGGAACAGCCAACCACAGTTTGTCCATAACAAACACCATGTTCAAGCATCAGGGTGTCCATATGTGCACCTTGCACCCACACCCTAGATTGCAGGTTGATGATCGATTTTGTTATTGTGTCATCAGACCTGCGACCGTATGTCTTGGACACTTGGGTAAAGAGAGGTGCAGAGCTGTCAACTGATAACCAGCTGGTGATGAGTTGGATCCGATGGCAGGGGAGGATGCCATTCAGACCTGGTTGACCCAAACGTATAGTGAGGGTGTGCTGGGAACATCTGGCTGAGGCCCCTGTCCGGAAGGTCTTCAACTCCCACCTCCAGAAGAACTTCAACCACATTCCGAGGGAGTCTGGAGACATGGAGTCTGAATGGGCCATGTTCTCCACCTCCATTGTTGAAGCGGCTGCTCAAAGCTGCGGCTGCAAGGTCATTGGGGCATCTTGTGGTGGCAACCTCCGAACCAAGTGGTGGACACCAGTGGTGAGGGGGGCCATTAAGCTGAAGAAGGAGTCCTATTAAGTTTGGTTGGCTTGTGGGACTCCCAAAGCAGCTGAGGTGTACCGGCAGGCCAAGCGGAGTGCAGCTCAGGTGGTTGCTGAAGTAAAAATGCGGGTATGGGAGGAGTTCGGTGAGGCCATGGGCAAGACTTTTTGTTCACCTCGAAGAGATCCTGGCAAACTGTCCGGCAGCTCAGGAGGGGGAAGCAGCTCCCTGTCCACACTGTGTATGGTGCGGATGGGGCACTCCTGGCTTCGACTGGGGACATCGTTCGGTGGTGGAAAGAATACTTCGAAGATCTCCTCAATCCCACTGACACACCTTCTACAGAGGAAACAGGGCTTGTGGACGAGTGGGACAACTCGCCTATCACAGGGACTGAGGTCGCCAAGGAGGTTAAAAATCTCTTTGGTGGTCGGGCCCCAGGGGTGGACAAGATTCGCCCTGAGTACTTCAAGGCCCTGGATGCTGTAGGGCTGTCATGGTTGACACGCCTCTGCAACATTGTGTGGGGGTTGGGGGCAGTGCCTTTGGCATGGTAAACCGGGGTGGTGGTTCCTCTCTTCAAAAAAGGGGACCGGAGGGTGTGCTTCAACTTTAGAGGGATCACACTCCTCAGCCTCCCTGGGAAGGTCTATGCCAAGGTACTGGAGAGGAGAGTCTGGCCGTTGGTCGAACCTCGGATTCAGGAGGAGCAGTGTGTTTTTTGTCCTGGCCGTGGCACATTGGACCAGCTCTTTACCCTCTCGAGAATCCTCGAGGGTTTGTGGGAGTTTGCCCAACCAATTTACATGTGTTTTGTGGACTTGGAGAAGGCATTTGACGGTGTCCCTCGTGGTTTTTTGTGGGGGGTGCTTTGGGAGTAAGGGGTATTGGGCTTGTTATTATGAGCTATCCGGTCTCTATATGACTGTTGTGAGAGTTTGGTTCGTATTGCCAACACTCAGTCAGACTCATTCCCAGTGAGAGTTAGACTCCACCAGGGCTGCCCTTTGTCACCGATCCTGTTCATAATTTTTATGGACAGGATTTCTAGGCGCAGCCAGAAAATGGAGGGTGTCATGCTTGGTGACCACAGGATTTCATCTCTGTTGTTTGCAGACGCTGTTGTCCTTCTGGCTTCATCCAGCAATGACCTACAGGTCTTACTGGGATGGTTTGCCACAGAGTGTGAAGCGGCTGGGATGATAATCAGTACTTCCAAGTCCGAGTCCATGGTCCTCAGCCGATAAAAGGTGGATTGTCCTCTCCAGGTTGGGGACAGGCTCCTGCCCCAAGTGGAGGAGTTTAAGTATCTTGGAGTCTTATTCACGAATGAGGGGAGAATGGAGCAAGAGATTGACAGACGGCTCAGAGCAGCATCTGCAGTGATGTGGACGTTGTACCGGTCTGTTGTGGTGAAGAGGGAGCTGAGCTCTAAGGTGAAGCTGTCGATTTACCAGTCAATCTACGTTCCTACCCTCACCTATGGTCATGAGCTTTGGGTAATGACCGAAAGAACAAGATCGCGGATACAAGCGGCTGAAATGAGCTTTCTTCGTAGGATTGCTGGACTCACCCTCAGAGATAGGGTGAGGAGCTCAGTCATCTGGGAGAGGCTCAGATTAGAACTGCTGCTCCTCCACATTGAAAGGAGCCAGTTGAGGTGGTATGGGCATCTGATCAGGAATCCTCCTGGATGCCTCCCACTTAAGGTTTTTTGGGCACATCCCTCTGGTAGAAGACCCCAGGGCAGACCCAGGACTCACTGGAGAGACTATGTCTCCCAGCTGGTCTGGGGACGCCTTGGTATCCTCTCTGAAGAGCTGGAGCAGGTGGCTGGGGAGAGGGAAGTCAGGGCTTCTCTGCTTGAACTGCTGCCTCCACGACCTGGACCGCCGGAAAAGCGGTAGAAGATGGATGGATGGATGGATGGATGGATGTTTTCTTCTCCCGATTGCAAAGTGTCCATATTATCACCTCCTGAGGTTAAAGGTTCCATGTTATCTCCAAGGTTAAAAGTTCCATGTTGTCACTTTCTGAGGTTAAAGATTCCACGTTGTCACCTTCTGAGGTTAAAGATTCCATGTTGATGCCTCCTGAGGTTAAGGGTTCCATATTATCGCCTCCTGAGGTTAAAGGTTCCATGTTACCTCCCAAGGTTAAACGTTGTTTGTTGTCACCTTCTCAGGTCAAAGAGTCCATGTTGTCACCTTTTGAGGTTAAAGATTCCATGTTGACACCTCCTGAGGTTAAGGGTTCCATATTATCATCTCCTGAAGTCAAAGGTTCCATGTTACCTCCCGAGGTTAAAGGTTCCATGTTATCTCCTGAGGTAAAAGGTTCCATGTTACCTCCCAAAGTTAAAGGTTGCATGGTGATACCTCCTCAGTTTAAAGATTCCATGTTGTCATCTCCTGAGTCTGTAGATTCTATGTTGTCATCTCCTGAGTCTGTAGATTCTATGTTGTCATCTTCTGAGTGTAAGAGTTCTATGTTATCATCTCCCGAATGCAAGATTTCCATGTTGTCATTTCCAGAGCTTAAAGGTTCTTTGTTATCTTCTCCAAAGGTTAAAGTTTCTGAGGGTAAAGTTTTCATGTCATTATCTCCTGGATTTGATACTTCTGTGTTGCTGTTCTCTGTTTAACAGGCTCCTATGCTATCGCCTGAGTTAAAGGCTCCTGAGCTTAATGCCTCTACAGTTCCATGTTCTTTCATCAGGTGGCCTATGGACCATCTCTGGCCACCCGATGTGCCACCTTCGTCTGTCCGGTGGCGCTTGGACTTTGGTAGGCCACCCAACATACTCTGTTCCATGTCATGAACATTGGTAGACTACCAGATGCGTCATGCTCCTCCTGCTGGTGGTCATGGGACCTTGGCTGACCACCTGATGGACACTTATTTTCTTTTTGGGGATTATTATGCGAAAATTCCTGCTTTTTGCTTTTCTTTTTCCCACCATGCCTGTATCCCCCTCCTCCCGCCCGATTGGGGTATTCTCTGTTTTGTTTGAAGGGTGTCTGGGTTCCACCCATGGAGGGGGGGTGTTGTCATTGTCTGGTCATGATCGCAGAATCAAGTTCACATTTTATGTTTATTCATTGCTTTTCTGGGATTATTTATATTTATCATTTGCATTTATTGCCCTCTGTGTTCCCCTGAGTCCCTTGTATTGGTCTTCTTTGTCATCCCCTGTTTGGTCCTGGGTCTGTGTGTGTTTTCGGTTTACCTATTGTTCCAGCTGCTCTTGTTTCCATTCCCATAGCTACTCTCTCTCAGGTGTCCTCTTTTCAGCCCTTGATTGTCATTCCAGCTGCCCCGTGTTCCCCTGATTAGTTTCCTCTCTATTTATGTTGCCTCCTTGCTTTTAGTGATTGTTGGGTCATTGTTGTGTTTCCCTGCCGGTACCCTCGTGGCCAGTATTTTCTCTGTAAGATAAGATAAGATAAGATAAGCCTTTATTAGTCCCACAACGGGGAAATTCCAGGATTGCAACAGCACAGGGATAGCAACACTCAGAGCAACAATCAGAAGGCAAGAAAAAAAAAAAAAACAAGCAAGCAAGAGCAGCTAATATACATATGTACATATTACTATAAAATATATATATACACACACACACACAGAGACACACAGTGCAGAGCATTGTAGCTGGATGGAATAAATATATGAATATATGAACACACAGTGCAGAGCATTGTAGCTAGATGGAATAAATATGTAAATATATAAACACCCACAGTACGGAGCATTGCAGCTAGGTGGAATAAATATGCAAGTATATAAACACACACAGTGCGGAGCAATGTAGCTAGATGGAATAAATATATAGATATATAAATATAAACACACCCAGTGCTGAGCATTGTAGCTAGATGGAATAAATATATAGATATATAAATATAAACACACCCAGTGCGGAGCATTGTAGCTAGATGGAATAAATATGTAAATATATAAACACACACAGTGCAGAGCATTGTTGCTAGGTGGGATGAAACAGCATAACCGTCTATTTAGTTATCCTACATGGTATGATTATGTGCCCATACATATTCTCACCCTCCATAGCGACCGGTATGTTCCTAGTTGTATGCCGGAGAGGACCATTGTGTAAGTCTATTGCATCTTTTGCATTCAAAAAAAAACTATTAGTTTGTTACGTCTTTTTGCTATCTCTGCAAGCAGCCCTGCTTAGGTTGTACAGTCTGACAGCCGTTGGTAGGAAGGACCTACGAAACCTCTCGGTTGTGCACCTGGGATGATGTAGTCTGCTGCTAAATGAGCTCCTCAGTGCATCCAGTATGTCCTGCATAGGGTGGAACTCGGACTCCAGCAGAGATGACTGTAAGTTAGTTTGCCTAGTTATCTCCTGTGTTATTTCCAGCCCCCGTGCTGTGCTTTTGTTTCTTTGTTTTTGTTTAATAAATAGAAGTGATGAACATGAATGTACTTGTTGTTGAGAGTTGTTTGGACCTGTAGTACCATCCAAGTCTTTGGCAGGAGTAAATGATGGGAGTCACCTATTGCCATGGCATCAGCTATAATGCTAGTTCCCTGTAACCATATTTTATAATGCCAGTATCTTAGAATATGAAACATGAGACACAAATAATCAATTTGATGTTGCTATAGCATAACATGTAAATAGACTGGCCACTTATTCAGACTAAATTTCTAAGATGAGATACATGACATAATACGACAGAGTTAAGAGAAAAATACATTCTAATTCATTCAAAAATGTTTCTTGTCCAGCCAAGCTCTATCTGCATTCATCATCATCATCATCATAAGATAAGATAAGATAAGATAAGATAAGCCTTTATTAGTCCCACAGTGGGGAAATTCCAGGATTGGAATTTCATCATCATCATCATCATCATAGCAGTCTGTCGGGAGTGACAATGACTGTTTCATTTAGGTCTAATCAGATTCCTCCACGCAGTTCTGTCCTTTCCCTTCTGCTGCCAGAGACTCCTGATACATCTAAATAAATAAAACAGGCCTTTTAGGGACCTTTCACACACACAATATTGCAGCTCTTCATGGGGACCAGTTTGTCAAAGTCTTCTCCTTTTTTTTTTCCCCAGACACTAGACTGGCCACTTGTTCAGACTAAATTTCAATAAGATGAGATATATGTCATCATACAACAGAGTTAAGACAAAAAAATTCTAATTCATCCTAAAGTAACTTTTCTTTTCCAGACAAGCTCTATCTGCATTCACACATTATGTGGAGACCTTTCACACACACACACAGTCTTACAGTTCTTCATGGGGACCAGTTTTGTGCAAGTTTACACACATTTTATACTTAGACACTGACTAAAGGTGTGCTGTGGGGACATCGTGAGTGTCCAGAAAAGAGTAATAATTAACCTAGAAAAAAATCCATGAGAAAGCTAAATTCTGCTCTAAACATTCCATTACCACTAACTTTCTGTTTGCATTATAGTAAACTCTGAAGGATACTGATTAACACTCCTCCTGATCAGCTAACCTTTATCAGCATTCACACATCTTAAATAAAACAGGATTTGTGGGGACCTTTCACACACAATATTAGCTAGATAGATAGATAGATAGATAGATAGATAGATAGATAGATAGATAGATAGATAGATAGATAGATGTACTTTATTGATCCCAAATTGGGAAATTACAGTGTAACAGCAGCATGACAGTTGACAACCAAACGACAGAAACACACGCATGACAGACAAAGGGATTACCCATGGAAAGTCAAACTAACACGACTATAAAACCTATATACATCATAGCTTAATATATGAGGACCCGTATCAACACATGAATCATCCCACTGCACAATGAAGGACTATCAGGAGCAGAGTGAAATGTGAGGTACCAGTTAGACTGTAAGGTGCAGTGTGGCAGCATAGTTATGATCAGAATACAACATCATAGTGAATTACTGTACAGTGAAATGACATGCGACAGGAAAGATTTCCTGTATCTGGCCATTTGACAGCGAAGCTGGAGTAGTCTACTGGAGAAAGTGCTCCGCTGCCTGTCCAGTGTGTGGTGGAGGGGGTGATCAGGATTGTCCATGATGGATCGCAGTTTATTTAGTGTTCTCCTCTCCACCTCTGTCTCAAAGGTCTCCGGTCTGAGACCAATTACAGAGCCAGCCCTCTTGATAATCTTGTCAAGTCTGTTGGTGTCGCTGGCCCTGATACTGCTACCCCAATAGACAGCAGCAAAGAGGATGGCACTGGCGACAACGGTCTGGTAGAAAAGCTCCAGCATCCTGCTACACATGTTGAAAGATCTCAGCTTCCTCAGGAAGTAGAGTCTGCTCATCCCCTTCTTGTGCGCAGCTCCAGTCCAAACCATTGCTGATCCTGACATCCAAATATTTGTAATCCTCAACCACCCCCACATCCACTCCCCTAATCTGCAATGGCTGAGAAGGTGTCCTCCTCTTCCTGAAGTCAATCACCATCTCTCTGGTCTTGCTGACATTCAGCCTCAGGTGATTCTGCTCTGTCCTCTCCACAAATCTGTCTACCAGTGCCCTATACTCTCTCCCCTCTCCCCCTTTTATACACCCCACAACAGCTGAGTCGTCAGATAATTTCTGCAGGTGGCATGACTTGGTGTTGTACTGAAAGTTGGTGGTGTATAAGGTAAAGAGAAAAGGAGAGAGCGCAGTCCCCTGTGGAGCTCCTGTATCACTAGCCACCACACCGGACAAGACACTGCCCAGCCGGACAAACTGTGGTCTGCCTGTCAGGTAGTCAGTAATCCAGGAGATCACAGCGCTGTCGACCCCCATCACCCGCAGCTTCTCACCCAGCAGCAGTGTCTGGATGGTGTTAAAGGCACTGGAGAAATCAAAAAAGTGATCCCCACAGTGTATCCTCCGCCATCCAGGTGCAGATGGGCTCATTGCAGCAGGATGTAGAGGAGCTTGAAATAACGAGGCGATGTGATTCATAAACCAAAGTTTATTATCAGCTCCTCTAACAAGTCTCATCTAGGTGCAGCAGCAGAAGAAGTAAGAGAGCGAACACCTTCGGCTCTACGAACTTATACTCGCACATAACAAAAGACATGCATATCAAAAGCTGACATCCCTCACTATCTTAATCCCCTCTTTTGTCTTCGTACTCCTCCACCTGGCCCTGGGGGGTCAGGGCAACCCATTCGGTCTCCACCGCAGCACCTGGGATGCTCTTTGATCTTCACTGGCTGTTGAGACCTTTTGTCCTGTTCTGAGGTGTGAAGTCGCTTTACATATGTAATCACTAAACACTCTCACATGCTTAAACATATGTAGGTTATGGGATCTATGATTAATATAGCCCACACAGGTAATTTTTTTTTTTTTCACACGGCGCCACACGAGTCGGCCGCCCTTTGAAACAGCGGCTCGATTCCGAGTCTTTTTTTCCCTCCCTCTCTCTTTTTGATCCGTTTTTTTTCACTCCATTTATATCACGGACACACAGATCGCCCTAAATGTCTCCTGAGCCGGTGGACGGAGCCACTGTTTATAGCAGGAGGCGATACAGCAGGGAAGAGCTGCTAGCATTCAACCGCCACCCGGTGCCATTGGAAAAACTCAATATACCGAGAGAACTGAGGTGAAAACGCCACGGCTGCCGGGCTGGAGTAAGGCGGAGGACAAAAAATATAAGATACAGACCATCGCTTCCATCTATTGTCATGGGAAATGTACGGTCGTTACTGGGAAAGGTAGATGAGCTAGCGGCTATCTGCCATTACGATAGCACATACCGGGAGTGCTCTCTCCTTTTGTTTTCTGAGACGTGGCTAACTGAACTAGCAGCAGATGCTAACATTGAGCTGGAGGGTTTCCACATGATACAGGCAGACCGAACACCAGACAGTGGCAAAGCAAGGGGCGGTGGAGTGATAATGTATGTTAACAACAACTGGTGCAGACCGGGACATGTCACTGTTAAACAACGACACTGCAGCAAAGACATTGAGTTGCTAGCTGTTAGCATGCGGCCTACATATCTCCCGAGAGAACACTCACACGTGATCTGCATTGTTGTTTATGCAAATCCGACGGCGAACGCTGGGACAGCGCGTGACGTCATCCACTCAGTAACTGGCAGGCTGCAGACAGAACACCCAGATGCTCTTCTCCTCATCTCAGGCGATTTCAACCATGTTTCACTGTCTCCCATTCTACCCACGTTCACCCAGTATTTCACATGCCACACTAGAGACAATAAAACACTGGACTTATTCTACGCAAACACTAAGGAGGCGTACACCTCATCACAACTCCCCCCACTCGGGAGATCAGATCACAACTTGGTTCATCTCCGGCCGGTGTACAAACCCCTAGTGCACAGACAACCTCCGGTCATGCGCACAGTGAAGTTATGGTCTGAGCCTCCTCAGACCATAACACTCAATGGACACTCTAAAGGGCTGTTTTGAAGCCACCGCCTGGAAGCAGCTCTGCGATCCACATGGTGAGGACATCGATGGCCTCACTCACACCTTCACGGGCTACCTCAGCTTCTGTGTTGACAAATCCGTTCCCACCAAGACCATACGGCGTTGCTCAAACAACAAACCCTGGATCAACCCTGAGATAAAAACACTTCTGAGAGAGAAGAAGAGGATCTTCAGGTCGGGGAACAGGGAGATGCTGAAGTCCGTACAGAGGGAGCTGAGGAGAAAGATCAGAGAAGGCAAGGACAGCTTCAGGAAGAAGATGGAGGACAAGCTGCAACAGAGCGACATCAGCGGGGTCTGGAGAAACCTCAAAACCATCTCTGGGCTCCAGAATACCTCCCCCCAGGCCACAGGGGGCAGGGAGTGGGCGAACAATCTGAATCTGTTTTTCAATAGGTTTGACCAACCGCCCTCCCCCCTGACTGAACAACAACCACTGCTGCCTCTAAAGACATCAAGTCCTGCTGCCCACTCCCCACTCCACCAACACCCCCCCACTCCCATCCTGACCCTGACCAGGACCCAGGTGAGGACGGAGCTGAGGAAGATCAAGGCGAGGAAGGCGTCGGGACCGGACGGCATCAGCACAAAGCTCCTCAAGTCCTGTGCAGACCAGCTGTGTGGGATTGTGACGTACATCTTCAACCTGAGCCTGAAGCTGGGGAGGGTACCACAGCTGTGGAAAACATCTTGTGTGGTACCTGTACCAAAAACTTCCCACCCCAAAGACCTGAACAACTACAGACCGGTGGCCTTGACGTCCCACTTGATGAAGACCCTGGAGAGACTGCTTCTTGCTCACCTCCGCCCCCTGGTGGAACCAGCGATGGATCCACTCCAGTTCGCCTACCAGCATGGCATTGGGGTGGAGGATGCGGTGATCTTCCTCCTTCATCGTTTTCTGTCCCACCTGGAGAAGCCCGGGAATGTGGTGAGGATCATGTTCTTTGACTTCTCCAGTGCTTTCAACACAATCCAACCGATGATCCTGAAGGACAAGCTGCTGCGCGCAGGGGTGTACCAGCACCTGTCATCATGGATCCTGGACTACCTCACGAACTGGCCTCAGTTTGTGAGAACCCGGGACTGTGTGTCCGACACGATCATCGGTAGCACGGGGGCCCCCCAGGGAACGGTGTTGGCTCCCTTCCTGTTCACTCTTTATACTGCGGATTTCTCACACAACACAACACACTGCCATCTACAGAAGTTCTCTGATGACTCTGCGATCATTGGCCTCATCTCCAATGGAGATGAAGCTGAGTACAGAGGGCTTATCCAGGACTTCGTGGACTAGTGCCATCGGAACTGCCTCCAGATCAATGCGAGGAAAACTAAGGAGCTGGTGGTGGACTGCCGCAGGCATGGACAACCCCTCACAGCACCAGTAAATATACAGGGAACAGACATTGAGATGGTGACATCCTACAAGTACCTGGGCGTTCATCTGAACAATAAACTAGACTGGCCACACAATACTGATGCACTCTACAAAAAGGGACAGCGCAGGCTGTTCCTACTGAGGAGACTCAGGTCTTTTGGTGTACAAGGGGCGCTGCTGAAGATATTCTATGACACGGTGGTGGCATCAGCCATCACTTTTGGAGTGGTCTGCTGGGGCAGTGGCATTACTGCAGCCGATAGGAAGAGACTGAACAAACTGATCAAGAAAGCTAGCTCTGTCATGGGGCAGCACCTTGACCCGGTGGAGGAGATAGGAGAGGGAAGGACGGTGGCTAAACTGTCATCTCTGCTGGAGTCCGAGTTCCACGCTATGCAGGATATACTGAATGCACTGAGGAGCTCATTTAGCAGCAGACTACATCATCCCAGGTGCACAACCGAGAGGTTTTGCAGGTCCTTCCTACCAACGGCTGTCAGACTGTACAACCTAAGCAGGGCTGCTCGCAGAGATAGCAAAAAGACGTAACAACCTAATAGTTTTTTGAATGCAAAAGATGCAATAGACTTACACAATGGTCCCCTCCGGCATACAACTAGGAAAATACCGGTAGCTATGGAGGGTGAGAATATGTATGGGCACATAATCATACCATGTAGGACAACTAAGTAGACGGTTGTGCTGTTTCATCCCATCTAGCAACGATGCGCTGCACTGTGTGTGTTTATATATATTTACATATTTATTCCATCTAGCTACAATGCTCCGCACTGGGTGTGTTTATATTTATATATCTATATATTTATTCCATCTAGCTACAATGCTCCGCACTGTGTGTTTATATATCTACATATTACTCCATCTAGCTACATTGCTCCGCACTGTGTGTGTTTATATATTTACATATTTATTCCACCTAGCTGCCATGCTCCGTACTGTGGGTGTTTATATATCTACATATTTATTCCATCTAGCTAAAATGCTCCGCACTGTGTGTTTATATACCATCCATCTATCCATCCATCTTCTACCGCTTTTCCGGAGGTCCGGGTCGTGGAGGCAGCAGTTCAAGCAGAGAAGCCCAGACTTCCCTCTCCCCAGCCACCTGCTCCAGCTCTTCAGAGGGGATACCAAGGCGTTCCCAGACCAGCTGGGAGACATAGTCTCTCCACCGAGTCCTGGGTCTGCCCCGGGGTCTCCTCCCAGTGGGACGTGCCTGAAACACCTGAAGTGGGAGGCGTCCAGGAGGCATCCTAATCAGATGCCCATACCACCTCAACTGACTCCTTTCAATGTGGAGGAGCAGCGGTTCTACTCTGAGCCTCTCCCGGATGACTGAGCTCCTCACCGTATCTCTGAGGGTGAGTCCAGCAATCCTACGGAGAAAGCTCATTTCAGCCGCTTGTAGAATCAGAATCAGAATCAGAATCAGATTTATTGCCATTGTTCATGTGATACACAAACTAGGAATTTGTCTCGGTGCCATGCTGCAACATTAAAAACATAATGAGAAAAAGGGATAAACTAAAAAACTAAAGGACTAGAAACGTGCAATAAGTGTAGAAAAATAAGTAATAATAAGTAATAATAATAATAATACGAGTAATAATGAGTAGTACTAGTCAAGGCAGTTTTAAAAAAATTAGCATCTAGCAGATAATGTGAAGTACCACATAGTGCAGTCAATAATGCAACAGAAAAACAGTGATGATTGACATGAGTCTGGTTGAGCTGCTGTACATAGTGCACGAGAGTCAAAAGTCACTTAGTGTTCAGCAGTCTGATGGCAGAGGGGAAAAAGCTGTTCATGTGCCGGGAGGTTTTAGTCCGAATGGACCGAAGCCTTCTACCTGAGGGGAGGGGGGCAAACAGCACGTGACCAGGATGTGAAGGATCGGCTATGATCCGGCCAGCACGCCTCCGGGTCCTGGAGATGTACAGGTCCTGGAGAGATGGGAGCTTGCAGCCTATCACCTTCTCAGCAGTGTGCACGACGCGCTGCAACCTTAGTCTGTCCCTGGCAGTGGCTCCTGCGTACCACACAGTTATGGAGGAGGTGAGGATGGACTCGATGATGGCCGTGTAGAACTGCACTAACATCTTGGTGGGTAGCTTGAGCTTCCTCAGCTGCCGCAGAAAAAACATCCTCTGCTGGGCCTTTTTGATGAGGGAGCTGATGGTTGGCTCCCATTTGAGGTCTCGGGTGATGGTGGTGCCCAAGAAGCGGAAGGAATCTGCAAAGGTGATTGGAGAGCCTGTGATGGTGAGGGGGGGCAGGGGGGATGTGACTTTCCTGAAGTCCACAATCATCTCCGCTGTCTTCAGAGCATTCAGCTGCAGGTTGTTGTGGCTGCACCAGGACACCAGCTGGGCCACCTCTTCCCTGTAGGCGGACTCGTCGCCGTTGGAGATGAGCCCGATGAGGGTGGTGTCGTCCGCAAACTTAATCAGCTTAACAGACTGGTGGGAGGAGGTGCAGGAGTTGGTATAAAGGGAGAAGAGTAGGGGGGAAAGTACACAGCCCTGGGGTGATCCAATGCTGATGCTAACAGAGTCTGAGACAGACTTCCCCAGCCGCACATGCTGTCTCCGGTCCGTCAGGAAGTCGGTGATCCACCTGCAGAGGGAGTCAGGCACGTTGAGCAGGGACAGCTTGTCCTGGAGCAGATCGGGGCGGATGGTGTTGAATGCGGAGCTGAAGTCCACAAACAGAATCCTGGCGTAGGTTCCCGGGGAGTCCAGGTGCTGCAGGATGGAGTGGAGGGCCAGGTTGACTGCGTCGTCCACAGACCTGTTAGCACGGTAGGCAAACTGCAGCGGGTCTAGGAGGGGTGTGGTGATGGACTTGAGGTGAGACAGGACCAGGCGCTCAAAGGACTTCATGACTACAGAGGTGAGCGCTACAGGTCTGTAGTCGTTAAGTCCAGTAATCCGTGGCTTCTTGGGGACAGGGATGATGGTGGAGGATTTGAGGCAGGTCGGCACGTGACATTGCTTAAGGGAGGTGTTAAAAATGTCTGTGAAGACAGGAGCCAGCTCTTTCGCACAGTGTCTCAGGGTGGAGGGAGACACACCGTCCGGCCCGGGGGCCTTGCGCGGGTTCAGTCTGGAGAACTGTCTGTGCACGTCCTGCTCACTGATGACAAGGGGAGGGGGGGAGGAGGAGGAGGAGGAGGGGGGGACCGCTCTTGATGAATTAGGGGCTGAGGAGGCAGTGGAGCTGGGTGGAGTGGGTGAGTTGGACACAGCTGACGAGGTGTCAAAACGGGCATAGTGTTGGGACAGCCTTTGACAAAGGGCTTTGTCATCCTGACCTTTAGAAGCCTGAGGCCGATAGTTGGTGATTTGCCTCAGTCCTCTCCACACAGAAGCCGAGTCATTAGCAGTGAACTGCTGCTGGAGTCTCTCAGAATACACAGATTTAGCTCTCCTCAGCTCTCTGTTAAACCGATATTTGACCTCCCTGTAGCAGTCCCTGTCTTCACTTTTCAACGCTGCTTCCTTCTCCTTCCTGATCCGTCTGAGCTTAGCTGTGAACCAAGGCTTGTCATTAGAATATCTTATCCTGGTGCGCGATGGGAGAATGTGCTCTTCACAGAAGTTGATATATGAGTTCACAGTGTCTGTGTACTCATTAAGATCATGTGTGGCTCTTTTAAACATGCCCCAGTCAGTTATTTCCATGCATGTATCCGCGATCTCGTTCTTTCGGTCATTACCCAAAGCTTGTGACCATAGGTGAGAGTAGGAACATAGATTGACTGATAAATCGACAGCTTTGCCTTAGAACTAAGCTCCCTCTTCACCACAACAGACCGGTACAACGTCCGCATCACTGCAGATGCTGCTCCAATCCGTCCGTCGATCTCTCACTCCATTCTCCCCTCACTCGTGAACAAGACCCCAAGATACTTAAACTCCTCCACTTGGGGCAGGAGCCTGTCCCCAACCCGGAGAGGACAATCCACCTTTTTCCGGCTGAGGACCATGGACTCAGACTTGGAGGTGCTGATTCTCATCCCAGCCGCTTCACACTCAGTGGCAAACCGTCCCAGCAAGAGCTGTAGGTCATTGCTGGATGAAGCCAACAGGACAACATCATCTGCAAACAACAGAGATGAGATCCTGTGGTCACCAAGCATGACACCCTCCATTCCCTGTCTGCACCTAGAAATCCTGTCCGTAAAAATTATGAACAGGATCGGTGACAAAGGGCAGCCCTGGCGGAGTCCAACTCTCACTGGGAATGACTCCGACCGAGTGTTGGCAATATGAACCAAACTGTCACAACAGTCGTACAGAGACCGAATAGCTCCTAACAACAAGCCCGATACCCCATACTCCCGAAGCACCCCCCACAAAAATCCACGAGGGACGCGGTCAAATGCCTTCTCCAAGTCCACAAAACACATGTAAACTGGTTGGGCAAACTCCCACGAACCCTCGAGAATTCTCGAGAGGGTAAAGAGCTGGTCCGATGTGCCACGGCCAGGATGAAAACCACATTGCTCCTCCTGAATCCGAGGTTCGACCAACGGCCGGACTCTCCTCTCCAGTACCTTGGCATAGACCTTCCCAGGGAGGCTGAGGAGTGTGATCCCTCTAATGTTGGAGCACACCCTCCGGTCCCCTTTTTTAAAGAGAGGAACCACCACCCCGGTTTGCCATGCCAAAGGCACTGCCCCCGACCTCCACGCAATGTTGCAGAGGCGTGTCAACCATGACAACCCAACAACATCCAGGGCCTTGAGGTACTCAGGGCGAATCTCGTCCACCCCTGGGGCCCGGCCACCAAGGAGATTTTTAACCACCTTGGCGACCCCAGCCCCTGTGATAGGCGAGTCATCCCCCTCGTCCCCAAACCCTGCTTCCTCTGTGGAAGGCGTATCAGTGGGATTGAGGAGATCCTCGAAGTATTCCTTCCACTGCCCGACGATGTCCCTAGTCAAAGTCAACAGTGTCCCATCCGCACCATACGCAGTGTGGACGGGGAGCTGCTTTCCCCTCCTGAGCCACCGGACAGTTTGCCAGAATCTCTTTGAGGCCGACCGAAAGTCTTGTTCCATGGCCTCACCAAACTCCTCCCATACCTGGGTTTTTGCTTCAGCAACCACCCGAACTGCACTCCGCTTTGCCTGCCGGTACACCTCAGCTGCTTTGGGAGTCCCACAAGCCAACCAAGCTTGATAGGACTCCTTCTTCATCTTAATGGCCCCCCTCACCACTGGTGTCCACCACTTGGTTCGGGGGTTGCCACCACGAGATGCACCAACCACCTTGCGGCCGCAGCTCTGGGCCACCGCTTCAACAACAGAGGTGGAGAACATGGCCCATTCAGACTCCATGTCTCCAGACTCCCTCGGAATGTGGTTGAAGTTCTTCCGGAGGTGGGAGTTGAAGACCTCCCGGACAGGGGCCTCAGCCAGACGCTCCCAGCACACCCTCACTATACGTTTGGGTCTACCAGGTCTGAATGGCTTCCTCCCCTGCCATCGGATCCAACTCACCACCAGGTGGTGATCAGTTGACAGCTCTGCACCTCTCTTTACTTGGGTGTCCAAGACATACGGTCGCAGGTTTGATGACACGATAACAAAATCGATCATCGACCTGCGACCTAGGGTGTCCTGGTGCCAGGTGCACATATGGACACCCTTATGCTTGAACATGGTGTTCGTTATGGACAGACTGTGGTTAGTACAGAAGTCCAATAACTGAACACCACTCCGGTTCAGATCGGGCAGGCCGTTCCTCCCATTCACCCCCCTCCAGGTTTCACTGTCGTTGCCCACGTGCGCATTGAAGTCCCCCAGTAGGACAATGGAGTCTCCAAGAAGAGCACCCTCCAGCACCCCAGTCACAGACTCCAAAAAGGGTGGGTACTCTGAAACATCATTTGGTGCATAGGCAGAAATGATGGTCAGGACCCGTTTCCCAACCCGAAGGCGCAGGGAAGCAACCCTTTCGTCCACCGGGGAAAACTCCAATATAGAGGCAGCAAGGTGGGGCGATACAAGAATACCCACCCCTGCTCGTCGCCTCTCGCCCGGGGCAACTCCAGAAAAGGCCAAGCTCCAGCCCCTCTCCAGGAGACTGGTTCCGGAACCAGAGCTGTGTGTTGAGGTGAGGCCGACTATATCTAGCCGGTATCTCTCAACTTCGTACACCAGCTCAGGCTCCTTCCCCACCAGAGAGGTGACATTCCACGTACCAAAAGCCAGTTTAGAAAGCTTAGGATCAGTCCGCCAAGGTCTCCGCCTTTGACCGCCACCTGATCCACATAGCAGTGTTTATATACTCATATAGTTATTCCATCCAACTGCAATGCTCTGCACTGTGTGTCTGTGTGTATATATACACTACCGTTCAAAAGTTTGGGGTCACTTAGAAATTTCCTTATTTTTGAAAGAAAAGCACTTTTTTTCAATGACGATAACTTTAAACTAATCAGAAATACACTCTATACATTGCTAATGTGGTAAATGACTATTCTAGCTGCAAATGTCTGGTTTTTGGTGCAATATCTACATAGGTGTATAGAGGCCCATTTCCAGCAACTATCACTCCAGTGTTTTAATGGTACAATGTGTTTGCTCATTGCGTCAGAAGGCTAATGGATGATTACAAAACCCTTGTGCAATCATGTTAGGTTTGCAATGCTGTAATTGCTGCAAATGGAGGATTCTTTGACAAAAGCAAAGTTTGAAGGAAAAAATTATTATTTCAAATACAAATCATTATTTCTAACCTTGTCAATGTCTTGACTATATTTTCTATTCATTTTACAACTCATGGTGGTAAATAAGTGTGACTTTTCATGGAAAACACAAAATAATTGTCTGGGTTACCCCAAACTTTTGAACGGTAGTGTATATATATATATATATATATATATATATATATATATATATATATATATATATACTGTATATATATATATATATATTTATAGTAATATGTACATATGTATATTAGCTGCTCTTGCTTGCTTGCTTTTTTTTTCTTGCCTTCTGATTGTTGCTCTGAGTGTTGCTATCCCTGTGCTGTTGCAATCCTGGAATTTCCCCGTTGTGGGACTAATAAAGGTTTATCTTAAATGACAGCATCTTCAACTTCTAAATGGGGCTGATATACAAACTGCAGAGGTTCCAGCCACATCTTCACCTGTGGCCTCAAGTGGGCTAAGACCAGCTCTTCATGGGGACCAGTTTGTCAAAGTCTTCTAGTTTTTCCTCATATGTTGACACTCACACTTGTTGAATAAAACAGTTATTGTGGGGACCTTTCACACACAGTGTTACAGTCCCTTGTGGGGACCAGTTTTGTCCAAATTTACACACAGATTATACTCAGACACTGACAAAAGGTGTGCTGCGGGGACATCACGAGTGTCCAGAATAGAGTGATGATTAACTAAGAAAAAAAAATCCCGGAGAAGGATAAAATTAGCCCGAAACATCCCGGAACATCCCACTACAACTAACCTTCTGTATGCATAACTATAAAATGTTAAACATACTGATAAAAACTACTCCTGCCCAGCTAAGCTCTATCTGCATTCACACATCTCAAATTAAAACAGGCTTTGTGGGGACCTTTCACACATATAACAGTTCTTAGTGGGGCACAGTTTTTCCAAGTTTTCATACAGTTTTTACTCAGACACAGACTGAATTTGGAGTGGGTATCCTGTATAGAGTGATGATTAACCAAGAAAAGAAACCTCTGAAGGATAAATCAGCCCTAAAGGCTGTATCTCACTGGGCTGCAACAGCTTGCAACTAATCAATAGTAAAAAATGTTGCAACAATTATGCAAATTAGTGACATTTTTCACTTGGAATCACGCTGAATTTCCATATTTGCGTATGTCGCTACCACTAACCTTCTAAAGGTGTGCCGGATCAGAAAGATATCACCGGATCAGAAAGAGGAAGGAAGATAAAAAGACTCAGAATTGAGCCGCTGTTGCAAAAGGCAGCCAACTCGTGTGGCGCCGGAAGTAAAAAAAAAAAAAAAAATAATTGGACCAAAAAGATTGGTCACTTGTTCAGACTAAATTTTTATAAGATGAGATATATGTCATCATACAACAGAGTTAAGACAAAAAATTCTAATTCATCCTAAAATAACTTTTCTTTTCCAGCCAAGCTCTATCTGCATTCACACGTCTTAAATAAAACAGGCTTTGTGGGGAGCTTTCACACACAAAATCTTACAGTTCTTCATGGGGACCAGTTTTGTCCAAGCTTACACACAGTTTTTAATCAGACACTGACTAAAAGTGTGCTGTGGGGACATTGTGAGTGTCCTGAAAAGAGTGATAATTAACCTAGAAAAAAATCCAGTGTCTTAGAATATGAAACATAAGGCACAAATAGTCAATTTGATGTTGATATAGCATAACATGTAAATAGATTGGCCACTTGTTCAGACTAAATTTCTAAGATGAGATACATAAAAAAAAATCCAAGATGGCGCCGCAGATGGCAGCCACTGGCTTCTGCTCTCTGATGTTTTTGATAATTTTGTGTGTTTTTTTGGACTTCTGCTCTTCTGTCCGAGTCACCTATTCAAGGGAGGAACTACTTTCACTCAGACTACCTCCCAATGCAACTTCTCCGCCAGTTGCTGCTGCTGATCTGAACTTTTTCAGTCGATCTTAGCTGTGGGAGCAGCGGCTATTGGCGCTGGCCGGAAACGAAGGCGGCGTGGTAAACGTGCCGGTGCGCTAGTCAGGTTGAAGAAACGAGGATTTCGCACGCCGCTCCCATCGATCCATCTGGCAAATATCCGCTGTTTGGTGAACAAAATGGATGAACTGCTGCTCCTGACTCACAAAAACCGGGATTTTAGCAGATCTGGCGCCCTTTGTTTCACGGAGTCCTGGCTGAGTGAACACATCCCGGACAGCGCGGTGCGCCTGGACGGATTCCAACTGTTTCGCGCTGATCGCAGCCGAGAATTCTCTGGAAAGACTAAAGGTGGTGGAATCTGCTTCTACATAAACGAAGGTTGGTGTACTGATGTCACAGTGTTGAAGAAGTTTTGTAGCCCTAACCTAGAGTCACTGTTCATAAACTGTAAACCCTTTTATTCACCGCGAGAGTTCTCCTCCTTTATTCTGGTCGGAATTTATATCCCGCCTGCTGCTTGTACAACGGAGGCACTGCAGCACCTCGCTGACCAGATAGCAGACGTGGAGGAAAAACATCCAGACTCTGCTTATCATTCTGGGTGATTTCAATAGAGCTAATCTCACAAATGAGCTTCCTAAATACAGACAGCATATTAAATGTCCCACCAGGGACACAAATACACTCGACCACTGTTACACAGTTTTAAGAAACGCCTATCATGCCATCCCCCGTGCAGCTCTGGGTTTTTCTGACCACTGTCTGCTCCATCTTATTCCAACATACAGACAGAAACTAAAAACTTCCAAGTCTGTTGTAAGGACTGTGAAGAAATGGACTGAGGAATCAAAGCTGGAGTTACAAGCCTGCTTTGACTGTACAGATTGGAGTGTTTTTGAAGCTGCAGCCATTAACCTAAATGAACTCACTGACACTGTGACGTCATACATCTGTCTCTGCGAGGACATGTGTGTGCAGACCAAGACCTTCTGCATATACAACAACAATAAACCCTGGTTCATTCCTAAACTGAAGCAGCTACGTCAGACCAAGGAGGAGGCCTACAGGACTGGTGACTGGACTCTGTACAAGCGGGCCAGAAACATGCTGATGAAGGAGATCAGGCTTGCTAAGAGGAGCTACAGTGTGAAGTTACAAAAAAACTTCTCAGCCAACAACTCTGCTTCTGTCTGGAGAGGCCTGCAGAATATCACCAACTACAGGAGACCATCCCCCCACCCTGTGGAAAACCTCCAGCTGGCTAACGACCTAAACAGCTTTTACTGCAGGTTTGAAAAGAACCTACAGTTCTCACCTCCCACCCACACAAAAGGATTATCTGCAGCCCCAGAAACTCCATCCCTCCTCCACTCTGACCTCTCACCAGTACTAACGATCTGTGAAGAGGAGGTGCGCCGGGTCTTTCAGAGACAAAAGATCAAGAAGGCGGCAGGACCTGATGGTGTGTCTCCGTCCTGCCTGAGAGTCTGCTCCAACGAGTTGGCCCCCATCTTCACCCGGATCTTTAACAGATCACTGGAGCTGCGTGAAGTGCCTTCCTGCTTCAAACGTTCCATCATCATTCCAGTTCCCAAGAAACCCTCTGTTACAGGATTAAACGACTACAGACCTGTTGCCCTGACCTCTGTGGTCATGAAATCCTTGGAGAGATTGGTGCTGAACCACCTGAAGGTCATCACAGGCCCCCTGATGGACCCACTGCAGTTTGCCTACCGGTCAAACAGGTCAGTGGATGATGCAGTGAATATGGGACTACATTACATCCTGCAACACCTCGACTCCCCAGGGACGTACGCCAGGATCCTGTTTGTCGACTTCAGCTCAGCGTTCAACACCATCATCCCAGGCATTCTTCATCAGAAACTCCTCCAGCTCAAGGTGCCCCCCTCCACCTGCCAGTGGATCTCCAGCTTTCTGACTGACAGGTGGCAACAGGTGAAGCTAGGAAGATTTACATCCAGCTCCCGAAAAATTAGTACTGGCGCCCCCCAAGGATGTGTCCTTTCCCCACTGCTCTTCTCCCTCTACTCCAACGACTGCACCTCAGAGGACCCTTCGGTGAAGCTCCTGAAGTTTGCAGACGACACCACAGTCATCGGTTTGATCCGGGATGATGATGAGTCTGCATAGAGGCGGGAGGTGGAGCAGCTGATCCTCTGGTGCAGCCAGAACCATCTTGAACTTAACCCAGCCAAAACGGTGGAGATGACTGTGGATTTCAGGCGACACCCCCCTTCATTCCCCCCACTCACCATCCTCAACAGCACAGTGTCCACTGTGAACTCCTTCAAGTTTCTGGGCACCATAATCTCCCGGAACCTGAAGTGGTCCTCCCATATAGACACTGTCCAGAAAAAGGCCCAGCAGAGGTTGTTTTTTCTGCATCAGCTCAAGAAGTTTGATTTGCCTCAGGAGCTGCTGGTTGTCTTCTACACCGCCATCATCCAATCTGTCCTCTGCTTTTCCATCACTGTCAGGTTTGGATCTGCCACTAAACAGGACAAGACCAGACTGCAGCGGATCATTAAGTCTGCGGAGAGGATCATTGGTTCCGACCTACCCTCCATTGAGAACTTACATCGGTCCATAACCAGGAAACGGGCGGGAAACATCTGTGCTGACCCATCACACCCCGGCCACAAACTGTTTGAACTTCTATCTTCTGGTCGTCGTTACAGATCACTGAAGGTCAAAATCACCCGTCACAGGAACAGTTTCTTTCCTCAAGCCATCACTCTGATGAACTCCTAACATTCACCTAGTCCTACCTGTTGCTGTACTCATGACTTTTCATCCATTATTACATTGCACATAACTCTCACACTGCTTTTTACTTCATTCACATTATATCACTGAATCTGAGTTCACATTGAAATACTGTGTGACTGTATATTTTTTCATATATTTCTGCAAAGTGTGGTTAGTCTGAGTAAATAACTGCATATATTCCTGTATATATTTGCATCCTTTTATAGAAACGTGGACAGACTGTAATTTACTGTACATACTCTGTTGTCATTGAATCCTTATTTAAATCCTCCACCTGAACAATGAGAGCAAGTTTTTAGCCAAAGTCAAATTCCTTGTATGTGTTGTGCATACTTGGCCAATAAAGCTGATTCTGATTCTGATTCTGATATCATCATACAACAGAGTTAAGGGAAAAATACATTCTAATTCATTCTAAAATGTTTCTTGTCTGGCCAAGCCTATCGGCATTCACACACCTTAAATAAAACAGGATTTGTGGGGACCTTTCACACACACAATAGTACAGCTCTTCATGGGGACCAGTTTGTCATAGTCTTCTAGTTTTTCCTCATATGTTGACACTCACACTTGTTGAATAAAACAGGCATTGTGGGGACCTTTTGTCACAACTCGCCGTCCCCAGTCATCTGCCTCAGCTGCGCGCACACCTGCTCTTCGTCAATCACAGACTATTTAACCCACTCGGCCCAGAACATCGGTCTGGAGCCGTCTGTTAATCAACGCTCTCAATCCCTCCACAGGATCGTTCCTTCCCGACCTGCAGCATCTCCTACCAGCAAGTAAGCTGTATTTTCATTCACCTGTCTTCCAGTCTCTCCCCTGTGCACAGGTGGATTCCCTGGTGGCGGATTCCTCCCGTCCTCGCCACCCCCCTTCCTCCTCATCCACTCCTCGTCGTGCGCCAGCAGGGCGCTGTCTCCCAGGCAAGAGTTCCTTTGCCCACGCCAGCCACCGTTACATCTGCAAGTAAACAACATTCGGTACATTAACCCCGCATGGTGAAGGTGAACTCATATTCCTGTCTCTGCTCTGTCCATAGGGTTGCCTGGCTGCACGGCGTGCCATTCTGCCCTCGTTCTGCGCTCCTCGTTCACCCACAGACCATTCACATTCCGCATACACGCATCCATACATCTCTTGTTGTTGAATAAAGCCTTTGAATCTCACCTGAGCCTGCGTGCATGTTCCCTGGGCCAGTAATTATGTCACCTTTCACACACAGTGTTACAGTCCCTTGTGGGGATTAGTTTTGTCCAAATTTACACACAGAATATACTCAGACACTGACAAAAGGTGTGCTGTGGGGACATCATAAGAGTCCAGAATAGAGTGATGATTAACTAAGAAAAAAAAAAAAATCCCGGAGAAGGATAAAATTAGCCCGAAACATCCCTCTACCACAAACCTTCTGTATGCATAATTATAAAATGTTAAGCATACTGCTTAAAACTATTCCTGCCCAGCTAAGCTCTATTTGCATTAACATGTCTTGAATAAAACAGGCTTTGTGGAGACCTTTCACACATATTACAGTTCTTTTTGCGGCATAATTTGTCCAAGTTTTCACACAGTTTTTACTCAGACACTGACTGAATTTGGAGTGGGAATCCTGTATAGAGTGATGATTAACCAAGAAAAGACAGCCCTGAAGGATAAAATCAGCCCTAATGGCTGTATCTCACTGGGCTGCGACAGCTTGCGACTAATCAATAATAAACTAGAAAAGCTCTCGGAGAGCGCAGACCTCCGCCAAGCGCCACAGTTCCCCCCCATACAGTGTTTGTGTGTACGTTTTCAGATTCCTTGACCATGAAAACATATGACTAGCAATTGGATTCACAATGATAGGATTAGTGGTTCAGTAGTAAAAGCATTACCTCCTTGGTGGAGGTAATAAACTGAAGTGTTGCTGTTGTGTCCATCTCCTCCATCTGCAAAGTGCCATGCTGCGACCTGTCAAGGCATACCTCATGCCTCCCTTATTGGGGGGGCTTTCACACCTGTACTGACCTCATGCCTCCCTTATTGGGGGGGGGGGGGGCTTTCACACCTGTACTGAGTACTTAAAAACTGTATTTATCGGCAGATGAAAGAAAACTGAAGCAAAAATAAACAAACAAACAAACAAAAACTAAGCAAACAGCAACTACAACATGAAGTATTTCAAACATATTTATTCAAATGTAGTTATATGGACACAATCTTGAGCCATAACTTTTTGGTAATGTGAAAATAATAAGCCAAGTAGCACAAAAAATTGAGTGCTCTTGCTGTCAGGAAACAATGTTGGCACCAAATCACTGAAGTGATCTGCCACCAATGGGGGTAGATTGTGCTCTGCCACAAAATGACAAAACATCACTTCTGCTAGTGATGCATTGGATTTGGAAGGCGTCGGTTCTGTCACTGGCTGAAAATGTTCATCCATCGATCGAATTTGGCTACACAGTTTTTGTGGCCCTGTGTAGCAAAGTGCGACTTCAGGTCGAAAATCCCTGATGCAGTCACTTTTAGCATTAGAGTCATACATATCAGGTGCAGCATTAGTGGCGCCGGGATTCCTCTCTGTTCCGGAGCCGCAGGACAAAAGAAGGTGCGATAATGGTTGCCGTGGGTTTTATTGGGTTTGCGCTCTGCGGAAAAAAGAGGATTTGGAAGCCTCCCCAGCAGAGAGCTGGTTTTTGCGCAGCCCCTATGGCTGGCCGGGGAATTTCTGCCAAGTAATGCGGCGCCGGACAGCTGCCCGTCTCAGCTTTTGCAGCGTAGCGTAAACACAGGCACACTGGCGGGCCCTGCCCACCACTGTTTTCTGCGTGCTTTTGTGCCTAAAACTTTAAAGAAAGCGGAGTTTGTGTTCATCAGACACGACGACCAGCGCCCTCTATTGCCCCTGCACACATGTTGAAAATGGCCGTATCTCACAATGTTAAAGAATCCTTTAAAAAATTCCTGTATCCAGACGGTGATCCAGATCATCCCCAAAATTTAATCAGTTCTTCCTTGTACCATTTCCAACAAGGCCTGAAAGTTTCATCGAAATCCGTCCAAAACTTTTTGAGTTATCTTGCTAACCAACAGACAGACAGACAGACAAACAAACAGACAGACAAACAGACAAACACTGGCAAAAAAATAACCTCCTCCTGGCCTTCGGCCTGGCGGAGGTAAAAATGTTGCAACAATTACACAAATTAGTGACACCACGCTGAATTTCCATATTTGCATATGTCGCTACCACTAACCTTCTATATGCATTACATGATACCCTATGGTGTACTGATTTATATGCAATCACAATATACTTTCTTTCCCACAATAGCTGTATAAGAATCAAAAACATAAAAACTTAATAAAACAAGACTATAGAATTGAATCTGAAGTGAAGTGCATGAATGTACCTGTTGAGGAGAGTTGTTGGGATCTGAAGCATTATCCATCTGAGTCTTTGGCATGAATAAGTGATGGGAGTCACTTATTGCCATGGCATCAGCTATAATGCTAGTTCCCTCTAAGCATATTTTATAATGCCAGTATCTTAGAATATGAAATATAAGGCATAAATAGTCAATTTGATGTTGATATATCATAACACGTAAAGTGACTATAAAATGCATAACTATAAAATGTTAAGCATGCTGATTAAAACTACTCCTGCCCAGCTAAGCTCTATCTGCACTCACACGTCTTGCATAAAACAGGCTTTGTAGGGACCTTTCACACACACACACACACACACACACACACACACACACACACACACATACAGAGGCCCTGAACAAACAGTTGCTGAAAGCCTGGACTCATTGATGGATGTTGGCCTCGGCTCTGTGCGTGGGTGGTCCAGTTGTTGAGATGCACGTACGTGCAGATTTGGCTGCTTCCTGCTGCAGCTGACATCAGCATCATAATCTGTGCTCACTGTTACTGGAACAGCTTCATCTGAGAAGATAGCCTTGAAGATGTTCTCATTAGGTTTATTATGACTTCATTTGAGGACCACATATTTTTTCTTAGAAATCCTGAATTGATGTCTGTGCTTGATGTGTAGTCATACAACCTGACTCAAAGTCATATTAAGGAAGGATTACCACAAATCAGTTAAAATACATAGTTTTAAAGACAGGTATGAGCCAGGGTAATTACACTTTTTTGTTGAGCCACTCAAAGCCTGATTTTTGATTTAATCTCAGTAAACAGACTTCTCAGCCAGGGATTCATTGAGAGCATTAGACAGTCCCTCCAGGATTTTGCAGGATGTTTTTATGATTGTTGCATCCCAAAAAGCCTGAATTTGTAGGAGCTTTTTCAAAAAGTTGCAATGTTTTGAGAAGTTTTGTTGGCACTAAAAGTTGTGGGAAGAAGTACAAATTTTAAAGCCGAGGTTTTTTGCTATAGTTTACTGCATTGATATTCTATAAAAGGCTGTTCAGAGTCCCCCCGAGGGGAAAACATATGCGTTCTGTAGACTGCGTTTGCATACACGGCAATATTCAGAGTTGTTTTTGAGCCACTGCAGCTGCAGTGCATTTCGCGCATGCACAGTGAAAATAATCTGCAGTTCACATGCCAGTACTGTTGGGCGTAACCAAGATCCACCAAACATTTTAACAGCTGCAATCAAAACACAAAAGAAGAGCTCAGTAATTTGTGGATACAGGGGCAGATTTATTAACGTGCTGCACAATCGCAAAACCCTATTGTGGCGTTAAAAAACTACTGTAGAGATTTACTAAAGCGTGCAGGGCAAAATTAGTGGTGGAAAGGCGTGGACTATGTTAATTTTGTGCCTGGTCTCATTGCATATGTTTTTGTGGGAGTTGTCATGTCAAAGCGCAAATTTGAGGGAGGGGAGTATTTAAATGACTGGCGCAAGGCGATTTACTAAGGTTTGCAGTTGTCAGTCTCCTGCTAAATGTGCCAGAATTTAACGCCCCCAAAAAGCTTGTCTTAATTCATCTGCGCCTGATGACAGCAGTCGTTGGTGCCGAGACACTAGCAAGAACCAAGGGCGCGTGGCCGAAGAGACAGAAGCTTCTCTCTGCGCATGACTTTATTTGGCATGACAGAAGAACAGATTATACGAATATCAACAGTCTGACAGAGATCGGTGTTATGCTGAATTGGACATCAGCCGGCAGTTGTTGTTTTTTTTAATTTCATTTGTTTGTATTTAGCGTACTACATGAATTTGTATCCATAAAATAGGATATAGGAGCCCTTCCTAACTGCAGAGGACTAACAGATGGTGTCAGACGATATTGGCTTTCTTTCTTTTTTCTGCATAGGTTCAGACTCGGATTCTGGAGTTTTTCCTCCTCTATCAGCTCCCCCTTGTTCGTGAAGCAAAATCTTCCATATTGTCAATTTTTTTGTATTTTTTTCTCTGTCCATATTTCTATATTTACAGTGTTTCTTTTTGCTGTGAATAAAGCGGTAATTCAGTTCCATCTTCTCTTTATTTCTCTGTTGCAGTTCAGGATACACAATGTAGGAAGAAAACAACAATGAGATTGCACAAATCCATAGAAACATCCCTGAAATTGCAACATCGTAACTCAATGGCATTTATAAAAAGTTGTGAACTGGGAGACCTGTAGATTTTGCTAAAACAAAGTTATTCATATAATAAAACTGCAGACTCTCCATCAGACCATGATGGTTCTAGTGTTAATAAAATAAACACGTTGGTTAAATAATTATTTTATTCAGGAGTAATCCTTTTTTAAATTAGATACAAATGCTTCATTTACACATATCAAACAAAAGAGTCTGCCATGTTAAATGAAAATCTAAATTTTGAAATATGACAAACAAGAATAAAGTATTTTAGTGGAGTTTACGCTTAAACAAATGTTTAAAAAAAAGCTTTATATACAGCAGGGGTGTCCAATCATGTGCCATGGAGGGCCAAGACCCTGCAGGCTTTACCTCCAACCAGTGTGTTCAGCACCAGATTTCACTGAACTTCCTCCCACTGATTGCTGATCAGTGAAAACATCTGCTGAAGCAACTGGGTAGAAGAGAAAACCTGCAGGGTCTTGGCCCTCCATGGCACATGATTGGACACCCCTGATATACAGGTATCATGGTCCTCCGAACTGGCTGTGCCTGATGACCCGCTTCCTCATCAGCTGTGCCTGTGCACAATTTTGCGGTGCTCTTGGTGGATAGGTGGTCATTATTGAAATGAAGTGTCTGCGTCTGTGTCGATAATTTTGCGTGTTGTAAGTAAATCACTGGCAAAAATTGGCCACTCCATTAGGCGCTCTGTCTAAATTGCGCACTCGCTAATTTGCGCTGCCTTAGTAAATCTGTGGCTAAATGTCTTAGATATATTGTAATGTCGGGGCTGTGATAAGGGGCGGGGGGAGTCTCCCGGCATGCTTTGTGCAGCGGGGTTATTATTCTTGTGTTCTGAGCATTATTCTTGTACCATTATAATTGTGTTATAAGTCTGGTTATGATAGTGTTGTTTTTCCTACATGTGAAAGATTATGTGTCTGTCACCCTGAGTGAGCTGAGTGTGTGTGAATGGCCTCCCCTCTGTTCTCCGTAATTTGTCAGTGAAGAAATAAATGCCTGTTACGTCCCAAATCCTCTCTCATTATTGCGTGAACCCTTGAAACTTCACATGGTGTCAGAAGTGGGATATTTGAGAAACGGAAGTGAGGATTAAGGCAGAGATTCGACAGCTCAAACAGCTCATTGCCCAGATGGAGATGGGCAGCAGAGCAGACACGCCAGTCCCCAGAGCTGCTTGCCGCAAAGAATGGGGAAGCGGGCCGGACGACGCAAGCGCATCCCATGTCCCACCTTTTTTAAGGCAGGATTGGGAGCGCCAGCAGGGAAACTATGAGCCAGCGATCCCACTGCAGCCGAGGGCAGTGATCAGCATGGAGGCGACCGCCCCATCCCCAGTACCACCTACTCGCCAACTGGCCAAGCTTCCCCACTTTGGTGGCAAAACCTTGCTGGATGACTACCTCATCCAGAATGAATTGGCCGCCAGGCTCAGAAGCTGAACACCTAAAGAGACAGCTGTGCTGGTCGCACTGGCTCTGGAGGGCAGAGCTCTCTGCACGCTGTCCGATCTCTGGCCTGAAGAACGTCACAGCTTGCCAGCACTACAGGGAGCACTTCGGAGGTGGTTCAGGAGGGCAATCCATGCTGACCACACCCAGGAACAGCTGACCAGCTGCCGGCGATGCAACCGAGAGAGCCTGGAGGCTTATCCAGCAGACGTCTGGCTGCTGACACAGTGCAGCTACCCTGACTTTGAGCCGGAGGTGGTGAAGAAGCTCGCCCTGCAGAGGTTCAACTGAGGGCTCTGCCCAGCCCGGCTCCAAGAACACATCCACATTCATGCCTTGAGCAGCTGGGAGACAACCGTGGCAGAGGTGGACTGGGTGGAGCCAATGCTGGAGCACGTGGCTGACATTTCATCATCAAGGCAAAGAGCTTTCCAGGCCACGGCTGAGAATGAAGATGAGGAGGAGATGCGTCAGACCACAGCTGCATGGCCGGCGAGAGTACGATGGCAGCGCAAGGAGGGATGCTTGCAGTGCGGGGAGCCAGACCACGTTGTGCGCCACTGCCCTGCACCTACCCCGCGACAACCATCCCCCTCACCAGCTTTAAACTAGAGCGAGGTGGCACAGATGTGGATCTGCCACCTCTCACAGACATTTTCCCCAACAAACTCTCACCAAGTCTGGGCCGACTTGGAGACTCGCCAGGGCTATACCTGCAGTGCAGCGTGGACAGCACTCCAATCCAGGCCCTGATCGACACCGGTTTTCCCTGGTCCAACCCGGGGCGCTGCCCTGGACAGATGAACTCAGACCGCAGGTGTGCGAACCCACTAGGCACTGCGTCACCACAGCCACCGATGAGCGTGCCAGCTTGGGAGGGTGACGAGTCCTTGTGTTCGGCCGGTCAGAAAACAAACCACCCATTCTGGCTGGCTGACATTCAAGACTGCTGCATTAGGGCAGCTCAGTGGCACAGTGGTTAGGTTACCCTTCTGTGTGGAGTTTGCCTGTTCTCCCCGTGTCTGCATGTGTTTACCCCGGGTACTCCGATTTCCTCCCACAGGCCAAAAATGTGCAAGTTAGGTTAATTGGAGACTCTAAAGTGGCCCTAGGTGTGAATGTGTGTGTGAATGGTGAAGGGATTGGCGCCCCACCGTGGATACCTTATCCATCCACGTGGATGCCCTGAATTCCCCTCTGGGTTTAATAAAAGTATACAAAATACAAAAAAAATTATCAGACTGGATCTGCTCACAACATGGGGCACAAAGATCACCACCACCAGCTCTTCTCTCCTGCTGGGGGCTAAGACCATCACACTCTCCAGCAAGAGCCAGACAGGGAACCAGGGGACCCAAGCGATCGAGGGGCCATCAGCGAGGGCCGAGCAGAGGGGATCGCCACCACAGCTAACCACTGCAGCACCACCAGCGCGAGCAGAGTTCAGTTCAGTTCAGTTCAGTTCAGCTTTATTTATAATACGCCACATCACAACAAAAGCCATCTCGTGGCGCCACATCCTCATGACGTGACGATGACGATCCTCAGAGGGATCGTCATCGCTCCTAGAGACAGCAGTGAGGGAGCCACCAGCAGAACAAATTGCCATGTCATCAGAAACCCAGCAGGCGGTCAAGGAGCTGTTCCAGCAGAGCTGCAGGGGGTTAGAGCCAGGGCAAAGACACAAGCTGCAGGAGCTGATGGACTGCTACGTCGATGTGTTCGCCACCAGGGATGAAGAGTGCACCTGAACCAGCTTGGTGCAGCACAAGATTGACACCAGTGAGACCAGGCCGATCTGGCTCCACCCCCTCCATCTGCCTTTTTCAAGGCGCTTTTTTATTGGTGCCTGAATGACGTCACCTGTAAGAACTCTTACCCTGTGCTCCACATTGACGGCATGCTGGATTACATCGCCAGCTCCAGCTGGTTCAGCTCACTCGACCGTCGCAGTGGCTATTGGCAGGTGGAGCTGTCACCAAAGGCCCACCAGAAAACAGCCTTCTCCATCAGGTAGGGACTGTGGCAGTTCAAGGTGATGCTACTTGGACTTTGCATCGCCTTGGCCACCTTTGAACACCTGATGGAGCAAGTGCTGGGTCACATTTCCCGGAGCCGCTGCATCATTTCTCTCGACAACCTGCTTGTTCACGCAGCTGATTTTGGTGGCGCCCTGTCCAACCTCCGGGAGGTGTTGGGCGCCTCCCGCCGGGCCACGCTGTGGCTCCACCCTCAGAAATGCCACCTGTTTTGTTGAGAAACCACCTTCATGGGTCACGTCGTTGGCACCACAGAAGTCACCACTGACCCAGAGAAGGTGGCAGCGGTGAGAAACTGGCCAGTCCTGCGGGATGAAGGAGAGCTGCGGAGCTTCTTCAGACTGGCCTCCTATTATAGGAGGCACCACGTCTCCAAACCATAGATCATAGAAGGTCTCACTCACTACCGTCTTGTAAATCTTCCCTTTCATTCTTTCTACTACCATTCTGTCACAAATCATGCTTGACACTTGTCTCCACCCACTCCACCCTGCCTGTCTGTACTCTCTTCTTCACCTCTGTTGTGCATTTTACATGTAGCAGATGTTTAAAAATAATTGATGTGTGCTTTATATTATTTACAAATATTAACAAAATACAGCATAGATGTTTAAGAACACTGAAAATAAAAGCTGCAGACACAGCCGCGAACAGATTAGTTCATCTGATTGACCTCTCATTCGACTAATAAGAGCCTTGAATTGGGTTTCTGAAACCTTGAAGAACCAATGACTGAAAACCGAGCAAGAAGGACCCGCCTACCAAGGCTGTGAATGCAGTGAGCCAATTGAAGCAGAGAAGTTCGCGAGCTGTTTTTTTTAAGGCTGGGTGAAGAGAGACTGCTGCAGCAGATCAAAAAAGGACCCGCAGGAAGAACCCCACAGACCCAGCAGCACGGAGACCACCCACAAATGCAACCTGTGTGACAGTGACTGCCATTCGCCCATCGGCATGTTCGGCCACAGGCAGTGCTTATTTTGTTTTTGTTCCAGCAGAGTAGACGTTATGATTTCTTCCATGGTCATCATAGACCGACGGAGGCTGACGACGAAGGCTGAGTGACACAAACGCATTCGCCAGTCTTTTTTTAATTACTACTGTTATTTGTTTTGAAAAATCGTTCGCCAAAAACCGCAATCATGGAAGCACAAAACTGCAATAATGGAATTATGTTTTGATCGGGTCGCGAGACCAGAACCACGAGCGGACCAGCGTCGCATTCATCTGACAGTGAGGAAGAGAAGTTTGCCAGGACACTGCTGTGAAGAGGTAAGGTGTTATAAGCTAAATTATTCTTTATCCCTGAAAATTGTAATCCAAAATGACTTTTGACCGATCGGTAAATTACAACTGTGTGGCGCACGAAGTCTGAAGTTTGTGCGCCGCGGTACAAGGGGTTGTTCGCCGTGTCCAGACCGTGAACGCCGCCCCCCCCCCGCTATTCTTCTGTAGCGGGGGGGGGGGGGGGAGCCGCGGTGACTGCGCTGCTGTCCCACATCGCCACATGAGGCTAATCCGTCATGAATCAAAATCAGAATCAGAATAAGTTTATTGCCAAGCACATTTACAAGTAAATAACAGGTAAATATACGAGAAATTTGACTTGACACTGAAAACATCATAGACGACATTCTCAATGACGCGGCGAGCCATGGAGGCGCCTGTCAGCAGGAAGGGAATAGAAGGCAGGGGGGGAGGGGGAGGGGGGGACACAATAGGAGAGAGAAAAAAGCATTGTTGATCAGAATAAAGTTCATATATGACCGATATTATGATTACAAGAAAAAAACTCTCAATGCACAATTAGCAGACAATAGAATCCACACAATGACACAAAGAGAGCAGTGAGTGAATATGTCTTCATCAGTATAAATGGGTCAGTGTGTGTGAGTTGGATGCAATCAGTGGCAAATCAGTTAGGTGGACAACAATAGTCTCTTCCTCAGCAGATGTTATGACTAGAGTCTGAAGCAAAGGCGCGTGTCCTTGAGCACGGCAGATGGAATAGTTTGGGCCAGACAGCTGTCCTTGAGAGTCAGATGCTGCCCGCCAATGTTATGAAAACAATTATACTGTTGATTATCAGGAGGACTGAGGCACCCTCAGCACTCAGGAGGACTGAGTGCTGAGGGTGCCGAAAAACAGGTCGAATAGCACTGACTTCAGAGAAAAAACTTTCCATTCTCTTACGGATTCAGTGCTCCAGTTCCATCATGGCCAGGCATTGAAATCGATTCGTGAACAGCTCTCAGCGTGATCGTGATGTAATCCATTTTCCTGTACAGTTCTCCATTGGCCGCTGTCAGAGTCCTGCCCAGTTGGTCAATTTGATGAGAGAGCTTCGCCGGGTCTGCTTTTTGATAAGCTCTGTCCATCTTCTTCAATTTGCGGTGCACCAGAACAACCCCAAAGCCAATCAGTAGAATTCCGATGACCATTGCTCCGAAAAGATATAAATCTTCGATATCTTCAATAGAAAGATCACACAGGCACAAGAGTTTCCAATTGCTTGTGTCCTTAATATAACCCGCAGCAGCAGTCCCTGGAGGACAGATAGGCTCCCCCGGGCCTGATTTCCTCGTTGACAAAACAGTGTCAATTGCGTTCAAAGCCCAGCTTATTAAATCCATAATTTTCGTTAGATGAATCAGCAGTAAAGACACGCAGACACAGACGATAGCAAGCTGGGATCCAGTCAGTTAGGGAGGGAGAGAGAGACAGGGAGCAGGAGCGGGAAGAAAAGCGTCTGCTCTCTTTGGAGGGTGGAAAAGCGTCTGCTCTCTTTGTAGCGATGGCCGATGTCCATCCTCTGTAGCGAGGGGGGGGACAACCCCCCCACACACAAACACACACACAGACACAGCCCTGAGTGTGACCTTTCATTAGAGCCCAAAATGAAGCTTCTACATTGAAGCATTCAAAAGTTACAGACGTTTTTCCAAACTGTGCCATTTGGCACAGTTCAAAAACGCCTGGGAACTACCTGAGGCAAAAGCTGTGTAATATATTCACTTTTTGTGGTATTGTTACAAAATTTGGACCTCAGCTGGACAACACTTGGTTCTACATTTCTGTTGCATTTTCCAGCCCGGATCTGAAGCTGTGTGTTGTTTGCAAGCATATGTATCCAAAAAAACACCCAGGCCAAATTTATTTTCTTCAAGTTCAGTATGTTTAGATGACTGTAACTCAGTGGCCGGAGCACTTAGAGAGATTATGACTGTTTTGCCAAAAAATTCAAAGTGTTTTCTTTTAAATGAGACCAACCCCATGAAGATGCTGCAAAGGGTTGAAGAACAGCTTTTGATTTAATTTGGGCATGTTATTTTTTGGCGTTTTTAGGGAAATTGACCGGAGTGCAAGGGGTTAAATTGATTTTGATGTGCCACCCCAAGATTTTCAGTGGCCCTCACGTGGCCCCCCTATGAAAAATTTCTGGAGGCGCCCCTGCATGTGGGTACCACGTAACAATAGCCTATCAGAGGAATTGTTTTGACATGTGACAATGCAAGCACCACTGAGAGGTAATTCAATTCAATTCAACTTTATTTATATAGCGCCATTTCACAACAACAGTCATCTCATAGCACTATCAACTGAAGGGGGGACCCTCACAGTTGCAGAAAGACCCCAGCAATCAGGCGATCCCCTGTGAGCAAGCACTTGGCGACGGTGGAGAGGAAAAACTCCCTTTTAACAGGAAGAAACCTCCAGCAGAACCAGGCTCAGGGAGGGGCAGTCATCTGCTGCGACTGGCTGGGGGGTGAGGGGATAGAGAAGAAGAAAAGAACAGACATGTAGAGAGCAAACAGCACGATGGGGACTCAATCTATGGGAGAGAACAAACAAATGTTAATGACCAGCAAAAAAAAAATATTTCATAGAGAGTGAGGAAAGGAGTGAGGCCCAGTGCATTACTGGAGGTCCCCCGGCTGACTAAACCTATTAGCAGCATAACTAAGGGAGGGTTCAGAAACACATGATCCCTCCCTAATTGTAGGCTATATCAAAAAGGTAGGTTTTAGCCCTATTCTTAAAAACAGAGATCGAGTCTGACTCCCGAATCCAGATTGGCAGCTGATTCCACAGGAGAGGAGCTTGATAACTGAAGGCTCTGCCTCCCATTGTACTTTTGGAGATTCTAGGTATTACAAGTAATCCTGCATTTTGGGAGCGTAGTGCTCTGTTAGGATGATACGGTAGTATCGGATCTTTTAAATAAAAAGGAGCCTGATTGTTTAAAGCTTTGTAAGTAAGAAGAAGGATTTTAAACTTAATTCTAAACTCTATGGGAAGCCAATGAAGGGAGGCCAGAACCGGAGAGATATGATCTCTCTTTCTAGTACCTGTTAAAACTCTTGCTGCAGCATTTTGGATCAGCTGAAGACTTTTTAAAGATGTTTTAGGACAGCCTGATAATAAAGAATTACAATAATCTAATCTCGAGCTAACAAAAGCGTGAATCAGCTTCTCAGCATCACTCTGAGACAAGATGCTCCTAATCTTGGCAATATTACGCAAATGATAGAAGACAGTCTTAGAAACAAATTTAATATGTGAATTGAAGGACAAATCCTGATCAAAAATAACTCCAAGGTTCCTCACAGAGCTATTAAGAGAAAGAGTAACTGCATCCAAACTGAAAGTTTGATTTGGAAAGGAATTTCTAAGGTTTTTTGGACCAACAAGAATGACTTCAGTCTTATCTGAATTTAATAGCAGGAAATTACAAGTCATCCAAGCTTTGATTTCCTTAAGACAGGCTTCTAACTTGGCTAATTGATTAGTATCATCTGGCTTCATTGACAGGTATAATTGTGTGTCATCTGCATAACAATGAAAATGTATACAGTGCTTTCTAATAATGTTGCCTAACGGAAGCATATATAAACTAAAAAGAGTAGGGCCTAGCACAGATCCCTGTGGAACTCCATGACTAAGCTTTGAGCTGAAAGAAAACTCATCATTTACATGAACAAACTGGAACCTATCAGATAAATAAGATCTAAACCACTGCAACGAAGTTCCATTAAGTCCAACATAGTGTTCTAATCTATCAAGTAGAATATTATGATCAATAGTATCAAAAGCTGCACTAAGATCTAAAAGGACAAGTACAGAAACTAGTCCATTATCAGATGCAATGAGGAGGTCGTTAGTGACCTTCGCTAAGGCTGTTTCAGTACTATGATGGATTCTAAACCCAGATTGAAACTCTTCAAGAAAACCATTTCCCTGCAGGTGGTCAAATAATTGCGTAGCAACAACTCTTTCTAAGATTTTTGAAATGAAAGGGAGATTAGAGATTGGTCTATAGTTAGCTAAAGCTCCTGGATCTAGCGTTGGCTTTTTGAGTAAGGGTTTAATTACAGCTGTTTTAAAAGCCTGCGGTACATGGCCTAAAGTTAATGAAGAATAAAGCTACCAATAAGAAGGAAGACTTCTTTAAATAACCTGGTAGGAATAGGGTCTAAAAGACAAGTTGAAGGTTTGGATGAGGAAACTATTTTGTCTAACTCACAAAGGTCGATTGGAGTAAACTCATCAAGACAGACATCAATAGAAGGAGTTGTAATAGTTACAGTATTTAAGTCAACTGTGGGAAGAATCTGATTGATTTTATCTCTGATGGATGAAATTTTATTATTGAAAAAGTTCATAAAGTCCTGACTAGTAAGCTCTAAGGGGATGCTAGGATTGACAGAGTCCTGACTCTTTGTCAACCTGGCTACAGTACTGAAAAGAAACCTGGGATTATTCTTGTTCTCTTCTATTAATGCAGAGTAATAACTCGTTCTAGCTTTTCTAAGAGATTTTTTATAAATTAAAAGATGATTTCTCCAAGCTAAATAGATTTCATCTAAATTAGTAGAGCGCCATTTTCTTTCTAATTGACGAGTCTTCTGTTTTAAGCTACGAGTTTCTGTGTTGAACCAAGGAGTTAAAAATCTCTGATTAGACTTTTTCTTTTTTAAGGGGGCCACCAAGTCTAAGGTAAGAAGTAATTAGCTCGGTCAAAATGCCTGGAAAAAAGTTTGAAAGTGGCGCTCGTAAAATTATTGAGAAGAAAAGAGCTTAGGGAAAATTAAGTGCTCAAAAAATCCCAAAGCATAGAAGATTTTTCAAAGTTGGAGCATGGAGTGGAGGAGGCTGCTAATTACTGCACACAGGAGACAGGCGGACCGTTAAAGCACTCACCTGGAGGAGAAGGGTGAAGGGAGAAGAAAGGCCATGATTGCTTAGATCAGACAGCTGTGTGTGAGTGGACTCTGAACTTGGAAAAAAGTAGACTGGATCAAGGATGCATCCATATAGTACGATTATATTCGTGAGCTGGACTTAAAGGACGCAATGAAGGATTTTTCTTTAAAGAAGGCCAGAAGAAAGACTTCTAAAAAGGTAAGACATGCTATTTGCAGTGCTTTCCAGCCACCTGTGAAGGCTTTTGATTGCTGCTGTTGTGCATTGTTTGAATCAGAAATACTTCACTAATGTAACTTTATGCTGAAGGCACTAGTATCTGTCACACTGTAAAAATGGAAATCTCAGTAAGATCCAGCCATCCAGCCATCCATCTTTTACCGCTTTTCCGGAGGTCCGGGTCGCGGAGGCAGCAGTTCAAGCAGAGAAGCCCAGACTTCCCTCTCCCCAGCCACCTGCTCCAGCTCTTCAGAGAGGATACCAAGGCGTTCCCAGACCAGCTGGGAGACATAGTCTCTCCACCGAGTCCTGGGTCTGCCCCGGGATCTCCTCCCAGTGGTATGTGTTCGACACACCTCATGTGGGAGGCGTCCAGGAGGCATCCTAATCAGATGCCCATACCACCTCAACTGACTCCTTTCAATGTGGAGGAGCAGCGGTTCTACTCTGAGCCTCTCCCGGATGACTGAGCTCCTCACCCTATCTCTGAGGGTGAGTCCAGCAATCCTACGGAGAAAGCTCATTTCAGTCCCTTGTATCCGCGATCTTATTCTTTCGGTCATTACCCAAAGCTCGTGACCATAGGTGAGAGTAGGAACGTAGATTGACTGGTAAATCAACAGCTTTGCCTTAGAACTAAGCTCCCTCTTCACCACAACAGACCGGTACAACGTCCGCATCACTGCAGATGCTGCTCCGATCTGTCTGTCAATCTTTTGCTCCATTTTTCCCTCACTCGTGAATAAGACCCCAAGATACTTAAACTCCTCCACTTGGGGCAGGAGCCTGTCCCCAACCCAGAGAGGACAATCCACCTTTTTCCGGCTGAGGACCATGGACTCGGACTTGGAGGTGCTGATTCTCATCCCAGCCGCTTCACACTCAGCGGCAAACCGTCCCAGCAAGAGCTGTAGGTCATTGCTGGATGAAGCCAACAGGACAACATCATCTGCAAACAACAGAGATGAGATCCTGTGGTCACCAGGCATGACACCCTCCATTCCCTGTCTGCGCCTAGAAATCCTGTCCATAAAAATTATGAACAGGATCGGTGACAAAGGGCAGCCCTGGCAGAGTCCAACTCTCACTGGGAATGACTCCGACCGAGTGTTGGCAATACGAACCAAACTCTCACAACGGTCGTACAGAGACCGAATAGCTCGTAACAACAAGCCCGATACCCCATACTCCCGAATCACCCCACACAAAAAACCACGAGGGACGCCGTCAAATGCCTTCTCCAAGTCCACAAAACACATGTAAACTGGTTGGGCAAACTCCCACAAACCCTCGAGAATTCTCGAGAGGGTAAAGAGCTGGTCCGATGTGCCACGGCCAGGACGAAAACCACATTGCTCCTCCTGAATCCGAGGTTTGACCAACGGCCGGACTCTCCTCTCTAGTACCTTGGCATAGACCTTCCCAGGGAGGCTGAGGAGCGTGATCCCTCTAAAGCCAGTTTAGAAAGCTTGGGATCAGTCCGCCAAGGTCTCCACCTTTGACCGCCACCTAATCCACATAGCACCGGACCCCCATTATCCCTCCTGCAGGTGGTGAGCCCACTGGAGGGCGGACCCATGTAACTCCTTCGGGCTGAGCCCGGCCGGGTCCCATGGGTGGAAACCCAGCCACCAGACGCTAGCCATCGAGCCCCTCCCCCAGGCCTGGCTCCAGGGTGGGGCCCCAGTAACCCCATACCAGGCAGGGTACACTGAATCCTTGATATAGAATTTATCATGAGAGTCTGATGGATTGTTCTTAGTCTGGCCCTTCACCTAGGACCATTTTGTCTTGGGTGACCCTATCAGAGGCAAATTGCCCTGGACAACATAGCTCCTGGGATCACTGGGGCACACAAACACCCCCACCACCACCACCACCACCACCACCACCACCACCACCACGATAAGGTGACGATCCATGGGGGGGATCTCAGTTAGATAAAATATTTTAAGGCTTTATGTTTGTTTTTCTCTCATATGTTAATTTTGACAAGAATTTATTTTTGTTGTCCAGTTTTCTGTAAGATTTTACTTGCTTTACAAAATTTTTTTTACTTGTTTTAAACAATTTAATCTTACTTTGTTGGCAGATATTTTTTCTTTTTATGTTAAGTAAAATTATCTGCCAACAAATCAAGAAAATCTGAATTATCAAACTGCTTAAAACAAGTTAAAACTATCTGAAAGCATGTAAAATTTTCTTATGCATTAACTGCACAGCAAGAATAAATATCTTGTCAAACGAAAAACAAGCATAAACAACCTTAATTTATTTCATTTTAATTATATTTGACTTTTTGCAGTGTAGTTGTGTTTTCTAGCTCACAGTTGCATTATCTCTCCAAGAGAAACAAAAATGAGGCTGTAGTAGATCTGGAGGTTGAGCAGGTTGCCCAATAACCAGAGGGTTGGCGGTTCATATCCCGCTCTCCTCCCCTTGCTGTTGTGTCCTTGGCCAAGACACTTTACCCACCTTGCCTCCAGTGTGTTTATGGTTCATAACACTGGTGTATGAATGTGAATAAATGTTCGGTCGTGATCGGAGAGGCTGTTGGCATAGACTGGCATTTGGCAGCCATGTTTCCGTCAGTCTGCCCCAGGGCAGCTGTGGCTACAGAGGTAGATTACCACTGTTATGCTCCGTGGAGTGAATGAATAATGGACTCATTGTAAAGTGTCTTTGGGTGTCATGGAAAGTGCTATATAACTGCAATCCATTATTAAAAACATGGCTATTACACATTTTTAAACTGAGATTCTGTTGAGGGGGGCTACAAAACCTCACAGTCCCAGGGCCTAATAGCAAGTTAAGGTGGCCCTGCTAGCAACATGCTGAAACACCTGTTCATGCAGACTTCCCTTCCAGGAATGCCATGTGATTCATGTTGCTGGCCTCTGAAGTGAAGGGGGCTGCTGCATTGCAGGTTTCTGTGTATGCAGAGCACACTGGGTGAGACTTTCTGAGATATTCCTATCCTTTAGTTTCATTTATTTTCCTTCTTGTCTTCCTGAGAACAGTGATTGTCTCCCAAATATCTTTTAATAGAGCTTTTGTTCTTGAAATACAGAGATTTTTTGTAACTCAATAAAGTTGTTGCTCATTAGCCTGGTTCACTAACAGCTTTAATTCCTCTGGGTAAATTCTCATTTTGTATTTGTAGGTCAGTCTCTAAACTCTCCATGGCAGAAACATGCAGTAACAGGCATTAAACCCTTATTTAAAAAACGCTGCATCCACCTGCTTGCACCTGTCGACAATGGCTATTAAGTTATTTGTTATCCAGTTTTGATAATAAAGCAGTTGTATTGATACCGACAACCTGAAAATCACTGAAACTGGGTCAACAATCAATATGGTAATCAGTAAAGAAGCAGATCGATAATGGCACTGGAATCAATAAAAAATGTTTTCATTCCCCCATGCCTCCTGGTGAATAAATCTGTTTGTTATTATTACCTGATTAAATGAAAAATATAATGTCAATACAGAAACGCACCTTCACCAAGTTTCATAATTGGACCCCAGCTTCTCTCAATACATCATGCTTGTGATACATGTGGGTTTGTAAATTAAAAACCTCAGTGTAAATGATGTCAAACAAACCACTGGGTGTTTGACTCCTTTCAGAACTTGGTCTTGTTTTTGTCTGACGTGTTTTGTGTTTTCAGTGCAATTATTTAGCAAAACTCTTGTAACTGATTAGACATGCTCAATTACTTGTATTTATTTCGGAAAACAAGCTTAATCAAAACCTGGCAGCATGTGCTGAGATGCAACTGTGAGTCTGACCCGCTGGGTGGAGCTATTTTGTCTTCCATCAGACTCAGTGGAGCCGGGTAAACACCCTTGTAGTACTGCGGTGACACCACTGGGAGGCAGGAGAAGATTTCTCAGTTAACTGGGTATGGTGGAAGGCAGGGGTACTCAAGCTTTTTTATGAAAGGTCCACATTTATTTATTTTTTTCCAGTCGGCACGAGGTCCGGTACAATGCCAACATGCCAAGTAGGTGGATATTTCATTTATCATTTCCCTGTTTTTTGTGTTTTTTTGGTTTTGGTTTTTGTTTGGTTTGGTTTTTTGGGGGGTGGGTTGGTGGGGGGGGGGGCACCATAATAAACACTGTTGACACTATGGGTATTATTGTGGTCAGTCACAAATTTATAAGAAAAAATGTACACTTATTGGGGGGGGGGGGGGAAAGCTGCAAATTTCCAAGAAAAAAATTCAAGTTTATGAGGTAAAATTAAAAATTTCCAAGAAAAACTGCAATAACTCAAATTTATTAGAACAAAAGTTGCAGATTTACAAGAAAAATGCGTCTTTGTGATGCAAAAAGTAGGGGATTTATGAGAAATGAAGTTGCAAATTTACAAGAAAAAAGTTCCAATTTATAAAAAAAGGAAACATTTATGAGGAAAAGTTTCACATTTAAGATGGAAAAAGTTAATTTACAAGAAAAAAGTTTTAAAAATTAATGTAAATTAATGAGAAAAAAGTTACAAATTTATGACAAAAACTGCAAATGCAAAAAAAATGCATTTATGCTTTGCATAGGTGCTTCAAATGCATTTTATTCAGTTGTGTAACATGATATGGAGGGAGTTCAAAGATTCAAAGATTTTATTTGTCAATGCTACTAAACGTACAGGACATACAGGAGAATTTAAATGCCGTTTCTCTCTCTTCAGTGGTGTGCACAATATAAAAAAGGAATAAGGCTGGAAAAACAACAGCAGTCTATGTACAGTGATGCCACCCATAGTGCAAATGGCGACAAAAGATAGACCCAGACATCCCATAGTGTGAATAAAGATAAACAATGAAACCCAGCAATCCTATATACAGAAAAAGTAGAGCCGTAATACGCGTAGTTGAAGTTTGATACTGTAGTGTAGGTGCAGACAGTGACAGATAGGACTGCACATGATCAGTATTGCAATAACAGACAGCAGCAGATATGGTATTTGTGCAAATGGCTGCAGTAAAGTGCAGAAACATACAGCAGCAGATGTATTACTGTTGGTGTGCCCGTCTTTCTGTGCCAACAGCTGAGATAGTTATTGTGCAGGTGACTGCATTACGGTGGGGGGGGGGGGGGCAGAGTTCAGGATCCTGATGGCCTGATGAACAAAGCTGTTTAGCAGTCTTGTGGAGCAGGCCCAAAGGCTCCAGTACCTTTTCCCCGAGGTCAGGGGGCTGAAGAGGGTTGTGATGAGTTCCCCCCTGCTCTGGATTTTATAAATGAAAATAACCTCCATACATAGCTGGACTGCTCATTTGGCTGCAATACAACATGGTGGTTTGGGTTGGTGGGAGAAACGGTACTGTATGCTTGTAGCCAATGCACTGGGACTGTGTGTGATGGGATGTGTTTGTGTCCTCACCTCAGTGTTCTGTGGATGGTACTGTTTGGGATGGCCATGTTTGGTCTTGGGGTGTAATTTTACATTGCCGCTCTTTGTGGGGGGAGAAAGCTGCCATAAACTAAACCGAGAAGAAACAGCCTAGCGAGACTTGCTCCCACAGCAGGCCAATCAGGTTCTGGCAGACCATCACTTTTTGGCACGACAGCTGTGTGCCATGGGCAAGCTCATGCATGGGCAATGGTGGCTGCACGGTGGCGCAGTGGTTGGCACTGCGGCAGCACAGTTTACCCTTGGCCGGGGGATTGTGGGGATCGTGGGATCGTGGGTTCGATCCCAGCCCCCGACCAACAGTGATCTGTGTGGAGTTTGCATGTTCTCCCCGTGTTGCGTGGGTTTACTCCGGGATTTCTCCGGTTTCCTCCCACATGCCAAAAACATGCATATTAGGTTAATTGGCTGTTCTAAATTGTCCCTAGATATCTGTTTCCTATAGGCCCTTAGAATAGAGGGTTAGTATTAATGAAAGCGCTTTGA
This sequence comes from Pholidichthys leucotaenia, assembly GCA_020510985.1. Classification (NCBI taxonomy): domain Eukaryota; kingdom Metazoa; phylum Chordata; class Actinopteri; order Cichliformes; family Pholidichthyidae; genus Pholidichthys; species Pholidichthys leucotaenia. Next base: position 101,665,540 of record CM035846.1, read on the forward strand.
GTGGTCTTTGTGACTAGAAAAGCGCTATATAAGTGCAGGTTAGTTAGTTAGTTAGTTAGTTGCTCAATGCCTACACAGTGCTGGCATATTTGGTCACTTGTCAGTGCAGCAAAGTTGGTGGGAACAGTGAAATGACCATAACATAATGTGGCGGACCCAGCTGATTTGCAGCTGTCCACATTTGGACCTTGGTCCAGACTTTTTGGGCGTAAAACTAACATACAGTGGATATAGTCCACTTAGTCCGTCTTAGTCTCTGTTTTTTATGCACTTTAATGTGTTTTAACGTAATTCTCTGTGCCATTTTTGTCCTTGAATGTTTGTGGACTATATAACGAAGAGCTCTTTGGTTCCATCAGTATGGATTTTCTTCTTGTTATTGCACTGTGGCTCTTCTCTTACTGGCTTTTTGCCTGGGACGTCAGCGCTGTCACGCCGGTAAGAATGCAGTATTCCAGAGATATGTTACTACAACTAAACATGGATAATCCAGCATCTGTAACTGAGGTTGTGCCGCAACTGCCGGACTTTATTTTAAGAGACTTTCATGGACACAGCAATGAAAAGAGAGACAAGAGGAGGAAACGCGGAAAGCATGGAGGCATAAGATTAAACCTGAGGAGACGTCAGCTTAACTGCATTCCTCTTCCTTCCATTATTATGGGGAACATACAATCCCTGAGAAATAAAGTGGATGAAATTCAAGGAAGTGTCCGATATCAAAAGGATTTCAAGAACTGCTGTGTCATGGCTTACGCGGACACGTGGCTTACGGATCATGACCGTAATTCCATATTATCTACATTATTATTGATATTAATAATGTATTATTATATTTGAGAAGTATCATACCTTTCATATGCCATGTTTAATGTTTATATGTGCATTCCATATAGGATAAGTTTATATATTCTTGGCATGTTTCTGTGAGCAATTTCAGAGAGTTCAGACTGGAGATCAGTACAGGGTCATTACATGCGTAAGGAATGATCTAAGCCACTTTTATAATCTCTCTGATATGTCCTGTTTCGGGTCGCAGGAATGCACAGGAACTCCTCAGCTTACATAGATAAGTGTTTTATTAATGTTCTGTTAGATTTACATTCTTGTCTCCAGAGTGTCTGTGACGTCTGCCCGGATAAGCTTTGATTATCAGGATTGTCCTGTTCTGTCCCTTCCATTATCCTCATTCTCTCTCTCCTTTCTCCTACCTATATATATCAGACTTAGAAGAATGGATCCTTTAGAGATTCTAGGTGTGTCTGAATGTCATGCTTTGTAATCCCCCCCCCACAAGGTGGCCATTGGGGTGACTCCTTATATTTTTGTAATAAATGTAGGCTACATAAATCCAACTTTCCACCTGATTTTTGACTTTGAATAATTTAAGCTCAGAATTATTCTAACACTCTGCTGAGTCCTGCTCGGCCACAAACTCTCTCTCCAGCAGCACTGCAGCGGCTCCCTGAGGCTGATGTCGGGCAAGGATGTGAGACAAGTCCGGTTTCTGCCCTCTCTCCTCTGGTGCTGGTTGTGGTCGGGGTGGTATGTCGCTGTCGCCGGCAACAGGATGCGTGTTGGGTTATTGTTCACCTGGGTCCCTCTCAGCCACAAACTCCCTCTCCTGCAGCTCTGCGGTGGCTCCATAAGGCTTATGCCGGGCGAGGATCAGAGGCGAGTTCGGTTTGTGCCCTGTCTCCATGTTTGGCTCTTCTTCTTGCAGTGTCAAGCTTGGGGTGGCTGTACCCTCATCTGTGTGTGATGTGCCCCTGTCATCAACGGTCAAACAGAGTCCCTGGTTATCGTGAATGGTGAAGCCTAATTCATGAAAAATGTCACACCCCAGGATGTTGTCTCCATGTGCAGCTACCTGGAAGGTGAATCCTGGGAGGACTCTTGACCCATAGCGAATCATCAGTGTTATGGTTCCTACTAAGCTGATACGAGTGTGCTCATTACCATAAAGCTCCATTGCATTATTCCTGATGGTATGGCTAGAGAAGAATTTCTTAACTGTGACCCAGTTCATCATGGACCTCACAGCGGCGGTGTCCAGTAATAATGGCAAGCTGATGTTGTCGAGCCTCACTTTGCACCATTTGTATGCCACTCCGCTGGAGTCCACTGCATGGATGGTGGTTGTAGGTGGTGACTCAGCTGAACTAGGTGGTGGGCTTGATGTTAGTGGCATTGAGTGACACCTTTTGGCGAAGGGAATAAGCTTGCCACATCGTTGGCATTGCTGTCCCTCTGCTGGGCAGAAGCACGTTATCGTTCGGTGCATCAGGGAACCACAGTTACCGTACGTTTGGTGTCTCATGATGTTCCATTGTCCTGCGGTGTTCACCTCAGCGTCCACCGAGAAGGTTGTGGTGTAACCGGGTTCTTCTGCCTGGGTAACTGCTTGTCCTAGCAGGGTCCGTTGTTGTGGCTCACCTAGCGGCAATGTTAGCTTGTCGGTGGCCTCCAGCTGAATCGCTAACTCCACTGCCTTCGCCAGCAGCAGGTCATCCGACGCCATCAGCAGCTTTGTCTGCAGCTGCAGGTTATTGGTGTGTTCCGCTAGCTGGTCCCGCACCATTTCGTCCTCTAGTTTACCAAACCTGCATGTGCTCACCAGACAGTGGTGGTCCACAATGTACTGTTGAGTCACTTCTCCCGCTCCCTGTTGGTGCTGGTGGAACCTTATCCTCCTCACCAGCACGCTCTCGGGCGTCGCGAAATGGTCAGCGAGCAGCATGATACACTCCTTGTATGTGTCAGCTTGTCACAATGTACTGAACACCCACTGTGCCTTGGTACCCAGGCTGTGAATCAGAAATGCCCACAGCCACATCTTACCGACTGTAGCTATGTCTATAGCCGATACATACGTATGGAATGAATCAAACCAGCGAGGCCATGGGATGGGTGGCTCACCTGGGGATGCGAGGAACGGTGGCAGGGGTGCCAAGCACGCTTCCATGTCGATGTTAAAGTTTCTCCTCATCACCAATGTTATGTCTGGAAAACAGGGACAGCAGAGGCAATGGCTGTGCTAAACAGTAGCTCTTTATTAAAGATGCTAAAAGCACATGTAACACACGAACAGGCTGGTATGCTAATAAACAGTTGGCATAGGTTGATGTTGGCATATACACTACAGTTCAAAAGTTTGGGGTCACTTAGAAATTTCCTTATTTTTGAAAGAAAAGCACTTTTTTTCAATGAAGATAACTTTAAACTAATCAGAAATACACTCTATACATTGCTAATGTGGTAAATGACTATTTTAGCTGCAAATGTCTGGTTTTTGGTGCAATATCTACATAGGTGTATAGAGGCCCATTTCCAGCAACTATCACTCCAGTGTTCTAATGGTACAATGTGTTTGCTCATTGTGTCAGAAGGCTAATGGATGATTAGAAAACCCTTGTGCAATCATGTTAGGTCTGCAATGCTGTAATTGCTGCAAATGGAGGATTCTTTGACGAAAGCAAAGTTTGAAGGAAAAAATTATTTCAAATACAAATCATTATTTCTAACCTTGTCAATGTCTTGACTATATTTTCTATTCATTTTACAACTCATGGTGGTAAATAAGTGTGACTTTTCATGGAAAACACAAAATAATTGTCTGGGTGACCCCAAACTTTTGAACGGTAGTGTAGATGGAGAGCCCAAAGAGAGCGTCTTCTGCTGATAGCTCCTTATATATACCCCTGACGTGGTGACGTCATTGCACGACTACGTCCCCACGTCCAAGGCCCTTCAGGCGGTACATAAGGTGAACCTAGCGGCATACCAAAGTAGTGTGATGGTCTGGGGCTGCTTTGCTGCTTCAGGACCTGGACAACTTGCTGTAATTGATGGAACCATGAATTCTGCTCTCTACCAGAAAATCCTGAAGGAGAATGTCCGGCCATCAGTTCGTGACCTGAAGCTCAAGCCCTCCAATGTGGCTGAGCTAAAACAATTCTGCAAGAAGAGTTGACAAAAATTCCTCAACAGTGATGTAAAAGACTCATTGCCAGTTATCACAAATTCTTGATTGCAGCTGTGCCAAGGGTGGCACAACTGGGTATTAGGTTTAGAGAGCAATTACTTTTTCACAAAGGGCCAGGAAAGTTTGAATAACTTTTTTCCCTTAATAAATTAAATCATCATTTAAAACCCACATTTTGTATTTACTCAGGTTATCTTTGTGTAATATTAAAATTTGTCTGATGATCGAAAACATTTAAGTGTGACAAATATGTAAAAAATATAACAAATCAGGAAGGGGATAAATACTTTTTCACAGCACTGTACAGTATTAATGCATTTCCTGATTTGTTTAACTGCTTTTTAGAATGAGAAAAAGCAGCTGTTAAATTTTGATAAATTTGTTGAGTAATTTATCAGAGATTTCATGTTTTAACGTTTTCACCTTCATGTGATTTCAGATTTGTTCCCACAATTAAGAGGTTCTCTGGTATTGATCTACCTCCTGCAATTACTCAATTCCCCACTAGAGGGGACGAGTCCGCTGTTTGAAAACCAATTCTAAAGCTGCTCAGGAGGATGATGACGTGGCCACCAGAGTTGGTTTTGCAACAGACTTAAAAGGCTCTAGATCAGCGTTTTTCAACCAGGGTGCCCTGGTATGTTCAGGTTTCTGTGGGAAATTACCTCATTTCACTTCTTAATTAGTCAAAAAAAATGTGCATAATTTGCATTGTTGTGCAAGGGTGCATGGGTGCCTACAGAACCCATGCACAACAACTGCAAATTATTTGCATTTTTTGGGACCAATAATAAGTGAAATTAGATAATTTCTCACTGTGTTTTTAATGCACGGAGAAAGATTAAAAAAAAATTCCCATGCATGCCATGGGTTAAAGAATGCGGATTCTATCTGAATGTGCTTTGTGCAAGTTTGAAGAAGACATAATTTTGGGGGGCTTAAGAGAAAACAAACAGGTTTACCTCAATGTTGTACTCAGTTTCTTTTATTTTAACCAAAATCTTGGGAAGAGCCTTTTTTGAGCAATGCTTGGAGGAAAAAAAATCACATTTGAGCCTAAAAACTTTCTTACAAATTTGCAAATTCATTCTCATAAATTTGACACTTAAATTAGTCATTTTTTTTCTAGTAAATTTGCAGCTTTTTCTTGCATTAGTGTCTTTTGATTCTTAAGAATTTTGCATTTTTTGTAATAAATTTACAAGTTTCTTTTTCAGTCACAGTCACAGGGAGCCACTGGACATGGGCTAAAGAGCTGTATGTGCATACAGGTTGCAGACCCTTTGCTACTTTCTAATATACTAGTGCATTGCCCGTTGAAAGCAAGTATTCTTGTCTGAAAACAGGTAGCCCAGTTAGGCTTTACAGGCCCAAATGTAGGCTGTGTTTGAAAGTGGAATACAAAAAGGTGTAGCCTATATGTAGGCAATCACACATATTAGACTTTGACAATTATAAAAGGGAATTAACACTAAGATTTATTTGATTGTGTGAATATTACTTACAGAATTTTTGAAAATGAATGGGCCATCTAGTGTTAGAGACTGAACAAGAACCCTTGTTTATTTGTTTGTCAGACTTATTTGTGTGATCTTTTATGGCATATTCATAAGTGTTGTATCTTGCACTTCGGGGAATGGGAGTTGTTCAGTCACCATTATAATTGTTTTAGTTTATATGTGTAGTTTATAGCCTATCGTCAATAAACTCATGCAGTACTATAACAGGACACATTTACAAATATTTGAGACGCATTTGAGACTTTTATATTTTAGCAATATTTTAAGTACAAAGCACCCAACATTATTATACTCAGCAGAATGACCCATTTGGCTGCAACTGTTGCATCAGTGTTGCCCATTTGTCAGTAAATAAAAAATGATTTATTTCATTATTTGGGTGGTTTTTGTCACAGTCGTCATTTAGTCAAAGCGTGCATATGTGTCCACATATGATATGTAATTGATCTGGCCATTCCGCTACACAATCATGGTGGCATATGTTACGTCTGGAAATGAGGGAGCAGGAGGCGAGTCTTCATGCAGCCAACTAACACTTTATTACAGGGAACTTGGGACTATATGCAGAGTGGGCCGTGCCCACCTGACATCACCCTGTGGGTGGGTACGGCATCACATACACACACAATCCCATACACAACATTCTGCATCCCTTTAGAAAAATGCAAAGCCACACACACCATTGAACCTCCCAAATTTGGAACCTGAATCACACACTAAGAACATGGGCATAATATATTGTAATAAAATAAACCTATCACATTCACACAAAGAACAACTAAAATTGGACCACTTCTCTTTAAAATGCATAAAATAATCCCATATTATCCACATTCTCACGCACTCCCAAACCAGCAACCAATATATACAAAATGCACAATTTTTCAAATATGTACACAAATATTTACACAAAATATACATTTTAAGAGACTTCCGGTCTGGACACCATGGTGATAGCAGCTTAACGCTGAAGCTCACAGACCCAATCCAGGAAAATACCTTGAAAATCAGATTTAACGGATTTTTGGAAGAGTGAAAATCAAAAGACAAAGTCATCGTGCCAAAAGGAAAACAGAAGAAATCGACTTTTACCAGGCCAGCACACGCATCGGCCAAAGAATCCGATCCGGAGGATCTCCATTCAGAAGACGAGGAGCTGAATGAAGCTAGCAAAAAGGTCAGCTTGAAAATGGTATATAGAGAATTAAGACGATTTCGCCGAGTGTTGGACCGAATTTCGTGAAATCAAAGAAGAAATAAAAAGGACGAACAGCAGAGTGGACCAGGCCGAGGAACGAATCTTGGAAGCAGAGGAAAGAATAAAAGGGCTGGAAGACGTCGTGCTCGATCTACACAATAGACAGTCAAGACTGGAGGCTAAGCTAACCAACCAAGAAGGCAAACTAAAAAGAGACAACATAAGAATTCATGGTCTTGAGGCGGCATGAAAAAATAAGCAGTGATGCTGTGGTTTTAAGCAGGTTTTATTATATCATGTCGCCTTCACGGGATCCTCTCTCCGGTGCATAGTGGAGCAGCCCGGAGCGGGATCCCTAAGCTCTCAGAGAAGGCGGACACAGTGTGTCCACCTGTTGCAGGATCAGAGTGAGAGAGTAAGAGAGAGATTGCGTTACAGAGTTGCACCTTAAATACTTGATCATAACAATACATCAAAGAGACGTACCCCACAGTTTAGAATGATCAAAGGGACAACAGAACAGGCAGGAGGTATTTGCATTTGTAAGACATACATCACAATGGGCAGATTAGCTAGACCTCGCTCCAAGTGTCAGACAAAGAGGCTAACAAGCACATCTACATATTGATCTGAGTCTCTAGGTCACAGTAAGGGCAAAATGCATGAATACAAAGGATGAAAGGCATCGATTAACATCACATAGGTGAGACAGAAGAAACTCGTCTACCTGTAGACATTAATACACCAAAGCACATCTAAGATGCTCAGAAAAAGCATAGTAAGGACAAGCCATATGCACACTATATAGAATGGCGCATTACATCACAACACATGCATGTTTGCATCACAAATACATGAATGGCACATTGCTTCTCAGTAGTGTAGCAGGAAAACAGAGAAAAGAGGGCTGAGTGTCCTTAGTCTGTTGTGGGGTTAAAACGAACCGCCACACACGCTCCCCCCCAGAGGACGCGGCAGGGGGTCGCGACCTCGATAATCCATCTGTGTGAGCGAGCTGTGGGAGAAGCTCGCTGCAGGCGGAGGGGGAGGGAGGGGAGGGGTAGTAAGTGCCGGCAGGAGCTGTGAAATCGTCCTGAGCCGTGCAAAAATTGCTTGCTGCTCCGTGACGTCGAGGGTTTGTCCCGTTGCACGTGCGGAGATCACAAGAAGAAAAATTAGTCTCTGACTCCTCTTGTGGCCATGAAGAAAAGCAGGAGCGGCTGTAAGAGAAAAAGTAAACAAAGCAGGGGGACTGTTGGTTTTGGGTGCTGAAGCAACCCCAAAGCTCCCGGGAACAGCTGACGGCTGAAATCCCGTTGTGCCGTGGCTAAGACCATTAAAAAATCCAGTGGCGAGCTGCGTGCTTGCTTCAGGTGAACGAGCAACCCTGAAGGCTCTGTGGGCAGCGGCGGAGGACGATGGCGGTCTGTGGCGTGGCTGAGACTGTTAACAAATCCTTCCAGTATGCTGCATGCGTGCCTCAGGTGAGCGAGCAGCCCTGAAAAGGCAGCGGCGAAGGAGGAAGGCAGTCTGTGGAGCCATTACTTGTCCCATGCGTGATGCGCCGTCCTTGTAACTCCCCGATGCGTGCGCGGGGGTTCAGTGCGTGGGTGGGCCGCTGGAGTGGTGAGTCAGGGTGCAGAAACTTGGCGGAGATCAGCGCAGACGGCGCCAATAAAATCCAGGTTGAGCTGTTGCTGTAGATTTGGCCATGGTGCGTTGGAGCGTTGAGAGGAAATAGACGATCTTTAGTCCCTCAGGCCCGTGCAGAGGCGTTGGAGCGGCGGGAGGGAATAGACGATCTTTTGTTCCTCAGGCTCATGCAGCTGCGTTGGAGCGGTGTGAGGAAGTAGACGATCTCCGTCCCTCGGGCTCGTGGAGACGCGTTGGTGCGGTGCGAGGCAATAGACGATCTTTGTGCCCCGGGCTCGTGCAGCAGCGTTGGAGCGGTGAGAGGGAGGAGACGATCGTTGTCGCTCGTGCGGCCATGGTGCGTTCAGTTCCACGCGCTGCGCTCCCCGTCGGCCCTGGAGGTTGCCGTCGTGGAGAGAGGACGAGGTGCGTGCGCTCTCAGTGAGAGCGGCCGGTCCAGCGTGGTTGTGCAGATCTCAGGCGACGGAGCATTCATGCCCGGGTGTTGCATTCGCTGGCCGCTCGTTTTTTTCAGCGTCGGTTCGCCAGCGTGGCCATCCAAAACAGAAGGCTGCGTTGCACAAAACGTGTGCGTCTTCAAGGGGCCACCAACGCAGCTGTGTGGCTGTCCAGCTCGGAAGGTTGCTTTCGCACAAAACGTGTGCGTGTTCGAGGGGTCACCAGTGAGGCGGCATGAAAAAATAAGCAGTGATGCTGTGGTTTTAAGCAGGTTTTATTATATCATGTCGCCTTCACGGGATCCTCTCTCCGGTGCATAGTGGAGCAGCCCGGAGCGGGATCCCTAAGCTCTCAGAGAAGGCGGACACAGTGTGTCCACCTGTTGCAGGATCAGAGTGAGAGAGTAAGAGAGAGATTGCGTTACAGAGTTGCACCTTAAATACTTGATCATAACAATACATCAAAGAGACGTACCCCACAGTTTAGAATGATCAAAGGGACAACAGAACAGGCAGGAGGTATTTGCATTTGTAAGACATACATCACAATGGGCAGATTAGCTAGACCTCGCTCCAAGTGTCAGACAAAGAGGCTAACAAGCACATCTACATATTGATCTGAGTCTCTAGGTCACAGTAAGGGCAAAATGCATGAATACAAAGGATGAAAGGCATCGATTAACATCACATAGGTGAGACAGAAGAAACTCGTCTACCTGTAGACATTAATACACCAAAGCACATCTAAGATGCTCAGAAAAAGCATAGTAAGGACAAGCCATATGCACACTATATAGAATGGCGCATTACATCACAACACATGCATGTTTGCATCACAAATACATGAATGGCACATTGCTTCTCAGTAGTGTAGCAGGAAAACAGAGAAAAGAGGGCTGAGTGTCCTTAGTCTGTTGTGGGGTTAAAACGAACCGCCACAGTCTGAAAGAAGGAGTTGAAGATGGTTTCACCACAATGGCGGCATGCGTGGAATCCTTATTGAGAGATAAGTTGGATATTCCCCAATCAACGACTTGAAGATAGAAAGGGCGCACCATACATTAGCCCCTAGGCCAGCGGCGGAAGCGCCACCAAGATCGGTGGTGGTGAAGTTTTCCAACTTCAAAATAAAAGAAGAGGTTGTAAGACTGGCTTGGCAGAAAAAAGGATTTATGCACCAAGAGAGAAGTTTTCGTGGAACACGATTACGCCCCGGAGGTCCTTAAAAAGCGTCGGGAATGCAACGACGCTAAAAAGGTACTACGAGAGAAAAAACTGCACTTTCAGACACCATTCCCGGTGAAGCTGAGGGTTTTCTACGGCGACGAGACATGTCTCTATAACTCGGCGGAAGAAGCAACCTCGGATATGGCGAGAAGAGGACTCCCGGTAACGGTGTTTAAATCCACAGCAGACCCGATCGAAAGAATCAAGGCTCAATCGTGGTCCACACAGAGATCCTCAAAATCCTCGGGCCAACAGCGGGAAACCCAGCGCCAGAGCTACAAGGAAAAACTGGCCGTTTACAGGAGGGAATAACAATTTTTTTAGTCAATCTGCACATCCAACCCCCTCCTACTGACATAACGCACGGCTCAGGAGACGCACACACACAGGTTCAGAGTAGCTCAAATAGCTTTATTGACAACAAGGGTGTATGAATGTGTGTCTGCGAGATGTGAATGTGTTGGTGGCGGCGTCTGCTTCGGGCACAGAGGCAGGAGACCGTACAGCCGGACAACCTTATGGGAAAGCACAGGGAAAAGGGTGACGGGCACACACCAACACAGGAGATAAACAAGTTGGAGAGGAGCTTACTTGGAAAGGGCAGATGACTGGCACAGCAAGGAACGAGGTCCGGTAGACAGCCACCTGGAGAGCCCGGTGCAGCAGCGAGGAATAGGCGATGGAGAGGAAAAGTCCGCCGCCGGGAAATCCACCTGTGCACAGGGGAGCAGACTTGGAAGAGAAAAAGGTAAGATCGTCTTACCGCTATGTTTGCTGAGGATGAGACAGAACTCACAGCAATCAGTAATGAAGTCTGACGGCTTCAGGCCGAAGCCCAGGGCGAGGCGGCTTAAATCCCTCGCCGCTGATGATGTGCAGGTGTGCGTGCAGCTGGCGCCGCTGATGAGCGGCGCGGCGTGACAGTACTCCCCCCTCTAGCAGCGCCGCCTGGCGATGGCTTCCCTGGGTGCGCTCGGTGGAATTCAGCGATGAGCGATGGTTCTAACACAAACGACGAGGGAACCCACTGCCGATGTTCAGGCCCATAGCCCTCCCAGTCCACCAAGTACTGCAACCCACGACCCCGGGGCCGGGAGTCCAGGATGGAGGAGACAGGCCAGGCCGGATGGCCATCAATCATCCGGGGCGCGGGTTGCGCAGCAGGAGGAGGGCAAAGGGGGTCGGAGACTGCCAGCTTCACCTTGGACACGTGGAAGGTGGGGTGGATGCGGAGGGAGGGGGGAATAGCTACACGCACAGCCACCGGGTTGATGATCCTGGTGATGGGGTATGGGCCCATAAAACGCTGTGCCAGCTTCCTCCTCTCGCCCTTTAAAATCACGTCCTGGGTCGACACGTAGACTTGCTGGCCAACTCTGTACGCCGGGGCAGGTCTTCTGTGCCGGTCCGCCACGGCTCTGTTGCGCTCCGCCGTGCGTAAAAGCGTATTGCGCGCTGACGCCCAGATGGAGCGGAACTGCCTGAGATGCGCCCGTACTGAGGGGACAGTTACCTCACTCTCCTGCGCCGGGAACAGCGGGGGGTCGTAACCCAGGGACGCCTTAAAGGGGGACATCCCTGTAGCAGAAGAGCGAGCGGTGTTGTGGGCGTATTCAACCCAGGCGAGGTGGTTACTCCAGGACGTTGGTTTGGACGCCGTGACGCAGCGGAGCGCAGCCTCCAGCTCCTGGTTGGTCTGCTCACACTGCCCGTTGGTTTGGGGGTGATGGCCGGAGGAGAGGCTCACCTTGGCTCCCAGGGCGTTGCAGAACGACCTCCAAACCTCTGAAGCAAATTGGGGCCCCCAGTCCGAGACCACGTCCACCGGAATCCCATGCAGCCTGACCACATGCTGGATTAGGAGGTCCGCCGTCTCCAGGGCAGTTGGGAGACCTCGCAGGGGGACGAAGTGTGCCACCTTGGAGAAGCGGTCCACGATGGTCAGGATGGTGTCGAAGGTGTTTGAGACAGGGAGTCCGGTGATGAAATCCAGGGCGATATGCGACCAGGGCCTGCCAGGGACGGGCAGAGGCTGGAGCAAACCCGCTGGAGGGACATTACCTGATTTGCTGGTGGCGCACACTGGGCAGGCCCGGGCGTAGCGGGCAGCGTCCCTCCGTAGGCCCGGCCACCAGAAGGACCGCTGGAGGAGGTCAATCATCCGGGAGGCACGAACAGCCTCCCCTCCGGTCCGCCGCCAGGGTCAGGTTCCACTTCCTGCGCCTTCCGGATCTTGCTTTCAATATCCCAGGTGACTGCTCCCACGACGCACGACCTGGGTAGGATGGAGTGGACCGTGTCTTCCAACTCCTCAGGGGCGAATTGCCTAGAGAGGGCGTCGGGCAGGCCGTTCTTGGAGCCAGGCCGGAAGGTGATGTTAAACCGGAACCTGGCAAAGAACAAGGACCAACACGCCTGGCGGGCGTTCAGACGCTTGGCAGATCTCAGGTACTCCAAGTTCTTGTGGTCCGTCAGGACCACGAACGGCTGGTCCGCCCCCTCTAGCCAGTGACGCCACTCCTGCAGCGCGAGCTTGATGGTGAGGAGCTCTCTGTCCCCCACGTCATAGTTGCGTTCCGCCGGGGACAAGCGCCGGGAGAAGAAGGCACAGGGCCGTTTGTCCCCACCATCTGGCGACCGCTGGGATAGGACCGCCCCCACTCCTGTGTCCGAAGCGTCCACTTCTACGATGCACTGCAGCGCAGGGTTGACTTGGCTAAGGACCCGGGAGGAGGAGAACTCCGCCTTCAGCGCCTGAAAAGCAGCCGCGGCCTCTTCGGTCCACCGGAATGGGACCTTAGGGGACGTGAGGTGGGTCAGCGGGCCGGTGATGGTGCCAAAATTAGGGACAAAGCGGCGGTAGAAATTTGCAAACCCAATAAATTGCTGCACCTGTTTTCTTGATGCAGGTGTGGGCCATTCCACCACCGCTTTCACCTTCCCTGGGTCCGGACGCACCTGGTCGTGGGAGATGATGAACCCGAGGAAGGATGTCGTCCTAGCGTAGAACTCGCATTTCTCAGCCTTCACATACAGCCGATTCTCCAACAGTCTTTGAAGGACCCGCCTCACGTGGACCCGGTGCTCGTCCCTGGATTTGGAGAAGATGAGAATGTCATCCAGGTAGACGAACACAAAAAGGCCAATGAAATCCCGGAGGACGTCATTGATGAGCCGCTGAAAGACGGCTGGAGCGTTGGTCAGCCCGAACGGCATCACAAGGTACTCAAAGTGGCCGTTCGGGGTACGGAAGGCTGTCTTCCACTCATCTCCCTCCCGGATCCGGACGAGGTGGTATGCGCTGCGTAGATCCAGCTTGGTGAACCAGGTCGCCCCCTGGAGGGAGTGGAAGGCGGTGTCCATGAGGGGCAGGGTATAGCGATCCTTCTCCGTGATGTCGTTTAGGGCGCGATAGTCGATGCACGGACGGAGGGAACCGTCCTTCTTGCCCACGAAGAAGAATCCTGCCCCCACAGGTGATGACGAGGGTCGGATTATCCCAGCACTCAGCGATTCCTTGAGGTAAGCGTTCATGGTCTCCTTCTCCAGCGCCGACAGGCTGTAGAGTCGCCCAGAGGGTAAGGGTGCCCCCTGGCGGATGTTTATAGCACAGTCATAGGGTCTGTGTGGAGGAAGAGACATCGCCTTGGACTTGCTGAATACCATACCCAGGTCGTGAAACTCTGATGGCACCAGGGACAGGTCTGGGGGTGCAGCGTCCGTGGATGATGGAGGAGAGGATGGAGAGCAAGCAGCGGACTGTAGACAGGTGCTCATGCAGAATGTACTCCATACCGACACCCCGGCGGACTTCCAATCCAAAACGGGGTTGTGGAGGCGTAGCCAGGGATACCCCAGGATGACGGGCGACACAGAGTTGGGCAGGACGTAGAAGGTTATCTCCTCCCGGTGGTTTCCAGAGATGATAACCGGAACGGGAACGGTCTGGTGTGTTACTCTCCCCAGGGTGACACGGGAGAGGTTGACCAGGGAGATAGGGGTCTTCAATGCCTGGCAGCGGATGCCCAATCGGGTTGCCAGGCTTTGTGAAATAAAGCTGCCCTCCGCGCCCGAATCCACCAGTGCGTGAATGAGATGCCCAGTGGAGTTGTGACAAAATCGGACGGGCAGCTTCAATTGGGTGAGGGAACTTAACCGATTGACGTCCGCGAGGCCCCCTACAGTGACTCGCGGACCCCGCCGTTTGGCTTGTGGACAAAGCTCTACCGTGTGTTGACTGACCCCGCAATACATGCAGAGATTCAACTCACGGCGGCGTTGTCTCTCTGCCGGGGAGAGCTTTGTCCAGCCCATCACCATCGGCTCCGACTCCTCGGGGCGCGATGGTGGCGGCGTCGCCAGGGGGCGAGCTTGGAACGGGCGCGACGAGGCTCCACGAGGGCGAGAAGAAGACGACTTCCGCCCCGAGGAGCGCTCGCGCAGCCTGTTATCCAAACTGATGGCAAGGGACGTTAGCTCCGCTAGAGTCTCCGGGATATCCCGTCCAGCCAGTTCATCCCTCAGATCATCGTTGAGACTGCGGAGGAAAAGGCCACAGAGGGAGCGTTCCTCCCAGCCCAATTCCTCCGCCGCTACCCGGAAGTCGACCGCATAGTCCGCTGCCAACCGGCTTCCCTGCTGGAGGCTGAGAAGCCGATCGACCTGGACCGTCTCGGTAAGAGAGTGGTCAAAGACCTCCAGGAAGCGTCTCACGAATTGGTCATACATGAGGGTGGCATAACTGGGCCTCGCCATTACGGCGTAAGTCCACGTTAGTGCTCGCCCCTCTAGGAGATTCCCGATATAACCAATTCGGCTATGATCTGAAGGAAAGTCTCCGGGAACACGGTGGAACACGGACTCACACTGCATTATGAACCCTCGCGCTCCGCCGAGCTTACCGCTAAAGCGGGCGGGGGTTGGAATGGGTGTGAGCCGAGTCGGTGCTCCCGGAGCCTGGTGGACGGCCGCTGGAGCAGCAGGAGCCGCGCCACCCTGACGAGCCGGGGGGAACGGCTGTTGGGGAACCAAGCGGTCCAATCGGTTAGTTATACTGATTAATTGATTGTCACCTGTTGCTGATAAGCTATTCGGTCCACTCGAGCCTCGAGAGTGGAAAGCCGGTGTGCGAGCCCGCCGTCTGCCGAGCCGCTCTGCTGAAGCCGTACTGACATAACGCACGGCTCAGGAGACGCACACACACAGGCTCAGAGTAGCTCAAATAGCTTTATTGACAACAAGGGTGTATGAATGTGTGTCTGCGAGATGTGAATGTGTTGGTGGCGGCGTCTGCTTCGGGCACAGAGGCAGGAGACCGTACAGCCGGACAATCCTATGGGAAAGCACAGGGAAAAGGGTGACGGGCACACACCAACACAGGAGATAAACAAGTTGGAGAGGAGCTTACTTGGAAAGGGCAGATGACTGGCACAGCAAGGAACGAGGTCCGGTAGACAGCCACCTGGAGAGCCCGGTGCAGCAGCGAGGAATAGGCGATGGAGAGGAAAAGTCCGCCGCCGGGAAATCCACCTGTGCACAGGGGAGCAGACTTGGAAGAGAAAAAGGTAAGATCGTCTTACCGCTATGTTTGCTGAGGATGAGACAGAACTCACAGCAATCAGTAATGAAGTCTGACGGCTTCAGGCCGAAGTCCAGGGCGAGGCGGCTTAAATCCCTCGCCGCTGATGATGTGCAGGTGTGCGTGCAGCTGGCGCCGCTGATGAGTGGTGCGGCGTGACACCTACAAGGTAACAAACATTAAAGGAGATGCAGAATCAGCATGTGGTAAAACACTTAAGGGATCAGTCATAATACTAGAAACAAATGTCTTTTTTTTTTTTTTTTTTTTTTTTAAAGGGAAGGGAAAAAAAAAAAACTTGTTAAAATAGAAATGTGACAATGATACACATGTTCTCTCCACACTAACAAATACTGTATTAATGTGAATGTTTGCTGTGATGGTGGTGGGAGGGTGCACACAACTCCATAGGGTATAGGCATAAAAAAAAAAAAATCATTACAAGTTCGGATTGGGATCTGAAATTCACGTTAAAAACATGGGACAACTTACAGGGGTAAGAGAGGGCCCTCAGCACGTAACGGAATCTGAGGAATTTCCCTCAGAGCCTACACACCATCAAGGCTCTTCCAGGGTCTCTAAAAAGACCTCAGCTCACTATGTTCTTAATGTTTTTTATGTTCTTAATGTTCTTTCAGTTTCTGAGTAGCATAAAAGAGGGTCACCACACTGTTATACTAAATAAGACAACACAATGGAGAAACAGGGTGTAACCAAAATAATCTCATATAATGTAAAAGGGATCCTGAATCCAGTTAAAAGATCCAAGATTCTAGGCAAAATGAAAAAAGACAAAGCAGGAATAATATTTTTACAAGAAACCCATCTAACAGACGTGGAGCACACTAAACTCAATAGACAAGGGTTTAAAATGATCTCTTCATCTTCATATAAGTCAGGGAGGAGGAGGGGAGTAGCGACATTGATCTCAACCAAAATTATATTTGAAAAAAAATCAGAACACAAAGATAAAGAAGGGAGATACAGTTTGGTACTTGGGCGGCTAGAGGGAGAAGATATCACCCTGCTGAATGTATACGCACCTCCAGGGGCTAACTGGAAATTTTATAAAAATGTATTTGACCTAATGATAACTAAAGCCCAAGGTTTAGTGATATGTGGTGGAGACTTCAACCTAAGACTGAATCCATACCGGGATGCATCAGGTAATTTTCCACATCAAAATAACACTCAAAGTAAGAAAACTCAGATGCTACTAAAAGAAATGGGAATCTGTGATGTGTGGAGGGAATTCAACCCCAGTGTAAAAGATTATACATTTTACTCAGCACCACATTCATCATATTCAAGGATTGACTATTTTTTATGTTTAATAGAGACATTGGAAGAGTAAAAACATGTAAAATAGGACTGATGGATCTCTCTGACCACAGTCCGATCTATATGGACTTAAGTATCCAAAAATACACAAATAATACATTTTCTTGGAGGTTAAATCCAAATGTCCTGAAAGGACCACTGAAAGATGAATTGGAATCAGATATTCTCAGATATTTGGAAGAAAACGATAATGGAGAAGTATCCCCTTTAATACTGTGGGACGCATGCAAAGCTGTAATAAGGGGAAAGATTATTGCAAAACTGGCAATCCAAAAGAAACTGAGACAAGAAAAACTAGCCACATTAGAGTCAGAACTTAAGAACCTAGAAAAAGAGCACAAAGACAACACTCATTCTAATGACTCGCTCAAAATTAAGGAAATTAAAAAACAAATAAATGAGATCTACACGATAGAAATCCAGAAGAAACTTACATTTCTGAAACAAAAATACTATGAAGCAGGCAGCAAATCGGCAAAATTATTAGCCTATAAATGACATAACGTTCGGCTCAGGAGACGCACACACACAGGCTCAGAGTAGTTCAAACCGTTTATTAACAACAGGGATGTTTGGGTGCGTGTCTGCGGAATGTTAATGTGTTGGTGGTGGCGTCTGCTTCGGACCCAGAGGCAGGAGACCGTTCAGCCGGCAACCCTATGGGAGAAATCAGACACAGGGTGATGAGCACACACCAACACAGGAGGAGAATAGGCGAGGGAGAGAAGCTTACTTGTTGGGACAGATGACTGGCGCTTCAAGGATGGAAGCCCGGGAGACAGCCACCTGCAGGGCTCGGTGCAGCAGCGAGGAGAGACGAGGGACGGGATAGTCCGCCGCCGAGGAATCCACCTGTGCACAGGGGAGCAGACTGGAGAGATGAGGTAAGCGATTTTCTTACCGGAGATGAGGATGCTGAAGAGAATGTGGTAGAAGCCCATGAAAGGGGAATGAAGTCTACGGCTTCAGGCCGACGCTCAGGGCGAGGCGGCTTTTATCCTTCGCCGCTGACGAGTAGCAGGTGCATGAGCAGGTGGCGCCGCTGATGAATGGCGCGGCGTGACAGTACTCCCCCCTCTAGCAGCGCCTCCTGGCGATGGCCTATCCGGGTGCGCTCGGTGGAAGTCCGCGATGAGCGATGGGTCCAACACAAACGACGGGGGCACCCACTGTCGATGCTCGGGCCCATAGCCCTCCCAGTCCACCAAGTATTGCAACCCACGACCCCGGCGCCGGGAGTCCAGGATGGAGGAGGCGGACCAGGCCGGATGGCCACCAATCATCCGGGGCGCGGGTTGCGCTGCAGGAGGAGGGCAAAGGGGGTCAGTAACCGCCAGTTTCACCTTCGACACGTGGAAAGTAGGATGAATGCGGAGGGAGGGGGGAATAGCCACACGCACAGCCACCGGGTTGATGATCCGGGTGATGGGGTAGGGACCCATGAAGCGCTGTGCCAGCTTTCTCCTCTCGCCTTTTAGAGTGACGTCCTGGGTGGAAATGTAAACAAGCTGCCCAACTCTGTACGCCGGGGCAGGTCTCCTACGCCGGTCCGCCACAGTCCTGTTGCGCTCCGCTGTGCGTAATAGCGCATGGCGCGCGGCAGCCCAGGTGGAGCGGAACTGCCTGAGATGGGCCCTAACTGACGGGACAGTTACTTCACTCTCCTGCTCCGGAAACAGCGGGGGGTCGTAACCCAGGGACGCTTTGAAGGGGGACATCCCTGTAGCAGAAGAGCGAGCGGTGTTGTGGGCATATTCAACCCAGGCAAGATGGTTGCTCCAGGACGTGGGTTTGGATCTGGACACACAGCGGAGCGCAGCCTCCAGCTCCTGGTTGGTCCTCTCACACTGCCCGTTGGATTGGGGGTGATGGCCGGAGGAGAGGCTCACCTTGGCTCCGATGGCGTTGCAGAAAGACCTCCAAACCTCAGATGAAAACTGGGGGCCCCGGTCCGAGACCACGTCCACCGGAATCCCATGCAGCCTGACCACGTGTTGGACGAGGAGGTCCGCCGTCTCCAGGGCAGTAGGGAGGCCTCGCAGGGGGACGAAGTGCACGGCCTTGGAGAAGCGGTCCACGATGGTCAGGATGGTGTCATAGGAGTTGGAGACGGGGAGTCCGGTGACGAAATCCAGTGCGATGTGCGACCAGGGCCTGCCAGGGATGGGCAGGGGCTGGAGCAGACCCGCTGGAGGGGCATTTCCCGACTTGCAGGTGGCACAGATTGGGCAAGCCCGGGCGTAGCGGGCTGCATCCCTCCGCAGGCCTGGCCACCAAAAGGACCGTTGGAGGAGATCTATCATCCGGGAGGTGCCAGGGTGACAGGTGAGCTTGGAGGTGTGCAGCCAGTGGATGACCTCTCCTCGGACCACGGATGGCACGAACAGCCTCCCCTCCGGTCCGCCGCCAGGGTCAGGTTCCACCTCCTGTGCCTTCCGGATCTTGCTCTCGATGTCCCACGAGATGGCTCCCACGACGCACGACCTGGGCAGGATGGAGTGGGGCGCCTCCTCCGACTCCACGGGGGCGAACTGCCTGGAGAGGGCGTCAGGCAGGACGTTCTTAGAGCCAGGCCTGAAGGTGATGGAAAATTGGAACCTGGCGAAGAACAGGGACCAGCGTGCCTGGCGGGCGTTCAGGCGCTTGGCAGATCGTAAGTATTCCAAGTTCTTGTGGTCCGTGAGGACCACAAACGGCAGGTTCGCCCCCTCTAACCAGTGGCGCCACTCCTGCAGGGCGAGCTTGATGGCCAAGAGCTCTCTGTCCCCCACATCGTAGTTTCTCTCCGCCGGGGACAAGCGCCGGGAGAAGAAGGCGCACGGTCGCTTGGCGCCATCGTCCGGCGACCGCTGGGACAGCACTGCTCCCACTCCCGTGTCCGAAGCGTCTACCTCTACAATGCACTGCAGCGCGGGGTCGACCTGGCGAAGGACCCGGGAGGAGGAGAATTCCGCCTTCAGCGCCTCAAAGGCGGCAGCGACCTCTTCGGTCCACCGGAACGGGACCTTCGGGGACGTGAGGCGGGTCAGTGGTCCAACGATCGCACTGAAGTTGGGGACAAAGCGGCGGTAGAAATTGGCGAAGCCAACAAATTGCTGCACCTGTTTCCGGGATGCAGGTGTGGGCCATTCCACCACCGCCTTTACCTTCTCTGGGTCGGGGAGCACCTTATCGTGGGCGATGATGAACCCCAGGAAGGACGTACTCCTGGCGTAAAATTCACACTTTTCTGCCTTAACGTACAGACGATTCTCCAGCAGCCTTTGGAGGACCCGCCTCACGTGGACCTGGTGCTCATCCCTGGACTTGGAGAAGATGAGAATATCGTCCAGGTAGACGAACACGAAAAGGCCAATGAAGTCCCGGAGGACGTCATTAATGAGGCGCTGGAAGACTGCAGGAGCGTTGGTCAACCCGAACGGCATCACCAGGTATTCGAAGTGGCCGTTCGGGGTACGGAAGGCCGTTTTCCACTCATCTCCCTCCCGGATCCGGACGAGGTGGTAAGCGCTGCGTAGGTCCAGCTTGGTGAACCAGGTCGCCCCCTGGAGGGAGTGGAAAGCAGTGTCCATGAGAGGCAGGGTGTAACGGTCCTTCTCCGTGATATTATTGAGGGCCCGGTAGTCGATACAAGGGCGGAGGGACCCATCCTTCTTTCCCACGAAGAAGAACCCTGCCCCCACGGGTGACGATGATGGGCGGATAATCCCAGCACTTAATGACTCCTTCAGGTAGGCGTTCATCGTCTCCTTCTCCGGCGCAGACAGGCTGTAAAGGCGACCAGAAGGTAAGGGAGCCCCCTGGCGGAGGTTGACGGCGCAGTCATAGGGCCGATGAGGGGGGAGAGACATAGCTTTCGCTTTGCTGAACACCATACCCAGGTCGTGAAATTCTGGGGGCACCAGAGACAGGTCCGGGGGTGCAGCGTCCGTCGCAGGGGGAGGAGCGGACGGAGAGCAGGCAGCGGACTGAAGGCAGGTGCCCATACAGAACGTACTCCATGCCGATATCCCAGCTGATTTCCAATCCAGGACCGGATTGTGAAGGCGGAGCCAGGGATACCCCAGGATGACGGGCGACACAGAGTTGGGAAGGACGTAAAAGGTCATCTCCTCCCGGTGGTTTCCCGAGATGATGACCGGTAGGGGGACAGTTTGATGTGTCACTCTCCCGAGGGTGGCACGGGAGAGGTGGATTAGGGAGATGGGAGTGTTGAGTGCCTGGCAGCGGATGCCCAATCGGGTTGCCAGGCTTTGTGAAATGAAGCTGCCTTCTGCGCCCGAATCCACCAGTGCGTGGGTGAGGTGCCCAGTGGGGTTATGGCAGAAACGGATGGGCAGCTTCAATTGAGTGAGTGATCCTAACCGATTGACATCCGCGAGGCTTCCAACAGTGACTCGCGGACCCCACCGACTGGCTTTCCATGGACAACGCTCCACGGTGTGTTGGTCGCCTCCGCAATACATGCAGAGGCCCAACTCACGGCGGCGTTGTTTCTCCACAGGGGAAAGTTTAGTCCAGCCCGTCACCATCGGCTCCGACTCCTCGGGGCGCGATGCTGGCGGCGCCGCCAGGGGGCGAGCTTGGAACAGGTGCGGCGAGGCTCCACGAAGGCGAGAAGAAGAAGACCTCCGCCCCGAGGAGCGCTCGCGCAGCCTGTTATCCAAACTTATCGCTAAGGACGTCAGCTCCGCTAGCGTCCCAGGGATATCCCGACCAGCCAGTTCATCCCTCAGATCACTATTGAGGCTGCGGAGGTACAGGCCACAGAGGGAGCGTTCCTCCCAGCCCAATTCCTCCGCCGCTACCCGGAAGTCGACCGAGTGGTCCGCTGCCGACCGGCTTCCCTGCTGGAGAGCGAGAAGCCGATCGACCTGGACCGTTTCGGTTTGAGAATGGTCAAAGACCTCCAGAAAGCGCCTCACGAATTGGTCATAGGTGAGGGTGGCATAACTGGGCCTCGCCATTACGGCGTAGGTCCAAGTTAACGCACGCCCCTCCAGAAGATTCCCTATGTAACCAATTCGGCTGTGATCTGAGGGAAAATCTCCGGGCACACGGTGGAACACGGACTCACACTGCATAATGAACCCCCGCGCTCCGCCGAGCTTACCGCTAAAGCGGGCGGGGGTCGGAATCGGCGTGAGCCGAACCGGTGCCACTGGAGCCGGCTGGACGGCCGCTGGAACAGCAGGAGCCGCGCCACCCTGGCGAGTCGGGAGGAACGGCTGTTGGGGGTCCAAGCGGTTCAATCGGTTAGTTAGTTCTAATAATTGATTAAGAACCACCTGTTGCTGATAAACAATCTGATCCACCCGAGCCTCGAGGATGGTAAACCGGTGTGCGAGCCCGCCGTCTGCCGAGCCGCTCTGCTGAAGCCGTACTGACATAACGTTCGGCTCAGGAGACGCACACACACAGGCTCAGAGTAGTTCAAACCGTTTATTAACAACAGGGATGTTTGGGTGCGTGTCTGCGGAATGTTAATGTGTTGGTGGTGGCGTCTGCTTCGGACCCAGAGGCAGGAGACCGTTCAGCCGGCAACCCTATGGGAGAAATCAGACACAGGGTGATGAGCACACACCAACACAGGAGGAGAATAGGCGAGGGAGAGAAGCTTACTTGTTGGGACAGATGACTGGCGCTTCAAGGATGGAAGCCCGGGAGACAGCCACCTGCAGGGCTCGGTGCAGCAGCGAGGAGAGACGAGGGACGGGATAGTCCGCCGCCGAGGAATCCACCTGTGCACAGGGGAGCAGACTGGAGAGATGAGGTAAGCGATTTTCTTACCGGAGATGAGGATGCTGAAGAGAATGTGGTAGAAGCCCATGAAAGGGGAATGAAGTCTACGGCTTCAGGCCGACGCTCAGGGCGAGGCGGCTTTTATCCTTCGCCGCTGACGAGTAGCAGGTGCATGAGCAGGTGGCGCCGCTGATGAATGGCGCGGCGTGACAATAAATTGAGGAAACAACAAACGGAGAGAGCAATCTACAAAATCAGAGACCCAGTATCAAAGGAAATAAAATTCAGAATTCAGGATATTCTTAAAAGCTTCGAGAACTACTATAAGAACTTGTACTCCCTCAAAAAACATAAAAACGCATCCGAAGCATTCCTAAACACATTAAACCTTCCCCAACTTACTGAGTCTCAAAATAAAACACTACTGTCAGAAATACAACCTAAAGAATTAGAAAAAGCAATTATGAAACTTAAAGCTAACAAATCCCCAGGAGCAGATGGCTATACAGCAGAGTGGTACAAAACCTTTAAACAGCAACTATCTCCTCTCCTCCTGAAAACATTTAACTATGTCCTCCACACAGGGGAAATCCCCCCCTCCTGGAGAGAAGGGGTCATTGCAGTCATACCTAAACCTGAAAAGGATAAACTAGACTGCTCCAACTACAGACCGATCAGTGTATTAAATCAGGACTGTAAGCTTTTTACCACTATCCTTGCCAAAAGGTTAGAAAATATACTGACAGACTTAATTCATTTAGACCAAACAGGTTTTATAAGACAAAGACAGACACAAGACAACATTAGACGTACTTTACACATAATTCATCATATAAAAAAGTATAACTTAAATGCAGCCATATTGGGATTAGATGCTGAAAAAGCATTCTATTCGGTTGACTGGTCTTTCCTATATAGAATCTTATCCAGTTTCAATTTTCATAACAACTTCATTAGAACTATCCAGGCATTATATAAAAAACCAACAGCTAAAATAAGGATTAACGGTAATTTATCATCATCTTTTGAGCTGGAAAGAGGATGTCATCAGGGCTGCCCCTTGTCTCCACTGTTCTTTGCAATCTTCATAGAACCTCTGAGCCAATGGATAAGACAGAATCAAAAAATTCAAGGTATTACACTTGGTCAGAAGGAACATAAAATAGCACTCTTTGCTGATGACATTTTAATATACCTGGGGCAGCCGGACACCTCTTTTCCAGAACTAATCTCAGTTTTTTCAGAGTATGGGGATTTATCGGGGTACGAACTAAACATGCATAAAACCCAAGTTTTAACATTCAACTATGACCCAAATCAATATTTACTAAGTAAACTCAAAACTAACTGGGAGATGGAATCTATGAAATACCTGGGGGTCAATATCCCGAAACAACTCAACAAAATTATAACACTAAACTATGATCCACTGGTGGCAAAAATAAAATCTGATCTAGCAAGATGGAATTTGATACCATTCTTGGGTACCGCACAAAGAATTGAAGCAGTCAAAATGAATATACTTCCATGTCTTCTATACCTCTTCCAAACAATACCGGTAGAACCTCCCAAAAAAACATGGCAAGAACTGGACAGAAGGATCTCAAGATTCATATGGCAGGGCAAGAGACCAAGAATCAGATATAGAACCCTACAGCTAAACAAAGACAAAGGTGGGCTCGCGCTGCCAAATATCAGGGACTATTTTAAAGCAGCACAAATTAAAACTTTAGTAGAGATATGTAACCCAGTCTACACTGCACAATGGAAGGAGATGGAATGGCAAATAACAAGTGACATCCCCCTACAGGCGATAATAGGGAATAATGCCTTACCTAAACTTTTGAATAACACTAACCCGTGGATAGAGACCCCGCTAAAAATTTGGTTTAAGATAGTTAGAGAGAATCAAACTAAAGAACCCTATCGATTTCTGCAATGGATTGCCTATGATCAAGACTTTACTCCTAATAAAACAGACACTAGATTTAAAAAGTGGAAAGAGACGGACTGATAAAATATTACGATTTTTTTAACCACTTGCACTCCGGGCAGTTTTCCAAAAATGCCCCAAAAAAACGTGCCCAAAGTAAATCGAAAGCTGTTATTCAACCCTTTGCAGCATCTTCATGGGGTTGGTCTCATTTAAAAGAAAACACTTTGAATTTTTTGGCAAAAAAAACATAATCTCTCTACGTGCTCCGGCCACTGAGTTACAGTCATCTAAACATACTGAACTTGAAGAAAAAAAATTTGGACACAGTGTTTTTTTGGATACAAATGCTTGTAAATAACACACAGCTGTCCGATCCGGCTGGAAAATGCAACAGAAATGTAGAACCAAGTGTTATCCAGCTGAGATCCAAATTTGGTAACAATACCACAAAAAATGAATATTTTACACAGCTTTGTTCTCAGGTAGTTCCCAGGCGTTATGGAACTGTGCCAAATTGTGCCAAATGGCACAGTTTGGAAAAACGTCTGTAACTTTTGAATAATTCAATGTAGAATCTTCATTTTAGGCTCTAATGAAAGGTCACACTCAGGGCTGTGTCTGTGTGTGTGTGTGTGGGCGGGGGGTCGTTCCCCCCCCCCCCCCCCGCTACCAAGGACCAAATTCGGCCCTCGCTACAAGACGGAATACACTGTTTGTTTTTTTTTCCTTGCATGTTTTCACAGCGCCCCCCCCCCCCTCGCTACTGTGTGTGTGTGGGGGGGGGGGGAACCGTGAACGGACCGTGAACGCCCCCCCCTCCCGGTACAGAAGAGGGCCATCGCTACATGATGGAATAGACTGATGTGCTTCCCCCCGCCGACCGAGGAGCGTTCGGACCGTGCCCCCCCCCCTCTCCTCTTCTGCAGCAGGTGGGGGGGGGGCGTTCACGGTCCGAACACGGCAAATGAACCGTTTATTGCGGCGCACGCACTTCGTATTTCGTGCGCAGTACAGTTGTAAATTACCGATCGGTCAAAAGTCATTTTTGGATTACAGTTTTCAGGGATAAATAATAATTTAGCTTATAACACCTTACCTCTTCAAAGCAGCAGAGTCGTGGCGAACAGCTCTTCCCACGCGTCAGACGAACGCGACGCTGCTCCGCTCGTGGATCCTGATCAACATAATTCCATTACATATTGCCGTTTTGGCGAATGATTTACGACTTTTGTCGTCGGCCTCCGTCTATTCTGCTGGAATGAGTGCAGGTCCCACTTGTGGGTGTTCTCCATGCTGCTGGGTGAGCCTGGGTCTGTAGGAGATTTGTCCAGCGTCCTTTGTTTTCATCTGTGGCAGCAGTAAATATCGCTTCACCCAGCCAGAATTTCTGTGCTTCAATTGGCTCCTGCGTTCACAGTAGGCGGGTCCTCCTTCCTAGATTTTCATTCATTGGTTCTTCAAGTTTTCAGAAACCCAATTCAAGGCTCTTATTAGTCGAATGAGAGGTCAATCAGATGAACTAATCTGTTCACGGCTGTCTCTGCAGTTTTTTTTTGAGTGGCGCTTGGACGCTACTACATCACCATCACCACCATCATGCGTCATGCGCACGAGGGCGCACGAGTGCGCTCTCGCGCGCCCTCGTGCGTCATAGGACGCAGAGACTTGCCCGCCCGTGGAACAACGGAGCGCAAGTGGTTAAAGGGCAAATTTTAAGAAGTTTTGAAGATTTGAAAAAACAAGGTCTAATAAATCAAGACCTTTACAGGTTCTTTCAGCTTAGACACCACATAAACAATATACTTAAAAAGGAGGATTTGGAAAGGGCCCAGTCACGTGTTCTGAATGTCTTCTTAATGGCATATAAAGGGATCCCAGGGATCAGATACATTTCTAAAATATACCAAGGTCTTCAAGACTTAAAAGAAGACAACACATCATATATAAAAGAGAAATGGGAAAAAGAGGGGAATTTCACTTTACAACTGAAAATATGGGAAAAGCTAAATAAACAACAATGGAAAAGTACCTCATCCCTGCAGTGGAGAGATTTTGGATGGAAAAATTTGGTAAGATTTTTCAGAACACCTGCACAAAACAAATTTACTCATAAGGGGTTGAATTGTTGGCGCTTGTGTGGTGAAGAGACTGCAAATCCTTTTCATGTGTTTTGGTCATGCCCAGTTATCTACCAATATTGGACAAATGTACAGACAATATTGGGTAAAATATTCAAAATAACAGTCCCCTTTTCTTTTGTAACTTTGTATTTGGGTTTACTACCGGGCTCACTGGAAAGACGAGGAGAAAAATACTTATTCACTGTTCTAATATTGGCAAGTAAAAAAGCTCTAACTAAAAAATGGATGTTGAAGGATTGTCCTACACCTGAAGATTGGATTAACGTGACTCAAGACATTTACTCGATGGAAAAATTGACATTCGCACTGAGACAGGACATGGATGGGTTCTTGAACTTTTGGCAACCCTGGATCGCATATGTGTCTTCCATCAGATCTAATCTTTGACAAATACCATTTCAATAATGGCACCTCTCTTTGTTCCAACGCTACTCAGATGCTCTTTTATTTTTATATATTTTATTTTATTTTTTTGTTCTTTTGTTTTGTTTTCGTTTTTTGTCTTTTCTTGTTCTGTTTTTTTTTTGTTCTTTAATTCTCTTTTTCTTTCACTTAAAAAAAGGGTGTTGTAATAACTATTCTTCCAATGTCGTCAAAAAACAAAAAAAAGGGAACATGTGATGAAAATGTAAACAATGCAGTGCTATAATGACATGTATACCCTTTACAAAAACTTAAATTTAAAAAAAAATTATATTAAAAATCGTTTTAATGTTGCATAAAAAAAAATCCATCCATCCATCTTCTACCGCTTTTCCGGAGGTCCGGGTCGCGGAGGCAGCAGTTCAAACAGAGAAGCCCAGACTTCCCTCTCCCCAGCCACCTGCTCCAGCTCTTCAGAGGGGATACCAAGGCGTTCCCAGACCAGCTGGGAGACATAGTCTCTCCACCGAGTCCTGGGTCTGCCCTGGGGTCTCCTCCCAGTGGGACGTGCCTGAAACACCTCAAGTGGGAGGCGTCCAGGAGGCATCCTAATCAGATGCCCATACCACCTCAACTGACTCCTTTCAATGTGGAGGAGCAGCGGTTCTACTCTGAGCCTCTCCCAGATGACTGAGCTCCTCACCCTATCTCTGAGGGTGAGTCCAGCAATCCTACGGAGAAAGCTCATTTCAGCCGCTTGTATCCGCGATCTCGTTCTTTCAGTCATTACCCAAAGCTCGTGACCATAGGTGAGAGTAGGAACGTAGATTGACTGGTAAATCGACAGCTTTGCCTTAGAACTAAGCTCCCTCTTCACCACAACAGACCGGTACAACGTCCGCATCACTGCAGATGCTGCTCCAATCCGTCTGTCGATCTCTCGTTCCATTCTCCCCTCACTCGTGAACAAGACCCCAAGATACTTAAACTCCTCCACTTGGGGCAGGAGCCTGTCCCCAACCCGGAGAGGACAATCCACCTTTTTCCGGCTGAGGACCATGGACTCGGACTTGGAGGTGCTGATTCTCATCCCAGCCGCTTCACACTCAGAGGCAAACCGTCCCAGCAAGAGCTGTAGGTCATTGCTGGATGAAGCCAACAGGACAACATCATCTGCAAACAACAGAGATGAGATCCTGTGGTCACCAAGCATGACACCCTCCGTTCCCTGGCTGCGCCTAGAAATCCTGTCCATAAAAATTATGAACAGGATCGGTGACAAAGGGCAGCCCTGGCGGAGTCCAACTCTCACTGGGAATGACTCCGACCGAGTGTTGGCAATACGAACCAAACTCTCACAACGGTCGTACAGAGACCGAATAGCTCGTAACAACAAGCCCGATACCCCATACTCCCGAAGCACCCCCCACAAAAATCCACGAGGGACGCAGTCAAATGCCTTCTCCAAGTCCACAAAACACATGTAAACTGGTTGGGCAAACTCCCACGAACCCTCGAGAATTCTCGAGAGGGTAAAGAGCTGGTCCGATGTGCCACGGCCAGGACGAAAACCACATTGCTCCTCCTGAATCCGAGGTTCGACCAACGGCCGGACTCTCCTCTCCAGTACCTTGGCATAGACCTTCCCAGGGTTTATAAAAAAAAATAAAATAAAAAATATACATTTTAAGTGACACCAACATCCCTAGGGAGCCATCATCTTCCAACCTGCCACGGAGGACCTGGGCAACTCCACAGCATCTGTGCACCAGGCCGTTGTCTACCCCCTGGGTCAAAGCCCCCCTTCCTGGCGAAAATGTCTTTTCCCGCCATTTGGCGCTTCTTCCTCCCGGGCCCGCCGTCTTTCCGTGCCCGCCGGGCCATTTCCAACCGCCGCCCTCACCGCCGTCATGGCTCCAGACACTCCGGTCCCCAGTGGCCGTGCTTCGGGAAGAACCGAAGCCTGCTCTTCGGCGTCATCCGCTGCCTCGGGCACCTCGTCATGGCACCCAGCACCCTCCTCCAGGGCGCTCCACTGCACTGCCTCCACATCCAGCACATCCGACTCAGGCACCTTGCCGCTGCATCCAGCACTCATGTACCAGGCGCCTTGCTGCGTCGTCACCGTACCAGGTTGCAGCTGCTGTCCCTTTGGGCTCTCGGTGACACTCCCGTTGGCTCTATCCTCCAACCCAGGCATCTCGTCACTGCTCTCGGCACCCTCACTCCAGGTGTCTCACTGCGTCACCTCTGCATCCTGCAGCTGCAGCTCTTCCCTGGGGCCCTCTGCCTGCATGGTCCCACTCTCCCACTGTTTAGCTTCCAGCAGCATGGCTGACTCCTGCTGCACCTCCTCTCCGTCATCCTCACACACCACGCCGTCTGACCTGTCAGCACCATTGTCCTGTGCCAAGCCAAGCTTCGTGGCTGGTTCGATGTCTTCGGTGATTGGGGACTCTTCCACCCGTGGTCCCAGTTCTACCACAACGTCCAGCTTGGCGCCCGTAGCCCAGTTTTGGCACACAGTTAGCTGAACAGCTAGCCCGTCCATAGGTGCAGAATCGGCTGTTAGCCTCCTGAAGCTAACTAGCTCACTTGTCCCTGGTGCCAAAAGCTCCATCACCCACAGCTTCCTGGCCCATGTCTGCTCAGCTACGTGCTCGGCCATCCACTCAACGGCATCCTCGTAGCACTCTTCCATGTCCAGCATGTCGAGGATCCTCCAGCCCTCCGCACCGAGGTTATGGACCAGGAGTTCCCGGCGCTGTTTCCCACCAAGCCCATGGAGACCCAGCACTCTGATGTACTCCTCAAAACTCCGTCTCCACTCTGGCCACAGGGCCACCGGCTCACCTGCACGCTCCAGAAATGGCAGCAGTGGTGGAGGTAGCCAGCACGTTTCCATTTTTCTCCTCATTGCCATATGTTACGTCTGAAAATGAGGGCGCAGGAGGTGAGTCTTCATGCAGCCAACTAACACTTTATTACAGGGAACTTGAGACTATATACAGAGTGGGCCGTGCCCGCCTGACGTCACCCTGTGGGTGGGCACGGCATCACATACACACACATTCCCATACACAACAGTATTATTATTAACTTTTAATTTTTAGATAGCCGTGCACCGGGAGGAGTGTCATGTTGAACCCACGGTGTGCAAAGAGGAACCCGCGGTGTCGCAAAGGACAGCGGTGGCACACGGGTGAAGCATGGGTGAAGCAGCCGCCAAGACTCCGTCCTGTTAATCAGGCAGGCTGGGCTTGCCTCCCTGTGGGCTGTGATAAGCCAGTCCGGCTTTAAACCCGTCCCCCCCACGCACCAGTGCACCTGGTGTTCTCCACATATCGTTGACAGAAACACAAAACCTCCTATCTGAACAATGCACTTTTTTGACAAAACTAAAAAAAAACTTTTTGTTTTCTTGCACAATGCTATGCTATTTTTTTTTCCATCAGACTAATTTTCTGTCATAATAAAGCGCGGGACTGTCTTGCAGACAGATATGAACAGCCTTCCTTGTTCTCATCATCCAAAGTGAAATCGGCAAATCAAAAAATACTGCAGAAAGGAGGTTTTGCATTTCAGCCATCGATATGCTGAATTATCCTTGAGAGCTACACAATCATGGCAACATTATAGTATAATTTTTAAGCATAAAATCATCAGTATTCTCTTTTTCTGGACAGATTTGTAAATTTTCACTTCCTTGTTTTGTTTGCAGAGTGCTCTGCTGACTGCCAGGTTGTGATGCCGCATATTATCCAATCAGTACGGAGTCAATCTGAAGCCCCGCCCACACTTCTAGGAGCCAGATTATTAAGAAACAAGCGGTGGCTAAAGTTTTATTGATAAAAATTACATATTTTCACTGGGAGATATATGAGGAAGATATCTCCCAGTGAAGATAAGGTTTGGGAGATATCTGAGGAATGCACACACAGACACAGACACACACACACACACACACACATACACGCACACACAGAGAGATTTCTTGTATTTATAGATAGATGACTTTAAAAAAAATCTTAATGTATCTGTGCAAGTCATAGTTGTTTTTTTTTTTTATAACATACTTTTTTTTGTGGTTACAGTTTGTGAAAAGACCTAATCAGCCTAGCAAATTAATCTAAAATTAAATTGTGGCTTTGTAACTGCTGTGAAGAGTAAGGAAATAATTATTTTAGCATGATTATTTCATTGTTCTCTTTTCCAGCATACTAATCAATCTGGCATGCAGCTCATCCTGAAGCACTAAAACAACAAAGTGCCCCTAGTACCTATCAGGGTAATTGAGACACCAATAAATGAAAACGTTTATGACAGCACCCTGACAGCCAATCAGAAACCAAGATTTCTGTTGCTGAGTAGAGTGGAGGAGCAGAGCTGAAGTTGCCACTGGCTCAGCCGTCATTTCCTTCAGTGAGTCCTGAACAGATGATGTGCCTACAACCATATGGTGGACCTCGGGGACTCCTTTGTGTTCTTACCGATGTGGCCCACATCAACTTTAAAGGCCTCCCTTTAAACCCACCCCCCTCCACCTCCACCAGCTTGATGATTTGCAGGAGGAATGGGGAGTCAGCTCCACACTGATCTGGCAAAGTGTGCCCTTCATTTTGTATACAGCCCCCACCCCCACAGCCCTGCAGCCATGCAGCCTGCCCACTCACAGGACCAGCTCAAATTTCCCGTGCAGCCAGCAGCAGCTGCTCCTGGACCTTACCATTCTTTAGCACAAAAGGGCCATAAGAGCCGGGGTCTTGGTGCACCTTTGTTTGGAGACCCCTCCCATCATTCGCTCCTCTTTGTGTCCATTGACGAGGGCGTGGAAGTGTTGGCTGTGGAGTTTTGTTTTGGTGAGGGTGTGCAGCGGGGTCAGGGGTTGGGGGTGCAACTCCGGCACCACATTTAACCATCTGATGTTCCCCATCGTGAACGCACGTACGGGCGTGTCCCAAATCTGGAGAGAAGTCCACATCAATGCATCAATCATGGTGATTTGTTGGGGGTTTGAAAGTTTGCCAAATAGAAGGATGGATGGTTTATCTAAAACTAAACACACACACACACAAGATGGGTTGATGCGGCATCTGAGGCAGGCCTTCAGTGTTTTGGCAACAGCTGTCAGTGAATCAGATCTCTAAACAAGTTCCAATGCTGGACCCCAGCAGATAAGCTCTTTTTCTTCACATTTACTCCTAAAACACTCTGGTTGCTTGTAGGTAAGCGTGTCATGTAACCAAATGTATTTATGCTCTCAACAAAAAAGCTAATCAGATTGAACATAACCATCATGACTTTAGAGATGGACAAAAACATTTTGAGAAATCATTAGCTCCTCAAAAATTTGCATGGAGCCACAGAACATATCCGAAATGGAGGTAAAGTAGTTGTCATGATCCTGGGCACGGCTGAGGGCTGTGCCCAGTTTCCAGTTTGAGTTCAGTCTTTTTCTGTTTGTTTATTTCTTTATTTATCATGTTCTGTTGTGTTTTATCTGTTTATCTTTGGAATATTTATATTCTTTGTTTTGTCCTTATTGTCTTGTCTATTTATTGTGTGTTATTTTGTATTTATGGTATTAGTTACATCTTTTGGGGGGTTGTGTTATCTTATTCTTGCGTGGTGATTTAGATTCCAGTCTGTGCTTTTATTTTGACAGTGCTGCGCAGCTTCCTGCTGTCAAACTGCTTTGCAGGCTGCACAGCTGTCACTCCTTGTTTGATTTTTTCTTCATTCATGTACCCACACCTGTCACGCATGAATCAGCTGTTTGCACACCTATTTAAGAACACGGCAACGTTTCCCTGTTGTCGTCTCCTATTGTTGTTCTCCTCAGTAGTGCTGTGTTTGACACTGAGTGTTTTTGGGTTGCCGCTGAGTTGAACAGGTGTGCTCCGACCAGGTACGGTTATCCTTTTCTCCACTTCCCTCAGCCATAAGCCCCAGTACCCTTTGGGTGTGACTCCGGCTGAGTTATTCTCTTTTTCCCCGGTGAGTCTGCGCGCCTCAGCCTGTATTTTTCCTGGTCTGTTCATCCCTCTCCTGGTTGTGAGCCCCACTCTCCTCCGGTGCCCTCTTCCCTTATTTGGAAGTGTGGTGTTTTTGTGTCATGTTTGTGTCATGTTTGTCTTTTGTTAATAAATGTGCAAAACTCACAGCGTGCCTTTGGTGTCCTTCATAGCCCTTGAGAAGGGTGTTTTATGACAGCAGTAAAGTTATAAAAATAACCTGACCCATCAACATTAGTCATTGTTTTTTTTTTTTCCCTTGCATGCAACTTTTCTCAGATAAATTTGCCACTTTTTTGTCATAAATTTAATACTTTTGCTTGTAAATTTTCATGTTTTTCACAAAGATTTATCAGGAAAATTTCTGTTTATGTTATGAAATAGATTTTTCATCTAAAATTGACATATTTTAATGTGAATTTTCAACTTTTTTGCCATAAATAAGACACCTTTTCTTACAAACACACATGTACAGAAGTATAGATGGATGGACAGACTAAGGGAGGAAGGGACAGAGCCTTAGCAGAGGTATGCACTCTCTGAGTGGCCTCTAGTTTGTTTGTTTGTCTGTCAGCAGGATTATTGCAAAAAATACTCATCAGATTTGGATGAAATTTTCATCATGGTGGCCCTTGCCCTGCACTGGATGCTAAGAACATAAAATTGAATTAAAAAAAAAAATCATCTTCGAGGTAACTCTAAAAGCCTTATTAAAAAACTATACGGTGCAAAGTTCAACAAAATTTCCCAACTATAACAGCAGTTAATTCCTGGAATTGACTACCTGAGGACTAGACAAATTATGGTTTAAATATCAATAGTCAGTCTTTGTACTTATGG
The DNA here is from genome assembly GCA_020510985.1 of Pholidichthys leucotaenia. Classification (NCBI taxonomy): domain Eukaryota; kingdom Metazoa; phylum Chordata; class Actinopteri; order Cichliformes; family Pholidichthyidae; genus Pholidichthys; species Pholidichthys leucotaenia. The sequence continues at coordinate 101,699,515 of CM035846.1, forward strand.
CAGATCATATGAAGAATGGCCCAATCTATTAATTATTCTCTAAAAGAAACATAAGTATTATTATTATAAATATTTTAATTGATTTTCACATATTTATGCAAAATGAAACAGATAAGTATAAGTAAAAAGCTAATAATTTTCCATGCAAATTTGAGACTTTTGAAACCAACTTTCACATTAATTTTTACTATTCCCATGAAATTGGGCGGTGCGGTGGAGCAGTGGTTAGCACTGCGCCAGCACAGCAACTCACCCTTGGCCATGGGATCCCTGGTTCGATCCCAGCCCCTGACCAACAGTGATCTGTGTGAAGTTTGCATGTTCTCCCTGTATCTGCGTGGGTTTACTCCGGGATTTCTCCGGTTTCCTCCCACAGGCCAGAAACATGCAGGTTAGGTTAACTGGAGACTCTAAATTGGCCCTAGATGTGAATGTGTGTGTGAATGGTTAAGGGATAGCGCCGTACCGTGGCTGCTTCATCCATCCAGGTGGATGCCCTCAATTTCCCCTCTGGGGATCAATAAAGTAGACAAAATCAAAAAAAAAAATTGCAACCTTTTTACTTAAATTTAAATTTGACATTTTTTTGTTTTTCAGTATGTTTAAAACTTCTTGCTGTGTAAATTTGCATCTTGTTATTCTTATAATTTTGCAACTCTTTTGAAAAATTTTCACTGCCTATAGATGTGATCATGCTTTTGAGAATATGTAAGTTGTTTGTTTTAGCAAGCTCCAGTGTAAACTACTGTCTAGAGGTGCATCACACAAGCCCATAAATCATCAAAGAAAAATTACCAACTGGAACACAGCATTATTGGATATGCTGTTACTATACTGTATGTGATAACAATAATCGATTCCATTTAAAAGTAGAGATCACTCAGTGAATGTATACCTCCACCAAGGCTCCTTCCCTTCGTCCGCCCAACCATTCCCCCGTCTTTCCGCCCATACATTGAGAGATAGGGTCTTGGTGGAGGTATGCACATATGGATCACCTCCAAAATTTGATGGGTTCATCCATAGCTGAAGGACCACCTGTTATATCTGAATAATGAGACGAGAGCCTCTCTCTGCTGAACACTGAACTCCCTTTATTTCTCTGAACAACACAATACATACTACAGCCGTAGCCCGCCTGACGTCATAGCCCCCTGAGTCCACCATAAGAGGCACGTCAACTCTGTCAAGCTTAAGCACATACCACTTCAATGACCCCTTCCCTGCGTGTGCCATGCACACTCATCTGGTGTCACTGGACTCTGCCGCCAAAGGGCTAGTAGTGGAGGTATGGGCCCTGTCCCGCTCCCTAGACCGCCGCCTCTTGGGAATCCATCCCCAGGGATTAGCTAGCATGCTAATACCTGTGCTCGGCGGGAAAACTTGGGTGGCCGACTTCTCGCCAACCAATGTTGGCAGACTTTGCAGTGCTGTGGACTCCATCTGTCTAACCATGACCAACACATGTTCTAGTGAGAGTAGCGTCTCTGGTTAGCCTTAGCTTGTTCTTTAGCCACATGTTGTTGATGCTGTGGGCTAGCTTATCCCGTGTCGTGTTATTAAAACACTGCATGAGTCCAACTGTAGTTTTAAACGTCACTTTTTTATTGAACCATGTCAACCTCGCTGCTAGTCTGTCACTCTCCCACCAGTCGCCTCCCTGACGTCATTACTGCGCAACCTTGTAGTTCTTTTCCAAGTAACTCAGTTACACCACATCTCCCCTTTCTAGTATCAGTGGGTAGACTGCCATTGATTCAACAGACCTTAGAGGATTATTCTGCCTCTGTGGCTGGAAGATCTGGTCCTATCTAATACCATTCACACACACAACAGACACACTGCAGTTTTCCCTTAGCACTGAACAATATGTGCAAAATCAAGTACAATACTTCCATCCTAAACCCTGTACTGTTCTGTCCTCACTCTAAACTCTGAACTTGAACATTTACATAGAAAAGAGTGCAAAATCAGAAAATAGTGCAATACATTTGCAACCTTTTTTTTCACTATTATTTTCAAATGTTCAATCTTCATAATTGTTTATAAGTTCAACCGGGTTGGTTTTACAACCGCTCTCCCAGACCTGGTTCTAGGAGTAGGAGTAGATGGTGGTTCAGGAATGTTCTGCTGTGATGATGTTGCTGCAGGTTGTTCTGCTGAAGGTTGTTCTGGAAGACCTTCCGGGAACCGCTCAGCTGCAGCACTGTTGCTCTGCTCCGATGAGGAGCTCCAGGGGATGAGATGACGACGGTTTCGCCTGTTGGTCCCATGGGGTCCCTCCACCACATAAGAGCGCGGTGTGGTGTGATTTCCTATGACAGCACCTGCTGCTCCTTGATCGGTGACCCACACGTCCTGTCCTGGAGTTAGTCTATTGAGATGCTTTGCACGGTGTCTCAGGTTGTAGCGTTGAGCATCCTTTGTTTTCCTCTTCCCTTCGTTCAGCATAACAGCATTTCTATCCGGAAAAGCAGGACTTAACAACGCAGGAAGAATAAGCACAGTTGTACGAAGCATCCTTCCCATGAGCAGTTGAGCTGGGTTATACCCATTTTGGAGAGGGGTAGCCCTGTAGGCCAGTAAAGCAAGATAGGGGTCATCTGACTTCTTCAAAAGCCCCTTCACTGTCTGCACTGCACGTTCAGCTTCAGCATTGCCCTGGGGATATTTTGGGCTGCTGGTTACATGCTGGAACCCGTACAACTTTGCAAATGCTGCAAAAGCCGCTCCAGAGAATTGTGGCCCATTGTCTGTCACCAGGGTCTCACAGATTCCATGACGTGCAAAGATTGACTTAAGGTGGTGGTGGATCACATCATTAGATCTTGTGGGAGTTAGCAGGGCAATCTCCACATATCTTGACATGTAGTCCACTACTAGCAGGTAGGTCTTGCTCCCTAACATGAACAAGTCTGCTCCCAACTTCTGCCATGGTCTGTCTCGGTATGGTGTTGGCATCAGTGGCTCCCTGTGGTTCTGTCTCTCCTGACTGCATGCTCTGCAGTTGAGAACCAACTCATTCAGCTGCTGACTCAACCCCGGCCACCATACTGACTGTCGTGCCCATTCTCTACACTTAACCACACCCTGGTGTCCTTCGTGCAGCTTAGCGAGAACATCATTACTCATGGTTGAGGGTATGACAAGCCTATCTCCCTTTAGCAGTAGACCATCCTGGACAGTAAGGAATGCCCTGTCAGTCCAGTATAGCTTGAGTGCAGGTTCATTTATGCCATGAGCTGGCCAGCCTTCTGCACACAGCTGCATCACTCGAGCACACACACTGTCCCTCTGCAGCTGCTATCTCAGCTCCTCCAGATAGGCAGTGCTTGTGGGTAGGTTCTCCATCACCATATCCACGTAGATATTTGTGTCCTCGAACAGCTCTTTGTCAGCTGGTGTCCCTTTTCTTGTGACAGGCACTCGTGACAATGTATCAGCTGTCCACAGGCACTTCCCTGGCACATGAGATATGGAGTAGGAATAGCGCATAAGACGCATTCAAAAGCGTTGGATCCAAGGGGGTAGAGCGTCCAGTGCTTGAGACCCCAGGAGACTCAGGAGAGGCTTGTGATCTGTCTCCAACTGGAAGTGTTTTCCAATGAGGAAGTTGCTGAGCCTCTCGCAAGCCCAGGTCAGGCTCAAAGCCTCCTTTTCCACTTGCGCATATCTCTGCTCGGTGGGTGTGAGAGACCGCGACATGAAGGCTACTGGTCTCCACTCCTCACCCCAGTTTTGTAGCAGGACTCCTCCAAGTCCGTAAGATGACGCATCTGCCGTAACTTTGCATTCTCTGTTAGGATCATATAAGGCTAGCACCGGCGGCGACGTCAGGGCATCCTTTAAGTCCTGGAAGGATTTAGCCTGGTCAGCGCCCCACACCCAGCAGTTCTTCTTTGAAAGGAGATCTCTGAGGGCTTTATCCCTCTCAGCTAGCTGCGGGATAAACTTGCCTAGCTGGTTTACCATTCCAAGGAAAGATCTTAGTTCACTCACAGTTTTTGGCTCAGGCATTTCCCTCACAGCCTCGGTCTTGCTCAGGTCTGGACTGATGCCACTGGCGGAGATCACGTGGCCTAGGAAGGTCACCTCAGACTTTGACAGATCACACTTGCCAATGTTAAGTGTGATACCTGCCTTCTGAATCTTTCTTAGCACGGTATGCAGGTGAGCGTCATGCTCCTCTTGCGTACGACCCCACACCAGCACGTCGTCAATGTGACAAACCACGCCTTCAAGCCCTTCTGTGGCCTCCGTCACCATTCTGTTCTGAAAGTGTTCAGGGGTGGACGCAATGCCAAAAGGTAGCCATTTGAAATAATAGCATTCAAAGGGCGTGATGAACGTTGTCAGTTTCATTGAATCTTCTGTCAATGGGATTTGCCAAAACCCCATATTTGCATCCAGCTTACTAAATATTTTGGCTCCAGCCAGCCTCCCAAGTGTTTCCTCTACTGATGGTAGAATGAATTTCTCTCTACACACGGACTCATTGAGGTTAGTGAGGTCGACACATATTCACACAGGATCCATCTTGTTCTTTCTGGGCACTACCACGATGCCAGCACACCAGTCTGTAGGCTCCTCAATTCTGCATATCACCCCGAGGCTTTCCATGCGGGACAGCTCTTGCTTGACTTTGTCCATTAGTGGCAATGGGATCCTCCTTGGTGTCTTGAGTGAAAATGGTTTGGCACCTGGTTTGAGCTTGATGGCATATGCCTGGCGCACCTCACCTAGTCTGCTGAATAGTTTTGGATAGTTCTCCTTTAATGTCTCTATAGTGACACTGTCAAGGCGTGCAACAAGCCCTAGTCTGCAGCTCATGGACCTCCCTAGCAGGGCAGTGCACACATAACGGACAACATACACCTCCTCCATCTCCTCTTTCCCACCAATTCTTAGCAACAGCTTGGCAACGCCCACAACATCAAGTGGCCTCCTCCCCGGTCCCAGGAGCAGCTTAGGTGCTTTGTGGAGCACAGGTGGGTTTTCTCTGAATATTTTCTGGAACACAGCATGTGGCAAAACTGTAACATCAGCACCCGTGTCAATTTTGAACGTCACGCTGCTGTCATGAATGTCAATGTTGACCATCCAAGGATCACCGTCTGTTGTAACACTGCCGAGGAAGATGGCATCCTCATCCTCTTCCACCTCAAGTACAGATTTTAAGGCCTTGCACACACGTTTATAGTGACCCTTTCTCCCACAAGCATGACAGTTCACTTCATTTGCAGGACATTCCCGTTTTGAATGTGATGGAGAGCTGCCACATTTATGACATTTTGACTGTGTCCCCTTTTCCTTGCTATTCTGAGTACTGTGCAGTTTGTGAGCACACTGAGGTTTGTTTTTAGCAGGCTTGCTACTTCCCTTGAAGACTCTATCAACAGACATTGCCTCACTTGCCTGAGTTGCAAGTGAGTTGCCAAGTGAGTTGCCTGGTGTCTCCTCTCAGAGAAGCTTGCTGCTTTTTCACCTCCTCACTCTGCCGTGCCATCCTGATTGTTTTCTCCAAAGTCAGCTCTGCATCTAGCTGCATGCGTTCAGACAGCCTCTTGTCTAACAGTCCCGAAATAGCTCATCATGCAGCACACCGTAATTGCAGTGTTCAGCCAGCCCATATAGTGCAGTGACAAAAGAATCTACTGTCTCACTTTCTCTCTGTTTTCACAGGTTGAATTTGGCACGTTTATAAATTACATTCTTTTTAACAACAAAGAAGCTTTGAAAGCCATCACGCACCGCTTCATACGAGCTGCGTTGAGCATCAGTCAGAGCCAGCCCATGTAAAACATCATCCGCCTCGTCTCCCATGCAATATATCAGAGTATTAACTTGATTCTCTTCAGAGTTTGCATTCAGATTACTTGCCAGGCGAAATCTGTCGAATCTCTGGATCCATTTGGCCCACTCCTGCGGCTTAGAAAAGTCGAAGGGCTCCAGCGGCTGGATGTTAAATGTAGCGCACGGACCCGCTGCCACAGCGGCTCCCGGAGTGGTTGCTATACCTCCATTTGCATCTCCGTCTTCACTCATCGTGTCCGCAAACTCCCCTCTCTTCCTCCGCGGTGTACAAATGATCCTTTCTCTTTCCGGGCTTCCCTCTTTACGTTAACTACAGGACTTCTGACACCATGTCGTGTTATTAAAACATTGCGTGAGTCCAACTGTAGTTTTAAACGTCACTTTGTTATTGAACCATGTCAGCCTCGCTGCTAGTCTGTCACTCTCCCGCCAGTCGCCTCCCTGACATCATTACTGCGCGACTTTGTAGTTCTTTTCCAAGTAACTCAATTACACCACATCCCGGACCAGCTCTTCCTCGATAGGCCCAAAAGTACATTCCTTTGCTAGGCTGCGGAGCTCCGTAATAAAAGATTGAGTGGACTCACCCGTTCACTGTTGGCGGTCAAAAAATTTGTATCTCCACTCTGTGACGGTGGAGTGGTCTCCAAAAGTACTGTCCATCAATTCCAAACTGCCTTCCCACGAACCGCTGCTGCACAGCCCAAAAAATATCCACTGTCCTTCTACACCAAGGCAGTGGACCAACAGGCTCCTTCGTCTCTCCTCACTGGTGCCACCCAGGCCGGCCCCAGCCACAGCCACATACATGTTGAACATGTCCCTCCAACGGGCCCACGGTATAGCCAGTGTGCCCAGGGACTGTAGAAATGGAGGTGGCTCCCTGACACATGTGCCCATTGTTACCTCCGCCAAAGGGGGAGGTTATGTGATCATTGGCGGTGGTTTGTCTGTCTGTTTGTTTGTCTGTTTGTCTGTTTGTTTGTTAGCAAGATAACTCAAAAAGTTATGAACGGATTTTCATGAAATTTTCACAGATTGTCAGAAATGGGGTATCCTACAGATGATTAGATTTTGGTGGTAATCCGGATCACCGTCCACAAGAAAACCGCCATTACGCAAAATGCCATTTTCGTGAATAACTACTAAACCACTAATCCTATCATTGTCAATCCAGTTGTTGTGAATCCAATTGCTAGTCATATGTTTCCATGGTCAAGGAATCTGAAAACATACAGACAAACTCTGTATGGGGGGAACTGTGGCGCTAAACCGCCATTACGGAAAATGCCATTTTCGTCAATAACTACTGAACCACTAATCCTATCATTGTGAATCCAATTGCTTGTCATATGTTTTCATGGTCAAGGAATCTGAAAACATACACACAAACACTGTATGGGGGGAACTGTGGCCGCCATTACGGAAAATGCCATTTTCGTGAATAACTACTGAACCACTAATCCTATCATTGTCAATCCAATTGCTAGTCATATGTTTTCATGGTCAAGGGATCTGAAAACGTACACACAAACACTGTATGGGGGGAACTGTAAAATGCCATTTTCGTCAATAACTACTGAACCACTAATCCTATCATTGTCAATCCAATTGCTAGTCATATGTTTTCATGGTCAAGGAATCTGAAAATGTACACACAAACACTGTATGGGGGAGCTGTGGCCGCCATTACGGAAAATGCCATTTTCGTGAATAACTACTGAACCACTAATCCTATCATTGTCAATCCAATTGCTAGTCATATGTTTTCATGGTCAAGGAATCTGAAAACTTCCACACAAACTCTGTATGGGGGGAACTGTGGCGCTAAACCGCCATTACGGAAAATGCCATTTTCGTCAATAACTACTGAACCATTAATCCTATCATTGTGAATCCAGTTGCTTGTCATATGTTTTCACGGTCAAGGATTCTGAAAACGTACACACAAACACTGTATGGGGGGAACTGTGGCCGCCATTACGGAAAATGCCATTTTTGTGAATAACTACTGAACCACTAATCCTATCATTGCCAATCCAATTGCTAGTCATACGTTTTCATGGTCAAGGAATCTGAAAACGTACACACAAACACTGTATGGGGGGAACTGTGGCCGCCATTACAGAAAATGCCATTTTCGTGAATAACTACTGAACCACTGCTTGTCATATGTTTTCAAGGTCAAGGAATCTGAAGACTGTATGGGGGGAACTGTGGCGCTTGGCGGAGGTCTGCGCTCTCCGAGTGCTTTTCTAGTTGTCTTTGTCATCAAACTATCAATAATACACTTCAACAGCAGAAGTCTTAACAAAAACTTTCCACAGATTCAGGACTATTTAAAGGCGTCGGCCAGACGAAATTTCAATATCGCTAAATCATATCTTAAATTTTTGTGTGAGACGAGCTAATTTGAACCGCACATGTTTTGGTGTCAACAAATGTCGCATAAGGTGACAATGCGCTATTGAAGTATGATTTCCTTGAGAGCTGTCTGTCTGCCAAGCGATCAGCGGCTAAAATGGCCACTGACTGTGTGACGTCAGGTCAGGGAGCGACCTGAGTAGGAGGAGGAGCACGCTGAGGAGCACGCGGTGAGTGTTTATGAATTTCCCCTGCCTGGGAAAATCAGAACCGCATGGGTGAATTTTGTTCAGAAAACGCGAAAAAATTGGAATTATGTCGCAAAATCACCAAACATGTGCAGTAGACATTTTGTTGACAGCGATTTTGAGAATAAGATGGAATTTGAAATGAAATTAGCAAAAAGATTGCTGATAAAAAAATCGGCTGTTCCAACTATATATCCGTTCATTTCAAAGTCCCACTCTCAGACAAGTGTCAGTGACAGTGGCGTGCAAAGCAAGGGTGATCTACCAATGCGATCTGCTGTCAGAAAGACAAGTAAACAGGGTAAGTTTTCTTTTTTAAATATTCACTGCCAATATTTACTAAAATTATTTACAAGCAATGAATTTCATTGCCTTAACAACTTATCAAATATTAGAATTTTAGGGTATTCATACTAATCAAATATGAAATATTCAGTGCTGTATAGGGAGGTGATTGTGCCTGTTTGCTCAAGTTATATTTCTATATATGTAATCCAATTTGACACCTCTGGAATGAAATTATGTTGATCTACTGTTTTTGCAGATGTTATCCACTGTCACTCAACCTTCAAATACTGTGGATTTTTTTTTTAATTTGATTATTCAGCAATTGTCCTCATTGCAGTCATCCATGTGAGGTAACAAGTCACACTAAAGGCTCTCTGTTGGTGATCAAACAACATTGTCCACATTGTGTTGAGGATCTATCCTGGCACAGCCAGCCGATGATCAGGGACATCCCAGCTGGTAACATACAGCTTTCATCCGCCATTCTCTTCACTGGGGCGTCATATGTCAAGGTCCTCAGAGTTCTAAATGCAGCCGGTATCGTTGGAATTTCCACGACCACTTACAAGGAGCTTTCGATTTCTAATTTTTATTAAATTAATTTTATTTCAGAATATGTGGATGATCTGATGAATACTCTTTTCGACAAAACCTTGGTTGATCCAACCCACTTATTGGAGCAGTGGCACTCTGTACAAACCAGAGTTCCAGCAACATTGAGTGCCAAATTTCAGCGTCCCATCAAAGCTGATGCTGTATATAAAAGTAGAATAAATTTCCAATTAGCAATGAAAGTTCAGCTTTCAATTGTTAGGGAAGCAACATATTTTGCTAAGACTGTCATATCCGGCTCTAGGGAGCCGGGCAATCAGAGCCAGGGACAAGCCAGTGAGTCGAGATGTTTTATTCTGGGTAAGGGATAAGGGATGAGGAGAGCACAGACACTCATACAGACGTACATTCTCAGGCTGCACAGCGCAGGGGTAGGTAGCTTGTACCGGACGTGGGGGTAACAAGACGTGCATACTCACAGCGGGATACAAACACCGGAATGCTGCAAGGGGAGTTGAGGCTGACACCAGACGAAGGGGCTTCAGCCTAGCAGTGCTTATGTCGCAGCCCCGAGTCATCGAGGCTGCTCCTATTTATCCTCATTGGCAGCGCCCCAGCTGATGAAGACTAATTGGCCCCAGCCGTCCATAATGCTGCCAGCTGGGGGCCAGCTGAGACGCTGCTCAATGGGAGGCAGGGATGAGGGAAAACATGGGCTCAGTGCCGAGACGGCATCTCAACCCATGGTGACAGAGCCCCTCCCTCAAGGTCGGGCTCCTGAACGACCAGGAACATCCCAGCCCCCCCCCCCCCCCCACCTAGGGTGGGAGGAAGGGAGGCGGACCGGAGGGGAAGAAGCCAAGGGAAGGACAACACCAATGGGGCAATGTAGGGTAGCGGGAAAGAAAAACCCAAATACAATACTGACAACAGAATAATTAACCCAGGTACAGATGGGGAGAAGAACTGGGTCAGCACGCCGGTTACATACTACCCAGAGAGTACCAACCATGCGTGACCCAGAGCAAGAAAAAAAAAAAAAAAAAGAACCACCAAAAAGGTACAGGGCAAAAAATGCTGAGTATGGTCAAATAAAGGGAAAACACAATACACAGCACCAATATAAGTACATACACACAGTCACCAAGAAAAGTGAGGGTGACTGGAACAAATGGACAATTACAGAGCATGGTGTTACGGAAAACAAGGCACATGACTCTATAATGAACCAACAGGGCATAAAAAAGAAATACTGAGTGCAGGCAAAGAAAAACCCACACACATGAATATATAAATACCCACAGTCACCTAAAGAAATGAAAGTGACTGGAATGAATGGGCAACTGCAGAGTATGGTCTGAAAGGGAACAAAACATAACTCTACAATGCAAAAACGAGACTAAAAACATGGTACAAAAAATAAAATGCTGGGTACGAGGGAAGGAAAACGCACAGCACTATAAATACACATCCACCAACAGGACAGACATTACACCCAAGTGACCTTAATAACGATAAAAGAAAAAGTGACACCCGAGGTGTATGGCAGGCAGAGTCCAAAAATAGCCGAGATGGCTCCGGAGATCTCCCCGCCCATTGTCCAGCTGGCGAATCAGGGGAAGAGAAATGTTCGGACGGCGAACTCTGGACCCAGATCCCAGGAATCCAGTCCAACGGCTGCCGAACCAGGCCGCCCAAAGGCAAACACAGACCAGTGGGGGGAAACCAGATCGCCGAACCGAAAGTTTTGCGGGTCGGGTCGTCGACCCGCATCACTCAACCACCAGGACCGTTGAGACGGACGAAGGGTCAGAGCGGATCCCGGTGGAAGAGGCTCAGGGGAGAGCCGATGACGAGGGCGGCGGGCCTCAGGGAAACGGCCACCTCCTCACCGGACCTGGACAACACTGGGGCAGCACCCACGTCGGACCCCGATCGGGCCTCAGGCGAACCCACGTTGGACCCCGATTGGGTCTCGGGCGAACCCACGTTGGACACTGCACCAGAACCGACCTCCAACGTTGAACCCGGACCCTCCAGCACCACGAGGAACAGCAACTCCTCGCCGGTGACCCTGGAAGAAGGCTCAGAAGAGAAAACAGAACCGGGATCAGGATCACCGGCAGCGCCAGAACCCGGCGAGACGAGCTCAGACGCAGCGGGCGGCTGCACCCTGCTCGTCTCCCCTGGAGATAGGCTGAAGTGCTCAAAGATAAAAAGAGAGAAAAGAAAGGAGAGCACTCGCCTGATCTCGGGTTCTGACGCCGTCCAGGACTGCGAAGATCCAGGATCCGTCGTCAGGAGGTCGTTGTCAGGCTCCCATCTAGCCGCGTCGGGCCCCGCAGCCAGCACGATGGTCAGCGCAGCTTGAGATCCCTCCAGCTCAGGTAACCCCGCCGACGACCCACTCGGCGTGAAGCCAGAAGAATCTCGTCCCGCTGGACCGAACCGCTCCTCCGTGGAGACCCAGGGACGCTCAGTCGTCAGCGTAGACTCCACGCAGCAGTCAGTCCCCCTCCTCCGTCCGCAATGTAGCTGCGGAACCACAGGCCCTCTCCATATCCCACCACGTTGACCCGGAGCCGGGGACCGCTCGGCGGAGAGAGACACAGAGGATGCGGGATTAGGAATACAAGTTACAGCAGGTGGGGAGAGTTCAGGGAGCTGCGAACCCTGAACTTCTCCTCCAGGGATGTGACAGAGCAAATCATTAAGCAGGTGTGAAAAAACAATGACTTGCCTGCCCCCTGGAGGTTGAGTATCGCCTGCTGTAGTGGAATCTGCTTCTTCCTCTCCCCGCCCGGCGATAACGGAGGACCCCCCGGGAATTCGTCTGAGGATCGCTCGCGTTGTCTCCAGCAGAGAGCTCACCAGGCCGGGATTCCAGGCACACACAGCGGTCAGGAAGCGCGTCGAGGAGGAGGGGGAAACAGCCGGGGTGAGCCAGCCCGAATGTCCAGGAATGACAGCGGGGAAACGAGGCTCAGGGGACGAGGCTGTAGAATCTCCACACTGACGAGGCGAAGGGATGACAGCTGCGTGGGAGGAACGGTCCTGACGATGACCCAGAACTGGATCCGGACGAGGTTCGTGCAGAGGTGACTCGGCGATGTGATGACGACTACTCCCAGGGGACGAAGCGAGGGGGAAACCCAGGATTCGCCGCTCCAGATCGGAGATCGAGACGAGGAAGGCGTCGAGCACGGGAAAGCTTCGTAGCCCTGAAGTCCTCACCATCAATCTCACTGCCGCCGCCACATGCCTGAAGGTGGTGACAGGAAACACAGTAGAGCTCGCGACAGCCACTCGACCCCGAACATAACTGCTGTCAGCTGCGGCTCCTTGAAGGGAATCCCGAGTGACGTGGCGCAGGTCGGGGGAAGTCCTCTGGTTGGCGCGAACTCCCGGACTGGAATGGCGGCAGGAACGGGACTCCGAAGCGGGGAAAGACGTCGCCCACTTCTACTCCCTGCCGGGATTTCCATCCACCCCGTGGAGCTTCTCTCGCTGTGTACCTGCAGCGTCTATCCTGGCACTGTCCTCCAGATGGTACAGAGAGTGAGGGTGACAGTCCAGGAGTTCCTCAGCACGGCCCGGATGCCAGCGTCTCGCGTTGGAGGCGTCGTGCAGGGTGAAGAACGTCCCGTCGACAGCCTCCGAGATGGACCTCAGCTCGTCGCCCTGGCGCCGGAAGTGACTCCTGGGAAACGGCATGCTAGCTGCGCTGACACCCGGACAGAAAGGTACATTTCCACGGCGACTCACGGCCGCCGGTAGCTCTTCTGGCTGCGACATACTGTCATATCCGGCTCTAGGGAGCCGGGCAATCAGAGCCAGGGACAAGCCAGTGAGTCGAGATGTTTTATTCTGGGTAAGGGATAAGGGATGAGGAGAGCACAGACACTCATACAGACGTACATTCTCAGGCTGCACAGCGCAGGGGTAGGTAGCTTGTACCGGACGTGGGGGTAACAAGACGTGCATACTCACAGCGGGATACAAACACCGGAATGCTGCAAGGGGAGTTGAGGCTGACACCAGACGAAGGGGCTTCAGCCTAGCAGTGCTTATGTCGCAGCCCCGAGTCATCGAGGCTGCTCCTATTTATCCTCATTGGCAGCGCCCCAGCTGATGAAGACTAATTGGCCCCAGCCGTCCATAATGCTGCCAGCTGGGGGCCAGCTGAGACGCTGCTCAATGGGAGGCAGGGATGAGGGAAAACATGGGCTCAGTGCCGAGACGGCATCTCAACCCATGGTGACAAAGACAAAAAAATATAAGCCTAAGATTTTTAGAGAAATGTGCTTTTAAAAATTGCACACGAATTTTACACCATAAAATGGTAGAAAAATTATTCTAATGTATATGAGATCCGACTTTGATGAATGCTGAAATATTAGAATTATAAAATTGACATGCACATTAATAAACTCAATATATGATTTTAAAAAACTTTATTTAAATAACATTGATCACAAATCTAATCTTGGTAGGCAAAATCCCTTGTAGTGATCAGATGGGAATGTTTCTCTGATGAGGCTCACAGCACAGGCAGGCAATATCACCCTCACTTCTTCACCTTCAATACCTCCTGGCAGCACCGAGATTCAGTTGATGTTGGCATTCTCCTTTGAATTCTTGGATGGAATATGGGTGGGCAATATAAGCTGCGGCTTCAGCCATCACCCATTTCGGATAACTCACGTGGAATTGTATAGTAGAAGGAGTCTTTGTCTAATTTGACCTTGTTGTTATATTATACAGTTTCTTTTAACCTGTAATGTACTATCCGAAATAAATAAATTCATTCATTCATTCATTCATTCATTCATTCATTCATTTCTCACAAGTGCACCTGTTAAAAAAAATGGTATAATCAGATGCTTATAATAAACTAATGGCTCTTGGGAGTGCTATATAAATTGGTCTATGAAGTTTGATTAGAAAATATTTAAAACATGTAAAAAAATTTGAGCAGAAAGAGAAGTTATAGGAAAACAATAATGAATCACAATAATCATGATCCATGATGGATCATGTTGATCCATCAATCTCTTAAGAGAATTATGTAGCTTTTGAGACTAGGATTAACATGATGATGATTAACATCTCCTAACAAACTCGTAAAATACACATCCCTCACATACATTATCCTTTTATTTCCAATGATAATGTTTCTAAATGTTTATAATGTTTATAAGTCGCCAAGTAAGGCAGCGAGGGAACAATTGGCAGTTTTATTTTGATAATTAAGTGTGTGACCATGCATATCGCCTAAAAAAAAAATTTCAAAGCATATTTTACCAATATAAATCGGCGAGCCTCTCGTTCTTGCCTCTCGTCCTCTCGTTCTGCTCCGGTCGCTGTTTCGTCCGCGTCTTCCGCCGCACCCTCGGGCTCGAACAAATACGGCTGAATAACCCCATCAGCACCACCCAAAACTACTTCATCATCAGATTCTTCAGTTTCAATATCATCACTTATATTGCGGTCGTCATACTCGATAAAATAATCGCTGTCCGAATCACTCTGCTGTCGTTCAGCCATTTCCTGTTTCCCCCTGACCTGACGTCACTGCTGACCGCCCCTATCGAGAGATGGCGGTACTGCAGCATCACTAAGTGAAATATGGGCTATTAACAAATAAAGTCATTTATGGAGGCTGGTGACACATTTTAAATCACGGGAATGGCCAGAATGGAATATTTTCATACAATCAGTTTATTGGTTCAATAAAAAAAATGTCACCGTCCGAGGCCTTTAAAACAGCTAGACAGAAAATTTACAGCTATCGCAGTCTCTGAAACTTGGCTTAATGAAGAGCAGGCTCCCCTGATGGCAATAGAGGGATATCAGATGTTTCATATTAACAGATCTCAAAAAAAGGGTGGTGGTGTTGCACTGTATATTGATGACTTGTATAGGTGTAAGCTTGTAAATGGAATGTCCTTTGCACTACCAGGGATTTTGGAATGTGTTACTGTTGAGATTGACCAAGATAAAACAAAAAATCTAAATATAAGTTGTATATATAGAACGCCGGGAACTTGCATTGAGACATTCAGAGATAAATTACTCGAGCTGTACAATAATATTATGAGTAAGAAAATGGTAGTAATTTGTGGAGATTTCAATATTGATCTACTAAATCCATATCAACAAAATGTAATTACAGAGTTCATGAACTCTATGTACAGCATGAGTCTATATCCCACAATAACACATCCCAGTAGAATCACAGTTCACACTGCTACACTTATTGACAACCTGTTTGTTAATATTATTGATAAGAAAATAGAAAGTGGATTATTGATAAATGATATAAGTGACCACTTGCCAACCTTTACACTTATCCATGGCCACACGGGGGCCAATACAGAAAAAAAATTTAAAATCGTTCAGATACAAATCACAAAATGCAATCAGTTCTTTTAAAGAGGACTTGCTGAAGCAAGACTGGACAGAAGTCTATGTATCAGATGTAAATGAAGCCTATGACACATTTATAAACATTGTAACCACTCTTTATGAAAAAAATTGTCCATTAGTAAAGAAAAAGCTTAAACATAAATTTGCCGATAAGCCATGGTTAACCAAAGGATTACAAAAGGCGTGTAAAAAGAAAAAAATTATTATATAAAGCTTTCCTAAAGAAAAGGACAAAAGAAGCAGAGCAGCGGTATAAAACATACAAAAATAAGTTAACATATATAATAAGATGTAGTAAGATAGACTATTACAGTAAAGAACTGGAGAAAAACAGACAATACTAAAAATACATGGACAATACTTAACAGTATTCTTGGAAATAAAAACAGAAATACAAGCTACCCAACCGATTTTTCAAAAAATAATAAAATGACTCAGAGTGTGAATGCAGCTTCACCTGCAGATGAATTTAATAACTTTTTTGTTAACATTGGTCCTAATTTGGCTCAAGAAATACCCATTACGGCGCCCACAGGTGATACAATACGCAAAAACACTGCTATAAAAGACTCCATTTTCATAAAGAACACAGACGAGAGAGAGGTCATTGAAATTGTTAAATCGTTTAAAAGTAAAACATCTACGGACTGTGATGGTATTGACATGCTCTTAGTCAAAACTATTATTGAATGCTTAGTGAAATCACTGACGTATATCTGTAACCTGTCTCTCCAAACAGGTATATTTCCCAATGCAATGAAAATAGCTAAAGTAATTCCGATATACAAGACAGGTGACAGAGGGGAATTCTCAAACTATAGACCAATTTCACTATTGCCGCAATTTTCCAAGATACTTGAAAAAATACTCTATGAGAGAAGTGACAACTTCATAATGAAGAATAATTTATTGTGTGAGCAGCAATATGGGTTCAGACACAAGAGGACAACTACATTTGCTCTAATGGAATTTATAGAAAAAATATCAACTGCCATTGAAAATAAAGAGTATTCAGTTGGGGTATTCCTGGATCTTAAAAAAGCATTTGATACAGTGGATCATAATTTATTATTAAAGAAACTACAAAATTGTGGTATTAGAGGGGTAGCACTGTTCTGGTTATGTAGTTACTTAAAGAATAGATATCAGTATGTATGTGTTGGTAACAAAAACTCACAGTTTCTGAAGGTTATTTGCGGAGTCCCACAGGGTTCAGTTTTGGGGCCATTGTTATTCAATATGTATATAAATGATATATGTAAAGTTTCAGAAAAAATGGACTTAATATTGTTTGCCGATGACACTAATCTATTATGCAGTGGAAGCAATTTGGAACAACTTTTGGATACACTCGGAAAGGAATTAGGAAAGCTTAAACTGTGGTTTGATTCAAACAAATTAACGCTCAATTTAAGTAAGACAAAATTTATAGTTTTTAACAACCATCACAACAACTTAGTATCTAAACTCAGTGTAAATGGTGTAGCGATTGAAAGGGTGTCCGAAACTAAATTTCTTGGAGTAATAATTGATAATAAACTGTGTTGGAAGTCACATATTAATTATATTAAAGGTAAAATATCCAAATCAATTGCAATACTACACAGAGTGAAATATTTGCTGAACCAACCCACACTAAATACCTTGTATCATTCATTAATACTCCCATACATGACATATTGTACTGAAGTATGGGGAAATACATATAAAACAAACATATATCCAGTCTTTATGCTTCAGAAGAGAGCTATTAGAATAATAAACAAAGCTGCTTACAGGGAACCAACAAACCCACTTTTTCTTAAATTAAAAGCTCTCAAGTTGAAAGATGTGGTTGACTTTAAAACTGCAGTAATAATGTTTAAAGTGAAGAATCTATCACTGCCCGCAAATATCCAAAAGTTGTTCCAAATAAGGGAGAAACAATATCATTTCAGAGGAACATGTATATTTCAAAAACCTTCAGTGAGAACTACCACCAAGCAACACTGTGTTTCAGTGCAAGGAGTCAGATTATGGAACGATTTTGGACCTGAATTAAAATCATGTACAACGCTTGGACAATTTAAACAAAAACTAAAGGAAGAAATACTCCAAACATATATACAAGATGACATTTAAAATCACATAAGGATTGTCATATCCAGCCTGCGTTGTGTTGTAGCTTACTTTTTTGTCACATTTTGTCTTAGCTTGTTCTGAATTGTAATCGCTCTTGTTTTATTTTTCTTTTGAATTCTTGGATGGAATATGGGTGGGCAATATAAGCTGCGGCTTCAGCCATCACCCATTTCGGATAACTTATGTTGAACTGTATAATCAGAGGAGTTATTGTCTAATTTGACCTTGTTGGATTTTCTTTCCCCCTTTGTTATATTATTCGGTTTCTTTTAACCTGTGCTTTTAATCTATCCGAAATAAAAGATTCATTCATTCATTCATTCATTCATTCAAATATTATATCTGAATAATGAGACGAGAGCCTCTCTCTGCTGAACACTGAACTCCCTTTATTTCTCTGAACAACACAATACCACCTCTGGGGAAAATTTCATCCAAATTAGTAGAGTAGTTTTTTGTGTAATGCTGCTAAAACATTATAAGAAGTTCGGGCCTTTCAAGAAGATAGGGCCTTAGTGAAGGTACACACTCTCAGATCACCTCCAAAATGGAATGGGTTCATCCTTAGGCCAAGGGCCACCTCTGATTTTATTGGGTTTTTGTAGGGCCAGAAGTGGAGAGAAAAGTCTTTTGTTAGCTTAAGTACCATGCTTTATCTTTAACTGTATGAGTACAACACTTATCTGGATGTCTTCATATTAGTGATAAAAGACTAATTATCACCAAAACTGAGGCAAACATCTTATACAAGCCAATACATTTTTAGAGGAACATCTTGTAATCCAGACAACTAGCATTTAAATGGCACTACAGTCTAAACTCTAAACAGCTGTCCATCCTGACCAGAGTCAAGCAGATTGCCAAGTTGAGGACAGGACATACAGGAGTTGTGGCACAAACTAGTAAGTGATGATGACTCCTACACAGTCAGTCATTCTTTTTAGGCCAGGTAAAAATCACCTCTGGTTCCATTCTCTTGCATGTCTCTGTGACCATCACATGGTGGCTTCTCCCACAGAAGTTTATCTGTCTCTTATTTGGCAATGCACATAACCCCTCTACAGCAAAATAAAAACAAACCTTTCTGGGAAGGGTTGTAAACTTTGCATATGAGTGTATCTAGGCTGTAACATTGCTGTTCAAGAAGCCAGTGTTTTTAGAAATTTCTCTGGTGACCTCTCATGTTTTTTTTTTGTTTGTTTGGTTTTTTTTGCTCTTAGTAGGAACAATGAAAAGACAACTGGCAAGTTTTATGGCCTGAGTCCCATTGGGACTCAGTCAGTGGCTAAAGTCAATCCCTGATTGGGTAATGAGACTCACTATATAAAAATGTAGCACTTGTAGTTTTTTCATTGTTCCTTCCAGCAAAAGGAAAGTTACATACAGTACAAGTAGTGCTGTTGCAGGTGATGCAAATGTATTCAGGCTAGGGCTGGGCGATATGGCTTTTAACATGTATTGCGATACATTTAGGGTTTTACTGCGATACACGATATACTATATCATGATATCTTGACAGCTCCTCCAAACTACTGTATAAATGTAAAACCTTGGCATAAATTGACACCAACATGATAATAGAAACAGATCCATGTATTGCATTGTTTTAGATTGCATACAAAAGGGGGTGGGGGTGAGGGGATAAAATCAAGTTAAATTTAACAAACTCTATTGAACCAGTCAGACAACTCCACTCATAAATTTGCAACAAATCAGAATAAATAATGCTAGGCCTTCCTATTAAGGCCTGTAATAAAACCATTAAAAACAAAACAAAAAAATCACTCAACACAATAAAAAAAAGTGCATTAAGCAAGAATTTTAGAGGAAGATATTTTAAAATCATATAAATTAAAGTCCACTTTTCTGTTTGGTCATGTTTTTAACAATAAGGGCCACGTCTTTGGCAGTATAATTTGTGACTGCAGTTGTGATCTCTGTTATATGGGATAAATTTTCCAAATGAAGAAGCCATATCGTCATTTTGTTAGGGCTGGTTACTTTATTTATTTATTTAGTAGGGTCTACCTGGAATGTTGAGAGCGGATTTTAAAGCATTCTTCATATATTATAGTGAACTAGTGCATGCCTGTAGAAAGCAGGCATTCCTGTCTGAAACAGGTAGCCCAATCAGGCTTTACAGGCCCAAATGTAGGCTGTGTTTGAAATTGGAATACAGAGGTGTAGCCTATATGTAGACCATCACACGTTAGACTTTGACAAATATGAAAGGGACTGAACTGAGATTTATTTGATTGTGTGAATATTAATTACAGAAAAACTGAAAGGAAATGGGACATCTGTGGGAATGTGAAAATGATGAGACAGATTTCTCTCAAGGCTGCTTTATTAACATTCGCCAACATCTCAAAGAAGAAAGAGAGCATTACAGGGAACTCTCGTCCTTAAATACCAGGACTCTCACAGTTCACAAGTCTCATTGCATCACAGGTCACATTGCATTATAATCACCAGTAACAATGCATCTCCTCCTTAATCCTCTAATATCACCCCCACAGTCTCAAGCCCTGCATACCAAAGCTAACATCCTCGCAGCTTCCTGTTATCTCCAAGGAAGCTCTGTCTTTGTTCTGATCTAAAATGTGAGGCCTTACATCAGTCACAAAGTAGGTCACATATGTGGGGCCACACCACCATCCCCAAACATTTTAGAACAAACAAGAGAATAACAGCATGCATGCCGTGATAGAATCAATACACATCAGTCCACATGCTGGCTAGGCTTCAGTCTCCTGCCGTATCTGCTGTAGCCGGGATTCGACGTCTCCGCGGCGCTGTCACACTAGGGGCTTGCTGTCTGGGGGTGGAAACCTTTTGTCATTACCTGCGGGTGTTCTGGGGAAACATTACTCTGTGAAGCCCCCCCGTGGGGGTCTACCTCGCCGCGGAGCCCTTGCCAACAGCACTTGCTCATCCGCCACCACAAAAGCGGGTTTGAGTCTGTTTATTCCAACTTTCTCTTTCCTACCCCCCAAATCTAGCAAAAACTGCTTGTCCCCTGTTTCCAGCACTCTGAAGGGTCCGTCATAAGGTGGTCGCAGCGGGGGTTGATGCGCATCGTGTCTGACAAAAACAAACTCTGCGTTCTTCAAAGCATTAGGCACAAAAACACGTGGAAAACTGTGGTGCACAGGGCCGGGCAGCGTGCTTGATTCTATGTTACTCCGCAACAGCTGAGACGGGGAGGTGTCTGGCGCCGGGTTATCTGGGAGAAACTCCCCAGGCAGCTGAAGTGGTTGCGCAAACACGAGCTCCACTGTGGAGGCTTCTAAGTCCTCTTTAGGTGCAGAACGCAACCCCAATAAAATCCACGGTAACTTGTCTACCCAATTTGCATCCGTCAGTGACGCTCTGAGAGCCGCTTTCAATGACCTATGAAAACGTTCGCATAACCCGTTAGCCTGCGGATTGTATGCGGTTGTGCGGTGAATTGTGACACCCAGGCTGCGGGCCATTGTCGACCAAAGTTCGGACACAAATTGAGGGCCTCTGTCAGACGTAATGTCCGACGGAACTCCGAAACGTGCCACCCAAGCTGTTAAAAACGCACGCGCTACCTCCTCTGCCGTGGTTGATGCCAGCGGAACCACTTCAGGCCAGCGCGTGGTGCGGTCCACCATTGTCAGAAGGTGTGTGCACCCCTGTGACGGCGGAAGGGGTCCCACGAGGTCCACATGAACGTGATCGAACCTCTTGGCCGGAATGTGAAACGGCTCCAAAGGAGCCTTCGTGTGCCTGTGTACTTTGGCTCGTTGACACACCGTGCAGGCTGCTGCCCACTCTTTAACTTGTTTGTGAAGACTCGGCCACACAAATTTCTCTCCTACCATTTTGACCGACGTGCACACTCCCGGGTGCACCAAAGAAAGAATCGAGTCAAAAACACGGCGGCGCCACGCGACCGGTACTACTGGATGCGGCCGTCCAATGGAGACATCGCAGATTAGTGGGGGCATACTGTCTTGCAGCACCCTGTTCTCCAGCCTTAACCCTGTTGGTCCAGACTGGAGCGCGCGCACATCCGCGTCACTAACCTGCTCCGTGGCCATGGCTGCGTAATCTATTCCTACACTGACTGGGGCCGCCACGGCGCGCGAGAGGCAATCTGCCACTACATTCAGTTTACCCGCCACATGCTGAATATTAGTGGTAAACTCTGAGATCGCGGCCAGCTGTCTCTGCTGCCGGCCTGACCATGGTTCGGAAACCTTGGCCATTGCGAATGTTTGCGGCTTGTGGTCAACGAACGCAGTGAAACGGCGTCCTTCCAGCCAGAACTGAAAGTGGCGGATGGCCAAATGGAGAGCCAGCAGGTCCCTGTCGAACGCGCTGTATTTACGTTCGCTATCGCGCAAGGTCCTGCTGAAAAAGGCGAGGGGCTGCCAAACCCCGACTACATGCTGCTCCACGACCGCCCCTATGGCTACATCTGACACGTCAGTAGTGAGCGCTATGCGGGCCGTTGGGTCTGGGTGTGCCAACAACGCAGCCTTTGCTAAGGCTGCTTTTACCTCCGAGAATGCTTGGTCCCGCTCCAGGGACCACTCGACCTTATCCGCGGGTTTCTGTTTTTTGAGCGCGGCATACTGCGGCTGCATGAGTTGCGGCGCGCGGGGGAGAAAACGGTTATAAAAATTCACCATTCCCCAAAACTCCTGTAACGCCCTGACCGTCTGCGGCCAGGGAAAATCTGCTACCGCACGCACTTTGTCAGGAAGCGGAACCGCTCCTTCGGGGGAGACGCGGTGTCCTAAAAAATCGATCTGCGCCACCCCGAACTGACATTTCGCTGGGTTGATTATTAACCCGTGATCTCCCAACCTCCGGAAAACTGTGGCCAGGTGGTTTTCGTGTTCGTCTTCGGACGCGCTGGCTACCAAAATATCATCCAAGTAGACGAACACGAAAGGGAGATCACGAAGCACCGCGTCCATCATGCGTTGGAACGTCTGTGCAGCCCCTTTGAGCCCGAATGGCATGCGCAAAAACTCGAATAGGCCAAATGGAGTTATTACCGCTGTTTTGGGTATGTCCTCAGTGCGCACTGGGACTTGGTGGTAAGCGCGGACCAAATCTATCTTAGAAAAAACACGAGCCCCTGCCAAATGAACGGAAAAATCTTGGATAGCGGGATTGGGTAGCGGTCGTGCGCTGTAGCGTTGTTTAACCTGTGGAAATCCCCGCAAGGTCGCCATGATCCGTCAGCCTTCGGGACCATGTGTAGCGGGGAAGCCCACGGACCATTTGAACGCCTGATAATGCCCAACCTCTCCAGGTTGGCGAACTCCTCGCGTGCTATGGCCAGTTTAGCTGCGTCCAAGCGCTGAGCTTTTGCAAAAACGGGTGGTCCGGTAGTGGTAATAAAATGTTCCACCCCGTGTCTAGCGACGGTTGCCGAAAATGTGGGGACCGTGAGTGCTGGGAACTGAGTGAGCAGTGTGTGGAACTTACCGCTTGCAGCTGTGACGTTGGCTTGTGCTGATGGTGGGGCCACTCGCGCTGTAAAGGGAATAGAATCAAAAGAAAATGCATTAACCAGGCGCCTGTTAGCGAGATCAACCAACAAACCATGTGAGCACAAAAAATCAGCCCCCAACATATTGAAATTCACTGCTGCTATAACAAAAGTCCACTCAAATGTACGGCCGTGTAGAGACAGAAGCAGAGTCTTCTCACCAAAGGTCTTAATCTCCGAGCCGTTCGCTGCTGCCACCCCGGGGCCTCTGGAACCTGCTAGCCTGTCCGCGTAGGAAGGTGTGATGAAACTCAACTGGGAGCCTGTGTCCACGAGGAAATGCCTCCCCGAGCGTGCGTCCAACAAGTAGAGCAGCTTGTTCTCCTCCCCGAGGGCCGAGGCTGCTACCGACCCCCGGTCTTGGCGTTTCCCGAACGCTTGAACTGGCACGGTGGTACACATTTGTGTACCCTCTCTGCGAAGCAGCGATGGTAGAAACAAAGGACGTCTCCTCCGCGTTCCCTGGCTCTCGCCGCCGCCGCCGTCGGTGGGTCTGCTACTGCTGCCCCTGGCCCCCTGCCATCTTCGGTCTTCGCGCCGAGTTCCGCTGCTGCGGCCGTGGCCGCGCGCTGTCTGCTGGCGTTGACAATTTGCTGCGCCTCCCGGGCCAGCGCCCAGTAGTCCTGCTGGGCCAACAACGGCGAACTGGTCAGGGTCGCTCTCGTCGCTGACGGTAGGTGTCCTGAGGAAGAGGTGGGTGAAGATGAAGTGGTTGTCGTCTGAGCCTTTCAACCTCAACATCTTCTCCATCAGATTAACGGGCGTGTCATCTCCCAACTCAGTCAGCGCCAGGAGTCTCTCTGCTCACTCCTCAACGGAGGGGGTGAAGTGCTGGATGAGTGCAGCCTTCAACGCGTCGTATTTGTCGCTGTCTGGCGGCTGCTTGATAAGGCTCTCCACATGCTGAGCCATGTGGTTGTCCAGTTTTGTGACTACATGGTAGAATTTTGTGTCGTCTACCGATATCCCCCGGAGGTTGAATTGTGCCTCAACCGCGTGGAACCAGGAGCGCGGATTGTTCTGCCAAAAGTCCGGTAGCTGGACCGTAGCGGCATTCGCTTGGCTGGGGGCTCCTGACGAGGCTGGCCCCGGGGAATTCTCCTGTCGCTGCATGCTACATCTTGGGTCACCAGTGTGGGAATGTGAAAATGATGAGACAGATTTCTCTCAAGGCTGCTTTATTCACATTCGCCAACATCTCAAAGAAGAAAGAGAGCATTACAGGGAACTCTCGTCCTTAAATACCAGGACTCTCACAGTTCACAAGTCTCATTGCATCACAGGTCACATTGCATTATAATCGCCAGTAACAATGCATCTCCTCCTTAATCCTCTAATATCACCCCCACAGTCTCAAGCCCTGCATACCAAAGCTAACATCCTCGCAGCTTCCTGTTATCGCCAAGGAAGCTCTGTCTTTGTTCTGATCTAAAATGTGAGGCCTTACATCAGTCACAAAGTAGGTCACATATGTGGGGCCACACATCCAATATTAGCCACTGTTTAAGAACCGCTTGTTTATTTTTTTTGTCAGATCACTTATTTGTGTGATCTTTTATGAGTTATATTCATACTAGTGTATCTTGCAGTTTGGGGAATGGGAGTTGTTCAGTCACCATTATAATTTAGTTTATACGTGCTGTGGGGGACCCAGTCAGTACGTTCTCTACTCAGACTGAATGGCACGGCAGGAGGAGATGCATAAGAGCTGAGGAACAGATATGCAAGGCAGTCTATGGTTTTCGCATGAGAATATGCATTCTCCTCCGGTCTGCATAATAATGTGCCAACAGGCTGGGTGACAAAGGGAATTATCATTGTAGATGTATGTGTGCTAATGCAAACACCCCAGGTCGCCAGGCGGGTTGTATGGTATAAAAAGAGAAGTGCCCGCGACCTGGTTTTTTTAGGCTTCTTGTTCTTGTTGACGATAGAGATTAAAAAAGTCTACTCTGCTCCAGCCCGCCTCATCTGATCATTCCTCTCTCTGCAGTGTAGTTTATAGTCCATCGTCAGTAAGCTCATGCAGTACTATAACAGGACACGTTTACAAATATTTAGAACCCATTGTGATGCATCCTTTTATATTTTTACCTCTGCCAAAGCGTTGGTTTGTCTGTCTGTCTGTCTGTCTGTTTGTTTGTTTGTTTGTTAGCAAGATAACTCAAAAAGTTATGGACGGATTTTCATGAAATTTTCACAGATTGTCAGAAATGGGGTATCCTACAGATGTTTAGATTTTGGTGGTGATCCGGATCACCGTCCACAAGAAAACCGCCATTACGCAAAATGCCATTTTCGTGAATAACTACTAAACCACTAATCCTATCATTGTCAATCCAATTGTTGTGAATCCAATTGCTAGTCATATGTTTTCACGGTCAAGGAATCTAAAAACGTACACACAAACACTGTATGGGGGGAACTGTGGCGCTAAACCGCCATTACAGAAAATGCCATTTTCGTCAATAACTACTGAACCACTAATCCTATCATTGTGAATCCAATTGCTTGTCATATGTTTTCACGGTCAAGGAATCTGAAAACGTACACACAAACACTGTATGGGGGGAACTGTGGCCGCCATTACGGAAAATGCCATTTTCGTGAATAACTACTGAACCACTAATCCTATCATTGTCAATCCAATTGCTAGTCATATGTTTTCATGGTCAAGGAATCTGAAAATGTACACACAAACATTGTATGGGGGGAACTGTGGCCGCCATTACGGAAAATGCCATTTTTGTGAATAACTACTGAACCACTAATCCTATCATTGTCAATCCAATTACTAGTCATATGTTTTCATGGTCAAGGAATCTGAAAACGTACACACAAACACTGTATGGGAGGAACTGTGGTTGCCATTACGGAAAATGCCATTTTCGTGAATAACTACTGAACCACTGCTTGTCATATGTTTTCAAGGTCAAGGAATCTGAAGACTGTATGGGGGGAACTGTGGCGCTTGGCGGAGGTCTGCGCTCTCCGAGTGCTTTTCTAGTTTAGAAATATTATTAATACAAAACACAAACATTATTTTTTTTGTATTTGTATTTTGTATTCTTTATTGATCCCTAGATGGAAATTCAGGGCATCCACCTGGATGGATGAGGCAGCCACGGTATGGCGCCAATCCCTTCACCATTCACACACATACACACAGCAGAATGACCCGCTTGGCTACAACTGTTGCATCAATGTTGCCCATTTGTCTGTAAATATTTAAATAAAAATGATTTATTTTGTTATTTGGGCATTTTTGCATCTTGTTGTCGTTTAGTCAAAGCGTGCATATGTGTCCACATATGATGTGTAGTTGATCTGGCCATTCCGCTCCACAGTGAAGCAGCAGTCGGGACTGCCATCTACCACTGACTGGGCAGGCTGGGCGTGCCTCCCTGCGAACGATCGTGGAGCGCCCGGTTGGACACAGGTGTTGGAGAGGCAGCAGCTGAACCGGCGGATCGCAGTCTTTTGCAAGGAGTCGAGCCAAGCCCAGCCTGCCCGGTTAACAGGAGACTCAGCTGCTGCTTTACCCATGTGCCAGTGATGTCCTTTGCAGCACCATGAGTCCCCGCCAGCCCCACCCCCCAGAGCACCAGCGCACCTCCTGTTCTCCATGCCAAATTATCTATTCGACCTACGCAATCACAGCAACCTTATGGTGTAATTTTTTAAGCATTAAATCTTAAGAAATCTTTGATTGCAAAGTGCTGTGTTGACTGACTGATTGTGATGACGTGTATTATCCAATCAGCATGGTCGTGATGCCATGTGTTATCCACTCAGCATGGCCGTGATGCCACGTATTACCCAATCAGCATGGCCATGATGCCACGTATTATCCAATCAGCATGGAGTCAATCTGAAATCCCGCCCACACTTCCTGAAGCCAGAGCATGAAGAGGCAAAACGCTGACAAAGAGTGGTGGCTAAACTTTTATTGATACAAATTACATATTTTGACTGAGTGACTCCATACTTGGGGAGGCACAACCTCGTAACCTCAGCAAAGCATGTATAAAATCTGAGGTCAGTCTGACAAATGGTTTGGGAGATATCTGAGGAACAGACAGACAGACACGCAGAGATTTTGTGCATTTATAGATGGATGACATCTTAAGTGGTGAAACAAATTCGTGGTAGTGCGACATAATTTGCACAAAACTGTATTTTGTTCAATTTTTACCACTGCCAAAGAACGGAGCTGGTGTTTTTTTCTCCTTTTGTTCAAGTCTGCTGCACTGCAGCCTGTATAGGGCCTTTTCCATTAGCCCCTCTTAGTAATCTGTGTGATTTAAAATATGTGTGTGATCAATATAACCACATAGTAGTTAGTTGTGTGCTTCAAAATATATGTGTGTGTTCAATATAATCATATAACAGTTATTTGTGTGACTCAAAATGTTTGTATTCTGCTTATATCTAGGTAAAATAACCAATATACCATAATGGAAAATATATTGCCAAGTGTGTGGTTCACTCTCTGCAAAATAGTGGACCTTTGTCTCATGAGAGAGAATAACAAACGCCTGGGATTTATGGGAAGGAGGCACAGTTGCAATAAGGAATGGCTGAGCTTGGCCTACGCTGACCTGGGAGGTGAAAGTGACCTTCATGTGGATACATTCGGCGCCAGGAACGGATCCTCCTTGGACCAGACACCTGGACTGTTCACTCATTAAATGCATGCTTTGTTCTTTGTTCATGTGTGTACAAATATTCCGGGTCAGGGCTAGCATAGTTAGTCAGACTTCATGAACTGACATGATCTGTTGCTGTCAGGGAGAGAATGTTTGACCCGGCGCTGTAACCTACTATATTCAACTTGCTGACTTAATAAATACATGTTCCAAGTAAACTCAATCTCTTCCTTGAAAAACGAATCTGGGTAAAACATCTACACACATAGACAAGCTTTTAAAGATTAGACTTAGATGGTTTTTTCTACTAAGGTTTTTCATCCGAACAATTTTGAAACCTAACAGGAGTAAATACGATATTAATACAGACAGCGTTGTAGGTTTTGCGGAACTCTACACCGTGGTCCAATGAAGAGGTGCAGAGTTTTCTCTGCTTGGTGGCAGATCCACAGTGAAGAGTGACCCGGACCGATACAGATGGCTGCCCAGCATAGAAACCGGACTATGGGCAAGCTGAAGACGATCGTGAGAGAACCATCAATGGTGAGTGATTTGTAATAATGTGCACCTGTTTGCTTATTTATCCTGTTGGTGGTAAGCTCACTTTTTTTGAGCCATACAGCGCCATTTTGTGCTGGCTAACTCGTTTTAGCTAACTTTTTTTGCTAGTAGCTAGCTAGTACCAACTGCTGATTCGCGCTTGTTTTCTCCTAAATATTCGCTTGTGAGAGCAAAACGATGAAATATGTTAATCCTGGTTAAAGTCCTGGTTTGTGTTTTGTATTGCACTTTGGTGCTGTGCATTAAATTGTGTGCAATTTAATGCTAGAATGTGTTTCCACATGCCAGGGGTTAGCCTCCCTGTTGTGGATACTGGTGAAATGGACCACACGAGCCGAAATCTCGTCATATTAAAATTGCTTTTTCAAACCAGAGATTTATAAAGTCATTCATATAATTTTCTAAAGCGTCAGAATAGACCCACACACCTATTCTGTGGATCCTGCAGTGCTTGTCAGGGAAACGAAGCATTTTTGTCACATCCCACCACTGAATTTCACAGGTGTATTTCCCTAATACAGGTACATCTCCAAAAATTAGGATGTCATGAAAAACTTCAATATTTTTTGTCACTCATTTCAGAAAGTGAAATCTGTACCGTATATTATATAGATTCATTACACAGAGTGATATATTTCAAGCGTTTATTTATTTATTTTAATTTTGATGAGTATGGCTTACAGCCCCTTAAAACCCCAAATTCAATTTGGCAAAAAATTAGAATATTACATAAAATTAACTTTAAAAAATAGTTTTTAAATATAAATGTTGACCGCTGAGGTGTTGGTTAATATGGGCTGTAGCCGTAATCATCAATATTAAAATAAACACTTGCAATATATCACTGTCCCTGCAATGAATCTATATATGGGTTTCACTTTCTGAAATGAGTGAAAAAAATATTGAATTTTTTCATGGTATTCTAATTTTTGAGATGTGCCTGTATAAGTGTTGAACTTGCTTGAAAGTAACCATCATCCATTTCTGTCATTCATCTAGGCAGGAGGAAATCAGCCAGCCCACAACGGACCTCGCCACTGTGGAAAGTACTGAAATCCTTTGCTTTTATAGGTAAAGTGTCAAAACCAAAGTAGCACAATTTCCACTTAATATAAAAGGGACTGAACTGAGATTTATTTGATTGTGTGAATATGGCACATCAACTGTAAAATAAACCGCTTGTTAATGTATTTATTTTTTTTTGTCAGATCACTTGTGTGATCCTTTGTGAGTTATGTTCATAACTGGATGTTTTGGCAAATGTGAGATGTTCAGTCATCAATATAATTTACTTTATATGTGTAGTTTATAGTCTATCATCAATAAACTCATGCAGTAACAGGACACATTACAAATATTTGAGACCCATTGTAGTGCTTCCTTTTATATTTTAGCAATGCTAGTACAAAACACCGCCCACACATGAAGCCAGGGCAAGAAGAGACACTTTTACAGACAAGACAAACTTTTATTGATAAAAACTTCATATTTTGACTGACCGACTCTATACTTGGTGATGTACAACTTCAGTTAAAGTACTAGATTCCATTCAAGTGAATGTATTAATTCATTTTGATTGCTGAGGCCACAGTAAAAAGAGATGATTTTAAATGTAACGCAGCCCTTGTAAAATCTACTGAAGCGCAGCTACATGAAAATTGTGGTTAAATACAGCAATGAAGTACTTTATTGTCACATTTAAATTGTAATCCCTCCTGTTTTGTTTTTCTTTTGAATTCTTGGATGGAATATGGTGGGCAATATAAGCTGCAGCTTCAGCCATCACCCATTTCAGATAACTTATGTTGAACTGTATAATCAGAGGAGTTATTGTTTAATTTGACCTTGTTAGATTTTTTTTTCCCCTTTGTTATATCATTCTATTTTCTTTTAATCTTTACTTTTAATCAATCTGAAATAAAGATTCATTCATTAATTCACACTCCACCACTGGCTTTTAGCAACAAGTGTATTTCCCAAATATGTTTTAAACTTGCTTTAATTAACCACCACCCATTTGTCTTCTGTCTAGGCAAGAGGGAAACCATCACCCCAACTGGACCTTGCCTCACTATTTACAGAGATGCAGGCTGAAGATCTGCTGAACCAGGACCAGTACGATGGGCCGATCCAGTTGCTTCTCAGTGAGGCAGCGTGGCTGGCGTGTGTGACCATTCCAGTTTTTTTTTTTACAGTTTGAATTTTGCACGTTCTGAATAATCTGGAATTTGCTGCTGATTGTAATAAACAATTTAGTGACTTATGTGTTTGCATCGTGATTTTCTATTTTGTCTGTTATGACACCGGTGGGAAACGAGTCAACTGTACAAAGGATTTATCGGTGACCTTGAAAATAATGGCTCATTTTTAAGAAAAAAGTAACCAAAACAATTATTTTATTAACTGAAGACTGTGTTGTTAGAAGACTGTACAGAAGACCCTGCATACTTTAGTGACAGTACCAGTATATGGAGGAATTCTGGGTCATATTAGCATCTGCTCTTCATCATAATGGGTTTGGGCAGGGGTGTCTAATCATGTGCCATGGAGGGCCAAGACCCTGCAGGCTTTACCTCCAACCAGTGTCTTCAACAGCAGATTCCACTGAACTTCTTCCACTGACTGATCAGTGAGAACACCTGCTGAAGAGACTGGGTAGAAGAGAGAACCTGCAGGGTCTTGGCCCCCCATGACACATGATTGGAAGCCCCCAGATTAGGTTTAATGGGATTTAACATTTTAACACAAACTGCTTTATGGTTCATAATTCTGTTGACAGACTTACACCAAACCAAAAGTGATTTCTCAAACTGTTGGATTATTCTTAGCTTTTTCAATCTTTCAGTATTTAATTTATGCCACATGGTGGTAACCTTCACATATAAAAAAAGACATCTGCAAAAAATTCAGAGGTTTATTGTCAGTGCAATTCCCAGTGCAATACTACATGAATGCATGTCTAGTACATTGTTGATGCAGAGAATATATATTTCTACAGTACATGTATCTAATAAATCAAGTATTTTCCATGTAACCTTGTGACTGCATTATTTTAATTGCTTTTAATCCTAGATCAAGTTTGTTTTGGCCTAAAATGCATGATAACTGTCAAATATATCTTATTATACCTAACTCAGTAATGTTTACTTTTTGAATATATATTTTGTGGCTAATATAGTTATTAAAATGGCAATCAAGTTGTGTCAGCTGATCATTTTTTTCTATGACCATCTCAGACTCTGCAGCTGAAGCAGGTACTTCCATGATGTCTCAACAGTCTCTCCATGAGTTTCACGCAGATCAGAGCAATTTGTTGTACAGGAAATAAACGTTTCTACAGACATTCTTAAGCTCTATAACCACTGATCGTTTGTGAAGCTGTGCTGACATCAGTGACAGGCTGATGACATCCGTGACAGGCTGTGCTGAACGCCCAGACCGAATGAAGCGGTAATTTCCCCACAACAGAGCCATCTGAAACACACACAGCGTGCATATTTTAGTACCTAACAGCGATAACTTGCAGACATTAAAGTGTAGTACGACGTACTTATAGCAAACTAGCATTAGCAACATTAGCTTACCGTCATATATGACCTAGTTTGTATCCTCACGCCTTTGGCTCTCCCAGAAGCTGCAGAACTATTCCAGAGTGTTTCATCTCGCTGCCTGTACCCTTGTCTGGCGGTCCTTTTTGGCATTTACGGTGAAAAAAGCCGCAGACCAAGGAGTGGCCTTGTACAGCTGTATGTGTTATGTTTTGCTTGGGTCACATGTTCTACGTCATGGGAGTGTGGCGCCGCCTCGCTGTTATAGAAATCCCACCCACTCCAGCTCAACACGGTTGTAATGGAGACAAAAGCGAGCCGAACCATGTTGAAGTGAATCAAGACGTGCCGAGGTGTGCTGGGCTAATGGAAAAGTGCCTTATGTGTGTGTCATTTTCTCCCCCCTCTTTCCCGTGCTCTGCTAGTGTTGCCAGATCATGCATAACAAAACGAGTGTCTCTGCTCCATGAAAATAGGCTCAAAAGAAACAGTTTCTAAAGAAAAAACTGCAGGAAAAAAACAGACCTATCAACGACCCTGAAATGAAACAGGGTGGGGAGGCAGGGGAGGTTGGAGTCCCTTAGTGCAGCTGTATGAAAGGAGAGGAGAGAGATGCTGACAGAAAGAAGCACCCTTAAATTGCCGCGGAAATGTTCAAGATCAGCGATAGACACATCTTATGTATAGCACAGTAGAATGTATCGATATAGCGAATATATTCTTTGTATCGCCCAGCCCTAATTCAGGCTATGGTGGAAGTGACACTCACCTGGTCAAAGGTTGGCGTACTATCAAAATGATTTTGGAGACATTATGATAAGGTAAAAATCTTACATAGTGTTGCTTTAAAGCCCAATTTTTCTACAGGGAGCTCCTTTAAACACTTTTCTGTTAAGCTGTGTTAAAAGGCATCACTAGCACAAACACTGTAAATCAGGCCTATTCAATTAGCGGCCCGCGAGCCACATGCAGCCCAGAACCAACCTCCGAGTGGCCCAGGCCCAGTCTGTGGTCCAGCCAGAGAAACAAAGGCCATCATGTTTCACAGAATTGCAGAAATCCATTAATTACTACAGACCATAAATGCAACACTCAGCGTTGCCTATCAGCCGTCAACCCATAATGCAGCGCATTTGTTTTGAAGTGTGGGCCCTATTATTATGACTGTGGCTAACAGTGCTAGTGGCAAGATACCGAGCTTACATCAAATGTGAACGGGCAGTGCAAATGCATACAAAGTCAATGGAAAGAGGCGAGCACACATGAAATCCCACATTCGCGTCTGAAGGACAGCGCTAGCTTTGAGATTCTGCTGTCATGAGAGTAAAAGTATCAACATTGGAGAGTAAACTAGTTTGAAAATGAGACTGACACTGGAGGACTGGGGGCTGGGAGCTCTTCAGCTGAATCAGAATGTTATTTACCCACAGACTCCTGCCATGGATGTGCTAACAAGGCTAGCAGGCTAGCGATGTAAATGCCTTATCATCTTGTGAAGTTTTGGAGGTAGGAATAACTTTTTCAAGTGAGCTCCACGTTGGATAATGTAAACCTAAGAATGATGTTATTTGGGGGATTTCATCAGCAGGTTGTACACAGCTGCAGAAGTTATAAAGACAACTTCACCTGTCTACAACTCACTCAGATGGTGAATTCATGTCCATTCACGTGTTTACATTGAGTTATAATGTAATCGCACCATGCAAAACATTTGCCTGTTCGCGTTTGGTGTGAAGGCACCTTAACCCTTTGAGTGTGAGAATTTGCATGCCCCTAGTGGCAGAGCGTGGCACTGCACCTGCCTTCTCACTCTGACTTTGTCAAAAGTAAGTGAGAAATTTCTAGAGTTTTTTTAAATGTACTGATTTCTTGTTCATATACTTTGAAGATACGATGATGAGGTACCTCTGTACAAAAAACTGTGTCAAAAGACTGAACCATTTTTTTGTGTAAATATGTCCAAAGTCCTGTCTTCACTGAGTTATGGAATTTAAAGAGGTGCCGCAACATTATGCAAATTAGATGCATAAATTTATTCCTAACCTCCTGGACCAGACTTGATAGAGCCTTACTTTTTGAAAATGGCTGCCGATTTTATTGCACAGCCTCTTACAGTACTTTTTAATTTATCAATTGAAAACAAAGAGATTCCTGTAGTATGGAAGTCAGCTTTTGTGGTTCCTCTCTTAAAAGGAGGTGACCCAGCAGTTTTAACTAACTACAGACCAATATCAAATTTGTGTGTCTTGTCCAAGATTCTTGAATCTCTCGTGTGTGATCAACTTAAAGAGTTTTTATACTCAAATGAACTTCTTTCAAAACTGCAATCGGGCTTTAAAAAAAAGCACAGCACTATTACTGCTGCTACAAAAGTGGTCAATGATATACTTGTTGCTCTTGATAAAAAGCAGTACTGTGCTGCACTTTTCATTGATTTGTCAAAGGCTTTTGACACTGTGGACCACACAGTTTTAAAGCAAAGACTCATCAGTTTTGGTCTGTCGGAACATGTAGTCTCATGGTTCACAAATTATTTGAGTGACAGGACCCAATGTATTAAATATGATGGTTTGTGTTCTGAAATTGTCAGTGTCCACAAGGGGGTGCCACAGGGTTCTGTATTAGGACCCCTCCTATTCATTATGTACATTAATGATCTAGGACAAAATGTGTCTGATGCTAGTTTGCATTTTTATGCCGATGACATAATTATTTACTGCTTTGGCTCTTCCCCTGCTAATGCTGTTGCTTCTCTGCAGAAAGCTTTTAATGTGGTGCAGCACACACTTCTGCAGCTAAAACTAGTCCTTAATGCTGACAAAACTAAACTGATGTGGTTTTCAAATTTTAGGAAGAGTCCACAAATTTTTCCCACAGTGTCCACTTTTGAGGGAAATGAAATTGAGGTGGCTCACTCGTACAAGTATCTTGGTATCTTGCTTGATGACGCTCTGACTTTTAAGCCCCATGTTGAAAGTCTTGTGAAGAAACTTAAACTGAAACTGAGTTTTTTATTTCGAAATAAATGTTGTTTTTCTTTTGAGGTTAAAAAGCGTCTTGTTACTGCAACTTTTTTATCTATTTTAGATTATGGAGACCTCTTGTATATGAACGCTTCAGCTCAGTGTCTGAGTAAGATTGACTCTGTATATCATGCTGTTTTGAGGTTTGTTACAAACTGTAGAGCTTTGACCCATCACTGTGAACTGTATTCTAGAGTGGGATGGCCCTCTTTGTCCACCAGGAGGTTGATTCACTGGTAAATTTTTATTTACAAGGCCATGCTTGGACTGTTGCCCCCTTATATCTACATATTATTCCATCTAGCTACAATGCTCCACACTGTGTGTGTTTATATATTTACATATTTATTCCACCTAGCTGCAATGCTCCGCGCTGTGTGTTTATATATTTATCCCATCCAGCTACAATGCTCTGCACTGTGTCTGTGTGTATATATATATACTGTATATATATATATATATATATATATATATATATACGTATATTTATAGTAATATGTACATATGTATATTAGCTGCTCTTGCTTGCTTGCTTTTTTTTTTTCCTTGCCTTCTGATTGTTGCTCTGAGTGTTGCTATCCCTGTGCTGTTGCAATCCTGGAATTTCCCCATTGTGGGACTAATAAAGGCTTATCTTATCTTATCTATCTTATCTTACATTTGTAATTTGATCACACTGAGAAGTGTTGATTCTTATGGTTTGCGTTCAAATGATCGTTTGTTGCTTTCTGTTCCATTTGCCCGTACTGAGCTGGGAAAAAGAGCTTTCATGTTCTCAGCCCCCTCTACATGGAACGCGTTGCAAAAAGACTGGAAACTAACGGAACTTGTTTCATTGAACGACTTTAAATCCAGATTGAGAACACTTGAGACGGCCTCACTAATTTGTAACTGTTTTATATGATTTGTATGTCATTGTAAGTGTATTTGTGATTTTTTTTGCTGCCTCTTGGCCAGGACTCCCTTGAAAAAGAGGTTTTTAATCTCAACAGGTTTTTTTTCCTGGTTAAATAAAGGTAAATAAATAATAAATAAATAATTCCTATCTGAAACTTTGGATCATATTTTACATCTTTCTAATTGACAGTAAGTCATTATCTCTTACCACTTTCAAGTTATAGCCTTGGAAATCTGAACTATTTTATTGACAAAAAATATTTACCACTCTTGACCACTAGGGGGTATGTCGCAGTTCTGCACCATACACACTCAAAGGGTTAAAACATGTCATTGTCAACTCTGAAACGTAAAATTGATGATAAAAAATCATCAATTTAACCCTGTCTGGACTGATGTGTGTCTAATAGAATGTGTAGTTATAAAAAGAGGTTCCTACTCACACGTGGTGATTTAAAACAAACCAAGCCACAATAGTGGATGTGCAATGTTTGTTAATGTTATCAATCTTTTCTTGGGGGGGTTGTGCACTTAAGTATTCGACAGTTCTTTTTTTATTCAGCTAAATGCACTCTGGGATGTGCCAAGGTCAGTTATGACCAGGATGTAGTATATTTTATTTCAAAAGAAAAACATATGTTAATGCTACTAACACTGCACATTGAGTTTTTATGCACTTTGAGATATGCCTGAGTAAGATGTGATTAAAATGGTTATTTACAGAATTTTATTTTTTTTTCATTCTATTTATTTAATTGTTCAAGAGGGAAAATATTTCTACTACTTCAAGTTCTGCTTAACCCCAGCACTGTAATTGTGTTTTTATGCACTTTTAATGTGCCTTTGTCATGTGCCAAGCACACATTTAAAACCAAGACAATGAATAAAAAGTGCATATTTTTCGTCATATTGGTCTGTGTTGGTTTGAAATTTGTCATATTCAACAGATCGCTGAACATGTTACGTCTTGATTTCAAATTATGGCCCAGCTGATTTTGTAATTGAATAGCCCTGCTGTAAATCAATTTCTCTCAATAGATCAGTTTTGAAATTTAAAAAAAAAAAAACAAACACCTATATTGGATAACATTTTAAGGTGAAAGCAAAACATTAACAGTGGTTTTAAAATTGTCATAGTGTGGGCTATATTAATCATAGATCCCATAACCTACATATGTTTAAGCATGTGAGAGTGTTTAGTGATTACATATGTAAAGCGACTTCACACCTCAGAACAGGACAAAGGGTCTCAACCGCCAGTGAAGATCAAAGAGCATCCCAGGCGCTGCGGTGGAGACCGGATGGGTTGCCCTGACCCCCCAGGGCCAGGTGGAGGAGTACGAAGACAAAAGAGGGGATTAAGATAGTGAGGGATGTCAGCTTTTGATATGCATGTCTTTTGTTATGTGCGAGTATAAGTTCGTAGAGCCGAAGGTGTTCGCTCTCTTACTTCTTCTGCTGCTGCACCTAGATGAGACTTGTTAGAGGAGCTGATAATAAACTTTGGTTTATGAATCACATCGCCTTGTTATTTCAAGCTCCTCTACACTGGTGACCCTGACGCGAGAATGGACCAGAGGCCTTCCCCCGCGATCGATTCATCTGTGGCGACCCAGGCAGACGCCAGCGCCCGTGCAGACAGGGGAACAGATGGACGACGTTCCCCCACGGCAGAAGTGAAAGAGAGGGCTCAACTGAGCACCAGCGGCGCGGAGAGAGCCGAAGCAAGGCACTCTCACCCTGCGGACACATCAGTGACGGTCCACACAAACGCCGTCACCGTCAACCTGTCGGACTTCTGGCAGGAAGGCCCCGCCTCGTGGTTTCAGCAAGTTGAAGCCCAGTTTGCACTTGCGGGCATCACGGCTGACGATACAAAGTTCTATCACATCGTCGCCAAACTCGACGCCGCCACTTCGAGATGTGCACGGAGCATAATCCAGCGGCCGCCGGCCCAGGACAAATATAAAGAACTGAAAGCGACCATCGTGGCAAATTACGTCCCCTCAGCCGAGGAGAGAGCCGAGAGGATCCTGGCGGTCTACGGCCACAGAGGAGGCAGACCCAAGGCCCTCATGGAGGACTTGCTGCAACTTAAAGAAGAGGACAATGACAACTTCCTCTTCCATTTCATATTCCTCAGTACGCTGCCGCCACACATGAGAGGGACGCTGGCCAACATGCGATGCAGCACCCAGCAAGACTTCCGCACGCTGGCTCACAAAGCTCAATGGCTCGTCAACGCCTGCAAGGAGCAGACACCCACAGCAGCATCCGCAGACCTCAACGCTGATGTCTGGAGCCACGAGGAGCCACAAATCACCGAGCAGAATCAGCCCGCGGTGACAGCGACACGGCCAGGACGCAACAGACGGAGCGACGTTTGTTATTACCACCACCGCTTCGCCGAGAAGGCTTACAAATGCGTTCCCCCCTGCAAATTCACGATTTCGGGAAAACGCCGAAGCCGAGAGCCGTTAACAGCGGCGGTTCTCGGCGAAAAAAGCAAGCTTTTATATGTGACGGACGGACACACCGGC
Source organism: Pholidichthys leucotaenia (assembly GCA_020510985.1). NCBI lineage: Eukaryota > Metazoa > Chordata > Actinopteri > Cichliformes > Pholidichthyidae > Pholidichthys > Pholidichthys leucotaenia. Next base: position 101,738,085 of record CM035846.1, read on the forward strand.
AAGCGGTTCCTTATCGACACGGGAGCTCAACTAAGTTTTGTCATGCCCTCCCAAGCAGACAGGGCCATGGGCCCCCGGGGCAATGGCGCGGTGGCAGCCAATGGCTCCATCATCGACACTTTTGGCGAAAAGAGCCTGCCCCTCTGCATCCACGGCCGCAACTACAGATGGACATTTGTTGTAGCGGCGATGAGTTTTAACTTGTTGGGCGCAGATTTTTTGTGTGCACATGGGTTATTAGTTGATCTAGCGAACAGGCGCTTGGTTAATGCACTGTCCTTTGCTTCTATTCCCTGCTCAGCTCGACTTTCTCCACCACCCGTGCAGGCTAGCGTCACCACAGCAGGAGGTAAGTTTGATCAACTCCTCACCCAATTTCCAGCACTCACAGTTCCCAAATTCTCAGTCACAGTGGCTAGACACGGGGTCAAACACTTTATTCCCACAACGGGCCCACCCGTATTCGCCAAAGCTCGGCGCTTAGACGCGACCAAGCTCGCCATAGCTCGGGACGAGTTTACCACCCTTGAAAAATTAGGCATTATCAGACGCTCGAAAAGCCCCTGGGCGTCACCACTTCACATGGTCCCGAAATCCGACGGTTCTTGGAGGCCGTGCGGTGATTATAGCAGATTAAACAATGCGACAGCGCATGACCGCTACCCAATTCTTCACATTCAAGACTTTTCACTACATCTGGCGGGTGCGCGCATTTTTTCAAAAATAGACCTGGTCCGCGGTTATCATCAAGTCCCAGTTCGAGCAGAGGACATTCCTAAAACAGCTGTAATAACCCCCTTCGGTCTTTTTGAATTTTTGCGGATGCCTTTCGGCCTCAAAGGCGCTGCTCAAACCTTTCAGCGGATGATGGACGCAGTATTACGCGACCTCCCTTTCGAGTTCGTCTACCTCGACGATATGCTGGTAGCCAGCTCGTCTGAGGAAGAACACGAGCGGCATCTCACTATGGTTTTTCAGAGACTAGAAGAGCACGGGTTAATAATCAATCCAGCCAAATGCAAATTCGGCGTGTCACAAATTGATTTTTTAGGACACAGAGTTTCTCCGAAGGGGGCAGTCCCACTTCCAGACAAAGTTCACGCAGTAAAAAGTTTCCCACGGCCACAAACGGTCAAATCGCTGCAGGAATTTTTGGGCATGGTTAATTTTTACAACCGCTTCCTCCCCCACGCAGCTCAGCTCATGCAGCCCCTATATGACGTGCTCAGAAAACAAAAACCTTCCAACGCGGTCGAATGGACCCCGGAGCGCGAACGCGCCTTCGCGGAAGTAAAAAGCGCCCTAGCTAATGCCACATTGTTGGTTCACCCTGATCCCTCGGCCCGCATTGCACTAACCACAGACGCTTCAGACCTGGCCATAGGGGCAGTTGTAGAACAACACGTCGGCGGAATCGGGCAACCTTTGGCATTCTTCAGCAAATCGCTAAACCAAACTGAGCGTAAATACAGCACTTTTGACAGAGAGCTACTAGCGCTCCATTTATCCATCCGCCACTACCAGTTCTGGTTAGAGGGGCGGCGTTTTACGGCTTTTGTAGACCACAAACCGCTCACCTTTGCTATGGCTAAAATTTCCGAACCGTGGTCAGGCAGGCAACAAAGACAGCTAGCTGCAATTTCAGAGTTCACCACAGACATTCGACATGTGGCAGGCAAACTTAACGTGGTAGCAGACTGCCTCTCTCGCGCTGTGACATCGCCAGAGCGCGAGGAGACAGATTATACTACCTCAGCCGTGGAACTCTTCGCCAACGCGGACACATACTCAGCACCAATCCACGCAGGGATAGATTATGCAGCCATGGCAGAGGAACAAAGTAGTGACGCGGACGTGCGCGCACTCCTGTCTGGACCAACAGGGTTAAGGCTGGAGAAAAGGGGTCTACGTGACGATGTGCCCCCCCCTAATATGCGACATCTCAACCGGCCGACCTCGTCTGTTAGTTCCAGCTGCATGGCGCCGCCGTATTTTCGACTCGATTCACTCCTTCGCGCACCCAGGTGTGCGCGCTTCAGTTAAAATGGTTGCCGAAAAGTTTGTGTGGCCTGGCCTGCGCAAAAACGTAAAAGAATGGGCAAAGACTTGCATTTCTTGTCAGCGCGCCAAAGTACACAAACACACAAAAGCCCCTTTGGAGCCTTTTCGAATCCCTGCTAGAAGGTTCGACCACGTTCATGTCGACCTCGTGGGGCCACTACCTTCCTCCCAAGGTTTCACACACCTGTTAACAATGATAGACCGCACCACGCGCTGGCCAGAGGCAGTCCCTCTGGCGTCAACCACAGCGGAGGAAGTCGCTCGCATTTTTTTGACAAACTGGGTGGCATGTTTCGGCGTCCCATCGGACATCACGTCCGATAGGGGGCCTCAATTTGTCTCGGAGCTTTGGTCAGCCATGTCCAGCAGCTTAGGGGCAACAATTCACCGCACCACTGCTTATCACCCTCAGGCTAATGGGTTATGCGAGCGTTTTCACATATCTTTAAAGGCCGCCCTCAGAGCCTCACTAACGGATACAAATTGGGTAAATAAACCTCCCTGGGTTTTATTGGGGTTGCGTGCTGCGCCCAAAGAGGATCTAGACGCCTCCCCAGCAGAATTAGTTTTTGCACAACCTCTCAGGCTCCCAGGTGAATTTTTACCAGAGAACCCAGAGCCAGGGCATTTTCCAGCCCCGAGGTTTGTAGGCAGCAACGGACCGGACTCTCTCCCCGGGCCGGCACATCACTCTTTTCCACGGGTTTTTGTCCCCCAAGCTTTAAAAAACACTGAATTCGTTTTTGTTAGGCATGAAGCTTTAAAACCAACCTTCCGCCCACCATACGATGGACCATTCAGAGTGCTGGAACCTGGTGATAAACACTTTGTGCTTGATTTGGGGGATAGAAAAGAAACAGTCAGCATTGACAGACTTAAACCTGCCTTCTTGTTGAGAGACGAGCCTGCACGGTTGGCGAGAGCACCTCGGCGGGGTAGACCCCCAAGAGAAAAGACTCAGCCCCCCTGCAGGGAACAAATAGTCACTCTCCTTCCCAAGCTGCAGATTCCTTACAGGAAGGTCCCACCAGGACGCCCAAGCGGACCCACAGCAGATTCGGGAGAAGATTAAAACCCAGACGGCACAGAGACTGATGCAAACTACTCAACAGTTGTTCACTAATTGTGCTGTAACAGTTTAGGACTGACTTGTGATATTACTATGCTGTTATGATTACCACTGAACTCTCTTAGGAGCATGGCTGCTGGAAAGTTTCTTCTGTGTCAAGAGGTGTAACAGTTAGTATGTCATAAGACGCCCAGCTGGCGTCCTGGTGCAGCAATAACAACCTGCAGCTGAACGCTCTGAAGACAGTGGAGATGATTGTAGACTTCAGGAAAGTCACTACTCCTCTGCCCCCCCTCACCCTCTCAGGCTCTCCCATCACCACTGCTGATTCCTTCCGCTTCCTAGGCACTACCATCACCAGGGACCTCAAATGGGAGCTGACCATCAGCTCACTCATCAAAAAAGCCCAGCAGAGGATGTTCTTCCTGCGGCAGCTGAGGAAGCTCAAGCTACCCACCAAGATGTTAGTGCAGTTCTACACAGCCATCATCGAGTCCATCCTCACCACCTCCATAACCGTGTGGTACGCAGGAGCCACTGCCAGGGACAGACTAAGGCTGCAGCGCGTCGTGCGCACTGCTGAGAAGGTGATCGGCTGCAAGCTCCCATCTCTCCAGGATCTGTACATCTCCAGGACCCGGAGGCGTGCTGGCCGGATCATAGCCGATCCCTCACACCCTGGTCATGTACTGTTTGCCCCCCTCCCCTCTGGTAGAAGACTTCGGTCCATCCAGACTAAAACCTCCCGTCACATGAACAGCTTCTTCCCCTCTGCCATTAGACTGCTGAACACTAAGTGACTCTCGTGCACCATGTACAGCAGCTCAACCAGACTCATGTCAATCATCACTGTTTTCTTCCTGCATTACCGACTGCACTATATAGTTCTCCACAGTATCTGCTGCTGGCTAATATATATTTTAACTGTTGACCAGTATCACTTAATCTTATCCTACACTTTATTACATGTATAGTTTATTTCTCTTATCTTATCATGTTTAATGTTGCAGCATTGTACCGAGACAAATTCCTAGTTTGTGTACTACATGAACAATGGCAATAAACCTGATTCTGATTCTGATAATTATCTTAAACTGTGAATTTTTCTATTGTCCTTTTCTTAGTTGTTTGGGGGGGGGGCTGTGGGCTATATTAATCATAGATCCCATAACCTACATATGTTTAAGCATGTGAGAGTGTTTAGTGATTACATATGTAAAGTGACTTCACACCTCAGAACAGGACAAAGGGTCTCAACCGCCAGTGAAGATCAAAGAGCATCCCAGGCGCTGCGGTGGAGACCGGATGGGTTGCCCTGACCCCCCAGGGCCAGGTGGAGGAGTACGAAGACAAAAGAGGGGATTAAGATAGTGAGGGATGTCAGCTTTTGATATGCATGTCTTTTGTTATGTGCGAGTATAAGTTCGTAGAGCCGAAGGTGTTCGCTCTCTTACTTCTTCTGCTGCTGCACCTAGATGAGACTTGTTAGAGGAGCTGATAATAAACTTTGGTTTATGAATCACATCGCCTCGTTATTTCAAGCTCCTCTACAATAGACTAATTTAAATGGTGTGACATTATCTGTATTGCTGTTAAGCTTTATTAATGTTTTCACAAGAGAGAGATGCTTTATTATAATGGAATTCAATGTTTTTAACAAGAGAGGTTTTTTTGGAGACTGACTTACTTTGGAATCCACCCACAAGTAGCTTCAGTTCAATTACTGCATTCCTCTCAGGCAAACTGAGATTAAATTTCAACATTATTTTTAAGAGGAAATAGACACTATAATTCAGAACAACTATATTAATTAAACTGAGGGACATTTTTATTCAGAACTCACCTAAACAATCAGAGACCAAGTCTTCAGATGGTCTCCAGGTTTGCTAATGTAATTGGTGATTAGACTCATTATGGACCACAGCAGGCCTGACGGATGGAGATCAGAGCTGGAAATTAGCATGAGCAGCAGATGACTAAGGGAATGGGTGGGCATTCAATCTGTGCATGCATGTGCAAAGATCTGACTAAATATGCATGCTGATAACACACACACACACACACACACACAGGCATGTTCTTTGACCTAGAGCCTCTGACCCACAGCACAGCAGCAGCAGGTTTATTCTAATGATGAAAAATATTAGCATAGTTTTAAAAAAAATGCATTAGCATAGTGGACATACAGAGAACATCAGTGGATTTTGACATGTTGGCTGTTTTTAACCACTAAATAGATATACATAAAAGTGTAGTTGGAATGGCACACAATGTCCCTAAAAAATTGAAACAAAATAGAAAAGTACAAGAAAACATATGTGCCTGAACAAACGCACACATACAGCTTGAGCGTGCAGCCCCGTCATCACCATCTGCTGCAGCTCTCCAGCACAGACAAGACTTTTGGAGGAGGAGAAGGAAGCTTTTATGTTGAAAGGACACTTGAGAAGCAGCATGTGGATGCAGCAGAGCTCTTAATAGCTGGGGTTGAGACAGAGGGCAGCTGAAGTTGTTATGGGTTCAAAACGCTGCACAGAAAGGTCACCTCAATAGACTTTAGAATTATTATTGTGTAACTTTGGAGCTTCACGCTATTTCCTCTCTATTTCCAGTGATTCTAACCTACATTTACCTGACTGTTACAGCCAGTTTGCAATAAAACCCAGAACTGCAATAATTTTATTGCAAAACTGGTTGGGATGATGACACTGATGAAACTCTCGTTGTAATTAGTGCAGCCAGTTTTGCAATTAAAAACAGAACTGCAGTCAGCTTTTTCAAGAATAAAAAAATTCATGCATTTGTCTCTGTTCTAAATCGTTCCAAATCTGTTTCTACATTACACCAAGATGATATATAAGCCTAAAAGGGCTAATCAGCAAAGAAAATTATTTACTGAAAATGACTAATTTTGTGTTTCTCTCATTAGAAATTTGAGAAATATGACCAAATTTAAAAAACTGTAACAGAGTATGGACTATCAGGCATTTAGCTTAGAAACACAATAATCTTATTGCAAAACTGGTTGCAAAACTGGTTGCAAAACTGGTTGGCATCTAATTGCAAAAGAGTTTCATTAGTTTCATCATCCCAGCAAGTTTTGCAGTAAAATTATTGCAGTTCTGAGTTTTATTGCAAAACTGGTGGTAACACAGCTCTGTACTCTGACATGGCATCTGTACTGTCATGTAACTACTGCATTTGTGGAAAAAAGAAAGAGCATCCCATCCATAATGTTATTTAAAAACAGTTCTGCAGATGAAACCAGACTAATGCAGTGAGACAAAGCTGATTTACAGCTTCAGAAGTGTTTCTGCTGACTGCTGGTGGGTGTCCGTGTTCTTAGTCAGGATTTGGCTCTGAATGGATGAATGGCAGCAGGCTTGTGCCAGGCAACAGGATCACCTCCTCCTCCTCCTCCTCTTCTCTGCCTTTCTCCCTGTCATTAAATTGGACAGCAGATGGAATGAGTGCTGGGTCGGTTGCTGTGGAAATTTAAAGGGGTGATTATGTTTCAGCTGGTCCCTTTACACTAACACAAAGGGCGTGCGTCTGACACAAGTGTGCAACACAGGGTGTGATGAAGCTACTTCAGATGCACCCCATCTCCCTCTTCTTTTTTTGCTTTTTTATTGTTCATTCAGGTGATGCACTGAAACTGTGAGGTCAGAAGAGACAGTGGAGGGTGCATGTGTGTCACTGTGGGCCGTGGGGGCTGCACCAGCTGCTGACAGGACAATAGTTCACGCTGACAGGCAACATGCTGGTCAGAGTGACTTTGGAGTTTGAATCCGAGCACAAAAGGCTTTTTAAAGTTCTGAAATGCAAATCCGAGAATGTAAAGACAAACCCACATGTGCCAGGAGCAAAAGATCACCTCCATTAAGCCTTAGCAACAAGGCACATCAGACGCACTGGAACAGTGCTGATGTACAAACTCCAATTCCAGTGAAGTTGGGATGCTGTGTAAAACATAAATACAAACACAACACAATGATTTGCAAGTCCTTTTCAACCTATATTTCATTGAATACACTACAAAGACAAGATATTTAATGTCCAAATTGATAAACTTTATTGTTGTTGGGTTGTTTTTTTTTGCAAATATTCACTCATTTTGAATTTGATGGCTGCAACATGTTCCAAAAAAGTTGGGACAGGGGCAAGAAAAGCCCGGAAAAGTTGAGGAATGGGAACATTCCACAGGTGAACAGGTTAATTGGAAACAGGTGAGTGTCATGATTGGGTATAAAAGGAGCATCTCCAAAAGGCCATAGTTGTTCACAGGAAGGATGGGGCGAGGTTCACCACTTTGTGAACAACTGCGTGGGCAAATAGTCCAACAGTTTAAGAACAACTTTTGTCAATGTGCAACTGCAAGGAATTTAGGGATTTCATTATCTACAGTTCATAATATCATCAAAAGATTCAGAGAATCTTTAGAAATTTCTGCACTTAAGCAATGACATGGTTCCTCAAATCATCACTGACTGTAGAAACTTCACACTAAACCTCAAGCAACTTAGATTCTGTGCCTCTCCACTCTTTCTCAAGACTCTGGGACTTTGATTTCCAAATGAAATGCAAAGTTTAGTTTTATCTGAACAGAGGTCATCTGCTGGTGTTTGTCTACTGTGTTTTATCAAGACCAAAGTCAGTGCAGTCATCTACCAGGAATTTGTAGAGCACTTGATGCTCTATGCGTAATGCTTCCTCTGCTGATAAGCTTTATGGAGAAGCTGACTTCATTTTCCAGCGGGATTTGACACCTGTCCACACTGCCAAAAGTATCAAAACCTGGTTTAATGACCATGGCATCACTGTGTTTGACTGGCCAGCAAACTCTCCCGACCTAAACCCCATAGAGAATCTATGAAGTATTGTCAAGAGGAAGATGAGACACACCAGACCCAACAATGCAGACGAGCTGAAGGTCACTATCAAAGCAACCTGGACCTTCATAACACCTCAGCAGTGCCACAGGCTGATCATCTCCATGCCACGCCACATTGATACTGTAATTAATCCAAAAGGAGCCTCGACCAAGTATTGAGTGTGTACATGGACATACTTTTCAGTCGGCCAAAATTTCTATTAAAAAAATATTTTTTTTAAATTAATTTTATGTAATATTCTAATTTTTTGAGAAACTGAATTTGGGGTTTTCATGTGCTGTAAGCCATAATCATCAAAATTAAAATAAATAAACACTTGAAATATTTCACTCCCTGTGTAATGACTCTATATAATACATGTGTTTCACTCTCTGAAATGAGTGACAAAAATATTGAACTTTTTCATGATATTCTAATTTTTTCCAGATGATAAGATAAGATAAGATAAGCCTTTATTAGTCCCACAACGGGGAAATTCCAGGATTGCAACAGCACAGGGATAGCAACACTCAGAGCAACAATCAGAAGGCAAGAAAAAAAAACAAGCAAGCAAGAGCAGCTAATAAACATATGTACGTATTACTATAAAATATATATATATACACACACACACAGACACACAGTGCAGAGCATTGTAGCTGGATGGAATAATATATGAATATATGAACACACAGTGCAGAGCATTGTAGCTAGATGGAATAAATATGTAAATATATAAACACCCACAGTACGGAGCATTGCAGCTAGGTGGAATAAATATGCAAGTATATAAACACACACAGTGCGGAGCAATGTAGCTAGATGGAATAACATGTAGATATATAAATATATAAACACCCACAGTACGGAGCATTGCAGCTAGACGGAACAAATATGCAAATATATAAACACACACAGTGCAGAGCATTGCCGCTAGATGGAATGAAACAGCATAACCGTCTACCCAGCTATCCTGCATGGTATGATTATGTGCCCATACACACTCTCACCCTCCATAGCGACCGGCATGCTCCTAGTTGTATGCCGGAGAGGACCACTGTGTAAGTCTATTGCATCTTCTGCATTCAAAAAACTATTAGTTTGTTACGTCTTTTTTGCTATCTCTGCGAGCAGCCCTGCTTAGGTTGTACAGTCTGACAGCCGTTGGTAGGAAGGACCTACGAAACCTCTCGGTTGTGCACCTGGGATGATGTAGTCTGCTGCTAAATGAGCTCCTCAGTGCATTCAGTATGTCCTGCATAGGGTGGAACTCGGACTCCAGCAGAGATGACAGTTTAGCCACCGTCCTTCTCTCTCCTATCTCCTCCATCGGATCAAGGCGCTGCCCCAGGACAGAGCTAGCTTTCTTAATCAGTTTGTTCAGTCTCTTCCTATCGGCTGCAGTAATGCCACTGCCCCAGCAGACCACTCCAAAAGTGATGGCTGATGCCACCACCGTGTCATAGAATGACTTCAGCAGCGCCCCTTGTACACCAAAAGACCTGAGTCTCCTCAGCAGGAACAGCCTGCGCTGTCCCTTCTTGTAGAGTGCATCAGTATTGTGTGACCAGTCTAGTTTATTGTTCAGATGAATACCCAGGTACTTATAGGATGTCACCATCTCGATGTCTGTTCCCTGTATATTTACTGGTACTGTGAGGGGCTGCCCATGCCTGCGGCAGTCCACCACCAGCTCCTTAGTTTTCCTCGCGTTGATCTGGAGGCAGTTCCGATGGCACCAGTCCACGAAGTCCTGGATAAGCCCTCTGTACTCAGCTTCATCTCCATTGGAGATGAGGCCAACGATCGCAGAGTCATCAGAGAACTTCTGTAGATGGCAGTGTGTTGTGTTGTGTGAGAAGTCCGCAGTATAAAGAGTGAACAGGAAGGGAGCCAGATGTACCTGTAAGCTATGGAGGGGGTTGCTGAAAAGTTCATTGTGGTCAAATTATGTCTAAATGTGGTTTAGTTTTCAATACAGTCTCCCCTTCGGTCCACATACTTCTTCCATCGGTGTTGCCGTGCTTGGATCCCTGCGGTTGAAAAATAAACCACATTTGGTCAAATTTGACCACTATGAACTTTTCAGCCCTCCCTCGTAATTTAAGCAAACTTGGTTAGAAAGTTTCAATAAGCTGAGTGCAGATAGGGTTGTCAAACACATTAACCAACACCAAAAACAACAAACAAAACTAAAGAGCAACATAGAATTGAAATAATTTTTATTTGTAGTTCATCTTACAAAATATATGCAATGAACAAAGTATTTCATCTGGAATAATGCTGAAGTGAATGTTTAAGATATACTTTTTTTTTACATTACACGTTTTAAAATTCAAGTTAACACTTTTTTCAATCTTTTTTTCCCCACAATATTAAACATCTAAAGTGAAACCTTTAGAAGTTTTTGAAGGAAATTTTTTTGTCATTGTTAAATTTCTAAAGTGAAACCTTTAGAGAATTAAGACAATTCTGGAAAGTGGGGAACATTTCCGCTGACTGCAACTGTTGTTATGTTGCCCAGCAAAGAGGACCCTTTTAAAAAGTCCCTTTTCAAGAAGGCCTCTTCCTCAGCACCGCTTCTTCTCCTGCTGCGCGTGCTTCAGTGTGTGACGTTTGCTCTGTGTTGACCACAGGACGCAGAACTCGCTTCTCCTTCCTCTCCAAACCTCATCCGAACAAAGAATGAGGGTCGATGAGCCGCTCTCGTGGCATGCCTGACCTCATTTACACAAAGAATGAGAGTCATCTTGGCATGGACGGGACGAGAGGCGACGGATCACAGGCGGCCCCACGGGCCGGCGCCGTGCTGCCTGAACGTGGATCCTCCTCAGGAGTGTCCAGGGATGAGCAGAAACAGGGTCATCCTGTCCATCAGGATGAGTATTTCCACATCATGAAGCTTTGCAGCTTCTGAGCAGGTGAGTGAGGAGCAGAGTCCCGGATCAGCGCTCGGGAAGGCTGATCTCAGGGACCCAGTCGTTCAGACGACGGCTCTCCTCACAGAACACGTGCAGCTTCTCCAGAGCAGGGTCCTCCCAAGACCCGTCAGCTGGGTTCTGTTAACACATGGGGAGGAGAAGCGATTTAGTCACACGTTCTTTGCAAACAAACACAACACATACAACTCCAGAGACTCTTAACTACAATGCTCTTCTTCTGAGGTCTACACACCGTGATGAGGACGCAGTGCGCATCTTCAAACTGCTCCACCTTGCCTCCAACAATCTCAACCAGTCGTTGCGTGTCGCTCACTCTGACGATGCTGATGTCGTTGTCGAAGCAGAAGGACTGGATGAGGGTGAAGTGGATCTGGAGGGCGATGTCACACTCAAACTCCTCGTCCACGGCCAGGATGCAGAAGGACACACTGTCCGGGTCGCTGTGGACAAAGAAGAGTAACACCCTGTTAGCTGCTGCTGTTGCTAAATGTTCACCACAGTGAGCGTTCAACAAGAATCTCAATGTCTTATTGAAGTCACTTTAAGGTTTCTTACTCAGTCATAATTTTGGCACTCTCGTAGACTCCGACAGTGAGTCGATCCTCACTCTGAGCGCAGAGTAGAGCTTCCTTCAGAGATTTTCCAGGAGACTTCATGGTTGTATGTCACAGTTAAGCTGAAGTGATCAGAAAGTCCCAGACAGGAGAGTTTGCACTGCTTCCAGGAATCCAGGGAGCATTTATATAGTGGAGCCGGCACGTGCTCACTCTCCCATTGGCTGACAGAAACACAAAGGCTACCACTGGAAAGCAGCCCCCACCCCACCCTGAGGGACGTGTGCCCATAGAAAAGTCTTTGAAAGTTGAGGGCAGCTTTGGCTGAAAGGATAAGATGTAGAAAATCTGACCTTTAAGTGGTTCTTTCAGCTGGCAGTGCTAATGAAACCACACAGGAAGACAAGACTCCTATCAATAAAGACTTCAAAGTTTAAAAGGATTAGAAGCAAAAAAATTTCCATTCAAAGTGTAGAGTTATATGACACAATATTTAAGTCTAAAATACTTCACATCAAGACTTCAAACTTTCAGAACAATAATATTATGTATTTGATTTCTCATCTAACTTTTTGATAATTAATTTAACCATTTATTCCCACTCAATGTTACATATTTCCAGAACAGAAGCTTCCATGGACCTCCTTTCATAAAGGAGATTAATGGAAATCAGTGGGTACCAGAAGCTGTACGAAAAAGCTTGTGCCTGCACTGTAAGCAGTTGCTGTTCATTTACAGCCAATTTCCAACAGTAATATACTGTATTGGTGTAATATGGTTTTGTACTGTAATTTCCAATGCATTGTGGGCTGTTCAACATGAAGCAACACACAGGCCATTAACAGTATGCTAATGTTTTAAAATACAGTAAACTACAGTCTTTTTAGAATGGGTGTGACAAACTCATGAGGGAAAATTTGGAAAGCCTTTCAGAGCATGAGGACATGTGCTGCTACTCATGAACAAGAAATCCTGCTTAATAAGATAAGATAAGAGATAAGATAAGCCTTTATTAGTCCCACAACGGGGAAATTCCAGGATTGCAACAGCACAGGGATAGCAACACTCAGAGCAACAATCAGAAGGCAAGAAAAAAAAAAAAAAAAAAAAAAAAACAAGCAAGCAAGAGCAGCTAATATACATATGTACGTATTACTATAAAATATATATATATACACACACACACACAGACACACAGTGCAGAGCATTGTAGCTGGATGGAATAAATATATGAATATATGAACACACAGTGCAGAGCATTGTAGCTAGATGGAATCTGCTTCAACTGGATTGTGCATCTACAAATAACAAGGTAAATTAAAAACTAACTTATCTTTATTTCTCTGCCAGTAAGCTATTACCAAAAATTATGTTTGAAAAGGTCAGTGAGCTCTCTCGTGTCTTGCTCTTAACTCCACATGTTGTTCTGACAAACAAGAGTCTTTGATATTATCAGCTTCATAAGCTTGTAATGTTATTGTACACCCCTAAGTGATTTTGATTATTTTGTTTGTTTTTATTTTAGAGTGGCAACACTGGGATAAAGCCAGAGAGAGGAACAATGACCAGCAAGGTGGTGATCGTCTCTGACAGACAATAGTATTGCTCAGTCATGGAGTTCCACAGGGATCTGTGCTAGGCCCTACTCTTTTTAGTTTATATATGCTTCCGTTAGGCAACATTATTAGAAAGCACTGTACACATTTTCACTGTTATGCAGATGACACACAATTATACCTGTCGATGAAGCCAGATGATAGTAATCAATTAGCCAAGTTAGAAGCCTGTCTCAAGAAAATCAAAGCTTGGATGACTTGTAATTTCCTGCTATTAAATTCAGATAAGACTGAAATCATTCTAGTTGGTCCAAAAAACCTTAGAAATACCTTTTCAAATCAAACTTTTAGTTTGGATGCGGTTACTCTTTCTCTTAATAGCTCTGTGAGGAACGTTGGAGCTATTTTTGATCAAGATCTGTTTTTCAATTCACATATTAAATTCGTTTCTAAGACTGCCTTCAATCATTTGCGTAATATTGCCAAGATTAGGAGCATCTTGTCTCATAGTGATGCTGAGAAATTGATCCACGCTTTTGTTAGCTCTAAATTAGATTATTGTAACTCTTTATTAGGTTGTCCTAAAACATCTTTAAAAAGTCTTCAGTTGATCCAAAATGCTGCAGCAAGAGTTTTAACGGGTACTAGAAAGAGAGGTCATATCTCTCCGGTTCTGGCCTCCCTTCATTGGCTTCCCATAGAGTTTAGAATTAAATTTCAAAAATCAAATCAAATCAAATCAACCTTTATTGTCATATTGCTGTACATACAACTGTAGTGCAGGCAGGATGAAATTGCATTTCTCTCGCATCCATATAAGTAAAAGAACATGATTTAAGACACACTCACACATATCCTCACCCCCACCCCACCACAGCCATTCACACATCCCTGAGACATACTTGAAAAACTAACCAGAACTATAATATACAAATAATATATATAATGTCCGTAGGTGCAGTAGTATGTATGAGAGATTCCGGATCAACTGTTCAGCATCCTAACAGCTTGTGGAAGGAAGCTGTTAATCAGTCTGGTGGTTCTGCCTCTGATGCTCCGGAATCGTTTGCCAGATGGCAGAAGTTCAAAGTGTTTATGCAGAGGGTGATTACGGTCCTTGACAAAGTTCAGTGCCCTGCTCCTGCAACGGTTCTGAAAAAGTTCTTGGACAGAGGGGAGGGAGACTCCAGTTACCCTCTCAGCTCCCTTAACTATCCTCTGCAGGGCTTTTTTGTCTGACATACTGCAGCTGGAGTACCATGTAGCAATGCAGTACGTCAGAACACTCTCCACCACAACTCTGTAGAAGGTCCTAAGGATGCAGATGGGGAGAAAGGCCTGTTTGAGTTTCCTCAAGAAGGGCAGTCTCTGCTGGGCCCGCTTCCTGTTCCCCAAGGAATTCTTGCTCCAGGTCAGGTCCTGCAAGATCTGCACTCCAAGGAACTTGATGTTCTCTACTCTCTCCACTAAACGGCTGCCGATGCTGAAGGGGACGTGTTCAGGCTGTGACCGCCGGAAGTCGATAATCATCTCCTTCATTTTGTCCACGTTGAGCACCAGATTGTTCTCCCTGCACCAGCCCTCCAGGTCTCTCACTTCTTCCCTGTACATTGATTCCTCATCCCGCTGAATAAATCCCACCACTGTGGTGTCGTCTGCAAACTTAATAATCTGGTTCCCCTTGTGTCTGGATACACAGTCATGTGTTAGAAGTGTAAACAACAGTGGACTGAGTACGCAGCCTTGAGGGGATCCGGTGCTCAGCGTGATAGAGTTGGAGATGTTGTTTCCAACCCGGACAGACTGAGGTCTCTCAGTCAGGAAATCCAGGATCCAGAGACATGTGGCAGTGTTCAGACCAAGAAGGAGTAATTTCTCCATCAGTCTCTGGGGAATAATGGTGTTGAATGCTGAACTGAAATCAATGTACAGGAGTCTGGCGTAGGTGTCTTTCTGATCCAGGTGGGTGATGACAGAGTGCAGGGTGGTGACTATAGCATCCTCCGTGGTATGCAAACTGGAGCGGGTCATGTGATGCAGGGAGGCAGGCTGTAATGTGTGGTTTGACAAGCCGTTCAAAACACTTCATCACAATTGGTGTCAGTGCAACAGAACGATAGTCATTCAGACAGGACACAACTGGTTTCTTTGCCACCAGTACTATGATAGAGGTCTTGAAGCATCTGGGAACGATGGCCTGACTCAGGGAGATGTTATAAATGTCAGTCAGTACATCCGCCAACTCGCTTGCGCAGTCTTGGAGCACACGTCCCGGGATGTTGTCCAGACCTGCAGCTTTATGTGGGTTGACCCTGGTTAGGGTCCTCCATGTGTCTGTTGTGTTGATGGTGAAAGCTGGTCCAACCGATGGTGGGGATGGGCCAGCCCTCCCTCTGATTGTCGGGTTTGATGCTTCAAAACGTGCAAAGAAGTCGTTGAGCCTGTCTGGAAGCGAAGCATCCTCATCATCGACCCCCTGCCTAGACTTGTACCCCGTCAGTGTCCGAACTCCCTGCCATATCTGCTTGGTGTTCCTAGTGTCACAGAGGTGTCCCTGGATTTTCTCTGCATAGGTGCGCTTCGCCGTCTTAATTCCCTTTGAGAGCGCAGACCTGGCTGAGCGGAGGGTGATCCTGTCCTTCGCTCTGAAGGCTGCATCTCTGGCTGTAAGCAGCGAGCGCACCTCTGCGGTCATCCAAGGCTTATGGTTTCCCCATACAGTGATGGTCTTCACTGTAGTGACATCCTTTGTGCACTTTGCGATGTAGCTGGTGACCGTTTCAGCATACTCCTCCACATCTGAAATTTAAAATCCTTGTTCTCACTTTCAAAACTCTACACAATCAGGCCCCTTTTTATTTAAAAGATCTGATACTACCCTATTATCCTAACAGAGCACTACGCTCCCAAAATGTTGGATTACTTGTAATACCAAGAATCTCCAAAAATACAATGGGAGGCAGAGCCTTCAGTTATCAAGCTCCTCTCCTGTGGAACCAGCTGCCCATCTGGATTCAGGAGTCAGACTCAATCTCTGTTTTTAAGAATAGGGTTAAAACCTTCCTTTTTGATATAGCCTACAATTAGGGAGGGATCATGTGTTTCTGAACCCTCCCTTAGTTATGCTGCTAATAGGTTTAGACAGCCGGGGGACCTCCAGTAATGCACTGGGCTTCACTCCTTTCTTCACTCTCAATTATTTTATTTTATTTTTTTTTTTTTTGCTGGCCATTAACATCTGTTTGTTCTCTCCCATAGATTGAGTCCCCATCGTGCTGTTTGCTCTCTACATGTCTGTTCTTTTCATCTTCTGTATCCCCTCACCCCCCAGCCAGTCGCAGCAGATGATTGCCCCTCCCTGAGCCTGGTTCTGCTGGAGGTTTCTTCCTGTTAAAAGGGAGTTTTTCCTCTCCACCGCCACCAAGCACTTGCTCACAAGGGATCGCCTGATTGCTGGGGTCTTTCTGCAATTGTGGGGGTTTCCTCTACAACTGAAAGTGCTATGAGACGACTGTTGTTGTGAAATGGCGCTATATAAATAAAGTTGAATTGAACTGAATTGAATTATTGAAGCAGTTACAACTTTTGTTGTGTTTTCATGTTTGGTAAGTTCTCTGACATGTAGAATTTTAATTTATTGCCAATACAACTGTTTTTTTGTTTGTTTGTTTGTTTTTCAGATTCTCATGGTCTCATGTATTTGGGACATCAAACAGTTTGTATTTTTTTTACTGTTTTTTTACAGTAGCAGTATTCATGTTGAAGCTGCCTGTTTAAATAAACAATTGTGCCATTAAATCCCTTTGTAAGTTTATTATTTCACAGGTCTGGAGCCCACAGAACAATGCTAATTTTTATTGCATTAAATATTGGGATTTTAGATGTTCTAAACTGCTAAACTCCATCCATCCATCCATCTATCCATCCATCTTCTACCACTTTTCCGGAGGTCCGGGTCGCGGAGGCAGCAGTTCAAGCAGAGAAGCCCGGACTTCCCTCTCCCCAGCCACCTGCTCCACCTCTTCAGAGAGGATACCAAGGCATTCCCAGACCAGCTGGGAGACATAGTCTCTCCACCGAGTCCTGGTTCTGCCCTGGGGTCTCCTCCCAGTGGGACGTGCCTGAAACACCTCAAGTGGGAGGCGTCCAGGAGGCATCCTTATCAGATGCCCATACCACCTCAACTGACTGCTTTCAATGTGGAGGAGCAGCAGTTCTACTTGGAGCCTCTCTCGGATGACTGAGGTCTTCACCCTATCTCTGAGGGTGAGTCCAACAATCCTACGGAGAAAGCTCATTTCAGCCACTTATATCCGCGATCTTGTTCTTTCGGTCATTGCCCAAAGCTCGTGACCATAGGTGAGAGTAGGAACGTAGATTGACTGGTAAATCGACAGCTTTGCCTTAGAACTAAGCTCCCTCTTCACCACAACAGACCAGTACAACGTCCGCATCACTGCAGATGCTGCTCCAATCCATCTGTCAATCTCTTGCTCCATTTTTCCCTCACTCGTGAACAAGACCCCAAGATGCTTAAACTCCTCCACTTGGGGCAGGAGCCTGTCCCCAACCCAGAGAGGACAATCCACCTTTTTCCGGCTGAGGACCATGGACTCGGACTTGGAGGTGCTGATTCTCATCCCAGCCGCTTCACACTCAGTGGCAAACCGTCCCAGCAAGAGCTGTAGGTCATTGCTGGATGAAGCCAGCAGGACAACATCATCTGCAAACAACAGAGATGAGATCCTGTGGTCACCAAGCATGACACCCTCCATTCCCTGGCTGCGCCTGGAAATCCTGTCCATAAAAATTATGAACAGGATCAGTGACAAAGGGCAGCCCTGGCGGAGTCCAACTCTCACTGGGAATGACTCCGACCGAGTGTTGGCAATACGAACCAAACTCTCACAACGGACGTACAGAGACCGAATAGCTCATAACAACAAGCCCGATACCCCATACTCCAGAAGCACCCCCCACAAAAAACCATGAGGGACGCGGTCAAATGCCTTCTCCAAGTCCACAAAACACATGTAAACTGGTTGGGCAAACTCCCACGAACCCTCAAGAATTCTCGAGAGGGTAAAGAGCTGGTCCGATGTGCCACGGCCAGGACGAAAACCACATTGCTCCTCCTGAATCCGAGGTTCGACCAGCGGCCGGACTCTCCTCTCCAGTACCTTGGCATAGACCTTCCCAGGGAGGTTGAGGAGTGTGATCCCTCTAAAGTTGGAGAACACCCTCCGGTCCCCTTTTTTGAAGAGAGGAACCACCACCCCGGTTTGCCACGCCAAAGGCAGTGCCCCCAACCGCCATGCAATGTTGCAGAGGCGTGTCAACCATGACTGCCCAACAACATCCAGGGCCTTGAGGTACGCAGGGTGAATCTCGTCCACCCCCGGGGCCCGGCCACCAAGGAGATTTTTAACCACCTCGGCGACCTCAGCCCCTGTGATAGGTGAGTCATCCCCCTCATCCCCAAACCCTGCTTCCTCTGTGGAAGGTGTATCAGTGGGATTGAGGAGATCCTCGAAGTATTCCTTCCACCGCCCCATGATATCCCAAGTCGAAGTCAACAGTGTCCCATCCGCACCATACACAGTGTGGACAGGGAGCTGCTTTCCCCTCCTTAGCCGCAGGACAGTTTGCCAGAATCTCTTCGAGGCTGACTGAAAGTCTTGTTCCATGGCGTCACCGAACTCCTCCCATACCTGGGTTTTTGCTTCAGCAACCAGCTGAAACCAGCTGCACTCCGCTTGGCCTGCTGGTACACCTCAGCTGCTTCGGGGGAGTCCCACAAGCCAACCAAGCTTGATCGGACTCCTTCTTCAGCTTAATGGCCCCCCTCACCACTGGTGTCCACCATTTGGTTCGGGGGTTGCAACCACGAGATGCACCGACCACCTTGCAGCCGCAGCTCTGGGCCGCCGCTTCAACAACAGAGGTGGAGAACATGGCCCATTCAGACTCCATGTCTCCGGACTCCCTCGGAATGTGGTTGAAGTTCTTCCGGAGGTGGGAGTTGAAGACCTCTTGGACAGGGGCCTCAGCCAGACATTCCCAGCACACCCTCACTATACGTTTGGGTCTACCAGGTCTGAATGGTTTCCTCCCCTGCCATCAGATCCAACTCACCACCAGGTGGTGATCAGTTGACAGCTCTGCACCTCTCTTTACCCGGGTGTCCAAGACATACGGTCGCAGGTCTGATGACACGATAACAAAATCGATCATCGACCTGCAACCTAGGGTGTCCTGGTGCCAGGTGGACATATGGACAAACTGTGATTAGCACAGAAGTCCAATAACTGAACACCGCTCAGGTTCAGATTGGGCAGGCCGTTCCACCCAATCACCCCCTTCCAGGTTTCACTGTCGTTGCCCACGTGCGCATTGAAGTCCCCCAGTAGGACAATGGAGTCTCCAAGAGGAGCACCCTCCAGCACCCCAGTCACAGACTCCAAAAAGGGTGGGTACTCTGAAACATCATTTGGTGCATAGGCACAAATGATGGTCAGGACCCGTTTCCCAACCCGAAGGCGCAGGGAAGCAACCCTTTCGTCCACCGGGGAAAACTCCAATATAGAGGCAGCAAGATGGGAGGATACAAGAATACCCACCCCTGCTCGTTGCCTCTCGCCCGGGGCAACTCCAGAAAAGACCAAGCTCCAGCCCCTCTCCAGGAGACTGGTTCTGGAACCGGAGCTGTGTGTTGAGGTGAGGCCGACTATATCTAGCCGGTATCTCTCAACCTCTTGCACCAGCTCAGGCTCCTTCCCCACCAAAGAGGTGACATTCCATGCACCAAAAGCCAGTTTAGAAAGCTTGGGATCAGTCCGCCAAGGTCTCCGCCTTTGATCGCCATCTAATCCACATAACACCAGACCCCCATGATCCCTCCTGCAGGTGGTGAGCCCATTGGAGGGCGGACCCATGTAACTCCTTCGGGCTGAGCCCAGCCGGGTCCCATGGGTGGAAACCCGGCCACCAGATGCTAGCCTTCGAGCCCCTCCCCCAGGCCTGGCTCCAGGGTGGGGCCCCGGTAACCCCATAACGGGCGGGGTACACTGAATCCATCCATCCATCCATCCATCTTCTACCGCTTTTCCGGAGGTCCGGGTCGCGGAGGCAGCAGTTCAAGCAGAGAAGCCCAGACTTCCCTCTCCCCAGCCACCTGCTCCAGCTCTTCAGAGGGGATACCAAGGCGTTCCCAGACTAGCTGGGAGACATAGTCTCTCCACCGAGTCCTGGGTCTGCCCCGGGGTCTCCTCCCAGTGGGACGTGCCTGAAACACCTCAAGTGGGAGGCGTCCAGGAGGCATCCTAATCAGATGCCCATACCACCTCAACTGACTCCTTTCAATGTGGAGGAGCAGCGGTTCTACTCTGAGCCTCTCCCGGATGACTGAGCTCCTCACCCTATCTCTGAGGGTGAGTCCAGCAATCCTACGGAGAAAGCTCATTTCAGCCGCTTGTATCCGCGATCTCGTTCTTTCGGTCATTACCCAAAGCTCGTGACCATAGGTGAGAGTAGGAACGTAGATTGACTGGTAAATCGACAGCTTTGCCTTAGAACTAAGCTCCCTCTTCACCACAACAGACCGGTACAACGTCCGCATCACTGCAGATGCTGCTCCAATCCGTCTGTCGATCTCTCGCTCCATTTTCCCCTCACTCGTGAACAAGACCCCAAGATACTTAAACTCCTCCACTTGGGGCAGGAGCCTGTCCCCAACCCGGAGAGGACAATCCACCTTTTTCCGGCTGAGGACCATGGACTCGGACTTGGAGGTGCTGATTCTCATCCCAGCCGCTTCACACTCAGCGGCAAACCGTCCCAGCAAGAGCTGTAGGTCATTGCTGGATGAAGCCAACAGGACAACATCATCTGCAAACAACAGAGATGAGATCCTGTGGTCACCAAGCATGACACCCTCCATTCCCTGGCTGCGCCTAGAAATCCTGTCCATAAAAATTATGAACAGGACCGGTGACAAAGGGCAGCCCTGGCGGAGTCCAACTCTCACTGGGAATGACTCCGACCGAGTGTTGGCAATGCGAACTAAACTCTCACAACGGTCGTACAGAGACCGAATAGCTCGTAACAACAAGCCCGATACCCCATACTCCCGAAGCACCCCCCACAAAAATCCACGAGGGACGCGGTCAAATGCCTTCTCCAAGTCCACAAAACACATGTAAACTGGTTGGGCAAACTCCCACGAACCCTCAAGAATTCTCGAGAGGGTAAAGAGCTGGTCCGATGTGCCACGGCCAGGACGAAAACCACATTGCTCCTCCTGAATCCGAGGTTCGACCAACGGCCGGACTCTCCTCTCCAATACCTTGGCATAGACCTTCCCAGGGAGGCTGAGGAGTGTGATCCCTCTAAAGTTGGAGCACACCCTCCGGTCCCCTTTTTTGAAGAGAGGAACCACCACCCCGGTTTGCCATGCCAAAGGCACTGCCCCCGACCTCCACGCAATGTTGCAGAGGCGTGTCAACCATGACAACCCAACAACATCCAGGGCCTTGAGGTACTCGGGGCGAATCTCGTCCACCCCCGGGGCCCGGCCACCAAGGAGATTTTTAACCACCTTGGCGACCTCAGCCCCTGTGATAGGCGAGTCATCCCCCTCGTCCCCAAACCCTGCTTCCTCTGTGGAAGGCGTATCAGTGGGATTGAGGAGATCCTCGAAGTATTCCTTCCACCGCCCGACGATATCCCCAGTTGAAGTCAACAGTGTCCCATCCGCACCATACACAGTGTGGACGGGGAGCTGCTTTCCCCTCCTGAGCCGCCGAACAGTTTGCCAGAATCTCTTTGAAGCCGACCGAAAGTCTTGTTCCATGGCCTCACCGAACTCCTCCCATACCCGGGTTTTTGCTTCAGCAACCACTGAATCCACTGAATAGCAATACACTGAATCCTTGATCTAGAATTTATCATGAGAGTCTGTTGGATCGTTCTTAGTCTGGCCCTTCACCCAGGACCAGTTTGTCTTGGGTGACCCTATCAGAAGCAAATTGCCCCGGACAACATAGCTCCTGGGATCACTGGGGCACGCAAACCCCCCCACCACGATAAGGTGACGATCCATGAGGCGGAACTGCTAAACTGATTCACTGAATTATACCTGTCTACAATAAACAGTGAAAAATTAAAGTAATCCCAGAATGTTACTGTAAATTGGAATAGTCAAAGAAATACACTGCATTTTAGTTTTATAGGCTGTGAATATGTAGGTTGTGGAAATCCCACCTCAGTATATTTACACCCAGACTTTAAGACAAAAAGGAATTGTCATGGGGGGTTTGTGTGTGGATGCGGGGGTGGTGTGTTGATGTGAACAGTGACAAAGAGAACGGGAATTACAAAGGCTTTGATGTTAATGCAGCACACAGAGAAGGTTGATGAAGTGGTATTATTTAAGAGCAGAGGTGTCTGAGATCTGTGAGTCTTTTGTTGATTGTGTTTCTAGAGAAATGTGAGAGACAGCTGAATAAAGCCTGATAAGATAAGATAAGATAAGATAAGATAAGATAAGATAAGATAAGATTGTAGAATGTGTAAATGATGAGGCAAGTTGGTCTCAATCAGTATATTCCACATTCTCTCTCATGAGCATAGTAGAAAAGAGGACCTCTCTAACAGAACTCTTCACTTATATACTCAGGTCCTTCTGCATATCAAAAGGTCGCAATGCATTCACATAAAAGGTCACTTTGCATGCACTTCCTTAATCCTTACACATCCCCCTCACAGTCTCTGGCATACAAAGGAAACTCCACACCGTCTCTGACATACAAAAGATCACATTTCACAGCTTCCTGTTATCTCCCAGGAAACTCTGCACTTGTTCTTATCTAAGATGTGAGCATTATGCAAGGCACATGTGTGGCTACACTACCCCCCCAAACATTTAGATCGAACAACAGAATAACAGTCTGCGTGTTGTGATAGAATCATTACACATCAATCCACATGCTGCTTGGGCTTCAGTCTTTCTCCCATATCTGCTATAACCAGGATTCTCTGCCTCCGCGGCGCTGTCATGCTGGGGAGCTGCTGTCTGGGGGTGAAAACCTTTTGTCTGTCCCTGTGGGTGTTCTGGGGAAATTCTACTCTGGGAAGCACCCCGTGGGGGTCTTTTGCTCCGAGGGGCCTTTGCCAACAGCACTTGCTCGTCCGCCACCACAAAAGCAGGTTTGAGTCTGTTTATGCCAATCTTTTCCCTCCTACCCCCCAAATCTAGCAAAAAATGCTTGTCCCCTGTTTCCAACACTCTGAACGGTCCATCATAAGGTGGTCGCAGTGGGGGGCGATGCGCGTCATGTCTGACAAAAACAAACTCCGCGTTTTTCAAAGTTTTAGGCACAAAAACGCACGGAAAACTGTGATGAACGGGGCCCGGCAGCGTGCCTGTGTCAATGCTACGCTGCAACAGCCGAGACGGGGAGCTGCCTGGCGCAGGATTATCTGGGAGAAACTCCCCGGGCAGCCGAAGTGGCTGCGTAAAAACAAGTTCAGCTGGGGAAGCTTCTAAGTCTTTGTTAGGCGCAGAACGCAACCCTAATAAAGCCCACGGTAGCTTGTCTACCCAATTTGCATCCGTCACTGACGCCCTGAGAGCCGCTTTCAATGACCTATGAAAACGTTCGCATAACCCGTTAGCCTGAGGATTGTACACGGTTGTGCGGTGAATTGTGACACCCAGGCTGCGGGCCATTGCTGACCAAAGTTCGGAAACAAATTGAGGGCCTCTGTCAGACGTAATGTCCGACGGGACTCCAAACGCGCCACCCATGCTGTTAAAAACGCGCACGCTACCTCCTCGGCTGTGGTTGACGCCAGTGGAACCACCTCCGGCCATCGCGTGGTGCGGTCCACCATTGTCAGAAGGTGCGTGCACCCCTGTGATGGCGGGAGGGGGCCCACGAGGTCCACGTGAACATGGTCGAACCTCTTAGCCGGGATGTGAAACGGCTCCAAGGGAGCCCTCGTGTGTCTGTGTACTTTGGCTCGTTGGCACGCCATGCAGGCTGCAGCCCACTCTTTCACCTGTTTGCGAAGACTCGGCCACACAAATTTCTCTCCTACCATCTTGATTGACGCACGCACTCCCGGGTGCGCTAAAGAATGAACCGAGTCAAAAACGCGGCGGGGCCACGCGGCCGGTACCACGGGACGCAGTCGCCCCGTGGAGACATCGCAGATTAGAGGGGGCATACCATCCTGCAGCACCCTGCTCTCTAGCCTTAACCCTGTTGGTCCAGACTGGAGCGCGCGCACATCCGCATCCCTAACCTGCTCCGCGGTCATGGCTGCGTAATCTATCCCCACGTGGACCGGGGACGCCACGGCACGCGAGAGGCAGTCTGCCACTACATTCAGTTTACCCGAGACATGCTGAATATTGGTAGTAAACTCTGAGATCGCGGCCAGCTGTCTCTGCTGCCGACCCGACCAAGGTTCTGAAACCTTGGCCATCGTGAATGCTAGTGGCTTGTGGTCAATGAACGCAGTGAAACAGCGCCCTTCCAGCCAGAACTGGAAGTGGCGAATAGCCAAGTGGAGAGCCAGCAACTCCCTCTCAAACGCGCTGTATTTACGTTCACTATCGCGCAAAGTCCTGCTGAAAAAGGCGAGTTGTTGCCAAGCGCCGGCTACACGCTGCTCCACGACCGCCTCTATGGCCACATCTGACGCGTCAGTAGTGAGCGCTATGCGGGCCGTTGGGTCTGGATGTGCCAGCAACGCAGCGTTTGCCAGGGCTGCCTTGACTTCTGAGAACGCCTGCTCTCGCTCCGGGGACCATTCGATCTTATTCGCAGGTTTCTGCTTTTTGAGCGCGGCGTACAGTGGTTGCATGAGCTGCGCTGTGCGGGGGAGGAAACGATTATAAAAATTCACCATTCCCAAAAACTCCTGTAACGCCCTGACCGTTTGCGGTCGGGGAAAATCTGCTACCACACGCACTTTGTCAGGCAGTGGAACCGCTCCTTTGGGAGAGACGCGGTGCCCCAAAAAATCAATCTGCGTCACCCCGAACTGACACTTCGCTGGGTTGATTATTAAACCGTGCTCTCCCAACCTCCGGAAAACCGCCGTGAGGTGGGCTTCGTGTTCGTCTTCGGACGCGCTGGCTACCAAAATATCGTCCAGGTAGACGAATACGAAAGGGAGATCGCGCAGCACCGCATCCATCATGCATTGGAACGTCTGCGCAGCCACTTTAAGCCCGAATGGCATGCGCAAAAACTTGAATAGACCAAACGGAGTTATCACCGCCGTTTTGGGTATGTCCTCAGCGCGCACTGGGACTTGGTGGTAACCGTGGACCAAGTCTATTTTAGAAAAAGCGCGCGCTCCTGCCAAATGAACGGAAAAATCTTGGATGTGAGGGATTGGGTAGCGGTCGTGCACTGTGGCGTTGTTCAACCTGCGGAAATCCCCGCAAGGTCGCCACGAACCGTCAGCTTTAGGGACCATGTGTAGCGGGGAAGCCCATGGGCTGTTTGAACGCCTGATGATGCCCAACCTCTCCAGGTTGGCGAACTCCTCGCACGCTATGGCCAGTTTAGCTGCGTCCAAGCGCCGAGCTTTTGCAAAAACGGGCGGTCCTGTAGTGGCAATAAAATGTTCCACCCCGTGTTTAGCGACAGTTGCCGAAAATGTGGGGACCGTGAGTGCTGGGAACTGAGTGAGCAGAGTGTGGAACTTACCGCTTGCAGCTGTGACGTTGGCCTGTGCTGTTGGCCGGGCCACTCAAGCTGTACAGGGAATAGAGTCAAAAGAAAGTGCATTAACCAGGCACCTGTTAGCGACATCAACCAACAAACCATGTGAGCACAAAAAATCAGCCCCCAATATATTGAAATTCAATGCTGCTATGGCAAAAGTCCACTCAAATGTACGGCCGTGTAGAGACAGAAGCAGAGTCCTCTCACCAAAGGTCTTTATCCTCGAGCCGTTCGCTGCTGCCATCTCGGGACCGCTGGAACTTGCTAGCCGGTCAGCGGAGGAAGGCGTGATGAAACTCAACTGGGCGCCTGTGTCCACGAGGAAATGCCTCCCCGAGTGTGCGTCCGTCAAGTAGAGCAGCTTGTTCTCCTCCCCGAGGGTCGCAGCTGCTACCGACCCCCGGTCTTGGCGTTTTCCCGAGCGCTTGAACTGGCACGGTGGTATACATTTGCGTGACTTCTCTGCAAAGCGGCGGTGGTAGAAACAAAGGGCATCTCCTCCGCGTTCCTTGGCCCCCGCCGCTGCCGTCGTCGGTGGTTCTGCTACTGCTGCCCCTGGCTCCGTGCCATCTCCGGACGCCGCGCTGAGCTCCGTCGCTGCCGCCATGGCCGTGCGCTGTCTGCTGGCGTTGACAATCCATTGCGCCTCCCGGGCCAGCACACGGTAGTCCCGCTGGGCCAACAACGGCGAACTGGCCAGGGTCGCTCTTGTCTCTGACGGTAGGGTCCTGAGGAAAATGTGGGTAAAGATGAAGTGGTCATCGTCCGAGCCTTTCCACCTCAGCATCTTCTCCATCAGGTCAACAGGCGTGCCATCTCCCAACTCGGTCAGCGCCAGGAGTCTCTCTGCTCTCTCCTCAACCGAGAGGGTGTAGTGCTGGATGAGTGCAGCCTTCAACGCGCCGTATTTGTCGCTGGCTGGTGGCTGCTGCAGAAGGCTCTCCACATGCTGAGCCGTGTGGTTATCGAGCTTTGCAATTACATGGTAGAATTTCGTGTCATCTATCGATATTCCCCGGAGGGCGAACTGCGCCTCAACCAGGTGGAACCAGGACCGCGGGTTGTGCTGCCAAAAGTCCGGTAGCTGGACCGTAACGGCATACATTTGGCTGGGGACTCCCAACGAGGCTGGCTCCGGGGAATTCTCCTCGTGATGCATGCTTCGTCTTGGGTCACCAGTGTAGAATGTGTAAATGATGAGGCAAGTTGGTCTCAATCAGTTTATTCCACATTCTCTCTCATGAGCATAGTAGAAAAGAGGACCTCTCTAACAGAATCAGAATCAGAATCAGGTTTATTGCCATTGTTCATGTAGTACACAAACTAGGAATTTGTCTCGGTACAATGCTGCAACATTAAACATGATAAGATAAGAGAAATAAACTATACATGTAATAAAGTGTAGGATAAGATTAAGTGATACTGGTCAACAGTTAAAATATATATTAGCCAGCAGCAGATACTGTGGAGAACTATATAGTGCAGTCGGTAATGCAGGAAGAAAACAGTGATGATTGACATGAGTCTGGTTGAGCTGCTGTACATGGTGCACGAGAGTCACTTAGTGTTCAGCAGTCTAATGGCAGAGGGGAAGAAGCTGTTCATGTGACGGGAGGTTTTAGTCTGGATGGACCGAAGTCTTCTACCAGAGGGGAGGGGGGCAAACAGTACGTGACCAGGGTGTGAGGGATCGGCTATGATCCGGCCAGCACGCCTCCGGGTCCTGGAGATGTACAGATCCTGGAGAGATGGGAGCTTGCAGCCGATCACCTTCTCAGCAGTGCGCACGATGCGCTGCAGCCTTAGTCTGTCCCTGGCAGTGGCTCCTGCGTACCACACGGTTATGGAGGTGGTGAGGATGGACTCGATGATGGCTGTGTAGAACTGCACTAACATCTTGGTGGGTAGCTTGAGCTTCCTCAGCTGCCGCAGGAAGAACATCCTCTGCTGGGCTTTTTTGATGAGTGAGCTGATGGTCAGCTCCCATTTGAGGTCCCTGGTGATGGTAGTGCCTAGGAAGCGGAAGGAATCAGCAGTGGTGATGGGAGAGCCTGAGAGGGTGAGGGGGGGCAGAGGAGTAGTGACTTTCCTGAAGTCTACAATCATCTCCACTGTCTTCAGAGCGTTCAGCTGCAGGTTGTTATTGCTGCACCAGGACGCCAGCTGGGCCACCTCTCTCCTGTAGGCGGACTCGTCGCCGTTGGAGATGAGCCCGATGAGGGTGGTGTCGTCCGCAAACTTGATCAACTTGACAGACTGGTGGCTGGAGGTGCAGGAGTTGGTGTAAAGGGAGAAGAGTAGGGGGGAAAGTACACAGCCCTGGGGTGATCCGGTGCTGATGCTAGTATAGTCTGAGACAGTCTTTCCCAGCCGCACATGCTGCCTCCGGTCCGTCAGGAAGTCGATGATCCACCTGCAGAGGGAGTCAGGCACGTTGAGCAGGGACAGCTTGTCCCGGAGCAGAGCGGGGCGGATGGTGTTGAATGCGGAGCTGAAGTCCACAAACAGGATCCTGGCGTAGGTTCCCGGGGAGTCCAGGTGCTGCAGGATGGAGTGGAGGGCCAGGTTGACTGCATCGTCTACAGACCTGTTGGCTCGGTAGGCAAACTGCAGCGGGTCCAGGAGAGGGGTGGTGATGGACTTGAGGTGGGACAGGACCAGGCGCTCAAAGGACTTCATGACTACAGAGGTGAGCGCTACAGGTCTGTAGTCATTAAGTCCAGTGATCCGTGGCTTCTTGGGGACAGGGATGATGGTGGAGGATTTGAGGCAGGATGGCACGTGGCATAACTTAAGGGAGGTGTTAAAAATGTCTGTGAATACAGGAGCCAGCTGTTTCGCACAGAGTCTCAGGGTGGAGGGAGACACGCCGTCTGGGCCGGGGGCCTTGCGCGGGTTCAGCCTGGAGAACTGTTTGAGCACATCCTGCTCACTGATGATAAGGGGAGGGGGGGAGGAGGGGGGGGGTGCCTTAAATGAAGTAGGGAATGTGGAGGCTGTGGAGCTGGAGGGAGGGGGGGAGTTGGACACAGATGACGAGGTGTCAAAACGGGCATAGTGTTGGGACAGTCTCTGACAAAGGGCTTTGTCATCCTGACCTTTAGGAGCCTGAGGCCGATAGTTGGTGATCTGCCTCAGTCCTCTCCACACGGAAGCCGAATCATTAGCAGTGAACTGCTGCTGGAGTCTCTCTGAGTACACAGATTTAGCCCTCTTCAGCTCTCTGTTAAACCAGTATTTAACCTCCCTGTAGCAGTCCCTGTCTCCACTTTTCAGCGCTGCTTCCTTCTCCTTCCTGATCTGTCTGAGCTTAGCTGTGAACCAGGGTTTGTCATTAGAGTAACTCACCCTGGTGCGTGATGGAAGAATGTTCTCTTCACAAAAGTGGATATATGAGTTCACAGTGTCCGTGTACTCATCCAGATCATGCGTGGCTCCTTTAAGCATGCCCCAGTCAGATATTTCCATGCACGTTTCCAGCTTCTCCTCAGCATCACTGGTCTGTATCTTCGTAGTGCTCACAACAGGTTTAGTGAGCTTCAATCTCTGTCTGTATGTGGGAATGAGGTGAACCATCACGTGATCAGATAATCCCAGCGCAGCTCGAGGGACAGCGCGATATGCGTCTTTCACTGTGGTGTAACAGTGATCCAGTGTGTTTAATCCTCTGGTGGGGCATTTAATAAACTGTTTGTAGCGGGGGAGATCGTGGCTCAGATTGCACTGATTAAAGTCGCCAGCCACAATAATCAGCGAGTCTGGAAAACTCCGCTCTGTGTGTTGAATGTGATCCGCGAGCACGCGCTGAGCTTCGCGCGTGTCCGCGTCGGGAGGGGCGTACACAGCGATCATTATAAAAGAAGCAAACTCCCGCGGGGAATAGAAGGGCTTGCAATTGATAACAAGAAATTCCAAGGTAGGAGAACAGTGTTTGGAAATTACCGTTACATCAGAGCACCAGATGCAGTTGATGTAGAAGCAGACTCCGCCTCCTGTGGTCTTGCCGGAAAGCTCTGTGTCACGATCAGCACGGAAGAGCTGGAAGCCGTCGAGGCGCAGCGCGCTGTCCGGTATATTTTCCCGGAGCCAGGTCTCAGTAAAGCAGAGGACAGCTGAGGAGGCGAGGTCCTTAAAACGCATCAGCAGTCTCAGTTCATCCACCTTGTTAGAGAGAGAGTTGGTATTGGACAGAAATATGCCAGGCAGCGCCGTTCGCGAGCCTCTCCTGCGAAGTCGCACGAGAGCGCCCGCTCGTCTTCCTCTCTTCCGCCGTCTCACTTTCCGAGCCAAACAATAAACCAGATCGGCGGCAGGGGCTAGAAAAACTGGGAGGAGGTCCGTGGGGGTGAAAGTCCTGATATTTAAAAGTTCTTCACGGGTATAAGTGCAAGCAGACACACAATTGACAAACAAAAACAAACAAAGAGCGCAGCGAAGCACCATGTCGACCGCTGTGGGCGCCATCTTGGATCGTATCGTAACAGAACTCTTCACTTATATACTCAGGTCCTTCTGCATATCAAAAGGTCACAATGCATTCACATAAAAGGTCACTTTGCATGCACTTCCTTAATCCTTACACATCCTCCTCACAGTCTCTGGCATACAAAGGAAACTCCACACTGTCTCTGACATACAAAAGATCACATTTCACAGCTTCCTGTTATCTCCCAGGAAACTCTGCACTTGTTCTTATCTAAGATGTGAGCATTATGCAAGGCACATGTGTGGCTACAAGATAAGCTTTTATTAGTCCCACAATGGGGAAATTCCAGTATTGCAACAGCACAGGGACAGCAACACTCAGAGCAACAATCAAAAAGACAAGCAAAACAAGAGCAGTGAATATACATATGTACACATAAATATATAAATATATATACACACAGTGCGGAGCATTGTAGCTAGATGGAATAAACAGCATAACTATCTACTTAGTTATCCGACATAGTATGAATATGTACCCATACATACTGTCACCCTCCGTAGCAACTGATATTGTCCTACTTGTATACTGGAGGGGACCATTGTGTAAGTCTGTTGCGTCTTTTGCATTCAATACTATTAGGTCATCACGTTTTTTTTGCTATCTCTGTGAGCAGCCCTGCTTAGGTTATAAAGTCTGACAGCCGTAGGTAGGAAGGACCTGCGAAACCTCTCGGTTGCGCACCTAGGATGATGTAGTCTGCTGCTAAATGAGCTCCTCAGTGCGTTCAGTATGTCCTGCATAGGGTGGGACTCGGACTCCAGCAGAGATGACAGTTTAGCCACCATCCTTCTCTCTCCTATCTACTCCACTGGGTCAAGGCGTTGCCCCAGGACAGAGCAAGCTTTCTTGATCAGTTTGTTCAGTCTCTTCCTATCGGCTGCTGTAATGCCACTGCTCCAGCAGACCACTCCAAAAGTGATGGCTGATGCCACCACCGTGTCGTAGAATGTCTTCAGCAGCGCCCCGTGTACACCAAAAGACCTGAGTCTCCTCAGTAGGAACAGCCTGCGCTGTCCCTTCTTGTAGAGTGCATTGGTATTGTGTGACCAGTCTAGTTTATTATTCAGATGAACACCCAGGTACTTGTAGGATGTCACCATCTCAATGTCTCTTCCCTGTATGTTTACTGGTGCTGTGAGGGGTTGTCCTTGCCTGCGGCAGTCCACCACCAGCTCCTTAGTTTTCCTCACGTTGATCTGGAGGCAGTTCCGATGGCACCAGTCCACGAAGTCCTGGGTAAGTCCTCTGTACTCAGCTTCATCTCCGTTGGAGATGAGGCCGACGATTGTAGAGTCGTCAGAGAACTTCTGTAGATGGCAGTGTGTTGTGTTGTGTGAGAAGTCCGCAGTATAAAGGGTGAACAGGAAGGGAGCCAAAACCGTTCCCTGGGGGGCCCCCATGCTACCGATGATTGTGTCGGACACACAGTCCCGGGTTCTCACAAACTGAGGCCGGTTAGTGAGGTAGTCCAGGATCCATGATGACAGGTGCTGGTCCACCCCCGCGCACAGCAGCTTGTCCTTCAGGATCATCGGTTGGATGGTGTTGAAAGCACTGGAGAAGTCAAAGAACATGATCCTCACCGCATTCCTGGGCTTCTTCAGGTGGGACAGAGAACGGTGAAGGAGGAAGATCACTGCATCCTCCACCCCAATGCCATGCTGGTAGGCGAACTGGAGTGGATCCATCTTTGGTCCCACCAGGGGGTGGAGGTGAGCAAGGAGCAGTCTCTCCAGGGTCTTCATCATGTGAGACATCAGGGCCACTGGTCTGTAGCTGTTCAGGTCTTTGGGGTGGGAAGTCTTTGGTACAGGTACCACACAAGATGTTTTCCACAACTGTGGTACCCTCCCCAGCTTCAGGCTCAGGTTGAAGATGTGCTCCACAATCCCACATAGCTGGTCTGCACAGGACTTGAGGAGCTTTGCGCTGATGCCGTCTGGTCCTGAGGCCTTCCTCGCCTTGATCTTCCTCAGCTCCGTCCTCACCTGGGTCTTAGTGAGGGTCATGTTCGGGGGCTGTGTGCTGGGAGTGGGGGGTGTTGGTGGAGTGGGGTGTGGGCAGCAGGACTTGATGTCTTTAGAGGCAGCAGTGGTCGTTGTGCAGTCAGGGGGGAGGGCGGTTGGTCAAACCTATTAAAAAACAGGTTCAGATTGTTCGCCCACTCCCTGCCCCCCGTGGCCTGGGGGGAGGTATTCTGGAGCCCAGAGGTCAGGTTTCTCCAGACCCCGCCGATGTTGCTCTGTTGCAGCTTGTCCTCCATCTTCTTCCTGAAGCTGTCCTTGCCTTCTCTGATCTTCCTCCTCAGCTCCCTCTGAACGGACTTCAACATCTCCCTGTTCCCGGACCTGAAGATCCTCTTCTTCTCTCTCAGAAGTGTTTTTATCTCAGGGTTGATCCAGGGTTTGTTGTTCGAGCAGCACCATATGATCTTGGTGGGTACGGTGTTGTCCACACAGAAGCTGATGTAGTCTGTGATGGTGTGAGTGAGGCCGTCGATGTCCTCACCATGTGGATCGCAGAGCTGCTCCCTGGCAGTGGTTTCAAAACAGTCCTTTAGAGCGTCCATTGCCTGCTCAGACCATAACTTCACTGTGCGCATGACCGGAGGTCTTCTGTGTACTACGGGTTTGTACACCGGCAGGAAATGAACCAAATTGTGATCCGATCTCCCGAGTGGGGGGAGTGGTGATGAGGTGTACGCCTCCTTAATATTTGCATAGAATAAGTCCAGTGTTTTGTCTCTAGTGTGGCATGTGACATACTGGGTGAACGTGGGTAGAATGGGGGACAGTGAAATATGGTTGAATCACCTGAGATGAGAAGAAGAGCATCTGGGTGTTCTGTCAGCAGCTTGCCAGTTACTGAGTGAATGACGTCACGCGCTGTCCCAGCGTTCGCCGTGGGATTTGCATAAATAACAATGCAGATCACGTGTGAGTATTCCCTCGGGAGATATGTAGGCCGCATGCTAACAGCTAGCAACCCCATGTCTTTGTTGCAGTGTTGTTGTTTAACTGTGATATGTCCCGGTCTGCACCAGTTGTTATTGACATACATTATCACTCCTCCGCCCCTTGCTTTCCCACTGTCTGGTGTTCGGTCTGCCCATATTGTGTGGAAACCCTCCAGTTCAATGTTAGCATTTGTTGCTAGTTCTGTTTGCCACGTCTCCGTAAACAGCATCAAACTACTCTCTCTGTACATGCTCTCGTAGTGGGAGATAGCCGCTAGCTCATCTGTTTTATTGAGTAGCGATCGTACATTCCCCATAATAACGGATGGGAGGGCGGCTCTGTACCTTATATTCCTCGCCCGCCGTCTTACTCCAGTTCGACATCCACGCCGTTTCTGTCTTATTTCTCCCGGTATGTCGAGTTTTTGCGTTAGCATCGTGGGCCAGTTAAGTGCTAACAGCTGGTCTCTATTGTACTGCCTCCTGCAAGAAACAGTGGCTCCGTCCACTGGCTCAGGAGACATTTGGGCGATCTACGTGTCTGTGATGGATAAAGGAGTCGCCGAATCAGAAAGATTAGCAAGAGAGCCAGATAGTAAATAGAAATAGGAAGAAACTGATCCACTGTTGCAAAAAGGCAGCCAACTCGTGTGGCGCCGGAAGTCTCATCTCCTGATCTGGACCTCTCTGCCTGGTTATTCCTCTCTCCACACTGGTGACCCTTGACGTACAATAGAACGCGAGGTGAACACCCCGGAGTCGACCCGGACGGGAAGTGCCAGCAACGCGTGCGCCATTTCGGTCAAACTCCCAGACTTTTGGCTACACGACCCGAAATCTTGGTTCCTCCACACCGAGGCCCAGTTTGCACTCCGCGGAGTAACAGCAGATGACACCAGATACTACTACGTGGTCGCAGCGCTGGATGCACGCACAACTCAGCAGGTGGCGAGCCTGCTCCAACAGCCCCCAGCCCATGACAAATACGGTGCTCTCAAAACCACACTGACCCGGCGCTACACGCTCTCGGACTGTGAGAGAGCGGAGAGGCTCCTGACGCGCTCCGAGTTAGGAGACGGGTCGGTGGTCGAATTGATGGAGAAGATGTTGGCATTGATGGGCACAGATAACGGGCATTTCCTCTTTGATCACCTTTTCCTACGGAACCTCCCGACGGCGGCAGGAGTGGTCCTTGCCAATTCGCCACTGCTGGCCGTGCACAACTACCAGGTGCCAGCCCAGGAGGCAGATCGGATTATCCTCTCTACCAGAGTGCTCACAGTGAACGCATCTGCATCAGAACCCAGCGAGACAGCCAGCGGAGGCGAGGAGCCAACTATGGCGACTGCAGTGGGGGCCAAGAAGTACCGGAGAGACACGTTCTGTTTCTACCACTGCCGTTTTGGAGAGGACGCACACCAGTGCATCCCACCATGCCAATTCAAGTATTCGGGAAATACCAGGACCAGCAGTTGGTAGCAGCTGTGACCGCCAGTGAAGCAAGCAAGCTGCTCTGTGTGACAGACTCACGCTCGGGGAGATGGTTCCACATGGACTCCAGCTCCCAAAAGAGCCTCATCCTGCCGTCCTATGCTGACCGGCTGGCAGGAACTAGCGGCCCCAAGCTGACTGCCATAAACGGCTCAGACATTAAGACTTATGGTGAGAGGACACTGACTGTATCCTTGCACGGCCGTACATACCAATGGACATTAGTCATAGCGGCATGCAGTTTCCCCATCTTAGGTGTTGATTTTTGTCGTTTTCAGCGACCATCACTAAACACGGGGTGGAGCACTTCGTGATCCTCGTGGCCAGCACGTCCGAGGACGAACACGTAGCCCACCTCAGGACAGTTTTCCAGAGGTTAGAGGAGCACGGGTTAATAATCAACCCGGCGAAGTGCCAGTTTGGGGTGGCGGGGGTGCAATGCCCTTGCCGGACAAGGTGCGCGCCGTGGCGAATTTTCCCCAGCCTCAGACGGTCAGGGCGCTGCAGGAGTTTTTGGGGATTGTTAACTTCTACAATCGTTTCCTCCCCCGCGCAGCCCCGCTCATGCAGTCGTTGTACGCCGCGCCTAAGAAATGGAAGCTGGCGGATAGAGTCGACTGGACTCCTGAGCGGGAGCAGGTGTTTTCAGAGGTTAAAACAGCTCTGGCGAACGCCGCACTGCTGGTGCACCCGGACCCAGCAGCTCGGATAGCCCTCACTACCGACACCTCGGACGTGGCCATAGGGGCCATCGTGGAGCAGCGCGTCGCTGGTTCTTGACAACCGCTCGCTTTTTTTAGCAGGTCTTTGCACGATACTGAGCGTAAATACAGCACGTTCGACAGAGAGTTACTGGCTCTCCAGCAGGCCATACGCCACTTCCAGCTCTGGCTGGACGGGCGCACCTTCACTGCATTCGTAGACCACAAGCTGCTAACGTACGCGATGGCCATGGTTTTGGAACCACGGTCGGGCTGGTAGCAGAGACAGCTGGCCGTGATCTCGGAGTTTACGACCGACATTCAGCATGTGGCATTCAGCATGTGGTAAACTCAACATGGTGGCGGACTGCCTCTCGTGCGCATTAGTGGCCCTAGTCTATGTGGGGATAGATTACACCGCTATGGCCACTGAGCAGATCGGCGATGCGGACGTTTGAGCGCTCCAGTCTGGACCAACAGGGTTAAGGCTGGAGAGCAGAGTACTGCAAGATGCCCCCCCCCAATCTGTGATGTCTCCACGGGCCACCCGCGCCTGTTGGTCCCACGCGCTTGGCGCCGCCGCA
Organism: Pholidichthys leucotaenia; assembly: GCA_020510985.1. Lineage (NCBI taxonomy): Eukaryota > Metazoa > Chordata > Actinopteri > Cichliformes > Pholidichthyidae > Pholidichthys > Pholidichthys leucotaenia. Next base: position 101,774,105 of record CM035846.1, read on the forward strand.
TTTTTGAGTCGGTTCACTCCCTGGCGCACCCAGGAGTGCGCGCGTCAGTCAAAATGGTGGGATTGAAATTCGTTTGGCTGAGTCTGCTCAAACAGGTGAAAGAGTGGGCTGCAGCCTGTGTAGTGTGCCAGCGAGCCAAGGTGCACAGGCACACAAAGGCCCCCTTGGAGCCATTCCATATTCCAGCTAAGCGGTTCGACCATGTTAACGTGGACCTTGTGGGCCCCCTCCTGCAATCGCAAGGGTTCATGCACCTCCTGAAAGTGGTGGACCACACCACGCGCTGGCCTGAAGCAGTCCCGCTAGCTTCCACTGGGTCCGCAGAAGTTGCACACGCTTTTTTGACGACATGGGTGGCACGTTTCAGCACCCCTTCGGCTTTCACGTCCGATCGGGGCCCGCAATTTGTTTCCGACTTCTGGTCCACCATGGCCCAGAGCCTGGGCATCTCACTTCATTGCACGACTGCGTACAACCCACAGACCAATGGGTTATGCGAGCGTTTCCATAGATCGCTTAAAGCAGCGCTCAGGGCTTCGCTTACAGATGCAAATAGGGTGGACCGGTTGCCGTGGGTTCTATTAGGGTTGCGTTCAGCACCGAAGGAGGATTTGGCAGCCTCCCCAGCAGAGCTGGTTTTTTCCCAGCCACTACGGCTCCCAGGGGAATTTTTGCCAGACAGCCCCGCGCCAAACACTGATCCATCCCCGCTTTCACCACGTAGCGCAGTGGCAGGGACAGTACCCGGTCTGGTCCACCACTGTTTTCCACACGCTTTTGTGCCAAAGGCCTTGAAGATGCGTCGTTCGTATTTGTCAGGCATGATGCCCACCGGACCTCCTTGTGCCCGCCGTAGGATGGCCCGTTCAGAGTGCTGGAACCCGGGGAGAAACATTTTGTGTTAGACTTGGGGGGTGCGAGTGATGTATTAGGCTACCCTGAGAGGAAACATCAAGATTGGTTTGATGAGCATGATGAACACCTGAAGAAACTACGAGAAGTGAGGAATACAGCTAGGCAGGAAAACCTACAGTGTAACACAAGGTCGAAGAAGATGAAATGCTCAAAGGCTCAGAGTGAGCTACAGAAGTACACCAGAGAGATGAAGTCCTACTGGTGGGATGAAAATGCGGAGAAACTTCAAACTGCAGCAGACAGGAAGGACATGAAAACATTCTGCACAGGTTTGAGAGAAATCCACGGCCCTAAACCAAGAGGATTGATCCAACTAAAGGCTATGGATGGTGAAACGGTTTTGCGGAAGAAAGACAAGATCCTGGACAGATTTGCAGACCACTTTGACCAACTACTAAACAACCCTGGAGATCTCACTGATGAGGTTAAAGAAGCTCTAGTGCAGCGACCAGCTGTATCAAGTCTGGATAAGCCACCAAATTTTGATGAACTAATGGCAGCTATCAGGACAACACAGGATGGTAAAGCTCCAGGAAGGGATGGAATTCCAGCAGAAGTGTGGAAATTTGGTGGTGTTCAGCTGACCAACTGCCTGTACAAGCTCATCCAAGAGATATGGGATGCTCAGAAAGTACCTCAAGACTGGAAGAATGCAAGTATTGTGCCTTTGTTCAAGAAAGGTGACAGGAAAGATTGTAGAAATTACAGCGGTATATCACTGCTAGCCACTGTTGGTAAGATTCTCTCACGTGTACTACTTAACAGACTCAGTGAACACATCTCGCAGAATGTACTACCGGAAACCCAGTGCGGCATTAGAAGTGGAAGAAGCACAATGGACATGATTTTCTGCTTGAAACAGGTTCAAGAAAAGTGTATCGAACAGAACATGCTGCTTTATGTAGTCTTCATAGACTTCAGTAAAGCCTTCGATACTGTTTCACAACAAGGACTTTGGCAGGTACTCAAGAAATATGGTTGTACAGAGAAGTTTGTCAGCCTGATCGAGGCACTCCATACAGGTATGCAAGCAAATGTGGCAATGAGTGGTTCAGTATCTAAAGACTTTTCAGTAAGCAACGGGGTGAAAAAAGGGTGTGTGCTGGCACCTACGTACACTCTTCTCGCTATATCTGGCAGCCATGCTTGAGGTGGCCTTCAAAGACACTTCGGAAGGAGTATTCATTCAAACAAGGAAAGAAGCAGACTTGTTCAATGTGGCACAGTTTAAAGCCAAGAGTAAGACATCAATAAAGGTAGTAAGAGAAATGCTCTTTGCCAACGACAGTGCTCTAGTTGCACACAGTGTGGAAAATATGCAATCTTTAGTGGAGAAATTTGCAAGAGCAGCTAGCCAATTCAGCCTCCAAATCAACATCAAGAAGACAGAGTGTCTTTATCAACCACAAAAGTTCCAATTATCAACATCACTACCAGAAGAGATCAGCATTGGTACAGAGCCACTAGTCAAGTGCAAGACTTTCAAGTATCTAGGGAGTACTGTTTCAGAGAATGCTAGGCTGAAGGATGAACTATCTCTCAGAATGAGAAGAGTGAGCGCTGTGTTTAGAAACTTGAGGGAGAGACTATGGAACAATCGACATGTGTCTGTGTGAAATACAAAGTGTACAGAGCGACAGTACTGGCTACTCTATTGTACGGTGCTGAAACTTGGACTGTCTACAGAGTGCAGGTGAAGGAACTCCACGCGTACATGATGAGACACCTTCGAGCCATAATGAACATGTCATGGAAAGACAAGATAACCAACATAGAAGTGTGGTGTGACATGTCTGTGGCTCGGACATGTTGAGAGGATGGACCACCAGTGTCTCCCTCGGCAGTTACTCTACTCACAGTTATGCGAGGGCAAACGCAATCAGGGTAGACCAAGGCTCAGATTTAAAGACACTGTAAAAAGAAACTTGAAGAAGTTGGACATAGACAGGAGTTCCTGGCAGCGGAAGGCTAAGGACAGAGCTGTGTGGAGGAATCTGATCAGACCTAAATGAAACAGTCATTGTCGTCCACGACAGACTGCTATGATGATATTGATGGGATGGTGATCATAAAATGTTTTCTGGTAAAACTGAGATGAGCCTTTATTTTCTTGTTGCTCAGCAGTGGCTTTCGTCTTGGAACTCTGCCATGCAGGCCATTTTTGCCCAGTCTCTTTCTTATGGTGGAATCATGAACACGGACCTTAACTGAGGCAAGTGAGGCCTGCAGTTCTTTGGATGTTGTTGTGGGGTCTTTTGTGACCTCTTGGATGAGTCATCGCTGCGCTCTTGGGGTAATTTTGGTCAGCTGATCACTCCTGGGAAGGTTCACCCTGTTCCATGTTTTCACCATTTGTGGATAATGGCTCTCACTGTCCGCCAAGGTGTAAGGGGCAGTGCCTTTGGCATGGCAAACCGGGGTGGTGGTTCCTCTCTTCAAAAAAGGGGACCGGAGGGTGTGCTCCAACTTTAGAGGGATCACACTCCTCAGCCTCCCTGGGAAGGTCTATGCCAAGGTACTGGAGAGGAGAGTCCGGCCGTTGGTCGAACCTCGGATTCAGGAGGAGCAATGTGGTTTTCGTCCTGGCCGTGGCACATCGGACCAGCTCTTTACCCTCTCGAGAATTCTTGAAGATTCGTGGGAGTTTGCCCAACCAGTTTACATGTGTTTTGTGGACTTGGAGAAGGCATTTGACTGCGTCCCTCGTGGTTTTTTGTGGGGGGTGTTTCGGGAGTATGGGGTATTGGGCTAGTTGTTACGAGCTATTCGGTCTCTGTACGACCGTTGTGAGAGTTTGGTTCGTATTGCCAACACTCGGTCGGAGTCATTCCCAGTGAGAGTTGGACTCCGCCAAGGCTGCCCTTTGTCACTGATCCTGTTCATAATTTTTATGGACAGGATTTCTAGGCGCAGCCAGAGAATGGAGGGTGTCATGCTTGGTGACCACAGGATCTCATCTCTGTTGTTTGCAGATGATGTTGTCCTGCTGGCTTCATCCAGCAATGACCTACAGCTCTTGCTGGGACGGTTTGCTGCTGAGTGTGAAGCGCCTGGGATGAGAATCAGCACCTCCAAGTCTGAGTCCATGGTCCTCAGCCGGAAAAAGGTGGATTGTCCTCTCTGGGTTGGGGACAGGCTCCTGCCCCAAGTGGAGGAGTTTAAGTATCTTGGGGTGTTGTTCATGAGTGAGGGGAAAATGGAGCGAGAGATTGACAGACGGATCGGAGCAGCATCTGCAGTGATGTGGACGTTGTACCGGTCTGTTGTGGTGAAGAGGGAGCTGAGTTCTAAGGCAAAGCTGTCGATTTACAAGTCAATCTACGTTCCTACTCTCACCTATGGTCACGAGCTTTGGGTAATGACCGAAAGAACAAGATCGCGGATACAAGCGGCTGAAATGAGCTTTCTCCGTAGGATTGCTGGACTCACCCTCAGAGATAGGGTGAGGAGCTCAGTCATCCGGGAGAGGCTCAGAGTAGAACCGCTGCTCCTCCACATTGAAAGGAGTCAGTTGAGGTGGTATGGGCATCTGATTAGGATGCCTCCTGGACGCCTCCCACTTGAGGTGTTTCAGGCACATCCCTCTGGGAGGAGACCCCGGGGCAGACCCAGGACTCGGTGGAGAGACTATGTCTCCCAGCTGGTCTGGGAACGCCTTGGTATCCTCTCTGAAGAGCTGGAGCAGGTGGCTGGGGAGAAGGAAGTCTGGGCTTCTCTGCTTGAACTGCTGCCTCCGCCACCCAGACCTCCGGAAAAGCGGTAGAAGATGGATGGATGGATGGATGGCTCTCACTGTGGTTTGCTCGAGTCCGAAAGCTTTAGAAATGGCTTTATAACCTTTTCCAGACTGATAGATCTTAATTACTTTGTTTCTCATTTGTTCCTGAATTTATTTGAATTGCAGCATGATGTCTAGCTTTTGAGGATCTTTTAGTCTACTTCACTTTGTTGGGCAGGCCCTATTTAAATGATTTTATGGCGATGCATATTGGTGATATAGCAATGTATATTGTGGTTGCGTCAGCAGACAGCATCTCAGTCAGGAGGCAGTGGTTAGACACAAGAGAACAATAGGCAGGGACCTCATGGGGAGTTGGCAGGAAGAGAGAGCTGGGGGTTTAAGAAGAATGTATGGTGGAGGTGAAATGTCATGCAGATGTGAGATGATCTGTGGAGTTTTAAGGGATGAAACCTGGTTTGGCTATTCAGTGCTTTCTGTGTATGATGTGAGAGTGTGAATAAACTTCGTCTGATTGTAACTTGGCCTCATCATTTCCACACTCTCCACAATTTCTTGATTGAGAACAGGTGTGGCAGTAATCAGGCCTGAGTGTGGGTAGAGAAATTGAACTCAGCTTTCCAAAGATTTGATAAACCACAGTTAATTTATGTTTTAAAAGGGGAGCAATCACTTTTTCATACAGAGCCATGTAGGTTTGGATTTTTTTTTATCCTTAATAACAAACACCTTAATTTAAAAACTGCATTTTGTGTTTACTTGTGTTATCTTTGTCTAATATTATATATACTGTATATTATAATTTTTTTGATGATCTGAAACATTTAAGTGTTAAATTAATTAAAATCACCCTTTATTGTCATTCAACTGTACAACCAATCATGTACAGTAGAACGGAATTGTGTTTTACCTATCTACAGTGTTAATCGCACACACCCCAAGTGTAGAATCAGAGGGCCGCTGCCATGCAAGGTGCCACCACAGATTTCCCTCCTCCATTCCATTATTGCTGAGCACCAAGCTGGACGGCAGGAAGTTCCACTTTTATATGGTCTTCGGCATGACCCGGCTGGGATTTGAACCCCTGCCTCCCGGATATGGGGCGGATGCTCTACCAACTGAGCCACCACTCCGGTGTGTGACAAACATACAAAAAAAATGAGAAATCTGGAAGGGAGCAAACACTTTTTCACACCACTGTATACAAAGAAATCAAGGCAGCTGTGTTCACAAAACAAGTTATATTTAATAAAGTGGAATGACACAGGGAATAAGTATTTAATACACTTGGTGAAATTTGTTTAATATTTACTAGAGAAGCCTTTGCTGGTAATAACAGCTTCCTATATGGAGAAACTAGGCACAGGTATTGCTCATGAGCTATTTTAGCCCATTCTTGAAGGTCCCATGGGTGTCTTCTATGAACTCTGATCTTCAGTTCGTTCCATAGATTTTCAATTGGATTCAGGTCAGGTGACTGCCGGGGCCATTCTAAGCACCTTCATTTTCCTTCTCTGGAGCCAGTTGAGAGTTTCCTTGGCTGTGTTTGGGATCATTGTCTTGCTGAAATGTCCACCCTTGTTTCATCTTTAGCATCTTGGCAGATGGCAACAGATTATCAAGGATGTCTCTGTACATTTGTCCATTCATCTTTCCTTCAATTATATGAAGCCTGCCTGTACCATGTGCTGAAAAACACCCCCACACCATGGTGGGATGTGCAGTGCCATTTCTCCTCCAAACATGCTGTGTGTTGTGGCATCCAAAAAGTTCGATTTTAGTCTCATTTGACCAGACTAGGTTCCAAGGTTGTCATAGCCAGGAGCGGCACTGGGGTTAAGCTCCCAGTGCTCATAAAATGCTCCTTATGGCGTGCGTCTCGAAAAGCCTCTGACAACTAAGTCCAACTCCCAGCCTGCCCGTGTGGTTTAGTCCCTAAGCCCGGCGGAACTGCTTTTACTAATAGGAGAAGGGGCGAGGGCGGATCTCTGGCGCCTTAAAACCAGATGCTTCGGGTAGATGGTGGCTCGTCAACCTGGGAAGGTAGCCCATCTAGGGGAAGGTAAACCCTGATTTCAAACCTCCGCTGCCTTGCGGCACACCCGGTCACGGGAAAGGCTTCGGGAGTCAACCCTGAGGAAAAATCCGGAGTCGGAGCCCCTAAGGCAGTTCTCTGTTGTGCTCAACATCGTTCTGGCAGCTCCTGTGACGGCGCTGGTGCCAAACTATAGCAGCCCTGCTGTTCCTTTGGATTCATCAGTGACGTGGAGAGGGGGGACATGCTGCATGGGTAACATCTTGTCCTCCATATCTTCCTGCCCAGGCTTGAATCCTACCAACGCCCAACGCTGGAAGGTAGAACACCGGTGCGCATCGGCCTGTTCAGCCACAGGTGGTGCTGTTCCAGCAGAGTAGACGTTTAGGATTCTCTTCCATGGTCATCATAGACCGACGGAGGCCGACGACGATGACCAGACTATATTCTCCCAGTATTTTACTGGCTTGCTCAAATGTTGTGCAGCAAACTAAACGAGCGTCAACATGTTTTTCCTTCAGCAATGGAGTCTTGCGAGGTAAGCGACCATAGAGCCCATGTCGGTTGAGGGCATTACTTATTGTTTTCTTTGAAACAGCAGTACCTGCTAATCCCAGGTCTTTCTGGAACTCTCCACCAGTGTTTTTTGGCTCTGGGATAACTCTTCTGATAATTCTTTTGACTCTTCTGTCAGTAATCTTGTGAGGAGCTCCTGATCGTGGCAGGTTTATGGTTAAATGATGTTCTTTCCACTTCCAAATGATGGCTCCAGCAGTGCTTACTGGAACATTCAGCAATTTAGAAATGCACCTGTAACCAATGCCATCGTTATGTTTTGCAATAATAAGGATGCGAAGGTCTAGAGAGAGCTCTTGGCTTCTACCCATCATGAGTTGTTTGTGGTGTGACAATCTGATATTCACAGACAATGTTCCCTCTAAGCTGCATGCTTGCACAATCGCGCACTGCTCCCACGTTCTCAGCGCACAGAAAATCTATGCAGTGCATAAAATAAAATCCAACCTGAACTGTAAATAAAATAAACACATTGTAGTGAACACTGAACAATAGACAGCGTGTGGGCACTCTCTCACACCCAGAAGCAGAAAGAGGAGGGAGAGAATAATTGCCTGACGGAGGAAGTGTCTCTGGGAGGTATCAAGTGAGTGTTAGACACCTCCCGGGGAGAGGAAGAGCCAACCAGACAAAGGATTTCACCCCTGCAGCACAAGCTGGCGCGTGGTGAATATATTGTGATTTACTCATCAAGTGTTATGATAATTGCACCACACATTCTCTTTGTCCAAGCAATATGAATAATGTCCGAGTCTCAGTCGTTATGCATGAGATTGACTGAGATGACTAACACTGTCCAGCCAATGATATGATGCGGTTCACACGTATTTACTTACGCAGCCAATAAATGTCATTGATAGGGCTTTATGTGTATGTGCCCATACGTGCCGGTGTTTTGCAGGTTAGCTAGCTAACAGTGCCGCAGAGTTAAGAAACGCAAATGCTTACTATGGTGAAATGAACGGGCAGTGGCACATCCACTCACCAAGTCAAAATAAAAACAAAATGCAGTTCTTTTAAGATGAAATGGCTGTTGGAGTATGTGCAAACAGAAGAACAAGCGGTGAAACTGGGTGAGATTTTTTCTTTTTCGAATGAGAAAGGTCTGCTCTGTACAACGTGCTGCAAAGCCAAAATAGCAAGCGAGTTTTCGGAGGGAAAAGTGTGGACTGAATGAAAGTTGGACTACCCCAAGCGTCACATTCAGCAGAAAAGTCATTTGAATGCTGTTGGAATTGTACGAAGAGGCAAGATGGGAAAGGGGATCAGTACATTATTGCAGGAGAGCGCAAACGATTGAGAGAAGAGGAACGAGCTGTCACACAAAAAGAAATCAAACCCTGAGCAAGTTAAAGTTCTCACTGATAATATTGTGACGTTTGCAAGGGTTCACACAAAAAGACAATGGAGCAGATGGCTCTGATCAACCAGATTTATTTTGTACACCCCAACCCCCCAACTTGCAACTTAGTACACAGAGCAGGGGAGGTCATTCTCACAGACCTCTGTTTACATCACGGTTACACACACATGATACATCTTGCCCTAATCCTGCTAAACACTGCTGGGTCATTATAATGCAGTTATAATGACACAGCAGTATAACTCAGAAGTAACACATTTAACACACACAGTAACGTTTCAAACTGGCAAAGCATGCTGGGAAATCCCTGGCTCCCTTAAAATGGCCCCGACGTTACACTGCCCCCCCCCCCCGGACTGGTTTCTGTCCCCAGAAAAATTAAAGTCCAATTTAAAAGTCCAATACAAACTCATCCAGGTGTCGGGGCGGTCTTCGGCGCCGGTGGCCAACATGTACAGGCCCCCTAGTGTCCATCTGGGTCTCGGTCGGGGTATCGGGCCGGGATGGAAGCTCCGGTTCGTCCACCAGCGGTGCAGATGGCCGATATGGGGCGAGACGGTCACGATGAAGGACCACAACCCGGTCCCTTTTTCTAAGCCTCACCCTGTACACCACATCTGACAGTCTCTCCAGGACCACGCATGGCCCCGACCACTGGCTCGCCAGCTTCGGTGATCGTCCTCTCTTCCTCTCAGGGCAGAAAACCCAGACTCGATCTCCCGGTGCAAAGTCCCTCCCCTGGCAGCGGGAGTCGTATGCCCGCTTCTGCCGACCCCCTGCCGCTGCCAGGGCCTCTCGAGCCAGCTCGTGCACCGTGTGGAGACGTTCTTTCAAACAAAAAAAATAATCCAATCTGGGTTTTCCTTCCACCTCCGGCTCGGGGGGGGCAACCGAATACCAAATCCACCGGTGTGCGCAGCTCGCGTCCAAACATGAGCGCCGCAGGGGTGCACCGGGTAGATTCCTGAGCAGCCGTCCGGTACGCCCACAAAACAAAAGGCAGGTGCAGGTCCCAGTCTCGCTGTCGCTGGTCCACTAGGATAGCGAGCTGGGTGGTGAGGGTCCGGTTGAATCGTTCGACCAGGCCGTCGCTCTGTGGATGCAGTGGGGTGGTCCGGGTCTTCCGGATGCCCAGCCGTTTGCAGACCTCTCCGAAGACCCCCGCCTCGAAGTTCCGACCCTGATCGCTGTGCAGCTCCTCCGGTGCGCCAAACCGACAGAACATTTCATCCACCAGCTTTGATGCCGTCGTAGCGGCGCTCTGATCCGGGACCGCGTACGCCTCTGGCCACTTAGTGAAATAATCCATCGCGACCAGCACGTAGCGGTTCCCCCGGTCCGTGGTCGGGAAAGGGCCCAGGATGTCCACTCCCACTCGCTCCATCGGTGCTCCCACCCGGTACTGCTGCAGGGGAGCGTGGGATCGCTGAGTTGGTCCCTTCTGAGCTGTGCATGTGTCGCAGCGATGAACGTGGAGCTCCATGTCCTGATGACAGCCGGGCCAGTAGAACCAGGCCCGAAGGCGCTGCAGCGTCTTTGTCACCCCGAAGTGGCCCGCTCCTACCGCCCCATGAACCAGCTGGAGTACTTTGGGCCGGAGTCGACGAGGAACCAGCAGCTGCCAAATGTGCCGCTGCCCAGCTGGAGTCTGCCACTGTCTATACACCACGCCCTCATGACAGCGGAGGTTGGCCCACTGGGAGTGCAGGGCCTTAGTCTCTGGGTCCAGCGGTGACACAACCTCCCAGGCGGGCCGCTGTCCTGCGTCCAGCCACTGCCGAACCCGCGAAATGACTGGGTCTCTGTCCTGCTCGCTATGCAGCTGCTGCGTGCCAAGAACCTCTGTGACGTCATCGCTGGGGAGAACTGCCTGATCATCTGAGGAGGGGCTGTGCGTCGCTGCGTGATTCCTGCTCGCAGCGGCTCGGAGAGCGGCAGCCCGTGGGGCGATTTGGTCCCGATCTTCAGCACGTTGACAGTGACGACACTCCTCTGTCGCGCAGGGGCGCCGAGACAGCGCGTCAGCGTTGGCATGGAGGCGGCCTGCCCGATGCACAATCTGGAAATTATAATCCTGCAGTGCCTCCAGCCACCTCGCCAACTGTCCATCCGGTTCTTTGAAATTTAACAACCAGGTCAGGGAAGCGTGGTCCGTCCTGAGCTGGAACCTCCCCCCGTACACATACGGGCGGAAGTGACGCAGTCCTTGAATGACAGCCAGCAGCTCTCTGCGAGTCACACAGTAATTTCTCTCGGCTCTGCTGAGAGTGCGGCTGAAGAAAGCGACTGCCTGCTCTCCATGCTCTCCCTCCTGGGATAGCACCGCCCCGATGCCCTGGTTGCTGGCGTCCGTGTCCACAATGAAAGGGCGGCTCGGGTCAGGATACCGCAGGACGGGGGCTCTGATGAGCGCTGCGCGAAGCTGGGAGAAAGCAGCAGCACAGCTGTCACTCCACTGGAACGGGCGTCCTTTCTGCGTCAGCTGATGCAGCGGGCTGGCAATGGTGGCGAAGTCTTTCACAAACTTCCTATAATAGGAGGCCAATCCAAGAAAACTCCTCAGTTCTCCAACGTTCCGCGGAACTGGCCAGTCTCTCACTGTTGCCACTTTTTCCGGGTCGGTGGCGACCCCCGCTGCGCTGACGACGTGGCCCAAAAAGGTGGTCTCTCGCCGGAACAGGTGGCATTTCCTAGGGTGTAACCGTAGCCCCGCCTGCTGGATGGCTCCCAGCACCTCTCGGAGATTTGACAGGGCGCTGTCAAAATCATCTGCATGCACCAGCAGGTCATCCAGGTAAACAACGCAGCGACTCCGCGGCACGTGAGCCAGCACTCGCTCCATCAAGCGCTCAAAGGTGGCCGGGGCGTTGCAGAGTCCAAACGGCATCACTTTAAACTGGTACAGTCCCTGCCCGATGGAGAAGGCTGTTTTTTGGCGGGCCTCGGGTGACAGCTCTACCTGCCAATAGCTGCTGCGTAGATCCAGCGAGCTGAACCAGCTGGAGCCGGCGACGTGGTCCAGTGCGTCATCGATGCGGGGCAGGGGGTAGGAATCTTTCCTGGTGGCATTGTTCAGGCGTCGGTAATCCACACAGAACCGCCACGACCCGTCCTTCTTCTTGACCAGCACCACAGGCGCTGCCCAGGGGCTGCTGGAGGGCTCAATAACATCTGCCTCCAGCATTTCTCGCACTTTTTGTTCCGCCGCTGCCCGCCTTGAAAAGGGCAGCCGGCGTGGGTGGAGTCGAATCGGCCTGGCCTCACCGGTGTCGATCTCGTGCTGCACCAACCCGGTCCGGCCGCATTCCTCATCCTTCGCAGCGAAAACACCCACGTAATAGTCCAATAGCTCTCGCAGCTGGCGTCTCTGTTCCGGGTCCAGCCCGCTGCAGCTCCGCTGAAATAATTCCTCCACCGCCTGCTGCGTCTCCGCTGACACGTTGGCCCCTCCCCTTGCTGTCCCTGTGCGTGCTCGTGCTCCCTTTGTCCGCGCTGGTGACGTCATCGTGTCCAGTCCTCGTGGTGGCCTGCCTGGTCCGGTCTGTCTTGGCGATCCCTCGATTGTGCGTGCCCCCGTGTCCCTTCTCTGGGTTCTGCTGTGGAGCGTGATGGTCCGGTTTCCCAGCTGGAGGGAAGGTCCGGTGGTGTTGATCTTGGCACGCCAGGCTGTGAGCAGGTCTAATCCAATAATACAGGGGTCTTGGATGTCAGCCAGCCAGAACGGGTGTCTTATGTTCTGACCGGCCACCCCCACCACCAGCACTCTCCGCCCCTTCAGTCGGGCGCGCTCACCGGTAGCTGTGGTGACGCGGCGCTCGGTGGGTTTCCACCCCCGCGGAGCCGTTTTGCTCGTGCCCGGCAGTACGCCCGGTCGAACCAAGGAGATTGTAGAGCCGGTGTCAATCAGGGCCCGGATCGACGTCTTCCCCAAGCTGCACCGTAGATAGATCCCTGGAGAGTGTCCAACTCGGCCCACGCGCGGTGCCGGCTCCTCGGGGGAAACATCTGCTGGAGGTGGCCTGTCCCCGTTCACGCCACCTCGCTCTAGTTTAACGCCGGCGAGGGGCCGGTTTGTCGTGGGGTGGGTGCGGGGCAGTATCGCGCAATGTGTCCCATCTCTCCGCAGCGGAAGCACCCTTCCTCGCGCCGCCGAGGCCATCTTCTCCGTGGACGCGCCGCTGTGGTCTGCCGTAAATCCTCCTCCTCCCCCTCGCTCTCCATCGTAGCCTGGTAGGTTCTCCGGCTGTGCGTTGCTGCTTCAGCGGTGCGATTTATTAGCGGCTCTGCCCGCTCTGCTTCTGCCACTGCAGTCTTCCAGTCGCTCGCGGCGTGGAGCCGTACGTGGCTCTGGAGCTGGGCCGGGCGGAGACCTTGGATGAAGCTCCGGAGGGCGAGCTTCTCTAGTGCCTCCGGCGCGAAATCTGGGTAGCTGCGCCAGGTTAACAGCCATATGTCTGCAGCATAGGCTCCTAATTTTTCCTGGTGGTTCCGGCGGCGGCAGGTCAGCTGTTCTTGGGCGTGCTCAGCGTCCGCTATTCTCCCAAATCATCTCTGGAGCGCCCCTTGTAGTGCTGGCCAGCTGTGGTGCTCCTCGGGCCGGAGATCAGAGAGCGTGCAGAGGGCTTTCCCTTCCAAGGCCAGCGCGACCTGTACGGCGGTTTCCTCTGGTGACCAGCCGTTCAGCGCCGCAGTCAGCTCGACCTGTGTCAGGTAGTCATCTAATGTGGCTTCGCCGTTGAAACGGGGAATCTTGGCCCGCTGTCGAACAGGTGGGGTGGTCGTTTCCTGATCGATCGCCACCCTTGATCGCCGTGGGGTCGCCAGCCCGTGCTGTCCTAAGAAGGGTGGAACGTTTGCTCTGTTCTGCCCGCTCTGTCTTGAAAAAGACAGGAGGCGGGGTGCGCTGGCCCCGTCAGGTCCGCCGCTCCGTTCGTCCCAGCTCCGAGCTCCCGGTGGTGATGTCTCGCTCTCATTATCCATCATCAGCTGAGCAATGGCCTGCTCCAGCTGCCGGATCTCCATTCTGATCGCTTCCATTTGCTCCATCCCACTTCTGACACCAGTGTGACGTTTGCAAGGGTTCACACAAAAAGACAATGGAGCAGATGGCTCTGATCAACCAGATTTATTTTGTACACCCCAACCCCCCAACTTGCAACTTAGTACACAGAGCAGGGGAGGTCATTCTCACAGACCTCTGTTTACATCACGGTTACACACACATGATACATCTTGCCCTAATCCTGCTAAACACTGCTGGGTCATTATAATGCAGTTATAATGACACAGCAGTATAACTCAGAAGTAACACATTTAACACACACAGTAACGTTTCAAACTGGCAAAGCATGCTGGGAAATCCCTGGCTCCCTTAAAATGGCCCCGACGTTACAATATTCTACTCACCATCAAAATGAATGCATTGATGCTGTCGGTTCAATAAATCCATGATCACATGGAAAAGTAGGTGAGTATACCAGAAAGCTGGCAAAGCAAAAATTATGCCTTTGAATTTGTGAACTCAATCAATGAGAGAGTGCAGAATGAGACAATGTGCAATGTTAAAAATGCACCCTGGCATACCCCGACAGTAGATGAGAGCACAGACAGAACAGTGCACAAAATGCTAGTCATGTATATTAAATAGAGGGAGGAAAATGACGTCAACTATAAAACTGTGTTCGGCGGCATCATCCAGCTGACAGCATGCACTGCTCAGGATATTGTGCAGGCAATAACTCAGTTTTACTCCAAACATGGACTGGACATGCAGAGAATGGTGATGCTGACCTCCGACGGCACCTCAGTAATGCTAGAAAAGCACAATGAATATGCTGAATTTAAGCACATAATGAAGCAAAAACTTAAACAAGGGTCAGTCAGCACATTCTCAGATATGGTGGCTGCAGCACTTAGATGTGAGGAGCTAAAGGAGATCTCACAGCTTGTGGATATTTGTGCTACATTTCAAGCATCCAGTGCAGATTGTGAAAGAGGCTTTAGTTTAATGAATCATATCAAAACAGCATCTAGAAATAGTCTTGAAGTGGCACATTTGGACCAGCTGATGCACATAAAGTCAAAGCGAGAAGCACATGGGGCCGTCAACCTGGACAAAGTGTACAACCACTGGAGAAGTGAGAAGGACAGATGGGGAAAATAAGGTGAAATTTAAGTCCCCAATCAGATTTGTGCTTATTCTAGTGTCATTTATTAAGAATTTTCATTTATGGATAAAATCATTAAATGCTGTTACTAGATTATGAGCAGTAGAAATGCTAATAAAAACTGTCTAATTATATATTTTACAGACAAAGAGTTACAGGAATTTACACTGTATCACATGCTTGTGCTACAGCACACATGTCATTGTGCAAAATGTGAATGTTTTAATGTGAACAAAATTTTATCTCTGAAAGGTGTACATGTACACTTTGGGCTGCACGGTGGCGCAGTGGTTTAGCACTGTGGCAGCACAGTTTTACCCTCGGCCGGGGGACCGCGGGGATCATGAGATCGTGGGTTCGATCCCAGCCCCCGACCAACAGTGAGCTGTGTGGAGTTTGCATGTTTTCCCCGTGTTGCGCGGGATTTCTCCGGTTTCCTCCCGCACACCAAAAACATGTAGGTTTAGGGCGCTCGCGCACGCAGCGACCAGCAGCCGGTGGCTTGTCACCAGACTGCAAACCAAATCTACCTACGGGTACAAATAAGTAACAAAAAAAAAAAAAGATTTTTGTCTTTTTCATTCTAAGTGGGCCAAATCACTTATATTAAATGTAATGTAATGGAAATTACTGCTGTAATTTCATTCTTTTAACAAGCCATGTAACTTGCTATGATCTCAGGTTTTGGACAGGTGTGATACTGGTGTGGCCACAGTGTGCACATCTGATGTTGCTCACAGTGGTGCAAGGAATTCTCTGGGAGTTTGTGTGTATGCTCAGACACATGAAAAATTAGGGGGAACATTGTTCACAGACCTTTTAAAAGGCTATCAGTCAGGACTTAACTGGCTGAAATTAATTGGCACTGATGGGGGATGGGATGGGTTCCTAAATTCTGATGGGATTCAGCTGGTTTCTTGGCTTTCTATGCCTTTTTGCACCTCTTTTTCTTCATGTGTTCAATACTTATTCCCTGTCTCATTCCACTTTATATAATATTTTTTGTGAAAACAGTTGCCTTGAGTTCTTTTTATGTATGGACTAGTTGGGTTGTTACTGATATCTGGTGAAAATCTCAGGTAAATGGCTCCAGCAGAAATATATTTAATGAGAAAAATGTTGATGTGTTCAATACTTATTTGCCCCACTGTATATAAAATTAAACAGACACTTTGCAAAAAAACAAAACAAAACAAAAAAAACCAACCATCACAACATTTCAACAGCTTTGCATATTCTCTGTTAAACATTTAAGTCAGGGAAGGTTCATGAATAGTCCGTACAGATAATGTGATAAACATCAACAATTTGAGATGACATGTTTTGACAAACTCTTGAAATGTTATAGAAATATTTTTAACATCTGTAGATGAACTGTTCAAATAAAGTGTTACAGTTACAGTTGATATAAAAAGCCTACACACTCCTGTTCAAATGCCAGGTTTTTGTGATTTGAAACAATGAGACCAAGATAAATCATTTTCAAAACTTTTCCCACCATTAATGTGACCTATAACCTGTTCAACCCAATTGAAAAACAAACTGAAATCTTTTAAGGGGAAAAATAAAAAATAAAAAGTTTACAATAACCTGTTTGCATAAAAATGCACACCCTGTTATAACTGGGGATGTAGCTGTGTTCAGAATTAACCAATCACATTCAAACTGATGTTAAATGGGAGTCAGCACACACCTTCCACCATTTAAAGTGCCTCAATTAACCCCAAATAAAGTTCAGCTGTTCTAGTAGTCTTTTCCTGACATTTTTGTAGTCACATCTTACAGCACAAGCCATGGTCCGCAGAGAGCTTCCAAAGCATCAGAGGGATCTCATTATTCAAAGGCATCAGTCAGGAGAAGGGTACAAAAGAATTTCCAAGGCATTAAATATACTATGAAACACAGTAAAGACAGTCATCATCAAGTGGAGAAAATATGGCAGAACAGTGACATTACCAAGAACTGGACGTCCCTCCAAAACTGATGAAAAGACGAGAAGAAAACTGGTCAGGGACGCTGCCAAAAGACCGACAGCAACATTGAAGGAGCTGCAGGAATTTCTGGCAAGTACTGACTGTTTAGTACATGTGACAACAATCTCCCATCTTCTTTATATGTCTGGGCTATGAGGTAGGGTGGCAAGATAGAGGCCTTACCTTACAAAGAAAAACATCCAAGCCCAGCTACATTTTGCAAAAGCACATTTGAAATCTCCCAAACGCATGTGGGAAAATGTATTATGGTCAGATGAAACCAAGGTTGAACTTTATGGCCATAATTCCAAAAGGTATATTTGGCGCAAACACAACACTGCTCATCACCAAAAGAACACCATACCTACAGTGAAGCATGGTGGTGGCAGCATCATGCTTTGGGGCTGTTTTTCTTCAGCTGGAGCTGGGGCCTTAGTCGAGGTGGAGAAACTTATGAACAGTTCCAAATACCAGTCAGTGTTGGCACAACACTTTCAGGCTTCTGTTAGAAAGCTGAAGATGATGAGAAACTTCATCTTTCAGCACAACAATGACCCAAAACACATATCCAAATCAACAAAAGAATGGCATCACCAGAAGAAGGTTCTTCTTCTTCTTTCGGCTGCTCCCTTTAGAGGTCGCCACAGCAGATCATCTCCCTCCATCTCACCCTATCCCTTGCATCTTCCTCTGTAACACCAACCCTCTTCATGTCCTCCTTCACTACATCCATGGATCTTCTCTGTGGTTTTCTTCTTCACAAGAAAAAAAATTAAGGTTTTGGAAGGGCCCAACCAGAGTCCAGATCTGAATCTGATCGAAGATCTATGGGGTGATCTGAAGAGGGCTGTGTACAGGCAACCCAGTCTTAGTAAAAACATATTTAATAAACGTTTTCCCACCCCTCAAAAAATGTACATTTGCACGTTTAATAAAAAAAGTGCCTCGGCACGTTTTTACAAGCTCACTCACTATGCATACAGTCCTCACCGTGCAGACCAACGCATCTTTTACTTTGGTTTCACAAGGCTCATTTGGTCGGTGGGAGGGGGATGGCACACGGTTACCTACACAGCCGTTTAGGCAACAGACACAAAAACACGAGTTCAACTCCCACTCTCATCTGTGACTGACCTTTTTCTTCGTTTTTTTCTCCTTGCTTTTTTTCCCCTTACTTTGCTTTTCATTCCACTAATGAAAGGTTCCTGTGAGGTTAGGGTTAAGGATTAAAGTATGGGGTAGTTGGTCAATGGTGAAAGATGATAAAAGTAAAAAAAAAACAAAAAAAAACTGCTGTTAGACACCTTTCGTAAAGCTGTAAACGCCACGTACCCACTGCATGTCAAAAATCTTTTTTATGTGCCTGTGTATGTTTTCTCTGAGTAACAAAACGTGCAATTGAATGTTTTGGGTTTTTTTTTTTTTGCTGAGACTGGGCTAGCACAGGAGATGCCCTTGCAATCTGACAGATTTGGAGCGTTTTGCCTAAGAAGAGTGGGCCAATATCAAGATATGCCACGCTGATAGACTCCTACCCAAAAAGACTGAGTGCTGTAACAAAAGCCAAAGGTACTGCAACAAAGCATTAGTTTAAGGGTGTGCATATTTATGCAAACAGGTTATTGTAAGTTTTTTTTATTTTCCCCTTAAAAGATTTCAGTTTCTTTTTCAATTGGGTTGTACAGGTGGTCACATTAATGGTGGAAAAAGTTTTGAAATGATTTATCTTGGTCTCCTTTTTTTCACATCACAAAAACTTGGCATTTGAACAGGGGTGTGCAGACTTTTTATATCCACTGTATGTAATGTTTATTGAGTTTTAAGGGTCAGATAACAGATTCAACACTTTTTTTTTGGGGGGGGGGAGTGGGTACTGAATTATTATGATTCCAAATGCATCAAACTACAGCTTCGCAACATTTGGTTTTAAAAGGCAGGTATAGCCAACACTGGGACTGCATGGACCTCTGCAAACATGTATAAGTCTGGACCAGGTTGTTTTTTTTTTTTTTTTTTACGCTATCAAGAGTTGTTTAATCAGTGGCACGTGCCGCTGTTTTGCATGCGTAAAGCACGGTCCTCACTTGGGGCGCGTGGCATCTGGAGGTGCCCGAGTGCTTTATCTCTCAAGTCGGCATCATTCACCATGGCGACCAAGAGATACCATCCGTCCCAGGGGGGCCGGGGGCAAAGCAAGTCGGGCAGCACCTGCTGGGCGTGATATTTAACTCGGATAAACAAAATACACGTAGCAATCACAAGTGTGATGTCGTTTTAGAGCGCAAAACTATTTTAAATGTAACAATAGGCTACGCTTACTTCGTCATTTTGGTCAACTTTGTTGCGCACCTATAGTTTCACCAGTAGGACACAGACTGAACATCTGACTAACCGACTGTTGTGGCAACTTCGAGCCCTGCTTCGGTGCGCAGAGGGAGGGCTGTGATGAGGCGCCGCAGGTCGCCAGAGGGGAGCTTTGACCAGCACCTGTCGCCGCCATGCCGGAGAGGCCTCTGTCTGGCAGATGTGCTGCTGCAGCAACAATAGGCCAGTAGCCATTTGCACGCGCCTGCCCCGTGGCCAAGGCGCCTAATCCCTCCTAAAAATAGCGCCCGTGTTTGAGTGTTTATCAGCTGGATCCAGATCAAACTTTGGGACCAGCTGATTTGCAGGCCAGTCTGCGGTGCGGCACGGACTGCTGAAACAGAAAGTAAGTAGTAGACTTGTTGCAGTAGTGGAGATAAGAGGTGTGTTGTTGGGAAAAAAAAAAAAAAAAAAACAGCTGCAGCATTCTTTCAGGTGTTTACAGCTCAAACCCAGAGCGATTTCTATCTCCCTCTGCATGTCAGATATGCTTTGATAGCACTTTTTTTTTCCACCGTGCAAGTTTGCGCCATAAAGTCTCCCCTTTGGCATTCAGATTTAATAAAAACTCAGACAACAGCCTGGAAAATGGGGAGACAAAAGGCCAAAAAAGCTCCGAGGTCGAAGTTGACCTGGGGATGGGGGCGGGGTCCCCCTCATAGTGACAGTCCTCCATCTGCCGCTGAGCCATCCGCAGAACAATAGCGCAGAATCAATCAGCGCCAGCCCGTGTCTCCTGCACCGACCTCAGTAATTTACTGCAGCAGCAGGCCTGACCCGATGCAAGACGAGTTTTGGAACACTATGCAGACAAAATAACACAAAATGAGCAGGAAGAACTGGACAGGCGCTGCCGAATCACCCACAGTATCAATTAACACCACTGTTTGGTTGAAGATGCGCAAACACTGAAATAAAGTTGAGCGTCAAAGTGTGGTCGCACCATCCAGCAGCGCGGCCGTGGTTCCTGAACTCCCCAGAGTAAAATCATTTAGGGGAAAATAAAAATAAAAAACCCCAGCAAGAGGATTTACTGGACAGCTGATGGCCACGTGGACCAGCAGCGCAGATTTGCGCACAGCGTTCTGGCACGCGCTGGTGATTTGCATTTGTATGGAGGAGCGCGACAATAGAGGGGCTTCTGCGCGCACAATGAGGCCGATTTATGGCAGGCCTCCACTCCACAGATGGCATCACCCACCTGCCCTCTCTCTGCTGCTACAGACGGACGCTTTCTCTGAAAACACTATCAACTAAAGTCTGAAATTATTCCTGGAAGTTTTCGGGATTTCTTTAAGTGGAGTTGAGCGACATTTAAAGGGCACAGGATGTTGCATTACGCACGAAGCGCTTACAAACTGGATAATAAAGTTTCTGCATTATTTAGAGCTGCATTTAAACTTTATCAAACCGTCAAGTTCTTGTGAATGCATGATATAATTTTTGCAGCTGCAATCGTTTTCTGCATTTTGACTCACTTTGCACAGTTGTGTTGCAGAATAATCACAAACTCTTTTTTTTGGGGGGGGGGGGGGGATCAAGCAATTTTTAGTTTAGCCAGGCTGCTGTGTGCAGTGGGGGGAGCGGGCATGCGTGGCTTAGTGACCCCCATCAATCTGCCACGAGCCGGAGTGTGACAAAAGCATTATCATACCAATACACTGCTCTGTTTGAGCCAATCAGAGCGCAGAGCTTTCACTGCGCCGCACGAGCTGCGGAGCATAAAAGGCGGTTCTGCTGAGGCCTGAAGACGCTCCGCGCTCTGCTGGGATTACCCCGTGATCGCAGTTTTCCTGACGCTCGAACGCTGCAGATTTACTTCCACCGTCGCTACCATCATGACTCTTGAGGAGGTGCTGATCCAGAAACCCACCGAGCGCGCTCAGTGCGCCGGGAAAGCCTTGGAGGAGGTTCTGGTGACCGCCAAAGACCACGACTCCCTCACTGTGGGTGTCCACGAGTCCGCCAAAGTTATGAATCTGTAAGTACAGGACTCTGCTGCATATTAAAAAATGCCTCCTGGTTAATGCACTATGTTTTGATTCTGAAAACTCACGGATTTTGCACCCCCCCCCCCCCTTCCCCCAACAGCGACCCGGACAGTGTGTCCTTCTGCGTCCTGGCCGTGGACGAGGAGTTTGAGTGTGACATCGCCCTCCAGATCCACTTCACCCTCATCCAGTCCTTCTGCTTCGACAACGACATCAGCATCGTGAGAGTGAGCGACACGCAGCGACTGGCTGAGATCGTTGGAGACAAGGTGGAGCAGTTTGAAGACGCGCACTGCGTCCTCATCACGGTGCGTAGACCTCAGAAGAAGAGCGTTGTAGTTAAAAGTTCCCAGGGTTGTATGTGTTGTGTTGGTTTGCAAAGAACGTGTGACTAAATCGCTTCTCCTCCCCATGTGTTAACAGAACCGAGCTGACGGGTCTTGGGTGGACCCCGCTCTGGAGAAGCTGCACGTGTTCTGCGAGGAGAGCCGCCGTGCGAACGACTGGGTCCCCGAGATCAGCCTCCCCGAGCGCTGATCCGGGACCCTGCTCCTCACTCCCCTGCTCAGAAGCTGCAAGGCTTCACGATGTGGAAATGCTCATCCTGATGGACAGGATGACGCTGTTTCTGCCCCTCCCTGGACACTCCCGAGGAGGATCCACGTCCAGGCAGCGCGGCGCCGGCCCGAGGGGGCCGCCCGTGATCCGTCGCCTCTCGTCCCGTCCATGCCAAGATGACTCTCATTCTTTGTGTGAATGAGGTCGGGCATGCCACGAGAGCGGCTCATCGACCCTCATTCTTTGTGCGGATGAGGTTTGGAGAGGAAGGAGAAGCGACTTCTGCGTCCCGTGGTCCGCACGGCGCGAGCGTCGCGCGTTGAAGCACGCGCAGCAGGAGAAGAAGCGGTGCTGAGGGAGAGGCCTTCTAGAAAAGGGACTTTTTAAAAGGGTCCTCTTTGCTGGGCAACATGACAACGGTTGCAGTCAGCGGAAATGTTCCCCACTTTCCAGAATTGTCTTAATTCTCTAAAGGTTTCACTTTAGAAATTTAACCGTGGCAGAAATGTTCTAATAAAAAAAAAAAAAGGAAAATGTCTATTCTCTAAAGGTTTCACTTTAGAAAATGACAGAATTAAGCTAATGTTAAAATCTAGGCTATTAATAGTTTCCTATGTAACGTATATTGAACACAAATGTTAAAAATGAAGTTTTGACTTCAGAAACTCATGTTCTAGTTGAAACACTGAAACTAAATTATCTTTCAGACATTTTCATGTAGAAGTGATTTGAATTAAAAAAAGAAAGTTCAATAAAAATGAAAAGCTGATAAGGCTGTGTTGTGTTTTACTTTCTCTCGCTCAGCTGTGTTTGCATAATAAGGTGTGTTTACACCAGGGAGGAGGGTCGCAACCAAGTTTACAACTCCCCCAAAATTTGCATCTGCTCACTGGGAGATTGAAAAAAAAAAAAAAAAAAAGAAGAAGGCCCTCTGCGGTTCCTCCTCCAGCCGTCCTCATCTGCATGTGCATGGAGCAGCTCACAATAGCGGGGCTCCGGGCCTGTCAGCCCCAGCGGTCCGGACACAGCCTCCATTGTCTAGTCGGCAGATGTCTGGAGGCCACGCCGCGCCATCTGCCGCTCCCTGCAGGCTGGGGTCGCACGGAGTTTTGCGGTTGGAGGAGGGGTGGCGGTGCGCAGTGCCGAGGGTGGGGGTCTGGGCCGGTTTGGACCGGTTGAAGGGGGTGACAGGGGGGTCCCGAGTATCATATGGTTGTCCTGCCAGCTGCTGCCGAGACTATTGTGTGCTGGCAGACACTTGGCGAAACTTTGGTAAACAGAGGACAAAAGCGGGGAGATCAGCTGGGTGTGGGAGCAGCAGCAGCAGCAGCAGCAGTAGCAGCAGCTGCTGCTGCTGCTCCGCTCCTCGCAGTGATCTGCATCAGGCGACAGGCTTTCATCAGTGTACCAGGAATAATAGGTCTTTTCAGGAGCCAAACAGCTCTTACAACTGGGCAGTTTAGGGCTGTTTGTGTTGTTATTAAGCAGAAGTGGGGCAGTCACTCAAGCACATTTACTCAAGGAAGTTTTGCCACAAAGTTATACTTGTATATAGTTTTAATGCAGGATAATTTTTACTTTCATTTCAGCATTTTTTTATTTATTTTTTTTTTTTTAGGAAAAACGACTTTTATTCATGTACACTTAGTCACACTGAGTTACTTTTGAGTTCACTGATTTAAAAACTGGTCAGATGCTCTTTAGTATAACTTATTCTCACCAAAAATGACAGCTTCTTTGGTCATTTTCTTAAATTTATATTCTTATTTCATTGTGATCAGTGCTGATATTGTTCTTCTATTTAGGCTCAGTCATAATTTAATGAGAAAAGTGTCAAATTTATGGGAGAAAAAATGTAAAAGAAAATGTCTGAAATGTGCAAAAAAAAAAATGGGAACATATAAAACTTTAAATAAAAAATGTAGAGGAAAAAACAATTTATAAACAAAACAAATTTATGAAAAAAGTTGCAATTTTATGAGTAAAAAGCTGCAAATTTATGTGGAAAAAGCCAGTGCTTTCAAAAAAGTCACATTTATGGCAAAATTAATGTATTTAAAATAAAAAATTCTGAAATTATAAGAAAAACAAAAATTATGAGAATAAAATTCAAACACAAGAAAAATTTTTTTAAAAAGTTGTACATTTAGTTGGTAAAAATTACAAATTTATGTGAAAAAAATAATTTAGGAAAAGTTTCACATTCATGAGAAAAAAGGTCCTAAATCTTTCAGAAACAAGTTGCTAATTTATGAAAAAGAGTCACAAATTTAGGAGAACAGCCTTGCAAACTGATGACTGTCATCATTCACTACTAAAGTAACTTTTAGTAGATACGTCCTTAGTTGCACTTAAGTAACTTTTTTGATGGCTTATACTTGAGTAACTATTATGATGTAATACTACTTTTACCCATAAAATTTCTGGCTACTCATCCTACCTCTGGCCACCAGGTTGGGAGCATTAAAGCCTTTAAATCAAATGTATTTCACTAGATATAAAACCAAATGGGTACAATAGAGAAACAGTTGACACCAGAAGTTTACATACACTGTATAAAAAGACACAATCTTTTATTTTCTCACTCTGACATTAAATCAGACTAAACTTTTCTTGTTTTAGGTCAGTTAGAATGACTAAAATTATTTCTATTTGCTAAAAAAAATAATTTTTATATTTACTAAATAATGTCTTTAGATTTTTTTTTATTACTTTCTTCAAAGTCACAAGTTTACATACACTAATATCAGGAAGAGAATTGTGGACCTCCACAAGTCTGGCTCATTCTTGGGTACAATTTCCAGATGCCTGAAGGTGCCACGTTCATCTGTTCAATTATACACAAACAAAAGACCTTGTGAAGATGCTGGCTGAAGATGATAAAAGAGTGTCATTATCCACAGTGAAATGAGTCCTGTACTGACATGGGCGGAAAGGCCACTCAGTGAGGAAGAAGCCAAGACTCCAAAAGGAACATTAAAAAAAACCAAAAACTGATTACAGTTTGCAAATGCACACAGAAATGTCCTGTGGTCTGCTGAAACTAAAATTGAACCGTTTGGCCACAATAACCATCATTACATTTGGAGGAAAAAGGGGGAAGCTTGCAAACCTAAGAACACCATCCCAACTATGAAGTACAGGGGTGGAAGCATCATGTTGTGGAGGCATTTCACTGCAGGAGGCACTGGTGCACTTCACAAAATAGATGGCATCATGATGAAAGAACACAGGCTATGTGGAAATATTGAAGCAACATCTCAAGACATCAGCCAGGAAGTTAAAGCTTGGGCAAAAATGGGTTTTTCAAACGGACAATAACCCTAAGCATACTGCCAAATTAGTTAGAAAGTAGCTTAAGGACAACAACATCAATGTTTTGGAGTGGCCATCACAAAGCTCTGATCTCAGTTCCATAGTAAATTTGTGGGCAGAGCTGAAAAGACGTGTGCGAGCAAGACGGCCTACAAACCTGACTCAGTTACACCAGTTCTGTCAGGAGGAATGGGCCAAAATTTCAGCAAACTATTGTGAGAAGCTTGTGGAAGGATACCCAAAACTGAGCGAGAGAGCGAGAGAAATCTTATGTGTGGGTAAATTATTTTTAATTTTTCTGCTTGTCTGTGTATATAATTTTTGTTTGTAAAACAAATCAGCTTGTCTGAACAGACACGTAGTTTAGTGTCTACAGGCACTTTAAACTTCCTCTGTGTTCATAACAAAGCACTGCACAGGAAGGAGAAATATAAATTTACCAAAAGTTTTACACTATACAACAAAAGTTTGCAATGTAAAATGTCTAATACAAAAACAAATTGCTATTTAGAATGTCTTGATATGAACACAGTTTGTATAAAAGAACGTTCTCATGAGAGCACACAGAATTTGGAGGAGTGTCGGAGACCCCTGTAAGCCCGGAGCCCTTCCCTTTTGGGGTCCCGCACCATCCCCCGGACCACTGGGAGACTGTCATAGCCCCTGCTCTTCTGGGCTTGGTGCAGTAGGATACGGTAGATGCCGGTGACAGGACTGCGGCTGTCCTGGAGCTGATTGTTCTGCAGGTGCTCTACAGTGAAGCCAAGCTTCTCCAGTGACGTTTTGACCTCCTCCAATTCCTCATCCAGGTACCCCTGCTCTGAATCTGTTAGGCCCTGCAGAGAGCTGCCCTGGTCAGGAGACACCAAAGGCCAGGGAAACTCTACAGGCAAGAGCCAATCACAGCCCAGCATCTGGTCAACAGCATATCGCTCAGCGGGGACCAGCTTCAAGATGCCTTTGAGGAGTCTTTGACAAGGACCAGGAACCCATGGGGGAATTATGTAGGTGCCATCAATGATGCAGCGCCGCAGCTTGCCCATGGTTTCAGCACGGAACGGCATGGTGCCGGTCACCATGAAAAACAGCAGGACACCCATGGCCCACACATCCACTGGGGGCCCCAGGTAGCTCTCGTCTCTGAAGAGCTCCGGTGCGGCGTAAGGTGGTGAGCCACAGAAGGTGTCAAGGGTGTTGTTGCGGTTTGACACCCGTGTGCTGAAGCCAAAGTCAGCCACCTTCACACAGCCGTTGATGGTGAACAGAACATTCTCCGCTTTCAGGTCCCGGTGGATGATGTTGATGTTGTGCTGTAAAACAAAACCAAAAAGAAAAAAAAGGAGCTGAAAATCTCAGTTTTAACATCCTTAATTTTCTGCTGTTTTTTTTTTAAAAAATCTGTTGAGATATTATGCTTCTGGGGTTCTGTTTTAGGATCATATACAGTGATCATCCCAGCATCACCTTACCACAGTGGTGGACCCTCAGGGCCAGCAAAGCCTTCTCTGCTGGCATAAACACTATCAGAAATACATTTACAACCTACATTCTTACAGTCATGTGAAAAAAAATTAGGACACCCTCTATAAGCCTGTTTTTTAACATATTTGGACATATGGATATTTAATATCAATGTTAAAAATACTGGGAGATTCACGTAACACAACTAAACAATTAAAAATGAATTAAAGACTTTTTTTTCAAATTTTCTGTATAATGTAATTCTAAACAAATAGTGAGGAATAAATTAGGACACCCCCCATCTTTTTTAGGACACCTCCACATTCATTCCCACTTAAAATGGCTAAAATAAATGTTAAAAAATGCGAATAAAAACAAAAACAAGGTTAGACATAGATATGTGAACATTTCTTAATAAAGAATCAGAATCAGAATCAGAATCAGAAAAGATTTATTGCCAAGTACATTAACAGATACAACTGATAATATACGAGAGATTTGACTTGACACAGAAAACGACCTGCATTTCCGGTGACACGGCGGCATCTGTGAACGCGCCTGTCATCAGATGGGTACAGGATGCATAGGAAGAAAGGATAATACAATAGGAAGGAGCAAAAAAACCATTGATTGTCAGAATAGTGGTCATATATGATCAATATTATGATTACAAGAAAAAAAAAGCCCTCAATGCACAGTTAGCAGACAAAAAAGTACACAAGGACACAGAGAGAGCAGTGAGTGAATAATCTTTTCCATCAGTTTTGTGAATCAGTGTGGATGTAGTGTTGAATGAAGGTGTTTGTATCAGTTAAGAACAACAAGGTCTCTTTGGCAGGAGATGTTTAGTCTAGCTGCTAGGCATTGTCCTTGGGCCATGCAGCTGGCTGTCCAAAAGGCCGTGGAGTTCAATGTTTTGAAAACAAAGAACTGCAGATAATCTGGAGGATTTGTGTGAGGGGAGTCAGATTCGTCGAATAGTACTGATCTCAGAGAGAAAAAACTTTATATTCTCTTACAGATTCAGTACTTAATCCTTCATTGCTGGACGTTGAATCCTTCATGGACGGCTCTCAGCGTAATCATGATGTAATCCACCTTCCGAGACAGTTCTCCATTTGCCGCTATCAGAGTCCTCTCCATTTTTTCAATTTGATGGTTGAACCTCGCCTGGCCAGCGTTTTGATAGGTTGTGTCCATCTTCATCAATTTACGGTACACCAGGATAATCCCAGATCCAATCAGAACGATCCCAATCACCATTACTACGAAGACGTACAAATCTTCTACATCTTCGATGGAAAGATCAGACAGGCACAAGAGTTTCCAATTACTTGTGTCCCTCAAATAGCCCGCAGCAGCCGTTCCTGCGGGGCAAACAACCTCCCCCGGGGCACTTTTCCTCATTGAAAAAATAGTGTCAATTGCATTCAAAGCCCAGCTTATTAATTCCATAATTTCTTTCGATAATCAGCAGTAAAGACGCAGACAGACGATAGCAAGCTGGGATCCAGTTAGTTAGGGGGGGAAGGAGATAAGTCAGAGCAGGAGAGAAGAAAAAAGGCGTCTGCTCTCTTTGGAGGGCGGAAGTGAAAAAGAACTGAATATTTAAAGGGGCGTCCATATTTTTTCACATGACTATATATTTGTTCCATGAGGATGTATTAAATTATTCCCAACAGTCTATTCTCTTCATTTTGTAGCTTTTCTCTTGGTTGCACTCCTTCCAGTAGTGTAATGCATGTTAGGGATTTTTTGTCCAATCATATTTCAACCATCTGTGTTGCCAGGGTCAAGCAGATCTGCCTTGGGCCTTCAGGAATTAACAGTGTGCTCTGTACGTTAAATTAACTGTTAAACTTATCCTGTTGCTTTAACCAATCAGATGTCTTCTGTACGTCCAGGGGTACGCATAGAAGGCATCCGAGAACGTCGGCATTTTCATGTCTTTTGATTGATTGGTTAGACTCCTCCACCCACAATGCAGAGGATCCTAGCTAGCAAAACGCTAGTGCAAGGACTTGCTTAAGCAGCTACAATATACTATATCTATTTAAATATAATAGCTGTTTTTACACCCACAATGGCTGACAGTGGAGAGGAAAATGATTTGGTCGCTGATATTTAAAAACAATCAATTTTCCAGACGGACTTTTCAAAAAACGCTGGTCATTGTGAAGAGAGGTCGGCCAACCCTGAAGCTAGCAGACCAGTCTCAGCCGGAAAAAGGATTTGTCCGTCACTCCCATATTAGCAATGAACGGTATCCTTGGATTACAGGCTCTGAGGAGTGCTGCAAATTATCTTGCTGGGAATGTCTGTTGTTTGAACTGATTGGGTAGATACTTGGAGCCAGACAGGGTTTGCAAACTTGAGCTGTCTACTGTCTCAGATGTCACAGACAATTTAGGCAGCGTTTGCCAAACGTATAAAAATTGGTCTAAAATGCTGGGATACAGCGAAATTTTCACTTTTGGCCGTATGGATCGTGTATCTATAGCGACTTGGACATATACATAACATATTAGTAACTTATATAGAATATTTCTAAAACTTATAAGTAACTTAAACCAACGAATGCTTAGCGTGTTGCCAACATTCACAACTTATGCGCAACAATAGTCTAACTTATGCGTAGCTTATCCTAACTTTTGCATAGTGCAGTCATGCCAAACTGCCATTGCCTCCCGATCCATGAATCCTAGGTGTGTGAGAGATCATCTCTGTTCAACCGAGATGATTCTCCCCTCCAAACACCAGGGTGGGGGGTGTGACTGACCTGGCAGAGCTGTCAGACCTGTCAGGTCGGTCACGCCTAAAACAGCTGATGTGATACGTCGGAAAAGTCAGACGACAGTTGTCACAGCCTGGCTCAAAAGCACGTGAACTGATGGCGATAAAAGTTTATCTTCAATAAAGTGAAAAGAACCAAGATAATGCATGGAGTGTGCTTTTGCCGGGAGGCGTAGCCAACAGCAAAGTGTGATTTATGATGGAAAACAGCTGCGCTCTGTGCTTCAGGTAATCAGCTGATTGGATCCTCCTCCTCTGGCGTTCTGACATTTTGGCATATCTGTCAGAACAACACTGGACAGCTGGTGGTACAGACTTCAGTCAAAGGTAAAAAAAACAAAACAAAAAAACATGTGGGGTGCTAAACAGTGATTTGGATCTTAAATCCTGTAGCTTACAAGTGCTCAGACACATCCCTGACAGGTCCCGTTATACGAGCAAGTACGTGTGTTTAGCTCTGTGTGTGTGTGTGCGCTGCAGGCAGAGCTCCATATGGATTTTTCCTGTGAACCAAAGCAGCAAACGAACGCATAACCTCCCTACAACCTTTGCTCTGCAAATGCGGGACATATCAGCTATACACTTGATACGTGGGAAAATTTTCAGCATGCTGAAAATTAATTTTCAGAGGAGCTCGCCATACTTCAACGTGCTTAGACAAAACTTATCCTTAACTAATTTGGCGTACCCAGGCATATTCTCCAAATTTTTTCCATACGTTTTGCTAACGCTGCCTAAATCATCTAGGTGTGACGGGGCCTTATCCAAGGCAGCAGCGAGACACCAAAGCACAGCCACCAGCCGAACACTTACAAGCAACAGTACATTTAAAGCTTTGGGGAAACAAGGGTGGATCTGCAGCTCAACAAACAAGTGCGCATGGAAATGGAGCTTCACAACAAAAAGGTAAAGATTTTTTAAAACTATAATTTTATAGTTAAAGTTATCTTTAACCTGCTTTGTGTGGACGGCCCTATAGGCTATTTTTATGGTGCTCGGTATGAATGGCACTTAAATCGGGTAGATCACCACTGAAGGCCTAGCTGTAAAATACACGGTCTGCTACTGCCTTACCAGTAGAAGGAGTTTGAAGTACCATCTGTTTTAGTTAACACAACTTCTCTTTGGCTACTTATTACCTTTGCCAAAGAGGTCAGCAAGTTTCAGTCTTCAGCGGTGTTTGGTTGTCTGTCTGTTAACAGAATTACACAAAAACTACTGAGCCGATTTCAGTCAAGTTTTGTGGAAGGATGAAATATTTTAATAAGTCAGCAAATGACATATTCCGAAGTTTGTGTTTTTCTATATTTCACGTTGTGAAGAACAAATTTTGTTTTCTCTGAGTTAAGCTTTCATTATCTCTATGTAAATTTGTTTTAAAACATCCAGGTGTCAGATAAACTTTCAAAAGTAATTTTATTTAAAAGCACTGGACCAAAAACTAATTAAAATACAAGACGTTTCAGTGTTCTTCCGAACACCATCATCAGTTGTCAGACTGCAGCAGGAAGTGTCTCTGGCCAATAAATAACCTGCAAAGAAGTCACTCAAATTTAAAAAAAACACATGGCTTATGGGAAATGTAGTCCATGGTATACATCCAAAGAGGAAAAAAATATATAGTCCATGGTACGTGACAAAAGAGGAGAAAAAAAAACAACCTAGTGCTCCTCCTTTAAACCTGACACTTGGAGCAAGTTCAATTGTCCATAAAGTGTCGAGGTATGGTTTTTAACACGGTGTTGTAAGCTGAGGACAGATTAGGACTAAGGCATCATCTGTCCTCAGGTTACAACACCTTTGTAAACTGAGGACAGATGATGGTCCAGTGTTTTTAAATAAAATTCCTTTTGAAAACTTTCATTATCTCCTTCATGGAGGTAATGTGGTCACTGTGACTTGATTGGCTATTTGTCTGTTAACTACTGGATGGATTTTAATAAAATTTTTATCAGTGGTGGAAGAAAGAACCTATTAGATCTTGGAGCATATCTGGATCAGTATGCAAATTCTACAACACATTTTCACTTTTTGTTAAAATACTGAGTGGTAGGACATTTTAAAAGTAGTTTTAGTAACAACTCACTAATGGGCGTTGCACCCGGGAGAGTTTTCAAGGGGACAGGGTGGAACACCCACAGTTTTTCATTTTCCACAAATGCCGCTCAGTTTTTCCTGGCCTCTCCACGTGCTGCTCTCCCCCTCCATCTCCTGTTCCTTGAAACGTGACACTGGTTTGAGTGTGACCACCTGATTTGCTTTCCTGTAAGTGAAGTTGAAAGCTTCATAGGTGAGCAATGAAATAAATGTAGGATTAAAATATACATACAGCTATGCAGTGGGGAGAAGTCCCCCCATCCAGGGGAGCCCACATTGCCAAGAGGCACTACCCCCCTTAATCAAGCACCTCCCGACTCGCAGACACACACCTCCCTACACCTTCACACCCACATGCTCCTATGCCCACCCATATGCACTAACTCCTTCTCACTCACCCGCACTAACCCATTCTCTCTCACTCCTGTACCCATTCAAACTCACCCCTCATTCATACTTGTTTCATAAGGTGGCTGCGAAGCAGATGCAGTGAGCCTGAACACGCACCAGTGCCCGGCAGTGACTGGGGAGACCACCGGCGCAGGGCACAGAAGCAAACCCCCACCCCCCACCTGAGCGACTGATCAGCAGACCACCACAGGTGCCCTGAGATGCCACCCAACATGCAAAGCGCCACACAAAACCGACCCACCATCACCACCTCCATTCATCACCCCCTCACTCTCACTTACGCTCATATTCAGTCCCCCTCTAACTCCCTTGGTTGTATCTATACATTCAGTAGCACCCAGGGATTTTGACAACATGATGGGTCCCAGGCTCCCCGCCGGGCCCCCACGGCCCCAGCAGGAGGAGGGCAACAGGGGTGGGGGAAGACCCCCTCCACCCCCCTACAAAACATGGTGGGTGTATGTCGGTTATATGATGTAATTGTGTGTAAATGTGTGGACTACCAAAGTGCAATTAAAATTGGGGGGATAGTGATTGGAGCACCGCTAGCCACTGTGATAGGCAGCAGGGCCCCCATCCGCCCAAGCCCTCAGTATCTAAAATGCAATTAAAATTGAGGTGAGTGCAGCCCCTCCGCGCAGCAAAGAGTTCCAAGGTGAAAACCACTGCTGAGCAAAAAGAACATAAAGGCTCGTCCTAGTTTTGCCAGAAAACATCTTGATGATCCCCAACACTTTTGGGAAAATACTCTGTGGACTGACGAGACAAAAGTTGAACTTTCTGGAAGGTGCGTGTCCCATTACATCTGGCGTAAAAGTAACGCAGCATTTCAGAAAAGGAACACCATACCAACACTAAAATATGGTGGTGGTAGTGTGGTGGTCTGGGGCTGTTTTGCTGCTTCAGGACCTGGAAGACTTGCTGTGGTAAATGGAACCATGAATTCTGCTGTCTACAAAAAATCCTTAAGGAGAATGTCCGGCCATCTGTTCGTGACCTCAAGCTGAAGGGTTCTGCAGCAGGACAATGATCCAAAACACACCAGCAAGTCCACCTCTGAATGGCTTAAGAAAAACAAAAGGAAGACTTTGGAGTGACCTAGTCAAAGTCCTGACCTGAATCTGATTGAGATGCTGTGGCATGACCTTATAAAGGAGGTTCATGCTCAAAAACCCTCCAATGTGGCTGAATTACAACAATTCTGCAAAGATGAGTGGGCCAAAATTCCTCCACAGCGCTGTAAAAGACTCATTGCCAGTTATCGCAAATGCTTGATTGCAGTTGTTGCTGCTAAGGGTGGCCCAGCCAATTATTAAGTTTAGGGGGCAATCACTTTTTCACACAGGGCCATGTGGGTTTGGATTTTTTTCCCCTTAATAATAAACACCTTCATTTAAAAACTGTATTTTGTGTTTACTTGTGTTATCTTTGTCTAATATTTAAATATGTTTGATGAATATTTAAGTGTGACAAACATACAAAAAAATGAGAAATCAGGAAGGGGGCAAACACTTTTTCACACCACTGTATTTGCAAGAATAAAGATGCAAAAATATGATCAAAGACGCTAATTTACAATTTAAAAAGTCCCAAATTTACTAGAAAAAAGTTAACTTTTTGTGAGAAACTTCCAAATGCAGAAAACCCCCTCTTTTTCTTGTAAATTTGCTGCTATCCTCTCACTGGTAAACTAAATTGTCCTGTACAAACTATCCTTGCAGTCTTTATGAGGATGGAGGGGGGCAGGTTAACAGAGGGGAGGATTCTGGATCATTTTGCTGACAAAGGTAATAGCCTTTTTTTTTTTTTTTTAAAAGGATTTACTTATATAAATGGCAATTTAATATTTTATTTATTGAAAGAAAAGCCTTTTTTCAGATTTTTGCAAAGATGTATGTATTTTCAACAGATTTATTTTTCAATGGAAGCTGCCTATTCTTTTTTGTCATTGACCCTTTGTCCTGTAAATACATAAGTAATGATGAAGATCGTGGTTTTTGTAAAAATTTACTGGGTATTAAATACCCACCCCACCTTCCCCCGGAACCACATCACTCACACTTCTGAAAAGCTTGCTATGCCCCTTAACTCACATGCAAGATCCAATCTGCACCAAAATCTGCCTGTTTGATGACAGTCCTCTCCTGAACACATCTACATGCCAATATTGTGTTATCACCATAGCCCAGCACACTGATAACAGGAAGTAATACATTTTAGACATTTATGTTCTGTTCCAGGCCAGTCCAACACAAAGGCTAATCCCAATCTCCACCCTTACAGACTCACTGACTTTGAGGCAGATTCATGTAAGAGGCTGAGGACTTTCGGCTAGCCCAGTGTGAAATTGTAAGTGTTTATGGAGCCACTCGCAGACGTTCTGAGTCACTTACCAGAGGTCAGCATGCTATGATGAAAGGAATTACCCACAGTTCACAGAGTCATCTCAGTGTATCTGAGGGCATAGGTCCTGATTTATCACCCCCCCTCCCAAAAAAAAATAAGTACACCACTATTTTAAAACGAATTTAAGACTATCGTCTTAATATGATAAAAAATAATCCTTATTTGGTTTTGTAAGGTCATGTAATTATTTCGGCTACTTAACAAAAGTTACTTCAATTTAAAAATAACATTAAAGAATGACACAAAATTACTATCAAGCATTAAGTAACCCAATAAATTAAAAGTGATCTACCTAAAGCACTGGAGAGAGAATGTTGTGTCAAGGGAAATACAGAATGCTTTATGGTCACGTGGTTCATGTAATCCTCAAATAGTTCCAGGTAGTGCTTAGCGGGCTATTGAAATACATAAAAACTGAGGGAAAGAATACTGATTTTTGGTAATAAGATGTCAATAAATGTATCAATCTACAAGATTAATATAGTATATTGTCATGTGTGTTATTTAATCAATGTATATGTTGTTACATAGCTATGTATCTATTTTAACAAGAGCACTCTGAAGTGAGTGTAATATCCCCCACCTCCGTTTTCTTTGAAGATCCCAGTACTTACTGACAGAGAGCAGTTTTCAACTTTTCAGTGTAATTACTGTAGAATAACCAAATTATGATAAACCCATCATCCACAAATATACAACAAAGTACACAACCTATAGTTGTACAGCAGGATCCTGAGGTGAACCCGTGTAGCAAGTTTGGTGACCTCAGAAGGCTTTACACACTCTATGGTAAGACAGCATAAGGAGTGCCAACCTTGACCATTGACCTTTTGATCCCAAACTTGTAGTCAGAGGTCACAGTCTCAGACTGAACTTGTGTACCAGGTTTTGTGACCCTAGCTTTTTTTGTTGTTGAGATATAGTTGATAAGCCATTTTGATGTTGACCTTTGACCTTGTGATCCCAAAACCATAGTCACACTTCAGGGTCACCAAGTTTGGTGATCCTAACTTTACTCATTCAGGTTCAGGTTCAGGTTACTTTATTTGTACCCGTAGGTAGATTTGTTTTGCAGTCTGGTGTACATTGTACAGTAATAAGGCATAGGAAACATTAACCTTGACCTTTGACCTCTTGACCCCAAACCCATAGTTAGGGGTCAGGATCCCAAGGTGAACCTGTGTACCAGGTTTACTAACCCTAGCTTTACTTGTTTTACAGTAACTAGTGCATTGCCCATAGAATGCAAGTATTCCTGTCTGAAACAGGTATCCCAATCAGGCTTTACAGGCCCAAATGTAGGCTGTGTTTGAAAGTGGAATACAAACAGGTGTAGCCTATATGTAGGCAATCACATGTTAGACTTTGATAAATATAAATGGGAGTAAATGGCATTAAGATTTATTTGATTATGTGAATATTAATTACATGAGTGGGACATCCAATATTAGCGACTGTTTCAGATCCCTTGTTTATTTATTTGTCAGATCACTTATTTGTCTGATCTTTTATCACTTATATTCAAGATAATAGTGTATCTTGCACTTTTGGGAATGGGAGTTGTTCAGTCATCATCATAATTATTTTAG
Source organism: Pholidichthys leucotaenia (assembly GCA_020510985.1). Lineage (NCBI taxonomy): Eukaryota > Metazoa > Chordata > Actinopteri > Cichliformes > Pholidichthyidae > Pholidichthys > Pholidichthys leucotaenia. The sequence continues at coordinate 101,809,858 of CM035846.1, forward strand.
TTTATATCACTGTTCAGTGATGGAGCTCAGTGTAATATTGAATTTCTTCTGTGTATCATCAATAAACTCATGCAGTACTATAATAGGATACGTTTACAAATATTTGAGACCCATTGTAGTGCATCGTTTTATATATTAGCAATATTTTGTTATTAAAAGGTTTAAAAAACCTTTTAATAACAAATAAGGTAATCCGCGGCTCTATTGTAAGCGGTTTGATTTTTATTGATGCAAGAAGATTATTTATTATTATTATTCCGCCTAAACAATCACATTTTTGACCCTCTAAACGTTAACCAAAACACAATTTTTTTTTGCACACACCTCAGACCCGGTGAAAAATTTTATAAAGTGGAAAAAATAGGTGGCCCATGCTGAAAATTTTCAGACGTATCCAGCGTATGGTTGATATGTCCCGCATTCGTGGAACAAAGGTTGTTGGGCCTTCCCCCCATGTTTTTTTTTAACCTTTGCAGTCTGTACCATCAGCTGTCCAGTGCTGTTCTGATATTTATGCCAAAATGTCAGAACACCGGAGGAGGGGGATCCAGTCAGCTGATCGCTTGAACCACAGAGCTCGGCTATTTTCCATGATAAATCAGCCTCAGGGCAAAAGCGCACTCCATGCATTATCTTTTTTTCCACTTTTTTGAAACTAACATTTTTTTTTATCGCCATCAGTTAGCATGCCTTTGAGCCAGGACGTGTCTGGCCACTGTTCTGTGTTGATTTGTCAGACCCAGTCCCCAATGACGCTCCACCCAGTCTTCTTGCGCACCTCATTCTTCACATATGGCAAATTATCCTTAGACCTACGCAATCACGGCAACTTTATGATATAATTTTTTTTTTTATTTAAGTTTTTGTAAAGGGTATACATGTCATTACAGCACAGCATTGTCTACATTTTCATCACATATTCCCTTTTTTTGTTTTTTGACAAGATTGAAAAAAAAATTATTACAACACCCTTTTTTTAAGCGAAAGAAAATAATAATAATAATTAAAAAAAAAAAAAAGAGAAGAAAAATAAAAGAACATCTGAGTGGCATTGGAACAAAGAGAGGTGCCATTATTGAAATGGTGTTTGTCAAAGATTAGATCTGATGGAAGACACATATGCGTTCCAGGGTTGCCAAAAGTTCAAGAACCCATCCATGTCTTGTCTCAGTACAAAAGTCAACTTTTCCATCAAATAAATGTCCTGAATCACGTTAATCCAATCTTCAGGTGCAGGACAGTCTCTCAACATCCATTTTTTTGTTAGTGTTTTTTTACTTGCCAATATTAAAACACTGAATAAGTATTTTTCTCTTCGTCTTTCCAGTGATTCCGGTAGTAAACCCAAATACAAAGTTACAAAAGAAAAGGGAACTGTTACTTTGAATATTTTCCCCAATATTGTCTGTACATTAGTCCAATATTGGTGGATAACTGGGCATGACCAAAACACATGAAAATGATTTGCAGTCTTTTCACCACACAAGCGCCAGCAATTCAACCCTTTACGAGTAAATTTGTTTTGTGCAGGTGTTCTGAAAAATCTTGCCAAATTTTTCCATCCAAATTCTCTCCACAGCAGGGATGAGGTACTTTTCTACTGTTGTTTATTTAGTTTTTCCCATATTTCCAGTTGTAAAGTGAAATTCCCCTCTTTTTCCCATTTCTCTTTTATATATGATGTGTTGTCTCCTTTTAAATCTTGAAGACCATGGTATATTTTAGAGATGTATCTGATCCCTGGGATCCCTTTATATGCCATTAAGAAAACCTTCAGAACACCTGACTGGGCCCTTTCCAAATCCTCCTTTTTAAGTATTTTGTTTATGTGGTGTCTAAGCTGAAAGAACCTGTAAAGGTCTTGATTTATTAGACCTTGTTTTTTCAAATCTTCAAAACTTTTTAAAGTTTGCCCTTTAAAAAAATCGTAATATTTTATCAGTCCGTTCTCTTTCCACTTTTTAAATCTAGTGTCTGTTTTAATAGGAGTAAAATCCTGATCAAAGGAAATACATTGCAATAATCGATAGGGTTCTTTAGTTTGATTCTCTCTGACTATCTTAGACCAAATTTTTAAAAAGTTTATAGTCCTGATTTAACACACTGATTGGTCTGTAGTTGGAGCAGTCTAGTTTATCCTTTTCAGGTTTAGGTATGACTGCAATGACCCCTTCTCTCCAGGAGGGGGGGATTTCCCCTGTGTGGAGGACATAGTTAAATGTTTTCAGGAGGAGAGGAGATAGTTGCTGTTTAAAAGTTTTGTACCACTCTGCTGTATAACCATCTGCTCCTGGGGATTCGTTAGCTTTAAGTTTCATAATTGCTTTTTCTAATTCTTTAGGTTGTATTTCTGCCAATAGTTTTTTTTATTTTGTGACTCAGTAAGTTGGGTAAGATTTAATGTATTTAGGAAGGCTTCGGATGTGTCTTTTTTGTGTTTTTTGAGGGAGTACAAGTTCTTGTAGTAATTCTCAAAGCTTTTATGAATTTCCTGAATTCTAATTTTTATTTCCTTTGATACTGGGTCTCTGATTTTGTAGACTGCTCTCTCCGTTTGTTGTTTCCTCAATTTATAGGCTAGTAATTTTGCCAATTTGCTACCTGTTTCATAATATTTTTGTTTCAGAAATGTAAGTTTCTTCTGGATTTCTGTTGTGTAGATCTCGTTTATTTGTTTTTTTATTTCCTTAATTTTGAGCGAGTCATTAGAGTGAGTGTTGTCTTTGTGCTGGTTCCAAGGTTGTCATAGCCAGGAGCGGCACTGGGATTAAGCTCCCAGTGCTCATAAAATGCTCCTTATGGCGTGCGTCTCGAAAAGCCTCTGACAACTAAGTCCAACTCCTAGCCTGCCCGTGTGTTTTAGTCTCTAAGCCCGGCGGAACTGCTTTTACTAATAGGAGAAGGGGCGAGGGCGGATCTCTGGCGCCTTAAAACCAGATGCTTCGGGTAGATGGTGGCTCGTCAACCTGGGAAGGTAGCCCATCTAGGGGAAGGTAAACCCTGATTTCAAACCTCCGCTGCCTTGCGGCACACCCGGTCACAGGAAAGGCTTCGGGAGTCAACCCTGAGGGAAAAATCCGGAGTCGGAGCCCCTAAGGCAGTTCTCTGTTGTGCTCAGCATCGTTCTGGCAGCTCCTGCGACGGCGCTGGTGCCAAACTGTAGCAGCCCTGCTGTTCCTTTGGATTCATCAGTGACGTGGAGAGGGGGGACATGCTGCATGGGCAACATCTTGCCCTCCATATCTTCCTGCCCAGGCTTGAATCCTACCAACGCCCAACGCTGGAAGGTAGAACACCCGATCACTGGAGAGGACACTCCAGCTTCGCCTTTGGTGTAGACAAAACACGGGGAATGACAGTTACTGGTTTTAAGCCACCGCTCAATTAGCGTAGAGCGCGGCGCCAGGGGTTGTTCCCAACCGTGGGAGGGATCATCAGATCTCACTGGACAGCTTCCGCCCGCCTCAAGCTGGGCAGGCCCCAACCAATAAGGTGTTGTCCCGCCACAGCTTGCTTTCCTCATTGGGTGCATGGGGATGAGGAGAAGTCCGAACAGCAGGCTGAGAACCTTCGCACCAGGCAAGACAAAAAGCAAAAGAAACCAACTCTAAAACTGGAAACTTGGAACATCCGCACTATGATGACAGGACTCGCTGCTAACCTCAAGGACATCAACGACACCAGGAAGACTGCCATCATCAATAATGAGCTGAAGAGACTGGGAGTGGATATCGCCACTCTCCAGGAAACATGGTTGGCTGACGCAGGCACACTGAGAGAGAAGGACTACACATTCTACTGGCAGAGAAAGGGCAGTGACGAACACAGGGAACACGGAGTGGGCTTCGCAGTGAAGAACACCTTGCTGAAGATGGTGGAACCGGGCAGCAATGGCTCTGCACGACTCCTCACCCTCCGCCTCAACACCACTCAAGGCCCAGTCACCCTCGTCAATGTGTATGCCCCAACACTGACAGCCACACCAGAGGCAAAAGACGAGTTCTACGAGAATCTCGCAACAACTGTCAGGATCATCCCCAACTCTGAACAACTCATTCTCCTTGGAGACTTCTATGCCAGAGTGGATGCTGACCACGACTCCTGGCCCTCCTGTCTTGGACCATTTGGCGTGGGCAGAATGAATGACAACGGACAGCGGCTGCTCGAGTTCTGCACATATCACGATCTGTGCATCACAAACTCGTTCTTCAAGACCAAGCCCCAACACAAGGTTTCCTGGCGACATCCGCGCTCAAAGCACTGGCACCAGCTGGACTTGATCCTGACCAGGCGCACCTCACTGAAGAATGTGCGAATCACCCGTTCGTTCCAGAGTGCAGATTGCGACACAGACCATTCATTGGTGTGTTGCAAGGTCAAGCTGCAGCTGAAGAAATTCCATCGTGCTAGACAGCCTGGAAAGGCACGGATTGACACCGGCAAGATGGCCCAACCAGAACTTGTTGAGCAGTTTGCCTCCACCTTTGAGAAGGAACTTGGTGTACCACAAGAAGGAGAATCTGCAAAGCAGAAGTGGGAAGAGCTGCGAAACACCATCTACCGCACAGCCTTGGCTACCTTTGGGAGGAAGACCTCGAAGTCACAGGACTGGTTTGATGCCAAGTTGACCGAGATGACCCCCGTCATTGAAGCCAAGCGCTCAGCACTTGCTGAGTACAAGAAGTACCCAAACGAGAAGAATCTCCAGATTCTCAGGGCTACGAGAAGCAAAGTTCAGCAGATTGCTCGGCGCTGTGCCAACGAGTACTGGACTCAGCTCAGCCAAGACATTCAAACCGCTGCCATAACAGGGAACATCCGTGGTATGTACGATGGCATCAAGAAAGCACTTGGTCCGGCTCAGAGCAAGACGGCTCCCCTCAAATCCTCCACTGGGGAGATGATCACAGAAAAGAACAAGCAGATGGAGAGATGGGTGGAACACTACTCCGACCTCTACTTCAGACAGAACACCGTGACACCCTCAGCCCTTGATGCCATCGACTGCCTGCCATCCATGGACGAACTTGACGCCGAGCCAACCATCGATGAACTCAGCAAGGCCATTGATAGCTTGGCCGCTGGCAAGGCACCCGGCAACGACGGCATACCCCCCGACCTGATCAAGCACTGCAAGACCGCCCTACTGCTGCCATTGCATGACGTCCTCTGCCAGTGCTGGAAAGAAGGTGCCGTACCACAGGACATGAGGGATTCCAAGATCATCACCCTCTACAAAAACAAAGGGGAGAGAAGCAACTGCAACAACTACAGGGGCATCTCCCTCCTCAGCGTTGTTGGCAAAGTCTACGCACGAGTTGTTCTCGTTCATCTACAGAAGCTTGCCGAACGTGTCTACCCCGAGTCTCAGTGTGGCTTCCGCGCTGAGCGATCGACGGTAGACATGATATTCTCCATCTGCCAACTCCAGGAGAAATGCAGAGAACAGAACATGCCCCTGTATGTCACCTTCATCGACCTCACCAAAGCGTTCGATCTGGTCTGCAGAGAGGGCCTTTTCAAGATCCTACCAAAGATAGGATGCCCACCAAAGTTGCAAAGCCTCATCGAATCGTTTCACACCAACATGCAGGGGATAGTGCAGCATGACAGCAACGTCTCAGAGCCATTCAACATACGCAGCGGAGTGAAACAGGGCTGTGTACTTGCGCCAACCTTCTTTGGGCTTTTCTTTGCTATGCTCCTGAGGCATGCCTTCAGCACAGCAACAGAGGGAATCTACCTGCACACAAGATCTGACGGCAGGCTTTTCAACCTTGCCCGCCTGAAAGCCAGAACCAAAGTACGCGAGGCTCTAATCAGAGACATACTGTTCACAGACGACGCTGCAGTCGCAACCCACACACAGCAGGAGCTTCAGACCCTGATGGACCGCTTCTCCCAGGCATGCAAGGACTTCGGGCTTACCATCAGCCTGAAGAAGACTAACATCTTGGCGCAAGGCATGGAAGCACCACCAACCATCACCATCGATGACTACGAGCTGGAGGTCGTGAATCAGTTCACGTACCTGGGGTCCACGATCAGCAACAACCTCTCCCTTGATACAGAGATCGACAAGAGGATTGGAAAATCAGCCTTCGCACTCGCTCGCCTCACCACACAAGTGTGGGAGAATCTCAAACTCTCTGTCCAGACGAAGATGGCAGTGTACAATGCCTGCGTCATCAGCACACTGCTCTATGGGAGTGAGACGTGGACAACATACGCCCGGCAGGAAAAGAGACTGAACTCCTTCCGCTTGCGCTGCATTTGCCACATCCTGGACATATCCTGGCAGGACAAAGTGCCCAACACAGAAGTCTGTCCCGTGCTGGCCTTCCCTCCATGTTCACTCTACTCAGGCAGTGCAGGCTCCGCTGGCTAGGCCACGTTCACCGTATGGAGGATGGAAGAATCCCCAAAGACGTCCTCTACGGAGAACTGGCGACTGGCAGGAGAGACGTTGGCCGCCCACAGCTGCGCTTTAGAGACGTCTGCAAGAGAGACATGAAGGCCCTGGAGATCAACACAGAGCGCTGGGAGGACCTTGCAACGGACCGTTCCAAATGGAGAGGCACCCTGACCAGACAGCTCAAGGCGGGTGAAGAGAGACTGACTGCTGCAGCAGATGAAAAAAGGACCCGCAGGAAGAACCACCACAGACCCAGCAGCACGGAGACTACCCACAAGTGTGACCTGTGTGACAGGGACTGCCATTCGCGCATCGGCCTGTTCAGCCACAGGCGGTGCTGTTCCAGCAGAGTAGACGTTTAGGATTCTCTTCCATGGTCATCATAGACCGACGGAGGCCGACGTCTTTGTGCTCTTTTTCTAGTTCCTTAAGTTGTGACTCTAATGTGATTAGTTTTTCTTGTCTCAATTTCTTTTGGAGTGCCAGTTTTGCAATAATCTTTCCCCTTATTACAGCTTTGCATGCATCCCACAGTATTAAAGGGGATACTTCTCCATTATCATTTTCTTCCAAATATCTGAGAATATCTGACTCCAATTCATCTTTCAGTGGTCCTTTCAGCACATTTGAATTTAACCTCCAAGAAAATGTATTATTTGTGTATTTTTGGATATTTAAGTCTATATAGATCGGACTGTGGTCAGAGAGATCCATCAGTCCTATTTTACATGTTTTTACTCTTCCAATGTCTCTATTAAACATAAAAAAATAGTCAATCCTTGAATATGATGAATGTGGTGCTGAGTAAAATGTATAATCTTTTACACTGGGGTTGAATTCCCTCCACACGTCACAGATTCCCATTTCATTTAGTAGCATCCTAGTTTTTCTACTTTGAGTGTTATTTTGATGTGGAGAATTACCTGATGCATGCCAGTATGGATTCAGTCTTAGATTGAAGTCTCCACCACATATCACTAAACTTTGGGCTTTAGTTATCATTAGGTCAAATACATTTTTATAAAATTTCCAGTTAGCCCATGGAGGTGCATATACATTCAGCAGGGTGATATCTTCTCCCTCTAGCCAACCAAGTACCATGCTAAATCTCCCTTCTTTATCTTTGTGTTCTGAATTTTTTTCAAATATAATTTTGGTTGAGATCAATGTCGCTACCCCCTCCTCCTCCCTGACTTACATGAAGAGATTAGTTTAAACCCTTGTCTATTAAGTTTAGTGTGTTCCAAGTCTGTTAGGTGGGCCTCCTGTAAAAATATTATTCCTGCTTTGTCTTTTTTCATTTTGCCTAGAATCTTGGACCTTTTAACTGGATTCAGGATCCCTTTTACATTATATGAGATTATTTTGGTTACTCCCTGTTTCTCCATTGTATTATTTAGTATAACAGTGTAGTGGCCCTCTTTTATGCTACTCAAAAACTGAAAGAACATTAAGAACATAAAAAATATTAAGAACATAATATGTAAAACTTTAAAACATAAAACTGTCAAAAGATCTTCCTGAGCTGAGGTCTTTTTAGGGACCTTAGAGGAGCCTTGATGGTGTGTTGGCTCTGAGGGAAATTCCTCAAACTTTGTTACGTGTTGAGGGCCCTCTCTTACCCCTGTAAGTTGTCCCATGTTTTTAACGTGATTTTCGGATCCCAATCCGAACTTGTATAGATTTTTTTTTTTTTTATGCCCATACCCTATGAAATTGTGCGCTACCTCCCACCACCATCATAGCAATCACAGTAATACAGTATTTGTTAGTGTGGAGAGTTCATGTGGTTCATTGTCACATTTCTATTTTAACAAGTTTTTTTTTTTTAAGACTTATTTGTTTCTAATATTATGACTGTTCCATGAGATGTTTTACCACCTCATATTTGCTGATTCTGCATCTCCTTTAATGTTTGTTACCTTGTAGGAGGAGGGTTGGATGTGCATATTGACTAAAAATATTGTTACTCCTGCCTGAAAGCGTCCAGTTTTTCTTATATCCCTGGCGCTGGGTTTCCTGCTGCTGGCCCGTGGATTTTGAGGGTCTCTGTGTGCACCACGTTTGAGCCTTGAGTCTTTCGATCGGGTCTGCTGCGGGTTTATACACCAGTACCGGGAGCCCTCTTCTCACCATATCCCTGGTTGCTTCTTCCACCGAGTTGTAGAGACACATCTCTTCCCTGTAAAAAACCCTCAGCTTCGCCGGGAATGGGGTTTGAAAGTGCAGTTTCTTCTCTCTTAGTACCTTTTTAGCATCATTGTATTCCCAACATTTTTTAAGGACCTCCGGGGCGTAGTCATGCTCCACAAAAACTTTTCTTTCTTGGTGCATAAATCCTTTTTTCTGCCAAGCCAGTCTCAAAACCTCTTCTTTTGTTCTGAAATTGGAAAACTTCACCACCACCGATCGCGGGGGGTGCTTCTGCCGACGGCCTTGGGGCTAATGAATGGTGCGCCCTTTCTATTGTCAAGTCGGTGGATTGGGGAATTTCCAACTTTTCTCTCAGTATGGTTTCCACGCATGCAGTCATTGTGGTGAAACCATCCTCGACTCCTTCTTTCAGACCATGAATTCTTATGTTGTCCCTTCTTAGTCTTCCTTCCAGGTCGGTTAGCTTAGCCTCCAGTCTTGTCTGTCGTTTAAGTAATTCCAGCGTGGTTTCTTCCAGCCCTTTTATTCTTTCCTCTGCTTCCATGATTCGGTCCTCAGCCTGGTCCACTCTGTTGTTTGTCCTTTTTATTTCGTCTTTAAGTTCACGAAATTCGGCCCACCACTCTCGGTGAAATTCTCTTAATTCTTGAAGTATCGTTTTTAAGCTAGCCATGTTGCTAGCCTCATTTTGCTCCTCCATTTCCGAGAGGTTATTGTCTTCGAGGTCAGTTTCTCCGGCCGATGCATGTTTTGGCCTGGTAAATGTTGATCTCTTCTGTTTTCCTTTAGGCATAATAACTTTGTCTTTTAATTTTCACTCTTCCATAAATACGTTAAATCTGATTTTCATGGTATTTTCACGGATGGGATCTGGGAGCTTCAGCGTTAAGCTGCTACCACCATGGTGTCCAGACCGGAAGTCATGATATAATTTTTTAAGCATTAAATCTTCAGTATTGTCTTTTTTTAGTCAAATCTGTCGTTTTTCACTTCCTTTTTTTGTCCAGGGAACACTGTGGTGACTGACAGGTCTTGATGCTGTGTGTTATCCTATCAGCATGGCCGTGATGCCGCGTATTAGCCAATCAGCACGGAGTCAATCCAAAACCCCGCCCACACTTCTTGAAGCCAGGCATGAAGAGACACAGCGGTGGCTGAACTTTTATTGATAAAAATTACATATTTTGGCTGAGCGACTCCATACTCGGAGATGCACACCCTCTTAACCTCAACAAGCCATGTATAAAATCTTAGGTCAGTCTGAGGAACAGTTCAAGAGATATGTGTGGAACAGACAGACAGACACAAACACACAGAGATTTCGTGAATTTATAGATGGATAGTAAATGTAGCATTTACCATAGTGCAACTGCAATGTTAACTTTGCATTTTGACCCCTTGACCCCAAACCCATAGTTAGGTCAGGGTGTAAATCATCCAAGATGTGTATTACATAGTTAGGTCAGGGTGTAAATCATCCAAGATGTGTATTACATATAACTACTGTATTGATTTGAAAAGCCCACATCATTTCTTTGGGCAGCACAGTGGCATAGTGGTTAGCACTGTGGCAGAACAGCAAGAAGGTCACGGGATCGATTCCACTCCTGACCATCGTGGGTTCGATCCCACCCCCTGACCATCGGTGACCCCTCTGTGCGGAGTTTGCATGTTCTCCTCGTGTCTGCATGGGTTTACTCTGGGTACTCCGGTTTCCTCCCATAGGCCAAAGGCATGCAGGTTGGGTTAATTGGCATCAACTGGGGATTTTAAATTGTCCTTAGGTGTGAATGTGAGAGTGAGTGGTTGTCTGTCTGTCTGTGCTGGCCCTGCGATGGACTGGCGATCTGTCCAGGGTGTATGTACCCTGCCTCTCACCCAAAGATGCTGGGATAGGCTCTAGCCCCCCCAAAGACCCGAAAAGGATTAACTGGTAGAAGATGGATGGATGGATGGATGGATGGATGGATGGATGGATGGACATCATTTCTTTCAGTAGTTATTGTGATTAGAAGATTTAGTGAAAATCTGACCTCTGACCTTTGACCTCAAGATCATCCGATGAGAGTGAAATTGCAATATGCTCATCATCAGAGTATATCAAACCATGGTACCAATTTTCAAAACAATTGGAACAAAACTGTAGAAGGAGTTGATTTCACAAGACAGTTACTGTCTATGAAGTGAGGTGAAACAGGAGGTCAAAGGTCAGGGGCTACAACTTCTGCAAAAATCCTCCGATCAGGAAAAACCCCTGTAATGTGCGGATCATCGGTATATATCAAAGCATGGTACCAAGTTTCAAAATAACCACAACAAAACTGTAAGAGGAGTTGACTGCTATTTATGTTCACTGTGCATAGTTTTTGGGCATTACACTACTAGGCCCAGCTACAGATATGTCTGCCTGCAGTGCTATCTATGAGATTCTTTATGGGGTGTATAGATGTGTGCACGCTCACGCAGGTGATGTCAGCATGCTGTTGTTGGAGCTTTGGGCAATGCAGTGACACTGCTTTTTTTTTTGCACTGCTGCTACCTTTCCTCCAGCTCTTTGTCTCTGAGGTAAACGTGATTGGCATCATGGCGGGCAGAATACATTATTCCAGGGACATGTTGCTGCATTTAAACACGGTTGATGCAGCGTCTGTGATTGAGTCTAAGCCGCAACTGCCGGACTTTATTTTGAGAGACGGACACAGCGGTGAAAAGAGAGACGGGAGGGACGGGAGAAGGAAACGCGGAAAGCGTGGAGGCGTGAAATTGCGCCTGAGTAGACGTCAGTTTGGTAACATTCCTCTTCCTTCTATGATTTTTGGGAACGTACAATCTCTGAGGAACAAGGTGGATGAAATTCAAGGGAATGTACGCTACCAGAAGGACTTTAAGAACTGCTGTGTCATGGCTTTCACCGAGTCTTGGCTTAATGCGCATGACCGAGATGCAGACCTGTGGATTGACGGCTTTGGACCCCACTGTGCTCGGATCGGCAGGAAGAGGTAACGGGGAAACGTCAGGGGGGCGGCGTATGTTTATATATTAATAAGCAGTACTGCACATCTGTCACAGTCAGAGAGCGCATCTGTACACCCGATGTGGAGCTGCTGTCCGTATCGCTACGCCCCTTTTATTTGCCTCGCGAGTTCCCCCAGCTTTTCATCAAAACTGTGTACATTCACCCGAGGGCAGACGCTGACTCCACCTCCAGCACCGTCTTTGATGTGGTCCAGCGGCCGCAGTCAATTTCTCCAGAGGCGCCAAACTTTATTCTTGGGGATTTTAACCATGTTTCTTTAAAGAAGACACTTAAAAACTTTTATCAGTATGTCTCCTGCCCAACCAGGCGAAAAAAGACATTGGACCTGTGCTATGGATCCATAGAGAGGGCCTATAAATCACTCCCCCTTCCTCCTTTAGGATCCTCAGATCACAACTGTGTACATTTGCTGCCCACATATAAAACTGCTCTCAGAAGAGGCAAGGTGGAGACGAGAGACATTGATGTGTGGACAGAGGATTCAGTGCACAGCCTCCAGGAATGCTTTAACTGTACAGACTGGGAGATGTTCACACTGTCCTGCGGGGATGATTTGGACTCTTTGGTGGACGTCACATGCTCATACATGGCTTTCTGTAAAAATAAGATCATTTCACGTAAACATGTCAAAATATATCCCAACAACAAGCCATGGGTTACAAAATCAGTTAAATCCTGCTTACAGAGGAAAGCACTTGCCTTTAAATAGGGGTCTGTTTCTGAGCTACAGGTTGCCACAAAAGAGCTGAAGTCCGAAATTTTAAGAGCAAAACAGAATTATAAATCAGAATTGGAAAGCAAGATGGCAACAAAGAAACTTGGTTCAGCCTGGGCCAGTATGAAAACTATTGCAGGCCTTCAGAGCACAGAACGCAGCAATCGTGTGTTTTTAGATGGTTTTAATTCAGACACAGAGCTGGCTAATGCTCTTAATTGTTTTTATGGTCGTTTTGACTCCTTTGATTTTAGCACAGAAACCCAAGATTTGAAACAGAAACTCAAAGACAATCAGCACTTTAATATTGAGGTGCAGGATGTTAAAAGGGAGTTCTGCACTGTAAAAATGAACAAAAGTCAGGGCCCTGATAATATATGTGGGCGCTTGGTAAAGTCCTGTGCACATGAACTGAGTCCTATATTTCATTACATTTTCAATAAGTCCTTACAGACACAACATGTGCCTAAGATCTGGAAAAAAGCTGTGATTGTTCCCGTTCCAAAATCCAGCTGTCCTAAAACGGTAAACGACTTTAGACCAGTTGCTTTGACTTCAATTTTAATGAAAATTTTTGAAAAACTGGTCAGATGTGAGGTCCTAAAGCAGACTGAGCATGCATTGGATCCTCTGCAGTTTGCCTATAGGCCTTACAGAGGAGTGGAGGATGCCACTGTCACTCTGTTTAACATGCTTTTTAAACATCTGGATTTTAATGGGACACACGCCAGGCTTTTATTTGTGGACTTTTCCTCCACCTTTAATACAATCCAACCTCATATCTTAGTTGAAAGGCTCCTGCAACAATTTGATATGAGCAATAATCTGGTGGGTTGGATTCTGGATTTCTTAACCAACAGGACGCAGAGAGTAAGGGTCAATGGTACACTGTCTGACCTAAAGTGCTCTTCTACTGGCTCTCCTCAGGGGTGTGTGCTGTCACCACTACTCTTCATCCTGTACACAAACATGTGTCGGAGCAGACATGACAACAGACACATTATAAAGTATGCTGATGACTCAGTAATTGTCAGTCTCCTCCAGGATGGTGAGAGTGACCACGGCCCAGTAGTTGATGATTTTGTTCACTGGTGTGAGGATTCCTACCTGCAGCTGAATACGACAAAAACTAAAGACATGATTATTGACTTTAGGAGGAAAACTCCCAGGCACAAAGTCACCGTACTAAAAGGCCAGACCACCAAATGTGTACAATCCTACAAATATCTTGGGACGATTATTGATAGTAATTTAAACTTTGAAGAGAACTGTGAAAGGGTGTGCAAAAAGGGTCAGCAACATTTGCATTGCTTGAGAAAACTTGCACGCTTCCAAATTGACCGAACCATAATGACAATGTTTTATCGGGCTTTTATTGAATCTGTTTTATCCTTTTCTTTAGTGTCATGGTTTGGTCAGATAAAACTGAAACAGAGGAAATCCTTGGATCAGGTAGTTAGATGGTCCAGTCGTTTGCTTGGTGAGTCACAGCTGAGTCTGACATCCCTGTACACCAGACAAGTACAGAGTGTCACGCCGCGCCATTCATCAGCGGCGCCACCTGCTCACGCACCTGACAATCATCAGCGGCGAGGGATAAAGGCCGTCTCGCCCGGAGGCTCGGCCTGAAGCCATCAGACTTCGTCCCTCACCGTTGTGAGCATACTTCCCTTCAGCGTCACCATTTTGGTAAGAAGATCGCTTACCTCTTTTCTTCAGTCTTCTCCCCTGTGCACAGGTGGATTCCCCAGCGGCGGACATCTCCACTCCATCGCCCAATCCTCGCTGCTGTACAGAGCTCTCCAGGTGGCTGTCTTCCGGGCTTCGCCCCCTTGTTGTGCCAGCTGTCCTGACCCACCAAGTAAGTCCTTCTCTCGCCATAAATCCCTCCTGTGTTGGTGTATGCCCGTCACCCTCTCCCTGTGCTCTCTCCATAGGGTTGCTCGGCTGTACGGTCACCTGCCTCTGTGCCTGGAGCAGACACCATCACCAACACATTTACATCCCGCAGACACACACTCATTCACTCCTGCTGTTGATAAACTCTTTGAACTACTCTAAGCCTGTGTGTGTGCGTCTCCTGAGCCGTGCGTTATGTCAGTACGGCTTCAGCAGAGCGGCTCAGCGGACGGCGGGCTCGCACACCGGTTTTCCACTCTCGAGGCTAGAGTGGATCAAATAGCTTATCAACAACAGGTGATCTTTAATCAATTATTGAATTTAACTAACCGGTTGGGCCGCTTGGATCCTCAACAGCCGTTCCCCCCGGCTCGTCAGGGTGGCGCGGCTCCTGCTGTTCCAGCGGCCGTCCAGCCGGCTCCGGTGGCACCGGTTCGGCTCACACCGATTCCGACCCCCGCTCGCTTTAGCGGTAAGCTCGGCGGAGCGCGGGGGTTCATTATGCAGTGTGAGTCCGTGTTCCACCGTGTGCCCGGAGATTTTCCCTCGGATCACAGTCGGATTGGTTACATAGGGAATCTTCTGGAGGGGCGTGCGTTAACTTGGACCTACGCCGTAATGGCGAGGCCCAGTTATGCCACCCTCACCTATGACCAGTTCGTGAGGCGCTTTCTGGAGGTCTTTGACCATTCTCAAACCGAGACGGTCCAGGTCGATCGGCTCCTCGCTCTCCAGCAGGGAGGCCGGTCGGCAGCGGACTACTCGGTCGACTTCCGGGTAGCGGCGGAGGAATTGGGCTGGGAGGAACGCTCCCTCTGTGGCCTGTTCCTCCGCAGCCTCAATAGTGATCTGAGGGATGAACTGGCTGGACGGGATATCCCTGGGACGCTAGCGGAGCTGACATCCTTAGCGATAAGTTTGGATAACAGGCTGCGCGAGCGCTCCTCGGGGCGGAAGTCTTCTTCTTCTCGCCCTCGTGGAGTCTCGCCGCACCTGTTCCAAGCTCGCCCCCTAGCGGCGCCGCCAGCATTGTGCCCCGAGGAGTCGGAGCCGATGGTGACGGGCTGGACCAAGCTTTCCCCTGCGGAGAAACAACGCCGCCGTGAGTTGGGCCTCTGCATGTATTGCGGAGGTGACCAACACACTGTGGAGCGTTGCCCGCGGAAGGCCAGTCGGCGGGGTCCGCGAATCGCTGTAGGGAGCCTCGCGGATCCCAACCGGTTAGACTCTCTCACTCAATTAAAGCTGCCCATCCATTTTTGCCACAATCCCACTGGGCACCTCACCCACGCACTGGTGGATTCGGGCGCAGAGGGCAGCTTCATTTCACAAGGCCTGGCAACCCGATTGGGCATCCGCTGTCAGGCATTAAAACACCCCATCTCCCTGGTCCATCTCTCCCGTGCCTCCCTTGGGAGAGTTTCTCACCAAACCATGCCTGTCCCAGTCATCATCTCAGGGAACCACCGGGAGGAGATGGTATTTTACGTCCTGCCCAACTCTGTGTCGCCCGTCATCCTGGGGTATCCCTGGCTACGCCTCCACAACCCTGTCCTGGACTGGAGGTCCGCTGGGGTATCGGCATGGAGTACCTTCTGTATGGGCACCTGCCTTCAGTCCGCTGCCTGCTCCCCATCCGCGGCTCCCCCTGTGGCGGATACAGCACCTCCGGACCTGTCACTGGTGCCTCCAGAATTTCACGACCTGGGTATGGTATTTAGCAAATCGAAAGCTATGTCTCTTCCCCCGCATCGACCATATGACTGTGCCATCAACCTCCGCCAGGGGGCTCCCCTGCCATCTGGTCGGCTCTACAGCCTGTCGGCGCCGGAGAAGGAGACCATGAATACATACCTGAAGGAATCTCTGAGCGCTGGGATTATTCGCCCATCGTCGTCACCCGTGGGGGCAGGGTTTTTCTTTGTCGGGAAAAAGGACGGATCCCTCCGCCCCTGCATAGACTACCGAGCGCTGAATGACATCACTGAGAGGGACCGTTACACCCTGCCCCTCATGGACACTGCCTTTCACTCCCTCCAGGGGGCGACCTGGTTTACCAAGCTGGATTTACGCAGCGCTTACCACCTCGTCCGGATCCGGGAGGGAGATGAATGGAAGACAGCCTTCCGTACCCCGAACGGCCACTTTGAGTATCTCGTCATGCCGTTCGGGCTGACCAACGCTCCTGCCGTCTTTCAGCGCCTCATTAATGACGTCCTCCGGGATTTCATCGGCCTTTTTGTGTTCGTCTACCTGGATGACATCCTTATCTTCTCCAGGTCCAGGGACGAGCACCAGGTCCATGTGAGGCGGGTCCTCCAAAGACTGCTGGAGAATCGTCTGTACGTGAAGGCTGAGAAATGCGAATTCTACGCTAGGACCACATCCTTCCTGGGATTCATCATCGCTCAAGATCAGGTGCTCCCAGACCCAGAGAAGGTGAAGGCGGTGGTGGAGTGGCCTACTCCCGCATCCCGGAAGCAGGTGCAACAGTGTGTTGGCTTCGCCAATTTTTACCGCCGCTTTGTCCCAAATTTCAGCTCGATCGTCGGACCGCTGACCCGCCTCACGTCCCCGAAGGTCCCGTTCCGGTGGACTGAAGAGGTCGCTGCTGCCTTTAGGGCGCTGAAGGCGGAGTTCTCCTCCTCCCGGGTCCTTCGCCAGGTCGACCCCGCGCTGCAGTGCATTGTGGAGGTGGACGCATCGGACACGGGAGTGGGAGCAGTGTTATCCCAGCGGTCACCTGACGATGGCGCCAAACGGCCGTGCGCCTTCTTCTCCCGGCGCCTGTCCCCGGCGGAGAGGAACTACGATGTGGGGGACAGAGAGCTCCTGGCCATTAAACTCGCCTTACAGGAGTGGCGCCACTGGCTAGAGGGGGCGGACCTGCCGTTTGTGGTCCTGACGGACCACAAGAACTTAGAGTATTTACGATCTGCCAAGCGCCTGAATGCCCGCCAGGCGCGCTGGTCTTTGTTCTTCGCCAGGTTCCGCTTCTCGATCACCTTCAGGCCGGGCTCCAAAAACGGCCTGCCTGACGCCCTCTCTAGGCAGTTCACCCCCGTGGAGGCTGAGGAGACGCCCCACACTATCCTGCCCAGGTCGTGCGTCCTCGGTGCCATCTCTTGGGACATTGAAGACAAGATCCGGAAGGCGCAGGAGGTGGAACCTGATCCTGGCGGCGGACCGGAGGGAAGACTGTTCGTCCCATCTGCGGTCCGAGGAGAGGTCATCCACTGGCTCCACACCTCCCGGCTCACCTGTCATCCCGGCACCTCTCGGATGATCAGCCTCCTCCAGCGGTCCTTTTGGTGGCCAGGCCTGCGGAGGGATGCAGCCCGCTACGCCCGGGCTTGCCCAATCTGTGCCACCAGCAAGTCGGGAAATGCCCCCCCAGCGGGTCTGCTCCAGCCTCTGCCCGTCCCCGGCAGGCCCTGGTCGCACATCGCACTGGACTTCGTCACCGGACTCCCCGTTTCCAACTCCTTTGACACCGTCCTGACCATTGTGGACCGTTTCTCCAAGGCGGCGCACTTCGTTCCCCTGCGAGGTCTCCCTACTGCCCTGGAGACGGCGGGCCTCCTCGTCCAACACGTGGTCAGGCTGCACGGGATTCCGGTGGACGTGGTCTCGGACCGGGGCCCCCAATTTTCATCCGAGGTTTGGAGATCCTTTTGTAACGCCATCGGAGCCAAGGTGAGCCTCTCCTCCGGCCATCACCCCCAGTCTAACGGGCAGTGTGAGAGGACCAATCAGGAGCTGGAGGCTGCGCTCCGCTGTGTTACTAGATCCAAGCCGACGTCCTGGAGCAACCATCTCGCCTGGGTGGAGTATGCCCACAACACCGCCCGCTCTTCTGCAACGGGGATGTCCCCCTTCAAGGCGTCCCTGGGTTACGACCCCCCGCTGTTTCCAGCGCAGGAGAACGAGGTGACTGTCCCCTCTGTTAGGGCGCACCTTAGGCAGTTCCGCTCCACCTGGGCTGCCGCGCGTCATGCGCTTTTACGCACGGCGGAGCGCAACAGGACCGTGGCGGACCGGCACAGAAGACCTGCCCCGGCGTACAGAGTTGGGCAACTCGTGTATGTGTTTACCCAGGACGTCACATTAAAAGGCGAGAGGAGGAAGCTGGCACAGCGATTCATGGGTCCCTTTCCCATCACCCGGATCATCAACCCGGTGGCTGTGCGCGTGGCTATTCCCCCCTCCCTCCGCATCCATTCCACTTTCCATGTGTCGAAGGTGAAACTGGCAGTCACTGACCCCCTTTGCCCTCCTCCTGCAGCGCAACCCGCGCCCCGGATGATTGGTGGCCATCCGGCCTGGTCCGTCTCCTCCATCCTGGACTCCCGGCGCCGAGGTCGTGGGTTGCAATACCTGGTGGACTGGGAGGGCTATGGGCCCGAGCATCGACAATGGGTGCCCCCGTCGTTTGTGTTGGACCCATCGCTCATCGCGGACTTCCACCGAGCGCACCCGGATAAGCCATCGCCAGGAGGCGCTGCTAGAGGGGGGAGTACTGTCACGCCGCGCCATTCATCAGCGGCGCCACCTGCTCACGCACCTGACAATCATCAGCGGCGAGGGATAAAGGCCGTCTCGCCCGGAGGCTCGGCCTGAAGCCGTCAGACTTCGTCCCTCACCGTTGTGAGCATACTTCCCTTCAGCGTCACCATTTTGGTAAGAAGATCGCTTACCTCTTTTCTTCAGTCTTCTCCCCTGTGCACAGGTGGATTCCCCAGCGGCGGACATCTCCACTCCATCGCCCAATCCTCGCTGCTGTACAGAGCTCTCCAGGTGGCTGTCTTCCGGGCTTCGCCCCCTTGTTGTGCCAGCTGTCCTGACCCACCAAGTAAGTCCTTCTCTCGCCATAAATCCCTCCTGTGTTGGTGTATGCCCGTCACCCTCTCCCTGTGCTCTCTCCATAGGGTTGCTCGGCTGTACGGTCACCTGCCTCTGTGCCTGGAGCAGACACCATCACCAACACATTTACATCCCGCAGACACACACTCATTCACTCCTGCTGTTGATAAACTCTTTGAACTACTCTAAGCCTGTGTGTGTGCGTCTCCTGAGCCGTGCGTTATGTCACAGAGGATGGCTACCTCCATTTTAAATGATGACTCCCACCCTTTGCACTGCAACTTTCAGCTTCTTCCCTCAAGACGGAGGTTTGCTGTCCCAAAAAGTAAAACCCAGCGCTACAAAAACAGCTTTGTTCCTGCTGCTGTCAAAGAGTTGAACAAGTTGTAACAATATATTGCACATAATTTAGGTACCTATTTATTAACTCCATTTTATATTTACTTATTTTTGTAGGATGTTATTTGGGTTCAAAATATTTTATTGGGTTTTAGACCTTTGAGTTTTTAACCTCTTTGACTAGTTTTTAACTTTTTAATATGACCCTTCTCTCTTACCTCTGGTTTTTCTCCGATCTCTTTGTCTTTATACCCTGATTGATGGAGCCTTGAGTATTTTTATCATGTTTATAGTCAGCTTCATGTGTGCCTGTGTTTGTGTCTATGTTGAATGTAATTTGTGGCTTGTAAATATGGATGTCACCAGACTGCTAAACAAATCTACCTACAGGTACAAATAAAGTAACCTGAACCTGAACCGCTTCAGTCGTGTTGTGTGTTAAAGCTAAATAAAGCTAAACTCTGGACATTTTTCAGACATAACATTGGCAACAAGGATGGAGACTTTACTTGCACCTTTTCAGCCATTCCTGGCCCTGCCTGGTGAACCACTGACTCCATGGTCCCATTGGTATGAATCTTTTGAGACTTTTATGGCCTTTATCGACCTAGCCGAGGCTAGCGAGGCGGGGCTAAAGGCTATGCTAGTTCATAGCCTTGGCAGCGAGGGACAGCATATCTTTCGAACTCTCGGACCCACGGACACGTATGACAAGTGTGTGGCTTTGCTGGCCTGACATTTTACTGATACACAGAGTGTAATGGACCGGAGACTCAAGTTTTGCCAGCGCCAACAGTGAAAGGACAAGTTGGCCCAGCAGTACGTCACCGGCCTCCGCTGTTTGACTAGTATATGTGAATTTGTCCACTTGGAAGACAAGATGGTGCGAGACCAATTAGCGGAACACATCATGGATCCGAGGTTGCAGGAGAAGCTATTGATAGTGCAGGACAGCCTGCCACTAACCAAGGCAGTGGAAATGGTGTCCCAGTTAGAAGCGGCTGCCCAATTAGCATCACAACTAGGGGCCCCTGACCCATGCTCTCCATACTCAGCTCTGCTGGTGCAAGCCATCGCCCCGACTGCTCAGCCCTTCGACCCCAAGTCCCCTCACAATGGCCTTGAGGTAAACATCACGGGACAATGAGGCATCACAGTATGCAGATCCTGCGATAACTGTGGCTCTTCTTCGCATCACGCACACGCACCTGCCTGCCTAGCCACGACACAGAGATGGTGATACTGCAGTAAGCTCAAACATTTCGCCAGAGTGTGTTGCTCGGTTCCGGTAAGACCGCCGCCTCGCCCACCCAGTTGCCCCAACCTGACCACCATTTACTTGGTGGGTGCCAGCAACAGGACATTCAAGTGGTGTACGGTAGAACTGGATGGCCTCAGTCTGCCACTACTGCTGGACACAGCTGCCTCAAGGTCCCTGCTAAATGAATCCTTGGTTAGGAAGCTGTTTCCCCAGAAGACTATTAAGACAGACGCGGAGGAACTGTTTGGCTACAGACACGTTAAAATCGGCATGGTGGGAACGGTCACCTTCTCAGTATGCTACAGCTCCAGAGCCCTCCCTGTGTTCACATTCCAAGTAACCAGCCAGGGTGCCAGTCTCCTGGGTATTGATCTGATCAGCGAACTGGGCTTCTCTATTACAGACCACATGGGTTTCGCAGTATTGACTGTTGCCTCAACTTGGCAACATCGCTGGCCGGCACTTTTTACAGGCCTGGGCTGCCTCGCTGCCTTCAACCCCCAGCCGCTCATCGACCCAGTGGTGTCCCTTGTTGTTCAGCCCCTTCACCGGTTGCCCCTCGCTCTATGGGATGATGTCACAGCGGAGCTGCAAAAACTCCTGGATGCGGGTATCATTGAGCGGGTCAACGCATCCCCTTGGATCTCCAACCTGGTGGTGGCAAAAAAAAAAAAAAAAAATGGGTGGTCTGCGGCCCTGTGTAGACCTCAGAATGGTACTAAATAAAGCAGTAATCCCCGACAAATACCCCCTGCCCGTGGTGGAGAAGCTACGTAGCTGCTACATTTCATGGCTCAAAGATCTTCTCCAAACTTGACTTTTGCCAGGGTTATCTGCATGATCCTCTACACCCAGGCAGCCGTGACCTCACAGCCTTTGTGACCCACATGGGGCTCTTTCTCTACACCCACATGCCTTTTGGCCTCAGCTCCGTTCCTAGCTGCTTTCAGAAGATCATGGCCAACATCTTTGCTGGTCTCCCGAACGTGGTAGTATACCTGGACGGCATTGTGGTGCATGGCGCAACATCTTTACATGACACTCGTCACGCCAAAGTGATGGAGGTGCTCACCTGCCACAGCCTGACATTGAACAGGGAAAAGTGCATCTTCGTGACATCCGTTATTGAGTTTGTGGGATTCCGTTTGACCACCGATGGTCTGAGCCCACTACACTCAAACACTGTGGCGGTATTATGCCTGCCTGAGCCATCATGCCCCACCCAGCTCTCTTCCTTCCTGGGAATGACAGCCTTCTACCTGCGCTTCTTTCCCCACTACTCAAGGACAACAGCATCACTGTGCTCCCTCCTGAAACAGGATATACCCTGGTTGTGGACCCCTGCATGCTCTGCTGCCATCCGCCAGCTCAAGACACAGCACACTTCCTCACCTGTGCTCACCCACTTTGACCTACAAAGCCTCATATTTGTAACCTGTGACGCCTCCAATACCGGATGTAGCAAGGGCTGTTCTGTCCCAACTCCACAAAGGGGTTGAGCGTCCAGTGGCGTTTGCTTCAAGGTCTCTTATATCAGCTGAACAGAAGTACTCGGTGAGGGAGAGGGAAGTGTTGGCTTGTGTTTGGGCATGCAAACGGTAGCACATGTATCTGTACAGGCGGCATTTCATGCTCCAAACGGTCCACCGTGCTCTCATGGCCTTGCTAGCAATGACGGGGTCAGGACACAAACCACTACATATCTACAGGTGGACAAAGAGGCTGCAGGCTTACAACTTCATGGCAGAGAGAATATGGTAGCGGACTTGCTTTCCCGAGCCACCCCCAACCCCACACAAGATGCCGATTGGAACCCCTTAGAACTGGAGCTGATCCTCCTGCTGCACAGGCGTCTCCAAGTTGCCATCTCGCTACAAGAGCTCCAAACTGCATTTGAACAGGACCCCACACTAGCTCAACTTCACACCTTCATTCGGGAGGGCAGGCCATCAAGGGTGCCAGAGGAGCTAGCACCTTTTCACAGAGTCAAGGATGACCTCTCGAGCTGGAACAACATCTGTGTGGTCAGGGGGCTCTGCACGGTGGTTCCGCGTTCTGACCATGATACACGAAGGTCACCTGGACGTCATAAGGGTCAAACAACACTGCAGAGGCTCGGTCTGGTGGCCAGGCATTGACAGGGACATGGAGACTATGGTGAAGGACTATATGGCCTGCCTCGCCAGCGGCAAGACTGGCCCGCCACTACCCCCACCTCTACAGCTTCTGCTGCAGCCGCCCACTCCATGAACACATATTCAGTTGGACATCTGCGATGAGCTCCATGGCATCCCCCAGCACCGTTTTCTCCTAGTGGCCTACGACCTTCATTCTAAATGGCTCGAGGTGCTACCCATTTCTCCTGAAGTGGTCACCGATTTCCTCTCTTCCTGTTTGCCCGCTGGGGTGTGCCTGACACTGTCACAAAGGATAACAGGCCACAGTTCATCTTGGCAGACTTTAAAGCTTTTCCAGAAGGGAGGGGGATTAAACATATCAGAACTGCCTTTTACCACCCTCAGGCCAATGGTGGAGTGGAGAGCTTCAACCAAACCCTCAAAAATGGGCTCAGCGCACACCTGACGGATGGGCTCCCTTTCTCCGCCGCACTTCAGAGCACCCTGCTGTACTACAGAGTGATGCCACACACCACAACAGGCAGCTCTCCAGCTCTCTTTAAGCTGGGACATGAGATACGCCTTCCCCTAGACTGCCTACACCAACCATCAGACGACGCGCCTGTGGTGGCACCCTTCACCCTTTGTGCTTATGTATCTAGCACCTTGAGATGACTTTTGTTGTGAAAACTAAAGTTGAATTGAATTGAAATTTCACAAAAGTGAGATGGGCGGACAGACCGACCCACCCACAACATAATTCCCCTTTGGGCTTTGACCAATATAAAGTAAAATTTGTTCATACTGGAAAATTATTTAGCCCAGTTACCTCACTGATTGGCTAAACTATGGATCCTACCAGAGGGTGGTGATGGAGAGAGCACTCCAGATGGAAACATGTCAACACCAAGTGAGCAAGTGAAGGGATCGATAAAAGCAATTGGCATAGATGGAACGGCTTCTGGGCAGTAGAAAACGGGTGATCAGAGGCCATTTTGCAGAGAGGCTGCCTTGTCCTGGTGCCTGCAAAACCAGACATCTACTAATCAGGTAAATTCCTTACTGTATGTTTATTTGTGTGGTGCTTTTAAGTCACGAGGCTAGAGCCAAGTTTATTAGTCTTGCTTGAACTGAAAAAGTTGTACAGGTTACAGGTCACATTAATGGTGGAAAAAGTTTTGAAATGATTTATCTTGGTCTCATTTTTTTACATCACAAAAACCTGGCATTTGAACAGGGGTGTGTAGACATTTTACCGATGTCTGAATCAAGACAAATTTCTCATGTTTGATAACAGTTCTTATTTGGACATGTGCATTTCAATATCGACTCAGTTTCAGCACCACCTGTTGGCTACAGGAAGTTAGCCTGATGTCACAGATACCATTTGATTTTTATGAAACTCACACAGTGTGCCATACATAGGGCTATACACGCATGTGCGATGTGAAAACTGGTCTGTGCTAAGAATGAATGAACTGATGTAGCACAGGTGTGAACACACTGGTAAAACTACAATTGGCGAGCTGCAGTCGTGCCAAACTCAGTGCAGATCAGTGCTGGAATACATCGATATGTAGAGTTCAACGGTTCCTGCTCTTTGTCCTCCGTTACAACAGAGAGGACTGCAAAATGCACCCGGCATTCTTTTTCATATTGGCACGGAACAGCTTTCATATTTACAAGAACAGACATTGTGTGTTTGTGTGTGCAGGCTACACTTTTGACTGTCGCATTTAGCGCCACATAAAGCGGGATATGTTTTATTTCAGAGGGGGCTGTCAAGAGAAAAAAAAAGAGCAGATGCGAGTTGAATCGGGATACATAGATTGCTCCTCACCGACAGGAAGGGCTGATCTCTTCTCTGTGCCAGCTGGGGGATGGTAAGAGCTGCTACAAGCTCCAGGAGTTTTTTTTTTTTTTTTTTTTTCATTTCTTCAGGCTTCTCCTGGGCCCACAGTGGGTTCATTTTGCATGGGTCTCTGGAGAAGGAGTGTGACGGAGAAAGAGGAGGATCCATGGGACGATGCAGGCTCAGGCTACAGACTAGTCTAGAGCTGTCAAATACAAGGCCCGCGGGCCTCCCTGTGTTGTGTGGGTTTACTCCAGGTGCTCTGGTTTCCTCCCACAACCCAGAGACATGCATGTTAGGTTAATTGGTGATTCTAAATGGTCCTTAGGTATCACTCCCTTAGAATAGAGGATTAGTACTAGTGAAGCACTTTGAGTGGTTTTTGAGACTAGAAAAGCACTTATCTTATTTTATCTTATCTTATCTTATATACAGTAAGTACAGGTTCTTATCCTTATATGTAACAGATGTAACAGTTTTTTTTTATTGTGCTACAAGTTTTTGTCTTGTGCTACATGACTATGAGTCTCTGTAGCACCAGTGCTATGAGCAAAAAGTTAACGTAAAGCCCTGGTACACATGATCAAAAACAACATCATGTGTCATTATTGGCGTTCTGTGATGCTGAGGCCCAAATGGGTCAACACGATGGCCATCAAAACCCTCCACTGTGTTATTAGCTGGGGTAGTCCCAAGGTGCTAGGGGCTCTAGCATGACTTGCAGCTACATTAATCACATAATCAGCAGACAAACAGCCTTAAAGGATGTGTGCAATCTCTGTAAGTTTGCTAGTTTTATTTGTGCTATTTTTTTTAAATTTACATTATGATATGCTATGACATGCAATCCTTTCAAGAGAGAAATTAAACCCTCTATATGTGTATAATTGGATCTGTTTCACTAGTAATAACAGTATTTCAGTAAAAATCACATTTAAAAAATGACATCATTCAGTCCACTTCCCAAAAATATATTGGGACATATATCGTGTATCACAATACATTATAGATTTACAGCCATTCTGTTGTGTTGAAGCTAGTACCTTGGTGGATTGTATTATAATTTTTTACCCATATTTCCCAGCCCTACCTTTAATCCATATGTTTTCAAAACCAAACCTCAACAAACAGAAATATTTTTCATGCTTTTAGCATCAACGATCTGTAAAGAAATCTAAAAGAGTCACTAACCATATATTTGATGGCTGAGAGAATTTGGGCAAAGATAATCTTGCAGGTGTTGTCGGGCAGCTTTCCCTCACTGCAGATGCGGCCGTGCAGGTCTCCTCCTCCAGCGTACTCCAACACCAGATAGAGCTGCCGGGGAGTCTCCACCACTTCGTACAGCCGGATAACATTAGGGTGCTGCAGAGACTCCATACTGCTGATCTCCCTGGAGAGAAGACGCTGGGTCTCAGCATCCAGCCTGATCTTATCCAGGATCTTTAGAGCCACTTTGTCTGGGAGAAAAGGTACAAAGGGACAATTAGTATGATCTGACATATAGTGGTGGGAGAATATCTCAAACAACCAAAGCTGAGAGGGGAGCACAAACTTCAAGCCAGTGCTGAGGAACAAGTACGTTAGGGGTTAAAGATATAATCAAATAATTGAGAAGACAAACAGTTATGTGTAGAAAAAGTAACTAAAAGTAATTAAAATCGGTAAAACCAAAAAAAATGAATAAATTATTAAAAGAGATGCATACTGTAACTGTCAAAAATAGTTGGCCTTTAACATTAAAATCTTAATTTATTTGCTAAAATCCTCATTTATTTGTTGACAGTCTAAAGTGCAATTATGCTGTGGTAGCTAATAGAGATCGGATTGATATATGAAATGTCTTTGGTCAGAAGTGAAATTATTCAAGATTCAAAGGCTTTATTGTCATGTGCACGGTTAAGAAATGCTACATTTCCTGAGCAATGAAATTCTTACTTTGCTCTCTGAACGAATGCCAAGGTAAAAGGTACAGAAACAACAACTCTAATAGGTCATGACACACTAACACAGTAAAACTCAATCCTAATACTAATGGATGCTAATAACACACACACACCAACACACAGTTAAGCAGTAGAGGAAAGAAACTGAAAATTCACTGGATGACTAAAGTGATAGTGGTATATTGATATCAGAGATGATGTAAACCTGAGATGGCATAAACCTATTTACAGTATGCAAATGAGCAGTGTGCAACCTGATGTGAACCTGAGATGGCATAGACTTATGTACAGTGTGCAAATGAGCACTGTATAATTACAAATTATTTCTGTAACAATAGTACCAGTAGACTGTGCATGATAAGTAGTAGCAGAGATGATATGGACATCAAACGGGTGATACTATATCTACTGTACAGGTGAGCAGTGTGCAAATTTAGCAGCCGGTGTGTGATTTCCTATATGCAAAGCTGCGTTACAGAGTTTTGGGAGTTGTTATCTATTCAGGAGTCTGATGGCAGTGGGAAAGAAGGAGTTTTTCAGTCTGGTTGTCCTGCATTTCACACTTCTGTACCTCCAGCCTGAGGGTAGAAGTGGGAACAGTCTGTGTTGGGGGTGGGTGGGGTCCCGGAGGATGGCAGCAGCTCTCCTTTGGACTCTGCGGTGGTAGATGCTCTGCAGACAGGGGAGTGGAGTTCTGATGATCTTCTCCGCTGTCTTCACCACTCTCTGCAGGTGTTTGCAGTCCAGGGCAGTAGTGCTGCCATACCACGCAGTGATGTAGTTAGTCAGGATGCTCTCGATGATGCAGCTGTAGAAATTGTTGAGGATCCTGGAAGACATGCTGAACTTCTTCAGCCTCCTCAGAAAGTACAGTCGCTGTTGAGCTCTCTTAACCAGCTCTGTGGTGTTGTGTGTCCACTTAAGGTCCTTGCTGATGTAGATGCCCAGGTATTTAAAGCTGCTCACCCTTTCCACCTTAAGCTTCCGGAACAGCAGCCGATGGGGTCTCCTCCTCCCTTTCCTCATGTCCACTATCATCAACTTTGTCTTGTCTGTGTTGAGGGTGAAGTTGTTGTCCTCACACCATGACACCAGGTTGGCCACCTCCCTCCTGTAG
This sequence comes from Pholidichthys leucotaenia, assembly GCA_020510985.1. NCBI lineage: Eukaryota > Metazoa > Chordata > Actinopteri > Cichliformes > Pholidichthyidae > Pholidichthys > Pholidichthys leucotaenia. The sequence continues at coordinate 101,837,573 of CM035846.1, forward strand.
GATGCTTCACTGCTTCACTGCTGAGTCATCTGCAAACTTCAGGATGATATTGTCCTTGTGGGAGGCAACACAGTCATGGGTGAAGAGGCTGTAGAGGATGGGGCTGAGAACACAACCCTGTGGGACACCTGTTTGTGACGATGCTGGCTGAGGTCCTGTTACCCATCCTGACAGACTGGGGCCTGCCAGTTAGAAAGTCCAGTAGCTAATCGCAGAGGCTGGGGTGCAGGCCAAGTGAAGACAGTTTGTCAGTGAGTTTGTGGGGGATGACTGTGTTGAAGGCGGAGCTGTAGTTGACAAAGAGCATCCTAATGTAGGAGTCTTTGTCTTCCAGATGGGAGAGAGAATAATGGAGTGCTGCAGCGATGACATCTGAGGTGGACCTGTTGGGCTGGTAGGCGTACTGCAGGGGGTCCAAGGTGCCCGGTATGCTGTCCTGAATGAGGGGCAGCACCACTCTCTCGAAGCACTTCATGATGATTGGAGTGAGTGCTACCAGTCTATAATCATTCAGACAGGTCGGCGGGCTCCTTTTGGGGAGGGGGGATGATGGTTATCATTTTGAAGCAGGAGGGGACTATGTTCTGGTTGAGGGAGAGGTTGAAGATTGCTGTGAGAATGTCAATCAGCTCTGCAGCGCATGCTCTGAGGGCCCGCCCATGTTGTCTGGTCCTGCTGCCTTGCGGGGGTTGATATTCCTCAGTGCTTTGTTTACCTGGCCTGGTGAGACTCTTAGTGGGGGGGTGCGTGAGTATTTGTCTCTTCTCTGTGCTGTGGCTGGTGGTCTCGAAGTGGGTGTAAAAGAGGTTGAGATTGTCCGGCAGGCTGTCTGCAGGGATGAGAATGGGGTTTGGGAAAAAAAGAGGAAACTAAGCCGGGGGTCTTGGGGGACACAGGCCCCCATGCCGGATCCAAGGCGGTGCCTTGGTGGGGGGTCTGAGGGGCAACGCCCCCCAGAAGCTAACGAAATCTGGTGTTTTAGAATGCTCAAATGTGGTCTTATATTTAAAGTTAGAAGTAAGTACAAATGCATTTATAGTTTACCTTTTTAATCTGTTGCTGCATCACATGTGTAAATTTATGATATCTGAATGGTATGTTGATGTAATAATACTAAATTATATTTTACTACTGTTTAATATATTTAGAACTGACACAGAATTACATTTACATAGTTCTAAAACAGACAAAATAATTTAACCAAGTAAAATAAATTATAAATATTAACAAAATTCCATCACTAATTCCATCACCCATTTATTAAAATATACTGACATTCTACAAACATTATGATTTATTAATGTGTGCATTTGTTAGTGTTACTAGGAATATTAAAAAAGTTGCATATTAGTATATTTTAATATTTGAAAGATAATCTAAGAAAGTAAGTAAAACCTAAAAGATGTTTAATATTTTTTATGCAATGACCATAAAGAAATTATGTTTACTAATAAAAGCAAAGATATCTTAGGAAAGGCAACCCATCACCACCCATGACAAAAAAACTTACACATGCATTATGTAACTCCTCCTAGTGAAACAAAAAATGATAAATTATATTCAAAATTCTTAGATTGCATTTCAAGTTGTGAAAAAATATGCAATAACATTTATCTATTAACAATCGATAATCAGCATTCAAATGCAATTAGTGTTTCAAAACAGGCATGACATCACAACATACACATGCTATTTCACAACAAATTCATTACGCGAAAATTCTCAAGTACATTACTTATAACGAGAAAAAAATCTTACCTCGGAATGTGTTTTCCGATCACTAATTGCTGTAATCGGGGCCGATTCTGATGAACTTTGATTGACTGGCTTCTGAATTTGACCGTGTCCATCGATCGTTTTGAATGCAGCACCGAGCGAGTAGTTCGATCTCCTTGTAGCCACAATTTTGAGATGTTTCTGTTTTGAACAGTGTTCAACTAAGGCAACACAACCACGAGATCCATAACTCAAGAAATCGTTGCAATAAACACACTGGGCTTTCCCTGGTACTTCGCATTTCGCTATGAAGTCGGCCATTTTTTCAACCACAACTTCGGTATTTTTACCAATCTTTACAGTCATTGACACAGTTTTTTCGAGCCATTCCCAACGAAACTTGTTCCTTATCCCTTTGTCGATTTCTAAAATTCTTGCTTTGTTGTCTTTCGTGAGTTTTAGGTTCACCATTTTCATGAAATCGGGAAAACTCGGTTGACTGAACTGATTGAACTGTCCGCCATTTGCATTTCGCTCCACATGTTGGATATGACAAAGGAAATCTAACAAAATCGCCGAATGGTTGCTTCAATAAGTATCAGCCAATCAGTGGCCTTGTTACATTATATTACTGATCTCACTGGGTAGTGCGTTCTGCGTGGTGGATTTTAGCAGCCGATCGAAAATACGACTCGCCGCTCATAACATACCTCACCCCCCCCCTAAAATTTTCTCCTCGAATTTAGACGATTCACAAGAATGACCCTAGACATGATCAAATCCGCGGAAGTCTGCGGATCCGCGGAGGATTCTCATCCCTGTGTCTGTAGAGCCAGCGGTGCTGCTGTTGGTCCTCTTGTAGTCTGTGATGTGTTGCAGGCCTTGCCACATGCGCCCCGGGTCAGGAGTGGAGTAGAGGCTGTCCAGCTTTTCTCTTTACTGCCTCTTGGCTGTTGTTATAGCCTTCCTCAGTCCATACTTTGCAGTGCTGTACTCGACCTCACAGCCTGATTTAAAAGCACGAGAGCGAGCATGCAGCATCTGACGTACCTGACTGTTGATCCAGGGCTTCTGGTTGGGGAACTTCCTGACCTGCATGGTGGGTACGATGGTATCAACGCACATGCTGATGTACCCAGTCACGTACTCAGCATAAACTTGTATGTTTACAGAAGGGTCCTCTCGGGTGGCTGCAGCTTTAAACACATCCCAGTCTGTGCAGGCAAAACAGTCTTGCAGGGTGCTCTCAATTTCTGGAGTCCAGTGCTTAATTTGCTTAATAACTGGGTTTGTTTGTTTCAGCCTTTGTCTGTAGGCTGGGTACATAAACAGTGAGCTGTGATCTGACTGTCCAAAGTGGGGGCGGGGTGCCGCTCTGTTGGCGCCACTTATGTTGGAATAAACATGATCCAATGTGCTTTTATCGTGGGTGGGAATGTCCACATGCTGGTAATATTTGGGGAGCACAGTTCGTAAATTGCACTGGTTAAAGTCGCCAGCAACAATCAAAACAGCATCATGATGTTTCGTCTCTACTGCGCTGATGACGTTGTGGAGTTTGTTTAGCGCTACTGTGTAGTTGCTCTGTGGACAAATGTATACAGCGGTCAAAAACACAGCGGTGAATTCCCTCGGTAAATAATAGGGACGGCATTTCAGCAGTAAAAACTCCACGTCGGGTGAACAGTGTTTGTAAACGGTTTGTACATCTCCACACCACAAGTGGTTTATAAATACACGCACACACCCTCCCCTCGTCTTACCAGAGTCTCCTGTTCTGTCTGCCCGGTGTGTTGAGTGAGTTTGTAGTTGAATGGTGCTCTCCGGGACTCTGTCTGAAAGCCAGGTCTCACAGTAAATTAGGGCACAGCACTCTCTTGTCTCCTGCTGGTCTTCAATCCTTGCTCTTAGTTCGTCTAGCTTATTTTCCAAAGACCGAACATTTGCCATGAAGAGACTGGGTAGTGGTGGATGGCTGGAGCGAGCTTTTAGTCTAGCATGTAGCCCTTCTCTCTTGCCTTGCCTTTGGCAGCTTCGACCCCGCCTCTGACGCGCTCTCTTGGGGTCAGTGCTGATGGTCACCGCAGGGGCAGACGATGCATTACAGGTGGGTTGTTGTAAAGCCAGTGAACTCCATGTGGCTGCTTGACTTGGCAATATCCAGTAGTGTCTGTCGGTCACATGTTAGCAGTGCATGACCTCCATGCACTGTAGAAAGAACAGCAACTATGCAAAAAAGGAGGGAAGTCGGCATTCGGGAGCATAACGAGCAAAGACATTCACCAACGGTGGGCGCCATCTTGCATTTTACAATTATATTCTGGATTATTATGCCTCAGTGCAATGGAGGCATACGATAATCACTCAAGGTGTGTGTGTGTGTGGTTGTGTGTATCTGTCTGTTAACAGTTTTTCAGCTCGCTCAGTCAGAATCAAGTACAACTAAAGGCTTGTATCATTATATCGCCGCATTTTCTCGACTTTTAATTTGCCAGAATTTCGATGTAAGCCTTTGTTTTCAAAATAAACACAAATTTAACTCCCCATTATACCCTCAATGGAGCCAGGAAAACAGGTATTGTAATAACTAGGCCGGACTAGTAGAGGTCGCACCGAGGCAGCTGCACCTTGGTGCTTTCATTACAGTATTCAAACAATTTTTTAATTTAGTTTATTAATGCATAGCATGGATTTCTTGACTAATGTGTGGTGTTACTATTTGGTAAATGCTAAATGGTGTTCACTTATATAGTGCATTTTACTCATCTTTGGATGACCACTGTTTTACAGATCCTGCTATCCACCCATTCATGCACACATTCACACACTGATGGCGGTGAAGCCGCCATATACAGGTTGTGATCATTAGTCAGCCACACTACGCCACACTGGCGCAGGTGTAGTCGGCCACACAACACCTGCGCCACAGCTGCCCCAAATAATATTATTTGGAAATACATTTCCAAACAATATTTAGAATATTATTTTTATGCCTCAGTGCACATACACAATGCAGGTATACAGTAGTGTGTCAGTGTGTGTGTGTATCTGTCTGTTACCAGACTTTCAGCTCACTCAGTCAATATCAAGTGAAACTAAAGGCTTGTATTATTGGAGTGCCATGTTTTCTCAGCTTTTAATTGACCAGAACTTTGAGAATAGGCTTTGTTGATAAGATAACCCCTGATTTCTACTGACTCCAGACAGCCAGCCAGCACACCATACTTCCTTGTTGTTATCACGTGATCGCGATTGGTCTTGGTCTCTCTCTTGCATTATTTTATGTAATTCTCTCGTGATCTTGTCATGCTATCCTTTTTTTGATCTGTGCCGCTTCAAAACACAAACACAGCCGATGGAAAGTGCCACAAGCCTAAGACTGGACCGTATCCGAAATGGGCCACAACCATAGACAGTGAAAATTAGGGGTAATGGTATGTGTCCACTGGTCGGTTTTTTGTCAGAAAGCATCGCATAGATATTGTGTTGTGGTGCAGGGATAGGTGTAACCAGGAAGAGTTACAGAAAACATGTGATATTATAGAAAACCAATAGTCAAAGAGTTCTGTCCTGGGAGAAAGATTCTCATTTGTCCTGCTGCTGAGAACACACAGACTACTCCTGACTGGTCACCAGATCCGGCCGTGGGCGGTCTTTCATGGACTGAAACTCCCAACCAACATGGCGGACTACGAGTCTCATATCTGTAAAACAAACCAGTGAAAAGTGCTTCTAGCAACACTTTCTGTGAGAAATAGGTTCAGTTAATGAATCCATCATTATTTGACATAAAAAAACCACTGGTTTAAACATTCAGGACAAGATCACATCCTCCATGGCATGCAGGCATGCAGAACTTCTTCTTTTGGCTTCTCCCTTTAGGGGTCTCCACAGTGGATCATCTACCTCCGTCTCACCCAATCCCTCGCATCTTCCTTTGTAACACCAACCCTCTCCATGACCTCCTTCACCACATTCATGAATCTTTTCTGTGGTCTTCCTCTTCTCTCATCTGGCAGCTCCATCTTCAACATCTTTTGTCCAATATATCCACTATCCCATGTCTGTAGTCATGAAGTATTTTGAGTAACTGGTGACCCAGCACATCAGGGACTGTCTTCCCCCTCCTTCAACCCCTACCAGTTCGCCTACAGGGAGAACTGGTCTACTGAAGACACCATCGCCACCACACTCCACAGAGCGCTAAGCCACCTGGAGAATCCAAGGAGCTACGTGAGGATGCTCTTTGTGGACTACAGCTCAGCTTTCAACACCATCATCCCGGACATCCTGATCAATAGACTGCACTTCCTCCAGATCCTCCCCCCCCCACCCGCTCCTGGATAAAGAAACTTTCTCACCAACCACCCACAAACAGTCAGACTCGGGCCCCACCACTTCTCCACACTGTCTCTTAGCACTGGCTCCCCCCAGGGCTGTGGGCTAAGCCCTCTACTATACTCCCTGTACACCTTTGACTGTATTCCACCCATCCAACCACCGTCATCATGAAGTACACGGACGATATCACCTTGGTTGGGCTCATTACCAATGATGATGAGAAGGCATACAGGGCAGAGGTAGACAATCTGCTGCTGTGGTGCCAAGCAAACAACCTGAAAATGAATGTCCAAAAAACCAAAGAACTCATACTGGACTTCAGAAAGAACAGACAAGACACCCCATCCCCTGGCCCCCCATAAATGGCAACCGCATGGAAACCGTCCCCACCTTCAGGTTCCTGGGCACCCACATATCCTGGACTGTTAACACCAAGGCCCTGGTGAAGAAAGCCCAGCAGCGGCTGCACTTCCTTCGTGTCCTGAGAAAGAACAACCTGGACCAGAAGCTGCTGCTGGTCTTCTATCACTGCTCACTGGAGAGTGTGCTCACCTACTGTCTGGGTGTGTGGTACGCCGGCTCCACGGCCGAGAACAGGCTTTGTAGAGGGTCATCAACACCGCCCGAAAAATCATCGGAGGCCCTCTGCCCTCCCTGGAGGACATCTCCAGATCCTCCTGTCTCAGAAAGATTGGGGCCATCACAGGAGACCCCTCACATCCTGCCCACCACCTGTTGGACCTGCTCCCCTCTGGATGACAGTTCAGATCAATCAGGTCCCACACCTCCAGACTGACAAACAGTTCCTTCCCTTGGGCCAACCAAACTGCTAACAGTCAGAGGCCCCACCCGCCTCCCTCCAAATGCTCACATGCACAAAAATGAGGACCTTTTTAATTAACACAGTAGCACACCTGTCTTTGCACTCTGCACTTTCATGTACAGTTGTGTTCAAAATAATAGCAGCGTGTTGAAAAATGTGAATAAACGTCAAAATTCTTCAAATAAATTGTATTTTAATGAACACAAATGCATTGGGGACACTGCACATTCTATTTCAAAGCAAGAAAATTGGAAAAAGTAATTGAATTTGATAATATTTTACAGAAAGTCAAGAAATATAATGTTCAAAAAAATAGCAGTGTTGACATCTGTCTTTAGTGTGTTTGGGGTCATTGTCTTGTTGAAACACCCATTTCAAAGGCATTTCCTCTTCAGCATACGGCAACATGACTTCTTCCAGTATTCTGATGTACTCAAACTGATCCATGATCCCTGGTATGCGATAAATATGAATGCCGGAACTTCTTCTTCCGGCATTCAGAGAGAGCAGATGCTTTTCTCCTCCTCTCCCTCCTAATCCTACTCCCTTCTGATCCCAGCTTGCAATGTTGCGTTTTTGTCTGTGTTTTTGTCGCTCTTCTTCTGGCTGAATCTTAATCCAAATGGAAATTATGGATCTGGAAAGTGGCTTAAATGCGATTGACACCACTTTAAAAGAAGATCGGGTTGGGGGGAACCCAAGGGGGGGAGACTCATGGACATTGGGAACTCATGTGTCTGTGTGATTCGACTGGAGATGCAGAAGACATCTATTGGCTATGATCACAGGACTTCTACTTTGGCTTTGGAGTTTCCTGATGTATCAGAAATTGAGGAAGGTGGGAGAGCTGTTCAAAATGCGGACCCAGGCAAAGCTCCTTCATCAAATTCGACCAGTTGGGGAGTGCACGAATAGCGGCATGGTGAACTGAATGGTAACTGATTCAGATGGTGGAATACATCTCGAGTCGCTAGTGCTCTCCAGGGAATGTTTTTAAGCCTGTGGAAATTATGAAGAACAGAATCGCATGAGAGAGGAAAATTCTATGCTCTGTGTGCACTGTGCAGATTTGACCTTGTTTTTGGTGCCCTGTTTACATTCCTCCTCGATGAAGATAAGGTGGAAGAGGCGGCTGGCTTCTCTTAACCCAAACAATTGACAAACAATTGCTGTTGTTTCAGCAGACTGAGCTCTTCAAGGACAGCGTTATCTTGTGTCTCACAGAACTCTGCCATCTGCATGCACGAGGAGAGATAGACTCTGGACATGCTTATCTGTGTAGAACACATGATTCGTTGCCAGGGGGTGCCCTCTGCTGTTCACTAGCAACTGACACATCCACACTGCATCATACTGATCATATGCTGACTACACACACTGGTCTCTCTCGCTGCTTTGTTATTGTGTGATCTATACTGTCTGCTAATTGTGCATTAGAGAGTTTTTTTTTTCTGTGTTATCACAATTTTGGTCATAAAATGAGCTTTATTTTGATTAACAATGCTTTTTTCTCTCTGCCCATTGTGTCACCCCCCCTCCCCCCCATTCCCTTCTTTACCCTCTATGACTGGCGCCTTCATGGCTGCCGCGGCTCTGGGATGCGCTTACAGAGCGCGCCCAATGTCAAGTCAAATTTCAATTCTCCTGTATGTCTTTGCACGTATGGTAGTATTGACAATAAAACCTTTGAATTGAATTGAAATAGGACCAACACCACAGTACGAGAAACATCCCCATATCATGATGCTTGCACCACCATGCTTCACCGTCTTCACTGTGTACTGTGGCTTGAATTCAGTGTTTGCAGGACGTCTGACAAACTGTCTGTGACCCTTAGACCCAAAAAGAACAATCTTACTCTCATCAGTCCACAAAATATTACGCCATTTCTTTTCAGGCCAGTCAATGCAAATTGTAACCGCTTCAGCACATGTCCTTTTTTAAATGATGGGACTTTGTGGGGGCTTCTTGCTGGTAGCTTGGCTTCACATAGATGTCGTCTGATTGTTACAGTACTCACAGGCAACCTTAGATCTTCTTTGATCCTCCTGGAGCTGATCATTGGCTGAGCCTTTGCCAGTTTGGTTATTCTCCGATCCATTCAATAGTGTTTTTTCTTTTTCTTCCTCGCCTTTCTGGTTTTGGCTGCCATTTTAAAGCATTTGATATCATTTTAGCTGAACAGCCTATCATTTTCTGCACTTTTTTATAGGTTTTCCCATCTTTTATTAATTTCTTAATCAAAGAACGCTCTTCTTCCGAACAGTGTCTTGAACGACCCATTTTACTCTGTTTTTCAAGGACAAATGCACAGCCAGCATATGCAGTGTCAGTTGTCTTGATCCTTAAATAAGGGCCACCTGTTTAACACCTATTTTTTTTCACAGAATCAATGACCTCACTAAGTGCACTCAGCACTGCTATTTTTTTTGAACACGCCCCTTTCAGTTAATGATTCAGTTTCACAGAATCAGCAGCATGCACGTCATGCCTGTTGGGTCTATTGGTTTTCTATACCTTTACTAAACCTTCTAGAAACTTACTTGCAGTGTAGAAGTTGAAATTCTAACAAAAACAGTGATTTATCTTGCTAGTGATGTGGGACTGCTATTATTTTGAACACAACTGTATATTAATCCATGTATATTGAAACCACTACTATGTATATCTTCCATAACCCTTGTGCCATTTTATTCAATTGTGTGTTCAATTGTCTGTTCTGCATGCCGCACTCTTATGTACATAGGTCTATCCTTGAAACCACAACCATACCTGTGTATATTTCCATAATCCTGGGCTATTTTTATTTCAGTCGTGTGTTCTGTAACCATGTTTTATCTAATTCTTCTCTCTTACTTTATTACGCAGTAGCCTGGTGGGGCACCCACAATTTTGTTGTACTGTACAACTGTACAATGACAATAAAGCCTATTCTATTCCTCCTCTGCACATGTCTAAATCATCTTAGCCTTTTTTTTTTTTTTTTGTTACTTATTTGTACCCGTAGGTAGACTTGGTTTGCAGTCTGGTGACAAGCCACCGGCTGCCGGTCGCTGCGTGCGCGAGCGCCCTAAACCTACATGTTTTTTTTTTTTGGTATGCGGGAGGAAACCGGAGAAATCCCGGAGTAAACCCACGCAACACGGGGAGAACATGCAAACTCCACACAGCTCACTGTTGGTCGGGGGCTGGGATCGAACCCACGATCTCATGATCCCCGCGATCCCCCGGCCGAGGGTAAAACTGTGCTGCCACAGTGCTAAACCACTGCGCCACCGTGCAGCCCTTGCCTCTCTTACTTTGTCGCCAAACCGCTCAACCTGAGCTGTCCCTCTAATATACTCATTTCTAATCTTGTTCCTCCTAGTCACTCCCAGTGAAAATCTCAGCATCTTCAACTCTGCCACCTTCAGCTCCATCTCCTGTCTTTTGTCAGCACCACCATCTCCAAACCATACATCATAGCAGGTCTCACTGCCGTCTTGTAAATCTTGCCTTTCATACTTGTTGCTACCCTTCTGTCACAAATCACCCCTGACACTGGTCTCCACCCACTTCCCCCTGCCTGCACTCTCTTCTTCACCTTTCTTGTGCATTTTGCTGAGGTTGCTATTCTTCTATTCTATTTTCCATTGCTTTGGATGGTTGACCCCAGGTATTTAAACTCATCTACTTTCGCTACCTCTACGCTTCCATCTTTACCATGACACCTGCCTCCCTCCCATTCACACTCACGTATTCTGTCTTGTTTCTGCTGACTTTCATTACTCTTCTCTCCAGAGCATACCTCCACCTCTCCAGGTTCTCTTCCACCTGCTCCCTACTCTCACTACAGATCACAATGTCATCAGCAAACATCATGGCCCATGGAGACTCCAGCCTGATCTCATCTGTCAGCCTGTCCATCACCATCACAAACAAGAAGGGGCTCAGAGCCGATCTCTGATGTAACCCCACCCCCAACTTGAACCCATCTGTCACTCCTACAACACACCGCACCACCATCTTGCTGTCCTTATACATGTCCTGTACCACCCTTCCATACTTCTCTGCCACTCCTGACTTCCTCATACAGTACCACACTTCCTCCCTTGACACCCTATCATACAGTGCATCCGGAAAGTATTCACAGCGTTTCACTTTTTCTGCATTTTGTTACATTACAGCCTGATTGCAGAATGGAATAAATTAATTTTTTCTTCAAAATTCTACACACAATACCCCATAAGGACAACATGAAAAAAGTTTTTTTTGTTGAGATTTTTGCAAATTTATTCAAATAAAAAACTAAGAAATCACATGTACATAAGTATTCACAACCTTTGCTCAATACTTTGTTGATGCACCTTTGGCAGCGATTACAGCCTCAAGTCTTTTTAAATATGATGCCACGAGCTTGGGATACCTATCTTTGGGGAGTTTGGCCCATTCCTCTTTGCAGCACCTCTCAAGCTCCATCAGGTTGGATGGGAAGCGTTGATCCATGGCCATTTTCAGATCTCTCCAGAGATGTTCAATTGGATTCAAGTCTGGGGTCTGGCTTGGCCACTCAAGGACATTCACAGAGTTGTCCTGAAGTCACTCCTTTGATATCTTGGCTGTGTGCTTAGGGTCATTGTCCTACTGAAAGATGAACCGTCACCCAAGTCTGAGGTCAAGAGCACTCTGGAGCAGGTTTTCATCCAGGATGTCTCTGTACATTGCTGCATTCATCTTTCCCTCTATCCTGACTAGTCTCCCAGCTCCTCCCACTGAAAAAAAGCCCCACAGCATCATGCTGCCACCACCATACCTCACTGTAGGGATGGTATTGGCCTGGTGATGAGAAGTGCCTGGTTTCCTCCAAACATACACATGGCATTCACGCTAAAGAGTTCAATCTTTGTCTCATCAGACCAGAAAATTTTGTTTCTCATGGTCTGAGAGTCCTTCAGGTGCTTTTTGCAAACTACAGGCTGGCTGCCATGTGCCTTTTACTAAGGAGTGGCTTCCGCCTGGCCACTCTACCATACAGGCCTAATTGGTGGATTGCTGCAAAGATGGTTGTCCTGCTGGAAGGTTCTCTTCTCTCCAGAGAGGAATGCTGGAGCTTTGACAGAGTGACCATCGGGTTCTTGGTCACCTCCCTGACTAAGGCCCTTCTCCCCCGATCGCTCAGTTTAGACGGCCAGCCAGCTCTAAGAAGAGTCCCTGTGATTTCGAACTTCTTCCATTTACAGATGATGGAGACCATTGTGCTCATTGGGACCTTCAAAGCAGCAGAAATTTTTCTGTACCCTTTCCCAGATTTGTGCCTCGAGACAATCCTGTTTCGGAGGTCTACAGACAATTCCTTTGACTTCATGCTTGGTTTGTGTGCTGACATGCACTGCCAACTGTGGGACCTTATATGGACAGGTGAGTGCCTTTCAAATCATGTCCAATTAACTGAATTTATCACAGGTGGAGCCCAATTAAGCTGTAGAAACATCTCAAAGATGATCAGTAGAAGCAGGATGCACTTGAGCTCAATTTTGAGCTTCATGGCAAAGGCTGTGAATATTTTTGTACATGTGATTTCTTAGTTTTTTATTTTTAATAAATTTGCAAAAATCTAAAAAAAAAAAAACTTTTTCACATTGTCATTATGGGGTATTGTGTGTAGAATTTTGAGGAAAAAAATGAATTTAATCCATTCTGGAATAAGGCTATAAAATAATATGGAAAAGGTAAAGCACTATGAATACTTTCCAGATGCACAGTATGCTTTCTCTAGATCCACAAAGACACAGTGCAACTCCTTCTGACCTTCTCTATACTTCTCCATCAACACTCTTAAAGCAAACATTGCATCTGTAGTATGTTCTCTTGGCATGAAACCATACTGCTGCTGACTGATTGTCAGCCCTCCTCTTAACATGACTTCAACAACGCTTTCCCATATCTTCATAGTGTGGTTGATCAACTTTTTGTCTCTGTAGTTACTACAGCTCTGAGAATCACCTTTGTTCTTGAAAATTGGTACCAAAACACTTCTTTTCCACTCAGGCATAATCTCACTCTCCAAGATTGTGTTAAACAATCTGGTTAAAAAGTCCACTGCCATCTCTCCTAAACATCTCCATACCTCCACAGGTATGTCATCTGGACCAACCGCCTTTCCATTCTTCATCCTTCAAAGCTGCCCTCACTTCTGCTTTGCTAATCCTCGGGACTCCCTTGTTCACTATAGGGGCTTTTCCACTAGCCTCACTTAGCCCTACACCGCACCACTCAGCCCGCGTTTGAGCATTTTCCATTAGCCCCAGCACCGGTTAGCAGGCGCTATTTTAGTACCTGATCCAGGGCAGGGTCTAACCGAGCTGAGTAGGGCTGAGTATGGCTGTGATGTGACTTTAAAAGACTGGTCGCGGCTGATTGGTCAGGTCGTAACATCACGAAAGCGACTTTTTCTGCTGAATCTACTCCACGACCGCCATTTGTAGTTGTTCAGCCAGTGAACACAGTGCGCCCCTTTAATACTGTATTTTCACACTCTGAAGATGTCTTCTCATAAGGCTATCCCCTGGTCAAACGAGGAGGTGCGCAATTTTCTTTCTATATTAGCCGACGATCGCATCCAGCGCGAGTTGGACGGATCTACTCGAAATGAAAAAATATACCAGCAGGTGTCCGAGCAGATGGGTTCCCAAGGGCACATCCGTACTGCCAAACAGTGTCGGGAGAAGCTGAAAAAGCTGAAAAGCGATTACCGAGCAGTGAAGGACTACAATGCTCGAAGTGTAGCGGATCGGAAGGAGTGGAAGTGGTTTGCTGAGATGGACGCGATCTATGGACATAGGCAGAGACATTGGGCTCAACACGGCCACAGTCACGGCCTTGGAAACCGTGGATGGTGAGTGTTGTTTTGATATTGTGCATCTTTTCGCCAATTTATCCTTTCTGTGCCAAGCTCACTGTTTTTAAGAAATAGGAAGGTTGTTAGATTGTGGGTAATGGTTGTTACTGAGGTTTGCCTATTGTTTTGCAGCCAACTGCAGATTCACGCTTGCTTTGTGTTAAGTATTAGCGCGAACAAAATGCTGAATTACGCTGATTGTATTCCGGTTAAAAACTTTAGAGTGTTGTGTACATGTTGCACTTTGGTGTTAAGTTTTAAATTGCGTGCATTTTCTTTCTAGAATCGCAGTTCATATCACAGGGGTCCACCTCAGTGGACATGGACACAGCGGACTCTCCTGCGTCTGCGTCTGGCGGAGCACCAGCTGGATCGACTGCGATGTCAGCCACATCACCAGCTCCATCTGGATCACGTTCAAGTGCCGGTAAGGCACAATAACCACGATTTTTTTTTTTTTGGTGAAACAGGTCCAGCGGAAACCAGGGTCAAAAATCCATCCATCCATCCATCCATCTTCTACCGCTTAATCCTTTACTGGTCGCAGGGGGGCTGGAGCCTAACAAGTTATGTACCAAATTGATTAATGCAATTTCCTGTAGCTGCATATTAATTAATTGAAAATGTCTTTTTAAATGTACAAAAAGATTATTCTTTGGTCTTCACTTATCGGTGTTCCACAACGCGGTCCCATTTTTAGGTGTGGTGATTGAAGTGCTGTTGTAACTCCTGTTTTAGAAAAACAAATAAAGCTCATGAACTGCCATTGAAATCAACATGCTTCATTGAAATGCTTCGCGTCAGCTGACTGTATTAACCCATTCAGATTTCTGCGGCCACACTACAAGCAACTATTTTAAACATTACCCATCCATCCATCCATCCATATTCTTAATCTTAATCCTTTTTAGTTTTGCAGGGGGGCTGCAGCCGAAGACAGCACTCTGCGTGTTGCAAAATCTGCTCTACTGAGGGGCAGCAACATGACAGTTCAGCTTATATACAGCAATGAAGCATAACATAATAGTGACATTCCACCACAGACTTTCACCAGTGTAATTCCATAATATATGTAGTGATCCAGCTTTAACAACCATGCCTTTCTGTCTTTCCATCTAGGCAAGAGGAAAACGGACAACTCCATCGCTGACCTTACATCAGCGATGGTCAACATGCATGACGAAGAGATGCGGCTCTTGGAACGGCAACATGACCAGCGGTAAGAACACCATCAGGAGTACATGCAGCATTTGCGACAGGTGGCCGCAGATGTGCGGGCAGATGCAAGTGAAGCCCTGGAGCAGGACGCTGCGTTCCGAAGGGAAGAGCTCGCAGAGATGTCAACATTCAACAGAGATTTCCTGACCCTATTTGGCAGGTTTGTGGACGCATTTAGCAGTCGGCATGTCTAACCATGTCTCCCCACGCCCAGTCTGTTTTTTGTTTGTAAATTTTGCTTCTGGAATAAAATTGTATTGTTTGCATCAAAAGTCTGGTTTATCTGTTATGACACCATATGAGAAAAGCCAATAATTACATACACATTCCATTCTCTGTTCACTCCACATGCTGCTGTTCATCAGGTCAGGTGTATAGCCTTCTAATGGTAATTTAATTTTTAACAACACAATGAAACGTAATGTCTTGGTAGGTTTTTTTTTTATTTTAAACAAATTTGCAATGCTGAATCCATTTCTCTTGAACGGGTACATTTTTTATGTTATAAGCAGTTGTACAGGTGTACTTTAACTTGTACAGTAGACACTGATAAAGGTAAGTACATGTAAATTGAATGTTGCATCACCAGTCAAAATTTAATAAATTAAGAAGGAACCTAGCAAAAATTTGGCACTATTAACATTAGACACAACTGTGTTTTTGTTGCACACAACTGTTGTTACCAACAAGTTGTGCAAAATTTATATTCCCTTTTCCCAAAAATTAAAAATCAATTTGTGAGTAAAAGTGGGAGACCTTTACATGGGAATATGACATGTGTCAGCACATGATTTATAGTTCAATTTGCATTTCCACCTAAGCAAAAGTGGCTTGTCGAGCTGGATTTTTGTGAAGATGGGCTGTGCGGTGTTTTTGCATGTAATTACATACCTGTCAAGTGATACGGTTTCGCCGTATTTTAATACGGGGAAAATGCAATTTTAGCAAATACGGGCGTATTGCCATTTCTGTACGCCAAAAAGAAAAATATACGGGAAAAAAAATTATTGAGAGTGTGGAGGAACACGTCGTGTGTGTGACCCCCACAGCTTACGGGGCTGGCAGAGCGCTCAGCGAGAGCAATTATCACAACAGTGAGAAGTGTGGACTCATCATTATGCTGATGGCTTAACAGATAAGCGTTATGAACAACAGAGGACAGGTAGATGGAACATGCACAACATTTTATTTACAAAAAACATTTTTGAAATATGTATGCACATAAATGTGGGCGAAATTACATTTCTGCCTATTGCTAGACAAGTACTGCATCACAGCATCTCGTATATCGGCACCCTGCTCCTCTGCTCCCTGTGCCGCTGCCACCACTGGTTCATCTACTGCATCATCCAATGTAGTGTCAAACGTCTCTCCATGACTCTCACACAGATTGTGCAGAGCACAAGTCAGCACCATAGATTTCACCAGTTTCATGTCACAGTCATTCCTCTCTCCTTCCTCCTTCCTTCTCTCCTCGTCATCAGCCATTTTCTTTG
Source organism: Pholidichthys leucotaenia (assembly GCA_020510985.1). NCBI lineage: Eukaryota > Metazoa > Chordata > Actinopteri > Cichliformes > Pholidichthyidae > Pholidichthys > Pholidichthys leucotaenia. The sequence continues at coordinate 101,854,044 of CM035846.1, forward strand.
TTGTGGAGGATTCGGTCGCGTGTTTCACGTCACGAGCGTGTGGCGCCGCCTGCTGTTCAAGAAATCCCACCCACCGCAGGTGTGCCAGCAGTAATGTTGAAAAGCAACCGAGGCAGAACCGAATCGAAGTGAGTCGAGTCGGGTTTTCTAATCGGGGCTAGTGGAAAAGCGCCTTATCTTTCCTTCATCCGTCCTCCACTCTCTCTCATTTTCCTCCTTTATCAGCTCTTCAAAGTACTCCTTCCACCTTGTCAACACTTTCTCATCATTTGTTAGTACATTACCATTTCTGTCCTTAATCAGCCTAACCTGCACATTCTTTCCAGCTTGATCTCTCTGTCTAGCCAATCGATACAAGTCCTTTTCTCCTTCCTTAGTGTCCAGCCTCTCATACAACTCACTGTCTGCCTTTTCCTTTGCCTTTTCCACCTCTCTCTTTGCCATGCGCCTGCATTCCAAATACTTCTGTCTGCTTTCTTCATCTCCCTTACTATCCCATTTTTTCTTTGCAAACCTCTTCCTTTGAATACTTTACTGTACCTCCTCATTCCACCACCAACTCTCCTTGTCTTCCTTCCTCTGTCCACTGGATACGCTACATACCTTTCTACCCATTTCCATCAATACTTCTGATGTACTTTCCCAGTCATCAGGTAATTCTTCCCTACCACCCGGAGCCTGTATCAACTCCTTCCTGAACTGTGTGCGACCTTCTTCCTTTTGTAACTTCCCCCACTTAATCTTTGGCTCTGCCTTCACTCTCTTCCGCTTCTTGCTTTCCAAAGTTATCCTACAGATTACCATCCAATGCTGTCTAGCTACATTCTCCCCTGCCACCACCTTGCAGTCTCCTATGTCTTTCAGATTTCTCCTTCTGCATAGGATGCAGTCCACCTGTGTGCACCTTCCTCCACTCTTGTAAGTCACCCTATGTTCATCTCTTAAAGTACGTGTTCACCACAGCCAGTTCCATCCTTTTAGCAAAAGCCACAACCATCTGTCCTTACATGTTTCTCTCCTTAAGACAATACCTACCCAAAACCTTCTCATCACCTCTGTTCCCTTTACCTACATGGCCATTAAAGTCCGCTGCAATCACCACTCTCTCCCCCCTGGGAACACTCGCTGCCACTTCATCCAACTTACTCCAGAATTCCTCTTTGTCTTCTACCTGACATCCAACTTGTGGGGTATACACACTGACAACATTCACCATTACACATTTGATGTTCAGTTACTGGACTTTTGTGCTCACCACAGTTTGGATGGATGGATGGATGGATGGATAGATGGATAGATAGATAGAAAGATAGATAGATAGATAGATAGATAGATAGATAGATAGATAGATAGATAGATAGATAGATAGATAGATAGATAGATAGATAGATCCTAAACTGGGAAATTACAGTGTAACAGCAGCATGACACAGACAACCCAACCAACCGAAAAACACACAGAATAATAGAAAAAGAATTACCCCGGGAAGTAAAGTAAAAATGTTTAGATAACTTTATATACAACATAGGCTACTACTAGGTTAAATAGATGATCCTTTTGAGTCAACGGATAGTACTGACTGTACAGAGAAGGATTATAAGGCACAGGTTAAAACACGAGGTACCAATTATACTGCAAGGTGCAGTATGGCAGCATTGTGATGACCAAATTCAACATCAGAGTGAGTTATTGTACAGTGAAATGCCATGTGGGAGAAAAGATTTCCTGTACCTAACCGTCTGGCAGCGAAGCTGTAGCAGTCTGCTGGAAAAAGTGCTCCGCTGACTGTCCAGTGTGTGGTGGAGGGGGTGACAAGGATTGTCTATGATGGATTGCAGTTTGTTCAGTGTCCTCCTCTCCACCACAGATTCAAAGGTCTCTAGGCTGAGACCAATTACAGAGCCAGCCGTCTTGATAATCTTGTCAAGTCTATTGGTGTCGCTGGCTCTGATACTGCTACCCCAACAGACGGCAGCAAAGAAGATGGCGCTGGCAACAATGGCCTGATAGAAAAGTTCCAACATTTTGTTGCACACGTTGAAGGATCTCAACTTCCTCAGAAAGTAGAGTCTGCTCATCTCCTTCTTGTACTCAGCATCAGTGTTGGATTTCCAGTCTGCTTCTGATCGCAGCGACCCAGGTATTTGTAGTCCTCCACTACCCCCACAACCTCCCCCCTAATCTGCAATGGCTGTGAAGGCGTCCTCTTCTTTCTGAAGTCAATCACCATGAACACCATGTTCAAGCACAAAGGTGTCCATATGTGCACCTGACACCAGGACACCCTAGGTCGCAGGTAGATGATCGACTTTGTTATCGTGTCATCAGACATGTGGCTATATGTCTTGGACACTTGGGTAAAGAGAGGCGCAGAGCTGTCAACTGATCATCTCCCGGTGGTGAGTTGGATCAGATGGTGGGGGTGGACGCCACTCAGACCCATAAACCTAAACGTATTGTAAGGATGTGCTGGGAACGTCTGGCTGAGGCCCCTGTCCGAGAGATCTTCAACTCCCACCTGTGGAAGAACTTCAACCACATTCCGAAGGAGTCTCGAGACATGGAGTCTGAATGGGCTATGTTGTCTACCTCCATTGTTGAAGTAGCTGCCTAGAGTTGTGGCTACAAGGTTGTTGGTGCATCTCGTGGTGGCAACCCCTGAACCAAGTGGTGGATACTGGTGGTGAGGGCAGCCATTAAGCTGAAGAAGGAGTCCTTTCAAGCTTGGCTGGCTTGTGGGACTCCCAAAGCAGCTGAGGTGTACCAACAGGCCAAGAAGAGTGCAGATTGGGTGGTGGCTGAAGCAAAAACTCGGGTGTGGGAGAAGTTTGGTGAGGTCATGGAAGAAGACTTTCGGTTGGCCTCGAAGAGATTCTGGCAAACTATGCGGTGGTTCAGGAGAGGGAAGCAGCTCCCTGTCCACACTGTGTATGATGCGGATGGGGTGCTGCTAACTTCAACTGGGAACATCGTCGGGCGGTGAAAGGAATACTTCAAGGATCTCCTCAATCCCACTGACAAGCCTTTCACAAAGGAAGCAGGGCTTAAGAATGAAGGAGATGACTCTCCCATCACAGGGGCTGAGGTCGCTGAAGGGGTTAAAAAACTCTTTGGTGGCCGGGCCCCGGGGGTGGATGAGATTTGCCCTGAGTACCTCAAGGCCCTGGATCTTGTAGGGCTGTCATGGTTGACATGCCTCTACAACACTGCGTGAAGGTCAGGGACAGTGCCTTTGGCATGGCAAACTGGGGTGGTGGTTCTACTTTTTAAGAAGGGAGACTAGAGGTCGTGTTCCAACTTTTGGGGGGATCACACTTCTCAGCCTCCTTGGGAAGGTCTATGCAAGGGTACTGGAGAGGAGAATCTGAATGTTAGTAGAACCTCGGATTCAGGAGGAGCAATGTGGTTTTCGTCCTGGCCGTGGCACATCGGACCAACTCTTTACCCTCTCGAGAATCCTTGAGGGTTCGTGGGAGTTTGCCCAACCAGTCCACATGTGTTTTGTGGACTTGGAGAAAGCATTCAACCGTGTCCTTTGTGGTCTCTTGTGGGGGATGCTGCAGAAGTATGGCATATCGGGTTTGTTGCTACGAGCTATCCGGTCCCTATACAACCATTGCAAGAGTTTGGTTCGTATTGCCAACACCCAGTCAAACTCGTTTCCAGTGAGAGTTGGACTCTGCCAGGGCTGCCCTTTGTCACCGATCCTACTCATAATTTTTATGGACAGGATATCTAGAAGCAGCCAAGGAACGGAGGGTGTCATGTTTGGTGACCACAGGATCTCATCTCTGTTGTTTGTGGATGACGTTGTACTGTTGGCTTCATCGAGCAATAATAATATTAATAATGGATTAGATTTACATGGCACTTTACATGTCAAGTGACATCTCAAAGCGCTTACAGTGAGTCCATTACACTGGTCAACACCAAATTTATTATTGTTTTTTTAGCTAATTTAGGACAATTTTGATGTGCTGAATCCAAGAATCACATTGGTTTTGCTCAATCAGATCAACTTTTTGAATTATGGCCACATGTTGTTTTATATGTTTTTGTTTACATGTGTGGGTATTTTCGCTTTATATGATGCAAAATTCTTTTTTATGTCTTGAAATTCTCTGAATTTTGAACAATGATGACTGTTAGATCAGAAATGAATTGACTGAGGCAGAATCAATAATCAATAGGCGGTTTTCCAAGTTCTGAGTCATTTATTCTCCTTCTGATCAGAAAGGAGGAAATCAGTAACAGTAAAACTTGCCTCAGAGCTTCACAGCACCAACTCCCTAACATGTGTTCAAGGATGTTGCTTTTTTATACCTTAGTCTCTTATCTAAGCTAGACTGGCTGGAGCCAACTCTCCAAGTGACTGCTTCTTTATCTGTGGTCAGCAATGAACATTCTGCTATGATCCTTACATGACCTGGTCATCCTAACAGTACAGTACAGCTTGGTATGATAAAACAATGAAACCTTCGTCATAATTTACAATCTTGCTCAACCTAATCTTACACTGAAAACAGACAGTCTTTTCAAGCTCTGAGACAAAAAAAAAAACAACAACATCACAGTGATCCAGACATTGGCTCATTATGTGCACCAGATACAATTATAATATAAAATAGAATAATACAGCATTAAAATCATATAGAATAATCAATGAAACCTGAAAATATCCTATCAATGATGTAACACTCAATTTACATGTACTTACCTTTATATACAGGTAAGTACATGCACAGCACTAAGCATGTACTAAGTAAGTACAGGTTTCTACTTAGCACCTGATCGAGAGAAATGGATGTCATTTTCGGATTCAGCGGTGCAAAATTTTCTTAAATCAATTGAAAAAACACAGACAACTTACAAAAATTATTTTTTATTTTTTTTATTTTTGTAACCCTGTGTTATTCATTCACTCCAGACACACACTGATAGTGGTAAGCTACTACTGTAGCCACAGTTGCCCTGGGGCAGACTACAGAAACATGGTTGCCAATCCGTGCCAATAGCCTCTTCGACCACTACCGAACATTTATACACATTCATACCCAGTGTCATGGACACTGGAGGCAAAAGTGTCTTGCCCAGGGACACACGGCAGGATGGCTGGGGAGAGTGGGACTCGAACCACCAACCCTCTGGTTATCAGACGACCCGTTCTACCTCCTGAGCCACTGCCACCCACATTTCCCTCCTCTGTTCCATTTTTGCTGAGCACCAAGCTGGACGGCAGGAAGTTCCATTTTCATATGGTCTTTGGCATGACCCGCCCGGGACTTGAACCCCAACCTCCCGGTTGTGGGGTGGATGCTGTACCTCTAAGCCACCACTCCAGTGGCAATGACTTACAGGTCTTAATGGAATGGTTTGTTACTGAGTGTGAAGGGGCTGGGATGAGAATCAGCACCTCTTAGTCCAAGTCCATGATCCTCAGCCGGAAAAGGTTGAATTGTCCTTCCCCGGGTTGGGGACAAGCTCCTGCCCAAGTGGAGGAGTTTAAGTATCTTGGGGTCTCATTCACAAGTGAGGAGAGAATGGAGCGAGAGATTGACAGATGAATCGGAGCAACATCTGCAATAATGTGGACGGTGTACTGGTCTGTTGCGTTGAAGAAGGAGCTGAGCTCTGAAGGAAAGCTGTTGATTTACTGGCCAATCTACATTTCTATCCTCACCTATGGGCCTGAGCTTTGGGTAATGACCGAAAGAATGAGACTGCGGATACAAGCGGCTGAAATGAGCTTTCTCTGTAGGATTGCTGGACTCACCCTCAGAGACAGGGTGAGGAGCTCAGTCATCCGGGAGAGGCTCAGACTAGAAGCCATTTGAGGTGGTTTGGGCATCTGATCATGATGCCTCCTGGACACCTCCCACTTGAGGTGTTTCGGGCACGTCCCACTGGGAGGAGACCCTGGGGCAGACCCAGGACACACTGGAGAGACTATGTCCCCCAGCTGTCCTGGGAACGTCTTGGTATCCTCTCTGAAGAGCTGGAGCAGGTGGCCGGGGAGAGGGAAGTCTGGGCTTTTCTGCTTAAGCTGCTGCCTCTGTGGTAGAAAATGGATGAATGAATAGACCTTTGACTTCTAGCTTCAAACTCATGATTCTGTCTGACTTCCTCTTTACCTCCTGAACACTCTTCACATACTCTCTTCCTTCAGGATTACTCCTACTCCATTTCTCTTCCTATCTACACCATGGTAGAACAGTTTAAACCCACTTTTTTTAACCTTTTGTTCTTATTAAAGACAAAAATGTTTTTGTCTTTAATAAGAACAAAAGGTAAAATAATAAAATAATAAATAAATAATAAATTATAATTAAAATAATAATAAAATAATAAAATAATAAGAAAAAATGAACCCACTTGAGCTAGTTTAAATCCACTGCCAATGCTCCTAGCCTTGCTTCCCTTCCATCTGGTTTCTTGAACACACAGTACAGCGACCTTTCTTCTCTCCATCATATCAGCCAACTCTCTGCCTTTACCAGTCATAGTCCCTACATTCAACATCCCTACTCTCACCTCCACACTTCTACCTTTCCTTTTCTCCTTCTCCCTCCTAACACACTTTCCCCCTCTCCACACCCTCTATCTTCGACCAACAGTAGCCCAATTTCCACCAGCACCCTGTCAGTTAACAGCACTGGTGATGGTCATTGTCAACCTGGGCTTCAACCGATCCGGTATGAAAGTCTCATTCGTCATGATCCGCATGTTTGAGTTGGTGAAGGTTTTATGTCGGATGCCCTTCCTGATACAACCTTCCCCATTTACTCGGGCTTGGGATTGACACTAAGAGTACACTGGCTTGTGCACCCCCTGTGGCTGGATTATGCGGAACATGCTTTCTGTTGCGCTTCTAATACACAATGAATGGGAAATGGAAAAATGAGGGATCCAGTGGACACGTACCATCAGCCATGATTCACTGATCTTAATTTTCACAACCACTAATGCATCAACATCTGATAGAAAAATTCCATATTATCTAGATTATTGATATTAATAATGTATTATTATATTTGAGAAGCATCATACCTTTCATATGCCATGTTTAATGTTCATATGTGCATGCTATATAGAAGAAGTTCATATATTCTTGGCTTGTTTCTGTGAACAATTTCAGAGAGTTCAGACTGAAGATCAGTACAGGATCAGTACATGCGTAAGGAATGATCTAAGCTATCCTTAATCTCTTTGACATAACCTGTTTTGGGTCACATGAATGCACAGGAACTCCTCAGCCTGTACAGATCAGTGGTAGATGGACATTCTGTTAGTTTTATGGATCTCATGTCTTCATGACCCCATGTCTCCAGAGTGTCTGTGACATCCGCCTGGATAAGCTCAGTTATCAGGACTTTCTGTCTGTTCCTCTCCTTTCCTCCTCTCATCCCATCCTCCCCCTGCTTTCTCCTACCTATATATATATATCAGACTTAGAAGAATGTAAGCTTTAGGGATTCTAAGTGTGTCTGAATGCCATGCTTTGTAATTCCTCCCCCAAAGTGGCCATTGGGGTGACTCCTTAATAAATGTACATAAATTCAACTTTCCGCCTGATTATTTGACTTTGAATAATTTAAGCTCAAAATTATTCTAACAACACCTATGGTGCTTTTATTTTTATTGCATATTTTGGAGAACAAGCTAAATCAGTATCAGTGTATGCCCAAGTACCTCTAGTCAGAGCATGAAAAGCCATTTTGACCCTGGAGAAAGTCCCGTAGCCGATCTCCCCACGGACCTTGTAGAATCCCACTCTACGGCCGATGAGGATCTCTTTGATTGTCTTCTCATCCTTGTACAAATCTTCGGTGAGTTTCTGCAGTGGGGTGAGGCGTGTCATGCTTTCACCCTCGCCATCCTCCTCAGGACCGACAGAGCTGTCCGTCAGGCTGTAGAGGCTGTGGTGACGCCTCATTTTCGTCATCTGATACTGGCCTCCAAGCATTTCTACTGAAGGCTGGAGATTACAAGAAGAAGTCGGGATTTCAATAAACAGTCATTTGAATCTACAGAATAACATGAAGCACAGTTATGATAGATAGATGTACTTTATTGATCCCAAACTGGGAAATTACAGACGTCCATAATGATGTTATGCATAACTTATTTTATGCAAGACACCCAGAATCATCACATTAGTGAATCTTAATGAATGCAAGCTTTTTAAACAGGAGGCAGAGCTTTCAGTTATCAAGCTCCTCTCCTTTGGATTTGGGAGTCAGACTCGATCTCTGTTTTTAAGAATAGGGTTAAAACCTTCCTTTTTGCCATAGCCTATAGTTAGGGTGGGTTCAGGTGACCCTCCTTTAGTTGTGCTGCTAATAGGTTTAGACAGCCGGGTGACCTCCAACACTGCACTGGGCTTCACTCCTTTCTTCACTCTCAATGAAATATTTTTGCTGGTCATTAACATCTGTTTGATCTCTCCCATAGTTTGAGTTCCCGTCATGCTATTTGCTCTCTACATGTCTGTTCTTTGCTTCTTCTCTATCCCCTCACCCCCCAGCCAGTCACAGCAGATGACTGCCCCTCCCTGGGCCTGGTTTTGCTGGAGGTTTCTTCCAGCTAACAGGGAGTTTTTCCTCTCCACCATAGTCAAGTGCTTGCTCACAGGGGATCACCTGATTGCTGGGGTCTTTCTGCAATTGTGGGGTTTTTCCCTACAATTGAAAGTGCTATGAGACAACTGTTGTGAAATGGCACTATATATATATATATATAAATAAAGATGAACTGAAAATTTTCCAGATGTTCTTTCTATATTAGTAATAATTATCATATTCTAGAATTAGTTCTTCCACCGAAACCATATTAGTAAAGATTTTAAAACTTCACTAATACAATCTGTACACACAGCTACAACTTTAGTCTACAAACACATAACAGTGGAACAGTTCTACAAAGTATATAATTTAAAAACTCAGGAATGAAAAAATAACATATTTGTAGGAAAATAAAATCTTACCAAGTATGAAACAGCTTCTCTGCATCAAACCAAGGTTGAAGAGTCCAGTGCAAAGAATACATATGAAAATGATTCTTCTTTAGGGCGAGCAGGACCCAAAAAATAAAAAATATATAATATTTGGTGACATGATGAAATCAGAACATTGTAGCCATAGTGTCCTTGTCTTTCCTCTCTCATTGACTGGAGATAGACACACACACACTGCACAGTTGTCAGGAGGAGGGAGGGGTGAGCAAACAGTCCAGTGGTCAATCATCTCTAGCCACGCCCTCTCACCTTTTCCTTCTCATTAAGGATTATGATGGTGTCATGACCCCTAATCCCCTTTTAATGTGGGTTTGTCCTGCTCCATTTTCACAATGAAAATCAGTTCACAGCAGCAAAAGTTAGGTCAGAAACAGCAATCAGGTAATGTGCACATATCTGCTGTTTTGATTCTGTATGTGATGTGATCAGAAAATGAGTCTTAAAGAACACACCTCTGTGAGAGAAATCCCATTGTTACACAACTAAGATTGATCTTTTGGCTTTTGTGACGATGAAATGTTATGCAACGGCATTAACCAATGTTCTCATAGAGATTAGCTTTCTGTCCTGTCTGAACGCAAGTGGAACTGCAAAAATAATGAGATTAGAAGAGGTCATCACCTCACCAGGCAAGGCCTCTTCATTCAGATGTATCATCCTTGTGAGGAGGAGTGGAGGGACAGAAAGCAGACAAAAAGGTCAGATACTCCAGCTTAATACAGATAATACACCCATTTCTGATCATTCAAATGATCATTTGGGCTCCAAATTCCAATTACAGTTACTAGTTTTGGTAATTTGTTTCAAACCATGCAAATAAATCTTTTCCAATGTACTTTTACACACATGGTTGGGCTCATAGTAGAAGATGTGGTTCATTTGTGGCCCTATCTTTATGTCTTGACCTTTAGATATTTTCCTTATTTTTTGACTTAATTTTCCTTTCTGAGACTGCAAAATGGACATCCATCCATGTTCTTCCGCTTAATCCTTTTTGGGTCGCAGAGGGGCTGGAGCCGATCCCAGCATCTTTGGGCGAGAGGCAGGGTACACCCTGGACAGATCGCCAGTCCATCACAGGGCCAATACAGAGAGACACACAACCATTCACTCTCACAGTCATACCTAAGGAGAATTAAGAATTGCAAAATGGACATAAGAAAGAAAAGAAAAAAGAAAAAAAATAGCTACAGTGCTGTGAAAGTGTATTTGTCCCCTTCCAGATCTTATATTTTTGCATCTTTTTCACACTTAAATATTTCAGATCAAACAAATTTTAAAGACGCACTAAAATTGTCATGATCCTGGGGCACGGATGGGGGCCGTGCCCAGTCTCTAGTTCTAGTTCAGTCTTTTTCTGTCTGTTCCTTTGTGAATTTATAGTTATGTTCTCATTTTGGTGTTCTGCTGTGCTTGAGTCATTATGATTTCCGGTTTGTGTTTTATGTCATGTTCTCCACCTCTGTTGTTGAAGCGGCAGCCCAGAGCTGCGGCTGCAAGGTGGTCGGTGCATCTCGTGGTGGAAACCCCCGAACCAATTGGTGGACACCAGTGGTGAGGGGGGCCATTAAGCTGAAGAAGGAGTCCGATCAAGCTTGGTTGGCTTGTGGGACTCCCGAAGCAGCTGAGGCGTACCGGCAGGCCAAGCGGAGTGCAGCTCGGGTGGTTGCTAAAGCAAAAACTCGGGTATGGGAGGAGTTCGGTGAGGCCATGGAACAAGACTTTCGGTCGGCCTCGAAGAGATTCTGGCAAACTGTCCGGCGGCTCAGGAGGGTAAAGCAGCTCCCTGTCCACACTGTGTATGGTGCGGATGGGACACTGCTGACTTCGACTGGGGATATCGTCGGGCGGTGGAAGGAATACTTCAAGGATCTCCTCAATCCCACTGATACGCCTTCCACAGAGGAAGCAGGGTTTGGAGATGAGGGGGACAAATTGCCTATCACAGGGGCTGAGGTCGCCAAGGTGGTTAAAAATCTCTTTGGTGGCCGGGCCCCGGGGGTGGACGAAATTCGCCCTGAGTACCTCAAGGCCCTGGATGTTGTTGGGCTGTCATGGTTGACACGCCTCTGCAACATTGCGTGGAGGTCGGGGGCAGTGCCTTTGGCGTGGCAAACCGGGGTGGTGGTTCCTCTCTTCAAAAAAGGGGACCGGCGGGTGTGCTCCAACTTTAGAGGGATCACACTCCTCAGCCTCCCTGGAAAGGTCTATGCCAAGGTACTGGAGAGGAGAGTCCGGCCGTTGGTCGAACCTCGGATTCAGGAGGAGCAATGTGGTTTTTGTCCTGGCCGTGGCACATCGGACCAGCTCTTTACCCTCTCGAGAATCCTTGAGGGTTAGTGGGAGTTTGCCCAACCAGTTTACATGTGTTTTGTGGACTTGGAGAAGGCATTTGAACGCGTCCCTCGTGGTTTTTTGTGGGGGGTGCTTCGGGAGTATGGGGTATCGGGCTTGTTGTTACGAGCTATTTGGTCTCTGTACGACCGTTGTGAGAGTTTGGTTCGTATTGCCAACACTCGGTCGGAGCCATTCCCAGTGAGAGTTGGACTCCGCCAGGGCTGCCCTTTGTCACCGATTCTGTTCATAATTTTTATGGGCAGGATTTCTAGGTGCAGCCAGTGAATGGAGGGTGTCATGCTTGGTGACCACAGGATCTCATCTCTGTTGTTTGCAGATGATGTTGTCCTGTTGGCTTCATCCAGCAATGACCTACAGTTCTTGCTGGGACGGTTTGCCGCTGAGTGTGAAGCGCCTGGGATGAGAATCAGCACCTCCAAGTCTGAGTCCATGGTCCTCAGCCGGAAAAAGGTGGATTGTCCTCTCCGGGTTGGGGACAGGCTCCTGCCCCAAGTGGAGGAGTTTAAGTATCTTGGGGTCTTGTTCACGAGTGAGGGAAAAATGGAGCGAGAGATTGACAGACGGATTGGAGAAGCATCTGCAGTGATGCGGACGTTGTACCAGTCTGTTGTGGTGAAGAGGGAGCTTAGTTCTAAGGCAAAGCTGTGGGTTTACCAGTCAATCTACGTTCCTACTCTCACCTATGGTCACAAGCTTTGGGTAATGACCGAAAGAACAAGATTGCGGATACAAGTGGCTGAAATGAGCTTTCTCCGTAGGATCACTGGACTCACCCTCAGAGATAGGGTGAGGGGCTCAGTCATTCGGGAGAGGCTCAGAGTAGAACCGCTGCTCCTCCACATTGAAAGGAGTCAGTTGAGGTGGTATGGGCATCTGATTAGGATGCCTCCTGGACGCCTCCCACTTCAGGTGTTTCGGGCACGTCCCACTGGGAGGAGACCCTGGGGCAGACCCAGGACTCGCTGGAGAGACTATGTCTCCCAGCTGGTCTGGGAACGCCTTGGTATCCTCTCTGAAGAGCTGGAGCAGGCGGCTGGGGAGAGGGAAGTCTGGGCTTCTCTGCTTGAACTGCTGCCTCCGCAACCCGGACCTCCGGAAAATCGGTAGAGGATGGATGGATGGATGGATGGATGGTTTGTGTTTTATTTTGACAGCACTGTGCAGCTTCCGGCTGTCAAACTGGTTGGAGCTGCACACCTGTTTCTTATTCTATTATTTTCTCCACTCATGTATCCACACCTGTGACTGATTATGTCTGTATATAGGGCACGGCAAACCTTTGGGGTTTGTCGTGTCCTTCTTCTGTGTGCACCTGTCCTCAGGAGCTCCAATGTATCCTGAGTGTGTTTGGGTCCCGCTGTTGATGTGAGTGGAGGGCTCCGTCCAGGTAATTCTTCCCTATTTCCAGCCGTGAGTCCCGGCTGCCTTCGGGTGCGCTCCAGCTTGATTCTGCCCCCCTTTGCTTGGCGTTTCCGGCTTCATGTTCCCCCTGGACGTTGAGTCCCAGTCTCCTCCAGCGTTTTCCATGTTAGTATTCTTGTTTGTCATCGCGATGGACTTGGATGATTTAGTTTTGCTTTGTTCACGTTCTTGTCTATGCTTATGTTAATAAACATGCAAACTCACAGAGAGCACTTGGTGTCCTAATTTGCACTCATGACAGAAGGACACAACCACCCAGACACCAGCTTCTGTGAGTTTTGCAATGTTTCTTTTGATTACCTTGTTTTTTTTCCCCTGTTGTCCTTCACCTGCTGAAATGTCCACAGGCGGAAGACAACGTTCACGGAACCTGGGGATGGAGCTCTGCGCTGTGCTCAGGGAGACGGATGGACACATCGCCAACGCTCGCGCATCTTCCACCCCTTAAGACGTCTTTTGGAATCTGAGTCTGGCAGAAATGGTGGTAGAACGTCACCCTCTGCTTGTGCTACATGCCAAGGGGAGGGAGAGGGTGTTTCTGCTAGAAGATCTGCGGCGGGAGTACTGCGGAAGGAACTCTGTCCATGAATCCAGGCCGGTGCCAAAGGGAGGGCATTCCCGGACAGCAGCACCGCCAACTCCTCGCCAGGCCCGAGTTCCAGCGTCTCGCCTCTGTCACCAGAAACCCGAGCCTCCGCCTCTTTCCCAGGCTATGTCAGTGGTGCACAGAGAAGCCTCATCAGGGTCCACCGCAACAGCAGGAACCTTTGGCCGTGGGGAAATAAGGCAGGTGGGTTGTCATTCTTTTCCCTCTCACAATGATGCACCTTGCCTTATTCCCAGTGATGAGGCTAAGCTACTGCAGCCAATTTTAACTGAGTCCTCATCACCTGCTGCTTTCGACTCACCCTCACCTCCCTCCCCCGTGTGTTGTTTTGTGGCCTCCGAAAGCCTGTCGCTCCTGGGAAGGAGTCGCTAGACGGCAGAGAGACCAGCAGTCTATGGAGTTCCCGTTCCTGCCCTGCGGCCAAGTCCGGGACGGGAGGTCACCTACAGCAGTAGCCATCCCACCGGGAGGCCCACCGGGGGGGGGGGGGCACCAAGTCTGGAGGTCGTCTAGCTGCATCAACTATCACGCCTGCTGCTGGGGTCGTCGCAGCAGAGTCTTCAGAGTCCTGGGTGGCAATGGCGCTCGAGTCAAGGCAAGTACTCTGCTCTGTTCTTACACACACAGTTCTAGAGAATTCTTGTCTTGCTCATCGTGAGGGGAACCAGCTGCAGATGTCCTCTGCTTCCGGATCCTCCTTGCTGAGCTCCACCACTGCCAGCAACGTTGTTACGGTGTTTTTTCTTTCTTCCCCGTCTGAAGTGGTCGTGTTCGGAGTGGACGTCCAGACAGAGAGGACCTTGACGACCCCCCCGTCTGAGGTAGCCACGCTGGGTGTGGAAGCCCAGGGGGAGAGAGCCAAGATGTCCCAGCCAGGATCGCCGGAGTCCTGGACGGTGATGGAGCTTGAGCTCAGGCAAGTGCTCTTTCTTGTTTTTACGTTCTCTGTCCTAGAAAGATCTTGCCTGACTCTTGGTGGGGAGCTCCAGGTGCGGCCATCAGCTGCGCCTGAGCTCTCCTCGCTGGGCTCCACCGCTGCTGGTGACCCTGACCCGGTGTGTGTGTGTGTGTCTCTGTGCCTTTGCCCAAGATACTGTCCAGGGTCACTGGGGTCTCCGAGGGTGCAGATGTTCTGCTGTCCATGGTCTCCATGGGTGCAGCTGTCCCACCGTCTATGGTCTCTGCGGGTACAGCTAAGCTCCAGTCCGGGGCCGCCGAAGGTGCAGCTAAACCCCAGTTCAGGGCCGCCGCGGGTGCAGCTAAGCCTCAGTCCAGGGGCCCCAGTCTAGGGCCGCTGCGGGTGCAGCGCCACCCCAGTCTGGGGCCTCCATGGGTGCAGCACCGCCCCAGGCTGGGGCCCGGTTGATTGACCGCCTCCTTAGTCTGGTGCTCTCAAGGGTCAACCTGATGGTCATGGGGACCTTGCTCCAGCCCAGAGCAGCCGGGGGTGCTATGTTCCAGCCCGGGGCTGCTGGGGGTGCTACGCCCCGACCTGGGGACTCTGTGGGTTCTACATCCCGGCCTGGGGCTGCCATGGGTGCTACGCCCCAGCCCGGGGCCACCAAGGGTGCTGCACCCCAGCCCGGGGCTACCGTGAGTGCATCATGGGAGGTTCCTGCCGGTCGGCCGCCCCCTAGCTCCCGAAGCTCCCTGGCTTAGGGATGCCGGAAGGCCACCTGATGGACTGCCCCTCCTGCTTGAGTGGTTTTGGCACACGGGAAGGCCACCCAACGTGTTCCAGCGGAGATGCTGGAGGTCTTGGGACTCTGGAAGTCTGCCTGAACTGCCCCTTCTACTGATCAGTCGGGCTTAGAGTCCCATGTTGCTACCCGTTGGACAGTGTATGGGTCATGAATGTTTTTTTTGTTGTTTTTGTTCAGGTTCCGTCCCTCCGTGCCTTGCTTCCCCCCCCACCCCCCAGGGTGGGTTGTTTTCCGGCTATTTCACATTATTTGTTTTCCTTTTGATGCAATTTTTTTTTTTTTTTCTGAGTTCTTTCCCTGTGTATGCTGAACTCTTGTTTTCTCCTTGCCTTTAAGTTGTTGAGTTCCTTCGAAGACTATGAATTTTTGTTTTGTTTGTTGGTTTTTGTTGTTTATTGTTTTCTGTTCTTTTTGTAGGTATTTGAAGTAATTACTTTGCTAATTTGTTTTGAGTTATTATCTCTTGATTGGAGCCATTGTCATATTTCTTTTTAGCCTGGATTTATTTTCTCTTTGTTACATTATTTTTTATGTCATAGTTATGGTTAGGCTTGGGCTATTTTTGTTTCTGGATCTGTTTGTGCCCTACTGAGACATCCTCAGTTGGTCTGCTGTTGCCATTGAGTAAAGTGTGTTGAGCTCCGACCAAGCTTTGTCCTTTTCCCCATTTCCCAGTTGTGCTCCAGCTGAATTTGTCTCATGTTCCCCGGCGTCTGGGTGTGCCTCAGCCCCGGTGTTTCCAGCCTGCTCTGTTTCCCCAGGTTGTGAGCTCCGCCCTCCTCCGGTACATACATTTTCCCTTGTTTGTTCGTGTGTTAGTTTGTCATGGTCTTAGTGTCATGTTTGGGTTACATTTTGTATTAGGGGAGGGTCTTCTGTGTGTGTGGGAAGGGGGTTTTGTGATGTTACCCTGGGGTGTCTGGGTACCACCCCTTAAGGAGGGGGCTCTGTCATGATCCTGGGGCACGTGTGGGTGCCGTGCCCAGTCTCTAGTCTTAGTTCAGTCTTTTTCTGTCTGTTTGTGCATTTATAGTCATGTTTTAATTTTGGGGTTCTATTGTGCTTTTGTCATTATAATTTCCAGATTGTGTTTTATTCTGACAGTGCTGTGCAGCTTCCGGCTGTCAAACTGGTTGGAGCTGCACACCCGTTTCTTATTCTGTTATTTTCTCCACTCATGTATCCACACCTGCGACTGATTATGTCTGTATATAGGGCACGACAAACCTTTGGGGTTTGTCGTGTCCTTCTTCTGTGTGCACCTGTTATCAGGAGCTCCAATGTATACTGAGTGTGTTTGGGTCCCGCTGTTGAGGTGAGTGGAGGGCTCCGTCCAGGTAATTCTTCCCTATTTCCAGCCATGAGCCCTGGCTGCCTTTGGGTGTGCTTCAGCTGGATTCTGCCCACCTTTGCTCAGTGTTTCCGGCTTCATGTTCCCCCTGGATGTTGAGCCCCGCTCGCCTCCAGCATTTTCCATGCTAGTATTCTTGTTTGTCATCGCCATGGACTTTATGATTTAGTTTTGCTTTGTTCGCGTTCTTGTCTGTGCTTATGTTAATAAAAGTGCAAACTCACAGAGTGTGTTTGGTGTCCTCATGACATAAATCACCTCCATAACAAAAGTCTATCCATCCATCCATCTTCTACTGCTTTTCCGGAGGTCCGGGTTGTGGAGGCAGCAGTTCAAGCAGAGAAGCCCAGACTTCCCTCTCCCCAGCCACCTGCACCAGCTCTTCAGAGAGGATACCAAGGCGTTCCCAGACCAGCTGGGAGACATAGTCTCTCCAGCGAGTCCTGGGTCTGCCCCGGGGTCTCCTCCCAGTGGGACGTGCCCGAAACACCTGAAGCGGGAGGCGTCCAGAAGGCATCCTAATCAGATGCCCATACCACCTCAACTGACTCCTTTCAATGTGGAGGAGCAGCGGTTCTACTCTGAGCCTCTCCCGGTTGACTGAGCTCCTCACCCTATCTCTGAGGGTGAGTCCAGCAATCCTACGGAGAAAGCTCATTTCAGCCACTTGTATCCGCAATCTCATTCTTTCGGTCATTACCCAAAGCTCGTGACCATAGGTGAGAGTAGGAACGTAGATTGACTGGTAAATCCACAGCTTTGCATTAGAACTCAGCTCCCTCTTCACCACAACAGACCGGTACAACGGCCACATCACTGCAGATGCTGCTCCGATCCGTCTGTCAATCTCTCGCTCCATTCTCCCCTCACTCGTGAATAAGACCCCAAGATACTTAAACTCCTCCACTTGGGGCAGGAGCCTGTCCCCAACCCAGAGAGGACAATCCACCTTTTTCCGGCTGAGTCCATGGACTCGGACTTGGAGGTGCTGATTCTCATCCCAGGCGCTTCACACTCAGCGGCAAACCGTCCCAGCAAGAACTGTAGGTCATTGCTGGATGAAGCCAACAGGATAGCATCATCTGCAAACAACAGAGATGAGATCCTGTGGTCACCAAGCGTGACACCCTCCATTCCCTGGCTGCGCCTAGAAATCCTGTCCATAAAAATTATGAACAGGATCGGTGACAAAGGGCAGCCCTGGCGGAGTCCAACTCTCACTGGGAATGGCTCCGACCGAGTGTTGGCAATATGAACCAAACTCTCACAACAGTCGTACAGAGACCGAATAGCTCGTAACAACAATCCCGATACCTCACACTCCCGAAGCACCCCTCACAAAAAACCACGAGGGACACGGTCAAATGCCTTCTCCAAGTCCACAAAACACATGTAAACTGGTTGGGCAAACTCCCACGAACCCTCGACAATTCTCGACAGGGTAAAGAGCTGGTCCGATGTGCCACGGCCAGGACAAAAACCACATTGCTCCTCCTGAATCCGAGGTTTGACCAATGGCCGGTCTCTCCTCTCCAGTACCTTGGCATAGACCTTCCCAGGGAGGCTGAGGAGTGTGATCCCTCTAAAATTGGAGGACACCCTCCGGTCCCCTTTTTTGAAGAGAGGAACCACCACCCCGGTTTGCCATGTCAAAGGCACTGCCCCCGACCTCCACGCAATGTTGCAGAGGCGTGTCAACCATGACAGCTCTACAACATCCAGGGCCTTGAGGTACCCAGGGCGAATCTCGTCCACCCCCGGGGCCTGGCCACCAAAGAGATTTTTAACCACCTTGGCGACCTCAGCCCCTGTGATGGGCGAGTCGTCCCCCTCATCCACAAGCCCTGCTTCCTCTGTGGAAGGCGTATCAGTGGGATTGAGGAGATCCTTGAGGTATTCCTTCCACCGCCCGACAATATCCCCAGTCGAAGTCAACAGCGCCCCATCCGCACCATACACAGTGTGGACAGGGAGCTGCTTTCCCCTCCTGAGCCGCCGGACAATTTGCCAGAATCTCTTCGAGGCCGATCAAAAGTCTTGTTCCATGGCCTCACCGAACTCCTCCCATACCCGGGTTTTTGCTTCAGCAACCACCCGAGCTGCACTCCGCTTGGCCTGCCGGTACACCTCAGCTGCTTCGGGAGTCCCACAAGCCAACCAAGCCTGATAGGACTCCTTCTTCAGCTTAATGGCCCCCCTCACCACTGGTGTCCACCAATTGGTTCGGGGGTTTCCACCACGAGATGCCCCGATGACCTTGCAGCCGCAGCTCTGCGCCACCACTTCAACAACAGAGGTGGAGAACATGGCCCATTCAGACTCCATGTCTCCAGACTCCCTCGGAATGTGGTTGAAGTTCTTCCGGAGGTGGGAGTTGAAGACATTCCGGACAGGGGCCTCAGCCAGACATTCCCAGCACACCCTCACTATACGTTTGGGTCTACCAGGTCTGAATGGCCTGGTAGACCCAGACTCAGACCATAACAAAAGTGTATTGCCCAAAATAGTATATTGTGGCTTTTTATACACAAAAAACTTCCATTGCCTTAGAATTGAGTTTCTTCCGGAGCTTCCGGAGGAGTTTCTTCCGGCTTTCAGAGAGAGCAGATGCATTTCTTCTCCTCTCCTCCCTTCACTGATCCCAGCTTGCTGTGTCCTGTCTGTGTCTCGCTCTTCTTCTCGCTGCATCTCGATCCAAACGGAAAATTATGGAATTGGTGAGCTGGGCTTTAAATGCAATTGACACCACTTATTCAAACAGAAAATCGGGCCCGGGGGAGCCCAAGTGTGTGAAAGACTCATGGGATAATCGGAAACTCATGTGTCTGTGTGATCTTTCGATTGAAGATGTGGAAGACATCCACCTGTTTGGCTTCATGATCACAGGATTTCTGCTGTTTGGCTTTGGAGTTTTTCCTGGAGTATCGGAAATTAAAGAAGTTGGAAAGAGCTAGTCAAAATGCGGACCCAGCGAAGCTCCTTCAACAATTCGACCAGCTGGGGAGGGCACTGATAGCGGCTAATGGCAAACTGAATCGGAAGGTGGGAAACATCTCGGAGTCGCTGGGTGCTCTCCAGGGAATGATTTTAAAGCCTGTGAATATTGTAAATTGCGATGCACAGAATCGCATGAGAGATGAAAATTCCATGCTCTAAGTGAACTGTGCTTATCAGGCCTTGATTCGGCGTCCTTGGGAGAACTCATTCCTCCAGAAGAAAAG
The DNA here is from genome assembly GCA_020510985.1 of Pholidichthys leucotaenia. NCBI lineage: Eukaryota > Metazoa > Chordata > Actinopteri > Cichliformes > Pholidichthyidae > Pholidichthys > Pholidichthys leucotaenia. The sequence goes on from CM035846.1 coordinate 101,873,719, forward strand.
ATAAGGCAGAAGGGAGTTTTGGCTTTTCTCTAACTCAAACATTCTGATGTGCAGCAATCTGAACTCTCTATGGACAGCGTCATCATGTGACTAGCATGGAATTTTACCATCTGACATGCACTGAAGAGAGATGAACTCTGTGGACATGTTATCTATGTTTAGGATACCATGGACATAACATCTAGTCGTTGCCTAGGAGAGGAATTTTGTTGTTCACCAGCAACTGATACTTTACACTGCATTCACTCTGCATCCATGAATATCACATGACTGACATACACACACTGGTCTCTCTCAACTTGCTTTGTTAATGTGTGAAACTGTATCTTGTCTGCTAAGTGTGCAATTAGAGGGTTTTTTTCTATGTGATCACAATCTTGCTCACTTGAGCTCTATTTTGATAACTATGTTTTTTTCTCTCTGCCCAATGTGTCACCCCCTCCCCCTCCCCCTCTTTACCCCCACTGTATGAGGCGCCTGTGGCTGCCGCGTCATTAGGGAGCGCTTAACATGAGCGCACCTTAATGATAAGTAAAATTATCATTAAGGTAAAAGGTAATTATCATTAAAGTAAATTAATAAGGTAATTATTATTAATTAATAAGGTAATTATCATTAAAGTAAAATTCCTCATATGTGTAAAAGCATGCTTGGCAATAAAGTTCATTCTGATTCTGATTCTGAATTGCTTGGAAAGAGTTTTTAAATCTTTCACCTACTTAAGTATGCGTGGATCTATGAATATTCTAATTAGCAACCTGCAGGGCTTGCGACGGCCAAACTGCAGCCAGTTTGGCCGTCGCGACTTCTGGTGGGCGAGCTGCTAGTCTGTTTACGATGCTTTGGGGGGACGTTAAAGTTTTGCCTATATCTTCAAAAGTAAAAAGCAAAACATTTTCCTGAAAACGGTCAAGGTGAGAGATAAATGTGTAATTGATAAATGTGTAAAAAATATGTGTTTACTTTTTATTAACAACCAGTTCCCAATCTGCCAGCGACTGAGCGGGGGAGGGGGGGGATTTGATTGTGGCTGCTCTCAGCTCACAGTGCGGCACCCCGTCTGCCAAAGAAGTGAGCTGAGAGCAACTCGATTTGAATGTGGGTCTCACCGATCCACATTCAAATCAGGTCCCCCCCCACCCCTCACCTCTCTGCCTCTCTTCGCTCTTTCTCTCTGCTGTTACCCCAACCTGTTATGTCTCAATCCTGCTGCTTCTCGGCTCCTCCCTCTTCCCCCAAGGTAGCCAAGAGTATCCGTGTGATTGGTTAATGTTATGACCAAACAGGCTTAGCAGGAATGCTTCCGTAGCTACAAACGGTCTGTCCAACCTCGCACGTTTCAGTGGGGCATTACCAAACTGGAAATTCACAGCAAAAAAAACAAACACAGACTTGGGACTGTGGTGAGATTTTGTGCTTGATATGTCTTGTAAGTTTTTAAAAGAAGATTTCATTTATTAAGAGAAAAAAAGCTATCAAAACCTACCTGGCCCAATGTGAAAACGTAATCTCCCCCTAAACCTAATGAATGGTTGTGCCACCTTTGGCGGCAACAACTGGTTTGGATAGCTTTTTCCTCTTAATAAATGAAATCTAAATGAAATCACTTCATTTCCAGTTCCTGTAAGGTGAGGACACACAAGTAAAGGCTCCCAGTTCGTTTCTGTTTAAAACTCAGTTTAGAGCTAACGTTTTGAGCTGTTTTTTTTTTTTTTTTTGTTACTACCACTGGAGAATAAACCTGCTCGTGCGAAAAAAGGAGAATTTGCCAGTCTCATAACTTAATATTGTAGTGGCTGGTGAAGCGATCAGGCCCCTCACGCTCAGGGAGAACAAAGGGATTTCTCCCACATGTTTTTTTTTTTCCTACGATCACAATCAACGATCATCGGCCGGGATCATGGTCCCAAGAAAGCTCAGCAGACTGAGGAGGTGGACGAAATTAAAAAGTGCTGGATTTCTTGGCGGAAGAGATTTCTGCTGTTAAGCTGCAGCAAAGAAACATCCTGGACCTGATCGAGGAGGTGAAAGCGCTGCGGATCCAGAACGCTGAGAAGGAAAAGAGGCTGGCGTATCTGGAGAGCAGAGTGTCGGAACTGGAGCAGAACACTTGGGTGAACGACGTGATCATCACAGGGCTCCACATTAAACCCCGATCATATGCGCGAGCGGTGGCCGCGGACAGCAGTGGAAGCCTCGGTGAGCTGAAAGACGAATCCACGGAGCAACAAGTGGCGGCCTCCATGCAGTCCAAAGGAATTCAGCTGGACTGCAACACCATAGAGACCTGCCACCCTCTGCCCAGGAAAAACGGCGACAAACCGGCTGTGATCATGAGGTTTGTGAACAGAAAACACAAGACTGCGCTGTTAAAACAAGGTAGAAAACTGAAAGGAATGAACATTTACATAAACGAGCACCTCACAAAAGAAAACACAGAAATAGCCAGAAAAGCAAGATACATGAAAAAGCAGAAAAAGATTCAAAACACCTGGACATCAAACTGTAAAATATACATCAAATTAAACGGATCACCTGAAAAAGCCAAGGTCATTAACATCCGTAATATTACGGAACTGGACAAATATCAATGAATATTATGAACTGGAGTCACAGCAACAATCAGACAATTGTAGGACACTGAAGGGATATACTCATCTGCTACAAGACATTTAACAACAAGAAACAAAAGATCAACAAACAGGAACAACAGGAACTGAAAGTTTTTGAATATACAGATCACAACCCACAGGACGTAGAATATAACATAGACCCTGATAATAATTTATTTAGCTCCATCAATAATGACTGTAGTTACTACACAGATGATCAGTTTAACACAATGGTCACATCTGATTTCAATATTTCTATGATCCACTTCAACAGCAGAAGTCTCTATGCCAACTTTAATAACATTAAAGATTATTTACATCAGTTTAAAGAGCCGTTCAATATTGTGGCAATATCAGAGACATGGTTCAGTGAAGAGAAAGGAGTGGATTTTACCATGGATGGCTATGAATTAAATTATGTAAATAGAAAAGTGAAAAAAGGAGGAGGAGTTGCAATTTATGTTGACAAGAGCTTGAAATACAAGGTTGTTGAAAATCTGTCAGTAACTGTGGATGATTTATTTGAATGTATTACAATAGAAATCTGTCTGGACAATGTGAAGAATGTAGTAGTGAGCTGTGTATATAGAACACCTGGATCAAACATTGACTTATTTAAGGACTGGATGGAAAAAATGTATGCAAAACTAACTCAAAGTTATGTTCATCTGTGGGGATTTCAATATAGATCTGATGAACTCAAAACAACATAGTTTGACAGAAGAATTTATCAACACAATGTACAGTATGGGCTTACATCCAACAATTACTGTCATATCCGGCTCTAGGGAGCCGGGCAATCAGAGCCAGGGACAAGCCAGTGAGTCGAGATGGTTTATTTTGGGTAAGGGATAAGGGATGAGGAGAGCACAGATACTCATGCAGAGGTACACTCACAGGTTGCACAGCGCAGAGGTAAGCAGCTCGTACCGGACGTGGGGGTAGCAAGACGTACATCCTCACAGCGGGATACAAACACAGGAATGCTGCAAGGGGAGTTGAGGCTGACACCAGACGAAGGGGCTTCAGCCTAGCAGTGCTTATGTCGCAGCCCCGAGTCATCGAGGCTGCTCCTATTTATCCTCATTGGCAGCGCCCCAGCTGATGAAGACTAATTGGCCCCAGCCGTCCATAATGCTGCCAGCTGGGGCCAGCTGAGACGCCGCTCAATGGGAGGCAGGGATGAGGGAAAACATGGGCTCAGTGCCGAGACGGCATCTCAACCCATGGTGACAGAGCCCCTCCCTCAAGGTCGGGCTCCTGAACGACCAGGAACATCCCAGCCCCCCCCCCCCCACCTAGGGTGGGAGGAAGGGAGGCGGACCGGAGGGGAAGAAGCCAAGGGAAGGACAACACCAATGGGGCAATGTAGGGTAGCGGGAAAGAAAAACCCAAATACAATACTGACAAAACTGAATAATTAACCCAGGAACAGATGGGGAGAAGAACTGGGTCAGCACGCCGGTTACATACTACCCAGAGAGTACCAACCATGCGTGACCCAGAGCAAGAAAAAAAAAAAGAACCACCAAAAAGGTACAGGGCAAAAAATGCTGAGTATGGCCAAATAAAGGGAAAACACAATACACAGCACCAATATAAGTACATACACAGTCACCAAGAAAAGTGAGGGTGACTGGAACAAATGGACAATTACAGAGCATGGTGTTACGGAAAACAAGGCACATGACTCTATAATGAACCAACAGGGCATAAAAAAGAAATACTGAGTGCAGGCAAAGAAAAACCCACACACATGAATATATAAATACCCACAGTCACCTAAAGAAATGAAAGTGACTGGAATGAAAGGGCAACTGCAGAGTATGGTCTGAAAGGGAACAAAACATAACTCTACAATGCAAAAACGAGACTAAAAACATGGTACAAAAAATAAAATGCTGGGTACGAGGGAAGGAAAACGCACAGCACTATAAATACACATCCACCAACAGGACAGACATTACACCCAAGTGACCTTAATAACAAAAGAAAAAGTGACACCCGAGGTGAATGGCAGGCAGAGTCCAAAAATGGCCGAGATGGCTCCGGAGATCTCCCCGCCCATTGTCCAGCTGGCGAATCAGGGGAAGAGAAATGTTCGGACGGCGAACTCTGGACCCAGATCCCAGGAATCCAGTCCAACGGCTGCCGAACCAGGCCGCCCAAAGGCAAACACAGACCAGTGGGGGGAACCCAGATCGCCGAACCGAAAGTTTTGCGGGTCGGGTCGTCGACCCGCATCACTCAACCACCAGGACCGTTGAGACGGACGAAGGGTCAGAGCGGATCCCGGTGGAAGAGGCTCAGGGGAGAGCCGATGACGAGGGCGGCGGGCCTCAGGGAAACGGCCACCTCCTCACCGGACCTGGACAACACTGGGGCAGCACCCACGTCGGACCCCGATCGGGCCTCAGGCGAACCCACGTTGGACCCCGATTGGGTCTCGGGCGAACCCACGTTGGACACTGCACCAGAACCGACCTCCAACGTTGAACCCGGACCCTCCAGCACCACGAGGAACAGCAACTCCTCGCCGGTGACCCTGGAAGAAGGCTCAGAAGAGAAAACAGAACCGGGATCAGGATCACCGGCAGCGCCAGAACCCGGCGAGACGAGCTCAGACGCAGCGGGCGGCTGCACCCTGCTCGTCTCCCCTGGAGATAGGCTGAAGTGCTCAAAGATAAAAAGAGAGAAAAGAAAGGAGAGCACTCGCCTGATCTCGGGTTCTGACGCCGTCCAGGACTGCGAAGATCCAGGATCCGTCGTCAGGAGGTCGTTGTCAGGCTCCCATCTAGCCGCGTCGGGCCCCGCAGCCAGCACGATGGTCAGCGCAGCTTGAGATCCCTCCAGCTCAGGTAACCCCGCCGACGACCCACTCGGCGTGAAGCCAGAAGAATCTCGTCCCGCTGGACCGAACCGCTCCTCCGTGGAGACCCAGGGACGCTCAGTCGTCAGCGTAGACTCCACGCAGCAGTCAGTCCCCCTCCTCCGTCCGCAATGTAGCTGCGGAACCACAGGCCCTCTCCATATCCCACCACGTTGACCCGGAGCCGGGGACCGCTCGGCGGAGAGAGACACAGAGGATGCGGGATTAGGAAAACAGGTTACAGCAGGTGGGGAGAGTTCAGGGAGCTGCGAACCCTGAACTTCTCCTCCAGGGATGTGACAGAGCAAATCATTAAGCAGGTGTGAAAAAACAATGACTTGCCTGCCCCCTGGAGGTTGAGTATCGCCTGCTGTAGTGGAATCTGCTTCTTCCTCTCCCCGCCCGGCGATAACGGAGGACCCCCCGGGAATTCGTCTGAGGATCGCTCGCGTTGTCTCCAGCAGAGAGCTCACCAGGCCGGGATTCCAGGCACACACAGCGGTCAGGAAGCGCGTCGAGGAGGAGGGGGAAACAGCCGGGGTGAGCCAGCCCGAATGTCCAGGAATGACAGCGGGGGAACGAGGCTCAGGGGACGAGGCTGTAGGATCTCCACACTGACGAGGCGAAGGGATGACAGCTGCGTGGGAGGAACGGTCCTGACGATGACCCAGAACGGGATCCGGACGAGGTTCGTGCAGAGGTGACTCGGCGATGTGATGACGACTACTCCCAGGGGACGAAGCGAGGGGGAAACCCAGGATTCGCCGCTCCAGATCGGAGATCGAGACGAGGAAGGCGTCGAGCACGGGAAAGCTTCGTAGCCCTGAAGTCCTCACCATCAATCTCACTGCCGCCGCCACATGCCTGAAGGTGGTGACAGGAAACACAGTAGAGCTCGCGACAGCCACTCGACCCCGGACATAACTGCTGTCAGCTGCGGCTCCTAGAAGGGAATCCCGAGTGACGTGGCGCAGGTCGGGGGAAGTCCTCTGGTTGGCGCGAACTCCCGGACTGGAATGGCGGCAGGAACGGGACTCCGAAGCGGGGAAAGACGTCGCCCACTTCGACTCCCTGCCGGGATTTCCATCCACCCCGTGGAGCTTCTCTCGCTGTGTACCTGCAACGTCTATCCTGGCACTGTCCTCCAGATGGTACAGAGAGTGAGGGTGACAGTCCAGGAGTTCCTCAGCACGGCCCGGATGCCAGCGTCTCGCGTTGGAGGCGTCGTGCAGGGTGAAGAACGTCCCGTCGACAGCCTCCGAGATGGACCTCAGCTCGTCGCCCTGGCGCCGGAAGTGACTCCTGGGAAACGGCATGCTAGCAGCGCTGACACCCGGACAGAAAGGTACATTTCCACAGCGACTCACGGCCGCCGGCAACTCTTCTGGCTGCGACATACTGTCATATCCGGCTCTAGGGAGCCGGGCAATCAGAGCCAGGGACAAGCCAGTGAGTCGAGATGGTTTATTTTGGGTAAGGGATAAGGGATGAGGAGAGCACAGATACTCATGCAGAGGTACACTCACAGGTTGCACAGCGCAGAGGTAAGCAGCTCGTACCGGACGTGGGGGTAGCAAGACGTACATCCTCACAGCGGGATACAAACACAGGAATGCTGCAAGGGGAGTTGAGGCTGACACCAGACGAAGGGGCTTCAGCCTAGCAGTGCTTATGTCGCAGCCCCGAGTCATCGAGGCTGCTCCTATTTATCCTCATTGGCAGCGCCCCAGCTGATGAAGACTAATTGGCCCCAGCCGTCCATAATGCTGCCAGCTGGGGCCAGCTGAGACGCCGCTCAATGGGAGGCAGGGATGAGGGAAAACATGGGCTCAGTGCCGAGACGGCATCTCAACCCATGGTGACAATTACCGGACCTAGCAGAATCACGTCACACAGTACCACACTAATAGATAACATATTCACAAACATTATGGAAAATAATATCAGGAGTGGGCTTTTGTTGAATGATATCAGTGACCACCTGCCGATTTTTGTTGTCTATCAATGTGATTATAGGAAGAAAAAGTATACCAAAAATATTAAATATAAAAGAATAAGAACCGAAGAATCAATGTATTTACTGACAAAGGAATTATTAATACAAGATTGGAAGATAGTTTATGATGAAAATGACATAAATAAAGCATATGATAATTTTTTACAAATATTTCAATCATTGTACAATAAAAACTGTCCTATAAAACAATACAGTGACAGACAACAAAAAAAAATATTCCTTGGGTCACCAAGGGGTTAATAAATGCATGTAAAAAGAAGAATACATTATATAAACAATTCATTAAATGCAGAATGGTGGAAGCTGAGATCAAATATAAAAGATATAAAAATAAGCTTACTAATATAATGAGGACCTGTAAGAAAGAATATTACAACAGAATATTAGAGGATAACAAAAATAACTTAAGAGGAATATGGCAAGTACTCAATGGGATTATTAGTAATCGACCTAAGAATGCTAATTATCCAGAATATTTTATTGAAAATGGCAATTTGATAAATAATATGGAGGATGTGGTCAGTGGTTTCAATAAATTTTTTGTAAACGTTGGTTCTGAATTAGCAAAATCAATAGTGACACCAGAAACAAACAACAGTGGTTCTGTGAATGAAATAGAAGATAGAAATCCAAACACAATCTTTTTGGGTGCAGTTACTAAAAAGGAAATTATCGAGACTGCGAGTAAATTTAAGAACAAAAAATCAACGGACTGGAATGAAATTGACATGACAATAGTGAAAAAAGGAATTGAAGGAATTGTTAAGCCACTCACCCACATCTGTAACCTGTCATTTCAAACTGGTACATTTCCAGACAAAATGAAAATAGCAAAAGTAATACCTCTATACAAAACAGGAGACAGTCATCGTTTCACAAATTACAGGCCAGTCTCTTTACTCTCACAATTCTCCAAAATACTTGAAAAAATCTTCACTAAGAGACTGGATGATTTCATTGAAAAACACAACCTCCTTACAGATAGCCAGTATGGTTTTAGAGCAGATAAATCTACATCTTTGGCACTGATCGAACTTATAGAAGAAATTACTAGTTGTATAGATAAAAAAAAGGTTGCTGTAGGAGTATAGAAAGCTTTTGACACCATTGACCACAGAATACTATTAAGGAAACTGGAAAGGTATGGGATAAGAGTGGTAGGACTGAGTTGGGTGGAAAGTTATTTAAGTAACAGACAACAATTTGTACAAATTGGTGAGCACAAATCACCCTTCATGGACATCACTTGTGGTGTGCCCCAGGGGTCAGTTTTGGGACCCAAACTCTTTATTTTGTATATAAATGACATATGCCAAGTATCAAAAATTCTGAAATTTATTTTATTTGCGGATGACACAAATATCCTTTGCACTGGTGAGAATTTGCAGCAGGTTTTAGAGCTGGTCACAACTGAAATGAAAAAGTTAACGCAGTGGTTCAACAAAAATAAATTATCTCTAAATCTAAAAAAAACAAAGATTATGTTGTTTGGAAATTATAAAATAAATCATGAAATAATGGTAATGATAGATGATACCAGAATAGAAACAGTACAGGAAAATAAGTTTCTGGGGGTGACGCTAGACAATAAAATCTGCTGGAAACCTCACATCAGTCACATCCGGGCCAAGTTAGCAAAATGTATAGGCATACTGGGGAAGACAAGACACATCTTGCACTATAAATCATTGGTCTTACTGTACAATTCACTGTTTCTACCTTATCTTAACTACTGTGTAGAAGTCTGGGGAAACACCTACAAGACCAACCTACAGTCAATATGCACATTACAAAAAAGAGCTATAAGGATAATAAACAATGTAGGATATAGAGACCATACCAATTCGTTGTTTTTAAAGTCACATGTCATAAAGTTCATCGATTTAGTTAAATTTAAGACAGCACAAGTAATGTACAGGGCAATTAATAATCAACTCCCAACTAATATACAAAAAATATTTTAAAAAAAGAGACAATGATCATAATTTGAGAGGAGACTTAAACTTTACAAAACCCAAGATACGAACAACCAAGAAAAGTATGTGCATATCTGTCTGTGGGGTGGATTTGTGGAACAGTCTGGAGCCGGAACTGAAACTATGTACAAACAGAAATCAATTCAAAAAGAGGTATAAACATTATTTGCTGAAAGGATATATGTTAGAAGTGTAGAGGAGCTTGGAAATGAAGAGGCGATTTGGTTTATAAGCAAAGCTTTAATATTCAGCTCTTCTAACAAGTCTCATCTGGTGCAGAGAGTGGCAGAAGGGAAAAGAGACAGAATGTCTCCAGCTCACTGACTTTGTACTGGCACACAACAAAAGACATGCATAACAAAGGCTGACATCCCTCATTATCTTAATCCCCCCATTGTCTTGGTATTTCCTCTCCTCGCCTTAGGGGGTGAGGGTGGCTCCTCCGGTCTCCTCCGGTCTCCTCCGCCGCGTCCGGGAACGTCTTTGTTCTTCACTCGGCGGGTGAGAGCCCTTTGTCCTTTCAGAGGTGTGAAGTCCTTTACATATGTAATTACCAAACATTTCCACATGCTTCAACATATGTAGGTTATGGAATATATGGTTAATATAGACCACAGGCCCCCCAAACAACTAAGAAAGGACAACAGGAAAGTTCACAGTCTAAGATAGTTATTATGACATACTAAGTGTTACATCTGTTGCCACGAAAGAAACTTTCTAGCAGCCATGCTCCTAAGAGAGTTCAGTGGTAATTATAACAGCATAGTAAAATCATAAGTCAGTCCTAAACTGTTGCAGCACAATTAGTGAAAAATTGTGGAGTGGTTTGCATCAGTCCCTGTGCTGTCTGGGTTTTAATCTTCTCCCAAAACTGCTGTAGGTTGGTTTAGGCGCCCTGCTGGGACCTTCTTGAGAGGGATCTGCAGTGTGGGAAGGAGAGAGGTTAACTGTTCCCTGCTGGGGGGCTGAGTCTTTTCTCTTGGGGGGTCTACCCCGCCGAGGTGCTCTCGCCAACTGTGCAGGCTCGTCTTTCAACAAGAAGGCAGGTTTAAGTCTGTCAATGCTGACTGTTTCTTTTCTGTCCCCATAATCAAGCACAAAGTGTTTATCACCATGTTCCAGCACTCTGAATGGCCCATCGAATGCTGGGCGAAAGGTAGGTTTTAAAGCTTCATGCTTAACAAAAACAAACTCAGCGTTTTTTAAAGCCTGAGGGACAAAAACCCGTGGGAAGGAGTGATGAGCTGGACCAGGGAGAGAGGTCGGTCCGTTGTTGCCTAAAAACCTTGGGACTGGAAGGCGCCCTGGCTCTGGGTTCTCTGGTAAAAATTCACCTGGGAGCCTGAGAGGTTGTGCAAAAACTAATTCTGCGGGAGAGGCGTCTAGATCCTCTTTAGGTGCAGCACGCAACCCAAATAAAACCCAGGGAAGTTTATTTACCCAATTTGTGTCCGTTAGTGAGGCTCTGAGGGCAGCCTTTAAAGACCTGTGAAAACGCTCGCATAACCCATTAGCCTGAGGGTGATAAGCGGTGGTGCGGTGAATTGTTGCCCCTAAGCTGTTGGACATGGCTGACCAGAGCTCTGAGACAAATTGAGGCCCCCTATTGGATGTGATATCTGATGGGACGCCGAAACGTGCCACCCAGTTTGTCAAAAAAAACGCGAGCGACTTCCTCCACTGTGGTTGCCGCTAGAGGGACTGCCTCTGGCCAGCGCGTAGTGCGGTCTATCATTGTTAACAGATGTGTGAAACCGTGGGAGGAAGGTAGTGGCCCCACGAGGTCGACATGAACGTGGTCGAACCTTCTAGCAGGGATTGGAAAAGGCTCCAGAGGGGCTTTTGTGTGTCTGTGTATTTTGGCGCGTTGACAAGAAATGCAAGTTTTTGCCCATTCTTTTACGTTTTTGCGCAGGCCTTGGCCACACAAACTTTTCAGCAACCATTTTAACCGAGGCGCACACACCTGGGTGCGCGAGAGAGTGAATTACGTCGAAAATACGGCGGCGCCATGTAGCTGGTACTAACGGGCGAGGTCGGCCGGTTGAAACATCGTATATTAGGGGGGGCACGCCGTCGCGTAAACCCTTTTTCTCCAGCCTTAACCCTGTTGGTCCAGACAGGAGTGTGCGCACGTCCGCGTCACTGCTTTGTTCCTCTGCCATGGCTGCATAATCTATCCCTGCATGGATACGTGCTGCGTATGTGTCTGCATTAGTGAAGAGTTCTGCTGCTGAGGCAGTATAATCTGTCTCCCCGCGCTCTGGCGGTGTCACAGCGCGAGAGAGACAGTCCGCTACTACGTTAAGTTTGCCTGCCACGTGTCGAATGTCTGTGGTGAACTCTGAAATTGCAGCTAGCTGTCTTTGTTGCCTGCCTGACCATGGTTCTGAAATTTTAGCCATAGCAAAGGTGAGCGGTTTATGGTCTACAAAAGCCGTGAAACTCCGCCCTTCTAACCAGAACTGGAAGTGGCGGATGGATAAATGAAGCGCCAGCAGCTCTCTGTCAAAAGTGCTGTATTTACGTTCAGTTTGGTTTAGCGATTTGCTAAAGAATGCTAAAGGTTGCCAGACCCCGCTGACAAGTTGTTCTACAACTGCCCCTATAGCTAGGTCTGAAGCATCTGTGGTTAGTGCGATGCGGGCCGAGGGATCTGGGTGAACTAACAATGTGGCGTTAGCTAGGGTGCTTTTTACTTCCGCGAAAGCACGTTCGCGTCTCCGGGGTCCATTCGACCGCGTTGGAAGCTTTCTTTTTTTTGAGCGCGTCATATAGAGGCTGCATGAGCTGAGCTGCGTGGGGGAGGAAGCGGTTGTAAAAATTAACCATCCCTAAAAATTCCTGTAGCGATTTGACCGTTTGTGGCCGTGGGAAACTTTCTATCGCGTGAACTTTGTCTGGAAGTGGAACTGCCCCCTTCGGAGAGACTTTGTGTCCTAAAAAATCAATTTGTGACACGCCGAATTTGCATTTGGCTGGATTGATAATCAGCCCGTGCTCATCTAGCCTCTGAAAAACCGTAGTGAGGTGCTGCTCGTGTTCTTCCTCAGACGAGCTGGCTACCAGCATGTCGTCGAGGTAGACGAAGACAAAAGGAAGGTTGCGTAGGACCGCGTCCATCATTCGTTGAAAAGTTTGAGCAGCGCCTTTGAGGCCGAAAGGCATTTGCAGGAATTCAAAAAGGCCGAAAGGGGTTATTACCGCTGTTTTAGGAACGTCTTCTGCTCGGACTGGGACTTGGTGATAACCGCGGACTAAGTCTATTTTTGAAAAAATGCGCGCACCCGCTAGATGTAGTGAAAAATCTTGAATGTGAGGAATTGGGTAACAGTCATGCGCTGTAGCGTTGTTTAATCTGCGGTAATCTCCGCACGGTCTCCAAGAACCGTCGGATTTTGGAACCATGTGAAGTAGTGAGGCCCAGGGGCTCTTCGAGCGTCTAACAATGCCCAATTTTTCAAGAGTTGTAAACTCGTCCCGTGCTATGTTGACCTTGGCCGCGTCTAAGCGGCGAGCTTTGGCAAAAACGGGAGGTCCCGTTGTGGGAATGAAGTGTTCAACCCCGTGTTTAGCCACAGTGGCTGAGAATTTGGGAATTGTGAGTGCTGGAAATTGGGTGAGGAGTTGCTCAAACTTACCTCCTGCCGTGGTGACGTTGGCCTGCACAGGTGGTGGAGAAACTCGGGCTGAGCATGGAATAGAAGCAAAGGACAGTGCATTAACCAGGCGCCTATTTGCTAGATCCACTAATAACCCATGTGCACACAAAAAATCTGCGCCTAACAAGTTAAAACTCACCGCCGCTACAACAAATGTCCATCTGTAGTTGCGGCCGTGGATGAGGAGGTGCAGGCTCTTTTCGCCGAACGTGTCGATGCTAGAGCCGTTGGCTGCCACGGCTCCGTTGCCCCGGGTGCCCGTGGCTCGATCTGCGTGGGAGGGCATGACGAAACTCAGCTGGGCTCCTGTGTCGATGAGGAACCGCTTGCCTGTGTGTCCATCCGTCACGTACAACAGCTTGTTTTTCTCGCCGAGAACCGCTGCCGTTAACGGCTCTCGGCTTTGGCGTTTTCCCGAAATCGCAAATTTGCAGGGGGGAACGCATTTGTGGGCCTTCTCAGCGAAGCGGTGGTGATAATAACAGACGTCGCTCTGTCTGTTACGTCTTGGCCGTGTCGCTGTCACCGTGGGCTGGGTCTGCTCCGTGGGTTGCGGTTCCTCGTGGCTCGGGGCGTCAGCTTTGAGGTCCGCGGATGCTGCTGTGGGTGTCAGCTCCTTGCAGGCGTTGACGAGCCGATGAGCTTCATTGGCCAGCACACGGACGTCTTGGTGGTTGTTGCACTTCATGCTGGCGAGTGTCCCTCTCATGTGTGGCGGCAGCGTGCTGAGGAAAATAAACTGGAAGAGGAAGTTGTCATTGTCCTCTTCTTTGAGCTGTAGCAAATCCTCCATGAGGGCCTTCGGTTTGCACCCTCTGTGGCCGTAGACCGCCAGGATCTTCTCGGCTCTCTCTTCCGCTGATGGGACGTAGTTCGCCACGATGGTTGCTTTGAGCGTCTCGTATTTGTCCCGGGCCGGTGGCCGCCGGATCATGCTCCGCACACACTTCGAAGTGGCGGCGTCGAGTTTGGAGACGATTTGATAAAATTTGGTATCATCAGCCGTGATGCGCGCCAGTGCAAACTGGGCTTCAGCCTGCTGAAACCAAGAGGCGGGGTCTTCTTGCCAGAAGTCTGGCAGCTGGACAGCGACGGCATTCGTGCACACCCTCACTGCTGTGCCCGCCGGGTGAGAGTGCCCTGCCTCGGCTCTCATGGCGGTGCTGGTGCTCGGTTGAGCCCTCTCAATCTCTTCTGCCGGGGGGAACAGTTGTCCATCTGTTCCCCCGTCTGCGTGGCCGCTGGCGACTGCCTGGGCTGCCACGGATGAGTCGATTGCGGGGGAACGCCTCCGGTTCATACTCGCGTCAAGGTCACCAGTGTAGAGGAGCTTGGAAATGAAGAGGCGATTTGGTTTATAAGCAAAGCTTTAATATTCAGCTCTTCTAACAAGTCTCATCTGGTGCAGAGAGTGGCAGAAGGGAAAAGAGACAGAATGTCTCCAGCTCACTGACTTTGTACTGGCACACAACAAAAGACATGCATAACAAAGGCTGACATCCCTCATTATCTTAATCCCCCCATTGTCTTGGTATTTCCTCTCCTCGCCTTAGGGGGTGAGGGTGGCTCCTCCGGTCTCCTCCGGTCTCCTCCGCCGCGTCCGGGAACGTCTTTGTTCTTCACTCGGCGGGTGAGAGCCCTTTGTCCTTTCAGAGGTGTGAAGTCCTTTACATATGTAATTACCAAACATTTCCACATGCTTCAACATATGTAGGTTATGGAATATATGGTTAAATAGACCACAAGAAGGGTAGTATCTATATGTACGATTCACTATGCTCACTCTGGGACATTATGAGACACTATGGAATGGTGGGTGGGACAGCACTGTGTATATCTGTGTTGTTTGAGGCTGGTTTTGATGTATGGACATCAATGTATGTTAGGATGGATGGGTGTTAATGTTGATTTGTAAAAAATACAGTAAATTGTTTACTTGGGGTCTTAAAGGTGGTAATTTGTATATAATTCACATGGGTGTATTTATGGAAAAGAGGAGATGGAATTGAGTGTTCACTTCTTCCTTCTCCCTTTCGAACAGTGTATACTGTTACTTTATTGCATTTGTCATTTGTTTTTGTTATACTTTTTTGTTCAAAATAAAGTATCTATCTATCTAAATCTTCATTTAAAAACTGCATTTTGTATTTACTCAGGTTATCTTTGTCAAATACTAAAACTTACTTGTGTGACAAATATGCAAAAACACGAGAAATCAGGAAGGGGCAAATACTTTTTCACAGCACTGTAGTTGTGGAGCCCAGAAAGCCTTGTTCAGAAGGAAAAAAAAAAAAAAGAAAAAAAAAGACAGCCTTGTTCATAAATAAAGTTATGTATCGTAAAGTTGAATGAAATAGAAAAAAAAAAGCTATTGAACACATTGAAAAAAAATAGTACACCAAGGCATGGAAAGGCAACGAATCAGCTTAAGTTTTTAGAAAACAGTTCTACCTTTCGTCTGTGGAAATTAATATCAGCAGGTAGGTACTTTATGAGTGACTATAAAAAGGTTTTTGCAACCAAGGTGTCACATAAGAAACATCTCATGATGGACAAAAGAGCTCTCCCAACCTGACTGTTGCAGAACACACTGATTGACTGGAATTGGTTACAGACGTAAATCAAAACTGATTCTTCCAGTAAGCACAACTGAGGCCACTATCTGCACGTAGAAGGAACATCATCTACCTACAAAGCGTATGAGCTCCTCACAAGATAGCTGACCAGTGAGTCAGAAGGATAGTCAGAAGAGTACCTCGAGAGCCAAGGAGAACTTGGTGAGCTTCAGAAAGACTTGGAGACCGCAGATATGTTGAATCCAAGTTAAAAGTTGCTAAGCAGAATCTGGAGAAGCCTATGAAATACTGCGAGAATGAAGTGTGATCAAATAACAAAATAGAACATCTGGCAGTCATTCTATACACGTTTGGGAGAAAATGGCACTGCACATTACTAAAAAAAAACACTACTGTAGCAGTGAAATTTTGAGATGGAAGCATCACTGCCTATAAATAAAGGAGCAACAAATGGAGCCAGAGTCGTCTTCTTCCGGCTTCTCTTTGAGTAAAATAAACAATTTTCTTGTATTCTCTAACCTACTGAAAACAACTCACCCAAACTCCAAGTCAAAATATCATCCTGTATAGCATTTATTTACAGAAAATTACAACTGGCCAAAACAACAAAAAAGATGTTGCTTCTAAATGTGCTTTAAGATCAAATAATGCAAATAAAACAAGTTCATGTTCATTCTTAAACACTACAATTCATATTTTTTAACTTAGGAAGCACTCAGAAATCTGTGCTTGTGGAATAACTCTGACTTTTTATTCATAGCTTTCATGTATCTAACCATACTTAAATGATCACCTAATCAGTACCAGCTTAAGTAGGCTGAGGTGTCCTTGTGTTATCAACAGATACTCAAATTGAATGGCTGCCATACATGTAGAGATGCTAATTTATAAAAGATTTTGCAGTAGTCGCTTATTTTTTCCAGAGCTGTATGTACTAGCAGAAAAACTAATTTCCCTTATAGCATTTTATACAAAGTCTGTGACAGAAGCTGAAACTTTCCATTGTTTCCAGTGGGTAATTGCAACCTTCAGTTCTGTAAAACCACAACTGTGCAAACCAAAGTTAGCCCACAACAGTGGTAAATGAATGACATACAAAATCCTTATCCTTACAAATCCAAATTCCTTACAAAATCATGGAGCGCCTAATACTGCAACGCATTTCCCCAGAAATAGAGGATATTCTAAGTGTGGATCAAGCAGGTTTCCGCAAGGACCGCAGTACAGGAGAACAAGTACTGGCCCTAACCACCTTCATTGAAAATGGCTTCGAGAGCAGACTGAAGACAGGGGCTGTGTTTCTCGATCTTACAGCCGCCTATGATACGGTCTGGCACAAAGGCCTCCTCCTGAAACTTATAAAGGCGATCCCTGCTTGGGCAACAGCAATTATAAAAACCCTGCTGACCAACCGAAGGTTCAGAGTCCACCTCAGTCAGAACACAAGTGCATGGAGAATGCAGAAAAACGGACTCCCACAAGGCTCAGTTCTAGCTCCAACTCTGTTCAACCTCTACATAAACGACCTGCCTACTACAAAATCCCGCAAATTCATCTATGCAGACGACATCTGTTTGGCATTCCAAGCACCAGACTTTGAACCACTGGAACGGGTGCTCACGGAAGATCTTGCTAAACTGGACCAGTTCTGCAAAATCTGGCGCCTAAAACCAAGCCCAGCAAAAACCGTCTCCAGTGTATTTCATCTCCACAATGCAAAAGCTGCCAGAGAACTAAACATCCACCTGAGCGGACTCAAGCTTAAGCATGCCCCAAATCCAACTTATCTTGGAGTGACCCTTGATAGGACCTTATCCTTCAAGGAACATCTAAAGGGGACGGCTGCTAAGGTGAAAGTACGAAACAACCTGCTCTGCAAGCTCGCTGGTGCAAAATGGGGGGCGGCAGTCTCCACCCTGCGCACCTCAGCACTGGCCCTTTCATACTCTGTAGCAGAATATTGTGCCCCTGTCTGGTCCAGGTCATCTTACACACACCATGTAGACACCCAGCTCAACTCAACCATGAGAACTATAACTGGAACAATCCGCTCAACACCACTCCCCTGGCTCTCTGTACTGTCAAACATAGCCCCTCCACACATCCGGCGAGCAGCATTAACTCAAAGGATGCTCCAAAAAGTTAAAGATTTTCCTCACTTACCAATCCATGCAGATATCTACACCCCACCCACTGCCCGACTTTCATCCAGACGGCCGATTTGGAAAAACCCTCCCCCAGCTGACTTTACCATCCAGACAGCTTGGCAAGAGGAATGGGAAACCAAGGAGGTCCCAAACAAACAGCTGGTGATAAACCCCAACCAACAGGTCCCGGGCACCAACCTCCCAAGGAGACAGTGGTCTACACTCAATCGCTTCAGGACTGGACATGGCCCCTGCTTGGCCAGCCTTCACAGATGGGGCAGTAGCCCTAGCCCACTGTGCGCATGTGGAGAGGAGCAAACTATGGAACACATCATAGAGGCTTGCCCGCTCCAAAGACTGGAAGGAGGATTACACACCCTCCATACAGCAAACCAGGAGGCAACTGCTTGGCTTAAGGACTTTGCATTCGCTAAATAAATAAATAAAATGACATAAAAAATGTCTTTAGGTGACTAAATTAAAATACATTTTACTGCGCTATTAGTATTTAATGACTGTGTATCCACATAGCTGTTAAAAAGCTAATGTTAGTTATAAGATAAGATAAGATAAGATAAGCCTTTATTAGTCCCACAACGGGGAAATTCCAGGATTGCAACAGCACAGGGATAGCAACACTCAGAGCAACAATCAGAAGGCAAGAAAAAAAACAAGCAAGCAAGAGCAGCTAATAAACATATGTACGTATTACTATAAAATATATATATATACACACACACACAGACACACAGTGCAGAGCATTGTAGCTGGATGGAATAAATATATGAATATATGAACACACAGTGTTATGCATTAGCAAGCTACAGTATTTATTTTTGCTAATGTGCTAGTAAGAAGGAAAACATATTTTTTGGCTAATAAAACAAATCATAGTTGAATATGTTTTTGTTTTCCTTTGACTTCACACAAACCAAAGACTGCACATACATAAATGTTTATTGTTGAACTGATGGGTCTGTCATTTTGACAGCTGCAACAAAAGATGTTTTACATGGCAATACCAACCCAGCTTTACTTCAATAACATTTTTACTAGAACATCAATGTCTGTCTGTAAAAACCTACATCAACTGAGCTACAAACATTTACAAAACTTGCTTAAGAACAGAAGTAATAAAGGACTGCATTTTATTTAGATGGTGAATTCTTTCTATTTTCTTTCATAACAATGACTTGTAGTTTGCTGTTAGCAGTAACTTTCTTTGAATGGGAAGTGATAAAGTTTAATGCTTTGAATCAGATTGGCCTTCCAGCTAATTCATTCAGAAGTGTGTTTCACCCTTGCATGCATTTCCTCTTCCTGGAGGGATCTAATTGGATTAAAGCCTCAGACATGACTACAGCATGTGTCTGAATGGACTCTCAGCACACTGGCCACCTGCAAGCAAAGCAGTGAACCTACACTTTAGTCAGGCATAACACTGACCAAAAATGTACCTGGTCAGTAAACTAAGCAACACTGTAGATATTTCACAGCCCTGTCAATAGATTCAAGCACCTGAGTGGACAGGTCAGAACTTTCTTCTCTTCAGACGGCTGTCGATGAGGCTGTTGGCACACTGATTCTCTTCAAGCTCTTTGACTCGCTGACGCAGAACCAAAATCTCTTTGTTTTTCTCCTCCTGGATAAACTGCAGCTTCTGAGGACAGCAAGAGGAAACAAACAAGCAACATGTGCACACATTTCTCAGAAAACATAATCACAGGCATCAGTGATGTTTCACAAAATACTTCACACTAAAAAATAAATAAATCACTGAATGGGAATGACTGCAAAAGACTGTGTGCACCGAGCTTTGTATTCAACGACTGGACTATAGAGGGGATGCATTGGAACAGAATTCTTGGCAGTTATGGGATAGTTACCATAACAACACAGCACTGAGTGGCAATCACATGTGACAGCTTTATTTTGTATGTAGCAAAACATAAAAATCACACCAAATATTTAGTCACAGCAGTGCACAGAGTAGATTTTTTTTTTTTTTACTTTAGATGTTAACCGTTTGAGTATGACTGTCGCCAAACTGCAGCATAACCCCTAGTGGTCAACAGTGGTGAAGAATTTTTTCAAGAAACTAGTCAGATCAGATGTCAGAACTTCCCAAGGCTATAACTTTAAAGTGGTAAGAGATAATGGCTTACTGTCAATCAGAAAGACGTAGAATATGATCCAAAGATTCAGACAGGAGTGAATTTACGCATCTAATTTGCATACAAACAAACAAAGACATTCATCACTTACCTCTGGCAAAGTGGCATCCTTTAGCGGCATTCTAGTGGTAATTTTGTCCTCTCCCGGTCATAATAGCTTTCTGTCCTACATCCAGAAACTGTTATTGATTATTCCACCATAATTTCGCTTTTATTCCGCCGCAATTTATCTTATATTGACGACATACAACCAGTGATTGTCCTCCAGTCACATAGCGCTCCGGGTACCGGCAGGTGAATTCAACGAGCCTCACGTTCCCTGTGTTATAAGAACATGTAAACATCTACCTTCATAAGCTAAATAATATCTTTTTAGAATCATAGTTGGCAAATTCGGGACCAAATCCTCCAAATTTCCTCGTCTGTGGGTAATCGCGAAAGTCCACAATGACGGTCCGCGTCCATCTTGTGCTGTGATCTCCAAGACGACAAAGAAGAAGGAGGATTTCTTCTTCTCTGGTGTATTCCGTGTCATCCATGAGTCCTCCAACGTGTGCCTGCCACCTTGTGAACTGGCATGATCAGTACAAATCCTCAGTAAAGGTGAACAGTGTTTAGGAAAGTAAAATCAGTTGACAGGCGCAGCGCCGCGCGCTGCCACTAGGGGCACATGGAATCTCACACTCAAAGGGTTAATACCACACCATTTACTTGACTGTAGTGGTTTGGGTAAAGGCCAAGAAGCACATTGTAAGTGAAGAACTGATTCAGAGCCTTTATTTATTTATTTCATTTTGTGCCAATTAATAGAAGATGGAACACTAAGAGTAGCTCACCACAATGCAAACAGGTACTGTGTGTACTGCTGTGATTGAATACTGTGTGTATTTTTTTGTGTTTTAATGCACACACTAATGCTGCCACTCATTTTTACCTCAGTGTTTTTTAACTGCCATGAGTTCTGTTGGGTAACATACACATACCCTCTATACTGTATGCAGCTGGGATATTGCTCAGGATTATTTAGTTGAATAATAGTCTCTAAATGTCAGTTACCTAGTCATGCTCCTTTCCCACTGCATATTTTCTCCTGGACTATGTTGGAGCAGCTCTGTATTATTCACAGTTCAACATAAATGATACTTTTCTTTTAATGGGAACAAATGCCACCCCCTCAGTTCACCCACTATCTGAAATAATCTGCTTTAGCTTCTCTTCCTCTAAGCCAACTTTCTTTTATAGCCGCTATAAATCGAAAAAAATCAGACCAGCAGGTGTCTGAGTTGTTTATTTGATACTGCAAATTAAGGACAAAGGCAGCTGTGGCATAAGCAGTACAGGCAAACATCTGAAGAGGGAGCAGGGTGGCTTTTAAACTTTTACCATTTTCACCATACATGAAATAAGTTCGAGTCATCCATCCATCCATCCTTCCTCTACCGCTTTTCCGGGGTTCCAGGCCACAGGACACCAAGAGGGGACACCAAGGTGCTCTCGGGCCAGCTGGGAGACATAGACTTTCCAGCATGTCCTGAGTCTGCCCCGGGGTCTCCCTCCAGTGGGGTGTTCCCGAAACACCTCAAGTGGGAGGCATGCTGATCTATAGAGTGATGATAGTCAAGTGGTGGTAATGCACCTGTAAGCTGGTTGCCAACCGCCAATCAAATCTAAAAGAAGAAGAAGATGCCTAAATCATGTCAACCGGTTCATTTTGATGTGGAGGTGCAGCGGTTCTACTCTGAGCCTCTCCTGGATAACTGAGCTCCTCACCCTATCTCTAAGGGTATGTCCAGCAACCCTACGGAGAACGTTCATTTCAGCCACTTGTATCCACAATCTCATTCTTTCGGTCAGTACGCAAAGTTCATGACCATAGGTGAGGGTAGGAATGTAGATTGAGCAGTAAATTGACAGCTTTGCTTTAGAACTCAGCTCCCTCTTCACCACGACAGACCGGTACATCTGCACCAATGCAGATGCTACTCCGATTCATCTGTCAATCTCCCACTCCATTTTCCCATCATTCCTGAATAATATCCTGAGATATGTGAACTTGGGGCAGGCCCTTGTCCCCAACCCGGGGAGGACAATCCACCCTTTTTCGGCTGAGCACCATGGACTCAAACTTGTAGGTGCTGATTCTCATCCCACCTGCTTCACACTCAGTAGCAAACCAACCCAGCAAGACCTGTAAGTCATTGCTCAATGAAGCCAAGACAACATTTTAAATGCCTTAATGGTCTTGGGGCTTCTTATCTATCTGAGCTGCTTTTATCTTATGAGCCCTCGTGGACCCTGAGGTCCTCTGGTACCGGCCTTTTAATGGTTCCCAAAGTCAAGACCAAGCCCTTTGGTGAAGCCTCCTTCCTTCCTTCCTTCCTTTCTTTCTTTCTTTCTTTCTTTCTATCAATCAACCTTTATTGTCATGATGCTACGCATACAACTGTAGTGCAAGCAAGATGAAATTGCGTTCCTCTAGGCATCCGTATTGTAAAAAGAACATAATTTAAAAACACACTCACACCCCCCACCCCGACAGCCATTCACACATCCCTGAGACACATATTGGATGTTACTAACTAACTAACTAACTAACTAACCTGCACTTATATAGCGCTTTTCTAGTCACGAAGACCACTCAAAGCGCTTTCACTAGTACTAACCCTCTATTCTAAGGGCCTGTAGGAAACAGATATCTAGGGACAATTTAGAACAGCCAATTAACCTAACATGCATGTCTTTGGATTGCAGGAGGAAACCGGAGCCCCCGGGGTAAACCCACACAGCACAGGGAGAACATGCAAACTCCACACAGAAAGGTTCCAACCCCTGCCAGCCTGGGGATTCGAAGTAATGAAACCATTATTATGGTCCTCGCCTGTGGAACAGCCTGCCAGAAAACCTCAGGGCTGCAGAGTCAATAGATGCTTTTAAGAACAGGCTAAAGACCCACCTTTTAAATTTGTCTTTTAATAAACCTGTTTAACTATTATTGAAGTAGTCATTTATGTTCCATTGTTTTACATTCTTCTTAGCTCCATTTGCTTTTAGATTTTCTTATATTGATGTGTTCTTAGCTCAGTTTATAAGTTTTCAGTTCCCTTTGTTTTATGTGTTCTTAGTTTTATCTTGTATTTTATGTGTTTTAGCTACAGCGTTTCCTCAGTGGAGACCCTCATGCCGGATGCTGCTTGGCCCATCTGCAGGGGTGTTGGTCTTGTGGGTTGCTCTAGCTTGGGGGGGGGGGGGGCTTTATGCCATTGCCTATAGCTGCTGTGTGGGCCCCGACCTGTCCTGGTTAGGGTGGCCTCTGCGGCGCACCCTGTGGTTATGAGCTGTGTGGTCTCCCGGCGTGGGGGGCTCCACAGGATGGCTGCTCCTTCACATGGTGCCTTGGTGCCAAGCAATGTCTCTTTTATTTTATTTGTGTGTAAGAGAAGTAGGGAGTGGTGTATGTGCCTGTGTGTGTTTTGTGGGTATGTTTATGGGAGGGTTGGAAGGGGTGGGGATGTATCGTGTAAATATATGTAACTAAATGTGTCTACTGTTTTTATCTATGTAAAGCACTTTGCATAGCATCTAATGTTTGAAAAGTGCTACACAAATAAAGTTTGATTGATTGATTGAACATCTGCAAACAGCAGAGATGAGACCCTATGGTCATCGAACATGAAACTCTGGTCATTTGCGCCCGGCGCAAAATCATTTTTGGAGCATGTGGCAGCATTTTTCGCTGTAATAGCGAAATGGATTCAGACATACCTACAAATGCACTCTGCCTCTCTGACAACTGACTTCAGATTAGATTGTCAAAATACACCCCACTAATTTTCTCTCTCATACACCACCATTAACGTGATTAACGCAGACATCCCTAATATAAAGATTAGGACAAATCAGAACAAGTAACAAAGATTGTGACGTGTGCAAGACCATTTGGGATGACAAAGCAGAAGGAGCATACCAGGAAGTGTCCTTATCACTTTTTTAGAATGAGTGGATGAACAGGATCAGATTTAAGAGGTCAAGCCTAATGCTCTCTGCTCGTCTTCATGAATAGGATTGGTTACACTCATGTCTACCCTACCAAATAAGACCCAAAGTTACACATTCATCATTCCTTTTTTTAATTAATAAAACTTTATAATTAATAAAAATGGATTTCAAGGAGAGCTTACCCTTTTAAAGACACTCTGTGGAAGAAGGCTGGAGTCATGTTGATGCTGATTCCTTTGCTGCTGACTCAGCTGAGCTGTGCTCTGTACTCTGGCTAACTTTGCACCAAACTGACAAAAACACACACAGAAAAAAAGAAGATATGAATCAAATAGGGATGCACCAAAAAACTGAGATGTTGGGCAATACCGATAACAGTGTTTAATATAATTACTTGGCAGATGGCCCATAGCTGACACAGACTGTTTCTATTGTTTTTTGTTTTTATCTTCATTGTTACAGAGACAAACAAATATGCATTATAAAAACAGCTGAACTGAAATACTTAAAAATGGTTCAGTCCTGAATGCTTTCTGAATTTGCAGCTGTAGGCGAGTGTTTCAGGGCAAAGCCAGTTTCACACAACTGGAACACAACAGATATTCATCAACAAGGTGAATATTGGTCAATACCGATATATCAGCCAATATACTGTATCTGTGCATCCCTAGAATAAAGGGAACAATTTTGATTATTCTAAGTCTAACATGAGCTATAAATACATTTAATGTAGCCTCTAGGTTGTCTTCACGTGAGTGAATGAATGAATGAATGAATGAATGAATGAACTTTGTTATTATACCAACACTACAATGAATGTTTCAAAAAAGATTAAAAAAGGAGAAGGATAAAGACAGCAAATAACAGTAAGACAATAAAATAAGATACTGTAAAATATACAATAATGTCACACCAACAAATCAGCCTTGTGGTAATAGCAGCATAAAACCTAAAAGAATGTACTAGTGCATGAATATATGTGCAAATGTCTTCCACAGTTTCTACAAATTTCACAGATTTTTTGGGACAACTTGCATCTGTGATTTCCATCACTAAAGGTGTGTTCAGACTAAATGCAAAGCAAATTTTTTGCATAGTGCGAATACATGTAAACATACGGAAGACAAGCGAATATGTGCATTCATGTCCCTGGGATAGCGCCAGCTAGTAATGGTTTTGAGATTCTGCCGTCACCGGAGTAAAAATATCAACACTGGAGAGTAAACTAGCTTGAAAATCAGGCTGCCACTCACCTGCAGACAGACTGACCGGGAGCTCTGCAGCTAAATCGGCATGTCGGAGTTATTTACCCACAAATTTCTACCACAGACGTGCTAACAAAGGGTAGCAGGCTAGTATTGTAAACCATCATCCAGGTGAAGTTTTGGAGCCAGGAACAACTTTTTCAGGTGAGAGCCCCATTGGATAATGTAAACCTAAACATGACAGTGTTTTGGGGATTTCCACAGCAGGTAGAATACAGCTGCAGAAGTAATAAAGGAAACTCCACCCATCTGCAACTCGCTCAGACGGTGAATTCACATCTATTCACGTGTTTACATCGAGTTAACATGTAATCTAGAGACAATAAAACACTGGACCTATTCTATGCAAATACTAAGGAGGCGTACACCTCATCACCACTTCCCCCGCTCGGGAGATCGGAGCACAACTTGGTTCATCTTCTGCCGGTGTACAAACCCTTAGTACACAAACAGCCTCCGGTCATGCGCACGGTGAAGTTATGGTCTGAGGAGGCAATGGACGCACTAAAGGACTGTTTTGAAATCACTGCCTGGGAGCAGCTCTGCGATCCACATGGTGAGGACATCGATGGCCTCACTCACACCATCACGGACTACATCGGCTTCTGTGTGGACAACACCGTACCCACCAAGACCATACGGTGTTGCTTGAACAACAAACCCTGGATCAACCCTGAGATAAAAACACTTCTGAGAGAGAAGAAGAGGATCTTCAGGTCGGGGAACAGGGAGATGCTGAAGTCCGTTCAAAGGGAGATGAGGAGGAAGATCAGAGAAGGCAAGGACAGCTTCAGGAAGAAGATGGAGGACAAGCTGCAACACAGCGACATCGGCGGGGTCTGGAGAAACCTTAAAACCATCTCTGGGCTCCAGAATACCTCCCCCCAGGCCACGGGGGGCAGGGAGTGAGCGAACAATCTGAACCTGTTCTTTAATAGGTTTGACCAGTCGCCCTCCCCCCCACCCCCGACTGCACAACAACCACTGTTGCCTCTAAAGTCATCGAGACCTGCTGTCCACACCCCACTCCACCAACACCCCCCGCCCCACTCCCAGCACACAGCCCCCAACCTGACCCTCACTAAGACCCAGGTGAGGACGGAGCTGAGGAAGATCAAGGCGAGGAAGGCCTCGGGACTGGACGGCATCAGCGCGAAACTCCTCAAGTCCTGTGCAGACCAGCTGTGTGGGATTGTGGAGCACATCTTTAACCTGAGCCTGAAGCTGGGGAGGGTACCACAGTTGTGGAAAACATCTTGTGTGGTACCTGTACCAAAGACTTCCCACCCCAAAGATCTGAACAGCTACAGACCAGTGGCCCTGACGTCTCACATGATGAAGACCCTGGAGAGACTGCTCTTTGCTCACCTCCGCCCCCTGGTGGGACCAGCGATAGATCCACTCCAGTTCACCTACCAGCATGGCATTGGGGTGGAGGATGCAGTGATCTTCCTCCTTCACCGTTCTCTGTCCCACCTGGAGAAGCCCGGGAATGCGGTGAGGATCATGTTCTTTGACTTCTCCAGTGCTTTCAACACCATTCAACCAATGATCCTGAAGGACAAGCTGCTGTGCGCAGGGGTGGACCAGCACCTGTCATCATGGATCCTGGACTACCTCACTAACCAGCCACAGTTTGTGAGAACCCGAGATTGTGTGTCTGACACGATCATCGGTAGCACGGGGGCCCCCCAGGGAACGGTTTTGGCTCCCTTCCTGTTCACCCTTTATACTGCGGACTTCTCACACAACACAACACAACACACTGCCATCTACAGAAGTTCTCTGACGACTCTGCGATCGTCGGCCTCATCTCCAACGGAGATGAAGCTGAGTACAGAGGACTTATCCAGGACTTTGTGGACTGGTGCCATCTGAACTGCCTCCAGATCAACACAAGGAAAACTAAGGCAAGGACAACCCCTCACAGCACCAGTAAACATCCAGGAAACAGACATTGAGATGGTGACATCCTACAAGTACCTTGGTGTTCATCTGAACAATAAACTAGACTGGTCACACAATACCGATGCACTCTACAAGAAGTGACAGCGCAGGCTGTTCCTACTGAGGAGGCTCAGGTCTTTTGGTGTACAAGGGGCGCTGCTGAAGACATTCTACGACACAGTGGTGGCATCAGCCATCGCTTTTGGAGTGGTCTGCTGGAGCAACGGCATTACAGCAGCCAATAGGAAGAGACTAAACAAACTGATCAAGAAACCTAGCTCCGTCCTGGGGCAACGCCTTGACCCAGTGGAGGAGACAGGAGAGAGAAGGATGGTGGCTAAACTGTCATCTCTGCTGGAGTCCGAGTCCCACCCTATGCAGGACATACTGAACGCACTGAGGAGCTCATTTAGCAGTAGACTACATCATCCTAGGTGCGCAACCGAGAGGTTTCGCAGGTCCTTCCTACCTACGGCTGTCAGACTGTATAACCTAAGCAGGGCTGCTCGCAGAGATAGCAAAAAAACTTGACGACCTAGTAGTATTGAATGCAAAAGACGCAACAGACTTACACAAATGGTCCCCTCCAATATACAACTAGGACAATATCAGTCGCTACGGAGGGTGACAATATGTATGGGTACATAGTCATACTATGTAGGATAACTAAGTAGACGGTTATGCTGTTTATTCCATCTTGTTACAATGCTCTGCATTTTGTATATATATTTATATATTTATGTGTACGTATGTATATCCACTGCTCTTATTTATATTTTTCGTATCTTCTTAATTATTGCTCTGACTGTTGCTATCCCTGTGCTGTTGCAATCCTGGAATTTCCCAATTGTGGGACTAATAAAGGCTTATCTTATCTTATCTTATCTTAATCGTGCTGTGCGAAAAATTCACTCATTCACATTTGGTCTGAGCACACCTTAAGGCTGCATGCCACAGGGAACGTAAAAAACACTCTCAACCTGTTTTCCCAAGCGCTTTACATGCGCTCATAAAAAAAGCTCTCCGCCCAGTATCCTAGCAACCGCTTGACCTGCCACTCAAAGCATGCCGGGGGTTTCACACATTTTGCTCTGAAACACTCCACTCACTGGACTAAATGGCATCAAACTGGTAAGAAAATACACATCCGTCTAAGAGTTTGCTGTTAAATATAGAAAATGGTGTACTTTTAGTCTGATTCTGATTGTCTGGTGAGAGGGGTGTGCAGCTGATGAGCACTGCAGCGCTCGGAAAGTTGAACTTTTTTTAACTTCCAGCACTGTGGGCACAGCGACAAAGTACAGCATTTTAGTGCTGAGGGCCCTGAGCACAAAAAATGCTGGACTACATAGAAAATGAACAGAAAATAGTCATCCACAGCGGGAAAAAAACACGTTTGGTGGACACGCAGCCTAATACTGCATCAGACTTGTCACTGATCTCCTTATTAACTGTCAATGTGCTGTTCTACTGTAAAGTCCTAAATCCATTTATTCTGGGTCCTCCCATTCCCAAAACACAACAGTTTAGTTATTGGAGACTCTAAAGCAGACATGGGCAAACTACACCCATCAAATATCGATACGTAATTGTCGAAATTATAGTAAAGACCGCATTCATTTTGCCATTTTCCTGTAATACCCAGCATTTCATTTGATCCTACTGAACAGCACACTACACAGAAAATTGACCTTTACCTTTACTCGAGTCTGGTCTATCCTTCCTCTCTACTTTACCTTTGCCACTGCATTGAACCCTTCTGTAACAATGAGTCGTCAAAGGAAAGAAAAGACAACAGCAAGTGTCAAGTGCTTAATAAGGAGTGGACAGCTAAATATTTTTTTACTGAAGTCCAATCAAAGGCTGTATACCTGTTTTCCAAGAAACTGTCACCGTTTTCAAAGAAGACAACATCAGCCACCACTATGCTAGCAACCAGTCCATGCAAGAATGAGCAACTACTGATTCAAGGCCAATTTATGCCACCGTGTTGTATCAACACAGTACCCCACTGCGTTGCTCGATGTGCACTTCTCACATCAGGCACAGCAGACCGCAAGGGCTGTGATTGGTCCACTTTGTCTCCTTGCACACATTTCCTGATTCTAGACCCTGCCTCGCTCTGCTCGTTCACCATGGCACTGCTTCCAAAGCAACTCGGATAAACAACAGTCCAAATCCAAGAGAATACTGAGGACGTTACTATTTATAGAACATTTGTATGACTCATCTGACCCCATTAATTCCATGTATTGTCAAATAACGGCGGTGGCGATGGTCATGCATACCGTTTTCACTACATCTTTTTTCTCTGTTGCAATGATCATATGAAAAGTTGCTTTTTAACATTTATTAGCTCCATCTCCGTCATAATCTGTTCATCTGTCACTACTTAATAAATAACTAGAATGTGGTCAACCGAGATGTAGACCAATGCCTTTTGCAGCACTATAGATTTAAAACTTTGACCTTTGACCTTTTGACCCAAGCCCATAGAGATCAGAGTGAACATGTGCACCAAGATGGGTGACCCTAGCTTTCGTTGTTCTTGACAGCTATATGGCATTTTGACCTCGACCTCTGACATTGCAATCCCAAAACTTATAGTCACAGTTCAGGATCCCAGGTGAACCTGTGTTTGGTGACACTAGCTTTACTTGTTCTATAGTAATAGGGCATAGGGAATGTAGGCCTTGCCCTCTGACCTTTTGATCCCAAACCTATAGTCAAAGGTCAAGGTGTTAGGGTGAACCTGTGTACAAAGTTTGGTGACCCTAGCTTTACTTATTCTATAGTAATAGGGCCTCTTCTTCTTCTTCTTCTTTTGGCTGCTCCCCCACCACAGTGGATCATCTGCTTCCATCTCACCCTATTCCTTGCATCTTCCTCTGTAACACCAACCCTCTCCATGACCCTCCTACCTGGCAGCTCCATCTTCATCATCCTTTGTCCAGTATATCCACTATCCCTCTTCTGCACATGTCCAAATCAGTTTAGCCTTGGCTCTCTTACTTTGTCTCCAAACCGCACAACCTGAGCAGTCCCTCTGATATACCCTGACCCTCGCAGTAACTCCCAATGACAATCTTATCCTCTTCAACTCTGCCACCTCCAGCTCCACCTCCTGCTTTTTTGTCAGTGTCACCATGTCCAAACCATACATCATAGCAGGTCTCATCATGTAAATTGTTCCTTTCACTCTAGTTGCTATCCTTCTGTTAGAAGTCACCCCCAAAACTCATCTCCACCCACTCCACCCTGTCTGCACTCTCTTCTTCACCTCTCTTGTGCATTTTCCATTGCATTGGACAACCTGTGTACCAAGTTTGGTGGCCGTAGCCGTATTCCCTGTCAAGTTAAAAGATGGACACAGCCGGTCAGCAGGCTGGTCGATTGGTCGCCCATTTGGCCACAGACAGCACCGACCACCCTACCCACACCGACGATGAGGTGGGCAAAAACTAGAGATGGGCCGATCTGATATATCCACCTTATTCCTGGGGCTGCCGCTGTAGGAATGATTGTGGACGGAACTTCCGGTTTTGTTTGACCCAGTGTAAAATCAGTCAGTCTTAGTGGAGTTGTAGGGACATTTAAAATAGCGTTTTTAAAAGTTTTTCAAATTCATTTTAATGTATAGTCCACATACGTGTTTTCCACTCAAGTGGCAGCTAATTTCAGTACTTGTAGTTTTTGTATTTTTTGAATGTTTTGGCATAGTTCTGGTATTTCCTGCTGTTTGTGGTGTGAGGCTTCTCAGATAAGCACCGCTAAATCTGTGGTTTCAACAGCACTGTAAACTAAAGGATTGTTTGTGAGATTGGTGGGACAGATACAGGACAGACACCAAGACAAAAGCCAGGTATGTTTTCACTTGTATGAATGTCACAGATCTGACGTTTTACCCAAAATTAAAAATGCCCAAGCACGGTGTTGAATGTGCGCCATGCCATTACGAGCTCTCACTAATCATGACTTTCTTTCTTTGCTAGTGGCAAAGTCCCAGGAAACCCCAGAGTGTCTGGTATCATTTTAAAGCTTAGAAATTGTACTTTCTAAAAATACCTATGTTTTTGCGGAAGACATAACTCTCGACCGATCGAACGTAAGTTTTCAACCTAGCTAAAATATTGTTTACATCAATAGCATCTTAGCAGCGGCGCTAACTAACGGAGCTACTGTGTATGAGGCCACTTTTTAAGATCATCTTTCCATCCCTCGATAGTCGTGGGAAGTGGTATGATTGTGTTACTGTTTTGAGGTGCAAGAGGCTATGTTCCCAGATTTCTGATGCCAAAGTCATTGTTTTTTAACAAGGAAAAGTGTCCCATTTCAGTGACAAACATATGTTCTAAACTAGTACTGGAAGTTGCTACCACAATTCACGCAAGGCATCATGGGGCCTAGGAATAAGGTGGATAGTATCAAAATCAGGTTCAATCCAGGCAAAATAACTGGATTGGCATTGGAGAGTAATAATTAAATAAAAATGATCCCTTAAAGCACTTAAAACTGCCCGACATTTTGTAAAAATCTCTCAATCCGCAGCGTTGGGAGCTTTGTCTAGCTCCGGTCTGTGAGGGGAGTCAGCATGTCAAAGATGTAATGTCTCGAGACAAGATGTTGTTAATAACCAGTTTTTAGGATTAAAAAACAGATGAAAGCTAAATTAAATATATCCTTGCAAAAAAAAAATCATTATTAAAAATAAACGAAATAGAAGACTTATACACAAAATGATACGAGTAACTGATTTTATCCATTTTCTACCACTTTTCCGGGGATCCTGGTCACGGAGGCAGCAGTCTAAGCAGAGAAGCCCAGACTTCTCTCTATCCCAAATCAAAATCAAACCAAATCAAATCAACCTATATTGTCATATTGCTGTACATACAACTGTAGTGCAGGCAAGATGAAATTGCGTTTCTCTTGGCATCCATATAAGTAAAAAAGAACATAATTTAAGACACACTCAGACACACCCTCACCCCCCACCCCAACACAGCCATTCACACTTCCCTGAGACATACTTGAAAACTAACCAGAACTATAATATACATCATCATCATCATAGCAGTCTGTCGTGGGCGACAATGACTGTTTCATTTAGGTCTGATCAGATCCCTCCACACAGCTCTGTCCTTAGCCTTCTGCTGCCAGGAACTCCTGTCTATGTCCAACTTCTTCAAGTTTCTTTTTACAGTGTCTTTAAATCTGAGCCTTGGTCTACCCTGATTGCGTTTGCCCTCGCATAACTGAGTAGAGTAACTGCCGAGGGAGACACTGGTGGTCCATCCTCTCAACATGTCCGAGCCATCTCAGGTTCATCAGTATTAGCATGTCCTCCATTGACGGTAGACCAGCTCGTTTCAACACTTCTATGTTGGTTATCTTGTCTTTCCATGAGATGTTCATTATGGCTCGAAGGTGTCTCATCATGTACGCGTGGAGTTTCTTCACCTGCACTCTGTAGACAGTCCAAGTTTCAGCACCGTACAATAGAGTAGCCAGTACTGTCGCTCTGTACACTTTGCATTTCACACGGATAGACACATGTCGATTGTTCCACAGTCTCTCCCTCAAGTTTCCAAACACAGCGCTCGCTCTTCCCATTCTGAGAGATAGTTCATCCTCCAGCCTAGCATTCTCTGAAACAGTACTCCCTAGGTACTTGAAAGTCTTGCACTTGACTAGTGGCTCTGTACCAATGCTGATCTCTTCTGATAGTGATGTTGATAACTGGAACTTTGGTGGTTGATAAAGGCACTCTGTCTTCTTGATGTTGATTTGGAGGCTGAATTGGCTAGCTGCTCTCGCAAATTTCTCCACTAAAGATTGCATATCTTCCACGCTGTGTGCAACTAGAGCACTGTCGTCGGCAAAGAGCATTTCTCTTACTACCTTTATCGATGTCTTACTCTTGGCTTTAAACTGTGCCACATTGAACAAGTCTGCTTCTTTCCTTGTTTGAATGTATACTCCTTCTGAAGTGTCTTTGAAGGCCACCTTAAGCATGGCTGCCAGATATAGCGAGAAGAGTGTACGTAGGTGCCAGCACACACCCTTGTTTCACCCTGTTGCTTACTGAAAAGTCTTTAGATACTGAACCACTCATTGCCACGTTTGCTTGCATACCTGTATGGAGTGCCTCGATCAGGCTGACAAACTTCTCTGTACAACCATATTTCTTGAGTACCTGCCAAAGTTCTTGTCGCGAAACCGTATCGAAGGCTTTACTGAAGTCTATGAAGACTACATAAAGCAGTATGTTCTGTTTGATACACTTTTCTTGAACCTGTTTCAAGCAGAAAATCATTTCCATTGTGCTTCTTCCATTTCTAAAGCCGCACTGGGTTTCCGATAGTACATTCTGCGAGATGTGTTCACTGAGTCTGTTAAGTAGTACACGTGAGAGAATCTTACCAACAGTGGCTAGCAGTGATATACCTCGGTAATTTCTACAATCTTTCCTGTCACCTTTCTTGAACAAAGGCACAATACTTGCATCCTTCCAGTCTTGAGGTACTTTCTGGGTATGCCATATCTCTTGGATGAGCTTGTGCAGGCAGCTCGTCAGCTGAACACCACCAAATTTCCACACTTTTGCTGGAATTCCATCCCTTCCTGGAGCTTTACCATCCTGTGTTGTCCTGATAGCTGCCATTAGTTCATCAAAATTTGGTGGTTCATCCAGACTTGATACAGCTGGTCGCTGCACTAGAGCTTCTTTAGCCTCTTCAGTGAGATCTCCAGGGTTGTTTAGTAGCTGGTCAAAGTGGTCTGCAAATCTGTCCTTCTATCTTGTCTTTCTCCTGCAAAACCGTTTCACCATCCATTGCCTTTAGTTGAATCAATCCTCTTGGTTTAGGGCCGTAGATTTCTCTCAAACCTGTGAAGAATGTTTTCATGTCCTTCCTGTCTGCTGCAGTTTGAAGTTTCTCCTCTTTTTCATCCCACCAGTTGGACTTCATCTCTCTGGTCTACTTCTGTAGCTCACTCTGATCCTTTGAGTATTTCTTCTTCTTCGAAATTGTGTTACACTGTAGGTTTTCCTGCCTAGCTGTATTCCTTGCTTCTAGTAGTTTCTTCAGGTGTTCATCATGCTCATCAAACCAATCTTGATGTTTCCTCTCAGGGTAGCCTAATACATCACTTGCAGTCTGACACACCGTATCCTTCAGTGTTGCCCATTTCTCTTCTATGTCATTCTCTGAGTTGTTGCTGTCCCAGTCTTTCAAGTTTTCATCCATTTCCTGTGTAAGTTCTTCCTGCTTCTTTTGGCCTTTCAGTGCACTATAGTGTTTAGCTTCCATGGTGGCTTTGCACCCGTCCTGCAGTGCTGTTTTTGTCTGCAAATCCTTAATCTAGATCTCAGCGTAACATGATCAGTACCACAGTCCGCGCCTCTCATTGCTCTGGTGTCCAATACATCCCTTATGTCTCTCTGCCTGACTATGATGTAGTCTAATAAGTGCCAGTGCTTGGATCTTGGGTGCATCCATGTCTTCTTGTGTGTGTCCTTGTGCTTAAATAGAGTGTTGGTTTTCACGAGGTTGTACTCTGAACATAGTGCAAGTAGAAGTTCTCCATTAGCATTGCACTTACCTACTCCATGACTGCCTAGCACTCCTTTCCATTTCTCAGTGTCCGAACCAACTCTGGCATTAAAATCCCCAACAAGTATCAGCCTGTCATCAGTCGGTACATGCCTGATAGTCTCACGTAAATCACTGTAAAACTGAATGAATGAATGAATGAATTTATTTATTTCGGATAGTACATTACAGGTTAAAAGAAACTGTATAATATAACAACAAGGTCAAATTAGACAAAGACTCCTTCTACTATACAATTCCACGTGAGTTATCCGAAATGGGTGATGGCTGAAGCCGCAGCTTATATTGCCCACCCATATTCCATCCAAGAATTCAAAGGAGAAAAAAGACAAAACAAGACAAGAGCGATTACAATTTAAAACAAGGCTAAGACAAAATATGACTGAGAGAAAAAGAAAACTGAGCTAGTCTAAGTTAAGCGGTTACTATTCAAAAACAAATCTAAGACATAGTGTCACAGAGAAAAAAGAAAAACTAAGCTATAACACAACACAGGCTGGAAATGTCAATCCTTATGTGAGTTTACATGTCATCTTGTAAATATGTTTGGAGTATTTCTTCCTTTAGTTTTTGTTTAAATTGTCCAAGCTTTGTACATGATTTTAATTCAGGTCCAAAATCGTTCCATAATCTGACACCTTGCACTGAAATACAGTGTTGCTTGGTAGTTGTTCTCACTGTAGGCTTTTGAAATATACATGTTCCTCTGAAGTGATATCGTTTCTCCCTTGTTTGGAACAACTTTTGGATATTTGCGGGCAGTGATAGATTCTTCACTTTGAACATTATTATTGCGGTTTTAAAGTCGATCAGATCTTTCAACTTGAGAGTTTTTTGTTTAAGAAAAAGTGGGTTTGTTGGTTCCCTGTAAGCTGCTTTGTTGATTATTCTAATAGCTCTCTTTTGAAGCATAAAGAGTGGATATATGTTTGTTTTATATGTATTTCCCCATACTTCATTACAATATGTCATGTATGGGAGTATTAATGAATGATACAAGGT
This sequence comes from Pholidichthys leucotaenia, assembly GCA_020510985.1. Lineage (NCBI taxonomy): Eukaryota > Metazoa > Chordata > Actinopteri > Cichliformes > Pholidichthyidae > Pholidichthys > Pholidichthys leucotaenia. The sequence goes on from CM035846.1 coordinate 101,909,578, forward strand.
GTATAGTGTGGGTTGATTCAGCAAATTTTTCACTCTGTGTAATATTGCAATTGATTTGGATACTTTACCTTTTATATAATTAATATGTGGCTTCCAACACAGTTTGTTATCAATTATTACTCCAAGGAATTTAGTTTCGGATACTCTTTCAATCTCTACACCATTTACACTGAGTTTGGGTACTGGGTAGTTGTGATGGTTGTTAAAGACTATAAATTTTGTCTTGCTTAAATTGAGCGTTAATTTGTTTGAATCAAACCACAGTTTCAGCTTTCCTAATTCCTTTCCGAGTGTATCCAGAAGTTGTTCCAAATTGTTTCCACTGCATAGCAGGTTAGTGTCATCAGCAAACAATATTAAGTCCATTTTTTCTGAAACTTTACATATATCATTTATATACATATTGAATAATAATGGTCCCAAAACTGAACCCTGTGGGACTCCACAGGTGACCTTCAGTAGCTCTGAGTTTTTGTTGTTAACACATACAAACTGATATCTATTCTTTAAGTAACTTCTTAACCAGGACAGTGCTACCCCTCTGATACCACAATTTTGTAGTTTCTTTAATAATAGATTGTGATCTACTGTATCAAATGCTTTTTTAAGATCCAGGAATACTCCAACTGAATACTCTTTATTTTCAATGGCTGTTGATATTTTTTCTGTAAATTCCATTAAGGCATATGCTGTTGTCCTTTTGTGTCTGAACCCATATTGCTGCTCACACAATAAATCATTCTTCAGTATGAAGTTGTCAATTCTCTCATAGAATATTTTTTCAAGTATCTTGGAAAATTGCGGTAATAGTGAAATTGGTCTGTAGTTGGAGAGTTCCCCTGTGTCGCCTGTCTTGTAAATCGGAATTACTTTAGCTATTTTCATTGCATTGGGAAATATACCTGATTGGAGAGACAGGTTACAGATATATGTCAGTGGTTTCACTATGCATTCGATAACAGTTTTGACTAGTAGCATATCAATACCATCGCAGTCAGTAGATGTTTTACTTTTGAACGATTTAACAATTTCAATGACCTCTCTTTCGTCTGTGTTCTTTATGAAGATGGTGTCTTTTACAGCAGTGTTATTGCATATTGAATCACCTGTTGGCACCGTAGTGGGTATTTCTCGGGCCAGTTTAGGTCCAATGTTAACAAAAAAATTATTAAATTCATCTGCAGGTGAAGCTATATTCACATTCGGAGTCGATTTATTATTTTTTGGAATGTTAGTTGGGTAGCTGGTATTTCTGCTTTTATTTCCAAGGATACTGTTGATTATTGTCCATGTATTTTTAATATTGTCTTTGTTTTTTTCCAGTTCTTTACTGTAATAGTCTCTTTTACTACATCTTATTATATATGTTAACTTATTTTTGTATGTTTTATACCGCTGCTCTGCTTCTTTTGTCCTTTTCTTTATGAAAGCTTTATATAATAAATTTTTCTTTTTACACGCCTTTTGTAGTCCTTTGGTTAGCCATGGTTTGTCAGTAAATTTGTGTTTAAGCTTTTTTTTAACTAATGGGCAGTTTTTTTCATAAAGAGTGGTTACAATGTTTGTAAATGTGTCATAGGCTTCATTTACATCTGATACATAGACTTCTGTCCAGTCTTGCTTCAGCAAGTCCTCTTTAAAAGAACTGATTGCGTTTGGTGATTTGTGTCTGAACGATTTTGAGATTTTTTCTGGGTTGGGCCCCGTGTGGCCATGGATAAGTGCAAAGATTGGCAAGTGGTCGCTTATATCATTTATCAATAATCCACTTTCTATTTTCTTGTCGAGAACATTGACAAACAGGTTGTCAATAAGTGTAGCAGAGTGAGCTGTGATTCTACTGGGATGTGTTATTGTGGGATATAGACTCATGCTGTACATAGAGTTCATGAACTCTGTAACTACATTTTGTTGATGTGGATTAAGTAGATCAATATTGAAATCTCCACAAATTGCTACCATTTTCTTACTAGTAATATTATTGTACAGCTCGACTAATTTATCTCTGAATGTCTCAATGCAAGTTCCCGGCGTTCTGTATATGCAGCTTATGATTAGATTTTTTGTTTTGTCTAGGTCAATCTCAACAGTAACACATTCCAGAAGCCCTGGTAGTGCTGAGGACATTTCATTTACAAGCTTACATCTATATAGGTCATCAATATAAAGTGCAACACCACCACCCTTTTTTTGAGATCTGTTAATGTTAAACATCTGATATCCCTCTATTGCCATCAGGGGAGCCTGGTCTGCATTAAGCCAGGTTTCAGAGACTGCTATAGCTGTGAATTTTCTGTTTAGCTGTTTTAAATAGTCCTGAATCTGTGAGAAGTTTTTGTTAAGACTTCTGCTATTGAAGTGTATTATTGACAGTTTACCATCTAATTGCACTTGACTTTTGAATTGCTTTTCAGTGTAATATTCACAGTGGTTATGAATATTATTGAAAAAGTGGTTATCAGGATCAATATCATTCTCCATCTCTTGTGGTTTATGTTCAGCATAGTGGCATATTTTTAGAGTTTGAGTTTCCTCACTCTGTGTTTCATAGTCAGTGTTCATCTGTATTTATCTAAGTCAGTAGCATCTCTGATCATTATACTTTTTGCTTGCTCAGGTGTTCCATTTAGTTTAATCCAAATTCTACAATTTCTTGTCCAGGTTGACTGTATCTTATTATGTTTCTTTAGCATCTGTGCCTGCCGTGCTAATTCAGCGTTTTTTTTTGTCAGGTGTTCATTTAGGTAAACTTGAGTTTCCTTTAGTTTTTTGGCCTGCCTCAGTATGTCATTTTTCACCCTTCTGTTCACAAAGCGCATCACAATTGATTTCTTTGTTTTGTTATCTTTCTTCGGTAAAGCATAACAGGCTGAGATCGCATTGGCTTCTACCTTAATGTCTTTATCATTAAGGAACTGAAGCACTTGGTTTTCTAAGGACATTGATTCACTTATGGAAGCATGTTCACCACTCAGTCCTGTAGCGGCATGGGCGTACGACTGATATCTGATGTCTAGTCCACTTATAACTATGTCATCAATGCGAGAACCTTGTTCAAGATCCTCGACGCGTTGCTCCAAAAGACGCCCGTGTTGCTCCAGGTCCATAATTTTTTTGTCTTTTTCTTTTATTATTGAATGTAGGGCTTGTACCTCCTGTATTAGGTCTAATATTTTGTCCTGCTGGCTAGTCACTTTGGCCAATTCTTCTAACACAAAGTTCAGAGTTTTTTTAATTTCTTCCATTTCCTCTTTTTTGGGTGGCATTTTACTGACCTGTGGATAGAAATAAGCAGAGAATCCGGCTAGGCCTCAACTAGCTCGGTCGCTACTGGACCCGCCGCTCCTGCGCAGCTTCTCCGCCGAGTGACGCTGCTCAGCTCCGCAGATCACCGCCGTCTATTGCCGGCGCCTGCCTCCGTCTACCTGGCCAGTTATGTCATGCATCGCCGGCGCAGCCGGAATCCACCGATCACAGCCACTCGTCGCCGTCTGGCTAGGCGGCTCCTCCGCTGGGCCCCGTCCCCGTCAGTTATGTCGCACTCCGCCGGCGCAGCTCTAATCCACCGATCACCTCCACCGATCGGTGGCCGATCACCGTCGCTCGCTGTCGTCCGGCTGGGTGGCTTCTCCTCTAGGCCCCATCTAGGCCCCGTCACCGACCGCCGTCAGTCTGGTAGTTCCTCGGCTGGGCCTCGCAATTGGGCACCGGTTCAGGCCACTGTCCTGCTGGATCCAGGTGGCCCCCGTCTCTCACCAACGCCGCGCTCGAGCTCCCAATCGCCGCCTCGGTTGGTTCGTCCTCCTTTTAAATCCTTCTCTCCTCGGCTCCAGATGGCCAGATGGCCAAAACTCTTCCTTCACCTCCTCTGTGTTGGTCATTGTTGGGGCATATACACTGATGAGTGTGGAATACATCTTCCGCTGTAGTGGGAGTCTCATAGTCATTATCCTGTCGTTGATTGGCACCGGTTCCTCATCCAGCATTACTTCTATCTCCTTTCTAACTGCAAAGCCCACTCCTGCTTCTCTCCTTTCTTGAGTTGATCTCCCACTCCAAAAGAAGATGTACCCATGGTCTTCCAAGCTGTTATATCCAGGCAATCTTGTTTCACTAAGTGCAGCTATGTCTACTGGATATTTTGGACAGTTTTTACGTTTTTCCTCCATACTTCAATTTGAATATCTTCATTTGTAAAGGACATTCCAAGGTAAGACAGTTGTGTTTTATATTAAACTATTTTCCTTCTTCCAATACTCTTAACTTTAATGTTATGTGTGTTTTAAACCTGCTCGTTTGCAATAACTCACTGCCATCCGTTTCAAAGTGAAATGCTGGTTCCACGTTGTCAACGCCATGAAGGGCTTAAATGACATTAACAGCCGGTTTAACCTTTGGATTATCTTAGCGACTTTGAGCCTTTAGTGGTATACTGACTTGGCCGTTTTATACAAAGCTGGACTCTTCAACACTTGAGACTTAACTGGAACAGCAACCCCTTAAAGACGAAGCCAAGGGAAAATTTTTAGCATTTTGTATGGAATCTGGTCCGTCTCATGAGTGGTAATTGGAATGTGTGAGTGCAGGTGATCTGCAGGCAAAACTTCATTAAGGAATCCAAAGATTTTTATTCTTAAACGCTCCCAGTTGTATTCAGATTGATTGTTTTTGTTCAAGTCTTAATTAAGTTGGTTGCAAATACTCTGCTTGTTTGAATTAAGAACTAAATGCGATCAAATGAAATTGTATGTTAAATGACATATTGTATGATAGAGTGTAGTTAGAAATGTACTTTAAGTCAGTTAACATTATTCTTAAAATGATGTTTTAAAAACTCAAAGCAATATAATATACAAATAATATACATAATGTCCATAGGTGCAGTAGTATGTATGAGAGATTCCAGACCAACTGTTCAGCATCTTAACAGCTTGTGGAAGGAAGCTGTTAATCAGTCTGGTGGTTCTGCCTCTGATGCTCCGGAATCATTTGCCAGATGGCAGAAGTTCAAAGTGTTTATGCAGAGGGTGAGAATGGTCCTTGACAATGTTCAGTGCCCTGCTCCTACAACGGTACCACCAAGTCTGAGTCTATGGTGCTTCGCCGGAAAAGGGTGGATTGTCCTCTCCAGGTTGGGGATAAGGTCCTGCCCCAAGTGGAGGAGTTTAAGTGTCTTGGGGTCTTATTCTCGAGTGAGGGGAGAATGGAGCGGAAGATTGACAGACGGATCGGAGCAGCATCTGCAGTGATGTGGATGTTGTACCGGTCTGTCGTTGTGAAGAGGGAGCTGAGCTCTAAAGCAAAGCTGTCAATTTAGCGGTGCAAGGTGAAGAAGGCTTGACCCAACGTTGAAGAGCTGACCATTAAAGCAGTGACATCTTCCAAAGAGAAGAAGGAGACGTCGCTGTCTGCCATTAAGAAGACTCTGGCTGCCGGTGGCTACGATGTGGACAAGAACAAGTCCCACGTTGACATCGCTGTTAAGAGCTTGGTTAAAAAGGGAACCCTGAGCCAGACCAAGGGAACCAGGGCTTCTGGATATCCTTCAAGGTGAAAAAGGCAAAGAGTAAGACCAAGAAGCCCACAAAGAAGGCCTCTGCTAAAGCCAAGAAGCCCGCTGCAAAGAAACCAGCAGCGGTTAAAAGCCCAGAGCAGCAGAAGCCAAGAAGGGTGCAGCCACTAAGAAGTCCCCGTAGAAGGTGAAGAATCCAGCAGCAGCCAAGAAGGCACCAAAGAGCCCCAAGAAAGCAGCAATGAGCCCCAAGAAGGCCCCTGCTGCCAAGAAAGCTCTGCTAAGAAAGCAGCCAAAGCCAAAGCTAAGAAGGCAGCCCCCAAGAAGAAGTGAGCTATCGTGGCTGACAATTACATTTAAGCTGACCTTGGTCTTTTCTGACCTAGGGTGTTCCTGATGCCAAGTGCACATATGGACACCCTTATTCTTAAACATGGTGTTCATTATGGAAAAACTGTGGTTCGCACAAAAGTCCAATAAATGAACACCACTGGGGTTCAGATCATGCAGGCCGTTCCTCCTAATCACACCCCTTCAGGTTTCACTGTTGTTGCCATGTGCGCATTGAAGTCCCCCAGTAGGACAATGGCGTCTCCAAGACGAGCACTCTCCAGCACCCCAGTCAGAGACTCCAAAAAGGGTGGGTAGTCTGAACCATCATTTGGTGCATAGGCACAAATGATGGTCAGGACCCATTTCCCAACCCGAAGGCGCAGGGAAACAACCCTTTCGTCCACCGGGGAAAACACCATTAAAGTAGAACTGAACGGCATTGAACGGCACTGGGTGATAGTACATACAATTATAAAGATAATTTATCATTGGCACCCCCTCCACAAATCCCGGAATTGCGATTTTGAATTTCCCGCCCTGAAAAATCAGACAAATCTGCCGATTAACCGGAAGTGCAGCCGGAGTTCCACGTGACGTCACGAGTGTGACACAGTCCTCCATGTTTACCATTGCGAGCACGTTGACACTGGTTATTTTTGGTGCATTTTGTCGTGATAGTCGACTACAAAACACTTCCAACACCTGGGAAGATCTGTTCAGTGGCCAAGGAAAGCTGTCATGGCGACGAAAGAAAAGAAAGGGGGAGGAAAAGCGACCGGGAAGCGATGCGTTTCTAGGTATAGATATTACAGTGATCCCTCACTTATCGCATTTAATGGGGACCAGAACCGACCGCGAAAAGTGAAAAATCGCGAAGTAGCGTCACCCCCCCCCCCCCCCAAGGGCGTCACAAGCACTATTTTGCACAAAAAGGCACAAGAGAACAGCGAAAAGTGCCACTAAGCAACACGAGCGATAAAGAAGCTGGGTAAAACGTCTCGGCCAATCAGCTTGCGAGGTAAAACGTCTCGGCCAATCAGCTTGCAAGATTCCCGAGCGGTGAAGAGGTGGGCGGAGAGGAGTGGAGCGGTGGTCAGAGAGGTGGATTTTGAGTTGTGCGGGCTCTCCGTGTTGATACCTGATGTTCTAATGTAGTAGACTACATTAGAACATTAGAACACATTAGCCCGTGTTGATACCTGATGTTCTAATGTATCAGGTATCAACACGGAGAGCCCGCACAACTCAAAATCCATCTCTCTGACCACCGCTCCACTCCTCTCCGCCCACCTCTTCACCGCTCGGGAATCTCGCAAGCTGATTGGCCGAGACGTTTTACCCAGCTTCTCTCCCTGCAGAGCGCACATACCCAGCGAAGGAAGACCGCATTCATTGTTCTTTATCGCTCGTGTTGCTTAGTGGCACTTTTCGCTGTTCTCTTGTGCCTTTTTGTGCAAAATAGTGCTTGTGACGCCCTTGGGGGGGGGGGGGTGACGCTACTTCACTGTTTTTCACTTTTCGTGGTCGGTTCTGGTCCCCATTAAACGCGATAAGTGAGGGATCACTGTATTGTAATACATAGCCCAATTTTTTGAATGAATGAATGAATTTATTTATTTCGGATAGTACAGTACAGGTTGAAAGAAACTGAATGATATAACAACAAGGTCAAATTGAACAATGACTCATCTGATTATACAGTTCAACGTAAGTTATCTGAAATGGGTGATGGCTGAAGCCGCAGCTTATATTGCCCACCCATATTCCATCCAAGAATTCAAAAGAGAAAACAGGCAAGAGCGATTACAATTCAAAACAAAACTAAGACAAAATATGACAGAGAAAAAAGAAAACTAAGCTACAACACAACACAGGCTGGATATGTTACAACTCGCCGCTCATTAGCGGCGCCAGCTGAGCGCACACTTGCGCCTCGTCAGCAGCGTGGGATATAAGCCACTCTGCCCTGGGCTTCGGCCTGAAGCCGTCTGATTCCTTCAGCCCTCTTGCTGCAGAGGAACCCCCTCATCTCCCAGCAAGATCTACAGCGTAAGCATACCTACCTTTGCCTTTCCAGTCTCTCCCCTGTGCACAGGTGGATTCGCCTCTGCATCGCCGTCTGCCAGCTGTTGTCACAGGTGCATTAGGTCGCTGTCTCCCGGGCTCGCCCTTGTGCACGCCTGCCACCTGCCACACTCCTGCATCCTCCTCTGTCTCGTCACCGATCCTGAATGCCTCTTCACTCTGAAAACTCTGGTTTTCTTGACTGCTGGAACTGCTATCATCTGCCATTGTTGTTTTGTTTAGGGATCACACTCGTGACGTCACGCAGCGTCGTCTGCACTACTTCCGGTTTGTTTGGCACTGCCAGCCAGAGGCAAAAGTTTATCGGCTTATAGCTTGGCCATTGCACGGCCTAAAAATTTCTTTTATGTGTTGAAAAATACAATAGGTAATAAGGAATTAATCTGCTATTCTACTTTTTGCGCCAAAAGGTGGGTTCAGTTCTACTTTAATAAATAAATAAACGCAGTAAGAAACTAAGGAAAATACTGTAAGGATCACACCTGAACATTATTGGTTATGTTAAGCCAGTGAGCAAAAAGTAGAGTGGGTGGTCACGGCATGCTTTATGAACAAACTGTCTCTGAAATGTGTAAAATGCCAAGCAAAGTGTGACAGATAAATCACAAAAACCATATCAGGATTTTTTTTTTCCCCTGTAGGTCCCGTTCTAGAAAAAGTCCTTTATAAACAAACTGTCTCCAATGCCAATGTTTTCTAGCATTCCATACGGAATGTTCCGTGTCTTCAGAACATGTCCGTAAGGCACTTGGGAATATTAGCAGGCTGGACCGCTAGCTAGCAGCACCACTAGCGTCCCGTATGGAACGTTACATATCAACGGAATGTGTACGGAACGTCTATGTAAAACCCTTCAGACTGCTAGCTAGCAGGACACCTAGCAGGACAGCTAGCATTCTGTAAGGAAAGTTCCGTATCTAATGTTCCATACGTAAGGCACTTGGGAATGTCAGGAGGCTGGACTGCTAACTAGTAGGACCTAAAAACATGTATGTAAGGCATTTAGGAACGTTCTGTACGCAACATGTTCTGCACGGGATGTATACGGACCATGTACGAAACACATACGGAATGTGTACGGAACATTCTCGACCGTACCGGCCATTCGATGTTTTAGTAATCGCCGTCTCCCTCCTAAAAACAGAAACACTTCTAATAACCTATAGTTAAATAGATGCACTCCACTGAAGACAGTATGAGTGCAGACAGTAGCAGATGTGTGGAACAACCACCAATTATGAGTGTTGTTGCACTGGGTGGGAGACGTTCACACTTCTCTAATAAGATCAATTTTTTAAAAAAGTTATACTTTATACACTTTACAATACAGCCTGAAGTTATGGTACTTTATGTGTACTTTCAGTGAAATTACAAGTGTAAATCGGTAAGAACAGTGAAATATTAAATACTAGGGTAACAAGCCGAGTTTTTTTGTTTATTTTTTAAAATAATTGCAGGGTGCTTTCACTGAAAGTACATGAAAAGTATACAAACTACCCTGTAAATTCGGGCTAGATTATAAAGTGTTGCACATTAACCCAACATGATCCAACCTACAGTATATATAACGTTTAATAAGCTTGTCATCATTCGTGTCTCAAGAACATTTCCCCTTTATCTCCATCTTTCCTCCATTTCCTCATCCTCTTAAGAAACTCCCAATCCGCTTAAAAGTCCTCCTCACTCCTCCTAACATGTTTTTTGGCTTAGGAGCACTTTGAAGAGCTAAGATGCTTTCTAAATAACTTTTGTTTTTACAAGGAGTTTTCCCCAAATTTAGGGGGCAAATCTTAGAAAACGTCATAATTATCAGAATTTTCTAAGAATTGCATCACTAGGAATACTGTAATTATTAGCACCAGGACATTGAGCATACGGGCCCTGATGTGTCGACTAAAGAAAGAGACTGCTTGTGCAAACAACTCTTTAAAAGTTGTCTGGAAAACAAATAATGGACAATGTAAGAGCCCTCATGGGTTTGGTTCTTAACAGTATTGGTAGAAGTTGGATGGAAGCCCAGCAACTGTCTCCATCTGCTGGTACATCAGGATAAAACACCTCAAAAGTGCTACTAGATAGGTTCATTGCCCCTGTTGGTGGAGGTATACAGTCTCCGGCTGCTCACTTGTTTTTGTAATTAGGATAAGAACTGTGAATTGTGGGTTTCAGTGTAACAAACTTTCTCTTAATATCAGTAAAACTAATTATACTGTACTCCGTTCCAATAAAAAGCCAGACACCAAGGAACTTTGCCCCCAAATTAATGGACAGAAAATTACAAGAGTTAGCTCTATAAAATTCTTGGGGATCCTCATTGACAAATTTTTCAATTTCAAATGTCACATCGACAATCTAACCAAGAAACTGGCCAAATATGCTGCTTTGTTTTTTAAAGAGACATTTTCTACCACTTTCAGCACTTCTCACTCTATATAGGGGGCTATATAATAAGTATTATATACTATAATACTTATACTGCTGTATATAATAAGATACAGGCAACATGGACAAGAAATTGTAGAATTTGGATCAAACTAAATGGAACACCTGAGGAAGCAAAGAGTATAATAATCAGAGAGATTACTGACTTAAATAAATATAGATGAACACTGATTAAGAAAATTAAGAGACTATGATAATCCATATCCACACACACGGCAAGAATAGTTCTTTTGACATACCATGTCAATGTCCTTTAAAAAAAAAATAAAAAAAACAAACAAAAAAACTAATGACTGACTTGAGTAGACATCAATCATCCCCTGTCGGAGGAAGTCATTTGACACAGAGTGAGGAAATTCAAACTCTGAAAATATGCCATTATGCTGAACATAAACTACAAGAGATGGAGAATGATATTGATCCTGATAACCATTTTTTCAATAATATTCATAATCATTGTGAATATTACACTGAAAAGCAATTCAAAAGTCAAGTGCAACTAGATGGTAAACTATCAATAATACACTTCAACAGCAGAAGTCTTAACAAAAACTTTCCACAGATTCAGGACTATTTAAAACAGCTAGACAGAAAATTTACAGCTATCACAGTCTCTGAAACTTGGCTTAATGAAGAGCAGGCTCCTCTGATGGCAATAGAGGGATATCAGATGTTTCATATTAACAGATCTCAAAAAAAGGGTGGTGGTGTTGCACTGTATATTGATGACCTGTATAGGTGTAAGCTTGTAAATGGAATGTCCTTTGCACTACCAGGGATTTTGGAATGTGTTACTGTTGAGATTGACCAAGATAAAACAAAAAATCTAATTATAAGTTGTATATATAGAACGCCGGGAACTTGCATTGAGACATTCAGAGATAAATTACTCGAGCTGTACAATAATATTACTAGTAAGAAAATGGTTGTAATTTGTGGAGATTTCAATATTGATTTACTAAATCCATATCAACAAAATGTAATTACAGAGTTCATGAATTCTATGTACAGTATGAGTCTATATCCCACAATAACACATCCCAGTAGAATCACAGTTCACACTGCTACACTTATTGACAACCTGTTTGTTAATATTATTGATAAGAAAATAGAAAGTGGATTATTGATAAATGATATAAGTTGTAGGAACCATGAAATGAAGAGACTGAATGATTTCTCAGTATTGGTTTATTTCATCTCACGTCCTACAGCTCCTCTCTCAGTCAGGGAGTAAAGAGGACGAGCTGAGGTAAACCACATACCTTTATACTTTCACATCAAACATGAATCACATTCACATCAAACACAGAATCACATTCACATTTAATCCTCCCATTGTCCTCTCGGCTTCTCTGTCTGACCCCAGGAGGTCAGACAGTCCCTTCAGGTCCACTCCCCAGATCTTCTCACTTCTTCCCTAGTCCGCAGGGGATCCAGACTCAATGTCCGTTTGAGGCGTGATGTCAATACACACTGCGAGCTCAAAGTTCTCTCATGTCTGGGTCTCTGCCAAGGAATATGTGAGCTACATAATGTTACGCCACATCACCCCCCCCCGAAACGCCCAAGAACGGACATACACCAACATTACTCTAACCATTATACACCTTATGTCAATAATGGACCGTCATACACATTATGTCAAGAATGGACACACACAACAACTTCATGTCAATAATGGACAGTCATACACATTATACCCTTACATCACCCCCCCCCCTTTGCAGGATCTACAGCAGAATTTACACGGGTTGACCAAAATACACATCACTCTGCCCGTTGCTTAGGCTTCAATCTCCTCCCGAATCTGCTGAACGCAGGCTTCGCAGCCTGTGTTGTGCCGTCCTGCGGTGCGCCTGTGGAATGAGGGGGAGAAGGGTTATTTGCCCCCTGCTGGGGAACCAGGGGCTGTTCCCTGGGAGGTCTGCCGCGTTGAGGCGCCCCCGCCGGCCGTACAGGTTCGTCACGTAACACAAAAGCAGGCTTTAATCTGTCCACACTGATTGTTTCTTTCCTGCCCCCCAAGTCCAGCACAAAATATTTCTCCCCGGTTTCCAGCACTCGAAACGGACCGTCGTAAGGTGGGCGGAGGCTGTGACGCTGGGCGTCGTGCCTGACAAAAACAAACTCTGCATTTTGCAAAGCCTTGGGAACAAAAACCCGCGGAAAAGTGTGATGAGCGGGGCCCGGGAGCATTTCTGCTCCCGTGCCACTTAGAGGTCCATGCACCGGGGGGCGCTCTGGTGCTGCATGGGCTGGCAGGAATTCTCCTGGCAGCCTGAGAGGTTGAGTAAAAACTAATTCAGCAGGTGAGGCATCTAAATCCTCTTTGGGTGCCGAACGCAACCCCAATAAAACCCATGGCAGTTTGTTTACCCAATCTGTATCCGTGAACGACGCTCTGAGGGCTGCCTTCAACGATCTGTGAAAACGCTCGCATAAACCGTTGGCCTGTGGGTGATAAGCGGTGGTGCGATGGGCTGTTGCCCCTAAGCCGCTGGCCATTGCTGACCACAGCTCTGACACGAACTGCGGACCCCTATCGGACGTAATGTCCGACGGAACTCTGAACCGCGCTACCCAGGCTGTTAAAAAAACGCGAGTCACCTCTGCTGCTGTGGTAGACTGCAATGGGACTACTTCCGGCCAATGCGTGGTCCGGTCTACCATTGTCAGGAGATGTGTGAACCCTTGCGAGGGCGGCAGGGGTCCCACTAGATCTACGTGCACATGATCAAACCTCTTAGCCGGAATGTGGAAAGGTTCTAAAGGAGCTTTTGTGTGCCTGTGAACTTTGGCCCGCTGGCAAGACATGCAGGCTCTCGCCCACTCCTTCACGTGCTTGCGCAGGCTCGGCCAAACAAACTTCTCCGCTACCATTTTCACCGAAGCGCGTACTCCCGGGTGTGCTAGGGAGTGCACCGCGTCAAAAACGCGACGGCGCCACGTGGCCGGTACCACTGGGCGAGGTCGCCCGGTGGATACATCGCAAATTAGCGGGGGTGAACCGGTTTGTAAACTTATGTTCTCCAGCCTTAACCCTGTTGGTCCAGACAGGAGCGCGCGCACGTCTGTGTCTTCGCCCTGCTCCGCTGCCATGGCCGCGTAATCTATCCCCACGTGCATCGGAGGCGCGTGTGTGTCCACGCTGTTACTGCGCTCCGCGTCTGCGGCGTTACAGCCCCCATCCGCGCGGACAGGCGCTGTTACCGCTCGCGAGAGGCAGTCTGCCACCACATTAAATTTACCGGCTACGTGCTGTATATCGGTGGTGAATTCTGAAATTGCGGCCAGCTGCCTCTGCTGTCGGCCTGACCATGGTTCTGAGATTTTGGACATTGCAAAAGTGAGCGGTTTGTGGTCGACAAACGTGGTGAAACGCCGCCCTTCCAACCAGAACTGAAAATGGCGAATGGCCAGGTGGAGCACTAGCAGTTCCCTGTCAAACGCGCTATATTTTCGCTCCGCATCGCGTAGGGATCTGCTGAAAAAAGCGAGTGGCTGCCAAGCCCCGGCGACTTGCTGTTCCACCACGGCTCCTATGGCCACATCTGACACGTCCGTGGTTAGCGCTATACGGGCTGCTGGGTCTGGGTGAGCCAGCAGTGCTGCATCTGCTAGTGCTTTCTTAACCTCAGTGAATGCGCGCTCCCGCTCTGGGGACCACTCAATCGCATTGGAGGGCTTCTGTTTTTTTAGCGCGGCGTACAACGGTTGCATGAGCTGCGCCGCGTGAGGTATGAAACGGTTGTAAAGATTTACCATACCTAAAAATTCTTGCAACGCTTTTACCGTTTGTGGCTGGGGAAACTCAGCCACTGCGCGTACTTTGGAGGGCAGCAGGACTGCACCCTCTGGGGAGACGCGGTGCCCTAAAAAATCGATCTGCGCTGCGCCAAAATGGCACTTGGCTGGGTTGATTATCAACCCATGCGCTCCCAACCTCCGAAAAACTGTTCTGAGGTGACTTTCGTGTTCCTCCTCAGAGGCGCTGGCGACCAAAATATCATCTAAGTAGACAAAAACAAAAGAGAGGTCGCGCAACACGGCATCCATCATGCGTTGGAAGGTTTGCGCAGCGCCTTTAAGGCCAAAAGGCATGCGTAAAAATTCAAAAAGCCCGAAAGGGGTTATTACCGCTGTCTTGGGAATGTTCTCTGGTCGGACCGGGACCTGATGATAACCGTGGACCAGGTCTATTTTAGAAAAAATGCGCGCCTTGGCCAAATGCACCGAAAAATCTTGGATATGCGGAATTGGGTAGCGGTCCTGCGCTGTGGCATTGTTTAACCTGCGATAATCGCCGCAAGGTCTCCACGAACCATCAGCCTTAGGGACCATATGGAGGGGGGAAGCCCAAGCGGACATCGAGCGGCGAATTATGCCCAACCTTTCCAGGTTGGCGAACTCCTCACGCGCAATGGAGAGCTTAGCTGCATCCAAGCGCCGAGCCTTAGCAAAAACTGGTGGGCCACTTGTGGTTATAAAGTGCTCCACCCCGTGCTTCGCCACCTTAGCTAAAAACGTGGGAACTGTGAGTGCTGGGAACTGGTTTAGGAGAGCGTGGAACTTACCTCCTGCTGCGGCGGCGTTGGTCTGTACTGACGGCGGGGACACTCGCGCTGCACAAGGGATAGAACAAAAAGAGAGTGCATTAACCAGGCGTCTATTAGCCAGATCTACCAACAAGCCATGTGAGCACAAAAAGTCGGCGCCTAACATGTTGAAACTCACCGCCGCTACTATGAAGGTCTATTCATAGCTGCGGCCATGCAAGGACAGGCGCAGAGTCCTTTCGCCCAAAAGTCTTGATCGACGAGCCGTTTGCGGCTGTTGCCCCATCTCCGCGGGGACCGGCCACCCGGTCCGCGTAGGTTGCGGTGATGAAACTCCTCTGTGCCCCGGTGTCAACGAGGAATTGCCGTCTGGAGCTCGCGTCTGTCAGGTACAGCAGCTTGTTCCGTTCACCGAGGGTCGAAGCTGCTAATGACCCCCGGCTCTTGCGTTTCCCTGCTTCCTGAAGTTACATGGTGGGATGCATCTGTGTGCCTTGTGCGCGAAGCGTCGATGGTAGAAACACAGCTCGTCCCCTCCTCTGCTTCGGGACCGCGCCGCCGCTGTTGTCGCTGGGGTCGGTTCTGCCGCCACTGGTTCTCCATCGCCCCCGGCCGCCGCGCCGAGGTCTACTGCTGCCGCTGAAGTCTCCCGCTCGCCGCATGCGTCCAGGAGCCGCTCCGCTTCCACGGCCAGCGCGCGGAAGTCCTGCTGGTCCACACACCTCATGCTGGACAGGGAGCCCCTCATGTGTGCTGGAAGAGTCCTTAAGAAGATGTGTTTAAATAGAAACGCATCGTTGTCTGCCCCGATCATCTGCAGCATGTCCTCCATGAGGACGGTCGACCTGCGTCCTCCTCTGTCGCGCAGGTCCAGAAGTGTTCTGGCCCTCACCTCGGCTGATGGCACAAAACTCCGAATGAGGGCGGCTTTCAGGGCGTCGTATCTGCCAGCAGCGGGCGGCTGCTGCACCAGGCTCCGCACACACCGGGCTGTGCGGCTGTCGAGCCTTGCGATGACATTATGGAACTTAATGTCATCTGCTGATACCCCGTTGAGCACGAACCGCGACTCCACGTGTTGGAACCATGAGTGCGGGTCCTCCTGCCAGAACTCGGGGAGTTTAATTGAGTTTACGCCGGTGCGGGCGGTCTCTGGTGAATCAGGTTCGGAGAGACGATCTCCAAGCCTTTCCATATCTCTCACGTGTGGGTCACCAATGTAGGAACCATGAAATGAAGAGACTGAATGATTTCTCAGTATTGGTTTATTTCATCTCACATCCTACAGCTCCTCTCTCAGTCAGGGAATAAAGAGAACGAGCTGAGGTAAACCACATACCTTTATACTTTCACATCAAACATGAATCACATTCACATCAAACACAGAATCACATTCACATTTAATCCTCCCATTGTTCTCTCGGCTTCTCTGTCTGGCCCCAGGAGGTCAGACAGTCCCTTCAGGTCCACTCCCCAGATCTTCTCACTTCTTCCCTAGTCCGCAGGGGGTCCAGACTCAATGTCCGTTTGAGGCGTAATGTCAATACACAAGGCGAGCTCAAAGTTCTCTCATGTCTGGGTCTCTGCCAAGGAATATGTGAGCTACATAATGTTACGCCACATAAGTGACCATTTGCCAACCTTTGCACTTATCCATGGCCACACAGAGGCCTCTACAGAAAAAATTTTAAAATCGTTCAGATACAAATCACAAAATGCAATCAGTTCTTTTAAAGAAGACTTGCTGAAGCAGGACTGGATAAAAGTCTGTGTATCAGATGTAAATGAAGCCTACGACACATTTATGAACATTGTAACCACTCTTTATGAAAAAAATTGTCCATTAGTAAAGAAAAAGCTTAAACATAAATTTGTCGATAAGCCATGGTTAACCAAAGGATTACAAAAGGCGTGTAAAAAGAAAATTTTATTATATAAAGCTTTTCTAAAGAAAAGGACAAAAGAAGCAGAGCAGTGGTATAAAACATACAAAAACTAGAAAAGCACTCGGAGAGCGCAGACCTCCGCCAAGCGCCACAGTTCCCCCATACAGTGTTTGTGTGTACGTTATGTTGTCATCGGCGTTGGTTTGTCTGTCTGTTTGTCTGTTTGTTTGTTAGCAAGATAACTCAAAAAGTTATGGACGGATTTTCATGAAATTTTCAGAGCTTGTCAGAAATGCGGTATCCTACAGATGATTAGATTTTGGTGGTGATCCGGATCACCGTCCAGAAGAAAACCGCCATTACGGAAAATGCCATTTTCATGAATAACCTCCTTGGCGGAGGTAATAAGTTAACAGATATAATGAGATGTAGTAAAAGATTTTACAGTAAAGAACTGGAGAAATGTATTTACAGTAAAGAACTGGAGAAAAACAGAGACAATATTAAAAATACATGGACAATACTTAACAATATTCTTGGAAATAAAAACAGAAATACAAGCTACCCAACCAATTTTTCAAAAAATAATACAACAATTCGGAGTGTGAATGCAGTTTCACCTGCAGATGAATTTAATAACTTTTTTGTTAACATTGGTCCTAATTTGGCTCGAGAAATACCCATTACGGCACCTACGGGTGATACAATAAGCAAAAACACTGCTATAAAAGACTCCATTTTTATAAAGAACACAGACAAGAGAGAGGTCATTGAAATTGTTAAATCGTTTAAAAGTAAGACATCTACGGACTATGATGGTATTCAATTCAATTCAACTTTATTTATATAGCGCCATTTCACAACAACAGTCATCTCATAGCACTATCAACTGTAGGGGGGAACCCCCACAGTTGCAGAAAGACCCCAGCAATCAGGCGATCCCCTGTGAGCAAGCACTTGGCGACGGTGGAGAGGAAAAACTCCCTTTTAACAGGAAGAAACCTCCAGCAGAACCAGGCTCAGGGAGGGGCAGTCATCTGCTGCGACTGGCTGGGGGGTGAGGGGATAGAGAAGAAGAAAAGAACAGACATGTAGAGAGCAAACAGCACGATAGGGACTCAATCTATGGGAGAGAACAAACAGATGTTAATGACCAGCAAAAAAAAAAAATTTCATAGAGAGTGAGGAAAGGAGTGAGGCCCAGTGCATTACTGGAGGTCCCCCGGCTGACTAAACCTATTAGCAGCATAACTAAGGGAGGGTTCAGAAACACATGATCCCTCCCTAATTGTAGGCTATATCAAAAAGGTAGGTTTTAGCCCTATTCTTAAAAACAGAGATCGAGTCTGACTCCCGAATCCAGATTGGCAGCTGATTCCACAGGAGAGGAGCTTGATAACTGAAGGCTCTGCCTCCCATTGTACTTTTGGAGATTCTAGGTATTACAAGTAATCCTGCATTTTGGGAGCGTAGTGCTCTGTTAGGATAATACGGTAGTATCAGATCTTTTAAATAAAAAGGAGCCTGATTGTTTAGAGCTTTGTAAGTAAGAAGAAGGATTTTAAACTTAATTCTAAACTCTATGGGAAGCCAATGAAGGGAGGCCAGAACCGGAGAGATATGATCTCTCTTTCTAGTACCTGTTAAAACTCTTGCTGCAGCATTTTGGATCAGTTGAAGACTTTTTAAAGATGTTTTAGGACAGCCTGATAATAAAGAATTACAATAATCTAATCTCGAGCTAACAAAAGCGTGGATCAGTTTCTCAGCATCACTCTGAGACAAGATGCTCCTAATCTTGGCAATATTACGCAAATGATAGAAGGCAGTCTTAGAAACAAATTTAATATGTGAATTGAAGGACAAATCCTGATCAAAAATAACTCCAAGGTTCCTCACAGAGCTATTAAGAGAAAGAGTAACCACATCCAAACTGAAAGTTTGATTTGGAAAGGAATTTCTAAGGTTTTTTGGACCAACAAGAATGACTTCAGTCTTATCTGAATTTAATAGCAGGAAATTACAAGTCATCCAAGCTTTGATTTCCTTAAGACAGGCTTCTAACTTGGCTAATTGATTACTATCATCTGGCTTCATTGACAGGTATAATTGTGTGTCATCTGCATAACAATGAAAATGTATACAGTGCTTTCTAATAATGTTGCCTAACGGAAGCATATATAAACTAAAAAGAGTAGGGCCTAGCACAGATCCCTGTGGAACTCCATGACTAAGCTTTGAGTTGAAAGAAAACTCATTATTTACATGAACAAACTGGAACCTATCAGATAAATAAGATCTAAACCATTGCAACGAAGTTCCATTAGGTCCAACATAGTGTTCTAATCTATCAAGTAGAATATTATGATCAATAGTATCAAAAGCTGCACTAAGGTCTAAAAGGACAAGTACAGAAACTAGTCCATTATCAGATGCAATGAGGTCGTCGTTAGTGACCTTCGCTAAGGCTGTTTCAGTACTATGATGGATTCTAAACCCAAACCCAGTATTGACTAAACCCAGTATTGACATGCTCTTAGTCAAAACTATTATCGAATGCTTAGTGAAACCACTGACGTATATTTGTAACCTGTCTCTCCAAACAGGTATATTTCCCAATGCAATGAAAATAGCTAAAGTAATTCCGATATACAAGACGGGTGACAGAGGGGAACTTTCAAACTATAGACCAATTTCACTATTGCCGCAATTTTCCAAGATACTTGAAAAAATATTCTATGAGAGAACTGACAACTTCATAATGAAGAATTATTTATTGTGTGAGCAGCAATATGGGTTCAGACACAAGAGGACAACTGCATTTGCTCTAATGGAATTTATAGAAAAAATATCAACTGCCGTTGAAAATAAAGAGCATTCAGTTGGGGTATTTCTGGATCTTAAAAAAGCATTTGATACAGTGGCTCACAATTTATTATTAAAGAAACTACAAAATTGTGGTATTGGGGGGTAGCACTGTCCTGGTTAAGTAGTTACTTAAAGAATAGATATCAGTATGTATGTGCTGGTAACAAAAACTCACAGTTACTGAAGGTTACTTGTGGAGTCCCACAGGGTTCAGTTTTGGGGCCATTGTTATTCAATATGTATATAAATGATATATGTAAAGTTTCGGAAAAAATGGATTTAATATTGTTTGCCGATGACACTAATCTGTTATGCTGTGGAAGCAATTTGGAACAACTTTTGGATACACTCGGAAAGGAATTAGGAAAGCTTAAACTGTGGTTTGATTCAAACAAATTAACGCTCAGTTTAAGAAAGACAAAATTTATAGTTTTTAACAACCATCACAACAACTTAGTATCTAAACTCAGTGTAAATGGTGTAGAGATTGAAAGGGTATCTGAAACTACATTTCTTGGAGTAATAATTGATAATAAACTGTGTTGGAAGTCACATATTAATTATATTAAAGGTAAAATATCTAAATTAATCGCAGTACTACACAGAGTGAAATATTTGCTGAATCAACCTACATTATATACTTTGTATCATTCATTAATACTCCCATACATGACATACAGTGGGGCAAAAAAGTATTTAGTCAGCCACCAATTTTGCAAGTTCTCCCACTTAAAAGATGAGAGAGGTCTCCAATTTTCATCATAGGTATACCTCAACTGTGAGAGACAAAATGAGGAAAAAAAAATCCAGAAAATCACATTGAAGGATTTTTAATGAATTAATTGGTAAATTCCTCGGTAAAATGAGTATTTGGTCAATAACAAAAGTTCATCTCAATACTTTGTTATATACCCTTTGTTGGCAATGACAGAGGTCAAACGTTTTCTGTAAGTCTTCACAAGGTTTTCACACACTGTTGCTGGTATTTTGGCCCATTCCTCCATGCAGATCTCCTCTAGAGCAGTGATGTTTTGGGGCTGTCGCTGGGCAACACGGACTTTCAACTCCCTCCAAAGACTTTCTATGGGGCTGAGATCTGGAGACTCACTAGGCCACTCCAGGACCTTGAAATGCTTCTTACGAAGCCACTCCTTCGTTACCCGGGCAGTGTGTTTGGGATCATTGTCATGCTGAAAGACCCAGCCACGTTTCATCTTCAATGCCCTTGCTAATGGAAGGAGGTTTTCACTCAAAATCTCACGATACATGGCCCCATTCATTCTTTCCTTTACACGGATCAGTCGTCCTGGTCCCTTTGCAGAAAAACAGCCCCAAAGCATGATGTTTCCACCCCCATGCTTCACAGTAGGTATGGTGTTCTTTGGATGCAACTCAGCATTCTTTCTCCTCCAAACACGACAAGTTGAGTTTTTACCAAAAAGTTCTATTTTGGTTTCATCTGACCATATGATATTCTCCCAATCCTCTTCTGGATCATCCAAATGCTCTCTAGCAAACTTCAGACGGGCCTGGACATGTACTGGCTTAAGCAGGGGGACACGTCTGGCACTGCAGGATTTGAGTACCTGGCGGCGTAGTGTGTTACTGATGGTAGCCTTTGTTACTTTGGTCCCAGCTCTCTGCAGGTCATTCACTAGGTCCCCCCATGTGGTTCTGGGATTTTTGCTCACCGTTCTCGTGATCATTTTGACCCCACGGGGTGAGATCTTGTGTGGAGCCCCATATCGAGGGCGATTATCAGTTGTCTTGTATGTCTTCCATTTTCTAATAATTGCTCCCACAGTTGATTTCTTCACACCAAGCTGCTTACCTATTGCAGATTCGGTCTTCCCAGCCTGGTGCAGGTCTACAATTTTGTTTCTGGTGTCCTTTGACAGCTCTTTGGTCTTGGCCATAGTGAAGTTTGGAGTCTGACTGTTTGAGGTTGTGGACAGGTGTCTTTTATACTGATAACGAGTTCAAACAGGTGCCATTAATACAGGTAACGAGTGGAGGACAGAAGAAGTTACAGGTCTGTGAGAGCCAGAAATATTGCTTGTTTGTAGGTGACCAAATACTTATTTTACCGAGAAATTTACCAATTAATTCATTAAAAATCCTTCAATGAAGGTCTTCTTAATGGCATATAAAGGGATCCCAGGGATCAGATACATTTCTAAAATATACCAAGGTCTTCAAGACTTAAAAGGAGACAACACATCGTATATAAAAGAGAGATGGGAAAAAGATGGGAATTTCACTTTACAATTGGAAATATGGGAAAAGCTAAATAAACAGCAATGGAAAAGTACCTCATCCCTGCAGTGGAGAGAATTTGGATGGAAAAACTTGGTAAGATTTTTCAGAACACCTGCACAAAACAAATTTACCCATAAGGGGTTGAACTGTTGGCGCTTGTGTGGTGAAAAGACTGCAAATCATTTTCATGTGTTTTGGTCATGCCCAGTTATCCACCAATATTGGTCCAACGTACAGACAATATTGGGGAAAATATTCAAAATTACAGTTCCCTTTTCTTTTGTAACTTTGTATTTGGGTTTATTACCGGACTCACTGGAAAGACGAAGAGATAAATACTTATTCAATGTTTTAATATTGGCAAGTAAAAAAGCCCTAACTAAAAAATGGATGCTGAAGGACTGTCCTACACCTGAAGATTGGATTAACGTGATTCAAGACATTTACTCGATGGAAAAGTTGACATTCGCACTGAGACAGGACATGGATGGGTTCATGAACTTTTGGCAACCCTGGATCGCATATGTGTCTTCCATTAGAACTAATCTTTGACAAATACCATTTCAATAATGGTCCCGCTCTTTGTTCCAACGCTACTCAGTTGCTCTTTTACTTTTAATTACTTAATTTTCTGTTTGTTTGTTTTTTGCTGTTGTTTGTTTGTTTATTCGTTTGTTTGTTTGTTTTTTATTTAATTCTCCTTAACTTCACTTTTTCTTTCACTTAAAAAAAAGGGGGGGGTTGTTGTAATAACTATCCTACCAATGTTGTCAAATAGCAAAAAATAAGGGAACATGTGATGAAAATGTAAACAATGCAATGCTGTAATGACCTGTATACCCTTTACAAAAACTTAAATAAAAAAAAAAAAAAATAAGGAAATTTCTAAGTGACCCCCCCCCCCCCAAAAAAAAAAAAAAAAAAAAATCCTTCAATGTGATTTTCTGGATTTTTTTTTTCTCATTTTGTCTCTCATACTTGAGGTATACCTATGATGAAAATTGGAGACTTCTCTCATCTTTTAAGTGGGAGAACTTGCACAATTGGTGGCTGACTAAATACTTTTTTGCCCCACTGTATTGTACTGAAGTATGGGGAAAAACAGTACATATAAAACAAACATATATCCAGTCTTTATGCTTCAGAAGAGAGCTATTAGAATAATAAACAAAGCTGCTTACAGGGAACCAACAAACCCACTTTTTCTTAAATTAAAAGCTCTCAAGCTGAAAGATCGGGTTGACTTTAAAACTGCAGTAATAATGTTTAAAGTGAAGAATCTATCACTGCCCGCAAATATCCAAAAGCTGTTCCAAACTAGAAAAGCACTCGGAGAGCGCAGACTTCCGCCAAGAGCAACAGTCCCCCCCCAGTATTGTGATTTATACCATAAATATTCTACAGTAATTTTGTTATTGTTTTTTCCCTGTATCATGTGTTTCTGTATGTCATATGATTGGTCAAGAAAACAAAAAAAAAAAGTGTTATTTGAACTACACAAATACAATTTATTTAATTTAACGAGAGATACAACATGTACAAGTCTTTAGTTGGAGAACACATTCATGAAATTTATTCCTAATAATAAGTTCTGGATATTGAAAAGCTACCATTAACATAATTTTTGTAACTTCGTTTCTTTCCAGGAAATTAAAAAATATGTACATATACGTAGTGTAGAATAGAACAATATTAACTCCAATCTTATTAAAAAAAAAACAAAAACAAAAACATAACGTCCTGGCGGAGGTAATAAGAAAAAATCAATAAAATAAAAGTAAGCTCGACGAGCTTCAATAGCATCTGGGGATAGCCCCTCATCCTGTCTATGCTGCCGTGTACTGTCTCTGTCTTTAGCACGGCGAGAAGCAGCAGCCTGTGGGCTCTCATTCAGTCTATGCTGCAATTTAGCGGTTCTGTCACAAGCTCAACGAGCTTCAATATGTAGTTCAGTGCTTCCTGCTGGCGGAAGCACTGAACTACACATTACCTCCGGGCCCTATGTCACAATGTTAAAGAATCCTTTAAAAAATTCCTGTATCCAGACGGTGATCCGGATCATCCCCAAAATTTAATCAGTTCTTCCTTGTACCATTTGCAACAACGCTTGAAAGTTTCATCGAAATCCGTCCAAAACTTTTTGAGTTATCTTGCTAACCAACAGACAGACAGACAGACAGACAGACAGACAAACGCCGGCAAAAACATAACCTCCTGGCCTGCGGCCTGGCGGAGGTAATAAGGGAGAAACAATATCATTTCAGAGGAACATGTATATTTCAAAAACCTTCAGTGAGAACTACCACCAAGCAACACTGTGTTTCAGTGCAAGGAGTCAGATTATGGAACGATTTTGGACCTGAATTAAAATCATGTACAACGCTTGGACAATTTAAACAAAAACTAAAGGAAGAAATACTCCAAACATATATACAAGATGACATGTAAAATCACATAAGGATTGTTATATCCAGTCTGTGTTGCGTTGCTGCTTAGTTTTTTTTGTCACATTTTGTCTTAGCTTTGTTCCGAAATGTAATCGCTCTTGTTTTGTTTTTCTTTTGAATTCTTGGATGGAATATGGGTGGGCAATATAAGCTGCGGCATCAGCCATCACCTATTTCGGATAACTTATGTTGAACTGTATAATCAGAGGAGTTATTGTTTAATTTGACCTTGTTGGATTTTTTCTCCTTTGTTATATTATTCTGTTTCTTTTTAATCTTTATTTTTAATCTATCCAAAATAAAGATTCATTCATTCATATAAAACTTTATTTGAGCCTGACTTATATCACTGCAATATCATATGGTGTAACGCATTTCCAATTCACCTAAAAAAGCTAGAAATTCTCCAAAAGAAAGTCATACGTGTCTTATCATGGTCTGAATATCATTCTCCTACTAGTCATCTTTTCCATCATTATAATCTTCTAAGACTTGCTGAGGATAATTACACACGTGGACAAAATTGTTGGTACCCCTCTGTTAATGAAAGAAAAACCCACAATGGTCACAGAAATAACTTGAATCTGACATAAGTGGTAATAAATAAAAAATTCTATGAAAATTAACCAATGAAAATCAGACAATGCTTTTGAATTGTGGTTCAAGAGAATTATTTTAAAAAACAAACTCATGAAATAGGCCTGGACAAAAATGATGGCACCCTTAACTTAATATTTTGTTGCACAACCTTTTGAGGCAATCACTGCAATCAAACGATTTCTGTAACTGTCGATGAGACTTCTGCACCTCTCAGCAGGTATTTTGGCCCACTCCTCAAGAGCAAACTGCTCCAGTTGTCTCAGGTTTGAAAGGTGCCTTCTCCAGACGGCATGTTTCAGCTCCTTCCACAGATGTTCAATAGGATTTAGATCAGGGCTCATAGAAGGCCACTTTAGAATAGTCCAATGTTTCACTCTTAGCCATTCTTGGGTGTTTTTAGCTGTGTGTTTTGGGTCATTATCCTGTTGCAAGACCCATGACCTGCCACTGAGACCAAGCTGTTTGACACTGGGCAGCACATTTCTCTCTAGAATACCTTGATAGTCTTGAGATTTCATTGTACCCTGCACAGATTCAAGACACCCTGTGCCAGATGCAGCAAAGCAGCCCCAGAGCATAACAGAACCTCCTCCATGTTTCATAGTAGGGATGGTGTTCTTTTCTTGGTATGCTTCATTTTTGTGTCTGTGAACATAGAGCTGATGTGCCTTGCCAAAAAGTTCCAGTTTTGTCTCGTCTGTCCATAGGACATTCTCCCAGAAGCTTTGTGGCTTGTCAACATGCAGTTTGGCAAATTCCAGTCTGGCTTTTTTATGATTTGTTTTCAACAGTGGTGTCCTCCTTGGTCATCTCCCATGAAGTCCACTTTGGCTCAAACGACGATGGGTGGTGCGATCTGATACTGATGTACCTTGACCTTGGAGTTCACCATGAATGTGTTTAGCGGTTGTTCTGGGCTCTTTTGTTACCATTCGTATTATCCGTCTCCTCCTGCGGCCACGTCCAGGGAGGTTGGCTACAGTCCCGTGGATCTTAAATTTCTGAATAATATGTGCAACTGTAGTCACAGGAACATCAAGCTGCTTGGAGATGGTCTTATAGCCTTTACCTTTAACATGCTTGTCTATAATTTTCTTTCTAATCTCCTGAGACAACTCTCTCCTTTGCTTCCTCTGGTCCATGTTTAGTGTGGTACACACCATGTCAACAAACAGCACAGTGACTACTTGTCACTCTTTAAATAGGCCAACTGACTGATTACAAGTTTGTAGACACCTGTGATGTTAATTAGAGGACACATCTCGGTTGAACATGTCCCTATGGTCACATTATTTTCAATCTTTTCTAGGGGTACCATCATTTTTGTCCAGGCCTGTTTCATGAGTTTGTTTTTAAAGTAATTCTGTTGAACCACAATTCAAAAGCACTGTCTGATTTTCATTGGTTAATTTTCATAGAATATTTATTTATTACCACTTTTGTCAGATTCAAGTTATTTCTGTGACCATTGTGGGTTTTTTCTTTCATTAACAGAGGGGTACCAACAATTTTGTCCACGGCTGTACTTCGAGAATGCCTGTATAATGTATCAAGTTGTCCACAAATTCAACTGTAAATTATGTGAACTCATGCCAACCTTCCTTCCCATACACACCTACAGTATACCACTAGAGATAAAAACCAAATTACTGGGAAAAAACGAAGACTAAAATCCACCAGGTTTAGTATTGTGTGCAGAGGACCGCAGATTTGGAATGAGCTTGATGAGAATCTAAAAATGTCACCTTCCATCTCAATCTTCCAGAAAAAAAACTAAAATGCAACTCCTATCATTATATAATTAATCTGCTATTTGTTACACAAAACTTGCTTATTGATGGGGTGTTACTCCACTGTAATTTTGTTTTATATGTTATCACTCCAATAGTATTTAATAACTTGACTATGTATCTTGAACTCACCTACTAATTCAGTGTAAACAAATGCTGGGTTTATGTGCTATATGTCTGCTATATTTGATATATATATATACGTATATCATATATATATAAATCATCATCATCATCATCATCATCATAGCAGTCTGTCGTGGGCAACAATGACTGTTTCATTTAGGTCTGATCAGATTTCTCCACACAGCTCTGTCCTTGGCCTTCCACTGCCAGGAACTCCTGTCTATGTCCAACTTCTTCAAGTTTCTTTTTACAGTGACTTTAAATCTGAGCCTTGGCCTACCCTGATCACATTTGCCCTCGATATAAATTAAATATAATTTAAATATATAATTATAATATATATATATATAATTATAATATATATATATATATATATATATATATATATATATATATATATATATATATATATATATATATATATACTACCGTTCAAAAGTTTGGGGTCACCCAGACAATTATTTTGTGTTTTCCATGAAAAGTCACACTTATTTACCACCATGAGTTGTAAGTCTTTACTTGATTCTCTTTTCTAAAGCCCATCCAGGGACAAGAGTTGCAAATTAGCTAATAGCTATACACTCTATGTGCAACACATCAGATTGATTGTCTTTGATTAATTGTCTATGTTTATTGCACTGTCCCTGTCAAATAAACTAATCTACTACTATAAAAAATGAATAGAAAATATAGTCAAGACATTGACAAGGTTAGAAATAATGATTCGTATTTGAAATAATAATTTTTTTCCAGATACTCAACCTGCTCAAAGGAAGGTCAGTTTTATAGCTTCTCTAACCAGCTAAACTGTTTTCAGCTGTGCTAACGTGATTGTACAAGGGTTTTCTAACCATCCATTAGCCTTCTGACGCAATGAGCAAACACATTGTACCATTAGAACACTGGAGTGATAGTTGCTGGAAATGGGCCTCTATACACCTACGTAGATATTGCACCAAAAACCAGACATTTGCAGTTAGAATAGTCATTTACCACACTAGCAATGTATATTAGATATTAGAGTGTATTTCTGATTAGTTTAAAGTTATCTTCATTGAAAAAAACAGTGCTTTTCTTTCAAAAATAAGGACATTTCTAAGTGACCCCAAACTTTTGAACGGTAGTGTATATATAATTATTATAATATAATATAATAATTTAAATATATAATAAATATAATAAGTCTAAGTCTATATATATATATACGTTTGTTCCTGTACACAAAGACATCAGACTGATTTCCGTCATCATTTTATTGTAGAAATGGGCTCCCTACTAAAAGCTTTAAATAGCTTATTTGGGATGACCTGTTCACACTCCAAATTAATGTGAAAAAAGCCTATTGTATACTGCAACTCATGCTGTTGATAATTCATGCTGTAATTCATTTATGCTGCTGATAATGATTGATGTGCGTTTGTGAATAAACTGTTACACTGCCAAACTGCAAACTAGAATGTTTCCCTTAATTACGCCTTGGTGAAACAGAGGGGCATATGGTAATCACTCAAAGTGTGTGCGTGTGTGGGTGGGTATCTGTCTGTGTGTCTGTCTGTTACCAACCTTTAAGCTCGTCTGGCTAAAATTAAGTGGAACTAAAGGCATTGTATCATTCTATCGCCCTATTTTCTCAACTTTTAATTTGTCAGAATTTCGAGATACGGCTTTATTTTTAAAATAAGCACAGATTTAACTCACCATTGCCATGTAACGGAGCCACGAAAAAGGTATTGTAATAACTATGTCAGGACACCAGAGGCAGCAGTGTGACCTTTTTTTTTTTTTTTTTAACAGCCCATGGATGGGCAACTTCCTAAACATAGCGGACCGTAGTAGACAGTTGAGCCAAGGGAAAAAACCCTTTCATAGTAAATTTTGTGTTATGGTTCGAGCGCCGATCTCGCCCGCGCTTGAGCCATGCACTATTTTTCTCCCTTCTGACGTGGGCGTGCCCCTTTTGGCTCTCTGAGCCTTTATTGCGACAGCGCTCGGAGGGTTTTCCGGCTGTAAGAGTGGACAGCTGAGCCGCATTTCACCTCATCAGCTGCTCTCCACTTAAGAGGGCAGCTGAGAACGAAAGGCGCGGCAGTCTCGTCAGATTTCCCGTCAGATGTTCCCTGTCTGACAGCGTCAAGCGTTCCTCGCCGTGTTTCCCTGGTCAGACGCTGACTACTTTCCATCCGTGTTTGTAAGTGTCTTCATTATGATTCTGTTCCTCCTCGTCATATTCGTTGTAGTGTGTTTTAGCCCCCCCGTGGCTTGTTATTTTGTTCCTTTTCTGTTCTGTGAATAAACTGTGCAAACTCACTGGTGATTTGTGGTGTCTTATGATGGCTCGTGAGGGCCATCTATGACAGTAGACTGCCGCCAGACTGAGACGCCTGTCGCCGTGAGTTTTGCCTGAATTGGACTTGTTTTTCCCTGTCTAGGTGCCTGTGCGCTGGGAGGTTATGTCATCATTCAGGGGCCACATTCGGAGCCTGGGCTACGAACTGGCAGAGGTCCTGGACTACGTAGATGGAACTCTCATCACCGCTACCCTCTACGACTCTCCCAGCAATGTACGCCGGCACCTTGACCTTGCTGAGGACATCCTTAATCGCCTTCCTCGCTACTCCGACTACCTCGAAGTCGTTGCGAGGAAGGCGGACATCGCCGCACAACGGGAGATTCTCCATGGGCTGGAGGGAAACTCCGGCAGGAAGCTGAAGAGGAGGCATCCTCGCTCCTCACTTCGGGATCCCATTCCTGTACCAATTCCAGGCCAGGAGTTCGCACCGCCCAGGGGTGATCCCCGAGAGAGTGGAACGTCAGTCGGAATTCCCCCGGAGAAGCTACGACAGTCAGCTGTTTCCATCCGGGACCGAGAGGAGGCAGCTCGCTCCGCTGTTCACCCCACGCTAGTTATAAAGCATGTGACAGTGGCAATCAGGCTGGCGGAGCGGAATCCGGCATTAAATGACTATCCAGAGTTCGCCGACCTGCTCGCTTCTGTTTCCGCACAGGAGCGGCGTTTCCCGGACTTCTCCCTCGCCTTGCCCTCTGCCGGTAATCATCGTCACACAGCTAACAAAAGGACTCAGCGAGAACCCCGTCCAGATCCTGTTCCGGGTCGTCGCAAAGACTCTACCTCTCTGACAGCTGCCGCTCCTGCGTCTCGTCAGGAGGGAATTCCCGCAGCCTCTCCCCCCGGGTCAACTTTCCCTGCTGTCCCGTCAGCTCATCATGCCCGGATCGTCTCAGCTGTCGTCCCCTCCTCCTCGACGTCTTCTCCGGCTGCTGTGAGTGCTTTGAGTCCTGCTCCGGCGAAGCCCGTTATTGGACCATTGCGAGCAGCAACTCCTCGTCCTCCCAGGGGGCCCTCCGTGACCATCCAGTGGGGAAAGGGAGGAACAACGTCCGCTACAGCAGGCACCATCCATCCTCCGAGAGACAGGCAAGTGCAAGTTCATTTTTCTCCCCGTAGTTGTGATTTGCCTTGTCTGACTCCTGGGGGTGGAGTTTGGGGTTCGCAGTCCTCCGAGCTCCCACCACCTGCTGTAGCTTCTGTCATTAAACCTGCTGCCTCTGTGTCTCCCTCCGCTGAGTGGTCCACGACGCCAGGCCTACTTCGCTGGATGAGGAGGGGGTCTGCGGTTCTAGAGAGCATGGTTCCAGCCCCGCAGCCACGTCATGGGCAAAGGAGGAGAGCGGACTGCAGCGTGGAGCCTGCGCCAATGACGAAGCGTCCCCGGGTCTCCACAGATGAGCGGTTCGATCCAGCGGGTCAAGGGTCCCCTGCCACCACGCCGTGTGGGTCGTCGGCATGGACGTCAGCACTGGAGGGTCCTCAGGCTGCGGAAACCATCATGCCGGCTGCGGAGCCCATCGTAGCCGAATGGGAGCCAGACGACGACCTTCTTTGTCCTGAGCCCGGATCATTGAAGTCCTGGATGGCGACAGAACTCGAGTGCAGGCAAGTGCTCTACTTTGTTTTCCTACTTTCCATTTTGGAGCATTTTTGCCTGTCTCTCGGGGAGATAAGCCAGGGGCAGCCGTCCGCTGCACTCGAGCTCGTCTCGCTGGGCTCTGTTGCTACCGGTGATTCTGATCCTGGTTCTTTTCCTTCTCCTGAGCCTTCTCCCAAGGTCACCGGTACGAAGCCAATCCCGGTCGCTGTGCTGGAGGTTCCGGGTTCGGGGTTGGAGGTCATTACTGGTGCTGTGCCGACCCAGTCGGGGTCCACCGTGGGTGCAGCCGAGACCCAATTGGGGTCCGACGTGGGTGCAGCCGAGACCCAATCAGGGTCCGTCGTGGGTGCAGCGCCGGTGTGGCTCAAGGTCGGTGAGGGAGCTGCAGATCCTCTGCCGCCTGACATTGGACTGGCTCATCGTCATCATCATCTTCATCGTCGTCACCGTCACCGTCTTCGTCATCCCAGCTCATCTCCACTGGGGGCCGTTGGGGTTCTCAACATTCGGCCCGGCTCTCCCTCATATCTCCCCTCTGCAGGGAGGCCGTCTTCAATTTTTCCCTTACGGTCCTGGTGGCTGAGTGATGCAGGTCGGCCGCCTGGTGTGTTGTTTCGCCAGTTCGACGTTCTGGGTCGGCCACCCGACGTACGGTGCTTTCTACTGGGCGACCTGGTTCGGCCGCCGGAGGTTCTGACTTTCCGGGCCTGGGACTGGGGTAGGCCGCCCGAACGTTTCCTTTTCCCCTTATTCACCAGTTGGACATTGGACGCAGGGAGACCACCAGAACAGTTCCGGCCTCATTGGACTCTGCCTGCCATCATCCCCATGTGTCTCTTATTTTTATTTAAAATTAAGGTCACTCGGGTGTATTGTCATTTACTCGATGTCGATCTGTGTATTTACCGCTGTTCAGTGTGTTGTTTTTTTTTTCTTCTCCCCTCCCCTGTCTGAGGGATGATTTGCATCTGTCACTTTACGTCGTATAGGCCTGTGTGTTCAGTTTTAGGTCTCCGACTATCATTTGCATTTTTTGCCCTGCTCTGTGTATCTTCTGTGCGTTATGGAGTATTGTGTTTTCCTTTTTACCATACTCCGTAATTGCCTCATTTATTCCCTGTCATCGTCATGGTGGGTTTTTTGGGGTTTTTTTTGGCTCCTTCTGATTCTCGCCCTCCAGGCCTTTTCCCCATCCACCCACCCTGGCGGGGGGGTGGGTGCTTGGGTGTCATACGGCGCTCGTAGTTCGCCGCCTTGGTGGGGGAGGTACTGTTATGGTTCAAGCACCGATCTTGCCCGCGCTCGAGCCATGCACTATTTTTCTCCCTTCTGATGTGGGCGTGCCCCTTTTGGCTCTCTGAGCCTTTATTGTGACAGCGCTCGGAGGGGCTTCCGGCTGTCAGAGTGGACAGCTGAGCCGCATTTCGCCTCATCAGCTGCTCTCCACTTAAGAGGGCAGCTGAGAACGAAAGGCGCGGCAGTCTCGTCAGATTTCCCGTCAGATGTTCCCTGTCTGACAGCGTCGAGCGTTCCTTGCCGTGTTTCCCTGGTCAGACGCTGACTACTTTCCATCCGTGTTTCTAAGTGTCTTCATTATGATTCTGTTCCTCCTCGTCATTTATTGAGTATTCGTTGTAATGTGTTTTAGCCCCTCGTGGCTTGTTATTTTGTTCCTCTTCTGTTCTGTGAATAAACTGTGCAAACTCACTGGTGATTTGTGGCATCTTATGATGGCTCGTGAGGGCCATTCATGGCATTTTGTGCTTAAATTATGCAGCAATTTCAATATTAAAACACTAATAACATCGACATAAGGCTTCGTTTTCAAAATAAACACAAATTTAACTCACCATTGCCATGTAATTTAGCCACAAAAAAAGATATTGTAATAACTATGTCGTCCCACTAGAGGTGGCAGTGCAACTTTTTTACAACAGACGAACGACTTCCTAAACATGCCAGACCACAGCAAACAGCTGAGCGACGGGAAAAACCTTTCAAACTAAGTTTTGTGCTTAAATTATGCCACGATTTCAATATTAAACACTAATAAGCCCAACCACTGCAACATTTGATTCTTAAAGCTTATGTTACGTCACATTATTTTTCTTCCAATTTCCTTGCGTACTGGGGGCTGCTTGGTTACATTAATTATGCCTCAGTGCAAAGCAACTTAGGCACACCATAATCACTACATGCGTCTGTGTGTGTATTTGTCTGTTTGTTACCAGCTTTCCAGCTCAAATGGTCAAAATTAAGTGGAACTAAAGGCTTGCATCACTGTATCAAAGTTTAATTTGGCACAATTTCCGCATATAGCTTTGTAATCAAAATAAACACAATTTTACCTCACCTTTACGGTCACTGGAGCTGGGAAAAAGGTATTGCAATAACTATGCCGGGCCAGTACAGGTGGCAGTGTGCCTTTTTTACAGCACCCCCCCCCCCCCCCACCCTCATGCCTCCCTGCCACAGGCACCAAGGTATCAGCACCTTAATGCTTTCATTTTAGTATGTTCATCTGAAATACATAGAACACTTCCTTCGTTATGTGACCCTTTTCCCTACTCAATTATCAGAACAGCAATAAATAGGTTGTACTGTCTGTGCGTTACAACAGCAAGAACTTTTTGACTGCACCCCACCCACACTCCCGGTTCACTGAAAAGATCTTTATAGCCACACAGCTTGAAAGTAAAGCCTCATCATTTCCTACCTCCATCTGTAACTTCAGAAGCTCGCTCTGCCTCTCTTTCTCTTGATCCTTCACCTTCTTCTTCATCTCCTCCAGTTCCATGTCTTTTTTCTCCAGCAGCTTCTTTACTTCGGCATCTTTAGCTTCCACTGTGAACACAGTCAGTTGTGAGCAAGTTCAATCATGTTTTGGTCATGATAAACTGTAGCTCAAAATGAAATGGATAATATTTAGCTTAAAATATTTGGCAAATAGATGTTAATTTGGTATGAATAATATACAGTTAAAGACATACTCTATGTGGTTGTGTACTAAATTGGGGCATTAGGGTATGGGGAGGTTATACCATTTATTTAAAAAAAAAACTAGTGCATACCTGTGCATGCCCATAGAAACCAAATATAAGCAAGAATTTCTGCATGCCCATAGAAAGCAGGTGTTAGCAAGCATGTCACCACTCGTTCAGTGATGCCTGCCTTTGATCTTTGATGATGTCATAGCGAGTCCTATGATCATGACAGACACACACCCAAACAGACATAGCGAGTCCTAGGATCGTGAGAGATGGCTGCCTTTGATCTTTGATGATACCCGTGCATGCTTGTAGAAACCAAGTATAAGCAAGTATTTCTGCATGCCCGTAGAAAGCAGGTGTAAGCAAGCACGTCACCACTTGTTCAGTAATGCCTGCATTTGATATTTGATGTCATAGCGAGTCCTATGATCTTTGATGTCATACCACTCGTTCAGTGATGCCTGCCCTTGATCTTTGATGACGTCATAGCAAGTGCCATGATCTTTGATGCCATAGCGAGTCCTATGATCGTGATGCTTGCCTTTGATCTTTGATGTCATAGCGAGTCCTATATTTGATGAAGTCATAGTGAGTCCTATGATTGTGTGATGCCTGCCTTTGATCTTTGCTGATGTCATAGCGAGTCCTTTTATCTTTTAGCAATTCCTATGATCGTGACAGACACACACACACAGACATACACACAGAGGTTTTCTTGAATTATATATACTAGTTCTAGTACTAGTACATAGCCGTGCATACCCATCCAAGCCCGTAGAAACCAAGTATAAGCAAGTATTTCTGCATGCCTGTTGCTGAAGGGTCTCCTCTCCCAAGACGGCTGTGTTGTTCACAGTCATGCCTGCAGCGTACTGCTGGAACCTAAGGTGTTTCATGTTCACGGCATCTTTTCTGACGTGCAGCAGTTCTCCTCATTCTATTGTTCTCCATCTGGTGGGTCTTCTTCTTCTTCGTTCAGACCACTGGTTGAGGGATAGGTGCGTCGTAATTCCAGTTAATGGGCAGGATCATGAAAATAGATCTGAGCAAAAAGCGGCTTTCGACCCTGTTCAGGAAGACCGGTGCATGCCTGTAGAAACCAAGAAACCGGAGCACCTGGAGAAAAACAGCGCTTTGCTTGGCATTTTACACATTTGTAGTGTAGACTGGCATTCTTCAAGGTTACACATTTTTACTGTGTCAGCACCTCTCTAAAAACGACATTGCTGAGAAAGCAACGCTTTTGCTTAGTTTCTTCCATCTTGAGCAACAATACGAAGACTGCTTGATATGGCATCTCTGCTCACGGCAACGTAGAATTGGCCATGGCTGCAGAAATCTGTTGTGCAGAAAACACAAACACGCTGTAAAAACTGGCCCTGTGACATTCACCTTGCCAATTTTGAGCCATATGACATCATAAAGACACATTAGTCTGGGCATCGAGTGATGGTCTATATGACATCATAAAGACACATTTGTCTATATGCCGTCATATAGACATATCTTTATGACGGCATCGCGAGTCCTATGGTGCTTTGTATATGTGCTGTCATATAGACATATCTTTATGACGGCATCGCGAGTCCTATGATGCCTGAGTTCATAGGACGTCCTATGTTGATCAGGCAGAGATCATAGGCCGTCCTATGATGTCCTATAAACGTCACACACACACACACACACACAGATTTCTTGCTTTAATAGAGTGAAAAAGAGTCATCTGACAGCTTCATACTCAAAATACATAAAGTGAATCTTTTAATAGTGATGTAATAATAATAAAAAACATATGCAATACAATAAGAAAACACAAAAGAACTGAAAGGGTGTAGGCTGAAGCTAGTGCTTATATAGTGCCTACCCCATTACAATTTTAAAATCAATAACATAAACATTTAAGTCTTACCCAAAATCAACAAAGAAAATCAAATAGAACAAGTAGACAAAAAAAAACAAAAACAAAAAAAACCTTTAAGTTATTACAAATTTATCTCCCACCATTTACAGTGACATACTGGGAGATTTTCTCATCTTTGTACAATTTTTTGAATTGCTTCAGAGTTGAACATGTTTTAATATTTTCAGAGCAACAGTTCCACAGTTTAGACTTCTGGTTATGGCAGCCATGTAGGAAGACGTGTTTCACACCGCTCTGCTCTTGAAAATAAAAAAAAGATACTAAAACTCTCTTAATTGGAACAAAAACCCATCCTAGTGTTTTGGTGCGGATATGGTAAAGACTAAGGCTGGAAAATTAGGTGGAGGAAAAGGTAACTCTGTGGGGAGCGTGAAATGAAGACACTGAATGGTTTCATAATTCAGGTTTTATTCTTGAAGTCACATCCCCATCGAATCTCTCAGTAGAAATCAGAGGCTGAACACAGTCAGTCCTCTCTATTTATACAAGTGACAACAAAGGCTTCATCACACATCCCCCTCTTGTCTCTAAACCCCCCTCCTGGTCTCTCAGTCTCCCAACTGGCCTCAGGGGGTCAGGAAGTCCTCTCCTCAGGCGTGAGGTCAGCACATATGTAATCTCAACTTCATCTTGGGCTTACACAATATGCAGGTACGAATATATAAGCCACAGCCCCCCCCCAAACGCCGAAGAATGGACCATACATTCGGGTTTCCAATAAAAAAATTAATACAGGATGGCATCAATGGCATAACTCTACTACATGCTCACATTAAAAAGAAAATTCAGGAACCACATCAACAGTACAGCCTACACAGCATGATCACACTAACATTTCAGTGATAACTCTCACAGCATAGTCTATACAACTTGATTAAAAACTCAGTGCCAACACCAACAGCATAGCTTATACCACATTATATGCACGTCGTCTGGGTTTTAACCGTCTTCCGAATCTGCTGTACATAGGTTTCGCCGTCTTAGCGGCGCTGTCCTGCAAGGAATCTGCAGTCTGAAGAAGAGAATGGTTATTTGACCCCTGTGGGGAGGCCGAGACGCGGTCCTTGGGGGGTCTACCCCACCGCGGCGCCCTATACAGACTCATCGTTCATCACAAAAGCAGGCTTAAGTCTGTCAATACTGACTGTCTCTTTCCTGTCACCCAAATCTAGCACAAACTGCTTATCACCAGATTCCAGCACTCTAAATGGTCCATCATATGGTGGACGGAGAGTCTGTTTAACAGCATCGTGCCTAACAAAAATGAACTCGGCATTTTTTAAAGCCTGGGGAACAAAAACCCGCGGAAAAGTGTGATGAACGGGGCCCGGGAGCATGTCTGTTTCCGCGCCGCTTAGTGGCCTCAGAGCTGGGAGGCGCTCCGGCCCTGGATGCTCTGGTAAGAACTCACCGGGCAGCCTGAGAGGTTGTGCAAACACTAACTCTGCTGGGGAGGCATTCAGATCCTCCTTGGGCGCAGACCGCAACCCCAATAAGACCCATGGTAGTTTGTTTACCCAATCTCCATCCGTAAGCGACGCTCTGAGGGCTGCCTTCAACAACCTATGAAAACGCTCGCATAAACCATTAGCTTGGGGGTGATACGCGGTAGTGCGATGGATTGTTGTCCCCAAGCTGCTGGCCATCGCTGACCAAAGCTCGGAGACAAACTGGGGGCCTCTGTCTGACGTAATGTCCGACGGAACCCCAAAGCGCGCTACCCAGGCCGTTAAAAAAACTCGAGCCACTTCTGCAGCCGTGGTTGAAGTTAAAGGGACCGCTTCCGGCCAACGCGTGGTTCGGTCCACCATTGTCAAAAGATGTGTGAACCCGTGCGACGACGGTAGGGGGCCCACGAGGTCGACATGCATGTGGTCGAACCTCCTGGCCGGGATTTGGAATGGTTCCAACAGAGCTTTTGTGTGTTTATGGACTTTGGCCCGCTGGCAGGCCATGCAGGTCTTTGCCCACTCTTTCACGTGCTTGTGCAGGCTCGGCCAAACAAACTTCTCTGCCACCATTTTCACAGACGCGTGCGCACCCGGGTGCGCGAGAGAGTGAACCGAGTCAAAAACGCGGCGGCGCCACGCGGCCAGGACTACCGGGCGTGGTCGCCCCGTCGATACGTCGCAGATTAAGGGGGGCATACCGGTTTGCAAACTCCTGCTCTCCAGCCTTAACCGTGTTGGTCCAGACTGGAGCACACGCACGTCAGCATCTGTACTCTGCTCTGCCGCCATCGCTGCGTAATCGATCCCCACGTGAACTGGGGCCGCGCGTGCTCCCGCGTTGTCATTTTGCCCCGCGGCCGCGGGAGTCAGCTCCACATCCGCGCGCACCGGTGCCGTGAACACGCGAGAGAGGCAGTCTGCCACCAAGTTGAGTTTACCCGCTACGTGCTGAATATCAGTGGTAAACTCCGAAATCGCGGCCAGTTGCTTCTGCTGCCGACCCGACCAAGGCTCAGACACTTTAGACATCGCAAAAGTGAGCGGTTTATGATCGACAAACGCAGTGAAACTCCAACTTTCCAGCCAGAACTGGAAGTGACGGGTGGCCAAATGAAGCGCTAACAGCTCTCTGTCAAACGTGCTGTATTTGCGCTCAGCATCA
This sequence comes from Pholidichthys leucotaenia, assembly GCA_020510985.1. NCBI lineage: Eukaryota > Metazoa > Chordata > Actinopteri > Cichliformes > Pholidichthyidae > Pholidichthys > Pholidichthys leucotaenia. The sequence goes on from CM035846.1 coordinate 101,947,956, forward strand.
TTTAAGGATTTGCTAAAAAACGCCAGTGGTTGCCAGACCCCGGCGACGTGCTGTTCCACGACCGCCCCTATGGCGACGTCCGATGCGTCTGTAGTAAGAGCTATGCGGGCCGAAGGGTCCGGATGAGCGAGCAGCGTGGCGTCAGCCAGGGCTTTTTTTACCTCCGCGAATGCGCGCTCCCGCTCAGGGGACCACTCGATCGGGTTGGAGGTTTTTTTTTTGTTTTTTGAGCGCGGCATATAAAGGCTGCATGAGCTGCGCTGCGCGGGGTAGGAAGCGGTTATAAAAATTTACCATGCCCAAAAACTCCTGTAATGATTTGACCGTTTGTGGGCGGGGAAAATCTGCGACTGCGCGCACCTTGCCCGGTAACGGAATCGCCCCATCTGGGGAGACGCAGTGCCCCAAAAAATCGATCTGCGCCACGCCAAACTGGCACTTAGCCGGGATAATAATTAACCCTTGCTCTCCCAACCTCCGAAAAACAGTAGTGAGGTGTTTGTCGTGTTCCTCCTCTGAAGAACTAGCGACCAAAATGTCGTCGAGGTAGACAAACACGAAATTTAGGTCGCGCGGCACAGCATCCATCATGCGCTGGAATGTTTGTGCGGCGCCTTTAAGGCCAAAAGGCATTCGCAAAAATTCAAAAAGTCCGAAAGGAGTTATTACCGCTGTTTTAGGGACATCTTCGGGCCGGACCGGAACCTGGTGGTAGCCGCGGACCAGGTCTATCTTAGAAAAAATGCGCGCCTCCGCCAGATGCACCGAGAAATCTTGAATGTGCGGAATTGGGTAGCGGTCATGCGCCGTGGCGTTATTTAGTCTGCGGTAGTCGCCGCAAGGTCTCCAGGAGCCGTCAGCTTTAGGGACCATGCGTAGTGGCGAAGCCCATGGGCTCTTCGAACGGCGAATGATGCCCAGTTTTTCCAGGCTTGCGAACTCTTCGCGCGCAATGGAGAGCTTAGCCGCATCCAAACGCCGGGCCTTTGCGAAGACGGGGCTCACTGTAGTGATAAAATGCTCCACCCCGTGTTTCGCAACTGTTGCCGAAAAAGTAGGGACGGTGAGCGCTGGAAACTGGGTGAGGAGTGTGTTAAACTTACCACCTGCTGCGGCGACGTTGGTCTGTACTGGTGGCAGGGACACTCAAGCTGAACAGAGAAGAGAGTAAAAAGAGAGTGCATTTACCAGCCGCCTATTGGCAAGATCAACTAACAGACCATGTGAGCACAGAAAATCAGCACCTAACATGTTGAAACTCACCGCCGCTATGACAAAAGTCCATTCATATGTGCGGACATGTAAGCGTAAAGACAAAGTTCTTTTACCGTAAGTGTTGATGCTCGAGCCGTTTGCTGCAGTGGCTCCGCTACCACGGGGTCCAGCCAACTGGTCAGCATAAGTTGGGGTGATGAAACTCACTTGGGCTCCGGTGTCTATGAGGAAATCTCGTCTGGAGCTCGCATCTGTGATGTAGAGCAGCTTGCTGTTTTCACCGAGAGTCGAAGCTGCTAACGACCCTCGGTCCTGCCGTTTCCCGAACTCCTGAAGCTGCAGGGCGGCACACACCTGCGTGCCCTCTCGGCAAACCTCCGATGATAAAAGCAGAGATCCTCTCCTCCGCTGCGTCGGGGCTGCGCCTCTGCCACTGAACCATCACCTCCACCGCGTCGAGGCCGCGCTGCTGCCGTTGTTGGCAGGGTTGGGACTGCTGCCCCTGGCTTACCGCTGCCTTGGGTCACCGCTGCCGTCGTCTGCTCGCCGCAGGCGTCCAGGATCCTCTCTGCCTCCTGGGCCAGCTCCCGGAAATCCTCCTGGGTCTCACAACGTACGCCGGCCAGCGCCCCTCTCATGTGCCGGGAGGTTAGTTAGGAAGATATACTGGAAAAGGAAACCATCGTTGTCTGACCCCCTCAGCTGTAGCATGTCTTCCATCAGGGCGCTTGGCCTGTGCCCTCCCTGGTTGAGCAAAGCCAGGAGCCTCCTAGCCCTCACTTCGGCTGAGGGCGTGAAAAACTTGATGAGGGTAGCTTTCAACCTGCCGTATCTGTCGGTGGCGGGTGGCTGCTGTACCAAGCTCTGCACGCACCGAGCCGTGCGGTTGTCCAGCTTAGCGATGACATGGTGGAACTTAGTGTCATCCGCCGATACCCCTGCGAGCGCGAACTGTGACTCCGCTTGTAGGAACCAGGACCGTGGATTGTCCTGCCAGCACTCCGGCAGCTTGACGGCTATGGCGCTCGCCAGGGCAGACTCCAGCGAGTCCGGAATGCGGAGATTCTCTCCAGTCATTCTCTACGTCGATAGGTCACCAATGTGGGGAGCGTGAAATAAAGACACTGAATGGTTTCACAATTCAGGTTTTATTCTTGAAGTCACATCCCCATCGAATCTCTCAGTAGAAATCAGAGGCTGAACACAGTCAGTCCTCTCTATTTATACAAGTGACAACAAAGGCTTCATCACACATCCCTGTTACATCCCCCTCTTGTCTCTAAACCCCCCTCCTGGTCTCTCAGTCTCCCAACTGGCCTCAGGGGGTCAGGAAGTCCTCTCCTCAGGCGTGAGGTCAGCACATATGTAATTTCAACTTCATCTTGGGCTTACACAATATGCAGGTACGAATATATAAGCCACAACTCGACAAAACAACCCAAGCTAACAGACTTCCACGCTCGAGGCGAAACAGAGAAAATTGCAGAGACGATGGCGGAGGAGGGAGCCAGCGACGGAGCGGGAACAGTTGAAGAGGGGACAAACGCAGTGCTCACTGCCATCAACTCCATGAGAACAGAGTTTTCATCTAAATTTGACAGGATTATAACAGCGATAGAAGGAATGAGAAAAGAAAAAAACGACTGCATGGAGCGAGTGTCGCAAGTGGAGCTCCAAATTTCAAGCGCTGAAGATGACGTCACCAGCCTGCAAACTAATCTGCAAACACTGGCATTAAAATGTAAACGTCTGGAAGATAACGTCCTAGACTTGGAATCCCACTCGCGGCAGAATAATTTGAGGCTGGTGGGCCTCCTGGAGGGAGCGGACGGATGGGACCCATGTTCCTTTTTGGAAAAGTGGATTCCAGAAGCGCTGAACAATGCAGATCTGCAGTCATCGGTCGTTTTAGAGAGAGCTCACCGAATCGGCCCACCGAGAGATAGTAAGACACCACCGAGGATGCTGATTATGAAGTTCCTCAACTACAGAGACAAGATGACAGTCACCAATGCGGCGCGAGCTAAAGGGGAAATTAAATACCAGGACCAACAGGTGCGGTTCTATCCGGACTTGGCTGCAGGAATACAACAATTAAGGAGGCAGTTCGACCCCACCCGCAAAGAGCTGTGCAACCTAGGGATTCGTCGCAGAGTAATTCATCCGGCAAGACTGCTGGTCACATATAAGGGGAGAACCCACACCTTCAAGACCCCTCAAGAGGCGCAGGAGCTCATCAAGCAGATCCACAAGGAGACTGGCGGGAGCTAAGCATGAACATGACAAAGGTAGAACATTTAAGCATATGTACAGACATCTGATTGATCTGAAACATAAACATGTCTACAAAATACAGACTGTAATAAAAAAAAAGTTATGATGTACAACGTTGCTATAAAACTTTGAAGTTATGTTGAAAAAAACTACAGAAGAGAGTTAATGTCATAAGAATAGTAGTAGAGTCAGGGTGATTGAGAGGAGAAAGACAGAGTGGTTTGACTGATCATCGCAGGTGTGGAACAGTCACTAGCTATAACGAGAGACGAAATTTTTTTGATTTGGGGGGGATTACCACGAATGTGGGGAAAGGGAATCTGTTTTTGTTTAGTTTGTAGGATGAATGTTCCATCATCCATGTTTTTGCTTCTCTGTAAGAGTATGTTCATATTGCAAGGTAATCTCAAACTCCTTATTGATCATAGATCAAAGCGTTAATCTTAATTTAACTTCATGGAATTGCAGAGGTCTACAAAATCTAAAAAAACTTAAACAAGTCATGAATAAAAAAAAAGACATGGATTCAAAAATTGTATTTTTTACAAGAAACTCCTCTATTAGAGGAGGATGTAAAAAGAATTAGGAGAAGATGGCAAGGTAACGTGTTCACCTCATCCTTTTCATCCCGAGCTAGGGGAGTTATGATTCTCATACACAAAACAGTCCCATTTCAAACGAAAAATGTAATTAGAGACAAATGTGGAAGATATCTAATTATCCAAGGATCTTTGTTATTAGAAAATATAAATCTGGTGAACTTATACGGCCCCAATATTGATGATCAAAACTTCTTTGTTAATTTATTCTTCACTTTATCATCACTTACAGGGCAACATATAATAGCAGGGGATTTTAGTTGTACATTGAATCCCAGTATAGATAGATCAACAGGACTGGACTGTACGCACAATGGATGTAGGATGACCATTAATCATTTTATGAAATAATTGAGATTGCTAGATATATGGAGAGAAATGAAACCACAAGTCAAAGCCTATTCTTGTTATTCTAATACCTATAAGACATTCTCACGTATAGACTACTTTTTGATCTCTACAGAATTAAGGTCCAAGATTCAAAACTGTTTCTATGATAACACTGTGATCTCTGATCATGCACCCTTCTGTCTAGTATATGTAGATAAGAAATTGACAAAGAGCCCAGTTAGGTGGCATTTTCAACATAAATGGCTTCAGGATGAGGAATTTGTTAAGTACATACAAAAACAGATAGATGAGTTCTTTGATATCAATACTACACAAACAACGGCATGTATAAAGTGGGAGGCTTTCAAAGCTTTTATTAGGGGGCATATTATTAGTTATACAGGTTCAAAATCTAAGTAGACCCAAGAGGAAAGAGTCCAATTGGAACGTAAAATAAAAATTCTTCAAGAAAAGGTGTATGCAGGAAGTAACCCACAGTTAGAGAACGAATTACTGATTCTGAGAGCTGAATATGACAAAAAATCAGCGAATAGAGCTGCCTCGAGTCTTCTAAGATTGAAGCAAACTGTTTATGAACAAGGTGAAAAATCAGGAAAATTATTGGCATGGCAGATTAAACTAGAAAAGCACTCGGAGAGCGCAGACCTCCGCCAAGTGCCGCTGTTCCTCCCATACAGTCTTGAGATTCCTTGATCATGAAAACATATCAGAAGCAGTGGTTCAGTAGTTATTCATGAAAATGGCATTTTCCGTAATGGCGGCCACAGTTCCCCCCATACAGTGTTTGTGTGTACGTTTTCAGATTCCTTCACCATGAAAACATATGACAAGCAATTGTATTCACAATGATAGGATTAGTGGTTGAGTAGTTATTGAGGAAAATGGCATTTTCTGTAATGGCGGTTTATCGGTACAGTTCCCCCCATACAGTGTTTGTGTGTACGTTTTCCGATTCCTTGACCATGAAAACATATGACTAGCAATTGGATTGACAATGATAGGATTAGTGGTTCAGTAGTTATTCTTGAAAATGGCCTTTTCGGTAATGGCGGCCACAGTTCCCCCCATACAGTGTTTGTGTGTACGTTTTCAGATTCCTTGGCCCTGAAAACATATGACTAGCAATTGGACTGACAATGATAGGATTAGTGGTTCAGTAGTTATTCACGAAAATGGCATTTTGCATAATGGCGGTTTTCTTGTGGCCGGTGATCCGGATCACCACCAAAATGTAATCATCTGTAGGATACCTCATTTCTGACAATCTGTGAAAATTTCATGAAAATCCATCCACAACTTCTTGAGTTATCTTGCTAACAGACAAACAAACAAACAGACAAACAGACAAAAACAAACAAACAAACAGACAAACCAACGCCGATGATCACATAACCTCCCCCTTTGGCAGAGGTAACAATTAGAATCTAAAACACCAATTACCAGAATTATAAGTAATGGACAGGTAGTTATAGATCCTTTAGAAATTAATAGTGCCTTCAGAGATTATTATGAAAAACTATATGATATAAAAAATGAAACTGACTTAACAAAACTAAATGGGTTTTTGGGTGGATTATCCATACCAGGTATTCCAAATGAAAACAGGGAGATACTGGAGTCTAAAATTAGTCAAGAAGAAGTTGGGCAAGCCATTGATGATATGAAATCAGGAAAAAGAGCAGGACCGGATGGTCTTCCAGTCGACCTCTATAAAAAATTTAAGAATAAATTAATAAAACCACTTTTGGAAATGGTTTTAGAAGCATTTCAAAATGGTAATTTACCATCATACATGAATAATGCCTTAATTATACTGTTGCCAAAACCAGGCAAACCCTCTAAAAAATGTGAAAATATGAGACCAATAAGCCTATTAAATGCTGATCTTAAAATAATCTGTAAAATTTTAGCAAAACGACTACAAGAAATATTACCAAATATTATTAAACGAGATCAGAATGGCTTTATAATGGGAAGACAAGGCTTCCATAATGTAAGAAGACTATTTAATATTATTTATTCCAATAAAGAAGCACCGGATACAGCTCTCCTATTATTGGACGCTGAAAAGGCCTTTGATAGGGTCAAATGGCCCTATCTTTTTGAAGTCCTACAAAGGTTTGGACTTGGAAATAATTTCATAAAATGGGTTCAGATAATATACATAATGCTACAGCAGAAGTCCTAACAAACAGCAATATCTCAAAATCAATAGAGGATGTCGACAAGGCTGTCCACTTTCACCTTTATTGTTTACTATGGCAACTGAACCTTTAGCGATGGCAGTACGTTTACATCCACAAATATATGGAATTAAAGTAGGACCAACAGAACATAAAATCTCCCTGTATGCCGATGACATAATTTTGTTTATGTCGAATTTTAAAAAAATCAATTCTAACCTTGTTAAATTTAATAAAGAACTTTGGGGATATATCAGGATATAAAATAAACAAAACAAAATCTTCAATATTAATGTTAAATGAGACCCAGAGAAATCACCCAGCTCCTGAGGTAAACCAATTCAATGTTGTAAATCAGTTTAAATATTTAGGAATTCAAATTTTGCCTAAGCTAGAATCAGTCGCCAATGCCAACTATGAAGCCTTAATGACAAATATTAATGAGTTGCTTCAGAGATGGATGTCACTACCAATGTCGATGATCGGGAGAATTAATATACTTAAAAGTAATATCTTACCAAAAATACTTTATTTCAAAACATTCCCTTACCACCACCTTCAGATCTATTCTCAAGAATTAAAAAAAAGTTAGTGGAATTTATATGGAACAATAGGAAGGCTAGATTACGTTTGTCCTTACTATACTTACCATTTGATTGTGGAGGTCTGAAATGTCCAAACTTTATGTTGTATCACTGGTCAGCACAACTGAGGTCTATGACATATTATTTTTCATCAAATGATCCTCCTCACTGGACTGAAATGGAATCATACAATTTACCTTTACCTCTTCCCTTATTCATATACTCAGACTCGGCTAAAAAAAAATACAGAAACAAGTTAAAAATCCAATTGTAAAGCACATGATCAAAATATGGTGTGAAACCAAAAAATATTTAAAAGAACCACACTCACTGTCACAATTTAGCCCAAAATGGGTTAATCAATATTTTACACCAGGGAGAGCGGATATTGTATTTAAAGTATGGAATTTAAAAGGGATTCAAAAGATTCAAGACTTATATTTGTCACGCTCAGATAACATAATGTCTTTTGAAGGACTGAGGATTAAATTCAATCTTAATAGAACACACTTTTTTAAATATCTTCAGCTTAGAAATTTTATTCGTTCAAATCAAAATAATGCTCTCACCCAACCTACTTATGATGACTTTGGAAAAAATTTTGATGAAAGATAGTAAGAGAAAGGGTATTATTTCAGAGTTTTACAACTCATTGACACTATACTCAAGTGAAAACTCACAGAAAAGACTGAATGACTGGAAAGAAGACCTGCAAATTGAAATTTCAGAGGAACAATGGGAAATGGCTTGTGCAGGAGCTCAAACCAAATCAATAAATGTACGTCTTAAACTGATACATTTTAAATGGTTAATGCGGATGTATGTTACACCAGTGGAATTAAATAGATATAACAAAAACATATCAGATACATGCACAAAATGTATGGAAAGTAAAGGAACCCTATTTCACTGTTTATGGGAATGTAGAAAAATCAGAATGTTTTGGGAAGAGGTGAGGGTAACAATTGAAAAAAAATAATTTAAAAACAAATCACATTGAACCCTAAACTGTTTTTGTTGGGTCTGTATCCAGAAAAACATAACTTTAATAAGAGTGAAAGAGCATTCATAGACCTCAGTTTGCTTAATGCCAAAAAATGTATTGCATTACTGTGGAAAAAGACTCATAGACCAGATATGACTCAGTGGTTATGACAGATGTTAACAAACCTTCCACTAGAAAGAATAACATATATACTGAAATCAAAGGAAAATGTGTTTGAGAATATATGGAGACCTTTCATTGATTATGTAAAGAAATTAAACATAACTTCTGAAGAAGAGGGTGAATGATATGTGTGGACCTTGCAAATTCCAAGCTGGTGAATGTATATTATGTATTCTTATGTAATAGATTACCTAGACTAAACAGAGGAGCATTGTTGTTGACTTGTTTTTTTAATGGTTGTTGTTGTTTTTATTACACTTTTTTTGTTATTTTGTTATTGTTCTTTTTAATTTTTAAATTACTTTTGTGTTAGTGTCTGACTGTGTGTGCTATGTTTGTAAAAAAAAAAAAAAGGTTCAATAAAAAATACTGTGGAAAAAAAAAAAAAACAGTTCCACAGTTTAACTCCAGTGACAGACATGCAATGATACTTTGTTTTAAGTTTTGGCTTATTAAAAAAAAGTTACCTCTTAGCTCATATTTGCTTTCCCTTTTTTTAAACAGTCTCTGAATATTTACAGGTAATTGGTTATTATTTGCTTTGTACATGATTTGAATGACATTACAATCTACCAGATCTCTAAATTTAAGAGTATGTAATTGAATGAATTACATATTTGTTGGTTCACAGTAAGGTTTCTTTGATACAATGCATACGGCTTTTTTCTGTAGTAAAAAGATTAAGTTTGTGTTTGTTTTATATGTGTTTCCCCAGATCTCTACACAGTATGTCATAAAAGGAACTATCAGTGAATTATATAAAATGCAAAGAGATTTCTGACACAGGAGATCCTTAACTTTATACAGTACGGCAATGGATTTAGACATTTTAGTTTTGACATAATTTGTGTGTGATTTCCAGTTTAGTTTGTTATTAACAATGACCCCTAGGAACTTGGTTTCGAATACTGTGTCAAGTTCAACATTGTTTATTTTAATTTTTCTGTGATTATATAATTTGCGGTTTCCAAATATTATACATTTTGTTTTTCCAAGATGAATAGATATTTTATTGGCAGTGAACCATTGATTGATTTGTTTAAGTTCATTTTCTACTGAATCCAGAAGCTGCTTAAGATTTTCTCCACTACAAAAAAAAAAGTTGTGTCATCTGCAAATAAAATACACTTGAGCAATTTAGACACAGAACATAACTCATTAATATACAAAATAAACAGCAATGGACCAAGCACAGAACCCTGTGGTACCCCACACGTCATCTTCAGCAACTCAGAGTCTGTATTATTCACATGTACATATTGATATCTGTCTTCTAAATAGCTGTGTAACCAGTCAAAAGCAATTCATCTGATGCCATACCTATGTAATTTACTGAGGAGTAATTTATGGTCAACTGTATCAAATGCCTTTTGTAAGTCCAGAAATATTCCAACTGTGTATTCTCTTCTATCTGTTGCAACCGTAATCTGTTCAACAAAGTCCATGAGTGCCAGTGAGGTGGTCCGGTTCTTCCTGAATCCATACTGTTGTTCACAGAGTACATTGTGCTTATCAATGAAATCATTTAGTCTCTTAACAAATATTTTTTCCAGTATTTTGGAGAACTGAGGTAACAAGGAGATGGGTCTGTAGTTTGACAATGAGTGTTTGTCACCAGTCTTATACAGAGAAATGACTCTTGCTATTTTCATTTTCTTTGGAAATTTACCAGCAGTAAGTGACATGCTGCATATGAAAGTGAAGTGTTTAACAATACAATCAATAATACATTTAACCAAGAACATACTGACATCATTACAATCAGTTGATTTTTTTGTCTTTGAATTTGTTAACAATGTCAAGAATTTCTTTTTCACCTGTTTCTTTCATAAACATTGAGTAAGCATTTATGTTGACGACATTGTCAGCGCCACTTGTATTTGCTGATGATACAGTGGAGTTGGCGATCTTTTTTCCTATATTAACAAAATATTCATCAAACGTGTTGGAGATCAAGCTATTTTCATTGATTATTCCATTATCTGAATTTTAATAAGAGATGTGGTTGAAATTTAGTTTTCCTCTCTTTGTCATATTATTTAACACCTTCCATATATTACATGTATTAGTTTTGTTATTTTCCAATAATTTACTGTAATATGTTTATTTTACTTGATCTTAAAATACTAATGAGTTTATTTTTATAAGTCTTGTATTTCTTTTCTGCTTCCACAGTTCTTAATTTCAGAAACGTTTTGTACAAGTTTTTCTTTTTACAAGCATTATGCAGGTCCTTGGTGATCCAAGGCTTATCTCTGTATTTAACTTTAGTTTCCTTTACCACTAGAGGGCAGTGTTTATTACATAGTTGTGATAAAATAGAGACAAATTCTCCATATGCGGTATCAATGTCGTCAACATAAACACCGCTCCAGTCTTGTATTTTTAGATAATTTCTAAGATTGTTGATTGCGGTTTCTGTTACAAGTCATTTAAAAACCTTATCTATTTCAACCTTATGTGTTACACCAGTGTGTGAAGAAACAAAAACAGGCAGATGGTCTGTCACATCATTGATGATAAGACCAGCAGTTACATTCCCCTCAGTGACATTTGTGAAAATGTTATCAATAAGCATTGCTGAATGTGTTGTTATTCTAGTGGGGTATGTTATTGAAGGGCAGAAACCCATACAAAACATGGAATTTATGAATTCACTTATTTGGGTATGGTCATTTGGATTTAATAAGTCAATATTGAAGTTTCCACAAATAAAATACCAGCTTCTTATTACCTACTGCACTGAAAAACTCAGACAATTTTTCTTTGAAAATGTCAATATCGGTACCCGGTGCTCTATAAATGCAACTTATGATGTTTTTTGTAGTTGTAATTAATTCCACAGTTACACACTCCATGATGTTTTCCATTTCAAAAGACATATTTTCTACAACTTGGCTTTGGTAGCAGGACCTGATATATAAAGCAACACCACCACCCCTTTTTTTTGACCTGCTTGTGGTATATAAATCATAGCCTCTCATTCGCAATGTACGAAGTTGGTCATTTTTTAGCCATGTCTCAGAAATTGCAACAGCAGAAAAATTTGTGTTATACTGCAACAAACTTTCCTGGATTTTGGAAAAATTCATGTTGAGACTTCTACTATTAAAGTGTATTATTGACAATGATTGGTCAGAAATTGTATTTTTTAGTTGGTCTGAGCTAAAGTATTTACACTGATGTTTTATACTGTTGAAAAACTGATTTTCAGGATCGGTTTCATATTCAACACTGTGTGGCTTATGCTCAGTATATTCGTACCCTTTAAAAATGAGGTTGTTTCCTATAAAAGTTTGCATCTTAATTATTCCAGTCAATGGAAACAAATGCACAGTTTATATCTCTAAGTTGATAATGAAATGTCAATCATTTCTGGTTGATTTTTGGCTCCATTGATTTTGGTGTACTGTTACGGGGATGGCATGGGTGAATAATAAGTCTGTCATACCTTAAGTAGGCTATGTCCCCCCGTGCTCTTGCAGCTTTCAACTCTGGCATTAATTCATTTCTCTTCCTCCTTACCAAATCAGTGAAGTCCTCATTGATGAAGATTTTTGTTCCTTTGAGGGGCTTGGCTCTTTGAAGAATGGTCATCCTGTCCTTGTGCTGCAGGAACTTGACCACAATGGGCCTCGGTCTTTCTCCTGCAGGTTTCCCGGTGCGGTGGGCTCTCTCCATCTCAATCCCTGGTGGTAACTGTAGTTTCTCCATGAGAATATTTTTAATCTTCTCCTCCGTGCCGGCCAAGATCTCTCCTGGTGCCTCCACAACACCATCAAAGACTAGATTATTTCTCCGGGATTGTCCTTCCAGATATTCAAATTTGTCAGTGATAGTCAACAGACTTTCACACACTTTAGAAACATCTGATTGCAGCACATTGTTGCGGTCTGCTTGTTTAGACAAATCGGCTTTTATGTCATAACACCGACACAAAGAAGCGACTCTGTCCCCAGTGATTGGAGCTCACTGGAGGAACTAACTGAGGCAACATTTGGACGGGAGCTGGATCGGAGTTCAAGTACGGCGGTGGTAGGAGACGGGGACCAGTGGAGGACCACCGGGGCCCCAGCCGGATAAGAGCCATAATCGGAGCCCAGTTACAGCGGCGGGGCTCAGCAGAGGATCTACTGAGGAAGACGGCGGTAGGTGGCGGGGCTCAGCGGAGGAACTACCAGGACCCCAGCTGGACAGGAGCAGGATCGGAGCTCAACTACAGCAGTGGTGGGCGGCGGGACTCGGTGGAGGAGCGGCCGGTACCCCGGCTGGACAGGAGCTCAATTGCAGCGGGACTAGCAGCGGAGGGGGCTAGCTGAGGCCCAGCTGGATTCGAGGTCGGTCGGATCGGATACCTGCAACACCAGCAGAGATTGTTTTAATATCAACAGGTCAGTAAAAATGCCACCAAAGAAGGAGGAAATGGAAGCGATCAAAAAAATCTCTGAACTTCTTGTCAGAAGAACTGACCAAAGTGGCTAGTCAGCAGGCTAAAATATTAGGGCTAATGGAAGAAGTCCGAGAATTAAAATTAACAATTAAGGAAAAAGACATAAAAATTGCAGACTTGGAGTGACGCGTCAAGGATCTTGAACAATGTTCTCGTATGGATGATCTAATTATAAGTGGACTAGACATTAAATATCAATCATATGCTCATGCTACAGCAGGAATGAGAGGTGAGGAGGCTCCCACAAGTGAATCAGTCTCCCTGGAAAACCAGGTGCTTCAGTCCCTTGATAGTAGAAATATAAAGGTCGAAGCAGATGCAATTTCAGCCTGTCATGCTTTACCCAGAAAGGATAATAAAACAAAGAAATCAATTGTGATGCGCTTTGTGAACAGAAGGGTAAAGAATGACATACTGAGGCAGACCAGAAAGCTATGGGGAACAGAAGTTTACCTAAATGAACATCTAACAAAAACTAATGCTGAAATAGCAAGGCAAGCACGGATGCTGAAAAGACAAAATAAGATACAGGCAACATGGACAAGAAATTGTAGAGTTTGGATCAAACTAAATGAAACACCTGAGGAAGCAAAGAGTATAATAATCAGAGAGATTACTGACTTAACCTCTTGTGCTCCGTTGTACTGCGGACGGGCAAGTCTCTGCGTCCTAGAGTGCACGAGGGCGCTCTCGTGCGCTCTAGGATGCATGATGGAGACTGTGATGTAGGTGGTGTATGGCGTCCAAGCGCGCACTGAAAAAAAAAGCTGCAGACACAGCCGTGAACAGATTAGTTCATCTGATTGACCTCTCGTTCGACTAATAAGAGCCTTGAATTGGGTTTCTGAAACCTTGAAGAACCAATGACTGAAAACCTAGCCAGAAGGACCCGCCTCCCAACGCTGTGAATACAGTGAGCCAATTGAAGCAGAGAAGTTCGCGAGCTGTTTTTTTTAAGGCTGCGTGAAGACTGGCTGCTGCAGCGGATCAAAAAAGGACCCGCAGGAAGAACCCCACAGACCCAGCAGCACGGAGACCATCCACAAATGCAACCTGTGTGACAGGGAGTGCCATTCGCGCATCGGCATGTTCGGCCACAGGCGGTGCTTATTTTGTTTTGGTTCCAGCAGAGTAGACGTTATGATTTCTTCCACGGTCATAGACCGACGGAGGCTGACGACGAAGGCTGAGTGACACACACGCCTTCGCCAGTCTTTTTTTAATTACTACTGTTATTTGTTTTGAAAAATCGTTCGCCAAAAACCGCAATCATGGAAGCACAAAACCGCAATAATGGAATTATGTTTTGATCAGGTCGCGAGACCAGAACCACGAGCGGACCAGCGTCGCGTTCGTCTGACAGTGAGGAAGAGAAGTTCGCCAGGACTCTGCTGCTGTGAAGAGGTAAGGTGTTATAAACTAAATTATTATTTATCCCTGAAAATTGTAATCCAAAATGACTTTTGACCGATCGGTAAATTACAACTGTGCGGCGCACGAAGTCTGAAGTTCGTGCGCCGCGGTACAAGGGGTTGTTCGCCGCGTCCAGACCGTGAACGCCCCCCCCCCGCTATTCTTCTGTAGCGAGGGGGGGGGAGCCGCGGTGACTGAGCTGCTGTCTCACATCGCCACATGAGGCTAATCCGTTGTGTAGCGATGGCTGATGTCCATCCTCTGTAGCGGGGGGGGGGGGCAACCAACAAATACCCATTACGGCACCCACAGGTGATACAATAAGCAAAAACACTGCTATAAAAGACTCCATTTTCATAAAGAACACAGACGAGAGAGAGGTCATTGAAATTGTTAAATCGTTTAAAAGTAAGGCCTCTATGGACTGTGATGGTATTGACATGCTCTTAGTCAAAACTATTATTGAATGCTTAGTGAAACCACTGACGTATATCTGTAACCTGTCTCTCCAAACTGGTATATTTCCCAATGCAATGAAAATAGCTAAAGTAATTCCGATATACAAGACGGGTGACAAAGGGGAATTCTCAAACTATAGACCAATTTCACTATTGCCGCAATTTTCCAAGATACTTGAAAAAATATTCTATGAGAGAATTGACAACTTCATACTGAAGAATAATTTATTGTGTGAGCAGCAATATGGGTTCAGACACAAGAGGACAACTGCATTTGCTCTAATGGAATTTATAGAAAAGATATCAACTGCCATTGAAAATAAAAAGTATTCAGTTGGGGTATTCCTGGATCTTAAAAAAGCATTTGATACAGTGGATCATAATTTATTATTAAAGAAACTACAAAATTGTGGTATTAGGGGGGTAGCACTGTCCTGGTTATGTAGTTACTTAAAGAATAGATATCAGTATGTATGTGTTGGTAACAAAAACTCAGTTACTGAAGGTTACTTGTGGAGTCCCACAGGGTTCAGTTTTGGGGCCATTGTTATTCAACATGTATATAAATGATATATGTAAAGTTTCGGAAAAAATGAATTTAATATTGTTTGCCGATGACACTAATTTGTTATGCAGTGGAAGCAATTTGGAACAACTTTTGGATACACTCGGAAAGGAATTAGGAAAGCTTAAACTGTGGTTTGATTCAAACAAATTAACACTCAATTTAAGTAAGACAAAATTTATAGTTTTTAACAACCATCACAACAACTTAGTATCTAAACTCAGTGTAAATGGTGTAGAGATTGAAATGGTACCTGAAACTAAATTTCTTGGAGTAATAATTGATAATAAACTGTGTTGGAAGTCACATATTAATTATATTAAAGGTAAAATAGCCAAATCAATTGCAATACTACACAGAGTGAAATATTTGCTGAATCAACCCACACTATATACCTTGTATCATTCATTAATACTCCCATACATGACATATTGTACTGAAGTATGGGGAAATACATATAAAACAAACATATATCCAGTCTTTATGCTTCAGAAGAGAGCTATTAGAATAATAAACAAAGCTGCTTACAGGGGACCAACAAACCCACTTTTTCTTAAATTAAAAGCTCTCAAGTTGAAAGATCTGGTTGACTTTAAAACTGCAGTAATAATGTTTAAAGTGAAGAATCTATCACTGCCCGCAAATATCCACAAGTTGTTCCAAATAAGGGAGAAACAATATCATTTCAGAGGAACATGTATATTTCAAAAACCTTCAGTGAGAACTACCACCAAGCAACACTGTGTTTCAGTGCAAGGAGTCAGATTATGGAACGATTTTGGACCTGAATTAAAATCATGTACAACGCTTGAACAATTTAAACAAAAACTAAAAGAAGAAATACTCCAAACATATATACAAGATGACATGTAAAATCACATAAGGATTGTCATATCCAGTCTGCGTTGTGTTGTTGCTTAGTTGTTTTTTTTTGTCACATTTTGTCTTAGCTATGTTCTGAATTGTAATCGCTCTTGTTTTGTTTTTCTTTTGAATTCTTGGATGGAATATGGGTGGGCAATATAAGCTGCGGCTTCAGCCATCACCCATTTCGGATAACTTATGTTGAACTGTATAATCAGAGGAGTTATTGTCTAATTTGACCTTGTTGGATTTTCTTTCCCCCTTTGTTATATTATTCTGTTTTAATCTCTACTTTTAATCTATCCGAAATAAAGATTCATTTATTCATCTACGTCTTTTTGAGTGAACTGTAGACTGGTTTTAATGTCCTGCAACTCTCTCGTCATCGTGTCCACTCTTGCATTAGCTGAGTCCATGATCACTTTGATGAGGCTTTTGAAAGTTTCCTGTTTTTGGTTTAACAATGCAGAAAACAGTTCTTTTTGCTGTTGCAGTAAGTCATTTACCTGTGCGAGGGACACATGTTCCACATGTTTGGCCTCTGCTTTTGGCTTAGGTGGCATTTTGCTGCAGTTTTGCAATAATTTGCAGTGGACAAGGAGACAAGAGTCTGTTTCCAAGACTATTTCAGTGTTGATGAAAAATTCAAGCAGCAACAACAACAGGAATGCGTGTAAGGCCTGAAGCCTGATGGAGGTGGCTGCAGGGCCTGGTGGTGGTAACTGCCTGAGAAGCCTGGTGGTGGTAACTGCCTGTGAAGCCTGGTGGTGGCGGCTGCCTGTGGAGCCCGATGGTCGTGGCTGCTGGCCTGGTGGTGGTGGCTGACTGTGGAGCCTGTTGTTGGTGGCTGCCTGTGAGGCCTAGTAGTAATGGCTGCCTGTCTGCTTCTAAGGCAGAAAGGCCCAATTCTAAATCCACCAGAATCTTCCCCCAAGCCACCAATCCACTGCCAAGTGTCAACCAAATCACCTCCAAAAGTCCAGAACTAGCCACAGGTGAAGAATTGAAGTTCTATTACCTCTTGAACAGGTAGTATTTAATCCTGCTGCTCAGTGCTGCTGCTCAGTGCTGCTGCTCAGTGCTGCTGCTCAGTGCTGCTGCTTCCTGCTCAGTCTTCAGAAATACATGTAAATTCCTCCTGACTCTGATACACATTTCTTCCACTATTTTCTTTCCTTTCTCTTTTTTAATTTATGGAGTATGATTTGCCTCAATTTTGAGGCCTGATATTTGGAATATCTGAAGTCAGTTAAGCACCTTAATTCCAGCCAGGCCTGCTGATCTTTAATTTTTGGCCATTTTGAATTTACCTTCATTACCAGTCAGGGTCTATAAACACCAAGTCTGATGCTCTCTCCAGGTAGTTTGCTGCCAACACCTCATCACCCAGTAAAGAAACCATAATTCCATCATCCTGTGTTGTGGGGAACTCTCCTGGAAGATCAAGGAGAAGGTAAGGAAGGAAGAGAGCACTGACCCGGACCCTAGTTGGGGGTGGGGGGATTCCTCGATGTCTCTATGTTCCTTCAGCAGTCAGGGTGAAATCATTCATGGTTACACACTGCCAAATTCACCGGTCATTCTGGGGTTTCTTGCATTCTCTCCTGTCTTTGAAGTGCCTTTTGGTGGCCCTCCATGGGCAAGGATGTTTGGGAGTACAAACCAGTTCTTGCAGGTTTGTTACAGCAACTTCCTATTACTAGTCCCCCTTGGTCCAAAATCACCCTTGATTTTGTTACTGGTCTTCCCTCCCTCTAATGGCCATACAGTTATTTTGATCATCGTCGATAGGTTTTCAAAAGCTGCACACTTTGTACCGTTGGTTAAGTTCTGGTTGAGCAGTTTGGAGACAAAGTAAGAAAGGCAAGGCTGAGATGGTTTGGTCATGTGCAGAGGAGAGATAGTGGATAAACTGGGCAAAAAATACTGAAGGTGGAGCTGCCAGGCAAGAGATAAAGAGGAAGACCACAGAGAAGATTCATGGATGTTGTGAAGGAGGACATGGAGAGGGTCAGTGTTACAGACAAAGATGCAAAGGACAGGGTGAGATGGAGGCATATGATCCACTGTGGTGACCCCTAAAGGGAGCAGCTAGAATAAGAAGAATCCTTTTATTTCCATGCTATTTCATGTATGTTCTGATGAAGGTTTTATGGACCAAAAGCTTGGTTAAAGTGAAAATTACACTGACAAAGTGTTCAGATTTGCAATGGGACAATATTAATATTTCATCTTATAAGTATTCTAGCCAAAATAAATGTGATCATTAACATTACCACAATAATCATCAAATTATTTTTAAAACTTCAAAAAACATAATGGAGTCTATACAGTACATTTTATTAAAAAAAAAAACTATTTTATTGCATTTTAAGTCAACATACTTTCATTTTAAAAGTAGCATGAAATATCTTAAATACATGAATTAGAAGAATAAAAATCCAACTGGCACTATGGTAATAAAAAGAATGACTTACTTTTGACCACTTTAAGTTAAATTAAATGTAATTTATAAAATAAACAACAGAGGCACTTTTCAGTCAGTAAACAGTATTTGTAGTCTTGTGGCATGGAAAACAACAAATGTGTGACAGTGTAAAGGACTATCTACAACAGGGGTCACAAACTGGTGGACTCCGCTCTGGATCCAGACCCCAAGAGTCCTCCGTCCTGACCCCGAAGCCTTTTGATACAATTTGGGGAAAAGGGAGACTGTTTTATTCTGGTGTGGAAAAAGTGCAAAAAGCTGAAATGAACTGCTGCATTGGCAAACGCCTGACAGATTATGGCATGAGCCCTTGGGTGCTCCTGCTGCAGACTGCCCTCTTCGGTGCCCCACGAACGCCACTCTCTGCAGAGACTCTGTGGCTCCAACCGCTCCAGAGTATGCAGTGGGTTGCAAAATCAGGTCCGCTATGGGCGGGCGGGCGGGCACCCCCCCCACACACACAAGGCCAACATCCACCCCGGACAGACCGGTCTGTACCCACAAAAAGAAGCACTGTTGTGAGCCGAGAGTAGTCCATGCTGCCGGGATGCAGAGATGAGGTCGCTGGTTATCATATAAAAACCAAGCCCCAACCCCAGAATGCGAAAGTAGAAGCCCTCCAGGAAGTGACAAAACTTGTACTACCACCTAGTGGCAGTAGGTTTGGCTCCAAAACATTAGCTTTTGCCTTAGCCATCATAATAATGGAGGCCCCCAAAGGTATATTTAATGCTGAGAAATATTTTTTATTTTTGCATCAATCAATCAGTCTTGACCCGGAAAAAACTCTGAGGGGGGGTGGATTTTCCTGTAAATTGGTTTTACCTGGTCTAGCAGAGGATGTTAACAGGTGGCTAATATAGGAGTGGCTTGTGGAGCAGGCACTTTGACTGACAGGCGTGATTGACAGGCTGGTGGAGCCAGGAAGAATACGTCACATCCTGTCAACATTTGTTTGGCGTTTTTTTTTTTTTTTTGTTACTTATTTGTACCCGTAGGTAGATTTGTTTTGCAGTCTGGTGACAAGCCACCAGCTGCCGGTCGCTGCGTGCGCAAGCGCCCCTTAACTCCCTAACCTGCATGTTTTTGCCGTGTGGGAGGAAACCGGAGAAATCCCGGAGTAAACCCACGCAACACGGGGAGAACATGCAAACTCCACACAGATCACTGTTGGTCGGGGGCTGGGATCAAACCCACGATCCCCGCGCTCCCCCGGCCGAGGGTAAAACTGTGCTGCCACAGTGCTAACCACTGCGCCACCGTGCAGCCCGTGGCGTTGATGCTAGCGTCATTTTTACAGTGAATTTCTGGCAACAATACAGCTGGTTCTGCAAGCAGCGCTGCTAACAGGCCGTCCATAGTCTCCCGTTCTCCCGGTGAGTGCAATTCTTCCTTTATTTTACATATTATTACAGCTAACTACCCAGTTAGCCAGTTAAGCTTAATTAACATAAAAAATTGTTTTATGTGCTTTATGTGCAGTATGATAAAGCATTAATTAAAAGCCTAGCATTTGTTTATCCAAAATTTAAGACTTATTTATTGTTAAAATAGCAATTAATTCTTTAAATAAATAGGCTCATTCTGCAGTCTGGTGCCATTTTTTTTTTTTGTGATTTCTAGAGTAAAATCATAATAAAATAAAAGGAGAAAAAGTCACACAGTTAATGGGGAAAAAGATGTAAATTTGCAACAAAAAAGTCTAGGATATATGAGAAAAAAGGCCAAAGTTACAAGAAAAAGCTGCAGATCATCTAGAAAGTCATAAAATTATGTGAAAAATACCCTTCAAAAGAATAAAGATGAAAATTTACATGAAAAAACATGAATAATGTTGTTTGTGGGGGATAGTTAACGGTTTGCACATTTGCAAGTAACTTAATTATCTAGTGACATCCTGTTTTTATATTGAAGTGGATTACTAACCTCAAATCTTAAATAATTTTAAATTCTGGTAAACATTCAGGCAAAAATATTTGAAATATCCTGACATAATTGGCATCAAACTGCGGATTCTAAATTGTCCTTAGGTATGACTGTGAGAGTGAATGGTTGTGTCTCTCTCTGTTGGCCCTGCGATGGACTGGCGATCTGTCCAGGGTGTACTCTGCCTCTCGCCCAAAGATGCTGGGATAGGCTCCAGGCCCCCGCAACCCGAAAAGGATTAAGTGGAAGAACATGGATGGATGGATCCTCACGAAATTTTAGCTAGTTTACAAATGGTCTTATACTGTATTTGATCATGGTCACCGATCATCTTTGTCACATGTCTCGTCCGGGTCCTTTCCCCCCACCTGCCATCCCAGTTTCTACTATCATTCGTCGAACCACTTCCATTTCCTCACCGGCCCCATACGTGGGGGAGGTGGGGAAATGTAAGGGGTTTTTGTGCCACATTCGGCTTTATTTGGGGCAGGTGGGCGGGGAGTACCCAGATGACACGTACAAAATCCATTTTTTGACCCTCCTGCGAGACCAGGCTCTTAGCTGGGCTCAGTCTATTCTCGACAGCGGGGAGGGCCCTAATTACACCTTTGACAGATTTGTTGGTGAGTTTTCCAGGGCCTTTGACCGAACAGAGAGTGAGGGCAACATTATGTCGCTCCGTTAGGGGAGTCGGTCTGCTGCCGACTTCTCTGTGGAGTTCCAGGTCGTCACGGCGGACTCTGGGTGGAATGACGTTGCCTTATGCAGCGCCTTCCTCCAGGATCTAAATGCCAATCTCCATGACGACCTGGCGGTTCATGCCATTCCCTCCTCTCTGGATGGGCTCATTGATCAGGCCATCAGTTTGGATAACCGATACCGCGAGCGCGAGAAGGAGCAGAAGACCCCCTCCGGCCTGCCCATTTCACGCACGCCTCTCCTGGCTACTGGCACAGGTGAAGCCGACTCTTCCTCCGAAGCTATGGTGCTCGGCTGAGTCCGTCTGACTCCGGAGGAGCACCAGTGATGGAGGAAAGCCAGTGCGAGCATGTATTGCGCCTCTTTACAGCATAACCTGTTTGTCACCTGAAGCCAAAAAGACACGGCCCGTCAGTAGCCGTGGGGGATCTGACGGGTGGGAATTCCATTCATCCCCCCGGTAACTTTTCCATCCCGGCCCTCATTCAGTTACCAGGGGTCGAGAGGAGGGTGTCTGCATTAATTGATTCGGGGGGGGGGGGGGTGGAATTTCATTTCCTCGTGGCTTGTGCAGGAAGTAGGCATCCCCATGACTAAACTGCCGACTTCATTAAATGTCGCGGCATTATCTGGCTGTAGTGTGGCTTCCATCACTGAATGCACGGTGCCGATCTCCGTCCTTCTTTCCGGGAACCACCGGGAGACCTTATCGTTCTTTATTCTCCCTAGCTCGTCCTCCCCGGTGGTCCTGGGGTACCCTTGGCTCTGGAAGCACAATCCCATTATCAACTGGGCACAAAATTCCATCTCTTCCTGGAGCCCTTTTTGCTTAGCATCCTGCCTCTGTTCGGCCGAGTGTTTGCCGTCCCTTCCCATCGCTTCCCCTCCGGTGGAGCTGCCCGATCTCAGCCTCGTACCCGAAGTCTATCATGACCTTGGAGAGGTCTTTAGCAAGTCAAGAGCACTTTCTTTGCCACCTCACCGCTCTTACGACTGTGCATCCTCCCGGATGCGCGGCTTTCTTCCAGCCAGCTCTACAGCCTTTCTGGGCCGGAGAGGGAGGCGATGGAAAGTTACATCAAAGACTCTCTGAACACCGGCCTCATTCAGCCCTCTTCGGCTCCTCTTGGGCCGGGGTTCTTCTTTGTCGGGAAGAAGGACGGATCTCTGTGCCCCTGCATCGATTTCCACAAGTTAAATACCATTACAGTTAAGGATAAATACCCTCTGCCTGTGATCAATTCCACGTTTGAGCTCCTTCAGTGCACCTGAGTGTTTACCAAACTGGACTTGCACAACACGTACCATCTGGTCCGCATACGTGAGGGGGACAAGCGGAAGACAGCTTTTAATACACACCTGGGGCATTTCAAATACCTCGTGATGCCCTTTGGGCTCACCAATGCCCGGCCGTCTTCCAGCGCATGATTAACAACGTTCTCCGCGATATGGTTAACCAATTTGTTTTTGTTTACCTTGATGACATTCTAATCTTTTCCTGCATGCCAGAGGAGCACGCAGTCCATATCCGGGCCGTGTTAGAGCGGCTCCTGGAAAACCAACTCTTTGTGAAGCCGAAAAGTGTGAGTTTTCTACCCGCTCCACTTCCTTCCTGGGGTTTATTGATGCTGAAGGGGAACTGAGGGCCGACCCAGCCAAGGTGAAGGCTGTGCTCGACTGGCCAATGCCCCAGTCCCGCAAAGAGCTCAACACTTTTTGGGTTTTGCAAATTTTTATCGCCGGTTCATTAGGAACTACAGTGGGGTGGCACAGCCTCTTACTCAGCTGACCTCGATCAAGTTGCCTTTTGCCTGGTGTGAGGCAGTGGAGCAGGCCTTCTCCAAATTGAAGGCCCTGTTTTCCAAGACACCCATCTTGGCCCAGGTCGACCCTCAGCTCCAGTTCATAGTAGAGGTGGATGCTTCTGATTCGAGGGTGGGCGTTGTCCTCTCGCAGCGCTCGGCCTCCGATCAGAAGCTCCACCCACACGCATATCTCTCTTGGCGGCTCACGCCGGCTGAGAGGAACTATGACGTAGGGGACCGAGAGCTTCTGGCCATTAAATTGGCTCTTGAGATGTGGAGGCACTGGCTGGAGGGAGCGGTCCATCCCATCACAGTGTGAATCGGCCATAAAAAAATCAGAGTATCTTAGGTCAGCCCGCAGAATAAATGCCAGACAGGCCCGAGTCCATGAAGAGTAAGACAAGAGTCCATGCTGTGACCTAAAATCACTTCTGTTTACAGAAGACAGCAGAGAACATCACTGGTCCTTCAGCCTTTTCAGGATGTTTCACACCAACCAGGACTCAGACAGTCTTCAGACCCCCATCCTCACCATGCACTGTTCTCCCTGTTTTTATTTTAACAAACTTTAAACAGAACAGAAAAATACATTTTGCAGCCAGAAATTGTTCTCAAGTAACATGACCCTGTTACTGTCATTGTTCAAGTAAGAGTAGTCACCAACAAAGATGAGGATGAAAGGATTCAATAAAAAAATACTACTGGATTAGTAATGACAGTTGTCAGTTTGTAAATGGTTTCTCCTAAATTTGTCACACTCTTTTTATCATTTCCAAAGTTTTTCCCATAAATTTAGGATCCTTTTCTGAACGTACAACTTTTATCCTATAATCTTATTTTTTGCACATAAACAAGTAAATTCACAGCTTTTTACTTATAAATTGGCAGCCGTTTTTCCATAAATTTGTGACTTTTTTCTTGTACATTTGAAATTCGAGTATGTTCTTCTAGATTTAAAACATTTCTTTTAAATGTATCACTTTTTTGTCATAAATTTGACTGTTTTTATGTGGGTTTTTTTACATGAATTTACCACTTCTTACATAATAATTTGCAAAGTTTTTTTTTTTTTTTTTTAAATTTATAACTTGTCTAAATGACTCGTTCCTTTGTAGCTGTGCTGGAATAGAAGACCAATAATATCAACACCCATCTCAGTGAAATAAGATTATAAATTCAGTAAAATGACCAAAGATAAAGTAATTTCAGGTGAGACTAATTAGACATTTTAAACAGCCACATTTCCAACCAGTTTTCAAATAAGTGAACTTAAAAAAAATTAGTGACTGACCACTGAGCTTTTTCCTCAAATCTACTCGAGTAGAAAGTATGCCACAATAAAATTACTCATGTATGTACTGTTCTGTCAGTTACTTGAGTACATGTATGTTAAGTAAATGTAACTAGTTACTACCACATCTGCCTAAAACACTATTCTCAGCTACTGTGTCTACAAGTACAAGAGCTTGTTATGGCAACATGTTTATCCATCATTCCCAATGCTTGACTTTAATGAATAAATCTAACTGAGAAGGAAGATCATACAACTTACAGGTGCTAGACACCCTCCTCATTAGCCGCCAACTAGGGATGAATACACAGTTTTGGTGGCTATTGGCGGGACTGCCATCCCCAGCGCCACCAGTGGCCTCAAGCTACTGGAGGGTGTCGTACCAAAGGAAAAGACTGAGTTGCAAATGTGTAGAAAGACCTCTTATCTCAGACAAGGAGGCAGCAGCCTGAAACAAGTCAACACACAGCGCCACATGACCCAAATCGGGGCCAGTCACCAGCCTCTTTTTACAAGACTTATTTGGATGTCATGCTCTTTAGATACAGTGGTGTCAGGAGACCCACTGGGAACCATCTCCCCCCTTACTCCTAGAGCAAAGGATGAGGAAAAGGAGACGTTGAGGGGGGGGGGGGGGCTCTCATTTAGATTGCCTACTCTTCACATGGGATCTTGACCAAATCCAGGATGACGCATTTTCAGCTGCCATGTGGAGTTGGTGCAAGGCATCTCTTCGAGCACGGTTGGTAAGTCCCACCTTCGAGAGGAAGGACACCATGGACTGGCCTATAAAACCTCGGCATCCCACCTCGACTCGTAAAACATGACACTCCCAGCCTTTATCCTCACAGTCAGCTCGCAATGATTCATATCTCGACTTCTTGTACTCAAAGCCTTCCTCCATATTCTCCTCCCAAAGCACCATGAGCTCTACCAACAAGACTCGCTTTGCTCTTTCAGACCAGACCACAATATCGGGACGCAAGTTGGTCTGAACAATGTGGGGGGGGGGGGAATGGAGGGCCGTTGAAAGGTCTGCTGTCAACCTTCAATCATTTGCTCCGGCCAACAATCTGAAATTCATGGTTTTCTGAATTTTCTGCAGAGGCCAAGTGCCTCCAAATGCAAATGTCTACTTCAACATACCCCCAGAACATTTGCCAGGTTTGTATTCTATCAAACCTGCAGTGTAGATATCACTACTGCATGTTGTTAATGCATATTGTTAATGTTTTTGTTTTTTTAATTCTTAACTACTGTAAATAAGAAAATACAGGAAAAGTACTTGAGATAAACCTTTATTTAGTTATGAAATAACAGTCTTTGGAAATACAATATTATGTGTTGCCATAAACAAACATGTAATGAATGCATGAACTGAGGTGCAGTTCTGTAAAAATGTGAATTATTTAGAAAGGTTAACAAAGAAAAATGACTTTTTTTATGGACTGATTACCAAAGAAATCGCAAACACATAAAACATCAATGTTGGCCTGAAAGAAGAAGGGAGAAGGTGCTTCCATCTCAGACCACCTCTGCTGAGCACACCAAGACTGGAACCCTGGTCTCTGCAGCGCTCACCTCCACATCAGATATAGTTGTCACGGATCACACAGATGTTTGCTGGATTAAAAAAATACACAATCATTAAAGCACATTACTTCCTCTGCTCAGCTGAATGTTTACAATAGAAATTAACCTTTACTAACTTGTAGCCTTGGAAAGTTAAGGACTTCATAGATGCTTCTTGGTTTCCTAATCCGATACAATTTCTGGAATAGAATGATACAAAGATGTTTAATATCTGCCATATACAGAGGTGGGTACAGTTGTCAGAAATTGTACTCCAGTAAAAGCAGCATTAACTCATAATAATTAAACTTATAATTAGTCATGTTTGAGTAGTCACCAAAAACATGGTTTTAGTAAGAAAATCTAAAACCCTTACTTGAGTAGTAACGAGCTTACTAATGGTTATGACATTAAAACAACTGCTCATATTGCAGTATTGTGGTGAAATAAACAGCTAAATGCATGAACAATGTTGAAGGTCCAAAGCACAGTATACAGTTGTTAAACACTGTATTTAAATACTTCAGCACACATTTTTTGATATCGTGGTTACCATATGCTGTGTAAAAAAATACGATTATGTACAGTTAACTACTAAGTTGTTCATTCATTTAATAGCAGTAAAACTGAGTGAAATACAGTCGTGAAAAAATTAGAATACCCTGTATAAGCAATGTGGGTTTTTTTACATATTTGGACATATGGATATTTAGTATCAGTAGCCATGTTTACATGGACACAAGTAACTGGATTAAAAGCCTGATCGGAATAAAAATGCTTCATGTAAACATGCCAATCTGAATATTCTGACCCGATCACACTCAATCGGATCAAAATTTCCTTCCAATTGAGACGGGTGGGTTATGCCAATTGTTAATCCAACTGGTGCATATATAAACACTTATTCTGATGTTTGGGTGGAAAATATGTTTATTCCGCATGTCTGTACGTCAGCCACATGTCGACGTGATGTACTTGCACATTTACAGCAGCTGGTCTGTTTCGTCCTGCTGTCTCCCTCTGTTCGTCATATGCAGAAGTATGTACTGCTGGGCTTGTAGCTTCATTACGGAGACCAGCAGAAGCAAAAGTACAGTCTGAATAACACAATGCAGGTCCATTTCAAAAAGAGAAAGACACAAAGCGAGGTTTGTTTACAAATGATGATGTTATGTTGCTGCTTCTTCTATTTCCAGAATGTTGGATAATTGTGCGCATGTCAAAATGATTTAGTCCGTTCAAACGTGTGACACATGGAAATGCACGTCCTAATCAGATCACCTTTTTCAGGATCCATGTAAACGGAAAAGTTCTGATCTGAACTGTAATCAGATTGAAGACATTTTGCACATGTAACCGTGGCTAATGTTAAAAATACTGGGAGATTCACATAATACAACTAAAAAAAATGAATTAAAGACTTTTTTCAAATTTTCTGTAAAGTATAATTCTAAACAAATAGTGAGGAATAAATTAGGACACCCCCATCTTTTTAGGACACCCCCACATTCATTCCCACGTACAATGGCTAAAATAAATTTTAAAAAATGCAAATAAAAACAAAAACAAGGTCAGACATAGATATGTGAACATTTCTTAATAAAGAACTGAATATTTAAAGGGGCGTCCAAATTTTTTCACGACTGTAACTGTATACATGTAACCTAGCCAGCTGACAAGTACAACATTATTGGTGATATTTTTACCTTGAAATATAGATGCTAATCTTAAGCACAGCCGTGTTCCGGTGGTTGGAGACCGTAGGCGGATCAGAGTCTCTCTTGGACCCACCCATAGACTGTGGACCCACCCTTTGCTCCTCCTCATGCTCCTCCTGGCTCCAAAAAATTCAATATGGCTGCGACTGGGGAAGGAAAATCACGGGCTTCCCACTCCCTCAGCACAAAACAAATGAGTGACATCATGGAGGCTTCGTCCATCTTTTTTATACAGTCTATGGTAAAAACTCAGTAAAAGCTCTGTGTGTTACTGAACATAAAAAGTTCCACCTCCCCCTTCCTGTTGAGAGGGAAGGTGGAAGTGTGGAGATGAATAAAATGTCGAGAAATTCTGTCCTGGAATTATATTTTGTGTCCGTTTTTTTGTCTTAGTTTGAAACAGTTTTTTCTGCACTGAAAGTATTGTATAGAGATGGACTTTTTGTGATTTTTTTTTTTTTTTTTAGATATTAATCTTTTTTTATTGCAATACAATTTAGTTTGTGTTCTGTAAAACATTTTTAGGATTTTAGTTGTAGATTATATAATTTTAGACCTATCTATTTGGAGTCAACAAACACATTTAGTATTGTTCTGTATTATAAAATTTTTTATTGTGTTGTGTTTGAAATTGAGCAAAGAATTCATTTTAATATTTTTTTTTGTTTAAATATTAATATAGAGCTAAAGGCAGTTAAAACATGAGCTTAATTGTGAATGCAAGTTAAATGATATTGGCCTGTCTGGAGACAGCTGTGGTCTTCTGAAAGAATGTCAATGAAAGGATGACGGTTCTGAAAAGCACATTTTGAGATAAATTTGTCCATGTTCATTTTTTTTTATTTCTTTATTTACACAGGGTAGTTCCATTGAGAGGAAACCTCTCTTTTTCAAGGACACCCTGATCACATTCAGACCATGAAGATGCCCAGTACAACCACAGACTGACCTGTGGCCACTGAGCAGCTCCACTGCAGCAGTTGGGGTTAAGGGCCTTGCTCAAGGGCACCACGGTGGGGTTAAGCAGGGTGGAGCAAACAATGTGATCTGTCCCAACCAGATCTGATCCTGCTGGTCCAGGGATCGAACCAGTGACACTCTGCTCACCAGTCCACATCCCTAACTATTAGGCCACCACTGCCCACCATGTGTCAGACTCCTCTTTCATTTGTTCTAATAAAAGATGTTGGGAGTAAATTCATGCGTCACTGCAAATACTTTGCTTTAAAAGGGCCAAGTTGTCACATAGTGGGAGGGAAAAATTTTGAATTGAAAAAAAAATGTGTCAAGATGCATTGAGAATTGTTTAAGAATCAAGTTGGAGTTCTGAATCATAATCGAATGACGAGGTGCCTAAAAATTCCCACACCTAGTTCAGACCTCGGGCTGGGGAAGAGGACCGACTTATCGGACCTTTCGCAGTTTTAGCTAGTGACCCCTGGTCTACAGCTACAGACATGGAAGTTGATTCACAGTTGCATTATATTTCATTGACACTATTCAAATTAAGTGAAAAATAGCAGTCTACAAATTTAGTAATGTTGCTTTGTCACGCAATATATGAAGCTGTAAAAATGATTATTCTGTTCAGCCATGACAGTGAGCCTGGTTATGTGGTCACAATAATCCTATAACTGGGAATAATCAGATTTGACATGTTTGCATGCATCAAACAAATGGATTATTGAGCAATAAACTACTTGTAACTGTCCTTTTTCATAATCTGATAATGACTTTTATCTGATTATTCTGTTTGCATGACTTTTGGGACCTTGGGGAAGTCAGGTTATTTAGCACCTCAGACAGAGACAGGGAATAAGCATGGGAGAACAATGCCCAGGAAGGACAGAGAGGGTTGAATGCAGTGTAGGTGTAAATATCATGCTGTGTGAGGTGGAGTGCCATGAAACTTGTGAAGTGTGACTTGTGATATAGAGAGGAGAGCTTGCTGTAACCATTCAGTCCATTCTGTGCTTGTGAGATGTGAGTGTGTAATAAATCGTCTGTCATGAATCTGCCTCTTCATTTACACACTCCACGCTTGTGACCCAAGACGTATTATGGAACACGAGGCAACAACCCCGGAGCCCTCAGCAACGTGTGTGCGGTTTCAGTCAAGCTACCGGATTTCTGGCAGCACAACCCGCGCTCTTGGTTCCACCACACCGAGGCCCAGTTCGCCCTTCGGGGAGTAACGGCAGACGACACCAAGTTCTACCATGTGGTAGCAGCGCTGGACTCCCGCACAGCTCAGCAGGTAGCGAGCCTGCTTGATCAGCCACCAGCCCGCAACAAATACGAGGCGCTCAAGGCTGCGCTCACCCGGCGTTACACGCTCTCGGAATGTGAGAGAGCGGAGAGGCTCCTGGCGCGGACCGAGTTAGGAGATGGTTCGGCCATCGACCTGATGGAGAAGATGCTGGCGTTAATGGGCACGGACGACAGGCACTTTCTGTTTGCCCACCTTTTCCTCCGGAACCTTCCAACAGAGGCGAGAGCGGTTCTGGCCAATTCGCCGTTGCTGGCCGCGCGTGACTACCGTGCGCTAGCCCAGGAGGCAGACAGGATCATCCTCACCACCAGGGCGATCACAGTCAACGCGGCGGCGACGGAGCCCAGCGAGACGACCAGAGGAGGCAAGGAGCCACCGACGGTAGCAGCAGCGGGGGCCAAAGAGCGCCAGAGAGACACGCTCTGTTTCTACCACCGCTGCTTCGGAGAGAACGCACGCAGATGTGTGCCACCGTGCCAATTCAAGCGCTCGGGAAAACGCCAAGGCTGGCAGTCGGCAGCAGCTGCGACCCTCGGTGAAGAGAACAAGCTGCTCTACATGACGGACGCGCGCTCGGGGAGGCGTTTCCTCGTGGACACCAGAGCCCAGAGGAGCATCATCCTGCCGACCTATGCTGACTGGCTGGCAGGACCTAGCGGCCCCGGGATGTTGGCAGCAAATGGCTCGGAAATTAAGACCTTTGGTGAGAGGACACTGATCTTATCTCTGGTTGATGTTGCTAACAGGAGCCTGGTTAATGCACTGTCCTTTGACTCTCTCCCCTGTATAGCTCGAGCGACCCAGCCAACAGCACAAGCCAACGTCACAGCTCCAGGCGGTAAGTTCCACGCACTGCTCACTCAGTTCCCAGCACTCACGGTCCCGACGTTTTCGGCGGTCATCGCTAAACACGGGGTGGAGCACTTTATCACCACCACGGGGCCGCCCGTTTTTGCAAGACCTCGGCGCTTGGACGCAGCTAAACTGGCCAAAGCGCGCGAGGAGTTCGCCAACCTGGAAAGGTTGGGCATCATCAGGCGTTCAAACAGCCCATGGGCATCCCCGCTACACATGATCCCTAATAGGGGTGGGTTCAAAAGATCAATATATCGATATGGATCGATACATGTTTGACTGAGCCGATATCGATCCACAAAATCCGCGGATCGATCTTTTAATATTAATATGTTTTAATATAATATTTTTACGTTTGTGAACGTCTGCTGAGTATAATCGGGTGGAAACCGGGTCAGTGAGCCAGGAACAACGGCCGAGAACCATAAACAACCGACGCGCTAACGGAGCTAGCAAGCTAACGGATATGCTAGTTCTTCTTCTGTGGTGTTAAAACGGTTCTCATCCGGCAAGAGTTTCCTGCCGCACGTGCTCTTTCGTGTTTACACGAGCGGAGATAATAACGTGCGTCTCTTAATTTAGCAACAAAAGTCACCGTAAAGATTGTCCTCAACAGCTTCTGAATATTTTTCATAAATAAAACTTCTGTGTTCCCTGCGGCGCGTGCACACGTCTTTTGTGTTTACATGACGCGGAGTTAATAACGTGCGTCTCTTAATTTAGCAGCAAAAGTCACCGTATAGACTGTCCTCAACAGCTTCTTAATATTTTTCATAAAGCGGGGATAAACGGACTTTTACTCCGTGCAGCGCTGTGTTGGAACATCAAGTTGACGACTGATAAAGGGAAAATGCGCGGAGACTGAAACCCGTGAAGCAGAGGGAGACTTGGAGCTGCTGAGACTGTAAGTATAATATTTGTTTCTTTTAACGTTTGTGTCGTCAATTAATAATTCATCTGGCATGATGATGGTTTCTTTTACAAACTATGGACACAGAGAGAACTGTTGGTTAAGCGCTGTGAATAAATGCAGAATTAAGGTATATTTTATGAGATTATGGACTTCTGCCACTTAAGCGATGTGAAGAGAATAAATCACAATAAAATTAATAAAGGCTGCAAACAAG
This sequence comes from Pholidichthys leucotaenia, assembly GCA_020510985.1. Taxonomy (NCBI): domain Eukaryota; kingdom Metazoa; phylum Chordata; class Actinopteri; order Cichliformes; family Pholidichthyidae; genus Pholidichthys; species Pholidichthys leucotaenia. Next base: position 101,979,833 of record CM035846.1, read on the forward strand.
CTATTTTTACTCAGTAGAACTAAATTGAAATGAACAAACCTTCTCAGGAAATGAACTGAAACCCTTTTCCAACATTGAAAGTTAATTTGTAGTTAAAATATAAAAAAAAAAGACTTCCGGTCTGGACGCCATGGCGACTGCAGCTTAACACTGAAGTTCTCAGACCCAATTCAGGATAACACCTTGAAAATCAAACTTAACGGATTTTTGGAGGAGTGAAAATCAAAAGACAAAATCATCATGTCTAAAGGAAAACAGAAGAAACTGAAATTCTCCAGGCCAGGACACGTATCGGCCGGAGAATCCGAACTGGAACGTCTCCGTTCAGAAGACGAGGAACTGGTGATAGCTAACAAAAGGGTTAGCTTGAAATCACTATTTGAGGAGCTACGACGATTTCGCCGAGATGTTACGGCCGAATTTCGGGAATTCAGAGAAGAATTGAAAAGGACAAACAGCAGAGTGGACCAGGCCGAGAACCGAATCTTGGAAACAGAGGATCGAATAAAAGTGCTCGAAGATTCTGTGCTAGACCTACGCAAAAGACAAGCAGCTATAGAGGCTAAGCTAACCGACCAAGAAGGAAAACAAAGAAGAGACAACATAAGAATTCATGGTCTGATAGAAGGAACCGAAAATGGTTTTAACTCAATGGCAGAATGCGTGGAATCCTTACTAAGAGAGAAATTGGATATTCCACAAACCACCGACTTGAAGATAGAAAAGGCACATCGTTCATTAGCCGCTAGGCCGGCGGCGGAAGCGCCCCCACGTTCGGTGTTGGTAAGATTTTCCAATTTCAAAATAAAACAAGAGGTTGTAAGACTGGCCTGGCAGAAAAAAGGATTTATGCACCAGGAGAGAAAAGTCTACGTGGAACACGATTACGCCCCGGAGATCCTTAAAAAGCGCAGGGAATACAATGACGCGAAAAAGGTGTTAAGAGAGAAGAAATTGCGCTTTCAGACACCATTTCCTGCGAAGTTAAGGGTCTTCTACAGCGATGAAACGTGTCTCTATAATTCGGCGGAAGAAGCAACAGCTGACATGGCGAAAAGAGGCCTCCCGGTAACGGTATTTAAACCCCCAGCAGACCCGAGTGAGAAGATCAGAGCTCAAACATGGACAACACAAAGACCTTCAAAATCCACGGACCAGCAGCGGGAAACCCAGCACCAGAGCATCGCGGATAAACTATCCGTTTTCAGGTTGGAATAGCGACCTTTTTTTTTTTTTTTTTTTTCTCTTGAATCAATCCGCACATCCAACCCCCCTCATACAAGGTAACAAACATTAAAGGAGATGCATATTCAGCATGTGGTAAAACATTTCATGGAACAATCATATTATTTGAAACAAATAAGTCTTTGTAATAAAAAAAAAAAAAACTTGTTAAAATAGAAATGTGACAATAATCCACATGTTCTCCTCATACTAACAAATACTGTTTTTGCGTGAATGTTTGATGTGATGGGGGTGGGAGGGTGCACACAATTTCACAGGGTTTAGGCATAAAAGGAAAAAAAAAAAATCATTACAAGTTTGGATTGGGTTCTGAAACTCACGTTAAAAGCATGGGACTACTTTCAGTGGTAAGAGAGGGCCCTCAACACGTAACAGAGTTTGAGGAATTTCCCTCAGAGCCTTCACTCCATCAAGGCTCTTACAGGGTCTTTAAAAAGACCTCAGCTCAGGAAGTTCTTATGACAGCTTTTTGTTTTAAAGTTTTTTACACTATGTTCTTAATGTTTTTCTTGTTTTTAATGTTCTTTCAGTTTCTGAGTAGCACAAAAGAGGGCCACCACACAGTTATACTAAACAAAACAACACAATGGAGAAACAGGGTGTAACCAAAATAATTTCATATAATGTAAAAGGAATCCTGAATCCAGTTAAAAGATCCAAGATTCTAGGCAAAATGAAAAAAGACAAAGCAGGAATAATACTTTTACAAGAAACCCACCTAACAGACGTGGAACACAATAAACTCAGTAGACAAGGGTTTAAAATGATCTCATCATCTTCATATGCTCCGTACTGTGGGTGTTTATATATTTACATATTTATTCCATCTAGCTACAATGCTCTGCACTGTGTGTTCATATATTCATATATTTATTCCATCCAGCTACAATGCTCTGCACTGTGTGTCTGTGTGTGTGTGTATATATATATATATTTTATAGTAATACGTACATATGTATATTAGCTGCTCTTGCTTGCTTGTTTTTTTCTTGCCTTCTGATTGTTGCTCTGAGTGTTGCTATCCCTGTGCTGTTGCAATCCTGGAATTTCCCCGTTGTGGGACTAATAAAGGCTTATCTTATCTTATCTTATATAAATCAGGGAGGAGGAGGGGAGTAGAGACATTGATATCAACCAAAATTACATTTGAAAAAAAATCAGAACACAAAGATAAAGAAGGGAGATACAGTTTGGTAACTGGGCGGCTAGAGGGAGAAGATATCACCCTGCTGAATGTGTATGCTCCCCCAGGGGCTAACTGGAAATTTTATAAAAATGTATTCGACCTAATGATAACTAAAGCTCAAGGTTTAGTGATATGTGGTGGGGACTTCAATCTTAGACTGAATCCATACTGGGATGCTTCTGGTAATTCCCCACATCAAAATAACACCCAAAACAGGAAGACTCGGATGCTACTAAAAGAATTGGGAATCTGTGACGTGTGGAGGGAACTCAACCCCAGTGTAAAAGACTATACATTTTACTCAACTCCACATTCATCTTACTCAAGGATTGACTATTTTTTTATGTTTAATAGAGACATTGGAAGAGTAAAAACATGTAAAATAGGACTGATGGATCTCTCCGACCACAGTCCGATCTACATGGACTTAAATATCCAAAAATACACAAATAATACATTTTCTTGGAGGTTAAATTCAAATGTCCTGAAAGGACCATTGAAAGATGAATTGGAATCAGATATTCTCAGATATTTGGAAGATAACGATAATGGAGAAGTATCCCCTTTAATACTGTGGGATGCATGCAAAGCTGTAATAAGAGGAAAGATTATTGCAAAACTGGCAACCCAAAAGAAACTAAGACAAGAAAAACTATCCACATTAGAGTCAGAACTTAGGAACCTAGAAAAAGAACACAAAGGCAACACTCATTCTACTGACTCGCTCAAGATTAAGGAAATTAAAAACCAAATAAATGAGATCTACACAATAGAAATCCAGAAGAAACTTACATTTCTGAAACAAAAATACTATGAAGCAGGCAGTAAATCGGCAAAATTGCTAGCCTATAAATTGAGGAAACATCAAACAGAAAGAGCAATCTACAAAATCAGAGACCCAGTATCAAAGGAAATAAAATTCAGAATTCAGGATATTCTTAAAAACTTTGAGAATTACTATAAGAACTTATACTCCCACAAAAAACATAAAAACGCATCCGAGGCATTCCTAAACACATTAAACCTTCCCCAACTTACGGAGTCACAAAATAAAACACTACTGTCAGAAATACATCCTAAAGAATTGGAAAAAGCAATTATGAAACTTAAAGCTAACAAATCCCCAGGAGCTGATGGCTATACAGCAGAGTGGTACAAAACCTTTAAACAGCAACTATCTCCTCTCCTCCTGAAAACATTTAATTATGTCCTCCACACAGGGGAAATCCCCCCCTCCTGGAGAGAAGGGGTCATTGCAGTTATACCTAAACCTGAAAAGGATAAACTAGAGTGCTCCAACTACAGACCAATCAGTGTACTAAATCAGGACTATAAGCTTTTTACCATTATCCTTGCCAAAAGGTTAGAAAATATACTGACAGACCTAATTCATTTAGACCAAACAGGTTTTATAAGACAAAGACAGACACAAGACAACATTCGACGCACTTTACACATAATTCATCATATAAAAAAATATAACTTAAATGCAGTCATATTGGGATTAGATGCTGAAAAAGCATTCGATTCGGTTGACTGGTCTTTTCTATATAGAATCTTATCCAGTTTCAATTTTCATAACAACTTCATTAGAACTATACAGGCATTATATAAAAAACCAACAGCTAAAATAAGGATTAACGGTAATTTATCATCATCTTTTGAACTGGAAAGAGGATGTCGTCAGGGCTGCCCCCTGTCTCCACTGCTCTTTGCAATCTTCATAGAACCTCTGAGCCAATGGATAAGACAAAACCAAAAAATTCAAGGTATTACACTTGGTCAGAAGGAACATAAAATAGCACTCTTTGCTGATGACATTTTAATATACCTAGGGCAGCCGGACACTTCTTTACCAGAACTAACCTCAGTTTTTTCAGAGTATGGAGATTTATCGGGGTACAAATTAAATATGCATAAAACCCAAGTTTTAACATTCAACTATGACCCAAATCATTATTCACTAAGCAAACTCAAAACTAACTGGGAGTCGGAATCTATGAAATATCTGGGGGTCAATATCCCGAAACAACTCAACAAAATTATATCACTAAACTATGATCCACTGGTGACAAAAATAAAATCTGACCTAGCAAGATGGAATATGATACCATTCTTGGGTACTGCACAAAGAATTGAAGCAGTCAAAATGAATATACTTCCACGTCTTCTATACCTTTTCCAAACAATACCGGTAGAACCTCCCAAAAAAACATGGCAGGAGCTGGACAGAAGGATCTCAAGATTCATATGGCAGGGCAAGAGACCTAGAATCAGATATAGAACCCTACAGCTAAACAAAGACAAAGGTGGGCTCGCGCTGCCAAATATCAGGGACTACTTTAAAGCCGCACAAATTAAAACTTTAGTAGAGATATGTAACCCAGTCTACACTGCACAATGGAAGGAGATCGAATGCCAAATAACAAGTGACATCCCCCTACAGGCGATAATAGGGAACAATGTCTTACCTAAGCTTTTGAATAACACTAACCCGTGGATAGAGACCCCGCTAAAAATTTGGTTTAAGATAGTCAGAGAGAATCAAACTAAAGAGCCCTATCGACTTCTGCAATGGATCGCCTATGATCAGGACTTTACTCCTAATAAAACAGACACCAGATTTAAAAAGTGGAAGGAGAAAGGGCTGATAAAATATTACGATTTTTTTAAAGGGCAAATCTTAAGAAGTTTTGAAGATTTGAAAAAACAAGGCCTAATAAATCAAGACCTTTACAGGTTCTTCCAGCTTAGACACCACATAAACAATATACTTAAAAAGGAGGTTTTGGAAAGGGCCCAGTCAGGTGTTCTGAAGGTCTTCTTAATGGCATATAAAGGGATCCCAGGGATCAGATACATTTCTAAAATATACCAAGGTCTTCAAGACTTAAAAGGAGACAACACATCTTATATAAAAGAGAGATGGGAAAAAGAGGGGAATTTCACTTTACAACTGGAAATATGGGAAAAGCTAAATAAACAGCAATGGAAAAGTACCTCATCCCTGCAGTGGAGAGAATTTGGATGGAAAAACTTGGCAAGATTTTTCAGAACACCTGCACAAAACAAATTTACCCATAAGGGATTGAACTGTTGGCGCTTGTGTGGTGAAAAGACTGCAAATCATTTTCATGTGTTTTGGTCATGCCCAGTTATCCACCAATATTGGACCAAGGTACAGACAATATTGGGGAAAATATTCAAAATTACAGTTCCCTTTTCTTTTGTAACTTTGTATTTGGGTTTACTACCGGACTCACTGGAAAGACGAGGAGAAAAATACTTATTCAGTGTTTTAATATTGGCAAGTAAAAAAGCTCTAACTAAAAAATGGATGTTGAAGGACTGTCCTACACCTGAAGATTGGACTAACGTGATCCAAGACATTTACTCGATGGAAAAGTTGACATTCGCACTGAGACAGGACATGGATGTGTTCATGAACTTTTGGCAACCCTGGACCGCATATGTGTCTTCCATTAGATCTAATCTTTGACAAATACCATTTCAATAATGGTTCCTCTCTTTGTTCCAAGGCTACTCAGATGCTCTTTTATCTTTATTTACTTACTTTTTCTTTTTGTTTGTTTTTTACTGTTTTTTTTTTTTTTTTTTTGTTATTTGTTTCTTGTTTTTTTTTCTCTTTAATTTCACTTTTTCTTTCACTTTAAAAAAAAAAAAAGGGGTGTTGTAAGAATTAATCTTCCAATGTTGTCAGATATCAGAAAATAAGGGAACATGTGATGAAAATGTAAACACTGCATTGCTGTAACGACCTGTATACCCTTTACAAAAACTTAAATAAAAAAAAAAATATATAAAAAAAAAAACCTAAATTATTAAACCCTACTGTGGTGTGGGGATCTAAAAATATGAATGTTAATTTTACTGTGAAATCTATTCTTTTTATCTGCCTTCAGATGTGTGAAGACTGGAAGCTTCATTCTCACTGAGACCTTCTGAAGGTCAGAGGTCTTCAGTGGAGGAACCATCCCTGCTTCATGTGGATTTCAGCACAGAAGAAGACCTTCAAGATTCAAGGAGGTGCTGCCATCACTTTCTCCACACTAACATGCATTCAATGCAATTTAGTTGTTGTAATGACAAATTCTTTTATTTCTTTTTTTAAAGCTCTCAGCAAGAACACAATATTGGTCATTTTTTTTTTTTTACAATTTTACTGAGCATTTAATTCTAAATAAATCACTGTTTAACAAGAAATTTTTGGCAATCCTGTGCTTTTCTTGTGGTGTTACACAGAATAGCATCACTGTAAACTATGGAAAAAGCAGCTGCTTTAAAATTTGTACTTCCTCACACAACTTTGAGTGCAAAAAAACTCTAAAAGTGCTATAACTTTTTGGAAAAGCTCCCACAAATCCAGGCTTTTTGGGCCACAACAATCACAAAAACAGCTGACAAAATCCTGGAGGGACTGAAATACAATGAGATTATGAATGCATGGTTCATGCATTGAATTTGTTTACTTACTCTGGGTGGTGAACTTGACACGACACACCCTTTGCACTAAAGAAAGCACCTGTGAGCACTTTATGAAATGATAAGTTAAATAATAAAAAGTGCATTATTGTAACCGATTTTGGGTCAGTTCTATATGTGATAATTTATGTATTAACAAAGTTAGAAGATTCTTGGTACAATTTGCAGCATTAGGTCTCGAAGATTTTTGTTTCATGGGAAGTAAAATGGCTATTAAAATGGTAATTCCCCAGATCGAATCGGGATGGAATCGGAATCGAATCGAATCGATTCAGAATCTCAAGAATCGGAATCGAATCGATTCTGGAAATTAGGGATCGTTCCCAGCCCTAATCCCTAAGGCTGAGGGATCGTGGCGACCGTGCGGTGATTTCCGCAGATTGAACAACGCCACAGCGCACGACCGCTACCCGATTCCCCACATACAGGATTTTTCCGTTCACCTCGCCGGAGCACGCATTTTTTCCAAAATAGATCTGGTCCGTGGTTACCACCAAGTCCCAGTGCACGCGGAGGACATACCCAAAACAGCAGTAATAACTGTTCGGTTTATTCGAGTTCCTGCGCATGCCATTCGGGTTAAAAGGCGCAGCACAGACGTTCCAGCGCATGATGGATGCAGTGCTGCGTGACCTCCCGTTCGTGTTCGTCTACCTGGACGATATCCTGGTAGCCAGTACGTCCGAAGACGAACACGAAACCCACCTCAGGACGGTTTTCCGGAGGTTGGAGGAGCACGGGTTGATAATCAACCCGGCGAAACGCCAGTTCGGCGTGACGGAGATTGATTTTTTGGGGCACCGCGTCTCTCCGGAAGGAGCGATCCCATTGCCCGACAAAGTGCGTGCCGTGGCAGATTTTCCCTGGCCTCAGACGGTCAGGGCACTGCAGGAATTTTGGGGGATGGTGAACTTTTATAACCGTTTCCTTCCCCGCGAGGCGCGGCTCATGCAACCATTGTACGCCACGCTCAAGAGACAGAAACCTGCGGATGGAGTCGAATGGACCCCGGAGCGAGAGCGGGCGTTCTCGGAGGTTAAAGGAGCCCTGGCAAACGCCGCACTGCTGGCGCATCCGGACCCGACGGCCCAGATAGTGCTCACCACCGAAGCTTCAGACGTGACCATGGGGGCTGTCGTGGAGCAGCGCGTCGCCGGGGCTTGGCAGCCGCTCGCCTTTTTCACCAGAACTTTGCGCGACAGCGAACGTAAATACAGCGCATTCGACAGAGAGTTGCTGGCTCTCCACCTGGCCACACGCCACTTCCAGTTCTGGCTGGAAGGGCGCAGCTTCACCGCATTCGTAGACCACAAGCCACTAACGTTCGCGATGGCCAAGGTTTCAGAACCGTGGTCGGGCCGGCAGCAGAGACAGCTGGCCGCGATCTCAGAGTTTACTACCGATATTCAGCATGTGTCGGGTAAACTGAATGTGGTGGCGAACTGCCTCTCACGCGCCGTGGTGGCCCCGGTCTACGTGGGGATAGATTACGCAGCCATGGCCGCGGAGCAGATTAGCGATGCAGACGGTCGCGCGCTCCAGTCTAGACCAACAGGGTTAAGGCTGGAGAGCAGGGTGCTGCAAGATGGCGCCCCCCCCCCCCCCAATCTGCGATGTCTCCACGGGATGCCCGAGTCCGGTGGTCCCGGTCGCGTGTCGCCGCCGCGTGTTTGAGTCGGTTCACACTCTGGCGCACCCAGGAGTGCGCGCGTCAGTCAAAATGGTGGGAGAGAAGTTTGTGCGGCCGAGCCTACGCAAACAAGTAAAAGAGTCTGCTGCAGCCTGCGTGGCGTGCCAACGAGCCAAGGTACACAGGCACACGAAGGCTCCTTTGGAGCCGTTTCCAGTACTGGGTAAAAGTTTCGACCATGTGCACGTGGACCTCGTGGGCCCCCTCCCGCCATCACAGCGGTGCACGCACCTCCTGACAGTGGTGGACCGCACCACGCGCTGGCCAGAAGCAGTCCCGCTGGCGGCAACCACATCCGCGGACGTAGCACGCGCTTTTTTAACAGCATAGGTGGCGCGTTTTGGAGTCCCGTCGGACATTACGTCCAACAGGGGCCCTCAATTTGTTTCTGACCTCTGGTCCACGATGGCCCGCAGCCTGGGTGTTACAATTCATCGCACAACCGCGTACAACCCACAGGCCAATGGGTTATGCGAGCGTTTTCATAGATCACTGAAAGCAGCACTCAGGGCTTCACTGACGGATGCAAATTGGGTAGACAGGTTGCCGTGGGTTTTATTGGGGTTGCGCTCCACGCCAAAAGAGGATTTGGAAGCTTCCCCGGCAGAGCTCGTTTTTGTGCAGCCCCTACGGCTGCCCGGGGAATTTCTACCAGATAATCCCGCACCGGGCTGCTGCCCGTCTCAGCCTTTGCAGCGTAGCGCAAACACAGGCACACTGCCGGGCCCTGCCCACCACAGTTTTCCACGTGCCTTCGTGCCTAAAACTTTGAAGAATGCGCAGTTCGTGTTCGTCAGACACGACGCCCACCGCCCTCCATTGCGCCCACCCTATGATGGACCGTTCAGAGTGTTGGAAACAGGGGATAAGCATTTTTTGCTAGACTTGGGGGGTAGAGGGGAGAAAATTGGCATAGACCGACTCAAACCCGCCTTTGTAGTGGCGGATGAGCAAGTGCTGTTGGCTAGGGCCCCTCGGCGTGGAAGACCTCCACGGAGAACTCCCCAGGGAAACGATTCACCAGAGCAGCCACACGGGCAGAACGAAGTCCACCCCCCCCCCCCTCGCCACGGCCCACCCGCAGTCAGACACGCTCCCAGCAGCCCTCCACCGGCACAGCAGCGCCACAGAGGCGGTAAACCCCAGTTACAGCAGATATGGGAGGAGACTGAAGCCAAAAGCGAGTGTGGACTGATGTTCTGTCTTAGATGCTGGGGGGGGGGGGGGTGTTTGGGACCTTGGGGAAGTCAGGTTATTTAGCACCTCAGACAGAGACAGGGAATAAGCATGGGAGAACAATGCCCAGGAAGGACAGAGGGGGTTGAATGCAGTGTAGTGTAAATATCATGCTGTGTGAGGTGAAGTGCCATGAAACTTGTGAAGTGTGACTTGTGATATAGAGAGGAGAGCTTGCTGTAACCATTCAGTCCATTCTGTGCTTGTGAGATGTGAGTGTGTAATAAATCGTCTGTCATGAATCTGCCTCTTCATTTACACACTCCACAGACTACTTGAATAATCAGGTAACTTCCAAAATCTGATTATAATCAGCTTACTAGTGTGCATGTAAACACAGTCAGTGAATGAGTAATGGGATAAAAACTCTTGGAAGACTTGACTCCAAAAAAGTTCCCCCTGGTGGTGGCACTTCAGAATACAAACGGGCACATTTCCCAAACTATGACGGAGGTTAGCATTGAACCAGCATAGTATGATGCATTGTTCAACTAAACATCTAACTTACAACTGTTTCCCACAATAGCGTTGGAGTACACTATTGTGAATTACTTTGGTTTCATCTTACATAGTTTTAACTACAACGTTTTGGAGAATGTCAGAATGCTTCAGTCAAATCCGAAGGCAAGCGTCACGGTATAGCTTATTGACAAGAAATACTAATTCAATACATTTAGCACATATGTAGAGTTGGACACAGTTAAAATATGAGTAGCCTAATAATTAGAAGCATGAGATGAGGACACGATGGCCGCGATGCGGCGACTACAGCTCCTGACCAGATACAATGATGATATAGAGTGAAGTACATGGCGGTAATGCACCTGTAAGCTGGTTGTCAACCGCCAATCAAATCTAAAAGAAGAAGAAGAAGCATGAGACATAGCTAGCCTAGTAAACAGGCTCCATAGTAATATTCATATTACGGATATATAATAACGATGTCTGGCCGCACTTAAGCTGGGTTCACACAATAGCGCTTGGAGCAACTTTTACAGACGTTTTAAAAAATCAGAGAAAGTAGTCCAAATGTTGGTGAAATTAGATTAGATTAGATTCAAATTTATTGTCATTACACATGTATGAATACAAGGTAACGAAACACAGTTTAGCATCCAATCAGAAGTGCAAAGGACAGCAGTGCAGTATATACAGTAGTTAACAGTATGTGCAATTTAAGCAAATATATGCAAATATATGCAGCAGTGCAGAAAGTTAAGAGTACTGTTATGTGCAAATAATGTGCAATAAGTTAGATGTAGTTATGTAGTTATGCAGTTATGTACAGGTGAGGATGGTAAAAGATGATTGTAAGAGAGTCAGCGGGGAACTAAGTTCAATAACGTGACAGCTGTTGGAAAGAAACTGTTCCTAAACCTGCTGGTTCTAGTCCGAAGGCTTCTGAAACGTCTTCTGGAGGGGAGAAGCTGGAACAGTCCATGAGCAGGATGGTTGGAGTCCCTAAGAATGCTGCGTGCCCGGCGCAGGCATCTTTTCCTGTAGACGTCCTCTATAGCTGGAAGTGGAGTCCCTGTGATGCGTTGGGCGGTTTTCACCACCCGCTGCAGCGCCTTGCGGTCAGCTACAGAGCAGCTCCCATACCAGACTGTGATACAGTTGGTCAGGGTGCTCTCTATCACGCAGCGGTAGAAGTTGCCCAGGATGTCAGTTGACAGATGGTTCTTCTTCAATGTCCTCATGAAGAAGAGGCGCTGATGGGCCTTCTTGATCAGGCTGGTGGTGTTAACTGACCAGGACAGGTCCTCCGAGATGTGGGTCCCCAGGAATTTGAAGCTGGGGACACGTTCAACAGCTATGCCATTGATATGGATGAGGTCATGTGTCTCTTCCCTCTCCTTCCTGTAGTCCACTATGAGCTCCTTGGTTTTGCTGGTGTTAAGGAGCAGGTTATTGTCAGCGCACCAAGTAGCCAAGTGCTCAACCTCTGCCCTGTAATCTGACTCGTCGTTGTCCCTGATGAGTCCAATCACCGTGGTGTCATCTGCGAACTTTATGATGGAATTGGATCCATACATAGGCCTGCAGTCATGGGTGTAGAGGGAGTAGAGGAATGGGCTGAGCACACAGCCCTGTGGTACACCAGTGTTGAGTGTGATGACGGAAGAACGGTTGGGGCCTGACCTAACATGCTGGGGTCTGTTGGTCAGAAAATCCATGATCCAGTTGCAGGTGGAGGTACTGATTCCCAGGTCCCCAAGTTTAGTGAGCAACTTGGAGGGGATAACTGTGTTGAATGCTGAGCTGAAGTCAATAAACAGCATTCTTGCATAGGTGTTCTTGTCATCCAGGTGTGAGAGTACATAGTGCAGCGCTGTAGAAACCGCATCCTCTGTACTCCTGTTGCTCCGGTAGGCAAACTGATGAGGGTCCAGTGTAGGGGGCAGGCTTTTTTTGAGCTGTGCCAAGACCAGTCGCTCAAAGCACTTCATGACTATGGGCGTCAGTGCCACAGGGCGATAGTCATTTAGGCATGATGGTGTTGAATGTTTCGGCACTGGTACTATTGAAGTGGTCTTGAAGCACGCTGGTACCACGGCCTGGGCCAGGGACAGATTGAAGATGTCTGTGAAGACCCCTGCCAGCTGCTCAGCACATGCCCTCAGCACACGCCCAGGAATGCCATCAGGGCCAGCAGCCTTACGTACGTTGACATGACTCAGTGCATTACGGACGTCGGTGTGGGTGAGTGTGAGGTGGTGGAGGTCATCAGAGGGTGGGAAATTGATGTTCTTTTCGTTGTTGTCCTTGTCAAAACGAGCATAGAAGTTATTTAGCTCATTGAGAAAGGGCACAGTCATGGCTATAGGTATGGAGTTGCTGGGCTTATAATCAGAGATAGCTTGAATGCCCTGCCACATACGTCGGGGGTCAGAGTCCCCAAAATGTTCCTCCACCTTCAGCTTGTAGCTGTGCTTGGCCTTCTTGATGCCCCTCTTCAGATCTGCCCTGGATGAACTGTAGGCCTGTGCATCACCAGATCTAAAGGCATTGTTACGTGCTTTTAGCAGAAGTCGCACTTCTCTGTTCATCCACGGCTTCTGATTTGGGTACGTGGTGATCTGTCTTTCCGTGGTGACACTGTCAATAGTGGTGTTGATATGGTCCAGGACTGAGTGGGTGTAAGAGTTGATGTTTATGTGGGAGCCACAGGTAGCCTGACAGGTGAACATACTCCAGTCTGTGTTCCTAAACTTTTCCTGGAGTACAGAGTCAACCCCCTCTGGCCACACTTTGATGGTCCTCACTGATGGCTTCACCCGGTTGATGAGCGGTACATACTTGGGGGTAAGGAACAAGGATAAATGATCAGACTGACCTAGGTGGGGGAGGGGAGTTGCTGTGTAGGCTCCCACAATATTGGTGTAAACATGGTCCAATGTTTTGTCCCCTCTTGTGTGACAGGAGACATGCTGGTAGAATTTAGGAAGCACTGTCTTGAGGTTAGAGTGGTTAAAATCACCCGCCACAATAAATGCTGCCTCTGGGTGTGCAGTTTGTTGTTTGCTAATAGCTGCATGCAGTTCTTTCATAGCAAGCTTAGCATTAGCATCCGGAGAAATGTAAGCGGCTGTTATGATGGTACAAGTGAACTCGCGTGGCAGATAGAAAGGTCTACATTTAACCATGAGAAACTCCAGGTTAGCTGAGCAGTGTCTCTCAACAGTGACAGAGTTTGTGCACCAAGCCTTGTTAATATAAATGCACACTCCCCCCCCTCTTGTCTTACCGGAGTCAACTGCTGCTCTGTCTGCCTGGAGCGTGTGTAGGCCGGCTAGCTCGATAGCATTGTCGGGTATTCCACTGTGAAGCCATGTTTCCGTAAAAATCATGATATTGCAGTTCATAAGTTTCTTATTGTTGGTGATCCGAAGCCGTAGTTCACTCATTTTGCTCGCCAGAGACCGTACATTAGCAAGGAAAATACTGGGTAGCGATAGCCGGTGCGGTGTTAGCTTTAGCTTAGCTCTTAGCCCACCGCGCTTACCCCTCCTTTGTTTACGGTCCTTACGCCGCCTGCGAGCACTTCCGGTCGGCCGGGAAGCCTGCCAAGCGTCGGGAGTTCTCCAGAGCTCCGGGATGAGACGTAGATTCAGACGTAGGTTGCTGATAAAAAGGTCGTTATCGTTGTTTTGTAAACCAATATTCAAAAGCTCATCTCGGGTGTAAGATGTAAAAGCAGAGCTGTTCTGAACGAACATACCCGAAATGAGCAGAAATAACACTGCTAGTCCCCAGAATCTGATAGGACGCTGAGCCTCGCGTTGTGCACGCGCCGCCGTCTTGCATCTTGAAATTACATTTGTGAGCAGGTTTTTTTTTTAATCCAGTGCACACCAACTTTTATGAACTTTAACAAACTTTTGCTAGTGTAACCAAGTGGACAGGCAACCAAGCCCCAACTGGTGACGTCCAGCCGGGGGGTTTAAACTGAAAGGGCGCATGCGCACGCAGCGACCGGCAGCTGGTGAAAAAGTTCGTCATCTGTGTGTCTGTTTTTACGCACTTTGATGTGTTTTTAACGAAATTCTCTGTGTCGTTTCTGCCCTGGAATGTTTGAGGACTGTATGGCGAAGAGCTCCCTGGTTCCATCAATATGGATTTCCTCCCCATTTTTGCACTGCTGATTCTTTCACACCGGGTCTGTGTCTCTGAGGTGAGCGCGATCGGGATCATGGCGGGCAGAATACATTATTCCAGGGACATGTTGCTGCATTTAAACACGGATGATGCAGTGTCTGTGATTGAGTCTAAGCCGCAACTGCCGGACTTTATTTTGAGAGACGAACACAGCGGTGAAAAGAGACAAGACATGCTCATACATGGCTTTCTGTAAAAATAAGATCATTCCACGTAAACGTGTCAAAATATATCCCAACAACAAGCCATGGGTTACAAAATCAGTTAAATCCTGCTTACAGAGGAAAGCACTTGCCTTTAAATAGGGGTCTGTTTCTGAGCTACAGGTTGCCACAAAAGAGCTGAAGTCCGAAATTTTAAGAGCAAAACAGAATTATAAATCAGAATTGGAAAGCAAGATGGCAACAAAGAAACTTGGTTCAGCCTGGGCCAGTATGAAAACTATTGCAGGCCTTCAGAGCACAGAACGCAGCAATCGTGTGTTTTTAGATGGTTTTAATTCAGACACAGAGCTGGCTAATGCTCTTAATTGTTTTTATGGTCGTTTTGACTCCTTTGATTTTAGCACAGAAACCCAAGATTTGAAACAGAAACTCAAAGACAATCAGCACTTTAATATTGAGGTGCAGGATGTTAAAAGGGAGTTCTGCACTGTAAAAATGAACAAAAGTCAGGGCCCTGATAATATATGTGGGTGCTTGGTAAAGTCCTGTGCACATGAACTGAGTCCTATATTTCATTACATTTTCAATAAGTCCTTACAGACACAACATGTGCCTAAGATCTGGAAAAAAGCTGTGATTGTTCCCGTTCCAAAATCCAGCTGTCCTAAAACAGTAAACAACTTTAGACCAGTTGCTTTGACTTCAATTTTAATGAAAATTTTTGAAAAACTGGTCAGATGTGAGGTCCTAAAGCAGACTGAGCATGCATTGGATCCTCTGCAGTTTGCCTATAGGCCTCACAGAGGAGTGGAGGATGCCACTGTCACTCTGTTTAACATGCTTTTTAAACATCTGGATTTTAATGGGACACACGCCAGGCTTTTATTTGTGGACTTTTCCTACACCTTTAATACAATCCAACCTCATATCTTAGTTGAAAGGCTCCTGCAACAATTTGATATGAGCAATAATCTGGTGGGTTGGATTCTGGATTTCTTAACCAACAGGACGCAGAGAGTAAGGGTCAATGGTACACTGTCTGACCTAAAGTGCTCTTCTACTGGCTCTCCTCAGGGGTGTGTGTTGTCACCACTACTCTTCATCCTGTACACAAACATGTGTCGGACCAGACATGACAACAGACACATTATAAAGTATGCTGATGACTCAGTAATTGTCAGTCTCCTCCAGGATGGTGAGAGTGACCACGGCCCAGTAGTTGATGATTTTGTTCACTGGTGTGAGGATTCCTACCTGCAGCTGAATACGACAAAAACTAAAGACATGATTATTGACTTTAGGAGGAAAACTCCCAGGCACAAAGTCGCCGTACTAAAAGGCCAGACCACCGAATGTGTACAATCCTACAAATATCTTGGGACGATTATTGATAGTAATTTAAACTTTGAAGAGAACTGTGAAAGGGTGTGCAAAAAGGGTCAGCAACATTTGCATTGCTTGAGAAAACTTGCACGCTTCCAAATTGACCGAACCATAATGACAATGTTTTATTGGGCTTTTATTGAATCTGTTTTATCCTTTTCTTTAGTGTCATGGTTTGGTCAGATAAAACTGAAACAGAGGAAATCCTTGGATCAGGTAGTTAGATGGTCCAGTCATTTGCTTGGTGAGTCACAGCTGAGCCTGACATCCCTGTACACCAGACAAGTACAGAGGATTGCTACCTCCATTTTAAATGATGACTCCCACCCTTTGCACTGCAACTTTCAGCTTCTTCCCTCAAGACGGAGGTTTGCTGTCCCAAAAAGTAAAACCCAGCACTACAAAAACAGCTTTGTTCCTGCTGCTGTCAAAGAGTTGAACAAGTTGTAACAATATATTGCACATAATTTAGGTACCCATTTATTAACTCCATTTTATATTTACTTATTTTTGTAGGATGTTATTTGGGTTCTAAATATTTTATTGGGTTTTAGACCTTTGAGTTTTTAACCTCTTTGACTAGTTTTTAACTTTTTAATATGACCCTTCTCTCTTACCTCTGGTTTTTCTCTCATCTCTTTGTCTTTATACCCTGATTGATGGAGCCTTGAGTATTTTTATCATGTTTATAGTCAGCTTCATGTGTGCCTGTGTTTGTGTCTATGTTGAATGTAATTGTGGCTTGTAAATATGGATGTCACCAGACTGCAAAACAAATCTACCTATGGGTACAAATAAAGTAACCTGAACCTCCGGCTTCAGAGTCCAACACTCTACCTGTGTCGCCAAGAGGGTCGATCCACTTGGCAAGCCAAGTAGGAATGCTTTTATTGACACTGCTACACATTTCCCTCCAATTTCTGACATCGTCCCGATGTCAGAGGTGCATTTAAATTTTAAGGCTCCGTGGCCGCCTTCTGACACTAGCGGGGATATGGAGAATGGAACTAATATGCCGCCAGTAAGTCCTGCCAACAACGCCAAGTGTAACCAAGTGGACAGGCAACCAAGCCCCAAGTGGTGACGTCCAACCGGGGGGGGGGGGGGGGGGGGGGGGGTCAAACTCACGACCCCAGCTTCAGAGTCCAGCACTCTACCTGCAAGCCAAGTTGGAATGCTTTTATTGACACTGCTACACTAGCATTTGCCAGTGTTGCATTCATTCATTCATCTTCTTCTGCTTAATCCTTTTCGGGTCGCAGGGGGGCTGGAGCCTATCCCAGCATCTTGTGGGCGAGAGGCAGGGTACACCCTGGACAGATCGCCAGTCCATCGCAGGGCCAACACAGAGAGACAGACAACCATTGACTCTCACAGTAATACCTAAGGACAATTTAGAATCCTCAGTTTTGATGCCAATTAACCTAACTTGCATGTTTTTGGCATGTGGGAGGAAACCAGAGAAATCCCGGAGTAAACCCACGCAGACACGAGGAGAACATGCAAACTCCACACGATCACTGTTGGTCGGGGGCTGGGATCAAACCCAGGATCCCCCGGCCAAGGATGAGTTGCTGTGCTGCCGCAGTGCTAACCACTCCTCCACTGCGCCGCCCGTGTTACATTCAGCATTGGGAAACTTGCCAATTTAGGCCAGTGTATGTGTAGCTGTTGCCAACTTAGGTTAACTTAAGCAAACAAACACTCAGCGCAGGTCAGCTGACATCAGCATCAGGTGACGCTCATATAAAGATCAGCGTTTGTGAAGGCTGCCATCCTGAACCTACTTTTTTGGGTGGATTCAAACTACTATGTTTGGACCAACTTTTACTGATGTTTTGGCAAACGTCTGGCTCTGCTGGCAAAAGTTGATAAAAGTTATTGGTGGTTGGTGTTTGTTGGCAAACACTGGCGAAAGCTGTATTTCAGCATGCTGAAAATTTGCCGACGTTTGAAAATAAACATTGATGAAAGTTGTGCTCAGTTTGTCAAAGTTCCTGAGCGCTGGACTAAGTTACACAGAGTTCGCCTAAGTCAGCCTAAGTTAAGCTCCGTTGGCAAATGTTGACTGAAATGCTGGTGAAAAATGTTTTACATCGACATTCGCTTCAGACATGCACAAACGAAAGAGAAAGAGAGAAGGGGGAATTAAAAAAAAAAGAAAATATATATGTAAGAGGACAATGTACAGCATTTGTTTGGTGATAACATGGTGAGTATGACATGGTTTTTTTTTTTTTTTTAATCTATGGGATATATATACAGTGGGACAAAAAAGTATTTAGTCAGCCACCAATTGTGCAAGTTCTCCCACTTAAAAGATGAGAGAGGTCTCCAATTTTTATCATAGGTATACCTCAATTATGAGAGACAAAATGAGAAAAAAAAATCCAGAAAATCACATTGTCTGATTTTTAAAGAATTTATTTGCAAGTTATGGTGGAAAATAAGTATTTGGTCAATAACAAAAGTTCATCTCAATACTTTGTTATATACTGTATCCTTTGCTGGCAATGACAGAGGTCAA
This sequence comes from Pholidichthys leucotaenia, assembly GCA_020510985.1. Classification (NCBI taxonomy): domain Eukaryota; kingdom Metazoa; phylum Chordata; class Actinopteri; order Cichliformes; family Pholidichthyidae; genus Pholidichthys; species Pholidichthys leucotaenia. Next base: position 101,998,426 of record CM035846.1, read on the forward strand.
ACGTTTTCTGTAAGTCTTCACAAGGTTTTCATACACTGTTGCTGGTATTTTGGCCCATTACTCCATGCAGATCTCCTTTACAGCAGTGATGTTTTGGGGCTGTCACTGGGCAACACGGACTTTCAACTCCCTCCAAAGATTTTCTATGGGGTTGAGATCTGGAGACTAGTGATGGTAATTCCGGCTCTTTTTAGAGAACCGGCTCTTTCGGCTCGGCTCACTAAAAAGAGCTGGCTCTTTCGGCTCCCAAGCGGCTCTTCAGGTTGTTTTGTTGCTTTAATTTATTATCAACAACAATATAAAATTATGCACAAAATGAATTACTAATGTAAAAATGTTTATATTTATATATGTTTATTATATAAATATGCTTTTATTTATTCACTCCACATAAAATGTAAAAAGTAAATTATAAAATACAAAAACCAACCATTTACAATTCAACTTTTAGCTCTTTAAATTTTCAGCTTTTTCCTTTTAAACAAATTTAAAGTGAAACAACACAAAACGCTGCAAACCACAACACAATAAAATATAAATTAAAATATGCAAAACAAAAAGAAAAAAATGAACACCCTGATCTTTAATTAAGGTAAAGGTTGGCATTTAGAAATACCAAGTGCCTCAGCTTTTAGGAGCTGATCCGGTTTCTTCTTTCAGTAATTATCTGCCCTGTTTTGGAGAAGATTCTCTCAGAGGGGACTGATGTTACCACAATGCACAGTCTCCGTGTCATCACCTGGGTACGATGTGGATAAATTGAAGCCTTGTTCTCCCACCAGCTCAGTGGGTCTGCACTTCTCTGGCAAAGGGGTTCATCAATGTAGGATCTCACTTTCAGTATTGCATCTGCTGAGGGATTTTCTGGCAGACTCTACACTCTGCCTTTGTATTGTCAATAAAATTGAAATGGTTCCAGATTTTGCTTCTTTTCCTGGTGTCACTCATTTTCTTTACTATACCTTTCTAACGTGTCGATGTCGTCTCTTCTTGTTTCCCCTGGCTCTCTTTCTCTCTCTCCCTCCTGCTCTGCTCATGTGCTACTGCTGCTGCAAGTGTAACTACCGCCCCTCCCCCCTCAGCGCAAACACAAGGCAGGCACAAACACACATATTGACCAATCACGTGCGGCTTGAAGAGAAAAAAAAAGTGAGAGAGAGAGAGGGTGAGAGAAAGGAAAAAAAACAAAAAAAACACGGCTCCCAATAAGGAGCCGGCTCCCGTCGTTCACTTCAAAGAGCCGGCTCTAAGAGCCGTTTCATTCGCAACCGACCCATCACGACTGGAGACTGGCTAGGCCACTCCAGGACCTTGAAATGCTTCTTACAAAGCCACTCCTTCATTGCCCGGGCGGTGTGTTTGGGATCATTGTCATGCTGAAAGACCCAGCCACGTTTCATCTTCAATGCCCTTGCTGATGGAAGGAGGTTTTCACTCAAAATCTCATGATACATGGCCCCATTCATTCTTTCCTTTACGTGGATCAGTCGTCCTGGTCCCTTTGCAGAAAAACAGCCCCAAAGCATGATGTTTCCACCCCCATGCTTCACAGTAGGTATGGTGTTCTTTGGATGCAACTCAGCATTCTTTCTCCTCCAAACACGACAAGTTGAGTTTTTACCAAAAAGTTCAATTTTGGTTTCATCTGACCATATGATATTCTCCCAATCCTCTTCTGGATCATCCAAATGCTCTCTGGCAAACTTCAGACGGGCCTGGACATGTACTGGCTTAAGCAGGGGGACATGTTTGGCACTGCAGGATTTGAGTCCCTGGCGGCGTAGTGTGTTACTGATGGTAGCCTTTGTTACTTTGGTCCCAGCTCTCTACAGGTCATTCATACATTACCTGCCATTAATACACGTAACGAGTGGAGGACAGAGCAGCCTCTTAAAGAAGAAGTTACACGTCTGTGAGAGCCAGAAATCTTGCTTGTTTGTAGGTGACCAAATACTTATTTTCCACCATAATTTGCAACTAAATTCTTTAAAAATCAGACAATGTGATTTTCTGGATTTTTTTTTTCCTCATTTTGTCTCTCATAGTTGAGGTATACCTATGATGAAAATTGGAGATCTCTCTCATCTTTTAAGTGGGAGAACTTGCACAATTGGTGGCTGATTAAATACTTTTTTACCCCACGCTGTCAGGCTCCTCTGTCCTCCACTCGTTACCTGTATTAATGGCACCTGTTTGAACTCGTTATCAGTATAAAAGACACCTGTCCACAACCTCAAACAGTCAGACTCCAAACTCCACCAAGACCAAAGAGCTGTCAAAGGACACCAGAAACAAAATTGTAGACCTGCACCAGGCTGGGAAGACGGAATCTGCAATAGGTAAGCAGCTTGGTGTGAAGAAGTCAACTGTGGGAGCAATTATTAGAAAATGGAAGACATACAAGACCACTGATAATCTCCCTCGATCTGGGGCTCCACGCAAGATCTCACCCTGTAGGGTCAAAATGATCACGAGAATGGTGAGCAAAAATCCCAGAACCACACGGGGGGACCTAGTGAATGACCTGCAGAGAGCTGGGACCAAAGTAACAAAGGCTACCATCAGTAACACACTACGCCGCCAGGGACTCAAATCCTGCAGTGCCAGACGTGTCCCCTTGCTTAAGCCAGTACATGTCCAGGCCCGTCTGAAGTTTGCTAGAGAGCATTTGGATGATCCAGAAGAGGATTGGGAGAATATCATATGGTCAGATGAAACCAAAATAGAACTTTTTGGTAAAAACTCAACTTGTCGTGTTTGGAGGAGAAAGAACACCATACCTACTGTGAAGCATGGGGGTGGAAACATCATGCTTTGGGGCTGTTTTTCTGCAAAGGGACCAGGACGACTGATCCGTGTAAAGGAAAGAATGAAAGGGGCCATGTATCATGAGATTTTGAGTGAAAACCTCCTTCCATCAGCAAGAGCATTGAAGATGAAACGTGGCTGGGTCTTTCAGCATGACAATGATCACAAACACACAACCTGGGCAATGAAGGAGTGGCTTCGTAAGAAGCATTTCAAGGTTCTGGAGTGGCCTAGCCAGTCTCCAGATCTCAAACCCATAGAAAATCTTTGGAGGGAGTTGAAAGTCCATGTTGCCCAGCGATAGCCCCAAAACATCACTGCTCTAGAGGAGAACTGCATGGAGGAATGGGCCAAAATACCAGCAACAGTGTGTGAAAACCTTGTGAAGACTTACAGAAAACGTTTGACCTCTGTCATTGCCAACAAAGGGTATATAACAAAGTGTTGAGATGAACTTTTGTTATTGACCAAATGCTTATTTTACCGAAGAATTTACCAATTAATTCATTAAAAATCCTTCATTGTGATTTTCTGGATTTTTTTTTTCCTCATTTTGTCTCTCATAGTTGAGGTATACCTATGATGAAAATTGGAGACCTCTCTCATCTTTTAAGTGGGAGAACTTGCACAATTGGTGGCTGACTAAATACTTTTTTGCCCCACTGTATATTATATATATATATAGTATATAAAATCTCCCAAAAATGTGAGAGCCCAAAAGAAAAAAAAAAAAAATCTCCCCACTGAGAAATTTACTGTTCTTAATTTTCTGCTTCTCCAGGATTTATTGGTTCAGCTTCCACTGTGGGAATCAAACTGCTGTGATGTGTTGTCAAAAAGTAAATGCCATTTAACAGGATTTTATGCTATTTTAATGAAGAGAGTTGTAACAGTCAAAATATAATCACCCGTCATTTTATTTATATGGTGATACACTAAATATTGTTTTTTATTCCATCCACATTTTAATTGCGGACTTAGTGTTGGAGACTATAGCATTATTTTATTATTTTTTAGATGAATGAATGAACAGGGGAAAATGGTATGCAGAAGCAACTACATCGGAATATAAAATAAAAATAAATACTGAAACATATGCCTAAGTGAGATGTGTTCATTCCAGAAGCAGGTCCAGAGTGGCAGGAAGCCTCCACAAATGCTGATCTTTATATGAGTGTCGCCTAACGCTGATGTCAGTTGACCTGTGCCGAGTATTTCTCCAATTTTTCAAAACGTCTGTAAAAGTCGGTCCAAACACTATAGAGTGAACCCAGCTTTAACTTAGGCTGACTTAGGTAAACTCTGCATAACTTAGCCCAGCGCTCAAGAACTTTTAGAAACTAAGCACATATAACCCTGTGACACTTACTTGTCTCGACAAATTTTGTAACAATATACAATATACACAGGGTATAATATCACTGGGTTGGGGGGTAACACCCACTAACACCTGCGCTCGCCAGATTTATGTGTGTAACTCTTACTAACTAACACCTACTCACTTTAGGTGTAGTACCCTTTTTGGTAGTGGTGTGTTATGGCAATGTATTACCTTAACTTTACTACCTGAGGGAAAAGGGATAATTGGGCCAGGTCAGACCGACTCTGGGTTCGTAGGAGCCTGGGAGGTGCAGCAACAGATGACACATACACAGCCGTATATGGAACTTGCAACTATGTATATTATTTACAATTATGTACACATAAATAAATACACAGTGCGATAAAATAGAAAAAAAAATAATCCATAAACTCAAATTATATTTACAATGTGTTCAGTCCTTTTTTGGTCCTTTCCAGGTGACTAGTGGAGTCACCTTTAGCAGTTTCTAGGACTCGGGCTTCGGCTCGCCATCCAGATCTGGAGATCCACGCTCTGGTCAAACCAGTCCAAAGGAAAAAAAAAAAAAAAAAAGAACCTGACCACGGGCTGCACGGTGGCGCAGTGGTTTAGCACTGTGGCAGCACAGTTTTACTCTCGGCCGGGGGATCGCGGGGATCATGAGATCTTGGGTTCGATCCCAGCCCCCGACCAACAGTGAGCTGTGTGGAGTTTGCATGTTCTCCCCGTGTTGCGTGGGTTTACTCCGGGATTTCTCCAGTTTCCTCCCGCATACCAAAAACATGTAGGTTTAGGGCGCTCGCGCACGCAGCGACCAGCAGCCGGTGGCTTGTCACCAGACTGCAAACCAAGTCTACCTACGGGTACAAATAAGTAACAAAAAAAAAAAAAAAAAAAAAAAAAAAAAAAAAATGCCAAGTGGCTCGTGCTTCAATGGAGTTCCCACGCTCAACGGAGTCGACAACCTTTGGATCCCAATCAATTTCAAGGGTTTTATCCAGACAAAGGCTGCTATTAGCACGTTAGCGTCGCCATATCACCAAGGACCGTCTCTCTCTCTGGTCTGTGTCTTTCAACGTCTGGCGCGACTGAGCCAAAAATGCAAGTCATCCCAGACCTAGGGAGAGATCTCTTAACCCATTGGCTGGCGTGACCCAGCAACGGCGCAGCCATTGGTTACAATAAATATCAACACACAATACTAGGAACTTTATCAGAACCTTCTAGAAAACGTTCCTAACTATTTATGAATATATATTTATTTAAATATTCATATTCAAATTATGTATTCCCATTGTGAAATGGGTGTTTTTCTTTTCTAAAAGCGGCATCAATATTTATAATTTAATTCACGTTAAACTATCTACTCCCATTGTGAAATGAATGTCCCCCCTTCTTCTTAAAGCGGTATCGACATTCATAATTTTATTCGCGTTTTTAACACTGGGTTACACTATCCCCCCTTAGAATCATGCAAGTCCCTTTGCATGGGATTAGCTAAATGGTATTGACGGGAGAACTAGTGTTCATGGGAATATTCTAAAGATCTGACTCTATTAAGGCTCTGGTAAAAGCCAGGTTTGAATAACCTTAGGATCTGTCTCTGTTAAGGCTCTGGTAAAAGCCAGGTTTAATCCTTGAAACAGGGACTGGGCAACAGTTAGGAGAGGGTTTCCCAACTGACTATACTGTAGTCTTTCTGGCTGGGAGGTTGTCCTCTCGGAACGTCCCACAGTCTGTGGGATTTCTTTTTCAGATTCTTTTTCTTCCACAGGTACATCACAGGTACCTTTATCAGGTAAGTTGGTTTCACTTTCAGTTCCATTCTCATTGTTTGATTGTTCCACATTTGTTTCAGTTTCCTCCAGGTTTCCATCATTCGGTAAGTTGTCACATCCAGGTGAAGTGACATTTTCTATTTGGTTGTCATTCTCAGGTAAGTGAGTTTCAGCAGGAATGTCTCCTTTAAAGAATGTCTTTGGATGGGGAATTTCATAAACTCGAGTGAGCTTTATGGGCGTTTGGATTGGTTCTTTTCTGTACCAATAGACATCTTCATTTTCCGGTTCTGAATTCTTACATTCCTCACTTTGTTCAGATGATTGTCTTGTCTTAGGTTTGCGGACACGTTTTGGTTGGACAGGTTCGTCTTCAACAGGGGCAAGAAAACCACAGGGAAGCAAGAGGTCACGGTGAACGGTGCGAACAGGACCATCTATTGTCTCAGGTCTTATAGTGTAAACAGGCAAGTCACCTGCTTGGCTCACCACAATGTGAATTTCAGCTTCCCACCTGTCTGCTAGTTTGTGCTTGCCTCTGAGGCGGACTGCACGTACCAAAACTCTGTCGCCTGGTTCTAGTTTTGAGGTTTTCATTCGCATATCAAATCTTGTTTTGTTTCTTTCAGCCATCTTGTTAGCATTTTCTGTTGCTAGTTTGTAGCTTTCTTGTAGAGTTGTCTTCAGTTTTTCAATGTACTGGGAATGTGACTTGAAACTTTTGTTGTGAAACGGGAGCCCAAATGCAAGGTCGATGGGCAATCTCGGCTGACAACCGAACATTAACTCATACGGGGCAAAACCAGTAGTGTCATTCTTCGTACAATTGTACGCATGTACAAGTGGTTTCACATAGTTGTGCCAATGAGATTTGTTCTTTTCCTCCAGAGTACCCAGCATGCTCAATAACGTTCTATTGAAACGTTCTACGTTTGAAACGTTTTTTGGTTTTTTTTTCCTCTCCCGGCGCCACACAAGTCGGCCGCCCTTTGCAACAGTGGCTCGATTCCGAGTCTTTTTCCCTTCCTCTCTCTTTTTGATCAGTCTTTTTTTCACTCCACTTATATCACGGATACACAGATCATCCCAAATGTCTCCTGAGCCGGTGGACGGAGCCACTGTTTATAGCAGGATACGATACAGCAGGGAAGAGCTGCTAGCATTCAACCGCCACCCGGTCCCATTGGAAAAACTCGACATACCGAGAGAACTGAGGCGAAAACGCCACGGCTGCCGGGCTGGAGTAAGGCGGAGGACAAAAAATATAAGGTACAGACCCTCCCTTCCATCTATTGTCATGGGAAATGTACGGTCGTTACTGGGAAAGGTAGATGAGCTAGCGGCTATCTGCCGTTACGATAGCACATATCGGGAGTGCTCTCTCCTTTTGTTTTCTGAGACGTGGCTAACTGAACTAGCAGCAGATGCTGACATTGAGCTGGAGGGTTTCCACATGATACGGGCAGACCGAACACCAGACAGTGGCAAAGCAAGGGGCGGTGGAGTGATAATGTATGTTAACAACAACTGGTGCAGACCGGGACATATCACTGTTAAACAGCGACACTGCAGCAAAGACATTGAGTTGCTAGCTGTTAGCATGCGGCCTACATATCTCCTGAGAGAACACTCACACGTGATCTGCATTGTTGTTTATGCAAATCCGACGGCGAACGCTGGGACAGCGCGTGACGTCATCCATTCAGTAACCAGCAGGCTGCAGACAGAACACCCAGATGCTCTTCTCCTCATCTCAGGCGATTTCAACCATGTTTCACTATCTCCCATTCTACCCACGTTCACCCAGTATGTCACATGCCACACTAGAGACAATAAAACACTGGACTTATTCTACGCAAACACTAAGGAGGCATACACATCACAACTCCCCCCACTCGGGAGATCGGATCATAACTTGGTTCATCTCCGGCCGGTGTACAAACCCCTAGTGCACAGACAACCTTCGGCCATGCGCACAGTGGAGTTATGGTCTGAGGAGACAATGGACACTCTAAAGGGCTGTTTTGAAGCCACCGCCTGGAAGCAGCTCTGCGATCCACATGAAGAGGACATCGATGGCCTCACTCACACCTTCACGGACTACCTCAGCTTCTGTGTGGACAAATCCGTTCCCACCAAGACCATACGGTGTTGCTCAAACAACAAACCCTGGATCAACCCTGAGATAAAAACACTTCTGAGAGAGAAGAAGAGGATCTTCAGGTCGGTGAATAGGGAGATGCTGAAGTCCGTACAAAGGGAGCTGAGGAGAAAGATCAGAGAAGGCAAGGACAGCTTCAGGAGGAAGATGGAGGACAAGCTGCAACAGAGCGACATCAGCGGGGTCTGGAGAAACCTCAAAACCATCTCTGGGCTCCAGAATACCTCCCCCCAGGCCACGGGGGGCAGGGAGTGGGTGAACAACCTGAATCTGTTTTTCAATAGGTTTGACCAACCGCCCTCCCCCCTGACTGCACAACAACCACTGCTGCCTCTAAAGAAATCAAGTCCTGCTGCCCACTCCCCACTCCACCAACACCCCCCCACTCCCAACACACGGCCCCCCATCCTGACCCTGACCAGGACCCAGGTGAGGACGGAGCTGAGGAAGATCAAGGTGAGGAAGGCGTCGGGACCGGACGGCATCAGCGCAAAGCTCCTCAAGTCCTGTGCAGACCAGCTGTGTGGGATTGTGACGTACATCTTCAACCTGAGCCTGAAGCTGGGGAGGGTACCACAGCTGTGGAAAACATCTTGTGTGGTACCTGTACCAAAAACTTCCCACCCCAAAGACCTGAACAGCTACAGACCGGTGGCCTTGACGTCCCACTTGATGAAGACCCTGGAGAGACTGCTCCTTGCTCACCTCCGCCCCCTGGTGGAACCAGCGATGGATCCACTCCAGTTCGCCTACCAGCATGGCATTGGGGTGGAAGATGCGGTGATCTTCCTCTTTCACCGTTCTCTGTCCCACCTGGAGAAGCCCGGGAATATGGTGAGGATCATGTTCTTTGACTTCTCCAGTGCTTTCAACACCATCCAACCGATGATCCTGAAGGACAAGCTGCTGCGCGCAGGGGTGGACCAGCACCTGTCATCATGGATCTTGGACTACCTCACGAACCGGCCTCAGTTTGTGAGAACCCGGGACTGTGTGTCCGACACGATCATCGGTAGCACGAGGGCCCCTCAGGGAACGGTGGTGGCTCCCTTCCTGTTCACTCTTTATACTGCGGACTTCTCACACAACACAACACACTGCCATCTACAGAAGTTCTCTGATGACTCTGCGATCGTTGGCCTCATCTCCAATGGAGATGAAGCTGAGTACAGAGGGCTTATCCAGGACTTTGTGGACTGGTGCCATCGGAACTGCCTCCAGATCAACGCGAGGAAAACTAAGGAGCTGGTGGTGGACTGCCGCAGGCATGGGCAACCCCTCACAGCACCAGTAAATATACAGGGAACAGACATCGAGATGGTGACATCCTATAAGTACCTGGGTGTTCATCTGAACAATAAACTAGACTGGTCACACAATACTGACGCACTCTACAAGAAGGGACAGCGCAGGCTGTTCCTGCTGAGGAGACTCAGGTCTTTTGGTGTACAAGGGGCGCTGCTGAAGACATTCTATGACACGGTGGTGGCATCAGCCATCACTTTTGGAGTGGTCTGCTGGAGCAGTGGCATTACTGCAGCCGATAGGAAGAGACTGAACAAACTGATCAAGAAAGCTAGCTCTGTCCTGGGGCAGCGCCTTGATCCGGTGGAGGAGATAGGAGAGAGAAGGACGGTGGCTAAACTGTCATCTCTGCTGGAGTCCGAGTTCCACCCTATGCAGGACATACTGAATGCACTGAGGAGGTGCACAACCGAGAGGTTTCGCAGGTCCTTCCTACCAACGGCTGTCAGACTGTACAACCTAAGCAGGGCTGCTCGCAGAGATAGCAAAAAGACGTAACAAACTAATAGTTTTTTGAATGCAAAAGATGCAATAGACTTACACAATGGTCCTCTCCGGCATACAACTAGGAAAATACCGGTCGCTATGGAGGGTGAGAATATGTATGGGCACATAATCATACCATGTAGGATAACTAAGTAGACGGTTATGCTGTTTCATCCCATCTAGCAACAATGCTCTGCACTGTGTTTATATATTTACATATTTATTCCATCTAGCTACAATGCTCCACACTGGGTGTGTTTATATTTATATATCTATATATTTATTCCATCTAGCTACAATTCTCCGCACTGTGTGTTTATATATCTACATATTATTCCATCTAGCTACATTGCTCCGCACTGTGTGTGTTTATATATTTACATATTTATTCCACCTAGCTGCAATGCTCCGTACTGTGGGTGTTTATATATCTACATATTTATTTCATCTAGCTACAATGCTCCGCACTGTGTGTTTATATATTCATATATTTATTCCATCCAGCTACAATGCTCTGCACTGTGTGTCTGTGTGTGTATATACGTATACTGTATATATATTATAGTAATATGTACATATGTATATTAGCTGCTCTTGTTTGCTTGCTTTTTTTTTTCTTGCCTTCTGATTGTTGCTCTGAGTGTTGCTATCCCTGTGCTGTTGCAATCCTGGAATTTCCCCGTTGTGGGACTAATAAAGGCTCATCTTATCTTATCTTATCTTCTACCGGGTTATCTCTGGGATAATAGGGTGTCGTCCGGATTTTGCGAATGCCCATGATTTTGCAAAGTTCTTTTATGATATGGGACTCAAAATCGGGACCCTGATCACTATGTAATCATTCGGGTATCCCGTAGTGGACTATAAAGTTGTCCCAAAGTGCCTTTGCAACGGTCTGAGCTTTCTGATTGCTGGTAGGGATGGCTATAGCGTATTTCGTGAAATGATCAGTTAACACGAGCACATCCTTCGTGTTACTTTGATCGGGCTCTATGGACAGAAAATCCATACAGACGAGTTCAAGCAGTCGGGTGGACTTGATATTGACAAGCGGAGCAGCTCGTTCTGGAGCAGTTTTACGTCTAATGCAGCGATTACATGTCTTGATCTTCTTTTCAATATCTGCCGCCATGCAAGGCCAATAAAACCTTGTTCTGGCGAGATCCAAAGTATGCCATGTGCCTAAATGTCCCATGTCACAGTGGAGGCTTTGAAAGACTGAATCATGGAGCTGTTCAGGTAAGACGAGCTGGTAAGTAACATTTCCTCCGTCTTGACGAGTGCGGTAAAGGATGTTATTGCACATTTCAAGTCGACCGAGCTCTCGGAGTAACAAGTTGATGTCAGGAAGTTCAGTTCGTACCATTGGTGGAACTTTAAGTCCAGTTTCAATTTGTGCAATCGCTTCTCTTAAACAGGGATCAGTTCTTTGTTCGTTTTTGATCTGTTCAGGAGTCATGTGGGGTACAACTGGAAGACCACCACAGCCATCTTCATCGGCGTAGTCATCTGGAATGGCGGCTACAGAGAGGGCTAATGAGTGAACCAAAGGGAAGGTGTTGTCTGGAGAGCTACAGACAAGGTGTTTTTCACATATAGCAGACACTACCTCGGAACTTAAACTGCTTTCAGGAAGAGACAAGTGAGTTTGAGTGAACTGCTGTATGCGGTCAAGCTCCTTTTGGGACACTGCATCATCAAGTAACTCGCCATGTGGCCGTCTAGAGAGGCCATCTGCATCTGAGTTAAGCTTGCCTGCTCTGTATTGGAGCTTAAAGTTAAATGTCGACAGAGCAGCTAGCCACCTATAACTCATGGCATCCATCTTAGCAGTAGTCAAAATGTACGTCAGGGGGTTACTGTCTGTCACGACAGTAAAATGATTGCCATATAAATAGTCTGCGAACTTCTCCGTTACTGCCCACTTTAGAGCTAAAAATTCTAATTTATGGGCGGGGTAACGGGACTCACTTCTAGACAACCCCCGGCTTGCATAAGCTATGACCCTAGTCTGGCCCTCCTGCTCTTGATAGAGGGCGGCACCAAGCCCTGTAGTGCTGGCGTCAGTATGGAGGGTATATGGCAATTGAGGGTCAGCGAAACCCAGGACAGGCTTAGTACTGAGCTTTTCAATGATGGTTTTGAATGCAAGATCACAGGAAGAAGTCCATCGCTCGCCAAACGGTGTCTTTGGGTCGTGGTATTGGGCAGGCTTAGCTTTGGGCTTTATGCTCTTTCGCAAAGGAGGGTAGCCTGCTGTTAAGTCAGTGAGGGGCTTCACAATGCTGGGATAGTTCTTAATGAACCGCCTATAGTATCCTGAAAAGTCTAAGAACAAGCGGAGTTGTTTGAGATCAAGGGGTACAGGCCAGGTACTTAGGGCTTTCACTTTTTCGGGGTCGGTCTCAACTCCTTTACTGGACACAATGTGACCGAGGTATCTGACAGCAGTTTGAAAAAATCTGCAATTCTCAGGGGACAGTTTAAGCCCATACTCTTTTAGGCGATTAAGAACTTTCATTAAGCGAGCCTCATGTTCTTCGGGCATCTTGGAGAATACAATGATGTCACTGAGGAACACAATCATCTCATGCAGATTCATGTCGCCCATGCATTTCTCCATGAGGCGCTGGAACGTGCTGGGGGCATTTGTAATACCTTGGGGCATTCTATTGAATTCCCAAAAGCCCATGGGACATATGAACGCCGTCTTTGGATTGTCCAGCTCCTCTACCTCAATTTGGTAGTACCCCAACTTTAAATCGAGGACGGAGAACCACTGCGAACCAGTCAAGGTGGAAAACGTTTCCTCCAAGTTGGGGAGGGCGTAAGCATCTTTTACAGTCTGCATGTTAAGCTTCCCGTAATCAATACAAAGGCGGACATCACCATTTTTCTTTCGCACCACTACAATAGGCGAAGAAAATGGGGAAGTAGACTCTCTTATCACGCCTGCTTGTTGGAGTTCTTTGAGATGCTTACGGACCGCTTCCAGGTCATTTGGATGTATGGGACGTGCTCTGTGTTTGAACGGTGTTTCATCTGATAATTTGATTGTGTGTTTCACTTGATCCGTTTTGCCAAAGTCAAGATCGTTTTGTGCAAATACTTCGGGCATTTGACTGAGTCTTTCTATTAGGCACTCTTTCCATTCAGCGCTAATGGGGGAAGAGTCAAAGTTGAACTTCAGAGTGGACTTTGGTTCAGTTTTGGACTTTGTAACTTTCACAGAGTGTTCTTGTGAGAGGACTCGTTGATATGCACAAATTTCTCCAATGACACACTTCTGAGGGACTGTCATGTCATGTTCCGATTCATTGGTGAGTATAACTGGAACAAGGTAAGGTGCTCTTTCAGGTAAGTCTATGAGACATGGTTTTACCAGGATACCACCAGGTAAAGCTGACATTAACGGGTGTTCTAACAAGACAGATTTTTCACTGTTGCTGGCTGACACAGCTACAGCGCCATCTAGAACAACTGTTTGGCCTGCAGGAACTAACTGTGGCTCTTTATTGCGCATGGTCACTAAACCAAGGCTAGTGTCTTTGGACTGTCTGTGCCGTAGTTCAAGGACTTTTAACACTGCCTTATAACCAAGTGACATGGTTGGCTGCAGTTCAGAACATGCGTCAGAGTACAGCTCGTACAGTACATCTAATGTGTTTGTCCCTATTAACACTAAGGACTGATCAGCTGCACATACATCGGGAACCACTAAGGCAAGTGTTGGCACTTCGGCTTCAATACCGAAAAAGTCTTTTGGGAAAGTGACATGCATTTCAATGTAGCCTAAATAAGGTACACTCTGACCGTTAGCTCCCTCCACTTCTAACAGCTCAAAAAGTGGCTTAATCTTATGGTTGGATAAGTACTGTCTGTAATAGGACTCAGGGACAGTAGTCACCTGGGAACCTGTATCTAACAAACAGCTCACAGTACAGCCATTCACTTTCACTTGGGCTGTACTTTTGGTACCAATTAGACCATTAGGAAAGTTAAAGGGGTCTATTTTGTAGTGTGACTTTAGTTTAGCACGTGTCTTGAATGGAGCTTTTGGTTTGGGACAGGTCATCTCTGAACTAGCCTCTGTTTGTCCAGCAACAGGGGTAGACTTCAGCTTTAAAGAAGATTGGGGGTTCCGACTGTCCCAAATATGTCTTTTTACTCTTAGTTCTTTGCGTTTTGCAGCTACAAGTGCAGGGTTTGGCTCTGACTCACAAGTGGCTACAATATGCCCATCTTCGCCACAGCGGAAACAATACCATGGTTTGGGCCTAGTACTGGGACGGCTGGACGAAGGTAAGTTTTCAGGTTTGGCATGGTCAGGTTTTTTATTTCCATTTTTCTTAGTTGGGTCTTTCTTCGGTGGTGTTTGTTTCCTTTGTTTCACGACAGCAGCTAATTGGCTTTTTAGATCAGCAACTTGCTTTTTCAGTTCTTTCAGACTGTCCGACTCCACTTCACTATTTGTACTTGTTTCGGTGACTGTTCGTAGGACGCTGCTTTTGGTTTTGTGGCGCCCAAGTGTTTTTTCATGTGGGTGTTTTTAACTTCTTGTCTGTTTTCAACAGTGCGAAGGTGAAGCAATAATTCTGCATACTCAGGTGGATGTTTATCTTTCAGTTCCAGCTGTAGCTCTTTTAGCAGATTATCATCCCAACAGCCTCTGTTAAACTGCTTGAGAAGCTGTTTGTTCGCTTCCTGTGGCTCTAGACCGCCTCTACGCACTGTGAGATTGAGCGCCACCTGCAAACGATGCAGATATGCAGAGGGTTTTTCTCCATAATCTTGGAAAGTGTTCATGAATCGCACAAGCAGTTCCTCACCGTCTTCAACAGTCCCAAAAGCTGAATCCATCAGCTTAAGATAATCGGCAGAGGTGGCTTTAGACCCAAGAGAATGAATAATATCAGACGCAGGAGCAAGAAGACTTTCAAAGATCTTGCGAGATTTTTCCAAGTCAGACAAAGAAGTATCAGGTTCAGGTTCAGGTTCAGGTTACTTTATTTGTACCTGTAGGTAGATTTGTTTTGCAGTTGGTGACATCCATATTTACAAGCCACTAATTACATTCAACATAGACACAAACACAGGCACACATCTTACAAAATAGGTAAATATAAAATATGTACAATATAATTTTTATAGCTTGTTCAACTCTTTGACAGCAGCAGGGACAAAGCTGTTTTTGTAGCGCTGGGTTCTACTTTATGGGACAGCAAACCTCCGTCTGGAGGGAAGAAGCTGAAAGTTGCAGTGCAAAGGGTGGGAGTCATCATTTAAAATTGAGTCGGCCATCCTCTGTACTTGTCTGGTGTACAGGGATGTCAGGCTCAGCTGTGACTCACCAAGCAAACGACTGGACCATCTGACTACCTGATCCAAGGATTTCCTCTGTTTCAGTTTTATCTGACCAAACCATGACATTAAAGAAAAGGATAAAACAGATTCAATAAAAGCCCAATAAAACATTGTCATTATGGTTCGGTCAATTTGGAAGCGTGCAAGTTTCCTCAAACAATGCAAATTTTGCTGACCCTTTTTGCACACCCTTTCACAGTTCACCTCAAAGTTCAATCCACTATCAATAATCGTCCCAAGATATTTGTACGATTGTACACATTCGGTGGTCTGGCCTTTTAGTATGGTGACTTTGTGCCTGGGAGTTTTCCTCCTAAAGTCAATAATCATATCTTTCGTTTTTGTTGTATTCAGCTGCAGGTAGGAATCCTCACACCAGTGAACAAAGTCAGTAACTACTGGGCCGTGGCCACTCTCACCATCCTGGAGGAGACTGACAATTACTGAGTCATCAGCATACTTTATAATGTGTCTGTTGTCATGTCTGCTCCGACACATGTTTGTGTACAGGATGAAGAGTAGTGGTGACAACACACACCCCTGAGGAGAGCCAGTAGAAGAGCACTTTAGGTCAGACAATGTGCCATTGACCCTTACTCTCTGCGTCCTGTTGGTTAAGAAATCCAGAATCCAACCCACCAGATTATTGCTTAAATCAAATTGTTGCAGGAGCCTTTCAACTAAAATATGAGGTTGGATTGTATTAAAGGCAGAAGAAAAGTCCACAAATAAAAGCCTGGCGTGTGTCCCATTAAAATCCAGATATTTAAAAAGCATGTCAAACAGAGTGACAGTGGCATCCTCCACTCCTCTGTGAGGCCTATAGGCAAACTGCAGAGGATCCAATGCATGTTCAGTCTGCCTTAGGACCTCACATCTGACCAGTTTTTCAAAAATTTTCATTAAAATTGAAGTCAAAGCAACTGGTCTAACGTCATTTACCGTTTTAGGACAGCTGGATTTTGGAACGGGAACAACCACGGCATCTTTCCAGATCTTAGGCACATGTTGTGTCTGTAAGGACTTATTGAAAATATAATGAAATATAGGACTCAGTTCATGTGCACAGGACTTTACCAGGCGTCCACATATATTATCAGGGCCCTGACTTTTGTTCACTTTTACAGCGCGGAACTCCCTTTTAACATCCTGCATCTCAATATTAAAGTGCTGATTGTCTTTGAGTTTCTGTTTCAAATCTTGGATTTCTGTGCTAAAATCAAAGGAGTCAAAACGACCATAAAAACAGTTAAGAGCATTAGCCAGCTCTGTGTCTGAACTAAAACCATCTAAAAACACACGATTACTGCGCTCTGTGCTCTGAAGGCCTGCAATAGTTTTCATACTGGCCCAGGCTGAACCAAGTTTATTTGCTGCCATCTTGCTTTCCAACTCTGATTTATAATTCTGTTTTGCTCTTAAAATTTTGGCCTTCAGCTCCTTGGTGGCAACTTGTAGCTCAGAAACAGACCCCTGTTTAAAGGCAAGAGCTTTCCTCTGTAAGCAGGATTTAACTGATTTAGTTACCCATGGTTTGTTGTTGGGGTATATTTTGACACGTTTACGTGGAACAAACTTATTTTGACAGTAAGCCATGTATGAGCATGTGAGCTCAGCCAGAGAGTCCAAATCATCCCCGCAGGCCATTATGAACATCTTCCAGTCAGTACAGTCAAAGCATTCCTGGAGGCTGTGCTCTGAATCTTCTGTCCACACATCAATGTCTCTCATCTCCACCTTGCCTCTTCTGAGAGCAGTTTTATATGTGGGCAGCAAATGAACACAGTTGTGATCTGATGATCCTAAAGGAGGAAGGGGGAGTGATTTATAGGCCCTCTCTATGGATCCATAGCACAGGTCCAATGTCTTTTTTCGCCTGGTTGGGCAGGAGACATACTGATGAAAGTTTTTAAGTGTCTTCTTTAAAGAAACATGGTTAAAACATGTGACTGGTGTGGCCCAACTCGGCGCCACACCAGTCGGCTGCCTTTTGCAACAGCGGCTCGATTCCGAGTTTTTTTTTCCCTTCCTCTCTCTTTTGATCACTTTTTTTTTTTTCACCCCACTTATATCACGGACACACAGATCGTCCCAAATGTCTCCTGAGCCGGTGGACGGAGCCACTGTTTATAGCAGGATTCGATACAACAGGGAAGAGCTGCTAGCATTTAACTGCCACCCGGTCCCACTGGAAAAACTCGACATACCGAGAGAACTGAGGCGAAAACGCCGCGGCTGCCGGGCTGGAGTAAGGCGGAGGACAAAAAATATAAGGTACAGACCCTCCCTTCCATCTGTTGTCATGGGAAATGTACGGTCGATACTGGGAAAGTTAGATGAGCTAGCGGCTATCTCCCGTTATGATAGCACTTACCGGGAGTGCTCTCTCCTTTTGTTTACTGAGACGTGGCTAACTGAACTAGCAGCAGATGCTAACATTGAGCTGGAGGGTTTTCACATGATACGAGCTGACCGAACACCAGAGAGTGGCAAAACTAGGGGCGGTGGAGTGATAATGTATGTTAACAACAACTGGTGTAGACCGGGACATATCACTGTTAAACAACGACACTGCAGCAAAGACATTGAGTTGCTAGCTGTTAGCATGAGGCCTACATATCTCCCGAGAGAACACTCACACGTGATCTGCATTGTTGTTTATGCAAATCCGACGCCGAACGCTGGGACAGCGCGTGACGTCATCCATTCAGTAACCAGCAGGCTGCAGACAGAACACCCAGATGCTCTTCTCCTCATCTCAGGCGATTTCAACCACGTTTCACTGTCTCCCATTCTGCCCACTTTCACCCAGTATGTCACATGCCACACTAGAGACAATAAAACACTGGATTTGTTCTACGCAAACACTAAGGAGGCGTACACCTCATCACAACTCCCCCCACTTGGGAGATCGGATCACAACTTGGTTCATCTCCGACCGGTGTACAAACCCCTAGTGCACAGACAACCTCCGGCCATGCACACTGTGGAGTTATGGTCTGAGGAGACAATGGACACTCTAAAGGACTGTTTTGAAGCCACTGCCTGGAAGCAGCTCTGCGATCCACATGGTGAGGACATCGATGGCCTCATTCACACCTTCACGGGCTACCTCAGCTTCTGTGTGGACAAATCCGTTCCCACCAAGACCATACGGCGTCACTCAAACAACAAACCCTGGATCAACCCTGAGATAAAAACACTTCTGAGAGAGAAGAAGAGGATCTTCAGGTCGGGGAACAGGGAGATGCTGAAGTCCGTACAGAGGGAGCTGAGGAGAAAGATCAGAGAAGGCAAGGACAGCTTCAGGAAGAAGATGGAGGACAAGCTGCAACAGAGCGACATCAGCGGGGTCTGGAGAAACCTCAAAACCATCTCGGGGCTCCAGAATACCTCCCCCCAGGCCACGGGGGGCAGGGAGTGGGCGAACAACCTGAATCTGTTTTTCAATAGATTTGACCAACCGCCCTCCCCCCTGTCTGCACAACAACCACTGCTGCCTCTAAGAAATCAAGTCCTGCTACCCACTCCCCACTCCACCGACACCCCCCCCCCCCACTCCCAACACACAGCCCCCCATCCTGACCCTGACCAAGACCCAGGTGAGGACGGAGCTGAGGAAGATCAAGGCGAGGAAGGCGTCGGGATCGGACGGCATCAGCGCAAAGCTCCTCAAGTCCTGTGCAGACCAGCTGTGTGGGATTGTGACGTATATCTTCAACATGAGCCTGAAACTGGGGAGGGTACCACAGCTGTGGAAAACATCTTGTGTGGTACCTGTACCAAAAACTTCCCACCCCAAAGACCTGAACAGCTTCAGACCGGTGGCCTTGACGTCCCACTTGATGAAGACCCTGGAGAGACTGCTCCTTGCTCATCTCCGCCCCCTGGTGGAACCAGCGATGGATCCACTCCAGTTCGCCTACCAGCATGGCATTGGGGTGGAGGATGCGGTGATCTTCCTCCTTCACCGTTCTCTGTCCCACCTGGAGAAGCCCGGGAATATGGTGAGGATCATGTTCTTTGACTTCTCCAGTGCTTTCAACACCATCCAACCGATGATCCTGAAGGACAAGCTGCTGCGCGCAGGGGTGGACCAGCACCTGTCATCATGGATCCTGGACTACCTCACGAACCGGCCTCAGTTTGTGAGAACCCGGGACTGTGTTTCCGACACGATCATCAGTAGCACGGGGGCCCCCCAGGGAACGGTGCTGGCTCCCTTCCTGTTCACTCTTTATACTGCGGACTTCTCACACAACACAACACATTGCCATCTACAGAAGTTCTCTGATGACTCTGCGATCGTTGGTCTCATCTCCAGCGGAGATGAAGCTGAGTACAGAGGGCTTATCCAGGACTTTGTGGACTGGTGCCATCGGAACTGCCTCCAGATCAACGCGAGGAAAACTAAGGAGCTGGTGGTGGACTGCCGCAGGCATGGGCAGCCCCTCACAGCACCAGTAAATATACAGGGAACAGACATCGAGATGGTGACATCCTACAAGTACCTGGGTATTCATCTGAACAATAAACTAGACTGGTCACACAATACTGACGCACTCTACAAGAAGGGACAGCGCAGGCTGTTCCTGCTGAGGAGACTCAGGTCTTTTGGTGTACAAGGGGCGCTGCTGAAGTCATTCTATGACACGGTGGTGGCATCAGCCATCACTTTTGGAGTGGTCTGCTGGGGCAGTAGCATTACTGCAGCCGATAGGAAGAGACTGAACAAACTGATTAAGAAAGCTAGCTCTGTCCTGGGGCAACGCCTTGATCCGATGGAGGAGATAGGAGAGAGAAGGACGGTGGCTAAACTGTCATCTCTGCTGGAGTCCGAGTTCCACCCTATGCAGGACATACTGGATGCACTGAGGAGCTCATTTAGCAGCAGACTACATCATCCCAGGTGCACAACCGAGAGGTTTCGTAGGTCCTTCCTACCAACGGCTGTCAGACTGTACAACCTAAGCAGGGCTGCTCGCAGAGATAGCAAAAAGACGTAACAAACTAATTGTTTTTTTTGAATGCAAAAGATGCAATAGACTTACACAATGGTCCTCTCCGGCATACAACTAGGAACATACCGGTCGCTATGGAGGGTGAGAATATGTATGGGCACATAATCATACCATGTAGGATAACTAAATAGACGGTTATGCTGTTTCATCCCACCTAGCAACAATGCTCTGCACTGTGTGTGTTTATATATTTACATATTTATTCCATCTAGCTACAATGCTCTGCACTGGGTGTGTTTATATTTATATATCTATATATTTATTCCATCTAGCTACAATGCTCAGCACTGGGTGTGTTTATATTTATATATCTATATATTTATTCCATCTAGCTACAATGCTCCGCACTGTGTTTTTATATATCTACATATTATTCCATCTAGCTACATTGCTCCGCACTGTGTGTGTTTATATACTTGCATATTTATTCCACCTAGCTGCAATGCTCCGTACTGTGGGTGTTTATATATTTACATATTTATTCCATCTAGCTACAATGCTCTGCACTGTGTGTTCATATATTCATATATTTATTCCATCCAGCTACAATGCTCTGCACTGTGTGTCTGTGTGTGTGTGTGTGTGTATATATATATTTTATAGTAATATGTACATATGTATATTAGCTGCTCTTGCTTGCTTGTTTTTTTTCTTGCCTTCTGATTGTTGCTCTGAGTGTTGCTATCCCTGTGCTGTTGCAATCCTGGAATTTCCCCGTTGTGGGACTAATAAAGGCTTATCTTATCTTAAAATCCCCAAGAATGAAGTTTGGCGCCTCTGGAGAAATTGACTGCAGCCGCTGCACCACATCAGAGATGGTGCTGGAGGCGGAGTCAGCGTCTGCCCTCGGATGAATGTACACAATTGTGATGAAAAGTTGGGGAAACTCTCGAGGCAAATAAAAGGGGCGAAGCGACACAGACAGCAGCTCCACATCGGGTGTACAGATGCGCTCTCTGACCGTGACAGATGTGCAGTACTGCTTATTAATGTATAAACATACACCGCCCCCCTGACGCTTCCCCGTTACCTCTTCCTGCCAATCCGAGCGCAGCGGAGCTACAAAGCCGTCAATCCACAGGTCTGCCTCTCGATCATGCGCAGTAAGCCAAGATTCAGTGAAAGCCATGACGCAGCAGTTCTTAAAATCCTTCTGGTAACGTACGTTGCCTTGAATTTCCTCCACCTTGTTTCTCACAGACTGTGCATTCCCAAAAATGATCAAAGGAAGAGGAATGTTACCAAACTGACGTCTTCTAAGGCGCAATTTCACACCTCCACGTCTTCCACGCTTCCTCCTGCCACTTCTTTTTTCACCGCTGTGTCCGTCTCTCAAAATAAAGTCCGGCAGTTCAAGTTTGGGCTCAATCACAGACGCTGCATCAGCTGTGTTAAAGCGTAGCAACACGTCCCTGGAATATTGTATTCTGCCCGCTATTCTGCTCGCCATGGAGCCGAACGCGTTTACCTCAGAGACAAAGAGCCACAGCACAGATAGCAGCAGTGCGAGAGAGGAGAGGAAATCTATGTTGCCGATACCAGGGAGCTCTTCGCTATATATTCCACAAACGCTCCAGGGCAGAAACGACACAGAGGATTTTCTAAAAACATAAAAAAGTACAAAAAACACACACACGCACTATGTCATCAAGCTGCTGCGTCGCTGCGTGCGCATGCGCCCAATCTTCCATCATCAGGTCAACATGTGAACGCCATGTTTCACAGTCAGCTTCAGTATACGGTCTTGGCGATTTGCCAGAGAAAGCTCTGATTCTCCAAGCGGAATGGGCATTTGACGGCTTCTCTGCCTTTTTTATGACATGCTCGACTACGATTTTCTGAACCTCGAGTGGGTTAAGATCAGCTGGGCTCAACCTTTGAGGTGTTAAGTTTGGTCTAAGAGGGCTTTGGAAGAGTGCTTGAGTGGTTTTAGGGGTGCGACACGCTTCAACTTGGAGTGGAGGAGAGACTCCACTTTGTGTGGGTTCTACAGTAAGGGAAGCAGGATCAGTGTCAGCAGAGACTGTTTCAGCTGTCTCAGCAGCTTCAATAGACTTCCCTATTTTGGACATAACCTCCTGCAACACCTCTTCAACCCCTCAGGTTGCTAAGATAAGCCTCAGTAACACTGCCCCCTACAGTTTTAGTGTAGACATCAGTTAGAGTTTGAATGCAGTACTTAACCTCAGGATTGTCAGTGGATGGAAAGGAGCATGGCAACGTAGGTGCTGATGCTTCAATGCTTAATCCAGATTCGAACTCTACAATATGACTTTTGTCAAAGTCAGATGAGTTATCATTAATACTGAGCACCCTACGGATAGTGCCATGTTGCTCTAGAAACTCAAAAATGTCTGTGTCTTTCTCTTTATCAACAACACCACTAACAATGACTGCATTAGGCATTTTAACACCATGTTTTTCCACAAAATCCATTTTGGCCGTATATCAACTGTTTAGTCAGGGGTCAAAACAGAATCCACATCTGTTGTGCAACGCTCCAGGCTCCTGGCTGTGCTCGCCAAAATTTTTTGTAACCTTGTGACACTTACTTGTCTTGCCAAATTTTGTAACAATATACCACTGTAACAATATACAATATACACAGGGTATAATATCACTGGGTTGGGGGTAACATCCACTAACACCTGCGCTTGCCAGATTTATGTGTGTAACCCTTACTAACTAACACCTACTCACTTTAGGTGTAGTACCCTTTTTGGTAGTGGTGTGTTATGGCAATGTATTTACCTTAACTTTACTACCTGAGGGAAAAGGGATAATTGGGCCAGGTCAGGCGACTCTGGGTTCGTAGGAGCCTGGGAGGTGCAGCAACAGACAACACATACACAGCCGTATATGGAACTTGCAACTACACTACCGTTCAAAAGTTTGGGGTCACCCAGACAATTATTTTGTGTTTTCCATGAAAAGTCACACTTATTTACCACCACGAGTTGTAAAATGAATAAAAAATATTGACATTGACAAGGTTAGAATTAATGATTTGTATTTGAAATAATAATTTTTTCCTTCAAACTTTGCTTTCGTCAAAGAATCCTCCATTTGCAGCAATTACAGCATTGCAGACCTAACATGATTGCACAAGGGTTTTCTAATCATCCATTAGCCTTCTGACGCAATGAGCAAACACATTGTACCATTAGAACACTGGAGTGATAGTTGCTGGAAATGGGCCTCTATACACCTATCTAGATATTGCACCAAAAACCAGACATTTGCAGCTAGAATAGTCATTTACCACATTAGCAATGTATAGAGTGTATTTCTGATTAGTTTAAAGTTATCTTCATTGAAAAAAAGTGTTTTTCTTTCAAAAATAAGGAAATTTCTAAGTGACCCCAAACTTTTGAACGGTAGTGTATGTATATTATTTACAATTATGTACACATAAATAAATACACAGTGTGATAAAATAGAAAAAAAAAATCCATAAACTCAAATTATATTTATAATGTGTTCAGTCCTTTTTTGGTCCTTTCCAGGTGACTAGTGGAGTCACCTTTAACAGTTTCTAGGACTCGGGCTTCGGCTCGCCATCCAGATCTGGAGATCCACGCTCTGGTCAAACCAGTCCAAAGGAAAAAAAAAAAAGAAAAAAAAAGAAAAGAAAAGAACCTGACCATGCCAAGTGGCTCGTGCTTCAATGAAGTTCCCGCGCTCAACGGCGTCAACAACCTTTGGATCCCAATCAATTTCAAGGGTTTTATGCAGACAAAGGCTGCTATTAGCACGTTAGCGTCGCCATATCACCAAGGACCGTCTCTCTCTCTGGTCTGTGTCTTTCGGCGTCTGGCGTGACTGAGCCAAAAATGCAAGTCATCCCAGACCTAGGGAGAGAGCGCTTAACCCATTGGCTGGCGTGACCCAGCAACGGCGCAGCCATTGGTTACAATAAATATCAACACACAGTACTAGGAACTTTATCAGAACCTTCTAGAAAACGTTCCTAACTATTTATGAATATATATTTATTTAAATATTCATATTCAAATTATGTATTCCCATTGTGAAATGGGTGTTTTTCCTTTTCTAAAAGCGGTATCAATATTTATAATTTAATTCACGTTAAACTATCTACTCCCATTGTGAAATGAATGTCCCCCCTTCTTCTTAAAGCGGTATCGACAGTCATAATTTTATTCGCGTTTTTTAACACTGGGTTACACACAACTTCCACCAACGTATATTTCCAAACGTCAGCAAATTTTCAACAGGCTGAAAATTTTCAAAGAACAGTACCCTGCCTCTTGCCCAAAGATGCTGGGATAGGCTCCAGCCCCCACCGCGACCCGAAAAGGATTAAGCGGAAGAAAATGAATGAATGAACAACTTTCACCAGCGTTTGCCAACAAACACCAGCAATCATTAACTTTTGCCAGCAGAGGCAGACGTTTGCCTTCTTTCATATGACTCTCAAAGTCATTAAGCAATGTCATGTAAGCTGTGAAGCCAGGTCACTGTCTCCGGGGTGGGGTTGTTGAGATCCACATGGGTACCCTCAGGTGGTCCAAGGTCAGGGCACTCTAACAGGACATGATGTGCTATGTGCTCTGGTTTGCCACAAGTACAAGCTGGTGACGAGCAAAGGCCCAACGATACATGCTGGCATTGAAACGGCCAACTCCCGTTCACAGACAGTTGAGTATAACCCAATCTCTGCAGCCAAGCTGGGCACCTGGTGGTAGTTTTGTGCTTTGAGTGACGTTGAGCTGAGGTGATTTTCTTGTCTCTTGCCAAGTGAGTCTCCAGCTTTCCAGAAGGTTAAAGTTGGAAATTTCAGGGGAAAACAGCATATCTACTGAAGGGTTTGCGAGAGCGTAGGCGTTGAGCGCCTAGATCTTGGGCAGCTTGGACGCGGTGATGTAAAAGATACTTGTTTTGTTCAGTGGCCTTCTTCACAAGCATGTGTGTTTGGTGTTTATTGCGAAGGGAAGGAGGAGTGATGCCAGATAAAACAGGAAGGTAATCCACAGGTGTGGCACGGAGGCAGCATGTGATTATCCTCATGGTCTCATTGAGTGTGACATCTAGCTTCTTAGTGTGAACACTCCTACTCCAGACTGGAGAGGCAGATTCCGCAGCGCTGTATACCAGTGCAAGTGCTCCAGTACGGAGTGTGCTTGTGTAGCGTCAACCGCTGGCTTCCATTTTATAAAATTATTCTTTGCTGAAGAGAAATTGCTTCACCCAAAAGTCTGGTCATAAACCCCTTTTCTTCACCCAAGATCGGAGCTGTGAAACCATATGCCATCGGGCATAAAGTGGATAAGTTAATCCCTGCTCAAGACCTGGAGTCATCCCCCTCAAATCCATTTGCAAAAGGAATGCGAAAATGACAGGTTAATGGCTTGATGTTCCACAGACTGGACCACTAAGGTTCCTCATTGAAACTCAAAAGTCCAACATTGCCCTCCAATGGATAACACTAGAATATTTCTTTTAAGGACAGGGTGTGTTCTCTCTGAAGTTAAACTATTAATTGTGAACAATGAAATAACTTATCCTCTCCACAGACCACCTCCACTATTGAAGATATGGCAGGACCCTGTGATGGACAATTATGGTTTGAAATGCTTTTATTGATATGATTTGATATGCGTTTCTTTATTTTCTGGAAGAATTAATTTTGCATGCCTACTATAAAGAAATTATCACATTTACAATGTAGACACATTGTTCCTTTATTAAGTAGAATATCTTAGTCACTAAAGTTTTAAAGAATTTATGCTCCCATAGTCAGCATATACGTTCTAGGAGATCGCACTTTTCATATCAAATCCTCTCCCCTTTTCTGTGTGAAGCACACATTTCAAAACTATGAACTGACCAATCAGCTTCCAAGTCTCTATATCTCTCCCTTTGTAGTCAGTTTTACGACCTCTCCTGAACAAAAAAACTCAGTGCAATTGGTCAAAAGTTTACGCTAATGGGCAGATCCAGTCCTGATCTTTGAATGTAATTGGTCAAGCTCAGTTGTCATAAAATTTATTATGCCATCCTGTCACACCTTGGAAAAACTCTCTTTTGTTTCTGCAGTTGCAGTTCCGAGTTGGGAGTTAACTCTTGAAGGAGCAGTTCCTGCTCTTCCCTTTTTTCTAAGCAGGCCCAGAGCTATGCTCTGTGTAAACTTTTCTTTTTCTTTAAAATTCACTTTTTCCTATTTTACTCTTTTTTTCTTAAATTACCATGCTAAGAAGATTTTGTTTGATTTTTACTAAGCTTAAAGCAACTTTGTTCTGACCACAACACATCTGAAGAAATGGATTTGTGTTTTTGTTTTTTTTCCCCCATCAAGTTTGATTTTCTGATTAGACTGTGAATGATAAACAAATATTATCTGGAATTTGACAACCTGGTCAAGTTCCTTTTTCTATGCACAAAAAGACATCGCCCAGCTTCTATAGTTGTGATCTCAGGAGCAGGCCAGAGCCATGGGGGCAGAACCTGTCTGCCATTTTCTCTCAGCAGAATCCACGCCTATCCAGCTCGACCAAGATTGGTACCGGACTGCCTGCTACCACCACGGGACACAATCTGACTCTGCTGTGCTGAAGGTCTGTTGTCCAAATAAGACCTAATTCTTCAGAATATTCCTGGTTTAAGTTCTATAAACCTAACATCTTCGAACTCCTTTCAGAACTTCAAATGCATTTTTCTTTTCATTAATCTCCATTACTTTTCAGAGTAACACAAATTTTCCTTTTTATGAAGTAGTTTAATCATCAGTTTCCTCATAAAATTGCATCCATTTTTCTTAACAGATGCTATTTTATGGTTCCTCATTTTCCATTACAATGACAATTTAAGCTATGGTTTTCCTTGGTTCCACAAATGTTTGATAATACAATTTATGCTCAGTAACCCATTACCAGTCTAATGTTCTCATGAAACATGTGGAACTCATGGTCTTAAAGTCATCTGAATGTGTTTTACTTGTTCTACATATTTTTGTTGTTCTTATTGTATGTATGTTCATTACCGAATAAATTCATTCATTCATCTGAACGTGTTCATATATCCTGAAATTTCTTATTAAACTATTAAAAAGACATATGGGAGTTATTGTTTGATTTCATGTCCATCTTCTTGATTAAAAGCAGACAAGAACTCACAGGGTTGTTTTTTGTTTTTTTTTAGACTCATTCATTATTGGTACAAATACAGAATTATTAATAAAATTATCCATTCTTCTGGACTGGTGCCCCACAAGCTTATGTGTGTTTGTAATGAAGAGAAACCTCATTCCTACTCACATGCATATTTACATTAATACGTGTACCAACAATAAACTACACATATAAAACCCTACAGCTTGTATAGGCTTCCCATGAAGAACCAGCAAGGTGCCGCAAGAGATTATTCCTTGATAATACTTTAGCACGCAGAGAGACAAGATGGTGCTTGTAGGTAAAGTTGTCTGTCAAGTTTGACTCCAAGGTATGTTGGCATTGGGGTGTATGGCAAGGTTGAATCTCCCAGGGTGACACTGAGCTGGCAGTTAGCATCTCTGTTAGCTAGGTGGAATGCTGCAGCAGTAGTTTTTTCCATGGTGAGTTTCAGCCTCCACGTCCTTACATAGTCCGAGTTGGCAGCAATGCCTTCAATGAGAATTTCCTCCATCTTGGACCAACTGACTTTGGAGTACAGCAAAGCAAGATTGTTAGCATAGCCGTACTGTTGAGAGGCTGTCCGTGGTAGATCGCTAATGTAGATGCTGAAGAGGGTAGGTACCAGAACAGAACCCTGGGTGATGCCATTTCTCAACTGGCAGAGTCTACTGACTTGTTCATCGCTGGTCTTAAGGATGAAGCTGTGGTTCGAGATGATTATAGCAATGAACTGTACGATATGATGGTCAGGAACCATTCACAGAAGCTTCAGAATCAGTCCTTGGTGCCATACGGTGTCATATGCTGCTGTTAGATCAACCAGGAGTACGCCTGCCTTATGACCCTTTTCATAAGCTTCCTCGATGTCATCTGTGAGCTGTACAACTTGTTGGACAGTATTGCATCCTCTGCAGAAACCAGCCTGCTCATTGGGAAGATGGGAGTCAATGACAGGCTCAAGACGGCTTAGTATGAGTTGTTCAAGTAACTTGAAGGGCACACACAAAAGCGAAATGGGTCTGTAATTCTTTGGGTTATCGACTGGCTTGTTGGGTTTTGGAATGGTGATGATAGTTGCCTTGCGCCAGAGCTTTGGTATGGCCAACCTGGATATGCAGATTGAGTAGAATTCTCTTAGCCATTCAATGCATCGAGGACCACAGTTGATAATGAACTCTGGTGGGATATCATCTGGGCCCTGGGCTTTCTTTTGGGGCCCAAGTTGCTTACCTCCTCATTGGTGGGCCCCGGTTACTGCTCCGCAGGGAAAAGCTTTGAAACTGCTTTGCAGGCAAAAAGAAACAACTGACTCATTACCAAAAACATCAGTAAAAGTTGGTCCAAATGTTTTTTTTTTTTGTTTTTTTTTTGTTACTTATTTGTACCCGTAGGTAGATTTGGTTTGCAGTCTTGTGACAAGCCACCGGCTGCCGGTCGCTGCGTGCGTGAGCGCCCTAAACCTACATGTTTTTTTTGGTATGCGGGAGGAAACCGGAGAAATCCCGGAGTAAACCCACGCAACACAGGGAGAACATGCAAACTCCACACAGCTCACTGCTGGTCGGGGGCTGGGATCGAACTCACGATCCCCGCGATCCCCCGGCCAAGAGTAAACTGTGCTGCCGCAGTGCTAAACCACTGCGCCACCGTGCAGCCCATGTTGTAGTGTGAATCCACCTTTAGATGAGATGGGAAGGCAGCAAGTAGTTATTACCATGCAAGTTGCTATCGTAGTTAGCAACTATGCTTTTGGGAAATGTACCCCAAGACTGCTTCAGCAGGCCAGAGAACAACTTTCTAAACTCACTCATATGAGAATTTCTATCCTAATGACAGAAATTCTTCACAATAAATCATTTCAAGTGTTTTTACCATAATAAAAGATAATAACACATATCGTGCCCCCACAGTGTAAATAACTTAATTCTTGCTTAAATTTCTTGATTCTCTAGCACCTAAAAAAGTTTAAAGTCAGATGGAGTGGCAGTCCTTCTGCAATTAAGATAAGATAAGATAAGATAAGCCTTTATTAGTCCCACAACGGGGAAATTCCAGGATTGCAACAGCACAGGGATAGCAACACTCAGAGCAACAATCAGAAGGCAAGAAAAAAAAAAAACAAGCAATCAAACAAAATCTATGTAAAATCAATGAT
The DNA here is from genome assembly GCA_020510985.1 of Pholidichthys leucotaenia. Classification (NCBI taxonomy): domain Eukaryota; kingdom Metazoa; phylum Chordata; class Actinopteri; order Cichliformes; family Pholidichthyidae; genus Pholidichthys; species Pholidichthys leucotaenia. The sequence continues at coordinate 102,027,979 of CM035846.1, forward strand.
CACCTTTTTTTACGTGAAGAAATATGTAATTCATTACGATCTACTGCTGCTTTAAATGACTCACATAATCAGGCAATTGTTTAAATTTTATTTTCTCAGATTAACACATCTGAGTTTAAAAAAAAAAAAAACTCAGACTAGTGAGACTAAAGTTACAAATTTTTCCAAGCAAAAACACAAATTTATCACAAAAAATGTTTTAAATTTACAACAGAAATGTCTCAAATTTATGAGAAAATCTCACATTTATGAGCATGAAGTCTGAAGTATACAAGAGAAAGAAACTTGCACATATATTCATAAAAAGTTGCAAGTTTATGTGAACAAGACCTAAATTTATTACAAAAATCTTACGAGTATAGTTTCAGCACTGTAGTAGGGTGGAGTGGACACATCCTCTTACCTATAAGGCTGCCTGCCTGTGGGGGGACACAGTATACTCCATATTTAGGCAGACATCACTTACGCTGATTAAAACTGGCCCTGTGGACCTCCTCCACCTCCCTCCTACACTGCTGTCTCACAGCCTCAAGCTCCCTCTTGTGTCTTTCTGCCTCAGCGTGCATTTCACCAACCAGCCGCAGAACCTCGGCCTCTCCAACCTGAAAACCACACAGGGTACATATAGCTGTACACAAAATTATTCAACCCCCATTGCAAGTACATTTTCAAACTCTGAACAAACTGAATTCATTCATTTAACTTTTTTTTTTTCCAAAGAGCTGAACGATGCTCAGTTTTGACAATAAACAAATTGCAGAAGGGGTTCAATTGTATTGCTTGCGTTGAGCAAAATGTTCTACCTAGTTTTAAGATGCAAAATGATCAGTAGGAATGCATACATCATGCCCATACAGGCCTCAGGTGTTTTCATCATCTTTATAGCTCTTCTAAACAGTGTGGGCTTATTCAGAGTGAGCATAATTGATGGCGTCCTTGTTTCTTATCTACGATGGGAAAATTTACCCAGCTGTCAGTGGAATCAAAACATGTGACGATCGAAATTACCCAGGTGGATACCGTTGGTGTTCAAATAAAGGTCAAACTGAAAGAAAGCATCTATGCAGAGCTGCTTTACTTCTTACCTTGGCTGCTCTCTCATTCTGCTGCTCCAGAGCTGCTATATCATTCTTCAGTTTCTCATTCTCCACTAAAGCACAGACAGAATATTTACACTTTAAAATGAAATAATTCTGAGATTTTTTTTGTCCGCAATAACTTTAGCATATCTAATCAAGTAATGCATTTTTTTTTTTTAATCTTTGTGCTATGACTATTTTTGAGAGCTACAGGTCTTTGGATTACATTACACAGCTTTTATTTTGATATATTTTTTGCTATCAATTTTGAGCCTTCATAACTTGAATGGATAGTGAATTTGTTGCAGTTTTAAGAGAGATCAAATTACAAACAAAGCAATTCAGAACCACCCACATTTACTTTAAGGGCCCCAAAGGTCCCCCCCCAAAAAAACAAACAAACAAACAAACAACAAAACACACACACAAAAAAAACTAATGATTGATTGAATGGCCCAATAAGACTCTGTCAGATGGTCTACTAAAGCTCCCATACTGTATTCATAAGTAAGGAGTGTGGGGTCTATGGTTTAAATCATCCATTCTGCACGTGCAGAAGTTGTCTGCACAATGAATTCACATTCTTCCAGGCTCTTTTAGCCAAGTACTAAGAAAACCAGGAGGACTTCTTCAACAGCCTAATCACAAAGGATAAAACATGGGTCCATCACTATGATCCAGAGACTAAAGCCCAACTGAAGCAATGCAAGCACTGCAACTCACCACCTATGAAGAAGGCATGTGTCCAACCCTCAGTGAGAAAGGTCATGCTTACAGTCTTTTGGGACCAGCATGGAGTACTGATGATGAATTTTTAGGCAAAGGGTACCACAATTACTGGGACTCACTACACTTCACTGCTGCAGAAATTGCGGAAGGCCATCAAAACCAAGAGGCACGGGATGCTGACCAACGGTGTCTGCCTCCTGCAAGACAATACCGATTCTAAACTTGCATGTTGCCTAGCCAGAAACATGGTCCTGTGACTATGAAATTCTTCCTCACTCCCCTCACTCTCCCAACCTCCACCTCTTTCCAACCGTGAAGTCATTTTTGAAGGGCAAGCACTCCAAGACGATGAAATGCTGAGCTCTGAGGTTTCTTCTGATGCAACCTACAGACTTCTACAGGCAAGGTCTTCACAGCTGCATAACATGATGGGTGAAGTGTTTGACCCTTGGTGGTAGCTATGTAAAGAAAGACTAATAACGGTGCCAAATTTCGCTCCTCTCAATTCATGGGAAATCTTTAAATAACAGCCCTCGTACTGAGGGACAATATAGTCACCAATTAACCTAACATGCATGTCTTTGGCTTTTGAAAGGAAACCAGAGTTCCCAGAGTTAACCTCACAGAGGGAACTGCAAACTCCATAAAGAAAGGTTTCCACCTCTGCTAGCCTGGGAATTTGAACCTGGAATCTAGAGCATTCTAGCTGTGATTTAACAGTGCTAACCACTCTACTGCCCTATTATGAAACACAACTAACATTATTACTGGGAGACTAATCATTCATTCATTCATTCACTCATTTAACAGAGACTCAAAAGCCATCAAATTATTTTTTTTCTCATTACAAAAGCAGATGCTGTACCATTTTCTGACAGTTGTGTTATTTCACTTACCTCTGACATTGCATTGCTCCTGTAGAGTCTGATGCAGTTTCTTCACTGTGATGAGAAGACTTTCTTTCTCTAAAACAGAGTTACCAAACATTTTTGTTTTTGATTCAGTCAATGAGTACATTTGCCACTGGGCAAACTGAAGATGAAGAAGATGTCATGGAATCACCTTTGTCTTTTGTTAAAAGATACACCTTAAAAGAGACAAGCAAGACAAGGAAAAAAAAAACAGAAAAACCCACTCAGATAATCTGCGTGAACAATGTGTACCCTGGAACACAACACAGTCACCAAGAGCATGCCAGGACAAAGCCTTCAGAAAATCTCACCTACAAACTCAAAGAAATATAGCTTTGTTCCCTATAATCAGAGGTTTGATACTTCTACCATACACACAGAGCCAATTTCAAACAACTTTTGGTCCAAAAAAATCTGGATGGAGCAACAAAACACATTTGAGCCTGCCGAGTTGGAGTCCACAGTTCTCATTTAGCAAAAAAATCACCACCAGAGGGAGATGTGACCGTTATGTCGTAACTTGTAGACAAGGAGGACGCCAGGAGCGGAGCTGAACACTTTATTCAGTGCAATCTGACCGGGCATGCAGCAGCTGGCAGAGGTATGAAGGAAGAGACCGCCCCCCCCCCCACACACACCTGCAGCCCCCTCTGGAGCTGGCGGAACCGGAAGCCGGTGCCGCCACTCTGTACCACACAAATAAGAGCGCCAACATAAAGAGTATATGAGCCATAAACAACTACATAATAGTGAGAACAAGCAGATCAAAACGTCTGTTACAGAGAAAAACTTACCCTCAATCAGACTCTTCTCCTTGGTCTGACTTAGTTTCAGGAATCTGTTGGCATCCTCCAACATGATCTCAAACATGCCATTTCTGCCATTGACCTCTATTATTTTCTTATGTGAATGGGAGAAAAAAGCATAATGGTGGATATGGATATAATAAATGTACAGCTATATTTTTAGTATACTGGGACTGTGATTACTTATTCTCTTATCTGTGGGTTTTTACCATCAACTGTAAATATTTAGAATCTTGAAAAAAGTTATTTCAAATTAGTGGCTAACACTAGCAATGGCTTCATAAAAACAATATATAAACACTATAGCTGAGGTTAACATATTTCTTCTGAGCCCCTTTTCAATTCTTACACTATATTTGAGTAATGACATCAAAAATCCTCATTTTAACTCGGCTATCATGCTAGCTAGTTAAAGATACCTTACCTGTTCTAACAGGCCAAAGTCCTCCACAAACTTGTCAAGATTAACACGGTTTGATTTTAACATCTTTGTTGACTGAACTCGTGTTGATAATATTGAAGACAACTAAAATTATTTCACCAAACATATACAAACTAGTCTTTACATGAGTGCTGCCACTGCTGCTAATTGAACAGTCTCATTGCTAAGAACTAGGGTTAGTATAGTGTCACTGATGCCAACTCCTCAGTAAGGAAAGTAGCTATTGGCTGTCCTAAAAGTCGCTAGAAGTTGCTAAATGACGCCATCGCCTAATTTGCATAATTGGTCATTTGCATGTAATTGTAATGGACACTGTAGGAGAGAAGAATAATGTCGTGGGAGAGACAAAAAGTGAGTAAAAAACACCTTAAATATCTTTAGAACTACAAATTAACTTTCTTCTGTTGATTCTTGGTATGTTTGTTTTAATTTGGCATTTAAATAGGCCATCACTTCTGTATCATCGCCAATAAAGGGCTTCAATCAGCCTTTGAATTCAGGGTTTGAGTCCCACTCCTTTCTGTATTTATGAGCATATAGTTTAGACTGTGACATGACGAGCTAGCTGCTAGATGTTTAGCTTATGTCACAGACACACACACAGTGGGCGAAGTGAGTACGTGACTGAGGCTGCACCTTGGGCCCAGTCCAGGGACAGACATTTTTTTTTGCACATGGGGAGTTGTTCAGAGCTCCTTGTGCAGGGATATAGAGTGATGATAATCAAGTCAGTGGCGGTAATGCACCTGTAAGCTGGTTGCCAACCGCCAATCAAATCTAAAAGAAGAAGAAGAAATGCAGTGATTTATTAGTGTGACACTGACATTGAAGAAACATTTACATCCCTTGGCAGCAGGGGTGTGCATGCACACTTCATTTGCAGTCTGGACATGAACGGCATGGGCGTGGGTCTCCTCTCTGACTGCAACTAACTGCTGCACGAGGCTACTGTGAGACTGACCATTTGTGAGGGCTTTGGGATAAAGAAAAGCCCACGGTAGTACCGCTGCTTGTTGAGGATAGTAACTGCAGAGCAATAGTGTTTTCACGTCAGCAGCTCCTGTGGCTAGTGATTTTCCAAGGTTACTAGCCACTCAGCCTTTTCACTAGCCTCAATTCTGTAGTTGGAAAATTATGTTTAATATGATCAAATTTGATTATCACATGCTAAAATGTAGTTGAATTAAATGTATAACCTTTTTAAATGCAGTGACCCTTATGCATACATAAAATAGCAAGAGAAACACTAAGTAGTCATTAACAGCAGTAAATACTGTAAAACAGTCGAGAAAAGTATTTGCAACGTGAGAGTGAAGTACAGGTGGATTTGGGGCGGCCCGTCCCAATTCTAATTTCTACCCTTTCCCCTTCGCCTACCTCTTGGCCCTTGAAATTAAGCACCCCTTATTCTTATCAGATAAAAAGAAAACTGATGAGAAAAAAGTCTCATCTTACAGAGAAAAATGTCTCAAATTTAAACTATTGTAATCAGTAGAAAGTCAAACATTTACTAGAAATAAAGCTGTAAATTCACAGAGAAAAGTTTGGGCCCCCTGGCGGGCCGTTTTTGGCCCACGAGCCATATGTTTGATACTCCTGGACAAGTCCATTAAAAATACATATTTAGAGGATTTACTTCCATGAAATAGTTGCATATCACAACAGCATGTAAATGAATAAGATAAAATAAAATAGAAAGCACAGATAAATGAAAGTTCACCTTAGAAGAAGCTTCATTTGTTCTTTACAGCAACAAATTACAGTCACTTTTTCTCTGTGATAAGAAAACTTACATTTGCACAACTGGGGACATTAAATGCAAGCTTCTTGCTCTAAAAATACTCATGTTTAATCACAGAGGTAGGAGCTGATGTTGGGGGCTACTCACCGCTAGTACGGCATAGGGGATCAGGGTCAGTAACTTGTCCCTGTAGAGAGAGATGAGCAGGCAAGGCAGTGAGCTGGATCAGAATGGACTTTATTCTCTCTAACCACAAGTCAACAAGAATAACCCAGGTCGCTGGGCATCTCTCTTTTATATCTTACATCCTTGCCTAGCAACCTGGGGGTTCCACACCACAATACACACAATCACAATGCACGTCATCACAAAGCCTGTCGGTGCATTAACATGCAGTCCGGTGGAGAAGCCACAGTCTGCCCAGCGCATCCGCCTAACAGTCCTTTAGCGTCTCTACCTCCGCTGTCCCGTCTTGACCTCCCGTCGGCTTCTTTCCTCCTGTGCCATTCAGTCTGAGTGGAGAATGTAACATCTAAATCCCCCACACCACCCCCCTTCCCCCCCCGAATGGGCTTTAACCCTCATGTTCTGTGGACTTCAGTCGACGTCCATAGCGGCTGTAACGGGTGGGTGCCGGCTCTGAGGCGCTGCTGTGGCGGTGGGGTCTCCTGGAGGCGCATCCGTCTGTGGGGGAACATTGGGGGGGAGTGGGGGGCACATCTTCACCATGCCATTGTGACTGAGCTGATGAGTCATTTACCTGGGGAGCGCTCAATGGGGGTCGTCCGCATTGAGGAGCTCAGGCCAACACCACCTGCTTGTCTGCTAATACGAATGCTTGCTTAAGCCTGTCTACGCAGACTGTTTCTCTGCGTCCCCCCAAGTCTAACACAAAATGTTTATCCCCAGGTTCCAACACTCTGAACAGGCTGTCGTAGGGCGGGCGCAACGGAGTCCGTGGGCATCGTGCCTGACAAACACGAATGATGCATCCTTCAAGGTCCTTGGGACAAAAGTGCAGGGAAAACATTGGTGGGCCGGGTCGGGTACCATCCCTGCCTCTGCGCTATGTAGTGAAGGCAGAGATGGATCGGTGTTTGGTGCGGGGTTGTCAGCCAAAAATTCTCCGGGGAGCCACAGCAGCTGGGAAAAAACAAGTTCTGCTGGGGAAGCAGCCAAATCCTCCTTCGGTGTAGAACGCAACCCTAACAGAACCCACTGCAACCGGTCCATCCAATTTGTGTCCGTAAGCGAAGCCCTGAGCGCTGCTTTAAGCGACCTATGGAAACGCTCACATAACCCATTGGCCTGGGGGTTGTACGCGGTCGTGCGATGAATGGTGATGCCCAGGCTCTGGGCCATCGTGGACCAGAGGTCGGAAACAAACTGCGGGCCCCAGTTGGACGTGCTATCCAAAGGGGCGCCAAAGCGTGCCACCCATGTCGCCAAAAAAGCACGTGCAACTTCTGTAGACGTGGTGGAGGCTAGCGGCACCGCTTCAGGCCAGTGCGTGGTGCGGTCCACCACTGTCAGGAGGTGCGTAAACCCCTGCGATGGTGGGAGGGGGCCCACGAGGTCCACGTGAACGTGGTCGAACCTCTTAGCAGGGACGTGGAACGGCTCGAGGGGGACCTTTGTGTGCCTGTGCACCTTGGCTCGTTGGCACGCTACGCAGGCTGCAGCCCACTCTTTCACCTGTTTGCGCAGGCCCGGCCAGACGAACTTTGCTCCCACCATTTTGACTGACGCGCGAACTCCTGGGTGCGACTCAAAAACGTGGTGGCGCCAAGCGTGTGGGACCACTAGGCGCAGGCGGCCTGTGGAAACGTCACAGAGTAGGGGGGCCCCCCGTCTTGCAGTACTCTGCTCTCCAGCCTTAACCCTGTTGGTCCAGACTGGAGTGCGCAAATGTCCGCATTGCCGAGCTGCTCGGCGGCCATGGCCATGTAATCTATTCCTAGGTAGACTGGGGCCACTAATGCGCGCAAAAGGCAGTCTGCCACCATGTTGAGTTTACCGGCCACATGCTGAATGTCGGTCATAAACTCCGAGATAGTGGCCAGCTGTTCTGCTGCCGGACCGACCATGATTCAGAAACCGTGGTCATAGTGTACATTAGCGGCTTGTGGTCCACAAATGCAGTGAAGCTGCGCCCTTCCAGCTAGAACTGGAAGTGGCATATGGTCAGGTGGAGAGCCAGTAGCTCCCTGTTGAACGCGCTATATTTATGCTCACTGTCACGCAAAGACCTGCTAAAAAAGGCGAGCGGCTGCCAAGAACCGGCAACGCACTGCTCCACGACGGACCCTATGGCCATGTCCAATGTGTCGGTAGTGAGCCCTATCTGATCCTCCAGGTCCGGGTGCGCCAGTAGTGTGGCGTTCGCTAGGGCTGTTTTGGCATGGGAAAACGCCTGCTCCCGCTCAGGAGTCCAGTCGATGCTGTCTGCCGGTTTCCGTTTCTTTAGCATGGCATACAACGGCTGCATGAGCTGGGCTGCGCGGAGGACGAAACGGTTGTAAAAGTTAACCATCCCCAAAAACTCCTGCAGCGCCCTGACCATCTGAGGCCGGGGAAAATCTGCCACTGCGCGCACTTTGTCCGGTAAGGGTATCGCGCCCTCTGGTGAGATGCGGTGGCCCAAAAAGTCGATTACTGTAACCCCGAACTGGCACTTCACCGGGTTGATTATTAACCCGTGCTCTTCCAACCTCTGGAAAACCATCCTGAGGTGGGCTACGTGTTCGTCCTCGGACACGCTGGCCACCTGGATGTCATCCAGGTAGACAAACACAAACGGCAGCTCGCGCAGCACCGCATCCATCATGCATTGGAAGGTCTGCGCCGTGCCTTTTAACCTGAAAGGCATGCGTAGGAACTCAAAAAGACTGAACGGGGTTATTACTGCTGTTTTGGATATATCTTCTGCGCGCACCGGGACCTGGTGGTACCCGCGGACCAGGTCCACCTCGGAAAAAATGCGTGCCCCGGTGAGGTGAACGGAAAAATCCTGAATATGGGGGATCGGGTAGTGATCCCTCGACTTTAGGCACCATGTGTAGCGGGGACACCCATGGACTGTTTGAGTGCCTGATGATGCCCAACCTTTCCAAGTTGGCAAACTCCTCACGCGCACTGGACAGATTAACTGCATCCAGGCACCGAGGTCGTGCGAAAACGGGTGGCCCTGTGGTGGTAATGAAGTGCTCTACCCCGTGCTTAGTGACAGCCACCGAAAACGTCGGAACCGTGAGTGCTGGGAACTGGGTGAGCAGTGTGTGGAACTTACCCCCTAGAGCTGTGACGTTGGCCAGTGTTGTGGACCTGGCTAATCGAGCTGTACAGGGTAGAGAATCAAAAGACATAGTGTTATCAGGCGTCTGTTAGCCACATCGACTAATAGTCCATGTGCACACAAAAAATCTGCACCCACAATGAGGGAGTTACATCCTTTGAGTTTGGACATCCTTTGAGATCTCACTTTGATTCCTTTGAGACAAAATGGCTGCCGGGGTGCAGACACACAGTTTGGCAAGTCCTGTGTGTTTGCTTAAAAAGTCATCTAAAGAGCAAATTGGACCGTGGATTGTGATTTCAATGTACTCCTGTGTTGTTTGGATAATTGTCTTTCTTCTGCTAAGTTCAACCTGTCCAAGAAAAAAGGGACACTCTAACCTTTTATCCAGCCAGATGGAGTCAGCACATGCTATTCACAAGGGTATTGGACTATGGCCATGCCAGGCCACCCCCAGGTGAGCAGGAACAGGCTGTTACAGGCAAACCACTCCTGGGTGTTTTTAGTCTCTTGCTGATACTTCTTTTGGCTGGTGATGTTGAATTAAAACCTGAGCCAGTGCCAGCTGGGCCTCCACCTTTCCTAGCTGGGTCTCCACCTCTGCTATCTGGGCCTTTACCATTTTTACCTGGGCCAACACCAACATTAGCTGTGCCTCCACCTCTGCTAGCTGAGCTAACATCATTGCAAGCTGGGCTTCCACCTCTGCTGGCTGGGCTAACACTATTGCTAGCTGGGCCTCCACCTCTGCTAGCTGGATCTCCATCTCTGCCAACTGGGCTTCCAACTTTGCTAGCTGGGCTTCCACCTCTGCTAGCTGGATCTCCACCTCTGCCAACTGGACTTCCAACTTTGCTAGCTGGATCTCCACCTCTGCGAGCTGGATCTCCACCTCTGCTAGCTGATCTCCATCTCTGCCAACTGAGCTTCCAACTTTGCTAGCTGGGTTCTCACCCCTGCCAGCTGGGTTTGGACCCGGGCTAACAACACAGCCAGCTGGACCTACATTGCAGCCAGTCGAATCACCTTCAATAATAGCCAGGCCACTTCCGTTGATATATGAGTCATCATCACCTCTAACTGAATCTTTACCAACACCAGCCGGGCCTTCACTATGTGCAAACATTGCCAATAAAAGAAATAAGAGGCTGCCAAATCCCGCAATATTAAAACACCAGAAATTCAGGGTGTTTCAAACTGTTAATAACTCTAAATTAATATGGGACTCAGCACATAAACCAAAAGGCATTCTTTGTGCACACTTAAATATACGAAGTATTCTAACAAAAAGTGATCAGGTTCATCATCTTCTCATTGATTCAAAATTGACTTTCTTTGCCTATCTGAGACATGGCTCTGTGAATCTTCGCCCTCAGCAATACTATCTGTAACTGGTTATAAAATGTTTAGAAAAGACAGACAGGGTTCTAAGGGAGGAACCGTTATGATTTATGCCAAGGATACTTTTAATTGTAATGAGATACATGTTACAGATGAGAATGGACTGGAATTTCTTGGACTAACTGTTTCTTTGTCACAGCAAATGTCTTTTATTCTTGTAGTTATTTATAGGCCTCCTTCATCAAATGTAGATTTTTATGAAAAGCTGGAAATTTTATTAAAACAACTTAATTTTGCAAAAGAGGTAATAATAATAATGGGTGACCTAAATGTTAATTGGGAAGTCAACAAAGTTAGGAAAAGTCTGAAAAAGGTTATGGATGACATGGATATGACTCAGGTAATTAATGGCCCTACGAGAATCACAAACTCCACTAGCACTCAGATTGATCTAGCTTTTACTAATAGGCCAGAAAGGATCTTGAAGTCATACAATATGCTCACAGGATTGTCTTATCACAATCTTATAATGGTCACAAGAAAATTAAATAAAAAGCGCTTCAAATCCTTGGCCGCCACTGAATTCTATAGGATACCAAAACAAGGAACAACAAAGTTTTAAAGATTCAATTCAAGAAGTAAATTGGGATGAATTACTCGTTGGCAAAAATTTAGATGAGGATTGTTCTAAATTTGCCAACAAAATACAAATACAGTTTACACGGATAATTAAACTAAAAGCTAGAAAGAATGGCCTTCCTTGGTTAAATAAATTTATTCTGAAATTGATGAAAGAACGAGATCATTTTTTGAAGTTGTCAGTTAAATCAGGAGAGAACAGGCACCAATTTATTTCATTGAGAAATAGGGTGGTGAAAGAAATAAGAAAATCTAAAGCTGACTTTTTCATTACTGTTTTGAATAGTGCAAGGGGAAATTCTAAAATAACCTCGAATTATATAAAAAAAAAACATTGGGTGGTTCCCCAAAAAAACAAAACAAAACTAATGCAAATTCAATTAAATGGAAACATCTTGACGGAACCTCAAGTGATGGCTGATGCTTTTAACAACTACTTCATTGAATCTGTGTCAGAAATCTCTGATAAGTTTATAGTAAAACAAAGGAAGGAATACCCTGCATTGTCTGCAACACAGTCTTTTACTATTACAAATATTACTGAGACCAAAGTTATTGATTTAATTCAATCACTCAAACCATCTAAAGCAAAGGATGTTTTTGGAATGGACGCGAACATGCTCAAAGATTTAGGTTCAGCTCTCGCCACTCCTATTGACTCAATCATTAATCTTTCAATTTCATCTGGCCATTTTCCAAAGGCCTGGAAATCTGCTATTGTTACCCCTGTTTTTAAATCCGGTGACTCAACTTTTCTGCATAACTACCGACCAATAAGCATTCTTCCAGCCATTTCCAAAATTGCAGAAAAATGGGTGGCAGAGCATTATTTAAACAGTAGTTCCCCCTCTCTCCACGCCATGCAGTTTTGTTTCAGATCCAAGCATTCCACTGAAATCGCTACATGCCTCTTCATTGAGAAAATAAAATCATTTCTTGATAAGGGTGGTGTTGTAGGGGCGGTGTTTTTGGACCTCAGGAAAGCATTCGATACAGTAAATCACTCTGTTCTTCTTACCAAGCTCTTTAAATTTAACTTTTCTCACAATGCTGTGAGCTGGATTGAATCATATCTGCATGATCGAACACAGTCTGTATCAGTTAACAACTGCAGATCTGATTCTCTTAGGCTAACTTCTGGAGTCCCTCAGGGATCAATATTAGGCCCCCTTTTATTTAGTCTTTATATTAATGATTTGCCCACTGTTTGTCCAGAAGCTGAATGCTTAATGTATGCAGACAACACGTTTTTTTTTTTTGTTCATGGTAACTCCAAAAACACTGTTGCTGCTAAACTTAGTAAAACAATGTCCTGTGTCACAACTTGGTTGCAGGAGTGCTGTCTACCGTTAAATGTTTCTAAAACTGTAGGCATGTATTTCACTAAAATAAATAGAGTGTCATGTGACCCTGACATACATGTTAATGGAGGAAAAATACAAATTGTTAGCCAATATAAATATCTTGGGTTAATAATAGATTCACAGCTTTCCTTTAAAGCCCATATTGCTAAATTGTGTAAAAAAAATCAAGTTAAATCTTGCAAATTTTCGTGCAATTCAAAATGAAATGTCAACTGAAGCCACAAAAATATACTTGCATTCAATGATTCTCAGTCACTTCAACTATTGCCTAACTAGCTGGTCCCAGGCGGGTTTGAGTGCAAAAAAACCATTGGAAGTTTTGTACAAACAAGCAGTTAAAGTTATGGATAAAAAACCTAGGCATTATCATCATTGTGCAATTTTAAAAAAATACCGTCTTTTAAATTGGGATAGTCTTCATACATTTGCAAATTTAAATTTGATTTATAAAGTACTGCATGATTTGGCTCCAGATCCTCTGGCAGAGTTCATCAGCCAAAGAAACAGCTCTGAGCGTGTCACTCGAGGCTCTGTCAGAGGTGACTGTTTCATTCCTCTGTGCAGGAGCACTTTCAGTAAGTAGGCCTGGTCAGTGAGGAGCGCTAAGATAAGATAAGATAAGATAAGCCTTTATTAGTCCCACAACAGGGAAATTCCAGGATTGCAACAGCACAGGGATAGCAACACTCAGAGCAACAATCAGAAGGCAAGAAAAAAGAAACAAGCAAGCAAGAGCAGCTAATATACATATGTACATATTACTATAAAATATATATATACACACACACAGACACACAGTGCAGAGCATTGTAGCTGGATGGAATAAATATATGAATATGTAAACACACAGTGCGGAGCAATGTAGCTAGATGGAATAATATGTAGATATATAAACACACAGTGCGGAGCATTGTAGCTAGATGGAATAAATATATAGATATATAAACATAAACACACCCAGTGCGGAGCATTGTAGCTAGATGGAATAAATATGTAAATATATAAACACACACAGTGCAGAGCATTGTTGCTAGATGGGATGAAACAGCACAACCGTCTACTTAGTTATCCTACATGGTATGATTATGTGCCCATACATATTCTCACTCTCCATAGCTGTATTGATATGTGAAGTTCCTATAGAGTCACCACTAGAGGGCAGTATGACCCCGGCCATGACCTGACTATAAAAGGAGATGTACTTGAGCCACTGTGTGGTTAGTTGTGGGTTGCAGTTGAAGTGACAAGTAAAAAGTCCTAACTGACACCCGGTGTGTGTGCGCCTCGTCATTACATGTTCCAGGAGAACATTACAAGGTTCCAGGAGAACATTACATGGTACCAGGATAAAACTACGAACCGACGGCGAAGATGAACGCTCTTCGACGGCCGGACGAGTTAAAGTTGACCGGTAACGTCAACGAGAACTGGAAAGCATTCAAACAAAGTTTTGAACTTTATTCGCTAGCTATCGGTCTCCGTGACGAGGAGAGGAAAATAGCATTACTGCTAACAGTAGCAGGGCGAGCGGCGCTAAATGTGTTCAACACATTCATCTTCACGGAAGAAGAAAAAGGCAACTTCGACGCCGTGATGAAGAAATTTGACGATTATTGCACACCGAGAAAGAATGAAACGTACGAGAGGTATGTGTTCAGAAAAAGACTTCAGAAAGAGTCAGAGTCCATCGAGCTGTATGTCACAGACCTACGGTTGAAATGTCAGTCATGCAACTTTGGAACACTGAGTGAGTCAATGATACGGGACCAAATTGTAATTGGGGTCCAAGACAACAAATTGCGGATGCAATTACTGAAAGAGACTAACTTAACGCTGGAGAAAGCGATACAGATTTGCCAAGCGTCTGAGAGTACAAAGGCACAATTAAAGACTTTTAGCAGCAAGGAAAAAGAGACTGCTGAGGTCGATGCAGTGCAGCGCGCGAAGCCGAAAGGAACGTTGCATGCAAGAAAAAGGGAGGCAAACCCAGAGCGCACGCGCGGGAACTGTGAGCGGTGTGGAAGGCAACATGCGCCAAAGCAGTGTCCAGCATTCGGGAAGGAATGTCGCAAGTGTGGCGGAAAAAATCACTTCGCAAAGACCTGCTTCTCGAAGAAGAGGGTGCAACTCGTGGAGAAAAAGAGCGACAGCGAAGAGGATCAGTTTTACGTGGACGCCATCGAGGGAGAGACGAGCGCTGACGAATGGATAGTGTGCCTGGAGATGAATGGCACGGACATGTCACTGAAGCTCGACACAGGTGCGCAGGTAAACATCCTGCCAATGAAAGATTTTAAAAGACTGAAAAACAAACCGAAAATAAGAGATAAAAAGATTAATCTGAGAACATATGATGATAAGCCAATACCCACTAAGGGAATGTGCAGGGTTACACTGTCAAACAAAGGTAAAACAGTGAATGCATTGTTTGTACTTGTTGATGGAAATAGACAAGCAATTTTGGGTTTAAAAACATGCGATCAGCTAGGTCTGATCAAAAGGGTGAATGTCATTGATACAGACAAAGTGACAACACGAGAAAATACAGAGGCTACAACAAGTAAGCACAAACACACTGACTGGGTGAAAGAATACAAAGAGGTGTTCAAAGGAATAGGCCGCCTACCAGGCAAACAAAAAATTAGGCTGAAAGAGAATGCAGAGCCAGTCATACATGCAGCAAGAAAAGTGCCAATAGCTCTTAAAAAGAGGCTGAGAGAAACACTAGACTCACTGATAGCAGACGGAGTGGTCAGAAAAATAGAGGAACCAACTGAATGGGTTAACTCACTAGTTATAGTGGAGAAGCCAAATGGAGATTTGAGATTGTGCATAGATCCAAAAGATCTAAATAAAGTAATACAGCGGGAGCATTACAGGCTACCAACAAAATCTGACATAACCAGCACAATGAGTGGAGCAAGTTACTTCACAAAATTAGATGCCAAATCTGGGTTTTACCAAATAGTGCTCGACGAGGAAAGCGCTAAATTGTGCACATTTAATACGCCATTCGGAAGGCATTGCTTTCTACGAATGCCGTTCGGGATTAGCTCAGCCCCTGAAATTTTCCATAGAACTGTGCAGCAATTGTTTGATGGAATAGAAGGGGTGGGAGTTTTTCTTGATGATGTGGTAGTCTGGGGAAAAACAAAAGAGGAGCACGACGAAAGGTTGGCTAGAGTTCTCACACAGGCGCAAAAGTCAGGTATGAAACTGAATAAGAGTAAGTGCCAATTCGGGGTACGGGAGATTACATACCTGGGAGAGAAATTATCTGGGGCAGGCGTGCAACCAGATCCGGAAAAAGTGCGGGCCATAGCAGAGCTGCCAGTACCGCAGGACAAAACTGACTTGCAAAGAGCCCTAGGGCTAGTCAATTACATGGGAAAATTTATCCCAAATTTATCAGCTAACACAATAGCTCTTAGAAGCTTGTTAGAGACCAATACAATGTGGAAGTGGATGGCAGAGCATGCCAGAGAATGGGAGTGGCTCAAAAGCAGTCTAATAAAGGAGCCAGTGTTAAAATTCTATGATCAGGACAAACTGCTAAAAGTGTCCACAGATGCGTCCAAAGCCGGCCTAGGAGCTGTGCTATTGCAAAAACATGACACAGAGTGGTATCCAGTCGCATACGCATCGCGCACCATGACAAGCGCAGAAAAAAATTACGCGCAAATAGAGAAAGAGACTCTAGGTGCAGTGTTTGGATGTGAGAAGTTTCATGAATATGTGTATGGACGGTCAGTAATACTAGAAACAGACCACAAACCACTGATTGCTATATCACAGAAGCCACTGGGTGACGCACCACCGCGCATCCAGCGTCTAATGTTAAGATTACAGAAATATGACTTGAAATTTGAGTTTACACCAGGCAAGCAACTAATTGTAGCCGATGCGCTGAGTAGGGCTAGCTTGAGCAACACCAGCAGCACAACAGAGGAAGCTGTGCAAATACATGTAGACTCTATTAAGGCACACATGCCAGTGTCAGACGCAAAATGGACGAAGATAGTGAAAGAAACACAAAAGGATGAGAAACTAAAAAGAGTAATGGAACAGATACATCAGCCAGGACAGGTTATGATTGACAAGCCTTACCAACACTTTAAAGGTGAACTGTCTGTGTTAGATGGGGTTCTGTTAAAAGGTACAAGGATAGTCATACCTACCTCCATGAGATCAGAAATGGTTAAATTAGTGCATGAGGGGCATTTGGGTATTGAAAAGTGCAAAAGACGTGCACGTGATGTTTTGTATTGGCCCAGAATGCACAAGGACATTGAGGCATATGTGCAGCGCTGTGAGATTTGCCAGCGCCACAGGTATCAACAGCCAAAGGAGCCTATGAGGCCCCATGAGAAGCCTCAAGGGCCATGGAGAAAAGTGGGCATGGATCTATTTCAGCTTAAGGGCAAGGACTATCTGTTAGTCATGGACTATCATTCCACCTACCCAGAGTTTGCAGGGTTGAGTGACACAACAGCAGAAAAGGTGATTGCACATACAAAGACAATGTTCGCACGCCATGGAATTCCAATGACTGTTGTAAGCGATAACGGACCACAATTCACGAGTCAGTGCTTCAAAGACTTTGCAGACACATATGGGTTCAAGCACGTGACCTCAAGCCCTCTGTACCCACAGTCGAATGGGTTAGCAGAGAAAGGGGTGCAAATTGTGAAGCGCATACTGAAAAAGGCTGCAGACAATGCAGAAGACCCACATCTGGCGATCCTGAATTACCGAGCATCACCACTGGAGAATGGACTTTCACCAGCAGAAATGCTCATGAACAGAAAACTCAGAACGCGACTTCCATCAGCATCTCAAGTGATGGAAAAGAGAGATGTGAGGCGTGATGAGAGGCAAACTGAACTGTACAACAGAACAGCACGACCTCTGAGACCACTTGCACATGAGGACATAGTGCGAGTGAGATGTGATGGAGAATGGGGACCGCTGGCAAAAGTGGTTAAAGAAACAACTCCCAGATCATATGAAGTCATCACAGAGCATGGAAAAACAATGAGGCGAAACCGACGTCACTTACTGAAAGTGCCTCAGACAAAAATGAGAGTCACAGACAGTGAAACAAGCGACATGCTAATACCCAGCCAAACCGAACAACCAGAAATGGCTGAGAACCAAAACTTAGAGACAGACACTAACGAACAGACTGAGGTGACACAAAACAGAAGATCACAAAGGCAAATTGTGAAACCGAAAAGATTGATTGAGGAAATGTAAGGAGTACTGAGATGAATGAAAAAAAAAAAAAAAATGTGTTGATGTTGAGATGAAAACAGAGAAATTGTTAAAGTTGTGATTCAGTGTACAAGGTTGAAAGAAATGTAAATAGAAATGGAGTTTATTTGTATATTGAAATTTGAGAAAAAGTTTATAGTTGGACATGACCTTTACTAGAAAAAAAGGGAGATGTATTGATATGTGAAGTTCCTATAGAGTCACCACTAGAGGGCAGTATGACCCCGGCCATGACCTGACTATAAAAGGAGATGTACTTGAGCCACTGTGTGGTTAGTTGTGGGTTGCAGTTGAAGTGACAAGTAAAAAGTCCTAACTGACACCCGGTGTGTGTGCGCCTCGTCATTACATGTTCCAGGAGAACATTACAAGGTTCCAGGAGAACATTACAATAGCGACCGGTATTTTCCTAGTTGTATGCCGGAGGGGACCATTGTGTAAGTCTATTGCATCTTTTGCATTCAAAAAACTATTAGTTTGTTACGTCTTTTTGCTATCTCTGCGAGCAGCCCTGCTTAGGTTGTACAGTCTGACAGCCGTTGGTAGGAAGGACCTGCGAAACCTCTCGGTTGTGCACCTGGGATGATGTAGTCTGCTGCTAAATGCGCTCCTCAGTGCATTCAGTATGTCCTGCATAGGGTGGAACTCGGACTCCAGCAGAGATGACAGTTTAGCCACCGTCCTTCTCTCTCCTATCTCCTCCACCGGATTAAGGCGCTGCCCGGTGCTAGTGAGTGGAACTCAGTACCTGAGGAGGTTAAACTGCTTACAACATAAAAGGCTTTCACAAAAAAATTGAAAATGTGGCTTATAAACACCTACAGCTGCCAACACTAAAAAATAAGTCTGTTGTGATGTTTGATGTTGTGATTAAATGTACGGTTTGTTATGTATATGTTATTTGTTACATTAGTACCCTCTTAAATATCTAACCATGTTTTTTTTTCTTGTAGATGCATTTTACTGCTTTTTTACATCTTGGCCAGAGGACTACAGATGAAAACTAGCCTTTTGGCTAATTCTGGCTTTTTTAACCATGTGTAATCATGTGTTTTATGAAATTGCATTGTCCCTTTTCAAATAAACTAAACTAAACTAAACATGCCGCTATGGCGAAGGACCATTGGTAGGTACAGCCATGCAACGATACAGTTAGTGTCCTCTCACCAAAAGTCTTAATGTCTGAGCCGTTTGCAGCTGCCAGCTCGGGGCCACTACTTCCAGCCAGCTGGTCTGCGTAGGACAGCAGGATGAGGCTTTTTTGCGAGCCGGAGTCCATGAGGAACCGTCTCCCCGAGCGTGAGTCCGTCACATAGAGCAGCTTAGTTGTGTCACCGGCAGTCGCAGCTGCTACCGACTGCCGGTCCTGGCATTTCCCGAGCGCTTGAACTGGCATGATGGCACACATCGGCGTGCGTCTTCTCCAAAGTGGCGGTGGTAGAAGCAGATCATGATCCTCCGGTGCTTCTTGTCCTCCATGGCGGCCACCATCGATGGCTCCTCGCCCTCGCTGGCCGTCTCACTGGGTTCCGAGGCCGCTGCGTTCACAGCAAAGGTTCTGGTTGCCAGGATAATCCGATCCGCCTCTTGTGCCAACGCCCGGTAGTTCTGCATGGCCAGCAGTAGCGAATTGGCGAGGACCACTTTGGCTGCTGTCGGGAGGTTCCGGAGGAAAAGGTGGGCAAAGAGGAACTGCTCGCCATCTGTGCCCATCAACGCCAACGTCTTCTCCATTAATTCGACCGCCGACCCATCTTCCAACTCAGAGATGTCAGGAGCCTTTCCACTCTCTCACAGTCCAAGAACGTGTAGCGCTGGGTCAGTGCGATCTTGAGAGCGTCATATTTGCCGTGGGCTGGGAGCCGTTGGAGCAGGTTTGCCACCTGCTGTGTTGTGTGTGCGTCCAGCGCTGCAACCACGTAGTAGTACTTGGTGTCATCCGCCGTCACTTCACGGAACGCAAACTGGGCCTCGGTGTGGAGGAACCAAGCCTTCGGGTCATATAGCCAAAAGTCTGGGAGCTTGACCGAAACACCGCACGCGGTGCTGGCGCTTCCAGTCCGTCTCCAGGGTGTTTGCCTCGAGTTCCATTCTACGTCAAAGGTCACCAGTGTAGAGAGAAATGAGCAGGCGAGGCAGTGAGCTGGATCAGAGTGGACTTTATTCTCTCTAACCACAAGTCAACAAGAATAACCCAGGTCGCTGGGCATCTCTCTTTTATATCTTACATCCTTGCCTAGTGGCCTGGGGGTTCACACCACAATACACACAATCACAATGCACGTCATCACAAAGCCTGTCGGCGCATTAACATGCAGTCCAGTGGAGAAGCCACAGTCTGCCCAGCGCATCCGCTTAACAGTCCTTTAGCGTTTCCACCTCTGCTGTCCCATCTCGACCCCTCGTCGGCTTCTCTCCTCCTGTGCCATTCAGTCTGAGTGGAGAATGTAACGTCTAGGTCCCCCACATCCCTATGATTTGATCACTGAGAAAGGGGACAGGTGTATTCTGCCATCTGATGTCTGTTTGTCAAAGGCAAGTTCACTTTGAAGCTAGCCGGAAGAAACAGAAACGGAGTCTGGCTCTACTCTGGGCTCGATATGAGAAGTTGCCACTGCCACAGCATTTTTTTCTCACCGGGTTGCGGTGTAAACTGGAGCAGGACAGGAGATGACCTGCAGTCTACGGCTTTACAGGGGTCCAGGTAACAGTGGACCAATGAGCATGTACAGTGTGCAGATAGTGCTTCTGAGAATTGTAGTTTCGTAGTCTTACATTACAGATAGGCTTTATTTTAGATGCCGTCTAAGGAAACTACAATCCCTAAGCCCTGCGCATCATAGTCCCCAAAACGCCAGAAAAGTCTCTGATAACACCAGGAAAAGACGCTAGATTTGTCACTAGTCGCTTTTTGGGGGGAGGGGGTCCCCCAAGAGGGTTTGAAAAGTCACCAGAATTAGTGGGAAGGTTGCCAAGTTGGCAACACTGCATAGTGTATTAAAAGTTTTTAGTTATAGTAAGCTTACCACATTTTTTTTAAATAACTGGTATATTTTACAAACTGGCTTTATATATACACTACCGTTCAAAAGTTTGGGGTCACTTAGAAATTTCCTTATTTTTGAAAGAAAAGCACTGTTTTTTTCAGTAAAGATAACTTTAAACTAATCAGAAATACACTCTAATATCTAATATACATTGCTAATGTGGTAAATGACTATTCTAGCTGCAAATGTCTGGTTTTTGGTGCAATATCTACATAGGTGTATAGAGGCCCATTTCCAGCAACTATCACTCCAGTGTTCTAATGGTACAATGTGTTTGCTCATTGCGTCAGAAGGCTAATGGATGATTAGAAAACCCTTGTGCAATCATGTTAGCACAGCTGAAAACAGTTTAGCTGGTTAGAGAAGCTATAAAACTGACCTTCCTTTGAGCAGGTTGAGTATCTGGAAAAAAATATTATTTCAAATACAAATCATTATTTCTAACCTTGTCAATGTCTTGACTATATTTTCTATTCATTTTACAACTCATGGTGGTAAATAAGTGTGACTTTTCGTGGAAAACACAAAATAATTGTCTGGGTGACCCCAAATTTTTGAACGGTAGTGTGTATATATATATATATACAGTATATATATATATATATACACACAGGTTTTATATATACTGTACTACAAAAGAGTATATATACATGATTTATATTTATAGAATAATTATAAATTCTATTTAGAATATAGAATAATTTATTGATATTAACAGCACTTTTTCTGTGCAGTTTACACAGAGAGCTATAAGTTGTTGTTTTTTTGTAAATTTAACACAACTACTGTTTTTAAGGTGTATTACATAAGCAATTTAGTTGACCAGAAAAATTTAAAAAATTACCTGAAAATGTTGAAAAAAATATTTACAATACAAAACAGAGCAAACTACATTAGTCTAAATAACTTCACACTAGTCCTACTTTCCTTTTTAAAAGGATTCCTGTCATGTAAAATGGGCTTAATATTAACCCAGAGTGCTCGGATCTTCTGACAGCTGACCGTGACCTCAAGCACAACCTAGATACAGACCCCTCTAGGATGTAATTAAGGTCGAGGTCAATAGCCTAGGAGGTGTAACAATTTTTGTCAAATCATAAATGCCCAGATCTCCTGACCTTTGACAATGACCTTCACCTTGAGTGCAACCTGAAGCCAGACCTACCTGAGGATCCTTGTGAAAAGGGTGAGAATCGAGGTAATTGCTTGGGAGTAGGTACTTTTTTTTACATCACATAAGTGCCTAGATCGCCATATCTTTTACCGTGACCTTGAGCATTAGAGGCATTAGAGTCTCAGGCAGCAGGTCATACTGAATTACTTGGACGTCAAAATATAGTTATTCATAGTTATATATACATTAAAACACATTTGTTCAGAAACTGGTGTCTCTGTTTGGGAAAATTAAAATCTGTAACACCTTAAAAAAAGCTCTCCAGAAGGGCACTTCAGGGTGCAAAGGAAAAATCTTAGAGCTGCACTTCACATCAATTTGTGCACATGACTGCACCAGAGGATCATTGTGAGTGAGTTTGTTGAGGGCAAATGCCTGGGAGGAGTAGCAATTCCTGTGAAATGTGGATGGACAAACAGAAGGATAGACGCTTGACAGCTTTTTTCGGCTTTGACAGAATGAACTCAAGATAGCAATACAATATTTATTGTTTATAGATGGCATCAAAAGAAAGTTAAAACACAGAACATGATGGATTCACCAAAACAAGACATGATCATGTTGTTGATTGCTTTTATTAAAAAATACAAACTATACATACATTTAACATACGCTAATTTAAAGCTCAGTAGTCATTTAATGAATACTGGATAACTGCACATAATGTAAAGGTGTCACATACAGTATAGTGACAAAAGGCAGTGATTATATAACTACCGATTTTTTTAATAAATTGCACCAAATAGCAAAGAGCAGATAAGCCATAAGTTGGTAATTAAAGTAAAACATTTAGCAGCAAAACAGCAAGTCATTCTCAGAAGAAAAACAAGTGCTAAAAAAAATATATCAAACAAATTTTTCAACACATTGAAATGGAGGTGAGAACTTGTAAATCTTAATTTTTTTATTTCTTAATCAACATTTCTGTCAGGGCCAAAAGTATGAATAATTGCAGCTTTGAAAAGTCATTTTTACCAATCCTACAGACCACTTTATTCAGTAAACTTCTGTTCCACCTTTCCCTTTTGACAGTTATCTTTGCCATAGCTTGCTCATCTTCAACTTCAAACCATGTGTCCTTCATACTCTGATCAAAGCACACGGGTAGAAAGCTGTTCAGTTTTTGATATTGTTCACCTTTCCTCAGATTCATGGTGTAACGCTTCCCAAAAGGTCGGGGGTCAGGTAGCCGTCTGGTGTTGGCATGGGCTTTGGAATTATCAGTTGCGGGGCTGGTGTCAAATTCGGAGTCAGTAAGAGGCTGTTCTGTCTGTCAACCCCCTCCAACACGGTGTAGGCAGGAGGGGGGCTCAAAGTTGGCACGGTGACGATATCTGGGGATGTTTGGGTGGGCTCAGTTGAACCCATCCGGGATAAACTTGAGCTCATTTCCCCTACCAAAAGCTCAGAGGTGTAGTCTTGTTGATCTCCATTAACCACAATGAGCTCAAGGTTTTTTTCTTTCTCCTGTGTAGCCTCCTTCCTAGCACCTTTCTCCACCTCAGTCTGCTCTTCGGGCGACAGCAGCACTTTGCCAGATGACCTCATCTCGCTCACCTGGGTGTACAAAGGGTCTCTGCTCTGTTCTCCCATAGGAGGCTCACCAATGCTAGAGCTTTGTACCGGGGAGCTTGATCCAGATGGTGACTCTTTATCGAGGGTCTGGTTTGGGAGGAAAGGATGGAAAGCCGATGCCTCGGGGTCGCTGGGGAGATCTGGTTCGCAGCAGCTGGCACGGCCGGAGTCATCATCTCTGAAGCCGAACAGAAGTGGAGAGCAGTTGGAGGAAGGAGAGTGGTCCACGAGACAGTCTGTGTCCAGGTCTGTCAGTCTGTCGGTCTGCTCCTCTATGTCCAGCTCAATGAATTCCACCCAAGGGTCACTGTTGTACAGCTCCGGCCTCAAATTGGGGCAGCCATCCAGGATTGAAGCCATCTCACGAAGCTTCCCTTTCTGTGGATAAAGGAAATAGGAAATCAAGGGTGTCTTGTTAAAATATCTTCTGAAGGGGATTTAACCTTAAATGGGTCACTGACTGAAAAATAGTGTTTTTCTAGGTTTTAACCTTCTGAAAAGTGTCTATTTGTCATGTGATTATCCCAAAAAAATATCAAAATGGTCACTTCTATTAAAAAACACAGCCTTTATATATTTTTTTCACTCTAAAGAGCAAAATTGACTATTCCAGATTTGCCATGGGATGTCACTTCCATAGCAAACTGAGCCCAGTGGATCCTTGGTACCCACCCACTGCTCTATTATTGGCCTAGCTGTCAATCCTGTGGACAAAAGTAAATAAGTTACCTTACCAAGTATGGTGTATATTTTTATTATTTTTAGATCTAAATAACATTAATAGGCATCCCTGTTTCCACCTGGTTCACTAATCTACAGTCGATAATATTTCTTGTCCCATTCTGGCTTATTTTGTTATATTTTCACAGCAATGCTACGTTGATTTCTGTTAGCATTAACCTGGCTAGGCGGTTGGTTGGCATTGGTCACATGACGGTCAGGCCACCCAACGTTAGCTTAACTGTTGACCTGGTCGGTTTGGATGACTATTTTCTATAAATTTTATTCACCCCCACTGGAATCCTTGTTCATTTACCAACACTTGGCCATATACGCCATTCTTAAGACCTGAGCAGAGTCTCTGCAAGGGGAAAACATATGCGTTCTGTAGACTGCATTTGCATACACAGCAGTATTCAGAGTGCTTTTTGAGGCACTGCAGCTGCCGCTCAGCAGCTGTTTCATGCATGCGCATTGAATATAATCTGCAGTTCACATGCCCGTACTGTCAGTGGCAGCCAAGAGCCACCAAATTGATTTGAACAGCTGCAATCCAAACAAAAGAAGAGCATGATGGCAAACATTTTAAATGGCAGAAGCAATGGAAGTACGTGAATATGATGATGATCAAGATGAACAGGAGCTTTTTCCGTTAGTGGCAAAGGAAGAAAACAGTCAGGCTAAAAGGCGAACATATGTTCTCCTAGTATTTGCAGATTAATAATAATAATAATAATAATAATAATAATAATAATAATAATAATAATAATAATGGATTAGATTATATGGTGCTTTACATGTAAAGTGACATCTCAAAGTGCTCAGTACTTCCCTCTGGTGGTTGTTTTTGGGTGCATGCACAGTTCGCTGTGACCACTTGCGTACTTGTACTTGTATTCACTTTTTGGGGGCTGCATGCACCCAGTCAGCACTCACCCTCTGCGTAGGGTTTGTGCACGAATGCATCCACTGTGCTCGCTTATGTACTACTGCATTTTTGCCACCGTGAATTGGGCTTTAGATGTTATTTTGAGCATCTAGCTAACATCAGCTAGCCACTAGCTAGCCACATCAGCTAGCTGCTAACATCAGAAAGCACTTTAGCCACTCATTCACAAATATTTCTGTATTTATTGTACACCTGAAACCGGTCATATCCTATCGACCACTCAAAGCACACACCCCTGTCAACCAGTGATGCATTATTTCATTCATTCTTTAAGACAAACCTTAGTTGGCTCACTTTTAAGTAGTCAAGTTGGCTTCAACGCATTTAGCCCCGGAATCCTGAACAGCGCAAGCAGAGAGCCCCCCGCAAAACTGCTAAGACTTTTTCCCTTATTTTTTTCCATACATATAACTGTTATAGTAGGTTTTATTGTGATATGCAGTGTGATGATGTCACCTTCCGGCTGCGTCATCACACCGGCATATATACTGTAAGGGAGCATCCGTCATTAGGGGCTCTCTTGCCCGGACGACTCAGTGTGGTGTAACATGTAGTGTACTGTTGGCCGTTCTATAATAAAGCCCAGATCCAGTGCAGCATCCTCGTCCGTCTCATTCATGCCAAGTTTGTGGACATAATAACAATAACAACATATAAGGAGTTTTACAGAAATTCTCCACCTGTGCCACAAAAATCCCGAGCATGACCCGACCCGTATTCGGCTCAGGATACATTCGAGTTGAGCCATGTGTAACCCACGTGATAAAATGGGCTACATATAAGACACTAAACATGCAGAACATCAAAGATAAAATAGTTAATTAAAATTAGTTACTCTTTTAAATTTTTGCTAAGTGAAAGATATCAATTATTGCGCTAAGAGGGAAAGAATATTGTTATATCGTGAAATCACACAGGTGGAGAGCTTCTCGAGGGACATTCACCTGAACTTTATTTGATTCACATTTCTACTTATACTTCCTGCCGTAGCCCGCCTGACTTCAACCCGTTCCCCACCCCGGCGGTACTATGGCAAACCCCAAAGTCCAATTCCCATACGTAAACCCCCCCCCCCCCCAAGGTCCAACTATAATACTAAAACAATGTCAAAACGCACAGTGAACACAGAACATATTCATCAACAAAAGAAAATAATTTCTATATACATATAAACAAGTCCATCTGTGGGCGTCTGGATAAACTACCAGAGCGCCCAGCTGGTGTCGTCCATAATAGTCCTAGCTACACAGTCATTTAAGTATGCAGGCCTTCAACGTACTCTAGCCGGGCGTCCCCCCCAGGGGACTCTGCACCAGGCACCGTCGGTACGGCCTGTGAATCCACATCAGGTGCGGCCACCCAATCCCTAACTGACTGGATCCCAGCTTGCTATTGTCTGTGTCTGTGTGGCTCTCTACTGGTGATTCATCCTAACGAAATTATGGATTTAATAAGCTGGGCTTTGAACGCAATCGACACTGTTTTTTCAACGAGGAAATCAGGTCCGGGGGAGCCTATTTGTCCCGCAGGGACTGCTGCTGCGGGTTATATTAAGGATACAAGCAATTGGAAACTCTTGTGTCTGTGCGATCTTTCAATTGAAGATATAGAAGATTTATATCTATTTGGAGCTACGGTCTCAGGACTTCTACTGATCGGCTTTGGGATTGTCCTGGTGTATCGCAAATTAAAGAAGATGGACAGAGCTTATCAAAAAGCTGACCCGGCGAAGCTCTCTCATCAATTCGACCAGCTGGGCAGGACTCTGACAGCGGCCAATGGAGAACTGTATAGGAAGATGGAAAACATCACGGTCACGCTAAGAGCTGTCCAGGATATGATTTCAAAGCCTGGCAACGATGGATTTGGAGCACTGAATCCGTAAGAGAATGGAAAGTTTTTTCTCTGAAATCAGTGCTATTCGACCTGTTTTCGGCGCCCTCAGCACTCAGTCCTCCTGATGATGATAACAGTATAAATGTTGATTTTCCTCTTCACAAACATTTGGCGAACAGTATCTGAACTCCCAAGGACAGCCATATGTCTGACTCACAGAGAAATCCCATCTGCCGTGCCAAGGACATGTTGCCTCTGACTTTCAGACACTAGTCATAACATCTGCTGAGAGAGAGATCTCTGCTGTTTCACCAGCAACTGATAACTACCACCTCTGCATCCAACATACACACACGACTGACTCATTATACTGACGAAAACAATCATTCACTGCTCTCTATTGCTGCTGTATGTTAAGTGTGACATTGTCTGCTAATTGTGCATTGAGGGTTTTTTTTCTGGTGATCATAATTCGGCTCAGTTATGAGCGTTATTTTGATTAACTATGTTTTTTTCTCTCTACCTATTGTTTTGTTCCTGACCTTTGCCCTCTATTCCCCTCTGTTGACAGGCGCCTTCATGGCTCGCCGCGTCATTGGGATTAGCCTATCAGGCGTACCCAATGTCAAGTCAAATTCCTCGTATGTTTACCTGTTTGTTTACTTGTAAATGTGCTTGGCAATAAACTTTATTCTGATTCTGATTCTGATTCTGACACATCATGCCGCCCCAAAGCATTCAAATCCCAGCCAGGTACCGCACACCTCAATCTGCTGACATGCCACCTGGACCCATCGTCCAGCTCAAAAGTGTCCGGGCCCCACTGTCTCTTAATCTCCTGTGATCCCATCCACAGGGGCTGGAGCTTGTGGGACTGGACAGGATGTTTAATCAACACCTGATCCCTCTCTCTCAGGCCATGGTCCTTTACCCTGTGCTTCCTGTCGAACTGCCTTTTCATTTTGCGTTGCTGGTCCAAGACTCTGCTCTGCAGCACTGCCTCACTTGTCCGGGAAACCACCCTTGGAGGCCCCAACCGATTCACTGGTAGTGACAGTTCCCGCACCAACATAAGCTTCGCCGGGAAACAACCCGTCGTCGCGTGGACCAACGCCCTGTAATGAAGCAACGTGTTCTGGAGTGCGTCCAGGAAAAGGAAACCATCCACTAGGCGGGCTCTCAATCCATTCTTCAGGGTCTTATTAAACCTCTCACCCCCCCCCCCCGTTTGCTTGTGGGTGGTAGAACACTGTTCTGATGTGCTCCACCCCTTTGCTGACTAGAAACTCCTTGAATGCCCCTGATACAAATTGGGGCCTACTGTCCGCTGTGAGTGTGTCCGAGATTCCCCACCTGGCGAACAAAGACGTCGGGAATCCCATGACCACCTCCATCGTCACCGAGCTGGTGGGCAGCACCTGCGGCCACTTCATGAACACATCATAAGCCACCACCAGGAAACGAATGTTGAACGGCGCTGCATGGAATTCACCACAGATGTCCAGCTCGACATGCTTCCACGGCCCTTCCAGAAATACAACAGACCGGAGTGATGGTGGAGAAGGTCCGCCTGTCTTGCCACTCTCTAAACACGGCACACAGTGTTTCACCATGGCCTCTATAGGCACTTTTCCACTAGCCCAGCTCACCTCGCCACGTCTCGATTCGCAACGACACGGTTCGGCCTCGGTTGTGTCTCCATAGCAGCCGGGTAAAGCGGGGTTAAGCTGGGGTGGGCGGGATTTTTTTTTACAGCAAGGCCACCACCAGGTGACACCACCTCAGACTTTTTACTGAGTCTGAGGTGGTGTCATAGCAAAAAATGATCAGCTGACACAACTTGATCGCCATGTTATGACACCACCTCAGACTCAGTGCTGCAGAAGCAGGTACGTCCATGATGTCTCAACAGTCTCTCCATGATTTTCATGCAGATCAGAGCAATTTTTTGCACAGGAAATAAACGTTTCTACAGACATTCTTAAGCTCTACAACCACTGATCGTTTGTGAAGCTGGGGTGACATCAGTGACAGGCTGTGTTGAACGCCCAGACCGACCGTTTGAAGTGGTAATTTCCCCACAACAGAGCCATCTGAAACACGCACACACAGCGTACATATTTTAGTACCTAACAGCGATAAGATTAACATAGCGATCAAGTTGTGTCAGCTGATCATTTTTTGCTAATAACTATATTAGCCACAAAATATATATTCAAAAAGTAAACAGTACTGAGTTACGTATAATAAGATATATTTGACAGTTATGATGCATTTTAGGCCAAAACAAACTTGATCTAGGATTAAAAGCAATTAAAATAATGCAGTCACAAGGTTACATGGAAAATACTTGATTTACTAGATACATGTACTGTAGAAATATATATTCTCTGCATCAACAATGTACTATACATGCATTCATGTAGTATTGCACTGGGAATTGCACTGACAATAAACCTCTGAAGTTTTTGCAGATGTCTCTTTTTTATATGTGAAGGTTACCACCATGTGGGACAAATTAAATACTAAAAGATTGGAAAAGCTGTCTAAGAACAATCCAGCAGTTTGAGAAATCACTTTTGGTTTGGTGTAAGTCTGTCAACAGAATTATGAACCATAAAGCAGTTTGTGTTAAAATGTTAAATCCCATTAAACCCTAATCTGGGGGCTTCCAATCATGTGTCATGGGGGGCCAAGAACCTGCAGGTTCTCCTCTACCCAGTCTCTTCAGCAGGCGTTCTCACTGATCAGCAGTCAGTGGAAGAAGTTCAGTGGAATCTGCTGTTGAAAACACTGGTTGGAGGTAAAGCCTGCAGGGTCTTGGCCCTACATGGCACATGATTAGACACCCTCGCCCAAACCCATTATGATGAAGAACAGATGCTAATATGACCCAGAATTCCTCCATATACTGGTACTGTCACTAAAGTATGCAGGGTCTTCTGCGGTGGCACATCCAACAATACAGTCTTCAGTTAATAAAATAATTGTTTTGGTTACTTTTTTCTTAAAAATGAGCCATTATTTTCAAGGTCACCGATAAATCCTTTGTACAGTTTACTCTTTTCCCACCAGTGTCTTAACAGACAAAATAGAAAATCATGATGCAAACACATAAGTCACTAAATTGTTTATTGCAATCAGCAGCAAATTCCAGATTATTCAGAATGTGCAAAATTCAAACTTTAAAAAAAAAAAAAGAAAAGAAACTGGAATGGGTCGCACACGCCAGCCACGCTGCCTCACTGAGAAGCAACTGGATCGGCCCCTCATACTGGTCCTGGTTCAGCAGATCTTCAGCCTGCATCTCTGTAAATAGTGAGGCAAGGTCCAGTTGGGGTGGACAGATTCCCTCTTGCCTAGACAAAAGACAAATGGGTGGTGGTTAATTAAAGCAAGTTTAAAACATATTTGGGAAATACACTTGTTGCTAAAAGCCAGTGGTGGAATGTGAATGAATGAATGAATCTTTATTTCGGATTGATTAAAAGTAAAGATTAAAAGAAAATAGAATAATATAACAAAGGGGAAAAAATCTAACAAGGTCAAATTAAACAATAACTCCTCTGATTATACAGTTCAACATAGGTTATCTGAAATGGGTGATGGCTGAAGCTGCAGCTTATATTGCCCACCCATATTCCATCCAAGAATTCAAAAGAAAAACAAAACAGGAGGGATTACAATTTGAATGTGACAATAAAGTACTTCGTTGTTGTATTTAACCACCATTTTCATGTAGCTGCGCTTCAGTAGATTTTACAAGGGCTGGGTTACATTTAAAATCATCTGTTTTTACTGTGGCCTCAGCAATCAGAATGAATTAATACATTCACTTGAATGGAATATAGTACTTTAACTGAAGGTGTGCATCACCGAGTATGGAGTCGCTCAGTCAAAATATGAAGTTTTTAATCAATAAAAGTTTGTCTTGTCTGTAAAAGTGTCTCTTCTTGCCCTGGCTTCATGTGTGGGCGGTGTTTTGTACTTGCATTGCTAAAATATAAAAGGAAGCACTACAATGGGTCTCAAATATTTGTAAGGTGTCCTGTTACTGCATGAGTTTATTGATGATAGACTATAAACTACACATATAAAGTAAATTATATTGATGACTGAACCTCTCACATTCGCCAAAACATACAGTTATGAACATAACTCACAAAGGATCACACAAGTGATCTGACAAAAAAATAAATACATTGACAAGCAGTTTATTTTACAGTTGTTGTGCCAGTCATTTTCAATTATTATGTAATTAATATTCACACAATCAAATAAATCTCAGTTCAGTCCCTTTTATATTAAGTGGAAATTGTGCTACTTTGGTTTTGACACTTTACCTATAAAAGCAAAGGATTTCAGTATGTTCCACAGTGGCGAGGTCCGTTGTGGGGCGGCTGCTTTCCTCTTGCCTAGACGAATGACAGAAATGGATGGTGGTTAGGTTCAAGCAAGTTCAACACTTACACAGGCACATCTCAAAAATTAGAATACCATGAAAAAAATTCAATATTTTTGTCACTCATTTCAGAAAGTGAAACCCATATATAGATTCATTACAGGGACAGTGATATATTGAAAGTGTTTATTTTAATATTGATGATTATGGCTACAGCCCATATTAACCAACACCTCAGCGGCCAACATTTATATTTAAAAACTATTTTTTAAAGTTAATTTTATGTAATATTCTAATTTTTTGCCAAATTGAATTTGGTGTTTTCAGGGGCTGTAAGCCGTAATCATCAAAATTAAAATAAATAAAATGAAATTTATCACTGTCTGTGTAATGAATCTATATAATATACGGATTTCTCTTTCTGAAATGAGTGACAAAAAATATTGAAGTTTTTCATGACATTCTAATTTTTGGAGATGCACCTGTATTAGGGAAATAGACCTGTGAATGTCAGTGGTGGGATGTGACAAAAATGCTTCGTTTCCCTGACAAGCACTGCAGGATCCACAGAATAGGTGTGTGGGTCTATTCTGACGCTTTAGAAAATTATATGAATGACTTTATAAATCACTGGTTTGAAAAAGCACTTTTAATATGTCGAGATTTCGGCTCCTGGGCTCAACTTTACCTGTATCCACAATATAAACACTGAGGGAGGCTAACCCCTGGCATGTGGAAACACATGCCAGGGGTTAGCCTGGCATGTGTTTCCACGCAGCACGCAGCACCAAAGTGCAATATGTACACAAACCAGGACTTTAACCAGGATTAACATATTTCATCGTTTTGCTCTCACAAGCGAATACTTAGGAGAAAACAAGCGCGAATCAGCAGAGTTGGCTACTAGGTAGCTAGCTAGCTACTAGCTAAAACTCGTTAGCCAGCACAGGATGGTGCTGTATGGCTCAAAAAAAGTGAGCTTACCACCAACAGGATAAATAAGCGAATAGATGCACATTATTACAAATCACTCACCATCGATGGTTCTCTCACGTTCGTCTTCAGCTTGTCCGTAGTCCGGTTCTATGCTGGGCTGCATCTGTATCGGTCCGGGTCGCTCCTCTCACTGTGGATCTGCCACCAAGCAGAGAAAACTCCGCACTTCTTCGTTGGACCACGGTGTAGAGTATTTATTCCGTGACCGAGTTAGTCCGTGAAATATTGCAAATGGCGGTCGTGTAGATTCATCAGAAGACGGCCGCTTTTGTGACGTTACGACCTGACCAATCAGCGGCGACCAGTCTGTTGACGTCACATCTCGGCACGACTCAGCACGGTTGTACCCTGCCCTCGATCAGGCATGAAAATAGCGCCTGTTAAGCCGTGCTGGGGCTAGTGGAAAAAGCTACAAACGCGGGCTGAGGTGTAACGTGTTGGGCTAAGCGGGGCTAGTGGAAAAGACCTTTATATGTCACCATCAATGCTAGGCCACCAGACCGACCCCCTACTTCTCTGTTTCACCCGTACCACCCCTAGGTGGCCATCGTGTAGCATTTCCAGGACCCGCGCCCTCAAGGCAGTAGGGATCAGGGCACACTGGCCCCTGGCCACACACACCTCATTCCAACAACTTAGTTCATCTCGGGAATGGTGAAAAGACGTCAGCTCACTCGGCACCCTTGCTGGCCATCCTTCTATGATCACCGTACGCAACTGTGTCAGGACCGGGTCCCGTTCCGATTCTTCCTTGAGTTCTTGTGGGAAGACAACACCCTGGAGGGGTCCGCACAGAGCATTGATCAGGTCTTCCTCAGCAGAGCCAGTGTCCTCATCGACCACCAGAGAAGTCTCCACCGTGGCCCGGGATAGAAGGTCCGCCACTATATTTTCTCAGCCCGGGGTGAACTTAGTGGTGAAGTCGTAGGCCCTTAGACAATCTGACCATCTGTGTATTCTCAACGGCCTATGCCCCAATCCCGACGTCTCCAGCAGGGTCGTGAGCGCTTGATGGTCAGTCCTCAGGGTGAAGCGACGCCCGTAGAGGTATATGTGCCACTTCTCACATGCCCAGACGCAGACCAGTGCCTCCCTCTCACCCACAGCATACTTTTGCTCCACCACCGAGAGGGACCTAGATGCAAATGCCACTGGCCTTTCTACACTGCCCTGGACTTGGGACATGACCGCTCCCAACGCCGCCCCAGACGCTTCACAGGTCACCACCATCTCCAGTTCGGGGTCAAAGTGTGCCAGCACCAGTGGGGAGGTGAGCTGTCGTTTCAGCTTAGAGATCGCCGCCAAGCATGCCGGCGTCCATTTCCACGGCACATCTTATTTTAACAGGGCCCTCAGAGGCTCAATCGTCTCAGAGTAGTGTGGGATAAACTGCCCGTAAAAGTTTACCATGCCGAGGAAAGATGAAATTTGGGCAGGCGTAGAAGGGTCCAGGATTTTTGTTGTGTATTTTTGTTTTGTTTTGTAATTTTATTTCAAGCATTATTTATTGTTGTAATTATAAGAATGTTAAATGCATGAGTGAACTGTGAGTGTGATAGTTTGTTTATAGTTTGTTTTTAGGGAGCAGCATCTCAATTTCGTTGCATTGTTCATTAACAATGGAATGACAATAAAGGCACTTTGACTTTGACTTTGATGTGGAGCACCGCCTCAACATTTCAATGCAACGGCTGTAGGCCCTCTCCTGTCAGCCGAAAACCCACAAACTTGATTGCGTCTGCCGCGAAGAGGCATTTGTCACCATTCAGGGTGACCCCATAGTCCTGCAGCCCTCTCAGCACCTTCTCCAGTCTCTCATCATGCAGCTCACCCGTCTCGCCATGTACCATAATGTCATCCAGGTAGGCCACTACCCCTTTTAGACCTGCCAGCCTCGTCGACATAACCTTCTGAAAACAGCTGGGGGCGGAGCTCAGCCCGAACGGCATTCGGGTGTATCTAAAAACCCCCATGTGGGTCACAAATGCCTTCAGGTTTCTGATGTCCGGGTGTAGTGGCACCTGTAGATAGCCCTGCCGGAGGTCCAACTTTGTAAACACCCTGGATCCGCTGAATGTTGCCGTGAGCTCCTCCATGGTTGGGAGTGGATACTTATCCGGGATAATTGCCTTGTTTACCATTCGCAGGTCTATGCAAGGCCTGATCCCCCCATCTTTCTTCTTCGCCACCACCAAAATTCGAAATCCAGGGTGAGGCATCCACCTTTTCGACGATCCCCGCCTCCAGCAGCTTTGAAAGTTCCGCCGATACATCGTCGTGTAGCACCAGGGGCAGGCGCTGTAAAGGTTGTATCCTGGGCGTCACTGACTCATTCATCAACGGGTGATGGGAAAAAGTATCAATCCACCCGAGGCCCATGAACAACACTGGCCAAAGGAGCTGCCAGTCTGAGAACGCCGTCAACACCACCGAACCTTCTGGGTCCCGTATGGAGAAGCCCAGTTCTCCCAGTAGGTCGATGCCAAGCAGGTCCATCCCGTCGTGCCACCTGCAAAATGAATTTGGGTGCCCTCTTCGGCCCGCACGTCACGTCGAACTCCGCCATGCCTACCATGTCAATTTCGGCGTGGCCATAGCCGAACATTCTCACCGCTCCCGCCCTGATAGCTTTCTTCAGGAACAGTCTTCAGCGTCAATAGGCTCAAAATGGACCTGCCAACCCCTGAGTCCACCATAAGAGGCACCTCAATGCCATCCAGCTGCATGACATACCATATGAGGGGTCCTCTCCCTCCGTGTGCCACACACACCCATCCCGTCTCCCATGGTTCCACTTCCACCTGGTCCGCCAGCACCACATGGGCCCCGTTGCGTGCCACTGGCCCTCTTTTCTTTCTCCTTTTCTTCCCAGTGCACCCCCAAAGCCTAGTTAGCATGATAGCCGTCTTCTGTGGCGCAGCGGCCCAGCCTGCTGGCTCCTCGCCACACGAAGCACTCAGTCCCCGTAGAGACGCAGACTCCTGTAATTTCACTAGGTCCACGACCTCCTCTAGAGACAAAGACTTTCGGGTTACACGTAGCATATTTCCCAGCCACTGACTAGTCGTGCCATGCGCCAATTTATCCCGTGCGCCATTTTCACCCAGTGAACAGTTCAGAATGTAGTTACAAGATTGGCTCGGCCAATCTGAGATGTTGCCCACAGCAGTTAGTCCCGCCCATCTGCTAGGAGAGTGGGTAACGCTGTTGTTGAGTCAGAGAGATGTTTGGATTTCAGCAGGAGAGTACATGATCATAGTGTACGCGAGCGGGAGTACACGATAAGAAGTGGAGCGAGAGTGAAATGAGATAAACCTACAATATACTGAAGGTAAATTACTTTTACTAAAGCGGTGGCTTGTAAAAAGTAACCATAAGTAAGCTAAATCAGCTCAGTAGATACCGATTAGCACTAAATGCTAAGTCTCTGTTTAACTGTCGCCCCTCGTGCAGCTGAAAATGTGAAGTTTCCAAATGGTTTTCTACAACTTGTTCTTTACTGCCTGAAGCCGAAAGAGGCCTGTGGTTGAGCTGGGCGCCTCCATTTCGCGCCGTGTGCAAAACCCCCCAGAGAGATAGGTCAGGGGGGGTTTTTGTGCCTTGATTCTACGATGATTGTCCTGCGTGAATTTGTCCTGTGAGGATCCATGCTTTGACTTTGATGGCGAGCCGTCCCAATAAGATCTAGAATCATCAAGCTATCACTGGATGCTGGACCAGTTCTGCTGCACTCCTCGGTGTGGTAGGCCCAGTATCTCCAGACGCCTTCACACTCAGCCCATTAGATCCCTACATTCCTCCAACTCTTGGTGCTGATGACTTTTTGTATTTTTTAATGATAAAATTATAAGTATCAGGAATATTATTCCAAAAAATAGCCCCTTTAAAAATACCAAGCCTCTGTGTAACACTGCTGTGTCCACAGGCTCAGAACTCCGCTTTTCTGAATTTTCTCTTATTAGTCATTCTGATCTAGCCTTAATAGCCTCAGCTTCTAAATCAACTACCTGTCTCTTAGACCCAGTCCCTGCTAGACTCCTGAAGGAGTCGCTACCTCTGATTAGTCAACCGTTTTTGAACATAATTAATATGGCCCTATTGACAGGACATGTACCACAGTCTTTTAAAGTGGCAGTAATTAAACCTCTGCTTAAAAAAACCTCCGCTTGATTCTGGGATTTTGGCCAATTATAGACAAATATCTAACCTCCTCTACCTTTCCAAGATCCTTGAAAAAGTAGTCGCCAATCAACTGTGCACTTCTTGAATTGTATTTGTTATGCTTGTTTGAATGTAGCTACTGCCAGGCCTCCTACTTTTTACCTCTTTTTTCAACCCAGCCGGTCGGGGCGGATGGCCGTCCTCTATGAGCTATGGTTCCGCTCGAGGTTTCTGCCCGTTAAAGGGAAGTCTTTCCTCGCCTGTGTCGCCGCAGTGCTTGCTCTTAGGGGTCTCTGCTGGGTTCTATAAATTTGAGAGTGTGGCCTAAATCCACCCTTTTTTGTAAAGTGCTTTGAGATGACCTGTGTTCTGATTTGGCTCTATATAAATAAAATTGAATTGAATTGAATTACACAATTTCCCTTTTCCCCCAACATCACTCACACATTTCCCTTTCTTTCCCTTGGACTCTGGACACTACTGACATTTTTTTCTTTTTTTGTCTTTTCCTGGGAACTGTGGACTTATTTTTGTGTTTTTGACTGTTTCTAATATTTTGGACTTGTTTCAACTACTGATGGCTAATAGCTAAAATTGTATACTGGTGCTGAAGTGCAGGGTGTCCTCCCTGTCTGAATGGTGTTTGTTACTGGTTTGCACAGTGAACTGTGAGCCTAGAAATGAATTAGATAATGAATGAATTTAAGTTATACTCCAAACTGAGGTAACAAGGGTGCACCCAAGATCAAATTTGTCTCAGCTGAGATTAGAAGTGAAACAAAGGTACAATTTTTGGTTTGGTTTTGACCATTCATTTGGTGGGTGCTATATCCAGTTTCAATTGTTGTGTTGTAAATGTCTTTTTATTTTATTTCTCATTTTTTTTTACTAAAGTTGGCAATTATTCAACTTTATATTGCTGTCTCCGAGTCTCATTTGAATGCTCCACTTTGCTCCAGCAGCCAAACCTACTGGTCCAATTGAATAACTTGTATTGGTTAATCACTTATTTGTATTGAGTGACACAAATTATACACACAAGTTACATACCCATGGTTGTTAATATATGCTACAGGTGTTATTACTGAATACGCATGGCTCTACATCTGAGCTAAAGGCTAGGAGCTAGCCAGTCAATGTTAGCAATATGATGTACAATAAACAGGCAGGTCATACTGAGCTATTTGACTTATGGGGTTTATAACTTTTGTACTGTTTATGGTTAGAAAAGTTACAAATTCACCAAAAAGGCCCCACAAATTTATGAGACAATTGCAGATTTGTGAGACAAAAGTTATAAATTTATGTGAAGAAAGTCCAGACCAGAAACAAACAAAAAAAAAAAAGAACACCCAATCCTTTAGCTCAGTGGTGTCCAATCATGTGCCATGGAGGGCCAAGACCCTGCAGGTTTTCCCTTCTACCCAATCTCTTCAGCAGGTATTTTCACTTATCAGCAATCTGGGAAGAAATTCAGTGGAATCTGCTGTTGAAGACACTGGTTGGAGGTAAAGCCTGCAGGGTCTTGGCTCTCCATGGCACATGATTGGACACCCCTGCTTAGCTGCTCTTATAGCAGGTCCAACTGATACTGGGCACATTTTACCAACTAAGAAGTGGTGATATGACACATTAAGTATTACCATGTAAGAGATAACAGCACCTTTAGAAGTTCTGGGTCAATTCCTTTAATTTTCGGTCCAGGAACAGGGGGCAGAAGAATAAACATCAACCTCAAGGAAGAAATAAAGAACAAAAAGTTAGATTTTACAAAATGAAAAGCTCACCATCCATCCTGTTTAATACTAAAAACATCACTAAAAACATTACAGAATATGTTTGGCTGTAAATGACAGCCCTGCATGCGGGAGATTTTCAAAGTCACAGTATGGTGATCAGTGAGAAGCACAATACAAGAACTTCACACACCTTCCAGTTCTGCAGAGAATCACCAATGACTTACTTATTCTGCTGGGATATGATGGCTAACATCAGGATGGCCACTAAACACAAGACACCAAATATGAGCAAAGCCATCACAGGGAATCTTGAAACTGGAAAAAGGGTGTAAAAATCAGCATTAACTTTATATGATTTATCAGGAAACTGCATTTAAATCCATCTTGCAACATGAAATACCATTGAAACCAGAAGTTTACATACACTGTATAAACTAACACATAAGCTGCCTTTTCCTCAATAATCATGTTTACATTTACACTAATAAACTGGTTATGACTGGATTTCTGCAGTTATCTGATTATTCAAGTGGCCATGTAAAAAGAATAAGCCGATAAAGGTCATGTAACCTGGGCCATTAACTCAAGTGGTTTACCCTCCAGCAATCCATTTATTCAGTGCATGTAAACACGAGAAAACTGATTATTGGCATTATCAGTTTATTACCAGTAATCGATTTATTGTTACCATGTAATCGGGGTCACTGTCTGACATTAAATCAGACTAAACTTTTTGTCATGGTGGCCGCTGGGCCGTCATCCAGCTCATCAGCTCCAGCCGCGCACAGACCAACAGGTGTTAATCAGCGGCTCTTAAAAGCCAGCGTCTTGGACAGCCCGGCACGGCTGTCCAAGACTTAACGACGTGCTGCGGGATTTCCTCAACTCTTTTGTGTTTGTGTATCTAGATGATATATTGATCTTCTCCCGCACTCTGGAAGAGCAGCAGGTGCACATGCGCAGAGTGTTACAGCGCCTCCTGGAGAATCAACTTTTTGTCAAAGCGGAGAAGTGTGAATTTCACACAAACCAGACCTCTTTCCTTGGGTTCATCATCGCCCGGAACCAGGTGCTCCCCGACCCAGCCAAGGTTAAGGCGGTAGTGGATTGGCCCACTCCGTCCTCTAGGAAACAGCTCCAGGGGTTCCTGGGCTTTGCTAATTTTTATCGCCGTTTTGTGCCCAATTTTGGGAACCTGGCTCGCCCTTTGACTGCGCTCACCTCCCCTAAGACCCCGTTTTGCTGGAGTGAGGAAGCAGCCAGGGCGTTTAAGGAATTAAAGGACGAGTTTGCTTCAGCCCATGTTCTCTCTCAGGTGGACCCAAATCTTCAGTGCTTGGTGGAAGTGGATGCCTCTGATTCGGGGGTGGGAGCGGTACTCTCCCAGCGTTCTCCTGAGGACAGCAAGATTCGGCCATGTGCATATTTCTCCCGTCGCTTGTCACCAGCAGAGAGGAACTACAGCATCGGGGACAGGGAACTGTTGGCAGTGAAGCTCGCCTTGGAGGAGTGGAGACATTGGCTTGAGGGGACCGCTTAGCCGTTCGTTGTATGGACTGACCACCGCAACCTGGAGTACCTCAGGACAGCGAAGCGGCTGAACGCACGTCAGGCTCGTTGGTCTCTCTTCTTTGGCCGCTTCAACTTCTCCATCACCTATCGGCCAGGAAGCAAGAACGGTAAGCCGGATGCCCTCTCACGACAGTTTGACACACCATCTTCCGAGGATCAGGACGCACCCATCCTACCACCCTCTTGTGTTGTGGGTGCGCTGTCCTGGGATATCTGTACCAAGGTCCGGAGAGCGTTGAAGATGGAACCAGACCCGGGGGGGGGGGGGGGGGCAGGCCACTTGTTTGTTCCACGCTCTATTCGGGGTCAGGTGATTGAATGGGGCCACGCCTCCAAGTTGGCTTGTCATCCGGGAGTAGGCCGGACTGTGGACCTGCTCCAGAGGACCTTCTGGTGGCCAGGGCTACGGAAGGACGTGGTGAACTACATCCGGGCTTGCGCTCAGTGCGCCACTGGGAAAAGGACATCTTCTCCCCCGGCGGGTCTGTTGCATCCCCTGCCCGTTCCTTCCCGCCCCTGGTCTCATGTGGCCATGGATTTTGTGACTGGTTTGCCCCTTTCTGATACTTTCACCACTGTCTTGACTATTGTGGACCGTTTTTCGAAGGCAGCCCATTTTGTGCCTCTTCAGGGCTTGCCTTCGGCTCAGGAAACGGCGGACCTCCTTGTTCAGCATGTGGTTTGCCTCCATGGTATCCCCGCTGACATAGTGTCAGATCGGGGACCACAGTTTGTCTCTCAGGTATGGAAGGCATTCTGCGCAGCGTTGGGAGCCACAGCCAGCCTTTCTTCTGGGTACCATCCTCAAAGTAATGGCCAGTGCGAACGGGCTAACCAGGAGCTCGAGGCCGCACTGCGCTGTGGTATCTATCTGCTCCTCTTGGAGCAAACATCTTCCCTGGATAGAGTACGCCCATAATACTACGATCTCTACGGCCACGGGCGTCTCTCCTTTCAAGGCTACTTTTGGATTTGATCCACCATTATTTCCGGAGGAGGAGAAGGAGGTAGCGGTTCAGTCTGTCCAGGCCCAGATTAAGCGCTGTCGGCGAGTTTGGTCCATTGCCCGCCGAGCCCTTTTGAGGACCACTGAACGCAATATCCAGGTGGCCAACCGTCACAGGAGACCTGCCCCGGACTACAAGGTGGGTCAGAAGGTTTGGTTATCCACCCGGAATATTGGTGTACCGGCCGAAAAGCGTAAACTCACTAAGCGCTTTATTGGCCCCTACACCATCTCACGTATTGTCAACCCTGTGTCTGTGCGCTTGTCTCTCCCCCCTTCCATGCGCATCTGCCCCACTTTTCATGTCTCCCAGGTTAAACTGTACGTTATGGACCCTTTGTGCCCGGCCCCTGCGGCGCCTGCCCCCCCGAGGATGATCGATGGCCATCCAGCCTGGGGTGTGACTGCCATCCTGGACGTGCGCAGGCGGGGTCGTGGTCTTCAGTATTTGGTGGACTGGGAGGGTTTTGGACCGGAGGATCGTTCTTGGATTCGCCCAGCGTTGATCTTGGATAAGCAGTTGATCCGCGATTTCCATCGGGCGAATCCAGGTAAGATTGGGCAGGTGCCTGGAGGCACTGCTAGAGGGGGGAGTACTGTCATGGCGGTCGCTGGGCCGTCATCCAGCTCATCAGCTCCAGCCGCGCACAGACCAACAGGTGTTAATCAGCGGCTCTTAAAAGCCAGCGTCTTGGACAGCCCGGCACGGAGTCGTCTGTCTACCTCGACTGAGTATGAGCCAGAGCTTTGTTTCACAGCCAAGTCAAGAACGCCACGACAAGATCTTCCACGTAAGAAGACTATTTGCTTTTCTACGCCTAACCTTTACCCCTGTGTACAGGTGGACCTCCCGGGCGGCGGACCGGTGTCTCCAACGGATGGAGAATTACCCTCACCCTTCCGGAGCTCCTCCTGGCCTACGGAGCCAGAGCTTCGTTTCACAGCCCAGTCAAGAACGCCACGACAAGACCTACCATGTAAGAAGGCTATTTGCTTTTCTACGCCTAATCTTTACCCCTGTGCACAGGTGGACCTCCCAGGCGGCGGACCGGTATCTCCAACGGACGGAGAATTACCCTCACCCTTCCGGAGCTCCTCCTGGCCTACACTTATTCAGGAATTCTCTCCACTGCAGCTGCAGGTACTGTCACTCCCTCAGTCACAGGAGTCATTGTCACCACGGGTACGGACATTATCACTGTCACGGCTATGGGAAAAGTCAACATCACAGCTGTCAGTGCAGTCATTGCTCTCGCCACGAACTCCACCACGGTTACTGGAATTATCACCGTCACAGTTCCAAGCACCAGAATCACCACAGCTCACGGACATCGGGGAACTGCCAGATACAGTCAGAGACAACCTCAAGTAAGCTGCACACCTGCACTTGTCCTTTTGTGCTGAAACCTGCCTTAACGGTTTCTGCTTGTGTGTTCTAGGGTTGCCAGGTCGTCTTCTGTATCGCTCAGCTCCGGTGACCAGGCTACTATATCTGCACTCACACTTGCACTACACTCACTCACACTTGACAATAAAGAATAACTATTTTGTATCTGCCCGTGTCTGTGTCTGTCTCTTGGGTCCTGAAACATGTCACTTTTCCTGTTTTAGGATAGTTACAATTTTAAAATTATTTCTATTTGCTAAATAATTTTTCTGAGAATCTTTTATCACTTTCTTCAAAGTCAGATGTTTACATACACTAAGATTACCATGCCTTTCAATAATTTGGGAAAGCCCAAATTATGATGATTATGATGTCATGGCTTTGGAAGCTTCTGATGGGTTAATTGACAACATTTGAGTTAACTGGACACACACCTGTGGATGTATTTCAAGCAGTGGCGGACCGTGTATTTTACAACAAGGGCTTCAGTGGTGATCTACTCGATTTAAGTGCCATTCATACCCAACACCATAAAATAGCCTATAGGGCCGTCCACACAAAGCATGTTAAAGATAACTTTAACTATTAAATTATAGTTTTAAAAATCTTTACCTTGTGGGAATGTGAGAATGACGAGACAGGTTTCTCTCAAGTCAGCTTTATTCACATCACCATCATCTCAACGAAGTAAGAGGACCACACAGGGAACTCTCGTCCTTAAATACCAGGACTCTTACAGCTCACAAGTCACATGTATCACAGACCACGTTGCATTAAAATAGACAGTAACAATGCATCCCCTCTCTCTGATATCCCCCACTGTCTACAATGCATCCCCTCTCTAATCCTTTAATTACACCCCCACAGCCTCAAGCCTTGCATACCAAAGCTAACATCCCTGCAGCTTCCTGTAATCTCCAAGGAAGCAGCTCTGCCTTTGTTCTGGTCTAAAATGTGAGTCACAAAGCAGGTCGCATATGTGTGTCCACCACAACCTTTTCATTGTAGAGCTCTGTTTCCCTGCAAACTTATTCATTGAGCTGCAGATCCATTCTTGTTTCCCCAAAGGTTTAAAAGTACTGTTGCTTGTCTAGCTGGCAGCTATGCTTTGGTGCTTCGCTGCTGCCTTGGTAAGGCCCTGTCACACCTGGATGATTTCGGCAGTGTTTGCAAAATGTATGAAAAATGGAGAATATGCTGGGGTACGTGAATCAGTTATGGCTAAGTTTTGTCTAAGTTAAGAGCACGCTGGTATATGGTGTTGTTCGCAAAGCTCCTCTGAAAATTAATTTTCAGCATGCTGAAAATTTTCTGATGTATCCAGCGTATGGCTGATAACATCCCACATTCGTGGAGCAAATGGCATATTTGCAGCGTTCACAAGAAAAACCTGTACAAGCTCTCTGCCTGCAGTGCACACACAAAAAGCTTAGCACACGGGACCTGTCAGCGTTGTTTACATTTAACTGAAGTCTTTACGATCATTTGTCCTGTGTTTTTGTGATAGATATGCCAAAATGTCAGAACACCGGAGGAGGAGGATTCAATCAGCTGATCGCCTGAAGTGCAGAGCGCAGCTGTTTGCTGTTGGCTGCGCCTCCCAGCAAAAGC
The DNA here is from genome assembly GCA_020510985.1 of Pholidichthys leucotaenia. Classification (NCBI taxonomy): domain Eukaryota; kingdom Metazoa; phylum Chordata; class Actinopteri; order Cichliformes; family Pholidichthyidae; genus Pholidichthys; species Pholidichthys leucotaenia. The sequence continues at coordinate 102,071,775 of CM035846.1, forward strand.
ACACTATGTATTATCCATCCATCTTCTACCGCTTTTCCGGAGGTCCGGGTCGCGGAGGCAGCAGTTCAAGCAGAGAAGCCCAGACTTCCCTCTCCCCAGCCACCTGCTCCAGCTCTTCAGAGAGGATACCAAGGCGTTCCCAGACCAGCTGGGAGACATAGTCTCTCCACCGAGTCCTGGGTCTGCCCTGGGGTCTCCTCCCAGTGGGACGTGCCTGAAACACCTCAAGTGGGAGGCGTCCAAGAGGCATCCTAATCAGATGCCCATACCACCTCAACTGACTCCTTTCAATGTGGAAGAGCAGCGGTTCTACTCTGAGCCTCTCCCGGATGACTGAGCTCCTCACCCTATCTCTGAGGGTGAGTCCAGCAATCCTACGGAGAAAGCTCATTTCAGCCACTTGTATCCGTGATCTTGTTCTTTCGGTCATTACCCAAAGCTCGTGACCATAGGTGAGAGTAGGAACGTAGATTGACTGGTAAATCGACAGCTTTGCCGTAGAACTAAGCTCCCTCTTCACCACAACGGACCGGTACAACGTCTGCATCACTGCAGGTGCTGCTCCAATCCGTCTGTCAATCTCTCACTCCATTTTCCCCTCACTCGTGAACAAGACCCCAAGATACTTAGACTCCTCCACTTGAGGCAGGAGCCTGTCCCCAACCCAGAGAGGACAATCCACCTTTTTCCGGCTGAGGACCATGGACTCGGACTTGGAGGTGCTGATTCTCATCCCAGCCGCTTCACACTCCGCGGCAAACCGTCCCAGCAAGAGCTGTAGGTCATTGCTGGATGAAGCCAACAGGACAACATCATCTGCAAACAACAGAGATGAGATCCTGTGGTCACCAAGCATGACACCCTCCATTCTCTGGCTGTGCCTAGAAATCCTGTCTATAAAAATTATGAACAGGATCAGTGACAAAGGGCAGCCCTGGCGGAGTCCAACTCTCACTGGGAATGACTCCGACTGAGTGTTGGCAATATGAACCAAACTCTCACAACGGTCGTACGGAGACCGAATAGCTCATAACAACAAGCCTGATACCCTATACTCCCAAAGCACTCCCCACAAAAAACCACGAGGGACGCGGTCAAATGCTTTCTCCAAGTCCACAAAACACATGTAAACTGGTTGGGCAAACTCCCACGAACCCTCAAGAATTCTCGAGAGGGTAAGGAGCTGGTCCGATGTGCCACGGCCAGGACGAAAACCACATTGCTCCTCCTGAATCCGAGGTTTGACCAACGGCCGGACTCTCCTCTCCAGTACCTTGGCATAGACCTTCCCAGGGAGGCTGAGGAGTGTGATCCCTCTAAAGTTGGAGCACACCCTCCGGTCCCCTTTTTTGAAGAGAGTAACCACCACCCCAGTTTGCCATGCCAAAGGCACTGCCCCCGACCTCCACGCAATGTTGCAGAGGCATGTCAACCATGACAGCCCAACAACATCCAGGGCCTTGAGGTACCCAGGGCGAATCTCATCCATCCCCGGGGCCCAGCCACCAAGGAGATTTTTAACCACCTTGGCGACCTCAGCCACTGTGATAGGCGAGTCATCCCCCTCGTCCCCAAACCCTGCTTCCTCTGTGGAAGGCGTATCAGTGGGATTGAGGAGATCCTCGAAGTATTCCTTCCACTGCCTGACAATATCCCCAGTCGAAGTCAACAGTGTCCCATCCGCACCATACACAGTGTGGACAGGGAGCTGCTTTCCCCTCCTGAGCCGCCAGACAGTTTGCCAGAATCTCTTCGAGGCCGACCGAAAGTCTTGCTCCATGGCCTCACCGAACTCCTCCCATACCCGGGTTTTTGCTTCAGCAACCACCCGAGCTGCACTCCGCTTGGCCTGCCGGTACACCTCAGTTGCTTCGGGAGTCCCACAAGCCAACCAAGCTTGATAGGACTCCTTCTTCAGCTTAATGGCCCCCCTCACCACTGGTGTCCACCACTTGGTTCAGGGGTTGCCACCATGAGATGCACCGACCATGTACCAGTGTGGAGGAACGAAATAAGGGCAGGCGGACACGGCAAGCTGAAGGTTAAAGGTGTTTTATTCCTCCATCACGAGACTCACTCAGCGCTTTGTCTGTGCGCTGTGAGTGAGCTCTGAATGCGTGGCAAGTGAGCAGTGAGTGAGCTCACTATGTATTATCTTGGTTTTATTTTTGTCACTTTATTGAAAATAAACTTTATTGCCATCAGTTCGCATGCCTTTGAGCCAGGTTGTGACAACTGTTACCTGATGTTCCTGATGTGTCACATCAGCTGTTTTAGGTGTGACTGACCTGACAGATTTGACAGCTTTGCCAGGTCAGTCACGCCCCCCGCCATGGTCTTTGGAGGGGAGAATCATCTGGGTTGAACAGAGATGATCTCTCCCAAAACTAGGATTCATGGTTCAGGAGGCAATGGCAGTTTGGCATGACTCCGCTATCCAGAAGTTGTACTGTTATTGCGCATAAGTTGTGAATGTCAGCAACACGCTAAGCATTAGTTGGTTTATGTTACTATTACTTAATTATATGTCCAAGTCGTTATGGATACGCAATGCATATGGTCAAAAGTGAACATTTCGGCGTATCCCAGCGTTTTAGACAAATTTTTATATGTTTGGCTAACACTGCCTAAATCGTAATGATGTGACAGACAGCTCAAGTTTGCAAACCCTATCTGGCTCCAAGTATCTACTCCATCAGTTGTAAACAATAGGCATTCCCAGCAAGATAATTTGCAGCACTCCTCAGAGGCTGCAAACCAAGGATACCACTCGTTGTTAATATGGAATTGACAGACAAATCCATTCCCTGGCTGAGACTGGTCTGCTAGCTTCAGGGTTGACAAACCTTTCTTCACAATGACCAGCTTTTCTTGAAAAATCCATCTGGAAAATTGATTTTTTTAAATGTCAGCGACCAAATCATTTTCCTCTCCCCTGTCAGCCATTGTGGGTGGAAAAACAGCTATTATATTTAAACAGATACAGTATATTGTAGCTGCTTAAGCAAGTCCTTGCACTGGCGTTTTGCAAGCTAGGACCCTCTGCATTGTGGGTGGAGGAGTCTAACCATCCAACCAAAAGACGTAAAAATGTTGACGGTCTCGGATGCCTTCTATGCGTACCCCTGGATGTACAGAAGACATCTGATTGGTTAAAGCTACAGGTTAAGTTTAACAGTTAATTTAACCTACAGAGCCACATTGTTAATTCCTGAAGGCCAAAGTCAGATTTGCTTGACCCTGGCAACACAGATGGCTGAAATATGATTATACAAAAAAACTCTAACATGCATTACACTACAGGAAGGAGGGCAACCAAGAGAAAAAGCTACAAAATAAAGAGAATAGACTATTGGGAATAATTTAATACATCATCATGGGACAAATATGTTGTAAAGGCTGTAAATGTAACTCTGATAGTGTTTAGGCCTGCAGAGAAGGCTTTGCTGGCCCTGAGGGTCCACCACTGATTTTAAGGCACACGTGAAACACACTGCTTACTTGTGTGACATCATGGGAAAATCAAAAGAAATCAGCCAAGATATCAGGAAGAGAATTGTGGACCTCCACAAGTCTGGTTCATCCTTGGGTACACTTTCCAAATGTTTGAAGGTGCCACATTCATATGTTCAAACAATTATATGCAAGCATAAACACCACGGGAATGTCCAGCCATCATACCACTCAGGAAGGAGACAGGTTCTGTGTCCCAGAGATGAATGTGTTGTGAGGCGAAATGTGTGTATCAACGTCAGAACAAAAGAAAAAGACCTGGTGAAGATTCTGACTGAAGCTGGTAAAAGAGTGTCATGTCAGGAGTCATGTCATATCAATGTCAGGAGCACATTGCTTAATGCTATTTCAGTGCTGTGTTTTGACATTGCGCAGGTTCTACTGACAAGAGCTCCGGAGGAAACAGCATGTACTGGGATTTTCTATTATTTTGAGATGCAACAGTTATAATCCCCCCAACCAGTCGTGGCAGATGACTGCCCCTCCCTGAGCCTGGTTCTGCCAAAGGCTTCTTCCTTTAAGGGAGTTTTTTCTTCCCACTGTTGCCTATTGCTTGCTCATGGGGACTGTTCGATTGTTGGGGTTTTTCTCTGAATTACTTATGATTTGTGCCTTATGGATCTAGCGCCTTGAGATGACTTTTGTTGTAACTAAGCACTATACAAATAAAGTTGAATTGAATAATTAATTTAAGTTAGTTCATAATTTTTTATTCCATCCACATTTTTCATTGATTTTTCATTGATCAATCATTTGTCCTTTTGCATGCACGTGTGTCCTGTCCAGGGCAATAAAAATACTGGTGGCTGCCCCTCAGCCTCTGTTTGTTGTTAATATGTAGTTTATATGGCATTTTGACCTTGGCCTTTGACTTTGCAATCCTCAAAACCATAGGCAGAGGTCTGGGTCACAGGGTGAACTTGTGTACAAAGTTTGATGACCCTAGCTTTACTCGTTCTGTAGCAGCATAGGGCATAGGGAAAGCTAACTATGACTGTCTTGGGGTGAACATGTGTACCAAGTTTGGTGACCCTTGCTTTACTGGTTCTACAGCAAGAGTGCAAAGGGAATACTGACCTTTTGACCCCAAACCCATAGTCAGAGGGCAGGGTCTAAGCCATCCAAAACTTGTTTTAGACATGACGATATTGATTTGAAAAGGCTACATCATTCCTTTGTGTAGTTACAAGATTTAGGGAAAACTGACCCCTGACCTTGACCTAAAGGTCAAAAATTGCCCAAATTCAAACTTGTCCAAGATTTTTCATAGATACACCCATGGTATCAATTTGAAAAACCCATATCATTTCTTTCTCTTGTTATCACGTTGACAAGGTAGGTGTTGACACTGACGCTGCCGCCCTTCCGCGCGATGGGGTGACAACAATACCCCTTCAGCCTTTAGAGGCTGAGCGGTCAATAGTGCATACTCAGCTGTTGTTTAATGCCAAGCAGCGTTATTATCATGTGCATTCTCAGTGACGCGCATGCCCTTTGGCCATCACAAAGCCCTGATCTCAGTCCCATAGAAAACTTGGGGGCAGAGCTGAAAAGATGTTTGCAAGCAATGCAGCCTACAAACCTGCCTCAGTTACACCAGTTCTGTCAGGAGGAATGGGGCAAAATTCCAGCAAACTATTGTAAGAAGCTTGTAGAAGGATACCCAAAACATTTGACCCAAGTCATACAGTTTAAAGGCAATGCTACCAAATACTAAGGAAATGCATGTAAACTTCTGACTTTGAAGAAAGTAATAAAAAAAAATTCCCTAAAAAAAAATCATCCAATATAAAAACTATTTAGGAAATAGAAATAATTTTGGTAATCCTAACAGCCCTGAAACAGGAAAAATTTTACTTTGATTTAATGTCAGAGAGTGAGAAAAAAACAGCCTATGTGTCTTTTCATATAGTGCATGTAAACTTCTGGTTTCAACTGTTATATCTCGTTATCATTACCGCATCACATCTGATTTTACCTTTAGTTGGTACATGGACGAATACAGAGTCACTAAACTTTCCAAACTTTTCCCAGCCGAGCATTCTGCAACGAACCCGGACCTCGAAGTTGATGTTAGTTTGAAGGCCGAAGAGGGAGCGATGTGTGCTTTTCACGGGGTCTTCCTGTGTTGATGAAAATAAGGCATAGAATCCTGGCACAGTGCTACACCATAAAAGATTAAAGATAAAAAAATTAAAGCTATAATATGAAACATCTTGAATAACCAGATTTTTTTAACACCTTGTAGCTGATAAGTGAACTGCAGGAAAGACTCTCAACAATCACAAGAACACCCTGAGGTGAGTGCAATATCCTCCTCCTCCATTTTCTTTGAAGATCCTAATATGTTACTGAAGGACAGCAGCTTTCAACTTTTCCATATAATTACTGGAGCAGAACCAAATTATGATAAGCCTATCATTCATAAATATACAACAAACCTAGTCATATACAACCTATAGCTGAAGGTCAGGATCCTAAGGTGAACTTGTGTAGCAAGTTTGGTGACTCTAGAGAGCTTTATGCGTTCTATAGTAAGAGGGCATAAGGAGTGCCAACACTGACCTTTGACCTTTTGACCCCAAACCTATAGTCAGAGGTCAGGATCCCAAGGTGAACCTGTGTAGCAAACTTGGTGACCCTAGCTTTCTTTGTTGTTGAGATATAATTTATATTCTATTTTGATGTTGATCTTTGACCTTGCGATCCCAAAACCAGAGTCACCCTTCAGGGTCACAGGGTGAACCTGTGTACAAGGTTTGGTGGCCGTAGTTTTACTTGTTGCATTGTAATAGTGCAAATGGAATCTTAACTTTGACCTTTGGATCCCAAACCCATAGTCAGGTTAGAGTGTGTCATCCAAGATGTGTCTTAGATACAACTATTGTATCGATTTGAAAAGCCTACACCATTTCTCTTAGTAGCTATTACGTTTACAAGATTTGGGGAAAAAACTGACCTTGACTTCAAGGTGATCTGATCAGAGTCAAATTGCAATATGCGCATCATAAGTGTACACTACTCACAAAAAGTTAGGGATATTTGGCTTTCGGGTGAAATTTATGGAAAATGTAAAAAGTTCACACTACAGTGATATTATATCATGAAAGTAGGGCATTTAAATAGAAGCATGCAATCGCGATTTCCTCTTCTCAAACAATTTATTGAAACAAAAGCCAACAACAGTGGTGGGTATACCACAACAAAAAATGTCAATGTCTCAATAACTTGTCATGTGCCCTTGAGCATCAGTTACAGCTTGACAACGACATTTCATGCTGTTCACAAGTCGACTTAGTGTTGGCCGAGGCATGGCATTCCATTTTTCTTGAAGGGTGGCCCTAAGGTCATTGAGGTTGTAGGGTGCAGGGTTACGAGCCTCTACATGGTGACTCAGCTGATCCCTTAGGTTTTCTATGGGATTCAGATCGGGAGAAAGTGCAAGCCACTCCATTTGAGGTACCTCAGCCTCCAGCAGCTGTTCCCTAATGATGCGACTTCAATGAGCTGGAGCATTGTTGTCCATGAAGAAACTGAAATTGGGCCTGTGTTGTTCATGCAGGGACAAAATGACTGGATTAATGATGTTATTCAGGGAGTATCGGCTTGTCACTGTACCATTCACAAGGTGTAGAGCAGTTCTGTATTGACTAGACACACCTGCCCAGACTGTAACATGGTGACAACAGTGGCTGTCATCATTTCTGCTCAGCGTGAATCGACTTTAATCAGAGAACAGCACTGAGGCCCACTGGTCCCTTGTCCAACGTAAATGCTCCCTGGCCCATGCAAATGATGATGCCTGTGCCTGGTGGTGTGGTTAGGTACCCTTGCAGGTCGTCTAGCACGCAGACCACACTGATGTAAATGGTTTTGAATAGTCTGACATGGCACTTGGGTGCCTCTTACCTCCCTTAAATGTGCCTGGAGTTGAATGGTATTCATCATCTGGTTCTGCAGGGCACCATTCACAATGATGCGGTCATCAGCATGGGATGTGGCCAAAGGATGTCAATTTCTATGCCTTTCTGTGACTCTTCCAGTCTCTCTGTATCTCTGTTGCAACCTGCTGATGACACTCTGTGACACTCTAAGCTCAGTGGCCACTTTCCTCTGAGAACATCCTGTTTGAAGCCACGCAATGGCGAGGTACTGTTGAATTATTAGGCGTTGTCTCGGTCTCATGATGTCAAAATGTGACCAGCATGATGAAGAGGACTGTTTATATACCAATTCTAATTGAACCAGAAAATTTATAGGTCGATTCATGAATCAAACACCTGTTGTGAATTTTGCCATTCAGCACCTTGTTAGAGAACAGCAAGTTATGCAAAAAGTCCTGAAATATTGAACAGTTGGACATGTGCATTCAAAAGGTTAGAGAAGGTCAGATTAATTTCACCTGTAAAGGTTATAGTGCATTTTAGGTGCATCCTGAAATTTCACCTGTAAGTCGAATATCCCTAACTTTTTGTGAGTAGTGTATATCAAACTCTGGTACCAAGTTTCAAAACATCTGGAACAAAACTGTAGGAGGAGTTGATTTGACAAGACAGTTAATGTCTATTAACTGAGGTGAAATAGGACATCATAAGTCAGGGGCTATAACTCCTGCATAAAGCACTATATAAATCTGATGCTTTATTATTATTATTACTATTATTATTATTATTATTAACATACATACATATATATACTCCACAAAACTCCCTACCACAGCAGCTGAGTAAATAGTATATCCTGTATTAATTGAGAGAATGTGCTGCAGTTCTATGATTGGCCCTAGACATCGATAAAATACAAGGGCTGAGTGCTTTTACCACAGTGGAAAGTTACTGTACCCACATGTTTCCACAGGTCAGAATTAATGTCGCGGTACTGGACTTCATACTCCAACGTCATCCACCCTGACTCCACATCAGCAGACTGGGGAGGCTTCCAGCTTAGCATTATGTCGTAGTGCGTGAGGGTCACACTCACATTCAGCAGGGTCCAGTTCAGGCTGTACGGAGGATCTGGTTGCACTGCACAAAAACACATTTTGAAGCAATTTTATCACCAGCTGAGACTGAAAGTCTAGACACATTCACCTGAAGTAATATCAGAATTTCCTTCATCAAAACCACTGTCCTTGAATGTTTTTTTTTCACTTCACAGATGAATTGAAATAGACATCAGAACATTATGTCTATAAGTCAGTGAAATATACACTTGCAAAGTTAATTATATAAATCTGCTGCTGTTTTTCTCTGGGTTTCAAGATAAACAAAACAAGGGCTGAGGGAGAACAAAATTTTGCAGCCTGCCATGTCCCTGTCAGTTACAAGTAAATAAATGATGCCTCCAAATAATATTCCAATTCATTCATGATGAAACAGATAAGTCTTCTCCAAACACTACAAAGCTGGAAGAATGTCACTGTTAACATCATGATTAAGAACAGCCCCACACTTATTTGTACAAAAGAAAAATCTGACAAAACAACAAGAAGCTACCGATGCTCTAGGGACTATGAATTTCTCCGCTACATTTCTATAATTGCATTTCATTATCCATTTCAATCAAACGTACTTAAATATTATATAAAGATCATAAATATTAACTTTCAGCTGACACTAGAGAAAAAAAATCACAACATTAGCAAGCCAAATATACTGTTTTGAAACCATTACAGTTTGTAAAATGGGGAAAATAAGTACTGGATGTGCTTCCAATGAGATGAATGATATGAAATTTTCACCAGAGGCTGGCATTAACTCAAGAAATCCACACACAGAATGAAATCAAAGCATTTAAGTTGATAAAGTCATGTGTAATAAAGTGGAGTGAAACAGGAGGAATGTGTTTAACACATCAGAAAAAGCAGTACACCAAGGCATGGCAAGGCAAGGAATGAACTGAAATCCATAAGTTGTTAGAAAGATGTTCTACCTCGTATCTGTGGAAGGTAATATCAGCCAGGCAGGTACTTAGTGATTATCATGGCCGCCAATCACGGCACCTGTGCGCGCACCTGCCTGTCATCTCCAGTGGCCTATTTATTCCACCAGGACCAGTGCTCGGCGCAGAGTCGTCTGGTTTCCTTTCCTGAATCCTGCTACGCCTGCCTCCGTGCTTCCCAGCACTCTACTCTTTTACACTTTGGCTTCCAAGCCCTTGATGAACCCTGTCCAGGCCTGTACCTCCCGGACCAACTATACAAGTAAGCCTTCACGCTTTTCACCCTGTCTGCTTCCCCTGTGCACAGGCGGAGATCCGCGGCGGTGATCCTCCCTTCCTTCCAGGCGGCGGACTCACTTCCTCACCTCCAGCGGGCACTGTCTTCCTGGCTGCAGCTTCAACACTACCTGGGCTTCACTCAACACTCTCTGACAGTAAGCACAGTAACATCCCGAATGCTGTATAAGCTCAGCTGCAAACTAACAGCCTTTGTCTCGTTCCAGGGTTGCCAGGTTGTATGGTGCTCTGCCGGCCCCAGCTGGAGAATACAGATCGCATTACACTACACTACACTACACTACACACCCTGCACGCACGCATCCCTTCACTCACTGTTTCAATAAATAGCGTTAATTGTATCTATTCTGAGTCGTGTCTGCTCTGTGAGTCACTAATACCATGTCAGTATGACTCCGCCAGAGTGACCCGGCAGACAGCATGCTAGCGTGCAGATTGAACAACTTAGAGTCTCAGGTAGATCAATTAGCGTACCAGCAGCAGGTGATGCTAACCCAGTTAGCCCGCATCACCGACCGGCTAGATCAACTGGTTAGCCCAGGGGGTTTCCCTGCAGCTCCAACTAGCTCCTCTGCTCCCGCTAGCTCCACCACTAGTTCTACCCCTAGCCCACCCACTCCGGGCCCCGCTTGTCAGCTTACTCCCATCCCTACTCCCGCTCGTTTTAGAGGTATGTTGGGGGAGGCCAGGGGGTTCCTAATGCAGTGCGACATTGTGTTCCAACGGGTACCCGGGGATTTTCCCACTGACCAGAGCCGCATAGGCTATATGATTAATTTGTTAGAGGGACGGGCTTTAGCTTGGGCATATGCGGTAATGGCTAGGGCCAACTATGCTTCTATGACTTACACTCAGTTCACACAAGAATTTCAGGAGGTATTCGGTAACTCGGACCGGGAGGACGTGCTTACCTCTCGCTTGTTAAATCTTCGGCAGGGGTCGAGGGCCGTCGCCAACTATGCCGTGGACTTCATTAGACCTTCATCTTCGGCGGTGGGGGCGGGTTTTTTTCGTGGGAAAGAAGAATTGCTCTCTCAGGCCCAGTATCGACTTCCGGGAGCTCAATAACATTACCATTAAGGATAAGTACACTCTCCCACTCATAAACTCGGCGTTCGATTCCCTCCGGGGGGCCTGCTTTTTTACGAAGTTAGACCTGCGCAACGCCTATCACCTGGTGCGGCTACGGGAGGGGGATGAGTGGAAGACGGCTTTTCGGACCCCTAGCGGGCATTCTGAATATCTGGTTATGCCGTTCGGGCTGACCAATGCCCCGGCCGTCTTCCAGCTTCTCATTAATGATGTTCTAAGAGACTTTTTGGGCACATTTGTATTTGTTTACCTTGACGATATTCTTATCTTTTCCCAGTCCATGGAAGAACATTGTGTTCACGTCAGGCGAGTTTTGCAGCAGCTGCTGGAGAATAAACTCTTTGTGAAGGCGGAGAAGTGCGAGTTCCGCGTTTCCCGGACCTCCTTTCTCGGCTTCATCATCGCCCCTAAGGAGATCATCCCGGACCCAGCCAAGGTGAAGGCGGTGGTGGACTGGCCTACTCCCTCGTCAAGGAAGCAGCTCCTGCAGTTCCTGGGCTTCGCAAACTCCTACCGTCATTTTGTGAAGGACTACAGTCGCATTGCCCTTCCCCTCACCAACCTGACCTCCACCAAGGTGCCCTTTCGGTGGACAGAGGAGGCGGACGCTGCGTTCTCTCATCTGAAGGACAGGTTCTCTTCTTCACCAATTCTGACGCAGGTGGACCCCACTCTTCAGTGCCTGGTGGAGGTGGAGGCCTCAAACTCGGGGGTGGGGGCCGTCTTGTCCCAGCGCTCTCTGGCGGACGGGAAGATTCATCCCTGTGCCTACTTCTCTCGCCGCCTGTCCCCAGCGGAGCGTAATTACGACATCGGTGACAGGGAGCTGCTGGCGGTTAAACTGGCCTTGGAGGAATGGCGGCACTGGTTGGAGGGAGCATTGCAGCCGTTCATCGTCTGGACCGACCATAAAAATCTGGAGTACCTTCGGACTGCCAAGCGTTTGAATGCCTGACAGGCCCGCTGGTCGCTCTTCTTTGGACGATTCAATTTCACCATCACCTACCGCCCTGGGTCGAAGAATACCAAGCCTGACACTCTATCTCGCCAATTTGCCCCGCAGACAGCGGAGATGGCCTAACACCCCATCCTTTCCCCAGCATGTGTCGTGGGCACCCTCTCTTGGAGTATTAAGGACAAGGTCATAAGGGTTCAGTCTGACGAGGCTGACCCGGCGGTGGGGGGGGGGGGGGCAGCGGGTAGGTTATTCGTCCCTTCAGCGGTCCGGGGGGAAGTCATCCAATGGGGGCATACCTCCAAGTTTGCCTGCCACTCGGGAAGGGCACGCACTGTGGCGCTCCTGCAGAGGTCGTTTTGGTGGCCATCCCTCCAGAAGGACGTGGGGGACTACATCTGTGCCTGCCCTGAATGCGCAACGGGGAAGACGTCCTCTTCACCACCGGCCGGGCTGCTTCATCCCCTCCCCATCCCGGGCAGGCCATGGTCACACGTGGCTCTGGATTTTGTCACCGGTCTGCCCACATCCAACCATTCCACCACCATCCTCACACTGGTGGACAGGTTCTCTAAAGCCGCCCACTTCATTCCCCTGCAGGGGTTGCCTTCGGCCAAGGAGACGGCCAATCTTCTGGTCCAGAACGTCATTAGGCTGCACGGCATCCCACAGGACATTGTCTCGGACCGAGGACCTCAGTTCGTCTCCAGGGTCTGGAGGTCATTCTGCGCCGCTCTGGGGGCCACAGCAAGTTTGTCTTCCGGTTATCACCCCCAGTCTAATGGACAGTGTGAGCAAGCCAACCAGGAGGTGGAGGCAGCGCTGCGGTGCGTCGCGACCGCCAACCCGTCGTCATGGAGCACACACCTCCCCTGGATCGAATACGCTCATAACACTGCGGTGTTGACAGCCACCGGCATGTCTCCCTTTGAGGCCTTGTTGGGTTATAACCCCCCGCTGTTCCTGGAAGAGGAGCGAGACATCGCCGTTCCTTCGGTTCGCGCCCACCTGAGGCGTTGTCGACGGATCTGGAGGACGGCCAGAGCAGCACTGCAACGGACAGCGGAACGCAACACCGCGGTGGCCAACCGGCGCAGGGTTCCGGGTCCCGCCTACCAAGTGGGTCAACAGGTATGGCTTTCTACGAAGCACATGAATCTGAAGGCTGAACGTAAGAAAACTGCACAACGGTTCATTGGTCCTTTTCCTATCTGTTGGATCATTAACCCTGTGTCTGTGTGCCTGACTGTCCCCCCCTCCCTCCGTATCTGCCCGACCTTTCATGTGTCACAGGTGAAGCCCGTCTCCTCCAGCCCTTTGTGTCCCCCTCCTAGGTCTCCACCTCCACCGATGGTAATCGAAGGCGACCCGGCCTGGTCTGTCTCTGCCATCTTGGACATCCACCGCCGGGGTCGTGGCCTACAGTACCTGCTGGACTGGGAGGGTTACAGGCCAGAGTGGAGGTCCTGGGTGCGTCCTTCCTTCGTGTTCGACAAGCAGCTCATCAGGGACTTTCATCAGACACACCCAGGTAGGTTGGAACGCCCGCCGAGAGGCGTGCCGTGGGGGGGGGGAGTACTGTCATAGCCGCCAATCACAGCACCTGTGCGCGCACCTGCCTGTCATCTCCAGTGGCCTATTTATTCCACCAGGACCAGTGCTCGGCGCAGAGTCGTCTGGTTTCCTTTCCTGAATCCTGCTACGCCTGCCTCCGTGCTTCCCAACACTCTGCTCTTCTACACTTCGGCTTCCAAGCCCTTGATGAACCCTGTCCGGGCCTATACCTCCCGGACCAACTATACAAGTAAGCCTTCATGCTTTTCACCCTGTCTGCTTCCCCTGTGCAGAGGCGGAGATCCACGGTGGCGGTCCTCCCTTCCTTCCTGGCGGCGAACTCACTTCCTCACCTCCAGCTCCTCGGCCTCCAGCGGGCACTGTCTTCCTGGCTACAGCTTCGGCGCTACCTGGGCTTCACTCAACACTCTCTGACAGTAAGCGCAGTAACATCCCGAGTGCTGTATAAGCTCAGCTGCAAACTAACGGCCTTTGTCTCGTTCCAGGGTTGCCAGGTTGTATGGTGCTCTGCCGGCCCCAGCTGGAAAATACAGATCGCATTACACTACACTACACTACACACCCTGCACGCACACATCCATTCACTCACTGTTTCAATAAATAATGTTAATTGTATCTATTCTGAGTCGTGTCTGCTCTGTGGGTCACTAATACCATGTCAGTGACTGGCTATACAGTGCATCCAGAAAGTATTCACAGCGCCTCACTTTTTCCAAATTTTGTTATGTTACAGCCTTATTCCAAAAGGGATTACATACAGATACAGAAAAATTTCTGCTGCTTTGAAGGTCCCAATGAGCACAGTGACCTCCATCATCTGTAAATGGAATAAGTTTGGAACCACCAGGACTCTTCCTAGAGCTGGCCGGCCATCTAAACTGAGCGATTGGGGGAGAAGGGACTTAGTTAGGGAGGTGACCAAGAACCCAATGGTCACTCTGTCAGAGCTCCAGCATTCCTCTGTGGGGAGAGGAGAACCTTCCATAAGGACAACATCTCTGCAGCAATCCACCAATCAGGCCTATATGGTAGAGTGGCCAGGCGGAAGCCACTCCTTATTAAAAGGCACATGGCAGCCCGACTGGAGTTTGCCAAAAGGCACCTGAAGGACTCTCAGACCATGAGAAACAAAATTCTCTGGTCTGATGAGACAAAGATTGAACTCTGGCGTGAATGCCAGGCGTCATGTTTGGAGGAAACCAGGCACCATTCATAACTATGCCAATGGTGGTGGCAGCATCATGCTGTGGGGATGTTTTCCAGTGGCAGGAACTGGGAGACTAGTCAGCACAGAGGGAAAGATGAATGCAGCAATGCACAGTGACATCCTGGATGAAAACCTGTTCCAGAGCGCTCTTGACCTCAGACTGGGGTGACGGTGCATCTTTCAGCAGGACAATGACCCTAAGCACACAGCCAAGATATCAAAGGAGTGGCTTCAGGACAACTCTGTGAATGTCCTTGAGTGGCCCAGCCAGAGCCCAGACTTGAATCCAATTGAGCATCTCTGGAGCGATCTGAAAATGGCTGTGCACTGACACCCCCCATCCAATCTGATGGAGCTTGAAAGGTGCTGCATAGAGGAATGGGCGAAACTGCCCAAAGATAGGTGTCCCAAGCTTGTGGCATCATATTCAAAAAGACTTGAGGCTGTAATTGCTGCCAAAGGCGCATAATCAAAGTATTGGCTGTGAATACTTATGTACATGTGATTTCTTAGTTTAATAAATTTGCAAAAATCCCCAAAAAAGTTTTTTCACATTGTGATTATGAGGTATTGTGTGTAGAATTTTGAGGGAAAAAAATATTTAATTCATTTTGGAATAAGACTGTAACATAACAAAATGTGGAAAAAATGAAGTGCTGTGACTACTTTCCGGATGCACTGTAAATAATGAGTAAAAGCCAAGAACTCTCCCAAGGCCTTCACAACCTGACTGTTACAACACACATTGATGGATTTGGTTACTGCTGTATATCAAAACTTCTGAATCTTTCAATAAACATCACTGGGATCATTGTCTGTTAGATTAATGAACATCACAACCAGCCATGCTCAGGAGCTCCTAGCAGGATATCTGACCATGGGACTCAGCTAGAAGAGTAGCCCAAGAGTCAAGGACAACTCTGAGAGAGCTCCAGAAAACCTAGAGGCAGCTAGTGTTGACTGGTTTTGAGATTGCGTTTTCAAGGTCTTGGCCTCGTCTCGGACAAAACAGACTAGGGATTTTCAATCAAGACCAGTACTTACAATATTTATTTGCCCACACGATTACTATGACTGTAAAGAAATCTTCATCTTAAATGCAACAATGAAGTAATTTGTAGATTTACTTTCATGTGACTGGTAATGATTGCAACGGCATCCCCTTTACATTTACATTTTCATTACATTACCTTTTTTTTTTTTAATGGCGCCGGAAGCAGGGCGGCCGTACCAGCAGCAACTCTCTCTTGTCTTTATGTTTCTATCTGCTTATTCCTGTATATCGTGTGTCTCTTGTTTACCAGAGCTCAGTAGGAAGATTTGGCGTAATGACTGGACCAAGTTTTTTCTATTTTAGCCCGGCCTTTCTCTTAGTTTTTTCTCTTCCTTGGGAAATGGAGATCATTGGGGGGGCACATTGTTTACACACACGACCAGCTGATTGCACTGAGGAGGCCAGCGCTGCTGCCCAGAGCAAAGCCCTTCATCCCAGATGAGCTAAAGAGGAGACGTCATGGGCGAAGGGCTGGAACTAAGGTGAGGAGGAGGAGGAGGAAGCATAAGCCGGTTGTACCGATGGTCATCACCGGGAATGTGCAATCGCTAGGAAACAAAACAAATGAGCTTACAGCGCTGGTCAGGATGCAAAAGGAATATTGTGAATGTTGTATCATGTGTTTCACAGAGATGTGGTTACACTCACAGATCCCAGATGTTAATGTAGCAATACCTGGCTTCAAGACAATATGGGGGGACAGAGATGTGATAAGTAGAGGGAAAAAGAGGGGAGGAGAAGTAGCACTTCTTATGAATGAAAAGTGGTGTAATCTTGGACAGGTTTATGTGAAGGAAAAGCACTGCAGCACGGACATTGAACTGCTGACTGTGAGTATGCGACCTTATTATATGCCACGAGAAATGACGTGTGCCTTAGTAATTATCGTCTACGTCCCTCTGTCAGCTGATGCAGCGGTGGCCTGTGATGTCATCAGCTCCATTACAGCCACATTACTGGAGAAGCACCCAGACGCATTTATGGCCATCACGGGTGATTTTAACCATGTCTCACTGGGAAAAACACTACCAAACTTTCACCAGTTTGTTGACTGTCCCACCAGAGAAAACAAAACACTGGATTTACTATATGCCAATGTCAGAGATGCATATAGTGCCACAGCTCTACCCCCCCATTGGCAAATCGGCTCACTGCATGGTCATGTTAACACCCAAGTACGTTCCCCTTGTGCAAAGGCAGCCTGCTTATACATGGACTGTGAGGTGGTGGACACAGGAGGTTGCTGATGCACTGCAGGACTACTTTGCGATGACGGACTGGAGCGTACTCTGTGAACCACATGGGGTGGACATAGACAATATGACCGACTGCATCACAGAATACATCTGATTCTGCGAAGACACAACCATGCCAGGTCAGACTGTACACTGCTTCTCCAAGAGCAGACCATGGGTCACGAGTGACCTGAAAGCACTTCTGAACAAAAAGAAGAGAGCTTTTAGGTCCGGAGACAAGCAGAAGCTGAGGGGAGTGCAGCATGAGCTGAGAGAGATGCTGAGGAGGTGCAAGGACAATTATAGGAGGAAGTTGGAGAATTAACTCAGGCAAAACAACACTAAAGATGTGTGGCTGGGAATGAAACAAATAACTGGGTGCAAGGGGAGAGTCAGACAGACAGAACTGAATCTGTTTTTTAATAGGTTCAACTCACAGTCTGTCACCCCCACAACACTGCCAGACCCCCACCCACCCCTCCCCCCACCCTTCTGTGCAGCACCTCGCTCCATCCCCCCCCTCACCCCCCTCCTCCTCCTCAGGAGACACCAGGTCCCTTCCTCACATCACTGTGACTACAGACCAGGCCTTAGCTGCCCCAGGCACCATATGGTGACAGAAACAGTTAAGGGGTAAACCAAACCCCTAGTGGTCAAGAGTGGTGAATATTTTTTGTCAATAAAATAGTTCAGATTTCCAAGGCTATAACTTGAAAGTTACAAGAGATAATGGCTCACTGTCAATTAGAAAGATGTAGAATATGATCCAAAGTTTCAGACAGGAATAAATTTATGCATCTAATTTGCATAATGTTGCGGCAGCTATATAAATTATATAACTCAGTCAAAATTGGACTTTGGACACATTTACATAAAGAATGGTCAGGTTTTTTTGACGCCGTTTTGTCTACAGGGGTATGTTTTAATCTAATCTTCAAAGTATATGAACCAGAAAATGACATGTTTGTACAAAACCCCAGAAGCAGACACAGACTTGATTATAACTCACAATGGTCTTTTATTAATATAGTGAATGCGTGTATGAGTGAGTGGGTGTGTATGCAGAGCAGGAGAAAACTGGCAACCCTGCAGGAGGAGAAGAGAAGGGGAATTAATAGCAGTACATCCCCAGAGTCTCAAATGAGCTGAATAATAGATAATCTTACTGGGCACAGGAGTCGTTGAAGTGCCGAAGAATCATACAGACCTCTCCAGGTTGCCAGAGCCCCGCTCTGGAGGCACCCAGCGCGGATCACTACAGAAAATCAATAAAATGTAAAAAAAAAAAAACAAAACAAAACATATATTCTTCTCTTACGGGGGGGAAGGGGGGCTCGTTCGCCCACGTGACTGATCCATTTTCGTCCATCGTGGTCGATATTTTGCATTTGCTTGGTCATTTACACCCTTTACCACATCTACAAAATCTTATGATTATCCCACTTGAATTTTGTTTGTATCACGTGGCTATTTTTCCTGTTTGGTGCATTTTTCCTGTGAGAATCCTGGCCGATCGTGGGTGCCGCCATCTTGGTGCTGGTAGCTCAGTTTTTCGCCCATCATAGTCGATGTCTCGTGTTTGGTCGGTCATTTACACCGTCTACCACATCTACAAACTCTTATGATTATCCCACGTGAATTTTGTTTGTATTACATGGTTATTTTTCCCGTTTCATGCAGTTTCAGTCAGAATCGCTGCTGCCATGACCAATCATGGCGGCATCCACATTGGTGTGTGAGCTCAAAGCGGAAAAAGGAAGAATAATAATGAGGATTTCTTCTTCTTTGCTGTATTCCATGTCAGCCATGATTCCTTTGGCGCGTGTCTGCCACCCTCTGAACTGTCAGATCAATACAGATCAGTACAAATTCTCAGTATAGCCGGGGGACGTCAATAAGTTGACACGTGCAGTTGCTGCGCTGTGCCACTGGAGGCGCGCAACCCATCCATGCAATGTGGACAGTTAGAGGGTTAAGAAACAGCTGGAGAGACTCCGTCAGCAGAAGGTGGCGGACCCTGATGGTATCTCCGCCTGGATCCTGAGGACCTGTGCCAACCAGCTAGCTCCGGCACTGAAGCACCTGTACAACCTGAGCCTGAGTCTGGAGAGAGTACCGGTGCTGTGGAAGACATCCTGCCTGGTTCCTGTACCCAAGAGGTCATCTCCATCGGACCTGAATGACTATCGAGTAGTTGCCCTCAAATCTCATGTGATGAAGGTCTTGGAGAAACTGGTCTTAGCCCACCTGAGGCTGCAGGTGAAGACGTGGCTGGACCCTCTGCAGTTTGCATATCAGCCCCATTTGGGAGTTGAAGACGCTGTCATCTTTCTGCTGCAACGAGCCCATCTGCACCTGGATGGAGGAGGAGACACTGTGAGAATCACATTTTTTGATTTCTCCAGTGCCTTTAACACCATCCAGCCACTGCTGCTGGGTGAGAAGCTGCGAGTGATGGGGGTCGACAGCTCTGTGATGTCCTGGATTACTGACTACTTGACAGGCAGGCCTCAGTTTGTTCGGCTGGGCAGTGTCTTGACTGGCGTGGTGGTTAGTGATACGGGAGCTCCATGGGGGACTGTGCTCTCTCCTTTTCTTTTCACCTTATGTTGATTTTCAGTACAACACCGAGTTATGCCACCTGCAGAAATTCTCTGATGACTCAGCTGTTGTGGGGTGTATAAGAGGGGGAGATGAGGGGGAGTACAGGGCACTGGTAGACAGATTTGTGGAGTGGACAGAGCAGAATCACCTGAGGCTGAATGTCAGCAAGACCAGAGAGATGGTGATTGACTTCAGGAAAAAGAGGACACCTTCTCAGCCATTGCAGATATGGGGGGAGGATGTGGAGATGGTTGAGGACTACATTTATCTGGGTGTCAGGATCAGCAACGGGCTGGACTGGAGATCCAACACCAATGCTGCCCACAAGAAGGGGATGAGCAGACTCTACTTCCTGAGGAAGCTGAGAGCCTTCAATGTGTGCAGCAGGATGCTGGAGCTTTTCTACCAGACCATTGTTGCCAGCACCATCTTCTTTGCTGCTGTCTGTTGGGGTAGCAGTATCAGAGCCAGCAACACCAACAGACTTGACAAGATTATCAGGAGGCCTGGCTCTGTAATTGGTCTCAGGCTGGAGACCTTTGAGACAGTGGTGGAGAAGAGGACACTAAGTAAACTGTGATCCATCATGGACAATCCTGATCACCCCCTCCACCACACACTGGACAGACAGCGGAGCACTTTCTCCAATAGACTACTACAGCTTAGCTGTCGAAAGGTCAGGCACAGGAAATCTTTCCTGCCGTATGCCATTTCACTGTACAATAACTCACTATGATGTTGTATTCTGGTCATAACTATGCTGCCATTCTGCACCTTACAGTCTTAACTGGAACCTCACATTTCACTCTGCTCCTGATAGTCCTGCATTGTGCAGCGGGTATGATTCATGTGTTTATACGGGTCACCATCTACTCAGCTATGATGTATATAGGCTTTTATAGTAGTGTTAGTTTTACTTTCCATGAGTAATCCCTTTGTCTGTCATGCATGTGTTTCTGTTGTTTGGTTGTCTACTGTCATGCTGCTGTTACACTGCAATTTCACAGTTTGGGATCAATAAAGCACATCTATCTATCTATCTATCTATCTATCTATCTATCTATCTATCTATCTATCTATCTTCTATGATTAACATTAGTAAAGTTGAACTACTTTTATCGAAATTGTCAGATTATAGTACACCTGGAACAGATTTCATTGATGGAAAACTTCTTAAATTGGCTGCTAATTATAGATCTGCTCCCATATGTCATATATTGAACAGAAGTCTATTAAGTGGGATATTTCCATTTCAGTGGAAAGAGTCAAAGGTGGGGCTGAAACGATTAGTCGACGTTATCGATAACGTTGACAATAAAAATTTGTCGACAAATAGTTTAATCATAAAGTTTATATGCATGCCGCGGTTCAACTGTAACCAGTAGGAGCAAGCTCCATTTAACCGGAGCTGCAATGCACGACCGGAACTGCTGAGGGCAGTAGCGCCTCTGTTGTCTGGCTTGCGTGAACAATTTCCAGCAAAGGAGAAGAGGAGCACAGCATGGCGAAGCGTGTGTTGTGTTTTGTTTTTGTGGTTGTTACAGAGTTAAGCAGCTGTATGTGTCTCTCCAACGCAGAGAAAGGAGAATAAAGGCCCACTGTTATGAAGGTATTAACATGTGCTCCATGTCTAAATGGCTGCAGAACCTACCTAGAACAAAGCCTGTTACCAGCTAACGAGCCAGGCTAAAATACGGACATTTTAGCTTTAATTCACAGGGAGTCCCTGGAGCCACATTATCGTCTGCAAGGGTAAGTTTTAGCAAGTAAGAAAGTTAGCGCCGCTTATTTTCAATGGCCAACTGTTTCAAGCTTTAGAAAAATGACAATATTGTTAGTATGTGCTGTTAATGTTAGTTTACCTGTTTGACAATAAGCTCTCTGGTTGCTGAGGGTTATGCTGTCATGGCTAACGTGTTGAATGCAGTGACTGAATTGCAGGAGTCACTATTGCTTTTTCATCTTTGTTAATATTAGCCCTCATTCTGAATATTAGCTACACTGTGTTACACTGTGTCCAGCTGAGACAAAATGGCATTTAAATGCCTCCCGCCCACAGGAGACAGAACGTTAAGAGGTATTAAACAGCGGCTGAGGTAAAATATGCAGCCCCAACAAGAAGCAGAGATGGTGGACATGAGAAAAATAAACACGACTAGTCGACTAGTTGAAAAAACTAGTCGTTAGATTAGTCGACAACTAAAATAATCTTTAGTTGCAGCCCTAGTCAAAGGTCATTCCGATTCCTAAAAATAAAAATGCCATTTTTAATGGAGAAAACAGTAGACCTATTAGTACACTTCCAATTGTACGCAAAATAATGGAGAGGGTTGTTTTTGATCAGATCCTAGATTATTTTATTCAACATGATCTCATTTCTAAGTATCAGCATGCTTATAGACCTGGTCACTCCACTAGTACTGCTCTCCTTCACATGACAGATTACTAGTATAATGAACTTGATAACAGTAAATTAACTGGAATTTTATTTCTTGATTTTAGTTCTGCTTTTGTTATTATCAATCATTCTTTATTAGTTTTTAAGCTTAAACAACATGGTGTTTCATCTGCTACTATTGCATGGATTAGAAGTTATTTGTCAGGTAGGAGGCAAAAAATATACTATTGTGGCGGTTCGTTTTAACCCCACAACAGACTAAGGACAGACAACTCGCTACTCCTGGTTTTTTCCACTACACTGCTGTGATAATGTCACCTTTGATGCATTGTGTTCATGCGCCCTGTCCTTACTGTGACCTAGAGACTCAGATCAATATGTAGATGTGCCTGTTAGCCTCTTTGTCCTGCACCTGGAGGTGCAGGACAAAGCTAATCTGCTAATCTGCTAGCTAATCTGCCCATTGTGATGTATGTCTCACAAATGCAAATATCTCCTGCCTGTTCTGTTATCCCTTTGATCATACTAACTGTTGGGGTATGTTCCTTTGATGTATTGTTATGGTCAAGTATTTAAGCTGCAACTCTGTAACGCAATCTCTCTCTTCAACCTCTGCTGCAGGACACAGACTTTGTGTCCGCTTCTCCGAGAGCCTGAGGATCCCGCTCCGGGCTGCTCACACTACGCACCGGAGCGGGGATCCCGTGACGGCGGTATGATTAATAAAACTTCCTTAAAACCACAGCATCGCTGCTTATTTTTGCATGCCGCCGCACTGGTGACCCCGCTTGAAAGCACACGCTTTGTGCAAAGCAACTTCTGGTCTGGACCGCGACACTGGTGACCGCTTCACACTTCATGGTGAGATCTGCACGCCTGAGATCTGCACATCCACGCTGGACCGGCCGCTCTCACAGAGAGCGCACGCACCTCGTCCTCTCTCCACGACGGCAACCTCCAGGGCCGACGGAGAGCGCAGCGCGTGGAACTGAACGCACCATGGCCGCACGAGCGACAACGATCGTCTCCTCCCTCTCACCGCTCCAACGCAGCTGCACGAGCCCGGGGCACAAAGATCGTCTACTTCCTCGCACCGCTCCAACGCACCACGACCGAACGACGCAACAGCTCAACCTGGATTTTCATCGGCGCCGTCTGCGCCGACCTCCACCAAGTTTCTGCACCCTGACTCGCCACTCCAGCGGCCCACCCACGCACAGAACCCCCGCGCACGCATCGGGGAGTTACAAGGACGGCGCATCACGCACGGGACAAGTAACGGCTCCACAGACTGCCTTCCTCCTTCGCCGCTGCCCTTCAGGGCTGCTCGCTCACCTGAGGCACGCATGCAGCACGCTCGAAGGATTTGTTAACAGTCTCAGCCACGCCAAAGACCGCCATCGTCCTCCGCCGCTGCTCACAGAACCTTCAGGGCTGCTCGTTCACCTGAAGCAAGCACACAGCTCACCACTGGATTTTTTAATGGTCTTAGCCACGGCACAAAGGGATTTCAGCTGTCAGCTGTTCCCGGGGGCTTTGGGGTTGCTTCAGCACCCAAAGCCAACAGTCCCTCTGCTTTGTTTACTTTTTTTCTTACAGCTGCTCCTGCTTTTCTTCATGGCCACGAGAGGAGTCAGAGACTAATTTTTCTTCGTGTGATCTCCGCACGTGCAACGGGACAACCCCTCGACGTCGCGGAGCAGCAAGCAATTTTTGCGCGGCTCAGGACGATTTCACAGCTCCTGCCGGCACTTACTACCCCTCCCCTCCCTCCCCCTCCGCCTGCAGCGAGCTTCTCCCACAGCTCGCTCACACAGATAGATTATCGAGGTCGCGGCCCCCTGCCGCGTCCTCTGGGGGGGAGCGTGTGGCGGTTCATTTTAACCCCACAACAGACTAAGGACAGACAACTCGCTACTCCTGGTTTTTTCCGCTACACTGCTGTGATAATGTCACCTTTGATGCATTGTGTTCATGCGCCCTGTCCTTACTGTGACCTAGAGACTCAGATCAATATGTAGATGTGCCTGTTAGCCTCTTTGTCCTGCACCTGGAGCGAGGTCTAGCTAATCTGCCCATTGTGATGTATGTCTCACAAATGCAAATATCTCCTGCCTGTTCTGTTATCCCTTTGATCATACTAACTGTTGGGGTATGTTCCTTTGATGTATTGTTATGGTCAAGTATTTAAGCTGCAACTCTGTAACGCAATCTCTCTCTCACTCTGATCCTGCAACTGGTAGACACACAGTGTCTGCCTCTCCTTCTCTGAGAGCCTAGGGATCCCGCTCCGGGCTGCTCACACTATGCACCGGAGAGGGGATCCCGTGACGGCGGTATGATTAATAAAACCTGCTTAAAACCACAGCTTCGCCGCTTATTTTTGCATGCCGCCGCACTATAATGGTTATTTTTCAGAATGGAGTAGAGTGCATTATGATGTTCCTCAGGGTAGCTGCTTGGGTCCACTTTTATTTTCAATTTTTATAAATGATTTGCCGTGTGCTTTGAAAAAAAAACTTCCAGTCATGTATGCTGATGATTCAACTACATTTTATTCTGCTCATAATTCTCATGATTTGGCTGAAGTGTTAAATACTGAGCTGCAAGGTCTAAATAATTGGGTTATCAAAAATAATATGGTTTTGTGGTGACCCACCACACTCTACGCGGACACTCCTCACACTCAGCCGGTCTGGAGGAAGCAGAGGACCATTTACATACAGAGGACAATTCACATACGGACAGAGAGCCCCTGGGGGAAAACCAGAACAATGGACTGTTGTTTATACATCCCCGGATTAGGGAGAGGACGTCCGGGCACCAGTTGGTCACGCTAATAATAGGTGTTGACTGATATGTATATCACTATGCTAATGTGCCATGCATTCTCTCTCTTTTTGTATAACATGTATAAAAGAGCTTGCTATACATACCTCAGCAGCACAGTAGTGCACAGAGCTCCAAAGTGCGTCTCGTTATGTAGGAGGTAATAAAACTTTGCAACCTTCCAGCTCATCGCATCTCGCCTGATCCTTTACCTCCACAGTGGTGACCCTAGACATGTCATGGTGTGCCCCTCGCCTGATCTTTTTCCTCCACACTGGTGACTTGACGAGAGAGAATGACCGTCTGCTCCCTCTCACCGCACTGTGGACTCCAGAGGACCAGAAAACGCCTGCAACCTCTTCATCCTCAAAGGAGTGTGCTCCCCGGAGCGGGCAGCGCTGGGACCGACACACACCATGAACGGCAACACGAGCGAAACGAAGGAAGCAGCCTGAACGGGGACGATCATCGGCGCCATCTGCGTTGATTTCCACCTAGCTCCCCGACTCTGACTCAACTCCTGACAGCGGACCTCCCGCACACAGAAGCCCCGCATGCACACCACAGGATTACGAGGACAGCACAACTGCCAGCTATGTGGTCACTGCGCCACGCACAGGGACAAACCAGCTCCACAGACTGATACAGCATCCTCCGCCGCTGCACATGCCCGAGAAACACGGCCAATCGCCATCCTCGGAACCTTCAGGGCTGCTCACGCACCTGAAGCAGACATGCAGCCCACACACAGGACATTGTATGGGTTTCTCAGCGACGGCACACACCGGGAGTTTAGCCGATTGCTGTCCCTGATGGCTTTAGGGCTGTGTCTGCACCTAAAGCCTAACCGCCAAGTCCCTCACACAGCTGCAGTTGTTTCACAGCCGCTACGCATCCTCGGGGAATTTGGCCGTTCGCCTTCCCCACATCCTCACTGGACCGAGCCGCAAGAGGAGTCAGAGACTTAATTTTTTTCACAGCTACTGCGGATCACCGCCTGGTTGACCGGGAAAGTCCCTCACCATCGCGGATCCACACGCAATTTTTGCGCGGCCCAGACACCTTTGACGTCCCGGGCCGGCACTCACTTACTCCCACCCCTCTCCTCCTCTACAACGCTCTTCCTGCACCTCACTCCCTAAAGCCGGCCAATCACCAGTTGGTTCCATTATGCACGACGCGCACCGGCCCCGTGCGCCCACGATCCACAGCTGTTCAACGTGCTGGAACTCCGAGCAGAGCACACTGTCTTATCCACCCCTCCCCCGTCCCCCCCACGGACTGACATGCCCTCCAACACTCCTCTACAGCAGGACTGTTCTACCGGAGCTGGAGCCCAAACGACCGGGGGGGGGGGGGGGAGTCACAGCCCTTCAGAGTGTTCTTGGGGGGGGGCCTGTGGTGACCCACCACACTCTACGCGGACATTTCTCACACTCAGCAGGTGTGGAGGAAGCAGAGGACCAGTTACATACAGAGAACAATTCACATACGGACAGAGAGCCCCTGGGGGACAGCCAGAACAATGGACTGCTGTTTATACATCCCTGGATTAGGGAGAGGACGTCCAGGCGCCAGCTGGTCACGCTAATAATAGGTGTTGACTGATATGTACTGTATATCACTATGCTAATGTGCCATGCATTCTCTCTCTGTTTGTATAACATGTATAAAAGAGCTTGCTATACATGCCTCAGCAGCACAGTAGCGCACAGAGCTACAAAGTGCGTCTCATTATGTTGGAGGTAATAAAACTTTGCAACCTTCCAGCTCATCGCATCTCGCCTGATCCTTTACCTCCACAGTTTTAAATATTTCTAAGAGAAAAAAAATATTATTGGTAGTACATTGAGAATGCAGAAAGAGCCTGTGTTAAATCTGGCTGTTGACAACTGGAAAATTGATCAAGTGAATCAGTTCAAGTTGCTGGGAGTTATGTTGGATAAACATTTGTCATGGTCACAACATATTGATAGCATTGTTAAAAAAAATGGGAAGAGGAATTTTTGTCAGTCGCAGATGTTTGGGTATTGTCACTTCAACCATTATGGAAAAAGTCATCTACTCACTTGTGCTGTCACATCTTGATTATTGCTCAATTATTTGGTCCACTGCTAATACAAAGGATCTTAATAAATTACGAGTCGTTCAAAATAAAGTAGCTAGATTAGTTTTAAAATGTTCATACTGTACAAGTATTATTAGCATGCACAATACATTATCCTGGTTTTTGGTTAAAACTAGACTTCTATTCAACATGTTAGTTTTTGTGTGGAAAGTTTTATTTTTAGGTTCACCTACTTTTTGAAGTGATGCATTGGAATATTCAATTCAAGTACATATGCATATGACTAGTTATAGCTGTAAACTTAATTTAGTGCTTCCTCGGCCTAAGCTTTTTTTTGAGAATTAATTTATTTAATAACTCTTTCAAGTTGTCGAATGAATTACTAGATGAAATTAAAAAACAGCAAAGTTATATATACTTTAAAAAAAACACCAGATATTTAAAATACAAATATGATAGCTAATTATCTAGTGTTTTTTTTTCTACGATTCTATTGATTTTTTTTGGGGGGGGGATTGTGATTTTATGAGACTATAGGGTTTTCTTTTGTGCTTTGTGTATTATTCTGTTAAAGTTTGTATTTTTTTTGTATTGATTTTAACTGTGGTCCCCAGGAAGATTAGCAACCGCTAATGCGGAAGCTAATGGGTACCCATCAATAATAAACAATAAACACAGGTGTGAAAAGACAAGAAGAAAAAGAGGAGAGTTGCAACCAAACTCTTGTTTAAACATTTTTCAGTTGATGGGACTTTTGAGGACACGTGGACATTTCATGTTTTCATTTATTACAGACAATTAAGGATGTCTGGATAATTTAATAGATATTTTGATTTTAACAAATTTGTATTTACTCAGAGAAGGAACTAATATAATATATTGTATACGTGGTCTTGGTCTCAACTCTGTTTTGATCTCTCTTGGTCTTGACTCGGATCTAAACCCCTTAAGAGTTTGGCCAGACACACTCTGGTCTCAGTCATGTTTGATCTTGGTTAGTGTGGTACTGACAAAACTAGAGGCAGCAGGTGCAATTGTAACGGAGAAAATGATAAGCAATGTATTCTACTGTCATAAGATTTATGCATCGCCTCGCAAGACTCCATTATTAAATAAAATGCAGGTTGAACCTTATTTTTAAAGTTTGCTAAGCAGCATTTGACAAGCCTATGAAATACTTGGAGAATGAAGTGTGGTCAAAGGAGACAACACTAAAACATATGGAAAAGGAAATGGGCTCACAGTGACAGTTTTATGTACAATTTTGCAGGCCAAATGACATTCTCAAACTGTGTCATGAGTCTCTAATGTCACAATTGTAGTTTGTTTGCCATCCAGCAGCTGTCACATTTTTAGGAGCTAAAGATGCACTCCAGTGGATATAAATCCCCTATAAAAACAAATCTGCATTGTCTAAAATGGTATCTTAAGTCCTTTTTTCTACAAACAAAACCTTTCATTGTTTTACAGTTTCGTGTCAAAATCTTTTCACAAAATAGGGACAAAAATGTGTGACCTATGTACTGTAAGTACTCTGCTTGAGCCAAAAATGGGGACAAACGTTCCCTGTACTTTTCTGTGCTGCTTAGACGGAATATTGAGAAGGAAGTAAACTCACCAATATCCTGAACAAAGAAGTGACTTTCATCATAGAGGGCTGCTAGATCCCTTGAATGAAGCTGGAGACTGTAATATGTCCAGATGGAAGTGTGGTTCTTATTGAAAAAGCACTCATGTGGCATCTCAGTGCTGTAGTGAGGACATTCACTCCAGTTATTTGGAAAGATGGAAGGGGATCTGCAAGGTGGATGACATTAAAATGTCAGTCATGGAGGACTTTGTAGGCAGTAATTTGAACACTACAACTACTGTATATCATTGCTATATAATATTCTGATAATACTGACATTTTGACCTGAGGGTGACAGTAAAGAACAGTTTATGTTGTTGCTCAAGTAGGTTCATTTTGTCTTCTTTTAATTATTTACCTATTGTTCTTATTAAAGACAAAAATATCTTCTTTACATGTTTTGACTGTTCACTGCAGCCTTCGGAAGGCCTGCAGTGAACAGTCAAAACATGTAAAGAAGGTAAAAACATATCCTTTCTATTTTTGTCTCTAATAAGAACAAAAGGTAAATAAGTTTATGTTATGTATCATAGATTGGTTATAGAGCATTCAGACAGCAAACCTCTGCCAAGGCAGCATGCTTTCCCGTTTTGAAAGATTCAAAGGTCTCATTAACTGCGCTATTGTGTTTTTATGGGTTTTAATCAACCGTGATGCCCAAACTCAGCAAGAGAGTGTGGGAAAACAAGAACCTGTCCATGCACAAGAAGCTGAAGGTGTATCAAGCAAGTCTTTTGAGCACTATTCTCTATGGCAGCGAAACATAGTCAGCCTACACTAGCCAAGAGACAAAACTAAATGTCTTCCACTTGAGGCGCTTACACAGGATACTGGGTATCAAGTGGCAGGACAGTCACAAACACAGTGGTCATTACGAAAGCAGGTTCACAAACGATCTTCACAATGCTGAGTGAATGCCGCCTGAGATGGCTTGGTCATGTACGCTGCATGGGCAAAGGCCGCATCCCAAAGGATCTGCTATATGGAAGCTTGAGCATGGTTCATGTCCTCAGGGTCACCCAAAACTGCGTTATAAGGACTGCTGCAAAAGAGACCTCCAGTCAGCTCACATCGAGGTGAACACATGGGAAGAAACAGCAGAAAACAGAAGCTCCTGGAAGAATGCTGTGAAACAAGGCATGACGGTTGCAGAACAGAACCGAGCTGATAAGCGTAAAAAAAAAACGTCAAAAGCACAAGATATCACTTACACATAGAAACAACTGTGGTATCACCGACTTTGTGTGTGTTCCGGGGACTGTCACTCCCAGATTGGATTATACAGTCATCAGAGACGCAATGAAAATCGACCAGGGCGCAATTCATCGTCTTCATAGACGGACGGAAGCCGAAAATATCTCCATAGCATACAAGTGTAAATGGGTCAAATGTATGCCATTAAACTGTCACAGCACTCACTTAAAAAAAGACACAGTGGGCCTCATGCAAGAACCTTTAGTACTAACAGAATTGTTCCTAAATGTAACGTGCAATCAATTTACGTGAACTTTTGGGATTCACCAGTCTGTTAGTATCTAGAAATTTAATACATTTACTGACAAAATTTCCAAATGATCCAGACCAGTTGTTATGTGTAAATAATTTGCTGTTATTAAAACCTTAATTTTCACTAGATAGCTCTATAGTTTATTTGTCTGAATCAAGTATACGTGCGTAAACCCTATAAATTCATTGACAAGATTCTATATTTTGATTCAAGTCATAATTGAAATTAAAATATAGTTAAAAATAATTAAAAGCAGCATCCTTCCATCAACGTTCAAATCATATCAGATGCAAAATAGCCCAAATTGTTGAAATGTGTCATCAGGGCTGTTTCCTGGCTTTTTGGCACCCTAAAAGAAAACAGGCTTCCCATTTCCCAGCAGCTCTTGCAGCTGGTGGGACAAAATGAGCATCTCCTCCTTAGAGTGTAAAGGCACTCTGTTAATGTTATACATATGGCCAAAGTATTAGGATGCTATGATATTTGAGTTTTAGATCACTTTTATGCACCATTATAGTTTGTCTGCACCATGAGTATAGGTGGTATGACAGTGATACAAGATCCCCCACCCCCACGCGGTAGTTTTAGGGTGTCAGTATGCAAATCCTCATTTCACAGCACACCGAATTCACCGTTTTTACACATGCTGTTTACGCACATTTCAAGGATATACGAGTGTTTGTTGAATCAGGAGTGTCTTAGCAGTACTAACGCTGCTTACTAACAAAATGTCTGATTTATACATACAAACACTAACATGTTCTTGCATGAGGCCCAATGTTTTTATTTAGTTAAACTCTTAAAAAATGAGGGGATTGCACACTCGGATTTTTGAGAAGTCACAAACAAACAAGCCCCTGCTCAGTTCTTTAAGATGGCAAATCAAAAAACTCTGACTTCTTCGTTACTTGTGATTAGCCTATTCAAAAAACCTTTACCCGATCAGGCCTGGGTGTGGCTAGTGAAACTGAACTCAGTTTTCCAATAAATGTGGTTAATCACAGTTAATTGATGATGTAATAGGGGTAAGGGGGATGATAGACACTTACTTTTTCATATAGGGCCAGGTAAGTTTGGAAAGCTTTTTTCCCTTAATAAATGAAGTCATCATTTTAAAACTGCATTTTCTATTTACTCAGGTTATCTTGGTATAATATTAAAATGTATTTGATGATCTTAAACATTTAAATGTGATAAACATGCAAAAATACAAGAAATCAGGAAGGGGGCAAACACCTTTTCACAGCACTGTACTAGTGAGCACCAGCCATCTATATAAGCTTTTACCTTCACCTATTCTCCCACAATGCCGCTGATGCAGACGATGCCTGGTTGAACGCTTTTCTCGTCTGTTGGTCTACCAACCTAGACAAGCTAATAAAGCATCTAAATCTGTTCATTACCTTTTGAGTAACCTTTGAGTAAAAGTCAAATAGATAAACCAACAATGACAAAAGCATGACCTGTTGGTGTAAGGGCAATAACGTTACAAAGTGGTAATAAACTGAGTATGACAATCACTAAAATTAAACATAACTTTTTACATGTAGCTCCTAAGTGTGCTTTGCCAACATGGAGAGTTGAGTAAACACAGACTGCACTAAGTGAGCAGGTGCACCAGATGTGAGATCGGCTTTACTGCACAGGATATAAAAGAACCTTCATCAAATCCTTCACTGAATGATTGTGTGTCGGCACAGAAAGTTTTCAGTCTGACTCGTATCCATCTACTGCATGCATCTCTTATTTCAATCATTTCAATCCCCTCTGAAGACGACAACACTGCTCACATTTTAGTTCTGCTTCTCGCGTGCAAGCACAGGCTAATGCAAGTATTTACACAGCTTCTGTTTGAGAACTGAATTTGTTCTAACGATCCACTGCTCATTCTCCTAAAATGGAAACACACACATTTGCCTCTTTGACTTTGATCTTTTACTTTGGATCCATCAAAAGCATACATCTACATATCATTTCACTATTGTTTTCTCACTTTCTGTTAATGTAGAAAATGCGCAGATCTCCTGGCTCAGAGAGGTTCTGGAAAGTGCCGACATTCCATCTGCATCTGAACGTCTCCATGTCAGTAGAGACACAGCCAGTGAAGTGTGGGGGTGTCTGGGAGAGGCCTGAGGGAAACATAAAGAGAGAGGAATGTTAACCTCTAATTATATGTTATATGGTAAATATGTGTTACTGTTACAGTGTTTGAGGGTTCCAGAGATGAACTGACTGCAGTGACGGGATAATAACCATAAGCTTACTCCAGGGAGCAGCTCAGCCTCAAGGCTATCAGATATTTTCCTGGAAATCATTGTACTGCACTTTAAGAGAAAACTGCAGCTGCAGAATTCAGTGCCATGCCAGCTGCTCAATAAGCTATTTGCTGTCCTCGTACCAAGAAGTGCACTCACACAGAACCATTTGGATCCCGGTGTACTGCATAAACTCAAACCATGTGTGCAAAGAGAACCTGTTTAGTACTGGTCTACAGCAAAATTCAAATCCCAAAAATCCCCAACCCTTTTATGTACGCATTAATTCTGAAGCCTCATTTCCATTGACTGTGGCTGTGTTCAGTTAACAGCTGCAGTGCGGTTTGAGCCTTGCAGCAATCCCCAGCGGCTGTGTTTGAGCTTTGCAGCAACAAGGTTTTGTAATGTTCACACAAAAATGGTATAAAATAGTGCAAAATATCAAAAGTTCACATGATTGCGAGATCATGTGATAACAAGACTGCAAGGCAAAGGCTAGCTTAGCTGGGCAAGACGGTCATTGTTGTGCCATTGCTCATTCCATATGGATTTGTTAGTGCTTTAATAATGAGCAAGTAGCCTGTCAGTTTTATTTCTGTGAAATATTTGTATGTTATGTCATAGTTTTTGTACTCTTGGATACAGTGATGAAGGAGTAGATAAGATATAGAACATAGACAGAATATAGAGTGATATTTAAAAACAAGTCATTAAATAGTTTTTTTTAAACAAAAATATTAAAAATGTATGCACTTGGCAGGGGTTCCTGAAAGGGTTAAGACAGAACTCAATAAAGTCAAAGGAAACAGCCGATGTGCCTTTACGCTGACATCGTGGCTGTGCAGCAGGACACTGACCCGACAAAATAAACATGGCTACTGCAGAGACAGGCAGTCGTGGCTTTGATGTTGTATAATTCTACAAAAGTGACTTTTGATAGTCTATAAATGTTAAACCCATTGTTTTTCCGTGAAATTCTCACCAACCAGAACTGCTTTCAACACTCAAAGATATACAGTGGCTGGCGGTGCATCGTCACGGCAACGTGGTTCCTAGTCTTATAACATGGATTGTCACATTCACTCTCCGGCATTTGCTATATTTCATAACACTATGTGTAACTTGTGAAGGAGCATGATGAGTATTTTTACCACACCAAAGATTTATTTTATGCTTTCATTTAGGCACTCCATCTTGTATTTTCCTGTCAACATTTGATTATGACACCTGCCAACATTTAGGTTTCAAAATATGGGAGGCTTTTTTCCCCTCTAAGGAAAAGGTTTTCTTTGCTGGAAAAACTTAAATATATTATAATACTGTAAGAGAAATGACTACATCTTTGGACATTTTACTGAATTTTATTTCAATGAATATAGTTTTTTTTTTAATAGAGTTGAAATCATTGTTGAAAATTTAGAACTTTCAAATGTTTGTGAAAAAGTCCCCACAAACTGCTTCAAATTGATAAGGAAAGCCTTTTATAATCACATGCTGTTACAAGGGGGGGCTGAAAAGTTCATAGGCTGACCATGATGCAGTGGTCAAATTTGACCAAATGTGGTTTATTTTTCAACAGTCACCAATGTCAGTCTGTCTGAAAAGAAAAAATGCAGTTAGTATCAGAAAAGGATGAAGTTAATGCATGACTAGTTTTATTGCTGTAGCATAACTCCTTCTTAGTCAGCCTATGAACTTTTCAGCCCCCCGTCATAAGTACACATTGTTGATTGTGCAACAGCAGTAGCCAGCAGAGGATCAACACCAGCTTGGGATGGCTGAGGTCAGAAAAAGTGTCTGGTGGCTTTTTCACAGCTGAAAGGAAGCCCTCAGGGCAGATGACAAATGCCCTCTTGCCTTGGTTAAAAATAATTTGTTTACCGGCACCCCGTCTCCTGCTAGGAACTGTGCTTAGTCAGGATTACTAAAATGATCAATCTGACACTTAGCTATGCTGAGCATTACCGTGGCTCCATTTATAGTGAGAAATGAGAGGCTGTGGGGCATTGAGATGGCCTAAGTGTGAGTGCTGAGGTGCTTCTGTTTGTAGTTTTCTTTTTGTTATTATATAAGAACTAAGGCTTGTCCTCATCAGGGACACAAGTAAGGCTGTGTTTGATAATCCGCTCAAATTCACCCCTCAAAAAACACACACTTGACAATAGGGCTGGGCGAATTAAAAACAAAACCAATGTTAGGGTTGTAAAACCAACATTATCTTGCTCATGGTTTGTTTGTTTGTTTGTTTGTTTGTTTGTTTCCCCTCTCTCTGTTGTGTGCCTGTGTATATGAGAGCTTTCATGTCCTGCCCCTTTAACGTGCACAGTCATGTGACTCCGCACCCGAGAAGCTGTGCAGTCAGTGCTGTTTGGAAGCAGCAGAACATGGCAGAAAATTAAAGTAGCTAGTATCAAAAAGAAATGTGGTATCCGTCCACATAGTATGTGATGATTAACTTTTTAATTCATCTGAAGATGCCAAGAAAAAATGAGCAAAGTGCACTTCAACTAACGGGGACTGGCTTGAAGTTAAATCACTGTTAGCTGCTAATGGCTATCCATGTCAACTCAACCATTTTACTAGGGGAAATGGACAACAAATTGAACAAGCTGAGGTTTGATTTAAGAACCCGATCAGAGACTTACCTATCTGGTGATAACATAATCATGGCTGCATAAAGGAACCTCCCAACACAGCTAATAAGCTAATTAGCCACCACCGCAAATCAGGTGACCCACAAAAACTCAAGAGGTATGTATGTAAACACAGCCTTGTGCACTTGAAAATACAGTATTTGATTTGGTTACATGTCTGATATTATTATGCTCATTTACTACTGAATCACTGCAGTGATATGTTAATCGATACCATACTCTTGTGTAATACTGTTTAATTACAAGCCTTGTCAGTGAACTATAAGGGAGACAAAAGGAGGAAAATAACCGTGATGGTGATTTAAGATCATATTGCCCAACCCTATTTTCCAAAGTGATAGAAACACCAGGGAGAGATCCTAAGCTGTTCAACACCATCATAAAACAGGCTGCTTAATGAAAATAACTCCTCATATAGTATGATTTAGCATGTAAATATAAGCACTACCAAATAGGGGTGGGAATTACCAGAAGCCATATGATATAATATTTGGGCCGTGATGCAATACTATCACAATCTTGTGATACCATGAGTATTGCAATACCATATATTGTGATTTCCCATCCTGAACTTTGTCTTGTTTAACTTCTGGCTAGATCTCATGAGTCATTCTTTTGTTGTGCTGACCTAATCAGAAGGTGAGCATTTAGCACCATCACCATGACTGAAAAGTCAGTTGTTTTTTTTATTACTCTAGTACCTAAATAGTTAAGTTTGTTAGCAACATTTATTAATAATTTTCAAGAAAGTATCACAATACAATTGTGTCTAAATTGATATGGCATCACCACCACAGTGTATCGCAATATTACGATGCAATGATTTTTCCCCCACCCCTACTACCAAAAACCTAACTCTTGCTGTCATCAGGACATGTGTTTTTGGTGATCTTTTTGTCAGAATGAGGGCCATACCTGTGAATATTTCTTCTTCCTGAGTTGTTTCTCCTCTTCTACCACTAAGATAAAGCATATGGTATATCTGCCTCCTGTTTAGTGCAATTTCTCTTTTGCTGTTCTGAATTGTTATTTGTAGTTGCAATTTGTCACCATACAAAACCACACTAAAAAAGTGCCTCTAAACCTCTCTTCCACCACAAAAAGAACACGAAAAAGAGGACTAAAAATCAAATTTGTCCATCCATCCATCCATCCATCTTCTATTGCTTTTCTGGAGGTCCGGGTCACCGAGGCAGCAGTTCAAGCAGAGAAGCCCAGACTTCCCTCTCCCCAGCCACCTGCTCCAGCTCTTCAGAGATGATACCAAGGTGTTCCCAGACCAGCTGGAAGACATAGTCTCTCCAGCAAGTCCTGGGTCTGCCCTGGGGTCTCCTCCCAGTGGGACGTGCCCAAAACACCTCAAGTGGGAGGCGTCCAGGAGGCATCCTGATCAAATGCCCATACCACCTCAACTGACTCCTTTCAATGTGGAGGAGCAGCAGTTCTACTCTGAGCCTCTCCCGGATGACTGAGCTCCTCACCCTATCTCTGAGGGTGAGTCCAGCAATCCTACGAAGAAAGCTCATTTCAGCCGCTTGTATCCGCGATCTCGTTCTTTCGATCATTACCCAAAGCTCATGACCATAGGTGAGAGTAGGAACGTAGATTGACTGGTAAATCGACAGCTTCGCCTTAGAGCTTAGTTCCCTCTTCACCACAACAGACCAGTACAACATCCGCATTACTGCAGATGCTGCTCCGATCCGTCTGTCAATCTCTTGTTCCATTCTCCCCTCACTTGTGAATAAGACCCCGAGATACTTAAACTCCTCCACTTGGGGTAGGAGCTTGTCCCCAACCCGGAGAGGACAATCCACCTTTTTCCTGCTGAGGACCATGGACTCGGACTTCGAAGCACTGATTCTCATCCCAGCCGCTTCACACTCAGCGGCAAACCATCCCAGTCCAGTAAGACCTGTAGGTCATTGCTGGATGAAGCCAACAGGACAGCATCATCTGCAAACAACAGAGATGAGATCCTGTGGTCACCAAGCATGACACCCTCCGTTCCCTGGCTGCGCCTAGAAATCCTGTCCATAAAAATTATGAACAGGATTGGTGACAAAGGGCAGCCCCAGCAGAGTCCATCTCTCACTGGGAATGAGTCCGACCGAGTGTTGGCAATATGAAACGCTCACAACGGTCATACAGAGACTGAATAGCTCGTAACAACAAGCCTGATACCCCATACTCTCGAAGCACCCACCACAAAAAAACATGAGGGACGCGGTTGAATGCCTTCTCCAAGTCCACAAAACATGTAAAATGGTTGGGCAAACTCCCACAAACCCTCGATGATTCTCGAGAGGGTAAAGAACTGATGTTCCACGGCCAGGACGAAAACCACATTGCTCCTCCTGAATCCGAGGTTCGACCAACGGCCGGACTTTCCTCTCCAGTACCTTGGCATAGACCTTCCCAGGGAGGCTGAGGAGTGTGATCCCTCTAAAGTTGGAGCACACCTTCTGGTCCCCTTTTTTAAAAAGAGGATCCCCCTCATGGATCGTCACCTTAATATGGTGGGGGGTTTGCGTGCCCTGGTGATCCTAGGAGCTATGTTGTCCGGGGCAATTTGCCTGTGGTAGGGTCACCCAAGACAAATTGGTCCTGGGTGAAGGGCCAGACTAAGAACGATCCAACAGACTCTCATGATGAATGCTAGAACAAGGATTCAGTGTACCCCTCCTGGTATGGGGTTACCGGGGCCCCACCCTGGAGCCAGGCCTAGGGGAGGGGCTCGATGGCTAGCGTCTGGTGTCTGGGTTTCCGCGGATGGGACCCGGCTGGGTTCAGCCCAAAGGAGTTACATAGGTCCGCCCTCCAGTGGGCTCACCACCTGCAGGAGAGACCATGGGGGTCTGGTGCTACGTGGATCAGGTGGTGGTCAAAGGTGGAGACCTTGGCGGTCTGATCCCAAGCTTCCTAAACTGGCTTTTGGGAATCCAATTTGTATTGTTCCATAATATTCAGCTCTATCATACAGTACATTCTGATCATTGATGACTGAAAATGTTACAACATTAACTCAAAAAAATGTTCTGTTGTTTTCCTTCATTTCAGGCTTTCTGTATTTGGTAAGCAGCTGCAAAGAGGAGTTCACCTTTGGTCTACTGTGAGCAGTAGATCAGGAACTACAACACACTCTCATACACGCTATTAGATCATGTCAATTTACATTGCATTGTCACGGCTGAACAGCTACTAGTGCACGGAGTAAACATGTTTATGGTGCAATTTTCCTCTAAAGTGACACTGGCGGTCTATTTTAGGGGGAAACAAAACATCCTAGCCTGGTCTGTTTTGATAAACCCAGAAGTGCTTCCTTTCAGCTGTGATTTCAGAGTGACCAGGAAATGGCAGCCATCATTAATTTCCTTTAAAGGCCTGAGCAGATCTTCCTCTTACATCTGTCAGCTGCAACATAGTTTATTGTATTGCTTCTTTTACACGGCCTCCTCATTATAACTAGTCCATGTTTTTCCTCTCATTGCTCCTATTAACCTATGCACAGTGTAATTGCGGGAAGCCGTCATCAATGTTTTCCCTGCCAGCACGTAGAGAAAACAGTGATTTAGGGAGTCACATGTTCGGACATCAGTGAGAGTGCTCTCGGGGGAAATTTCCTCAGGCTCAGCATTTAGGAAAGTAATTTTCCTCCTTGGCTGAGTACCATAATACTCTCATCAGTGATTACAGATCTCAACCACTTACCAATCAAACATGGGAAAAGCATGAATAGAGGGCAAGAGTCTATGTACAGTATGTCTAAAAGCAAAAATATAAATATCTCCAGACAAAAAGCCAACTAAACAAGCAAACAAACAAACCATTATGATTTTAAGCTTGTAAAGAGTAGCAAGAATGCCATTAAGTCCTAAGACGTATGGAGGGCTGGCCTAAGCCATTTTGGTGACCTAGTTGACTGCCTATATGGCCTATGCCAAGTACCTAGAAGCTGGTGCTTCAATCTAGTAGTAAAGTGAGAGGGGTTATTTTGGGAGAGCTGTTATGAAATGACCCCCCCCCCCCCTCCCCGTAGACTAGGCAATTTAAAATTACTGTATGTGTATGTTGCATAGTTAATGAAGGAACCTTAGTGAGCACGCTCACATACCCCACACATCTGCATATCAGCAGTCCCTAATGAAAACTGTGATCAACATAGAATGGCCTGGGAAAAATGGAGCCCCTCGTTTGAGTAAAAGCTTCTGTATAAGTCTGTAGTCAATCCGATCCGAAATGTAGAAATAATTGTGGCGACAACAAAAAATAAGCACATGAATGGATGAATGAATGAATGAACGGATGGGTCAAAAACATT
Organism: Pholidichthys leucotaenia; assembly: GCA_020510985.1. Lineage (NCBI taxonomy): Eukaryota > Metazoa > Chordata > Actinopteri > Cichliformes > Pholidichthyidae > Pholidichthys > Pholidichthys leucotaenia. The sequence continues at coordinate 102,110,909 of CM035846.1, forward strand.
ATACCCTCTGTAACTTCCTTGTGGGGGGTTTAATAACAGTAAACGAGTGGTTAAAATGCAGTTCAGGATATACTTTAGTTTCTCTCAAAATCTGGATAGTAACTAAAGAAGATGGATAGATGGATGGATGATGGATAGATCGATAGATGGATGGATAAACTAATTTGGTTTAAAATAGATAACCAGACCATCAATGAAGGAGTAGCTCCTTCCGGCCTGACAAAAATCACCCCGGGAGTGCTTAGGTCTCCCGATCATGACCTTGACCTTAAGTACAGCCTAGCTCCAGACACATGTAGGATGTGTTTAAAGTCAAGGTCAATGGCCTAGGAGGAGTGTCATTTTTTGTGAAGTCATAAATGTCCAGATCTAGTGACCGCTGACCTTGAGCACTACTTGGATGTAGACCCACCTGAGGATCCTTATGAGTGAGTTTGGTAAATATTGAGGCAATTAAAAATTAAACCATAATAGAAAGCCTAAGTCATGCCCCCTCTATTTTGGCATATGGGACCTTAAATCAAAAAAAAATTCCACTGAAGTGAATAGCAAAAGAGAAATTATCTTTTGATTCCGATTGAATTTTGCCACGAGTTACACATATGGTGCCGTATTACACCGATGGGATCATTTAGTTAGTTGATCACACACTAATGATGCAGAACATGTTTATGGGCATTTCCAAGTTAATTTCCTTATCACTACAGTGTAAAAACGGACTTTCCCCTGGCGCATGATGCAAAGAGGCCGGTCTCATCATTTAGAGGTGTGTTTTGGATAATCTAATCCAAAGTACTCCTTCCCATCCCTTTAATGCAAAGAGGCGCATTATCTAAAGTGAATTCTGATCATGACGGTTTAAGGTGGGTTTTGCGCTGACCAAAGCCCTTGTGTGTGAACCAAAATGCATGCGACAGTAATGCTGTTTGGTAATAAGGACTACATCAATCACAGCTGATGCCCAGTTAGTTATGCTGGAAACTATAAACGGTGAAGAATGGGCTGAAAAATCAGCTGAATGGTATAATGTAGTGTGCATGGCTGCAACACACAGACATGAATGGGTTTGAAACTTTAGGAAAAGAGGATGATGCCTGTGCAAACTTTCATAAACTTAACACTTAAGTCGCTCTGTGCCATCATTTCTTCCTTTCTGTCAGGAACCAAGCCGGCTTGGTTTCCCCCGGCTCGGCCCTGGCCTCACTGTGGGTTCGGTGCCACCTTGTATGTATGCATATATGTATTTCTATGTCCTTTGCCGTGCCCATAGCCACTGCTTTCTGGCTAGCAGCAGTGAAGCAGCCTCTTGGGCTCACGCTGGTGTGAGTGCTGTCTAACTGTCTGCCGGTCCGACCACGTCCCCTCTCCAATAACCATCAGCTGTTCCCATTCCTGTGTGCCATCTTCTCGCTCCTTGCCCAGGTGTCCCTAATTACATCATCACCAGCAGTGCGGGTATTTAGGTGCCTTTCGCGAGTCACGCACTGCTGGGTCATTAAATGAATTGTCTATTGATGCACATAGTCTTGTTTATGCTGTGTGCCACAAAGTGTTTGCCACTCCACCTCTGCCGTGGTTCTCCAGCACCATTGAAACAATGTTGGCTCTTGGACGCAATTGTGGTTAATTACTTCCCCTCATGCATTCGCTGGGTGATACCGGCCGAGGAATACCCAATGTAAGTATGTTGTCTTTTTGTACGTTTTCACCGTTTGGGACTGTTTGTGTTCTTTAATAAATGTGTGTGGTGTTAACTTACGTGTAAATCCTCATCCTTCACCCCTTGCCGTGCGCATTGGAGAAGCGCACGGGAGGGTTTATGACACTTTCCTTTCCTCCTTCTCCCCAAAGGGGAGTTAAAGTAAAAAGTAAAATGCCACACACTCCTTGTTCATTCATTTATTCTCTTAAAAATAAACACATTAATCCCTAATAAGTCTGTAATGGAAATGAAAATGTGAATGGAATACAACTCATCAGACTAACACGCCCCCTCCCTGCTCCGCACATCACACTGCCTGTTCATTCATTCATTCCCCTAAAAAAAAAAAATCATACATTAATGCCTAATCTATAAACTCCAATGGTAAGTCCGCAATTAAAATGAGTATAGATGGAATAAAAAAACTAGTGTGATCATCGTACAGTATAATAAACATGACAGGCAATTACAACTCTCCATTAAAGTAAGATCATAGCGCTCCTGTTTCCTCATGGTCTCCGGAACTGTGCCATTTCAAAACATGTCACTGAAATATCATTAAACAATGCGCTTCTGATGATAGACCTCCTTTTTCCTGATCAAAAGTGGATTCTCATGAAATGCAGTACAATAGTAATGTGCATTAGATTGCACACTGCCACACCTCTTTGAAATAACTCTCCTCCTACCAGTGCATAGTGGGCGCATTGTCTACTGGTAATATGATGGCATGATGCAAGATGTAAAAAACAGACAATGCGCTGACAGAAACTAACAAAAACACTGGTGTATGGCGGAAAGTCTGTCGGGAAAGTGCACGGATGACCGTCAAAATAGAGCCCATGATGTTTGTTAATTGAAAAGATAATTTTCCACATAATTAAAGTTGTCAGTGGTTATATAATAAAAGAGTAATATTTAGTTTTTGTGAAACCGCTTAATGGACTACATCCTGTTGCTCCCCTCTCAAAGCTCACTTCTTATTTTCTGACCGATGAAAGAAGGATCCAAAGAAGAGAAAAACAACACAAATGTATTGTATTTTGAGAACTGCAGCTTATCCACAGGACTGCTAATTACTTCCCCTGGGTGCTCTTTGAAAACGATGACATAACTTATGTGAGTCTGTGTTTGTAGTCTTTCAATTTATATACAGTATTTTCACAACTTTATACCTTAAGAATTAGACAACAACCTACACCGTTATTTACGTGGAAAATGATCTTTTAAATTGACAAACATATGTGTAACTCATGGCAAAATTTGATTGAGATCAAAAGATAATTTCTCTCTTGCCATTCACTTCAATGGAGATTTTTTCCAATTTAAGGTCCCATATATGGAAGTAGAGGGGGTGTGACCTAGGCTCTCTATAAACAAGCATACAGGAAATTTTCCTTTAGAAAGTTTTAGGTCAAAGATAAAAAAACCAAAAATTTAAATTCTGAGGCATTGCCTGTAACCAGCATTTCATCATGACTGGTGGAAACGGTGTCAGCATACAGAAAAAGTTTGTTATATGTCTCTTTTAAACGACTACATGTGTGCAGAGACATGTGACAATGTCTGAGTTCATCAGGTTTAAATTTGTATTTGTTCACTGGTAGTATGTCGTACTTTGTCCCCCTTGGTGAACAGCCAGTATCCACGGTGACTCCAGAATAATTTGATTCATTCAGCAGCATCTGAGAGGAAAGCAGAGATTCTGCTCCAAACCCCAAAAGTTGGCAGACTTCCTACCAGGTCTGCACTGGAAACAGAACGAGCCAGCACAGAGTTCTACAAAGAACTTGTTGGCTCTCACGCTCATGTTTTTCTACAGCCAGAAAACACTCCTCTCAAAACACAGTGACCTTGTTCAATCCCATGAAAAGGATTTAAACAAAAGCAGTAAAAACAAGCAGCCGGAGATCATGTCCTACATCCACACCTCCGCTAACTTATTCAGAGAGTTGTCGCCCGGGTTAACAAGGTCAGCAGTTCCTGGCAGGAGAAGGCGAAGGACAGAGCTGCGTGGAGGAATCTGATCAGACCTAAATGAAACAGCCATTGTCGCCCCCGACAGACTGCTATGATGATGATAATGATATAGCAAGTGTGACACTTAAATTGTGAGTGCAGGCTTAGTTTATGTCTGTGGATAAAACACGGCTTACGTGTGCAAACACAGAGTTTTTCCACAGTCGTTTGTGGAGTGTTTCTCAGAAAGCAGGGCCTCTACACACTGAACAGCTTCCCATTATTGTGCTGCAGAGAGCTCTCTGCTCTCTAGAATTCCTGGGAAGCCACTTCACTAGAAATCCACTGGCAGTACACTGGGGCTCTCTGTGGCTGTGTTACACAACATAGTTCATGCTCATGTGAATGCCAAACATGCACAGTAAGTGTGCCTTTTTTTTAATATTATTATCCAAACTGTACTTAATAAAGCAGATTTAGTTTGTTCCATCTGGTGATGTGCGAGGTTTATCCCCATAAAAAAACAAACTATGAGATACAAAATGTCAATGAATGCTTCACCACTGTTGAAGTAAATGATTGCTGGTGAATGTTTGATTAAAAAAATACCTTGTTCAGAGGCTGATCCCAGGCTTGATGCAGTGAAGAGATGAAGGAAGAAGAGGAGCATGGTGAGAGAGGGAGACATGGCGCGGAGCTGTGGAGGAAACATGTGGTTAATGTTAGTTTCTCAGAGCAGTCCACCCAGCTGAAGCCCACAGTCCATGAAGGCCCAGCCCACTACCACTGTGGAACCAACCACTCTATTAAAATGGGAAAGCAAAAGTAGACTCAGAATAGCAAAGTTTGGGGCTAAGACGGTCATCAAATAATTAATAACTACAGTAGTTTTAGTTCAGGATTTGGGTTTTTATTTCATTTTAATTAGGGAGTATATCTTCTTTGATCTCTGATTTCTTCTTTCACGTCAAAAGGTCTGAACATGTCACAACAATACTCCTACATTCCACTTTAGACAAGAAGTAGTTGCTCATACTTGATTAACTTTTAGAAGAGACCAATGCTTTTACTTAAGTACATTTGGTTGTACTCTTTGAATAATATATGATTTCACTGATTTGAATCTCAACTTTACTTAAGTAAAGATACAGGTTTTTCTTTACAAAGTAACAGTAAAAAGTATCCTGACATAAAAATACTTAGCGAGTACAATTTTGTGTAAGTTACTTCAGGATACAAGTACAAGACAACATTATTATGTCCACAAGAAATATTTTCTATATACTGTATTCTATACATCCCAATGCTGGTTTATTAAGTCATAGTTGATTATATATCTTGTATCATTCTGGCTAAGTTTTTTTTTTTTTTTTTATATTTTAGCCATCATACTCCTATAATCTAGTATGGGGCAGTGCGACATGACCAAAATTTCATATCCCAATATACATTTTATGTAGTTCGACATTATAGCCCTACAAAAAGGACCATCGCTTTCTTTTAAATTTTAAATTATATACTGGTGCATTTGAGACTTCATTCTCATAAATTTGAGGTTTTCTTCTGAATCATTTCGTATAAGATAAGATAAGATAAGATAAGATAAGCCTTTATTAGTCCCACAATGGGGAAATTCCAGGATTGCAACAGCACAGGGATAGCAACACTCAGAGCAACAATCAGAAGGCAAGAGAAAAAAACAAGAGCAGCAAGTATACATATGTACATATAAATATAAATATATATATATATATATATATATATATATATATATAGACACACAGTGCGGAGCATTGTAGCTAGATGGGATAGATATATAAATATATAAACAGTGCGGAGCATTGTAGCTGGATGGAATAAATATATGAGTATATAAACACAGTGCGGAGCATTGTAGCTAGATGAAATAAATATGTAGATATATAAACACGTATGAATAAAAAGTAAATATTTCTTGAGTAGTAATAACTTGGAAAACAATGTCAGTCTGAAAATTAGAAAATTACCCATCACTGCCATTATTAGCTGTTAGTTTACTTTGGTGCAATTATTGTTATTATTATCGTATTCATATATTATGAATATCATTATCATTATATCTTTATCATTCATATATTATGCATGCAAAAATATCAATAAATAGAAAAGTAATTGAAACAAATCAGTAAAAATTTAAGTGTAGATCCACAGCCTGAAGACTGCCTTTCTGACAGGATTTAAACCTGTGGAGTTTGCTTCTTTGTAAAAATATTTCAGATTAGTGATGATCTGTGTCATATCCGGCAATATGTGTGTGAGCATGTGTTGTTATATTTATGGTCATCCAACATGTGTGCGTGAACACAGCATATATTACGGCAGCACGTACTGCTGACGCTTCCCCCTGAGAGTGGTATGTGTGTAACAACGTTAGCTGACTGCTGTTTTTTAAGAACGCTGTAGTTACAGCGGGCAGTGCGGTGGCGGAGTGGTTAGCACTGCGGCAGCACAGCAACTCACCCTTGGCCGGGGGATCCTGGGTTCGATCCCAGCCCCCGACCAACAGTGATCTGTGTGGAGTTTGCATGTTCTCCCCGTGTCTGCGTGGGTTTACTCCGGGATTTCTCCGGTTTCCTCCCACATGCCAAAAACATGCAAGTTAGGTTAATTGGCATCAAAACTGGGGATTCTAAATTGTCCTTGGGTATGAATGTGAGAGTGAATGGTTGTCTGTCTCTCTGTGTTGGCCCTGCGATGAACTGGCGATCTGTCCAGGGTGTACCCTGCCTCTCGCCCAAAGATGCTGGGATAGGCTCCAGTCCCCCCGCGACCCGAAAAGGATTAAACGGTAGAAGATGAATGAATGAATGAATGTAGTTACAGAGTTCTTATTAAAATGGATTAAACGTATAACAAGCCTCCTCTTCGTCATTTTACATGGTGTCAGAAGTACACGGAAGGAGCAAATTGTGAGAACATATGGCTAAATTCAACCCACCATCCAGCTTCGCCTTTGACAAGCCAGGAGAGTGACCAGACTGGCACTAGCATTTCCTCTGATATCGAACTACCACAAAACTGGATAAAGATGATAGTGCTTTCCAGGTTAGCTGCTTGATATATGCAATGGGAAATGAGGCTGAGAACATTTTACGGTCTTTTGTCTTCACCCAAAATGATCAGAGAAATGACTCTGACAGAGTGATGGCTAAGTTCGATGAGTACTTTTTCCCCAGGAGAAATGTGAATCATGAACATGCGTGTTTCACCAGCGTGTTCAGAGAGTGGGAGAGAAGGCAGAGACGTTTATCAGGGCCTTGTACAAGCTATCAGAACACTGCGAATTTGGTGCGAACAGTGATGAAAACATCTGGGACTGGATAGTTGTTGGAATTCTCGACAAGGACTTATCCCAAAAACTGCAGCTGACAAAGGACTTGACGCTGACACTGACCATAGAGACTGTCAGGCAGTCGGAGGAAGTTACAGCACAAATTCACCTGCAAGGTGAAGTGGCAGGCATGGTAAATGATGTAACAAAGGAGCACAGCAAATAGTCCTACCATCCTGTAAGCAAAAAGAGAGAAATAAGCAGCAGGGGCAATGTGGAAGATGTGGGAAAGTGAGGCATGCTAAAGAAGAAAACTGCCCAGCTACAAAATCCACATGCAATGCCTGTCACAAAACTGGACACTGGAGTAGAATGCGCAGGAGGAAGAAAGTGGTGAGAGACGTGGTGGCAGAGCCAGTGGAGTAGTAGCAGTCATTCTTCCTTGGGACTGTGAGTGAGACAGACAGAGAAGCAAAGCAATGGGCTGTTGAGTTGCTGGTGGGCTCTACACAACTGGAGTTTAAGATAGACACAGGGGCTGACATGACCATCATCTGAGAAGAGGCCTACCTCTCAACCACTCCACTACAGCCTGTACGCATTCCACTGGATAGCCCAGGTGGGAAGATTCAGTGCCTAGGTTGGATCCAGAGCGCTGTCACCTATAAAGGCAGGACCTACCCACTCACAGCGTATGTTGCACGTGGACATTCAGTGAACAACCTACTCAGCCGAAAGAAATAGGTGGAGATGGATTTGGTGAGGAGAGTGGAAGAAACAGTGTGTAAAGGAGCACATACCTATGCACCGACATATGGTGAGCATGGGACTTTAAAGACAACCTGTTAAGATACAGCTGAAAGAAAATGCCCAGCCATATGCTGTGTTCACCGCGAGACGTGTGCCTCTCCCTATGCTACCCAAAGTGAAGGACGAACTCCGGGGGATGGAGAGAAATGGTGTCATAGAGAAGGTGACACAGCCCACTGAGTGGTGTGCATCGATGGTGCCAGTATTAAAGAAAGCCACAGGTAAAGCTTGTATCTGTGTTGATTTCAAGAGACTGAATGATGCAGTTAAGAGAGAACAATATGTCCTACCAACAGCAGATGAGATTATAGCAAAACTTAATGGAACCACACTCTTCTCCTCACTGGACGCTGCCAACGGGTTCTTCCAAATACCACTACATCCAGATAGCTGTAAACTCACCACCTTCATCACACCCTTCGGCAGGTTCAATTTCAAGCAGCTACCAGTTAACATAACGAGCGCACTTGAAATCTTCCAGAGGAAGATGACTGAGACGCTACAAGGGTTGGAGGGTGTTGAGGTGCTCATGGATGATGTTCTCGTCTTTGGCACAACAGAGGAGGAGCATGACAGTTGACTGGAGAAGGTAATGCAGTGCATAGAGAGTGCTGGTCTGAAGCTCATTCAAGAAAAGTGTTCCTTTAAGCAGAGTGAGCTGCGGACAGGTGCAACAAGCAGCATTCAGACAGATTAAAACGCTGCTGATATCGGCCCCTGTGCTGCCTCCTACAACACAACCAAACCCACAGCTGTGTCAGCAGATGTGAGCAGCTATGGGTTAGGTGGCGTACTGCTGCAACTCCATGGGGAGCAGTGGAAACCAGTGGCATACTGCTCCAGGCGCCTAACAGAAGCAGAGACTCACTACACCCAAACTGAGAAAGAGTAGCTGGCTGGGGTTTGGGAAATTTGACAGATACAGTATTTCACAAAAGTGAGTACACCCCTGACATTTTTGTAAATATTTTATTATATCTTTTCATGGGACAACACTGAAGATATGACACTTTGATACAATGTAAAGTAGTCAGTGTACAGCTTGTATAACAGTGTAAATTTGCTGTCCCCTCAAAATAACTCAACACACACAGCCGTTAATGTCTAAACCACTGGCAATAAAAGTGAGTACACCCCTAGTGAAAATGTCCAAATTGTGCCCAATTAACCATTTTCCCTCCCTGGTGTCATGTGACTCATTAGTGTTACAAGGTCTCAGGTGTGAATGGGGAGCAGGTGTGTTAAATTTGGTATTATCACTCTTACACTCTCTCATACTGGTCACTGGAAGTTCAACATGACACCTCATGGCAAAGAACTCTCTGAGGATCTGAAAAAAAAAAAATTGTTGCTCTACATAAAGATGGCCTAAGCTATAAGAAGATTGCCAACACCCTGAAACTGAGCTGCAGCACAGTGGCCAAGACCGTACAGTGGTTTAACATGACAGGTTCCACTCAGAACAGGCCTTGCCATGGTCGACCAAAGAAGATGAGTGCACGTGCTCAGCGTCATATCCAGAGGTTGTCTTTTTAAAATAGATGTATGAGTGCTGCCAGCATTGCTGCAGAGGTTGAAGGGGTGGGGGGTCAGCCTGTCAGTGCTCAGACCATACGCTGCACACTGCATCAAATTGGTCTGCATGGCTGTCATCCCAGAAGGAAGCCCCTTTTAAAGATGATGCACAAGAAAGCCTGCAAACAGTTTGCTTAAGACAAGCAGACTAAGGACATGGACTACTGGAACCATGTCCTGTGATCTGATGAGACCAAGATGAACTTATTTGATTCAGATGTGTCAAATGTGTGTGGCGGCAACCAGGTGAGGAGTACAAAGACAAGTGTGTCTTGCCTACAGTCAAGCATGGTGATGGGAGTGTCATGGTTCGGGGCTGCATGAGTGCTGCCAGCACTGGGAAGCTACAGTTCATTGAGGGAACCATGAATGCCAACATGTACTGTGACATACTGAAGCAGAGCATGATCCCCTCCCTTCGGAAACGGGGCCGCAGGGCAGTATTTCAACATGATAACGACCCCAAACACACCTCCAAGACGACCACTGCCTTGCTAAAGAAACTGAGGGTAAAGGTGATGGACTGGCCAAGCATGTCTGCAGACCTAAACCCTATTGAATATCTGTGGGGCATCCTCAAACGGAAGGTGGAGGAGTGCAAGGTCTCTAACACCATGATGTCGTCCTGGAGGAGTGGAAGAGGATTCCAGTGGCAACCTGTGAAGCTCTAGTGAACTCCATGTCCAAGAGAGTTAAGGCAGTGCTGGAAGATAATGGTGGCCACACAAAATATTGACTTTGGGCACAATTTGGACATTTTCACTAGGGGTGTACTCGCTTTTGTTGCCAGCAGTTTAGACATTAATGGCTGTGTGTTGAGTTATTTTGAGGGGACAGCAAATTTACACTGTTATATGAGCTGTGCACTGACTACATTGTATCAAAGTGTCATATCTTCAGTGTTGTCCAGTGAAAAGGTATAATAAAATCCATCCATCCATCCATCCATCCATCTTCTACCGCTTTTCCGGAGGTCCGGGTCGCGGAGGCAGCAGTTCAAGCAGAGAAGCTCAGACTTCCCTCTCCCCCGCCACCTGCTTCAGCTCTTCAGAGAGGATACCAAGGCGTTCCCAGACCAGCTGGGAGACATAGTCTCTCCACCGAGTCCTGGGTCTGCCCCGGGGTCTACTCCCAGTGGGACGTGCCCGAAACACCTCAAGTGGGAGGCGTCTAGGAGGCATCCTATCAAATGCCCATACCACCTCAACTGACTCCTTTCAATGTGGAGGAGCAGCGGTTCTACTCTGAGCCTCTCCCGGATGACTGAGCTCCTCACCCTATCTCTGAGGGTAAGTCCAGCAATCCTACGGAGAAAGCTCATTTCAGCTGCTTGTATCCGCGATCTTGTTCTTTCGGTCATTACCCAAAGCTCGTGACCATAGGTGAGAGTAGGAACGTAGATTGACTGGTAAATCGACAGCTTTGCCTTAGAACTCAGCTCCCTCTTCACCACAACAGACCGGTACAACGTCCACATCACTGCAGATGTTGCTCCGATCCATCTGTCAATCTCTCGCTCCATTTTCCCCTCACTCGTGAATAAGACCCCAAGATACTTAAACTCCTCCACTTGGAGCAGGAGCCTGTCCCCAACCCAGAGAGGACAATCCACCTTTTTCCGTCTGAGGACCATGGACTCGGACTTGGAGGTGCTGATTCTCATCCCAGCCGCTTCGCACTCAGCGGCAAACTGTCCCAGCAAGAGCTGTAGGTCATTGCTGGATGAAGCCAGCAGGACAACATCATCTGCAAACAAAAGAGATGAGATCCTGTGGTCACCAAGCATGACGCCCTCCATTCCCTGGCTGCGCCTAGAAATCCTGTCCATAAAAATTATGAACAGGATCGGTGACAAAGGGCAGCCCTGGCGGAGTCCAACTCTCACTGGGAATGAGTCCGACCGAGTGTTGGCAATACAAACCAAACTCTTACAACGGACGTACAGAGACCGAATAGCTCGTAACAACAAGCCCGATACCCCATACTCCTGAAGCACCCCCCACAAAAAACCACGAGGGATGCGGTCAAATGCCTTCTCCAAGTCCACAAAACACATGTAAACTGGTTGGGCAAAGTCCCACGGACCCTCGAGAATTCTCGAGAGGGTAAAGAGCTGGTCCGATGTGCCATGGCCAGGACGAAAACCACATTGCTCTTCCTGAATCTGAGGTTCGACCAACAGCTGGACTTTCCTCTCCAGTACCTTGGCATAGACCTTCCCAGGGAGGCTGAGGAGTGTGATCCCTCAAAAGTTGGAGTACACCCTCCGGTCCCCTTTTTTGAAGAGAAGAACCACCACCCCGGTTTGCCATGCCAAAGGCACTGCCCCCGACCTCCACGCAATGTTGCAGAGGCGTGTCAACCATGACAGCCCTACAACATCCAGGGCCTTGAGGTACTCAGGACAAATCTCGTCCACCCCCGGGGCCCAGCCACCAAGGAGATTTTTAACCACCTTGGCGACCTCAGCCCCTGTGATAGGCGAGTCATCCCCCTCGTCTACAAACCCTGCTTCCTCTGTGGAAGGTGTATCAGTGGGATTGAGGAGATCCTCAAAGTATTCCTTCCACCACCCGATGATATCCCCAGCCGAAGTAAACAGCACCCCATCCGCACCATACACAGCGTGGACAGGGAGCTGCTTTCCCCTCCTGAGCCGCCGGACAGTTTGCCAGAATCTCTTCAAGGCCGACCGAAAGTCTTGCTCCATGGCCTCACCGAACTCCTCCCATACCCGGGTTTTTGCTTCAGCAACCACCTGAGCTGCACTCTGCTTGGCCTGCCGGTACACCTCAGCTGCTTCGGGAGTCCCACAAGCCAACCAAGCTTGATAGGACTCCTTCAGCTTAATGGCCCCCCTCACCACTGGTGTCCACCACTTGGTTTGGGGGTTGCCACCACAAGATGCACCGACCACCTTGCGGCCGCAGCTCTGGACTGCCGCTTCAACAACAGAGGTGGAGAACATGGCCCATTCAGACTCCGTGTCTCCAGACTCCCTCTGAATGTGGTTGAAGTTCTTCCGGAGGTGGGAGTTGAAGACCTCCTGGACAGGGGCCTCAGCCAGATGCTCCCAGCACACCCTCACTATACATTTGGGTCTACCAGGTCTGAATGGCTTCCTCCCCTGCCATCGGATCCAACTCACCACCAGGTGGTGATCAGTTGACAGCTCTGCATCTGTCTTTACCCGAGTGTCCAAGACATACGGTTGCAGGTCTAACGACACGATAACAAAATTGATCATTGACCTGCGACCTAGGGTGTCCTGGTGCCAGGTGCACATATGGATACCCTTATGCTTGAACATGCTGTTTGTTATGGACAAACTGTGGTTAGCACAGAAGTCCAATAACTGAACACCACTCGGGATCAGATCGGGCAGGCCGTTCCTCCCAATCACTCCCCTCCAGGTTTCACTGTCGTCACAGACTCCAAAAAGGGTGGGTACTCTGAAACATCATTTGGTGCATAGGCAGAAATGATGGTCAGGACCCGTTTCCCAACCCGAAGGCGCAGAGAAGCAACCCTTTCATCCACCAGGGAAAACTCCAATATAGAGGCAGCAAGGTGGGGGGATACAAGAATACCCACCCCTGCTGGTCGCCTCTCGCCCAGGGCAACTCCAGAAAAGGCCAAGCTCCAGCCCCTCTCCAGGAGACTGGTTCCAGAACCGGAGCTGTGTGTTGAGGTGAGGCCGACTATATCAAGCCAGTATCTCTCAACCTCGTACACCAGCTCAGGCTCCTTCCCCACCAGAGAGGTGACATTCCACGTACCAAAAGCCAGTTTAGGAAGCTTGGGATCAGTTCACCAAGGTCTCCGCCTTTGACCGCCACCTAATCCACATAGCACCGGACCCCCATGATCCCTCCTGCAGGTGGTGAGCCCACTGGAGGGCGGACCCATGTAACTCCTTCGGGCTGAGCCCGGCCGGGTCCCGTGGGTGGAAACCCGGCCACCAGATATATAATAAATATTTATATAAATATATAATAAAATATTTACAAAAATGTGAGGGGTGCACTCACTTTTGTGAGATACTGTATCTCATGGGACTGGAGCAATTTCAGCTGATAACAGACCATAAACCGCTGGTACCTCTCATTAACAAGCATAGCCTGGACAGTGTTCCTATAAGGTGCCAGCGCCTTCTTATGAGGCTCATGAGATTCAATGTAGTAGCAGAGTACGCAGTGGGGAAAATGTTGCTGGTCGCAGATACCCTGTCACGCAGTCCATCGGCAAGCATGGGTGACATGAGCAACACAGAAAGTGAAGTAGCCTTCTATGTGGCCGGTGTATTGGGGGCAATCCCAGCATCCAAGAGCAAGATGGATGAAATTAAAAGTGCAACTGCAGCCGATGCCAAACTGATGCCTGTCATGCACCTTATAAGGTCAGGATGGCCTGAGCACTCACAGACAGTGCCCAATGATGCAAAAGCATATTTCCAAGCCAGATCAGAGCTATCTGAGTACAACGGCTTCGTACTCAGAGGAAATCGGATTGTAATAAGGGCAGAGATCCTCAAAAGGATTCAGGAAGGGCACCAGGGCCTCATAAAATGTAGGGAGCAAGCTCATTCATCAGTGTGGTGGCCTGGACTTGCCACAGAGATAGACACGCTTGTGATGAGTTGCCAGAGGTGCAGTGAAATGAAAAGAACACAACAGAAAGAAGCTCTCATTTCCACACCTCTCCCAGAGCAACCCTGGAAGAGAATTGCGATGGACCTCTGTGAGCTCAATCACCACAGCTACCTGGTAGTATCTGACTATTACTCAAGGTTCCTAAAAAATATTGCTTCTCACATCAACTACTACTGCATATGTCATTCAAAAGCTCAAAGCATTTTTTGCCAGGTTTGGCATCCCTGATGAGGTGGTGAGCGACAGTGGACCTCATTTCTCAAATGCAGAATTCAGAGAGTTCGTCAAGCAGTTCCACTTCAGACACTGTACCTCCAGTCCCCACCACCCACAAGGCAACAGCCACACTTAGAGGGCCGTGCAGGCAGCCAAGAGGATTCTTAAACAGCATGATCCAGTGATGGCTCTAATGGCCTTCAGATCCACACCCTGCTCCACCACAGGCTACAGTCCAGCTGAGCTGCTGATGGGGAGGAAGATATGTACCATACTCCCCACTCTGGAGAAAAATCGCCTGCCAAAATGGCCCGACAGTGCAGCTGTGAAAGAAAATGACAGTAGGAGCAAAGCCAAACAGGCCCACTACTTTAACCGCCGCCAGAGAGCCAAGTCACTGCCTTCTTTGCGACCAGGAGACACAGTGGTGTCCAAGTTAGACCATCAAAAGTCATGGACTCTACCAGCAGTGGTCTTGAGTGAAAACATCGGTCCGAGATCCTTCATCATCCATACACAGGATGGAGAGATGTTGCAGTGTAACTGCCACCATCTCCAACCAGGATCAGTTCGCCAACCTGCCTCAGCAGCAACAGACAAGGACTCTGGGACAGTTGACCATCCTGGGACAGTCACCATGACAGAGACTGTTTCTGTCAGTCAGAGTGTGGCTTGTGTCACAGAATGTTTGTTGAACCGGAATAAGACCCCCAACAGTATGTTAAAATGTATTAATTTGAATAATTTTTTGGTTTAGATTATATGCCAATAAGATTGGTCATTCTGAGTTTTCCAATTGGTTATTGAAATAACTCTCAAAAGGAGGGAGATGTCATATCCGGCAATATGTGTGTGAACATGTGTTGTTATATTTAGGGTAATCCAACATGTGTGCGTGAACACAGCATATATTACGGGAGCACGTACTGCTGACGCTTCCCCCTGAGAGTGGTGTGTGTGTAGCAACGTTAGCTGACTGCTGTTTTTTGTAGTGCTCCAGAGTTCTTATTAAAATGGATTAAACATATAACAAGCCTCCTCTTCAACATTTTACAATCTGAAAATCAAAGACACAAAAGGTAATGTAAAAAATACAAGTGATGACTTCAACTTCATTCATTATCACTACTTGACTAAATAAATATCTCAAACAGGTTAATTTTGTCTTCTTGATGCTAAACTGATCGGTTTTTATTGGGACAGATTGCAACGTAATTTCGTTCTACACTGCTCTTTTGATGTAGAGCTGAATGACAATAAAGTAATCTTGAATCTTCTTCTATTAAGACAAAGTAAGGAGATGTTTCATACCTTTTGACATGTGACAGTCGAAACATGTCAAAAGGTATGAAACATCTCCTTACCAGTCCCTCCAGGATTTTGCAATGTTGCAATCGCATCAATTCATGCAAAATCAGCCAATCAGCACAACTATTGCATGGCCTTGCAACTTTGTCCAATCAACGCAACTTTCCCACAATTTTGGCCAATCCTTATCAACTTCCTCCAATTTCACCAGTCAAATTTGTGTCTGACTGGTGCTCAAACGCTCAGTCTAACCAGTCGAATGCGTCACTGCACCGCATTCATTTCTGTGTTTAAAGTGAGTATTAACAGAACACATCAGCAAAAACAGAGTGTGTGATTTAAAAAAAACACACCCACGAGGTTTCCAACACCACCCCTTCCTCCATCTCCCCCAGCCTACCGGTGGACGTCTCACCATGTCTCCGTCCTGACCGTGTGTACGAAGCGCTGGGTTTGTGTTGAAAAATGTCCGCCTGCCCCAAAAGCACCCCGTTGCGTGAGCACGCATGAGGTCAGACACCACAAAACCACAAACAAAATGAGCAAGTCTATCACTACAGCCAGTGTTTGAACATTTTATACATCTTTAGAGGTAAAATCATTACTACATCTTGTCAATGAGCTTTTAAAGCTGTGAATCTCCGGTCTGGACACAGACCAATGCCCCCCGTAAGTGAAAGATGTGTGTCTGAAGAGACAAGTGTGTGTGTCAAGATGTGCAGCAGATAGACAGATAGGAGTTTGGCATGGAAAGCGAGAGAATATTGCTTGTAATTTTTTTCAGAAAAACACAGACTCCTATAGCCAATACAGAGCAACAGAATAAATAATTTATTCTTTCCTCTCCACTTGATACCGAGTGGTTGGGGACCGTAGGGAGTTTTCAAATAAAGGTGGTGCTAATAATTTCCAAATCTACAGTGTACTCTTTAACATGCATTCAATGCAGTTTAGCTGTTGTAATGGATATTGTGTTAAAGTCTGTATCTGCTGTTGCACAAAAGTTTTTCTGTATAGCAGAAGTTTCTGCTTAATTTACAAATCACTGTTTAATAGGAAATTTTTGACAATCCTGAGCTTTTCTTGTATTGTTATGTAGAATATCACTGTAGTAAACTGGAAAAAAAGCATCTGCTTTAAAATTTGTAATTCTTCCCACAACTTTTAGTGCAAAAAAACCCCTCTCAAAACATCACAACTTTTATTGCAACTTTTTAAAAAAGCTCCTGCGAATTCAGGCTTTTTGGGTCGCAAGAATCATAAAAACATCCCGTGAAATCCTGGAGGGACTGCCTTACTTTGTCTTAATAGAAGAACAAGATGAGTTTGACTAATTAAATTATTAGAAACCAAGTAAATTACATTAACAGCTAGTTTACTCCTCCAACACATTTTAATTTATTTATTATTTATTTTGTGTTTATATGCTGACATTGTGGTGACCCACCACAATCTGCATAGACATTCAATCTTCACACTCAGCTAGGCGGCTGGAAGCAGAACAATTTGCATACAGACAGAGAGCCCCAAGGGGGACAACCAGAACAATGACTATTGTTATACATCCCCGGAGTAAGGAGAGGAATTCCGGCGCCAGTTAATCACGCGATTGATATGCATTGACTGATATGTACTGTATATCAGTATGCAAATGTGCCATGCATTCTCTCTTGTCTGTATAAAAGAGCTGACTTTACATGCCTCAAGAGCGCACTCACAACAGCACACACACAGCACAGCGCACAGCGCTACTGTGTGTCTCATAATGATGGAGGAATAAAACTCTTAAACCTTCAGCTCGCCGTGTCACACCTGAACTTATTTTGTTCCTCCACACTGGTGACCCTTGACGAAGAATGGAACATGAGGCGAACACCCCGGTGATGACCCGGACGGAAAGCCCCAGAGCGCGTCATGGTGCGACCCTCGCCTGATCTTTTACCTCCAATCTGGTGACCTGACGAGGGAAAATGACCATCTGCTCCCTCTCACTGTGCTGTGGATTCCAGAGACCGGGGATCGCCTACATCCTTCGCATCCACACAGGAGCGCGCGCGCCTTGTCCTCTCTCCACGATGGCGACCTCCAGGGCCGGACGGAGAGCACGGCGCTCGGACTGAGACGCACGAGGATCAGCGACACGAGCAACGTACAGAAACACCCTGAACAGGGAAGACCATCGTGCCGACTGCGTTGATTTCCATCAAGCTCCCTGACCCTGACTCACCTCTCAACAACGGACCTACCGCGCGCAGAAGCCACGCGCGCACACTGCAGAATTAGGAGGACAGCACAACTTTCAGCTATGTGGTCACTGCGCCAAGCGCACGCCATGCACGGGACAAAACCGGCCCCACAGACTGATACATTCGTCCTCTGCCGCTGCACATGCCCGAGAAAAACGGCCGATCGCCACCCTCGGAACCTTCAGGGCTGCTCGCGCACCTGGAGTGAACATGCAGCCCCCACACAGGACTTTGTATGGGTTTCTAGCCATGGCACACAAGGGGAATTTAGCCGATTGCTTTCCCCGATGACTTTAAGGCTGCTTCCTGCACCTAAAGCCAAACTGCCGAGTCTCTGACACAGCTTCAGTTTATCACAGCCGCTACGCATCCTCGGGGAATTTGGCCACTCGCCTTCCCCACATCCTCGCTGGACCGAGCCACGAGAGAAGTCAGAGATATATATATATTTTTTCACAGCCACTGTGGATCTCTGCCACGTTTAACGGGAAAGTCCCTCACCATCGCGGATCCACACGCAATTTTTGCGCAGCCCAGGCACCTTTGACGTCCCGGGCCGGCACTCGCTTACTCCCACCCCCCTCCCCCCTCCTCCTGCACAGAGCTTTTCCTGCACCCCACTCCCTAAGCCGGCCGATCGCCGTCTTGTTCCATTATGCACGAAAC
The DNA here is from genome assembly GCA_020510985.1 of Pholidichthys leucotaenia. NCBI lineage: Eukaryota > Metazoa > Chordata > Actinopteri > Cichliformes > Pholidichthyidae > Pholidichthys > Pholidichthys leucotaenia. The sequence goes on from CM035846.1 coordinate 102,129,353, forward strand.
ACACTGGCCCGTGCGCCCACGATCCACGGCCGTTCAACGTGCTGGAACTCGGAGCGGAGCACACTGCCCTTTCCACCCCTCCCCCATCCCCCTCACGGACTGACATGCCCTCCGACTGTACTACCGGAGCTGGAGCCCAAACGATGGGGGGGGGGGGTGTCACAACCCCTGCTGAGTGCTCTGGGGGGGCCCTGTGGTGACCCACCACAATCTACATAGACATTCAATCTTCACACTCAGCTAGCCAGCTGGAAGCAGAACAATTTGCATATGGACAGAGAGCCCCAAGGGGGACAACCAGAACAATGACTATTGTTATACATCCCCGGATTAAGGAGAGGAATTCCGGCGGCAGTTAATCATGCGATTGATATGTATTGACTGATATGTATATCAATATGTAAATGTGCCATGCATTCTCTCTTGTCTGTATAAAGGAGCTGACTTTACATGCCTCGACAGCGCACTCACAGACACACACACACAGCACAGCGCTACTGTGTGTCTCATGATGATGGAGGAATAAAACTCTTAAACCTTCAGCTCGCCGTGTCACGCCTGGACTTATTTTGTTCCTCCACAACATCACACTTTTTCAGCTTTATTAATTTTTTTCAGATAAAAATAAGAAACTCAGCAGTAATTTAAATTACTGCTTTAAATTTAAAGCAAAGAAATGATCAGATCTGATACACTAAAAATGTTTATTAGTGACAACCTAGCATTGTCATTTAGCATTTGCTGTTTTACACTGATAAGCCTCAGCCTAGACCTTCCTCAGCCTCCCTGGGAAGGTCTATGCCAAGGTACTGGAGAGGAGTTTCCAGCCGCTGGTCGAACCTCGGATTCAGGAGGAGCAATGTGGTTTTCGTCCTGGCTGGGGCACATCGGACCAACTCTTTACCCTCTCGAGAATCCTCGAGGGTTCGTGGCAGTTTGCCCAACCAGTTTACATGTGTTTTGTGGACTTGGAGAAGGCATTCGACTGTGTCCCTTGTGGTTTTTTGTGGGGGGTGCTTCAGGAATATGGGGTATCGAGCTTGTTGTTACAAGCTATCCGGTCTCTATATGACCGTTGTGAGAGTTTGGTTCTTATTGCCAACACTCGGTCGGACTCATTCCCAGTGAGAGATGGACTCCGCCAGGGCTGCCCTTTGTCACCGATCCTGTTCATAATTTTTTATGGACAGGATTTCTAGGCGCAGCCAGGGAATGGAGGGTGTCATGCTTGGTGACCACAGGATCTCATCTCTGTTGTTTGCAGATGATGTTGTCCTGCTGGCTTCATCCAGCAATGACCTACAGGTCTTACTGGGACAGTTTGCCGCTGAGTGTGAAGCGGCTGAGATGAGAATCAGCACTTCCAAGTCCGAGTCCATGATCCTCGACCGGAAAAAGGTGGATTGTCCTCTCCGGGATGGGGACAAGCTCCCGCCCCAAGTGGAGGAGTTTAAGTATCTCGGGATCTTATGTGAGTGAGGGGAGAATGGAGCGAGAGATTGACAGACGGATCGGGGCAGCATCTGCACTGATGTGGATGTTGTACTGGTCCATTGTGGTGAAGAGGGTGCTGAGCTCTAAGGCAAAGCTGTTGATTTACCAGTCAATCTGCATTCCTTCCCTCACCTACTGTATGGTCATGAGCTTTGGGTAATGACTGAAAGAATGAGATCGCGTTTACAAGGGGCTGAAATGATCTTTCTTCGTAGGATTGCTGGACTCACTCTTAGAGACAGGGTAAGGAACTCAGTCATCCGGGAGAGGCTCAGAGTAGAACCGCTGCTCGTCCACATTGAAAGGACCCAGTTGAGATGGTTTGGACATCTGATCAAGATGCCTCCTGGACGCCTCCCACTCGAGGTGCTTCGGGCACGTCCCACTGGGAGGAAACTCTAGGGCAGACCCAGGACTCGCTAGAGAGACTACGTCTCCCAGTTGGTCTGGGAATGCCTTGGTATCCTCTCTGAAGAGCTGGAGCAGGTAGCTGGGGAGAGGGAAGTCTGGATTTCTCTGCTTGAATTGCTGCCTCCGTGACCCGGACCTCCGGAAAAGTGGTAGAAGATGGGTGGATGGATGGCATTGATAAGAGTGAGACAGTGTTAACATTATTTACCTTCAATTAAAACAGGATTAGCAAGTTGGTGGAAGTTTGCACTTTCTGTGCACTTTCGTGTTTCTGTTTTCAGCTAGTTTAATTCTCTATGAGTGCTTTGTCCAGGGTGTACTCTGCCTCTCACCCAAAGATGCTGGGATAGGCTCCAGCGCCCCCGCAACCCGAAAAGGATTAAGCGGAAGAAGATGGATGAATGCTTGCACATCAAAAAGCACTAATGCTCTTCCCCTCTCTTCCTGGATGCATCCCACTGGGGGTGGCCGTGCCACCACCGGCTGATTGAGGGGTTTGCCATGGTGGTGTGGGACCGTCTCGATGGGGGCTCCCTTGGCTGCCCCTCACGTGGTGGTGGGTCATGTGCCGTTTGCTGCTGGCGGCAGTGGCTGGGGAGTGATTTCTCCCATTCTGGGCCCTTGGGGTGGTGGCAGTACTACTCTGGTGGGGTCATGGGGATTCTTGGGCGATGGGCCCGGTTTTCGGTTAGGGTTGCTTGCTGGTTGCCCCTTGCATTGCACCCCCCATCCCCCATGGGGTGAATTCCAGTTTGGGGGGCCTGAGTTGGGATGATTTTCTTGGCTGATGATGCTGCCGACACAGGGCTATTCTGCCAGTTCCCTTGGGCCGGGGAGGTTACCTTATAATTATACATTGTTTTATCCTCTCTAATACTTGTACATAGATACTTGGAAAAATGAGGATTGGTTGGAGGCAGGTTGGAGTTTCTGTCGGTACGTAGAGAATTATATTTATGGTTGTATGTAAATACTTATTTACTGTACATTTGTATATAAGTTTGTGTATGCTTATTTGCGAATCCATTCTCCCCACAGGTTTACATGATCTGGCATGCACGCTCATGCACACACGCATGCACACATATTGTTTATCCTTTGTTTGTATCTTGTTATAATTGTCCATAAATTTTGTCCACCTTGCACTGTATACTGTATGTTTCACCTAGTACTGTTAATGGTTCAGTGTCGGCCTCATGCCGAACAAGGAGCTGTATTTACAAACTGAACTGCCCCCCCCCCCCCTAAAAAAAAGGTACTCATGCATTTCTATCATGTTTTGGTAATTTTCAATATTTTCACTGCCTTAATCTTTATATCCTTGTTCTTGAGAAGGCCCTCTGGGTTTTTAAAATCATGCTTAACACCACAACATTGCACAATCACTATAATCTGAAAAATTAATTAATTTGAATGGCATTTGAAAACAACAAATATAAATTCTAATGCATTAGTCAGTACACCAGCTGGTTTACATTAGTGTGAAAGTGAGCATGTTTTAATGGTGTTATCTTTCTCTCTAGTCACACCGTCTTTCCTGGAAAGGCATGTTCCGACACAGTAAACAGTTTTGTCCTGAACATGACATCCATATCCACCCAACTGAGCTGGGCTGGCTCTGTTGCCAGCACTTGTGAAATCAATCCCTGCTCATTTCTGGGCCTCTTGTTTACCATCAGCATGTGTTATATCGCTTTATGGAGAGGTTCCACAGCCACTGGTCTGGATTCTATGTCAGTTTGTAATTAGGAGGCAGTTATTCCAGGTGGATTTGCAGCCAAACAGGGATCATGTAATTATATACACTGTGGGGGACATAGGTGTTACATTCTCCACCCAGAGATGATGGCCCAGGAGAAGAGAAGCTGACGGGGGTCCAGACAGGACAGCAGAGGTGGAGACGCTGGCTGCCGGGAGAAGGAAGAAGCAAGGCACCAGTGGACTGTTATGTTAATGCGCGGTGCAGGCTTTGTCTGTAATGTGTATTGAGGTGTGAGCCCCCAGGCTGCTAGGCAAGGCATTAAAGGTATAAAGATGAGTATATGTATAGAGATGCCCTGTGGCCTGGGAGCTATTCTTGTCAACTCAACTGTTGGAGAGAAATAAAGTCTGTGCTGATCCAGCTCGTTGTCTCGCTTGCTCTATTCTGTCTACAACACAAACATTTCACATTGCGTTTATATTTTTTATCTTTTATCTCAGCAGCTTTTGGCATTTTCAGATTGTAAGATTTTGCATGTTTAAGGAAGATAAATGTAAGACTTTTTAACACCATTTCCTCAAATTAAAGATATAATAGCTTACATATTCCTGCAACTGAAATTGCTGCAATTTTTGGGTTGCACGATACCTGGCCATATTTAAAGTGCAAAATTAATTAGAAAATAAATACATAACCATTATATCTGTGGCATTTTAAAGACCATTGACAGAGAAGTTTAAGGATTATTATACCTTAATTTTGGATAAATGGGTGTAAGACAGAGGAGATACAGTGAAAATTAATCATTTTCTACAAAAATGTGAAAAAATTACTATTTAATGCTCTATATTTACCATAAACATAGCCCTGAGCCTCAGCCCTCTATATGTACTCTCCTCTCCATCCGTTTTTTTTGTCCTTCTGGCACATGGAGTCAGATTTTGGCTATAAATGTCGTGGTATTTAATGAAGTCCATGACAAAATGTACCCCAGAAAAGTTTCAGCAGGTTCAGTAAATCCCAGCATCAGAATGACTGGACCCTTATCAGCCCTACTTGCCCATCCAACACAGCTGACCAAAGGAGGGTAACATCCATTCTGAGTCACATCAACTCCCATAAAGGTCCTGACCCAGATGGGCTTAAAGGCAAGGTGAAACAGGAATGTTCTGTTCAGTGGGTGATGTCATCACGCAACTATTTCAGCAGCTCCTTCACTCTAGCTATGTCCCATGGATATGGAAAAAAAAAAAAATCTACACTCATATCAGTACCCAGAAAAATCCCACTCTGGTGAAACAAAGGACTTTAAACTGGTGGCACTCACATCTATTCTTGGGAAGTGCATGAAGAGGGTTGTGAGTGACTCTCTCACTTCTGTTTTGCCAGACATGCTCAGTTCACTCCAGTTTGCCTAAAACCAAAGCTAGGGGTGGAGGATGCCTGTCTGACCCTTCTGGACACAGTTTGCACACCACTGGACTCCACACACCACCACACACAGATTTTATTTATGGATTTTACCTCTGATTTTAATACCATCGACCCAATCATTCTCTGCAACTGCCTTTTGGAGCTGCAGGTCAACTCATCACTCACCCTGTGGATAAAAGACTTCCTTCAAGACTGGCCACAGCACGTGGTGGTCAATGGTTTTAAATCCAGGAATTTAATCTGAAACACTGGACTCCACCAAGGCTGTGTTTTTTCACCTCTCCTTTTATCCATCTACACAAATAACCTTCAACAGTGATATTTATTTTTTTAAATATGTAGACGACATAGCACTGGTGGCCCACATCAATGACAACACCCCTCTGTCAGCATACCATCAGCAGATAAACACTGATGTGGATCAAGGAGAACTCCCTGCAAAACAAATCTACCTACGGGTACAAATAAAGTAACCTGAACCTGAACCTGAACCTCCCTGAAACTCAGGGAGAAAATTTCATCCAAATCCATCCAGTAATCTTGGAGTATTGTTGCTAAGAGCCTTTGCTGAGGTATGCATTCTCAGATCATCAGCAAAATGTAATGGGTTCCTCTGTAGCCCAAGAACCATCTCTGTTGAAAATTTCTTCACAAGTACATCCAGTAGTTTTTGTGTAATCCTGCTGCGCAAATACAAACAAAGCCCTTGGTGGAGGTATGCACTGTCAGATCATCACCAAAATGTAATCATCCATTCCTCGTGCCATTACATACCATTTCTGAAAATTTAATCAAAATTCATTCATAACTTTTTGAGTTATGTTGTTAACAGACAGACAAACCAACAGACAAACCAACGCCACTAAAAACATTATCTCCTTCCTTGGTGGAGGTAATAAAGTGGAATGACACAGGGAATAACTACTGAACACATGAAGAAAAAGAGATGCAAAAAGGCATAGAAAGCCAAGAAACCAGCTGAAATCCATCAGAACTTAGGAAGTCATCCCATCTCCCATCAGTGCAAATTAATTTCAGATGGTTAAGTCCTGACTGATAGCCTTTAAAAAGGTATGTGAATATCACATTGTCACACCACAAAAAACTCATGATGGGTAGAAGCAAAGAGCTCTCTCTAGACCTTTGCAACCTTTTTGTTGCAAAACATAATGATGGCATTGGTTACAGGCGCACTTCTACACTGCTGAATGTTCCAGTAAGCACTGTTGAAGCCATCATTCGGACGTGGAAAGAACATCGTTTTACCATAAACCAGCCACGACAGGAGCTCCTCGCAAGATTTCTGACAGAGGAGTCAAAAGAATTGTCAGAAGAGTTATCCAAGAGCCAAAGACCACTTGAGGAGAGCTCCAGAGAGACCCAGAGTTAGCAGGTACTGCTGTTTCAAAGAAAACAATAAGTAATGCACTCAACCAACATGGGCTCTATGCCCACTCATCTTGCAAGACTCCATTGCTGAAGAAAAAGCATGTTGAAGCTCATTTAAAGTTTACTGCACAACATTTGGGCAAGCCAGCAAATTACTGGGAGAATATAGTCTGGTCAGATGAGACCAAAACTGAACTTTTTGGATGCCACAATACAGCATGTTTGGAGGAGAAATGACACCGCACATCAGTCCAAAAACACCATAACAGTGAAGTTTGGTGGTGGGAGCACCATGGTGTGAGGGTGTTCTTCAGCAATCTATCGGCCTCGATGGAGGAGACCATTGTTTCTGAGGGGGTTGTGGTGGGGGCCCGCACCTGGAGTGTTGAGCAGCGTATCTGAGACACACAGCTTACGGAGCCAGACCTGGGGGTGGGGGGGGGGGGTCTGCCGGGCCGTTTATTTGTCCCGGCAGCAGTTAAAGGGGGGGTTATCCACTGGCTCCATACCGCTAAATTCTCCTGCCACCCAGGGGTAGCAAGAACCCTGTCGTCGCTCCAACATTACTTCTGGTGGCCTGCAATGGAGAGGGACATCCATGAATACATTAAAGCCTGCCTGCAGTGTTCCACGGGTAAGACCTCCACCTCCCCTCCTGCCGGCCAACTTCAGCAGGTCCCAGTTCCTAGTCACCATTGGACCAGTATCACAATGGACTTTATTACAGAATTACTCCCCTCCAAGGGGCACACGGTGATCCTTACTATTAGTGACAGGTTCTCCAAGGCTGCACACTTCGTTCCCCTGAAAAAGTTACCATCAGTGCTGGAGATGGCACGTCTTCTGTCAGTTCATGTGGTCAGGTTGCATAGCATCCCCACAGACAGTGAGTCTGACCGTGGTCCCTAGTTCATAGCCAAGGTGTGGTGAACCTTTTGTAAGTCAATCGGGACCACGGTCAGTCTTTCCTCTGGCTACCACCCACAGTGCAATGGGCAGAGCCAGCAGGCTAACCAACAGCTGGAGTCCATGCTCCATTGCGTGACAGCTGAGGAGCCATCATCCTGGAGTACGTTCTTGCCATCGGTAGAGTATGCCCACAACTCAGCCATGTCTGCAGCCACTGGCTTCTCTCCTTTCGAATCCTTGCTGGGGTATAACCCCCCCTCCCCAATTCTCCATCTTGAAGGAAGAAGTGGTGGTCCCCTCGATCACAGCGCATGTGTCCAGGTGCAGGCGCTATTAGAGGAACACCAACACTGCCCTGCTCAGGTTGATTGAGGAAAACTCAAGGTGGGCCAATAGGAAGAGGCATTCAGCTCTGGCCTATGCAGTCGGTCAGAGGGTTTGGCTGTCAACCAAAAACTTCCCCCTCAAGACAGACTCCAAGAAGTTTTCCGCCCAATTTGTGGGTCCTTTTACCATCAAGGACACCATCAACCCCTTGTCTGTATGGCTCAATCTACCTGCCTCATTCCAGGTCCAGCCCTCCTTCCACATCTCACACATCAAACCCATCTTCGCCAGCTCCCTATGCCCCCCATCCAACCCCTCTCCCCCCCCCCCAAGATGGTCGATGGAGGATTGGTGTACGCAGTCATGCGTATCCTTGACGCCTGCCGCAGGGGGCGGGGAGTCCAGTTCCTGGTGGACTGGAAGGGTATGGGCCTGAAGAATGGTCTTGCATCCCCAGATCATTCATTATGGATAACACCTTGAGCGAGGAATTTTATCGCCATCACCCAGATAAGCCCAGAGTTATGCCAGGAGGCATCTCTTGAGAGGGGGGTACTGTAAGGGTTCCTGTCTGATCTGCCTGCCTGCCTCCCTCTCTCCCTGCTCAATGTGCTCCTCTCCCTGCAGCTGCAAGCACCACCTACTGCCAATCAGGGGGACATTATAAATAGGACGCTCTCCCATTACTCTGTCTGGTCACGTCTGACCCACAATCAGACTTTTTCCTGCTCTGAGCTTAACCTGTTTAACATTGTGCTTTTGTCCTGCCATAACCTGACCCTTGCCTGTTTCTAGACCCTGTGCCTGCCTTCTGTTGTATTTGTCTGCCTGCCCTGATTAAGTTTGCCCCTGACTGCCTTTGGACTCTGGAAATTGCCTAACGGATTGGATTTATAATAATAATAATAATGGATTAGATTTATATGGTGCTTTACATGTGAAGTGACATCTCAAAATGCTTACAGTGAGTCCATTATTCATTCACTCCAGAAAGACATTGATAGTGATAAGCTACTACTGTAGCCACAGTTGCCCTAGGGCAGACTGATGGAAACGTGGGTGGCAATCCATGCCAACGGCCTCTCTGACCACTACCAGACATTCATACACATTCATACCCAGTGTCATGGATACTGGAGGCAAGGTGGATAAAGTGTCTTGCCTAGGGACACAACGGCAGGATGGCTGGGGACAGCGGGATTCGAACCACCAACCTTCTTGTTATTGGACAACCCGCTCTACTTCCTGACCCACTGCCGCCCACATTTCCCTCCTCTGTTCCATTTTTTTGCTGAGCACCAAGCTGGATGGCAGGAAGTTCCATTTTCATATGGTCTTTGGCATGACCCGGCTTGGACTTGAATCCCGACCTCACAGCTGTGGAGCAGATGCTGTACCTCTAAGCCACCACTCCGGTGGTGGATACTGGATATTCTTGGACTGTGCACATCTTCACCTCAACCAAGTAAGTCGACTTACCACCATATATCACCACTGTGACCATTCCCCTCTCCCCAGCATTTAGGCCTGGCCAGCCTTTCCCTCTAACTCGCTCACCTGCGCTGAAGGACTCCATCCCCGGCGTCCACCATCACAGGATCTGCTGTCATTCCCCGCTGCTCCTACTGGAAGAAACCTGGAAGCATAAGAATATGAATCTCCCTGTCAACATTACATTCACTTAAGTTGTCTCTGCTCTCTCCCTTGCAGGGTTGCCAGATCCTCTTCACCTTTGCAAAATTACTGCATTATTGTCAATAAAGATAACTGTTTCACTCACCTTAAACGTTGTCTTCCATGTCTACTCCTGGGTCTAAGGTCCATGTCAGTTACTGATATCTGGTGAAAATCTCAGGTCAATGGCTTAATCAGAAATATGTTTAATGAGAAAAATATTGATGTGTTCAATACTTATTTTCTCCACTGTATATTCGTATTGGCAATCGGCAATAACTACTTTCAAACTATAGGCATATAGGCTATGGGCAAAAATTCTACTATGGTGCATCTCTTATTTCTACATACTAGTGCATACCTGTGCATGCCCATAGAAACCAAGTATAAGCAAGTATTTCTACATGCCCGTGAAAAGCAAGTATAAGCAAGCATTTCTGCATGCCTGCCTTTGAGCTTTGACATGGTTACCATGGCAACAGTAACCATGGTGAAACATGCCTTTGATCTTTGACATCACCACTCGTTCAGTGATGCTTGCCTTTGATCTTTGATGATGTCATAGCAAGTTCTATGACACACACACACACACACACACAGAGGCAGAGATTTCATGAATTAATATTTCTGCATGCCCGTAGAAATCAAGTGTAACCAAGCATTTCTGCATGCCTGCCTTTGATCTTTGACATGGTACCCATGCATGCCCGTAGAAACAAAGTATAAGCAAGTATTTCTATTGCATGTCTGCCTTTGAGCTTTGACATGGTTACCATGGCAACAGCAACCATGGTGAAACCTGCCTTTGATCTTTGACGTCACCACTCATTCAGTGATGCCTGCCTTTGATCTTTGATGATGTCATAGCGAGTCCTATGATAAGATAAGATAAGATAAGATAAGATAAGATAAGCCTTTATTAGTCCCACAACGGGGAAATTCCAGGATTGCAACAGCACAGGGATAGCAACACTCAGAGCAACAATCAGAAGGCAAGAAAAAAAAGCAAGCAAGCAAGAGCAGCTAATATACATATGTACATATTACTATAAAATATATATATACACACACACAGACACACAGTGCAGAGCATTGTAGCTGGATGGAATAAATATATGAATATATAAACACACAGTGCGGAGCATTGTAGCTAGATGGAATAAATATGTAGATATATAAACACCCACAGTACGGAGCATTGCAGCTAGGTGGAATAAATATGTAAATATATAAACACACACAGTGCGGAGCAATGTAGCTAGATGGAATAATATGTAGATATATAAACACACAGTGCGGAGCATTGTAGCTAGATGGAATAAATATATAGATATATAAATATAAACACACCCAGTGCGGAGCATTGTAGCTAGATGGAATAAATATGTAAATATATAAACACACACAGTGCAGAGCATTGTTGCTAGATGGGATGAAACAGCATAACCGTCTACTTAGTTATCCTACATGGTATGATTATGTGCCCATACATATTCTCACCCTCCATAGCGACCGGTATTTTCCTAGTTGTATGCCGGAGGGGACCATTGTGTAAGTCTATTGCATCTTTTGCATTCAAAAAACTATTAGTTTGTTACGTCTTTTTGCTATCTCTGCGAGGAGCCCTGCTTAGGTTGTACAGTCTGACAGCCGTTGGTAGGAAGGACCTGCGAAAACTCTCGGTTGTGCACCTGGGATGATGTAGTCTGCTGCTAAATGAGCTCCTCAGTGCATTCAGTATGTCCTGCATAGGGTGGAACTCGGAGCAGCAGAGATGACAGTTTAGCCACCGTCCTTCTCTCTCCTATCTCCTCCACTGGATGAAGGCGCTGCCCCAGGACAGAGCTAGCTTTCTTGATCAGTTTGTTCAGTCTCTTCCTATCGGCTGCAGTAATGCCACTGCCCCAGCAGACCACTCCAAAAGTGATGGCTGATGCCACCACCGTGTCATAGAATGTCTTCAGCAGCGTCCCTTGTACACCAAAAGACCTGAGTCTCCTCAGCAGCAACCATGGTATGATTATGTGCCCATACATATTCTCACCCTCCATCATGTAGGATAACTAAGTAGACGGTTATGCTGTTTCATTCCATCTAGCAACAATGCTCTGCACTGTGTGTGTTTATATATTTGCATATTTATTCCATCTAGCTACAATGCTCAGCACTGGGTGTGTTTATATATTTATATATCTACATATTATTCCATCTAGCTACATTGCTCCGCACTGTGTGTGTTTATATACTTGCATATTTATTCCACCTAGCTGCAATGCTCCGTACTGTGGGTGTTTATATATTTACATATTTATTCCATCTAGCTACAATGCTCTGCACTGTGTGTTCATATATTCATATATTTATTCCATCCAGCTACAATGCTCTGCACTGTGTGTCTGTGTGTGTGTGTATATATATATATATTTTATAGTAATACGTACATATGTTTATTAGCTGCTCTTGCTTGCTTGTTTTTTTTCTTGCCTTCTGATTGTTGCTCTGAGTGTTGCTATCCCTGTGCTGTTGCAATCCTGGAATTTCCCCGTTGTGGGACTAATAAAGGCTTATCTTATCTTATCTTAATATCACAGATTCAACAAAAACCTCAGTTACTGGCAAAATAGCCAGTTGTTACACACTTCTAAAGTTAGTTTTTTCGTAGATACTTTCTTAGTCGTGTATTTTTTGAGGGGGGAGGGAATACTCTTATTTGTACTTGAATGATATGATAGGGTAAAGCTTCATAGTGTAGTCTACCACCTCTGTTGACCAATGGAGGTACAAGGAGCAGCTAAAGTCACTGGCACAATAACAGCACACAGAGGTATCAGATGCCTGTTCTATTTAAGACAATGTTACTATTATACTTGTAAGTGTTTTACAGCAACATAAACACCCGTAAACCTGCAGCAGGACACACAGACAGAAGTTACTCACCGCTGTGGTGGACACCAGACAATTTCTTCCTACTGTCACTGTTTTAATTTTGAATAACTGGTCAAACAGCAGGAAAACACATATGAAATCTACTCCAAAGACACGTTAAAAGACCAAAGGTAGGATCTGCTAACCCGTCATGGCTGTTTTGCTGTTTTTTTCCAGAGAGAGTCCTAAACTGGAAATGCTGTTGAGGAAACCCTGCCTCTGCGTCTGTCTGCAGCTGTTGGAGCAGTGGTGAATCCGTGGGCTGTTAAAGAGGGAGGGGCGACATCTGTCGGCACAGTGAGGAACTGCAGCCTTACTGCAACCACCAGAGATCACACCACCCACTAGAGACACAACCACCAAAACCAAATTTCAAATCGATTATTTTTACTACTTATTTAAACCAGTGTAAACTGCATCTGTAAATTATATTTATACTATAGTACAGTTACCAGAAATTATCATCAAGATAAACTATTGTTTTATATATTAGTATTATTTATTTATTTTTTATTAACAGTAGTAGTATTAGTCCTCATTGTGGGACTAATAAAGGCTTATCTTATCTTATCATTATTGGTCAGGGCCCCACCAGCATAAGCATGTGGACTACACCCTCGGTTAAATCTGGGTTGTTTGATGGGTCGCAAGTGGGTTTGTCCAAGGATTCCATTTTGGCCCCATCTGTGTTTGCCCACATGGACTTTACCTGTTTACCGATTTTCAAGTTATTTTCTCATAAATTTGCTGTTTTCTTGTAAATTTGTGACTTTCCCCCCTAATTTGATCATTTTTCTTGAAAATTTGGAACTGTCTCATAAATTTGTAACTTCTTTTACAGTAAATTTGCAACTTTTTTCTCATAAATTTGTTAGTTTTTCTTGTAAAATTTTGACCTTTTTCTTGCACATTTGCTAACTTTTTCTTGTAATTAATTTTCCCATTGTGAGACTAATAAAGGCTTAACTTATCTTAATTTTGGAACTTCCTCATAAATTTGCCACTTTTTTACTCTAATCTTGCAAATTTTTCCTCATAAGTTTGTTACTTTTTTGTAAGTTTGCTATTGTCTTGTAAATTTGCAAGTTTTTTCCATAAATTTTCTAGATTTTTTTTGTAAATTTGGAACGTTCTCAAAAATTTTCAACTTTTTTTTACTGTAAACTTGCAACTTTGCCTCATTAATAGGGGACTTTTTTCTCATAAATTTTCAATTGATTTACTTGTTATATTTACTACTTTTTTATTTATTTGCAACATTTTCTAATGTTTTCCTCATAAATTTGTGGCTTTTTTTCTTGTGAATTTGCACATTTTTCTTGTAAGTTTGTAACTTTTCAAGTGTAGCTCGTTACAAGTTTTTTTTCTTGTAAATTTGCAACTTTTTCGCTTTAATTTTCATCTTTTTGTCACAACTCGCTCCCGCCTGTCATCCGCTCCAGCCGTGCACACACCTGGGCTTCATCAGGCTGCCGCTACTTAACCTGCTCTGCCCGCAGCCTCGGCCTGGAGTCGTCAGCTCATCTCCACGCTCAAGCTCTGCGTTCGCCTACTCCTCTCGGCCAACGCCGCAACACGTCATCCTCAAGTAAGGTACTCTTACCTGTTCTCCTTAGTTCTTCCCCTGTGCACAGGTGGATCCTCCTGGCGGCGGAATTATCCCTTCGTTGCCTTTCCTCGCATCCTCACTCCATCGAGCGCAGCTGGGCGCTGTCTCCCAGGTGGGAGCTTCTCTTGCCAACGCCAGTCACCAATATGTCTGCAAGTAAGCCACATTATTACTTTCACCATCCTGCTGAGACAATTGCTCATCCTCTGTTCTCTGCTCTGTCCTCAGGGTTGCCTGGCTGTACGGTGTCTGTTCTGCCCTCGATGCTTTCCTGTCCCCAAGAGAACATTTACATTTCCCACTCACTCATCCATACACCTGCTGTTGAATAAAACTCTTAAATCTCACCCGAGCCTGTGTGCGTGTTTCCTGGGCCAGAAATCATGTCAGTACGGCTCCAGCACAGCGGCCCAGCGAACAGCGGGTACGTACGCCAACTCTCCAATCTCGAGGCTCGGGTGGACTTAATTGTTCATCAACAGCAGGTTATCCTTAATCAGCTTACCTCCATTACTAGCCGGTTGGATCGCCTCGATCCTCCGCAGGCGCTCCCTCCGTCTCAGCTCGGTGGGCCAGCTCCTCCCACTCCTCAGGCCAGCTCCTCTGCCCCGGGTCCGCCGACCCATCTCACCCCAATTCCCACTCCCGCGCGCTTTAGCGGAAAGCTCGGCAGAGCGCGTGGGTTTATTCTACAGTGTGAGACAGTGTTCCAGCGCGTGCCCGGGGATTTTCCGTCAGACCAAAGCCGAATTGGGTACGTTTCTAATCTTCTGGAAGGGCGAGCGTTAGCCTGGGCTTACGCCGTTATGGCGAAGGCCAGCTACGTGACCTTGACCTATACCCAGTTCGTGCAAGATTTTCTCGAGTTCTTTGATCATTCGGATTGCGATAGCGTGTTGGCCGAGCGGCTACTTAGCCTTCGCCAGGGTAGCCACTTAGCGGCTGACTACGCTGTCGACTTCCGGGTGGCAGCGGAAGAGGTTGGTTGGTGTGATGCTGCCCTTTGCAGCCTATTCATCCGGAGTCTAAATTCTGATTTTGGCATTACAATGCCAAATGAAATTAAAATAATAACGGACTTTAAAACATTCACTAAAAATGTTAAAAACTGGCTGAAAAATAAACAAGAATGTACTCATGTATGAATTAATTGTCTGCAAAGTGAGAGTGAATGAAGGGAAGGAATAAATGTGTTTGTTTATAGTGAGTGACGGAGGGAGGAAGGCCTGAAATAGGCAAATGTGAGTTATGTTATATGTGTTAAATGTGAGTCAGGCTGTTATATTTGTGTATTTATAATATTTATAATATTTATGTTAAATGTGAGTCAGGCTGTTACATTTGTGTATTTATAATATTTATAATATTTATAATTGTGTATTTATAATTTTTCTGCATTGATGTATGTGGTTATTGTGTATATCTTTTATCTTGATTCTTTTTTCTAAAGCCCATCCAGGGACAAGAGTTGCGAATTAGCTAATAGCTATACACTCTATGTGCAACACATCAGATTGATTGTCTTTGATTAATTGTCTATGTTTATTGCACTGTCCCTGTCAAATAAACTAATCTACTACTACTAGGATGAGTTGGCCAGCCGGGACCAGCCGGATCGGCTGCCAGAATTAATTTCGTTGGCCATTAGTTTGGATAACAGGCTGAGGGAGCGGGCCACCGAGCGGAAATTTTTTAACCGCCCGCGTGGAGTTCCCATCCGCGCTCCTCAGTCTTGCCCCCTGGCGTTGCCTCCTCTGGAGGTCGCCGACGATCCTGACGCTATGATCGTCGGGCGGGCTAGACTTTCTTCAGCGGAGAAACAGCGCCGCCGGGAGTTGGGTCTCTGCATGTATTGCGGAGACGACCAACATCCCATGGAAGTCTTCCCGGTGAAGCCAAAAGGGGAGGTCCGCGAATCACTGTAGGGGGCCTCGCAGACGCTTCCCAGTCTAATCCCCTCTCAAAATTTCAGGTTCAAATTAGACTCTGCGACAACTCGATTGGTCACGCATCTCACGCACTGGTGGACTCGGGGGCAGAACAATGTTTTATTTCTAAGAGCCTGGCAACCCGCCTGGGCATCCATTGCCAAGCCTTGCCCACTCCCCTTCATCTCGTCGCTCTGACCAGTTTTCCCCTGGAGAAGGTCACTCATATTACCAAGCCCATCGCCGTCATTATCTCTGGCAATCATCGTGAGGACCTTAGTTTTTATGTCCTTCCCACCTCTGCGGCGCCCATCATTTTAGGCTACTCATGGCTACGCCTCCACAACCCTGTGTTTGATTGGCAGACCGGTTGCATCTTATCTTGGAGCACTTTTTGTTTGGGAACCTGCCTCCAGTCTGCGGCCTGTGCCCCATCTGTGCCTGCACCCGCCCTTGACCCCGCCCCGCCAGACCTCTCTGCAGTACCACCGGAGTTTCACGACCTGGGCCTGGTTTTCAGCAAGTCGAAGGCGTCATCCCTCCCACCCCATCGCCCGTTGACTGTGCCATTGATCTCCTGCAGGGGGCGCCTCTCCCATCTGGCCGCCTTTATAGCCTTTCTGCCCCAGAACGGGAGGCCATGGACACCTATGTTTGGGAATCCCTCAGTGCCGGAATTATTTGCCCCTCTTCATTCCCCCTGGGTGCTGGGTTCTTTTTTGTGGCGAAGAAGGACGGTTCCTTAAGGCCTTGCATTGACTTTAGGGCCCTTAATGACATCACAGTTAAGGATCGTTATACGCTGCCACTTATGGACTCAGCCTTCAATTCTCTCCAGGGGGTGTCCTGGCTCTCCAAATTGGACCTCCGCAGTGCTTATCACCTCATCCGGATCCGGGAGGGTGACGAGGGGAAGATGGCCTTCCGAACGCCCAGCGGCCACTTTGAATACCTTGTCATGCCGTTTGGGCTCACCAATGCTCCTGCTGTCTTCCAACGCCTGATCAATGATATCCTTCGTGATTTCCTGGGAGTCTTCGTTTTCGTCTACCTGGATGATATTTTGATCTTCTCCCGGTCTCGGGAGGAGCATCTGGTCCATGTGAGGCGGGTCCTTCAACGTCTTTTGGAGAATAAACTGTACGTCAAAGCTGAAAAGTGCGAGTTTTTCACCAATACTACCTCCTTCCTGGGCTTTGTTGTCTCACACAATCAGTTCCTTCCCAACCCTGCCAAGGTTAAAGCAGTGGTCGAGTGGCCTACCCCCTCCTTGAAGAAGCAGGTTGAGCAATTCTTGGGGTTCGCTAATTTTTACCGCTGTTTTGTCCCTGGTTACAGTTCCATCACCCCCCCCTTTGACCCGCCTCACCTCGCCTAAGGTGCGCTTTCAGTGGACGACGGAAGCAGAGACGGCCTTCGAGACCCTCAAAAAGGAATTTGCATCCTCCCGGGTCCTTTCTCTTGTGGATCCTGAGTGACAGTGTTTTGTCGAGGTGGACGCGTCTGACACTGGGGTCGGGGCGGCTTTGTCTCAGCACTCCCTGACGGATGGGGCGCTGCGCCCCTGCGCTTTCTTCTCCAAGCGTCTCTCCTCGGCCGAGCGCAATTATGACATCGGCGACAGAGAGCTCCTGGCTGTGAAGCTAGCGCTGCAGGAGTGGCGTCACTGGTTGGAAGGGGCGGCTCAGCCTTTCATGGTCTGGACCGACCATAAGAACTTGGAATACATCAAGACGGCCAAGCGCCTGAATGCCCACCAGGCGCGGTGGTCGCTGTTCTTCGCAAGGTTCAGGTTCACTATTACTTACCGCCCGGCTTCCAAGAATAAGAAGTCTGACGCGCTGTCCAGGCTGTTCGCCCCTGAAGCACCAGAAGAGGAGGTCCATACCGTCATTCCTGCTTCATGCGTTGTGGGGGCTGTTTCCTGGGCCATCAGAGATAAAGTCCTGAAGGCACTGGAGTCCGAACCCGATCCTGGCGGCGGGCCAGCGGAGAAATTATTTGTGCCCTCATCAGTCCGAGGTGATGTCATTCACTGGGCTTATACTTCCAAGCTCGCTTGCCACCCTGGTGTCTCCCGGTCTGTGGATCTTCTCCAGCGGTCCTTTTGGTGGCCCGGGCTCCAGGAGGACGTCTCCAACTACGTGCGCGCCTGCCCGCAGTGTGCCATGAATATGTCATCTAATGCTCCCCCTGCGGGTCTTCTCCACCCCTTGCCGGTCCCCGGGAGGCCCTGGTCACACATTGCCTTGGACTTTGTCACCGGCCTGCCGGTCTCCAACTCTTATAATACCATCTTGACCATTGTGGACCGGTTCTCCAAGGCGGCCCACTTCGTGCCTCTTCCTGGGCTTACCTCGGCGCGCGAGACGGCCGATCTGTTGGTGCAGCATGTGGTCAGGCTGCATGGCATCCCAGCTGACATTGTCTCTGATAGGGGGCCACAATTCGTGTCTAAAGTCTGGAGGAGCTTCTGTAATGCTCTGGGGGCCACAGTTAGCCTGTCTTCGGGACATCATCCTCAATCTAATGGGCAGTGCAAGCGCACCAACCAGGAGCTGGAGGCTGCGCTGCGCTGCATTACCTCCTCCAGCCCCTCTTCCTTGAGCATTCATCTTCCCTGAGTGGAGTATGCCCATAACTCCACTTTGTCTTCAGCCATTGGGATGTCCCCCTTTTGGGCGTCTCTAGGTTACGATCCCCCGCTGTTCCCTGAGGAAGAAGGGGAAGTGGCAGTTCCCTCCATCCAGGCCCACTTGAGATGGTGTCGACGGCTGTGGACTAAGACGCGTCAGGCCCTGGTTCATGCTGCATCGCGCAACGCCAAGTCTGCTAATCACCACAGGAGGCCTGCGCCACGCTACCAGGTGGGTCAACAGGTATGGTTGTCTGCCCAGAATGTTAACCTGAAGGGGGAGAAGAAAAAAATGGCTCAGCGCTTCGTTGGACCCTATCCTGTCACGAAGGTGGTGAACCCGGTGGCTGTGCGTTTGGCGCTCTTCCCCCCCCGTGTTCATCCCACATTTCACGTTTCTCAGGTTAAACCTGTGATGTCTAATCCTCTCTGTTGTCCTCCCAGGATGCCGCCCCCCCCCCCCCCCCAGGATGATCAATGGACACCCAGCATGGAGCGTCACTTCTATCTTGGACTCCCGACATCGGGGCCAGGGGTTGCAGTATTTGGTGGACTGGGAGGGTTATGGCCCTGAGCACAGATGCTGGGTGTGCCCCTCCTTCGTGCTGGACAAGCAACTCGTTGAGGTGTTCCATCGGGCGCACCCTGACAAGCCAGCGCCAGGAGGTGCTGCTCGGGGGGGGGGGTACTGTCACAACTCGCTCCCGCCTGTCATCTGCTCCAGCCGTGCGCACACCTGGGCTTCATCAGGCTGCCGCTACTTAATCTGCACTGCCCGCAGCCTCGGCCTGGAGCCGTCAGCTCATCTCCACGCTCAAGCTCTGCGTTTGCCTACTCCTCTCGGCCAACGCCGCAACACGTCATCCTCAAGTAAGGTACTCTTACCCGTTTTTCTTAGTTCTTCCCCTGTGCACAGGTGGATCCTCCTGGCGGCGGAATTATCCCTTCGTCACCTTTCCTCGCATCCTCACTCCATCGAGCGCAGCTGGGCGCTGTCTCCCAGGCGGGAGCTTCTCTTGCCAACGCCAGTCACCAATATGTCTGCAAGTAAGCTACATTATTACTTTCACCATCCTGCTGAGACAATTGCTCATCCTCTGTTCTCTGCTCTGTCCTCAAGGTTGCCTGGTTGTACGGTGTCTGTTCTGCCCTCGGTGCTTTCCTGTCCCCAAGAGAACATTTACATTTCCCACTCACTCATCCATACACCTGCTGTTGAATAAAACTCTTAAATCTCACCCGAGCCTGTGTACGTGTTTCCTGGGCCAGAAATCATGTCACTTTTTCTCATGAATTTGTAACTTTTTTCTAGTAAATCTGTCACTTTTTCTAATAAATTTGTGACTTTTTTCTCATACATTTGCTGCTATTTTTTTTTTTTTTACAAATTTATGAGTAAAAAAATGTGAAAATGTATGACTTTTTGCATAGTTTTGCCTATGGCATACTGTAAGTGTTACTGAAACCTGCTCACCCATTTTAAACCCATGTGGGGCCCAGATGGGTTTAAAGATTCCCTGCTTGCCTGTACCTCAGGTAAAGTCCATGTGGGCAAGCACAGATGGGGCCAACATGGGACACATAGGACAGCCCAGTTTAAACCTATCGTGGGGCCCAGATTGGCATGCTGGCTGAGGGTAGTCATTAAAAAAATCTTGAGCAAGATGTGTCTGCTGAAAACTTTGATCAAACACTATAAACAGAGGCAGCAGTTCAAGCAGAGAAGCTCAGACTTCCCTCTCCCCAGCCACCTGCTCCAACTCTTCAGAGAGGATACCAAGGTGTTCCCAGACCAGCTGGGAGACATAGTCCCTCCAGCGAGTCCTGGGTCTGCCCCGGGGTCTCCTCCCAGTGGGACGTGCCTGAAACACCTCAAGTGGGACGTGTCCAGGAGGCATCCTGATCAGATGCCCATACCACCTCAACTGGCTCATTTCAATGTGGAGGAGCAGTGGTTCTACTCTGAGCCTCTCCCAGATGACTGAGCACCTCACCCTATCTCTGAGGGTGAGTCCAGCAATCCTACGAAGAAAGCTCATTTCAGCCGCTTGTATCCGCAATGTTGTTCTTTCGGTCATTACCCAAAGCTTGTGACCATAAGTGAGGGTAGGAACATAGATTGACTGGTAAATCGACAGCTTTGCCTTAGAGCTCAGCTCCCTCTTCACCACAACAGACAGGTACAACGTCCGCATCACTGCAGATGCTGCTCCGATCCGTCTGTCAATCTCTCGCTCCATTCTCCCCTCACTTGTGAATAAGACCCCATGATACGATACCCCGAGATACTTAAACTCCTTCACTTGGGGCAGGAGCCTGTCCCCAACCTGGAGAGGACAATCCCCCTTTTTCCGGCTGAGAACCATGGACTCGGACTTGGAAGTACTGATTCTCATCCCAGCCGCTTCACACTCAGCGGCAAACCACCCCAGAAAGACCTGTAGGTCATTGCTGGATGAAGCCAGCAGGACAACATCATCTGCAAACAACAGAGATGAGATCCTGTGGCCACTGAGCATGACACCCTCCATTCCCTGGCTGCGCCTAGAAATCCTGTCCATAAAAATTATGAACAGGATTGGTGACAAAGAGCATCCCTGGCAGATTCCAACTCTCACTGGGAATGAGTCCAATCGAGTGTTGGCAATACGAACCAAACTCTCACAATGGTCGTACAGAGACAGAATAGCTCGTAACAACAAGCCCGATACCCCATACTCACGAACACCCCCCACAAAAAGCCACAAGGGACGCGGTCGAATGCCTTCTCCAAGTCCACAAAACACATGTAAACTGGTTGGGCAAACTCCCACGAACCCTCAAGGATTCTCAAGAGGGTAAAGAGCTGGTCCGATGTGCCCCGGCCAGGACAAAAACCACACTGCTCCTCCTGAATCTGAGGTTCAACCAATGGCTGGATAAACTGCTCACCACCTGCAGGAGGGACCATGGGGTTCTGGTGCTATGTGGATCAGGTGGCGGTCAGAGGTGGAGACCTTGGTGGTCTGATCCCAAGATTCCTAAACTGGCTTTTGGGACGTGGATAAACTGTCCATCTCTGATAAAATAAAAACAATTTGTCAGTGATGAGTACAAACATTTATAGGGGCACATGCTCATCTAAAAACTGGGCACTCCTAAACACTGAAAAAGCAACGTTTCCGTAATGCAAATTC
This sequence comes from Pholidichthys leucotaenia, assembly GCA_020510985.1. Classification (NCBI taxonomy): domain Eukaryota; kingdom Metazoa; phylum Chordata; class Actinopteri; order Cichliformes; family Pholidichthyidae; genus Pholidichthys; species Pholidichthys leucotaenia. The sequence goes on from CM035846.1 coordinate 102,150,966, forward strand.
CTCCCATATTATCCTCATTTATCATACCACTATTTCTCCTCTTCATTTGCGCTCATTCCTGTTAATAAAATCTTGTTAAACCTTTTAAAGAGTGTCTCCTCACAGTGTTTGCATCTGGGTCTCTCTAATAAAATATGTCACCATGGTCTTCATCATTATGAATTTACATGACAAAAGGTCATTGAGGAAAAATTTGCAGCTTCCATGAAAAATGAATATGTTCAAAATAAATCTTTGCAAAAGTCTGAAAAATGTTCTACTTTTAATAAACAAAATATTTTAACCTCTATTCAAATAAATCTTTGCCAAAAAATGAAAAGGGTCATTCCCTTTGTCAGCAAAATGAGCTAAAATCGTTGCCTTTGTTAACCTGCCACCCTCCACCCCCAGTGCATAGTTTAGTGTATCGGTGAGAGTAAAGCAGCAAATGAACAAGAAAAATCATGAAAATTTGAGGAAAAAGTTGCAAACTTATGAGTATACTGTTATAAATTTGTGTGGAGGAAAGGGAAACATTTTATCACAAAACGTGACAAATTCACAAGAAAAAACTAATAAACTTTCCAGGAAAAAGTGTAAAATTTATGAAAACTGTTAAAGTTTAAAGAAAAACTTCACTAATTGGTGAGAAAATTGGACATTTATGAGAGAAAATACTAAAATACACAATTTTCTAGGAAGTTGTTTTTTTTCTTGTGAATTTGCGATTTTACTGTAGTAAATTAATGACTTTTTCTTGGAAATTTTTCAGCATTTAGAAATTATGTTTTTTCCTCATGAAAATGCAGTAATAAACTAATAAATACTGGACAAAGTCAAATTTCAGTGTTACTTTTGAATTATCAGAGCAAACACAAGAGAAGTATCTGAACGTGTAGGTGCTCAATATAAAAAAGGTTTATTGTTTGCAGACCACAGCTCTGCTTTCATTCTTGATATCACTGAAAAAAAGCTTTAAAAAACTGGACTGACACTCAAATTATATCAGCGAAATCAAAAGTAATTCAGAGTATAGCCAAATAAAACTGAGCTGGCCTCCTGTATTTTTTTCATACATGTTGACCTACTCAAGTAAGAAAAATAAAAAAGCATGCTGCAATAAAACTACTCTGCAAAGTATGTTTTTGTGAAAAGGTTGCTTGATTACATAATGGAACTTACCAAGATATCTCAAATTTTTCTATCTCATTTGATATGTCAAACATCTACACAACGTCATATTGTCATGCTATCAGTAAGATATGTTTTATTGTTCCCTGAACTGGAAATCAAGATGATCTTGCCAAAATTTAAAGTAACACTCTGTTATGGCGGAACTTAATGTGAAGTGTGATGTGATGACGCCGACTTCCGGTTGTGTCATCACACCGCCCTATATAGCGGGGCGGTCGCCATAGGCACTTCCTCTTGTGCCGGATGACTCCGCAGGGTGCATGTTGTGTACTCTGTTCACCATCTATAATAAAGCTGTGTTCAACGCTACATCTCTGTCAACCTCGTTCATCACCAGGTTTGTGCACATAACATTTGGCGACTGAGGATTAATGTATGGAGGCGTACATTATACCACTCCGTCCCTTCCTTGAGCTCTCGAGTGAGCCACCGGTGCCGTAGCCTCGTTGGTTTGAAGCCTTCCAAACTTACATCACAGTGCTGGATCTCAGGAAGCTCGATAAGGTGAGGGCGCTCCTTGTCCACAACCTGGGTATCGAAGGCCAGCGAGTCCTGCGGACGCTCGGTACATCGGGCTCGCTCGAGGACGTTGTGGAGCTGCTACCTAGCTGTTTTACTACCCCAGACAGCATGACTGTTCGGAGAATTCGCTTTCGCCAGAGATGTCAACATATCGGTGAGCTTATCCATCAGTATGTTGCTGATTTAAGGCAGCTAGCTAGCAAGTGCCGTTTTGGGCCGCTTGAAGACAAGATGGTATGCTACCAATTAGCAGAGCACACGTACAACGCTGGACTGCGTGCTAGGCCATTAATGGCGCCGAATGACTTGGCGTTAGCTAGGGTCATTGAGCTAGCTCTCCAGCTAGAGGCCGTTGACAAGTTAGCTTTAGAGCTAAACTGCCATCAGTCACAGAAGCCACTGGACCTGTCCACCTCAGCTATTGTTGTGGACCCTGATAGCAAGGATTGCTTGGATGAAGAGTGTTCGGAAACCAATGCTGCCAGCTGAAGGTCTGCCCCGGGCAACCCCCGTTGCAGGGGCTGTGGGTCCACAATGCACCGCCATAAAGTGAGAGAGTGCCCGGCAAGAGGGAAACGATGCAGTAGATGTGGACGCTTGAATCACTATGCCAGGGTGTGCTGCTTATCTGATCCGGAGAGCCCATGGAAGAAATCACCCCGCCCAAACCTGACAACTATCCACTCGGTAAGTCCCAATACCAGCGGGTATACGTATTGTTCAGTGGAGTTAGATGGCATGGAGGTGGCACTGTTACTCGACACGATGACGGTGTGGTTGATGCAGAATTGAGCCACGGTGAAGAAGTTTTCCCCCCACCAAAGGATAAGAAGTAACCCAGCGCCGTTGTATGGCTACAGTGGAAGCAGGCTGAGCAGTGTTGAGACTGTGGAGTTGACTATTTGTTACAAGTCTGAAGCGATGATTGACTTCACTTTCCAAGTGGCGGCGTGCAGCGATAACATCATGGGGTGTGACCTATTCTACAGACCGGGTTTCGCCATCAAGACAACGCTTGGAACGAATGGTCTGGTTGTGGCTGCTGGGGCTCACAGGCTCTGGTGGTCGAAGAGGACGTGGTGTGGGATGAAGAACTAATGGACACCATTGCTTTCGAGCTGGACCAGCTTTGCTCAGAGTTGGTGCGGGAAAGTCTCAGTGCCTGCACTCGGGAAGGAATAGTTGGGGGACCGAGCATGACGGCGGGGCACCTGTGCCAACAAGCGACACCATGCTAGCCTCAGATGCCTCCGGTACTCGGCCACAGTTGGTTGGGGGGTCTGCAGCTATGACGGTGACCACTGCAACGTTCTTTAGAAGAGGGCAGTGTTTTGTATGTAAACCGGTTGTATTCATAAGATGGCAGCCGGGTTGGTCATAGGGTAGACCGGGGTGGTTACTGCCGGTTTCTGATGGCGACGCCGCCCCTGGTATAAGAGTGTGGGCGAAGAACTTTCGTCGGGGAGCCACCTGGTCAGCGGGCATGTGCCAGAGCCTCTTTATGTATATAACTTATTTATTGTAATATAGCTCCATAAAACCTGCAAACGATGACATGCTCATTTCCACCAGTTATGGACATAACATTTGGCGATGAGGTAAAAGCAGGTATGGATATCATCTGTGCTGAACTTCGGCCATTTCTCAAGGCCCCGGGCACGCCGCCTGTCCCATGGCCTCGCTGGTACTCGTCTTTTACCAACTACCTCGTGGTCTTGGACCTCAGCGAGCGTGAGAGGCTTCGTGCAAGGTCAGTGCTAATTCATATGTTGGGCACTGAGGGGCAAAGAGTATTGGACAGTCTGGGTGGAGCCGACAGCTATGACGGCGTGGTGCACACTTGTGAGAGCATCACGTTCCAACACATCAGTTTTCGACAACGCCGCCAGCGTCTGGGGGAGTTGATATCAGCGTTCGTGGCCGCACTCCGCCAGCTGGCGAGGGGATATGAGTTTGGACGCCTGGAGGAAGAAATGATTCGGGACCAGCTAGCAGAACACGTTTGCAGTGAAGCGCTCCAGTCCAGATTGTTGAGCTTCCCAGGGGAGTTGACGTTATCCACGGCTGTTGAACTCACCCATCATTACGAGGCAACGGAGGTCATTGCTGTGGTGTAATCTAAGTATTACATATGTGGAGCCACTAGGGGGTGACACAGACCGGATGTTGTCAGGAGTACAGCATGAGGGAGATTAATATGGCGGAGTTCGTGTGTTAATGTGTTGCAGCCAGTCAATAAAGGAGGCTCCGTGTTCACCCAAAGCAGCAGTCTTTATTTATAAAAGAACCCAACACAACATGGTGTCAGAAGTTGGTGCGCTTTGAGGTGAGAAAAGTCAGCTTTGCAACCGGCTAGCGGCTATGCCAGACAAAGTTCAAAGAGCTGCAGCTGTGCCAATTGATCCAGTAATGGTGGCGGCTACTCCAGCGGCAACCTTCACCATTAAACCACCGGAGCCCTTCGACTTTGCGAGACCCCAAGAGTGGGAAAAGTGGATAAGACGTTTTGAGCGTTTTAGACTGGCAAGTAACCTGAATAACTCAGCTGAGGCGAACCAAGTAAATACGCTGGTTTATTGCATGGGAGATGAGGCTGACGACGTGCTAAGAGGGCTCGAGCCAACGAGCGTGCAGCGCCAGCAGTACGATGCCGTTAAAACAGCCTTTGATAGACATTTCGTTCCCAGAAAGAACGTGATTTATGAACGAGCAAAATTCAACAAGCGAGTGCAACAGCCGGCAGAACCAGTAGACTCGTTCATAACAGCACTGTATGCACTGGCAGAAAACTGTGAGTACGGTGCACTTCATGATGACCTCTTGAGAGACAGGCTTGTAGTGGGTCCTGAACAATGGCAAGGCAATCTGAAGAAATAAAACGACAACAAACTGACCTAAGAGGTGAAACTAGCGTTAACAGAACAGCCGTGGATGCGGTACACATCAGAAAAGCCAAGCCAAATAAGTTCATAATTAAGGAACAAAAACAGATTAAGTCCTCAAGGCCTCAGCAGACAAAACAAGACAGTAAAGTTTGTTCCAAGTGTGGCAAAGCACCAGCACATGCAGCAGTACAGTGTCCAGCTAAAAACGCAGAATGCTATAACTGTAAAAAACGTGGACACTATAGTAGAGTCTGTAGGTCCAACCCAACTGTGAATGAGGTCGCTGACAATGCAGACAGACTTTTTCTGGGTGAAGTGGATCTAGGAGAGGATCCATGGCTGGCAGACATAAATGTGAGAGGAAATAAAGTGACTTTCAAGTTAGATTCCGGAGCGGACGTCACAGCGATTTCTGACCAAACATTTGAAATCTTCAAGAAGAAAAATGAACAGTTGGAAAAGGCACAAAAACCACTCTACGGACCGGGTGGAACTGCACTAACCGTGTTGGGGTCTATGACAGAGACTATTACATGCGGTGACAAGAGCGCTACTGAGAAAATCTATATTGTCAAAAATCTGCACATGGCACTATTAAGTAGAACAGCTTCCGTGAGACTGAAACTAATTGCCAGAGTTGACACTATAGACCAAGAGACAGTGAGAAAAGCGTACCCCAAGTTATGCGATGGACTTGGGCTTGTTCAAAAGCCATACACGATTAAACTGAAACCTGATGCTAAACCCTTTTCGCTCAAGGTGCCAAGGCATGTGCCACTGCCACTCATGGGTAAAGTGAAAGAAGAGCTTGAGAGGATGGAAAAGTTGGGAGTCATCAGTCGCGTGGAGCAGCCAACAGATTGGTGCTGTGGCATGGTTGTAGCTCCTAAAAAGGACAAAGAAAAGGTGCATATCTGTGTGGACATGACACCTTTAAACGAGTTAGTGTGTTGCGAAAGATACATCCTCCCGTCTGTGGACCAAATGCTAGGCATGCTCACAGGTGCTCAGTACTTTTCAAAGCTCGATGCAAATATGGGATTTTGGCAAATACCACTGTCTAAAGAGTCAGCCTTTCTCACCACATTCATTACGCCATTTGGCAGATACCACTTTAACCGTTTGCCATTTGGTATTTCCAGTGCACCTGAACATTTCCAAAACATGATGGTGACAGAGGTTACAGCGGGTCTCGACAGAGTCGTCTGTCACATGGACGATATCCTGGTCTGGGGATCCACCAAGGAGCAGCACGACGCAAGACTGCACGCTGTCTTGAAGCGCGTGGAGAAAGCCGGCGTTACGATGAATATGCCAAAATGTGAGTTTGGCAAAAGAGAGGTCAAATTTCTTGGGTTTATTGTTTCAGCAGAAGGAATGAGGCCAGATCCAGACAAAACCCAAGCCGTTCAGGACATGAAAGAGCCAAGCAACGTGAGTGAGCTCAGGAGCTTTCTCGGAATGGTGAACCAGCTGGGGAAGTTCATTCCGAACCTTTCTGAAAAGGACAAACCATTGAGAGACTTGCTTTCAACAAAGAACATGTGGTACTGGGGGCATGAACAACAAAATGCGTTTTGTAATCTCAAACAAGAACTGTCCTCTGTTCCTGTATTGCAGCTCTATGACCCAAACAAACCACAGAAAATATCTGCAGATGCCTCTTCATACGGATTGGGGGCAGTCATGCTACAGAAAGAGAGAGACGTGTGGTCACCAGTTGCTTACGCTTCTCGATCATTGACACCTACAGAGCAGCGCTACGCCCAGCTGGAAAAAGAAGCGCTGGCTCTCACGTGGGCCTGTGAAAGATTCAATGACTTTATCCTGGGTCTGCACATTGAACTAGAAACTGATCATAAGCCACTAGTGAGTCTGCTGGGAGGACAAGCTTTGGATGCACTTCCACCGCGTATACAGAGATTTCGTATGCGCCTAATGAGGTACTCATACACTATAAAGCACATCCCTGGCAAAAGTCTAACCACTGCCGACACGCTCTCACGCTTACCGCTCACAAACAGTGTTACTCACACAGACACAGATCTTATGGAGGACACTAACATTTATGTTGACTCTGTGCTAGAGGGACTCCCTACAAGCAGCAAATATCTTGCAGATCTCCAAGAGCAACTGCAGTCCGACAGCGTCTGTTCACAAGTCATGAAATACTGCACAGAAGGCTGGCCGGATCGTAACCAGCTACAGGGAGCGGTGAAGCACTACTGGTCTGAGAGAGCCGTTTTGAGTGTGCATAACGGACTACTACTGAGAGGCACGAGGCTAGTTATCCCTGCTAACATGAGAAATGCAGTTCTGGATAAGATACATGAGGGCCACCAGGGGGTGGTTAAATGCAGAGAGCGCGCCCGTCAGGCTGTATGGTGGCCAGGTTTAAGCAACCAGATCAGTGAAGTTGTACTCAAATGTAGACAATGCATACAGGAAAGAGTTAATGTGAGAGAGCCTTTAATGCCCACAGATTTACCAGAAAGGCCATGGCAGAAGTTGGGAGCTGATTTGTTCACGCTACGAGACAAAAACTACCTGTTATTAGTGGACTACTTCTCTAGGTATATAGAGATTGCCCAGCTCAGCCCAACTCGCTCTGCCAATGTCATTGTGCATTTAAAGTCTATGTTTGCACGTCACGGAATACCAGAGATACTGATCACGGATAACGGCCCGCAGTTTGCAAGTCAGGAAATGGAAGACTTTGCAAAGGAGTACTGTTTTGAGCACGTGACCAGTAGTCCCAGGTACCCCCAAAGTAACGGTGAGGCAGAAAGAGCTGTCAGAACAGTCAAAAACCTAATTAAGAAAGCCAGTGATCCATACCGAGCACTGTTAGCCTACAGAACCACAGCGTTGGCAAATGGCTACAGCCCAGCACAGCTTCTCATGGGGCGTCACATCCAACTTACGGAGCGGAACTTTCCAGACTCCCTGGTTATTGTGGTGGGCGATTTTAACCAGAGCAATCTGAGTCACGAGCTCCCCCGCTACAAACAGTGTATTAAATGTCCAACCAGAGGAAATAACACGCTGGATCACTGTTATACTTCAGTAAAAGACGCATATCGCGCTGTTCCCCGCGCTGTGCTGGGACTATCTGATCACGTGATGGTTCACCTCATCCCCACATACAGACAAAGACTGAAACTCACTAAACCTGTTGTGACCACCACAAAGAAATTGACCAGTGAAGCTGGAGAGAAACTGAACACATGCATGGAAATAACTGACTGGGGCATGTTTAAAAGAGCCACACATGATCTTAATGAGTACACAGACACTGTGAACTCGTATATCAACTTCTGTGAGGAGAACATTCTCCCATCGCGCACCAGTGTAAGATATTCTAATGACAAGCCCTGGTTCACAGCTAAGCTCAGACGGATCAGGAAGGAGAAGGAAGCAGCGTTGAAAAGTGGAGACAGGGACTGCTACAGAGAGGTCAAATATCGGTTTAACAGAGAGCTGAGGAAAGCTAAATCTGTGTATTCTGAGAAACTCCATCAGCAGTTCACTGCTAATGACTCGGCTTCTGTGTGGAGAGGACTGAGGAAAATCACCAACTATCGGCCTCAGGCTTCTAAAGGTCAGGATGACAAAGCCCTTTGTCAAAGACTGTCCCAACATTACGCCCATTTTGACACCTCGTCAGCTGTGTCCAACTCACCCACTCCACCCAGCTCCACTGCCTCCTCAGCCCCTAATTCATCAAAAGCGGTCCCCCCCCTCCTCCTCCTCCTCCCCCCCTCCCCTTGTCATCAGTGAGCAGGACGTGCACAGACAGTTCTCCAGACTGAACCCGCGCAAGGCCCCCGGGCCGGACGGTGTGTCTCCCTCCACCCTGAGACACTGTGCAAAAGAGCTGGCTCCTGTCTTCACAGACATTTTTAACACCTCCCTTAAGCAATGTCACGTGCCGACCTGCCTCAAATCCTCCACCATCATCCCTGTCCCTAAGAAGCCACGGATTACTGGACTTAACGACTACAGACCTGTAGCGCTCACCTCTGTAGTCATGAAGTCCTTTGAGCGCCTGGTCCTGTCTCACCTCAAGTCCATCACCACACCCCTCCTAGACCCGCTGCAGTTTGCCTACCGTGCTAACAGGTCTGTGGACGACGCAGTCAACCTGGCCCTCCACTCCATCCTGCAGCACCTGAACTCCCCGGGAACCTACGCCAGGATTCTGTTTGTGGACTTCAGCTCCGCATTCAACACCATCTGCCCCGATCTGCTCCAGGACAAGCTGTCCCTGCTCAACGTGCCTGACTCCCTCTGCAGGTGGATCACCGACTTCCTGACGGACCGGAGACAGCATGTGCGGCTGGGGAAGTCTGTCTCAGACTCTGTTAGCATCAGCATTGGATCACCCCAGGGCTGTGTACTTTCCCCCCTACTCTTCTCCCTTTATACCAACTCCTGCACCTCCTCCCACCAGTCTGTTAAGCTGATTAAGTTTGCGGACGACACCACCCTCATCGGGCTCATCTCCAACGGCGACGAGTCCGCCTACAGGGAAGAGGTGGCCCTGCTGGTGTCCTGGTGCAGCCACAACAACCTGCAGCTGAATGCTCTGAAGACAGCGGAGATGATTGTGGACTTCAGGAAAGTCACATCCCCCCTGCCCCCCCTCACCATCACAGGCTCTCCCATCACCATTGCAGATTCCTTCCGCTTCTTGGGCACCACCATCACCCGGGACCTCAAATGGGAGCCAACCATCAGCTCCCTCATCAAAAAGGCCCAGCAGAGGATGTTCTTTCTGCGGCAGCTGAGGAAGCTCAAGCTACCCACCAAGATGTTAGTGCAGTTCTACACGGCCATCATCGAGTCCATCCTCACCTCCTCCATAACTGTGTGGTATGCAGGAGCCACTGCCAGGGACAGACTAAGGCTGCAGTGCGTCGTGCGCACTGCTGAGAAGGTGATAGGCTGCGAGCTCCCATCTCTCCAGGACCTGTACATCTCCAGGACCCGGAGGCGTGCTGGCCGGATCATAGCCGATCCTTCACATCCTGGTCACGTGCTGTTTGCCCCCCTCCCCTCAGGTAGAAGGCTTCGGTCCATTCGGACTAAAACCTCCCGGCACATGAACAGCTTTTTCCCCTCTGCCATCAGACTGCTGAAGACTAAGTGACTTTTGACTCTGGTGCACTACGTACAGCAGCTCAACCAGACTCATGTCAATCATCACTGTTTTTCTGTTGCATTATTGACTGCACTATGTGGTACTTCACATTATCTGCTACATGCTAATTTTTTAAAACTACCTTGACTAGTACTACTCATTATTACTAGTATTATTATTATTATTACTTATTATTACTTATTTTTCTACACTTATTGCACGTTTCTAGTCCTTTAGTTTTTTAGTTTATCCCTTTTTCTCATTATGTTTTTAATGTTGCAGCATGGCACCGAGACAAATTCCTAGTTTGTGTATTACATGAACAATGGCAATAAATCTGATTCTGATTCTGATTCTGATTCTGACTTCGTACCACCCTGCCAATGCTTCCAGAGGCCTTGCAGCCATGCGTGCCGAATCTGCAACAAATTCGTCACGTGGAAAAGGAGAGACGGATGAGGCAAACAGAATGTTTCAACAAAAGACACAGAACGAGAGATTTGGATAAACTGTTACCCGGAAACTCTGTTTGGATTACAGATGCAAAAGCACAGGGCACAGTGACATCTGTCCACAAAACTCCACGGTCCTATGTCATCAGTGGACCACATGGGACAATCAGGAGGAATCGCACTCATCCTGTGCCTATGTCGATACCAAAGACTGAGATGGAACCACAACAGACCCAGTCAAATGGAAAAGACACTCCTACAGAAACTGCTTCTGAGCCCAATGCACAGGAAACACCAGGGGTTGTTCGAACCAGGTCTGGTAGAGAAGTGATTAAACCAAAGAGACTGGATCTGTAGAGTTGCATGTTAATATCTGTGAAAACAGAGTTGAGTTCTAAAAATGCCTTCCTTAAATAGAAAATAAGAGGCCTTTGCATAATATGTTCTTACATGGCAACAGTGTGGAAAAAAAAAAGAAATGTTACAGATTTGTTAAAGGGGGTGATGTGTTAAATTTATGCTGTCATAGTTAGTTGACAAAAGGGAACGGAAAAGATCTCATATAAAAATGTATTTTGTGTTTTCAGCTAAAAGGGGTCAACTTGGCTTCAGTAAGGGGGATGTGGTGTAATCTAAGTATTACATATGTGGAGCCACTAGGGGGCGACACAGACCGGATGTTGTCAGGAGTACAGCATGAGGGAGATTAATATGGCGGAGTTCGTGTGTTAATGTGTTGCAGCCAGTCAATAAAGGAGGCTCCGTGTTCACCCAAAGCAGCAGTCTTTATTTATAAAAGAACCCAACACAACAATTGCGAGGAGCCTGCCTGACGAGGCTCTTCGGAGTGAAGATGATGCTCGTGTAATGACACTGCAATTGGACCCAAACAATAGTGATGCAGGAGTTGATTCATACGCCACAATAGTGAAGATACGGTCAGACCCTGGCACTCCCTGTTGTTGCGGGTGTGGGTCCCCTGATCATCGTTATAAAGCCAGAGTGTGTCCAGCGGCAAGACAGCGATGTGGCAAGTGCGGTCTGCGCGACCACTTCGCCAGGACGTGCGCTAACTTCGTATGCAGGAGCCGTAGGGGACGTCCAGATGCTGCGAAGAAGTCTCCCACCATCGTGCATACGGTCTCCCCAGCGACTATGGGGAGGATCGGTTGTGATGTCATGCTCAACGGTGTCGATGTTCCACTGTTGATCGACACAGGAGCGGTCATATCAGTGTTGAACATGGCGACCGTGAACAGTCTGTTTCCTCATCATGTCATCCATCCACCAGAGAGAGACTATTATGGCTATGGAATGGATAGACTGGCTGTGATGGGCTTTATTGAGGTACGAGCCCGTTACAGATCAGTCGTGGTGCCCTGAGCCCACATTCATGTCACCGCTGGGGGCGTCAACATCATAGGGTGCAACCTATTTTATAGTCTGGGTTTCTCGGTTGCCAACATGTCAGGTGAGGAATGGTAAGGCCGCGAACTGTGGAATCAGCTAACTTCGCCGACGGATGGCGTGGAAATGAAGGATTCGGACTGGTTGGATATGTGTCAGACAGGAGAGCACGTTCGGCGCTATGCGAGGATGCCGTGGGTAGAACCCGGTGCGAATTCAGCTGACGCACCAGTCCCGAGCACGGAATGGCACGACGGGTCCCCACAGGCAGCCTGTAAGGACGAGGCGCCCACACTGGATTCAGAAAGAGAGGGACGAGTGGGCAATTTGTTTCATTGCTCGGGAGATCGGTCAACCATCGACAATACGGACTGGGCCCAAGAGACGACCAGACCGTTGTTGGAGACAGGTTGGACACATCATCCACAGTGGGCTTCCCTGCAGGTCGGCGATCGGGCATGACCTAGGGTTGAGGCCCGGATGAGAAAAGGAAAAAGTTCGTGAGAGCAGCGCGACAGGGGGAGACAGCTTCAAGTGGAGGCCATGCAGAGCAGCGGGTTTCTGCGCTTGTCTGACCAGACCTGTCGGCACCCGAGTGAGCTGCATGAGGTGGAGGAGATGGAGCGACGTAGGGGGAGTCCGGAGGTCAAAAGAAGGAGGCGTCAGGGAAAAGACCCGCCGGAGGACTGAGAGTTATTTTATTTTATTTTGTCTGTCTTTTTGCTCAGTCTGGTAGTTTTCTTTTCCCATTTTTGTTTGTTTGTTACTGAACGGTACCCTGTCTAAATTCAAAAAATGTGGAAGTGTGATGATTACGTATGTCAAACTATCTGATTGTGATTATGGTAATTGGCTGAGTGATGCTGACCTGTGGGGCTTATTGGTCTAAATTTAACTGTATAAATTCATTCATCCATCCATCTTCTTCCGCTTAATCCCTTTCATTCGATTGCATATAATCTGTTTTTGGAAATTTTGTGCTGTTGTTATAATTAGGAATTTCATTGATATATAATTTATACGTTGTATTGGGGTAAAATTTTATTAGACCATTGTCTATGTACCCAAATTGGGGTGGTGGGATATATTTGGCCCTGTTAATTAGTTTACATACCCAACGATCCTAAGGGCGGTGTGTGAGGATGTGTTGGGGGGGGGAGGCCATCAGTGACTAGTCTTTGTTTTGTTTATGTCATATGTGTGGAGCTGTTCTGAGGTTATTTTAGAATTTATTTTGTTATGTTCTTTTAAGACACTGTTCAGTTCTGAGGTTGAATTATTCACCCGGCCGTGTGGGTGTGCCGGTAGTCTATCCTAAGTGTGTTCTAACTGTGTGCATGGATAGGTCATTTAAATGTCTTTGTGTTTACTGTGTTTTAGTGCGTGAATCGGGATGCAGATTTTTTGGGGGGCGGGATTCTATCTGTGTGCTTGACATTTTTTTTGAAGGGGGGGGTGGGGAATGTTGTGTATATAAACCGACTATTCATAAGATGGCGGCCGGGTTGGTCATGGGTTAGACCGGGGTGGCTACTGCCAGTTTCTGGTGGTGACGCCGGCCTTGGTATAAGAGCGTGGGCAGAAGAGGCGCTGCCTCTTTCGTCGGGGAGCCACCTGGTCAGCGGGTGTGTGCCAAAGACTCTTTATGTATATAACTTATTTATTGTAATAAAGCCCCATAAAACCTGCAAACGATGATGTGCTCATTTCCACCAGTTATGGACATAACAGGTGGGGCATGACTGACGAGCATGGAGTTATCGCATGCTCAGTAGCAGCACGTCAGGCCGAGTAAGGTCCCACTTCAGGTTATGGACTTGGTTCGGGGTGATGAACGACCGCGGCAAAGATTGGCCAGACGACAGCCAGCGAAATATTATGCATGCCTGCGGATAGTGGCGAAGTTGGGAGCGGCGTGCTCTCAGTTGTCTGATGGCTCGATGAGGCACACCAACAAGCTGCGGCATGTCCAGGAGGATGCTCCAGGTGGCGAGGCTGGATGGGAGTTGGTGAAGGTGGTTTAGGATCTGGGCTCCAGCGTCCAAAAGATCAGCCTTCGCTCCATGGGCCTGTTGCCTCCAGGGGTGCACCTGCTACGGGGCTGCCCAAGGCGCCCCATGCCGGTTCCACCTCTTCCACCCAAGTGATTGTGCTGTGACAGCTTTTCATGTTTATAGTTCTGTTTGCTGTTTTGTGTGTTAAGTTTAGGAGCACAGCAGATTTTTAGTTTGAATAAAGGACTTTTAGTTAATACCAGCGGCAGGATAACTGTGCCGTGCAAACCGTATGGTAGTCCACCCACCGGTCCTATTTTTGGTTGGTTTTGTGTGAATGTGTTAGGCTTTTGCCTGTTTTAGTTTATGTTACAGAGTGTGATTCGGGTCCTAAATTGGGGTGGGTTCGAATTGTGTGAGTGTTTTTGGACTTTGTAAAGGGGGGGAGGATGTTATGGCAGCACTTAATGTGAAGTGCGGTGTGATGACGCCAACCTCCGGTTGCGTCATCACACTGCCCTATATAGCAAGGCGGCCGCTATAGACACTTCCTCTTGTGCCAGATGACTCCACTGGGTGCATGCCGTGTACTCTGTTCACCAGCTATAATAAAGCTGTGTTCAACGCTACATCTCTGTTGACCTTGTTCATCACCAGGTTTGTGGACATAACACACTCCACCAAAATTCAAAGTTTTTTCCTTGTTAACATGTCTGCAACATGTTTTTTTTTTCTGACTTACAAGATATATCAAGAGTGAAATCACTCAAATGTATCATGTCTGTGTTTTTTTACTGTGAAATTTCAGTTAAGCTCCGCTCCCTTAAAAAAGGTGAGTTTAGACAGAGCGTTTTTGGTGATTTAACTTTAACAGGTCTGTAGTGTTGAGCCAGTCCTCGGGAGAAGAGGATGGAACTAGACTGAACTTAGCTTCCAGGGCCATTTAGCATTTCTGGACAGCGGCTTTGAAAACCTTACCCAAATTAAGATGGGTTCAGGCATGAGCTGACTGGAAGTCTGGGACAATTCCTGGTGGACTGGCCAATCAGCAGCTGAAGTGACCTGAATGATCAGTCCGCACCAGGATGTTTCTGGGTTCTGTCTGGTATTATGTGTTTGCTATGTTCAGTAATTCTGTGTTGTCAGAGGTAGCTTGAACCCTACAGTGGCCCTGGGAGCTCAGATGCACTGCAAGTAAAGACAGATACCGCAAATAGACAAAACAAAACCAAACTCAAAGCATCTGCATCAAAATGGCAACACATGCGTAGATGCTGCAAATACTCAAAGCAACTGCAAATTCGAAAATGTGCTGGAAAACCAACCGTGAGTAGGACACAATAAAGTGATGAACCAGATCAGGAAGTGACTTCAGATACACTATAAAAAGTGTTCTCTTTCAACATTCATCTAGGTATCTCACTATGGGACACGCAACCCTGCGATGTCCCCAGAAGCCCTACAACACTACGCCAGTCTCGACTGGCAAGAAGCGTGGTGTGTGCTCTTCAGAGGAGGAGCCATCTCCTCCTATAAGAGCCTGACCATGACGCATGCCCCCCAGTCTTTTCATTCTTCTCGCTCCCAGGAGTTCCTATCAGATGGTAGGTCCAGCTAATGGGCTAGCTTAACTGTTCAGAGAACGAGCTAACCACTCGGTTGCTGGGCGCTACCTATTGCTGTATCTTTCTGTCTGAGCCATAGCTAACAGTAGCTTTAAGCGACTAGGTGCTAACTAGTGTGTGCTTCCTTTAGCGAGCATTCTTTTTCACCGGCGCATAGCCCTCTTTCACATGGAGCAAGCTAAGCTACCGGCCAAAACATGCACGTCCGTTGACAAAATAGCTGGAGCAGACACCCACGTCAATGCCCAGGAGAACATTCACTTCACCAGCTAGCTATGAGCATTGTGTCTCTCCACCAAAACTTGCCATTGTCGACAAACGCACCAAGCTAGCTTGTCGGCTGAGGACCCTGTGATGGTGGTGCCTATTCCACCGTCACAGCAACATACTGTATTCCTAAATGCCAACCACCTCTCCACCCTCCTGTGAATGACGGTAGCCGGAAACCACAGGAGCCCAAAGGTGCATGGGCAAAGGAAAAATCCTTCACCACCAGCGTGTCACCAGGGGACCAAGTCAGTCCACCTGCCACCCTGGGGGCTAAGAAAAAGAGACGTGCTCCCTAGGACACTCTCTGTGGGGAGAGGAGACAGGCTCAGCCAGACGCCTGCCCTTCCCCACCTAAAAGATATTTTGTTCCGGGTGTGTTCCAAACCCCAGAAAAGGCCTGCAGAGGCCATGTTGGCGTTCACAGTTCACGACCACAACAAAAAGAAAATTAGACTTGCAAGAGACCTCAGTGGAGCCGCAACTGATTCTCACAAAAACACACCAGTGTTTTTGTGTTTTTGTGAAGATTCAGAGCACAGCCTCCAGGAATGCTTTGACTGTACAGACTGGAAGATGTTCATAATGGCCTGCGGGGATGACTTGGACTCTCTGGCTGAGCTCACATGCTCATACATGGCTTACTGTCAAAATAAGATTGTTCCACGTAAACGTGTCAAAATATACCCCAACAACAAACCATGGGTTACTAAATCAGTTAAATCCTGCTTACAGAGGAAAGCTCTTGCCTTTAAACAGGGGTCTGTTTCTGAGCTACAGGTTGCCACCAAGGAGCTGAAGGCCGAAATTTTAAGAGCAAAACAGAATTATAAATCAGAGTTGGAAAGCAAGATGGCAACAGAGAAACTTGGTTCGGCCTGGGCCAGTATGAAAACTATTGCAGGCCTTCAGAGCACAGAGCGCAGTAATCGTGTGTTTTTAGATGGTTTTAGTTCAGACACAGAGCTGGCTAATGCTCTTAATTGTTTTTATGGTCGTTTTGACTCCTTTGATTTTAGCACAGAAATCCAAGATTTGAAACAGAAACTCAAAGACAATCAGCACTTTAATATTGAGATGCAGGATGTTAAAAGGGAGTTCCGCGCTGTAAAAGTGAACAAAAGTCAGGGCCCTGATAATATATGTGGACGCCTGGTAAAGTCCTGTGCACATGAACTGAGTCCTATATTTCATTACATTTCCAATAAGTCCTTACAGACACAACATGTGCCTAAGATCTGGAAAGATGCCGTGGTTGTTCCCGTTCCAAAATCCAGCTATCCTAAAACGGTAAATGACTTTAGACCAGTTGCTTTGACTTCAATTTTAATGAAAATTTTTGAAAAACTGGTCAGATGTGAGGTCCTAAGGCAGACTGAACATGCATTGGATCCTCTGCAGTTTGCCTATAGGCCTCACAGAGGAGTGGAGGACGCCACTGTCACTCTGTTTGACATGCTTTTTAAACATCTGGATTTTAATGGGACACACGCCAGGCTTTTATTTGTGGACTTTTCTTCTGCCTTTAATACAATCCAACCTCATATTTTAGTTGAAAGGCTCCTGCAACAATTTGATTTAAGCAATAATCTGGTGGGTTGGATTCTGGATTTCTTAACCAACAGGACGCAGAGAGTAAGGGTCAATGGCACATTGTCTGACCTAAAGTGCTCTTCTACTGGCTCTCCTCAGGGGTGTGTGTTGTCACCACTGCTCTTCATCCTGTACACAAACATGTGTCGGAGCAGACATGACAACAGACACATTATAAAGTATGCTGATGACTCAGTCATTGTCAGTCTCCTCCAGGATGGTGAGAGTGGCCACGGCCCAGTAGTTGATGACTTTGTTCACTGGTGTGAGGATTCTTACCTGCAGCTGAATACAACAAAAACGAAAGATATGATTATTGACTTTAGGAGGAAAACTCCCAGGCACAAAGTCACCATACTAAAAGGCCAGACCACCGAATGTGTACAATTGTACAAATATCTTGGGATGATTATTGATAGTGGATTGAACTTTGAGGTGAACTGTGAAAGGGTGTGCAAAAAGGGTCAGCAAAATTTGCATTGTTTGAGGAAACTTGCACGCTTCCAAATTGACCGAACCATAATGACTATGTTTTATCGGGCTTTTATTGAATCTGTTTTATCCATTTCTTTAATGTCATTGTTTGGTCAGATAAAACTGAAACAGAGGAAATCCTTGGATCAGGTAGTCAGATGGTCCAGTCGTTTGCTTGGTGAGTCACAGCTGAGCCTGACATCCCTGTACACCAGACAAGTACAGAGGATGGCCGACTCGATTTTAAATGATGACTCCCATCCTTTGCACTGCCACTTTCAGCTTCTTCCCTCCAGACGGAGGTTTGCTGTCCCAAAAAGTAGAACCCAGCGCTACAAAAACAGCTTTGTCCCTGCTGCTGTCAAAGAGTTGAACAAGCTATAAAAATTATATTGTACATATTTTATATTTACCTATTTTGTAAGATGTGTGCCTGTGTTTGTGTCTATGTTGAATGTAATTAGTGGCTTGTAAATATGGATGTCACCAACTGCAAAACAAATCTACCTACGGGTACAAATAAAGTAACCTGAACCCTGAACCTGAACCAGTGCACAAGCGTACACCAGTGCTTAAACACTCAGAGATGTTCTTTCCTCTCACATATGTTCAAAATAAAATGATTGCAGGCACGCAGCCAGGCTCAAGAGCCAAGGGTGCAACCACAAAAAAAAAATGAAAAAAAAAAATGTGTGCAATGACAGAAATAAATGGTCAGAACATGACCATCCTGTCATGCACGCAGCCATTAGAGGGAGGCAACACTCCAAAAATGGCCTGTATGGGCAAAATTACCCTTGGCCCATCAGGGTCACCCATACAGCCAGCAGAGGGCACCATTGTCCCAAAGATGAGGCAAGGAAGCCTCTCTATGGGTGCTGCTAATACTGTCCCAACAAGACATGAAGGCAGCAGGGGACACACATGTCCAGCAAGCGGAGCAGAATTTCATTCTGCCAACTTTGAACTCAACCAATGCATGGCCTATAAAGCCCGCCCTTCCATTCACGACAAGGTCTCACACAGATCCCTTAGCAGACCGTGTGCATTTGTGAAGAGCATGTGGGGCTTCAGACTGGATAATAAGAACTGTAACCAGAGGCTACAGACTCCAGTTTGCCACAGCCCCCCTCATTTCAATTGAATTCTGCAGTCACAGGCCCCTGTCAGAAAAAGTTCACATTTTACAGGAGGAAATATCCTCTCTCCTGAAAATTGGAGCAGTCAAAATAGTACCGCCAGAGCAGACTCAGAGCGGTTTTTATTCAAAATATTTTCTGGTTCCCAAGAAGGGAGGGGGTTTGCGGCTGATATTAGACCTGCAAGTTCTGAACAGACATTTAAGACAGTTCAAACTCAGGATGCTCACACATTCAGCGCTTATACGCTTCATGCATTACTGGGATTGGATGGTCTGCATAAATTTAAAAAATGCATATTTCCACATCCCCATTTACCCTCCTCACAGAAAATATCTCAGATTCGCCTTTCAAGGAAAGGTGTATCAATATGCGGTACTCCTGTTCGGTCTCTCTCTGAGCTCACAGATGTTTATATAATGCACCAAGGCTGTGATTACATCTCTGAGAGACAGAGGATTGCGTTTAACAACCTACATAGATGATTGGCTCCTGGCAGCACAATCGCTGGAGCAGACTTGACTGCATACCAGGCTGCTTATCACACACCTGACAGGGCTGGGTTTCACTATAAACAGAGCAAAGAGTGTTTTGACTCCGATACAAAACATCACATTTATAGGCCTGTCTCTAGACTCAGTTGCCCTGAGGGCACGTCTGACAACGGAAAGGATGGAACCCTTTCAGGCTTGTCTGGCGCCTTTTCGCAGAGAAACTCTGCTAAAATTCAAACTATGTCTCCGGCTGCTGGGCCTTATGGCATCAGCACTGGTAGTATTAAGGTTAGGCCATCTTCACATGAGGCCTTTTCAGAGGTGAGTTGTGTTGCTCGGGCTGGATCCGATGCATCACAGTCACCGCAGGGTTCTAGTCACTTCAGCCTGCACCCGCGCCCTGGTTCCATGAAGATGCCCGGTTTTCTTGCTAACCAATATCACCATGGGTACGGTGTCGGTGAGAAAGGTGATCACGACAGATGCCTCTCGTCTGGGCTGGGGAGTCGCACACAAAGCCAGAACTGTGAACGGCATATGGAGCCCACAAATGCAATCAGTTCACATAAACTGTCTGGAACTCATGGTCGTTTTTCTGGCTTTAAAACAATTCCTGCCCCATCTAAACGGTTACCATGTTTTAGTCAGGACAGATAGTACGACTGTGGTGTCATATATCAACAGGAAGGGGGCTACGCTCTCCTCATCTGCACATGTTGGCACACAAACTGATTATGTGGGGCAGCACTCAGTTGCTATCCCTGAGAGCTACCCATGTACCAGGCGTTTTGAATCAAGGAGCCGATCTGTTATCAAGGGGCAACCCCTGCTACAAGGACTGGAAACTCCACAGCGAGGTAGTAGCCCAAATATGGGAGAAATACAGCCAAGCCGAGGTCGATCTCTTTGCAGCAGCAGAGAATGCTCAGTGCCCATTGTTCTATTCCCTGAGAGATCAGCATGCTCCACTGGAGTTGGATGCGTTGGCACATGCGTTCCCCTGTACGCTTTCCCCCCATTACAGCTGATCACTCCTACTCTGGCCAGAGTGTGGGAGAGGAACTTAACTCTGATCGTAAAAGCCCCCCGCTGGCCATGGAAAACCTGGCTAGCGGAGAAATTCCAGCTGCTGGATGATCAGCCATGGGTCCTGCCTCTGCAGAGGGATCTCCTGTCACAGGCACAGGGTGAGATTTTTCATCCTCACCCGGAGCGAATGGCCCTATGGGCCTGGCTGATGAGAGGATGAACCTGACCACTAGCGGACTCCCTCCTAATGTCATTGCCGCTATTCAGAATGCCAGGGTGTCCTCTACGCGTTTTGTCTATGACTGCAAATGGCGTGCATTTGGAAACTGGTGCATGAAAACAGGGGTGGTGGCTTTTCAGAGCCCCATTCCTGTTATTCTTACATTCCTGCAGGAGTTGTTGGATAAAGGCCTGGCCTTCTCCACAGTCAAGGTGTATTTGGCTGCTATTTCAGCATACCACATTGGCTTTGGAAACCAAACCATGGGGCACCACTCCCTTGTTTGCCAGTTTATGAGAGGAGCACGGCGTTTACGGCCGGTCATAAGGAGTCTAACAACCCCGTGGGACCTCCCAGTCGTACTGGACAGCTTATCATGTCCGCCTTTTGAGCCACTCCATCAGGTGGATCTCAAAACACTCTCCTTGAAAACTGTGCTACTGTTAATGCTAGCATCTGCTAAGCACATGAGTGACATCCATGCATTGTCGGTGAACCTGTCATGTATGCAGTTTTTGGCAGGGGATTCTAAGGTTGTACTCAAACCTAACCACATCTTTGTGCCAAAGATTTTCAATCCTGCGGTTTCCTACCACCCGAATGAGTTGTCGGACTTCTGTCATCCTCCCTTTTCTGGTGAGGAGCAGGAGAGGCTTAATGCACTCTGCCCTGTCCGTGCACTACGTGCATATGTAGCCAGGACAGCTGGGTTTAGGAAATCTGATCAGCTGTTTGTGTCATGGGCCACATCCAGTTTGGGAAAACCCATCACGAAGCAGTGTCTAGCACACTGGATCGTGGAGGCTATTGTCAAAGCATATGAGTGCAGAGCCCTTCAGGCACCGCCAGGTTTGTGTGCTCATTTCACATGCTGTATGGCCGCTTCGTGGGCACTTTTTCGTGGTGTCTCTGTGGAAGAGGTTTGTGCAGCCGCCAACTGGGCAATACCGCACACCTTCACAAGATTTTACAGGTTGGATGTTACCACACCACACAGTCACTGTCGCACAGTGTTTTGAGTGTAGGATCAACATCTAACATGTTGTAATAATTCGTGGTCTGAGAGTAAGCTGGTCTGGCAAGACGGGAGCTACTACATCCCATAGTGAGATACCAAGACAAATGTTGAAAGAGAATGACAGGTTAAAGGATTAACCAGGTTCTCTGAAACATGAGAGAGGTATCTCACCAGACCCCCTCTCCTTGCTTGGAATGAGGAAGAGGTGAGCTGACAAAGACTGGGGGACGTGCATCACGGTCAGACTCCGAAGAGCAGACGTCACGCTTCTTGCCAGTCGAGACTGGGGTAGTGTTATAGGGCTTCTGGGGACATCGCGGGGGAGCGTGTCTCATAGTGAGATACCTCACTCATGTTTCAGAGAACCTGGTTAATCCTTTAACCTGTCGATCAAAATAAGATGCTTTTTTAAACAAATAATAACTTTATGGACCTCTTGCACAATGTAGAGTGATGTAATTCTGCTTTTCAATCTCCCCAGGAGTTATTTGCCCACTACATAGTGCTTTCTCATCAATAAATCAGTTTTATCACTTTCACTTATCATTGAACATATTGGAAACAGTATATTGACAGTGTATTTTCTTTTAAAATAAAGTTTGTGTTTCACATTTTGATTGTTTTTGTAATCATAAGGGATAAGGGATAAGGACCTGTAGCGCTTTTCATACTGTGCTGTTTAACTGTTGGCCCATTTAGCTTAGCATAGTGCAGCTATCCTGTTTGTCATGGGCAGCGGGAGCGCGCCCCTCCCATCCTGCCTCACATTCACTAACTCATCACGACACCTGAGGCAGAAGACACACCTGCACCCGCTCATCAGCCAGTGTACTTAAGGAGGCTCTCTCTGCGCAGTCAGTGCTGGCTTGTCTGGGTATACTGCCTGCAATAGGCAAGCAAGCCTAAGTAATAAGTGTGCAAACATCGTCTCACCTTATTTCTCCTTTTCCTCAGGTTGCTGCCACCGTGCAGGTGTGTCTCTTGGACAGCGCGTGCTCTCCTGCCACATCTCACCGTCCTCAGCTCTGCTCCACTCAGTCAGGTACCATCAGCTCATCTTCCCCCCTTACCCTTCTGGTTCGTCTATTCCTTGCTGGGCCCTGCCGGTCATCCCTAGATTTCCTAAGTAAGTGGCAATTTGGCTCGCCCATTTCCCCTTACTCCATTCCTCTGCTCACAGCTCGTGTCTTCTCTCCACAGGGCCATTCCTCTGGTGAGCGACTGTTTCTGCAGCTGTGCGCTTTGGTTTTTGAGATTTAATAAAACTTTCAAACGTGCCCCTCTATGTGGCTCCTCCTGTGTGTTGGCATCGTCCACTTGTGCTGTCAAGCTTTAATAATCATGACAGAACGAGCCAGCAATGAAGATAGCGCAGACGGTGCCTCACCACAGAAGCTGTCAGCTATGGATCGCCTAGCGGCAACCGAGCACCACCTCACTGTGTTGACGCAACAGGTGTTGAATATGATGAAACTCTGGGCTACAGCGCCTCCTCTGGCCGCTCTCCCCCAGCCTGCTCCGTGCACTACGGTGTGCCGTACTACTTCCGTTCCCACACCTTCCCTGTATGCAGGGGAGGTGGGGAAATGTAAGGGTTTTTTAATCCAAGTGCAAATGTACCTGGAGCAGGTCGGGGAGGAGTACCCGGACGACATGGCCAAGATCCAATTCTTTACTCTGTTGCTCAAGGATCGAGCCCTTGATTGGACACGGTCCACATTAGACAACCCCGAGGGGCATCGTTATACATTTGAACAATTTGTGGCTGCATTCTCCAGCGCATTTGGCCGGACCGAGAGTAAGGGCAATGTAATGAGCCGCCTGGTGACGCTCCGCCAGGGCACCCAGTCTGTGGCTGAGTACTCGGTGGAGTTCCAGGTTGTTGCGTCTGATTCAGGGTGGAATGATATTGCGTTACACAGTGTGTTCCTCCACGGGTTGAACGATCAACTCTGTGACGATCTGGCGGTTCACCCTGTCCCGGAGACTCTCGACGGTCGAAGGACGCAAAGGAGCGCAAGTCCTTCTCTCGCCTGTGTGCCAAGCGTGTGTCCGCTGTGGTTACTGGCACTGGCGGTGCCAGCTCTTCGCCTGAACCAATGGAGCTCTCTCGGCACTGAACCGATGATGAGCGTCGGTGAAGGCGAAGGGCTGGCACATGCACGTACTGTGGTTTAACGAACTACAGCCTGGATGAATGCCGCCAGTGGCTAAAAGACGCGGCCCGTCAGTAACCATGGGGGGTCTGGCGGGTGGGACCAAATGTTCTCCCCCCAGTCATTTTTCAGTTTCGGCCCTTGTGCAATTGCCGGGGGTCGAGAGGAGGACTGAGGCGCTGGTTGACTCAGGGTCAGAGGGTAATTTTGTGTCTGCCAAGTTCATCAGGTAGGTGGGCATTCCCACACGTAAATTACCCCGTGGTCAGAGGATCACAACTATATCTGACCGTGAGTTTGCAGTGGTCGCTCGTAGCACGGTGCCTATATCTATCCTCCTTTCCTGGAACCACCGGGAGGAACTGTCATTCCTGGTTCTCCCAATATCATCTTCCCCGGTGGTTCTTGGTTACCCGTGGCTCCACAGGCATAACCCCATGATCAATTGGGACAAAAACACCATCTCTGCCTGGGGCCCATTTTGTTTGGCCCACTGTATGTGCTCAGCGGAGTGTTCCCATCTCTGTCTCTTTCCCTCGCCCCAGCCGAGCCGCCGGACCTCAGCCTCGTTCACCGGGCATATCACGATCTAGCTGAGGTCTTTAGCAAATCAAGAGCGTTGTCGCTGCCGCCTCACCTCTCTTATGATTGTGCTATCGACCTCATCCCGGGAGCGAGGCTGTCATCCAGCCGGCTGTATAGCATTTCTGGCCCGGAGAGAGAAGCGATGGAGCAGTATATAAAGGAACTGCTGAACGCCAGCCTTATTCGGCCACCTTCGGCTCTGCTCGGATCCGGATTCTTCTTTGTCGGGAAGAAGAATGGCTCACTGCACCCGTGCATCGACTACCGGGAGCTCAACGCTATTACCATCAAGGAAGCGTTCGAGCTTCTTCAGTGCTCACGGGTTTTCACCAAGTTAGACCTCAGGAACGCGTATCATTCACGAGGGCGATGAATGGAAGACGGCTTTTAATAGACACCACGGGCAATTCAAGTACTTAGTGATGCCATTTGGGCTCACTAATGCCCCTGCCATCTTCCAGCAGTTAATAAATGACGTCCTCTGCGATATGCTTTACCAATTCGTCTTTGACTACCTTGATGATATTCTTATTTTCTCCCGCTCGCCAGAGGAACATGAGGTCCACGTCAGAGCCGTTTTACAACGGCTCCTGGAAAACCAGCTTTACGTTAGGGTTGAAAAGTGTGAGTTCTCCATAACGTCTACCCCCTTCTTGGGCTTCATCGTGGCTGAGGGGGAGCTAATTGCTGACCCGGCCAAAGTGAGGGCAGTGTTAGGTTGGCCAACTCCCTACTCCCGTAAGGAACTTCAACGCTTCCTCGAGTCTGCAAACTTTTACCGCAGGTTCATCAGGAACTATAGTGGGGTGGCACTGCCCTTGACGCAGGTAACCTCCGTTAAAGTCCCCTTTCGGTGGACTGAGGCAGCTGAACAGGCATTTGCCAAATTAAAGCGCCTGTTCACAGAAACACCTATCTTGGCCCAGGTCGACACGCAGCTCCAATTCGTCCTCGAGGTGGATGTGTCTGATTCAGGGGTTAGCGCTGTGCTGTTGCAGCACACGCCCTCCGATTAGAAGTTTCACCCATGTACATATTTCTCCTGTCGGCTTAAGTCGGCCAAGAGGAACTATGACATAGGGACAGAGAGCTGCTGGCCATTAAGTTGGCATTAGAGGAGTGGAGGCACTGGTTTACCCCGATGTCATTCACCCCATTTTTGCCCCGACAGCAAGATGGCCACGCCGCCTGTCTTTCTGGCTGCTGGTCGTCTCCGCTTGTTGCCGTGCTTGTTTATTCCTGTTTTTGATTGTGTTATTGTGTCTGGATTATGTGCAATCAGCCATTGTTTATGATCACCAAGTGCTGCTGGATATTCGATCTTCCATGATGGGGTTTGGCTGTCGTAATCAGGAGGGAAGATTCTTCCATCGGTCTCTGCGTTTGCAACTTCCCATTGGTACCTGGGATCGCCGCTGTGGTTATACTGGCAGAAAGCGATCCAAACCTCGGGGAAGATGTTCAGGTGCCGCAGTGAAATCCAGAAGGCTTGCTTGGCTTCGCCGTCTTGCTCGCTCCACCTCATCTTCTCCTAATGCTGCAGCTGGCCTCTTTCCTGGATCCTGGCCCTCGGGTATGCCCGGAGTGAGGCCATCATTTCTCCAGCCTGTTTTCCCTGTTCTACTGTGCCAACCGGCCTTCTCCCTGCTCCGAGCCAGCAAATCCCCTGCAGGTAGCGGGTGCCTATGTCAACTTTCACCGGCCCCCATTCCTGGCGAGACTGCTGCTGTTACAGAGCCCATCCAGCTGGCGTTGCTTAACGCATGTTCCATCTCAAATAAATCATTCTTTTTGAACGATTTATTTGTTACTGCAGGGCTGGACTTTTTATTTCTTGTTGAGACTTGGCAGAGAAGTGAGGATTTTACCTCCTTAATTGAACTTTGTCCACCGGATTGTACCGTCTCCTGTGCTCCGAGATTGACAGGCCACGGCGGTGGTCTGGCCATCATGAACCGGAGTCGCTTCGTTACACGGATGGTGAGCCATGGAACTTTTTCATCATTTGAACTGATGATTTTAAAAATTGGCTCCTCAAATCCATTTTATTGTGTTTTAATTTACCACCCTCCAGGAGTTTATGCCTCTTTTTTTTCTGAGTTTAGTGATTTTTTAACTTCTATTATTAAATTTGAGTGAATTTTATTACTTGGAGATTTTAATTTGCATATTAATGATCCCAATGACAGTTTTGCAGTTAATTTCTTGGGTATGATTGAATCGTTTAATTTTGTTTTGTGTCTATCTGGCCCTATGCATATAAAAGGAAATACACTTGATCTTGTTTTTACACTCGGTCCTAATGTGAATAATGTTCGGACTAAGGAGCTTCTTGTGTCAGACCATTTTTGTGGTCTTTTTAATTTATCAGTTAAATCAGTCTGTTACACTGGAAAGCGGGTAAAATGTTCTCGTGTCATTGACCGGTTTTCAGCTGTGAAATTTTCTGCTGCCTTTGACAGCAGTGTGGTTTTATCCTCTGATGACGACACTGAGAGCTTGGTCTGCTCTTTTAACTCACACTGTTCAAGCATCTTAGATGTAGTTGCTCCCTGTTAAACCAGAACTGTCCGTGCTGTTAATTTATCCCCCTGGTTAAATGATGATCTCTGTTGTTTTAGACGTAAATGTCGCAGGGTGGAAAGACTGTGGAAGTCCACTAAACTTGAGGTGCATCGATTGTACCTTAAGGAACTGTTAATTGAATTTAACAATATGATTAAAATGGCAAGAACTTCTTATTTTTCCAACATCATCTCCTCCAATAGTAACAATTCAAAGATCCTCTTCAGCACAATAGACAGTGTAGTTAATCCTGTCAGTTCTGCTCCCCCTGTTTATTCAATTAATGACTGTAATAAGTTTCTTTCCTTCTTTGTTGACAAGGTCACTGCTGTCAGGGCTGGTTTTACTCATTCCTTTCCCCTAATCCTTGATTGTCCTAACAGACAGGCCTTTTTAAGTGATTTTACCCCAATTTCTTTTGAGGATTTGTTAGTGTTGGTGAGGTCCATGAAATCCTCCTCCTGCGCTTTAGATATTTTGCCTTCCTCAGTGTTAAAAGAGGTAATTGGCTCAGTGGGTACATCTTTGGTTAATATCATTAACAGTTCACTTGAATCTGGCTGTTTACCCTTGTATTTTAAACATGCAGTTGTGCAGCCACTTTTAAAAAAACCTAACCTTGATCCATCTGTTTTTAAAAACTTCAGGCCAATTTCTAAGCTTCCTTTTATTTCTAAGCTTTTAGAAAAAGTTGTTGCCAAGCAGCTCACTGACTTTCTGATTGAACACAATATTTTCGACAAATTTCAGTCAGGTTTTCGTCAGAAACACTCGACAGAGACCGCTCTTCTCAGGGTGTCAAATGATATTTTAAAGTCATCAGACTCTTAGCAAATGTTCTGTTTTAGTGTTATTAGATCTTACTGCAGCATTTGATACTATTGATCATTGTATTTTGTTACAAAGGCTTAGATATTGGGTAGGTATTTCTGGAAAAGCTCTGGATTGTTTTTTCTCC
Source organism: Pholidichthys leucotaenia (assembly GCA_020510985.1). NCBI lineage: Eukaryota > Metazoa > Chordata > Actinopteri > Cichliformes > Pholidichthyidae > Pholidichthys > Pholidichthys leucotaenia. The sequence goes on from CM035846.1 coordinate 102,178,665, forward strand.
TACCTTTCTGGTAGGAGTTTTTCCGTGGCTGTTGGCTCTTATTCATCTGATTCTGCTCCTTTAACCTGTGGGGTGCCTCAGGGTTCTATTCTGGGTCCACTTTTATTTGCCGTATATATGCTGCCACTTGGTTCTATCATCAGCAAATTTAAAGGTTTGTCTTATCACTGCTACGCTGACGATTTACAGCTACTTTTCTCTTTTAAACCTGACCATGTTGACAATTTAAAAATTATTCATGATTGTCTGTCTGCAATTAAGGACTGGATGTCTAGTAACTTTTTGCAACTTAATGCTGATAAAACTGAAGTCCTTATTGTAGCACCTGATAATCTAATTCCTAAGATGGTTAATAGCATTGGTTCATTAAGCTCTAATGTACGGTCTAATCTAAAAAATCTTGGTGTCATTTTCGATCAGTCGATGAGTTTTGATCAGCATGTCAAATCTCTGACCTGGAGTTGTTTTTTCCACCTTAGGAATATACCCAAAATTAGGTCGTTGGTTTCCTACAGTCAGTTAGAAATCATTATTCATGCCTTTGTTTCTTCACGTTTGGACTACTGTAATGCTTTTTTCACATGTCTTAGCAAATCCTCTTTACACCGCCTACAGTTAGTCCAGAACTCTGCTGCAAGATTACTAACTAGGTCCAGTAGATTCTGTCATATCACTCCCATTTTGGTCTCCTTGCATTGGCTTCCTGTAAATTATAGAGTTGATTTTAAAGTTCTTGTTCTTACTTATAAAGCCATTCATGAAGAGGCGCCTTTTTATATCAGTGACCTGCTCCATCTACACCAGCCCAGCAGGTCTCTCAGGTCTTCTCATCAGAATCTGTTGGTAGTCCCTAGCACTAGGCTCAGAACCAAAGGTGATAGAGCCATTGCTGCTGTTGCTCCCAGACTTTGGAACTCCTTACCTTTTGAACTTAGATCTGCACCTTCCATTGATGTTTTTAAGAAGCAACTAAAGACCCACCTTTTTATCCTGGCTTTTTAATTAACTATGTGTTGATTGTTTTTTTTATGTGCTTTTACTGTTTACTTTTTTTTTTTACTGTTTTATGTGCCTGTGTTTTTATTTTGTTTTTTACCATGTTAAGCACTTTGTGACTCTGTCTGTGAAAAGTGCTCTATAAATAAACTTATTATTATTATTATTATTATTATTATTATCGTCGTGTGGACCGACCACAAGAACCTTGAGTACTTGCGGTCGGCCTGCCGACTGAATGCCAGTCAGGCTCGCTGGGCGCTATTTTTCCAGCGATTTAATTTTACTATCATCTACCGGTGTGGTGCCCAGAACACCAAACCGGATGCGCTATCGTGCCAATTTGATTCCAAGGAGGTAGCCTCCCCCCCCCCCCCCCGCCAAACCATCATACCGCCTTCGTGTGTCCTTGGAGCCCTTACTTGGGATATGGAATATGGAGTGGAGGGTCCGTCAGGCCCAATCCCAGGAGCCTGTGCCAGTAGGGTGTCCCTGGAACTTCCTGTACGTCCCAACCACCCTCCGCAGCGATGTCATCCATGGGGCCACACCAGTCACTTTGCGTGCCATCTGGGCATCGCTAGAACTGTGGATTTTGTCCAATGAGCGTTCTGGTGGCCCATGCTGCGGCGGGACGTACAAGAAAATGTGAAGGCCCATCAGACCTGCATCCGGGGGAAATCCGACCCCCCCCCCGATCGGGTCTCCTCCACCCCCTCCCCATCCCTGGTCGTCCGTGGTCTCATATTGCCATGGATTTCATCACCGGACTTCCCCCCTCTCGTGGCAAGATGGTGATCCTGACCATCGTGGACCGCTTCTCCAAGGCGGTTCATCCGGTGGCTCCCCCAAAACTCCCTTCGGCCTTGAAGACAGTGGTCCTCCTCACTGAGCACGTGATCCGGATCCACGGCATCCCTGTGGACATTGTGTCTGACCGGGGCCCACAATTCACGTACCAGGTCTGGAAGGCCTTCTGCTGGACCCTGGGAACCACTGTGAGTCTCTCTTCTGGTAACCATCCTCAGAGCAATGGACAGGCGGAGCGTGCCAATCAGTCCTTGGAGGCTGCCTTGTGGTGCATAGCAGCCGACAGCCCATCATCCTGGAGCACACATCTGACCTGGATGGAGTACTCCATGAACTCTGCGGTTTCATCAGCAACCGGACTCACCCCGTTTGAGGCGTTGTTGGGGTACATGCCACCTCTCCTACCCATGGCCGAGAGGGAGGTTTCGGTTCCATCAGTGGGGGCCCATGCTTGTCGCTGCCAACGTGTCTGGAGGTCGACTCGAGCTGCCCTGGCTCACACCACAGAATGCACCCGGGCCGCTGCTGATAGGAAGCGGGTTCCGGCCCCTAAGTACATTGTGGGACAGCAGGTCTGGATGCCGACGAGTCAGATTCCCCTTAAAGAGAAATCGAAGAAGCTGTCCCCCCGCCTTCCTGAGACCTTACACAATCTCCCGGGTGATCAACGACGCGTCGGTCCAGCTGAAGCTGCCCCCGAACCTACGGGTGAACCCCACTTTTCACATTGCTCACATCAAGCCTCCCTCGGCCAGTCCTCTCTGCCCCCACCCCCGAAGCTGCCTCCCCCTCCTCAGATCATCGACGGCCACCCCGCCTACACTGTACGGCGCATATTGGATGTTCGCCGTCGGGGCCGTGGACTGCAGTATTTGGCGGACTGGGAGGGCTACGGTCCAGAGGAACGATCCTGGACTCGAGTCCTGGACAAGGAAATGCTCCCGGCCTATCATCAGGCTCACCCTGAGAAGCCCTCCGGACAGCCAGAAGGCACTCCTAGAGGGAGGGCCCTGCCATGGGCAGTGGGAGCGCACTCCTCCCATCCTGTCTCACATTCACTAATTCATCACAACACCTAAGGCAGAAGACACACCTGCACCCGCTCATCAGCCAGCGTACTTAAGGAGGCTCTCTCCGCGCAGTCAACGCTGGCTCGTCTGGGTATACTGCCCGCAATAGGCAAGCAAGTCTAAGTAATATGTGTGAAAACATTGTCTCACCTTATTTCTCCTTTTCCTCAGGTTGCTGCCACCATGTAGGTGTGTCTCTTGGACTGCACACGCTCTCCTGCCACATCTCACCATCCTCAGCTCCTACTCAACCTGGTCAGGCACCATCAGCTCATCTTCCCCCTTTACCCTACTGGTTCGTCTATTCCTCGCTGGGTCCTGCTGGTCATCCCTGGATTTCCCAAGTAAGTGACAATTTGGCTCACCCATTTCCCCTTACTCCATTCCTCTGCTCAAAGCTCATGTCTTCTCTCCACAGGGCCATTCCTCTGGCGAGTGACTGTTTCTGCAGCTGTGCGCTTTGGTTTTTGAGATTTAATAAAACTTTCAAACGTGCCCCTCTGTGTGGTTCCTCCTGTGCACTGGCATCATGCACGTGTGCTGTCAAGCTTTATTAATCATGACACTGTTGTTTATGTCTCTCCCATTTATTATCACTGTATGGGCTATTGTTATAGAGAGCTGAAGTCATACCCCCTCTCCCCCAGATAGATAGATAGATAGATAGATAGATAGATAGATAGATAGATAGATAGATAGATGTACTTTATTGATCCCAAACTGGGAAATTACAGTGTAACAGCAGCATGACACGGTAGACGACAAAAACACACACAGCATAATCCAAAAAGGAATTACCCAGACAAAGCAAAAACTGCCTAGATAACTTTATATACATCGCAGACAACCTCTAAGAAGAATAGATGATGACCCGTATAGATACATGGATCATACTAGCTGTACAATGCAGGACTATGGGACGCAAGGTGAAATGTGAGGTACCAATTAGACTGTAAGGTGCAGTATGGCAGCATTGTTATGCCCAAGATTCAACATTAGTGAGATATTGTACAGTGAAATGGCATGTGGAAGAAAAGATTTCCTGTACCTAACCAATTGGCAGTGGTGCTGTAGCAGTCTGCTGGAGAAAGTGCTCCACTGTCTGTCCAGTGTGTGGTGTATTATGTATTTGTTCACTGTACTTATACTGTTGATATTGGAGCTCTTATTTGTGTGGTGTGAGATGGTGGCTCCGGCTTCCGAATCCGCCAGCCCCGGTTGTATAAGATGGGCTGCAGGTAGGAGGGCGGCCTTAACTTTGCCAGCGGCTGCATGCACAGCAGGTGCACTGAGATCAGCGTTATAATAAAGAAGTATTCAGCTCCACTCCTGGCGTCATCCTTGTCTACGAGTTACAACATAACATGGTGAAGGGGGGTGATCAGGGTTGTCCATGATGGATAACAGTTTGTTTAGAGTCCTCCTCCCCACCACAGTCTCAAAAGTCTCTAGCCTGAGACCAATTATAGAGCCAGCTTTCTTGATAATGTTGTCAAGTCTGTTGGTGTCGCTGGCTCTGATACTGCTACCCCAACAGACAGGAGCAAAGAAGATGGCGCTGGCGACAACGGCCTGGTCAAAAAGCTCCAGCATCTTGTTGCACATGTTGAAGGATCTCAGCTTCCTCAGAAAGTAGTCTGCTCATCCCATTCTTGTACACAGCGTCGGTGTTAGATTTTCAGTCCAGTTCGTTGCTGATTATGACACCCACCCATATAGGACCTTAAATAGAAAAAATTCTCCATTGAACTGAATGGCAAGAGTAAAATTATCTTTTGATCCCAATCGAATTTTGCCACGAGTTACACATATGATGTTTGTCAATTTAAAAGATAATTTTCCACGTAAATAACGGTGTAGGTTGTGAAAATACGTAAATCAAAAAACTATAAACACAGATGGATGGAGCTTACGTCATCTTCTCAAAGTGCGCCCAGGGTGAAGTAATTAATAGTCCTCTGGATCAGCTCCAGCGCTCATAATACAAAACAAGACCTTTGTGTTGTTTTTCTCTTCTTGGGATCCTTTTATCATCGGGCAGGAAACAGGAGGTGAGATTTTAGTAATTCCTGCTCGTGTTTAGTGATGTGGGATGTTGGGAGTTGTTGTCCACTAATCATTGAAACAAAAACTAAATATTACTCTGTTATTATACGACAGCCGACAACTTTAATTATGTGGAAAATTGTTTTTTTAAGTTGACAAACATCATATGTGTATAACTCATGGCAAAATTTGACAATGATCAAAAGATAATTTCGCTCTTGCCATTCATTTCAATGGATTTTTTTTTTTTGGATTTCAAGGGGTCATTGTCTGCACTTTTTCCACATTTTAATAGCCAGACATGTCTTAATGAAATATTTGTGACATATTTTGTTAAAATTTTCTTAAATATTTTTAATTATTGAAGCAAATTTGTTTATTTTTCCTGGCTTTCTTTAAATCTGTCATGATCCCAGCCAGTTTATCCTTCAGGCTCAGTTCCATGACTTTCCTCTGTGTGTCTATTTATCTGTGTATTGTATATTGGCATGTTTATTTGTGTATTGTTTTGCCTTTTGAGTTTCCTATAGTCTTCCAGTTTACTTTTTAGTTTGCCCTTGCCATATCTTGTTTGTTTGTACATCATTTCTAGTTACCTCCGCCAAAGGGGGAGGTTATGTGATCATCGGCGTTGGTTTGTCTGTTTGTCTGTTTGTTAGCAAGATAACTCAAAAAGTTATGAACGGATTTTCATGAAATTTTCACAGATTGTCAGAAATGGGGTTTCCTACAGATGATTAGATTTTGGTGGTGATCCGGATCACCGTCCACAAGAAAACCGCCATTATGCAAAATGCCATTTTCGTGAATAACTACTAAACAACTAATCCTATCATTGTCAATCCAGTTGTTGTGAATCCAATTGCTAGTCATATGTTTTCATGGTCAAGGAATCTGAAAACGTACACACAAACACTGTATGGGGGAACTGTGGCGCTAAACCGCCATTACGGAAAATGCCATTTTCATCAATAACTACTGAACCACTAATCCTATCATTGTGAATCCAATTGCTTGTCATATGTTTTCATGGTCAAGGAATCTGAAAACATACACACAAACACTGTATGGGGGGAACTGTGCCCGCCATTATGGAAAAGGCCATTTTCAAGAATAACTACTGAACCACTAATCCTATCATTGTCAATCCAATTGCTAGTCATATGTTTTCATGGTCAAGGAATCTGATTTAGTTCTGTATTTGTTTACTCTGCTTTCTGGCCGGCAGCTGTGAGGCAGCTTTCTTTGGCCTGCACTTGTGTTGGCGCAGCCTGTCAGCCTGCCGGTCTGACCACACACCCCTCTCATGACACTCAGCTGTTCTCTGTTTTCTGATCACTCCCCTTGTGTCCTCGCTCAGGTGCATCCAATCACTACATTATTTGTCCGTGTATTTAGTCAGCTCATCATGTGTGCCTCATTGCTGGATTATTGTGTTTGTCACCGCCACGTTATGCCGTGGTTTCTCCCTTGGTGATTCTCTGCCATGTTACGCCATGGCTACTCTACAAAACGTTACTTCGTGTTTACCTGTAAGTTACTCCTTGTTACATTTTTGTATGTCTGCACTAGGTTTTGGGTTTGAACTCTAATAAATTGGTCTGTGGTGTAATCCCTGCACGTGAATCCGTCTCCTCACTGTGCCTCGGTAGAGGCGATTCACAACAAAATGCTCTGATTTAAGGCCTGTCACTTTAAGAACCATCCTTTACCATTTCAACTCCACCCTCCCTCTTACTTAGCCATTATAGCTGACTAGCTTCTAGCCTCCCAGCTCAGATGAGGAGCACTTTGGTTCACTGATCCGAAGTCAGTGGTGTATCTCATGTCAGTCCAACCTATCTACCAATAATTATGTGGCAATGAGTGGGGGTTCTCCACCCAGAGTCGGAAGTCGGGGGGGGGGGGGATGGAATAGAGGACTGAAGAAGGAAGTGGCATCGGGGGGTCTCAGATGCAACAGAAAGGACTGGCTGCACCCCAGGGAGTCAGCAGACATGGAGTTTGCTAGAGTGGGAGAGGGAGTGATGAGCATGGTTTCGTGTCCTGTAATGTTAATGTGCCAGACAGGCTTTGTGTACTGTGTATATTGTCTTTGGTTCCCTGGGTCTCATTGGACAGGAATAAAGTGGTATAAAAGGAGGTGCCCAGAGACCCCAAGAGAAGTTTTCTGTGTTTTATGTTGGGAAGTGAATAAAGTTTGCGTGTCGTCCAACTCGCTGTCTTGTCTGCTTTCATCTTCCACATTGGTGACCCTAAGACATGCAATGGAGAATAACCTAAGCACCGCCCTGGAGACAACCCAGAGGGAGAACACCAGCGCGGCATGTGCCGTCACAGTCAAGCTCCCGGACTTCTGGCTGCACAATCCGACTGCTTGTTTTCTACATGTGGAAACCCAATTTGCACTCCGCGGGATCTCCACGGACCACACCAAATGTTATGTGGTCGCTGCACTGGATGTGCATGCCACACAACAAGTAACAAGCCTACTCCACGAGCTGCTGGCCCAGGGGAAATATGACGCTCTCAAGCAGATGCTGCTTCAACGTTATACCCTGTCGGACAGTGAGAGGGCAGAGAAACTCCTCACGCACTGACACTTGGGTGACAGGTCAGCTGTGGAGCTAATAGAGAGCATGTTAACACTGAGGGGGAAGGACGACAAACCTTTCCTGGTCGCCCACCTATTCCTCAGGAACCTACCAGCTACAACGAGGGCAATCCTGGCCAACTCATCGCTGCTGGTGGCCAAGAACTACTGCGCCCTGGCGCAGGAAGCGGACCACATCATCCTGGTGAACAGAGCACTCAGCGTTCATGCAACGACACTAGCAGCTATGAAGGACTCCAGCGAGGTCGAGGAGCCATTGGGGGCAGCTGGGACGGATGCCAAGAGATGAAGGAATGGGACGCTCTGTTTCTATCACTGCTGGTTTGGCTCGAATGCCCAACACTGTCTGCCACCGTGCCAATTCAAGAAGCCAGGGAAATGGCACAGCCAGCAGTCAGCAGCATCTGCGACCGCTGGCGACAGGAACAAGCTGCTTTTCATCACAGACAGGGAGACATTTCTTCGTGGACTCCAGCTCCCAGAAGAGCCTCATTCTACCGGTCAACACAGACAGGTCGGCAGAAGGCTGCAACCCCGAGCTTACGACCGCCAACGGATCCAACATCAGGACGTTTGGCGAATGAACGTTGACAGTATGCTTACACGGACGCAATTATCAGTGGGACTTTGTGGTAGCTGCATGTTCTGTCTCAATTTTAGGTTCTAATTTTTTATGTACTTACGGACCTGCGACGGACTGGCGATCTGTCCAGGGTGTCCCCACAACCCAAGAAGGATTAAGCAGAAGAAGATGGCTGGATGGCTGGATGGATTGTTAGTCGATGTTGCCAACAGATGTTTAGTGGATGCTGTTTCTTTTTCCTCCTTGTCCTGCACAGCTCCGGGAGTTGGGCCAACAACACATGCTAACGCTATAGGTCCAGGGGGTAAGTACCAGCATTTGCTTTCATAGTTCCCAGCACTCACAGTTCCGACTTTTTCTGCTATGGTAACTAAACACGAGGTAGAGCATTTTATAACAACAAAAGGTCTGCCAGTGTCCGCGCACCCTCGGTGCCTGGATGCGGTTTAGCTGGCCAGTGCACGCGAGGAGTTCGCTAACTTAGAGCAACTGGGCATCGTTAGGCACTCCAACAGCCCGTGGGCATCCCTGCTACACATGGTGCCCAAGGCCGATGGGTCGTGGCAACCGTGCGGCGAATTCCAGCACTTGAACAATGCAATGGAACACGATCGGTACCCCATCCTGCACATCCAGGATTTTTCCGTGCATCTGGCCGGGACGTGTGTTTTTTCTAAAGTGGATCTGGTCCGTGGTTGCCACCAGGTCCCGGTGCATGCGGAGGACATGCCCAACACAGCGGTAATAACTCCTTTTGGCTTTTTCAAGTTTTTATGCATCCCATTCGGGTTAAAGAGCATGGCACAAACCTTCCAAAGAATGATGGACACGGTGCTCCGTGACCTGCCTTTCGTTTTTATCTACTTAGACGACATTTTGGTGGCTGGCGCGTCCGAGGAGGAGCACCTCGCCCATCTTAAACTAGTTTTCCAGCGGTTGGAAGTGCATGGGCTTATTGTTAACCAGGCAAAGTGCCAGTTCGGTGTGCCAGTGATTGATTTTTTGGATCATCGCATTTCGCCGGAGGACGCAATTCCACTGCGCGCCGTGGTGGATTTTCCGCGTCTGCAGACCATGAGGGCCCTACAGGAATTTTTGAGCATGGTCAACTTATACAACTGTTTCCTCCCCCAAGCAGCCCAGCTGCTGCAAACGTTGTATGCTGCATTCAAACAAAAAGAAGCCCGCAGAAAACATCAACTGGACCCCCGAGTGAGTCCAGGCTGTTGCAAATGCCAAAATAGCGCTCGCTAACGCCACTTTGCTGGCCCACGTAGCCGGTAAGCTTAATGTTGTGGCCGACTGCCTGTTGTGCACGTTAGTCTTCCCGGTCTACATGGGAATAGATTTCCCCACCATGGCCGCGGAGTAAACTGGGGACGTGGACATTTCCAGGCTCCAGTCCACGCCTACTGGGTTAAAACTGGAGAGCAGGGTGGTGCAAGCAGGGTGCCCCCACCCCTTGCTCTGCGACGTCTCCACCAGTCGCCCATGCCCGGTGGTTCCAAGCTCTTGGCACCACCATATTTTTGAGTCAGTCCACTCCCTTTCACATCCTGGCATGCTCGCCTCATTTAAACTGGTGGGGGTGAAATTTGTCTGGCCTCACTTAAGTAGGGACGTGAAAGAGTGGGCTGCTGCGTGTATTGTGTGCCAGCGGGCTAAAGTGCACAAGCACACCAAAGCCCCCCTCAAGCAGTTCCAAATTCCAGCCAGGAGGTTTGACCACATCCACATGGATTTGGTGGACCCCCCTCCCACCATCACAAGGATTCATGCACCTTCTGACAATCGTGGACCGCACCACACGTTGGCCTGAATTGGTCCCGCTGGCTTCCACCATGTCCGCGGAAGTGTCTCGCGCTTTTTTTATCAGCTTGGGTTGCACGGCTAGGATCCCTGTCAGACATCAATTCCGACAGGGGACCGTAATTCGTTTCGGAACTCTGGTCCGCGATGGTCCAGAGCCTGGGGGTCAAAATCCACCGCACCACTGCGTACAACCCCCAGGCTAATGGGTTATGTGAACATTTTCATAGGTCGCTTAAGGCAGGGAGGATTGCCTGCCCTGTACCGGACTGTGGCTTGTGCGGCCAGCTAAAGGCTAAAGGTAGCCTATTAACCCATGAGCTAACACTGTTACTAGGACACTAACTGTAAGCGTGGTTTATATTGTTATTTTCGTCATATCTTTGTCACCCTAATAGCCATCCCTGTTATCACTTGGTTCGGTGGTGTGCCTCGCATCACTGCGGCCCATTTCTCAGTGGTTTTGTTGTGATTCCACGCCGGCTCACCCATAACACTGGCCAGTAATTCTGACAAGCCAGTAGCCCTGGGCCCGGGACATTACAGTGACCGGTGTGCACCTATGGGCGATCCGCCGTGGAGTCCCGACGAAACCACTCAAAGATGGGTCGGATTGAACCAGGTGGTAACAGGGATGGCTATGAGGGTGACTAACATCTGAAGAAAATAACATTATAAGCCACGCTCAGTTCGAGTTTCCCGGTATTAGCTTGGGGGTAATAGCTCATGGGCTAATAGGCTACCTTTAGCATCTCACTGTCAACATGATGGACATAGAGTACATGACAGACAGCTAGGCGGGCAAATAATAGAGCAGTGGGCTGGTCTCAAGGACGGCGGTAGGTTGGCTTTTTCTAAATGTGATGTATACGATTTCCACAGAAAAATCAAAAATGTTTCTGCCATTTCTGAGAGAGAAAAATGAGATAAAGGCTGTGTGCTTTTTTAAGATAATTGACTTGAAATATTTTGGCTAATTAAGTGACCAGTTGACACATCTGAGACAGATAAATCCTACAAACACACCATTTTTCAATCAGTGACCCCTTTAAGGTCCCATAAGCAGAAGTGGAGGAGGCGTGACTTAGGCACTCTATTAGCCTAGTTAGTGTCCAGTTGCTAGTGTCTAATTGATTTCCTTATTTAACTTTGATTAACTCATAATAAAAACCTTGCACTGACTCAAATGAATGTGGGGAACAACTTACTAATAGTTGGTATGGTAAAGACTGACGTTACTTAATAAGAGAATCAATAACACACTACTGTAAGCTAACTAGGTGAATGTCAGTACCTGTTAACGGTCTGTAACACTAATAGAAAAAAACAAAGGGATGCTGCACATACAAAATATATTAAAACAAGTCAGATAACAACTGTTCCAGTGTGTCTTCATAAGTTAAATCGGAGCCGATGAAAGACCATGAGGTGGTATTCGGAATGTGAGAGACAAACAACACATTAGCTGCACTGTGCTAAGCTCACTGGGCTAGCGTTTGTTACAAATAAGAGGACAAATAAGATGCTTAAGCACTGCAACACATTGTCTTGTTTTAAATGAAGTTTATTTTAAAAATCTGCTTACAAGGAGGTGGGCTCTTAATGTAGCCACAGGGGGTGTACAAGCCAGTGTACTCCTAGTGCCGGTCCCAAGCCCAGATGGGATGCTGCAACTGTTGTACGCCGCACTCAAAAAAAGAAGCCCGTGGAAAACATCGACTGGACGCCCGAGCGAGTCCAGACTTTCGCAAACGCCAAAACAGCGCTCACTAACGCCACTTTGCTGGCCCACCCAGCCTCCTCAGCACGGATAGCACTCACCACCAACGTGTCTGACGTTGCCATAGGGGCAGTGGTGGAGCAGTATGTCTCCGGTTCGTCGCAACCGCTCAAGTTTTTCAGCCGTACTTTGTGCAACAGCGAACACAAATACAGTACTTTTGACAGAGAGCTGTTGGCCCTCCACCTGGTGACACGCTATTTCCAGTTTTGGCTGGAAGGGCACAAGTTCATTGCATTTGTTGATCATAAACTGCCACTTTGCTGGCCCACATAGCCGGTAAGCTTAATGTTGTGGCCGACTGCCTGTCGCACACATTAGTCTCCCCGGTCTACATGGGAATAGATTTCCCCACCATGGCTGCGGAGCAAACCGGGGACGCGGACATTTGTGTGCTCCAGTCCACGCCTACTGGGTTAAAACTGGAGAGCAGGGTGGTGCAAGAAGGGTGTCCCCCTTGCTCTGCAACGTCTTAACTGGTTGCCCATGCCCGGTGGTTCCGAGCTGTTGGCGCCGCCACATTTTGAGTCAGTCCACTCCCTTTCATATCCCGGCATGCACACTTCGGTTAAACTGGTGGGGGCGAAATTTGTCTGGCTTCACTTACGCAGGGACGTGAAAGAGTGGGCTGCAGCTTGCTTCATGTACCAACGGGGCAAAGTGCACAAGCACACCAAAGCCCCCCTCAAGAAGTTCCAAATTCTGGCCTGGAGGTTCGACCACATCCACGTGGATTTGGTGGGCCCCCTCCCGCCATTGCAAGGTTTCATGCACCTTGTGACAATCGTGGACCGCACCACGCATTGGCCTGAAGTGGTCCCGCTGGCTTCCACCATGTCCGCGGAAAGGTCTCGCACTTTTTTGTCGGCTTGGGTTGCACGGTTAGGATTCCCGTCGGACATCACTTCCAACAGGGGTCTGTAATTCATTTTGGAACTCTGGCCTGACTCTGGCCTGGGCCATTACAGTGACCGGTGTGCCCGTATGGGTGATGCGTCGTGGAATCCCGACGAAACCACTTGAAGATGGGCCGGAGTGAACCAGGTGGTAACAGGGATGGCTATTAGGGTGACTGACATCTGAAGAAAATAACATTATAAACCACGCTCGGTTTGAGTTTCCTGGTATTAGCTTGGGGGTAATAGCTCATGGGCTAATAGGCAACCTTTAGTATCTCACTGTCAAGATGATGGACATACAGTACATGACAGACAGCTAGGCCGGCCAATAGTAGAGCAGTGGGCTGGTCTCATGGACGGCAGTGGGTTGGCTTTTTCTAAATGTGATGTATACGATTTCCACAGAAAAATCAAAAACGTTTCTGCCATTTCTGGGAGGCGTGACTTAGGCGCTCTATTAGCCTAGTTAGTGTCCAGTTGCTAGTGTCTTATTGATTCCCTTATTTAACTTTGAACAACTCATAAAAAATCATTGCACTGACTCAAATATATGTGGTGAACAACGTACTAATAGTTGGTATGGTAAAGACTGATGTTACTTAATAAGAGAATCAATAACACACTACTGTAAGCTAACTAGGTGAATGACAGTACCTGTTAACGGTCTACAACACTAACAGAAAAAAAACAAAGGGATGCTGCTCACACAAAATATATTAAAGCAAGTCAGATAACAACTGTTTCAGTGTGTCTTCACAAGTTAAATCAGAGGTAATGAGAGTCCATGAGGTGGTATTTGGAATGTGAGACAAACAACACGTTAGCTGCACAGTGCTGAGCTAACTGGGCTAACGTTTGTTACAAATAAGAGGACAAATAAGATGCTTAAGCACAGCAACACACTGTCTTGTTTTAAATTAAGTTTATTTTAAAAATCTGCTTACAAGGAGGTAAGCTCTTAATGTAGCCACAGGGGGTGCACAAGCCAGTGTACTCCTAGTGCTGGTCCCAAGCCCAGATGGGAATGGTCCCAGATGGTCCCTCCCAAATGGGGAGGGTTGTGCCAGGAAAGGCATCTGATGTAAAACCTTTGCCAAATCAAACATGCAGATCATGACTAATGAGACTTTCATACCGGATTGGTCAACGCCCGAGGTTAACAACGACTGCCACCAGTGTTGTTAACCAACAGGGTGTTGGTAGAAATTGGGCGACTGTTGGTTGAAGATCAAGGAGGAGGAGGAGAGGGGGAAGGCGTGTTAGAAGGGAGAGAGAGAAAATTAATGGTAGAAGTATGGAGGTGAGAGTAGGGATGTTAAATGTAGGGACTATGACTGGTAAAAGCAAAGAGTTGGCTGATGTGATGGAGAGAAGAAAGGTAGATATACTGTGTGTTCAAGAAACCATTGAAAGGAAGCAAGGCTAGGAGCATTGGAGGTGGATTTAAACTGTTTTACCATGGTGTAGATAGGAAGAGAAATGGAGTAGGAGTAATCTTGAAGGAAGAGTATGTAAAGAGTATTCAGGAGGTAAAAAGGGAGTCAGACATAATCATGAGTTTGAAGCTAGAAGTCAAAGGTGTGATGTTAAATGCTGTCAGTGTGTATGCCCCACAAGCTGGATGTCAGGTAGAAGAGAAAGAGGAATTCTGGAATAACTTGGATGAAGTGGTAGAGAGTGTTCCCGGGGGGAGACAGTAGTGATTGGAGTGGACTTTAATGGACATGTAGATGAAGAGAACAAAGGTGATGAGGAAGTCCTGGGTAAGTATAGTCTTTAGGAGAGAAATGTGGAAGGACAGATGGTTGTGGATTTTGCTAAAAGGATGGAACTGGCTGTGGTGAACACATACTTCAAGAAGAGAGAGGAACGTAGAGTGACTTACAAGAGTGGAGGAAGGTGCACACAGGTGGACTACATCTTATGCAGAAGGCGAAATCTGAAAGAGATAGGAGACTGCAAGGTGGTGGCAGGGGAGAATGCAGCTAGACAACATTGGATGGTAGTCTTTAGGATGACTTTGGAAAACAAGAAGAGGAAGACAGTGAAGGCAGAGCCAAAGATTAAGTGGGGGAAGTTACAGAAGGAAGGTCACATAGAGTTCAGGGAGGAGTTCATATAGGCTCTGGGTGGTAGGGAAGAATTATCAGATGACTGCGAAAGTACAGCAAAAGTATTGAGGGAAATGGGTAGAAAGGTATGTGGTGTATCCAGTGGACAGAGGAAGGAAGACGAGGAGTCCTGGTGGTGGAATGAGGAGGTACAGGAAATTATTCAAAGAAAGAGGTTAGCAAAGAAAAAATGGGATCGTCAGGGAGATGAAGAATGTAGACAGGAGTATTTGGAATCTAGGCATATGGCAAAGAGAGGTGACAAAGGTAAAGGAAAAGCCATATAGTGAGTTGTATGAGAGTCTGGACACTAAGGAAGGAGAAAAGGACTTGTATCGATTGGCTAGACAGAGAGATCACGCTGGAAAGGCTGGGACAGCAGGTTAGGTTGATTAAGGACATAAATGGTAATGTACTAACAAATGACAAGAGTGTGTTGAGAAGGTGGAAGGAGTACTTTGAAGAACTGATGAATAAAAAAATGAGAGAGAGGAGGATGGATGAAGGAAAGCTGGTGAACAAGGAAGTCCCAAGGAATAGCAAGGCAGAAGTGAGGGCAGCTTTGAAGAGGATGAAGAATGGAAAGGTGGCTGTTCCAGATGACATACTTGTGGAGGTATGGAGATGTTTAGGAGAGATGGCAGTGGACTTTTTAACCAGATTGTTTAACACAATCTTGTGGAGTGAGCGGTAATACCTGAGGAGTGGAGAAGAAGTGTTTTGGTCCCAATTTTCAAGAACAAATGTGATGCTCAGAGCTGTAGTAACTACAGAGGCATAAAGCTGATCAGCCACACTATGAAGATATGGGAAAGGGTTGTTGAAGCCAGGTTAAGAGGAGAGGTGACAATCAGTGAGCACCAGTATGGCTTCATGCAAAGAAAGAGTACTACAGATGCAATGTTTACTCAGTGTTGATGGAGAAGTATAGAGAAGGTCAGAAGGAGTTGCACTGTGTCTTTGTGGATCTAGAGAAAGCATATGATAGGGTGCCAAGAGAGGAAGTGTGGTATTGTATGAGAAAGTCAGGAGTGGTAGAGAAGTATGTGAGGCTGGTGCAGGACATGTATGAGGTCAGCGAGATGGTGGTGAGGTGCGCTGTAGGAGTGACGGATGGATTCAAGGTGGGGGTGGGATTACATCAGAGATCATTAGCCTTTTGTTTTCTTATTAAAGACAAGGATAGAAAGGAGATGTTTTTATCTTTACATGTTTCGACTGTCCACTGCAGTCTTCATCAGAAGTGCCAGCTGATTACTGCGGTGTCATTTATCAGCTGGCTTTCCTCGGCAGGGCCAGCCCAGCAGAACTGTCAGATCCACTGGGCTGGCCCCGCCTTCCACCATCCAATGGTCTCTAGAGAATGTATCCCCAGGTGTGGGAAAGCATAAATGCCCCCTCTTCCCGATTCATGCTGTTTTCCCCGCTTCCTGATTTCTATGGCCTCCTTGATCCAGGAAATCAGGAAGCAAGGAAAAGACAGAATGAATCAGGATGAGGGGGCATTTATGCTTTCCCACACCTGGAACTACATTCTCCAGAGACCATCGGACGGTGGAAGGCGGGGCCAGCCCAGTGGATCTGGCAGTTCTGCTGGGCAGGCCCTGCCTAGGAAAGCCAGCTGATAAATGATACTTTGCAGCAATCAGCTGGCACTTCTGATGAAGACTGCAGTGGACAGTCGAAACATGTAAAGATAAAAACATCTCCTTTCTATCCTTGTCTTTAATAAGAAAATAAAAGGCTAATAATTAAAAAGACAAAATAAACATGCTTGAGCTACATCAGGGATCGGCTCCGAGCCCCTTCTTGTTTACCATGGTGATTGACAGGCTGACAGACGAGATCAGGCAGGAGTCTCCGTGGACCATGATGTTTGCAGATGACATTTTGCTCTGTAGTAAGAAAAGGGAGCAGGTGGAAGGGAACCTGGAGAGGTGGAGGTATACTCTGGAGAGAAGAGGAATGAAAGTCAGTAGAAGCAA
The DNA here is from genome assembly GCA_020510985.1 of Pholidichthys leucotaenia. NCBI lineage: Eukaryota > Metazoa > Chordata > Actinopteri > Cichliformes > Pholidichthyidae > Pholidichthys > Pholidichthys leucotaenia. The sequence continues at coordinate 102,195,368 of CM035846.1, forward strand.
GACAATATATGAGTGTGAATGAGAGGGAGGCAGGTGCAATGGTGAAGATGGAAGGAGTAGCGGTAGTAAAAGTAGATAAGTTTAAATACCTGGGGTCATCCATCCAAAGCAATGGAAAATGCACAAGAGAGATGAAGAAGAGAGTGCAGGCAGGGTGGAGTGGGTGGAAACAAGTGTCATGGGTGATTTGTAACAGTAGGGTAGCAGCAAGAGTGAAAGGAAAGAGTTACAAGATGGTAGTGAGACCTGCTATGATGTATGGTTGGGAGATGGTGGCGTTGACAAAAAAAACAAGAGGTGGAGCTGGAGGTGGCAGAGCTCAAAATGATAAGATTTTCACTGGGAGTGACTAGGAGGGACAAGATTAGAAATGAGTATATCAGAGGGATAGCTCACATTGAGCGGTTTGGAGGCAAAGAGAGGCAAGGCTGAGATGGCTTGGACATGTGCAGAGGAGGGATAATGGATATATTGGACAAAGGATGTTGAAGGTGGAGCTGCCAGGCAGGAGGAAAAGAGGAAGACCACAGAGAAGACTCATGGAAGATAACAAAACTCACAAGACAAGGCAGGATACAGACAGGATACAGGCTGAACGAGAACACGTTGTTCACACTGATATGACAAACAACACACATGATGAGACAGATTGGGGCTGATGTATATGGACATACAGGCAATCAGCACAATACAGAACAGGTGGCACAATCAGGAGCAAATGGAGACAGCAGGGCATGGTCACAGAAAAACAGGAGGGGCGGTGCTGAGCAGACAATCACTCACAGAGGATCAGGAGAGACAAGACCATGGCAATGATAATAATAACTAATGTTGATAAACTTTAAACTAAGAGGACAACTCATGGAGAAATAAATATACATACAGAATAATAATAATAATGGCAATTCAGGATGAAGATAATAATCAGAGTGAAATACAGAAAATTCCAAAATGAAACTTAAAGTGAGGGCGAGGGCTGGGCCCCATGCCCTGAAGACAAGGTAACACAAATACAAATTAGGATGAGGGCATGAGACCCGGCCCACATGTTGTATAGTTTTTGGCACATTATTGTGAAGTGTGGTGTAGTGATATGCACTTCCCGTCACATCACTGCACTGCCCTATATAAGGTGGAGGGCGCCAATATTGCAGCCTCTTTGGTGCCCTCTGCCAGGTGACTGGTGTGTAACTGCTGTTCAACACCATTCACCTTGCCTCATCTTTCACCCAGATATTTTATCATACATAACATTTGGCGATGGAGGATTAACTCATGGAGGCGTGTATTACACCACTTCACCCATTTCTCGAGCTCCTGGGTGAACCGCCGGTACCTTGGCCTGTGTTGTTTGAGGCTTTCCAGACGTACATTACCGCTTGACCTCGGTAACCTCGACAAGCTAAGAGCATGTGGGCTACTTGTTCACAACCTGGGTATTGAGGGCCAGCGGGTCCTGCGCACACTCGGAGCTTCGGACTCTTTTGAAGATGTTGTGGAGCTGCTAGCCAGCCATTTTCACACCCCGGATAGCGTGACTGTCCGGAGGATTTGTTTTCAGCAGCGACATCAGCGGGTAGGTGAGCCTATTCATCAGTTTGTCACCGACTTGAGGCAGCTAGCTAGCGAGTGTCGCTTTGAGCCGTTGGAAGATGAAATGGTACGTGACCAGCTTGTGGAGCATACATGCAGTGCTGCACTGCGGGCTAGGCTACTCACAGCGCCCAATGAGTTAAAATTAGCCAGAGCTGTCGAACTAGCTCTCCAGCTGGAGACTGCAGACAAGCTAGCTTCGGACCTAACCTGGTGCCAGTCACAGTGCCGCCGGACCCCCTGCCGTGGCAAACGTTGCAGACTCGGGTAGCGAGGATAGCTTGGACAACAATACTACAGAAGCCAACACTGCCAGCCGAAGGTCTGCCCGGGGAAAACCCCTGTGCAAGGGTTGTGGGTCCGCAACTCACTGTAATAAGACTAAGGACTGCCCAGTTAGGGGAGCATGTTGTAGCAGATGTGGATGCTTGAACCATTAATGCTAGAGTGTGCTGTGCATTTGAACCAGAGAGCCCACGGAAAAAATCACTCCGCCCTCACCCATCGATCATCCATACGGTATCCCCCAGCACAAACAGGTACACGTTTTGCACAGTGGAATTGGATGGCGTGGAAGTGCCGCTGCTGCTCAACACAGGAACGAAGGGGTCATTGCTGAATTGGACCACATTGAGGAAGTTTTTCCCCCACTACAGGATTAGAGGTAACCCGGCGCTGTTATATGGTTATGGAGGTGGCAGGCTGTGCACGGTTGGGACTTTGGAGTAAACGGTCTGGTACAAGTCTGCGAAGATGGTTGACTTCACATTCCATGTGACAGCCCAAGGCAATAACATCATAGGCTGTGATTTATTTTACAGACTAGGTTTCGTCATTGAAGATGACGTCAGGAATGAATGGTCAGGTTGTGGCCAATGGAACCCTTCGGTTCCGGTGGTCAATGAAGACGTGTGGGATGAAGAGCTAACGGACACCACGGCGGTCAAGCTGGACCAGCTTCACTCAGGTTTGGCACAGGAGGATCTCAGTGCCAGCGCTCAGGAAACGGTAGGGGGGGTACTGAGCGTGGCGGTGAAGCGCCTATGCCACCGAGTGACACTGATGTGCTAGCCCCAGATGCCTTCGGAGCTTGGCTGCAGGGGGATGGAGGGTCTGCAGCTATGATGGTGAATGCTACGATGGTTTTAGAAGAGGTCGGGGCCAGACCGACGAGCATGGAGGAACCGCATGCTCAGCAGCACCACTTCAGGCTGAGCCGAGCCCCACTGAGGGATTTGGACTTGGTTCGGATTCAGGGTGAAGAACGTTCATGGTGACAATGGGCCATACGAGCAATGTTCAATTCATTCATGGTGAAATCATCTGTCTTGATAGGTAGCATGCTATCTACTACTGGGCAGACATCAAAAACGGCACCGTTCACTTGTGGCGGTTCGCCCAGAAGAGTTCGAAAGTGACTGAGCAACGCAGAATTCCTCTCATCTATTGAGCCTCTTAAAGGTACCGATTTTATTTGTTTTCTTCCTGTGATGTCGTTTATTACTTTCCATTCTTCAAGGTGTTGGTTGGAGTATGAAGCGTGCTGGACTTGAGAGACCTTTTCCTCAAGTAGATACTGTTCCGTTATGCTAGCTATATGTTAACTCCAGTAAATGGGTGAATTACATGAGCAACTTACTCTTTTTTGTATTCTCTATTATTGTCACCGTAATATCAGCCTTCATTCTGAATATTAGTGCATCTCGGTAAATTAGAATATCATGATTTGTAATTTAATTAAAAAAGATAACCATAATCATCACAAATAAATTTAAAACAGCTTAAATATTTCACTGTATGTGTAGTGAATGCTCACATTTTTGCACTGATTTTTAAAGTGTTTTTTTTTTTAATTTATTTTTGGACTGGAAGAAGTTCTTTTAATTTTCATCTGAAGCCTCATTAAACTTTTAAACTTCTAGACAGCAAGGTTTCAGACAGGACGGACTAACTTGTTATTTTCTTTTTTTACTTTAATGGAGTTGAATATTATTCTAGTTTGTTTCTAACATGCAGTTACAACAGCCCTGGCAAACTTCCTGATCTAAACCCCAGAATCCATGGAGTATTGTCAAGAGGAAGATGAGAGATACCAAACCCAACAATACAGATGAGCTGAAGGTCACTATCAAAGCAACCTGGGCTTCCATAACACCTCAGCAGTACCACAGGCTGATCGCCTCCATGCCACGCTGTATTGATGTAGTGATTCATGCAAAAGGAGCCCAAACCAAGTACTGAGTGTGTACATGGACATACTTTCAGTCGGCCAACATTTTTATTAAAAATCAATGTTTTAAAAGTTGATATTATGTAATAGTCTAATTTTTTTGAGAAATTGAATTTTGGGTTTTCATGAGCTGTAAGCCATAACTATCAAAATTAAAACAAATAAACGCTTGAAATACAGGTGCATATATCACTTTGTGTGTAATGTAGCTATATAATACAGCGCATCCGGAAAGTATTCAGAGTTTCACCTTTTCCACATTTTGTTATGTTATAGCCTTATTCCAAAATGTATTAAATTCTTCCCCCCCCAAAAAAATTCTACATACAATACAACATAATGACAATGTGAACAAGTTTTTTTTTTTTTTTTTTTTTAGATTTTTGCAAATTGGTTAAAAATAAAAATCAAAGAAATCACATGTATTCACAGCCTTTGCCATGAAGGTCAAAATTGAGCTCAGGTGCATCCTGTTTCCACTGATCATCCTTGAGATGTTTCTACAGCTTAATTGGAGTCCACCTGTGGTAAACTCAGTCGATTGGACATAATTTGGAAAGACACATACCTGCCTATATGTGACCAGCCATGAGTAAGCCAGCAACAAGTCGGCCTGATGTGATTTCTAAAAAACTTAGAAATACTTTTTCTTTTTTTAAAATTTGTGATTTTCATTTTTTTTTTTTTGCAAAATTTAAGCTCAGATAAGATAAGATAAGATAAGATAAGCCTTTATTAGTCCAACAATGGGGAAATTCCAAGATTGCAACAGCACAGGGATAGCAACACTCAGAGCAATAATTTAGAAGATAAGAAAATAAGAGCAGTGAATATACATATGTACACATAAACATATAAATATACAGTATACATACAGTGCGGAGCATTGTAGCTAGATGCAATAAACAGCATAACCGTCTACTTAGTTATCCTACATAGTATGAATATGTACCCATACATATTGTCACCCTCCGTAGCGACTGATGTTGTCCTAGTTGTATACTGGAGGGGACCATTTGTGTAAGTCTGTTGCGTCTTTTGCATTCAATACTATTAAGTTGTCACTTTTTTTTGTTTTTGTTTTTGTTTTGCTATCTCTGCGAGCAGCCCTGCTTAGGTTATAAAGTCTGACAGCCGTAGGTAGGAAGGACCTGCAAAACCTCTCGGTCGCGCACCTAGGATGATGTAGTCTACTGCTAAATGAGCTCCTCAGTGCGTTCAGTATGTCCTACATAGGGTGTGACTTGGACTCCAGCAGAGACGACAGTTTAGCCACCATCCTTCTCTCTCCTATCTCCTCCACTGGGTCAAGGTGTTTCCCCAGGACAGAGCTAGCTTTCTTGATCAGTTTGTTCAGTCTCTTCCTATTGGCTGCTGTAATGCCGTTGCCCCAGCAGACCACTCCAAAAGTGATGGCTGATGCCACCACCGTGTCGTAAAATGTCTTCAGCAGCGCCCCTTGTACACCAAAAGACCTGAGCCTTCTCAGTAGGAACAGCCTGCACTGTCCCTTCTTGTACAGTGCGTCAGTATTGTGTAACCAGTCTAGTTTATTGTTCAAATGAACACCCAGGTACTTGAAGGATGTCACCATCCCAATGTCTGTTCCCTGTATGTTTACTGGTGCTGTGATGGGTTGTCCTTGCCTGCGGGAGTCCACCACCAGCTACATAGTTTTCCTCGCGTTGATCTGGAGGCAACTCCGATGGCACCAGTCCATGAAGTCCTGGATAAGTCCTCTGCACTCAGCTTCATCTCCGTTGACGATCACAGAGTCGTCAGAGAACTTCTGTAGATGGCAGTGTGTTGTGTTGTGTGAGAAGTCCGCAGTATAAAGGGTGAACAGGAAGGGAGCCAAAACCGCTCCCTGGGGGGACCCCGTGCTGCCGATGATAGTGTCGGACACACAATCCCGGGTTCTCACAAATTGTGGCTGGTTTGTGAGGTAGTCCAGGATCCATGATGACAGGTGCTGGTCCAACTGCTGTGCACAGCAGCTTGTCCCTCAGGATCATCGGTTGGATGGTGTTAAAAGCACTGGAGAAGTCAAAAAACATGATCCTCACCGCATTCCCAGGCTTCTCCAGGTGGAACAGGGAACGGTGAAGGAGGAAGATCACTGCATCCTCCACCCCAATGCCATGCTGGTAGGTGAACTGGGGTGGATCCATCACTGGTCTCACCAAGGGGCGGAGGTGAGCAAGGAATAGTCTCTCCAGGGTCTTCATCATGTGAGACGTCAGGGCCACTGGTCTTAGCTGTTCAGGTCTCTGGGGTGGGAAGTCTTTGGTACGGGAACCACACAAGATACTTTCCACAACTGTGGTACCCTCCCCAGCTTCAGGTTCAGGTTGAAGATGTGCTCCACAATTCCACACAGGTGGTCTGCGCAGGACTTGAGGAGCTTCGCGCTGATGCCGTCCGGTCCCGAGGCCTTCTCCAGTAATGCACTGGGCCTCACTCCTTTCCTCACTCTCTATGAAATATTTTTTTTTTGCTGGTCATTAACATTTGTTTGTTCTCTCCCATAGATTGAGTCCCCATCGTGCTGTTTGCTCTCTACATGTCTGTTCTTTTCTTCTTCTCTGTCCCCTCACCCCCCAGCCAGTCGCAGCAGATGACTGCCCCTCCCTGAGCCTGGTTCTGCTGGAGGTTTCTTCCTGTTAAAAGGGAGTTTTTCCTCTCCACCGTCGCCAAGTGCTTGCTCACAGGGGATCGCCTGATTGCTGGGGTCTTTCTGCAACTGTGGGGGTCCTCCCTACAGTTGATAGTGCTATGAGATGACTGTTGTTGTGAAATGGCGCTATATAAATAAAGTTGAATTGAATTGAATTGAATTGAATTGATCTTCCTCAGCTCCGTCCTCACCTGGGTCTTAGTGAGGGTCAGGTTGGGGGGCTGTGTGCTGGAAGTGGGGGGGTGTTGGTGGAGTGGGGTGTGGACAGCAGGTCTCGATGACTTTAGAGGCAGCAGTGGTTGGTGTGCAGGCAGCGGGGGGGGGGGGGGGGGCGGTTAGTCAAACCTATTAAAAAACAGGTTCAAATTGTTTGTCCACTCCCTGCCCCCCGTGGCCTGGGAGGAGGTATTCTGAAGCCCAGAGATGGTTTTAAGGTTTCTCCAGACCCCGCCGATGTTGCTCCATTGCAGCTTGTCCTCCATCTTCTTCCTGAAGCTGTCCTTGCCTTCTCTGATCTTCCTCCTCAGCTCCCTCTGTACAGACTTCAGCATCTCCCTGTTCCCCGACCTGAAGATCCTCTCCTTCTCTCTCAGAAGTGTTTTTATCTCAGGGTTGATCCAGGGTTTGTTGTTTGAGCAACACCGTATGGTCTTGGTGGGTACGGTGTTGTCCACACAGAAGTTGATGTAGTGCTGGTTGAAATCATGAAGAAGCTGCTCCATGCTTCAAATAACAGTGTGGGAGATTTTAAAACTGTAGACTCTGTATTTGAAATTAAGTAGTTTCAGAGGGAAATATCAGCCGGACCGCTTCCTAGTTTTGAGGGTGTGGATACCACAACTGATTTACATATCTGGTTTGTTTGGCTATTCACACATCTTTGTTATTCATTTCGGCCAATCGGCAGCATGTTCATTTAGAAGCACATGACTACTTAAGCAGCTCCTTTGACAGAGCTCCTTTTGATAAGCACCATAGAAGGTTGGGTTCATGCAAGTGACCAGCTTTTGTTACCGCTCCCCACCTGACTCCCCTGGAAAGTGACAATCCATGAAAACTTTGAACCTGATTTTCTCAGAGAAGTAGTTTGAGAGATGCTACCATTCAAATGGCCACATCTTCTTCAAATCTTTTTGGATTTCCATGTGTTAGACATCATTGGAAAGCTTAGATTCCACACTTTTAGAATCTGTAAACAACTTAAAATACTCTTTGGGAAACTTCTTCCTGGTTTTTCCATGGCTGGTCACATATAAGGTCCCACAGTTGACAGTGTTTGTCAGAGCACAAACCAAGCATGAAGTCAAAGGAATTGTCTGTAGATCTCCGAGACAGATTGTCTCAAGGCACAAATGTGGGGAAGGGTACAGAAAAATTTCTGCTGCTTTAAAGGTCCCAATGAGCACAGTGGCCTCCATTATCTGTAAATGGAAGAAGTTCAAAACCACCAGGACTCTTCCTAGAGCTGGCCAGCCATCTAAACTGAGCAATCAGGGGAGAAGGACCTTAGTCAGGGAGGTGACCAAGAACCCGATGGTCTCTCTGTCAGAGCTCCAGCATTCCTTTGTGGGGAGAGGAGAACCTTCCAGAAGGACAACCATCTCTGTAGCAATCCACTAATTAGGCCTGTATGGTAGAGTGGCCAGATGGAAGCCACTCCTTAGTAAAAGGCACATGGTAGCCCACATGGAGTTTGCCAAAAGGCACCTGAAGGACTCTCAGACCATGAGGAACAAAATTCTCTGGTCTGATGAGACAAAGATTGAACTCTTTGGCATGAATGCCAGTGGTCATGTTTGGAGGAAACCAGGCACTGCTCATCACCACAGCAACACCATCCCTACAGTGAAGCATGGTGGTGGCAGCATCATGCTGTGAGAATATTTTTCAGCAGCAGGAACTGGGAGATTAGTCAGGATAGAGGGAAAGATCTGCAATGTGCAGAGACATCCTTGATGAAAACCTGCTCCAGAGCACTCTTGACCTCAGACTGGGGCGACGGTTCATCTTTCAGCAGGACAACGACCCTAAGCACACAGCCAATATATCAAAAGAGTGGCTTCAGGACAACTCTGTCAATGTTCTTGAGTGGCCCAGCTAGAGCCCAGACTTGAATCCAATTAACCCCTTGACGCCTGTTGTCGCAAATTCGCATCAAACCGCTTCAGCTCCAAATGCAACCAAAATACCATCTGTATTCCTCCACTTCCGGTTGGAGCACTTCCAACACATACCTAGGAACCTTTTGCAAGCATTAATTTCTCGTAGGAATGGTCAGAGACGGAGCACCATCCATTTCCTGATTGCTAGGGTTAGGGTTAGGGTTAGGGTTTGGGTTCAGAATCAGAATCAGAATCAGAATCAGGTTTATTGCCATTGTTCATGTAGTACACAAACTAGGAATTTGTCTCGGTACAATGCTGCAACATTAAACATGATAAGATAAGAGAAATAAACTATACATGTAATAAAGTGTAGGATAAGATTAAGTGATACTGGTCAACAGTTAAAATATATATTAGCCAGCAGCAGATACTGTGGAGAACTATATAGTGCAGTCGGTAATGCAGGAAGAAAACAGTGATGATTGACATGAGTCTGGTTGAGCTGCTGTACATGGTGCACGAGAGTCACTTAGTGTTCAGCAGTCTAATGGCAGAGGGGAAGAAGCTGTTCATGTGACGGGAGGTTTTAGTCTGGATGGACCGAAGTCTTCTACCAGAGGGGAGGGGGGCAAACAGTACGTGACCAGGGTGTGAGGGATCGGCTATGATCCGGCCAGCACGCCTCCGGGTCCTGGAGATGTACAGATCCTGGAGAGATGGGAGCTTGCAGCCGATCACCTTCTCAGCAGTGCGCACGACGCGCTGCAGCCTTAGTCTGTCCCTGGCAGTGGCTCCTGCGTACCACACGGTTATGGAGGTGGTGAGGATGGACTCGATGATGGCTGTGTAGAACTGCACTAACATCTTGGTGGGTAGCTTGAGCTTCCTCAGCTGCCGCAGGAAGAACATCCTCTGCTGGGCTTTTTTGATGAGTGAGCTGATGGTTAGCTCCCATTTGAGGTCCCTGGTGATGGTAGTGCCTAGGAAGCGGTTATAGTTAGGGTTAGGGTTATAGTTTGGCAGTCATGAGAGTTGAAAATACTGAAAATAACTTTGTTGCATAAATAAAAGATTCTTCATACTTGAAATGGGAACAGGTGCTTTTTTTAACCATTTTTTTTTTTTTACCATAGATGCCTGTTTTCGCTAATTTGCATCATACCTAAAATTATATCTATTTTATGTGCTATAGTCAAATTAACTTTCTCAACTTAATTTAGCATCTACTTGAAAGCAAAAACACAAGTGAATTTTTTTTTTTCATAATTGGAAATAAATTCAGGCATTAAGGGGTTAAACATCTCTGGAGAGATCTGAAAATGGCTTTGCACCGACACTTCCCATCCAACCTGATGGAGCTTGAGAGGTGCTGCAAAGAGGAATGGGCCAAACTGCCCAAAGATACTGTAGGTGTGCCAAGCTTGTAGCATCATATTCAAAAAGACTTGAGGCTGTAATTGCTGCCAAAGGTGCATCAACAAAGTATTGAGCAAAGGCTGTGAATACTTATGTACGGTACATGAGATTTCTTAGTTTTTTATTTTTAATAAATTTGCAAAATAATTAAATTTTTTTTTCACATTGTCATTATGGGGTATTGTGTGTAGAATTTTGAGGAAAAAAATGAATTTAATCTATTTTGGAATATGGTTGTAACATAAAATATGGAAAAAGTGAAATGCTGTGAATACTTTCTGGATGCATTGTATATGAGTTTCACTTTTTGAACTGAATTACTGAAAAAAATAACTTTTCAATGATATTCTAATTTATTGAAATGTAAATTAAAGACTTCATAGGTCATGGCCTCAGGCACTTTGGGGGTACTGGCAGCTATTCTCACAAGTGAATGGAGTGAATGGAGCTGCAGTTAACATAGTGGCTACAAAGTGGCAGTAAAACTTGTTTCCAAAGTTTCCATACTTAATGGAACTTCGTTGCAGTGGTTTAGATCTTATTTACTGTATCTGATAGATTCCAGTTTGTTCATGTCAATAATGAGTTTTCTTTCAACTCAAAGCTCAGTCATGGAGTTTCACAGGGATCTGTGCTAGGCCCTACTCTTTTTAGTTTATATATGCTTCCCTTAGGCAACATTATTAGAAAACACTGTATACATTTTCATTGTTATGCAGATGACACACAATTATATGTACCTGTCAATGAAGCCAGATGATAGTAATCAATTAGCCAAGTTAGAAGCCTGTCTTAAGGAAATCAAAGCTTGGATGACTTGCAATTTCCTGCTTTTAAATTCAGATAAGACTGAAGTCATTCTTGTTGGTCCAAAAAACCTTAGAAATACCTTTTCAAATCAAACTTTTAGTTTGGATGTGGTTACTCTTTCTCTTATTAGCTCTGTGAGAAACATTGGAGTTATTTTTGATCAAAATCTGTCTTTCAATTCACATATTAAATCTGTTTCTAAGACTGCCTTCAATCATATGCGTAATATTGCCAAGATTCGGAGCATCTTGTCTCAGAGTGATGCTGAGAAACTGAGCCACACTTTTGTTAGCTCTAGATTAGATTATTGTAACTCTTTATTATCAGGTTATCCTAAAACATCTTTAAAAAGTCTTCAGTTGATCCAAAATGCTAAAATGCTGCTGCAAGAGTTTTAACAGGTACTAGAAAGAGAGATCATATCTCTCCGGTTCTGGCCTCCCTTCATTGGCTTCCCATTGAGTTTAGAATTAAGTTTAAATTCCTTCTTCTTACTTACAAAGCTCTAAACAATCAGGCCCCTTTTTATTTATTTCTATGCTAACACTAAGGAGGCGTACACCTCATCACCACTCCCCCCATTCGCGAGATCGGATCACAACTTGGTTCATCTCCTGCCGGTGTACAAACCCCTAGTACACAGACAACCTCCGGTCATACGCACGGTGAAGATATGGTCTGAGGAGGCAATGGACGCTTTAAAAGACTGTCTTGAAACCACTGCCTGGGAGCAGTTCTGCGATCCACATGGTGAGGACATCGATGGCCTCACTCACACCATCACAGACTACATCAACTTCTGTGTGGACAACACCGTACCCACCAAGACCATATGGTGTTGCTCGAACAACAAACCCTGGATCAACCCTGAGATAAAAACACTTCTGAGAGAGAAGAAGAGGATCTTCAGGTCGGGGAACAGGGAGATGCTGAAGTCCGTACAGAGGGAGCTGAAGAGGAAGATCAGAGAAGGCAAGGACAGCTTCAGGAAGAAGATGGAGGACAAGCTGCAACAGAGTGACATCAGCGGAGTCTGGAGAAACCTTAAAACCATTTCTGGGCTTCAGAATACCTCCTCCCAGGCCACGGGGGGCAGGAGATGGGCGAACAATCTGAACCTGGTTTTTAATAGGTTTGACCAACCGCCCTCCCCCCCGACTGCACACCAACCACTGCTGCCTCTAAAGTCATCGAGACCTGCTGTCCACACCCCACTCCACCAACACCCCCCCCCCCCCCACTCCCAGCACACAGCCCCCCAACCTGACCCTCACTAAGACCCAGGTGAGGACGGAGCTGAGGAAGATCAAGGCGAGGAAGGCCTCGGGACCGGACGGCATCAGCGCGAAGCTCCTCAAGTCCTTCGCAGATCAGCTGTGTGGGATTGTGGAGCACATCTTCAACCTGAGCCTGAAGCTGGGGAGGGTACCACAGTTGGGGAAAACATCTTGTGTGGCACCTGTACCAAAGACTTCCCACCCCAAAGACCTGAACAGCTACAGGCCAGTGGCCCTGACGTCTCACATGATGAAGACCCTGGAGAGACTGCTCCTTGCTCACCTCCGCCCCCTGGTGGGACCAGCGGTGGATCCACTCCAGTTCGCCTACCAGCATGGCATCGGGGTGGAGGATGCAGTGGTCTTCCTCCTTCACCGTTCCCTGTCCCACCTGGAGAAGCCCGGGAATGCGGTGAAGATCATTTTCTTTGACTTCTCCAGTGCTTTTAACACCATCCAACCGATGATTCTGAAGGACAAGCTGCTGTGCGCAGGGGTTGGACCAGCACCTGTCATCATGGATCCTGGACTACCTCACTAACCAGCCACAGTTTGTGAGAACCCAGGATTGTGTGTCCAACACGATCATCGGCAGCACAGGGGCCCCCCAGGGAACGGTTTTGGCTCCCTTCCTGTTTACCCTTTATACTGCGGACTTCTCACACAGCACAACACATTGCCATCTACAGAAGTTCTCTGACGACTCTGTGATCGTCGGCCTCATCTCCAACGGAGATGAAGCTGAGTACAGAGGACTTATCCAGGACTTCGTGGACTGGTGCCATCGGAACTGCCTCCAGATCAACGCGAGGAAAACTAAGGAGCTGGTGGTGGACTGCCGCAGGCAAGGACAACCCCTCACAGCACCAGTAAACATCCAGGGAACAGACATTGAGATGGTGACATCCTACAAGTACCTGGGTGTTCATCTGAACAATAAACTAGACTGGTCACATAATACCAACGCACTGTACAAGAAGGGACAGCGCAGGCTGTTCCTACTGAGGAGGCTCAGGTCTTTTGGTGTACAAGGGGTGCTCCTGAAGACATTCTATGACACGGTGGTGGCATCAGCCATCACTTTTGGAGTGGTCTGCTGGGGCAACGGCATTACAGCAGCCGATAGGAAGAGACTGAACAAACTAATCAAGAAAGCTAGCTCTGTCCTGGGGCAATGCCTTGACCCAATGGAGGAGATAGGAGAGAGAAGGATGGTGGCTAAACTGTCGTCTCTGCTGGAGTCCGAGTCCCACCCTATGCAGGACATACTGGATGCACTGAGGAGCTCATTTAGCAGTAGACTACATCATCCTAGATGCGTGACCAAGAGGTTTTGCAGGTCCTTCCTACCTACGGCTGTCAGACTTTATAACCTAAGCAGGGCTGCTCGCAGAGATAGCAAAACAAAAACAAAAAAAAAAAAACGTGACGACCTAATAGTATTGAATGCAAAAGACGCAAATGGTCCCCTCCAGTATACAACTAGGACAATATCAGTCGCTATGGAGGGTGACAATATGTATGGGTACATATTCATACCATGAAGGGTAACTAAATAGACGGTTATGCTGTTTAGTCCATCTAGCTACAATGCTCCGCACTGTGTATATATATATATATATATATATACTACCGTTCAAAAGTTTGGGGTCACCCAGACAATTATTTTGTGTTTTCCATGAAAAGTCACACTTATTTACCACCATGAGTTGTAAAATGAATAGAAAATATAGTCGAGGCATTGACAAGGTTAGAAATAATGATTTGTATTTGAAATAATAATTTTTTCCTTCAAACTTTGCTTTCGTCAAAGAATCCTCCATTTGCAGCAATTACAGCATTGCAGACCTAACATGATTGCACAAGGGTTTTCTAATCATCCATTAGCCTTCTGGCGCAATGAGCAAACACACTGTACCATTAGAACACTGGAGTGATAGTTGTTGGAAATGGGCCTCTATACACCTATGTAGATATTGCACCAAAAACCAGATATTTGCAGCTAGAATAGTCATTTACCACATTAGCAATGTATAGAGTGTATTTCTGATTAGTTTAAAGTTATCTTCATTGAAAAAAAGTGCTTTTCTTTCAAAAATAAGAAAATTTCTAAGTGACCCCAAACTTTTGAACGGTAGTGTATATATATACAGTATATACAGTGGGGTAAAAAAGTATTTAGTCAGCCACCAACTGTGCAAGTTCTCACACTTAAAAGATGAGAGAGGTCTCCAATTTTCATCATAGGTATACCTCAACTATGAGAGACAAAATGAGAAAAAAAAATCCAGAAAATCACATTGAAGGATTTTTAATTAATTAATTGGTAAATTCCTCGATAAAATAAGTATTTGGTCAATAACAAAAGTTCATCTCAATACTTTGTTATATACTCTTTGTTGGCAATGACAGAAGTCAGACGTTTTCTGTAAGTTTTCACAAGGTTTTCACACACTGTTGCTGGTATTTTGGCCCATTCCTCCATGCAGATCTCCTCTAGAGCAGTGATGTTTTGGGGCTGTCGCTGGGAAACACGGACTTTCAACTCCCTCCAAAGATTTTCTATGGGGTTGAGTTCTGGAGACTGGCTAGGCCACTCCAGGACCTTGAAATGCTTCTTACGAAGCCACTCCTTCATTGCCCGGGCGATGTGTTTGGGATCATTGTCATGCTGAAAGACCCAGCCACGTTTCATCTTCAATGCCCTTGCTGGTGGAAGGAAGTTTTCACTCAAAATCTCACGATACATGGCCCCATTCATTCTTTCCTTTACACGGATCAGTCGTCCTGGTCCCTTTGCAGAAAAACAGCCCCAAAGTATGATGTTTCCACCCACATGCTTCACAGTAGGTATGGTGTTCTTTCTCTTCCAAACACGACAAGTTGAGTTTTTATCAAAAAGTTCTATTTTGGTTTCATCTGACCATATGACATTCTCCCAATCCTCTTCTGGATCATCCAAATGCTCTCTAGCAAACTTAAGACGGGCCTGGACATGTACTGGCTTAAGCAGGGGGACACGTCTGGCACTGCAGGATTTGAGTCCCTGGCGGCGTAGTGTGTTTCTGATGTAGCCTTTGTTACTTTGGTCCCAGCTCTCTGCAGGTCATTCACTAGGTCCCCCCATGTGGTTCTGGAATTTTTGCTCACTGTTCTTGTGATAATTTTGACCCCACGGGGTGAGATCTTGCATGGAGCCCCAGATCGAGGGAGATTATCAGTGGTCTTGTATGTCTTCCATTTTCTAATAATTGCTCCCACAGTTGATTTCTTCACACCAAGCTGCTTACCTATTGCAGATTCAGTCTTCCCAGCCTGGTGCAGGTCTACAATTTTGTTTCTGGTGTCCTGTGACAGCTCTTTGGTCTTGGCCATAGTGGAGTTTGGAGTCTGACTGTTTGAGGTTGTGGACAGGTGTCTTTTATACTGATAATGAGTTCAAACAGGTGCCATTAATACAGGTAACGAGTGGAGGACAGAGGAGCCTCTTAAAGAAGTTACAGGTCTGTGAGAGCCAGAAATCTTGCTTGTTTGTAGGTGACCAAATACTTATTTTACTGAGGAATTTACCAATTAATTCATTAAAAATCCTTCAATGTGATTTTCTGGATTTTTTTTTCTCATTTTGTCTCTCATAGTTGAGGTATACCTATGATGAAAATTGGAGACCTCTCTCATCTTTTAAGTGGGAGAACTTGCACAATTGGTGGCTGACTAAATACTTTTTTGCCCCACTGTATATATATATATATATATATATATATATATATATATATATATATATATATATATATATATATATATTTACTGTATGTGTACATATGTATATTCACTGCTCTTATTTTCTTATCTTCAAAATTATTGCTCTGAGTGTTGCTATCCCTGTGCTGTTGCAATCCTGGAATTTCCCCATTGTGGGACTAATAAAGGCTTATCTTATCTAATATTGATTTTTTTTTTTTATTTTGTATACTTTATTGACCCCCAGAGGGGAAATTGAGGGCATCCACCTGGATGGATGAAGTAGCCACGGTACGGCGCTATCCCTTAACCATTCACACACACATTCACACCTAGGGCCACTTTAGAGTCTCCAATTAACCTAACCTGCATGTTTTTGGCCTGTGGGAGGAAACCGGAGAAATCCCGGAGTAAACCCACGCAGATACGGGGAGAACATGCAAACTCCACACAGATCACTGTTGGTCAGGGATCGAACCAGGGATCCCATGGCCAAGGGCGAGTTGCTGTGCTGGCACAGTGCTAACCACTGCGCCACCGCACCGCCCAATCTTATCTTATTTAAAAGAACTGATACTACCGTATTATTCTAACAGAGTACTACGTGTTACGTGTGGCTCTGGGGAGCCACACAATGAGAGCCAAGGGCGAGCCAGTGAGTTGTGATGTTTTATTGAAGGTAAGGGTGAGGGATGAGGGAAGCACAGATGCTCATACACGGTAACTCACATGAGCAGTACAGCAACAGAGATAACAGTTGGTACCGGGCGTAGGGGTACACAACAAGAGAGCTCACAGCGGGTAACACTCACGGGTTAAGCAGCCAGAAGAGTAGAGAGCTGGCACTGGGCAAAGGACTCCAATACACAGGACACTCATACAAGATGGTTCTCCCAAGTGACACAGTAAGGCAAGTAGTGGGCTAGCACCGGACATGGGGGTACAAAAGGCACAATTACTCCTTACGGGAAGACACTTACGAGTAATGCTGAAGATGAGGCAGGAGCTGGCACCAGACGAAGGGGCTCCAGCCTAGCAGTGCTTATGTCGCAGCCCCGAGTGATCGAGGCTGCTCCTTTTTATCCTCATTAGCAGCGCCCCAGCTGATGAGGATTAATTGGCCCCAGCTGTCCCGTGACACTGACAGCTGGGAGCCAGCTGGGACGCTGCCCAATGAGAGGCAGGGATGAGAGGGAGCATGGGCTGAGCGCCGAGCCGGCGTCTCACCCCATGGTGACAGAGCCTCCCCCTCACGGTCGGGCTCCGAACGACCAGGAACATCCCAGCCCCCCCCACACACACACACATACACACACACCTAGGGTGGGCGGCAGGGAGGCAGGACCGGAGGGAGAGAAGCAGAGAGGGAAAAAGAAAAAGAAAAACAGACCATGAACAAATACAGAGTGCAAGGCAGACAAAACGAAAAACCCAAATACAACACCCTGTATCCACAGAAAATAATAACCGGGGCACAGATAGGGAGAAAACTAGATGTGGTTACGGGCAAAACCCACTACCTAAAACACACAAACAAAGTGTAGACCGGGGCAAAGATGATGAAAAACGCTGAGTAAGGATAATAAAGAAAAACACGATACACAGCGCCAGAAATATAAAAGGGGAACAATACACACTACTCCATAACGCAAAAAACAAGGCTATGAGCAGGACCCAAAAGGACAAAAACGCTGAGTACAGGTGATAGAGAATACACAGTGCAATATGAAACAAAATAAGGCAAACACAGAGTACGGTAAAGTGGAAAACAAAACACATATCTCCATACAAAAACGCGTAGTCAATGTCTAAGTCGGGGCTAGGGAAAGCCCCCCACGAAGATAACAAGGAGAGATAAGGTGATCACAGAGTACGGTCACAAAGGAACCCACACACATACTCCATGATGCACCAACAAGGCTAAGGCTAATGAAAACGCTGAGTAAGGATAACAAGAAATCATAATACACAGCGCTAAATATGAGGACGGTCACCTAGAGAGGAACAAAGGTGACAGGACAACAGGATAACAATAAGGCAAAATGCTGAGTATGGTTAATAAAAGAAACACAATACACAGCGCTAACAACATATATTCCCCAAAGGACAAAAAGCTACACCCGAGTGACCTTAATAATAATAAAAAGGTAAGCGACACCTGAGGAGACGGCAGGCAAAGTCCAAAACGGTCGAAATTGTTCTGGTGGTCGCCCCGCCCATTGTCCAGTTGGCGAGCCGGGGAAGAAGAAAGGTTCGGACGGCCAACTCCAGACCCAGGTCCCAAGAAACCAGTCCACTGGTAGCCGTACCAGGCCACCCAGAAGCAACACAGTTTGTCGGGGGGTTGGATCAGATCGCTGAACAGGAAGTCTTGCAGGTCGAGCCCTCGACCCGCATCACTCAACCACCAGGACCGTTGAGACGGGCGAAGGGTCAGAGCGGACCCCGGAGGAAGAGGCTTAGGGGAGAGCCGATGACAAGATAGACGAGCGTCAGGCTGCAGGGAAACAGCCACCTCCTCACCGGACCTGGACAATACTGGCGTAGCACCCGCGTCGGACCCCGAATGGGCCTTAGGCGAACCCACGTTGGACACCGCTGGGGCAGCACCCGCATCGGACCCCGATTGGGTCTCGGGCGAACCCACGTCAGACACCGCTGGAGCAGCACCCACGACGGACCCCGACTGGGTCAGCACCGCACCAGAACCGACCTCCAACATTGAACCTGGACCCTTCAGCACCACGAGGAATGGCAACTCCTCGCCGGCGACCCTAGAAGAAGGCTCAGAAGAGAAAACAGAACCGGGATCAGGATCACCGGCAGTGCCAGAACCCGGCGAGACGAGCTCGGACGCAGCAGGCGGCTGCGCCCGGCTCATCTCCCCTAGAGACAGGCTAAAGTGCTCACAGATAAGAAGAGAGGAAAGAAAGGAGAGCACTCGCCTGATCTCGGGTTCTGACGCCGTCCAGGACTGCGAAGATCCAGGATCCATCGTCAGGAGGTCGTTGTCAGGCTCCCACTCGGCTGCGTCGGGCCCCAGAGCCGGCACGATGGTCAGCGCAGCTTGAGGTTCCTCCAGCGTTGGTAACCACGCCGACGGTCCACGCGGCGTGATGGCAGGAGAACCACGTCCTGCTGGACCGAACCGCACCTCCGTGGAGACCCGGGGACGCTTGGTCGTCGGCGCAGACTCCACGTAGCAGTCAGTCCTCCTCCTCCGTCCACAACGTAGCTGCGGAGCCGCAGGCCCTCTCCTCGTCCCACGACATAGACCCAAAGCCGGGGACCGCTCAGCGGAGAGAGACACAGAGGGTGCAGGATTAAAGACACAGGTTACAGCAGGTGGTGGGAGTTCAGGGCGCTGCGGACCCCGAACTCCACCCCCAGGAGTATAGCAGAGCAAATCACAAGACTGATGTAAATAAACTGGGACTTGCCTGCCTCCTGGAGGTTGGATGGCTCCTGCTGTGGTGGACATCGCTTCTTCCTCTCCCCGCCGGGCGATAACGGAGGACCCCCTGGGAAGTCGTCTGGGGATCACTTGTGTCATCTCCAGAAGAGGACTCACCAGGTCAGGATTCCAAGCACACACAGCAGTCAGGAAGCACGAAGAGGAGGAGGAGATAACAGCCGGGATGAGCCAGCCCAAATGCCTTGGGATGACAGCGGGGGAATGAGGCTCAGGGAATGAGGCTGTGAAATCTCCATGCTGACGAGACAAAGAGGTGACAGCAGCATGGGGGAAAAGGTCCTGGCGGCAACCCGGAACTGGATCCGGACGGGGTTCGTGCTGAGGCGCCTGGGCGTTGTGATGACGGCTATTCCCAGGGAGCGAAGCGAGGGGGGAACCCAGGAATCCCCGCTCCTGATCGGAGATCGAGGCAAGGAAGGCGTCGAACACGGGAAAGCTTCGTAGCCCTGGAGTCCTCTCCACCAATCTCACTGCCGCCGCCACATGCCTGAAGATGGTGACTGGATGAACAGCGGAGCTCGCAACAGCTGCTCGGCCCCGGACGTAACTGCTGTCAGCTGCGGCTCCTTGGGGGGAATCCCGAGTGACGTGGTGCAGAACGGGGGAAGCCCTCTGGGTGGCGCGGACTCCCAGGCTGGAATGGAAGCAGGAACGGGATCCCGAAGCGGGGGGCAAAGTCATCCACTTCGGCGTCCTGCCGGGGTTTCCATCCAACCCGCGGAGCTTCTCTCGCTGTGTAACTGTGGCGTCAATCCTGGCACTGACCTCGAGATGGAACAAAGAACGAGGGTGACTGTCCAGGAGATCCTCAGCACGGCCCGGATGCCAGCGTCTCGAGTTGGAGGCGTCGTGCAGGGTGAAGAGCGTCCTGTCGACAGCCTCCGGGATGGACCTCAGCTTGTTGCCCTGGCGTCGGACATGACTCCTGGGAGACGGCATGCTAACGGCGCTGACACCCGGACAGGAAGGTACGAGTCCACACAAACTCACGGCCGCCGGCAACTCGTCTGGCTGCGACATACTGTTACGTGTGGCTCTGGGGAGCCACACAATGAGAGCCAAGGGCGAGCCAGTGAGTTGTGATGTTTTATTGAAGGTAAGGGTGAGGGATGAGGGAAGCACAGATGCTCATACACAGTAACTCACATGAGCAGTACAGCAACAGAGATAACAGTTGGCACCGGGCGTAGGGGCACACAACAAGAGAGCTCACAGCGGGTAACACTCACGGGTTAAGCAGCCAGAAGAGTAGAGAGCTGGCACTGGGCAAAGGACTCCAATACACAGGACACTCATACAAGATGGTTCTCTCAAGTGACACAGTAAGGCAAGTAGCGGGCTAGCACCGGACATGGGCGTACAAAAGGCACAATTACTCCTTACGGGAAGACACTTACGAGTAATGCTGAAGATGAGGCAGGGGCTGGCACCAGACGAAGGGGCTCCAGCCTAGCAGTGCTTATGTCGCAGCCCCGAGTGATCGAGGCTGCTCCTTTTTATCCTCATTAGCAGCGCCCCAGCTGATGAGGATTAATTGGCCTCAGCCATCCCGTGACACTGACAGCTGGGAGCCAGCTGGGACGCTGCCCAATGAGAGGCAGGGATGAGAGGGAGCATGGGCTGAGCGCCGAGCCGGCGTCTCACCCCATGGTGACACTACGCTCCCAAAATGCAGGATTACTTGTAATATCTAGAATCTCCAAAAGTACAATGGGAGGCAGAGCCTTCAGGTATCAAGCTCCTCTCCTGTGGAACCAGCTGCCAATCTGGATTCGGGAGTTAGACTCGATCTCTGTTTTTAAGAATAGGGTTAAAACCTACCTTTTTGATATTGCCTACAATTAGGGAGGGATCATGTGTCTCTGAACCCTCCCCTAGTTATACTGCTAATAGGTTTAGACAGCCGGGGGCCCTCCAATAATGCACTGGGCTTCACTCCTTTCTTCATTTTCAATGAAATATTTTTTTTTTTTTTGCTGGTCATTAACATCTGTTTATTCTCTCCCATAGATTGAGTCCCCATCGTGCTGTTTGCTCTCTACATGTTTGTTCTTTGCTTCTTCTCTATCCCCTCACCCCCCAGCCAGTCGGAGCAGATGACTGCCCCTCCTTGAGCCTGGTTCTGCTGGAGGTTTCTTGCTGTTAAAAAGGAGTTTTTCCTCTCCACCGTTGCCAAACGCTTGTTCACAGGGGATCACCTGATTGCTGGGGTCTTTCTGCAACTGTGGGGGTTTCCCCTACAATTGAAAGTGCTATGAGATGACTGTTGTTGTGAAATGGCGCTATATAAATAAAATTGAATTGAATTGAATTGAATACTAAATCTTTAAAATAAATAATGATAACTAGAAAAGCACTCCGAAGCGCAGACCTCCGCCAAGCGCCACAGTTCCCCCCATACAGTGTTTGTGTGTACATTTTCAGATTTCTTGACCATGAAAACATATGACTAGCAATTGGATTGACAGCGGTAGAAGATGGATGGATGGATGATAGGATTAGTGGTTCAGTAGTTATTCACGAAAATGGCATTTTCCGTAATGGCGGCCACAGTTCCCCCCATACAGTGTTTGTGTGTACGTTTTCAGATTCCTTGACCATGAAAACATATGACTAGCAATTGGATTCACAATGATAGGATTAGTGGTTCAGTAGTTATTCACGAAAATGGCATTTTCCGTAATGGCGGCCACAGTTCCCCCCATACAGTGTTTGTGTGTACGTTTTCAGATTCCTTGACCATGAAAACATATGACTAGCAATTGGATTCACAAATTGGATTCACAATGATAGGATTAGTGGTTCAGTAGTTCTTGACGAAAATGTCATTTTCCGTAATGGCGGTTTTCTTCTGGACGGTGATCCGGATCACCACCAAAATGTAATCATGTGTAGGATACCCCATTTCTGACAATCTGTGAAAATTTCATGAAAATCCATCCATAACTTTTTGAGTTATCTTGCTAACAAACAGACAAACAAACAGACAAACCAACGCCGATGATCACATAACCTCCTTGGCGGAGGTAATAATAGCTTTTCATTAATGTTTTATGCAGCTCATTTTAAAAACATTTGTAGTTCATTGCTTGCTGGCTAGAATCAGGTCAATCTGCTCTAAATAACTGAGATTACACTGGTAAAGCTTGCATGCAGAAGTGTTTTCCCAAATGTATTTACCTACAGTTTGGTTTAAAGACCTTTGACTTTGCAGACTCAACATTTTGAATAAAGAACAAACAATTGCAACAAAGTTACTCTTCCTGCGCTCTAATGACGCTCTCCTGACATGCATAAATCATTTTGGTACTTGTTGTACTCGAGAGCACCAACGCAAACAGCAGCCTTGTCAGAACTGTTTTTTTTTTTCCTTTACTTAAAATGTTTGATGTGGACACAAATCTCTGCCAAATTCCAACACAGGTTATGGAAAAGTACACATTGTCTCTGTTCATGACCCACGTTGTGTATGAATTTGCCTGTTCTGATTTTTCAGGTTTCAGAGTTGCTTCACTGGGGAATTCCTGAGCTCTGACATGAGCTGAGTAACCTCTCACCCCCTATACTAGCTGATTATAAAAGTGGGCCAGTGCTGCTCCACACAGGAACTGAATTCTGGGGAGCACATCATGAAGGTAACAACTCAGATTTGTTCACATTCAGATTGTAGGTTATGCTGTACATTGTTAATAGCTTGGATGATCAACAATGACTCTATCCCATTGGCAAACTGAGTGCTATTAATAATGATAGGTTGCTGAGATAAATCAGTTTTTACATGACACAAGATCATGTTTATCTTTTTTTTTAACAGCTGAATGTATTTGAGGCCTTGGCAGTGTGGCTTGCCTTCATGTCACCAGTTTGGTAGGTCAAGCATGAAATTTTAAGTGTTTTTCCACCTCACTACAGTATTAGCACTTTAATAGAATTAATGCTGTGAAATATTTCCTTGTAATCCATATCATTCACTCACTTTTGGATTCAAACACATATTATGTGGTTTTGGCATCTTGTTTTACAACTTTTATTGCAAATATAGTCCTAAGTTTGCCAGCACAGCTGACCTTGGACTTAAATAAATAGTAAACGGAGAAATGTTACTTTGTGATAAAGACACAGTCCTCTCCACGCAGGTGTCAGCAGCCTGTGAACTGCAGATGGGGACCCTATGGACAGTGGTCTGAATGTGATGCCTGCACCAAAACAAAGGTACAGCCAGAAACTGTTTGCATGCAACAGCACTTCAACAAATTCTTTTAACCTTTAGCTCAGATCAGCATTAAGCTTTGTGCTTTATGCGCACTCACAGACCAAGCCTGTGATATAAAGACCAGAGTTGTTTCCCTTGGTGGTGGTTAAGTCTCCACTACATGCAATGAATACACAGCACAGATAAACTGTGAACAGCAGGGTTGGGTCAGTTCCAAGTGGAACTGGAGATGGAATTGAAGGCAAATGAGCAGAATTAGAATTGAGTCATGGAGATTACTAAAATACGGAATGGTCGGTACGGTTCCATATGCGTTCCGTACACATTCCGCACATGTTCCATATGTGCTCCATACACATTCCATACATGTTCTTAGGTCCAGCTAGCTAGCGGTCCAGCCTCCTGACATTCCCAAGTGCCTTACGTAGGGAACGTTAGATACAGACCATTAGTGTTCCATAAGGAAACTGCTAACTGGCAGTCTCAAGTGTTTTACTTACACGTTCCATACACGTTCCATTGATACATAATGTTCCATACAGGATGCTAGCAGTCTAGCCTGCTAACATTCCCCAAGTGCCTTATCTGTTCAGTGGATGTGATCAAATAACTCCTGTTTCTGTTACAATTTGGTTTTAAATCAACCTGATAAAGCACTGACAGTGAATAAGGAGTGAAATAGTCATAAAATGTGATGTCGATGGATGCATATTTTGACATTGCATGCTCCAGTATCCTGGTGAGTGGGTGTAGAATGCAGCAGGCAGTACAATTTCACTGTAGGCCGAGCACTGTGGGGTGACAGCTGTTCCCTGGTCCTGTGAGGAAGCAGCCCACGGTGAGTCCCAAGGGAGGCGGTGGATCAATTCCTCAGATTGCCCAGTTGATGAAAGCTTCAAAACATACTGAACCAATGAAACGTGAAGTGAAGCAGTGATGATGTTTGAAGCTTTGGACGTCATCGGTCACATGACATTAATGTTTTGATACAAGCTCCGACACACTGAAGAGTGAGACAAGCTCTGAAGCCTCGGTATCATTTGCCCATCACTGCTTTTGGTATGTTCCTTAATTTCTTATTGTATTTATTTATTTATTAATAATTGCAATTGTGATTTTTTACAACTGTCATTGTACAGGACATGCATGATATATGTACAGAAGATGCTAAGTGGGGATTGTGGCTAATAATGCAGGCACATTGGCATAGAACTGACAGCAGACAAAACTAGCAGGAGGATGTTCCACGTGGAACATGATCTGTACAGAAGATGTACAGAACGTTCCGTACTGGTCGTTCTGTGTTTTAGTCGGCATTTTGAGTCATCTGTACAATTTCAGTGATCTCATGGTGTCTTGTTGTTTGCTGGTGCCTGTCTGTGATGATGAAAGATGTATAGACCCCTGGCAGTCATGTGACTATTGTCATAACAGCGCCCCTGCACAGCCACAGCATTAGTAAGCTCAACTGGCTTAGTACAATGCCTGGAAAAAAACAGCTCTGAAAAACTAGAAAACACGTTCCTCAAACATACAACGTTTGAGGCTGCCTCAAACATTGTATTGTACCTACAGACTGTATTAAGATGAATGTGGTTTGTTGCTTCCCAACCTAGAAGCATTTCTCGTGAAAATCTTGCCCTGTCCAAGAGATGTATCTAACTGAAGAATCCTCAAGCTACATGTCCACCTAGGCGTCTGTTGACAGAAGGTCCCCACGCTTCCACCACACACAGATCCGTCAGAAGCGTGGAGGGGGGTGTAAACAGGTGGAGTCACGAGCCCAATACTCCGTAGCCGCAAACTACACGGACAGTATCACTGTCTGGTCAGAGAACTTCGTCCGGTTTTCAAACAGTATTTTTGGCTACGAGAGTGCAGTTTGATGAGCTTTTTCTGTGTACCCCAACCCGTTCTGTTCTCCCCGACCTGCACATTATTGGTCACCGCAACTCCCAGTGGGTGGGCTGTTTTAGTCTGTTCACGACACTTCCGGACATTAAACTCTTGCCTATATCTTCAAAAGTACTAAAAAGCGAAATATTTTTCTGAAAATGGTTGACGTGAGAAATAAATGTGTAGCTGCCAAATATACATTAACTTTTTTACTAACAACCGCTATTTTAAAAGTTAAGCATGAGCTCCAGGAAGTGATCGGCTCCATGCGCCTGCTCCTCATTTGTGTATTATGTATCTGAGCGGAGATTCAGGAGGAGCAGGAGTGGGCACCTCCAAGCGATGGCTCGAGATTCTTGATGCCACTCTACCAGAGTGCATGTGGGGCGTGCTACATACACAATGAATGGGAAGCGTGAAAACGCACCCCTAGGTGGACACATAACTTCACTCATGCTGTAGCAACTTGTCAGTCACACAGTAGGAGCTAATCAAGAAAGCCATGTTCTACTTTTATCAGGAAACTTGGCTTATGTTACAGCCATACATGAGTCAGCTCAGTCTTGTTAAGATTTCTCTTAGGCTCTACCCCCATCATAAAGGAGTAACTATCAGTTTTGAAAGTGTGGTTAAAAGTGACTGACAGTATATTGTGTTGGAAAAGAAGAAAGTGGTAGTTAGACATGGCACTGTAATAGAGAGCCTAAGTCACGCCCCTCTACTTCTGGATATGGGACCTCAAATCAGAAAAAAAAAAAAAATCTCCACTGAAATGAATGGCAAGAACAAAATTATCTTTTGATCCCAATCAAATTTTGACACGAGTTACACATATAATGTTTGTCAATTTAAAAGATAATTTTCCACATCATTAAAGTTGTCGGTTGTTGTATAATAAAAGAGTAATATTTAGTTTTTGTGTAAATGCTTAATGGACTTCACCAAACACGATTATGGCGGATCCACTCTCAAAGCTCACCTCTTGTTTTCTGACCAATGAAACAAGGATCCAAAAAGGAGAAAAACAACACAAATATATTGTTTTGAGGTGCAATAGCTTATGGGTAATCTTCTTGTCAACTTCTGGTGAAGTGCTGTACCGTTGTTCACTTCTTCTCTGCTCAGTTCTCATTTCCCATTGAACTGAAGACCGTTCGCTCCCTTCAGTTTGGAATCTCAGCTAATATGGTGGAATACCCTGTGCAGTCCACTTTGAAGCACACTATTAGGCAATTGGAACGCAACCATTAACTGAGATTACAAACCGAAGGGAGCGAACGGTCTTTAGTTCAAAGGGAACTGAGAATTGAACAGGGAAGAAGTGAACAACGGTACATCACTTCACCGGAAGTTGACAAGAAGATTACCCATAAGCCACTGCGCCTCAAATACGAGTAAAACTAACTATTGTTGCTAACATTATTAGCTAAATTGATGTTGGTTACTGTTTCTATCAGCTGGTTGTAATAATACTATATTTGTATTAATATTTTATTTAAGAAACATAAATTATCCACCATAGTATCAGTATGTGTCTATGGTTACTGTGGTAACACACGGAGGAGGAAGCCAACGGTTACAGGGTGTTTCAAATGGAGAAATTTTGTGAAGGACAGTTAACTGATATTCCCTGAGAACAGAGGAGGGAGTAGGGAATACAGCTGAAGTACACTGTGGATCGGAGCATAGCTTTAGGCTCTCTATATGAGGGACTGTATAGAATAACTGGATATTTGTGTGCTAGTGACACCTTGTGGCCATAAATTAAACTGCAAGGAACTGCAGTTTGCTTTGTGGCCACAAGGTGTCACTAAAATCAGTGTTTCCAAAAGTTCAGTGCACTTATGTCAAAAATATTTTTTAATTTGTGACTCTGTACAACATATCATAAGTGAATGTACGAGTCCCATCCCTGTAATCACCTCTCTCTTTTCAGGTGCGAACTCGTCATGTGGAGGTATACGCTCAGTTTGGTGGTGCGGCATGCTCAGGAGAAGCTACCCAAACACAGTCCTGCAGCCCACAGAAAGAATGTCCCCTGGAAGCAGGATGTGGAGACAGATTTCGCTGTACATCTGGTATGTTTCGATAAAGTTGGAATTAAATAGACACTGTTTTGAAAGACGGCATTTAAAAGTGTACTAAATACAATTTGCCGTGACTGTGATGCAGGTCAATGTATCAGCCGATCTCTGGTGTGTAATGGAGACCAAGATTGTGAGGATGGCCTGGATGAGAGAAACTGTGACCAAGACAGCAGCCACTTTATATGTGACCTTGATAAAACACCTCCTAACTCTGACTTCACAGGCCGAGGGTACTGTCAGAGCATGAAAAGCCTGATCATATAAACCCCAGCTACAAATCATAATTCTTGGATTTTAGATAAATGCCAATGAACAATCTGTGCTGTGTCATATTTTTCAGGTACAATGTTCTAACAGGAAAACTGAGAGCAAGTGTGATCAACACTCAGAGTTTCGGTGGGCAGTGCAGGAAGGTGTTCAGTGGGGACCATAATGCCTTTTACAGACTTCCACAGAACATCATCAGGTATAACTTTGAGGTGAGTTGAACAGTTCACATTCAGATTAAATAATCTAGTTTTCTGAGGTTTCATCCTCTGCAGATCAGCTTTAATCACAATCCATACAACAGTTAACAGGATTGTGAACCTAGTGATGGTCCTGAAGCCAGTTCATATACTGTATGATGGGGGGCCGAAAAGTTCATAGGCTGAAAAGTTCAGAGTGGTCAAATTTGACCAAATGTGGTTTATTTTTCAACATAGTCTCCCCTTCAGTCCACACACTTCTTCCATCAGTGTTGCAGCCCTTGGATCCCTGCGGTTGAAAAATAAACCACATTTGATCAATTTTGACCACTGCGAACTTTTCAGCAACCCCACCCCCCCACCCCCCCCGCAATCGTATACCTGAAAGTCAGTGCGTACTTTATAGTTTCTGTTCAGCAAATAATCAACCTTTTCTCTGTTTGGCCTGAAGGTGAAAGTCGACAACGAAGACAGTGATGAATCCTTTGAGAGCTCTTGGTCCTACATGCAGCACATTCAGTCCAATGCCTTGGTGGGACATGACCGACGAAGTTTCTCCAAGGAGGTTGCGGAAAATAAGGTAATTATACAACAAGGGATCTGCTCTCCAAATTTCAAAATGTTGGTCATTTACTGTGATATGCCTATGATTATTTGAAGCAGTTGTAGGATTGGTTGTCACAGCTACTGTATGTAGCTGTGAGTGTAAACCTACTCACACACAAGTTAATTTAGTGTTTTAGAAAAATCTGAACGAAAAAGTCTAGCGCAACCTCTGGTGCAACATGCAACTCCACAGCCACATGTGACTATTGTGATCATAATCAGTGGCTCCCTTTGACTGTGACTTTCAAAAAAGCTGCAAATTTGTGAAGAGGAAAACCTCATAAAAGAAAATCCTCATAACTGTAGCAAAAATAAAGCAGATTTGAGAAAAAAGTAAAACATTTACAATGAAAAATTAGAAAAGTGATAAATGTGAGTCAAAAATGTATAGTTGAAGCAATAAGTCACAAGTTTATCAGAGAAGCTGCAAATCTAAGAGAACACCCTATTAATTTATTTAAAAAAAATAAAAAATTAAGACAAAATATACCAATATACAAGTAAAAGGTCCAAATGTAAAAGTACAAAGTGACACATTTATGAGAAAAAAGACACAAATTTAAAAGAAAACAACATAATAGTAACAAACATTACATATTTTAAACAAAAAATGTACCTTTCTAATGTAGACTGGTTAGTTTATATCTGGGTGAGGTATAATATTTAATGTTTGATTGTGGATGCAATCCCAGCCTCCCTGGGAAGGCCTATGTCAAGGTACTGGAGAGGAGAGTCCGGCCGTTGGTCGAAACTCGGATTCAGGAGGAGCAATGTGGTTTTCGTCCTGGCCGTGGCACACCGGACCAGCTCTTTACCCTCTCGAGAATTCTTGAGGGTTCGTGGGAGTTTGCCCAACCAGTTTACATGTGTTTTGTGGACTTGGAGAAGGCATTTGACCGCGTCCCTCGTGGATTTTTGTGGGGGGTGCTTCGGGAGTATAGGGTATCGGGCTTGTTGTTACGAGCTATTCGGTCTCTGTACGACTGTTGTGAGAGTTTGGTTCGTATTGCCAACACTCGGTCGGAGTCATTCCCAGTGAGAGTTGGACTCCGCCAGGGCTGCCCTTTGTCACCGATCCTGTTCACAATTTTTATGGACAGGATTTCTCAGCACAGCCAGGGAATGGAGGGTGTCATGCTTGGTGACCACAGGATCTCATCTCTGTTGTTTGCAGATGATGTTGTCCTGTTGGCTTCATCCAGCAATGACCTACAGCTCTTGCTGGGACGGTTTGCCGCTGAGTGTGAAGCGGCTGGGATGAGAATCGGCATCTCCAAGTCCGAGTCCATGGTCCTCAGCCGGAAAAAGGTGGATTGTCCTCTCCGGGTTGGGGACAGGCTCCTGCCCCAAGTGGAGGAGTTTAAGTATCTTGGGGTCTTGTTCACGAGTGAGGGGAAAATGGAGCGAGAGATCGACAGACGGATTGGAGCAGCATCTGCAGTGATGCGGATGTTGTACCGGTCTGTTGTGGTGAAGAGGGAGCTTAGTTCTAAGGCAAAGCTGTCGATTTACCAGTCAATCTACGTTCCTACTCTCACCTATGGTCACGAGCTTTGGGTAATGACCGAAAGAACGAGATCACGGATACAAGCGGCTGAAATGAGCTTTCTCCGTAGGATTGCTGGACTCACCCTCAGAGATAGGGTGAGGAGCTCAGTCATCCAGGAGAGGCTCAGAGTAGAACCGCTGCTCCTCTACATTGAAAGGAGTCAGTTGAGGTGGTATGGGCATCTGATTAGGATGCCTCTTGGACGCCTCCCACTTGAGGTGTTTCAGGCACGTCCCACTGGGAGGAGACCCCGGGGCAGACCCAGGACTCGGTGGAGAGACTATGTCTCCCAGCTGGTCTGGGAACGCCTTGGTATCCCCTCTGAAGAGCTGGAGCAGGTGGCTGGGGAGAGGGAAGTCTGGGCTTCTCTGCTTGAACTGCTGCCTCCGTGACCCGGACCTCCGGAAAAGCGGTAGAAGATGGATGGATGGATGGATGATTGTGGATGTTTTAATGGTTAACTATTGTTTGCCGCTCCATGCAATGTTTTATTTGGTTAAAATATCCCTTTCCATTACAGAAATTTTAGAGGTGACATAAACCAACACAATGAACAACTGAAATATTGGTTTGTTGTTTAGGTTAGTTTTAAAAAGACATAAGACCTTACATGTATCACAGGTTTTTCTTCTGTTCTTATTGTTTTGGGTTTTTTTTTCAGGTGTACAGACTCATAATCCTAAAGAATAGAGTGGAGCTGGCCCAGTTTCAGAACTCTGCCCCTCAATATCTGACTTTGTCTGAAAGCTTCTGGAAGGCCTTGTCCTCATTGCCCCTAACGTATGACTACTCATCCTACCGCCGTGTACTGGAGATGTATGGCACACACTACCTGTCAGAGGGTGCTCTTGGTGGAGAATACCAAGCCTTGTTGGAACTCAACCGTCAGGCATATTCATCGACCAGTAAGAAAAGATGCTGATGATGAACACTGTGTGGACCTTGTAACCCTTACGTTGTGTGTAGAATATGAAGGTCAATGCAAAATAGCTGTAAACCTGCATCCTTTTAAACTAGTGCATACCTGTGCATGCCTGTAGAAACCAAGTATAAGCAAGTATTTCTGCATGCCTGTAGAAAGCAGGTGTAAGCAAGTACGTCACCACTCGTTCAGTGACGCCTGCCTTTGATCTTTGATGATGTCATAGCGAGTCCTATGATCTTTGACAATGTCATAGCCAGTCCTGTGATCATGAGTGATGCCTGCCTTTGATCTTTGATGATGTCATAGTGAGTCCTATAATCTTTGATGTCATAGCGAGTCCTATGATCGTGAGTGATTCCTGCCTTTGATCTTTGATGATGTCATAGCAAGTACTATGATTGTGAGTGATGCCTGTGCATGCCCATAGAAACCATGTAGAAGCAAGTATTTCTGCATGCCCATAGAAAGCAGGTGTAAGCAAATACGTCACCACTCGTTCAGTGATGCCTGCCTTTGATCTTTGATGCTGTCATAGCGAGTCCTATGATCTTTTATGCTGTCATAGCGAGTTCTATGAGCGTGAGTGATGACTGCCTTTGAACTTTGATGATGTCATCCTATGATCTTTGATGCTGTCAGCGAATCCTATGATCATGAGTGATACCTGCCTTTGATCTTTGATGCTGTCATAGCGAGTCCTATGATCGTGAGTGATGCCTGCCTTTGATCTTTGATGATGTCATAACGAGTCCTATGATCATGAGTGATGCCTACCTTTGATCTTTGATGCTGTCATAGCAAGTCCTATGATCTTTTAGCGAGTCCTATGATCGTGACATCGTGACAGAGGGTTCTTGAATTATATATAGAGTGATATCTCATATAGAGTGAAGTGATGATGAGTGATGCATGCCTTTGATCTTTGATGATGTCATAGCGAGTCCTATGACCTTTGATGATGTCATAGCGAGTCCTATGATCGTAAGTGATGACTGCCTTTGATCTTTGATGATGGCATAGCGTCGTATGATGCCTGCATTTGATCTTTGATGATATCATAGCAAGTCCTATGATCGTGAGTGATGCCGATATAGACATCATGTAGAGATCATAGAAACATCATAGGTGATCATGTAGAGATCATAGGAAT
The DNA here is from genome assembly GCA_020510985.1 of Pholidichthys leucotaenia. Lineage (NCBI taxonomy): Eukaryota > Metazoa > Chordata > Actinopteri > Cichliformes > Pholidichthyidae > Pholidichthys > Pholidichthys leucotaenia. Next base: position 102,227,585 of record CM035846.1, read on the forward strand.
ATCACAGGCGATCCTATGATCTTTTAGCGAGTCCTATGTGTGACACACACAGACACAGAGATTTCTTGAATTATATATAGAGTGATATACTGTATAGAGTGATGATAAGTGAAGCTATGAGGAAAATGTCACAAAGCTATGAGGAAAACAACACAAAGCTATGAGGAAAACCTCACAAAGTTATGAGGAAAAACAGTCAGACAGACAGACAGACATACTGTATATAGAGTGGGTGGTGGTAGTCAATATGGATGGTGGCCAACATCTTGACCATGGCAGTTGCCACGGCCAAAATATGTAGAATGATGATATGGAGTGAGGTCATGATATAGCGTGAAGTACGAGGTGACAAAGAAGAGTGATGTCTGAAGATAGAGTTGAGGTTTGATTGGACACAGCAATGATGATAGGACTACAGCTCCTGATCATAGGACATCAAAGATCAAAGGCAGGCATCACTCACGATCATAGGACTCGCTATGACATCATCAAAGATCAAAGGCAGGCATCACTCATGCTCACTCACAATCATAGGACATCAAAGATCAAAGGCAGGCATCACTCACGATCATAGGACTCACTATGACATCATCGAAGATCAAATGCATGCATCACTCATGATCATAGGACTCACTATGCCATCATCAAAGATCATAAGACTCATTATGACATCAAAGATCAAAGGCAGTCATCACTCAAAATCATAGGACTCGCTATGACATCATCAAAGATCATAGGATTTGCTATGACACCATCAAAGATCACAGGCAGGCATCACTGAATGAGTGCTGACATGCTTGCTTACATCCTTGCTTGCACCTGCTTTCTACGGGCATGCACAGGTATGCACTAGTTAGAGTAGACTGTACAATATTAAGGCTGAAGGGGGACAGACAATTCTTCATTCTATATAAAAAGTCCAACTTGAGCCTTAATTTTTGTACTAGATGGAGAATGTGAGTTTTAAATATAAGTCTGTTGTCAAGCCATATACATAGGTAAACGTATATAATTCAGTGTGTAAATAGGAGCTTCAAATAAGGTTCTAATAGCAGAAATGAGTGTCACTGGTGAAGGTGGCGAATAACATGAGTTCTGTTTTATCAGCAAAACAAGTTTGACTGAGAAGTACATATTGTAGGGGACTGACTATGGACTGAAGGCAGGTGAGAGGTTGAGCTGGGGTGAAACCTGGGGCATATAAGAGTGTTATCAGCAAAAAAAATGGACATTGGAGAAGTTGTTTGATATGATCAGGTTTATATTGTAAACATTATACTGGGCTAAACATGGTATGCCATTAAAATTATCTTGGAAACCTCATTTTATGGTCTATCTTACAGTGTTGCTGTAAAGGAGCTGTATGTACAGTGGGGTAAAAAAGTATTTAGTCAGCCACCAGTTGTGCAAGTTCTCCCACTTAAAAGATGAGAGAGGTCTCCAATTTTCATCATAGGTATACCTCAACTATGAGAGACAAAATGAGAAAAAAAAAATCCAGAAAATCACATTGAAGGATTTTTAAAGAATTTATCTGCAAATTATGGTGGAAAGTAAGTATTTGGTCAATAACAAAAGTTCATCTCAAAACTTTGTTATATACCCTTTGTTGGCAATGACAGAGGTCAAACGTTTTCTGTAAGTCTTCACAAGGTTTTCACACACTGTTGCTGGTATTTTGGCCCATTCCTCCATGCAGATCTCCTCTAGAGCAGTGATGTTTTGGGGCTGTTGCTGGGCAACACGGATTTTCAACTCCCTCCAAAGATTTTCTATGGGGTTAAGATCTGGAGACTGGCTAGGCCACTTCAGGACCTTGAAATTCTTCTTATGAAGCGACTCCTTCGTTGCCTGGGCGGTGTGTTTGGGATCATTGTCATGCTCAAAGATCCAGCCACGTTTCATCTTCAATGCCCTTGCTGATGGAAGGAGGTTTTCACTCAAAATCTCACGATACATGGCCCCATTCATTCTTTCCTTTACACAGATCAGTCGTCCTGGTCCCTTTGCAGAAAAACAGCCCCAAAGCATGATGTTTGCACCCCCATGCTTCACAGTAGGTATGGTGTTCTTTCTCCTCCAAACACGACAAGTTGAGTTTTTACCAAAAAGTTCTATTTTGGTTTCATCTGACCATATGACATTCTCCCAATCCTCTTCTGGATCATCCAAATGCTCTCTAGCAAACTTCAGACGGGCCTGGACATGTACTGGCTTAAGCAGGGGAACACGTCTGACACTGCAGGATTTGAGTCCCTGGCGGCGTAGTGTGTTACTGATGGTAGCCTTTGTTACTTTGGTCCCAGCTCTCTGCAGGTCATTCACTAGGTCCCCCTGTGTGGTTCTGGGATTTTTGCTCACCGTTCTCGTGATCATTTTGACCCCACGGGGTGAGATCTTGCGTGGAGCCCCAGATCGAGGGAGATTATCAGTGGTCTTGTATGTCTTCCATTTTCTAATAATTGCTCCCACAGTTGATTTCTTCACACCAAGCTGCTTACCTATTGCAGATTCAGTCTTCCCAGCCTGGTGCAGGTCTACAATTTTGTTTCTGGTGTCCTTTGACAGCTCTTTGGTCTTGGCCATAGTGGAGTTTGGAGTCTGACTGTTTGAGGTTGTGGACAGGTGTCTTTTATACTGATAATGAGTTCAAACAGGTGCCATTAATACAGGTAACAAGTGGAGGACAGAGGAGCCTCTTAAAGAAGAAGTTACAGGTCTGTGAGAGCCAGAAATCTTGCTTGTTTGTAGGTGACCAAATACTTATTTTCCACCATAATTTGCAAATAAATTCTTTAAAAATCAGATAATGTGATTTTCTGGATTTTTTTTTCCTCATTTTGTCTCTCATAGTTGAGGTATACCTATGATGAAAATTGGAGACCTCTTTCATCTTTTAAGTGGAAGAACTTGCACAATTGGTGGCTGACTAAATACTTTTTTGCCCCACTGTAACCTTGAATTAATTCCAACTATCACAGTACAGCAGGAAGGAATGGCCAGACCCTCTCTCTGGAATGCCATATATTTGCATTGTTGTTGTAATGTCATAACTGGTGTTTTTAAACAGTCTACTTACAAGTAAATTTTGACTGTTTTAAAGTTGAAAAACTAAGTATATTGCCTTAAAAAATAAACAATACAAGATCAGAGGTCAGATTCATCCCTTCCTTCTTCGGAGTCCATTTGTACCAAAGGCCTCAGAGAAGGAAAACTTATAAATTGAAATGCCCCTTTCTTTTGTTTTAGTCTAGTTCTTAAGCAGTTTCTATATCAAGTTTAATTTAAATAATTACAAAGATGTAGAAACAACAGTCCAGCATTTTTATCTCAGTAAGTCTGAAAAAAACAATTGTTGTTTGGGTTACTTGCCATAGTAGCTGGGACTGTGGTGTATTTACAGTATGTGTTTGGACGTAGTTCATTTTCTATCTGCATGTGTCACTAAAAACAAAAGGTACAAATGGAACCTTTAAGCATTTTTAACAGTTTTTCTGTATATCTCTTCTATCTGTCTTGTCTGTTTGAAGGTATGACAGATATCGACTATCAGAGGTGTTGGAGAAAAGTGAAGCGTCGTTTCTTCAGGAAGAAAGTCAAAACTGTTTGTGAAAAGCTGACAAAATCTATATCAGACAGCCATGGTGAGTAAAAGCTTGCTGGCAGTGAACTCTCAGCAGCCCTATAGATGTTTTTTGTAAAACCAAATATTTAAATGAAGTTATCCATTGCTTTAAGCGATCTAAACTCTGGTCTCTACAGGAGGCAGTGTAAACAAGATGCCCATTAAGGTCAGTGTATATGGGGGAAATCCAGGCCTTGTAAATGCTCTGTCTTTTCTGAATCTGGAAAACCCTGAAGTTAATGGAGAGAACTACGACAACTGGGCGTCATCTGTCAAAGATTTCCCTGAAGTCATTGACCAAAAGGTACCGGTGTCTTCAAGGATTATTGGCTTAGTTTTTATTAGCCATTTTCAATTTGTATTAACAAAAAAAAAAAAAAAAATCTGGGACCTTCAGGGAAACCATGTACATGTGATAACCAAGGAGGCCAGAGATAACTGACTTTTAATGTGACAGAAAAGATTCCATATACCAAGTGTCTGCATAAAACAAAATGGGACAATGTGTTGTCTGTCCATCCTGTAAACCTTAGAGTGACTCTTTGGTGAGGACATACTATGTAGTAGGTACCTAAACTTGGAAGAGAGGTAATGCCTGCATACATATGGAATCCAATTGGGGTGAACACTTAGGTTTCATTTCCTCAAGGATCAAATATGAAAAGATGATTTTAGTATCTTGGTATGAATTCATTGTTCTGCAGAATCTCAATAACAATCTTTAAACTTGTGTCCCAGCTGCGGCCTCTGCATGAGCTGGTGAAGGAGGTGCACTGCGCAAGTTTGAAGAAGCTCCACCTGAAACGGGCCACAGAGGAGTACCTGGCAGAGGAGCATCCCTGTCACTGTCGGCCATGCCAGAACAACGGCGAGCTGCTGTTGACGGGCTCCGAGTGTCACTGCGTCTGCCGTCCGGGAACCTCGGGGCGAGCCTGCGAGATTGGAGCTGTCATTGGAGAGCAGCCAGGTAAGCGACCACAAGACTCCAAAACATTCAGCATGAAATGTGCAGTGCCTTTATTTGTTAATTGCTAGTTTTTCTTTATATTTGGTAAAATGGATGAGTTTTAAAAATAATCCCATTTAGGACAATAAAGCAGGGTATTCCCAATTGGCTTCTTTGCATCAAGTGACAAGAAGTATTCCAGTAAGCCCTAGGTTTCTCTCACTTCTCCTCCTGTATTTGTCATGTGTAATTTCAAACCACAGACTGTAAATAAAGTTGGATAACATGAGAGCTCTCCAAAAGTAAAACTCACTGATCTCGATCGCCCGCTGTTGGCGCTGGCTGCAGTAAGACCATAATCCCCACCATCCCCATTACTAAGTGCAGCATTTTGCTAGACTAAAAGCTAAAAATACTCCTCAAATATATTTTCCAAGAATGAGGTTTCAGGCCACATAAGTATTCATTATCACACTGAATGGCGTTCAAGTGTTAGTTTTTCTGATCAGTTTGGTTTTAATTTTATTGTTTAAAATAAACTATAAAAATGGGGGTGTAGTCACGTCTGAGTTATGATTGGTCGTGTTTAAGAGGTCTGAGGCCTGCTGCATAGACTGTAATTGACAGCGACATATGTGGGTGAGAACTCAATGCTGTGGCTCTGTTTTACAGTCGCTACTGCACAGAGTGTTGTGTTGTTGTGGGGATATATTATTGTGTGACATGGGTGGTGGCTCCACCTTTCCGGTTCCGCTGCCACCTGGGGTATAAAAGGGCTGTGAGGGAGAGGGGCGGTCTCTTGGCCTCCTCTCCACCTTACGGTAGCGCCTGTATTGTGAGAGCGAGTCACAAATAAAGTTGTGTCCAGTTCAATGCTCGGTCTCGTCCTTGGCTCCCATTACCGACATAAAACAGAGTCTGTCTGCAAATTGCGTCAAAAGTGCAAAGACAGCAGTGTAGCCAACCTCGTCAAAACCAGAGTCGCCCACGACCAAGATGGTGATAAGAGGTTGAGACCAAACCAAGACCTACATATACACTGGTCTTGGTCTCAACATGGTCTCTGCATGGCTTGGTCTTGGTCTTGACTTGGTCTTGACCCCTTAAAGTGCTGTTTTTTTCTACATTCTGGTCTCGACTACAACACTGCTCTTGGTCTCGATTGTAGCACTTCCTTAAACCCAGGAAGTAGGGCTTCCTATTTCTGCAGTAGTCAGAGGTGATTCTATAGTCTCTTGGGGCCCTAGGCAAAAATTTACAGGGGGCCCCTCCAACAAGCGTTCATCACCCCCCGCCCCCAACCCCTGCGTTCACACGGTAATGCACACACAAACACAGGCCCACTACTGGCAGTGATGGCAGTAAGCTACTTAAAATTAGGAAGACAATTAGAGGGATGCAAACTCACCACTGCTGCCAAAAAACTGCCTTCATTATGTTCAGTGAAGTCTGTTGCAATCAGTAATTTTTTTAAATTTCATTATTTACCCAAGCTCATCATGAAACACAATAAGCCTCCCTCACGTCAACAGCACCCCATCCCTCTCCTGGAAAAGTGTGGGGGATAACCTCTGTGGTTAAACGTGATTATTTTTAAGAGCGAGAAGATCCAATTTATTCTGCTGCAGTTGTCTAGTCTCTTGACTTAAAAGCATCACACGGATAAACAGAATGAACTTACCTGTTTAGTAGATGTCTGGTTTTGCAGGGTTCAGGACGCTATCTTGGCAAACAGGCCTCTAACGGTCTGCTTTCCGCTGCCCACAAGTTGTTCTGTCCATGCCAGTTGCTGTTGGCGGTCCCCTCGCTCATTTCCTCGGTGTTGATATATCTCTATCTAGAGTGCTCTTGTCCCTCACCACCTCTTCTTTGGTTTGGTCCTTCAGAGGCCACCAGCGGTCAGAACCAACCACTCGCCACTCTTCTCTACCCCGAGTGCACACCTTCTCCATTCCAGCCTTTAGAATTAACGGGTGTCAGTCACAGCTGCCATGCTCGCATTCCTATCAGCTCACCTCACTGTTTTTTCAATCTTCATTCTTTAGATGAAAAGAACCATTGAAACCGGTTCAAACTGCCCCCTCACTCCCATAAAATAAGTAACTTTTACTGGATTTTGTAGGTCAGTTAATTACTTTTTCTGTTTAAAAAATGTTAACTTGATTTTACAAATAACATTTACATAAAGAAAGATACAAAATTCTACAATCAAACATTAACATCAAATTAAAAGTGATATTTAAAAAAACACTTAAATGATAATTCTATATAAAATTTAAAAATGAAGCAATGTAATAATTACAGGGTCGGAAAATCTGGCTGAATCACAGGCAGAGAAAGTTTATAACAGCCTTTGTGATACGTGTTAACTCTGACCACAGCTTTTGGGCTGCACGGTGGCGCAGTGGTTAGCACTGCGGCAGCACAGTTTACCCTTGGCCGGGGGATTGTGGGGATCGTGGGTTCGATCCCAGCCCCCGACCAACAGTGATCTGTGTGGAGTTTGCATGTTCTCCCTGTGTTGCGTGGGTTTACTCCGGGATTTCTCCGGTTTCCTCCCACATGCCAAAAACATGCATGTTAGGTTAATTGGCTGTTCTAAATTGTCCCTAGATATTTGTTTCCTATAGGCCCTTAGAATAGAGGGTTAGTATTAATGAAAGCGCTTTGAGTGGTCTTTGTGACTAGAAAAGCGCTATATAAGTGCAGGTTAGTTAGTTAGTTAGTTTTGTTAAGTGAGGTTACAAGCACAAAGCCTGGGTCAGTTGAATGAGCTTGGTAGGGCAGCCCTAGGTGCTTGCAGGAGTGAGAGGTGGGGGTGGGGCACCTTTAGGGAATTCTGCACTACCACTGTCATTGCAAACTTTCACACATTGTCATAGCTTTCACATTGTCATAGCTGTAGTGATTCAAAGTTGGTCAGCCTTCAGGGGCCCTCTTCTGATCTGAAGCCCCAAGCATTTGCCTGCCTAGCCTGCTGCCACAGAGCACCTCTGTCAACAATGGCGGCACACTGTCCATATGGATCGAATCAGCAAAGTGGTGACAGGCCTGAGACTTCATATAACACAACTGTAGCTATTCTTCTCAATGATATTTTCAGATTCTGGATTAATTTTAAAGCTGAAAGCCATACTGGATTAATTTTAAAGCTGAAAGCCATACTCAAAATATGTAATTTAAAGGTAATAGAACTTAAAATTACATTCTCCTGTTGATCTTTCAGGTGTTGTTCATGGCAGTTGGAGCTGCTGGTCTTCATGGGGATCTTGCTCTGGTGGCGAAAAGTCAAGGAGACGAAGCTGCAACAACCCCACCCCCAGCCAAGGAGGCCGCCACTGCATCGGTCTGCAGGTGGAGCAGAAGCCTTGTGAGGAACCTGATATTCAGTACTTACAGTAAGGACAAAAAAGACACTTAAAAATCTAGCGCTATCCTGCAGCCTAAACATACAGCATGAACCATGTGGAAACTCTGGTTATAGTGACACCTCTTGGTCACTAAAGGAACTGCAGTCAAATTCATTCTCAGGCCTGTAGTCTTTTTCTGACATGAACTGATGAAACAATAGGGGGTTCATGCACAACCGGAGGCTGCAGGTTTAGAACCGCAAGTTCAAGACCCCGAGGTTTTCACAACGGCGCTGCTTCCTGCACAATCTGTCTTCCCCCCCCCATCCATTAAAGTAACACAATATGCATACAACAGTGAACAAATGAAAATAATAAAAATAAAGAACAAAAAGATAACCATATAACCACATGATTCAAGGGACAAGACACTTATAACAACTTAAAAATCAATATCTTATGATCATTCAGAAGACAGTAAACCATTCATTTCTTTTGGATTTTTTTTTTTTTTTGATAATGCGCAGAGTCTTTGCTGCTTTTATGATTGTGCCAATATTGGAAAAGGATATATTGAAGCTCATTCTTAAATATCAGGACATTTGGAGTAGATTGCACAAATTTTTTCTTCATATTTTCCAACAACACAAAAAATTCAGGCTTTGAGAAAGGGTTCATTCTCCTCATTTTTTGCAACAGTGCCACCTAGTGGATTTGAGGAGGGACACTACACCACAGTGTCAGGACTGAAGGTAATCAGTATTTTAGAACTGGTACTACTCATTAATATTTTAGTTCATAGCAGAAGGGGGGGAAGCTTATTTATAAAATACCATCCATCCATCCATCTTCTTCTGCTTAATCCTTTTCAGGTCACGGGGGGGGGGGGGGGGGGCTGGAGCCTATCCCAGCATCTTTTGGGCGAGTGGCAGGGTACACCCTGGACAGATCGCCAGTCCATCGCAGGGCCAACACAGAGAGACAGACAACCATTCACTCTCACATTCATACCTATGGACAATTTAGTATCCCCCAGTTTGAGGCCAATTATAAAATACCTACTAGATTATATTTACCTCCGCCAGGCCGCAGGCCAGGAGGAGGTTATGTTTTTGCCAGCGTTTGTCTGTTGGTTAGCAAGATAACTCAAAAAGTTTTGGACGGATTTCGATGAAACTTTCAGGCGTTGTTGGAAATGGTACAAGGAAGAACTGATTAAATTTTGGCGATGATCCACATCACCGTCTGGATACAGGAATTTTTTAAAGCATTCTTTAACACTGTGACATACGGCCATTTTCAACATGTGTGCAGGCGCAATGGAGGGCGCTGGTCGTCGTGTCTGACCAACACAAACTCTGCGTACTTCAACGTTTTAGGCACAAAAGCACGCAGAAAACACTGGTGGGCTGGGCCCGCCAGCGTGCCTGTGTTTGCGCGACGCTGCAAAAGCTGAGACAGGCAGCTGTCCGCCGCCGGATTATTTAGCAGAAATTCCCCGGGCGCTGCGCAAAAACGAGCTCTCTGCCGGGGAAGCTTCTGAATTCTCTTTTGCCGCGGAGCGCAAACCCCAGTAATATAAAACCCACGGCAACCTGTCTACCCAATTTGCATCCATCAGTGGAGGAGATGGACACAACAGCAACACTTCAGTTTATTACCTCCGCCAAGGAGGCAATGCTTTTACTACTGAACCACTAATCCTAACACTATCAGATTGATTGTCATTGATTAATTGTCTATGTTTATTGCACTGTCCCTGTCAAACAAACAAATAATCATTGTGAATCCAACTGCTAGTCATATGTTTTCATGGTCAAGGAATCTGAAAACGTACACACAAACACTGTATGGGGGGAACTGTGGCGCTTGGCGGAGGTCTGCGCTATCCGAGTGCTTTTCTAGTAATAATATACAATAAATAATAGTTTCTACCATTATCAGTTTTATCCTGACAATGTAAAATTGTTAATAGAAAACTTCAGTTTTTAGCTCAGTATTGTCATGTTGAGTATGGTGCTCTTAAGTGGCCAATTAATTTGATGTCATATTTATGTTGATTTTGTAAGACTGGTACTTCATTGCTGGAATTTGTTTTTGTTTTCATTTAAAATAGACTTGATTTATTTTGCGAGTTTAAATTTTTGTTGTCTGCCATGGACTGGCGATCTGGCCGGATGTGCCCCGCCTTCCGCCCAGGGTTGCTGGGATGGGCTCCAGCCCCACCGTGACCCACAAGGCATTAAGCAGTTAGGAAGAGGAATGAATGAATTAATGAAATTTTGTTGTACAATAAAGTATAAATACAAATAAACACACACACACACACACACACACACACACACACACACACACACACACACACACACAAAGAACTTAATAGATTAATAAATCAAATTAAAACATAAAAAAGCATGAATTTGAACCCCATACTGATTTTTTTTTTTTTTTTTTTTTTTTTTTTAGCAGGGCAATTCTCTTACCCACCATTCATCCCATCACGGATTTGCTGGTCATGGTTCATAAGACTCTGATACAAACACAGGAACAACCATCTTGGATGATTTATAAATAAGCCAGATCTCTGTTATGATTAACTGATCTTGGAACAACTAGTTGATCTTCAATCTACTATAACACAAAGTTGTAGTCAAAAATTTGGGAACATTTTGGCAAATGGTGATTTAAAAAAATGCATTTAGTTTATTACGAGGGGGGCTGAAAAGTTCATAGTGGTCAAATGTGACCAAATGTGGTTTATTTTTCAACCGCAGGGATCCAAGCACTGCAACACAGATGGAAGAAGTGTGTGGACTGAAGGGGAGACTATGTTGAAAAGTAAACCACATTTGGTCAAATTTGACAACTATGAACTTTTCGCCCCCCCCCCCCCAGTGTAGGATGCCAAAACTTTTGCACTGTCACAATTTTTTTGTTGTTGTTTGTTTAATTTTTGAAATAGAAAGCAACTAAGCCTTAATGATTGCTGGTGATAATGTCATTTTTTCCATTTCCCAAAGAGACTGTGTCTCTTTTCAATTAAAAAAACGTGAGGCTGTGAAATTTTTGCTCCCCACTGTATGAAGACCAGATCTCCAGGACAGGGCCGGCTTTAGTCCACTATATTAGGGTGGCGTGATTTAATAACAGGTGAACAACATATGTTCTTTTTTTTTTAACAAATTCTCCATTTAAATCACTGTCAAAGAACACCACAAAGACCATGTTCTAGCACAATTACAATTTCTAAGTAACATAGTATTTCTTTTTATTTATTTATAACTTCAGGTCCAGTTATATTTTATTCAACCACTGATTCTGTTCACAATAACGACAGCAAAAATGATTACTATGCTGCTACCTACCTTACCATGGAATGATGACCATACTAGCATACAATGACAGAGTAAACTGAAATCAGCTTTTGACTGAGTGGGCAATAGGCAAAGTTTAGTGGGCGAATTCCACCTCCGACCACCTCAGCTGCTGTCCATATGCTGGGAGTGTCCTGGCTCCTCTCCAGCTCTGTCCACACCACAGTGTCCTAGATTTATTGTTTTCTTTCAGAATCAGAATCAGATTTATTGCCATTGTTCATGTAGTGCACAAACTAGGAATTTGTCTCGGTGCCATGCTGCAACATTAAAAACATGATGAGATAAAGAGATAAACTAAAAAAACTAAAGGACTAAAAACATGCAATAGGTGTAGAATAATAATAATAATAATAATAATAATAATAGTAATAATAATAATAATGAGTAATACTAGTCAAGGCAGTTTTAAATAAATTAGCAAGTAGCAGATAATATGGGGTACCACAGTGCAGTCGATAATGCAACAGAAAAACAGTGATGAATGACATGAGTCTGGTTGAGCTGCTGTACGTAGTGCACGAGAGTCAATAAGTCACTTAATGTTCAGCAGTCTGATGGCAGAGGGGAAGAAGCTGTTCATGTGCCGGGAGGTTTTAGTCTGAATGGACCGAAGTCTTCTACCTGAGGGGAGGGGGGCAAACAGTACGTGACCAGGGTGTGAAGGATCGGCTATGATCCGGCCAGCACGCCTCCGGGTCCTGGAGATGTACAGGTCCTGGAGAGATGGGAGCTTGCAGCCGATCACCTTCTCAGCAGTGCGCACGACACGCTGCAGCCTTAGTCTGTCCCTGGCAGTGGCTCCTGCATACCACACAGTTATGGAGGAGGTGAGGATGGACTCGATGATGGCCGTGTAGAACTGCACTAACGTCTTGGTGGGTAGCTTGAGCTTTCTCAGCTGCCGCAGAAAGAACATCCTCTGCTGGGCCTTTTTGATGAGGGAGCTGATGGTTGGCTCCCATTTGAGGTCCCGGGTGATGGTGGTGCCCAAGAAGCGGAAGGAATCTGCAGTGGTGATGGGAGAGCCTGTGATGGTGAGGGGGGGCTGGGGGGTTGTGACTTTCCTGAAGTCCACAATCATCTCCGCTGTCTTCAGAGCGTTCAGCTGCAGGTTGTTGTGGCTGCACGAGGACACCAGCTGGGCCACCTCTTTCCTGTAGACGGACTCGTCGCCGTTGGAGATGAGCCTGATGAGGGTGGTGTCATCCGCAAACTTAATCAGCTTAACAGACTGGTGGGAGGAGGTGCAGGAGTTGGTATAAAGGGAGAAGAGTAGGGGGGAAAGTACACAGCCCTGGGGTGATCCGATGCTGATGCTAACAGAGTCCGAGACAGACTTCCCCAGCTGCACATGCTGCCTCCGGTCCGTCAGGAAGTCGGTGATCCACCTGCAGAGGGAGTCAGGCACGTCGAACAGGGACAGCTTGTCCTGGAGCAGAGCGGGGCAGATGGTGTTGAATGCAGAGCTGAAGTCCACAAACAGGATCCTGGCGTAGGTTCCCGGGGAGTCCAGGTGCTGCAGGATGGAGTGGAGGGCCAGGTTGACTGCGTCGTCCACAGACCTGTTGGCACGGTAGGCAAACTGCAGCGGGTCCAGGAGGGGAGTGGTGATGGACTTGAGGTGAGACAGGACCAGGCGCTCAAAGGACTTCATGACTACAGAGGTGAGCGCTACAGGTCTGTAGTCGTTAAGTCTAGTAATCCGTGGCTTCTTGGGGACAGGGATGATGGTGGAGGATTTGAGGCAGGTTGGCACGTGGCATTGCTTAAGGGAGGTGTTAAAAATGTCTGTGAAGACAGGAGCCAGCTCTTTCGCACAGTGTCTCAGGGTGGAGGGAGACACACTGTCCAGCCCGGGGGCCTTGCGCGGGTTCAGTCTGGAGAACTGTCTGTGCACGTCCTGCTCACTGATGACAAGGGCAGGGGGGGAGGAAGAGGAGGGGGGGCCGCTTTTGATGAATTAGGGGCCGAGGAGGCAGTGGAGCTGGGTGGAGGGGGGGAGTTGGACACAGCTGACAAGGTGTCAAAATGGGCGTAATGTTGGGACAGTTTTTGACAAAGGGCTTTGTCATCCTGACCTTTAGAAGCCTGAGGCCGATAGTTGGTGATTTGCCTCAGTCCTCTCCACACAGAAGCCGAGTCATTAGCAGTGAACTGCTGCTGGAGTCTCTCAGAATACACAGATTTAGCTTTCTTCAGCTCTCTGTTAAACCGATATTTGACCTCTCTGTAGCAGTCCCTGTCTCCACTTTTCAACGCTGCTTCCTTCTCCTTCCTGATCTGTCTGAGCTTGGCAGTGAACCAGGGCTTATCATTAGAGTACCTCACCCTGGTGCGCGATGGGAGAATGCTCTCCTCACAAAGTTGATATATGAGTTCACAGTGTCTGTGTACTCATTAAGATCATGTGTGGCTCCTTTAAACATGTCCCAGTCAGTTATTTCCATGCATGTGTTCAGTTTCTCTCCAGCTTCACTGGTCAATTTCTTCGTGGTGGTCACAACAGGTTTAGTGAGTTTCAGTCTCTGTCTGTATGTGGGGATGAGGTGGACCATCACGTGATCAGATAAGCCGAGCGCAGCGCGGGGAACAGCGCGATATGCGTCATTCACTGTAGTGTAACAGTGATCCAGCGTGTTATTTCCTCTGGTTGGACATTTAATAAACTGTTTGTATCGGGGGAGCTCGTGACTCAGATTGCTCTGGTTAAAGCCGCCAACCACAATAATCAGAGAGTCTGGAAAAGTCCGCTCCGCATGTAGGATGTGATCTGCGAGCGCGCGCTGGGCCCCGCGCGCGTCCGCGTCGGGAGGGGCGTACACAGCGATCAAAACGAATGATGTGAACTCCCGCGGGGAATAAAATGGCTTGCAGTTGATAGAGAGAAATTCTAGATCAGTAGAACAGTGTTGTGAAATCACCGTTACATCAGAGCACCAGCTGCTGTTAATGTAGAAGCAGACTCCACCTCCAATAGACTTACCGGAGAGCTCTGTGACGCGATCAGCACGAAACAGCTGAAATCCCTCGAGGCTGATCGCGCTGTCCGGTATGTTCCCTTTAAGCCAGGTCTCAGAGAAACAGATGACAGACGAGGAAGCGAGGTCCTTAAATCGCATCAGCAGTCTTAATTCTTCTACCTTGTTCAAGAGAGAATTGGCATTGGATAGAAATATGCCAGGCAAGGCTGTTCGCGTGCCTCTCCTTCGCAGCCGAGCGAGAACCCCCCCTCGCTTTCCTCTTTTTCGTCGTCTTACTCTTTGAGCCAAACAGTGAATCAGATCGGCGGCAGGAGCTAAAAAAACTGGGAGAAGGTCCGTAGGAGTGAGAGTCCTGATATTTAATAGCTCTTCACGGGTGTAAGAGCTGGCAGACACATAATCGACGAACAGAAACAAACAAATTAAACAAATTAAAGGGCAGCGAAACACCATGGCGACCACTGTGGGCGCCATCTTGGAAAAGAAACAAAACCAAAAAAGTTTATTGACATCTGACTTTTCCACGTCCTTTAAAGCTCAAACTATATATTGTGAAGTAGACAACAGTAACTTGGTGCAGTGAAAGTTGCAGGAGCAGATGTGGAGGTGGATGATGGAGGTGAGGCAGCTGATGGAATGGAATAGGCTTTACTGTTATTGTACAGTTGTACAGTACAACGTAATTGTGGGTGCTCCACCAGGCTACTGCACAATAAAGTAAGAGAGAAGGATTAGATAAAGCACAGTCACAGAACACAGGATTAAACACACGATTGAAGTAAAAAATATCCCAGGATTATGGAAATATACACAGGTATGGTAGTGGCTTCATGGATGAAACTATGTACAGTGGGGTAAAAAGTATTTAGTCAGCCACCAATTGTGCAAGTTCTCCCACTTAAAAGATGAGAGAGGTCTCCAATTTTCATCATAGGTATACCTCAACTATGAGAGACAAAGTAAGAAAAAAAAAATCCAGAAAATCACATTGAAGGGTTTTTAATGAATTAATTGGTAAATTCCTCGGTAAAATAAGTATTTGGTCAATAACAAAAGTTCATCTCAATACTTTGTTATATACTCTTTGTTGGCAATGACAGAGGTCAAACGTTTTCTGTAAGTTTTCACAAGGTTTTCACACACTGTTGCTGATAATTTGGTCTAATCCTCCATGCAAATCTCCTCTAGAGCAGTGATGTTTTGGGGCTGTCGCTGGGCAACACGGACTTTCAACTCCCTCCAAAGATTTTCTATGGAGTTGAGATCTGGAGACTGGCTAGGCCACTCCAGGACCTGGAAATGCTTCTTACGAAGCCACTCCTTCGTTGCCCGGGCGGTGTGTTTGGGATCATTCTCATGCTGAAAGACCCAGCCACGTTTCATCTTCAATGCCCTTGCTGGTGGAAGGAGGTTTTCACTCAAAATCTCACGATACATGGCCCCATTCATTCTTTCCTTTACATGGATCAGTCGTCCTAGTCCCTTTGCAGAAAAACAGCCCCAAAGTATGATGTTTCCACCCCCATGCTTCACAGAAGGTATGGTGTTCTTTCTCCTCCAAACACAACAAGTTGAGTTTTTAACAAAAAGTTCTATTTTGGTTTCATCTGACCATATGACATTCTCCCAATCCTCTTCTGGATCATCCAAATGCTCTCTAGCAAACTTCAGACGGGCCTGGACATGTACTGGCTTAAGCAGGGGGACACGTCTGGCACTGCAGGATTTGAGTCCCTGGCGGCGTAGTATGTTTCTGATGTAGCCCTTGTTTTTTTGGTCCCAGCTCTCAGCAGGTCATTCACTAGGTCCCCCCATGTGGTTCTGGGATTTTTGCTCACCGTTCTCATGATAATTTTGACCCCACGGGGTGAGATCTTGCGTGGAGCCCCAGATTGAGGGAGATTATCAGTGGTCTTTTATGTCTTCCATTTTCTAATAATTGCTCCCACAGTTGATTTCTTCACACCAAACTCGCTTACCTATTGCAGATTCAGTCTTCCCAGCCTGGTGCAGGTCTACAATTTTGTTTCTGGTGTCCTGTGACAGCTCTTTGGTCTTGGCCATAGTGGAGTTTGGAGTCTGACTGTTTGAGGTTGTGGACAGGTGTCTTTTATACTGATAACGAGTTCAAACAGGTGCCATTAATACAGGTAACGAGTGGAGGACAGAGGAGCCTCTTAAAGAAGAAGTTACAGGTCTGTGAGAGCCAAAAATCTTGCTTGTTTGTAGGTGACCAAATACTTATTTTACTGAGGAATTTACAAATTAATTCATTAAAAATCCTTCAATGTGATTTTCTGGATTTTTTTTTTCTCATTTTGTCTCTAATAGTTGAGGTATACCTATGATGAAAATTGGAGACCTCTCTCATCTTTTAGGTGGGAGAACTTGCACAATTGGTGGCTGACTAAATACTTTTTTGCCCCACTGTACATAAGAGTGCGGAGTGCATAACACACAACTGAATGAAATGGCCCAAGGATTATGGAAATATGCACAGGTATGGTAGTGGTTTCACGGCTGGGTCAGTATACATGAAAGTGCGGAGTACAAAGACAGGTGTGTTATTATTGTTATGTCCATAACCGAGACTTCAGTAATAAGGCCGAAGGTGCAGTAGAACGTAACTTTATTCTCAAACTCACTGAACCCAAAGGCGCTTCCGTCTAGGCAGAGGTCTGGTCGTAAAGAGACCATTCCTCTTCCGCATTCGTCTTTTATATCCTGGGTGGCAGCAAAACCGGCAAGGTGTAACCATCACCCACAACATAATAATAATAATAATATTCAATACATGACAGTTATGATAATTAAAAAGGTCCTCAGTACTGTGCATGTGAGTATTCGGAGGGAGGGGGTGGGGCCTCTGACTGTTTGCAGTTTGGATGGCCCAGGGGAAGAAACTGTCAGTCTGGAGGTTTGGGACCGATTGATTTGAACCGTCATCCAGAGGGAAGCAGGTCAAACAGGTGGTGGGTGGGATGTGAGGGGTCTCCTGTGAGGGCCTTGATCTTTCTGAGGCAGGAGGATCTGGAGACGTCCTCCAGTGAGGGCAGAGGGCTGTCAATTTTTTTTTTGGCGGGGGGGTGTTGATGACCCTGTGCACAGCCTTCCTGTTCTCGGTCATGGAGCCAGCATACCACACACCCATACAGTAGGTGAGCAAGCTCTCCACTGAGCAGCGACAGAAGGCCAGCAGCAGCTGCTGGTCCAGGTTGTTCTTCCTCAGGACACGGAGGAAGTGCAGCTGCTGCTGGACTTTCTTCACCAGGGCCTTGGTGTTGACAGTCCAGGAGAGGTCAGAGGAGATGTGGGTGCCCAGGAACCTGAAGGTGGGGACGGTTTCCACGCGGTCGCCATTTATGAGGGGGTGTGGTCCTGTCTGTGGTCCTGATGCTACTGGAGTTGATGGTGGCTTTTGGGATGGTGGGTGTGGTTATAGATCGCTGGTTATATACAAAAAAAGATGTTTTATGAAACCTGATTTTCTCAACACGACTGAATGCCAGTGGAGGCAGTGGTATTGTAATTGTGGTCAGCAATCTAAGCCACATCTGTGAATGAAATGTTATAAAATGAAATTTCAATAGTATTATTTATTGTTTGAGCTTGTTTTAAAGCATAGACACTTGCTTTTCTGAGGGAGTATATACAAACTTTACCTTCATAGAGAACTGCTCCTTTGAAATGTGACTGCAGGTGTATTTTCACTTTGCTACACTTTGCAGGCTGAAATAAAATTGAGCTGAAGAATGGGTGATGGAAGCAGCAGGCTTCACCTCTCCAGATCTGGCAAGGATCTTCCTTTGTGGATTGTTCTGTGCACCTGGGAGAACAAGAAAGCAAGATGAATCTAAATAATCACAGAATTTCACAAACATTGTTCATCTACATAATACTGTACTAAAATACTTTTTTGGAGCTGTATTAATCCAAATCAGTATCTTTTAAATAACTTTTGATACTTTATGCAGTTTACGACAGAATCTAAAACTTGGTATAAGCCTGCAAAACACACCTATTTAATAAAGAATTAAAAATACAGATGTCTTACCAAACAAAAATAAACAATTCCACCATGAGGAGAATGACTGATAGTAAATAGTACAGTCAAGGAAAATCTCCTTGGTACAATATAGACAATATACAATAATAGTAAACAGGCTTCCTGGCATGGAAAAATGCTGTTAGCTTAGTACACCTAGCAGTTAGCTTAGCAGTTCACAGCTTGAACTCTGAAAACTCTATGTACACTATCTCACAATAGTGAGTACACCCCTCACATTTTTGTAAATATTTTATTATATCTTTTCATGGGACAACACTGAAGATATGACACTTTGATACAATGTAAAGTAGTCAGTGTACAGCTTGTACAACAGTGTAAATTTGCTGTCCCCTCAAAATCAGCACACAGCCATAAATGTCTAAACCGCTGGCAACAAAAGTGCGTACACCCCTAAGTGAAAATGTCCAAATTGTGCCCAAAATGTCAATATTTTGTGTGGCCACCATTATTTTCCAGCACTGCCTTAACTCTCTTGGACATGGAGTTCACTAGAGCTTCACAGGTTGCCACTGGAATCCTCTTCCACTCCTACATGATGACATCACGGAGCTGGTGGATGTTAGAGACCTTGTGCTCCTCCACCTTCCGTTTGAGGATGCCCCACAGATGCTCAATAGGGTTTAGGTCTGGAAACATGCTTGGCCAGTCCATCACCTTTACCCTCAGTTTCTTTAGCGAGGCAGTGGTCGTCTTGGAGGTGTGTTTGTCGTCAATATCATGTTGGAATACTGCCCTGTGGCCCAGTTTCTGAAGGGAGGGGATTATGATCTGCTTCAGTATGTCACAGTACATGTTGGCATTCATGGTTCCCTCAATGAACTGTAGCTCCCCAGTGCCGGCAGCACTCATGCAGCCCCAAACCATGACACTCCCATCACCATGCTTGACTGTAGGCAAGACACACTTGTCTTTGTACTCCTCACCTGGTTGCTGTCACACACGCTTGACACCATCTGAACCAATAAGTTTATCTTGGTCTCATCAGACCACAGGAAAATGTTCCAGTAATCCATGTCTTTGGTCTACTTGTCTTCAGCAAACTGTTTGCGGGCTTTCTTGTTCATCATCTTTAAAAGGGGCTTCCTTCTGGGATGACAGCCATGCAGACCAATTTGATGCAGTGTGCAGCATATGGTCTGAACACTGACAGGATGAACCCCCCACCCCCACCCCTTCAACTTGTGCAGCAATGCGGGCAGCACTCATACGTATGTCTATTTTAAAAAGACAACCTCTGGATATTACGCTGAGCACGTGCACTCAACTTCTTTGGTCGACCATGGCAAGGCCTGTTCTGAGTGGAACCTATCCTGTTAAACCGTTGTATGGTCTTGGCCACAGTGCTGCAGCTCAGTTTCAGGGTGTTGGCAGTCTTCTTATAGCCTAGGCCATCTTTATGTAGAGCAACAATTCTTTTTTTATTTTCAGATCCTCAGAGAGTTCTTTGCCATGAGATGCCATGTTGAACTTCCAGTGACCAGTATGAGAGAGTGTGAGAGCGATAACACTAAATTTAACACACCTGCTCCCCATTCACACCTGAGACCTTGTAACACTAACAAGTCACATGACACCGGGGAGGGAAAATGGTTAATTTGGCACAATTTGAACATTTTCACTTAGAGGAGTATTCACTTTTGTTGCCAGCGGTTTAGACATTAATGGCTGTGTGTTGAGTTATTTTGAAGGGACAGCAAATTTACACTGTTATATAAGCTGTATTCTGACTACTTTACATTGTATCAAAGTGTCATATTTTCAGTGTTGTACCATGAAAAGATATAATAAAATATTTACAAAAATGTGAGGGGTGTAGTCACTTTTGTGAGATACTGTAAATACTGTAGATAGATATCCTTTATTACAGACACAGGGCCAATAAAAACAAATATGAGATAAGTGGATAATTCAAAGCTTACAGAAACTAAAACATTTACAAACAACTCCGATGTAAGTTTCGACTACAGTGTCAAAAGTTTGTGATTGTCTTGCTAAATAAATTAGCCGTCTTTAAGAGAGTGCTTAGTGAAATGAGGAATAAATAAAGATTTTATTTTTTTTATAAAGGGTCTTCTTATATTAGGGATAGCTAACATTAAGTTCTATGTTCAAATCAAGACACCGTAAATGATAACAAAGTAAAACAAAACACTTAACTCACTCTAAGTACTTATGTCTGTGGGCATCCATTGTTATACTTGATAACGGAAGTCCCCCCAACTAGATGGCGCTGTCGTGAAAAGCTGAGGGTCCTGAACCTGCAGCTTCTGCTTGTGCAGGAATTCCCATCTTAGATGAAAGAGTGAATGGAGTTGCAGTTCACTTAGTGATCAAGAGGTGTCACTAAAACCCAAGTTCTTTAATGCTCCATGCAACACCTTTAGTTAGCCCCAAGGTGTGGAACTTGAAAGATACATTTTGAAGGAAGACACAAAACATATTTGAGCTTTAAATTAAAAACAGCTCGGTTGTATTAATAGGTGACTTTCTTCCTCTTAAGTATACAAATTTTCACTCATAAATTTGCAATTTTCTCCATATATTTTCAATTTATTTCCTTAACATGGCAACTTTTTTCTCAAAACTTTGCTGCTCTTTTAAATAAATTTCTATTTTTCCTATTTGAAATTGTTCTTCTATCTTTGGAACTTTTTTCCTTGTGATATTTTTATAGTCAATCATATGGAGCAATGTACAAAAAAATCTTCAAGTTGCAGACCGCTGAAATAGCTCTAAACCTGAATTGTAATAGTTTCTACATGAATCATACCACAAAATTTAAAATTTTAGCCCTTAAAAATATGATTAAACTCAGTCAATATACTGTACATATTGTAAATGTAGTTTTGCAAGTGATACAATGTCCAGTTAAATTACCAACTGACCCAGCCTAATCTCCCTCTTACTGGGTGTCTATAAGATGTTGGCTCACTCTCAGTGATTTGCCTTCAGGATGATGGAGCCACAGTGCTTCGGTCTTACCGTGGAACCACCAAAGACCTGCGGACCGCCTCCAAATCTCAGGAATGGATTTGTTCAGGTCAGACTGTGTAGCCCATATTTATGCCTGTGACTCATTCAAGAGATGTGTCTTTGCTTAGGACCAGAAAATGATGATGTCACTAAACATTTGACTGATAACTATGTCTCTGCTTGTTTCTGTTTTCATAGGATCCCAGAGATTTTTACCTGGTTGGAAACACTGTGGAGTATTCCTGCATACACAGGTTTCACCTCAGCGGAAACCCTGTAGCAACATGTGCTGAAAACCAGCGGTGGAGCGTGGGAGCAGTGCTTTGTAAAAGTATGATTTTATTTCAGATTATTATTTCAGGTCTTTTTCTGAACTTTGTCAGTTCTGATAAAGCTCTTTAAAAATCAGACTGATAATAAGAATGTTCTTGAGTTTTGCACAGATTTAGATGATGTGGCGCTGGTTCCGAGGGTCAAAGCTGGGTGTGATGTCAGCTTTTCATATTCTTGGCAACTGTCACTGTATATGGCGCTGGTTCTAATGAACTGGGAGAAGTGAAATAGAACAAAACAATCAAATTTCATGCTGTCTGTCTGTTTGCAACCTGCTCTGTGTAAAGAAAAATACTGAGCATTTTTTTAAGTTTTAAATATTCTCATTAATTTAGTTTCTTTCTAATAAATTTGTCTTGCAATATTTTTTCTTTTAAGTTATTTTTCTCTTTAATTTGTTAGGTAATTCTTGTGAATTTGAATTCTTTGTGAATTTTTTCTCCCAAATTTATGACTTTTTCTTATGAATTCAAATCTTTTCTCATTTTATGATTTTTGCTAATAAATTTGCAGCTTTGATTCTTTTTCAAAATTTGTGATTTTTTTTTCACATGAAATTTCCAGCTTTTCTTTTCTTGATTCCTGCAACAGTCCCAAGAATATGTATGAGTTTAATTCATTCATTTGTTTTTTAAGAGGGACATATTTGATCCTACAATTAAATACCTCTAAGCTGATGTAGTTGCACTTAACTTGCACTGGATGGAGCATCTTGACAAATGGATTATCAAGATACAAAACTGAAAATTCAATAAAAGAAAAAGATACTGTTTTATAATATAATAATAACCTGTTGTGCTATAAAAATAGTTGGAGCGTCCTGTCTGAATATAGTGACTATGGACGTTACCTATTGTGCGACAGCTGTTAATGTCTTCAGCTTCTAATAGCTTAGTTTAGGACAGGATTTGGAGGCTGAAATAAGAAAGGCCCATGAGAAGACTGACACAAAGAAGAGAGGTTCTGGTTATTAAGTGTCACATTTCCAGATGTGACATTAGAGCAAAAGTGAAAAGTTCATGGCCACTGCACCTCTTTCCTGATTTGATTTCCAATGATGTCGAGCGTTCCTTCCAGCCTGTTGCTCAAAATCCCTCTCCTCCTGGTCCAGGTTCCATGTGCAGCATTCCATCACTCAACAGAGACGTTATAGCAGTGCCGACAAAAGAGGCCTATCAGATTGGAGACATCGTATCCCTGTCCTGTCCTGTGGGGTCTGTGCTGGACAGTGAGGTGTCAGAGATGATATGCAGTAGCAGTCTGCAGTGGTCTCCTTCTCCTGCTGACATGAGCTGTAAAGCAGGTAAGATACATTTCCAAGGGAGAACAGTTAGGAACCATTGTTGTGGAACCTAACATAGTTCATTAATTTATAATAGAACTTCAATTATTGCAAACAAATACAAGTAAATCAGCATTGTTGTATTCTTCCTAGTGTAGACCACGGTACTACATACTAGTTCACTGACTTTGCAAGAAGCAAATAAAATGATGAGCAGCAATACTTATTTCTATACTTATTTTAATTATAATATTTACATCAGAACTCAGCAGCTAGTTTGAATATCACATGATCAGAATCAACAATTCACTTAATAACTAAACAAACTCAAAAAAGACAACTTTAAATCTGGGGAATAAATACTAAATTTATTGAATTTAAGCGAATGAAAACAATCCTTTAAAAATCCTGCCAACAACCCCAAAAATGTTTGGGGTTGGTTTTAGGTTAGAGGGGTCATGCATTCAAACAGGGTTTGTTTGTGGGTTTTAACATTTTAAAATGCTTTCTTAGGTCATATGACTATAGTAAAATGTTAAATTTTTCTTCATTTAGAAATAATTATATTTTTAACATTTTGACAGAAATATGGGAAGAAGCTGGTTTTGCTCTTCCAGATATTGTTTGCTACATCATTGGAAAATGTTTCAGTCTTCAGTTACAATCCATCATTATGCTATTGGCTGTGATGATCAGTGTTGGGCAAGTTACTAAAAAATAGTAACTAATTACAGTTACAAGTTACTTCTTTTCAAAAGTAACTGAGTTACTTTACCAATTACTGCATGGTTAACGTAACTAGTTACTTGGAAAGGTAACTTTCATCCATCCATCCATCCATCCATCTTCTACCGCTTAATCCTTTTCGGGTCGCGGGGGGGGGCTGGAGCCTATCCCATCGTCTTCGGGCGAGAGGCAGGGTACACCCTGGACAGATCGCCAGTCCATCGCAGGGCCAACACAGAGA
Source organism: Pholidichthys leucotaenia (assembly GCA_020510985.1). Classification (NCBI taxonomy): domain Eukaryota; kingdom Metazoa; phylum Chordata; class Actinopteri; order Cichliformes; family Pholidichthyidae; genus Pholidichthys; species Pholidichthys leucotaenia. Next base: position 102,251,488 of record CM035846.1, read on the forward strand.
GACAGACAACCATTCACTCTCACAGTCATACCTAAGGACAACTTAGAATCCCCAGTTGATGCCAATTAACCTAACTTGCATGTTTTTGGCATGTGAGAGGAAACCGGAGTGCCCGGTGTAAACCCACGCAGACACGGGGAGAACATGCAAACTCCACACAGAAGGGTCACCGATGGTCTGGGGGTGGGATCGATCCCATGACCTTCTCGCTGTGCTGCCACTGTGCTAACCACTGCGCCACCGTGCTGCTGGTAACTTTCATGTTACTTTTAAACGCATACTTAAATCATCTTGCACACATAGCAAGGTAATCTAATTAATGGATTACATTACAGGCTTATTAGTGTCATACTGAAAACAGACTGTTTCTGACAGAGCATTTAGAACATGTTCAGCCTGTTTTATCCTGCCTTGAGAGCTCTTATTATGGGAAAAATCTGAAGAAAATCAACATGATATTGCCAGTAATTTCCTCATTTTGGAGTGAGAGTTGGCAACACTGCATAAAGCTGTCCATGTTTATCTTACCTTTATGATATGGATTTAATCCAATGTGCAGTGACCTAAAGAAAATGTCCATTATCCACAGTCCAAATGTCTGCTGTGACAGAGACATGATCCAGTCTCTCAAATTCCTTTTGGAGATCAAAATCCATTTTTGATTAATTTTTATTCAGGTAGCAAGTAAATGTGTTTTAACTTCAGTGGCTCACAGTCTCAGCTGTCTGATGGAAAGTGACTGTTATCACATCTTCAGTCTATAGTAACGTACCTGACAATCAGTTGGTTTAATTCTTGCTGGGTCACAAACTGTGCAGGTGCATACCTGTGCTTAAAATCCAGCCATGGCTTGTCAACTAGCGTAGAATAGATCCACTAACACGGTGTTGTTAGCATAGCTAGCCATTACTTAGCACTAGCTTTATTCTGCCTTGAGAGCTCTTATTATGGGAAAAATCTGAAGAAAATCAACATGATATTGCCAGTAATTTCCTCATTTTGGAGTGAGAGTGTTATGACCCGAGCGCCGGTTCTGATCGCGCTCGGGTTAAAGTTATGTCTCGCTGCCGGCCTTGACAGCTGCGGGCTGTATTCTGGCCTCACCGGGCTCTTATTGTGAAGGTGCTCGGTGGGGTTTCCGCCTGTCAATGGTCGGCCAGCTGAGTGTCATTACCGTCGTTAGTGTTTCGCGATATAAGCCCAGCACTGGCGATGGTAAGACGCAGCAGTGTCAGTCGTTATACATCTGAGCTACGGATGACTTGGACCATTATCTACCTCGCATGCTTGTGGCTGACCGTCGCCTCTCCGGCACCAGTAAGTTAGCTGGTAGCCTTGCTCCTCCCGGTGAGAGTGGACCTTTGTGTGTCTTTGCTTCAGCAGCCTGTGTAGCTAATTATTTAAACAACCTTTGCCTGTGTATGACTGTCTCCTCCTATGGACTCGTAAGTGAGCTGTCTAGCCTTACGCCTCCGGAAGTGTGTAGACTCATGTGTCATTGCCCCTGCATCTTGTGTTGTTCACTTTTCACCGTAATAAAACTCACTGTAAACTCACTGGTGACTGTGTGCGTCTTATGCTGGCTCGTGAGGGCCAGCGCATGACAGTACACTGCTGCCAAAACAGCGTTACGGTGACGCCAACCCGAGACGCTATTCACCAGTGGGTTTGAGTTTTTTGGACATTTGCTTTTTCCTGTCTGGGTACCGTGTATGAGAAGAATGCCGTCGCGGAGGAACCGTGTGTGGAGTCCGAGCCACGAGCTGACTGATGTGCTGGAAGTGGTGGATGAGCTGCTCATCTCCGCTTCTCTGCTAGACTATGACCACGGCATACACTGGTACCTGGACGCCGCCGAGGATATACTTTGTCATCTCTCTCCCCGCTACGCTGACCACCCGGAAGTCGACGCGAGGAGGGAGGACATCGCTGCGCAACGCGAGATCTACCTGATGATGGAGGAGGAACGCGGTATGAAGCAGGAGAAGAGGCACTCCTGCTCTTTGCTCATGGATCCCGATCCTTTCCTCGATCTGTTCCGGGAGTTCGCACCGTCTGGGGGCCGGCGAAGGCGTCGGCGCCGCGGCCGGGCGCATCCTCGGCAAGCTCCTGCTCTGGATCCAGTTCCGGGCCCCCGGGATGACCCCCTCAACCAGCTGGCTGCTGTGAGTGAGCTGAGTCCTGTGCCGGTGGGCTCCGTCCATGGGTCCGTTTCTACCATCCAGCGAGCGAGGGAAGGAGCGATGTCCGCTACAGCTGATACCATCCTCCCCCCGGGAGACAGGCAAGTTCAAGTTCACTTACCTATCGATCATAGTGATCTGTCTTGTCTGACTCCTGGGGGTGAAGCTCAGGGTTCGCAGCTCCCTGAGTTTCTTTCCCCAGCTGTAGCCATTTATATTAAACCTGCTGCCTCTGTGTCTCCTTCTGCGGAGCGGTCCTCGGCGTCAGTCCCACGCCATCGAACAAGGGGGAGGCCTGCAGCTCTGGGAAATATTCCGGCCCTGCAGCCTAGCATTGGACAGAGAAGAACGGACTGCAGTGAGGAGCCAGAGCCGACGAGAGAGCGTCCCCAGGGTTCCTCAGGGATGCAGCCCGAGTCAGCAGGTCCAGGGTCCTCTGCCTCCACGCCATACGGGTTATTGGCGTGGACGCCAGCGCGTGAGGATCCAGCTGCAGAGACCATCAGGCCGGCTGTGGAACCCGACACAGCCGAGTGGGAGCCCGACGACGAGCTTCTTCTTGAACCTGGATCGGCGAAGTCCTGGACGGCTCCAGAGCCCGAGTGCAGGCAAGTGCTCTTTCTTGTTTTCTTGTATGGTGTATTAGAGCATTTTTGCCTGCCTCATGGGGAGGCGAGTGAGGGGCAGCCGTCCGCTGCACCTGAGCTCGTCTCGCTGGGCTCTGGCGCTGCCGGTGGTACTGATCCAGGTCCTCTCTTGTTTTCTGAGCACCTCCACAGCGTTACCGGTCCGGAGCCAGTCAAGGTCACGGGACTGGGGGTTCCAGGTTCGGAGATGGAGGTCGTCGCCGGAGCAGTCCTGACCCAGTCGGGGTCCGACGTGTGGGCTGAGATGACCCAGTCGGGGTCCGACGTGTAGGCCGAGATGACCCAGTCGGGGTCCGACGTGTGGGCCGAGGTGACCCAGTCGGGGTCCGACGTGTGGGCCGAGGTGACCCTGTCGGGGTCCAACGTGGGTGCAGCGGTGACCCAATCGGGGCCCGTCCTGACCCAGTCGGGGTCCGACGCATGGGCTGAGGTGACCCAGTCGGGGTCCAACGTGGGTGCAGCAATTACCCAATCGGGGTCCAACGAGGTTCAGTCGGGGTCCGATTCAGGTGTGGCTGTGACCCAATCGGGGTCCGACGGGGTCCAGTGGGGGTCCAGCGCAGGTGCGGCTGTGACCCAATCAGGATTCGAGGGGGTCCAAGTTTTTGATTGTCCCCCTCTCAGGAGCCACCAGCTGGGGGCCGTTAGAGGTTTTTGTTTGACGGTCTGGCGCTCCCCTGTCTTGTCATGTGCAGGTGAGCGGCTGCATGCAATCCCTCCACGGTCCTGGTGGTTGTGGGATGCGGGTCGGCCACCTGAGGAACTGCCTGGAGCGTTCGGCGTCTTGGGTTGGCCACCGAATAAACTGTGTGTGTTACGAGGTGACCTGGTTCGGCCACCAGAGGACTTATTTCTGGGGGCATGGGACTGGGGCAGGCCACCTGATTATCATGTACTGTGGGACTATCTGTGGGCCCATACGGGGCCCGGTCATGTGAAGTACGTCTTGAGATTTTTGTTGTTTCTCAAAGTCATAGTCTTAGTCAAGTCTGAGCAATTTTTTGATTGCCTCTTGTTTTCTTGTAAGCCAAAGTCATAGTCTTAGTCAGGTCTGAGCAATTTTTAGATTGCCTCTTGTTTTCTTGTAAGCCAAAAGTCATAGTCGTAGTCAAGTCTGAGCAATTTTTGATTGCCTCTTGTTTTTTTTTCTTCTTTGTAAGCCACAGTCTTAGTCACAGTCTAGTTCTGAGCAATTTGTGATTGCCTCTTGTTCTTGTTCTTTTGGAAAACCATAGTCATTGTCATAGCCAAAGCTAAACAATTTTAGATTGCTCCCTGTGTGTTGGTGTGTATTTTTTTTTGTTTTGTTCGTGTTTTGAAAGCCATAGTCAGGTAAAGCAATCTATATTGCATTTTGTGTTTTGTATCCATAGTTTGGTCAAGTCTTGTCTTTTTGTTCTCCCCTCCTTTCTTGAGGGGCTATTGTATGGGGATTTTGTTTATTGTTCCCAGGTATTTTCATGTATTTTTTTTTTTTTGGTTTCGTATATTTTTTTGGTCTGGTCATGGTCTCGTTCAGGGGTTGGTTTCTCTCCCTCCGCACCTGTCCTCCCACCTCCCACCCTGGGGGGCCGGGGGGGGGGGGGCAGGATGGTTCCTTGGGGCGTTCAGAGTCCGCCCGTGGAGGGAGGGTACTGTTGTGACCCGAGCGCCGGTTCTGATCGCGCTCGGGTTAAAGTTATGTCTCGCTGCCGGCCTTGACAGCTGCGGGCTGTATTCTGGCCTCACCGGGCTCTTATTGTGAAGGTGCTCGGTGGGGTTTCCGCCTGTCAACGGTCGGCCAGCTGAGTGTCATTACTGTCATTAGTGTTTCGCGATATAAGCCCAGCACTGGCGACGGTAAGACGCAGCAGTGTCAGTCGTTATATGTCTGAGCTACGGATGACTTGGACCATTATCTACCTCACATGCTTGTGGCTGACCGTCGCCTCTCCGGCACCAGTAAGTTAGCTGTTAGCCTTGCTCCTCCCGGTGAGAGTGGACCTTTGTGTGTCTTTGCTTCAGCAGCCTGTGTAGCTAATTATTTAAACAACCTTTGCCTGTGTATGACTGTCTCCTCCTATGGACTCGTAAGTGAGCAGTCTAGCCTTACGCCTCTGGAAGTGTGTAGACTCATGTGTCATTGCCCCTGCATCTTGTGTTGTTCACTTTTCACCGTAATAAAACTCACTGTAAACTCACTGGTGACTGTGTGCGTCTTATGCTGGCTCGTGAGGGCCAGAGCATGACAGAGAGTTGGCAACACTGCATAAAGCTGTCCATGTTTATCTTACCTTTATGATATGGATTTAATCCAATGTGCAGTGACCTAAAGAAAATGTCCATTATCCACAGTCCAAATGTCTGCTGTGACAGAGACATGATCCAGTCTCTCAAATTCCTTTTGGAGATCAAAATCCATTTTTGAAAAAATTTTTATCCAGGTAGCAAGTAAATGTGTTTTAACTTCAGTGGCTCACAGTCTCAGCTGTCTCATGGAAAGTGACTGTTATCACATCTTCAGTCTGTAGCGATGTACCTGCCAATCAATCGGTTTAATTCTTGCTGAGTCACAAACTGTCCAGGTGCATACCTGTGCTTAAAATCCAGCCGTGGCTTGTCAACTAGCGTAGAATAGATCTACTAACACGGTGTTGTTAGCATAGCTAGCCATTACTTAGCACTAGCTTAGTCAGAGCTTTGTTGCTGTTTTCAGGCACTTCTGCAGATTGCAGTAGGTCTCAACCTGCACTTTAGCTTGCAACCCACCAATATGCTTTTGTCCTTAACCCCGACAATGGTAAGGCAAGTTTATTTGTATAGCACATTTTATCTACGACAATTTAAAGTGCTTTACATAAAAACATTAAAGCATTACACCAAGTTGCAAAAGGAATACATAAGAATTTATAAAAGCAAGCTAAAAGTAAATTTAAGAGAAACAAAAACAAGCTAAAATACAGTACAACAGAAATAAAATTTGCAGTACATTGTGGTAGATTAACAATTGTTCTAGTGAAAAGCTGCGACAAATAGGAGAGTTTTTAACCTGGATTTCAAGCAGCTGAGAGTTTCAGCAGCCCTGACGCTTTCTGAAAATTTGCTCCATATGTGAGGAGCAAAAAAACTGAATGTTGCATCACCATGTTTGGTTCTAATTCTGGGCACAGATAGTAGGCCTGACCCTGATGACATGAGGGCTCTGGGTGGTTTGTAATGGACCAATAAATCTGAGATGTATTTTGACCCTAAACCATTCAGAGCTTTATAAACCAGCAGGCGTATTTTGAAATATATTCTTTGACAGACAGAAAGCCAGTGTAAAGATCTGAGGACTGGAGTTGTAGGACAGCGTTACAGTAGTCCAGTTTACTGAAGATAAATGCATGGACAAGTTTTCTAGATCCTGCTGAGACATCAGACCTTTAATCTTCACTATGTTCTTTAAGGGAAAATAGGCTGACTTCAATACTGTCTTAATGTGGCTGTTAAAATTCAGGTCTGAGTCCAGAACCACACCCAGATTTCTGGCTTGGCTGTTGGTTTTGAGCATCATTGATTGAAGCTGAGTACTAACTTTGAGTCTTTCTTCTTTGGCTCTAAAAAGTATCATTTCAGTTTTGTCTTTGTTTAAATGAAGAAAATTCTGGCACATCCACTCTTTAATTTGACCAATGCATTTGATCAGGGTTTTAATTGGACCATAGTCTTCTGGTACAACAAAGGTGGGGGGAGGGGGGTGTTCTCCCCACAACAGTGCTTGCAGTGATGGTGTCGATATAAAAACTGCAATAAAAAAACATCTTAACCAAGAAATTTTGGCACAATAACTGACCATTTAACTTGTTTTCATATAATTTGCTTATGGAAAACATGCTCACTTTTAGACATTGGACATTTCTCATCAGCCTTTGTGGTTGCATTCCCCGAGAATGTACAATATTTCTCTCTTTCTTTATTTATAGCAGCCATTTTTTCCCCTTTTTTAGCAAGATCTGTGGTGGGCTTTTGCCAGTCGGTGCATCATGACATGCACTACACAAAGAGCAGAGATAAACAAACCTATCATCTGGTCAGTCACTGCAACAGATACTGGAGTCAGTTTGTCTTGGCCTGTCCTTGCCACTGATAATACCTCTATCTGCCAAGAATGTGCCACTAGTCCAGCAAAAGTTAGTGGTACTCAAATACTTTTTTTTTTTTTTGACTTATTTTGTACCCGTAGGTAGATTTGTTCTGCAGTCCGGTGACAAGCCACCAGCTGCAGGTCGCTGCGTGCGCAAGCGCCCCTTAACTCCCTAACCTGCATGTTTTGGCATGTGGGAGGAAACCGGAGAAATCCCAGAGTAAACCCACGCAAACACGGGGAGAACATGCAAACTCCACACAGATCACTGTTGGCCGGGGGCAGGGATCGAACCCACGATCTCGTGATCCCCGCGATCCCCCAGCCGAGGGTAAAACTGTGCTGCCGCGGTGCTAACCACTGCGCCACCGTGCAGCCACTTTGCAAGCAGTTTCATGAAATGGTCAGTCAGAAAGCAACTCATACCGGCTCGGACATCGCCTGCGTTAACAAGGTCAGGAGTTCCTGGCAGCAGAGGGTGAAGGACAGAGCTGCGTGGAGGAATCTGATCAGATCTAAATGAAACAGTCATTGTCGCCCCCGACAGACTGCTATGATGATGATGAATGACAATGATGGTGTTGATGATGATGATGAGTCTTCTGGTGAGACGGTTTTGCAGATTTGTATCATCTGGAAAAGGAAAAAAAATAATCTGTTTCCACAAAAACAAAGTCACTTCATGTTTTCTGCTGCTCAGTAGAGAAGACTCAGCTCTGCAACAGGTCACGTCGACTGATGACTATGTCTCAGCTACGGTAGGGTCAGTTTGTATATTCAGTTATTTGAGCTAAAAATATCTATCCATATTAATAAAACGAGTAACGAGTAACACATCGGATCAAATTTCATAACGCATTACAGAATTTTTAAACAGTAATTTTGTTACACAGCACATTACTGCAAAAGTAATGCGCCACCGGCTGCACGGTGGCGCAGTGGTTAGCACTGCGGCAGCACAGTTTACCCTTGGCCGGGGGATCGTGGGGATCATGGGATTGTGGGTTCGATCCCAGCCCCCGACCAACAGTGATCTGTGTGGAGTTTGCATGTTCTCCCCGTGTATGCGTGGGTTTACCCCGGGATTTCTCCGGTTTCCTCCCACATGCCAAAAACATGCAGGTTAGGTTAATTGGAGACTCTAAAGTGGCCCTTGGTGTGAATGTGTGTGTGAATGGTTAAAGGGATGGCGCCTTATTGTGGCTGCTTCATCCATCCAGGTGGTGGATGACCCTTATTTTCTGTAAAGCGTCTTTGAGTGTCTATGATAAAGCGCTATATAAATCTAATGCATTCATTCATTCATTCATTCATTCATTCAAAAGTACTGGTGTTACAGTAACGTGTTACTCCCAACACTGATGATGATCCAGTCCTTGTCTAGATGAGTGGGAAGACCAAGGCGTTTGCTTCAGAGCTAATAATGCTACTAGGGAGTTAGCTTGCCAAAGGTGGCTTATATACAGTTGAAAGCAGAAGTTTACATACACTGTAGAAAAACACATAACCGTTTTTTTTCTTACTGCCTGACTTTAAATCAAACTAAACTTTTCCTGTTTTAGATCAGTTAGGATTATCAAAATTATTTCTACTTGCTAAATAATTTTTATATTTGATACATAATTTTTTAGAGGATTTTTAATTGCTTTCTTCAAAGTTGGAAATTTACTGTACATACACCAAGATAACTATGCCTTTAAACAATTTGGGAAAGCCCAAACGATGATGCCATAGCTTTGGAAGCTTCTGATAAGTTAACTGACAATATTTGAGTTAATTGGAGTCACACCTGTGGATGTATTTTAAGGTACACCTCAAACACATTGCTTCCTGTGTGACATCATGGGAAAATCAAAAGAAAACAGCCAAGATATCAAGAAGAGAATTGTGGACCTCCACAAGTCTGGTTCAGCCTTGGGTACAATTTCCATGTTCATCTGTTCAAACAATTATACGCAAGTATAAACATCATGGGAATGTGAGGCCACCATACCGCTCAGGAAGGGGACGGGTTCTGTGCCCCAGAGATTAATGTGTTTTGGTGTGAAATGTGTGTATCAACAACAGAACAAAAGCAAAAGACCTTGTGAAGATGCTGGCTGAAGCTGGTAAAAGTGTCATTATCCAGAGTGAAATGAGTTCTGTACTGACATGGGCTGAAAGGCCACTCGGCGAGGAAGAAGCCATTACTCCAAAAGCAACATAAAGAAGCCAGAATACAGTTTGCAAATGCACACAGGGACAAAGACTTTAATTTTTGGAGACACGTTCTTTGGTCTGATTTTCTTCCTTCTCTATGTCAGCGTTATCGCCTCCTGTTACATTTTTGGGACAACTGACCACCTCACTACCATGTGAGCCACGATGCTCCAAGAGAGTGTCTAAGCTTATCCTTGATCTGTGGGTTAGCAGTTCCTTAACGAGTTATGAGGCAACACTACCACTAATTCAATTTTATTCCAATTCTTTTTTTTTTCTTTTATTGGTGATGGCAAAACCAATTGTAGATGTTACTTGATTTTTACTGTATTTTTAGATGTGGTTGCTGTGTTTTTATTCTCTCAATAATCCTTCCTTCTACTTTCTCCTCAGCCCCCACAGCTCGCCCTCCTCCATCTGGCATAAAATGTAAAGTGTGGGAGACTTTAGGAAGGAATCAGTGTGTGTGCAAAATGCCATATATGTGCACGTAAGTTAAAATGTACTATTTATGCATTAGGCACAATTCACTCAAAAAAAAAAAGGCAAGATAAAAATTCTTTGTATTTTGTCATTTTTAGGAGTTCACTCAATTTGTGTGCCAATCTTGGCTCAAGACATGCTGTACTTGGTGTTTGCGTGCTGGGAGCTCTGCAGTGCATGGGGAGGAGCTTTGAATTGGTGGACGATGGCAACTGTCAGTGGCCAGCAGAGACATTCAAGTCCTGTGAGGACTGCCAGCCAGGGACAATTTGTCAGGGTAAGTCAAAATACAACCCCGATTCCAGCAAAGTTGGGACATTGTGTAAAACATTAATAAAAACAAATTACAATGATTTAAAAATTCTTTTCAACCTGTATTCAATTGAATATACCACAAAGACAAGGGGCCCTATTTTGACAATCATCAGTGGACTTTTCCACCAGACTTTCTCCCGTACGGCAGTGTTTTTGTTAGTTTATATCAGCAGATTGTCTGTTTTTTTACGCTTTGCGTGACGCCATCTAATTACTAGTAGACAGTGCGCCTGCTCTGTGCTGGGAGATGGAGGCTCATTTCAAAGAGGTGTGGCGGCATGCGATCAAATGTGAATCTGCTAATGTGCTATTGTAGTGCATGTCATGACAATTTGCTTTTGATCAGGAAAAAGGAGGTCTATCATCAGAAGTGCATTGTTTAATGCTATTTCAGTGGCATGTTTTGAAATCGCACAGCTCCGGAGCTCATAAGGAAACAGCATGTGGTGAGATTTTTATCCCCCACCGGTCAAAGCCCAGAGGGGTGGAAGAGCCCTTTGGGCTTCGACTGGCGGGGGATTATGTTATGGGTCAGTCCGTCCATCCATCCGTCTGTCCCACTTTTGTATGAGATCAACTCAGTTTTGGTCCAGTTGTTTTGAAACTTGGTACCATGGTTTGATAGATGTGCATATTACAATTTGGTTGTGATCAGATGATTTTTGCAGGAATTGTAGCCCCTGACCTATGACCTCCTGTTTCACCTCACTTCATAGACAGCAACTCTCTTGTGAAATCAACTCCTCCTGCAGTTTTGTTCTGATTGTTTTGAAACTTGGTACCATGGTTTGATATTCTCTGATGATGTGCATATTGCAATTTCACTCTCATTGGATGACCTTGAAGTCAAAGGTCAGGTAAGATTTTTCCCTAAATCTTCTAAACACAGTAACTACTGAAAAAAATGATGTAGACTTTTCAAATTGATACAGTAGTTGTATCTAATATACATCTTGGATGACTTACACCATCCTTTTTTCCTGAAGTTTCAAACCCATTCATGTTTGTGTGTTGCATCCGTGCGCACTACATTAAACATTCAGCTTATTTTTCACCTCAGCATTCTTCTCCAGTTGTTCTCTCTAAAATAACTAACTGGGCATCAACTATGATTGATGTCTTCCTTATTACCAAGCAGCATTACTATCACGTGCATTTTGGTTCACATGCATGGGCTTTGGCCAGGGCAAAACCCGTCTTTAACCATCATGATTAGAATTTACTTTAGATAATGCGCCTCTCTGCATTTAAAGGGGTGGGCAGGTGTGCTTTGGATTATACAAAACACACCTCTGAATAATTAGACAGCCTCTTTTACACCATGCGCAAGCAGAAAGTTTGTTTCTGCGCTGTTGTAATAAGGAAATGAACTTGGAAATACCCATAAACGCATTCTACTTCACTGACAACTGACCGAATGCGTCCTTGTAATACGGCCCAAGATATTTAATGTTAAAACTGATAAACTTTATTGTTTTGTTTTGGGTTTTTTTTTCAAATATTCACTCATTTTAAATTTTCAAAAAAGCTGGGACAGGGGCATGTTTACCACTGTGTTACATCACCTTTCCTATTATTATTATTATTATTATTATTATTATTATTATTATTATTTTGTATACTTTATTAATCCCCAAAGGTAAATTACAGGGCATCCACCAGGATGGATGAGGCAGCCACGGTACGGCACCAATCCCTTCACCATTCACACATTCACACCTAGGGCCACTTTAGAGTCTCCAGTTAACCTAACTTAAGATAAGATAAGATAAGCCTTTATTAGTCCCACAGTAGTGAAATTCCAGGATTGCAACAGCACAGGGATAGCAGCACTCAGAGCAACAATCAGAAGGCAAGAAAAAAACAAAACAAAAACAAGAACAGCTAATATACATATGTACATATTACTATAAATATATATATATATATACACAGACACACAGTGCAGAGCATTGTAGCTGGATCGAATATACTGTATATATGAGTATATAAACACACAGTGCGGAGCATTGTAGCTAGATGAAATAAATATGTAGATATATAAACACCCACAGTACGGAGGATTGCAGCTAGGTGGAATAAATATGTAAATATACTGTATAAACACACACAGTGCGGAGCATTGTAGCTAGATGGAATAATATGTAGATATATAAACACACAGTGCGGAGCATTGTAGCTAGATGGAATAATATGTATATATAAACACACAGTGCTGAGCATTGTAGCTAGATGGAATAAATATATAGATATATAAACACACCCAGTGCGGAGCATTGTAGCTAGATGGAATAAATATGTAAATATATAAACACACACAGTGCAGAGCATTGTTGCTAGATGGGATGAAACAGCACAACCGTCTACTTAGTTATCCTACATGGTATGATTATGTACCCATACATATTCTCACCCTCCATAGCGACCGGTATTTTCCTAGTTGTATGCCAGAGGGGACCATTGTGTAAGTCTATTGCATCTTTTGCATTCAAAACTATTAGGTTGTTACGTCTTTTTGCTATCTCTGCGAGCAGCCCTGCTTAGGTTGTACAGTCTGACAGCCGTTGGTAGGAAGGACCTGCGAAACCTCTCGGTTGTGCACCTGGGATGATGTAGTCTGCTGCTAAATGAGCTCCTCAGTGCATTCAGTATGTCCTGCATAGGGTGGAACTCGGACTCCAGCAGAGATGACAGTTTAGTCACCGTCCTTCTCTCTCCTATCTCCTCCACTGGGTCAAGGCGCTGCCCCAGGACAGAGCTAGCTTTCTTGATCAGTTTGTTCAGTCTCTTCCTATTGGCTGCGGTAATGCCACTGCCCCAGCAGACCACTCCAAAAGTGATGGCTGATGCCACCACCGTGTCATAGAATGTCTTCAGCAGCACCCCTTGTACACCAAAAGACCTGAGTCTCCTCAGTAGGAACAGCCTGCGCTGTCCCTTCTTGTAGAGTGCGTCAGTATTGTGTGACCAGTCTAGTTTATTGTTCAGATGAACACCCAGGTACTTGTAGGATGTCACCATCTCGATCTGTTCCCTGTATATTTACTGGTGCTGTGAGGGGTTGTCCTTGCCTGCGGCAGTCCACCACCAGCTCCTTAGTTTTCCTCGCGTTGATCCGGAGGCAGTTCCGATGGCACCAGTCCACAAAGTCCTGGATAAGCCCTCTGTACTCAGCTTCATCTCCATTGGAGATGAGGCCAACGATCGCAGAGTCATCAGAGAACTTCTGTAGATGGCAGTGTGTTGTGTTGTGTGAGAAGTCCGCAGTATAAAGGGTGAACAGGAAGGGAGCCAAAACCGTTCCCTGGGGGCCCCCGTGCTACCGATGATCGTGTCGGACACACAGTCCCGGGTTCTTACAAACTGAGGCCACTTCGTGAGGTAGTCCAGGATCCATGATGACAGGTGCTGGTCCACCCCTGCGCACAGCAGCTTGTCCTTCAGGATCATCGGTTGGATGGTGTTGAAAGCACTGGAGAAGTCAAAGAACATGATCCTCACCGCATTCCCGGGCTTCTCCAGGTGGGACAGAGAACGGTGAAGGAGGAAGATCACCGCATCCTCCACCCCAATGCCATGCTGGTAGGCGAACTGGAGTGGATCCATCGCTGGTCCCACCAGGGGGCGGAGGTGAGCAAGGAGCAGTCTCACCAGGGTCTTCATCATGTGGGACGTCAAGGCCACCGGTCTGTAGCTGTTCAGGTCTTTGGGGTGGGAAGTTTTTGGTACAGGTACCACACAAGATGTTTTCCACAGCTGTGGTACCCTCCCCAGCTTCAGGCTCAGGTTGAAGATGTACGTCACAATCCCACACAGCTGGTCTGCACAGGACTTGAGGAGCTTTGCGCTGATGCCGTCCGGTCCCGACGCCTTCCTCGCCTTGATCTTCCTCAGCTCCGTCCTCACCTGGGTCTTGGTCAGGGTCAGGATGGGGGGCTGTGTGTTGGGAGTGGGGGGGTGTTGGTGGAGTGGGGAGTGGGCAGCAGGACTTGATGTCTTTAGAGGCAGCAGTGGTTGTTGTGCAGTCAGGGGGGAGGGCGGTTGGTCAAACCTATTGAAAAACAGATTCAGATTGTTCGCCCACTCCCTGCCCCCCGTGGCCTGGGGGGAGGTATTCTGGAGCCCTGAGATGGTTTTAAGGTTTCTTCAGACCCCGCTGATGTCGCTCTGTTGCAGCTTGTCTTCCATCTTCTTCCTGAAGCTGTCCTTGCCTTCTCTGATCTTTCTCCTCAGCTCCCTCTGTACGGACTTCAGCATCTCCCTGTTCCCCGACCTGAAGATCCTCTTCTTCTCGCTCAGAAGTGTTTTTATCTCAGAGTTGATCCAGGGTTTGTTGTTTGAGCAACTCCGTATGGTCTTGGTGGGAACGGTGTCGTCCACACAGAAGCTGAGGTAGTCCGTGATGGTGTGAGTGAGGCCATCGATGTCCTCACCATGTGGATCGCAGAGCTTGCATGTTTTTGGCCTGTGGGAGGGAACCGGAGTACCCGGGGTAAACCCACGCAGACACGGGGAGAACATGCAAACTCCACACAGAAGGGTCACTGATGGTCAGTGGGTGGGATCAAACCCATGATGGTCAGGGTTGGAGTTGATCCCGTGACCTTCTTACTGTGCTGCCACAGTGCTAACCACTCCGCAACTGAGTGTTTAACAACACTCACCAAACGTTTAGGAACTACGGACACTAATTGTTGATGCTTTGTAGGTGGAGTTTTTTCCCCATTCTTGTTTGATGTAGCCTAGGACTTAAGTTGTTCAACAGTTGTATTTTGTGCTTCATAATGCACCATGCATTTTCAGTGGGAGACAGGTCTGGACTGCAGGCAGGCCAGTCTAGTACCCACACTCTTTTACTACAAAGCCACACTGTTGTAACACATGCAACATGTAGCTTGCCATTGTCTTTTTGAAATAAGCAGGGACGTCTCTGAAAAAGATGTTGCTTGGATGGAAGCATATGTTGTTCCAAAACCTCTATGTATCATTCAGCATTAATGGTGCCTTTGTGGTGGACACCTGACTCAGCAGGAGGACATCCTCTCACACCCACAAGGGCAGGACAATAGACATACGGACAAAGAGCCCCGGGGGCAATCAGACTGGACTGTTATAGTATGTGCCCCCCGAGGACAGGAAGGACAACCGAGACCAGAAGCAGTGGTCAAAGCGGCGCCAGCTAATGTTAGGCTAATGATGTGTATTGACGGATAATCACTATGTTAACGTGCCATACATTCTCTCTGTCTGTATAAAAGAGCTTGTGATAGATGCTTCAGCAACGCAGTAGTTCACATGAGCTACGAAGCGTGTTTCAGTATGTTGGAGGAATAAAACCTTGTGCCCTTCCAGCTCATTGCCTCTCGCCTGTTCTATTCCCTCCACATTGGTGACCCTGGACGTGCATGAAGCGTCTCTCCATTTCACTGCGCTGTGGGATCAAGATCGCCATGCTTCGCTGGCAATCCTTTTTCTCCACATTGGTGACCTGAGAGGAAATGGACTATCTTTCCCTTTCGCCGCGCTATGGACTCCCTCTTCATCCACACCAGAGCGCGCTCGCCTGTTCCTCTCTCCACATGGGCTACCTAGGGCCCGAGAGAGCGGGCAGCGCTGGGACTGAGACGCACCATGATCAGCAAAATGAGCAAACCAAAGGAAACAGCTTGGAAGGAGAAGATCTGCGCCGTCTGCGTGGTTTCTGTACAACTCCCCGAACCTGGCTTCACCTCCCAACAGTGGAGTTTCGACGCATAGAAGACCTGTGCACACACCGCAGGATTACAAAAAGCGCACCCGACAACTACGTGGCTCCCAAGCCGAAGTGCACGCCATGCAACAGGGACAAGCATGGCCCCAAGTACTGATAAAGGTCCTCGGCCACTGCATGATCCCGGGGAAGACAGCCGATCGCCACTCTCGGACCCTTTAGGCTTCGCGCATCGCACCTAAAGGAGTCGGCAGCTCACCCACAGGACTTCTATTGGTTTCTTCACAGCCGCTGCGCATCCTCGGGGAATTGGGCCAATCACCTTCCCCAGATCTTTGCAGGATGGAGCCCCACGCCAAGGA
Source organism: Pholidichthys leucotaenia (assembly GCA_020510985.1). Classification (NCBI taxonomy): domain Eukaryota; kingdom Metazoa; phylum Chordata; class Actinopteri; order Cichliformes; family Pholidichthyidae; genus Pholidichthys; species Pholidichthys leucotaenia. The sequence continues at coordinate 102,267,492 of CM035846.1, forward strand.
AGAGCCCACTGAACTTATTTATTTTTTCTTTCACAGCCACTGCGGATCACCGGAGGGTTTACCGGACAGTCCCTCGACCAAGCCTGATCCGCACGCAATTTTTGTGTGGCTCAGACGCTTTTGACGTCCTGAGCCGGCACCTCCCCCTCACCCTCCACATTGTTCTTCCCGCACCTCCATCCCGAAGGCCTGCCACTCACCAACTTTGTTCCATTACGCACGATGTGCTCCAGGGGCACCGACTTGTGCCTAAAGGACCAGGGGGTCACAGCCCCTTCTGGGTGTTCGGGAGGGGGGCTGTGTGGTTGACACCTGACTCAGCAGGAGGACATCCTCTCACACCCACAAGGGCAGTACAATAGACATACGGACAAAGAGCCCCGGGGGCAATCAGACTGGACTGTTAAAGTATGCGCCCCCCAAGGACGGGAAGGACAATCGAGACCAGAAGCAGCGGTGAAAGCAGCGCCAGCTGATATTAGGCTAATGATATGTATTGATGGACAAACACTATACTAATGTGTCATACATTCTCTCTGTCTGTATAAAACAGCTTGTGACAGATGCCTCAGCAGCACAGTGGTTCACATGAGCTATGAAGCGTGTTTCAGTATGTTGGAGGAATAAAACCTTGTGCCCTTCCAGCTCGTTGCCCCTCACCTGTTCTATTCCCTCCACACCTTCACAGATGTGCAAGTTACTCATGCTATAGGCACTAACACGCCCCCTTACCATCACGGATGCTGGCTTTTGAACTTAATGCTGATAACAGTCTGGATGGTCATCTTCCTCTTTAGTTTAGAGGACACAACATCCATGATTTCCAGAAACACTTTGAAATGTGGACTCGTCAGACACCAGTACACTTTTCCACTTTGCGTCAGTCCATCTTGGATGAGCTCAGGCCCAGAGCAACCAGCGATGTTTCTGGTTGTTGTTGATATATGACTTTAGCTTTGCATGGTAGAGTTTTAATTTGCACTTGTAGATGTAGCGACAAACTGTGTTAACTGATGGTGGTTTTCCAATGTGTTCCAGAGCCCACATGGTGATATCCTTTATAGAATGATGATGGTTTTTAATGTACTGCTGCCAGAGGGATTGAAGGTCACAGGCATTCAGTGTTGGTGTTCAGCCTTGCTGCTTACATGCAGAAATTTCTCCAGATTTTCTAAATCTATTGATGAAATTATGGACTATAAATGATGAAATCCCTAAATTCCTTGCAATTGTACATTGAGAAACATTGCTCTTAAACTGTTGGACTATTTGCCCATGCAGTTGTTCATAGAGTGGTGAACTCATCACATCCTTAATTGTGAACGACTGAGCCTTTCGGGGATGCTCCTTTTATACCCAATCATGACACTCACCTGTTTCCAATTAACCTGTTCACCTGTGGAATGTTCCAAAAAGGTGTTTTTTGACAATTCCTCAACTTTCTCAGTCTTTTCTTGTTCCTGTCCCAGCTTTTTGTGGAACGTGTTGCAGGAATAGAATTCAAAATAAGTGAATATTTGCAAAACAAAAAAAAAGTTTGAACATAAAATATCTTGTCTTTGTAATGTATTCAGTAGAATACAGGTTGAAAAGGATTTTTAAATAATTGTATTTTGCTTTTATTTACATTTTACACAATGTCCCAACTTCACCGGAACTAAGGTGTTAAAAGAGTATAACAGAAAAAGTAATTTTTTTGTGAATATGGAGATAATAAGAAAAATATTTTTGTTTGGAAGCTACTTTATAATTAGCAAGGTCACCCAATATGCATGTTAAAGGAGTTAAACTCACACCACAGGCTTTAGACTTATTTGATTCTGAAAATAATATTTTCTATTTGTTTTTAATGAATTCAGGGCAAAAATGTGTATGCCAGAGCCTGTCACAATGTTCCAGAGATTTGTCCCCCCTGTGTGTCATCGCTGGTGATGGCAGTGCTGCTGTAACCATGTCCGAGTGTGAGGTGGGGGCCAGGCGGTGTGCAGGGGAGCAGCTCAGAGTGATCAGTATTGAGGCTTGTCCACAGTGAATTCCATCAGTTTTGTCACCAAAATGACCCTAGAACTGTTTTTTGTTTCTTTTGAAATGTGACTACTGAAACACACACACACACACACACACACACACACACACACACACACACACACACACACACACACACACACACACACACACGGTAAATGCCTGCTTCGGTGGCTGGACAGTTTCAGATAAATAAAAAAAGCGTAAAAAAGCACCCATATGTCAGTAACTTCAAAAAGTAACTTGAACCTAATGATGCTGGAATATATTTCTGTCTGAGTTGAAAAGCGAATCAAATATGTGCCTTTTTATTGGAGTCTAGTTTATATGGTTTAAAGCTTTGCACATTGCATGCCTTCATGTAAATCAGATTCTTGTTAATTCTATGATTTTTTTTAGATTAAAAAACTGCAGATTTTTTTTCTCCACATTAAGGTCATCGATCTATCTGTGTGTGTGTGTTTCTGTTCTTTGTATAACTCTTGACTCCTTTGTCAAACTGATCTAAGATTTGATAACTGTTTTGCTGAGGTTCCAAGAGTGTGTATTTCTGAGTATGGAGTTGTTGAGACAAAATACGCAATTATTATTGTCAAAAGTTTAGCCGTCGCTCTGTCTGCTTCAGTGCCACATGCCCAAGCTTCTACAAGTATGGGTGAGTAGGATTAACTCAGTGCTGAATGGATAAAACTTGGCTTCATGGCCAGAGCACTTGTTTCCACAACAAGAAAATCAAAACCGGCAAATCTGACCAGAAAAAGATATCAGTGTAGTTCTAATGCATAAAAAAATATAATGTAATGCTGCTGTGATAGTGTAGTGTCTATCCCAGGGGTGTCCAATCATGTGCCATGGAGGGCCAAGACCCTGCAGGTTTTCTCTTCTACCCAATCTCTTCAGCAGGTGTTTTCACTGATCAGCAATCAGTGGGAAGAAGTTCAGTGGAATCTGCTGTTGAAGACACTGGTTGGAGGTAAAGCCTGCAGGGTCTTGGCCCTCCATGGCACATGATTGGACACCCCTGGTCTAAATGGTAAGTCAGCATATGGGGAGAACACCAGAATTACAATGGAGCACCATGGTGCATAACACCGGCCGTACTGCTGTCCTTCATGGGGATGCGAGCACACAAAGCCCAGGCAATGGGAGGTGGGGGTCCCTGCTGGCTTCTCCCCATGTGCTTGCATGGCTATTATAATGGCTATTATAATGTCTTAAAATTTGAAAGTTAATACTGCTGTAATTGTGGAGAGGAATGGCAAATGTCATATGCAGCCACACATGTATCAGGGTAGCAGATACAACGGAGAGGTGAGGCACAGCACTGATGGCTCTGGCTGTTTGTAGCCGGAGAGTAAGTCCATACCGTTGGCCAGTCGCAGGTGGAATCACAGCTGGTACTACTCGCGCTGTTTATGCGATTGGTTCTTCTCCACAGTTATTTAACAACAACAGTGGCAAGTTGGTCTCATGCACTCCACTCTACATTTATTTTGTGTATAATCATTTCTGTATGATTTTAATGTATTTTTTTCTTTACCGTGCTGCATCGGGCTGAAACTTTCATACAATTATGCCACCAACAAATCCTCTAGACAGAGATGAATCATTCCTACAAGCATAACTGAGACACAGACAGGTGAAAGGCCAAATACAGAAATGGCCCTAGAAGTTTTTAGTCCCCTCAATAGGTTCCTGGTAATGGAAATGGGGCTATTGCCTACATGTACACCTTTTTATGTCTCACTTTCAAAGACAGCCTATATTTGACATGTAAAGGCTAACTGGGCACCGGTTTTCAACATTAATACTTGTTTTCTTCTATAATATGCTTTTATGAGTACAAAATGTAAAATACCAAAAGTAGCCCACATTTGCTTCACTGTATTGAATCCATATTTATATACAATGCCTCAATCAAAAAAGTTACCAAGATAATTATCTATTTTTGTTAATATGTAAATATGTAGTTTGTCTGATCAGACTATGAGGAAAAATGTCTCTCTGTTCCTACTATGTGAATGCTATACACAATTTTTTTGAATTGACCTCAGTTTTTTTTTGTCAGATTTTTCTTTATTTTTATTCAAGATTATATTGTGGTGAAATCATTTATAGTTTTTATTAGTAGTTTTTTTTAGTTTAATGGATTTATTTCATGTTTATATAACTTATTTGTATGTTAATGTGATGTAATTACTTGTGTTTTATGCAGAAGTGTCTTTATGATTAACAAAGCAAAATTTAACTAAAGCTTAAATTTTTCACCCCAAAATAATATACACAGTGGTATGATTTTGTACGTTTTGCTTTACATGTGCAGAATGTAATAGAATAACTAAAAAGCTAAATAACTCAAACTGTGGGAAAAACACTTCAATAAACAACTTTCTACAACCATACAACAGCCAGTGTTGTTTCATCCCTTTCTTTCACCTAATAATAAGTTTATTTATAGAGCACTTTTCACAGACAGAGTCACAAAGTGCTTAGCATGATAAAAAAAAACAAACAAAGCAAATAAAGATACAAGCACATGGGACAGTAAAAAACAAAGAAGACAGCAAGAGCACATAAAAAATACAATTAACTCACAGTTCATTAAAAAGCCAGGCTAAAAAGGTGAGTCTTTAGTTGCTTCTTAAAAACATCAGTGGAAGGTGCAGATCTAAGTTTAAAAGGTAAAGAGTTCCAAAGTCTGGGAGCAACAGCAGTAAAAGATCTATCTCCTTTGGTTCTGAGCCTAGTTCTAGGAACTACCAATAGGTTCTGATTAGAAGACCTGAGAGACCTGCCGGGATGGTGTACAGTTAGGCCCAGAAATATTTGGACAGTGATACAATTTTCATGATTTGGGCTCTGCATACCACCACATTGGATTTGAAATTAAACAACTACAATTGAATTGAAGTGCAGACTTTAAGGTTTAATTCAAGGGGTTGAACAAAAATATATGATTAACTAGAAAAGCACTCGGAGAGCGCAGACCTCTGCCAAGCGCCACAGTTCCCGCCATACAGTGTTTGTGTGTACGTTTTCAGATTCCTTGACCACGAAAAGATATGACTAGCAATTGGATTGACAATGATAGGATTAGTGGTTCAGTAGTTATTCACAAAAATGACATTTTCCGTAATGGTGGCCACAGTTCCGCCCATACAGTGTTTGTGTGTACGTTTTCAGCTTCCTTGACCACGAAAAGATATGACTAGCAATTGGATTGACAATGATAGGATTAGTGGTTCAGTAGTTATTCACGAAAATGGCATTTTATGTAATGGCGGCCACAGTTCCCCCCATACAGTGTGTGTGTGTACGTTTTCAGATTCCTTGACCATGAAAACATATGACTAGCAACTGGATTGACAATGATAGGATTAGTGGTTCAGTAGTTATTCACGAAAATGGCATTTTCCATAATGGCGGCCACAGTTCCCCCCATACAGTGTGTGTGTGTACATTTTCAGATTCCTTGACCATGAAAACATATGACTAGCAATTGGATTGACAATGATAGGATTAGTGGTTCAGTAGTTATTCACGAAAATGGCATTTTCCGTAATGGCGGCCACAGTTCCCCCCATACAGTGTTTGTGTGTACGTTTTCAGATTCCTTGACCATGAAAGCATATGACTAGCAATTGGATATACAATGATAGGATTAGTGGTTCAGTAGTTATTCACGAAAATGGCATTTTCTGTAATGGCGGTTTTCTTGTGGACGGTGATCCGGATCATGTCCAAAATTTAATCAGTTCTTCCTTATCCCATTTCCAACAACGCCTGAAAGTTTCATCAAAATCCGTCCAAAACTTTTTGAGTTATCTTGCTAACCAACAGACAGACAGACAGACAAACCCCGGCAAAAACATAACCTCCTGGCGGAGGTAAACATGTAGGAATTGTAGCTATTTTTATACAAACGCTCCTCATTTCAGGGGCTCAAAAGTAATTGGACAAAAAAACATAACCCTAAGTAAAATGTTACTTTTCAAAATTTTGTTGAGAATCCTTTGCAGGCAATGACTGCCTGAAGTCTGGAACTCATGGACATCACCAAACGCTGGGTTTCCTCCTTTGTGATGCTTTGCCAGGCCTTTACTGCAGCTATCTTCAGTTGTTACTTTTTTGTGGGTCTTTCTGCCTTAAGTTTTGTCTTGAGCAAGTGAAATGCATGCTCGATTGGGTTGACATCTGGTGATTGATTCGGTCATTGCAGAATATTCCACTTCTTTGCTTTAAAAAACTCCTGGGTTGCTTTTGCAGTATGTTTTGGATCATTGTCCATCTGTACTGTGAAGCGCCGTCCAATCAACTTTGCTGCATTTGGCTAAATCTGAGCAGAAAGTATATCCCTATACACTTCAGAATTCATCCGGCTGCTTCTGTCTTTTGTCACATCATCAATAAACACAAGTGACCCAGTGCCATTGGAAGCCATGCATGCCCACGCCATCACACTGCCTCCACCATGTTTTACAGAAGATGTGGTGTGCTTTGGATCATGAGCTGTTCCAATTCTTCTCCAAACTTTCTTCTTCCCATCATTCTGGTGCAGGTTGATCTTAGTCTCATCTGTCCAAAGAATGCTGTTCCAGAACTGGGCTGGCTTCTTCAGGTGTTTTTTGGCAAAGTCAATTCTGGCCTTTCTATTTTTGAGGCTGATTAATGGTTTGCACCTTGTGGTGAATCCTCTGTATTTACTCTCATGAAGTTTTCTCTTTAAGGTAGACTTAGATACTGATACACCTACTTCCTGGAGAGTGTTCTTCACTTGAGTGGATGTTGTGAAGGGGTTCTTCACCATGGAAAGGATTCTGCGATCATCCACCACTGTTGTCTTCCGTGGACGTCCAGACCTTTTTGAGTTCCCAAGCTCACCAGTGCACTCTTTTTTTTTCTCAGAATGTACCAAACTGTTGATTTGGCCACTCCTAACATTTCTGCTATCTCTCTGATGGATTTCTTCTTTTTTTTTTCAGCCTCAGGATGGTCTGTTTCACCTCCATTGAGAGCTCCTTTGACCGCATGTTGTGTGTTCACAGCAACAGCTTCCAAATGCAAACGCCACACCTGGAATCAACTCCAGACCTTTTAACTGCTTAATTGATGACAGGTTAATGAGGGAAGAGCCCATGCAGCCTTGTTATTTTTTTTGAAACCTTCTGAGTCAATTGCCCAATTACTTTTGGTCCCTTGAAAAAGAGGCGGCTACGTATTAAAGAGCTGTAATTCCTAAACCCTTGCAACATTTTGGATGTGAATACTCTCAAATTACAGTTGAGAGTCTGCACTTTAAGCCCATTTTGATTATATAATTGTATGAATATGTTTTTGTAAACAGCTAAAATAACAAAACTTGTGTCACTGTCCAAATATTTCTGGGCCTAACTGTAGATGGACCAAGTCACTAATATAAGAAGGCGCCTCAACATGAATGGTTTTATAAGTAAGAACAAGAACTTTAAAATCAACTCTATAATTTATAGGAAGCCAATGCAAGGAGGCCAAAACGAGAGTGATATGGCAGAATCTACTGGACTTAGTCAGTAATCTAGCAGCAGAATTCTGGACCAACTGTAGGCAATGTAGAGAGGATTTACTAAGGCATGTAAAAAGAGCATTACAGTAGTCCAAATGTGAAGAAACAAAGGCATGAATAATAGTTTCTAACTGACTGTAGGAAACCAATGACCTAATTTTGGAAATATTCCTAAGGTGGAAAAAACAACTCCGGGTCAGAGATTTCACATGCTGATTAAAATTCATTGATTGGTCAAAAATTACGCCAAGATTTTTTTAGATTAGACCTTATATTGGAGCTTAATGAACCAATGCAATTTATTAACCATCACAGGAATTAGATTAACAGGTGCTACAATAAGGACTTCAGTCATACAGACATAATATACATCACATGTTAGTCTTGCTTATAAGACTGGGTTTGGGTTATATGAGAAACAAACAACTGTTTTTTAAAGAAAATAAATCTGTTTATTACAAGACAAAAACAAACAAAAAAAACAGGTGATGCCACAATCACTGAGTGATTATAATAAAAGAAAGCATAAAAATAAAGCCTAAAATCTACAATTTTCATGAAACATTGCTCTACTGTCTGATGAATTTCTTCAAACATAGCCTACATATCTTATATAATAAAACACTGTAACACCAATGGTTGTATGCCGTGATAGTAATATTGGCACATATTGAACTAGAGTTGCATTCAACAGAGACGCAGACCCACACCTGACAGCCCCTGTCCCTGTTGGAATGTCATATACAGCACATACATAGGAGGGGAACTCTCTGGTTGACTTTTTGCTTCAATTCTGATGGAACATCATGACCTATTTTCAGCTCTTACTGATCTTCAAGGACAAAAGCAAGGTCAAGGTCATTTGACGTTCAGGTGGTGTCCCAGACCCCATTCTGGCTTTTGTTAAAATGTGATGGTTCTACCTCTCATAATAAAGTCAGTGATTTGATTTTGACCTTTTATGACCCTGTGACCTTGACTTTTTGATCCTAAAAGCATAGCCAAATGTGACACTGCCATGGTCAGATGGTCAGATGGACAGATACACAGACTCAGACGACCGCCCTACCCACATTGACAGTGTTGAGGCATGGGTAGATCTAATCTATCTATATATGAAGAGTTCTTTTGCAAAAACAGATGTCCAATTGGTTTAATATTGAGAAAAACATTTTCATCTGTTGGTTTATAGGTGCTAGTATTTCCAATTCAGCTTCTAAGACATGGTCACTTGAAATATGAGTATCTCAGACATAATAAAGCAAAAAAATCGAACATCCACTCATAGTTACTTTTTCTAATCTTTTGCCAATCTATAAAATCATTCTTTGCTGAAGAAAAATTGTTTCAATTCAAAAGTCTGGTCATGAACTGTTTCTATCACCCAAGGACCAGAGCTGTAACACTATCCATCGGCCATAAAGGTGAAGTTAATCCCTTCTCCAGGAAGAAATGCCCCAAATCGACAGATTTATGGTTGATATAATCCAGACTTGGGAGTCAAGATTCTCCAGCAACAACCAGACAGTTTCACAGTGCCATCTGGTGGACAAATCAGGAATTTTTTTAATTTTTTTCCCTTTGCAGTGGAATTTATGCATTATGGACAAATAAATTGATTCATATTATTTCTCTCAAGACAGTATCCACTACTAAAGACATGGTTGAGCTCTTGGGATGGACAATTGTGGTGAAATGTTTTTATTGAGATGATTTAATGTGTTGCTTTATTTTCAGGGAGAAATTAATTTTTGCATGCTTACTATCACAAATTAATTACAGTTACAATGTAGAGACATTTTATGTTCCCATATTATTGAGTAGAAGATCTTAGTCACTAAAGTTTAAGGAATTTATGCTTTATTCAGCAACATATGTGTCTTAAGTGGGGTCTCACTTCTCATATCAAATGTCTCTCCCCCTCCCCTCTCTCTGCTCTTTGGGAGACCATAGCTGGACTTAAACAGACCAACAGAGCTCCAGGCTTCACTGCATCTCCTTTTTAGGTCGAGTTTATGACTTCTGTTGAACAGGAAGCTCAAATGTAATTGGTTCAGCTCAGTTTCATGAAATTCAGCAAAATTCTACCCCACCCAGAAAAAAATCTTCCCTTTGTTCAGTTTTGGGGCATTGGTCAAACTGTAAGGAGCAGACTTCTCTGCTCTCCAATTTTTATTTTTTTTTCTATCTTCCAAGTAAGGCCCAGAGCCTGTCATGCTCTGTGATTTTTTTTCTTTTCTTTAAAGTTCACTTTTCCTTAGTTTAATGCTTTTCTTTAAATTACCATGTAAGAAGATTTTGTTAGATTTTTTTAAGCTGAAACCAACTCATTCCAGCCACAATACATTGGAAAAAACAGATCTGTGACGTGTTCTTGTCCCAATTTGTCTCTCTGATGGGACCTTGTACAATAAACAAATTCCTTCTTCAGTGCATAAAAGAAGACCGCACCCAGCCTACTGAAGAACCAGCCCCTTTGTGATCTCGGGAGTAGGCTATAACCATGGTAAAGAGCCTGTCTGCCAGTCTTCCAACAGAATCCACGTCGGTCCAGTTGAAACAGAATCCAATGGGCCGCCTGCTACCCACAGGGACACAATGATTCTGCTTGGCTGACAGTCTGTTGTTTAACTTAAACTTAATTCTTCAGAATATTCCTGGTATACATTCTTTAAACTTAATTTCATGCAAACACCCACCAGAATTTCAAAATGCATTTTGTCCTTTCATTAATTTACATTCTTTTTCAGAGTAACACCAATTTTCCATTTTTCTAGATAGTTTACTCATCATTTTCTTCATAAAATTGCATCCACTTTTCTTGACCAATGCTATTTTATGGTTTTCCAATTTCCAGTATACTGACAAGTTAAACTATGCTTTATTTGGTTCCACAAATGCTTGATTCACAAGTAACTCAGTAATAGTCTATGGTGCTCATGATACATGTTGAACTCTCTGTTTTAAAGTTATCCAAATATGTTAACATTTCCTGACATTTGTTATTAAACTATTGAAAGAAATATGGGAGTTATTGTTTGATTTCATGTCCATCTTCTTGATTATCAGCAGACAAGAACTCATAAGGGGTTTTTGAGACTGATTCATAATTGGTACAAATAAAGAATTGTTAATAAAATTGTCCATTATTTGGACTGGTGCCCCACGAGGATATGAGTGTAATGAAAGGAAATCTTCATTCCTACTCACATTCATATTTACATTAATAATTGTACCAACAATAAAACACCTATAAACCCATTAATCTAAATCCACTACACAGGGCTAATATGCTATCATGCCGATTGGGTGTTGATGGAGGGAGGAAAGACCTGAAGGAGAGGCATGTGTGTTTATATCAGTGACGCTTGGTGCCGAGATGTGACTGTTGTACACAAACACTGTTCTCCATTGGTGGAATTTATGATCAAGTGCCGACCCTTTGACATTCTGAGAGAATTTTCACTGTCCTGCTAGTCACCATGTATGTCCTGCCCACCATCAAGAAACTCTATCAGGCCATCAGTGAGACACAGACAGCGCATCCAGACAGATTCCACATCACAGCAGGAGACTTCAAACATGCAGACTAAAAGGCCCTCCAACCAGATCGACACCAACATGTGGACTTTCCAACAAGAGGAGATAATTTGCTGCACTTGGTGTACACAACTCACAAGAGAGCATACAGAGCCTACTCCCTTCACCACCTGGGTCTCTCTGATCACATCACCATCTTGCTACAGCCGGCATACAAACCCCGAGGAAAAGCCATCAGACCAACAAAAAAGTAGGTACCTGTGACCCTAAGGGGCCTCAGATGCTCTGAAAGACTGCTTCAGCACTACAGACTGGGATATTTTCAAGCATGCAGCCACTCACAATGGACATACAAACATAGAGGAGTACACTGAGGTTGTTGTAGTATACACTAGGCCACTCCAAAGTCTTCATTTTGTTTTTCTTAAACCATTAAGAGGTTGACTTGCTGGTGTGTTTTAGATCATTGTCCTGCTGCAGAATCCAAGTGCGCTTCAGCTTGAGGTCACCAACAGATGGCCGGACATTCTTCTTCAGGATTTTTTGGTAGACAGCAGAATTCATGATTCCATTTATCACAGCAAGTCTTCCAGGTCCTGAAGCAGCAAAACAGCCACAGATCATCACATTACCACCACCACATTTTACTCTTGTATGATGTTCCTTTTCTGAAATGCTGTGTTCCTTTTACGCCAGATGTAATGGGACACACACCTTCCAAAAAATTCAACTTTTGTCTCGCTAGTCCACAGAGTATTTTCCCAAAAGTCTTGGGGGATCATCAAGATATTTTCTGGCAAAACTGAGATGAGCCATTATGTTCTTTTTGCTCAGCAGTGGTTTTTGTCTTGGAACTCTGCCATGCAAGCCATTTTTGCCCGGTCTCTTTCTTATGGTGGAGTCATGAACACTGACCTTAACTGAAGCAAGTGAGGCCTGCAGTTCTTTGGATGTTGTTGTGGGGTCTTTTGTGATCTCTTGGATGAGTCGTTACTGAGCTCTTGGAGTAATCTTGATCAGTCAACCACTCCTGGAAAGGTTCACCACTGTTCCATGTTTTCACCATTTGTGGATAATTGCTCTCACTGTGGTTCACTGGAGTCCCAAAGCTTGAGAAATGACTTTATAACCTTTTCCAGACTGATAGATCTCAATTACTTTGTTTCTTATTTGTTCCTGAATTTCTTTGGATTGCAGCATGATGTCGAGCGTTTGAGGATGTTTTGGTCTACTTCACTTTGTCAGGAAGGTCCTTTTTAAGTGTTTTCTTGATTGAGAACAGATGTGGCAGTAATCAGGCCTGGGTGTGGCTGGAGAAATTGAAGTCAGCTTTCCAAAGAAGTGATAAACCACAGTTAATTTATGTTTTAACGGGGGAGGGGGAATCACTTTTTCACGCAAGACCATGTAGGTTTTGATTTTTTTTAACCATTAATAATAATCTTCTTCATTTCAAAACTGCATTTTGTGTTTACTTATATGTCATGAATGCCCCTTTCGGGCAGAAAGACAGACCCACGCAGAACTGTAGTTGTGACATTTATTAACCAAAAGAACAAAAATCCAAAAAACTGTGCAGATGACACAAAAAATGCAAACAAGGAAAACTTACAGACAAGGGCACTCCAGAGCCAGTTTCGTTCTGGAAGAGATGAGGAGAATGAGGTCCAGTAACATAAGATAAGATAAGCCTTTATTAGTCCCACTACGGGGAAATTCCAGGATTGCAACAGCACAGGGATAGCAACACTCAGAGCAACAATCAGAAGGCAAGAAAAAAAAAGCAAGCAAGCAAGAGCAGCTAATATACATATGTACATATTACTATAAATATATATACAGTATATACACACAGACACACAGTGTAGAGCATTAGGGCTGCACGGTGGCGCAGTGGTTTAGCACTGTGGCAGCACAGTTTTACCCTCGGCCGGGGGATCGCGGGGATCATGAGATCGTGGGTTCGATCCCAGCCCCCGACCAACAGTGAGCTGTGTGGAGTTTGCATGTTCTCCCCGTGTTGCGTGGGTTTACTCCGGGATTTCTCCGGTTTCCTCCCGCATACCAAAAACATGTAGGTTTAGGGCGCTCGCGCACGCAGCGACCGGCGGCCGGTGGCTTGTCACCAGACTGTAAACCAAATCTACCTACGGGTACAAATAAGTAACAAAAAAAAAAAAAATAAAAAAAAAAAAATTGTAGCTCGATGGGATAAATATGAGTATATAAACACACAGTACGGAGCATTGCAGCTAGATGGAATAAATATGTAAATATATAAACACACAGTGCGGAGCAATGTAGCTAGATGGAATAATATGTAGATATATAAACACACAGTGCGGAGCATTGTAGCTAGATGGAATGAATATATAGATATATAAATATAAACATAAACATAAACACACCCAGTGTGGAGCATTGGGTGTGTTCATTGGGTGTGTTGCGGAGCATTGGATGCATTCACATCAGTGAATGCATCAATACTGCCGCAGTGAAACAATGAACTGGCAGTCCTTAAATACCTGGGCAAACATATGAGTGGCAGGTGTGGGTGACTGAGCAGGCAGGTGACCAAATTACCCAACTGCTCAAAGCTGAGGTGACTGAGAAGCAGACTGTGAGCAGCGAGTGGGGATGTCTGGAGAGAGGACGGCACAAAAACCCAAAATATATACATAAACTGACAAAATAATAACAACAGACAAACAAAACTCAGAAATAAATTGAGTCTGAGCTCAAAGGAAACATTAGAGCTCAGACTCATGACAGTCTAATATTTACATTTGTTTGATGATCTGAAACATTTAAGTGTGAAAAAAATACAAAGAAAATGAGAAATCAGGAAGGGGCAAACACTTTTTCACACCACTGTTTGTGCATATATAGCCTCAATTTTTTTTTTCTTTTCCAAGTAAGTTTGAATAGGCCACATTTTACATTAATGTTTACATTTATAGTTAGTTCATCAATTCTAATTTTTAGGGTAAGTGATTATCACATGTGCCACTTCTGTTTATATTAGGTCTGCAGGTGCTGCCTTTATTTAGTTAACTCAGCTTCACCTACTTGTGATCACTATGATGTGGCAACAATTGTTTTTTTTTGTTTGTTTTTTTTTTTTTTTTACTGCTGTCTCCCTTTTGGAGGCTTTTTGCCACTTTTTCTTTATTGTTTGGGGGTTTTCGGGAAGGGATCTGCCCTTGCTGTTTGAGGTTGTATTAGTGTTCTCTTGTTTTTATGCTCAGATTCATGTCCTCCGATTTCAAATCTATCACTCTTGGAGCAGGTTCTCCTGTTTGATTTCTTGGATGGAACATCCACAGAATGGGTGACCCAATTAAGAGGTCCAAGGTTTTCACACACTTGAAACTTCATAATCCTGATTTGTTTTTACAAGAGACTCATCTCAGACTTAAAGACCACCACAGGCTTCATTCTTCTTGGATAGGTCAAATTTATCATTCAAATTTTAATTCAAAGGCAAGAGGAGTAGCTATTCTGATTAATAAGGGGACACAGTTTACATCCACAGATGTTATCTGAGATAAAAATGACAGATTCATTATTATTGCAGGATTGCTAATGCATGTTAAAGTTGTACTTGTCAACATTTATGGCCCTAATTTCGATGACATTTCTTTTGCTAACAGGCTCTTCAGCAGCGTACCACATTTGAACTCTCATCTTCTCATCCTTGGAGGTGACTTAAACTGTGTTATAGACCCAGTGCTAGATAGGTCCAGTGGCCTGAGGGAGCTCTTTCTCAGCTGCAGGACTGTTTTTCAAACACTCTATGGGATTTATTCAAGAATGAGGATCTGGAAATGTACACACAGACTGTATTACATTACATCACCTACTGTATCAATCAGGTGACTGTGGAAAAACGCATCAGGGTTTTTCCTAACCAGAAGCTTTGGATGACAAAAGAAGTCCAGGCACTCCTCAGAGCTCGTGATACAGCCTTCAGGTCAGGGGATACAGATCTGTATAGCACCGCCCGGGCTAATCTGAAGAAAGGCATTAAGGAGGCTAAACAGACCTATAAGAAGAAAGTCGAGGACCATTTTTCTGATAATGATTCGAGACGAGTATGGCAAGGCTTTAACCATATCACAAACTATAAGGGCAGCAGCATCATTTCCAGTGACATCAGCGCCTCACTGGCAGAAGAATTGAACTGCTTTTTTGCACAGTTTGAGGCAAATACACCTCACCCGGACCCACAGATGTTATTGAATGCCAGCTCTGATGTGCTTATCCTGCAGGATTATGAGGTGAGACAGACACTGAGAGCAGTTCACCCGAGAAAGGCTACTGGTCCCGATGGAGTGCCAGGAAAGGTGCTCAGAGCATGTGCAGATCAGCTATGCTCTGTTTTGACTGACATTTTTAACTTGTCTCTCAAGGCAGCCGTTGTTCCACAGTGTTTAAAATCTGCAGTCATTATTCCTGTACCTAAAAAACATACTGTTAGCAGTCTGAATGACTATCGACCAGTAGCATTAACACCCATTGTTATGAAGTGCTTTGAGAAAATGGTATTGAAACATCTTTTGCCTAGTCTCCCCCCAGACTTTGATCGGTACCAGTTTGCCTACAGGCGGAGCAGATCCACTGAAGATGCTATTGCTATAGCTCTCTACTTCGCATTCAGCCATTTAGAAGACAAGGGGAGCTATGTAAGAATGTTGTTTGTTGATTATAGCTCGGCATTTAATACAATTATTCCCAACATTCTCATCACCAAATTGCTTCAGCTTGGTCTGCCTACTCACACTTTCAGCTGGATTAAGGACTTCCTAACAAACAGAACACAGACTGTTAGACTCGGACCCCATTCCTCCTCTACAGTCATGGTAAATGGTAAATGGCACTCACTTACAGTGGGGCAAAAAAGTATTTAGTCAGCCACCAATTGTGCAAGTTCTCCCACTTAAAAGATGAAAGAGGTCTCCAATTTTCATCATAGGTATACCTCAACTATGAGAGACAAAATGAGAAAAAAAAAAATCCAGAAAATCACATTGAAGGATTTTTAAAGAATTTATTTGCAAATTATGGTGGAAAATAAGTATTTGGTCACCTACAAACAAGCAAGATTTCTGGCTCTCACAGACCTGTAACTTCTTCTTTAAGAGGCTCCTCTGTCCTCCACTCGTTACCTGTATTAATGGCACCTGTTTGAACTCGTTATCAGTATAAAAGACACCTGTCCACAACCTCAAACAGTCAGACTCCAAACTCCACTATGGCCAAGACCAAAGAGCTGTCAAAGGACACCAGAAACAAAATTGTAGACCTGCAGCAGGCTGGGAAGACTGTATCTGCAATAGGTAAGCAGCTTGGTGTGAAGAAATCAACTGTTGGAGCAATTAGAAAATGGAAGACATACAAGACCACTGATAATCTCCCTCGATCTTTACCCTTGGCCGGGGGATTGTGAGGATCGTGGGATCGTCGGTTCGATCCCAGCCCCCGACCAACAGTGATCTGTGTGGAGTTTGCATGTTCTCCCCGTGTTGCGTGGGTTTACTCCGGGATTTCTCCGGTTTCCTCCCACATGCCAAAAACATGCATGTTAGGTTAATTGGCTGTTCTAAATTGTCCCTAGATATCTGTTTCCTATAGGCCCTTAGAATAGAGGGTTAGTATTAATGAAAGCGCTTTGAGTGGTCTTTGTGACTAGAAAAGCGCTATATAAGTGCAGGTTAGTTAGTAGTTAGTTAGTTAGATCTGGGGCTCCACGCAAGATCTCACCCCGTGGGGTCAAAATGATCACGAGAACGGTGAGCAAAAATCCCAGAACCACACGGGGGGACCTAGTGAATGACCTGCAGAGAGCTGGGACCAAAGCAACAAAGGCTACAATCAGTAACACACTACGCCGTTAGGGACTCAATCCTGCAGTGCCAGACGTGTCCCCCTGCTTAAGCTAGTACATGTCCAGGCCCGTCTGAAGTTTGCTAGAGAGCATTTGGATGATTCAGAAGAGGATTGGGAGAATGTCATATGGTCAGATGAAACCAAAATAGAACTTTTTGGTAAAAACTCAACTTGTCGTGTTTGGAGGAGAAAGAACACCATACTTACTGTGAAACATGGGGGTGGAAACATCATGCTTTGGGGCTGTTTTTGTGCAAAGGGACCAGGATGACTGATCCGTGTAAAGGAAAGAATGAATGGGGCCATGTATCGTGAGATTTTGAGTGAAAACCTCCTTCCATCAGCAAGGGCATTGAAGATGAAACGTGGCTGGGTCTTTCAGCATGACAATGATCCCAAACACACTGCCCGGGGAACGAAGGAGTGGCTTCGTAAGAAGCATTTCAAGGTCCTGGAGTGGCCTAGCCAGTCTCCAGATCTTAACCCCATAGAAAATCTTTGGAGGGAGTTGAAAGTCCGTGTTGCCCAGCGACAGCCCCAAAACATCACTGCTCTAGAGGAGATCTGCATGGAGGAATGGGCTAAAATACCAGCAACAGTGTGTGAAAACCTTGTGAAGACTTACAGAAAACGTTTGACCTCTGTCATTGCCAACAAAGGGTATATAACAAAGTATTGAGATGAACTTTTGTTATTGACCAAATACTTATTTTCCACCATAATTTGCAAATAAATTATTTAAAAATCAGACAATGTGATTTTCTGGATTTTGTTTTTCTCATTTTGTCTCTCATAGTTGAGGTATACCTATGATGAAAATTGGAGACCTCTCTCATCTTTTAAGTGGGAGAACGTGCGCAATTGGTGGCTGACTAAATACTTTTTTACCCCACTGTATATAGCGCTTTTTTTCATCTCTTGATGACCAAAGCGCTTTACAGGTCCTGCTATCCACCCATTCACACACACATTCACACACTGATGGTGGCATGCTGCCTAACATGGCGCTTCCAGACCCACCAGGGGCAATTGGGGTGAAGTGTCTTGCCCAGGGACACAACGGCAGGATATCTGGGGAGAGCGGGATTCGAACTGCCGACCATGTGGTTATTGGACAACCTGCTCTACCTCCTGAGCCACTGCCGTCCCTGTCATGCTTAACACAGGCTCGCCACAGGGCTGTGTGTTGAGCCCGCTTTGTATTCATTGTACACATATGACTGCATACCTGTTCATCCCACAAACATTATAGTGAAGTTTGGAGATGACACAACCATAGTGGGGCTCATATCAGGAGGAGATGAGTCCGCATACAGAAATGAGGTCCAGAAACTGGTGAGATGGTGCTCAGATAATAATCTGCTATTGAATACAAACCCCCCCCCAAAGAACTCATTATTGATTTTAGGAAGCATAGCAGTGAGCCGCCTCCTCTATATATAGGCAAGGAGTGTGTGGAGAGGGTGGAGGCTTTTAAGTTTCTGGGTGTTCATATTTCTCACAACCTTACCTGGGCCGTTAACACCATAGCTACGATAAATAAGGCTCAACAACCTTTACACTTTCTGAGGCTCCTCAAGAAGAATGGCCTGAATGCACAGTTGCTGGTTTTATTTTATCGCTCTGCTATTGAGAGCATTTTGTCATATGGCATCACGGTTTGGTATGAGGGCTGTTCAGCCACAGACTGCAAAGCCTTCCAGAGAGTGATCGAGACTGCGCAAAAAATCACTGGCTGTTCTCTCCCTTCTCTGGAAGAGATTTCCAGGTCTCGGTACCTCAACAGAGCTACTGCCATCATTAAAGACTGTGCTCATCCAGGCCATGATTTCTTTCACTTGCTCCCCTCAGGAAAGCGGTACAGATCCCATAAAACCCGGACTACCAGGTTTAATCATAGTTTTTTCCCAGCAGCAGTACGTATTTTGAATGGATTTATGTAACACGCACAGACTGCTGATATTATTTTGTTATTTTAGGTTATTTTGTGGCAATAACCCTGTGTGTATAAGCTGGTCTTTTATATTTATCGCTCAGTATGTTTTCATTATTGCTACGTACATATTGTATTCAACTTTTAGGTAATATTGTTTCAAGCATTATTTATTGTTGTAATTATAAGAATGTTAAATGCATGAGTGAACTATAAGTGTGATAGTTTGTTTTTAGGGAGCAGCATCTCAATTTCGTTGCATTGTTTATTAACAATTGAATGACAATAAAGCCACTTTGACTTTGACTTTGACTTTGTTTGTAATGTATCTCAGTCTGTTATGTATAGGTCATTCTCAGATTTTATGAAACAAAATGGTCTGGTTGGCTCCTGGAGGCTTTGTAACCCCTTAACTAAAAAGTTCCCTTTCTTTTCTCAGGTACACCAGTCTTATTCTTGTCATGTGCGGGGCTGATGTTTAGCTCCGCCCATGATTGGTGGCTGTAGTTTCTTGTTTTATTGTTAATTGGTTTCAGCTGGCAGGTGATTTGAGCCTGAGCCGGGCTCCCTGCCAGCCTACAGTCACACCCCTCTCTCTCTCTCTGTCCTTGCCAGACACTCACCAGCTGTTTGTCATCACCACACACAATTACACACATGCATGCACACACACACACATTCATTCTCACTCACATATCCTGACACGCACGCATACAGACTCCCGCCGCACACCTGCTTCCACTTGTCACTCATTAGTCTGCCCAGTATTTATTGGGTGACAGTGGGGGCATTCAGTGTCGCTGTGTAAGTCAGCATTCTCCACAGTTCAGTTTAATTCTACCTGTCTATGGCTACTCCAGCCGATGTTGATGTCCTGGAGTGGTTGGTGTGTTTTTTGATCAGGATTTGTCCTTCAATTCACATATTAAATTTGTTTCTAAGACTGCCTTCTATCATTTGCGTAATATTGCCAAGATTAAGAGCATCTTGTCTCAGAGTGATGCTGAGAAACTGATCCACGCTTTTGTTAGCTCGAGATTAGATTATTGTAATTCTTTATTATCAGGCTGTCCTAAAACATCTTTAAAAAGTCTGCAGCTGATCCAAAATGCTGCAGCAAGAGTTTTAACAGGTACTAGAAAGAGAGATCATATCTCTCCGGTTCTGGCCTCCCTTCATTGGCTTCCCATAGAGTTTAGAATTAAGTTTAAAATCCTTTTTCTTACTTACAAAGCTCTAAACAATCAGGCTCCTTTTTATTTAAAAGATCTGATACTACCGTATTATCCGAACAGAGCACTACGCTCCCAAAATGCAGGATTACTTGTAATACCTAGAATCTCCAAAAGTACAATGGGAGGCAGAGCCTTCAGCTATCAAGCTCCTCTCCTGTGGAATCAGCTGCCAATCTGGATTCGGGAGTCAGACTCGATCTCTGTTTTTAAGAATAGGGCTAAAACCTACCTTTTTGATATAGCCTACAATTAGGGAGGGATCATGTGTTTCTGAACCCTCCCTTAGTTATGCTGCTAATAGGTTTAGTAAGCCAGGGGACCTCCAGTAATGCACTGGGCCTCACTCCTTTCCTCACTCTCTATGAAATATTTTTTTTTTTGCTGGTCATTAACATCTGTTTGTTCTCTCCCATAGATTGAGTCCCCATCGTGCTGTTTGCTCTCTACATGTCTGTTCTTTTCTTCTTCTCTATCCCCTCACCCCCCCAGCCAGTCGCAGCAGATGACTGCCCCTCCCTGAGCCTGGTTCTGCTGGAGGTTTCTTCCTGTTAAAAGGGAGTTTTTCCTCTCCACCGTCGCCAAGTGCTTGCTCACAGGGGATCGCCTGATTGCTGGGGTCTTTCTGCAACTGTGGGGGTTCCCCCCTACAGTTGATAGTGCTATGAGATGACTGTTGTTGTGAAATGGCGCTATATAAATAAAGTTGAATTGAATTGAATTGAATTTTTTCCCCATTGGACTACTCTGGCGTTGTTTCCCAGAGCCCACTGAGCTCCGACGCCCATTGTAAGTCTTCTCCACATTATTTACTGCCCTTTTTGTCCGCTGCCCAGTTTGCCATGGGAGCACGTGGGGGTCCTTCCTCTGCCAACTGAACTCGGACATCCATCGCTTGTGTGCCAGACTGTATTTCTCCACTGAACATTTCTTGTATTTTGTGTTACCCATTCTGTTAATAAACACACCCTCTTCACCTGCACTTTGGGCTCAAACTAATTTATTGTTCACTGCGAAGTTACGCAGTGGACATAACAATTCTAGGATTGATTATTTTTTCAAAGATAAAAGCCTTAACTCCTGTGTTGTTTCATCTGATTATTCAAGTATTCTAGTATCTGATCATGCATCCTTATTTCTGGATATTCAGTTGTCTTCGTGCAAAGCCCGCTCATATGTTTGGAAATTTAACTCTTTATTGCTATCAGACAAAATGTTTTGTGACTATATCTCTAAATCAATAGATGACTTTCTTTTTTTCAACCAGGGTGATTCAACATCACACTCCCTATTATGAGAGTCACTGCAAGCTTATTTAAGAAGTCAGATAATTTCTTATTCTTCCTCTAGTAAGAAAAAAGAGAACTCCAAGATAGCTGAACTTTTATCTGAAATAGCAGCTTTGGATCAGGTATGTGCAACAAACCCTTCTCCATCTTTGCGTAAGAAATGTCTTGATGTTCAAGCTCAATTTGATCTATGAGCATGGTGAAAAGGCTAGTAGACTATTGGCACAGCAGTTAAAACGTCAGTCCAACTCTTGCATCATTTCCCAAATTGATAGTGGGTCTGGTGTGCTGCTCACAGGTCCATTAGAAATTAATTCTACCATCAAATCATTTTACTTATCACTATATAAATCAGAGTTTCTATCAGACCCTTCACACATCAATCAGTTTTTGTCTAATTTAAGATTTCCTAGGGTTGATCTAGACAGGACTAAACAATAAGAAGGTCCTCTTTCTTTAAATGAATTACAACAAGCAATTAAATCTATGCAGTCAAACAAAGCACCTGGACCCAATGGGTTTCCAATTGAATTTTTCAAAATTTTTAGTGCTAAACTGTCTCTTTTACTTTTGTAAAAGTTTAATGAATCATTGGAGAGGGGTTCTTTGCGCCCACTTTAACTCAAGCTTCAATAACTCTTCTCTTAAAAAGTGGGAAAGATTCTTCTTCCTGTGCTTTCTGTAGGCCCCTTTCTTTGTTAAGTGCAGATGTATAGATTCTGGCTAAAATTCTTGCTACTCGACTAGAGAAGATTTTACCTTGTATTATTTCAGAGGAACAAAATGAGTTCATTAAAGGACGTCAACTATTTTTTAATATTCACACTCTATTAAATATTATCTATACATCACACTTAGATAGTTTGCCTGAAACCGTAATTTCACTGGATACCAAGTGACATAATGCACGGCTCAGGAGACACACACGCAGGCTCAGAGTAGCTCAAATAGCTTTATTAACAACAAGGGTGTATGAATGTGTGTCTGCGAGATGTAAATGTGTTGGTGGTGGCGTCTGCTTCGGGCACAGAGGCAGGAGACCGTACAGCCGGACAACCCTATGGGAAAAGCACAGGGAGAAGGGTGACGGGCACACACCAACACAGGAGATGTACAAGTTAGAGAGGAGCTTACTTGGAATGGGCAGGTGGCTGGCACAGCAAGGATGAGGTCCGGTAGACAGCGACCTGGAGAGCCTGGTGCAGCAGCAAGGGAAAGGAGACGGAGAGGAATGGTCCGCCGCCGGGAAATCCACCTGTGCACAGGGGAGCAGACTTGGAGAGGAAAAAGGTAAGAGCTTCTTACCGCGATGCTTGCTGAAGTGTAAGAGGGAACTCACAGCAATCCAACGAGTGAAGTCTGACGGCTTCAGACCGAAGCCCAGGGCGAGGCGGCTTAAATCCCTCGCCGCTGATGATGTGCAGGTGTGCGTGCAGCTGGCGCCGCTGATGAGCGGCGCGGCGTGACACCAAGAAGGCGTTTGATAGAGTCAAGGGGCCTTACCTGTTTTGGATAATATGGATCTGGAAATTTGGATTTCGTAACACATTCATCAGTTAGATTAGATTGTTATATACACTGCCCAAGGCTAGTGTTTGGACAAATGACACCCAAATGGAATATTTTGAATTGGAACACAGCACCCGTCAGGGTTGCCCCTTTTCACCATCACTTTTTGCGTTGGCTATTGAACCTTTCAGTTCAATTCAACTTTATTTATATAGCGCCATTTCACAACAAAAGTGATCTCATAGCACTTTCAAATGTAGGGGAAACCCCACAATTGCAGAAAGACCCCATCAATCAGGCGATCCCTGTGAGCAAGCACTAGGCGACGATGGAGAGGAAAAACTCCCTTTTAACAGGAAGAAACCTCAAGCAGAATCAGGCTCAGGGAGGGGCAGTCATCTGCTGCGACTGGCTGGGGGAGGTGGGGAGATAGAGAAGATGAAAAGAACAGACATAAGGGAGCAAACATTAACAGAGAGAAGCCAAGTACATTATTGGAGGTCACCCGGCAGTCTAAATCTATTAACAACAAAACAAAGGGAGGGTTAAGAGACACAAGATCCCTCCCTAATCGTAGGCTATATTGAAGAGGAAGGTTTTTACTCTATTCTTAAGAACAGAGATCAAGTCTGACTCCCGAATCCACATTGGAAACTGGTTCCACAGGAAAAGAGATTGATAACAGAAGGCTCTGCCTTCCATTGGACTTTTGGAGATTCTAGGTATTACAAGTAATCGTGCATTTTACGAGCAAAGTGCTCTGTTAGAATGATAGGGTAATATCAGATCTTTTATATAAAGTAGCCTGGCTACAGTGTTGAAAAGAAACCTGGGATTATTCTTATTCTCTTCTATTAATGCAGAGTAGTAACTTGTTCTAGCTTTTCTAAGAGATTTTTATAAATTAGGAGATGATTTCTCCACGCTAAATAGAATTCATATAATTTAGTCGAACGCCATTTTTTTTCTAATTGACGAGTCTTCTGTTTTAAGCTACGAGTTTCTGTGTTAAACCAAGGGGTTAAAAATCTCTGACTAGACTATTTCTTTTTTAAAGGGGCCATCAAGTCTAGAGTCTGGTGCAGAGAGGCTGTAACACCATCTACCATGCTGTCAATTACAGAAGGAGCAAGCTCTCCATCTATTATTTCCGTTGTGTTGACACATGGTATATAAAGGAAATAATCTGCAAAAATTTGGAAACAACATCATCTGAAAGACATCTGCTGTAGTAATATTTTTCTTTCGGAGTCAAATAATCAAAAATAGTGAAATCAAAGGTTAAAGGGTACCTGTGGTGGTCGTCTAAACGCATTCAACTTGAAAACATTAGGCAAAGTATTCGTTATTTGGTTAAATAATTATTGCCAGCCATATACCACCAGAGAAATATGCAAATACGACCGCAGGCATGGCCAGCCAATGAAAACTCTGCGCGCAGCCATGACACATGCCGATGTGACGTCATTACGTTGATAATGAAAAGTCAATACTCCGTCTGTATGAGCAACTAGGGTGCTGTTGTGAGTGTTTTTATTCTATTATTGCTGAATTTTTGGACTCTGAGGAAGAATTCGTCCAACATGGCTACAAGTTTGAGCCAGAAAGGTCTTCTGAGGGTGAAAGTGACGAAGTGGTCCTCACACACAACGCAATTTCGTCTGAAAGGATTTGTCTGTGCCCTGTTCCGAGATTGCGCAATCACTTTTCCGCTACGATCTTCTGACAAGGTGAGCTGGGTTTGGGTACACAAAAGAAGTGTTTATCTTTGTTTTTTCGCTTATTATTGAGACATCCAAAGGCTTTACATTCCGCCATGTTGCGATATCCATATCGCATTGTATGTTTTTGTTGTTACAAGAGCGCCGAGTGTCTGCTGCTCTGTAGAATCATCGGCCGTCTGGCGGCCGTTACGACCTCAGATCAGACGAGAAAACCCGCTGAATTTAAGCATTTATTTATTTATTTTCTACTCATTTTAGTTCTGCATTTAATATGAACCCTGAGTTTGAAATAAACGTTTGAATTTGAATTTGAATATCCCGAAAGCCACTGCTCATCCGGGCACTCCAGGCTCAGCCAATATTGATCCAGATCGCGGTGCCCACTTTATTAAGTCACAGGAAGCGTCCTGGCAGGCCATGTAGCCGCTAGTATGGCTGCACCCATGTTTTGCTGACATAGCTGAAGCAGCACATCAGCAATGGATTTATATCAAATTGCTTTGAACATGAATTTCAACTTAAACTTGAACTAGAACGCGAGACAGGGGCTCAATATAATATCTTTTTTTTCACGACCACCACAGGTACGCTGTAACAGACAATGGTCTGGCAGTACAGGATTATGAGGAGACACTAGCAGATTTTCTATTTCTATACCATAAGTCAGAACAAGGTCCAATGTATGGTGGAGATAATGGGTGGGATTTTCTACTTTCTGGGAAAACCCCATTGAGTCTAACATTGAATTAAATGCCTTACTAAGACAGTTACTATCTACATCAACATGTATATTAAAATCCCCTACTATAATTATTCCATCTGATCTCAGTACTAAATCAGCTAAAAATACGGCAAAATCGGATAAAAACTCTGAGTAGGTAGAGGAAGGATGGTAGACTATGGCAAAGAAGATAGGGTTTAAGCTAAGATTGCTAACATGCCTCATAGTGAGGACCAGGCCCTCGAAGGAATTGAAACAGGTTTTTTGCTTTACATTAACTAGTAATTCAGAATGGTAAATTGCCGCTACTCCACCTCCACGACCAGAACTTCTAGGATTATAATAGTTTAGATAACCAGAGGGAGTTGATTCATTTAAACCAACAAAATCATTCTGCCCTAACCAAGTTTCTGTAAGGGATATTAAATCAATCTGATGATCAATTAATAGATCATGAACTAGTAGAGACTTGGGAGTTAGAGACCTAATATTTAACAAACCACATTTAATTTTTAAATTATGAAGAGGAAGAAGAGAGGCCGAATCATTGAAGAGGCCGAATCATTGGTGAATCATTGGCGCTTGCTTTAAAGTCTTCCTCTTTTTTCAAAGGCATCACACGTAATGGTGCTGAATATCAATTGGCCCTGTATGCAAATGATTTATTATTATATTTCACAGACCCTACAACTTGTCTCCCTGGAATTCTGTCAACATTTAAAAAGTTCAGTTCATTTTCTGGATATAATACTCCTGCACTATGTATATATCTGTTTACATATGTATATTCATTTACTGCTTTGGCTAACCAGTTCTTATTATCTTATTAACTATTGCTCTGAGTGCTGCTACCCCTTTGTTTCTGTAATCCTGGAATTTCCCCATTGTGGGACCAATAAAGGCTTATCTTATCTTATCTTATCTTATCTTATCTTATCTTATCTTATAAAGTAAATCTTCAAAAGAGTGAATGTTTTCCTGTTTGTTTTGGTCACAAAGCTATGGATTTGTAAATATCTAAAGAAATGATGCTTAGGCAATTCAAATTTATGAGACAATTGGCTAAAGGAAGCAAATGAGTTATCAATATAGATCTTTAAATGATTTAATACCGAGGTTGAACCAGATTTTAAATGCGCTGTCCGCAAAGGATGGAGGAAACAAATGGTTAGCAGTTATAGGAGCAGATATTGAGTATTTTTGAAGGTGGAAACGACATTTGAATTGATTCCAGATTCTCAGTGAAGTTTTGACGATGATATTTCTTGTATAATCAGAGGAAGAAGTTTTAATAGAGTGAGTTAAGGCTGACAGAGATACTGATCCACAAGAGGCAGATTCCATTGTAAGCCAAACAGGCCGGGGTTGGAAGAGTTCAGAGTGCAACCAGAACTGAATAATTCTTAAATTTGCCGCCAAACAATAAAATAAAACAATAAAATTTTATATTTGGTAATATAACCGTCTGCCCCAGTTACTCTCGACGGACGTCAATTTCTTTAGGTCTCTGTAAAAAAAATGTTGTCTAATACTTGGAGTTTTTTTTTTATTCCAGATAAATTCCTTAATAGTAGTGTCAATTTTATGAATAGAGCTTAAAGGAAGGAAGATTGGTATAGAATTAAATATATAAAAAGGTTTAGG
This sequence comes from Pholidichthys leucotaenia, assembly GCA_020510985.1. Classification (NCBI taxonomy): domain Eukaryota; kingdom Metazoa; phylum Chordata; class Actinopteri; order Cichliformes; family Pholidichthyidae; genus Pholidichthys; species Pholidichthys leucotaenia. Next base: position 102,294,540 of record CM035846.1, read on the forward strand.
CAAAGTATTCATTTTAACCACATTGACATGGCCGGCTAGAGACAAATTCAACACTGACCATGATCAAAATTTCCTTGTATACGGGTGAGGAGGGGAATAAAGTTTGCTTTATATAGGTTGTTGAATTTATAGGTTACCTCCACCCCTAAATAAGTACAACTGTGTTGTGCTATCCTGAAGGGTAGGGTGTGCAATGGATATCCCTATCCCTATCCCTATCCCTGCGCTGTTGCAATCCTGGAATTTCCCCATTGTGGAACTAATAAAGGCTTATCTTATCTTTTCTTATCTTATATTCTTCTACTGCATTATTTAAAGGAAAGAGTTCCTTTTTATTCAAGTTTAGTTTGTAGCCCGAAATAGCACCAAAGGAACTGAAAATATTAAGAGCTCTAGGAATAGAGGTTGAAAAATCAGAGATAAACAGCAGAAGGTCGTCTGCATACAGAGATACTCGATGCTCCATTCCGTACCTGAAAATTCCTGTAATAGAGGGATCGTTACGAAGTGCAATAGAGAGTGATTCAATGGCTATTGCAAATAGGAGCAGACTTAAAGGGCATCCTTGCTGAGTAGACCGATGGAGAGGAACATATGATGAATAAATATTATTGGTTCTAACTGTGGCTTGTGGAGATGCTTATAGTGCAGTATTTTAACCCCTGAAATAAAGTTTTTACCAAATCCAAATTTCTCCAGGGTGTTGAAAAAGTACTGCCATTCCACACAGTCAAAAGCCTTTTCAGCATCCAGAGAGATTATAGCCTGTGAACTGGATGTTTGGGAAGGGTGATAAATGCTGTCTGTCCGTGTGGTTAGCTCTCCTCACTCTCCTGAGGTTTTTGCTTTAAATTGTATTTTAACCACTTTTTTCCATCTACCGCTAGTTCTCATTTCTGTTTGTCAGGCTTCTTGCACCTGTGTACATACTCCATGTCACCTAATCACCCTCTTTAGCCTTCTGTTCACCTTTCATCGGTGTTTTTGTTAGCTTCGGGTTAGCCATTAGCTATGGCTACTAGCTCTCCTTCCTCTCCTCCTCTGGTGTGCTCTCTCTGTCAGATGTTTAGCTACACCTCTGCCTCTTTTAGTGATAACGGTAAATGTAATAAATGTTGTCTTTTTGAGGCACTCGAGGTGAGGTTGTCTGATTTGGAATCCCGGCTCCGCTGCATTGAAACACCGTCTGCCCCAGTTACTCTCGACGGACATCCCCTAGCTGCAGCGGCACTCCTTAGCATAGGGCGGCCTGTTAGCAGTCCTCCAGTCCTCCTCAGCAGCGAGGAGACTGTGTGGGTGACGGTGAGAAGGAAGCCTAGTTGCAAAGCCCCGGTTCACCACCAACCTGTTCACGTTTCTAATGATTTTTCCACGCTCAGCGACACACCCGCTGAGGAAAAAACTCTGATCATTGGCAACTCTGTAGTCAGAAACGTGAACCTAGAGACTCCAGCGGCCATAGTCAAATGCATTCCTGGGGCCAGAGCAGGCGACATCGAGTCAAATTTGAAAATGCTGGCTAAAAGTAACTGTAAATACTCCACAATTGTTATCCACGCCGGCATTAATGACATCAGTCTCCGGCAGTCGGAAGTCACGAAACTTAATGTAGAATTGGTGTGTGACTTTGCCAAAACAATGTCGGACTCTGTAGTATTCTCTGGGCCCCTTCCCCAATCTGATCAGTGATGACATGTTTAGCCGCTCATCATCCTTCAACCGCTGGCTGTCTGTGTGGTGTCCTGCAAACAATGTGGGCTACATTGACAATTGGAGGTCATTTTGGGGAAAACATGGTCTTATGAGACGAGACAGCGTCCATCCCACTTTGGATGGTGCTTCTCATTTATCTAACAATCTGGCATCTTTTTTATCCAAATTTCCAAAATCTAGACAACTCAGAGTTGGGACCAGGAAGCAGAGTCGCAGTCTTACACACCTCTCTGCAGCTCCTCTTCATCCGCCACCCCTCAACTTAGCCCCTGTCTTCCCCATCAGAGAATCATTGTCTGCTCCTTCCAAAGTAAATAAAAATATAATGTATAAGCATCCCAAAGTGATTAAACAAAAAGTTGGTAAAACTCAGAATAAACATGAAGCCTCTAAATTGAATGATTTGGCCTCTGTTCCTCCTCATAATTTAAAAATTAAATGTGGTTTGTTAAATATTAGGTCTCTAACTCCCAAGTCTCTGTTAGTCCATGATCTGTTAATTGATCATCAGATTGATTTAATATCCCTTACAAAGACTTGGTTAGGACAAGAGGATTATGTTGGTTTGAATGAATCAACTCCCTCTGGTTATTTAAACTGTCAAAATCCCGGAAGTTCTGGTCGTGGAGGAGGAGTAGCAACAATTTACCATTCCAAATTACTAGTTAATGTAAAGAAAAAAACATGTTATAATTCCTTTGAGGGCCTGGTCCTCAGTATTGGGCACTTTAGCAATTTTAGGCTAAACCCAATTTTATTTGCCATAGTTTATGGCAAATAAACTATGGCAAACAGAGATCGTCACTTCCTTGTGGTAACGTATCGTCACTTCCTGTTTTGCTGTCTGCCTGTGTGGTTTGCTTTGTGGTTTGCTCTCCAGCCATTAGCTATGGCTACTAGCTCTCCTTCCTCTCCTCCTCTGGTGTGCTCTCTCTGTCAGATGTTTAGCTACACCTCTGCCGCTTTTAGCGATAACGGTAAATGTAATAAATGTTGTCTTTTTGAGGCGCTCGAGGCGAGGTTGTCTGATTTGGAATCCCGGCTCCGCTGCATTGAAACACCGTCTGCGCCAGTTAATCTTGACGGACGCCCATTAGCTGCAGCGGAGCTAGCCAGCTTAGGTCCCACTGTCAGCGGTCCCTCGGCTCTCCTCAGCAGCGAGGAGACTGGGTGGGTGACAGTGAGAAGGAAGCCTAGTCGCAAAGCCCCGGTACACCACCAACCTGTTCACGTTTCTAATCGTTTTTCCCCGCTCAGCGACACACCCGCTGAGGAAAAAACTCTGATCACTGGCGACTCTGTAGTCAGAAACGTGAACCTAGAGACTCCACCGGCCATAGTCCAATGTGTCACCATGGGTTGAGATGCCGTCTCGGCACTCAGCCCATGTTTTCCCTCATCCCTGCTTCCCATTGAGCAGCATCTCAGCTGGCCCCCAGCTGGCAGCATTATGGACGGCTGGGGCCAATTAGTCTTCATCAGCTGGGGCGCTGCCAATGAGGATAAATAGGAGCAGCCTCGATGACTCGGGGCTGCGACATAAACACATTGCTAAGCTGAAGCCCCTTCGTCTGGTGTCAGCTTATACTCCTCTTGCAGCATTCCTGTGTTTGTATCCCGCTGTGAGTATGTACGTCTTGTTACCCCCATGTCCGGTATGAGCTGCTTACCTCTGCGCTGTGCAACCTGTGAGTGTACGTCTGCATGAGTATCTGTGCTCTCCTCATCCCTTCCCCTTTTCCCTGAATAAAATATCACGACTCACTGGCTTGTCCCTGGCTCTGATTGCCCGGCTCCCTAGAGCCGGATATGACAGTATGTCGCAGCCAGAAGAGTTGCCGGCAGCCGTGAGTCGCTGTGGAAATGTACCTTTCTGTCCGAGTGTCAGCGCTGCTAGCATGCCGTTTCCCAGGAGTCACTTCCGGCGCCAGGGCAACGAGCTAAGGTCCATCTCGGAGGCTGTCGACGGGACATTCTTCACCCTGCACGACGCCTCCAACGCGAGACGCTGGCATCCGGGCCGTGCTGAGGAACTCCTGGACTGTCACCCTCACTCTCTGTACCATCTGGAGGACAGTGCCAGGATAGACGCTGCAGGTACACAGCGAGAGAAGCTCCACGGGGTGGATGGAAATCCCGGCAGGGAGTCGAAGTGGGCGACGTCTTTCCCCGCTTCGGAGTCCCGTTCCTGCCGCCATTCCAGTCCGGGAGTTCGCGCCAACCAGAGGACTTTCCCCGACCTGCGCCACGTCACTCGGGATTCCCTTCTAGGAGCCGCAGCTGACAGCAGTTATGTCCGGGGTCGAGTGGCTGTCGCGAGCTCTACTGTGTTTCCTGTCACCACCTTAAGGCATGTGGCGGCGGCAGTGAGATTGATGGTGAGGACTTCAGGGCTACGAAGCTTTCCCGTGCTCGACGCCTTCCTCGTCTCGATCTCCGATCTGGAGCGGCGAATCCTGGGTTTCCCCCTCGCTTCGTCCCCTGGGAGTAGTCGTCATCACATCGCCGAGTCACCTCTGCACGAACCTCGTCCGGATCCAGTTCTGGGTCATCGTCAGGACCGTTCCTCCCACGCAGCTGTCATCCCTTCGCCTCGTCAGTGTGGAGATTCTACAGCCTCGTCCCCTGAGCCTCGTTCCCCCGCTGTCATTCCTGGACATTCGGGCTGGCTCACCCCGGCTGTTTCCCCCTCCTCCTCGACGCGCTTCCTGACCGCTGTGTGTGCCTGGAATCCCCGCCTGGTGAGCTCTCTGCTGGAGACAACGCGAGCGACCCTCAGACGAATTCCCGGGGGGTCCTCCGTTATCACCGGGCGGGGAGAGGAAGAAGCAGAATCCACTACATCAGGCGATACTCAACCTCCAGGGGGCAGGCAAGTCATTGTTTTTTCACACCTGCTTAATGATTTGCTCTGTCACATCCCTGGAGGAGAAGTTCAGGGTTCGCAGCTCCCTGAACTCTCCCCACCTGCTGTAACCTGTATGCCTAATCCCGCATCCTCTGTGTCTCTCTCCGCCGAGCGGTCCCCGGCTCCGGGTCAACGTGGTGGGATATGGAGAGGGCCTGTGGTTCCGTAGCTACATTGCGGACGGAGGAGGGGGACTGACTGCTGCGTGGAGTCTACGCCGACGACTGAGCGTCCCCGGGTCTCCACGGAGGAGCGGTTCGGTCCGGCGGGACGAGATTCTTCTGGCTTCACGCCGAGTGGATCGTCGGCGGGGTCACCTGAGCTGGAGGAATCTCAAGCTGCGCTGACCATCGTGCTGGCTGCGGGGCCCGACGCGGCTAGATGGGAGCCTGACAACGACCTCCTGACGACGGATCCTGGATCTTCGCAGTCCTGGACGGCGTCAGAACCCGAGATCAGGCGAGTGCTCTCCTTTCTTTTCTCTCTTTTTATCCCCGAGCACTTCAGCCTATCTCCAGGGGAGACGAGCCGGGTGCAGCCGTCCGCTGCGTCTGAGCTCGTCTCGCCGGGTTCTGGCGCTGCCAGTGATCCTGATCCCGGTTCTGTTTTCTCTTCTGAGCCTTCTTCCAGGGTCACCGGCAAGGAGTTGCTGTTCCTCGTGGTGCTGGAGGGTCCGGGTTCAACGTTGGAGGTCGGTTCTGGTGCAGTATTCAACGTGGGTTCGCCCGAGACCCAGTCGGGGTCCAACGTGGGTTCGCCTGAGGCCCGATCGGGGTCCGACGTGGGTGCTGCCCCAGTATTGTCCAGGTCCGGTGAGGAGGTGGCCGTTTTCCTGCGGCCTGACGCCCGCCGCCCTCGTCATCGGCTCTCCCCTGAGCCTCTTCCACCGGGATCCGCTCTGATCCTTCGCCCGTCTCAACGGTCCTGGTGGTTGAGTGATGCGGGTCGACGACCCGACCCACAGAACTTTCGGTTCGGTGATCTGGTTCCCCCCACTGGTCTGTGTTTCCCTCTGGGCAGCCTGGTTCGGCTGCCGGTGGACTGGATTCCTGGGATCTGGGTCCAGAGTTCGCCGTCCGAACACTTCTCTTTCCCTGATTCGCCAGCTGGACGATGGGCGGGGAGATCTCCGGAGCCATCTCGGCTATTTTTGGACTCTACCTGCCATTCACCTCGGGTGTCACTTTTTCTTTTGTTATTAAGGTCACTCGGGTGTAATGTTCTGTCCTGTTGGTGGATTTGTTTTTATAGTGCTGTGTTTTCCATCGCTCATGCTCAGCATTTTACTTTTTGTGCCATGTTTTTAGCCTCGTTTTTTGTATTGTAGAGTTATGTTTTGTTTTCCGTAACACCATGCTCTGCAGTTATCCATTTATTCCAGTCACTTTCATTTCTTTAGGTGACTGGGTATTTATATATTCGTGTGTGTGGGTTTTTCTTTGCCTGCACTCAGTATTTCTTTTTTGTCCTGTTGGTTCATTATAGAGTCATGTGCTTTGTTTTCCGTAACACCATGCTCTATAATTGTCATTTGTTCCAGTCACCCTCACTTTTCTTGGTGACTGTGTATGTACTTAAATTAGCGCTGTGTATAGGTTCCCCTTTATTTAACCGTACTCAGCATTTTTTGCCCTGTACCTTTTTGGTGGTTCTTTTTTCCTTGCTCTGGGTCACGCATGGTTGGTACTCTCTGAGTAGTATGTAACCGGCGTGCTGACCCAGTTCTTCTCCCCATCTGTACCTGGGTTAATTATTCTGTTTTGTCAGTATTGTATTTGGGTTTTTCTTTCCCGCTACCCTACATTGCCCCATTGGTGTTGTCCTTCCCTTGGCTTCTTCCCCTCAGGTCCGCCTCCCTTCCTCCCACCCTAGGTGGGGGGGGGGGGGGGCTGGGATGTTCCTGGTCGTTCAGGAGCCCGACCTTGAGGGAGGGGCTCTGTCACCATGGGTTGAGATGCCGTCTCGGCACTCAGCCCATGTTTTCCCTCATCCCTGCTTCCCATTGAGCAGCGTCTCAGCTGGCCCCCAGCTGGCAGCATTATGGACGGCTGGGGCCAATTAGTCTTCATCAGCTGGGGCGCTGCCAATGAGGATAAATAGGAGCAGCCTCGATGACTCGGGGCTGCGACATAAACACATTGCTAAGCTGAAGCCCCTTCGTCTGGTGTCAGCTTATACTCCTCTTGCAGCATTCCTGTGTTTGTATCCCGCTGTGAGTATGTACGTCTTGTTACCCCCACGTCCGGTACGAGCTGCTTACCTCTGCGCTGTGCAACCTGTGAGTGTACGTCTGCATGAGTATCTGTGCTCTCCTCATCCCTTCCCCTTTTCCCTGAATAAAATATCACGACTCACTGGCTTGTCCCTGGCTCTGATTGCCCGGCTCCCTAGAGCCGGATATGACACAATGCATTCCTGGGGCCAGAGCAGGCGACATCGAGTCAAATTTGAAAAAGCTGGCTAAAAGTAACTCTAAATATTCCACAATTGTTATTCACGCCGGCATTAATGACATCCGTCTCCGGCAGTCGGAAGTCACCAAACTTAATATAGAATCGGTGTGTGACTTTGCAAAAACGATGTCTGCCACTGTAGTATTCTCTGGGCCCCTCCCCAATCTGACCAGTGATGACATGTTTAGTCGCTCGTCATCCTTGAACCGCTGGCTGTCTGTGTGGTGTCCTAAAAATGACGTGGGCTACATTGACAATTGGAGCTCTTTTTGGGGAAAACCTGGTCTTATGAGACGAGACAGCATTCATCCCACTTTGGATGGTGCTTCTCATTTATCTAACAATCTGGCATCTTTTTTATCCAAATTTCCAAAACCATGACTACTCAAAGTTGGGACCAGGAAGCAGAGTCACAGTCTTACACGCCTCTCTGCAGCTCCTCTTCATCCGCCACCCCTCAGCTTAGCCCCTGTCTTCCCCATCAGAGAATCATTGTCTGCTCCCTCCAAAGTGAATAAAAATATAATGTATAAGCATCCCAAAGTGATAAAGCAAAATATTGGTAAAACTCAAATTAAACATAGAGCCTCTACTTGAATGATTTGGCCTCTGTTCCTCCTCATAATTTAAAAATTAAATGTGGTTTATTAAATATTAGGTCTCTAACTCCCAAGTCTCTGTTAGTCCATGATTTGTTAATTGATCATCAGATTGATTTAATTTCCCTTACAGAGAATTGGTTAGGGCAAGAGGATTATGTTGGTTTAAATGAATCAACTCCCTCTGGTTATTTAAACTGTCAAAATCCCAGAAGTTCTGGTCGTGGAGGAGGAGTAGCAACAATTTACCATTCCAAATTACTAGTTAATGTAAAGCAAAAAACATGTTATAATTCCTTTGAGGGCCTGGTCCTCAGTATTGGGCACTTTAGCAATTTCAGGTTAAACCCAATTTTATTTGCCATAGTTTATCGTCCCCCATCAACCTACTCAGAATTTTTATCCAAATTTGCTGATTTCTTAGCTGATTTAGTGCTGAAATCTGATAGAATAATTATAGTAGGGGACTTTAATATACATGTGGATGTAGATAGTGACTGCCTTAATGTGGCATTCAATTCAATATTAGATTTGATTGGGTTTTCTCAGAAAGTAGGAAATTCTACTCATTACCTCCACCATACATTGGACCTTGTTTTGACATATGGCATAGAAATAGAAAATCTTGTAGTGTCTCCTCATAACCCTGTACTGTCAGACCATTGTCTGTTAACCTTTGATTTTACTATTTCTGACTATTTGGCTCCTAAAGAAAAATATTATTACAGTAGATGCCTCTCAGATGATGCTGTTTCCAAATTTATGCAGATTGTTTCCTCTATGCCATGTGTCAACACAACAGAAATAAGCTATAGACAGCTTGCTCCTTCTGTAATTGATAACATGGTGGATAGTGTTTCAGCTTCTCTGCATCAGACTCTAGACTTGGTGGCCCCCTTAAAAAAGAAAAAGTCTAATCAGAGATTTCTAACTCCTTGGTTCAACACAGAAACTCGTAGCTTAAAACAGAAGACTCGTCAATTAGAAAGAAAATGGCGCTCTACTAATTTAGATGAAATCTATTTAGCTTGGAGAAATCATCTTTTAATTTATAAAAAATCTCTTAGAAAAGCTAGAACGAGTTATTACTCTGCATTAATAGAAGAGAACAAGAATAATCCCAGGTTTCTTTTCAGTACTGTAGCCAGGTTGACAAAGAGTCAGGACTCTGTCAATCCTAGCATTCCCTTAGAGCTTACTAGTCAGGACTTTATGAACTTTTTCAATAATAAAATTTCATCCATCAGAGATAAAATCAATCAGATTCTTCCCACAGTTAACTTAAATACCGTAACTACTACAACTCCTTCTATTGATCTCTGTCTTGATGAGTTTACTCCAATCGACCTTTGTGAGTTAGACAAAATAGTTTCCTCATCCAAACCTTCAACTTGTCTTTTAGACCCCATTCCTACCAGGTTATTTAAAGAAGTCTTCCCACTTATTGGTAGCTTTATTCTTCATATAATCAATTCTTCATTAACTTTAGGCCATGTACCGCAGGCTTTTAAAACGGCTGTAATTAAACCCTTACTCAAAAAGCCAACGCTAGATCCAGGAGCTTTAGCTAACTATAGACCAATCTCTAATCTCCCTTTCATTTCAAAAATCTTAGAAAGAGTTGTTGCTACGCAATTATTTGACCACCTGCAGGGAAATGGTTTACTTGAAGAGTTTCAATCTGGGTTTAGAATCCATCATAGTACTGAAACAGCCTTAGCAAAGGTCACTAACGACCTCCTCATTGCATCTGATAATGGACTAGTTTCTGTACTTGTCCTTTTAGACCTTAGTGCAGCTTTTGATACTATCGATCATAATATTCTACTTGATAGATTAGAACACTATGTTGGACTTAATAGAACTTTGTTGCAGTGGTTTAGATCTTATTTATCTGATAGGTTCCAGTTTGTTCATGTAAATAATGAGTTTTCTTTCAACTCAAAGCTTAGTCATGGAGTTCCACAGGGATCTGTGCTAGGCCCTACTCTTTTTAGTTTATATATGCTTCCGTTAGGCAACATTATTAGAAAGCACTGTATACATTTTCATTGTTATGCAGATGACACACAATTATACCTGTCAATGAAGCCAGATGATAGTAATCAATTAGCCAAGTTAGAAGCCTGTCTTAAGGAAATCAAAGCTTGGATGACTTGTAATTTCCTGCTATTAAATTCAGATAAGACTGAAGTCATTCTTGTTGGTCCAAAAAACCTTAGAAATTCCTTTCCAAATCAAACTTTCAGTTTGGATGCGGTTACTCTTTCTCTTAATAGCTCTGTGAGGAACCTTGGAGTTATTTTTGATCAGGATTTGTCCTTCAATTCACATATTAAATTTGTTTCTAAGACTGCCTTCTATCATTTGCATAATATTGCCAAGATTAGGAGCATCTTGTCTCAGAGTGATGCTGAGAAACTGATCCACGCTTTTGTTAGCTCGAGATTAGATTATTGTAATTCTTTATTATCAGGCTGTCCTAAAACATCTTTAAAAAGTCTGCAGCTGATCCAAAATGCTGCAGCAAGAGTTTTAACAGGTACTAGAAAGAGAGATCATATCTCTCCGGTTCTGGCCTCCCTTCATTGGCTTCCCATAGAGTTTAGAATTAAGTTTAAAATCCTTCTTCTTTCTTACAAAGCTCTAAACAATCAGGCTCCTTTTTATTTAAAAGATCTGATACTACCGTATTATCCGAACAGAGCACTACGCTCCCAAAATGCAGGATTACTTGTAATACCTAGAATCTCCAAAAGTACAATGGGAGGCAGAGCCTTCAGTTATCAAGCTCCTCTCCTGTGGAATCAGCTGCCAATCTGGATTCGGGAGTCAGACTCGATCTCTGTTTTTAAGAATAGGGCTAAAACCTACCTTTTTGATATAGCCTACAATTAGGGAGGGATCATGTGTTTCTGAACCCTCCCTTAGTTATGCTGCTAATAGGTTTAGTCAGCCAGGGGACCTCCAGTAATGCACTGGGCCTCACTCCTTTCCTCACTCTCTATGAAGTATTTTTTTTTTTTTTTGCTGGTCATTAACATCTGTTTGTTCTCTCCCATAGATTGAGTCCCCATCGTGCTGTTTGCTCTCTACATGTCTGTTCTTTTCTTCTTCTCTATCCCCTCACCCCCCAGCCAGTCACAGCAGATGACTGCCCCTCCCTGAGCCTGGTTCTGCTGGAGGTTTCTTCCTGTTAAAAGGGAGTTTTTCCTCTCCACCGTCGCCAAGTGCTTGCTCACAGGGGATCGCCTGATTGCTGGGGTCTTTCTGCAACTGTGGGGGTTCCCCCCTACAGTTGATAGTGCTATGAGATGACTGTTGTTGTGAAATGGCGCTATATAAATAAAGTTGAATTGAATTGAATTGAATTTATCATCATCCATCAACCTACTCAGAATTTTTATCCGAATTTGCTGAATTCTTAGATGATTTAGTGCTGAAATCAGATAGAATAATTATAGTAGGGGACTTTAATATACATGTAGATGTAGATAGTGACTGCCTTAATGTGGTATTTAATTCAATATTAGACTCGATTGGGTTTTCTCAGAAAGTACGAAATTCTACTCATTGTCTCCACCATACGTTGGACCTTGTTCTGACATATGGCATAGAAATAGAAAATCTGGTAGTGTCTCCTCATAACCCTGTACTGTCAGACCATTGTCTGTTAACCTTTGATTTTACTATTTCTGACTATTTAGCTCCTAAAGAAAAATATTACTACAGTAGATGCCTCCCAGATGATGCTGTTACCAAATTTATGCAGATTGTTTCCTCTATGCCATGTGTCAACACAACGGAAATAAGCTGTAGACAGCTTGCTCCTTCTGTAATTGATAGCATGGTGGATAGTGTTACAGCTTCTCTGCATCAGACTCTAGACCTGGTGGCCCCCTTTAAAAAGAAAAAGTCTAATCAGAGATTTCTAATTCCTTGGTTCAACACAGAAACTCGTAGCTTAAAACAGAAGACTCGTCAATTAGAAAGAAAATGGTGCTCCACTAATTTAGATGATATCTATTTAGCTTGGAGAAATCATCTTTTAATTTATAAAAAATCTTTAGAAAAGCTAGAACGAGTTATTATTCTGCATTAATAGAAGAGAACAAGAATAATCCCAGGTTTCTTTTCAGTACTGTAGCCAGGTTGAAAAAAGAGTCAGGACTCTGTCAATCCTAGCATTCCCTTAGAGCTTACTAGTCAGGACTTTATGAACTTTTTCAATAATAAAATTTCATCCATCAGAGATAAAATCAATCAGATTCTTCCCATCGTTGACTTAAATACAGTAACCACTACAACTCCTTCAATTGATGTCTGTCTTGATGAGTTTACTCCAATTGACCTTTGTGAGTTAGACAAATTAGTTTCCTCATCCAAACCTTCAACTTGTCTTTTAGACCCTATTCCTACCAGGTTATTTAAAGAAGTCTTCCCACTTATTGGTAGCTTTATTCTTCATATAATCAATTCTTCATTAACTTTAGGCCATGTACCACAGGCTTTTAAAACGGCTGTAATTAAACCCTTACTCAAAAAGCCAACGCTAGATCCAGGAGCTTTAGCTAACTATAGACCAATCTCTAATCTCCCTTTCATTTCAAAAATCTTGGAAAGAGTTGTTGCTACGCCATTATTTGACCACCTGCAGGGAAATGGTTTATTTGAAGAGTTTCAATCTGGGTTTAGAATCCATCATAGTACTGAAACAGCCTTAGTGAAGGTCACTAACGACCTCCTTATCGCTTCTGATAATGGACTGGTTTCTGTACTAGTGCAGCTTTTGATACTATCGATCATAATATTCTACTTGATAGATTAGAACACTATGTTGGACTTAATGGAACTTTGTTGCAGTGGTTTAGAGCTTATTTATCTGATAGGTTCCAGTTTGTTCATGTCAATAATGAATTTTCTTTCAACTCAAAGCTCAGTCATGGAGTTCCACAGGGATCTGTGCTAGGCCCGACTCTTTTTAGTTTATATATGCTTCCGTTAGGCAACATTATTAGAAAGCACTTTATACATTTTCATTGTTATGCAGATGACACACAATTATACCTGTCAATGAAGCCAGGTGATAGTAATCAATTAGCCAAGTTGGAAGCCTGTCTTAAGGAAATCAAAGCTTGGATGACTTGTAATTTCCTGCTATTAAATTCAGATAAGACTGACGTCATTCTTGTTGGTCCAAAAAACCTTAGAAATTCCTTTCCAAATCAAACTTTCAGTTTGGATGCGGTTACTCTTTCTCTTAATAGTTCTGTGAGGAACCTTGGAATTATTTTTGATCAAGATCTGTCCTTCAATTCACATATTAAATTGGTTTCTAAGACTGCCTTCTATCATTTGCATAATATTGCCAAGATTAGGAGCATCTTGTCTTAGAGTGATGCTGAGAAACTGATCCATGCTTTTGTTAGCTCGAGATTAGATTATTGTTATTCTTTATTATCAGGTTGTCCTAAAACATCTTTAAAAAGTCTGCAGCTGATCCAAAATGCTGCAGCAAGAGTTTTAACAGGTACTAGAAAGAGAGATCATATCTCTCCGGTTCTGGCCTCCCTTCATTGGCTCCCCATAGAGTTTAGAATTAAGTTTAAAATTCTTCTTCTTACTTACAAAGCTCTAAACAGTCAGGCTCCTTTTTATTTAAAAGATCTGATACTACCATATTATCCTAACAGAGCACTACGCTCCCAAAATGCTGGATTACTTGTAATACCTAGAATCTCCAAAAGTACAATGGGAGGCAGAGCCTTCAGTTATCAAGCTCCTCTCCTGGGGAACCAGCTGCCAATCTGGATTCAGGAGTCAGACTTGATCTCTGTTTTTAAGAATAGGGTTAAAACTTTCCTTTTTGATATAGCCTACAATTAGGGAGGGATTATGTGTTTCTGAACCCTCCCTTAATTATGCTGCTAATAGGTTTAGTCAGCCAGGGGACCTCCAATAATGCGCTGGGCTTCACTCCTTTCTTCACTCTCAATGAAATATTTATTTTTTTTTGCTGGTCATTAGCATCTGTTTGTTCTCTCCCATAGATTGAGTCCCCATCGTGCTGTTTGCTCTCTACATGTCTGTTCTTTTCATCATCTCTGTCCCCTCACCCCCCAGCCAGTCGCAGCAGATGACTGCCCCTCCCTGAGCCTGGTTCTGCTGGAGGTTTCTTCCTGTTAAAAGGGAGTTTTTCCTCTCCACCGTCACCAAGTGCTTGCTCACAGGGGATCGCCTGACTGATGGGGTCTTTCTGCAACTGTGGGGGATTCCCCCTACAGTTGAAAGTGCTATGAGATGGCTGTTGTTGTGAAATGGCGCTATATAAATAAAGTTGAATTGAATTGAATAAATAATATTGAACAGTTGTCTTAGATTAAAAAAAAGGAGTGCCTATTTTTAATGAATCCTGTTTGGTCAGGAGAAATAATTGACGGCAGTACAGCTTCCAGATGTAGGGCCAATATTTTAGAAAGTAATTTAACATCTGTGGAGCCCATAATTATAACCTATGTGACTCACATGTGGCTGGCTGAATTCAGCCAAGAGAGACTTTGAGCTAGCCATGTGTATTGACTTCACACCTCAAGAGGAAGATGTGTCCGCACCCCCTGGGGACTCAGGAGAGAGGAGAAGATTACCCGCCCTGACCTTTGGGGGTCAGAGAGGAGAACAGAAGGACTCTGGGTGTTCTATTACAGATGAAAGGATGTAGCTGAGTATTGAGACTTTTGTGTGATGTATTGTTAGAGATGAGTGTATAAATGTATGTGTGTGACTGCGTCCTGTCTCTTTTCACTCCGATCGAGAGAGGACATAGGATGGATGAGAATTAAAGCAGATTCTGGAAAATTATCCAGTCTCCTCAATTCTTGACTCCTACACATCCACATTTAATAGACTAATTGAGTAGTAAGAAGAACAGCTAAGAGGGTCCTTATTTTTCTTCAAAATTAGAGAAATAGAGGCTTGGCAGAGCATTGGAGGTAAGTTACTTAGCTTAAAGGATTCATTGAACATATCCAGCAAAAGACGGGCTAATTTGTGTTGAAATTTCCTGTAGAACTCAATGGGATAGCCATCTGGGCCTGGGCATTTGCCACTCTGTATTGAGGAAATAGCTGCTAGTATTTCAGGAACTGTCAATGGCTTCTCCAACTCTTCAACCATTTCAGGTCCTACAGTAGGAATTTCAGATGTGTCAAAGAAATTATTTATGTCTTGAATGGTTGAAGAGTTTTCCAAGGTGTATAACTGAGAGCAAAAGTGCTGAAATTCTTTATTAATTTCCTTAGGATCCATAGTGATACCCAAAGATTAGATTAGATTAGAGAAGTATTTGTGATATCTGGTGAGAAGAAGACATCTGTCGAAGTTGATGAGCCTGTAATCTGCCAATCTTGTCACCATGTTTGTAATAAGTACTTCTGGATTTAATGAGAAATTCTGCAGCATGATCTGCTGTTAGTAAATGGATCTCCAGTTGTAATAGAAGATGTTCTTTATACATATATTGAGTTGGTGAAGTAGCATACAGGTGATTCAAATGAGTAATACAAGCCATTAATTCTTTCAATCTCTCTCTTCCACATTTTTTCTGAAAACTTACAAAAACTATAATCTGCCCTTGTAGGTAGGCTTTGAGTGTTTCCCACAGGGTAGATACTGAAACATCAGGAGTCCTGTTAATGCTCAAAAATATACTGCTCAAAAAAATAAAGGGAACACTTTGAAAACACATCATTGTCATTTGTCGTTTATTTACTTCCGGTTGTGGCATGTAAGATGAGGACGCACAGGTAAAGGCTCCCGGTTCGTTTCTTGCTTTAAAACTCAGTTTAGAGCTGGCATTTTGAGCTGTTGCTTTGTAACTACCGCTGGAGAGTGAATCTGCACGTGCGAAAAAAAAAGAGTAATTGCCAGTCTCATAACTTAATATTGTAGTGGCTGGTGAAGCAATTAGTCCCCTCACACTCAGGGAGAACAAAGGGATTTCTCCCACGTGTTTTTTTTTTTTTTTCCTACGATCACAATCAACGAACATCGGCCGGGATCATGGGTCCCAAGAAAGCTCAGCAGACTGAGGAGGTGGATGACATTAAAAGAGCGCTGGACTTCTTGGCTGAAGAGATTTCTGCTGTTAAGCTGCAGCAAAAAAACATTCTGGACCTGGTCGAGGAGGTGAAAGCGCTGTGGATCCAGAACGCTGAGAAGGACAGGAGGCTGGCGTATCTGGAGAGCAGGGTGTCGGAACTGGAGCAGAACACCCGGGTGAACGACGTGATCATCACGGGGCTCCACATTAAACCACGATCGTACGCGCGAGCGGTGGCCGCCGACAGCGGAGGGAGGCTCGACGCACTGGAAGATGAATCCACGGAGCAACAAGTGGTGGCCTTCATGCAGTCCAAAGGAATCCAGCTGGACTGTAACACCTTTGAGACCTGCCACCCTCTGCCCAGGAAAAACGGCGACAAACCGGCTGTGATCATGAGGTTTGTCAACAGAAAACACAAGACTGCGCTGTTAAAACAAGGTAGGAAACTGAAAGGAACGAACATTTACATAAACGAGCACCTCACAAAAGAAAACGCAGAAATAGCCAGAAAAGCAAGATACCTGAGAAAGCAGAAAAAGATTCAAAACACCTGGACATCAAACTGTAAAATATACATCAAATTAAATGGATCACCTGAAGAAGCCAAGGTCATTAACATCCGTAATATTATGGAACTGGACAAATATCAATGAATATTATGAACTGGAGTCGACAGCAACAACAGACAATTGTAGGGCACTGAAGGGATATACTCATCTGCTACAAGACATTTAACAACATGAAACAAAAGATCAACAAACAGGAACAACAGGAACTGAAAGTTTTTGAATATACAGATCACAACCCACAGGACGTAGAATATAACAGACCCTGATAATAATTTATTTAGCTCCATCAATAATAACTGTAGTTACTACACAGATGAACAGTTTAACACAATGGTCACATCTGATTTCAATATTTCTATGATCCACTTCGACAGCAGAAGTCTCTATGCCAACTTTAATAACATTAAAGATTATTTACATCAGTTTAAAGAGCCATTCAATATTGTGGCAATATCAGAGACGTGGCTCAGTGAAGAGAAAGGAGTGGATTTTACCATGGATGGCTATGAATTAAATTACATAAATAGAAAAGTGAAAAAAAGGAGGAGGAGTTGCAATTTATGTTGACAAGAGCTTGAAATACAAGGTTGTTGAAAATCTGTCAGTAACTGTGGATGATTTATTTGAATGCATTACAATAGAAATCTGTCTGGACAATGTGAAGAATATAGTAGTGAGCTGTGTATATAGAACACCTGGATCAAACATTGACTTATTTAAGGACTGAATGGAAAAAATGTATGCAAAACTAACTCATAAAGTTATGTTCATCTGTGGGGATTTCAATATAGATCTGATGAATTCCAAACAACATAGTTTGACAGAAGAATTTATCAACACAATGTACAGTATGGGCTTACATCCAACAATTACCGGACCTAGCAGAATCACGTCACACAGTGCCACACTAATAGATAACATATTCACAAACATTATGGAAAATAATATCAGGAGTGGGCTTTTATTGAATGATATCAGTGACCACCTGCCGATTTTTGTTGTCTATCAATGTGATTATAGGAAGAAAAAGTATAACAAAAATATTAAATATAAAAGAATAAGAACCGAAGAATCTATGTATTTACTGACAAATGAATTATTAATACAATATTGGAAGATAGTTTATGATGAAAATGATATAAACAAAGCATATGATAAATTTTTGCAAATATTTCAATCATTGTACAATAAAAACTGTCCTATAAAACAATACAGTGACAGACAACAAAAGAAAAATATTCCTTGGGTCACCAAGGGGTTAATAAATGCATGTAAAAAGAAGAATGCATTATATAAACAATTCATTAAGTACAGAATGGTGGAGGCTGAGATCAAATATAAAAGATATGAAAATAAGCTTACTAATATAATGAGGACCTGTAAGAAAGAATATTACAACAGAATATTAGAGGATAACTAGAAAAGCACTCGGAGAGCACAGACCCCTGCCAAGCGCCACAGTTCCCCCCATACAGTGTTTGTGTGTACGTTTTCAGATTCCTTGACCATGAAAACATATGACTAGTGTTACGGGTCCCTGGGAGGTGGCCGCAATAACAAAAAGAAATAAGTCTGGGAAATAAAGAAAGAGTCTTAGAAAGACAGAACACAGGACCACTCGTGTCTTTCTCCAGATAGCATTCCTTATTTCCTTTTCATTTTCATTTACAGGCAGCATCACATTTTGTGCTTTATATGTCATTTTCTTTTACATACTGTAAATAATGTTTTTTTTCTTTCTCAGTCACACAGTGCATGAACTACACTACATCTGACATCTCAAATTTACATACTTTACAAATCACAATTTACTTATACAGGACTTTCAATTACTAGACTGACTCCCATTAATTAGGACAAAACATAGGATTTAACTATGACCTTAGATTAGTGTAGACATTGCACTTAGATTAGCTGACCTGGACTTAACAAATTATTTTACAAACTTGGCAATAGGCAAATATACACAGGACAAACTCTGACTATTAATTAGCATCAGGAGACTTTTACATTCACACGGAGCAAAATATACTTGTATAAAGTAAAACATTTTACGCGAGCTAACAGTCTTTCCCAAAGTTAAGCTAGACTGGCGCGAAACCGCTACCACGATGCGGCTCGCCTTTGATCTCCGGCGCTGGCCGCAGCTTAAACTTGTACAAAAACGTATCTAAACTACACATCAACGTCACAGTATTACTCGTTGCGAAACACAGAAGTAACACGGAGCTTAAGGCTCTTATTTATGGCATTTTTAACCAAATACTGACCTGGAAAATAAAGAAAGCGTCTTAGAAAGACAGAACACAGGACCACTCGTGTCTTTCTCCAGATAGCATTAAAGGGGGGCCGGAAGCGCACCCTAATTGTTTACCTGGGGAGGGACGACCGCAGTGCCAAAGGTTCCGCTACTTACTCTTGAATATTTATACAGGGCTACATATTAAATGTTAATATTACTGATCGTTCACAATCTCAAAATATATTTAAATGCTCTTAAAATAAAAATAAAATGACAGTCTCTCTGAATTATTTCCAAATGTGGTGCACGATTGGGTGTACCACACGCTCCCCAACAACAAAAGTGGCTCCTGACACTTGACAATAACAAATCAAAATCTCAACACTAATAAAGTCTCTATTCAAAAGTTTCTGGAACGTCTTTCTTTTCAAGTGTCCTTAATCTTCAGGTATTATCCAAGATCTGGTCAGTTTAATAGCAAGGAATAGCATACTGACATGGCAAGTAGTTAGAGGTGAAAGGAGGAAGATAAAAAGGTTGAGGATAGAAAGAAGGGTAGCACATAAAAGGATATGGTGTTGACTGCTGAACACTGACAGTGTTCACCGACGGACGAGTCTGGAAGGCTGGCTGGCCCAGGGATGGATAGGTGAACACCATGTTGGGTCGTCTCTGCCTGGTGGACTGCCTCAGACGTGGTGGCGACTCAGGACGGTGGTCTGGCTCTGGACTGGGCACCGGCTCAGGATCAGCTGCAGGTCTGGGACTAGGAGCAGGAACATCTTGGTGGAGATGAAGCACTTCCCTGTCGTCGTCTGTTTGAAGTTGGTCCACGTTTTGTTCGCTTTCCCTTTGTATTTCTTGTCCTTCTTCCGTAATATTGTCTCTGTCTTGTTCAGATTGAATAGGAACTTGTACTTGTCTTTGCTGTGTTGTTCCCTGTCTTCTTTGTGACTCACATTGAACTTGGTCGACTGGACGTTGACTTTCTTGCAGGTGTCTGAGAACACAAAACCAATAGAGGGGTTCGTCTTCTTCTGAATCACTCGCTTCAGGACTGTGTGACTTTTCCATTGTGTTTTGTCTTATATTGGTAGGTCTGTTGTTTCTCTTTTGTGACTTGGCAACTGGACTTTGAACGATGTCGACTGGTAAGTCGTTGACTTGGAGAAGCAAGTTTCTGTGCAGGGTACAGATGGGACGACCTCCTGTCTCTGGACTTTGTAGACGGGGTTGTCTCCAACCTGCTCTCTCACGATGTAGACTGTTTGTTCCCAGTAGGGCCTTAGCTTGCCAGGACCACCTCTTTCGCCTAGGTTCCGTACAAGCACTCTGTCTCCTACTTGCAGGACTACACCTTTGCATCGTTTGTCATAGTTTGTCTTTCCTTTGGAGCTTGACTGTTGACTGTTTGCACTTGCGATCCTGTACGCCTCTGTCATTTTCCCTTTCCATTTCTGAGCGTATCCATGTGCCGTTTCTGTGTCTTCTTCTGTCATGAGGCCAAAGAGAAGGTCTACTGGGAGGCGAGGATGTCTGCCATACAACAGGAAGTATGGAGAAAAGCCAGTGGCCTCATGCTTAGTGCAGTTGTAAGCATGGATGGTGTGAGGCAAGTGTTCCTTCCAGTTTAGTTTCTCTTTCTCTCTCAATGTACGTAGCATCTGCAACAAGGTCCGATTCAGCCTTTCGACCGGGTTACATTGGGGGTGGTAGGGAGAAGTCCTTGAGTGGCCAACACCTGCTAGCTCTCTGAGGGACTTGAATAACTCGTTCTCAAATTCACAACCCTGATCGTGATGAAGCTTGGAGGGGTAGCCGAATCTTGGAATAAAATCATTGAAGAGGCGGTCTGCTGCTGTCTTTGCGGCTTTGTTCTTGGTGGGGTAGGCTTGTGCAAACCTGGTGAAATGGTCGACTACCACCAAGATGTACTCAAACCCGCCTTTACAGGACTCTAGATGCAGGAAATCGATGCATACTAACTCGAGTGGGAAGTTGGATGTTATACTGCCCATCGGTGCTCTCTCATGCGTTGCTGGCTTTTTCTGTTTTATGCATGGGCACTTCCTGGTGACATACTCCTCGATCTCTCGCTTCATGAAAGGCCAATAGAATCGCTCACAGGCTAAGCTCAAGACTTTCTCCACGCCGACATGGCCCATGTTGTTATGGAGATGGGTGAGAGCTACTTGTCTGTAGACAGCGGGCAGAACTAGCTGCTTGCGTTCTGCGGTCTTCCTGTAGAGAAGGCCATTTTTAATGTGCATCCAACTCCACTCTCTCAACAGTCTTTTTGTGCTTATGTCAAGCTTGGCTTTGTCATCTTCGGTTGGTGTCATGTCCTTTTCCTTCATTTCCATGACTTTCCCGATGGCTGGATCTGCTCTTTGTTCTTGGACTAGTTTATCGTGGCCAATGGAATGCAGTGGCTCCTTGAGGGGTGAACTTGGTGAAGCAAGGTTGAGGGCTGCAATCCATGCTACATCACCTTGCTTGGCTGTTCT
Organism: Pholidichthys leucotaenia; assembly: GCA_020510985.1. NCBI lineage: Eukaryota > Metazoa > Chordata > Actinopteri > Cichliformes > Pholidichthyidae > Pholidichthys > Pholidichthys leucotaenia. Next base: position 102,315,632 of record CM035846.1, read on the forward strand.
GCTCCCTTTCCATACTGCACCGACGGCTTCCTCTGACAGTTCTCCTGTACACTCTTGCATGAAGGCTTCAGTGTTGAGTGGACAACGGAATAGTACATCAGCGTCAATGTTTGTTTTTCCGGGGCGATATTTTATGTCAAAGTGGAAATCTGCGAGCTGTCCCACCCAACGATGTCCTACGGCATTGAGCTTGGCAGTGCTGAGGACATACGTCAAGGGGTTATTGTCCGTAAAAACTGTGAAACTTGGGGCATAGTAGAGATAGTCTTTGAACTTGTCGCAAACTGCCCACTTGAGGGTGAGAAACTTGAGTTTTCCGCTGTGCAAGTGGTAGTTTTGTTCGGCAGGTGTTAGTGTGCGTGGCCCGTACCCAATCACTCTCATCTTATTGTCTTGGTTTTGATAAAGGACTGCGCCAAGGCCTTTCTGGGATGCGTCCATGTGGAGTACGAAGGGCCGGGTGAAGTCAGGATACGCTAACACAGGTGGCTGGGTCAACATGTCAATCAAGCGCTCAAGGATCTCTTGGTGTTCCTTGTCCCATTTCACTGGAGCTCGGGAAGACTGCTGTGGGTACTTTGCTCTGCCTTTGGATGGCTTGGACGGCAGTGTGTCAGACTTTACCTGGAGCAAGTCGTACAGGGGTTTGGCAATGCGCGAGAAGTCTTGCACATACGTCCGATAATAGCTCAGGAACCCCAAAAGTTGTCTGACTTCTCCAACTATTTGTGGCCTTCTGTGTTTGAGTGCCTGCACAGCTTCGATGTCCTTGGGGTCCACCCTCACTCCATCTTCTGACACCAGGCGACCGACATACCGAACCTCTTTGCAGAACAACTCACACTTCTCAGGCTTCAGCTTCACCCCATGGCGTTGCAAAGCTTGGAGAACTTTCCTCAGCACTTGGACATGTTCATCAAACGACTTGGAAAAATAGAGCACATCATCAAGGTAGGGTATGCAGCACTTATCACGGAGCGTGTCCAGCATTTCTTCCATACCCTTCGGGCATTCTCACCCATTCGTAGAGACCCCACGGGGTGGTGAATGCAGTCAGGTACCTTGAGCCTTCTGCGATGAAACCTTGATGGTAAGCTTTACCCTGGTCCAGGATCGAGAACCAGCTGTAACCACCGAGGGAGTCTGTGAGGTCCTGGATCCGGGGAAGCGGGTGTCTGTCGGGCACTGTTTTGTTGTTTAGGAGGCGGTAATCAATACACAGACGTAAAGATCCGTCCTTCTTCCTGACACAGATAACTGGGGCTGTGTAGGGTGACTGAGACTTTACGATCCATCCCTTCACTATCAGTTCCTGAATGTACTCTTTTACTTCCCTATACAGGGGCTTGGGGATGGAGGCGTAAGCTCTCTGAACTGGCGTGCCATCTTTGAGTCTGATTTCCATTTGCAAAGAAGGGATACAGCCAATATCAGTGCTATCGCGAGAGAATGCCTCACACTCTTCCATCAGAACCTTTTCGACTAACTTTTGCTGATCTGGGCTTAGGTGACTGAGATCGACGGGTGGCAACCAAGGCTCGGCAGGAGAGTCACCTTGGGCGGTCTTACTTAGTACCTCTGCTGTAGTTGCTGATGTCAGTATGGACTGGGTTTCTGGTGGCTCTAGTGTATCAGTTTCAATGACTTTGGCGACATGTTTGATGGTGCCTAGGGCTGTTCTTTTCGGCAGGATTACTTCATGTTTGGAATGGTTGGAGATGGGGATCTTTACAAAAGGTCTTTGGGAATTGTTAGTCTCCAAAAGTCCTTCCCCCACACTCAAATTTCTCAAAGCAATGTTCTCTTCAGCAGGTTCGTAAAGTACAAGAGGGTCAGAGATGTCAAAGTTCTGGGGCACCCTGCAACATATTTGTACTGCTTTGCCAGCTGGGATAATCATGTTGTCTTTACCGACTCTGAGTGTAACAGGATCACAGTCTGTTCTTTGCGGCACTTCAATGAAGTTTACCATGGCCACTACCTGGTCTTCGTCCATTCCAAAAGCTCTGCGCAGTAGACTATACAGTACTGTACTGGCTTCTTCATCTGTCTTCTTGGCCTTGTATAATCGCTCCCAGCACATTAGCTCCAACTAGTGGTTGGTTCAGTGACAGCTTACTGACTAGGAATGGCGCTTGTGCAGTGAGATTGGGATCCCCGTGACCCGCTAAAGTGACTGTAAGCTTGACCCATCCGTCATATGGAACTGCTTGGCCATTAACTGCATAAACCTCAAGCTCGTCGTTCAGCAGATCTTGGAGTGGTCTTACCACAGTGTTGGGTATGTACCTTTTGACCCATTGCCTGTCAACTATGCTCACTTGTGAGCCAGAGTCAAACAGCACTGTTACAGGATAACCACCGATTAGACATTTCAGCAGACTTTTCTTACCGACAAGGGGAGCTTGGCATTTGGTGGCACTCTGACAGAAGGGAATCTGACCTTTCCTTCTGTTGTATTTGACCTGCTTTCTCAGCTGCTTGCTCTGGTGCTTGGGGCGCGGAGTTGAAGCTTCGGCAGAGGAGGAGTTTACTGGCTGGGACTTTGACTCTGTACCGATCTCTGGCTGTCCCTTGACAGAGACCGATTCCCGTTTCCCTGATTCTTGGGTCGCTTCAGACATCCAACTGCTCTGTGTCCCGACTCACCGCATACAAAGCAATGACTGCACTCCTATAAGCTTTGTTCAGTACATTTCGGACAGAGATAGGTTTTCTTTTGGTTGGCTGGAGGCTGAGAACGCTGAGGGGAGGAGTTTACAGCTTTCTGTTCCATGAAAGTTGCCACCATCTTGGTTAGAGTCTCTACTTGTGCAGCAAGTTGTTTGATTGTCTGTGAAGCTTGTTGGTCTTTGGCTGTCGTGTCCTTTGTTGCAATCACAGTGCTTTGTGCTGACTTCTGACGAGGGGTTTGCCCTAACCTTCACTGGTGCTCATTCTCATCACTGATTATCTTTGTGACCTCACTAAGAATCTCTTCATCTGTTACATTGTTGTTTGATGTAAGAGGTCTTAGTCGTTGCCGCAGGTCTGCATACTTCACTCCCAGGCCTTGATAGACTGTGTGCAGAAACACTTCCTGGATTGTCCTTGGGTCATACGAGATGTCTGCATTGGCTTGTTTTGACTGAAAGATAAGTTTCTGTTTGAGTCCAATCATGCGATACAGGAATTGCTGAGGGGACTCCTGCTCAGTTTGTCGGGCGCACATTAACTCCTGGAACATCTCTGTTGTTGCCTTTTCTCCAAGGTGGGATCGGAGAAAGCCCTGAAGTTCAGAAAGAGCCAGTTCATCTTTGAACATGAGCATGTCCCTGAACGTGCCAGGCTTTACAATTCTCAGTACCCCCTCACGATCTCTGCTTCAGAAAATCCTTCTTTTAATCCTTCGTTGATCTGTCTCATGAGACTGTTGTAACTGATTTCAGAGCTGTTGTCTCCAATTTGTCCTCCAAACACCTTGAATTCTCTCCGAGGCAGGTAGGAAAGGTCTTTGAGAGTGACATGTCTTTCTGGACTACCTTATTCCCTTGGCTGCGGTTGTGAGTGGCTCTGACGACTGGGTGCTGCAGGTGGTTGGAGTGTCACAACTTCGCACAGTCTTAGTCTTTCACCCAGTGTCTCATATGCTTTCCTCAGTTCCTCTACAGACTCTGCGTTTGCGTTCACACTAACTTGAATGCCTGGTGGAACAGCAGATGGTGATGGTGGATCTGGCAACATATTGGATGGATGAGGACTTGACTTGGTTGGTGTTGCAGTCTGATCAGCTGGATGCGTGGTGGAGCCACTCGTTTGTATCACTTTAGTTAGCAGATCATCCAACATTAGCAACTGATTCATTCCCTCATCTTCAAGTTTCAGCAGAGTTGGGGACCGTAAATAGGAATCGACATAGTCCATACAGCTCTCATTATCGTCTTCACTGAACTGTGTGTCTTTGTCTCCAGCTGCAAGGCTCTTTGTTAGCCCGAAAAGATCCTTACTTGAGAGGGCAAACAAGCGTCCTCTGATGCTCCATATCAGTTCTTTCCGTGCTGTCGACATGGTACTTTAGCTATCTGTAGTTCGAGTGTTGTATTATTTGTACAGTGACTAGGCTGCGTTTTACCTTCTTGACAGCAGTGCAGTTCCACTTTTGGTTGAAGATCCTTTCTTTCTCTTTGATCTTCCTCCTTGGACACCCACTGACTGACGTGTCTGATGTAGCAGCTTGGCAACGGTTGTCTCGTGGTTCTGGTATCACTGGATCTTCCCTCGATGACTGAAGAGGAGAGATCCCGGACGAGCCCCCACAGTTTGTTACGGGTCCCGGGGAGGTGGCCGCAATAACAAAAAGAAATAAGTCTGGAAAATAAAGAAAGAGTCTTAGAAAGACAGAACACAGGACCACTCGTGTCTTTCTCCAGATAGCATTCCTTATTTCATTTTCATTTTCATTTACAGGCAGCATCACATTTTGTGCTTTATATGTCATTTTCTTTTACATACTGTAAATAATGTTTTTTTTCTTTCTCAGTCACACAGTGCATGAACTACACTACATCTGACATCTCAAATTTACATACTTTACAAATCACAATTTATTTATACAGGACTTTCAATTACTAGACTGACTCCCATTAATTAGGACAAAACATAGGACTTAACTATGACCTTAGATTAGTGTAGACATTGCACTTAGATTAGCTGACCTGGACTTAACAAATTATTTTACAAACTTGGCAATAGGCAAATATACACAGGACAAACTCTGACTATTAATTAGCATCAGGAGACTTTTACATTCACACGGAGCAAAATATACTTGTATAAAGTAAAACATTTTACGCGTGCTAACAGTCTTTCCCAAAGTTAAGCTAGACTGGCGCGAAACCGCTACCGCGATGCGGCTCGCCTTTGATCTCCGGCGCTGGCCGCAGCTTAAACTTGTACAAAAACGTATCTAAACTACACATCAACATCACAGTATTACTCGTTGCGAAACACAGAAGTAACACGGAGCTTAAGGCTCTTATTTATGGCATTTTTAACCAAATACTGACCTGGAAAATAAAGAAAGAGTCTTAGAAAGACAGAACACAGGACCACTCGTGTCTTTCTCCAGATAGCATTAAAGGGGGGCCGGAAGCGCACCCTAATTGTTTATCTGGGGAGGGACGACCGCAGTGCCAAAGGTTCCGCTACTTACTCTTGAATATTTATACAGGGCTACATATTAAATGTTAATATTACTGATCGTTCACAATCTCAAAATATATTTAAATGCTCTTAAAATAAAAATAAAATGACAGTCTCTCTGAATTATTTCCAAATGTGGTGCACGATTGAGTGTACCACACCAGCAATTAGATTGACAATGATAGGATTAGTGGTTCAGTAGTTATTCATGAAAATAGCATTTTCCGTAATGGCGGTCACAGTTCCGCCCATACAGTGTTTGTGTGTACGTTTTCAGATTCCTTGACCACGAAAACATATGACTAGCAATTGGATTGACAATGATAGGATTAGTGGTTCAGTAGTTATTCACGAAAATGGCATTTTCCGTAATGGCGGCCACAGTTCCCCCCATACAGTGTTTGTGTGTACACCTTGGCAAAAACATTACCTACTGGCGGAGGTAAAAATCAATAAAATAAAACTAAGCTCGACGAGCTTCAATAGCATGTGGGGATAGCCCTTGCCTGAGTCGCTGCATTTCTTCTCTCGCTGCAGCACGGTGATTCTCCGCATCCTCTGTGTTATCTCCCTGCCTTTTTTTCTTTCTCATGCACTCTGCACTCTGTTGCCTTGTCTGTTTCACACTTTTAGACTTTGAACGAGGCATGACTGGCAATATCGAACAGATCTTCTTTAAAAAAAAAAAAAAAAAAACTCCTGGCGGAGGTAATAAGAAAAAAAATCAATAAAAAAAAGTAATAAAACTAAGCTCGATGAGCTTCAATAGCATCTGAGGATAGCCCTTGCCTGAGTCACTGCATTTCTTCTCTCGCTGCAGCACGGTGATTCTCCACATCCTCTGTGTTGAAAATGGCCCTATCTCACAATGTTAAAGAATCCTTTAAAAAATTCCTGGATCCAGACGGTGATCCGGATCATCCCCAAAATTTAATCCCTTCTTCCTTGTACCATTTCCAACAATGCCTGAAAGTTTCATTTAAATCCGTCCAAAACTTTTTGAGTTATCTTGCTAACCAACAGACAGACAAACAGACAGACAAACCCCAGCAAAAACATAACCTCCTGGCCTGGCGGCCTGGCGGAGGTAATAAAAATAACTTAAGAGGAATATGGCAAGTACTCAATGGGATTATTAGTAATCGACCTAAGAATGCTAATTATCCAGAATATTTTATTGAAAATGGCAATTTGATAAATAATATGGAGGATGTGGTCAGTGGTTTCAATAAATTTTTTGTAAACGTTGGTCCTGAATTAGCAAAATCAATAGTGGCAACAGAAACAAACAACAGTGGTTCTGTAAATGAAATAGAAGATAGAAATCCAAACACAATCTTTTTGGGTGCAGTTACTGAAAAGGAAATTATCGAGACTGTGAGTAAATTTAAGAACAAAAAATCAACGGACTGGAATGAAATTGACATGACAATAGTGAAAAAAGTAATTGAAGGAATTGTTAAGCCACTCACCCACATCTGTAACCTATCATTTCAAACTGGTAAATTTCCAGACAAAATGAAAATAGCAAAAGTAATACCTCTATATAAAACAGGAGACAGTCATTGTTTCACAAATTACAGGCCAGTCTCTTTACTCTCACAATTCTCCAAAATACTTGAAAAAATCTTCACTAAGAGACTAGATGATTTCATTGAAAAACACAACCTCCTTACAGACAGCCAGTATGGTTTTAGAGCAGATAAATCTACCTCTTTGGCACTGATCGAACTTATAGAAGAAATTACTAGTTATATAGATAAAAAAAAGTTTGCTGTAGGATTATTTATAGATTTAAAGAAAGCTTTTGACACCATTGACCACAGAATACTACTAAGGAAACTGGAAAGGTATGGGATAAGAGGGGTCGGACTGAGTTGGGTGGAAAGTTATTTAAGTAACAGACAACAATTTGTACAAATTGGTGAGCACAAATCACCCTTCATGGACATCACTTGTGGTGTTCCCCAGGGGTCAGTTTTGGGACCCAAACTCTTTATTTTGTATATAAATGACATATGCCAAGTATCAAAAATTTTGAAATTTATTTTGTTTGCGGATGACACAAATATCCTTTGCACTGGTGAGAATTTGCAGCAGGTTTTAGAGGTGGTCACAACTGAAATGAAAAAGTTAACGCAGTGGTTCAACAAAAATAAATTATCTCTAAATCTAAAAAAACCCCAAAGATTATGTTGTTTGGAAATTATAAAATAAATCATGAAATAATGGTAATGATAGATGATACCAGAATAGAAACAGTACAGGAAAATAAGTTTCTGGGGGTGATGCTAGACAATAAAATCTGCTGGAAACCTCACATCAGTTACATCCGGGCCAAGTTAGCAAAATGTATAGGCATACTGGGGAAGACAAGACACATCTTGGACTATAAATCATTGGTCTTACTGTACAATTCACTGTTTCTACCTTATCTTAACTACTGTGTAGAAGTCTGGGAAAACACCTACAAGACCAACCTACAGTCAATATGCACATTACAAAAAAGAGCTATAAGGATAATAAATAATGTAGGATATAGAGACCATACCAATTCGTTGTTTTTAAAGTCACATGTCATAAAGTTCATCGATTTAGTTACATTTAAGACAGCACAAGTCATGTACGGGGCAATTAATAATCAACTCCCAACTAATATACAAAAAATATTTAAAAAAAGAGACAATGATCATAATTTGAGAGGAGACTTAAACTTTACAAAACCCAAGATACGAACAACCAAGAAAAGTATGTACATATCTGTCTGTGGGGTGGATTTGTGGAACAGTCTGGAGCCGGAACTGAAACTATGTACAAACAGAAATCAATTCAAAAAGAGGTACAAACATTATTTGCTGAAAGGATATATGTTAGAAGGGTAGTATTTATATGTATGATTTACTATACTCACTCTGGGACACTATGGGACACTATGGAATGGTGGGTGGGACAGCACTGTGTATACCTGTGTTGTTTGAGGCTGGGTTTGATGTATGGACATCAATGTATGCTAGGATGAATGGGTGTTAATGTTGATATGTACAAAATACAGTTAATTGTTTACTTGGGGTCTTAAATGTGGTAATCTGTATATAATTCACATGGGTGTATTTATGGAAAAGAGGAGATGGAATTAATAAGTGTTCACTTCTTCCTTCTCCCTTTCGAACACTGTATACTGTTTATTGCATTTGTCATTTGTTTTGTTTTTGTTATACTTTTTTGTTCGAAATAAAGTATCTATCTATCTATCTATCTATCTATCTATCTATCTATCTATCTATCTATCTATCTATCTATCTATCTATCTATCTATCTATCTATTTATATAGCACCATTTCACAACAACAGTCATCTCATAGCACTTTCAACTGTAGGGGAAACCCCCACAGTTGCAGAAAAACCCTAGCAATCAGGCAATCCCCTGTGAGCAAGCGCTTGGCGACGGTGGAGAGCAGAGCGGGTTGGGGTACAGAGAAAAAGCTCATCAAACTGCACTCTCGTAGCCAAAAATACTGCTTGAAAACCGGACGAAGTTCTCTGACCAGACAGTGATACTCTCCGTGTAATTTGCAGCTACAGAGTATTGGGCTCGTGACTCCACCTGTTTACAACCCCCTCCACGCTTCTGACGGATCTGTGTGTGGTGGAAGCGTGGGGACCTTCTGTCAACAGATGCCAAGGTGGACATGTAGCTTTGTAGATTCTTCAGTTTGATACATCTCTTGAACAGGGCAAGATTTTCACGGGCGTGTCCATGGTAACACGTTTGTTGTCATGCTAACGTTGATGTTCAATTATGATCATGGCTGTGTTCTGATGAATCTCAGAAAATTTCACGTCATTCTGGCCAGCTGTGCGTGAGTAATAAATAAAACAGTTTTCAGCAATTCTTTTGTTAACCACTATGTGGCGCTAAAACTTTTGTCAGGGATTTTGATGTAGTTGCGTTTGGGGCAGCACTATTTTCCTTCATGGAAAGTTTTGTGGACATCAGACAAGTTTTGCCCGATTTACAGGTGGTTGAATTTGTAAGGGGAGGTGTCAAACTTCTCCATGGCGGCCTTCCTGTTGGCGGTGGGTATGGGCCACAATTGTAGCCCGTGTATTTGTGACTACATATGTTTAAGCATAAAGTGAATGTCTGAGATTACATATGGTGATTGACCTCACGACCGAAGGAGACAATAGGTCTGGACCACCTGCGGGGAACAACAAGAGGACGGGGGTACGATGAAAGGACTTCCCGACCCCCGGGAGACAGGTGGAGAACTGAATGTCTGGAAGGGGAAGAAATGTCAATAGAGGGTTTTGACGGGGATACGTGATTCTTCCTGTGTGTGAAAAACCTTTGTGTGAAATGGTATAAATGTGAAGCTTGGATGTAGCTCAGCCTCTTTGCTCGTGTGAGAGAGAAGGCTGGGGACGCGATGCTTGAATAAACCTGAATCAAAAGCAATTCAGCCTCTTTATTCCACACTCCCCACATTGGTGACCCAGTGATGTGGAGAATGCCTGGAGAGGGTCTCTGCGTTCCGGACTCGCTGGAGTCTGCCCTAGCGAGCGCCGTAGCAGTCAGATTGCCAGAATTCTGGCAGGACAACCCGCAGTCGTGGTTCCTACAAGCGGAGTCACAGTTTGCACTCGCAGGGGTAACGGCGGATGACACTAAGTTCCACCATGTCATCGCTAGGCTCGACAACCGCACGGCTCGGTGCGTGCAGAGCTTGGTACAGCAGCCACCTGCCAGCGACAGATACAACAGGTTGAAAGCTGCCCTCACCAAGTTTTTCACGCCCTCAGCCGAAGAGAGGGCGAGGAGGCTCCTGGCTTTGCTCGACCAAGGGGGACACAGGCCAGGTACCCTGATGGAGGACATGCTGCAGCTGAGGGGGTCAGACGACGATAATTTCCTCTTCAAGTACATCTTCCTAACTAACCTCCCGACGCACATGAGGGGAACGCTGCCCAGCGTACGTTGTGAGACCCAGGAGGATTTCCGGGAGCTAGCCCAGGAGGCAGAGAGGCTCCTGGATGCCTGCGGCGAGCAGACGGCTGCAGCGGCGACCCAAGGCAGCGGTGAGCCAGAGGCAGCAGACCCAATCCTACCAACAACGGCAGCGGCGCGGCCTTGACGCGGTGGAGGTGATGGTTCAGTGGCAGAGGCGCGCCCCCGACGCAGCAGAGGAGATGATCTCTGTTTTTATCATCGGAGGTTCGCCGAGAGGGCACGCAGGTGTGTGCCGCCATGCAGCTTCAGGAGTTCGGGAAACAGCAAGACCGAGGGTCGTTAGCAGCTTCGACTCTCGGCGAAAACAACAAGCTGCTCTACATCAGAGATGCGGGCTCCGGGCGGGAGTTCCTCATAGACACCGGAGCCCAAGTGAGCTTCATCACCCCAACCTACGCTGACCGGTTGGCTGGGCCCCGTGGTAGCGGAGCAACGGCGGCAAACGGCTCGAGCATCAACACCTACGGGAAAAGGACTTTGTCTTTACGCTTACATGGCCGCACGTATGAATGGACTTTTGTCATAGCGGTGGTGAGTTTCAACATGTTAGGTGCTGATTTTCTGTGCTCACATGGCCTGTTAGTTGATCTTGCCAATAGGCGGCTGGTAAATGCACTCTCTTTTTATTCTCTCCCCTGTTCAGCTCGAGTGCCCCCACCACCAGTACAGACCAACGTCGCCACAGCAGGTGGTAAGTTCCACACACTCCTCACCCACTTCCCAGCACTCACGGTACCCACTTTTTCAGCAACGGTCGCGAAACACAGGGTGGAGCATTTTATAACTACAGCTGGCCCCCCCGTCTTCGTGAAGGCTCGGCGCTTGGATGCTGCCAAGCTCTCCATAGCGCGTGAGGAGTTCGCCAGCCTAGAGAGGCTGGGCATCATTCGCCGTTCGAAAAGCCCATGGGCTTCGCCGCTGCATATGGTCCCGAAAGCCGACGGCTCCTGGAGACCATGCGGCGATTACCGCAGGCTGAACAACGCCACAGCACACGATCGCTACCCCATCCCACACATCCAGGATTTTTCAGTACATCTGGCGGGGGTGCGTATTTTTTCCAAAATAGACCTGGTTCGCGGCTACCATCAGGTTCCAGTCCGACCTGAGGACATTCCTAAAACAGTGGTAATAACCCCGTTCGGACTTTTTGAGTTTCTACGCATGCCGTTTGGTCTTAAAGGAGCGGCGCAAACATTCCAACGGATGATGGACACCGTGTTACGCGATCTCCCGTTCGTGTTCGTGTACCTCAACGACATTTGGTCGCCAGTAATTCAGAGGAAGAACACGAAAAACACCTCACTGTGGTTTTTAGGAGGTTGGGAGAGCACGGCTTAATAATTAACCCAGCCAAGTGCCAGTTCGGCGTCGCGCTGATCGATTTTTTGGGCCACCGCGTTTCCCCAGAAGGGGCAGTTCCGTTACCGTGATAAGGTCCCCATGAAAATTCCTCCTGGCTGTCTGCAGACTGTGTTTTTTCAAAATCATGAGCACAAGGCCTTGGACAGCCAGCTGCAGCGCCAGATAAGACTGGCGCCAGACAGACAAAACATCTTCTGCCAAGGGTCCTTGGGTCTCTCCTATTATCATCAACACTGCTCAACACCGCACACACATTGATCCATGAACTGAATAAAGATAACACTGCTCTCTTGTGTCCTGTGAATTTTGTGTGTAGCGAATATATGTGCATGAGCTTTTTTTTCCCTTGAACTCTTAATATTGATTAAGTATGTAACCAGTATTTTGAATCAATGATTTTTTTGCTCCTTCCTATTGTATCATCTTTATGCGACCTGTACCCTCCTGCTGATAGGCGCGTTGCAGATGCGCCGCGGCACGGAAATGCAGGTTCATTACTGTGTCAAGTCAAATTCTCTCGTATGTTATCAGTGATCTGTTAATGTACTTGGCAATAAATCTTTTTCTGATTTTTTTTTTTCTGATTTCCCTGGCACACGTGCGCGTGCGAGCTTCGGTGAAAATGGTAGCAGAAAAGTTTGTTTGGCCGAGCCTGCGCAAGCACGTGAAAGAGTGGGCAAAAGCCTGCATGTCCTGTCAGCGGGCCAAAATTCACAAGCACACAAAAAGCCCTTTAGAACCGTTTCGCATTCCGGCCAGAAGATTCGATCACGTGCACGTCGACCTCGTGGGCCCCCTATCGTCGTCGCAGGGGTTCACACATCTTTTGACAATGGTGGACCGAACCACACGTTGGCCGGAAGTGGTCCCACTGGCATCGACCACGGCCGCGGAGGTGGCTCGCGTTTTTTTAACGGCCTGGGTAGCGCATTTTGGGGTTCCGTCGGATATTACGTCCAATAGAGGGCCTCAATTTGTCTCCGAGCTTTGGTCAGCGATGGCCAGCGGCTTAGGAGCGAAAATGCTTATCATCCTCAGGCTAATGGTTTATGTGAGCGTTTTCATAGGTCTTTGAAGGCAGCACTCAGAGCGTCACTCACGGATGCAGATTGGGTAAACAAACTACCATGGGTTTTATTAGGGTTGCGTTCTGCGCCCAAGGAGGATTTAGATGCCTCCCCAGCGGAGTTAGTGTTCGCACAACCTCTCAGGCTGCCAGGCGAGTTTTTACCAGAGCACCCGGAGCTGGCCCCCCTCCCGGCCCTTGGGCCGCTAATCGGCACAGGAGCGGACAGGCCCCGTTCATCACGCTTTTCCGTGCGTTTTCATTCCCAAAGCCCTAAAAAATGCTGAGTTCGTTTTTGTCAGGCACGAGGCTCTAAGATCAACCCTCAGACCGCCATACGATGGGTCATATAGAGTGCTGGAGACAGGTGATAAGCATTTTGTGCTAGATTTGGGAGACAGAAAAGAGACAGTTAGTATTGACAGACTGAAACCTGCTTTTGTGATGAATGACGAGTCTGTACAGGTAGCGAGAGCACCTCGACACGGTATTTGTGACTACATATGTTTAAGCATAAAGTGAATGTCTGAGATTACATATGGTGATTGACCTCACGACCGAAGGAGACAATAGGTCTGGACCACCTGCGGGGAACAACAAGAGGACGGGGGTACGATGAAAGGACTTCCCGACCCCCGGGAGACAGGTGGAGAACTGAATGTCTGGAAGGGGAAGAAATGTCAATAGAGGGTTTTGACGGGGATACGTGATTCTTCCTGTGTGTGAAAAGCCTTTGTGTAAAATGGTATAAATGTGAAGCTTAGATGTAGCTCAGCCTCTTTGCTCGTGTGAGAGAGAAGGCTGGGGACGTGATGCTTGAATAAACCTGAATCAAAAGCAATTCAGCCTCTTTATTCCACGCTCCCCACAACAACGATATTTTTTGCATGTCTTGAGGTGATGCACATCTCACCCAAATTTTATGTCTCTACGGCAAAGTTTACATTCTCCAGTCTCCATAGACCTTGAAAATTTGTGTACGTTTGGCCCCACCCACAAAAATGAAGGGTGGGGGGGGAAACATATCTTTTCCAGTTTATCGAATTTTTTGCCGGGTCTGAGCGGTCTTGGGGGTTATAAATTTTTGAACATATGTACATAACAGCCACACATTTGAGGCAAAAATTGCACACCCACTAGTGATTAAGCGGCTCTCTGTAGTTGCACAATTGCAGATAAAAAAATGGAACTAATTATAACCTCAAAGCCCCCCACCAAGAGATATTTTTTGCATGTCTTGAGGTGATGCACACCTCACCCAAATTTTATGTCTCTACGGCAAAGTTTACGTTCTCCAGTCTCCATAGACCTTGAAAATTTGTGTACGTTTGGCCCCACCCACAAAAATGAAGGGTGGGGGGGAACATATCTTTTCCAGTTTATCAAACCTATTGCCAGGTCTGAGCAGTCTTGAGAATTATAAATTTTTGAACATATGTACATAACAGCCACACATTTGAGGCAAAAATTGCACACCCACTAGTGACTAAGCAGCTCTCTGTAGTTGCACAATTGCAGATAAAAAATGGACCTAATTAAAACCTCAAAGCCCCCCCCACCAAGAAAAATTGTATGATGTTCTCTCATGTAGAAATTAGTAATTTTTAAATTAACTTTTAAACTCTGAATAGTTTAAGCTCTAGAAATTGAGAATATTTATTTCCGATGAATTTCTGATCCGATGTCCCATGGTGAGGAGTCAACCTTCGCCATGGTAACACTTACCTATCAGTGATGTGCAGATCCAGAGACTAACAGCTGCTCCAAGAACTATGAGTCTGAATGAGTGTATTAAAGAGCTTTGTCTCTTTAAAATGGAGTCCTCTAACAACTCCTTCAAAATGGGAGAAAACAGGCCACTGTCTCATTTACAAACAGCAGAATCCATGTTACCTCCGCTGCAACAAAGTTCAGACTCCTCAGCCTCACAGCAACCCCATTTTAATGACCAAGCACCTCCCACTGGACATATCATTCATGGAAAAAAACAGTTCAATAAATATTTCTACAAAAACAGTTTACAGTTCACCATCTTCCAATATACAATATCTCACAAAAGTGAGTACACCCCTCACATTTTTATTTACAAATATTTTATTATATCTTTTCATGGGACAACACTGAAGATATGACACTTTGATATAATGTAAAGTAGTCAGTGTACAGCTTGTACAACAGTGGAAATCTGTTGTCCTCTCAAAATTACTCAACACACAGCCATTAATGTCTAACCTGCTGGCAACAAAAGTGAGTACACCACTAAGTGATAGCCATTCAAAGGACAACATTTGGACCAACTTTGACTGACATTTTGCCAAATGAAAAGATTGATGACATTAACAAACATTGCACATTGATTATTTTCCTTTTTCTTTTAAATCACCACGTGTGAGTAGGAACCTCTTTTTATAACTACACATTCCATTACACACACATATCAGTCAAACAAAAATTTCTAGGAGAGCTAAGGATGCAAAAAGCACCTACTTAAAAGTTTGAGTAATGACTTCAGTCTTGAAGGATTGAGGTTCTCCTCCAAAATTTATAACAATTTTCTTAACATTTTCTACTTTTCGCTGTAAATTTATATAAATTTGAAACCATTTTCTTCAAATTTGTAATTTCCTCTTGTAAAATTGACTGTTCTTGTACATAAAGTTTATAAATTTGTGGATTATTTTATGATTAATTTTTGTCTATTTTTGAAATAAAATTACTGGGGTTTTTTTTATACATTTGAAACAGATTGTGATAACATTTTCTTCCTTATACAATTTACACTTTTGACCATAATTTTGCAGAGCAACAACAGAACAATAATTTAACTGCAACTGGAATGGTCACGCGGGCCGGTTGCTTCTGAAGTTTGTGCGGATGCCAGGTCACTGATATCTAGGAAACTCTCAAATTCTCAGTCTTCTTTGCTGACCTTCACGCCACCTGTAGAGAAAAAAAAAACAGCAGTTAATTATGTGTCAGCTCCAGTTATTCAGAAAACTGATACTGTCATTCTGACCCCTTACAGAAATTCCGAATAAGGGAGAAACAATATCATTTCAGAGGAACATGTAGATTTCAAAAATCTTCAGTGAGAACTACTACCAAGCAACACTGTGTCTCAGTGCAGGGAGTCAGACTGTGGAACACTTTTGGACCTGAATTAAAATCATGTACAACGCTTGGACAATTTAAACAAAAATTAAAGGAAGAAGTACTCCAACATATATACAAAATGACATGTAAAATCACATAAGGATTATCATATCCAGTCTGTGTTGTGCTGTCGCTTAGCTTCGTTTTGTTTTAGCTTTGTTTTGTTTTGCAATTACTTTTATTTTATTTCTTTTTTTGACTTCTTAGATGGAACATGGGTGGGCAATATAAGCTGTGGCTTCACCCATCACCCTTTTCGGATAATTTATGTTGAACTGAAGAATCAGAGGAGTCATTGTTTAATTCGACCTTGTCGGATATTTTTCCCCTGGTATATTGTTCTGTACCTTTCTGTTTTTTTTTTTTTATCTAATCTATCTGAAATAAAGATTCAATGGGCAAAAAGTCTGCATCCAAGACCAAATTGTTCCCCTCTCTGTGTCTGTCATCCATGAATATACAATAAAATAATCTTTTCAATGATTCTATCTTTACTCATTGTACAGTAAGAGAGAATCAGGAATTCCAACCATAACCTCTAACGGTTTGACCCCAAACCCAGAGTCAGAGGTCAAAGGTTCAAGGTGAACCTGTGTACCAAGGTATGTTGTTTGAATGTTGTTTTGCCTTCCACTGTCATGTTTTTTTCATTTTTACACATGGTTGATGTTCAATTCCCCCCCCAAAAAAAAAACAAAAAAAAAAACAGGTTGCCACCATGCCAAAGTGTTTTAGCCACAGGAAACACTGATCATTGCAGCAATCTACCCCAGACCTGGGCAAAGCTCTACCTTGTCGCTGACATCTAGGAAAGTGGATTACACCTGCACAGAAAAATAAGAGCAGTCAATTGTTTTATCTCCAGTCATTTAGAAAATTGATAAAATTGGCAAAATGAAAATTATGTCCATGAACACACTCAATACTTGGTCGGGGCAAATTTTGGATTAATTACTGTATCAGCGTGGCGTGGCATTGAGGTGATCAGCCTGTGGCACTGCTGGGGTGTTATGAAGCTTGATGTGCTCTGAAAATTCCTTGTAGATGACTGTGCTGACTTTGGTCTTGATCAAACACAGTGGACCAACACCAGCAGAAGACGTGGTTCTTCAAGTCATCACTGACTGTGGAAACGTCACACTAAACCTCAAGCAACTTAGATTCTGTGCCTCTCCAGTTTCTCCAGACTCTGGGACTTTGATTTACAAATGAAATGCAAAATTTACTTTTATCTGAACAGAGGTCATCTGCTGGTGTTGGTCCACAGTATTTTATCAAAACCAAAGTCACTGCAGTCATCTACCAGGAAATTTTACAGCACTTCATGCTTCCCTCTGCTGACAAGCTTTATGAAGAAGCTGATTTCATTTTCCAGCAGGACTTGGCACCTTCCCCCCGTCACACACGTACACTGACAAAAGTATCAAAACCTGGTTTAATGACCATGGCATCACTATGTTTGATTAGCCAGCAAACTCTCCTGACCTAAATCCCATTGAGAATCTATGGAGGATTGTCAAGAGGAAAATGAGAGACACCAGACCCAACAATGCAGACAAGCTGAAGGCCACTATCGCAACCTGGACCTCCATAACGCCTCAGCAGTGCCACAGGCTGATCGCCTCCATACCACGCCACACTGATACAGTAATCAATCCAAAATTTGCCCTGACGAAGAATTGAGTGGTACATGGACATACTTTTCAGTCAGCCAACATTTCTATTGAATAACTATTTTTTTTAAATAAATTTTCTGTAATATTCATTCTAATTTTTTTTGAGAAAGTGAATTTGGGGTTTTCATGGGCTGTAAGACATAATCATCAAAATTAAAATAAACACTTGAAATATATCACTCACTGTGTAATGAATCGCTAAAATATATCGGTTTACCTTTCTGAAATGAGTGAATGACACAGATATGCACAGTACTGTCCCATACCATACCATAGTGTCCAAGAGTGCGCTTAATGCATAGTTCTTATTAATACTACCTCTTTAATATATATCCTTTTAGCAAATAATGTTTAGACCCATTTTTGAATTGATTACTGTTTGTACATAGTTTCAGTTCCAGCTCCAGACTGTTCCACAAATCCACCCCACTGACAGAAATGCACAGACTTTTCTTGGTTGTTCGTACCTTAGGTTTTGGAAAGTTTAAGTCTCATCTCAAATTATAATCACTGTCTCTTTTTTAAAAAATATTTTTTGTATATTACTTGGGAGTTGATTATTAATTGCCTTTACATTACTTGTGCTGTCGTATATTTAACTAGATAAATCCATGAACTTTATGGCATGTGACTTTAAAAAGTCTCAATATTTTGTGTGGCCACCATTATTTTCATGCACCGTGTTAACTCTTCTTGGTGTTCAGTTCACGGGAGAGAACTGTCAAACATTTCAGTGCACAACCCCCCCAAGAAAACATTGACAACATTAACAAACATTGCACATCCACCATTGTCTCTGCTTTGTTTTAAATCACATGCGTGAGTAGGAACCTCTTTTTATACGTAACTACACATTCCAATACACACACATATCAAACAAAAATTTCAGGTAGCGATAAGGATGCAAAAAGCACCCACTTAAAAGCTGGAGTAGTGACTTCAGTCTTGAAGGTTGTTCTCCAAAATTTATAACAATTTTCTTATCATTTTATACTTTTCTTTGTCAATCTATCTACATTTGAAACCATTTTCCACAAATTTGTAATTTCCTCTTGTAAAATTGACTTTTCTTGTACATTTGAGACTATTATAAATTTGTGGATTATTTTATGAATAATTTTTCTTTATATTTTAATAAAATTACTGTTTTAATATAAATTTGAAACAGATTGTATAAGGGAAAAAGTCAATATATTGTCACAATTTACACTTTTGACCATAATTTTGCAGAACAACAACAGAACAATAACTCCGACTGGAATGGTCATGTGCCCGTAGCAAGCAACGCCTCTTTATGTTGGTCATATCATGTCACTTCTCTGATGGAAAAAGCGCATCCATCGCATCAGGAATCATAGGATTGAAGCGGAGAGGGCATGGAGGGAGAGGAGGTGCCTGTATTAAAAAAACAAACAAACACACAAAGTACATATTTAATAAAAACATTAAAATATTATTTCAATTATTCATTGGGTTCGTCTGCAAGCCAAGGACTATCTCTGGTTAAAATTTCAGAAAAATCCATCCAGTAGTTTCTACATAATCCTACTAAACCACTGCAAGAAGATTGAGCCTTGGTAGAGGTATGCAGTCATGGATCACCCCCAAAATGTAATGGGTTCGTGTGTAGGCCAAGAACTACTTCTGGTGAAAATTTCATCCAAATCCATCCAGTAGTTTTGGAGTATCGTTGCTACAAGTGTGTGAGGATATAAGAGCCTTGGTGGAGGTATGCATTCTCAGATCATCTCCAAAAATGTAATGGCTCCCCCTCTAGCCCAAGAACCAACTATGGTGAAAATTTCATCTAAATCCATCCAGTAGTTTTTGTGTAATCCTGCTACACAAATGCAAACAAAGGCCTTGGTGGAGGTATGCACTCTCAGATCATCACCAAAATCTAATCATCTGTTCCCCGTGCCATGACACTTTTTGACTTATGTTGTTAACAAATGCTGGCAAAAACATAACCTCCTTGGCAGAGGTAACAAATGATTTTGAATGTAACCCAGCCCTTGTAAAATCTGCTTTACTGAAGCACAGTAAAAACTAGAAAAGCACTCGGAGAGCGCAGACCTCCGCCAAGCGGCACAGTTCCCCCCATACAGTGTTTGTGTGTACGTTTTCAGATTCCCTGAGCATGAAAAGATATGAGTAGCAATTGGATTCACAATGATTATTTGTTTATTTGACATGGACAGTGCAATAAACAGACAATTAATGAATGACAATCAATGTGATAGTGATAGGATTAGTGGTTCAGTAGTGTAAAATGGGGCTATAAGGAACGGCGGGTTAATAAGGAACACTTTTGTGGGAGATGTTTTAAATGTAATTCTGCTTTTTTTTATTTTGAGCAGGACGCTGAGTTGTGTTGTTATTGTCAAATATCCCTGAATCCTTCATCAAATCTAGGCGGAAGCAAAATTAAAAAAGCAGAATTACATTTAGAAAAGTGTCCCATATTACCCCGCCGTCCCTTATAGCCCCGTTTTACGGTTGTAAAAGCATTGCCTCCTTGGCAGAGGTAATAAACTGAAGTGTTGGTGTGTCCATCTCCTCCACTGACGGATGCAGATTGGTTAGACAGGTTGGTGGGTTTTATATTATATTGGGGTTGCGGTCTGCGGCAAAACAGAATTTAGAGTCTTCCCCGGCAGAGAGGTCGTTTTTACGCAGCGCCTGTAGCTGGGCGGGGAATTTGTGGCAAATAATGGGGCGGCGGACAGGTGGCAGTGTCAGGTTTTGCAGCGTGGCGCAAAAGCAGTCACGCTGGTGGGCCCAGGGCAGCAGTGTTTTCCGCGTGCTTTTGTGCCTAAAACGTTGAAGAACGCGGAGTTTGTGTTGGTCAGACACGACGACCAGCGCAATGTGCGCAGCGCCTATGGCTGGCACAGGCACGCTGGGGGTCCGAGGCCAGCAGTGTTTTCCGCATGCTTTTGTGGCTAAAACATTGAAGAAGGCGGAGTTTGTGTTGGTCAGACACGACGCCCAGCGGCCTCCATTGCGCCTGCGCACATGTTGAAAATGGCCCTATGTCACAGTGTTGAAAAATGCTTTAAAAAAATTCCTGTATCCAGACGGTGAACCGGATCACCCCCAAAATTTAATCAGTTCTTCCTTGTACCATTTCCACCAACGCCTGAAAGTTTCATGCAAATCCGTCCAAGACTTTTTCAGTTATCTTGCTAACCAACAGACAAACAGACAGACAAACACACAAACCCTGGCAAAAACATAACCTCCTCCTGGCCTTTTCGGCCTGGCGGAGGTAATTAGTAGTAGGCTTCAGCCCCCCCTCAACCCGAAAAGGATTAAGCGGAAGAATATGAATGAATGAATGACTTTAGCTTAGCTAAAGGTTCCAAGGTTGTCATAGCCAGGAGCGGCACTGGGGTTAAGCTCCCAGTGCTCATAAAATGCTCCTTATGGCGTGCGTCTCGAAAAGCCTCTGACAACTAAGTCCAACTCCTAGCCTGCCCGTGTGGTTTAGTCTCTAAGCCCGGCGGAACTGCTTTTACTAATAGGAGAAGGGGCGAGGGCGGATCTCTGGCGCCTTAAAACCAGATGCTTCGGGTAGATGGTGGCTCGTCAACCTGGGAAGGTAGCCCATCTAGGGGAAGGTAAACCCTGATTTCAAACCTCCGCTGCCTTGCGGCATACCTGGTCACGGGAAAGGCTTCGGGAGTCAACCCTGAGGAAAAATCCGGAGTCGGAGCCCCTAAGGCAGTTCTATGTTGTGCTCAACATCGTTCTGGCAGCTCCTGCAACGGCGCTGGTGCCAAACTGTAGCAGCCCTGCTGTTCCTTTGGATTCATCAGTGACATGGAGAGGGGGGACATGCTGCATGGGCAACATCTTATCCTCCATATCTTCCTGCCCAGGCTTGAATCCTACCAACGCCCAATGCTGGAAGGTAGAACACCGGATCACTGGAGAGGACACTCCAGCTTCGCCTTTGGCGTAGACAAAACACGGGGAATGACAGTTACCGGTTATAAGCCACCGCTCAATTGGCATAGAGCTCAGCGCCAGGGGTTATTCCCGACGGTGGGAGGGATCATCAGATCTCACTGGACAGCTACCGCCCGCCTCAAGCTGGGCAGCCCCCAGCCAATAAGGTGATGTCCCGCCACAGCTTGCTTTCCTCATTGGGTGCATGGGGATGAGGAGAAATCCGAACAGCAGGCTGAGAACTTTCGCACCAGGCAAGACAATAAAACAAAAGAGACCAACTCTAAAACTGGGAACTTGGAACGTCCGCATTATGATGACAGGACTTGCTACTAACCTCAAGGACATCAACGACACCAGGAAGACTGCCATCATCAATAATGAGCTGAAGAGACTGGGAGTGGATATCGCCACTCTCCAGGAAACACGGTTGGCTGACGCAGGCAAACTGAGAGAGAAGGGCTACACGTTCTACTGGCAGGGAAAGGGCAGTGACGAACACAGGGAACACGGAGTGGGCTTTGCAGTGAAGAACACCTTGCTGAAGATGGTGGAACCGAGCAGCACTGGCTCTGCTCGACTCCTCACCCTCCGCCTGAACACCACTCAAGGCCCAGTCACCCTCATCAGTGTGTATGCCCCAACACTGACAGCCACACCAGAGGCAAAAGACGAGTTCTACGAGAATCTCGCAACAACTGTCAGGATCATCCCCAACTCTGAACAACTCATTCTCCTTGGAGACTTCAATGCCAGAGTGGGTGCTGACCAAGACTCCTGGCCCTCCTGTCTTGGACCTTTTGGCGTGGGCAGAATGAATGACAACGGACAGCGGCTGCTCGAGTTCTGCACATATCACGATCTGTGCATCACAAACTCGTTCTTCAAGACCAAGCCCCAACACAAGGTTTCCTGGCAACATCCACGCTCAAAGCACTGGCACCAGCTGGACTTGATCCTGACCAGGCGCACCTCACTGAAGAACGTGCTAATCACCCGTTCGTTCCAGAGTGCAGATTGCGACACAGACCATTCATTGGTGTGTTGCAAGGTCAAGCTGCAGCTGAAGAAATTCCATCGTGCTAGACAACCTGGAAAGGCATGGATAGACACCAGCAAGATGGCTCAACCAGAACTTGTTGAGCAGTTTGCCTCCACCTTTGAGAAGGAACTTGGTGTACCACAAGAAGGAGAATCTGCAAAGCAGAAGTGGGAAGAGCTGCGAAACACCATCCACCGCACAGCCTTGGCTACCTTTGGGAGGAAGACCTCGAAGTCACAGGACTGGTTTGATGCCAAGTTGACCGAGATGACCCCCGTCATTGAAGCCAAGCGCTCAGCACTTGCTGAGTACAAGAAGTACCCAAACGAGAAGAATCTCCAGATTCTCAGGGCTGCGAGAAGCAAAGTTCAGCAGACTGCTCGGCGCTGTGCCAACGAGTACTGGACTCAGCTCAGCCAAGACATTCAAACCGCTGCCATAACAGGGAACATCCGTGGTATGTACAATGGCATAAAGAAAGCACTTGGTCCGGCTCAGAGCAAGACGGCCCCCCTCAAATCCTACACTGGGGAGATGATCACAGAAAAGAACAAGCAGATGGAGAGATGGGTGGAACACTACTCCGACCTCTACTCCAGACAGAACACCGTGACACCGTCAGCCCTTGATGCCATCGACTGCCTGCTATCCATGGACGAACTTGACGCTGAGCCAACCATCGACGAACTCAGCAAGGCCATTGATAGCTTGGCCGCTGGCAAGGCACCCGGCAACGACGGCATACCCCCCGACCTGATCAAGCACTGCAAGACCGCCCTACTGCTGCCATTGCATGACGTCCTCTGCCAGTGTTGGAAGGAAGGTGCCGTACCACAGGACATGAGGGACGCCAAGATCATCACCCTCTACAAAAACAAAGGGGAGAGAAGCGACTGCAACAACTACAGGGGCATCTCCCTCCTCAGCGTTGTTGGCAAAGTCTACGCATGAGTTGATCACGTTCGTCTACAGAAGCTTGGCGAACGTGTCTACCCCGAGTCTCAGTGTGGCTTCCGCGCTGAGCGATCGACGGTAGACATGATATTCTCCATCCGCCAACTCCAGGAGAAATGCAGAGAACAGAACATGCCCCTGTACGTCGCCTTCATCGACCTCACCAAAGCGTTCGATCTGGTCAGCAGAGAGGGCCTTTTCAAGATCCTGCCAAAGATAGGGTGCCCACCAAAGTTGCAAAGCCTCATTGAATCGTTTCACACCAACATGCAGGGGATAGTGCAGCACGATGGCAACGTCTCAGAGCCTTTCAACATACGCAGCGGAGTGAAACAGGGCTGTGTACTTGCGCCAACCCTCTTTGGGATTTTCTTTGCTATGCTCCTGAGGCATGCCTTCAGCACAGCAACAGAGGGAATCTACCTGCACACAAGATCTGACGGCAGGCTTTTCAACCTCGCCCGCCTGAAAGCCAGAGCCAAAGTACGCGAGGCTCTAATCAGAGACATGCTGTTCGCAGACAACGCTGCAGTCGCAACCCACACACAGCAGGAGCTTCAGACCCTTATGGACCGCTTCTCCCAGGCATGCAAGGACTTCGGGCTTACCATCAGCCTGAAGAAGACTAACGTCTTGGCGCAAGGCACGGAAGCACCACCAACCATCACCATTGACGACTACGAGCTGGAGGTCGTGAATCAGTTCACGTACCTGGGGTCCACGATCAGCAACAACCTCTCCCTTGATACAGAGATCAACAAGAGGATTGGAAAATCAGCCTTCACACTCGCTCGCCTCACCACACGAGTGTGGGAGAATCCCAAACTCTCTGTCAAGACGAAGATGGCAGTGTACAATGCCTGCGTCATCAGCACACTGCTCTATGGGAGTGAGACGTGGACAACATACGCCCGGCAGGAAAAGAGACTGAACTCCTTCCACTTGCGCTGCATTTGCCACATCCTGGACATATCCTGGCAGGACAAAGTGCCCAACACAGAAGTTCTGTCCCGCGCCAGCCTTCCCTCCATGTTCACTCTACTCAGACAGCGCAGGCTCCGCTGGCTAGGCCACGTTCACCGTATGGAGGATGGCAGAATCCCCAAAGACGTCCTCTATGGAGAACTGGCAACTGGCAAGAGAGACGTTGGCTGCCCACAGCTGCGTTTTAGAGACGTCTGCAAGAGAGACATGAAGGTCCTGGAGATCAACACAGAGTGCTGGGAGGACCTTGCAACGGACCGCTCCAAATGGAGAGGCACCCTGACCAGACAGCTCAAGGCGGGTGAAGAGAGACTGACTGCTGCTGCAGATGGAAAAAAGGACCCGCAGGAAGAACCGCCACAGACCCAGCAGCACGGAGACCACCCACAAGTGCGACCTGTGTGACAGGGACTGCCATTCGCTCATCGGCCTGTTCAGCCACAGGCGGTGCTGTTCCAGCAGAGTAGATGTTTAGGATTCTCTTCCATGGTCATCATAGACCGACGGAGGCCGACGATGCTAACTGTAATGTAGTAATGTGGTCTGCCACTAGGGGCGCTGTTAAGTGTTGTATGCAGATTAAGAAAGAGCGTAAAAAACGGTTGTTGTTGACGTTACTGAAGACCTCGCTGTCCTGTCTGTTTATTCCACTTGCTCTCCTTAAAAACACACTAAAATACATTACATGGTGTCAGAAGTGTCACTCATATGAAGATGGACCAACTAAAGCCGCCGAACAGTCTGTCACTGGAAGGAAACCTCACAGAAAACTGGCGTTCGTGGATCCAGAAGTTTGAGCTGTACCTGATTGCTAGCGGCATAGCTGAAAAATCAGAGAAAATAAAATGTGCTACATTTCTTCATGTGGCAGGTGACGAAGCTATTAAGGTATTTAATACCATGGACTTTGATGATGATGATGTGGATGATTTTGACATCCCAAAAGAAAGATTTAGGCAATATTGTGAGCCAAGAAAAAATATAACCTACCTGAGGCACATATTTTTCACAAGAGTACAAGGCAAGAGTGAACCTATCGATGCATATGTGACAGACCTGAAAAACAAGGCCAAAGACTGGGAGTTTGGACTGTTAACTGATTCACTCATAAGAGATCGTATTGTGTGTGGAGTCACCAATGACCAGGTGAGAGCAAGATTGCTCAGAGAACCAGACTTATCCCTGAGTAAAGCTGTGGATATATGCAGAGCTAATGAAGCCACACAAAGCCATATGAAAGCTTTACAAGAAGAAACAGAAGTTTCAGTAAACAAGCTTAGCAAAATAAAGCTAACTAAGAGGTCTAAAGAAAGTGACGTCCACGCAAAAAGAGAATGCAATAAATGTGGGTATAAACATGAGCCTCGCAAGTGTCCTGCGTATGGGCAAACATGTAAAGTCTGCTCACGAAAAAACCATTTTGCTCGCATGTGCCACACAAGGATGCACAAAGAAAGCAGAGAAAGTTCACACAGACTGGAGAAAAATGTGAATGAGATAGAACAAGAGGAAAAGGAAATGTTTATAAATGGTTAGTGTTTAATGTTTATTGAGCCAAAAAGAAGAGAAAATAAAAAGCCAGCTCATGTTGATACGATGAATATCGAAGAAGCTGAAAAATCAAGATGGACAGAAGTTCTGACAATGAATGATGAACAGGTCGTCTTCAGATTAGATACGAGTGCATGTTGCAATGTGCTACCTCTCAAAATCTTAAAGAAAGTGACCAAAGGAGATATGCTACTGTTTGAATCCAGAACAAAGTTAGTATCATATTCTCGCCACAAGATGGAACCAGTGGGCATGGCAAAGCTGAAATGTGAATACAAAACTCAAGAACAGGAGCTTGAATTTCAAGTTATAAAAGCTGATTTGCCAGCGATCCTTGGAGGGGATTCATGTGAACAACTGGGACTGATAACCAGAGTCCACAAGGTGGATAGAGAAGAGGAAACTGACATTCTGACAGAATACAAAGATGTGTTTACAGGACTGGGGTGTGTACCGGGACTACATCACATTCAGGTCGACCCAGCTGTAACTCCAGTGATTCACCCACCCAGAAAGGTGCCTTTAGCACTGAAGGATGATATAAAAAAAAGAACTAGAAAGAATGGAGACTCTGGGTGTGATTGAGAAGCAAACAGAGCCCACTGATTGGGTCAACAGCATGGTCATTGTCAAGAAAGCAAATAAAAGAATAAGAATATGCATAGATCCTCAAGATCTTAACAAAGCTATAAAAAGAGAGCACTATCCCCTACGAACAGTGGAAGAAGTTGTTGCAGAGATGCCGAATGCAAAGGTGTTTTCAGTGCTAGACGCAAACCATGGCTTCTGGCAAATACAGCTTGATGAAGAAAGCTCCAAGTTATGTACCTTTAACACACCATTTGGTAGATACCGATTTAAGAGGCTTCCCTTTGGTGTGTCATCAGCCCCAGAAGTCTTCCAAAAGTACATCGCCCAGAGACTGGAGGACCTGGAGGGAGTTGAGAATGTTATGGATGACATCCTGGTTTGGGGTGTAAATAAAGAACAACATGACAAAAGGCTGAGACAACTACTGGAAAGAGTGAAAAGCATTAATCTGAAACTGAACGAGGACAAATGTAAGATTGGCATGACTGAAATACGATATATTGGACACATTTTGAGTGCAGAAGGCCTGAAGCCAGACCAAGAAAAAGTCAGAGCAATAGTTAACATGCCTCAACCAGAAGATGTGGCTGCACTCAGAAGATTTCTCGGTATGGTGCAGTACCTTGCAAAGTTCATACCAAACCTGTCAGAGGTAAGTGCACCACTCAGAAAACTTCTGGAAGGAGAAGTTGCATGGCACTGGGAGTCACAGCAACAAAAGAGCTTTGAACAGCTGAAGTCACTTGTCAGTGAAACCCCTGTGCTGAGATTTTATGACATAAATAAACCAGTTACATTGTCTGTGGACGCAAGCTCTGAAGGATTGGGAGCTGTGATATTGCAAGAGGGTCAGCCAGTGGCTTATGGTTCAAGATCACTAACAGACACACAGAAAAGATATGCACAAATTGAAAAGGAACTTTTGGCTATTGTGTATGGCTGTGAGAAATTCAAGCAGTATCTGTATGGAAGACCAGTACAGGTTGAGTGAGACCATAAACCACTGGAAGCTGTGTTCAAAAAAGGGTTGCATAAAGCACCACCCAGACTACAACGTATGCTGATGAGTCTGCAGCCTTTCAACCTGCAGGTTACATATAAACTAGGCAAAGACTTGTACATTGCAGACACTCTGAGCAGAGCTTTTCTTAAAGAGCAGACAGAAAAACTATTGGAGGAGGAACTTGAAGTTAATCTCCTTACAGCACACCTACCTGTCTCAGAGGAAAAGCTGAAGTTATTCCAGAAAGCAACAGCAGCAGATGTGGAACTGCAAATGTTAATGAAAGCAGTTCAGTCAGGATGGCCAGCACAAGTCAGTCAAGTTCCAGCTGAGATAAGGAAGTATTAGACATTCAGAGAGGAACTCACATGCCCAGAAGGACTAATATTCAAGAACTCCAGACTTGTGATGCCTCAAAGTCTGAGAAAGGAAATGCTTCAGAAAATCCATGAAGCACATCTTGGCGTTGTTAAATGCAAAGAAAGAGCAAGAGATGTTTTGTTTTGGCCCAGCATGTCTAAACAAACAGAAGAAACAGTGCTAAGGTGTTCTATCTGTAACACATACAAGAGGAACAATGTCAAAGAACCACTTCAGAGTCATGACATTCCCAGCAGAGCTTGGGCAAAAGTTGGTGTTGATCTTTTCCATTTTGACCAAGGTGATTATCTACTGTGTGTAAATTATTACTCAAAATATCCTGAAATTGCCAAATTGCCACAAACAACAAGCAAGCATGTCATTGTAGCTCTTAAATCTATGTTTGCTAGACATGGAATTCCAGACGAGCTCATGTCAGACAATGGACCACAGTTTTCAAGTGCAGAGTTCAGACAGTTTGCAGAAACGCGGGAGTTTAAACACACCACATCGAGCCCAGGATACCCACAATCAAATGGGCAAAGTGAACGTGCAATTCAAACAATAAAAAACCTACTGAAGAAGGCACAAGAGAGCCAAGGAGATCCTTATATTGCTCTTCTTGAATACAGAAATTCGCCCTTGGATGGAGTCAAATTGTCTCCAGCACAATTGTTGATGAATCGGAGACTGAAAACAAAATTGCCAACATCAGGTCAGCTGTTAATGCCGCAGCTGAACAAGAATAAGCAAAAACAACTGAAGGAGAGGCAGATGAGACAGAAACATTACTTTGACCGTGGAGCCAGAGCCTTACCTGCTCTACAAGAGGGAGAGACTGTGGGCGACACACATTGTGGGCTCACATTTCCACAGAGATATGACTGCATGCGTATTGGGGGTGTCACGTCTGGAAGGACAAAGGACTCGAATCTGCAGAAGATAACGAGGAGGTGTGAGATTTGTCTCTTTGTCCCACAGAAGATGCCCCGGAGAGATTTCCGGTTCATCAAGAAATGAGAGACAATGGTGAAGGTTCAAAGGGATGCCTTGTGACTGTATGTTTACTGAAAACACCATGTGACTTGAATTCTGATGCTGGAAACATATAAAAGGGTGATGAGATATGATTCTTTCTCTTTCCTGCTTTGAGAATGCTAGACGATGTGTTCTGTCAATAAAGCTGACTTAAGAACTAAACTCAGCCTCATCATTCGAGCACATCCTCTACAAGACAGTTAGATTCAGAGCTGAGAATACATGGCAACCAGCTATTGTGGTAAAGAGCCACAACACACCAAGATCATATGTGATTCAGACCCCTGGGGGATGTAAATTCAGGAGAAACAGGCGCCATCTACTGAAGTGCAGAGAAGAAAGTGTTCCTAAAACCACAAACACTGATCAAGAGGATTTCCCGACCCCTGCTTGTGAGCCAACAGAGACCATCTCATCGGAGCAAGCACCTGTTCATTCTCCTGTAAAGGAAACTGAGAATTCCAGAGCAGTTACTGAAGAGCCAAGGAAAACGTCACGCTTTGGCAGACTGATTAAACCCCCACAACGTTATACAATGTGAAACAACATAAAGAAATGTTCAAGTGTATAGTAGAAGGAGTCTTTGTCTAATTTGACCTTGTTGTTATATTATACAGTTTCTTTTAACCTGTAATGTACTATCCGAAATAAATAAAATTCATTCTTTCATTCATTCATTCATTCATTCAAGTGTATCTTTAGGGATGTTAGCCCTGTAATGAAAAGAAAAGAAGTTGTTCAGGTTAAAACCATACTTTTAACTTGTGAGTCATATTAGGATTTATTGTTTTTCTGTAACGATATAGTATGATATTCTACTTCTAAAGGGAGATGTAATGTAGTAATGTGGTCTGCCACTAGGGGCGCTGTTAAGTGTTGTATGCAGATTAAGAGAGTAAAAAACGGTTGTTGTTGACGTTACTGAAGACCTCGCTGTCCTGTCTGTTTATTCCACTTGCTCTCCTTAATAGAAGACCCAGACATTAGCCCTCTTGTGGCCACTTGATGGTCCCCCTATGGGTTTTCTAGCCAAAAAGGCCAAATGGCCCCTCTCTGGGACTTCTAGTGTTAAAAACACACTAAAATACATTACACTAACTTAGCCTCAAAGCCATGAGCAAGCAAGGTTTAACCACTCAGCAACAACAACGGACTTATATGCTGTAAATCATAACGTACATTTATAAACATGCTCTGAACACACCACCATCGATAAAGGAATGTGGTTGAAAGTTATATTGGTTGCAGGACTGTTCATGCTCGGAAGCAAGCCCACGTGACAAACACACAATGCATTCTGGGAAGTGAAGTCCGGCCTGCGCTTCTGTTCAAAGGAAAGTTTAAAGGAACAGTACTACGCCAAAATGAACAAGACTGCAAAGGCACATTATTTGGCGAGCATTTAAGAGGTTAATGGGCTGAATCCCTATACATACAACGTAGAGTTCAGATGTAAACATTCTGTCCAAATCCCCATTTCTGAATTTTATTTATTTTAACTGTAAGTCCATATACACAGGAAGTTTTCAGTAACTGTCTAGCACAAAGGTAGTTTTTTTTTTTTTTATTTGCTCTCTTGTTATGCTAAACATCGTTCTTTCCCTATGGGCGCAGTCGGGCATCCGGGCATTTGGCCTACTTCCGGTTAGCAACCCACATGGCAACGCCGTACTCGGTGAAAACAATTCAGTGGTGACCTAGTCCCAGGCAGCTGCCGTGACCCAGTCAAGCTTGTCCAGCCCGTCGTAGTACATTATATCCAGCTCATCACGTCCTATATCAGGTAATTGAGTGATATTGTGTTAGTTTAATTAGTTGCCACTTGATGGGTCACGTTTTGAAAATGCTAGCCGCCAACACAAGCCTCTCTGTATTGTAAACAGAGACGGACATTTCGTCTATGGAAATGCATGACTGATTCCGTTTTCACCCAACAATACGGACCTCTCTATGTGCAGTCAGCCTGACTAATTTAACTGTAGACTGTAGTAAATAGTGCAACAAAGGGGCAGGCCATTAATGAAAGAGGAAAGACCTGTTGGGCCAACTTTGCATTTGACAACAATAGTTGAATACTTGAAACTCAGGGTCTTGAGAATATACCATATTTTCATGATTTGAAGATCCCTGGATCATTTAATTATTTCTTTTAAGAATTATTCCTGTCCTGCCCTGATATTTAATTTGATTTCCAGAATTTCCAAGAAAAAAATAAGAAACAGTGTCTGTAATTCAATTAGTGGCTATTAAATATGAAGGTTGCATATGTGATTATTTGTGTGAAGGTTCTGAGACATAAATATTTTTTTTTTCATTTGCAGAAGAAAAAACATCTTCATTTGGCAAAAGTTGGTCTCAGCCCTAGCTGGTTGGCCGACTTTCAATATGCCAAAAAGCTGTGTTGCATTTAAATGCCACAGTCATAATCTCTCAGACAAGAAGGTGTCTTTCCATGTATTCCCACAAGATCCCCTTAGGAGAAGACAGTGGATTCGTGCAGTGAACAGAGCCAAATCAGACAATTCCTTGTGGAGTCCAAGAAAACATGCAGTGCTGTGTGGAGAACACTTCATTCAAGGTAGTTTGCTGTGCTTCCCTAAGAAACTGTCCCAATGTATTATCCTGCTACACCAATCTCATAATTTGCTTGTATAAATCTGGATTTGTGTTTCATGACTGATAGACGTGCCTTACCACTGTATGTTTTCAAAAATGGTCTTTGTGAGGGCAAATAAAAGGCCAGTTGTAAAATTCACAACATGTTTTTAAGATATAAACATGTTTTTACTTTCAAGTTTAAAACATGTTCAATCTCAGCTTGTGATCTGATAACTTATGATTGGGATAACTGTTTTATTTTTATTTTAAACATTTTTATTTTACTGTTACAGGAAAACCAAGCAAAGACCCCATCCATCCAGACTACATTCCATCAATCTTTCCCCACCTGCCTCTTGACACAGTGGAGAAAGGCAAACAGAAGCTTAAGAGGCATGAAAGATTGTCATGTAAAAGGAAACTTTCTATGTTTTCGGCTCATAAAGAAAATCCACTGGACATGTCTTTGGATCATGAGGAGAATACACTGCCGAGCATGGATGATAATCCCATTCCACTGTCTCCTGAGGCTGAAGTGGAGCCTGAAAAGGAAAATCCTCCTTCTCAGCCTATAAACAGTGCTGCCAGTGCCATTAACGCTCCTTTGGAGGCATCAGAACGGACCAATCTGTATGACGAAATGAACAACCTACGAGAGGAACGTGATCATGAACATTCCCGTGCAGAAAATTTAGAACAAAAACTGATAGATGTACGGTTAGCTGCATCTAGTGTCAAAAATGATGACAAGAAGTGTCAGTTTTACACTGGTTTAACTTGGGAAATTTTCCAGACAACCTTTATTTTTCTAAGTTCTTTCATGGTGACAAATACAAAGAATTTGTGTAGTCTACCCTACATTGATCAGTTCTTTGTTACCTTAGTTCGTCTTCGTCTGGATCTACCCTTCCAGTTTTTGGCATACCAGACTTCGACTGCAAAATCAACAGTCATTTCTTTCTTTTGGAAATGGATTGACCAAATGTACGCCAAACTTGGATATCTTATTAAATGGCCAGAGAGAGATACCATTTATGTGACTCTGCCAGCAGTTTTCAGGCAGAAATTCCCCCGTCTCACTTGTGTCATAGACTGCTTTGAAATATTTATTGAGCAACCCAATAACCTGACTGCACGTGCTCAAACATATTCCAATTACAAAAAACATGCAACAGCGAAAGTTTTAATTGGATGTACCCCACAGGGAGCAGTTTCTTTCCTGTCATCTGCCTGGGGTGGACGGTTTCTGACATTGAGATTGTTCGCAGGTCTGGGTTATTAAACCCAAATTTGCATGTACCTGGTGACCAAATACTTGCAGATCATGGATTTACCCTGCAAGATGAATTTGCTGTGAAATGCTCGGTGGAATTAATAATTCCCAGTTTTACCAAAGGAAAGAAACAGTTGACTGCTAAAGATGTGGAGACCTCCAGGAAAATTTCTTCTGTTAGGATCCACATTGAAAGGATTATTGGCCTGGTGAAAAACAGATTCCGAATCCTGCACGGAACTCTTCCTATACGTATCGTAAAGTCAATTAAGGATGAAGCATATGATGTGGACATTGCTAGCATAGACAAAATTCTAACTGTCTGCCATGCTCTAGCCAATATGGGTGATGGGATTGTATATAATGATTAGATAAAACTTCGGTGATACTGCTAATGGAAGTACAATACGTCCTGCCTGTGATTAAAATGATTTTTACCTTGGGTTTTACATGCAAGTACATGTAATATTCATATCTGCTGATCTGTCTTTAGAAGTTTAGTTGCATGACAACCAGACACTTGGTGCTCATTTTACATGGTGATATACAGTATATTCATATAAAGTAAATACATGCATAAATATATGAGTGCTTTTGCACTATGTTCTTCTTTGAATGTGTAATAAATTTTCACTCTTGACATGATAGATACATTTTCTTGTGTTTTTGTTGGTATGGAACTCCATGAACATGTACAGTCTCATTGTAATTATATATTATTCTTTTATTAAAGTAAACAATACAACATGCAAGTCAAATGCAAAGTAAACAAGCCTTAATCTTATTCTGAACATTACTGACAGTTATTGTACTGAACCATTGCCATTTTTCTTGACACACTTTGAAGGATTCAGTTTTTTTGTTATCATTTTATACAGAGTAATGACCTAGTTCACTTGTTCTTTTTACACCTTGGGCAAATCCAGTCTCCCTTGCATGCCCTTTTTCGCTTTAAGCACTCAAAGTGGTACCACTTAACTGCACAGTCTGGGTTGTCGCAGCCAATCATAATACCTCCACGGTTTTCATGGCATTTGCAGAATGGGAAATTCTCATTATCGTCCTCATTACTTAGGCAGTCCTGCGTCACGGAAGATGTGGAGGGTTTCAGTTCAACTGATCTTGTAATAAGTTCAGGTAGGATATTATTCTGCCAAAAGTCAGTGAGCACAGGTAACATTTGATCAATGAAGGCTGGATCCTTCAAAACACGAACAATTACAAGCAGCTTTGGAGTCCATAACACAAAGTCTGCATGGTCAACTCCAAAAATGTGCATTTCATGTTGTACCTGCGTGTAGTATTTGTGTCCTTGTTTAAGGGTGTAGTCTTGACTCAGACAACAGTCTTTATCCAGAAAAATGTCCCCCATATCCATGTCCTTGTATTTAAAGGGACATTTAATCTCTAATACGCCTTTACCACAACAGTTGCAAGATGTGAGTCCATCTGTTGAGGCACCCAGGAATGGGGCATCAATACTCACACGCAAACCAGTCTTCTGCACTAGAAAGGATTGGTGATGTGGTACCATAGCCTCAGAATAACCACACCTGGCAATCTCTTCATTGTCACAGCCCCACTGCATAGCAGGAGGCATCCTTTTGTTGCTCTGAAAAGGGGACTGGCAGCATATCTCCTTAATGAGGGATGTGGATGGGCGGACAGGGTTGGTATGAAGAACACGGTGTGCCACTGATGCGGTAATCCTACCCACCCGCATCTCTCTCCAGATAGTTGAACTGGACTGCAAGACTGTGTGAGTTTCTAAATAAGACACTTGGTCTTCAGTAACCTTAAGTTTATCCTGAGCTGCTAAAATGGCCTGGTCTATGTCTTTCACCGATCAATTATACAATGTTCGCAAGTTTGCTGGAAGTGAAGGCGGTAGGGTGGGTTTTACTTTAGGTATGAATGGTTCGCATGTACTGGAAAAACTGCTCAAACACACAGGCTTGGATGAGCATGCCTGCAAACGGGCAAGGAAGGAGGTCTGTTCCTCAATAGTTGAGGGTGTTGGTTGTGATGCTGGTGTTCTTTTCTTGGAGCAGATGGCATCCTTTGCCTCCTTCTTGTAGAATTTAATATCAGCTATTTTAGCAGGCTGGACCTTCTTGACAAAACATTCATTCCACTTGCAAGGTTTGTCTGTACAAGCCACACTGGTGTAGCCCAAACAGACTGCTGCTTCAATTTTAAACAGCAAGGCAGCTACATGGGAGCATGATTCACCCAGCCTGAAAAATAGTTTACATAGATTAATATCAAATTGTTGTCTGATAGTTTGCAGTCATAATTTAATCTAAAACAAGACAGGAGCACTGAGTAACATAATCACTACTAACTACAATGTTGTGAGTTTATTTGTTAATTAAATGTAACATTTATTCTGATCTGGATGGGGAAGGTTTACTAAACACTTTTACTCAGAACTTGTACAATAATTTATTTTCATCACATTAATTACATAATCAACGATTGTGAGGTGACAAACCTAGTACTTAACATGGCTATGGTTGTAAAGTTAAAATACAACAATTCTTATTCACAATATTTACTACCCAAAATTATGTTAATTAGTCAGAATATTTACATACCCTGCCATACAATCACAATGGGCAGCTATTACAGTTCCATCCTGAGTGATGGTGGCCCATGGGTGATGTGGATCATCATTCACCCTCTGGGACGGACGGACATCGGCACGAAATACAAGGCCCTTGTTTCCTGGCAGTTCCACTGTAAGCACAGTCTGCACAAATCCAGAGATGAAAAAGTTGTGTGCTTCAAGGCTCTTGTAGTTCTTCATTGAGGTTCTGTTGTATACCCCTGAAATAATAATAGCAGCAATGTTAGTCTTTCACTCATCCTAAGCACTGGCACACTGGTGACACTCAGCTGACTTGGGCACTGTACAAAAAAGTATGAATTCAATGACTGAAGTCTTTTACAGGCCTTACAACAATTGTTGCATGAATTCTGTGAAAAGATATTTCTGTCAGTCTACCAGCGAAAAAGGTTTTCAATTGTGGACACAAAAATTTCCAATAAAATACACTGTGGGGTAAGTACACAGAACTAAAACACATGAAACTGGCCCAGTTGTGGATATTTTAACATGTTTAATATTAGGCCAAAAAAAAACCTTTTTTTCCAGTAACCCTACCTACCCTATTATGATATCATTTGTTGTTCACATTTCTACAGCTATCACATGCATGTGACAAACTTGTTGAAACCTATTACTACAAGCTAGTTTCTGGTCCTGTAACTGTAACTAAAATACTGTAACTATTATTATAATATTCAAATGTCTGGTAAATGTAGCTGATGCATGTTTGTAAATTACAAACCAAAAACATTTCCATGAAAATAACAAATTGACTGAATAAAGCACAGTAACATATGCACACATTAAGTCATATTGCCATAAATTCATAGAAATTATAAACAAATGGTAATGGCAGCCACTGAGCAACTACAAGCACCATGCATCTATCATGTCACAAAAAAAAAAACAATATACAGGCAAGCACAGCACCAAATCTACAAAGCACTACATTTGTAATGTAAATTCATATCTCACCCTGAACAGTGGAGACTCACAGAAATGCTACAAAATAACATAGGCCTACATATTAGGTAATATAATTAACTTTCAAGTAAGCAGTATTGCACGAAATTGTTGGACAAATTCAACAAAATTAGGAAATGCTAGGTAAGATATATTTTCATGTAACTAAGTGTAAATAACCCCAATTCAGTTCCAGTTTGCATTAAAAGTAAATTAAAAACACAGACATAGAATCTATGAGTTGATGTATTGATGTACAGTAGTTTTTAAGTCCAAGAAGCTCCCCCCAGTATAAATGTTCTCATGAACTGGCGTCAGTTTTGTAGGCCAGACATTTGTTTACATTTGTGGGCCTGGTTAAATCGGCAACCAGACATGGATTGGTCATGTTACCCATAGGGGCCTTTCCTTAAAAACATTCAAAACATGTAAGAGGGTTAATCATGTTAATATGGGTCGAAGCAAATATGCTTACCAGGGGTGTCGATCAAGTAGCTGTACATGTCCGGCCACTGCACAGCTGGCCACCTGGTCGGGTCATTAACCCATTTTCCGGCTGGTAGCTTGTATGGGCAATCTGTCAGTCCACTTGCTGTCAGCTTCTCCAGGTAACGTAGCCTGGCTGACTCATCAAGCTTTTCTATGTAGTCACAGGCCATGACAAAAAGTCAAAACACTGCACTCGACAAGGCTTGGTAACGGGTTTGTTTTCACCGAGTTAAGATGGCGGCGATGTGTTACTAACCGGAAGTGACGTAGCCTCTGAAAATAGTTTTCAAAATGTACAGAAATTATATCATTTTCAAGTACTGTGAAAAATGTGTGAACTTGTCATTTGTTTTATATCTATATGAAACATTTATCAAATTGTTCACTTTGTTTTGATTAAACAGATTAGCTTGTTGTAGTATGGGGTATCGGGCTTGTTGTTACGAGCTATTCGGTCTCTGTACGACCGTTGTGAGAGTTTAGTTCGCATTGCCAACACTCGGTCGGAGTCATTCCCAGTGAGAGTTGGACTCCGCCAGGGCTGCCCTTTGTCACCGGTCCTGTTCATAATTTTTATGGACAGGATTTCTAGGCGCAGCCAGGGAATGGAGGGTGTCATGCTTGGTGACCACAGGATCTCATCTCTGTTGTTTGCAGATGATGTTGTCCTGTTGGCTTCATCCAGCAATGACCTACAGTTCTTGCTGGGACGGTTTGCCGCTGAGTGTGAAGCGGCTGGGATGAGAATCAGCACCTCCAAGTCCGAGTCCATGGTCCTCAGCCGGAAAAAGGTGGATTGTCCTCTCCGGGTTGGGGACAGGCTCCTGCCCCAAGTGGAGGAGTTTAAGTATCTTGGGGTCTTGTTCACGAGTGAGGGGAAAATGGAGCGAGAGATCGACAGACGGATTGGAGCAGCATCTGCAGTGATGCGGACGTTGTACCGGTCTGTTGTGGTGAAGAGGGAGCTTAGTTCTAAGGCAAAGCTGTCGATTTACCAGTCAATCTACGTTCCTACTCTCACCTATGGTCACGAGCTTTGGGTAATGACCGAAAGAACGAGATCGCGGATACAAGCGGCTGAAATGAGCTTTCTCCGTAGGATTGCTGGACTCACCCTCAGAGATAGGGTGAGGAGCTCAGTCATCCGGGAGAGGCTCAGAGTAGAACCGCTGCTCCTCCACATTGAAAGGAGTCAGTTGAGGTGGTATGGGCATCTGATTAGGATGCCTCCTGGACGCCTCCCACTTGAGGTGTTTCAGGCACGTCCCACTGGGAGGAGACCCCGGGGCAGACCCAGGACTCGGTGGAGAGACTATGTCTCCCAGCTAGTCTGGGAACGCCTTGGTATCCCCTCTGAAGAGCTGGAGCAGGTGGCTGGGGAGAGGGAAGTCTGGGCTTCTCTGCTTGAACTGCTGCCTCCGCGACCCGGACCTCCGGAAAAGCGGTAGAAGATGGATGGATGGATGGATGGATTAGCTTGTTATGATTCTAGCTCTTCTGATTAATCTGTTGTAATTACCTCCACCAAGGAGGTAATGTTTTTACCGGGGTTTGTCTGTCTGTCTGTCTGTCTGTTACCAACATAACTCAAAAGTTATGAACGGATTTTGATGAAATTTTCAGGAAAGGTGTGTAATGGCACGGGGAACAGATGATGAGATTTTGGTGATGATCTGAGAGTGCATACCTCCACCAAGGGCTTTGTTTGTATTTGTGCAGCAGGATTACACAAAAACTACTGGATGGATTTAGATGAAATTTTCACCAGAGGTGGTTCTTGGGCTAGAGAGGAACCCATTATATTTTGGTGATGATCTGAGAATGCATACCTCAGCCAAGGCTCTTATCTTATCACAGTGTGTTAGCAACAATACTCCAAAACTGATGGACAGACTTAACTGAACATTAACTTTAGCATGACATGAAATGTATTACCATGGACATGCCCTCCTCGCCATTCAATCCGTGAGCTTATGGGGAGGGGTGGGAAGGTCCTGGAGTCATGAAATCTGGAACATATGTTGGGGTGACTGTCACATATAGTCCTACATGGGTGTACAACACATAAGTGACAAGGAAGTGTTGCCGTGGTGCCATGGTGAATTTTGTTTCCTCCCCTTACAAATTCAACCAGCTCTAAATCAGGCAAAACCTGTCCGATGTCCACCAAACTTTCCATGATGGAAAATAGTCCCGCCCTGAACGCAACTACATCAAAATACCTGACAAAAGTTTTAGCGCCACTTAACGAAAGAATTGCTGGAAACTTTTTTTATTTATTACTCACGCGCCGCTGGCCAGAATGACTTGAAATTTTCTGAGATTCATCAGAGCACAGCAATGATCATAACTGAATATCAACGTTAGCATGACATCAAATGTGTTACCATGGACACGCCCTCCTCGCCATTCAATCCATGAGCTTATGGGGAGGGGTGGGAAGGTCTTGGAGTTATAAAATTTGGAACATATGTTGAGGTCTCTCTCATATATAGTCCAATATGGGTGGACAACACATAATTTACAGGGAAGTGTTGTCATGGCAACATGGCGACGGTTGACTACTCACCATGAAATTTCGGAAAGTTGTATCTTGGACAAACTTTGTCTGATTTTCACCAAATTTTCGACAATGGATAATAGTCCCACCCTGAACACTCCTATATAAGATAACAAAAGTTTTAGCACCGCCTAGTGGTAACAACATTGGACCCTTGTTAATTGGACAAACTTTGTACGATTTTCACCAAATTTTGTATGATCAATATTCTCCCTTCCCCGAACTCGTCCCACTCCGCACGCTCCAACATAAAAATATTTGACAAAAGGGATAGTGCCACTTACTGCTCACAGGAAGATCTGCGCCAAATGGTTTACTTTAATATTCATGCAGCCCTTGCAGTGATCATGGCACATTTTCCGAGCCAGCAAGGGACGACAGGCGCCGGGTTCCGGAGGCGCGCGGAGGGGCGAAGGTCCGTTTACAACTGCTTGCAGGTTTAATTTGTGTATTGTTTTGCCTTTTGAGTTTCCTATAGTCTTCCAGTTTACTTTTTAGTTTGCCCTTGCCATGTCTTGTTTGTTTGTACATCATTTCTAGTTTAGTTCTGTGTTTGTTTACTCTGCTTTCTGGCCGGCAGCTGTGAAGCAGCTTTCTTTGGCCTGCACTTGTGTTGGCGCAGCCTGTCAGCCTGCCGGTCTGACCATACACCCCTCTCATGACACTCAGCTGTTCTCTGTTTTCTGATCACTCCCCTTGCGTCCTCGCTCAGGTGCATCCAATCACTGCATTATTTGTCTGTGTATTTAGTCAGCTCATCATGTGTGCCTCATTGCTGGATTATTGTGTTTGTCACTGCCACGTTATGCCGTGGTTTCTCCCATGGTGATTCTCTGCCATGTTACGCCATGGCTACTCTACAAAACGTTACTTTGTGTTTACCTGTAAGTTACTCCTTATTACATTTTTGTATGTCTGCACTAGTTTTTGGGTTTGAACTCTTTAATAAATTGGTCTGTGGTGTAATCCCTGCACGTGAATCCGTCTCCTCACTGTGCCTCGGTAGAGGCGATTCACAACAAAATGCTCTGATTTAAGGCCTGTCACTTTAAGAACCATCCTTTACCATTTCAACTTCACCCTCCCTCTTACTTAGCCATTATAGCTGACTAGCTTCTAGCCTCCCAGCTCAGATGAGGAGCACTTTGGTTCACTGATCCGCAGTCAATGGTGTATCTCATGTCAGTCCAACCTATCTACCAATAATTATGTGGCACTGAGTGGGGAGTTCTCCACCCAGAGTTGGAAGTCGGGGGAGATGGAATAGAGGACTGAAGGAGGAAGTGGCATCGGTGGGTCTCAGATGCAACAGAAAGGACTGGCTGCACCCCAGGGAGTCAGGAGACATGGAGTTTGCTAGAGTGGGAGAGGGAGTGATAAGCAGGGTTTCGTGTCCTGTAATGTTAATGTGCCAGACAGGCTTTGTGTACTGTGTATATTGTCTTTGGTTCCCTGGGTCTCATTGGACAGGAATAAAGTGGTATAAAAGGAGGTGCCCAGAGACCCCAAGAGAAGTTTTCTGTGTTTTATGTTGGGAAGTGAATAAAGTTTGCGTGTCGTCCAACTCGCTGTCTCGTCTGCTTTCATCTTCCACATTGGTGACCCTAAGACATGTAATGAAGAACAACCTAAGCACCGCCCTGGAGACAACCCAGAGGGAGAACACCAGCGCGGCATGTGCCGTCACAGTCAAGCTCCCGGACTTCTGGCTGCACAATCGGACTGCTTGTTTTCTACATGTGGAGACCCAATTCGCACTCCGCGGGATCTCCACGGACCACACTAAATATTATCATGTGGTCGCTGCGCTGGATGTGCATGTCACACAACAAGTAACAAGCCTACTCCAGGAGCCGCTGGCCCAGGAGAAATATGACGCTCTCAAGCAGATGCTGCTTAAACGTTATACCCTGTTGGACAGTGAGAGGGCAGAGAAACTCCTCACGCACTCACACTTGGGTGACAGGTCAGCTGTGGAGCTAATAGAGAGCATGTTAGCGCTGAGGGGGAAGGACGACAAACCTTTCCTGGTCGCCCACCTATTCCTCAGGAACCTACCAGCTACAACGAGGGCAATCTTGGCCAACTCACCGCTGCTGGTGGCCAAGAACTACCGCGCCCTGGAGCAGGAAGCGGACCACATCATCCTGGTGAACAGAGCACTCAGCGTTCATGCAATGACACTAGCAGCTATGAAGGACTCCAGCGAGGTCGAGGAGCCATTGGGGGGCAGCTGGGACAGATGCCAAGAGATGAAGGAATGGGACACTCTGTTTCTATCACTGCTGGTTTGGCTCGAATGCCCAACACTGTCTGCCACGGTGCCAATTCAAGAAGCCAGGGAAATGACACAGCCAGCAGTCAGTAGCATCTGCGACCGCTGGCGACAGGAACAAGCTGCTTTTCATCACAGACAGGGAGACATTTCTTCATGGATTCCAGCTCCC
Organism: Pholidichthys leucotaenia; assembly: GCA_020510985.1. Classification (NCBI taxonomy): domain Eukaryota; kingdom Metazoa; phylum Chordata; class Actinopteri; order Cichliformes; family Pholidichthyidae; genus Pholidichthys; species Pholidichthys leucotaenia. The sequence continues at coordinate 102,357,502 of CM035846.1, forward strand.
AAAAGAGCCTCATTCTACCGGTCAGCACAGACAGGTCGGCAGAAGGCTGCAACCCCGAGCTTACGGCCGCCAACGGATCCAACATCAGGACGTGTGGCGAATGAACGTTGACAGTATGCTTACACGGACGCAATTACCAGTGGGACTTTGTGGTAGCTGCATGTTCTGTCTCCATTTTAGGCTCTAATTTTTTATGTGCTTACGGACCTGCGATGGACTGGCGATCTGTCCAGGGTGTCCCCGCGACCCAAGAAGGATTAAGCGGAAGAAGATGGATGGATGGCTGGATGGATGGATTGTTAGTCGATGTTGCCAACAGACGCTTAGTGGATGCTGTTTCTTTTTCCTCCTTGTCCTGCACAGCTCGGGGAGTTGGGCCAACAACACATGCTAACACTATAGGTCTAGGGGGTAAGTACCAGCATTTGCTTTCACAGGTCCCAGCACTCACGGTTCCGACTTTTTCTGCTATGGTAACTAAGCACGAGGTAGAGCATTTTATAACAACAAAAGGTCTGCCCTTGTTCGCGCACCCTCGGTGCCTGGACGCGGTTTAGCTGGCTAGTGCACGCGAGGAGTTCGCTAACTTAGAGCAACTGGGCGTCGTTAGGCACTCCAACAGCCCATGGGCATCCCTGCTACACATGGTGCCCAAGGCCGACGGGTCATGGCAACCGTACGGCAGTTTCCAGTACTTGAACAATGCAATGGAACACGATCGGTACCCCATCCTGCACATCCAGGATTTTTCCATGCATCTGGCCGGGACGTGTGTTTTTTCTAAAGTGGATCTGGTCCGTGGTTGCCACCAGGTCCCGGTGCGTGTGGAGGACATGCCCAAGACAGCGGTAATAACTCCTTTTGGCCTTTTCAAGTTTTTACACATGCCATTTGGGTTAAAGAGCATGGCACAAACCTTCCAAAGAATGATGGACACGGTGCTCCGTGACCTGCCTTTCGTTTTTATCTACTTAGACGACATTTTGGTGGCTGGCGCGTCCAAGGAGGAGCACCTCACCCATCTTAAGCTAGTTTTCCAGAGGTTGGAAGTGCACGGGCTTATCGTTAACCCGGCAAAGTGCCAGTTCGGTGTGCCAGTGATTGATTTTTTTGGATCATCGCATTTCGCCGGAGGGAGCAATTCCACTGCCTGATAAGGTGCGTGCCGTGGTGGATTTTCCGCGTCCGCAGACCATGAGGGCCCACAGGAATTTTTGAGCATGGTCAACTTTAACAACTGTTTCCTCCCCCAAGCAGCCCAGCTGCTGCAAACGTTGTATGCTGTGTTCAAAATAAAAGAAGCTTCAACTGGACCCCCAAGTGAGTCCAGGCTTTTGCAAATGCCAAAACAGCGCTCGCTAATGCCACTTTGCTGGCCCACGTAGCCGGTAAGCTTAATGTTGTGGCCAACTGCCTGTCGTGCGCGTTAGTCTTCCCAGTCAACATGGGAATAGATTTCCCCACCCTGGCCGCGGAGTAAACTGGGGACATGGACATTTGCAGGCTCCAGTCCATGCCTACTGGGTTAAAACTGGAGAGGAGGGTGGTGCAAGCAGGGTGCCCCCTCTTGCTCTGCAACGCCTCCACCGCCCATGCCCACCGCCCATGCCCGGTGGTTCCAAGCTCTTGGCACCGCCATATTTTTGAGTCAGTCCAGTCCCTTTCACATTCTGGCGTGCACGCCTCATTTAAACTGGTGGGGGTGAAATTTGTCTGGCCTCACTTAAGTAGGGACGTGAAAGAGTGGGCTGCAGCGTGCGTTGCGTGCCAGCGGGCTAACGTGCACAACCACACCAAAGCCCCCCTCAAGCCGTTCCAAATTCCAGCCAGGAGGTTTGATCACGTCCACATGGATTTGGTGGACCCCCCTCCCACCATCACAAGGATTCATGCACCTTCTGACAATCGTGGACCCCACCACACGTTGGCCTGAATTGGTCCCGCTGGCTTCCACCATGTCCGCGGAAGTGTCTCGCGCTTTTTTTATCAGCTTGGGTTGCACGGTTAGGATCCCCGTCAGACATCACTTCCGACAGGGGTCCATAATTCGTTTCGGAACTCTGGTCCGCGATGGCCCAGAGCCTGGGGGTCAAAATCCACCGCACCACTGCGTACAACCCCCAGGCTAATGGGTTATGTGAACATTTTCATAGGTCGCTTAAGGCAGGGTGGATTGCCTGCCCTGTACCGGACTGTGGCTTGTGCAGCCAGCTAAAGGCTAAAGGTAGCCTATTAATCCATGAGCTAACACTGTTACTAGGACACTAACTGTAAGCATGGTTTATATTGTTATTTTCGTCAGATCTTTGTCACCCTAATAGCCATCCGTGTTATCACTTGGTTCGGTGGTGTGCCTCGCATCACTGCAGCCCATCTCTCAGTGGTTTTGTTGTGATTTCACGCCGGCTAACCCATAACACTGGCCAGTAACTCTGACAAGCCAGTAGCCCTGGGCCCGGGACATTACAGTGACCGGTGTGCACCTATGGGCAATCCGCCGTGGAATCCCGACGAAACCACTCAAAGATGGGTTGGATTGAACCAGGTGGTAACAGGGATGGCTATGAGGGTGACTAACATCTGAAGAAAATAACATTATAAGCCACGCTCAGTTTGAGTTTCCCGGTATTAGCTTGGGGGTAATAGCTCATGGGCTAATAGGCTACCTTTAACATCTCACTGTCAACATGATGGACATACAGTACATGACAGACAGCTAGGCTGGCCAATAATAGAGCAGTGGGCTGGTCTCAAGGACGGCGGTAGGCTGGCTTTTTCTAAATGTGATGTATACGATTTCCACAGAAAAATCAAAAATGTTTCTGCCATTTCTGAGAGAGAAAAATGAGATAAAGGCTGTGTGCTTTTTTAAGATAATTGACTTGAAATATTTTGGCTAATTAAGTGACCAGTTGACACATTTGAGACAGATAAATCCTACAAACACACCATTTTTCAATCAGTGACCCCTTTAAAGTCCCATAAGCAGAAGTGGAGGAGGTGTGACTTAGGCGCTCTATTAGCCTAGTTAGCGTCCAGTTGCTAGTGTCTTATTGATTTCCTTATTTAACTTTGATTAACTCACAATAAAAAACCTTGCACTGACTCAAATGAATGTGGGGAACAACTTACTAATAGTTGGTATGGTAAAGACTGATGTTACTTAATAAGAGAATCAATAACACACTACTGTAAGCTAACTAGGTGAATGTCAGTACCTGTTAACAGTCTGTAACACTAATAGAAAAAAACAAAGGGATGTTGCACATACAAAATATATTAAAACAAGTCAGATAACAACTGTTTCAGTGTGTCTTCATAAGTTAAATCGGAGCCGATGAAAGACCATGAGGTGGTATTTGGAATGTGAGAGACAAACAACACATTAGCTGCACTGTGCTAAGCTCACTGGGCTAGCGTTTGTTACAAATAAGAGGACAAATACGATGCTTAAACACTGTAACACACTATCTTGTTTTAAATGAAGTTTATTTTAAAAATCTGCTTACAAGGAGGTGAGCTCTTAACCTAGCCACAGGGGGTGTACAAACCAGTGTACTCCTACTGGCGGTCCCAAGCCCAGATGGGATGCTGCAACTGTTGTACACCGCACTCAAAAAAAGAAGCCCGCCGAAAACATCGACTGGATGCCCAAGCGAGTCCAGGCTTTCACAAACACCAAAACAGCGCTCGCTAACGCCGCTTTGCTGGCCCACCCAGCCTCGACAGCATGGATAGCACTCACCACCAACGTGTCTAACGTTGCCATAGGGGCAGTGGTGGAGCAGTACGTCTCCGGATTGTGGCAACCGCTCACGTTTTTCAGCCGTACTTTGTGCAACAGCGAACACAAATACAGTACTTTTGACAGAGAGCTGTTGGCCCTCCACCTGGTGACGCGCCACTTCCAGTTTTGGCTGGAAGGGCACAAGTTCACTGCATTCGTTGATCATAAACTGCCACTTTGCTGGCCCACGTAGCCGGTAAGCTTAATGTTGTGGCCGACTGCCTGTCGCACACATTAGTCTTCCCGGTCTACATGGGAATAGATTTCCCCGCCATGGCTGCGGAGCAAACCGGGGACACGGACCTTTGTGTGATCCAGTCCACGCCTACTGGGTTAAAACTGGAGAGCAGGGTGGTGCAAGAAGGGTGTCCCCCTTGCTCTGCGACGTTTTAACTGGTTGCCCATGCCCGGTGGTTCCAAGCTGTTGGCGCCGCCACATTTTGAGTCAGTCCGCTCCCTTTCATATCCCGGCGTGCACACCTCGGTTAAACTGGTGGGGGCAAAATTTGTCTGGCTTCACTTACACAGGGACGTGAAAGAGTGGGCTGCAGCTTGCATCATGTACCAACGGGGCAAAGTGCACAAGCACGCCAAAGCCCCCCTCGAGAAGTTCCAAATTCTGGCCAGGAGGTTCGACCACATCCACGTGGATTTGGTGGGCCCCCTCCCGCCATTGCCAGGTTTCACGCACCTTGTGACAATCGTGAGCCACACCACGCATTGGCCTGAAGTGGTCCCGCTGGCTTCCAACATGTCCGCGGAAAGGTCTCGCACTTTTTTGTCTGCTTGGGTTGCATGGTTAGGATCCCCATCGGACATCACTTCCAACAGGGGTCTGTAATTCATGTTGGAACTCTGGTCCATGATGGCTCTAGGCCATCACGGAGCGCTTAAAGCAGCGCTCAGAGCCTCACTCACGGATGCAAATTGGGTCAACTGCCTGCCCTGGGTCCTGTTAGGGTTGCCCTCTGTGGCTAAGGAGGATTTGGCAGCCTCCCCTGCGGAACTTGTTTTTTCTCAGCCGCTGCGGATCCCCGGGGAATTTTTACCAGGAAATCCCGCACCCGGGTCCAACCCACCTGCCCTTTTTTTTTTTTTTTACAGTACAGAGGCTGCTAATGTGCCAGGCCCAGCCCACCATAGTTTTCCCCACACCTTCGTCCCAAATATCTTGCAGAGCGCCATGTTCATTTTTATCAGGCACGATGCACATAGAACCCCGCTGCGCCAACCGTACGACGGACTGTTCAGAGTGCTGGAAACTGGGGCAAAGCATTTTGTGTAAGACTTGGGGGGGGGGGTGTAAGGATACAATCTGCATTGACAGGCTGAAGCCTGCTTATGTGTTGGCAGACGGACAGGTGGTGTTGGCCCAAGCTTCCCGACATGGACACCCACCGACAGTCGTTCCGCAAGTTGGTGTTCCCCCAGAAGAGAATTGCAGTCGCAAGCTAACCTGTTCCCCCTCCCCCCCACCCTCTTCTCCTCCACAGACCAGCGTGCCCTCCCGCACACCTTGCTAGGAGGGCGCGTCGACCGGACCGGTGACCCCCTGCTACAGCTGTTATGGGCGCCTGCTCAACCCCAAGGGACAGGGGGGTTAGTCCCCTTTCTGGGTGTTTGGGGGGACTGTGTGGTGGCAATGAGTGGGGGGTTCTCCACCCAGAGTTGGAAGTCGGGGGGGAGATGGAATAGAGGACTGAAGGAGGAAGTGGCACCGGGGGTCTCAGATGCAACAGAAAGGACTGGCCACACCCTGGGGAGTCAGGAGACACCAAGTTTGCTAGAGTGGGAGAGGGAGTTTTGAGCAGGGTTTCGTGTCCTGTAATGTTAATGTGCCAGACAGGCTTTGTGTACTGTGTATATTGTCTTTGGCTCCCTGGGTCTCATTGGGTAGGAATACAATGGTATAAAAGGAGGTGCCCAGAGACCCCGAGAGAACTTTTATGTGTTTTATGTTGGGACGCGAATAAAGTTCACGTGTAGTCCAGCTCACTGTCTCGTCTGCTTTCCTCCTCCACAATGCCATGATTCCACAACAAATCACTAGCACCACGCACTTGACGGCTCTCCCAATCGTCGCAACCTGGCCCGTGACCTGAGGCAAAGTACAGAGGCAAGGATTCTCAAAGGGCATTGTGGCTCTGTTAGACTTCACTCTGCTCTCATGGCCAACTGAAAGCTGGAGCGATTAGGCTGCCCACGAGAGCAGCGCAGATCCACGGAGGACGGTGGGGGAGCCAGTAGCCTCCAGCTAGCAGCATCTGGTCACGGGACATTTTGATTGCAGCGAGACAGAGGCTTTGTCGTGATTCCACGGCAGATTGCCTGCCCTGTACCGGCTTGTGGCTTGTGCGGCCAGCTAAAGGCTAAAGGCAGCCTATTAGCCCATGAGCTAACACTGTTACTAGGACACTAACTGTAAGCGTGGTTTACATTGTTATTTTCGTCAGATCTTAGTCACCCTAATAGCCATCCCTGTAATCACCTGGTTCGGTGGTGTGCCTCGCATCACTGTGGCCCATCTCTCAGTGGTTCTGTCGTGATTCCACGCCGTATCACCCATAACACTGGCCAGTAACCCTGACCAGCCAGTAGTCATGGGCCTGGGCCATTACAGTGACCCGTGTGCCCGTATGGGTGGTCCGTCGTGGAATCCCGATGAAACCACTTGAAGATGGGCCGGAATGAACCAGGTGGTAACAGGGATGGCTATGAGGGTGACTAACATCTGAAGAAAATAACATTATAAACCACGCTCGGTTCGAGTTTCCTGGTATTAGCTTGGGGGTAATAGCTCATGGGCTAATAATTCAATTCAATTCAATTCAACTTTATTTATATAGCGCCATTTCACAACAACAGTCATCTCATAGCACTATCAACTGTAGGGGGAACCCCCACAGTTGCAGAAAGACCCCAGCAATCAGGCAACCTTTAGTATCTCATTGTCAAGATGATGGACATACAGTACATGACAGACAGCTAGGCAGGCCAATAGTAGAGCAGTGGGCTGGTCTCAAGGACGGCAGTGGGTTGGCTTTTTCTAAATGTGATGTATACGATTTCCACAGAAAAATCAAAAACATTTCTGCCATTTCTGGGAGGCGTGACTTAGGCGCTCTATTAGCCTAGTTAGTGTCCAGTTGCTAGTGTCTTATTGATTCCCTTATTTAACTTTGAACAACTCATAAAAAAACCTTGCACTGACTCAAATATATGTGGGGAACAACGTACTAATAGTTGGTATGGTAAAGACTGATGTTACTTAATAAGAGAATCAATAACCCACAACTGTAAGCTAACTAGGTGAATGACAGTAACTGTTAACGGTCTGTAACACTAACAGAAAAAAAACAAAGGGATGCTGCACACACAAAATATATTAAAGCAAGTCAGATAACAACTGTTTCAGTGTGTCTTCACAAGTTAAATCAAAGGTGATGAGAGTCCATGAGGTGGTATTTGGAATGTGAGACAAACAACACGTTAGCTGCACTGTGCTGAGCTAACTGGGCTAACGTTTGTTACAAATAAGAGGACAAATAAGATGCTTAAGCACAGCAACACACTGTCTTGTTTTAAATGAAGTTCATTTTAAAAATCTGCTAACAAGGAGGTAAGCTCTTAACGTAGCCACAGGGGGTGCACAAGCCAGTGTACTCCTAGTGCTGGTCCCAAGCCCAGATGGGAATGGTCCCAGATGGTCCCTCCCAAATGGGGAGGGTTGTGCCAGGAAAGGCATCTGATGTAAAACCTTTGCCAAATCAAACATGCAGATCATGACTAATGAGACTTTCATACCGGATTGGTCAACGCCCAGGGTTAACAACGACGGCCACCAGTGCTGTTAACCAACAGGGTGTTGGTAGAAATTGGGCGACTGTTGGTCGAAGATCAAGGAGGAGGAGAGGGGGAAGGCGTGTTAGGAGGGAGAGAGAGAAAATTAATGGTAGAAGTATGGAGGTGAGAGTAGAGATGTTAAATGTAGGGACTATGACTGGTAAAAGCAAAGAGTTGGCTGATGTGATGGAGAGAAAAATGGTAGATATACTGTGTGTTCAAGAAACCATTGAAGGGAAGCAAGGCTAGGAGCATTGGAGGTGGATTTAAACTGTTTTACCATGGTGTAGATAGGAAGAGAAATAGAGTAGGAGTAATCTTGAAGGAAGAGTATGTGAAGAGTATTCAGGAGGTAAAAAGGGAGTCAGACATAATCATGAGTTTGAAGCTAGAAGTCAAAGGTGTGATGTTAAATGCTGTCAGTGTGTATGCCCCACAAGCTGGATGTCAGGTAGAAGAGAAAGAGGAATTCTGGAATAAGTTGGATGAAGTGGTAGAGAGTGTTCCCGGGGGGAGACAGTAGTGATTGGAGTGGACTTTAATGGACATGTAGATGAAGAGAACAAAGGTGATGAGGAAATCCTGGGTAAGTATAGTCTTTAGGAGAGAAATGTGGAAGGACAGATGGTTGTGGATTTTGCTAAAAGGATGGAACTGGCTGTGGTGAACACATACTTCAAGAAGAGAGAGGAGCATAGAGTGGCTTACAAGAGTGGAGGAAGGTGCACACAGGTGGACTACATCTTATGCAGAAGGCGAAATCTGAAAGAGATAAGAGACTGCAAGGTGGTGGCAGGGGAGAATGTAGCTAGACAACATTGGATGGTAGTCTTTAGGATGACTTTGGAAAACAAGAAGAGGAAGACAGTGAAGGCAGAGCCAAAGATTAAGTGGGGGAAGTTACAGAAGGAAGGTCACATAGAGTTCAGGGAGGAGTTCATATAGGCTCTGGGTGGTAGGGAAGAATTATCAGATGACTGCGAAAGTACAGCAAAAGTACTGAGGGAAACGGGTAGAAAGGTATATGGTGTATCCAGTGGACAGAGGAAGGAAGACGAGGAGACTTGGTGGTGGAATGAGGAGGTACAGGAAATTATTCAAAGAAAGATGTTAGCAAAGAAAAAAATGGGATCGTCAGGGAGATGAAGAATGTAGACAGGAGTATTTGGAATCGAGGCATATGGCAAAGAGAGGTGACAAAGACAAAGGAAAAGCCATATAGTGAGTTGTATGAGAGGCTGGACAATAAGGAATGAGAAAAGGACTTGTATCGATTGGCTAGACAGAGCGATCACGCTGGAAAGGCTGGGACAGCAGGTTAGGTTGATTAAGGACATAAATGGTAATGTACTAACAAATGACGAGAGTGTGTTGAGAAGGTGGAAGGAGTACTTTGAAGAGCTGATGAATAAAAAAATGAGAGAGAGGAGGATGGATGAAGGAAAGCTGGTGAACAAGGAAGTCCCAAGGATTAGCAAGGCAGAAGTGAGGGCAGCTTTGAAGAGGATGAAGAATGGAAAGGTGGTTGTTCCAGATGACGTACTGTACTTGTGGAGGTATGGAGATGTTTAGGAGAGATGGCAGTGGACTTTTTAACCAGATTGTTTAACACAATCTTGGGAAGTGAGAGGTAATACCTGAGGAGTGGAGAAGAAGTGTTTTGATCCCAGTTTTCAAGAACAAATGTGATGCTCAGAGCTGTAGTAACTACAGAGGCATAAAGTTGATCAGCCACACTATGAATATATGGGAAAGGGTTGTTGAAGCCAGGTTAAGAGGAGAGGTGACAATCAGTGAGCACCAGTATGGCTTCATGCAAAGAAAGAGTACTACAGATGCAATGTTTACTCAGTGTTGATGGAGAAGTATAGAGAAGGTCAGAAGGAGTTGCACTGTGTCTTTGTGGATCTAGAGAAAGCATATGATAGGGTGCCAAGAGAGGAAGTGTGGTACTGTATGAGAAAGTCAGGAGTGGCAGAGAAGTATGTGAGGCTGGTGCAGGACATGTATGAGGTCAGCAAGATGGTGGTGAGGTGCGCTGTAGGAGTGACAGATGGATTCAAGGTGGGGGTGGGATTACATCAGAGATCATTAGCCTTTTGTTTTCTTATTAAAGACAAGGATAGAAAGGAGATGGTTTTACCTTTACATGTTTCGACTGTCCACTGCAGTCTTCATCAGAACTGCCAGCTGATTGCTGCAAAGTGTCATTTATCAGCTGGCTTTCCTCGGCAGGGCCAGCCCAGCAGAACTGTCAGATCCACTGGTCTGTCCCCGCCTTCCACCATCCGATGGTCTCTAGAGAATGTAGTCCCAGGTGTGGGAAAGCATAAATGCCCCCTCTTCAGATTCATGCTGTTTTCCCTGCTTCCTGATTGCTACGGCCTCCTTGATCCAGGAAATAGGAAGCAAGGAAAAGACAGCATGAATCGGGATGAGGGGGCATTTATGCTTTCCCACACCTGGAACTGCATTCTCCAGAGACCATCTGATGGCGGAAGGCGGGGCCAGCCCAGTGGATCTGACAGTTCTGTTGGGCTGGCCCTGCCTAGGAAAGCAGCTGATAAATGACACTTTGCAGCAATCAGCTGGCACTTCTGATGAAGACTGCAGTGGACAGTCGAAACATGTAAAGGTAAAAACATCTCCTTTCTATCCTTGTCTTTAATAAGAAAACAAAAGGCTAATAATTAAAAAGACAAAATAAACATGCTCGAGCGACATCAGGGATCGTCTCTGAGCCCCTTCTTGTTTACCATGGTGATTGACAGGGTGACAGACGAGATCAGGCAGGAGTCTCCGTGGACCATGATGTTTGCAGATGACACTTTGCTCTGTAATAAGAATAGGGAGCAGGTGGAAGAGAACCTGGAGAGGTGGAGATATGCTCTGGAGAGAAGAGGAATGAAAGTCAGTAGAAGCAAGACAATATATGAGTGTGAATGAGAGGGAGGCAGGTGCAATGGTGAAGATGGAAGGAGTAGCGGTAGTGAAAGTAGATAAGTTTAAATACCTGGGGTCATCCATCCAAAGCAATGGAAAATGCACAAGAGAGGTGAAGAAGAGAGTGCAGGCAGGGTGGAGTGGGTGGAGACAAGTGTCATGGATGATTTGTAACAGTAGGGTAGCAGCAAGAGTGACAGGAAAGAGTTATGAGATGGTAGTGAGACCTGCTATGATGTATGGTTTGGAGATGGTGGCGCTGACAAAAAAACAGGAGGTGGAGCTGGAGGTGGCAGAGCTCAAAATGCTAAGATTTTCATTAGGAGTGACTAGGAGGGACAAGATTAGAAATGAGTATATCAGAGTGATAGCTCACATTGAGCGGTTTGGAGGCAAAGAGACGCAAGGCTGAGATGGCTTGGACATGTACAGAGGAGGGATAATGGATATACTGGACAAAGGATGTTGAAGGTGGAGCTGCCAGGCAGGAGGAAAAGAGGAAGACCACAGAGAAGACTCATGGAAGGTAACAAAGCTCACAAGACAAGGCAGGATACAGACAGGATACAGGCTGAACGAGAGCACGTTGTTCACACTGATATGACAAATGACACACATGATGAGACACAGATTGGGGCTGATGTATATGGACATACAGGCAATCAGCACAATACAGAACAGGTGGCACAATCAGGAGCAAATGGAGACAGCAGGGCATGGTCACAGAAAAACAGGAGGGGCGGCGCTGAGCAGACAATCACTCACAGAGGATCAGGAGAGACAAGACCATGGCAATGATAACTAGAAAAGCACTCGGAGAGTGCAGACCTCCGCCAAGTGCCACAGTTCCCCCCATACAGTGTTTGTGTGTACGTTTTCAGATTCCTTGAGCATGTAAACATATGACTAGCAATTGGATTCACAATGATTATTTGTTTATTTGACAGGGACAGTGCAATAAACACACAATTAATCAATGACAATCAATCTGATAGTGATAGGATTAGTGGTTCAGTAGTAAAAGCATTGCCTCCTTGGCGGAGGTAATAAACTGAAGTGTTGCTGTTGTGTCCATCTCCTCCACTGACGGATGCCAATTGGGTAGACAGGTTGCCGTGGGTTTTATATTATATTATTTTGGGGTTGCGCTCCGCGGCAAACGAGAATTTAGAAGCTTCGCCGGCAGAGAGCTCGTTTTTGCGCAGCGCCTATGGCTGGCCGGTGAATTTCTGCCAAATGCGCAGCTCCTATGGCTGGCCGGGGAATTTCTGCCAAAGAATCCGTCGGCGGACAGCTGCCCGTGTGAGGTTTTGCAGTTGCGCGCAAACACATGCACGCTGGCGGGCCCAGGCCAGCAGTGTTTTCCGCGTGCTTTTGTGCCTAAAACGTTGAAGAACGCAGAGTTTGTGTTGCAGACACGACGACCAGCGCCCTCCATTGCGCATGCGCACATGTTGAAAATGGCCGTATGTCACAGTGTTGAAAAATGTTTTAAAAAATCCCTGTATCCAGACGGTGAACCAGATCACCCCCAAAATTTAATCAGTTCTTCCTTGTACCATTTCCAACAACGCCTGAAAGTTTCATGGAAATCCGTCCAAGACTTTTTGAGTTATCTTGCTAACCAACAGACAAACAGACAGACAGACAGACAGACAGACAAACAGACAAACACACAGACAAACCCCGGCAAAAACATAACCTCCTCCTGGCCTTTTCGGCCTGGCGGAGGTAATAATAAGTAATGGTGATAAACTTTAAACTAAGAGGACAACTCATGGAGAAATAAATATACAAACAGAATAATAATAATGGCAATTCAGGATGAAGATAATCAGAGTGAAATACAAAAAATTCCAAAATGAAACTTAAAGCGAGGGCGAGGGCTGGGCCCCATGCCCTGAAGACAAGGTAACATAATTATAAATTAGGATGAGGGCATGAGACCCGGCCCACATGTTTGATGATGCCCACATCATCAGATTGATTTAATTTCCCTTACAGAGACTTGGTTAGGGCAAGAGGATTATGTTGGTTTAAATGAATCAACTCCCTCTGGTTATTTAAACTGTCAAAATCCCAGAAGTTCTGGTCGTGGAGGAGGAGTAGCAACAATTTACCATTCCAAATTACTAGTTAATGTAAAGCAAAAAACATGTTATAATTCCTTTGAGGGCCTGGTCCTCAGTATTGGGCACTTTAGCAATTTTAGGTTAAACCCAATTTTATTTGCCATAGTTTATCGTCCCCCATCAACCTACTCAGAATTTTTATCCGAATTTACTGATTTCTTAGCTGATTTAGTGCTGAAATCTGATAGAATAATTATAGTAGGGGACTTTAATATACATGTGGATGTAGATAGTGACTGCCTTAATGTGGCATTTAATTCAATATTAGACTCGATTGGGTTTTCTCAGAAAGTACGAAATTCTACTCATTACCTCCACCATACATTGGACCTTGTTCTGACATATGGCATAGAAATAGAAAATCTTGTAGTGTGTCTCCTCATAACCCTATACTGTCAGACCATTGTCTGTTAACCTTTGATTTTACTATTTCTGACTAGTTGGCTCCTAAAGAAAAATATTATTACAGTAGATGCCTCTCAGATGATGCTGTTACCAAATTTATGCAGATTGTTTCCTCTATGCCATGTGTCAACACAATGGAAATAAGCTATAGACAGCTTGCTCCTTCTGTAATTGATAACATGGTGGATAGTGTTTCAGCTTCTCTGCATCAGACTCTAGACTTGGTGGCCCCCTTAAAAAAGAAAAAGTCTAATCAGAGATTTCTAACTCCTTGGTTCAACACAGAAACTCGTAGCTTAAAACAGAAGACTCGTCAATTAGAAAGAAAATGGCACTCCACTAATTTAGATGAAATCTATTTAGCTTGGAGAAATCATCTTTTAATTTATAAAAAATCTCTTAGAAAAGCTAGAACGAGTTATTACTCTGCATTAATAGAAGAGAACAAGAATAATCCCAGGTTTCTTTTCAGCACTGTAGCCAGGTTGACAAAGAGTCAGAACTCTGTCAATCCTAGCATTCCCTTAGAGCTTACTAGTCAGGACTTTATGAACTTTTTCAATAATAAAATTTCATCCATCAGAGATAAAATCAATCAGATTCTTCCCATCGTTGACTTAAATACTGTAACTACTACAACTCCTTCTATTGATGTCTGCCTTGATGAGTTTACTCCAATCAACCTTTGTGAGTTAGACAAAATAGTTTCCTCATCCAAACCTTCAACTTGTCTTTTAGACCCTATTCCTACCAGGCTATTTAAAGAAGTCTTCCCACTTATTGGTAGCTTTATTCTTCATATAATCAATTCTTCATTAACTTTAGGCCATGTACCGCAGGCTTTTAAAACGGCTGTAATTAAACCCTTACTCAAAAAGCCAACGCTAGATCCAGGAGCTTTAGCTAACTATAGACCAATCTCTAATCTCCCTTTCATTTCAAAAATCTTAGAAAGAGTTGTTGCTACGCAATTATTTGACCATCTGCAGGGAAATGGTTTACTTGAAGAGTTTCAATCTGGGTTTAGAATCCATCATAGTACTGAAACAGCCTTAGCGAAGGTCACTAACGACCTCCTCATCACATCTGATAATGGACTGGTTTCTGTACTTGTCCTTTTAGACCTTAGTGCACCTTTTGATACTATCAGTCATAATATTCTACTTGATAGATTAGAACACTATGTTGGACTTAATGGAACTTCATTGCAGTGGTTTAGATCTTATTTATCTGATAGGTTCCAGTTTGTTCATGTAAATAATGAATTTTCTTTCAACTCAAAGCTTAGTCATGGAGTTCCACAGGGATCTGTGCTAGGCCCTACTCTTTTTAGTTTATATATGCTTCCGTTAGGCAACATTATTAGAAAGCACTGTATACATTTTCATTGTTATGCAGATGACACACAATTATACCTGTCAATGAAGCCAGATGATAGTAATCAATTAGCCAAGTTAGAAGCCTGTCTTAAGGAAATCAAAGCTTGGATGACTTGTAATTTCCTGCTATTAAATTCAGATAAGACTGAAGTCATTTTTGTTGGTCCAAAAAACCTTAGAAATTCCTTTCCAAATCAAACTTTCAGTTTGGATGCGGTTACTCTTTCTCTTAATAGCGCTGTGAGGAACCTTGGAATTATTTTTGATCAAGATCTGTCCTTCAATTCACATATTAAATTTGTTTCTAAAACTGCCTTCTATCATTTGCGTAATATTGCCAAGATTAGGAGCATCTTGTCTCAGAGTGATGCTGAGAAACTGATCCACGCTTTTGTTAGCTCGAGATTATTGTAATTCTTTATTATCAGGCTGTCCTGAAACATCTTTAAAAAGTCTTCAGCTGATCCAAAATGCTGCAGCAAGAGTTTTAACAGGTACTAGAAAGAGAGATCATATCTCTCCGGTTCTGGCCTCCCTTCATTGGCTTCCCATAGAGTTTAGAATTAAGTTTAAAATCCTTCTTCTTACTTACAAAGCTCTAAACAATCAGGCTCCTTTTTATTTAAAAGATCTGATACTACCGTATTATCCTAACAGAGCACTACGCTCCCAAAATGCAGGATTACTTGTAATACCTAGAATCTCCAAAAGTACAATGGGAGGCAGAGCCTTCAGTTATCAAGCTCCTCTCCTGTGGAACCAACTGCCAATCTGGATTCGGGAGTCAGACTCGATCTCTGTTTTTAAGAATAGGGCTAAAACCTACCTTTTTGATCTAGCCTACAATTAGGGAGGGATCATGTGTTTCTGAACCCTCCCTTAGTTATGCTGCTAAAAGGTTTAGTCAGCCGGGGGACCTCCAGTAATGCACTGGGCCTCACTCCTTTCCTCACTCTCTATGAAATATTTTTTTTTTGCTGGTCATTAACATTTGTTTGTTCTCTCCCATAGATTGAGTCCCCATCGTGCTGTTTGCTCTCTACATGTCTGTTCTTTTCATCTTCTCTATCCCCTCACCCCCCAGCCAGTCGCAGCAGATGACTGCCCCTCCCTGAGCCTGGTTCTGCTGGAGGTTTCTTTCTGTTAAAAGGGAGTTTTTCCTCTCCACCGTCGCCAAGTGCTTGCTCACAGGGGATCGCCTGATTGCTGGGGTCTTTCTGCAACTGTGGGGGTTCCCCCTACAGTTGATAGTGCTATGAGATGACTGTTGTTGTGAAATGGCGCTATATAAATAAAGTTGAATTGAATTGAATTGAATTGAATGTTGTATAGTGTTTTGGCACATTATTGTGAAGTGTGGTGTAGTGATGTGCACTTCCCGTCACATCACTGCACTGCGCTATATAAGGTGGAGGGCGCCAATATTGTGCCCTCTGCCAGGTGCCTGGTGTGAAACTGCTGTTCAACACCATTTAGAAAAGCTGTGTTTGTCCAGTCACCTTGCCTCATCTTTCACCCAGGTATTTTATCATACATAACATTTGGCAATGGAGGATTAACTCATGGAGGCGTGTATTACACCACTTCACCCATTTCTCAAGCTCCTGGGTGAACCACCGGTGCCTTGGCCTGTGTGGTTTGAGGCTTTCCAGACCAACATTACCGCTTGACCTCGTTAACCTTGATAAGCTAAGAGCACATGGTTCTACTTGTTCACAACCTGGGTATTGAGGGCCAGCGGGTCCTGCGCACACTCGGAGCTTCGGACTCTTTTGAAAAAGTTGTGAAGCTGCTAGCCAGCCATTTTCACACCCCGGATAGCGTGACTGTCCGGAGGATTCGTTTTTCGGCATCGACATCAGCGGGTAGGTGAGCCTATTCATCAGTTTGTCACCGACTTGAGGCAGCTAGCTAGCGAGTGTTACTTTGGGCTGTTGGAAGATGAAATGGTACGTGACCAGCTTGTGGAGCACACATGCAGCGCTGCATTGCGGGCTAGGCTACTCACAGCGCCCAATGAGTTAAAATTAGCCAGAGCTGTCGAACTAGCTCTCCAGCTGGAGACCGCAGACAAGCTAGCTTTGGAGCTAACCTGGCACCAGTCACAGCGCTGCCAGACCCCCCTGTCGTGGCAAACGTTGCAGACTCGGGTAGCGAGGATATCTTGGACAACGATACTACAGAAGCCAACACTGCCAGCCGAAGGTCTGCCCGGGGAAAACCCCTGTGCAAGAGTTGTGGGTCCGCAACACACTGTAATAAGGCTAAGGACTGCCCAGCTAGGGGAGCATGTTGTAGCAGATGTGGATGCTTGAACCATTAATGCTAGAGTGTGCTGTGTATTTGAACCAGAGAGCCCACGGAAGAAATCACTCCGCCCTCGCCCGACGACCATCCATACGGTATCCCCCAGCACAAACAGGTACACGTTTTGCACAGTGGAATTGGATGGCGTGGAAGTGCCGCTGCTGCTCAACACAGGAACGGAGGGGTCATTGCTGAATTGGGCAACAGTGAGGAAGTTTTTCCCCCACTACAGGATTAGAGGTAACCCGGCGCTGTTATATGGTTATGGAGGTGGCAGGCTGTGCACGGTTGGGACTTTGGAGTAAACGGTCCGGTACAAGTCTGCGAAGATGGTTGACTTCACATTCCACGTGACAGCCCAAGGCGATAACATCATGGGCTATGATTTATTTTACAGACTAGGTTTCGCCATTAAAGATGACGTCAGGAATGAATGGTCAGGTTGTGGCCAATGGAACCCTTCAGTTCCGGTGGTCGATGAAGACGTGTGGGATGAAGAGCTAACGGACACCACAGCGGTCAAGCTGGGCCATCTTCACTCAGGTTTGGCACAGGAGGATCTCAGTGCCAGCACTCAGGAAACGGTTGGGGGGGGGGTACCGAGTGTGGCGGCGAGGTGCCTATGCCAGTGAGTAACACTGATGTGCTAGCCCCAGATGCCTTCGGATCTTGGCCGCAGGGGGATGGAGGATCTGCAGCTATGATGGTGAATGCTACAATGGTTTTAGAAGAGGTTGGGGCCAGACTGACGAGCATGGAGGAACCGCATGCTCAGCAGCACTACTTCAGGCTGAGCCGGGCCCCACTGAGGGGTTTAGACTTGGTTCGGATTCAGGGTGAAGAACGTTCACGGTGACAATGGGCCAGACGAGCAATGTTCAATTCATTCATGGTGAAATCATCCGTCTTGATAGGTAGCATACTATCTACTACTGGGCAGACATCAAAAACGGCACTGTTCACTTGTGGCGGTTCGCCCAGAAGAGTTCGGAAGTGACTGAGCCACGCAGAATTCCTCTCATCTATTGAGCCTCTTAAAGGTACCGATTTTACTTGTTTTCTTCCTGTGATGTTGTTTATTACTTTCCATTCTTCAAGGTGTTGGTTGGAGTATGAAGCGTGCTGGACTTGAGAGACCTTTTCCTCAAGTAGATACTGTTCCATTATGCTAGCTATATGTTAACTCCATTAAATGGGTAAATTACATGAGCAACTTACTCTTTTTTGTATTCTCTATTATTGTCACCGTAATATCAGGTTCAGGTTCAGGTTCAGGTTACTTTATTTGTACCCGTAGGTAGATTTGTTTTGCAGTCTGGTGACATCCATATTTACAAGCCACAATTACATTCAACATAAACACAAACACAGGCACACATGAAGCTGACTATAAACATGATAAAGATACTCAAGGCTCCATCAATCAGGTTATAAAGACAAAGAGATGAGAGAAAAACCAGAGATAAGAGAGAAGAGTCATATTAAAAAGTTAAAGACTAGTCAAAGAGGTTAAAAACTCAAAGGTCTAAAACCCAATAAAAGATTTAGAACCCAACTTAAAATCCTACAAAAATACGTAAATATAAAATGGAGTTAATAAATAGGTAACTAAATTATGTGCAATATATTGTTACAACATGTTCAACTCTTTGACAGCAGCAGGAACAAAGCTGTTTTTGTAGAGCTGGGTTTTACCTTTTGGGACAGCAAACCTCCGTCTTGAGGGAAGAAGCTGAAAGTTGCAGTGCAAAGGGTGGGAGTCATCATTTAAAATGGAAGTAGCAATCCTCTGTACCTGTCTGGTGTACAAGGATGTCAGGCTCAGCTGTGACTCACCAAGCAAACGACTGGACCATCTAACTACCTGATCCAAGGATTTCCTCTGTTTCAGTTTTATCTGACCAAACCATGACACTAAAGAAAAGGATAAAACAGATTCAATAAAAGCCCGATAAAACATTGTCATTATGGTTCGGTCGATTTGGAAGCGTGCAAGTTTCCTCAAACAATGCAAATGTTGCTGACCCTTTTTGCACACCCTTTCACAGTTCTCTTCAAAGTTTAAATTACTATCAATAATCATCCCAAGATATTTGTAGAACTGTACACATTCGGTGGTCTGGCCTTTTAGTACGGTGACTTTGTGCCTGGGAGTTTTCCTCCTAAAGTCAATAATCATATCTTTAGTTTTTGTCGTATTCAGCTGCAGGTAGGAATCCTCACACCAGTGAACAAAATCATCAACTACTGGGCCGTGGCCACTCTCACCATCCTGGAGGAGACTGACAATAACTGAATCATCAGCATACTTTATAATGTGTCTGTTGTCATGTCTGCTCCGACACATGTTTGTGTACAGGATGAAGAGTAGTGGTGACAACACACACCGCTGAGGAGAGCCAGTAGAAGAGCACTTTAGGTCAGACAATGTACCATTGACCCTTACTCTCTGCGTCCTGTTGGTTAAGAAATCCAGAATCCAACCCATCAGATTATTGCTCAAATCAAATTGCTGCAGGAGCCTTTCAACTAAAATATGAGGATGGATTGTATTAAAGGCGGAGGAAAAGTCCACAAATAAAAGCCTGGCATGTGTCCCATTAAAATCCAGATGTTTAAAAAGCATGTTGAACAGAGTGACAGTGGCGTCCTCCACTCCTTTGTGAGGCCTATATGCAAACTGCAAAGGATCCAATGCATGTTCAGTCTGCTTTAGGACCTCACATCTGACCAGTTTTTCAAAAAGCAACTGGTCTAAAGTCGTTTACTGTTTTAGGACAGCTGGATTTTGGAATGGGAACAACCACGGGATCTTTCCAGATCTTGGGCACATGTTGTGTCTGTAAGGACTTATTGAAAATGTAGTGAAATACAGGACTCAGTTCATGTGCACAGGACTTTACCAAGCACCCACATATATTATCAGGGCCCTGACTTTTGTTCACATTTACAGCGCAGAACTCCCTTTTAATATCCTGCACCTCAATATTAAAGTGCTGATTGTCTTTGAGTTTCTGTTTCAAATCTTGGGTTTCTGTGCTAAAATCAAAGGAGTCAAAACGACCATAAAAACAATTAAGAGCATTAGCCAGCTCTGTGTCTGAATTAAAACCATCTAAAAACACACGATTACTGCGCTCTGTGCTCTGAAGGCCTGCAATAGTTTTCATACTGGGCCAGGCTGAACCAAGTTTCTTTGTTGCCATCTTGCTTTCCAATTCTGATTTATAATTGTGTTTTGCTCTTAAAATTTCGGACTTCAGCTCTGTTGTGGCAACCTGCAGCTCAGAAACAGACCCCTGTTTAAAGGCAAGTGCTTTCCTCTGTAAGCAGGATTTAACTGATTTTGTAACCCATGGCTTGTTGTTGGGATATATTTTGACACGTTTACGTGGAACAATCATATTTTTACAGAAAGCCATGTATGAACATGTGACGTCCACCAAAGAGTCCAAATCATCCCTGCAGGACAGTGTGAAAACCTCCCAGTCCATACAGTTAAAGCATTCCTGGAGGCAGTGCACTGAATCCTCTGTCCACACGTCTATGTCTCTGGTCTTCACCTTGCCTCTTCTGAGAGCAGTTTTATATGTGGGCAGCAAATGTATACAGTTGTGATCTGAGGATCCTAAAGGAGGAAGGGGAAGTGATTTATAGGCCATCTCAATGGATCCATAGCACAGGTCCAATGTCTTTTTTCGCCTGGTTGGGCAGGAGACATACTGATAAAAGTTTTTAAGTGTCTTCTTTAAAGAAACATGGTTAAAATCCCCAAAAATAAAGTTTGGTGCCTCTGGGGAAATTGACTGCAGCCGCTGGACCACATCAAAGACAGTGCTGGAGGCAGAGTCAGCGTCTGCCCTCGGGTGAATGTACACAGTCGTGATGAAAAGTTGGGGGAACTTGCGAGGCAGATAAAAGGGGCGTAGCAATACGGACAGAAGCTCCACATCGGGTGTACAGATGCACTCTCTGACCGTGACAGATGTGGAGTACTGTTTATTAATATATAAACATACGCCACCCCCCCGACATTTCCCTGTTACCTCTTCCTGCTGATCCGAACGAAGTGGGGCTCCAAAGCCATCAATCCACAGGTCCGCGTCCCGGTCATGCACCGTAAGCCACGTCTCCGTGTAAGCCATGACACAGCAGTTCTTGAAGTCCTTCTGGTCGCGTACATTCCCTTGAATTTCATCTACTTTATTCCTCAGGGATTGTACGTTCCCCAAAATCATGGAAGGAAGAGGAATGCTATTAAACTGACATCTCCTCAGGCGTAATTTCACGCCTCCACGCTTTCTGCATTTCCTCCTCTTGTCTCTCTTTTCATCGCTGTATCCATGAAAGTCTGTTAAAATAAAGTCTGGCAGTTGCAGCATAGACTCAGTCACAGATGCTGCATTATCCGTGTTTAAATGCAGTAACATGTCTCTGGAATATTGTATTCTCCCCGGCATGATCACAATCGCGCTTACCTCAGAGACACAGAGCCGGAGGGAAAGAAGCACCAGTGCAAAAATGGGGAGAAATTCCATATTGATGGAACCAGTGAGCTCTTCGTTAAACAGTCCACAAACATTCCAGGACAAAAACGACACAGAGAATTTTGTTAAAACACATTAAAGTGCATAAAAACAGACACACAGATGACGGACTTTTTTCACCAGCTGCCGGTCGCTGCATGCGCATGCGCCCATATCAGCCTTCATTTTGAATATTAGTGCATCTCAGTAAATTAGAATATCATGATTTGTAATTTAATTAAAAAAGATAACCATAATCATCACAAATAAATTTAAAACAGCTTAAATATTTCACTGTATGTGTAGTGAATGCTCACATTTCTGCACTGATTTTTAAAGTGTTTTTTTTTATTTATTTATTTTTGGACTGGAAGAAGTTCTTTTAATTTTCATCTGAAGCCCCATTAAACTTTTAAACTTCTAGACACAGCAAGGTTTCAGAAAGGACAGACTAACTTGTTATTTTCTTTTTTTACTTTAATGGAGTTGAATATTATTCTAGTTTGTTTTTAACGTGCAGTTACAACAGCCTTTATGGAGCAGCAGAGCTGCTATTTGAGTTTTTACACTTTAACATCTATCATTTAATTGTGTTCTTACAAACACTTCTGATTAAGCTGCAAAGTTCAAGTTTCCAGCTCATGTTTGATGGTTCATTATTTTATTTAGCTATGGGGGCGGCGCGGTGGCGGAGTGGTTAGCACTGCGGCAGCACAGCAACTCACCCTTAGCCGGGGGATCCTGGGTTTGATCCCAGCCCCCGACCAACAGTGATCTGTGTGGAGTTTGCATGCTCTCCCTGTGTCTGCGTGAGTTTGCTCCAGGATTTCTCCGATTTCCTCCTACATACCAAAAACATGCAAGTTAGGTTAATTGGCATCAAACTGGGGATACTAAATTGTCCTTAGGTATGACTGTGAGAGTGAATGGTTGTCTGTCTCTTTGTGTTGGCCCTGTGATGGACTGCTGATCTGTCCAGGGTGTACCCTGCCTCTCGCCCAAAGATGCTGGGATAGGCTCCAGCCCCCCCGCGACCCGAAAAGGATTAAGCGGAAGAAGATGGATGGATGAACTTGTTACAATAGGCTACATTATATTAAGGCAGACTGACAACAAAGTGATTTTCACAGGTGTGCAGGCTTAAACGGGTGAGGGAAAACATAACCTAGATCCCCGAACAGCAGCTGTGCCAGCAGAAAGCTGAGCTGGCGAACATGACAGAAATAATTGTTATTAGTCAACTAATCAAAAAAAATAGTCGTTAGATTAGTCGACTACCAAAATAATTGTTAGTTGCAGCCCTATTGGCAAACAAACTCTCCTGATCTAAACCCCAGAATCCATGGAGTATTGTCAAGAGGAAGATGAGAGATACCAGACCCAACAATATAGATGAGCTGAAGGTCACTATCAAAGCAACCTGGGCTTCCATAACACCTCAGCAGTACCACAGGCTGATCGCCTCCATGCCACGATGTATTGATGTAGTGATTCATGCAAAAGGAGCCCAAACCAAGTACTGAGTGTGTACATGGACATACTTTCAGTCGGCCAACATTTTATTAAAAATCAATGTTTTAAAAGTTGATATTATGTAATAGTCTAATTTTTTTGAGAAACTGAATTTTGGGTTTTCATGAGCTGTAAGCCATAACTATCAAAATTAAAACAAATAAATGCTTGAAATACAGGTGCATATATCACTTTGTGTGTAATGTAGCTATATAATACAGCGCATCCGGAAAGTATTCACAGAGTTTCACCTTTTCCACATTTTGTTATGTTATAGCCTTATTCCAAAATGGATTAAATTCTTTCCCCCCCTCAAAATTCTGCACACAATACAACATAATGACAATGTGAGCAAGTAGTTTTTTGGGGTTTTTTTAGATTTTTGCAAGTTTGTTAAAAATAAAAATCAAAGAAATCACATGTATTCACAGCCATTGCCATGAAGGTCAAAATTGAGCTCAGGTGCATCCTGTTTCCACTGATCATCTTTGAGATGTTTCTACAGCTTAATTGGAGTCCACCTGTGGTAAATTCAGTTGATTGGACATAATTTGGAAAGACACACACCTGTCTATATGTGACCAGCCACGAGTAAGCCAGCAACAAGTCGGCCTGATGTGATTTCTAAAAAAACTTAGAAATAGTTTTTCTTTTTTTAAAATCTGTGATTTTCATTTTTTTTTTGCAAAATTTGAGATCAGATAAGATCAGATAAGATAAGATAAGATAAGATAAGATAAGCCTTTATTAGTCCCACAATGGGGAAATTCCAGGATTGCAACAGCACAGGGATAGCAACACTCAGAGCAATAATTTAGAAGATAAGAAAATAAGAGCAGTGAATATACATATGTACACATAAACATATAAATATATACACACAGTGCGGAGCATTGTAGCAAGATGCAATAAACAGCATAACCGTCTACTTAATTATCCTACATAGTATGAATATGTACCCATACATATTGTCACCCTCCGTAGCGACTGATATTGTCCTAGTTGTATACTGGAGGGGGCAATTTGTACAAGTCTGTTGCGTCTTTTGCATTCAATACTATTAGGTCGTCACTGTGGTATATATTACTCATATATTCCATACCTGCATACGTTAGAGCATGTGGAAATGCGTGGGGCAACATATGCAAAGGAATTTCACACCTCTGAAAGGACAAAGGAATCTCACCGCCGTGTGAAGACCAATGATGTCACAGGACGCCATGGCAACAGACTTGACACCTTCACCCCCTTAGGCGAGGAGAGGTTTTCCCATCACCTCCCAAGACGGAGGGAGGAGTTAACAGGACTAATGGGGATTTAGATAACGGGGGATTTCAGCTTGTGTTTTGCATGTCTTGGATGTGTGCCTGTATTTAACCAGCGAGCTGGGCAGAATTCTTCCTCTTTGCCTTCTGCCAAGCTCTGCACCATGATGAGACAAGATAGAAGAGTTGTTCATTAAAGACTCTGCTTTTGTGATACAAAACCGCCTCGTTATTTCCAGCTCTTCTACAGTCACGTTTTTTTTTGTTTTTGTTTTGCTATCTCTGCGAGCAGCCCTGCTTAGTTTATAAAGTCTGACAGCTGTAGGTAGGAAGGACCTGCAAAACCTCTCGGTCGCGCACCTAGGATGATGTAGTCTACTGCTAAATGAGCTCCTCAGTGCGTTCAGTATGTCCTGCATAGGGTGGGACTTGGACTCCAGCAGAGACGACAGTTTAGCCACCATCCTTCTCTCTCCTATCTCCTCCACTGGGTCAAGGCATTGCTCCAGGACAGACCTAGCTTTCTTGATTAGTTTAATCAGTCTCTTCCTATCGGCTGCTGTTATGCCACTGCCCCAGCAGACCACTCCAAAAGTGATGGCTGATGCCACCACCGTGTCGTAGAATGTCTTCAGCAGCGCCCCTTGTACACCAAAAGACCTGAGCCTCCTCAGTAGGAACAGCCTGCGCTGTCCCTTCTTGTAGAGCGCGTCGGTATTGTGTAACCAGTCTAGTTTATTGTTCAAATGAACACCCAGGTACTTGTAGGATGTCACCATCTCAATGTCTGTTCCCTGTATGTTTACTGGTGCTGTGAGGGGTTGTCCTTGCCTGCGGCAGTCCACCACCAGCTACACCTCGTGTTGATCTGGAGGCAGTTCCGATGGCACCAGTCCACGAAGTCCTGGATAAGTCCTCTGTATTCAGCTTCATCTCCGTTGGAGATGAGGCCGACGATCACAGAGTCGTCAGAGAACTTCTGTAGATGGCAGTGTGTTGTGTGAGAAGTCCGCAGTATAAAGGGTGAACAGGAAGGGAGCCAAAACCGTTCCCTGGGGGGCCCCCGTGCTGCCAATGATTGTGTCGGACACACAATCCTGGGTTCTCACAAACTGTGGCCGGTTAGTGAGGTAGTCCAGGATCCATGATGACAGGTGCTGGTCCAGCCCCTGTGCACAGCAGCTTGTCCTTCAGGATCATCGGTTGGATGGTGTAAAAAGCACTGGAGAAGTCAAAAAACATGATCCTCACCGTGTTCCCAGGCTTCTCCAGGTGGAACAGGGAATGGTGAAGGAGGAAGATCACTGCATCCTCCACCCCGATGCCATGCTGGTAGGTGAACTGGAGTGGATCCATTGCTGGTCCCACCAGGGGGCGGAGGTG
Source organism: Pholidichthys leucotaenia (assembly GCA_020510985.1). Lineage (NCBI taxonomy): Eukaryota > Metazoa > Chordata > Actinopteri > Cichliformes > Pholidichthyidae > Pholidichthys > Pholidichthys leucotaenia. The sequence continues at coordinate 102,382,984 of CM035846.1, forward strand.
AGCAAGGAGCAGTCTGTCCAGGGTCTTCATCATGTGAGACGTCAGGGCCACTGGTCTGTAGCTGTTCAGGTCTCTGGGGTGGGAAGTCTTTGGTACGGGTACCACACAAGATGCTTTCCACAACTGTGGTACCCTTCCCAGCTTCAGGCTCAGGTTGAAGATGTGCTCCACAATTCCACACAGCTGGTCTGCGCAGGACTAGAGGAGCTTCGCGCTGATGCCTTCCGGTCCCGAGGCCTTCCTCACCTTGATCTTCCTCAGCTCCATCCTCACCTGGGTCTTAGTGAGGGTCAGGTTGGGGGGCTGTGTGCTGGATGTGGGTGGTGTTGGTGGAGTGGGGTGTGGACAGCAGGTCTCAATGACTTTAGAGGCAGCAGTGGTTGGTGTGCAGGCGGGGGGGGGGGGCGGTTGGTCAAACCTATTAAAAAACAGGTTCAAATTGTTTGCCCACTCCCTGTCCCCCATGGCCTGGGAGGAGGTATTCTGGAGCCCAGAGATGGTTTTAAGGTTTCTCCAGACCCCGCCGATGTCGCTCCGTTGCAGCTTGTCCTCCATCTTCTTCCTGAAGCTGTCCTTGCCTTCTCTGATTCCTCCTCAGCTCCCTCTGTACGGACTTCAGCATCTCCCTGTTCCCCGACCTGAAGATCCTCTCCTTCTCTCTCAGAAGTGATTTTATCTCAGGGTTGATCCAGGGTTTCTTGTTTGAGCAATACCGTATGGTCTTGGTGGGTACGGTGTTGTCCACACAGAAGTTGATGTAGTGCTGGTTGAAATCATGAAGAAGCTGCTCCATGCTTCAAATAACAGTGTGGGAGATTTTAAAACTGTAGACTCTGTATTTGAAATTAAGTAGTTTCAGAGGGAAATATCAGCTGGACCGCTTCCTAGTTTTGAGGGCGTGGATACCACAACTGATTTACATATCCGGTTTGTTTGGCTATTCACACATCTTTGTTATTCATTTCGGCCAATCGGCAGCATGTTCATTTAGAAGCACATAACTACTTAAGCAGCTCCTTTGACAGAGCTCTTTTTGATAAGCACCATAGAAGATTGGGTTCATGCAAATGACCAACTTTTGTTATCGCTCCCCACCTGACTCCCCTGGAAAGTGACAATCCATGAAAACTTTGAACCTGATTTTCTCAGTGAAGTAGTTTGAGAGGTGCTACCATTCAAATGGCCACATCTTCTTCAAATCTTTTTGGATTTCCATGTGTTAGACATCATTGGAAAGCTTAGATTCCACACTTTTAGAATCTGTAAATAACTTAAAATACTCTTCGGGAGACTTCTTCCTGGTTTTTCGATGGCTGGTCACATATAAGGTCCCACAGTTGACAGTGCATGTCAGAGCACAAACCAAGCACGAAGTCAAAGGAATAGATCTCCGAGACAGGATTGTCTCAAGGCACAAATGTGGGGAAGGGTACAGAAAAATCTCTGCTGCTTTAAAGGTCTCAGTGAGCACAGTGGCCTCCATTATCTGTAAATGGAAGAAGTTCAAAACCACCAGGACTCTTCCTAGAGCTGGCCAGCCATCTAAACTGAGCAATCAGGGGAGAAGGACCTTAGTCAGGGAGGTGACCAAGAATCTGATGGTCACTCTGTCAGAGCTCCAGCATTCCTCTGTGGGGAGAGGAGAACCTTCCAGAAGGACAACCATCTCTGGAGCAATCCACCAATTAGGCCCGTATGGTAGAGTGGCCAGATGGAAGCCACTCTTTAGTAAAAGGCACATGGTAGCCCACATGGAGTTTGCCAAAAGGCACCTGAAGGACTCTCAGACCATGAGAAACAAAATTCTCTGGTCTGATGAGACAAAGATTGAACTCTTTGGCATGAATGCCAGTGGTCATGTTTGGAGGAAACCAGGCACTGCTCATCACCACAGCAATACCATCCCTACAGTGAAGCACGGTGGTGGCAGCATCATGCTGTGAGAATATTTTTCAGCAGCAGGAACTGGGAGACTAGTCAGGATAGAGGGAAAGATCTGCAATGTGCAGAGACATCCTTGATGAAAACCTGCTCCAGAGCACTCTTGACCTCAGACTGGGGTGACGGTTCATCTTTCAGCAGGACAACGACCCTAAGCACACGGCCAAAATATCAAAAGAGTGGCTTCAGGACAACTCTGTCAATGTTCTTGAGTGGCCCAGCTAGAGCCCAGACTTGAATCCAATTAAACATCTCTGGAGAGATCTAAAAATGGCTGTGCACCGACACTTCCCATCCAACCTGATGGAGCTTGAGAGGTGCTGCAAAGAGGAATGGGCCAAACTGCCCAAAGATACTGTAGGTGTGCCAAGCTTGTAGCATCATATTCAAAAAGACTTGAGGCTGTAATTGCTGCCAAAGGTGCATCCACAAAGTATTGAGCAAAGGCTGTGAATACTTATGTACGGTACATGTGATTTCTTAGTTTTTTATTTTTAATATATTTGCAAAATAATTAATTTTTTTTCATATTGTCATTATGGGTTTTTTATTTATCTTTTGTTCATATGAAAGACAAAAAACAAAATATATAGCATAAAGCAATATAAGCATAAAGGCTCCCTCATTCCAGTTTCTCCAATGTAGGTTTTGTTGCATGATCTGCATGATATTTCATATATTACATTGCATTTATTGTCTTGTTCTATTCTGTCCTTGGGGTGTACTAACAACTGTCTTAATTTTTTGTGTGGTTTGACTGCTGTATTTAAAGAGATGTGTTTTAGAGATCAGGAAGCGGGGAAAAGACACCATGAACCGAGATGAGGGAGCCTTTATGCTTTCCCACACCTGGGACCACATTCTCCAGAGACCATCTGACAGCAGGAGGCGGGGCGGGCTCGGTGGAGCCGACAGATCTGCTGAGCTGGCCCCACCTACGAAAATCAGCTGATAAATGTCACCTGGCAGCAATCAGCTGACTCTTCTGACAAAGGCTGCAGTGCAGTTGAAACATGTAAAGAAGGTAAAGACGTCTTTCTATTTTGTTTTTTGCCTTTTATATGAACAAAAGATAAATAATTAAAAGAAGACAAAATGAACCTATTTGACGTGTCATTATGGGGTATTATGTGTAGAATTTTGAGGAAAAAAATGAATTTAATCTATTTTGGAATATGGTTGTAACATAAAATATGGAAAAAGTGAAGCGCTGTGAATACTTTCTGGATGCATTGTATATGACTTTCACTTTTTGAACTGAATTACTGAAATAAATAACTTTTCAATGATATTCTAATTTATTGAAATGCACCGGTAAATTAAAGACTTCATAGGTCATGGCCTCAGGCACTTTGGGGGTACTGGCAGCTATTCTCACAAGTGAATGGAGTGAATGGAGCTGCAGTTAACATAGTGGCTACAAAGTGGCAGTAAAACTTGTTTCCAAAGTTTCCATACTTAATGGAACTTCATTGCAGTGGTTTACCGGAGTGGTGGCTCAGTTGGTAGAGCATCCGCCCCACACCCGGGAGGCAGGGGTTCAAATCCCGGCCGGGTCATGCCGAAGACCTTATAAAAGTGGAACTTCTTGCCATCCAGCTTGGTGCTCAGCAATAAATGGAATGGAGGAGGGAACTCTGTGGCGGCGCCTTGCATGGCAGCGGCCCTCTGATTCTGCACTTGGGGTGTGTGTGATTAACACAGTAGATAGGTAAAGCACAATCTCGTTCTGCTGTACATGATTGGTTGTACGGTTGAATGACAATAAGGGTGATTTGATTTAGATCTTATTTACTGTATTTGATAGATTCCAGTTTGTTCATGTCAATAATGAGTTTTCTTTCAACTCAAAGCTCAGTCATGGAGATCCACAGGGATCTGTGCTAGGCCCTACTCTTTTTAGTTTATATATGCTTCCCTTAGGCAACATTATTAGAAAACACTGTATACATTTTCATTATTATGCAGATGACACACAATTATACCTGTCAATGAAGCCAGATGATAGTAATCAGTTAGCCAAGTTAGAAGCCTGTCTTAAGGAAATCAAAGCTTGGATGACTTGCAATTTCCTGCTTTTAAATTCAGATAAGACTGAAGCCATTCATGTTGGTCCAAAAAACCTTACAAACACCTTTCCAAATCAAACTTTTAGTTTGGATGTGGTTACTCTTTCTCTTAATAGCTCTGTGAGGAACCTTGGAGTTATTTTTGATCAAGATCTGTCTTTCAATTCACATATTAAATCTGTTTCTAAGACTGCCTTCAATCATTTGCGTAATATTGCCAAGATTCGGAGCATCTTGTCTCAGAGTGATGCTGAGAAACTGATTCACACTTTTATTAGCTCTAGATTAGATTATTGTAATTCTTTATTATCAGGTTGTCCTAAAACATCTTTAAAAAGTCTTCAGTTGATCCAAAATGCTGCTGCAAGAGTTTTAACAGGTACTAGAAAGAGAGATTATATCTCTCCGGTTCTGGCCTCCCTTCATTGGCTTCCCATAGAGTTTAGAATTAAGTTTAAAATCCTTCTTCTTACTTACAAAGCTCTAAACAATCAGGCCCCTTTTTATTTATTTCTATGTTAACACTAAGGAGGCGTACACCTCATCACCGCTCCCCCCACTCGGGAGATCGGATCACAACTTGGTTCATCTCCTGCCGGTGTACAAACCACTAGTACACAGACAACCTCCGGTCATACGCACAGTGAAGATATGGTCTGAGGAGGCAATGGACGCTTTAAAGGACTGTCTTGAAACCACTGCCTGGGAGCAGCTCTGCAATCCACATGGTGAGGACATCAATGGCCTCACTCACACCATCACAAACTTCTGTATGGACAACACCGTACCCACCAAGACCATATGGTGTTGCTCGAACAACAAACCCTGGATCAACCCTGAGATACAGTGGGGTAAAAAAGTATTTAGTCAGCCACCAATTGTGCAAGTTCTCCCACTTAAAAGATGAGAGAGGTCTCCAATTTTCATCATAGGTATACCTCAACTATGAGAGACAAAATAAGAAAAAAAAAATCCAGAAGATCACATTGAAGGATTTTTAATGAATTAATTGGTAAATTCCTCAGTAAAATAAGTATTTGGTCAATAACAAAAGTTCATCTCAATACTTTGTTATATACACTTTGTTGGCAATTACAGAGGTCGAACGTTTTCTGTAAGTTTTCACAAGGTTTTCACACACTGTTGCTGGTATTTTGGCCCATTCCTCCATGCAGATCTCCTCTAGAGCAGTGATGTTTTGGGGTTGTCGCTGGGCAACACGGACTTTCAACTCCCTCCAAAGATTTTCTATGGGGTTGAGATCTGGAGACTGGCTAGGCCACTCCAGGACCTTGAAATGCTTCTTACGAAGCCACTCCTTCGTTGCCCGGGCGGTGTGTTTGGGATCATTGTCATGCTGAAAGACCCAGCCACATTTCATCTTCAAAGCCCTTGCTGGTGGAAGGAGGTTTTCACTCATAATCTCACGATACATGGCCCCATTCATTCTTTCCTTTACACAGATCAGTCGTCCTGGTCCCTTTGCAGAAAAACAGCCCCAAAGTATGATGTTTCCACCCCCATGCTTCACAGTAGGTATGGTTTTCTTTCTCCTCCAAACACGACAAGTTGAGTTTTTACCAAAAAGTTCTATTTTGGTTTCATCTGACCATATGACATTCTCCCAATCCTCTTCTGGATCATCCAAATGCTCTCTAGCAAACTTCAGACGGGCCTGGACATGTACTGGCTTAAGCAGGGGGACACGTCTGGCACTGCAGGATTTGAGTCCCTGGCGGCGTAGTGTATTTCTGATGTAGCCTTTGTTACTTTGGTCCCAGCTCTCTGCAGGTCATTCACTAGGTCCCCCCATGTGGTTCTGGGATTTTTGCTCACCGTTCTCGTGATCATTTTGACCCCACGGGGTGAGATCTTGCGTGGAGCCCCAGATCAAGGGAGATTATCAGTGGTCTTGTATGTCTTCCATTTTCTAATAATTGCTCCCACAGTTGATTTCTTCACACCAAGCTGCTTACCTATTGCAGATTCAGTCTTCCCAGCCTGGTGCAGGTCTACAGTTTTGTTTCTGGTGTCCTTTGACAGCTCTTTGGTCTTGGCCATAGTGGAGTTTGGAGTCTGACTGTTTGAGGTTGTGGACAGGTGTCTTTTATACTGATAACGAGTTCAAACAGGTGCCATTAATACAGGTAACGAGTGGAGAACAGAGGAGCCTCTTAAAGAAGAAGTTACAGGTCTGTGAGAGCCAGAAATCTTGCTTGTTTGTAGGTGACCAAATACTTATTTTACTGAGGTTACCAATTAATTCATTAAAAATACTTCAATGTGATTTTCTGGATTTTTTTTCTCATTTTGTCTCTCATAGTTGAGGTATGCCTATGATGAAAATTGGAGACCTCTCTCATCTTTTAAGTGGGAGAACTTGCACAGTTGGTGGCTGACTAAATACTTTTTTGCCCCACTATAAAAACACTTCTGAGAGAGAAGAAGAGGATCTTCAGGTCAGGGAACAGGGAGATGCTGAAGTCCGTACAGAGAGAGCAGAGGAGGAAGATCAGAGAAGGCAAGGACAGCTTCAGGAAGAAGATGGAGGACAAGCTGCAACAGAGTGACATCAGCGGGGTCTGGAGAAACCTTAAAACCATCTCTGGGCTCCAGAATACCTCCTCCCAGGCCACGGGGGGCAGGAAGTGGGCGAACAATCTGAACCTGTTTTTTAATAGGTTTGACCAACCGCCGCCCCCCCCCCCCCGACTGCACACCAACCACTGCTGCCTCTAAAGTCATTGAGACCTGCTGTCCACATTCCACTCCACCAACACCCCCCCCCCCCCCACTCCCAGCACACATCCCCCCAACCTGACCCTTGCTAAGACCCAGGTGAGGACGGAGGTGAGGAAGATCAAGGCGAGGAAGGCCGCGGGACCGGATGGCATCAGCGCGAAGCTCCTCAAGTCCTGCGCAGACCAGCTGTGTGGGATTGTGGAGCACATCTTCAACCTGAGCCTGAAGCTGGGGAGGGTACCACAGTTGTGGAAAACATCTTGTGTGGTACCTGTACCAAAGACTTCCCACCCCAAAGACCTGAACAGCTACAGGCCAGTGGCCCTGATGTCTCACATGATGAAGACCCTGGAGAGACTGCTCCTTGCTCACCTTCGCCCCCTGGTGGGACCAGTGACGGATCCACTCCAGTTCGCCTACCAGCATGGCATCGGGGTGGAGGATGCAGTGATCTTCCTCCTTCACCATTCCCTGTCCCACCTGTAGAAGCCCGGGAATGCGGTGAGGATCATGTTCTTTGACTTCTCCAGTGCTTTTAACACCATCCAACCGATGATCCTGAAGGACAAGCTGCTGTGCGCAGGGGTTGGGCCAGCACTTGTCATCATGGATCCTGGACTACCTCACTAACCGGCCACAGTTTGTGAGAACACAAACACAGGGCAGCACGGTGGTGCAGTGGTTAGCACTGTTGCCTTACAGCTAGAAGGTTCCTGGTTCGAATCCCCAGGTTGGCAGGGGTTGGAACCTTTCTGTGTGGAGTTTGCATGTTCTCCCTGTGCTGCGTGGGTTTACTCCGGGGGCTCCGGTTTCCTCCCACAATCCAAAGACATGCATGTTAGGTTAATTGGCTGTTCTAAATTGTCCCTAGATATCTGTTTCCTATAGGCCCTTAGAATAGAGGGTTAGTATTAGTGAAAGCGCTTTGAGTGGTCTTTGTGACTAGAAAAGCGCTATATAAGTGCAGGTTAGTTAGTTAGTTAGTTAGTAGTTAGAACCCGGGATTGTGTGTCTGACACGATCATCGGCAGCACGGGGTCCCCCCAGGGAACGGTTTTGGCTCCCTTCCTGTTCACCCTTTTTACCGCGGACTTCTCACACAACACAACACACTGCCATCTACGGAAGTTCTCTGACGACTCTGCGATCGTCGGCCTCATCTCCAACGGAGATGAAGCTGAGTACAGAGGACTTATCCAGGACTTCATGGACTGGTGCCATCGGAACTGCCTCCAGATCAACGCGAGAAAACTAAGGAGCTGGTGGTGGACTGCCGCAGGCAAGGACAACCCCTCACAGCACCAGTAAACATACAGGGAACAGACATTGAGATGGTGACATCCTACAAGTACCTGGGTGTTCATCTGAACAATAAACTAGACTGGTCACATAATACCGACACACTCTACACGAAGGGACAGCACAGGCTGTTCCTACTGAGGAGGCTCAGGTCTTTTGGTGTACAAGGGGTGCTCCTGAAGACATTCTATGACACGGTGGTGGCATCAGCCATCACTTTTGGAGTGGTCTGCTGGGGCAACGGCATTACCACAGCCGATAGGAAGAGACTGATTAAACTAATCAAGAAAGCTAGCTCTGTCCTGGGGAAACGCCTTGACCCAGTGGAGGAGATAGGAGAGAGAAGGATGGTGGTTAAACTGTCATCTCTGCTGGAGTCTGAGTCCCACCCTATGCAGGACATACTGGATGCACTGAGGAGCTCATTTACCAGTAGACTACATCATCCTAGATGCGTGACCAAGAGGTTTCGCAGGTCCTTCCTACCTACGGCTGTCAGACTCTATAACCTAAGCAGGGCTGCTCGCAGAGATAGCAAAAAAAACGTGATGACCTAATAGTATTGAATGCAAAAGACGCAACAGACTTACACAAATGGTCCCCTCCAGTATACAACTAGGACAATATCAGTCGCTATGGAGGGTGACAATATGTATGGGTACATATTCATATCAAGAAGAGTAACTAAATAGACGGTTATGCTGTTTAGTCCATCTAGCTACAATGCTCCGCACTGTATATGGGTGATTCTCCAACTACAGTCAAATTTGGTCATGATATTTTTCAGAAAATCCAACACATATTTTTAGAAATATTTTGATTTGTTCTACTTCATCACAATGTGTAGAAACATTAACCTCTTGCACTCCGTTGTACTGCGGGCGGGCAAGTCTCTGCGTCCCAGAGCACACAAGGGCGCTCTCGTGCGCCCTCGTGCGCTCTAGGACGCATGATGGAGCTGCGTCCAAGCGCGCACTGAAAATAAAAGCTGCATTTCCGTTCTTCCACTGCAGACACAGCCGCAAACAGATTAGTTCATCTGATTGACCTCTCATTTGACTAATAAGAGCCTTGAATTGGGTTTCTGAAACCTTGAAGAACCAATGACTGAAAACCTAGCAAGAAGGACCCGCCTACCAAAGCTGTGAATGCAGTGAGCCAATTGAAGCAGAGAAGTTTGTGAGCTGTTTTTTGTAAGGCTGGATGAAGACAGACTGCTGCAGCAGATAAAAAAGGACCTGCAGGAAGAACTGTCACAGACCCAGCAGCACGGAGACCACCCACAAGTGCTACCTGTGTGACACGGACAGCCATTCGCACATCGCCCTCTTCAGTCACAGGCGGTGCTTTTTTTTATTATTATTATTCGAGCAGAATAGACGTTTAGGATTCTCTTCCATGGTCATCATAGACCGACGGAGGCCGACGACGAAGGTTGTAAATCATTCGCCAAAACCGCAATCATGGAATTATGTTTTGACCGGGTCGCGAGACCATAACCACGAGCGGACCAGCGTCGTGTTCATCTGACAATGAGGAAGAGAAGTTCGCCAGGACACTGCTGTGAAGAGGTCAGGTGTTATAAGCTAAATTATTCTTTATCCCTGAAAATTGTAATCAAAAATGACTTTTGACCGATCGGTAAATTACAACTGTGCGGCGCACAAAGTCTGAAGTTCGTGCGCCGCGGTACACGGGTCGTGCGCCGCGTCCAGACCGTGAACGCCGCCCCCCCCCCGCTACTCTTCTGTAGCGAGGGGGGGGGAAAGCCGCGGTGACTGCGCCGCTGTCGCCACATCGCCACATGAGTCTATTCCGTCATGTAGCGATGGCCAATGTCCGTCCTCTGTAGCGAGGGGGGGGACAACCCCCCCACACACACATACACGCACACACACAGCCCTGAGTGTCACCTTTCATTAGAGCCCAAGATGAAGCTTCTATATTGAATCATTCAAAAGTTACAAACGTTTTTCCAAACTGTGCCATTTGGCACAATTTGGCACAGTTCAAAAACGCCTGGGAACTACCTGAGGAAAAAGCTGTGTAATATATTCATTTTTTGTGGTATTGTTACAAAATTTTGACCTCAGCTGGATAACACTTGGTTCTACATTTCTGTTGCATTTTCCAACCCGGATCTGAAGCTGTGTGTTATTTGCAAGCATTTGTATCCAAAAAAAACACCCAGGCCAAATTTATTTTCTTCAAGTTCAGTATGTTTAGATGACTGTAACTCAATGGCCGGAGCACTTAGAGAGATTATGACTGTTTTGCCAAAAAATTCAAAGTGTTTTCTTTTAAATGAGACCAACCCCATGAAGAGGCTGCAAAGGGTTGAAGAACAGCTTTCGATTTACTTTGGGCACATTATTTTTTGGCGTTTTTAGGGAAATTGACCGGAGTGCAAGGGGTTAACTGATAGTGGTTGTAATGAAATTACATAAATATTATATATTTTTGCCATTTTAGTCTAGCATTCAGAGGAAAGCATCATTTCCATCACACCACAAAAAAGGTGTTTTTCAAACAAAATAACTAGCATAACCCATGTTTTCAAAACATTTAATGAAATTTCACACATAGATGTACCCAAATGTATAACTGTACTTATTTTAAGCATTTAAAAGATAATATTTTCTCATCATCTAGATGACAAATTAGCTTTTTACTATTTTACTTTAGTCTTTCAATCAAGTTTTTACATGGCAGAATCATGAGTTTTCCAATCCCAGACATGAATTGTAACCATAACTACATAATTTTCAAAACTCCTAAATATTGTGTTATTATTATTACTTTTGTGTAAAAATATGTGTTGTGATGGACATGACATTGTGTGGTGGAAAAGACAGCACATGTTGGAAATGACGAGTGACACAGAGCATCGTTGAACATCGGTCACTTTTATTGTCCTTGACATCAAGTAACATCATTTTTGCAATTTAATGTTGTTTCAAGGTAAAAAATAATGCACATTAATCAGATGGTAGAACATTGCTCCTTCTCTTTTTGTGCTGAAACCTACAAACAAGTTGCAAAACTAGGGCTGGCTGTTGGAAGCAAAACAAACTTTCATTAATCCCTCTGTAATTAGTGATTTAATCTTTTAAACAAACTGCCAAACTTGCATATGGATTCATTCCTTTATCCATGATAATCAAGAGCAGAGCATATTTCTGCCCAAACTGTGGGATCCAACATCTTGTGCCTCTTTGTAACTGGTTGAGGCTCTGGGACCAGTCTCAGAATATTTTCCGGTTGGTACCAGATTATGTCCTCTCTCATTGGCCAGAAAAACCTGTTTTTGCCAGTGCGACTCATGGTTTTCACCAAAGCACAGCTATCAGAGCCAACATCCTGTATAATGCCTGGATATGGATCCCCATCGTATGTGACCACACACCATTTTCCAATCAGCCCCTCATGAAGGCCGGCAATGGGTTGAGCTGTGGTGATAGGTGTGCCTGTGGATGTGGGAGGCTTGGTATCACCTGTTACTTCCATGTCTGCTGTCTGGGGACCAAAACACCTGCAAAGCTGGGGCTCTGAGCAAAAGCAGCTTAGAATACGCCAAGATATTTCTCCTGGTCTTGCAGAGACTATCTAGGGGAGCACATAGTAATCAGATTACATATTATAAACACAAATAAGCACAATGTTTTACACACATACACACTGATCAGGATGCAGTGAAATTTACCTGGTGTATCTGCATTGTGCCTCGGATAGCCTGCACGCCAACAGGAAGGAGACTCTCCATTACTTTAATCTCCTCCTCAGTCACATACATCAGCTTCACAGTAGATGGCTGTTTTGAGAGTTGCTCGTACAGCACCCTTCCATTTGGAAGATCAATGCCTTTTGCCACTATTGAGTCAGCCTGCCGTTTAACAGCTGCACCTATCCCATCAGCAGGGCCTTTTCCATGTCCTGTCTCCAGAAAGTTCCAAGTTATCCTTTTGAATCCAATCTGAAAGGGAATTTTGCTCAAGAAAAAGAAGTTTTTCTTGGACTTGTACTGGGTGGTAGGCCCATCACTGATAACATGCAGTGTGGTTGCTACTGAGTTCAGTGCTTTGAGGTAGGGAAGCACTATGTTCAGATGAGCCCAGATGGCTGATGGGTCATGGCGCATTGATGAGCTAATGGAACAGAGAGACACCACCCCATTTTTGGTGTGAGCCACACCTGTATGGAGAGTGACCTGTTGGTGGGAATCACCAAAATGAACTGCTTGGATCTCATTTGCATATTTATGCTTTTGATCCCTCTGCTGTGGTCTTTCGTGCCATCTAAAAAAAACAGATGGTGTTGTGGAGTAATCCCCACAACAGGTGGACAGGCACAGCAATGTGTGTATTCAATGTGTGTATTAATGTCTACAGACAGCCCGCTTCTTCCGGCTTTTTCCGGCTCACTACTGTGATGTTAATGTGCCATTCATGCATTGTGTTCATGCTTCCTGTCCTTACTGTGTCTATACACTGATGACAATATGTAGATGTGCCTTGTAACCTCTTTTGTCCTGCAGTTCTGGAGCAGAAGCGATTCCTGGCTTGCAATCTCCTTATTGTTATGTGTGTCTCTCAAATGCAAATGCCCATACCTACTGCTGTGAATGCCTTTCATGTATTGTCTGTAGTTGGGTATATAAGCTGCAATATTCTGTAATTCTCTCTCTCACTCTTTGACTACTGCTGCTGACACACACATCCTGTGTCTCTTTGCTGAGAGCCTGAGGACCTGCTCCAGTCTGCTCACACAAAGGCTGGAGCGGAGTTCCTGTGACGGCGGTATGATAATAAACCTATTTAAAACTCTCAGTTCGCTCCTTATTTTCCATGCCGCTGCAGGTGTCACATTTAAGTATCTATTCTTTCTTGTAGTTTGTGTATATACAAAGTATGAAATAGTGTATAAAGTCTTTTGCATAATTGAATAAACAGTATTTTAAGTGATATAAGCCAAATAAATGCATTTATAACACTAACATTGTCATTTCCATCACAACACATCTTTTCCATCACAATAAATAAAAGTGATGGAAATGACTGTTGTGGAAATGACAATGTTTAGCATTTCTTTTAAAATCTCATGACATATTAGCGGGGCGGCACGGTGGAGGAGTGGTTAGCACTGCGGCAGCACAGCAACTCACCCTTGGCCGGGGGATCCTGGGTTCAATCCCAGCCCCCGACCAACAGTGATCTGTGTGGAGTTTGCATGTTCTCCCCGTGTCTGTGTGGGTTTACTCCGGGATTTCTCCAGTTTCCTCCCACATGCCAAAAACATGCAAGTTAGGTTAATTGGCATCAAACTGGGGATTCTAAATTGTCCTTAGGTATGACTGTGAGAGTGAATGGTTGTCTGTCTCTGTGTGTTGGCCCTGCGATGGACTGGCGATCTGTCCAGGGTGTACCCTGCCTCTCGCCCAAAGATGCTGGGATAGGCTCCAGCCCCCCGCGACCCGAAATGGATTAAGCGGTAGAAGATGAATGAATGACATATTAGCATGCTAATCTTTGTTTTAGAGTTAGCATAAAATATACTCAAAATACACAATATAAAATGGTATTTTTCTCATTATTTGTACATTCAAAGGCAATATGAGGTGTTTGGAAATGACGACCAATAAACCTACTCTTGGTTTTGCAAAACTTTACCTTGATTTTTTCTTGTTTCCCTTCCTTCCATGGAGCTATCACTGCTATCCTGCCATGAGCTCTGCTGTCACATGACAACTGATGTGGTTGCAAGTAGACAAAGGTTAAAAAAAAAAGTTAAAAGTTACATTTTGTGGTGGGTGGTGGAAATGACAGTGATCCCTAGGGACAGGTGTTCTTTTTATGAAAAATAAATAAAATACTAATATATCTTTCAAGCACATGATATTTTTCATTAAAATAAGGAATTTCTGTGCCATTTGTCAATAAAGTTACTGTTGAATCAAATTTAATTTCAGTCTTATGAGGGACTGAGAGTCCAAAACCTGGCCAAGGGACAAAGGACATATAGCAAAAACACTCAATATAAAACCATATTTTATATAAAAAAATAGTAATTTATCTATCATAATTTTTTTGTAAGTTCGTCTTTGTGTCTAGTAAGTGCAGCATGAATAAAAAATAACAAACGTGTTTTTGTTTTTCTTATTTCTGCCTGGGACACAAATTCTTTGATAGTTGGAGAATCACCCATATACTATATATACAGTATATATATATATATATATATATATATATATATATATATATATATATATATAATGTACATATGTATATTCACTGCTCTTATTTTCTTATCTTCTAAATTATTGCTCTGAGTGTTGCTATCCCTGTGCTGTTGCAATCCTGGAATTTCACCATTGTGGGTCTAATAAAGGTTTATCGTATCTTATTTAAAAGATCTGATACTACTGTATTATCCTAACAGAGTACTATGCTCCCAAAATGCAGGATTACTTGTAATATCTAGAATCTCCAAAAGTACAATGGGAGGCAGAGCCTTCAGATATCAAGCTCCTCTCCTGTGGAACCAGCTGCCAATCTGGATTCGGGAGTTAGACTCAATCTCTGTTTTTAAGAATAGGGTTAAAACCTTCCTTTTTGATATAGCCTACAATTAGGGAGGGATCATGTGTCTCTGAACCCTCCCTTAGTTATGCTGCTAATAGGTTTAGACAGCCGGGGGACCTCCAATAATGCACTGGGCTTCACTCCTTTCTTCACTCTCAATGAAATATTTTTTTTTTTTTGCTGGTCATTAACATCTGTTTGTTCTCTCCCATAGATTGAGTCCCCATCATGCTGTTTGCTCTCTACATGTCTGTTCTTTTCATCTTCTCTATCCCCTCACCCCCCAGCCAGTTGCAACAGATGACTGCCCCTCCTTGAGCCTGGTTCTGCTGGAGGTTTCTTCCTGTTAAAAAGGAGTTTTTCCTCTCCCCCATTGCCGAGTGCTTTGCTCGCAGGGGATCGCCTGATTGCTGGGGTCTTTCTGCAACTGTGGGGGTTTCCCCTACAATTGAAAGTGCTATGAGATGATTGTTGTTGTGAAATGGTGCTATATAAATAAAGTTGAATTGAATACTAAATCTTTAAAATAAATAATGATAATAGCTTTTCATTAATGTTTTATGCAGCTTATTTTAAAAACATTAGTTCATTGCTTGCTGGCTAGAATCAGGTCAATCTGCTCTAAAATAACTGAGATTACACTGGTAAAGCTTGCATGCAGAAAAGTGTTTTCCCAAATGTATTTACCTACAGTTTGGTTTAAAGACCTCTTGACATAATGATGGGCTCAGGGAACACACACACAGGCTCGCGAAGATTTAAGGCTTTTATTCAAACAGCTGGTGGCGTTTGAGTGCGTGGATGGAAGTGTGGATGTGGTGTGGGTGAATGGAAGTGTGGATGTGGTGTGGGTGAACAGCGTGCGTCAAGGGCGGAACAGCTCGCCGTGCAGCCAGGTAACCCTGAGGACAGAGCAGAGCAGGGAGTCGGCTACAGTCACACGTCCCGTGGGAAAATAACCACAATGTGCTGCTTACGTGCAGGCGAGAAGGTGGCTGGCGTTGGCGATGCAGCTGCAGCCTGGAGGACAGCGCGGCTGCGCGCTCTCGACGTGCTGGTGAGAGTGTGGCTGAGGAGAGGTGAGGAGGAGGAATTCCGCCGCTCTGGAAGTCCACCTGTGCACAGGGGAGAAGCTGGAGAGAAGGTAAGACGAAAAGTGCAGCTTACGTGCTAGGAGAGAGGCGCGCTGGTCGGTAACGAACCGGACGGGCGCTGGAGGTTTTGGGAGCATTGTAGAGCAGACGACTCCAGGCCCAAGTGCGCGCCGCTGGTGCTGATGACTGGCGAGAGCGAGGTGTAAACACCTGACTTTGCAGACTCAGCATTTTGGATAAAGAACAAACGATTGAATTTTGGATTGAACAAACGAGGAGAATGGAGCTCTTAAGTGCAGAGGTTTGTGCCATGAAACAAACCATGCTGTTACAGACTAGCTCCAGTGAAGTTCTACGCACTGTAACTTCGGATATTGCCCGACGTGTTAGTGGCCTGGAGCAGTCTGCTGTACGGGCCGTGGATAATGAGGCGCCCGCCCTGGGAGGGCCTGTCGGTCCCGCTGATGTCGGAGCGGAGGAGGAGGTCTGCCCAATGATCGATTCAAGACCTGGAGATGCACGGGAATCTTACTTGACCGCTGGAGGGAAGGTTTCGGCTGTGAATTTGGACCCAGTGGGTCAGCCTATAACCGGGGAAAATTCTGGAACAGTAGCGTCTTCACCAGGCTCTCCAAAATGGAGTCAAGTAGTGAAAAGATAAACCCAAGCCATCCTCTGCTTCAAACAGCCGCAGGAATGAAGGCAGCAACGCGGCTCCTGTTGTGGGTACGGGCTCTGGTAATATTAAAACTGTTCGGACTAAGATGGCGAGTGTGTTTGCTACCCGTTTTCATTCTGATTTGGAAGCTGACGCTCTATCTGCATATCTTAAAGACAAGCTTGGACGAGAAGTTTTCCATCAGAAAATCCTCGGTGGGAACGGCAGGGTTGGCTCGTTTAAAGTAACGGCGGAATGATCTGAGGTGGGGGACATGCAGCAGCCAGAGCTCTGGCCAGAGGGCGCATTGGTGCGGCGACACTATGAGCCCCGGGGGGCTGGGAGGGGTGGAGCTAGTGGAGCGGCTGCTGTGGAGAATATGCGGGCACCCATGGATGATGGTGATCTTTCTTAACTCTTCTTCCTCTTCTTTTGATGGGTATTCAGGTCATGTCTTACAACTGTCGTGGCCTTAAACTGGGGCAAAGTGCTGGGGAGAAAGCTCGCCGGTTAGTTATTGACAATTTATTGAACAATTATGATATTTTGTGCCTTCAGGAGACGTTTCTCTCTGAACAAGACTTGGAACGTTTGAACTGTCTCAACCCAGATTTCCATGGTGCTGGGGAGTCTACAACTGACCTCAGCAAGGGGATTATCAGGGGGAGGATACCTGGAGGGGTGGCTGTCCTCTGGAGAAAGAAGCTGGACTCCTTGATAAAAGTAGTCCGACTTGGTGTAGATTGGTGTATTGGTGTGCAGTTTAATTGTAATGATAAGGAATTCCTTATTATTAATGTACAGTATATATGCCATTTGAGTGTCAATAGAATGAGGATGAAGATTTAAATAAGCTTGCTTTTATTAATTCTTATATGCAAGACTATAATAATACTTGTATTTTTATTATGGGGGACTTGAATGCAGACATATCTGACACTGACTCCTTATTTGCAAAACATATGTATCATTTTTGTTATGAGAATAACTTAATTTTGTCAAGTAAGGTGTTAATGCCTTCTGATAGTTATACCTATATAAGTGAGGCCTGGCACACTACGTCCTGGCTAGATCATTGCATCAGCACTGGTGATGCACATGCCTCTTTGGGTGGCATGAGTATTTATTATGGGTTAGCAATGTCTGATCATATACCGTTAGAGATGATAATTAATGTTGACTGTCTACCTGCACTTTGTCAGAATGTCAGTCAGGATGAGGTGGGAAAATTAGACTGGGACACTTTTTCTGAGGAAGAAATTGTAGAATATTGTGTTCATACAGATAAATCCTTGAGTAAAATATGTCTTCCTAGAGATGCTGTGATGTGCAGCGATGTGAACTGTAGCATTGTCAAGCATAAGAAAGACCTCTGTAGTATGTACAATGCTATAGTTAACTCCCTGTATAAGGACAGTAAGCCTTATTATAGGAAGATACGTGAAACACACAATGTTAGACCTGGCTGGAATGAGGTCGTAGCTGTGCCTTATTCTGAAGCTCGGGAAGCATATAAAGCATGGGTGGTGGCTGGGAGACCCAGACAAGGGCCAGAATTTGAGATGAAGAAATGTACAAATGCAAAGTTTAAGTATGCTATTCGTCATATTTCTAAAAATGAGCAGTTAAAGAGAAGTAATTCCTTGGCCAAGAAATTGTTAGATAAGAACGTCACAGATTTTTGGAAGGAGCTTAGACGGATTAGTAATAGTAAAACGTCTTTGCCCTGTACCTTGGAAGGCATTTCAGGTATAGAAAATATTGTGGATTTATGGCGGCAGCATTTTTATTCATTATTTAATTCAACTAAGGATGAAACTTATAAGGTAGGGAAAGTAGAAAGGGACGATTCGCTCCTGATTGACACTTATGCAGTGACCAAAGCCATTAGAGAGCTATCAGATAACAAAGCCAGTGGTTTAGACTGTATTTCTGCTGAGCATCTTAAATATGCTAGCTGAAGAATTGCTCCTCTTCTTGCAATCTGTTTCACCAGCTTCGTGATTCATGGGATGTTACCAGAATCATTATTGTCTGTTGTGTTGGTACCAGTCATTAAAGATAAAGCTGGCAAGCTGTGTAGCCTGGACAATTACAGGCCCATAGCTATAGCCAATATAATATCTAAAGTACTGGAAAGAATCATGTTTGAAAAATTAAATGTATTCATTAAATCTACTGATCATCAATTTGGATTTAAACCCCATCATGGAACAGATCTGTGCATATATGCTCTAAAAGAAATTATAAATAAGTATAGAAATCAAAATTCTTAAGTTTTTTTGTGTTTTATTGATGCCACTAAGGCGTTTGATCGTGTTAATCACAGGATATTGTTTAGGAAAATGATTGACAGGGGGGTTCCCAAGTACTTAGTATGTATCCTGATTTACTGGTATGCACATCAGCAGATGCTGGTGAAATGGGGGAAGAGTCATTCATCCCCATTTGGTGTGAGCAGTGGTGTCAGACAGGGCAGCATATTGTCCCCTATTCTATTTAATCTTTATATGGATGAGTTGTCAAAACAACTGAAGGCCTGTAAAACTGGGTGTTTAATAGGGAATAAGTTAGTGAATCATTTTATGTATGCTGATGATCTAGTTATTCTCAGTCCAAGTAGTGCTGGTCTTCAGGAGTTATTAAGAGTGTGTACTGCTTATGGAGAGGAAAATGACTGAGATTTGTTAATGAAATTCCCTGTCTTTGAATTGGCAGGCAGGGAATTAATTGTCAGGGATAAAATTAAATATCTGGGACATTTTATTAATGATAGAATGACTGATGATGATATTTTCAGACAACGCTGCAAAATCTACATGCAAGCAAATATTCTTGCACGCAGGTTTGGTTTTTGTTCAGATGAGGTGAAACTGGTTCTTTTTAAAACCTATTGTACACCTTTATACACTGCTCATTTATGGATAAATTATAGGAAACAAAGTATGCAGAAATTACAGGTTGCTTACAATGATGCTTTAAGAATTTTACTTAAAAAGCCTCGATGGTGCAGTGCTTCCGAGTTATTTGTCTCATCACGTGTAAATACACTGCATGCAGTAATAAGGAATCTTATGTACAAATTCATCTGTCGGCTTGATGTATCTAGAAATGAAATCATTCAAGTCATGTCTAGCATTAAGCTCAGTTCTATTTGCTGTCAGTCACAGTTTAGAAGGCACTGGTACAGTTGTCTTTTTAAGTCTTTTTAAAGTCTGTACTGTCTTTGTACTTCTCTTAGCAGTTGTGTCTTATTGTTTTGTAACTTTTTGATTGTTTTTCATATTAACTGTTTTCAACTGTCTTGTCTTATTTTATTTTATTTTATTCTATTCTATTTTTGATGGACCATGAGTCTGGAATAAAGTCTTTGATTGATTGATTGCAACAAAGTTACTCTTCCTGCGCTCTAATGATGCTCTCCTGATATACATAAAACATTTTGGTACTTGTTGTACTCGAGAGCACCAACGCAAACAGCAGCCTTGTCAGAACTGTTTTTTTTTTTCTTTACTTAAAATGTTTGATGTGGACACAAATCTCTGCCAAATTCCAACACAGGTTATGGAAAAGTACACATTGTCTCTGTTCATGACCCACGCTGTGTATGAATTTGCTTTTTTTGATTTTTCAGGTTTCAGAGTTGCTTCACTGGGGAATTCCTGAGCTCTGACATGAGCTGAGTAACCTCCCACCCCCCATACTAGCTGATTATAAAAGTGGGCCAGTGCTGCTCCACACAGGAACTGAATTCTGGGGAGCACATCATGAAGGTAACAACTCAGATTTGTTCACATTCACATTGTAGGCTATGCTGTACATTGTTAATAACTTGGATGATCAAACAATGACTCTATCCCATTGGCAAACTGAGTGCTATTAATAATGATAGGTTGCTGAGATAAATCAGTTTTTACATGACACAAGATCATGTTTGTCTTTTTCTTTTCTTTTTCTTTTTTAACAGCTGAATGTATTTGAGGCCTTGGCAGTGTGGCTTGCCTTCATGTCACCAGTTTGGTAGGTCAAGCATGAAATTTTGTGATTCTCCAACTACAGTCAAATTTGGTCATGATATTTTTCAGAAAATCCAACACATATTTTTAGAAATATTTTGATTTGTTCTACTTCATCACAATGTGTAGAAACATTAACTGATAGTGGTTGTAATGAAATTACATAAATATTATATATTTTTTGCCATTTTATTCTAGCATTCAGAGGAAAGCATCATTTCCATCACACCACAAAAAAGGTGTTTTTCAAACAAAATTACTAGCATAACCCATGTTTTCAAAACATTTAATGAAATTTCACACACAGATGTACCCAATTGTATAACTGTACTTATTTTAAGCATTTAAAAGATAACATTTTCTCATCATCTAGATGACAAATTACCTTTTTACTATCTTACTGAAGTCTTTCAATCAAGTTTTTACATGGCAGAATCATGAATTTTCCAATCCCAGACAGGAATTGTAACCGTAACTGCATAATTTTCAAAACTCCTAAATATTATTTGTGTAGCTGTGTTATTATTATTACTTTTGTGTAAAAATATGTGTTGTGATGGACATGACATTGTGTGGTGGAAAAGACAGCACATGTTGGAAATGACGTGTGACACAGAGCATTGCTGATCATCGGTCACTTTTATTGTCCTTGACATCAAGTGACATCATTTTTGCAATTTAATGTTGTTTAAACGTAAAAAATAATGCACATTAATCATATGGTAGAACATTGCTCCTTCCCTTTTTGTGCTGAAACCTACAAACAAGTTGCAAAACTAGGGCTGGCTGTTGGAAGCAAAACAAACATTCATTAATCTCTCTGTAATTAGTGATTTAATCTTTTAAACAAACTGCCAAACTTGCATATGGATTCATTCCTTTATCCATGATAATCAAGAGCAGAGCATATTTCTGGCCAAACTGTGGGATCCAACATCTTGTGCCTGTTTGTAACTGGTTGAGGCTCTGGGACCAGTCTCAGAATATTTTCAGGTCGTGTCAAGAATCTGAAAACTCAAATGATCGTATATTAGTTTGTTACCTCAAAAAAGATTCAGGACACAGAATATTCTTTTTATGAGTTTTTACTTGCCACAAGGAGTGCACGCAAATGACTAACATTTAGCACTGCACTAAAGTAGATACAGTGTTTGGGCATTTTATACACTCTTAGTTAAAACACATCACATCTCCCACTCCACACCTGCAAGGTCATGGAACAAGAAACATGCTGACATTTGGACTACAGAGTGTACAACATAGTCAGAATATCAGGAACTTACTCCCTGCGCATTTTTCACAGGGCAAAACAAGTCAAACAATCATTATTTTCTTTAAACAGTCACAGAAGAACTTTTCCATCGTAAAGATTAATATTTACACGTACACAGTTTCATCCCATGAGACAACTTCGTTCTCTCACGCTAAACACATTTAAAACGGTGTACAATGAAACAGTCTTTATAACACTCAAACTTATGTCATATAGAAATGATAATATGTATGTTCAATTTCCCAGCAATTTCTTATACAATATGCATAGATGAATACATGACATACACTTGATTATATAAAGATGATAAAACTTATATGTAGAAATATACAAAATCCCCAACAGGTTGGTACCAGATTATGTCCTCTCTCATTGGCCAGAAAAACCTGTTTTTGCCAGTGCGACTCATGGTTTTCACCAAAGCACAGCTATCAGAGCCAACATCCTGTATAATGCCTGGATACGGATCCCCATCGTATGTGACCACACACCATTTTCCAATCAGCCTCTCATGAAGGTCTGCAATGGGCTGAGCTGTGGTGATAGGTGTGCCTGTGGATGTGGGAGGCTTGGTATCACCTGTTACTTCCATGTCTGCTGTCTGGGGACCAAAACATCTGCAGAGCTGGGGCTCTGAGCAAAAGCAGCTTAGAATATGCCAAGATAAGTGGAGGTTTGCATGTATTTTGCAAAGACATGTGTCTCGGTCCTTGATTGTTGCTTTAACAATCCAGAAAGGCCGCATTTTGCAAAATTTGCTGTAAGACACTGAAATTTCAGGATGCTCCATTCTAAACTTCTGGTGCAGTATTCTCATGGACTCGAGCAGGAAGTGTTTTTGCATTCTTTTTTTGCTCTTTGTAATTGTCTCCTTTCCCGTTGTTATCCTACTGTTGTCATCACGCTCCAGAAATGATGTATTTTTTCTTCCACTTCTTTGCTGATTTTGCTACATTGTATTTTTCGGGTGTACTGGAGTTTGGTGGTCCATGTCACATTTGTTTTCATTTGCTTAGGTGAGAATCCAAACTCCTTTTTGGCAAAACAGAGCAGGTGGTAGTTCCTCAGAAGCTTTCCTGCAACAACTTTGGAGATCACTTGCCGATCTCTAGCAGTATGCATATTTTGGCATTTCTTTTTAATCTGTGAAATAATTGTATTCTGAAACAGAAGAGTTCTTCTTAAATCCACTGTTCTTTGCTTCATCTGTAGTTTGGTTTTGAGCTGAGGGGAAGTGGCCATTTCCATTTTCTTCTTAAGCCGCTCACACCTTTTCTTGTATTTTTCAACCTTGCGTAAAGCATCTTCAGGCTTCATAGTTGTTGCATTAAGATCTCTGTAGACCTTTGTCCTTGTCTTTGCAACCTTTTCCCTCCCTCTTTTCTGTGTACAGTTTTTGGGTTCAGGCAGTTGAGGTGTACCAGGTGGTTCGGTGGGGCTGGAGTTGCCCAGTGAGACATAATGCAGGTCAACACCAATGACCTCTGGTGACAGTGGTGGTGTAGTTCCATCCATAAAACTCCTAACTTCAGCCAGTGTTTTCATTTTTTTGCGTCTGTTTTGTTGAGCTGTTCACCATTGTCTTCTAACTTTTATTTTCTCCCTGTGTGTCAATTCAGTGACAGATTTGACAACACCTTGTTCTTTTTTTTCAGGTATCTTTCTCTGTCTTTTCTGAGAAACTCTTGGTGTTTAAGCAGATCTGATTTGATCCTTTCTCTATATGCTTTTGATCTCTCTGCTGTGGTCTTGCGTGCCATCTAAAAAACAGATGGTGTCACGTTTAAGTATCTATTCTTTCTTGTAGTTTGTGTATATACAAAGTATGAAATAGTGTATAAAGTCTTTTGCATAATTGAATACACAGTATTTTAAGTGATATAAGCCAAATAAATGCATTTATAACACTAACATTGTCATTTCCATCACGTCTTTTCCATCACAATAAATAAAGTGATGGAAATGACTGTTGTGGAAATGACAATGTTTAGCATTTCTTTTAAAATCTCATGACATATTAGCATGCTAATCTCTGTTTTAGAGTTAGCATAAAATATACTCAAAATACACAATATAAAATGGTATTTTTCTCATTATTTGTACATTCAAAGGCAATATGAGGTGTTTGGAAATGACGACCAATAAACCTACTCTTGGTTTTGCAAAACTTTACCTTGATTTTTTCTTGTTTCCCTTCCTTCCATGGAGCTATCACTGCTATCCTGCCATGAGCTCTGCTGTCACATGACAACTGATGTGGTTGCAAGTAGACAAAGGTTAAAAAAAAAGTTAAAAGTTACATTTTGTGGTGGGTGGTGGAAATGACAGTGATCCCTAGGGACAGGTGTTCTTTTTATGAAAAATAAATAAAATACTAATATATCTTTCAAGCACATGATATTTTTCATTAAAATAAGGAATTTCTGTGCCATTTGTCAATAAAGTTACTGTTGAATCAAATTTAATTTCAGTCTTGTGAAGGACTGAGAGTCCAAAACCTGGCCAAGGGACAAAGGACATATTGCAAAAACACTCAATATAAAACCATATTTTTATATAATAAAAATAGTAATTTATCTATCATAAATTTTTTGTAAATTCTTCTTTGTGTCTAGTAAGTGCAGCATGAATAAAAAATGACAAACGTGTTTTTGTTTTTCTTATTTCTGCCTGGGACACAAATTCTTTGATAGTTGGAGAATCACCCTTAAAGTGTTTTTCCACCTCACTACGGTATTAGCACTTTAATAGAATTATCTTAATACTGTGAAATATTTCCTTGTAATCCATATCATTCACTCACTTTTGGATTCAAACGCATATTACGTGGTTTTGGCATCTTGCTTTATAACTTTTATTGCGAATATAGTCCTAAGTTTGCCAACATAGCTGACCTTGGACTTAAATGAATAGCAAAGGGAGAAATGTTACTTTGTGATAAAGACACAGTCCTCTCCACGCAGGTGTCAGCAGCCTGTGAACTGCAGATGGGGACCCTATGGACAGTGGTCTGAATGTGATGCCTGCACCAAAACAAAGGTACAGCCAGAAACTGTTTGCATGCAACAGCACTTCAACATTCTTTTAACCTTTAGCTCAGATCAGCATTAAGCTTTGTGCTTTATGCACACTCACAGACCAAGCCTGTGATATAAAGACCAGAGTTGTTTCCCTTGGTGGTGGTTAAGTCTCCACAACATGCAATGAATACACAGCACAGATAAACTGTGAACAGCAGGGTTGGGTCAGTTCCACGTGGAACTGGAGATGGAATTGAAGGCAAATGAGCAGAATTAGAATTGAGTCATGGAGATTACTAAAATACGGAACGGTCGGTACCGTTCCATATGCGTTCCGTACACATTCCGCACATGTTCCATATGTGTTCTGTACACATTCCATACATGTTCTTAGGTCCAGCTAGCTAGCGGTCCAGCCTCTTGACATTCCCAAGTGCCTTACATACGGAACGTTGGATACAAACCGCTAGTGTTCCATAAGGAAACTGCTAACTGGCAGTCTCAAATGTTTTGCTTACACGTTCCATACACATTCCATTGATACATAATGTTCCATACAGGACGCTAGCAGTCTAGCCTGCTAACATTCCCCAAGTGCCTTATCGGTTCAGTGGATGTGATCAAATAACTCCTGTTTCTGTTACAATTTGGTTTTAAATCAACCTGATAAAGCACTGACAGTGAATAAGGAGTGAAATAGTCATAAAATGTGATGTCGACGGATGCATATTTTGACATTGCATGCTCCAGTATCCTGGTGAGTGGGTGTAGAATGCAGCAGGCAGCACAATTTCACTGTAGGCCGAGCACTGTGGGGTGACAGCTATTCCCTGGTCCTGTGAGGGAGCAGCCCACAGTGAATCCCAAGGGAGGCGGTGGATCAATTCCTCAGATTGCCCAGTTGATGAAAGCTTCAAAACATATTGAACCAATGAAACGTGAAGTGAAGCAGTGATGATGTTTGAAGCTTTGGACGTCATCGGTCACATCAATCAATCAATCAATCAATCAATCAATCAATCAATCAATCAATCAATCAATCAATCAATCAATCAATCTTTATTTCGGATAGATTAAAAGTACAGATTAAAAGAAACAGAATAATATAACAAAGGGGGAAGAAAATCCAACAAGGTCAAATTAGACAATAACTCCTCTGATTATACAGTTCAACATAAGTTATCCGAAATGGGTGATGGCTGAAGCCGCAGCTTATATTGCCCACCCATATTCCATCCAAGAATTCAAAAGAAAAACAAAACGAGAGCAATTACAATTCAGAACAAAGCTAAGACAAAATGTGACAAAAAAACAAACAAACTAGGCAGCAACACAACGCAGACTGGATATAACAATCCTTATGTGATTTTATATGTCATCTTGTATATATGTTTGGAGTATTTCTTCCTTTAGTTTTTGTTTAAATTGTCCAAGCGTTGTACATGATTTTAATTCAGGTCCAAAATCGTTCCATAATCTGACTCCTTGCACTGAAACACAGTGTTGCTTGGTGGTAGTTCTCACTGAAGGTTTTTGAAATATACATGTTCCTCTGAAATGATATTGTTTCTCCCTTATTTGGAACAACTTTTGGATATTTGCGGGCAGTGATAGATTCTTCACTTTAAACATTATTACTGCAGTTTTAAAGTCAACCACATCTTTCAACTTGAGAGCTTTTAATTTAAGAAAAAGTGGGTTTGTTGGTTCCCTGTAAGCAGCTTTGTTTATTATTCTAATAGCTCTCTTCTGAAGGATAAAGACTGGATATATGTTTGTTTTATATGTATTTCCCCATACTTCAGTACAATATGTCATGTATGGGAGTATTAATGAATGATACAAGGTATATAGTGTGGGTTGATTCAGCAAATATTTCACTCTGTGTAGTATTGCAATTGATTTGGATATTTTACCTTTAATACAATTAATATGTGACTTCCAGCACAGTTTATTACATTAGTTTATTACATTTATCAATTATTACACCAAGAAATTTAGTTTCGGATACCCTTTCAATCTCTACACCATTTACACTGAGTTTAGATACTAAGTTGTTGTGATGGTTGTTAAAAACTATAAATTTTGTCTTACTTAAATTGAGCGTTAATTTGTTTGAATCAAACCACAGTTTAAGCTTTCCTAATTCCTTTCCAAGTGTATCCAAAAGTTGTTCCAAATTGCTTCCACTGCATAATAAATTAGTGTCATTGGCAAACAATATTAAATCCATTTTTTTAAACTTTACATATATCATTTATATACATATTGAATAACAATGGCCCCAAAACTGAACCCTGTGGGACTCCACAAGTAACCTTCAGTAACTGTGAGTTTTTGTTACCAACACATACATACTGATATCTATTCTTTAAGTAACTACATAACCAGGACAATGCTACCCCCCTAATACCACAATTTTGTAGTTTCTTTAATAATAAATTATGATCTACTGTATCAAATGCTTTTTTAAGATCCAGGAATACCCCAACTGAATACTCTTTATTTTCAACAGCAGTTGATATTTTTTCTATAAATTCCATTAGAGCAGATGCAGTTGTCCTCTTGTGTCTGAACCCATATTGCTGCTCACACAATAAATTATTCTTCATTATGAAGTTGTCAATTCTCTCATAGAATATTTTTTCAAGTAGCTTGGAAAACTGCGGCAATAGTGAAATTGGTCTATAGTTTGAAAGTTCCCCTCTGTCACCCATCTTGTATATCAGAATTACTTTAGCTATTTTCATTGCATTGGGAAATATACCTGTTTGGAGAGACAGGTTACAGATATACGTCAGTGGTTTCACTAAGCATTCAATAATAGTTTTGACTAAGAGCATGTCAATACCATCACAGTCCGTAGATGTTTTACTTTTAAACGATTTAACAATTTCAATGACCTCTCTCTCGTCTGTGTTCTTAATGAAAATGGAGTCTTTTATAGCAGTGTTTTTGCTTATTGTATCACCTGTGGGTGCCGTAATGGGTATTTCTTGAGCCAAATTAGGACCAATGTTAACAAAAAAGTTATTAAATTCATCTGCAGGTGAAGCTGCATTCACACTCTGAGTCATTTTATTATTTTTTGAAAAATTGGTTGGGTAGCTTGTATTTCTGTTTTTATTTCCAAGAATATTGTTAAGTATTGTCCATGTATTTTTAATATTGTCTCTGTTTTTCTCCAGTTCTTTACTGTAATAGTCTCTTTTACTACATCTTATTATATATGTTAACTTGTTTTTGTATGTTTTATACTGCTGCTCTGCTTCTTTTGTCCTTTTCTTTAGGAAAGCTTAATATAATAATTTTTTCTTTTTACACGCCTTTTGTAATCCTTTGGTTAACCATGGCTTATCGGCAAATTTATGTTTAAGCTTTTTCTTTACTAATGGACAATTTTTTTCATAAAGAGTGGTTACAATGTTTATAAATGTGTCATAGGCTTCATTTACATCTGATACATAGACTTTTGTCCAGTCTTGCTTCAGCAAGTCTTCTTTAAAAGAACTGATTGCATTTTGTGATTTGTATCGGAACGATTTTAAAAAATTTTTTCTGTATTGGCCCCCGTATGGACATGACATTAGTGTTTTGATACAAGCTCCGACACACTGAAGAGTGAGACAAGCTCTGAAGTCTCGGTATCATTTGCCCATCACTGCTTTTGGTATGTTCCTTAATTTCTTATTGTATTTATTTATTTATTAATAATTGCAATTGAGATTTTTTACAACTGTCATTGTACAGAACACGCATGGTATATGTACAGAAGATGCTAAGTGGGGATTGTGGCTAATAATGCAGGCACATTGACGTAGAACTGACATCAGACAAAACTGGCAGCAGGATGTTTCATGTGGAACATGATCTGTACAGAAGCTGTACAGAACGTTCCGTACTGGTCGTTCCGTGTTTTAGTTGGCATTTTGAGTCATCTGTACAATTTCAGTGATCTCATGGTGTCTTGTTGTTTGCTGGTGCCTGTCTGTGATGATGAAAGATGTATAGACCCCTGGCAGTCATGTGACCATTGTCATAACAGCGCCCCTGCACAGCCACAGCATTAGTAAGCTCAACTGGCTTAGTACAATGCCTGGAAAAAAACAGCTCTGAAAAACTAGAAAACACATTCCACTCATAGAACTTAGTAGTCTCGGAAATAGAATTGAGCTTTAAAGGTATGCAGGAATTGTAATTGATCATCTAAATATCAGTGGAATTGAAAGTGGAACTGCAATTGGAGAATCAGAATTGACTCCAACCCTCTGTTTAGTTAATGTTGGCTCTGACGGTCTAGACCTTTTTTTTTTGTATTTTGTATACTTTATTAATCCCAGAGGGAAATTCAGGGCATCCACATGGGTGAATGAGGCAGCCACGGTACGGCGTCAATCCCTTCACCATTCACACACACATTCATATCTAGGGCCACTTTAAAGTCTCCAATTAACCTAACATGCATGTTTTTGGCCTGTGGAAAGAAACTGGAGTCCCCGGAGTAAACCCATGCAGGCAGAGGGAGAACATGCAAACTCCATGCAGAAGGGTCACCGATGGTCATGGGGTGGGATCAAACTACGATGGTTAGGGGTGGAATCAATCCCGTGACTTTCTTGTAGGTACAATACAATGTTTGAGGCTGCCTCAAACATTGTATTGTACCTACAGACTGTATTAAGATGAATGTGGTTTGTTGCTTCCCAACCTAGAAGCATTTCTCGTGAAAATCTTGCCCTGTCCAAGAGATGTATCTAACTGAAGAATCCTCAAGCAACATGTCCACCTAGGCGTCTGTTGACAGAAGGTTCCCACGCTTCCACCACACACAGATCCGTCAGAAGCGTGGAGGGGGATGTAAACAGGTGGAGTCACGAGCCCAATACTCTGTAGCCGCAAACTACACGAAGAGTATCACTGTCTGGTCAGAGAACTTCGTCCGGTTTTCAAGCAGTATTTTTGTCTACAAGAGTGCAGTTTGATGAGCTTTTTCTGTGTACCCCAACCCGCTCTGCTCTCCCCGACCTGCACATTATTAGTCACCGCAACTCCCAGTGGGTGGGCTGTTTTAGTCTGTTCACGACACTTCCAGACATTAAACTCTTGCCTATATCTTCAAAAGCACTAAAAAGCGAAATATTTTTCTGAAAATGGTTGACGTGAGAAATAAATGTGTAGCTGCCAAATATGCATTAACTTTTTACTAGCAACCGCTATTTTAAAAGTTAACCATGAGCTCCAGGAAGTGATCGGCTCCATGCGCCTGCTCCTCATTTGTGTATTATGCATCTAAGCGGAGATTCAGGAGTAGCAGGAGTGGGCACCTCCAAGCGATGGCTCAAGATTCTTGATGCCACTCTACCAGAGTGCATGTGAGGTGTGCTACATACACAGTGAATGGGAAGCGTGAAAACGCACCCCTAGGTGGACACGTAGCTTCACTCATACTGTAGCAACTTGTCAGTCACACAGTAGGAGCTAATCAAGAAAGCCTTGTTCTACTTTCATCAGGAAACTTGGCTTATGTTACAGCCATACATGAGTCAGCTCAGTCTTGTTAAGATTTCTCTTAGGCTCTACCCCCATCATAAAGGAGTAACTATCAGTTTTGAAAGTGTGGTTAAAAGTGACTGACAGTATATTGTGTTGGAAAAGAAGAAAGTGGTAGTTAGAGATGGCACTGTAATAGAGAGCCTAAGTCACGCCCCTCTACTTCTGGATATGGGACCTCAAATCAGAAAAAAAAAAATCTCCACTGAAATGAATGACAAGAACAAAATTATCTTTTGATCCCGATCGAATTTTGCCACAAGTTACACATATGATGTTTGTCAATTTAAAAGATAATTTTCCACGTAATTAAAGTTGTCGGTTGTTGTATAATAAAAGAGTAATATTTAGTTTTTGTGTAAATGCTTAATGGACTTCACCAAACACGATTATGGCGGATCCACTCTCAAAGCTCACCTCTTGTTTTCTGACCAATGAAACAAGGATCCAAAGAGGAGAAAAACAACACAAATATATTGTTTTGAGGTGCAATAGCTTATGGGTAATCTTCTTGTCAACTTCTGGTGAAGTGATGTACCGTTGTTCACTTCTTCTCTGCTCAGTTCTCATTTCCCATTGAACTGAAGACCGTTCACTCCCTTCGGTTTGGAATCTCAGCTGATATGGTGGAATACCCTGTGCAGTCCACTTCAGAGCACACTATTAGGCGATTGGAATGCAACCATTAACTGAGATTACAAACCGAAGGGAGCAAACGGTCTTTAGTTCAAAGGGAACTGAGAACTGAACAGGGAAGAAGCGAACAACGGTACATCACTTCACCGGAAGTTGACAAGAAGATTACCCATAAGCCATTGCACCTCAAATACGAGTAAAACTAACTATTGTTGCTAACCTTATTAGCTAAATTGATGTTGGTTACTGTTTCTATCAACTGGTTGTAATAATACTGTATTTGTATTAATATTTTATTTCAGAAACATAAATTATCCACCATAGTATCAGTACGTGTCTATGGTTACCGTGGTAACACACGGAGGAGGGAGCCAACGGTTACAGGGTGTTTCAAATGGAGAAATTTTGTGAAGGACAGTTAACTGATATTCCCGGAGAACGTAGAAGGGAGTAGGGAATACAGTTGAAGTACACTGTGGATCGGAGCATAGCTTTAGGCTCTCTATATGAGGGACTGTATAGAATAACTGGATATTTGTGTGCTAGTGACACCTTGTGGCCATAAATTAAACTGCATGGAACTGCAGTTTGCTTTGTGGCCACAAGGCGTCACTAAAATCAGTGTTTCCAAAAGTTCAGTGCACTTATGTCAAAAATATTTTTTAATTTGTGACTCTGTACAACATATCATAAGTGAATGTACGAATCCCATCCCTGTAATCACCTCTCTCTTTTCAGGTGCGAACTCGTCATGTGGAGGTATACGCTCAGTTTGGTGGTGCGGCATGCTCAGGAGAAGCTACCCAAACACAGTCCTGCAGCCCACAGAAAGAATGTCCCCTGGAAGCAAGATGTGGAGACAGATTTCGCTGTACATCTGGTATGTTTTGATAAAATTGGAATTAAATAGACACTGTTTTGAAAGACGGCATTTAAAAGTGTACTAAATACCGTTTGCCGTGACTGTGATGCAGGTCAATGTATCAGCCGATTTCTGGTGTGTAATGGAGACCAAGATTGTGAGGATGGCCTGGATGAGAGAAACTGTGACCAAGACAACAGCCACTTTATATGTGACCTTGATAAAACACCTCCTAACTCTAACTTCACAGGCCGAGGGTACTGTCAGAGCATGAAAAGCCTGATCATATAAACCCCAGCTACAAATCATAATTCTTGGATTTTAGATAAATGCCAATGAACAATCTGTGCTGTGTCATATTTTTCAGGTACAATGTTCTAACAGGAAAACAGAGCAAGTGTGATCAACACTCAGAGTTTCGGTGGGCAGTGCAGGAAGGTGTTCAGTGGGGACCATAATGCCTTTTACAGACTTCCACAGAACATCATCAGGTATAACTTTGAGGTGAGTTGAACAGTTCACATTCAGATTAAATAATCTAGTTTTCTGAGGTTTCATCCTCTGCAGATCAGGTTTAATCACAATCCATACAACAGTTAACAGGACTGTGAACCTAGTGATGAAAAGTTGGGGCTGAAAAGTTCATAGGCTGAAAAGTTCAAAGTGGTCAAATTTGACCAAATGTGGTTTATTTTTCAACATAGTCTCCCCTTCAGTCCACACACTTCTTCCATCAGTGTTGCAGCCCTTGGATCCCTGCGGTTGAATAATAAACCACATTTGATCAATTTTGACCACTGTGAACTTTTCAGCACCCACCCCCCCGCCAATCTTATACCTGAAAGTCAGTGCGTACTTTATAGTTTCTGTTCAGCAAATAATCAACCTTTTCTCTGTTTGGCCTGAAGGTGAAAGTCGACAACGAAGACAGCGATGAATCCTTTGAGAGCTCTTGGTCCTACATGCAGCACATTCAGTCCAATGCCTTGGTGGGACATGACCGACGAAGTTTCTCCAAGGAGGTTACGGAAAATAAGGTAATTATACAACAAGGGATCTGCTCTCCAAATTTCAAAATGTTGGTCATTTACTGTGATATGCCTATGATTATTTGAAGCAGTTGTAGGATTGGTTGTCACAGCTACTGTATGTAGCTGTGAGTGTAAACCTACTCACACACAAGTTAATTTAGTGTTTTAGAAAAATCTGAACGAAAAAGTCTAGCGCAACCTCTGGTGCAACATGCAACTCCACAGCCACATGTGACTATTGTGATCATAATCAGTGGCTCCCTTTGACTGTGACTTTCAAAAAAGCTGCAAATTTGTGAAGAGGAAAACCTCTTAAAAGAAAATCCTCATAACTGTAGCAAAAATAAAGCAGATTTGAGAAAAAAGTAAAACATTTACAATGAAAAATTAGAAAAGTGATAAATGTGAGTCAAAAATGTATAGTTGAAGAAATAAGTCACAAGTTTATCAGAGAAGCTGCAAATCTAAGAGAACACCCTATAAATTTATTTAAAAAAAAATAAAAAATTAAGACAAAATATACCAATGTACAAGTAAAAGGTTCAAATGTAAAAGTACAAAGTGACACATTTATGAGAAAAAAGACACAAATTTGAAAGAAAACAACATAATAGTAACAAACATTACATATTTTAAACAAAAAATGTACCTTTCTAATGTAGACTGGTTAGTTTATATCTGGGTGAGGTATAATATTTAATGTTTGATTGTGGATGTTTTAATGCTTAACTATAGTTTGCCGCTCCATGCAATGTTTTATTTGCTTAAAATATCCCTTTCCATCACAGAAATTGTAGAGGTGCCATAAACCAACACAATGAACAACTGAAATATTGGTTTGTTGTTTAGGTTAGTTTTAAAAAGACATAAGACCTTACATGTATCACAGGTTTTTCTTCTGTTCTTATTGGGGTTTTTTTCCAGGTGTACAGACTCATAATCCTAAAGAATAGAGTGGAGCTGGCCCAGTTTCAGAACTCTGCCCCTCAATATCTGACTTTGTCTGAAAGCTTCTGGAAGGCCTTGTCCTCATTGCCCCTAACGTATGACTACTCATCCTACCGCCGTGTACTGGAAATGTATGGCACACACTACCTGTCAGAGGGCACTCTTGGTGGAGAATACCAAGCCTTGTTGGAGCTCAGCCGTCAGGCATATTCATCGACCAGTAAGAAAAGCTGCTGATGATGAACACTGTGTGGACCTTGTAACCCTTACGTTGTGTGTAGAATATGAAGGTCAATGCAAAATAGCTGTAAACCTGCATCCTTTTAAACTAGTGCATACCTGTGCATGCCTGTAGAAACCAAGTATAAGCAAGTATTTCTGCGTGCCTGAAGAAAGCAGGTGTAAGCAAGTACGTCACCACTCGTTCAGTGATGCCTGCCTTTGATCTTTGATGATGTCATAGCGAGTCCTATGATCTTTGACAATGTCATAGCCAGTCCTGTGATCATGAGTGATACCTGCCTTTGATCTTTGATGATGTCATAGTGAGTCCTATAATCTTTGATGATGTCATAGCAAGTCCTATGATCGTGAGTGATTCCTGCCTTTGATCTTTGATGATGTCATAGCAAGTATTGTGAGTGATGCCTGTGCAAGCCCATAGAAACCAAGTAGAAGCAAGTATTTTTGCATGCCCGTAGAAAGCAGGTGTAAGCAAATACGTCACCACTCGTTCAGTGATGCCTGCCTTTGATTTTTGATGCTGTCATAGCGAGTCCTATGATCTTTTATGCTGTCATAGCACGTTCTATGAGCGTGAGTGATGACTGCCTTTGAACTTTGATGATGTCATCCTATGATCTTTGATGCTGTCAGTGAATCCTATGATCATGAGTGATACCTGCCTTTGATCTTTGATGCTGTCATAGCGAGTCCTATGATCGTGAGTGATGCCTGCCTTTGATCTTTGATGATGTCATAACGAGTCCTATGATCATGAGTGATGCCTACCTTTGATCTTTGATGCTGTCATAGCAAGTCCTATGATCTTTTAGCGAGTCTTATGATCGTGACATTGTGACAGAGGGTTCTTGAATTATATGGGTGTTTTTATTTAATAGGGGTCCAATGTGTGACATTGGTGGCAAAATTTAAAATTGATCAAATCTGCACATGAAATTGACTAATCACTATCCAATTGTGTCAGGTTTATGAAACTATTAACTATTTTCGTAACAGCATTCGCGTTCAGGAACTCTTGAGGATGAGCGCTCACTTCAACTACTTGTAAATGGGGACGTAAATGGGACACTCGGGCTTTTGTTTCCCCGTGTGCCAATGCACTTTGCAATGGCACACGTTTTACACGAAACAACTTCAACACTTCCGGTATTTTTCACGCATCAAAACTCATCAGCAGCTACATTTTCATGACATATTAAGATGTGATAACGTGTATACATACCTTCAAATTCTCCCTGTTTGTTGGATAAGACGTAAAATCACAAAAGGCGTAAATGCGGGACACGGAAGTTTGGACCTTCGATAACTTCAATATAAAGTGACCACGGTTAATCGTCTCCACATGGGTTGAGCACATCCGGGGTAGAGAAAATAAAAGTGCTTTCCCAGGGCGGTCACCTCGCCAGACGGGGCTGCGCGCGGCCGACCAAGACCGAAGACGTAAATTTTTTAAAGGACACCATATTCGATGTGTCATAAATGTTTGAGATTTTATTGAAATATTCTACATCTGAACTTCACAAAGACTGATCTCCTTTTTACGTGTATGGTTTGGGATTCGAAAGGTGCAAAGTGAAAAGCATCAGCACTTCCTGTTTTCTGGTTACTTTACCAAATAACTTGCATGTTGCTGCGTAAATTCGGGGACACGGAAATTTACGTC
This sequence comes from Pholidichthys leucotaenia, assembly GCA_020510985.1. Classification (NCBI taxonomy): domain Eukaryota; kingdom Metazoa; phylum Chordata; class Actinopteri; order Cichliformes; family Pholidichthyidae; genus Pholidichthys; species Pholidichthys leucotaenia. The sequence goes on from CM035846.1 coordinate 102,418,607, forward strand.
GTACGAGTAAATTTGCAGGGGTCGCCGTACAAAAACCATAGATCCGATCACATTGGGGAATGTTTTATTTTGAATTTGCATTACAACTCTGTTATCTCTTGCATAAGTGAGTAGAAAGAGTTACTCAGAGATCACTTTACAGTATTTTGAAATTGATGCGATTTTCATGTCACACAAAAACTGGGAAAAATGAGGGGACACGACCAATAGTTTCGATTCTAACGGCAAAATCAATGATTTTTTTTTAAAAATTGCAATGCAAGTCTGAAACTCTTTTATGTTCCCTTGCATATTATAAAAACGAAACCGACATCTGCAAATTACAGAAAAAGAGAGAGCGCTTGAAAGTCGGATACCCCTGATATAGTGCACTGGACCCCCCCCCCCCAAAAAAAACCCACCCATATACAGAGTGATATATAGAGTGAAGTGATGATGAGTGATGCATGCCTTTGATCTCTGATGATATCATAGCGAGTCCTATGACCTTTGATGATGTCATAGTGAGTCCTATGATCGTGAGTGATGACTGCCTTTGATCTTTGATGATGGAATAGCGAGTCGTATGATGCCTGCATTTGATCTTTGATGATATCATAGCAAGTCCTATGATCGTGAGTGATGCCGATATAGACATCATGTAGAGATCATAGGAACATCATAGGTGATCATGTAGAGATCATAGGAATATCACAGGCGATCCTATGATCTTTTAGCGAGTCCTATGATCGTGACACACACACAGACACACAGAGATTTCTTGAATTATATATAGAGTGATATATAGAGTGATAAGTGAAGCTATGAGGAAAACATCACAAAGCTATGAGGAAAATGTCACAAAGCTATGAGGAAAACATCACAAAGTTATGAGGAAAACCTCACAAAGCTATGAGGAAAACCTCACAAAGTTATGAGGAAAAACAGACAGACAGACATATATAGAGTGGGTGGCGGTAGTCAATATGGATGGTGGCCAACGTCTTGACCATGGCAGTTGCCATGGCCAAAATATGTAGAATGATGATATGGAGTGAGGTGATGATATAGCGTGAAGTACGAGGTGACGAAGAAGAGTGATGTCTGAAGCTAGAGTTGAGGTTTGATTGGACACAGCAATGATGATAGGACTACAGCTCCTGACCAGATAGTGATGATATAGAGTGAAGTACGTGGCAGTAATGCACCTGTAATCTGGTTGCCAATTGCCAATCAAATCTAAAAGAAGAAGAAGAAGCCAATATGGATGGCAGTTTGATGATGTAGGAATGAATGGAAGGTTGTCATTGAGTTCAATCAGGGTGGGGGGCACTCTCACCCTGTTAAGCTAACAAAAGCAATTGAGAAAGAAATTGGGAGAGTTAAGTTTGCATAGTTCTTGAATATAACTGTTGTTTTTAAACGGTCTACTTACAAGTAAATTTTGACTGTTTTAAAGTTGAAAAACTAAGTATATTGCCTTAAAAAATAAACAATACAAGATCAGAGGTCAGATTCATCCCTCCCTTCTTCGGAGTTCATTTGTACCAAAGGCCTCAGAGAAGGAAAACTCATAAATTGAAATGCTCCTCTCTTTTATGTTTTAGTCTAGTTTTTAAGCAGTTTCTATATCAAGTTTAATTTCAATAATTACAAAGATGTAGAAACAACAGTCCAGCATTTTTATCTCAGTAAGTCTGAAAAAAATGATTGTTGTTTGGGTTACTTGCCATAGTAGCTGGGACTGTGGTGTATTTATGTGTTTGGACGTAGTTCATTTTCTAACTGCATGTGTCACTAAACACAAAAGGTACAAATGGAACCTTTAAGCATTTTTAACAGTTTTTCTGTGTATCTCTTTTATCTGTCTTGTCTGTTTGAAGGTATGACAGATATCGACTATCAGAGGTGTTGGAGAAAAGTGAAGCACCGTCTCTTCAGGAAGAAAGTCAAAACTGTTTGTGAAAAGCTGACAAAATCTATATCAGACAGCCATGGTGAGTAAAAGCTTGCTGATAGTGAACTCTCAGCAGCCCTATAGATGTTTTTGTAAAACCAAATATTTAAATGAAGTTATCCATTGCTTTAAGCAATCTAAACTCTGGTCTCCACAGGAGGCAGTGTAAACAAGATGCCCATTAAGGTCAGTGTATATGGGGGAAATCCAGACCTTGTAAATGCTCTGTCTTTTCTGAATCTGGAAAACCCTGAAGTTAATGGAGAGAACTACGACAACTGGGCATCATCTGTCAAAGACTTCCCTGAAGTCATTGACCAAAAGGTAACGGTGTCTTCAAGGATTATTGGCTTAGTTTTTATTAGCCATTTTCAATTTGTATTTAAAAAAAAAAAATCTGGGACCTTCAGGGAAACCATGTACATGTGATAACCAAGGAGGCCAGAGATAACTGACTTTTAATGTGACAGAAAGGATTCCATATACCAAGTGTCTGCATACAACAAAATGGGACAATGTGTTGTCTGTCCATCCTGTAAACCTTAGAGTGACTCTTTGGTGAGGACATACTATGTAGTAGGTACCTAAACTTGGAAGAGAGGTAATGCCTGCATACATATGGAATCCAGTTGGGGTGAACACTTAGGTTTCATTTCCTCAAGGATCAAATATGAAAAGATGACTTAGTATCTTGGTATGAATTCATTGTTCTGCAGAATCTCAATAACAATCTTTAAACTTCTGTCCCAGCTGCGGCCTCTGCATGAGCTGGTGAAGGAGGTGCACTGCGCAAGTTTGAAGAAGCTCCACCTGAAACGGGCCACAGAGGAGTACCTGGCAGAGGAGCATCCCTGTCACTGTCGGCCATGCCAGAACAATGGCGAGCTGCTGCTGACGGGCTCCGAGTGTCACTGCGTCTGCCGTCCGGGAACCTCGGGGCGAGCCTGCGAGATTGGAGCTGTCATTGGAGAGCAGCCAGGTAAGCGACCACAAGACTCCAAAACATTCAGCATGAAATGTGCAGTGCCTTTATTTGTTAATTGCTAGTTTTTCTTTATATTTGGTAAAATGGATGAGTTTTAAAAATAATCCCATTTAGGACAATAAAGCAGGGTATTCCCAATTGGCTTCTTTGCATCAAGTGACAAGAAGTATTCCAGTGAGCCCTAGGTTTCTCTCACTTCCCCTCCTGTATTTGTCATGTGTAATTTCAAACCACAGACTGTAAATAAAGTTGGATAACGTGAGAGCTCTCCAAAAGTAAAACTCACTGATCTCGATCGCCCGCTGTTGGCGCTGGCTGCAGTAAGACCATAATCCCCACCATCCCCATTACTAAGTGCAGCATTTTGCTAGACTAAAAGCTAAAAATACTCCTCAAATATATTTTCCAAGAATGTGGTTTCAGGCCACATAAGTATTCACTATCACACTGAATGGCGTTCAAGTGTTAGTTTTTCTGATCAGTTTGGTTTTAATTAGTTTTATTGTTTAAAATAAACTATAAAAATGGGGGTGTAGTCACGTCTGAGTTATGATTGGTCGTGTTTAAGAGGTCTGAGGCCTGCTGCATAGACTGTAATTGACAGCGACATATGTGGGTGAGAACTCAACGCTGTGGCTCTGTTTTACAGTCGCTACTGCACAGAGTGTTTTGTTGTTGTGGGGATATATTATTGTGTGACATGGGTGGTGGCTCCACCTTTCCGGTTCCGCTGCCACCTGGGGTATAAAAGGGCTGTGAGGGAGAGGGGCGGTCTCTTGGCCTCCTCTCCGCCTTACGGTAGCGCCTGTATTGTGAGAGCGAGTCACAAATAAAGTTGTGTCCAGTTCAACGCTCAGTCTCGTCCTTGGCTCCCATTACCGACATAACAGAGTCTGTCTGCAAATTGTGTCAAAAGTGCAAAGACAGCAGTGTAGCCAACCTCGTCAAAACCAGAGTCTCCCATGACCAAGATGGTGATAAGAGATCGAGACCAAACCAAGACCTACATATACACTGGTCTTGGTCTCAACATGGTCTCTGCATGGCTTGGTCTTGGTCTTGACTTGGTCTTGACCCCTTAAAGTGTTGTTTTTTCTACATTCTGGTCTTGGTCTGGTCTCGACTACAACACTGCTCTTGGTCTCGATTGTAGCACTTCCTTAAACCCAGGAAGTAGGGCTTCCTATTTCTGCAGTAGTCAGAGGTGATTCTATAGTCTCTTGGGGCCCTAGGCAGAAATTTACAGGGGGCCCCTCCAACAAGCGTTCATCACCCCCCGCCCCCAACCCCTGCGTTCACACGGTGATGCACACACAAACACAGGCCCACTACTGGCAGTGACGGCAGTAAGCTACTTAAAATTAGGAAGACAATTAGAGGGATGCAAACTCACCACTGCTGCCAAAAAACTGCCTTCATTATGTTCAGTGAAGTCTGTTGCAATCAGTAATTTTTTTAAATTTCATTATTTACCCAAGCTCATCGTGAAACACAATAAGCCTCCCTCACATCAACAGCACCCCATCCCTCTCCTGGAAAAGTGTGGGGGATAACCTCTGTGGTTAAACGTGATTATTTTTAAGAGCGAGAAGATCCAATTTATTCTGCTGCAGTTGTCTAGTCTCTTGACTTAAAAGCACCACACGGATAAACAGAATGAATTTACCTGTTTAGTAGATGTCTGGTTTTTTTGTGTTTTTTTTTTACTTATTTTGTACCCGTAGGTAGATTTGTTCTGCAGTCCGGTGACAAGCCACCAGCTGCCGGTCGCTGCGTGCGCAAGCGCCCCTTAACTCCCTAGCCTGCATGTTTTTGGCATGTGGGAGGAAACTGGAGAAATCCCGGAGTAAACCCACGCAAACACGGGGAGAACATGCAAACTCCACACAGATCACTGTTGGCCGGGGGCAGGGATCAAACCCACGATCTCATGATCCCCGCGATCCCCCGGCCGAGGGTAAACTGTGCTGCCGCAGTGCTAACCACTGCGCCACCGTGCAGCCCGGTTTTGCAGGGTTCAGGACGCTATCTCGGCAAACAGGCCTCTAACGGTCTGCTTTCCGCTGCCCAGAAGTTGTTCTGTCCATGCCAGTTGCTGTTGGCGGTCCCCTCGCTCATTTCCTCGGTGTTGATATATCTCTATCTAGAGTGCTCTTGTCCCTCACCACCTCTTCTTTGGTTTGGTCCTTCAGAGGCCACCAGCGGTCAGAACCAACCACTCGCCACTCTTCTCTACCCCGAGTGCACACCTTCTCCATTCCAGCCTTTAGAATTAACGGGTGTCAATCACAGCTGCCACGCTCGCATTCCTATCAGCTCACCTCACTGTTTTTTCAATCTTCATTCTTTAGATGAAAAGAACCATTGAAACCGGTTCAAACTGCCCCCTCACTCCCATAAAATAAGTAACTTTTACTGGCTTTTGTAGGTCAGTTAATTACTTTTTCTGTTTAAAAAATGTTACTTGATTTTACAAATAACATTTACATAAAGAAAGATACAAAATTCTACAATCAAACATTAACTAACATCAAATTAAAAGTGATATTTAAAAAAACACTTAAATGATAATTCTATATAAAATTTAAAAATGAAGCAATGCAATAATTACAGGGTCAGAAAATCTGGCTGAATCACAGGCAGAGAAAGTTTATAACAGCCTTTGTGATACGTGTTAACTCTGACCACAGCTTTCAGTTTTGTTAAGTGAGGTTACAAGCACAAAGCCTGGGTCAGTTGAATGAGCTTGGTAGGGCAGCCCTAGGTGCTTGCAGGAGTGAGAGGTGGGGGTGGGGCACCTTTAGGGAATTCTGCACTACCACTGTCATTGCAAACTTTCCACATTGTCACAGCTGTAGTGATTCAAAGTTGGTCAGCCTTCAGGGGCCCTCTTCTGATCTGGAGCCCCAAGCATTTGCCTGCCTAGCCTGCTGCCACAGAGCACCTCTGTCAACAATGGCGGCACACTGTCCATATGGATCGAATCAGCAAAGTGGTGACAGGCCTGAGACTTCATATAACACAACTGTAGCTATTCTTCTCAATGATATTTTCAGATTCTGGATTAATTTTAAAGCTGAAAGCCATACTCAAGATATGTAATTTAAAGGTAATAGAATTTAAAGTTACATTCTCCTGTTGATCTTTCAGGTGTTGTTCATGGCAGTTGGAGCTGCTGGTCTTCATGGGGATCTTGCTCTGGTGGCGAAAAGTCAAGGAGACGAAGCTGCAACAACCCCACCCCCAGCCAAGGAGGCCGCCACTGCATCGGTCTGCAGGTGGAGCAGAAGCCTTGTGAGGAACCTGATATTCAGTACTTACAGTAAGGACAAAAAAGACTATCCTGCAGCCTAAACATACAACATGAACCATGTGGAAACTCTGGTTATAGTGACACCTCTTGGTCACTAAAGGAACTGCAGTCAAATTCATTCTCAGGCCTGTAGTCTTTTTCTGACATGAACTGATGAAACAGTAGGGGGTTCATGCACAACCGGGGGCTGCAGGTTTAGGACTGCAGGTTTAGAACCGCGGGTTCAAGACCCTGAGGTTTTCACAACGGCGCTGCTTCCTGCATAATCTGTCTCCCCCCCCCCATCCATTAAAGTAACACAATATGCATACAACAGTGAACAAATGAAAATAATAAAAATAAAGAACAAAAAGATAACCACATAATTCAAGGGACAAGGCACTTATAACAACTTAAAAATCAATATCTTATGATCGTTCAGAAGACAGTAAACCATTCATTTCTTTTGGATTTTTTTTTATTTTATTTTATTTTTTTTTTGATAATGTGCAGAGTCTTTGCTGCTTTTATGATTGTGCCAATATTGGAAAAGGATATATTGAAGCTCATTCTTAAATATCAGGATATTTGGAGTAGATTGCACAAATTTTGCTTCATATTTTCCAACAACACAAAAAATTCAGGCTTTGAGAAAGGGTTCATTCTCCTCATTTTTTGCAACAGTGCCACCTAGTGGATTTGAGGAGGGACACTACACCACAGTGTCAGGACTGAAAGTAATCAGTATTTTAGAACTGGTACTACTCATTAATATTTTAGTTCATAGCAGAAGGGGGGAGAAGCTTATTTATAAAATACCATCCATCCATCCATCTTCTTCTGCTTAATCCTTTTCAGGTCACGGGGGGTGGGGGGGGGGGGTGGCTGGAGCCTATCCCAGCATCTTTTGGGCGAGGGGCAGGGTACACCCTGGACAGATCGCCAGTCCATCGCAGGGCCAACACAGAGAGACAGACAACCATTCACTCTCACATTCATACCTATGGACAATTTAGTATCCCCAGTTTGAGGCCAATTATAAAATACCTACTAGATTATATTAATAATATACAATAAATAATGGTTTCTACCATTATCAGTTTTATCCTGACAATGTAAAATTGTTAATAGAAAACTTCAGTTTTTAGCTCAGTATTGTCATGTTGAGTATGGTGCTCTTAAGTGGCTAATTAATTTGACGTCATATTTATGTTGATTTTGTAAGACTGGTACTTCATTGTTGGAATTTGTTTTTGTTTTCATTTAAAATAGACTTGATTTATTTTGCGAGTTTAAATTTTTGTTGTCTGCCATGGACTGGCGATCTGGCCGGATGTGCCCCGCCTTCCGCCCAGGGTTGCTGGGATGGGCTCCAGCCCCACCGTGACCCACAAGGCATTAAGCAGTTAGGAAGATGAATGAATGAATTAATGAAATTTTGTTGTACAATAAAGTATAAATACAAATAAACACACACACACACAAAGAACTTAATAGATTAATAAATCAAATTAAAACATAAAAAAGCATGAATTTGAACCCCATGCTGATTTTTTTTTTTTTTTAGCAGGGCGATTCTCTTACCCACCATTCATCCCATCACGGATTTGCTGGTCATGGTTCATAAGACTCTGATACAAACACAGGAACAACCATCTTGGATGATTTATAAATAAGCCAGATCTCTGTTATGATTAACTGATCTTGGAACAACTAGTTGATCTTCAATCTACTATAACACAAAGTTGTAGTCAAAAATTTGGGAACATTTTGGCAAATGGTGATTTAAAAAAATGCATTTAGTTTATTACGAGGGGGGCTGAAAAGTTCATAGTGGTCAAATGTGACCAAATGTGGTTTATTTTTCAACCGCAGGGATCCAAGCACTGCAACACAGATGGAAGAAGTGTGTGGACTGAAGGGGAGACTATGTTGAAAAGTAAACCACATTTGGTCAAATTTGACAACTATGAACTTTTCGCCCCCCCCCCCCCAGTGTAGGATGCCAAAACTTTTGCACTGTCACAATTTTTTTGTTGTTGTTTGTTTAATTTTTGAAATAGAAAGCAACTAAGCCTTAATGATTGCTGGTGATAATGTCATTTTTCCATTTCCCAAAGAGACTGTGTCTCTTTTCAATTAAAAAAACGTGAGGCTGTGAAATTTTTGCTCCCCACTGTATGAAGACCAGATCTCCAGGACAGGGCCGGCTTTAGTCCACTATATTAGGGTGGCGTGATTTAATAACAGGTGAACAACATACACTACCGTTCAAAAGTTTGGGGTCACTTAGAAATTTCCTTATTTTTGAAAGAAAAGCACTTTTTTTCAATGAAGATAACTTTAAACTAATCAGAAATACACTCTCTACATTGCTAATGTGGTAAATGACTATTCTAGCTGCAAATGTCTGGTTTTTGGTGCAATATCTACATAGGTGTATAGAGGCCCATTTCCAGCAACTATCACTCCAGTGTTCTAATGGTACAATGTGTTTGCTCATTGCATCAGAAGGCTAATGGATGATTAGAAAACCCTTGTGCAATCATGTTAGGTCTGCAATGCTGTAATTGCTGCAAATGGAGGATTCTTTGACGAAAGCAAAGTTTGAAGGAAAAAATTATTATTTCAAATACAAATCATTATTTCTAACCTTGTCAATGTCTTGACTATATTTTCTATTCATTTTACAACTCATGGTGGTAAATAAGTGTGACTTTTGATGGAAAACACAAAATAATTGTCTGGGTGACCCCAAACTTTTGAACGGTAGTGTATGTTCTTTTTTTTTTTTTAACAAATTCTCCATTTAAATCACTGTCAAAGAACACCACAAAGACCATGTTCTAGCACAATTACAATTTCTAAGTAACATAGTATTTCTTTTTATTTATTTATAACTTCAGGTCCAGTTATATTTTATTCAACCACTGATTCTGTTCACAATAACGACAGCAAAAATGATTACTATGCTGCTACCTACCTTACCATGGAATGATGACCATACTAGCATACACTGACAGAGTAAACTGAAATCAGCTTTTGACTGAGTGGGCAATAGGCAAATTTTAGTGGGCTAATTCCACCTCCGACCACCTCAGCTGCCGTCCATATGCTGGGAGTGTCCTGGCTCCTCTCCAGCTCTGTCCACACCACAGTGTCCTAGATTTATTGTTTTCTTTCAGAGACAAAGGCCAGAAAACAAAACCAAAAAAGTTTATTGACATCTGACTTTTCCACGTCCCTTAAAGCTCAAACTATATATTGTGAAGTAGACAACAGTAACTTGGTGCAGTGAAAGTTGCAGGAGCAGATGTGGAGGTGAGGCAGCTGATGGAATAGAATAGGCTTTACTGTTATTGTACAGTTGTACAGTACAACGTAATTGTGGGTGCTCCACCAGGCTACTGCACAATAAAGTAAGAGAGAAGGATTAGATAAAGCACAGTCACAGAACACAGGATTAAACACATGACTGAAGTAAAAAATATCCCAGGATTATGGAAATATACACAGGTATGGTAGTGGCTTCATGGATGAAACTATGTACATAAGAGTGCGGAGTGCATAACACACAACTGAATGAAATGGCCCAAGGATTATGGAAATATGCACAGGTATGGTAGTGGTTTCACGGCTGGGTCAGTATACATGAAAGTGCAGAGTGCAAAGACAGGTGTGTTATTATTGTTATGTCCATAACCGAGACTTCAGTAATAAGGCCGAAGGTGCAGTAGAACGTAACTTTATTCTCAAACTCACTGAACACAAAGGCGCTTCCGTCTAGGCAGAGGTCTGGTCGTAAAGAGACCATTCCTCTTCCACATTCGTCTTTTATACCCTGGGTGGCAGCGAAACCGGCAAGGTGTAGCCATCACCCACAACATAATAATAATAATATTCAATACATGACAATTATGATAATTAAAAAGGTCCTCAGTACTGTGCATGTAGGTATTCAGAGGGAGGGGGTGGGGCCTCTGACTGTTTGCAGTTTGGATGGCCCAGGGGAAGAAACTGTCAGTCTGGAGGTTTGGGACCGATTGATTTGAACCGTCATCCAGAGGGAAGCAGGTCAAACAGGTGGTGGGTGGGATGTGAGGGGTCTCCTGTGAGGGCCTTGATCTTTCTGAGACAGGAGGATCTGGAGATGTCCTCCAGTGAGGGCAGAGGGCTGTCAATTTTTTTTTGGCGGGGGGGTGTTGATGACCCTGTGCACAGCCTTCCTGTTCTCGGTCATGGAGCCAGCATACCACACACCCATACAGTAGGTGAGCAAGCTCTCCACTGAGCAGCGACAGAAGGCCAGCAGCAGCTGCTGGTCCAGGTTGTTCTTCCTCAGGACATGGAGGAAGTGCAGCTGCTGCTGGACTTTCTTCACCAGGGCCTTGGTGTTGACAGTCCAGGAGAGGTCAGAGGAGATGTGGGTGCCCAGGAACCTGAAGGTGGGGACGGTTTCCACGCGGTCGCCATTTATGAGGGGGTGTGGTCCTGTCTGTGGTCCTGATGCTACTGGAGTTGATGGTGGCTTTTGGGATGGTGGGTGTGGTTATAGATCGCTGGTTATATACAAAAAAAGATGTTTATGAAACCTGATTTTCTCAACACGACTGAATGCCAGTGGAGGCAGTGGTATTGTAATTGTGGTCAGCAATCTAAGCCACATCTGTGAATGAAATGTTATAAAATGAAATTTCAATAGTATTATTTATTGTTTGAGCTTGTTTTAAAGTATAGACACTTGCTTTTCTGAGGGAGTATATACAAACTTTACCCTCATAGAGAACTGCTCCTTTGAAATGCGACTGCAGGTGTATTTTCACTTTGCTACACTTTGCAGGCTGAAATAAAATTGAGCTGAAGAATGGGTGATGGAAGCAGCAGGCTTCACCTCTCCAGATCTGGCAAGGATCTTCCTTTGTGGATTGTTCTGTGCACCTGGGAGAACAAGAACGCATGATGAATCTAAATAATCACAGAATTTCACAAACATTGTTCATCTACATAATACTGTACTAAAATACTTTTTTGGAGCTGTATTAATCCAAATCAGTATCTTTTAAATAACTTTTGATACTTTTGCAGGCTTATACCAAGTTTTAGATTCTGTCGTAAACTGCATAAACACACCTATTTAATAAAGAATTAAAAATACAGATGTCTTATCAAACAGAAATAAACAATTCCACCATGAGGAGAACGGCTGATAGTAAATAGTACAGTCAAGGAAAATCTCCTTGGTACAATATAGACAATATACAATAATAGTAAACAGGCTTCCTGGCATGGAAAAATGCTGTTAGCTTAGTACACCTAGCAGTTAGCTTAGCAGTTCACAGCTTGAACTCTGAAAACTCTATGTACACTATCTCACAATAGTGAGTACACCCCTCACATTTTTGTAAATATTTTATTATATCTTTTCATGGGACAACACTGAAGATATGACACTTTGATACAATGTAAAGTAGTCAGTGTACAGCTTGTACAACAGTGTAAATTTGCTGTCCCCTCAAAATCAACACACAGCCATAAATGTCTAAACCGCTGGCAACAAAAGTGCGTACACCCCTAAGTGAAAATGTCCAAATTGTGCCCAAAATGTCAATATTTTGTGTGGCCGCCATTATTTTCCAGCACTGACTTAACTCTCTTGGACATGGAGTTCACTAGAGCTTCACAGGTTGCCACTGGAATTCTCTTCCACTCCTCCATGATGACATCACGGAGCTGGTGGATGTTAGAGACCTTGTGCTCCTCCACCTTCCGTTTGAGGATGCCCCACAGATGTTCAATAGGGTTTAGGTCTGGAAACATGCTTGACCAGTCCATCACCTTTACCCTCAGTTTCTTTAGCAAGGCAGTGGTCGTCTTGGAGGTGTGTTTGTCGTCATTATCATGTTGGAATACTGCCCTGAGGCCTAGTTTCTGAAGGGAGGGGATTATGATCTGCTTCAGTATGTCACAGTACATGTTGGCATTCATGGTTCCCTCAATGAACTGTAGCTCCCCAGTGCCGGCAGCACTCATGCAGCCCCAAACCATGACACTCTCATCACCATGCTTGACTGTAGGCAAGACACACTTGTCTTTGTACTCTTCACCTGGTTGCTGCCACACACGCTTAACACCATCTGAACCAATAAGTTTACCTTGGTCTCATCAGACCACAGGAAAAGGTTCCAGTAATCCATGTCTTTGGTCTGCTTGTCTTCAGCAAACTGTTTGCGGGCTTTCTTGTTCATCATCTTTAAAAGGGGCTTCCTTCTGGGACGACAGCCATGCAGACCAATTTGATGCAGTGTGCGGCGTATGGTCTGAGCACTGACAGGATGACCCCCCCACCCCCACCCCTTCAACTTGTGCAGCAATGCGGGCAGCACTCATATGTCTATTTTAAAAAGACAACCTCTGGATATTACGCTTAGCATGTGCACTCAGCTTCTTTGGTCAACCATGGCAAGGCCTGTTCTGAGTGGAACCTATCCTGTTAAACCACTGTATGGTCTTGGCCACCGTGCTGCAGCTCAGTTTCAGGGTGTTGGCAGTCTTCTTATAGCCTAGGCCATCTTTATGTAGAGCAACAATTCTTTTTTTTTTTTTTTTTCAGATCCTCAGAGAGTTCTTTGCCATGAGGTGCCATGTTGAACTTCCAGTGACCAGTATGAGAGACTGTGAGAGCGATAACACTAAATTTAACACACCTGCTCCCCATTCACACCTGAGACCTTGTAACACTAACAAGTCACATGACACCGGGGAGGGAAAATGGTTAATTTGGCACAATTTGAACATTTTCACTTAGAGGAGTACTCACTTTTGTTGCCAGCGGTTTAGACATTAATGGCTGTGTGTTGACTTATTTTGAGGGGACAGCAAATTTACACTGTTACATAAGCTGTACACTGACTACTTTACATTGTATCAAAGTGTCATATTTTCAGTGTTGTACCATGAAAAGATATAATAAAATATTTACAAAAATGTGAGGGGTGTAGTCACTTTTGTGAGATACTGTAGATACTGTAGATAGATATCCTTTATTACAGACACAGGGCCAATAAAAACGAATATGAGATAAGTGGATAATTCAAAGCTAACAGAAACTAAAACATTTACAAACAACTCCAATGTAAGTTTCAACTACAGTGTCAAAAGTTTGATTGTCTTGCTAAATAAATTAGCCGTCTTTAAGAGAGTGCTTAGTGAAATGAGGAATAAATAAGGATTTTATTTTTTATAAAGGGTCTTCTTATATTAGGGATAGCTAACATTAAGTTCTGTGTTCAAATCAAGACATCGTAAATGATAACAAAGTAAAACAAAACACTTAACTCACTCTAAGTACTTATGTCTGTGGACATCCATTGTTATACTTGATAACGGAAGTCCCCCCAACTAGATGGCGCTGTCGTGAAAAGCTGAGGGTCCTGAACCTGCAGCTTCTGCTTGTGCAGGAATTCCCATCTTAGATGAAGGAGTGAATGGAGTTGCAGTTCACTTAGTGGTCAAGAGGTGTCACTAAAATCCAAGTTCTTTAATGCTCCATGCAACACCTTTAGTTAGCCCCGAGGTGTGAAACTTGATACATTTTGAAGGAAGTCACAAAACATATTTGAGCTTTAAATTAAAAACAGCTCGGTTGTATTAATAGGTGACTTTCTTCCTCTTAAGTATGCAAATTTTCACTCATAAATTTGCAATTTTCTCCATATATTTTCAATCTATTTCCTTAACATGGCAACTTTTTTCTCAAAACTTTGCTGCTCTTTTAAATAAATTTCTATTTTTCCTATTTGAAATTGTTTTTCTATCTTTGGAACTTTTTTCCTTGTGATATTTTTATAGTCAATCATGTGGAGCAATGTACAAAAAAATCTTCAAGTTGCAGACCGCTGAAATAGCTCTAAACCTGAATTGTAATAGCTTCTACATGAATCATACCACAAAATTTAAAATTTTAGCCCTTAAAAAATTGATTTGATAAAAAATGATTAAACTCAGTCAATATACTGTACATATTGTAAATGTAGTTTTGCAAGTGATACAATGTCCAGTTAAATTACCAACTGACCCAGCCTAGTCTCCCTCTTACTGGGTGTCTATAAGATGTTGGCTCACTCTCAGTGATTTGCCTTCAGGATGATGGAGCCACAGTGCTTCGGTCTTATCGTGGAACCACCAAAGACCTGCGGACCTCCTCCAAATCTCAGGAATGGATTTGTTCAGGTCAGACTGTGTAGCCCATATTTATGCCTGTGACTCATTCAAGAGATGTGTCATTGCTTAGGACCAGAAAATGATGATGTCACTAAACATTTGACTGATAACTATGTCTCTGCTTGTTTCTGTTTTCATAGGATCCCAGAGATTTTTACCTGGTTGGAAACACTGTGGAGTATTCCTGCATACACAGGTTTCACCTCAGCGGAAACCCTGTAGCAACATGTGCTGAAAACCAGCGGTGGAGCGTGGGAGCAGTGCTTTGTAAAAGTATGATTTTATTTCAGATTATTATTTCAGGTCTTTTTCTGAACTTTGTCAGTTCTGATAAAGCTCTTTAAAAATCAGACTGATAATAAGAATGTTCTTGAGTTTTGCACAGATTTAGATGATGCGGCGCTAGTTCCGAGGGTCAAAGCTGGGTGTGATGTCAGCTTTTCATATTCTTGGCAACTGTCACTGTATATGGCGCTGGTTCTAATGAACTGGGAGAAGTGAAATAGAACAAAACAATCAAATTTCATGCTGTCTGTTTGCAACCTGCTCTGTGTAAAGAAAAATATTGAGCATTTTTTTTTAAGTTTTTCAATGTTCTCATTAATTTAGTTTTTTTCTAATAAATTTGTCTTGCAATATTTTTTCTTTTAAGTTATTTTTCTCTTTAATTTGTTAGGTAATTCTTGTGAATTTGAATTCTTTGTGAATTTTTTCTCCCAAATTTATGACCTTTTCTTATGAATTCAAATCTTTTCTCATTTTATGATTTTTGCTAATAAATTTGCAGCCTTGATTCTTATTTGAAATTTGTGAATTTTTTTTTCACATGAAATTTCCAGCTTTTCTTTTTCTTGATTCCTGCTACAGTCCCAAGAATATGTATGAGTTTAATTCATTCATTTGTTTTTTAAGAGGGACATATTTGATCCTACAATTAAATACCTCTAAGCTGATGTAGTTGCACTTAACTTGCACTGGATGGAGCATCTTGACAAATGGATTATCAAGATACAAAATTGAAACTTCAATAAAAGTAAAAGATGGTCGGATAGTTGGAGCGTCCTGTTTGAATATAGTGACTATGGACGTTACCTATTGTGCGACAGCTGTTAATGTCTTCAGCTTCTAATAGCTTAGTTTAGGACAGGATTTAGAGGCTGAAATAAGAAAGGTCCATGAGAAGACTGACACAAAGAAGAGAGGTTCTGGTTATTAAGTGTCACATTTCCAGATGTGACATTAGAACAAAAGTGAAAAGTTCACGGCCACTGCACCTCTTTCCTGATTTGATTTCCAATGATGTCGAGCGTTCCTTCCAGCCTGTTGCTCAAAATCCCTCTCCTCCTGGTCCAGGTTCCATGTGCAGCATTCCATCACTCAACAGAGACGTTATAGCAGTGCCGACAAAAGAGGCCTATCAGATTGGAGACATCGTATCCCTGTCCTGTCCTGTGGGGTCTGTGCTGGACAGTGAGGTGTCAGAGATGATATGCAGTAGCAGTCTGCAGTGGTCTCCTTCTCCTGCTGACATGAGCTGTAAAGCAGGTAAGATACATTTCCAAGGGAGAACAGTTAGGAACCATTGTTGTGGAACCTAACATAGTTCATTAATTTATAATAGAACTTCAATTATTGCAAACAAATACAAGTAAATCAGCATTGGTTGTATTCTTCCTAGTGTAGACCACGGTACTACATACTAGTTCACTGACTTTGCAAGAAGCAAATAAAATGATGAGCAGCGATACTTATTTCTATACTTATTTTAATTATAATATTTACATCAGAACTCAGCAGCTAGTTTGAATATCACATGATCAGAATCAACAATTCACTTAATAACTAAACAAACTCAAAAAAGACAACTTTAAATCTGGGGAATAAATACTAAATTTATTGAATTTAAGTGAATGAAAACAATCCTTTAAAAATCCTGCCAACAACCCCAAAAATGTTTGGGGTTGGTTTTAGGTTAGAGGGGTCATGCATTCAAACAGGGTTTGTTTGTGGGTTTTAACATTTTAAAATGCTTTCTTAGGTCATATGACTATAGTAAAATGTTAAATTTTTCTTCACTAATTATATTTACCTCCGCCAGGCCGCAGGCCAGGAGGAGGTTATGTTTTTGCCAGCGTTTGTTTGTTTGTCTGTTGGTTAGCAAGATAACTCAAAAACTTTTGGACGGATTTCGATGAAACTTTCAGGCGTTGTTGGAAATGGTACAAGGAAGAACTGATTACATTTTGGGGATGATCCGGATCACCGTCTGGATACAGGAATTTTTTAAAGGATTCTTTAACATTGTGAGATACGGCCATTTTCAACATGTGCGCAGGCGCAATGGGGGGCGCTGGTCGTCCTGTCTGACGAACACAAACTCCGCGTTCTTCAAAGTTTTAGGCGCAAAAGCACGCGGAAAACAGTGGTGGGCAGGGCCCGGCAGCGTGCCTGTGTTTGTGCTACGCTGCAAAAGCTGAGACGGGCAGCTGTCCGGCGCCGGATTATTTGGCAGAAATTCCCCGGGCAGCCATAGTGGCTGCGCAAAAACAAGCTCTCTGCCGGGGAAGCTTCCAAATCTTCTTTTGCCGCGGAGCGAAACCCCAATATAAAACCCACGGCAACCTGTCTACCCAATTTGCATCCGTCAGTGAAGCCCTGAGTGCTGCTTTCAGTGGAGGAGATGGACACAACACCAACACTTCAGTTTATTACCTCCGCCAAGGAGGTAATGCTTTTACTACTGAACCACTAATCCTATCATTGTGAATCCAATTGCTAGTCATATGTTTTCATGGTCAAGGAATCTGAAAACGTACACACAAACACTGTATGGGGGAGAACTGTGGCGCTTGGCGGAGGTCTACGCTCTCCGAGTGCTTTTCTAGTTTAACATTTTGACAGAAATATGGGAAGAAGCTGGTTTTGCTCTTCCAAATATTTTTTGCTACATCACTGGAAAATGTTTCAGTCTTCAGTTACAACCCATCACTGTGCTATTGGCTGTGATGATCAGTGTTGGGCAAGTTACTAAAAAATAGTAACTAATTACAGTTACAAGTTACTACTTTTCAAAAGTAACTGAGTTACTTTACCAATTACTGCATGGTTAAAGTAACTAGTTACTTGGAAAGGTAACTTTCATGTTACTTTTAAATGCATACTTAAATCATCTTGCACACATAGCAAGGTAATCTAATGGATTACATTACGGGCTTATTAGTGTCATACGGAAAACAGACTGTTTCTGACAGAGCATTTAGAACATGTTCAGCCTGCTTTATCCTGCCTTGAGAGCTCTTATTATGGGAAAATCTGAAGAAAATCAACATGATATTGACAGTAATTTCCTCATTTTGGAGTGAGAGTTGGCAACACTGCATAAAGCTGTCCATGTTTATCTTACCTTTATGATATGGATTTAATCCAATGTGCAGTGACCTAAAGAAAATGTCCATTATCCACAGTCTAAATGTCTGCTGTGACAGAGACATGATCCAGTCCCTCAAATTCCTTTTGGAGATCAAAATCCATTTTTAATTAATTTTTATCCAGGTAGCAAGTAAATGTGTTTTAACTTCAGTGGCTCACAGTCTCAGCTGTCTGATGGAAAGTGACTGTTATCACATCTTCAGTCTAAAGCAACGTACCTGACTGTTACAACTTGCTCTCGCCGGTCATCAGCGCCAGCGGCACGCACACCTGTGTCTCATCAGCCTCCGCCTATATAACTCCCTCTGCCCTCTGCTTCGGCCTGGAGTCGTCTGCTCGTCTACGCTCCCAAACCTCCAGCGCTCGACCATTTCGTCCCGGCCAGCGCACCCTTCTCCGAGCACGTAAGCTGCACAATTTCTCTTACCTTCTCTCCAGCTTCTCCCCTGTGCGCAGGTGGACCTCCAGGGCGGCGGACTCCCTCCTCCTCGCCTCTCCCTGTCAAACCTCTCTCCAGCACGTCGGGAGCGCGCAGCAGCGCTGTCCTCCAGGCAGCATCAACGTCGCCAACGCCAGTCATCACCTCATCTGCACATAAGCAGTATATTGTGGTTATTCCCCATGGGGCGTTTGACTGTAGCTCTGCTGTCCTCAGGGTTGCCTGGCTGCACGGCGAACTGTTCTGCTCTCGATGCACCCTGTTCACCCACATCACATCCACACTTCCACTCACGCATTCAAACCTGTTGTTGAATAAAGCTTTAAATCTTTCCCGAGCCTGTGTGTGTGTTCCCTGAGCCCATCATTATGTCAGTACGACTCCAGCAAAGTGGCTCAGCGGACAGCGGGCTCGCACGCCGACTTTCCACCCTCGAGGCTTGGGTGGATTTAATCGCTCTTCAGCAACAAGTGATTTTCAATCAACTCACCCAAATTATCCAATGATTAGACTGCCTAGATCCTCCACAGGCTTTCCCTCCGGCTCCGGTCGGCGGGCCAGCTTCGGTCCCTTCCCCGGCTAGCCCAGCTAGCTCGGGGCCGCTAACCCGACTCACTCCCATTCCGACCCCCGCGCGCTTCAGCGGAAAACTCGGTGAGGCACGTGGGTTTCTCCTGCAATGTGAGTCGGTGTTTCAGCGTGTCCCCGGGGACTTTCCTTCAGATCATAGCCGAATTGGGTACGTGGTAAACCTTCTGGAAGGGCGAGCGCTAGCTTGGGCTTACGCCATCATGGCGAGGCCCAGCTACGCGAACCTAACCTACGCCCAATTTGTGCATGATTTTAAGGAGGTTTTTGACCATTCGGACCAGGATAACGTCCTAACCACCCGGCTACTAAATCTTCGTCAGGGTAGCCGGTCGGCTGCCGACTACGCTGTCGACTTCCGAGTGGTTGCGACGGAAGTCGGGTGGGGCGAAGCTGCGCTCAGCAGCATCTTCATCCGCAGTTTGAATTTGTCCTTGCAGGACGAGCTGGCCTCCCGGGATATTCCATACCGGTTATCAGAACTAATATCCTTGGCAATTAACTTAGATAATAGGCTGAGGGAACGGACCGCCGAGCAGAGGGCATCCAGCCGCTCAAGTGGAGCTTCCTCCCACGTCCCTCAGTTTCGCCCCCTGGCGTTACCCGCTCCGGGGTCCGCCGACGACACCGAGGCAATGCTGATCGGACGGGCTAAGCTTCCACCTGCGGAGAAACAGCGCCGCAGATAGTTGGGCCTCTGCATGTATTGCGGGGGAGACCAGCACTCGGTGGAAGACTGTCCGATTCGGCCAAAAGGGGACGTCCATGAGTCGCTGTAGGGGGGCCTCGCGGATGCGTCCCATTCTAATCCCCTCACCAGATGCCTCCTCCCGGTTAGGTTCTGTCATAACCCCACGGGCCACGTCACACACGCACTGGTGGACTCGGGGGCAGAACAGAATTTCATTTCTCAAAATCTGGTAACCCGTTTGGGCATCCCCTGCCAAGCGCTGCCAGCTCCCATTAACCTGGTCACTCTGGTCCGTACTCCTCTTGAGAGAGTCACTCACAGGACTAAACCGGTCCCAGTCATCGTCTCCGGCAACCATAGGGAGGATCTCAGCCTCTTGGTATTACCCACCTCGGCTTCTCCTGTCATCCTGGGTTATCCCTGGCTGCGCCTTCACAACCCCACCTTCGACTGGCAGTCCGGCAGTGTCCTCTCCTGGAGCACCTTTTGCATGAGCACCTGTCTCCAGTTCGCTGCCTGCACCCCATCGGTGCCGCTCCCTGCTTCTGACTCACCATCGCCGGACCTCTCCCTGGTGCCTCCGGAGTTCCACGACCTGGGCCTGGTCTTCAGTAAATCCAAAGCACTGTCTCTTCCCCCCCACCGGCCCTATGACTGCGCCATAAACCTCCGCCCGGGGGTGCCCCTGCCATCGGGCCGCCTCCACAGCCTGTCAGCCCCGGAGCGCGAGGCTGTGGACGCTTATATTAAGGAGTCACTCAGTGCAGGCATCATCCGGCCCTCCTCATCCCCAGTTGGAGCCGGTTTCTTCTTCGTGGGCAAGAAGGACGGGTCCCTGTGGCTGTGTATCAACTTCCGAGCTCTCAACGACATCACGATTAGGGACAAGTACACGCTGCCCCTGATGGATTCGGCCTTCAACTAGGGGGCCTCCTGGTTTACCAAGCTGGACCTGCGCAGTGTGTACCACTTCGTTCGGATCTGTGAGGGTGATGAATGGAAGACGGGGTTCCGGACGCCCAGCAGCCATTTTGAGTATCTGGTCATGCCGTTTGGGCTCACCAATACTCCGGCCGTTTTCCAACGCCTCATCAACGACGTTCTTCGGGACTTCCTGGGGGTCTTCGTCTTCGTGTATCTGGACAACATCCTGATCTTCTCCCGGACCCGTGAGGAGCATCAGGCCCATGTGAGGTGGGTCCTTCAGCGTCTTCTGAAAAACAGGCTGTATGTTAAAGCAGAAAAATGTGAGTTCTACACCAACCAAACCTCCTTCCTGGGGTTCGTCATCGCTGACAACCAGGTTCTTCCCGACCCGGCTAAGGTCAAGGCGGTGGTGGAATGGCCCGTCCCTTCCTCCAGGAAACAGGTGCAACAATTTCTCGGGTTCGCCAACTTCTACCGCCGCTTCGTGCCGAAGTACAGCGGCATCGCCACTCCCCTGACCCGCCTCACCTCCCCCAAGGTGCCGTTCCAGTGGACCGAGGATGCAGCATTGGCCTTCGAGACCCTGAAGACGGAGTTCGCTTCCTCCCGGGTCCTCACCCAGGTTGACCCGACACTCCAATGCCTGGTCGAGGTGGACACATCCAACACAGGGGTGGGGGCAGTGCTGTCCCAGCGTTCACCGGCGGATGGGCAGGTGCATCCCTGCGCCTTTTTCTTCCAGTGCCTTTCCCCCGCCGAGCGAAATTACGACGTCGGTGACAGGGAGCTCCTGGCGGTGAAGCTCGCACTTCAGGAGTGGCGTCATTGGTTGGAGGGAGCAGCTCAGCCGTTCGTGGTCTGGACTGATCATAAGAACTTGGAGTACCTGAGGACGGCCAAGCGTCTGAATGCCCGCCAGGCGCGTTGGTCAGTCTTCTTCGGACGCTTTAAGTTTACCATCACCTATCGCCCCGGCTCCAAGAACGGCAAACCAGATGCGCTGTCCAGGCAATTCGCCCCTGAAGACCCTGAGGATCGGGACCACACCATCCTGCCCACCTCATGCGTCGTGGGGGCCGTCTCGTGGGGGATTAAGGCCAAGGTCCGGAAGGCACAGGATGCGGAACCTGATCCTGGTGGCGGTCCGGTCGGGAGACTGTTCGTTCCATCATCAGTCCAGGGCGACGTCATCCACTGGGTTCATACGGCCAAGTTCGCCTGTCACCCTGGCATCTCCTGGCTGGTGGAGGTCCTCCAGCGATCCTTTTGGTGGCCTGGTCTTAGGAGGGATTT
This sequence comes from Pholidichthys leucotaenia, assembly GCA_020510985.1. Lineage (NCBI taxonomy): Eukaryota > Metazoa > Chordata > Actinopteri > Cichliformes > Pholidichthyidae > Pholidichthys > Pholidichthys leucotaenia. Next base: position 102,440,407 of record CM035846.1, read on the forward strand.
CACCAACTACGTCCGTGCCTGTCCCCAGTGCGCAACGAGTAAAACCTCCACTTCCCCCCCAGCTGGTCTCCTCCACCCACTGCCAGTCCCCGGTAGGCCCTGGTCTCATGTGGCTCTGGACTTCGTCACCGGTCTCCCCAAGTCTAATTCCTATGACACCATCCTGACCATCGTCGACCGATTCTCCAAGGCGGCCCATTTCGTGCCTCTCTCCGGGCTCCCTTCGGCACGAGAGACGGCCCACTTATTAATCCAACATGTGGTCAGGTTGCACGGGATCCCGGCGGATGTGGTCTCGGATCGGGGGCCTCAATTTGTCTCCGGGGTTTGGAAGTCCTGCAACGCACTGGGGGCCACGTTGAGTCTGTCTTCCAGCCACCAACCTCAATTGAACGGGCAGTGTGAGCGCACGAACCAGGAGCTGGAGGCAGCTTTGCGCTGCGTCACCTCTTCTAGTCCCTCTTCTTGGAGCACCTGCCTACCCTGAGTTGAGTACGTCCACAATTCGACCCTGTCATCGGCCATCGGAATGTCTCCCTTCCGGGCGTCCCTGGGGTATGACCCGCCCTTGTTCCATGAAGAGGAGGGTGAGGTGGCGGTCCCCTCTGTCCAGGCTCATCTGAGGCGCTGCCGGCGTATTTGGACCAAGGCGCGCCAGGCACTTTTACGCACGGCGGAGCGCAATTCCCAAGTCGCCAATCGCCACAGGAGGGCCGCTCCCAACTATCAGGTGGGCCAGCAGGTATGGTTGTCTACCCAGGATATTAAGTTGAAGGCTGAGAGGAGAAAGCTGGCACAGTGCTTCATCGGTCCCTATCCCATAACTAAGATAATAAATCCGGTGGCTCTGCATTTGGCTCTCCCCCCCTCCCTCCGGGTCTGTCCAACGTTTCACGTTTCCCATATAAAACCTGTTGTGTCTGACCCTCTCTGTCCTCCTCCCAGAGCCCCTCCTCCCCCCAGGATGATCGACGGCGATCCGGCATGGGGGGTCACGGCCATCCTGGACTCCCGCTGCTGTGGTCGCGGTCTCCAGTATCTGGTGGACTGGGAAGGGTATGGCCCTGAATGCAGATCCTGGGTGCCCCCGTCCTGGGTGCTGGATAAGAGTCTCATCACGGAGTTCCACCGGGCGCACCCAGGTAAGCCAGCACCGGGAGGCGCTGCTCGGGGGCGGGGGGTGGGGGTGGGGGAATACTGTTACAACTTCCTCTCGCCGGTCATCAGCGCCAGCGGCATGCACACCTGTGTCTCATCAGCCTCGCCTATATAACTCCCTCTGCCCTCTGCTTCGGCCTGGAGTCGTCTGCTCGTCTACGCTCCCAAACCTCCAGCGCTCGACCGTTTAGTCCCGGCCAGCGCACCCTTCTCCAAGCACGTAAGCTGCACAATTTCTCTTACCTTCTCTCCAGCTTCTCCCCTGTGCACAGGTGGACCTCCAGGGCGGCAGACTCCCTCCTCCTCGCCTCTCCCTGTCAAACCTCTCTCCAGCACGTCGGGAGCGCGCAGCAGCGCTGTCCTCCAGGCAGCATCAACGTCGCCAATGCCAGTCACCATCTCATCTGCACGTAAGCAGTATATTGTGGTTATTCCCCACGGGACGTTTGACTGTAGCTAATTCCCTGCTCTGCTCTGCCCTCAGGGTTGCCTGGCTGCATGACGAACTGTTCTGCTCTTGACGCACCCTGTTCACCCACATCACATCCACACTTCCACTCACGCATTCAAATTTGTTGTTGAATAAAGCTTTAAATCTTTCCCGAGCCTGTGTGTGTGTGTTCCCTGAGCCCATCATTATGTCACTGACAATCAGTCGGTTTAATTCTTGCTGGGTCACAAACTGTCCAGGTGCATACCTGTGCTTAAAATCCAGCCATGGCTTGTCAACCAGAGTAGAATAGATCCACTAACACGGTGTTGTTAGCATAGCTAGCCATTACTTAGCACTAGCTTTATTCTGCCTTGAGAGCTCTTATTATGGGAAAAATCTGAAGAAAATCAACATGATATTGACAGTAATTTCCTCATTTTGGAGTGAGAGTTGGCAACACTGCATAAAGCTGTCCATGTTTATCTTACCTTTATGATATGGATTTAATCCAATGTGCAGTGACCTAAAGAAAATGTCCATTATCCACAGTCCAAATGTCTGCTGTGACAGAGACATGATCCAGTCTCTCAAATTCCTTTTGGAGATCAAAATCCATTTTTAATTAATTTTTATCCAGGTAGCAAGTAAATGTGTTTTAACTTCAGTGGCTCACAGTCTCAGCTGTCTGATGGAAAGTGATTGTTATCACATCTTAAGTCTGTAGCGACGTACCTGACAACCAGTTGGTTTAATTCTTGCTGGGTCACAAACTGTCCAGATGCATACCTGTGCTTAAAATCCAGCCGTGGCTTGGCAACTAGCGTAGAATAGATCCACTAACATGGTGTTGTTAGCATAGCTAGCCATTACTTAGCACTAGCTTTGTCAGAGCTTTGTTGCTGTTTTCAGGCACTTCTGCAGATTGCAGTAGGTCTCAACCTGCACTTTAGCTTGCAACCCATCAATATGCTTTTGTCCTTAACCGCGACAATGGCAAGGCAAGTTTATTTGTATAGCACATTTTATCTACGACAATTTAAAGTGCTTTACATAAAAACATTAAAGCATTACACCAAGTTGCAAAAGGAATACATTGTGGCGATGTTAAAATAAGACACGGCGTCTGGAGTTTTAATGAAGTTTATTGATCAAATCATCGCCATCACGGAGCTCACCCCAGCTGCTGTATAAGCATGCTGGGGATCGCTCTCAGGCTCTCATGAGCTGTAGTCAGAAGCAGTCAGAAGAAGAACAGAGGGTGAACATATGAATTCAGCCACTTAAATACCCAGCAACGGACAATACATCAAAGGCATTTTATCATCAAAGGAAATGCATTCAGACATGTGACATTTGTACCACAATGCGAGCAGGAAGCATGAATGTTTGCATTTGCGTCATACATATCCACAGGATGCTGGTGCCTGAACTAAGCACAGGAAGGCTGCCTATTGATCTCAACACACACATCTCACTGTCCTGTTAATTGCTCTAGTCGAGCGCTGTGTTTGTCCGTGGCTGCTGTAGGGGGGTACCCCATACACTCCCCCCCCAGAGGGCTTAGCGGGGAGCTGAGACCTCGGTAGTCCCGCTTTGGTGGCGAGCTGCGGGGAAAGTCTGTGCCGGGGAAGGGAGGAGGGTGGGGGTTGCAAGTGGCGGGGATGTCCATGGCTGTGGGAAGAAAAGTTAGTCTCTGATTCCTCTCGCGATTCAGTCCGGCAATGAAGAAAAACAGGAGCTGAAGCTATGTGAGGGACTTGGCGTTTAGGCTTTAGGTGCGTTCGCGGCCCTAAAGCCCTCGGGGACAGCTGACTGCTGGATTCCCGTCGTGCGCCGTGGCTGAGACTTACACCAAATCCTGTGTGCGGGCTGCGTGTGTGCTTCAGGTGTGTGAGCAGTCCTGAAGAGCCGTGTGCAGCGGCGGAGGATGATGTATAAGTCTGTAGAGCCAGCTTGTCTCTGGTGCGTGGCACGCGCTGCGGCCACGTGCCTTCCAGCTGCGCTGTTCTGATGCGAGGCTTCTGTGCATGGCCGGTCCGCTGTCGCGAGGCGAATCAGGGTCAGGGGGCTTGATGGAGATCTGCGCAGTCGGCGCCGATTGTGTCCCCTGTTCGGGCTGTTGGTCGTCGCTCGTGCCGGGTCATGGTGCGTTCAGGTCCACGCGTTCTCTGTCGGCCATGGGCCGCCGTCGTGGAGAGAGGGCAAGGTGTGTGCGCTCTCGTATGGAGACACAGAATCGTGTGTCAGGAGCCGTGAGAGCGGCCGGTCCAGCGTGGATGTGCCGATCTAGGCGTGCAGACCTCACCATGAAATTTCCTCAGCTTTCCCGGTCGTGGGTGGTCTCCGAAGAGCGTCAAAGTCTCCCTGAAGCAGAAAGGAAGGGCAGATCAGTCGGGCTGCCGCGTTCGCTCGTCGTCGGAGAATCACTGCCGGGTGCTGCGTTTGCTGGCAGCGTGTTCTTTTCAGCGTCGGGTCGCCAGCGTGGTTGTCCAGACCAGAAGGTTGCGTCGCACAAAGCGTGTGCGTCTGCGGGGTCACCAGTGTGGCGATGTTAAAATAAGACACGGCGTCTGGAGTTTTAATGAAGTTTATTGATCAAATCATCGCCATCACAGAGCTCACCCCAGCTGCTGTATAAGCATGCTGGGGATCGCTCTCAGGCTCTCATGAGCTGTAGTCAGAAGCAGTCAGAAGAAGAACAGAGGGTGAACATATGAATTCAGCCACTTAAATACCCAGCAACGGACAATACATCAAAGGCATTTTATCATCAAAGGAAATGCATTCAGACATGTGACATTTGTACCACAATGCGAGCAGGAAGCATGAATGTTTGCATTTGCGTCATACATATCCACAGGATGCTGGTGCCTGAACTAAGCACAGGAAGGCTGCCTATTGATCTCAACACACACATCTCACTGTCCTGTTAATTGCTCTAGTCGAGCGCTGTGTTTGTCCGTGGCTGCTGTGGGGGGGTACCCCATACACTCCCCCCCCCAGAGGGCTTAGCGGGGAGCTGAGACCTCGGTAGTCCCGCTTTGGTGGCGAGCTGCGGGGAAAGTCTGTGCCGGGGAAGGGAGGAGGGTGGGGGTTGCAAGTGGCGGGGATGTCCATGGCTGTGGGAAGAAAAGTTAGTCTCTGATTCCTCTCGCGATTCAGTCCGGCAATGAAGAAAAACAGGAGCTGAAGCTATGTGAGGGACTTGGCGTTTAGGCTTTAGGTGCGTTCGCGGCCCTAAAGCCCTCGGGGACAGCTGACTGCTGGATTCCCGTCGTGCGCCGTGGCTGAGACTTACACCAAATCCTGTGTGCGGGCTGCGTGTGTGCTTCAGGTGTGTGAGCAGTCCTGAAGAGCCGTGTGCAGCGGCGGAGGATGATGTATAAGTCTGTAGAGCCAGCTTGTCTCTGGTGCGTGGCACGCGCTGCGGCCACGTGCCTTCCAGCTGCGCTGTTCTGATGCGAGGCTTCTGTGCATGGCCGGTCCGCTGTCGCGAGGCGAATCAGGGTCAGGGGGCTTGATGGAGATCTGCGCAGTCGGCGCCGATTGTGTCCCCTGTTCGGGCTGTTGGTCGTCGCTCGTGCCGGGTCATGGTGCGTTCAGGTCCACGCGTTCTCCGTCGGCCATGGGCCGCCGTCATGGAGAGAGGGCAAGGTGTGTGCGCTCTCGTATGGAGACACAGAATCGTGTGTCAGGAGCCGTGAGAGCGGCCGGTCCAGCGTGGATGTGCCGATCTAGGCGTGCAGACCTCACCATGAAATTTCCTCAGCTTTCCCGGTCGTGGGTGGTCTCCGAAGAGCGTCAAAGTCTCCCTGAAGCAGAAAGGAAGGGCAGATCAGTCGGGCTGCCGCGTTCGCTCGTCGTCGGAGAATCACTGCCGGGTGCTGCGTTTGCTGGCAGCGTGTTCTTTTCAGCGTCGGGTCGCCAACGTGGTTGTCCAGACCAGAAGGTTGCGTCGCACAAAGCGTGTGCGTCTGCGGGGTCACCAGTGTGGCGATGTTAAAATAAGACACGGCGTCTGGAGTTTTAATGAAGTTTATTGATCAAATCATCGCCATCACAGAGCTCACCCCAGCTGCTGTATAAGCATGCTGGGGATCGCTCTCAGGCTCTCATGAGCTGTAGTCAGAAGCAGTCAGAAGAAGAACAGAGGGTGAACATATGAATTCAGCCACTTAAATACCCAGCAACGGACAATACATCAAAGGCATTTTATCATCAAAGGAAATGCATTCAGACATGTGACATTTGTACCACAATGCGAGCAGGAAGCATGAATGTTTGCATTTGCGTCATACATATCCACAGGATGCTGGTGCCTGAACTAAGCACAGGAAGGCTGCCTATTGATCTCAACACACACATCTCACTGTCCTGTTAATTGCTCTAGTCGAGCGCTGTGTTTGTCCGTGGCTGCTGTGGGGGGGTACCCCATAACATAAGAATTTATAAAAGCAAGCTAAAAGTAAATTTAAGAGAAACAAAAACAAGCTAAAATAGAGTACAACAGAAAAAAATTTACAGTACATTGTGGTAGATCAACAATTGTTCTAGTGAAAAGCCACAACAAATAGGAGAGTTTTTAACCTGGATTTCAAGGAGCTGAGAGTTTCAGCAGCCCTGACGCTTTCTGAAAATTTGCTCCATATGTGAGGAGCAAAGAAACTGAATGTTGCATCACCATGTTTGGTTCTAATTCTGGGCACAGACAGTAGGCCTGACCCTGATGACATGAGGGCTCTGGGTGGTTTGTAATGGACCAGTAAATCTGAGATGTATTTTGACCCTAAACCATTCAGAGCTTTATAAACCAGCAGGAGTATTTTGAAATATATTCTTTGACAGACAGGAAGCCAGTGTAAAGATCTGAGGACTGGAGTTGTAGGACAGCGTTACAGTAGTCCAGTTTACTGAAGATAAATGCATGGACAAGTTTTCTAGATCCTGCTGAGACATCAGACCTTTAATCCTCACTATGTTCTTTAAGGGAAAATAGGCTGACTTCAATACTGTCTTAATGTGGCTGTTAAAATTCAGGTCTGAGTCCAGAACCACACCCAGATTTCTGTCTTGGCTGTTGGTTTTGAGCATCATTGATTGAAGCTGAGTACTAACTTTGAGTCTTTTTTCTTTGGTTCTAAAAACTATCATTTCAGTTTTGTCTTCGTTTAACTGAAGAAAATTCTGGCACATCCACTCTTTAATTTGACCAATGCATTTGATCAGGGTTTTAATTGGACCATAGTCTCTGGTACAACAAAGGTGGGGGGAGGGGGGTGTTCTCCCCACAACAGTGCTTGCAGTGATGGTGTCGATATAAAAACTGCAATAAAAAAACATCTCAACCAAGAAATTTTGGCACAATAACTGACCATTTAACTTGTTTTCATATAATTTGCTTATGGAGAACATGCTCACTTTTAGACATTGGACATTTCTCATCAGCCTTTGTGGTTGCATTCCCCGAGAATGTACAATATTTCTCTCTTTCTTTATTTATAGCAGCCATTTTTCCCTTTTTTAGCAAGGTCTGTGGTGGGCTTTTGCCAGTCAGTGCATCATGACATGCACTACACAAAGAGCAGCGATAAACAAACCTATCATCTGGTCAGTCACTGCAACAGATACTGGAGTCAGTTTGTCTTGGCCTGTCCTTGCCACTGATAATACCTCTATCTGCCAAGAATGTGCCACTAGTCCAGCAAAAGTTAGTGGTACTCAAATACTTTGCAAGCAGTTTCATGAAATGGTCAGTCAGAAAGCAACTCATACCGGCTCGGACTTCGCCTGGGTTAACAAGGTCAGGAGTTCCTGGCAGCAGAGGGTGAAGGACAGAGCTGCGTGGAGGAATCTGATCAGATCTAAATGAAACAGTCATTGTCCCCCCCGACAGACTGCTATGATGATGATGACAATGATGGTGATGATGATGATGATGAGTCTTCTGGTTAGACCAGGGGTGGGCAGTGAGGGCCATTCCACTGCAGGTTTTCTGTTCCACCCAGTCTCTTCAGCAGGTGTTTGCTCTGATCAGCTTCAAGGATTGCTAATCACTGAAAACACCTGCTGAAGGGACTGGGTGGAACAGAAAACCTGCAATAGAATGGCCCTCCATGGCACATGATTGCCCACACCTGGGTTAGACGGTTTTGCAGATTTGTATCATCTGGAAAAGGAAAAAATAATCTATTTCCACAAAAACAAAGTAGCTTCATCTTTCCGCTGCTCAGTAGTGAAGACTCAGCTCTGCAACAGGTCACGTCGACTGATGACTATGTCTCAGCTACGGTAGGGTCAGTTTGTATATTCATTTATTTGAGCTAAAAATATCTATCCATATTAATAAAATGAGTAACGAGTAACACATCGGATCAAATTTCAGTAACTGTAACGCATTACTGAATTTTTAAACAGTAATTTTGTTACACAGCACATTACTGCAAAAGTACTGGCGTTACAGTAACGCGTTACTCCCAACACTGATGATGATCCAGTCCTTGTCTAGATGAGCGGGAAGCCCAAGGCGTTTGCTTCAGAGCTAATAATGCTACTAAGGAGTTAGCTTGCCAAAGGTGGCTTATGTACAGTTGAAAGCAGAAGTTTACATACACTGTAGAAAGACACATAACCGTTTTTTTTTCTTACTGCCTGACATTAAATCAGACTAAACTTTTCCTGTTTTAGATCAGTTAGGATTATCAAAATTATTTCTACTTGCTAAATAATTTTTATATTTGATACATAATTTTTTTAGAGAATTTTTAATTGCTTTCTTCAAAGTTGGAAATTTACTGTACATACACCAAGATAACTATGCCTTTAACCCCTTGCACTCTGGTCAATTTCCCTAAAAACGCCAAAAAATAACGTACCCAAAGTAAATCAAAAGCTGTTCTTCAACCCTTTGCAGCATGTTCATGGGGTCGGTCTCATTTAAAAGAAAACACTTTGAATTTTTTGGCAAAACAGTCATAATCTCTCTAAGTGCTCCTGCCACTGAGTAACAGTCATCTAAACATACTGAACTTGAAGAAAATAAATTTCGCCTGGGTGTTTTTTTGGATACAAATGTTTGCAAATAACACACAGCTATCAGATCCAGGCTGGAAAATGCAACAGAAATGTAGAACAAAGTGTTATCCAGCTGAGGTCAAAATTTTGTAACAATACCACAAAAAATGAATATATTACACAGCTTTTTAGTCAGGTTGTTCCCAGGCGTTTTTGAACTGTGCCAAATTGTGCCAAATGGCACAGTTTGGAAAAACGTCTGTAACTTTTGAATGATTCAATATAGAAGCTTGATCTTGGGCTCTAATGAAAGGTGACACTCAGGGCTGTGTGTGTGTGTGTGTGGGGGGGGGGGTTGTTTATTCATTCATGAATGAATGAATGAACAAACAAGCCCCCACAAACAAAGAAGCATGCCACGTAAAAAATGTGTGGCTTTTTTTTTTTTTACCAGAAAAAATAACCTACAGTGCACTAAAAATTATACTAAAATATCTGTAATGTAGAGGATAACAACTCCCCCCCCACCCCCGCTACAGAGGACGGACATCGTCCATCGTCACATGACGGACCGCGGCACATGCCGCGGTCTACTACGCACAGTTGTACTAAAATATCTGCAATAATATCTGCAATCCACTACAGAAGAGTAGCGGGGGGGGGGGGGGCGTTCACGGTCCAGATGTGGCGCACGGACTGGACCCGTGCGCCGTGGTCTTCATGTTGCGATGACGCACAGTTGTAATTTATCGATTGGTCAAAAGTCATTTTGATTACAATTTTCAGGGATAAAGAATAATTTAGCTTATAACACTTACCTGTCCACAACAGCAGTGTCGCTGGCGAACTTCTCTTCCTCATTGTCAGACGAACATAACGCTGGTCCGCTTGTTACGGACTCGTGGTTCTGGTCACGCGACCCGGTCAAACCATAATTCCATTATTGCGGTTTTGCACTTCCATGATTGCGGTTTTGGCGGACGATTTTTCAAAACAAATAAGAACAGTAGTAAGAAAAAAAGACTGGTGAACGCGTGTGTGTCACCCAGCAGCTTACACAAAACAGATTTTACAAGGGACGCACGCTTTCGAACTTCTGTGCTTCAATTGGCTCGCTGTATTCGCAGCCATTGGTAGGCGGGTCCTTCTTGCTAGGTTTTCAGTCATTGGTTCTTCAAGGTTTCAGAAACCCAATTCAAGGCTCTTATTATTCACGGCTCCATTGGCCGCTCTGACAGCGGCCAATGGAGAACTGTACAGGAAGATGGAATACATCACGATCACGCTAAGAGCTGTTCATGAATCGATTTCAAAGCCTGGCAATGATGGATCTGGAGCACTGAATCCATAAGAGAATGGAAAGTTTTTTTCTCTGAAGTCAGTGCTATTCGACCTGTTTTTCGGCACCCTCAGCACTCAGTCCTCCTGATGAACAACAGTATAATTGTTTTCATAACATTGGCGGACAGTATCTGACTCTCAAGGACAGCTGTCTGGCTCAGACTATTCCATCTGCCGTACTCAAGGACACGTGCCTTTGCCTCAGACACTAGTCATAACATCTGCTGAGAGAGACTATTGCTGTTCACCTAACTGATTTGCCACTGATTGCATCCAACACACACACAACTGACCCATTTATACTGACGAAGACACATTCATTCACTGCTCTCTCTGTGTCATTGTGTGGATTCTATTGTCTGCTAATTGTGCATTGAGAGTTTTTTTCTTGTAATCACAATATCGGTCATATAAATGAACTTTATTTTGATCAACAATGCTTTTTTCTCTCTCCTATTGTATCCCCTCCCCCCCGCCTTCTATTCCCCTCCTGCTGACAGGCGCCTCCATGGCTCGCCGCGTCATTGGGAATGTCATCTATGACGTTTCCAATGTCAAGTCAAATTCCTCGTATATTTACCTGTTTATTTACTTGTAAATGTGCTTGGCAATAAACTTATTCTATTATTCTGATTAGTCGAATGAGAGGTCAATCACATCTAAACCAATCAAAGCACTCCTTTGGCTTTCTGTTTGCGACTGTGTCTGTAGTGGAAGAACGGAAATGCAGCTTTTTTTTCCAGTGCGCCCTAGGACGCAGAGATGTGACCGCCCACGGTACACCGGAGTGCAAGAGGTTAAACAATTTGGGAAAGCCCAAACGATGATGTCATAGCTTTGGAAGCTTCTGATAAGTTAACTGACAATATTTGAGTTAATTGGAGTCACACCTGTGGATGTATTTTAAGGCACACCTCAAACACATTGCTTCCTGTGTGACATCATGGGAAAATCAAAAGAAATCAGCCAAGATATCAAGAAGAGAATTGTGGACCTCCACAAGTCTGGTTCAGCCTTGGGTACAATTTCCATGTTCATCTGTTCAAACAATTATACGCAAGTATAAACACCATGGGAATGTGAGGCCACCATACCGCTCAGGAAGGGGACGGGTTCTGTGTCCCCGAGATTAATGTGTTTTGGTGTGAAATGTGTGTATCAACAACAGAACAAAAGCAAAAGACCTTGTGAAGATGCTGGCTGAAGCTGGTAAAAGTGTCATTATCCACAGTGAAATGAGTTCTGTACTGACATGGGCTGAAAGGCCACTCGGCGAGGAAGAAGCCATTACTCCAAAAGCAACATAAAGAAGCCAGAATACAGTTTGCAAATGCACACAGGGACAAAGACTTTAATTTTTGGAGACACGTTCTTTGGTCTGATTTTCTTCCTTCTCTATGTCAGCGTTATCGCCTCCTGTTACATTTTTGGGACAACTGACCACCTCACTACCATGTGAGCCACCATGCTCCAAGAGAGTGTCTAAGCTTATCCTTGATCTGTGGGTTAGCAGTTCCTTAACGGGTTATGAGGCAACACTACCACTAATTCAGTTTGTGGTTGCTGTGTTTTTATTCTCTCAATAATCTTTCCTTCTACTTTCTCCTCAGCCCCCACAGCTCGCCCTCCTCCATCTGGCATAAAATGTAAACTGTGGGAGACTGTAGGAAGGAATCAGTGTGTGTGCAAAATGCCATATATGTGCACGTAAGTTAAAATGTACTATTTATGCATTAGGCACAATTCACTCAAAAAAAAAAAGAAAAAAAAATCAAGATAAAAATTCTTTGTATTTTGTCATTTTAGGAGTTCACTCAATTTGTGTGCCAATCTTGGCTCAAGACATGCTGTACTTGGTGTTTGCGTGCTGGGAGCTCTGCAGTGTATGGGGGGGAGCTTTGAATTGGTGGACGATGGCAACTGTCAGTGGCCAGCAGAGACATTCAAGTCCTGTGAGGACTGCCAGCCAGGGACAATTTGTCAGGGTAAGTCAAAATACAACCCCAATTCCAGCGAAGTTGGGACATTGTGTAAAATATTAATAAAAACAAAATACAGTGATTTAAAAAATCTTTTCAACCTGTATTCAATTGAATATACCACAAAGACAAGGGGCCCTATTTTGACAATCATCAGTGGACTTTTCCACCAGACTTTCTCCCGTACGGCAGTGTTTTTGTTAGTTTATATCAGCAGATTGTCTGTTTTTTTACGCTTTGCGTGACACCATCTAATTACTAGTAGACAGTGCGCCCGCTATGTGCTGGGAGATGGAGGCTCATTTCAAAGAGGTGTGGCGGCATGCGATCAAATGTGAATCTGCTAATGTGCTATTGTAGTGCATGTCATGACAATTTGCTTTTGATCAGGAAAAAGGAGGTCTATCATCAGAAGTGCATTGTTTAATGCTATTTCAGTGGCATGTTTTGAAATCGCACAGCTCCGGAGCTCATAAGGAAACAGCATGTGGTGAGATTTTTATCCCCCACCGGTCAAAGCCCAGAGGGGTGGAAGAGCCCTTTGGGCTTCGACTGGCGGGGGATTGTTATGGGTCAGTCCGTCCATCCGTCTGTCTGTCCCACTTTTGTGAAATCAACTCAGTTTTGATCCAGTTGTTTTGAAACTTGGTACCATAGTTTGATAGATGTGCATATTGCAACTTGGTTGTGATCAGATGATTTTTGTGGGAATTGTAGCCCCTGACCTATGACCTCCTGTTTCACCTCACTTCATAGACAGCAACTCTCTTGTGAAATCAACTCCTCCTGCAGTTTTGTTCTGATTGTTTTGAAACTTGGTACCATGGTTTGATATTCTCTGATGATGTGCATATTGCAATTTCACTCTCATTGGATGACCTTGAAGTCAAAGGTCAGGTCAGATTTTTCCCTAAATCTTCTAAACACAGTAACTACTGAAAAAAATGATGTAGACTTTTCAAATTGATACAGTAGTTGTATCTAATATACATCTTGGATGACTTACACCATCCTCTTTTCCTGAAGTTTCAAACCCATTCATGTTTGTGTGTTGCATCAGTGCGCACTACATTAAACCATTCAGCTTATTTTTCACCTCAGCATTCTTCTCCAGTTGTTCTCTCTAAAATAACTAACTGGGCATCAACTATGATTGATGTCTTCCTTATGACCAAGCAGCATTACTATCACGTGCATTTTGGTTCACATGCATGGGCTTTGGCCAGGGCAAAACCCGCCTTTAACCATCATGATTAGAGTTTACTTTAGATAATGCGCCTCTCTGCATTTAAAGGGGTGGGCAGGTGTGCTTTGGATTATACAAAACACACCTCTGAATAATTAGACAGCCTCTTTTACACCATGCGCAAGCAGAAAGTTTGTTTCTGCGCTGTTGTAATAAGGAAATGAACTTGGAAACAAGATATTTAATGTTCAAACTGATAAACTTTATTGTTTTGTTTTTTTTCAAATATTCACTCATTTTAAATTTTCAAAAAAGCTGGGACAGGGGCATGTTTACCACTGTGTCACATCACCTTTCCTATTATTATTATTATTATTATTATTATTATTATTATTATTATTATTATTATGTATACTTTATTAATCCCCAAAGGTAAATTACAGGGCATCTACCAGGATGGATGAGGCAGCCACGGTACGGCACCAATCCCTTCACCATTCACACATTCACACCTAGGGCCACTTTAGAGTCTCCAGTTAACCTAACTTGCATGTTTTTGGCCTGTGGGAGGGAACCGGAGTACCCGTGGTAAACCCACGCAGACACGGGGAGAGAAGGGTCACCGATGGTCAGTGGGTGGGATCAAACCCATGATGGTCAGGGGTGGAATTGATCCCGTGACCTTCTTACTGTGCTGCCACAGTGCTACCCACTCCGCAACTGAGTGTTTAACAACACTCACTAAACGTTTAGGAACTACGGACACTAATTGTTGATGCTTTGTAGGTGGAGTTCTTTCCCATTCTTGTTTGATGTAGCCTAGGACTTAAGTTGTTCAACAGTTGTATTTTGCACTTCATAATGCACCATGCATTTTCAGTGGGAGACAGGTCTGGACTGCAGGCAGGCCAGTCTAGTACCCACACTCTTTTACTATGAAGCCACACTGTTGTAACACATGCAACATGTAGCTTGCCATTGTCTTTTTGAAATAAGCAGGGACGTCTCTGAAAAAGATGTTGCTTGGGTGGAAGCATATGTTGTTCCAAAACCTCTATGTACCATTCAGCATTAATGGTGCCTTTGTGGTGGACACCTGACTCAGCAGGAGGACATCCTCTCACACCCACAAGGGCAGTACAATAGACATACGGACAAAGAGCCCCGGGGGGCAATCAGACTGGACTGTTAAAGTATGCGCCCCTCAAGGACGGGAAGGACAACCGAGACCAGAAGCAGCGGTCAAAGCAGCGCCAGCTGATGTTAAGCTAATGATGCGTATTGATGGACAAACACTATGCTAATGTGCCATACATTCTCTCTGTCTTTATAAAAGAGCTTGTGACAGATGCCTCAGCAGCACAGTAGTTCACACGAGCTATGAAGCGTGTTTCAGTATGTTGGAGGAATAAAACCTTGTGCCCTTCCAGCTCGTTGCCTCTCACCTGTTCTGTTCCCTCCACACCTTCACAGATGTGCAAGTTACTCATGCTATAGGCACTAACATACCCCCTTACCATCACAGATGCTGGCTTTTGAACTTAATGCTGATAACAGTCTGGATGGTCATCTTCCTCTTTAGCTTAGAGGACACAACATCCATGATTTCCAGAAACACTTTGAAATGTGGACTCGTCAGACACCAGTACACTTTTCCACTTTGCGTCAGTCCATCTTGGATGAGCTCAGGCTCAGAGCAACCAGCGATGTTTCTGGGTGTTGTTGATATATGACTTTAGCTTTGCATGGTAGAGTTTTAATTTGCACTTGTAGATGTAGCAACAAACTGTGTTAACTGATGGTGGTTTTCCAATGTGTTCCAGGGCCCACATGGTGATATCCTTTATAGAATGATGATGGTTTTTAATGTCCTGCTGCCAGAGGGATTGAAGGTCACAGGCATTCAGTGCTGATGTTCAGCCTTGCTGCTTACATGCAGAAATTTCTCCAGATTTTCTAAATCTATTGATGATATTATGGACTGTAAATGATGAAATCCCTAAATTCCTTGCAATTGTACATTGAGAAACATTGCTCTTAAACTGTTGGACTATTCGCCCACGCAGTTGTTCATAGAGTGGTGAACTCATCACATCCTTAATTGTGAACGACTGAGCCTTTCGGGGATGCTCCTTTTATACCCAATCATGACACTCACCTGTTTCCAATTAACCTGTTCACCTGTGGAATGTTCCAAAAAGGTGTTTTTTTGACAATTCCTCAACTTTCTCAGTCTTTTCTTGTCCCTGTCCCAGCTTTTTGTGGAACGTGTTACAGGAATAGAATTCAAAATAAGTGAATATTTGCAAAACAACAAAAAAAAAAGTTTGAACATAAAATATCTTGTCCTTGTAATGTATTCAGTAGAATACAGGTTGAAAAGGATTTTTAAATAATTGTATTTTGCTTTTATTTACATTTTACACAATGTCCCAACTTCACCGGAACTAAGGTGTAAAAGAGTGTAACAGAAAAAGTAATTTTTTTGTGAATATGGAGATAATAAGAAAAATATTTTTGTTTGGAAGCTACTTTATAATTAGCAAGGTCACCCAATATGCATGTTAAAGGAGTTAAACTCACACCACAGGCTTTACACTTATTTGATTCTGAAAATAATATTTTCTGTTTGTTTTTAATGAATTCAGGGCAAAAATGTGTATGCCATTGCCTGTCACAATGTTCCAGAGATTTGTCCCCCCTGTGTGTCATCGCTGGTGATGGCAGTGCTGCTGTAACCATGACCGAGTGTGAGGTGGGGGTCAGGCGGTGTGCAGGGGAGCAGCTCAGAGTGATCAGTATTGAGGCTTGTCCACAGTGAATTCCATCAGTTTTGTCACCAAAATGACCCTAGAACTGTTTTTTGTTTCTTTTGAAATGTGACTACTGAAACACACACACACACACACACACACGGTAAATGCCTGCTTCGGTGGCTAGACAGTTTCAGATAAATAAAAAAGCACCCATATGTCAGTAACTTCAAAAAGTAACTTGAACCTAATGATGCTGGAATATATTTCTGTCTGAGTTGAAAAGCGAATCAAATATGTGCCTTTTTATTGGAGTCTAGTTCATATAGTTTAAAGCTTTGCACATTGCATGCCTTCATGTAAATCAGATTCTTGTTAATTCTATGATTTTTTTTAGATTAAAAAACTGCAGATTTTTTTTCTCCACATTAAGGTCATCGATCTATCTGTGTGTGTGTGTTTCTGTTCTTTGTATAACTCTTGACTCCTTTGTCAAACTGATCTAAGATTTGATAACTGTTTTGCTGAGGTTCCAAGAGTGTGTATTTCTGAGTATGGAGTTGTTGAGACAAAATACGCAATTATTATTGTCAAAAGTTTAGCCGTCGCTCTATCTGCTTCAATGCCGCATGCCCAAGCTTCTACAAGTATGGGTGAGTAGGATTAACTCAGTGCTGAATGGATAAAACTCGGCTTCATGGCCAGAGCACTTGTTTCCACAACAAGAAAATCAAAACCGGCAAATTTGACCAGAAAAAGATATCAGTGTAGTTCTAATGCATTAAAAATTATAATGTAATGCTGCTGTGATAGTGTAGTGTCTATACCAGGGGTGTCCAATCATGTGCCATGGAGGGCCAAGACCCTGCAGGTTTTCTCTTCTACCCAGTCTCTTCAGCAGGTGTTTTCACTGATCAGCAATCAGTGGGAAGAAGTTCAGTGGAATCTGCTGTTGAAGACACTGGTTGGAGGTAAAGCCTGCAGGGTCTTGGCCCTCCATGGCACATGATTGGACACCCCTGGTCTAAATGGTAAGTCAGCATATGGGGAGAACACCAGAATTACAATGGAGCACCATGGTGCATAACACCGGCCGTACTGCTGTCCTTCATGGGGATGCGAGCACACAAAGCCCAAGCAATGGGAGGTGGGGGTCTCTGCTGGCTTCTCCCCATGTGCTTGCATGGCTATTATAATGGCTATTATAATGTCTTAAAATTTGAAAGTTAATACTGCTGTAATTGTGGAGAGGAATGGCAAGATATGTCATGTGCAGCCACACATGTATCAGGGTAGCAGATACAACGGAGAGGCGAGGCACAGCACTGATGGCTCTGGCTGTTTTGCCCAGTCTCTTTCTTATGGTGGAGTCATGAACACTGACCTTAACTGAAGCAAGTGAGGCCTGCAGTTCTTTGGATGTCGTTGTGGGGTCTTTTGTGACTTCTTGGATGAGTCGTTACTGAGCTCTTGGAGTAATCTTAGTCAGTCAGCCACTCCTGGAAAGGTTCACCACTGTTCCATATTTTCGCCATTTGTGGATAATTGCGCACGGTGGCGGAGTGGTTAGCACTGCGGCAGCACAGCAACTCCCCCTTGGCCGGGGGATCCTGGGTTCAATCCCAGCCCCCAACCAACAGTGATCTGTGTGGAGTTTGCATGTTCTCCCCGTGTTTGCGTGGGTTTCCTCCGGGATTTCTCCAGTTTCCTCTCACATGCCAAAAACATGCAAATTAGGTTAATTGGCATCAAAACTGGGGATTCTAAATTGTCCTTAGGTATGACTGTGAGAGTGAATGGTTGTCTGTCTCTCTGTGTTGGCCCTGCGATGGACTGGCGATCTGTCCAGGGTGTACCCTGCCTCTCACCCAAAGATGCTGGGATAGGCTCCAGCCCCCCCGCGACCCAAAAAGGATTAAGCGGAAGAAGATGAATGAATGAATATATTGTGGTGAAATCATGTATAGTTTTTATTAGTTTTTTTAGTTTAATGGATTTATTTCATGTTTATATAACTTGTTTGTATGTTAATGTGATGTGATTACTTGTGTTTTATGCAGAAGTGTCTTTATGATTAACAAAGCAAAATTTAACTAAAGCTTAAATTTTTCACCCCAAAATAATATACACAGTGGTATGATTTTGTACTTTTTGCTTTACATGTGCAGAATGTAATAGAATAACTTAAAAAGCTAAATAACTCAAACTGTGGGAAAAACACTTCAATAAATAACTTTCTACAACCATACAACAGCCAATGTTGTTTCATCCCTTTCTTTCACATAATAAGTTTATTTATAGAGCACTTTTCATAGACAGAGTCACAAAGTGCTTAGCATGATAAAAAAACAACAAAGCAAATAAAAATACAAGCACATGGGACAGTAAAAAAACAAAGAAGACAGCAAGAGCACATAAAAAATTCAGTTAACTCACAGTTCATTAAAAAGCCAGGCTAAAAAGGTGGGTCTTTAGTTGCTTCTTAACATCAGTGGAAGGTGCAGATCTAAGTTCAAAAGGTAATTAGTTCCAAAGTCTGGGAGCAACAGCAGTGAAAGATCTATCTCCTTTGGTTCTGAGCCTAGTTCTAGGAACTACCAGTAGGTTCTGATTAGAAGACCTGAGAGATCTGCCGGGATGGTGTAGATGGAGCAAGTCACTAATATAAGAAGGCACCTCAACATGAATGGTTGTATAAGTAAGAACAAGAACTTTAAAACCAACTCTATAATTTATAGGAAGCCAATGCAAGGAGGCCAGAACGGGCGTGATATGGCAGAATCTACTGGACTTAGTAATCTAGCAGCAGAATTCTGGACCAACTGTAGGCGATGTAGAGAGGATTTACTAAGGCATGTAAAAAGAGCATTAAAGTAGTCCAAATGTGAAGAAACAAAGGCATGAATAATAGTTTCTAACTGACTGTAGGAAACCAATGACCTAATTTTGGAAATATTCCTAAGGTGGAAAAAACAACTCCGGGTCAGAGATTTGACATGCTGATCAAAATTCATTGATTGGTCAAAAATTACACCAAGATTTTTTAGATTAGACCTTATATTGGAGCTTAATGAACCAATGCTATTTATTAACCATCACAGGAATTAGATTATCAGGTGCTACAATAAGGACTTCAGTCATACAGACATAATATGCATCACATGTTAATCTTGCTTGTAAGACTGGGTTTGGGTTATATGAGAAACAAACAACTGTTTTTAAAGAAAATAAATCTGTTTATTACAAGACAAAAAAAAAACAAAAAAACAGGTGATGCCACAATCGCTGAGTGATTATAGTATAAGAAAGCATAAAAATAAAGCCTAAAATCTACAATTTTCATGAAACATTGCTCTACTGTCTGATGAATTTCTTCAAACATAGCCTACATATCTTATATAATAAAACACTGTAACACCAACGGTTGTATGCCGTGATAGTAATACTGGCACATATTGAACTAGAGTTGCATTCAACAGAGACGCAGACCCACGCCTTACAGCCCCTGTCCCTGTTGGAAAGTCATATACAGTACATACATAGGAGGGGAACTCTCTGGTTGACTTTTTGCTTCAATTCTGATGGAACACCATGATCTATTTTCAGCTCTTACTGATCTTCAAGGACAAAAGCAAGGTCAAGGTCATTTAACATTCAGGTGGTGTCCCAGACCCCATTCTGGCTTTTGTTAAAATGTGGTGGTTCTACCTCTCATAATAAAGTCAGTGATATGATTTTGACCTTTTATGACCCTGTGACCTTGGCTTTTTGATCCTAAAAGCATAGCCAAATGTGATACTGCCATGGTCAGATGGTCAGATGGACAGATACACAGACTCAGGCGACCGCCCTACCCACGTTGACAGTGTTGAGGCATGGGTAAATCTAATCTATCTATATATGAAGAGTTCTTTTGCAAAAACAGATGTCCAATTGGTTTAATATTGAGAAAAAACATTTTCATCTGTTGGTTTATAGGTGCTAGTATTTCCAATTCAGCTTCTAAGACATGGTCACTTGAAACATGAGTATCTCAGACATAATAAAGCAAAAAAATCGAACATCCACTCATAGTTACTTTTTCTAATCTTTTGCCAATCTATAAAATCATTCTTTGCTGAAGAAAAATTGTTTCAATTCAAAAGTCTGGTCATGAACTGTTTCTATCACCCAAGGACCACAGCTGTAACACTATCCATCGGCCATAGAGGTGAAGTTAATCCCTTCTCCAGGAAGGAATGCCCCAAATCGACAGATTTATGGTTGATATAATCCAGACTTGGGAGTCAAGATTCTCCAGCAACAACCAGACAGTTTCACAGTGCCATCTGGTGGACAAATCAGGATTTTTTTTTTCTTTTTGCAGTGGAATTTATGCATTATGGACAAATAAATTGATTCATATTATTTCTCTCAAGACAGTATCCACTACTAAAGACATGGTTGAGCTCTTGGGATGGACAATTGTGGTGAAATGTTTTTATTGAGATGATTTAATGTGTTGCTTTATTTTCAGGAAGAAATTAATTTTTGCATGCTTACAATCACAAATTAATTAGTGACAATGTAGAGACATTTTATGCTCCCTTATTATTGAGTAGAAGATCTTAGTCACTAAAGTTTAAGGAATTTATGCTTTATTCAGCAACATATGTGTCTTAAGTGGGGTCTCACTTCTCATATCAAATGTCTCTCCCCTTCCTCTCTCTCTGCTCTTTGGGAGACCATAGCTGGACTTTAACTGACCAACAGTGCTCCAGGCTTCACTGCATCTCCTTTTTAGGTTGAGTTTATGACTTCTGTTGAACAGGAAGCTCAAATGTAATTGGTTCAGCTCAGTTTCATGAAATTGAGCAAAATTCTGCCCCACCCAGAAAAAAAATCTTCCCTTTGTTCAGTTTTGGGGCATTGGTCAAACTGTAAGGAGCAGGCTTCTCTGCTCTCCAATTTTTTTTTTCTATCTTCCAAGTAAGGCCTGTCATGCTCTGTGAATTTTTTTCTTTTCTTTAAAGTTCACTTTTCCTTAGTTTAATCCTTTTCTTTAAATTACCGTGTAAGATTTTTTTTTTTTTAGATTTTTTTTAAGCTGAAACCAACTCATTCCAGCCACAATATATCGGAAGAAACAGATCTGTGATGTGTTCTTATCCCAATTTGACTCTCTGATGGGACCTTGTACAATAAGCAAATTCCTTCTTCAGTGCATAAAAGAAGACCGCACCCAGCCTGCTGAAGAACAAGCCCCTTTGTGATCTTGGGAGTAGGCTATAACCATGGTAAAGAGCCTGTCTGCCAGTCTTCCAACAGAATCCACGTCGGTCCAGTTGAAACAGAATCCAGTGGGCCGCCTGCTACCCACAGGGACACAGTGATTCTGCTTGGCTGACGGTCTGTTGTTTAACTTAAACTTAATTCTTCAGAATATTCCTGGTATACATTCTTTAAACTTAATTTCATGCAAACACCCACCAGAATTTCAAAATGCATTTTGTCCTTTCATTAATTTACATTCTTTTTCAGAGTAACACCAATTTTCCATTTTTCTAGATAGTTTACTCATCATTTTCTTCATAAAATTGCATCCACTTTTCTTGACCAATGCTATTTTACGGTTTTCCAATTTCCAGTATACTGACAAGTTAAACTATTCTTTATTTGGTTCCACAAATGCTTGATTCACAAGTAACTCAGTAATAGTCTGTGGTGCTCATGATACATGTTGAACTCTCTGTTTTAAAGTTATCCAAATATCTTAACATTTCCTGACATTTGTTATTAAACTATTGAAAGACATTTGGGAGTTATTATTTGATTTCATGTCCAGCGTCTTGATTATCAGCAGACAAGAACTCACAAGGGGTTTTTGAGACTGATTCATAATTGGTACAAATAAAGAATTGTTAATAAAATTGTCCAGTATTTGGACTGGTGCTCCACGAGGATATGAGTGTAATGAAAGGAAATCTTCATTCCTACTCACATTCATATTTACATTAATAATTGTACCAACAATAAAACACCTATAAACCCATTAATCTAAATCCACTACACAGGGCTAATATGCTATCATGCCGACTGGGTGTTGATGGAGGGAGGAAAGACCCGAAGGGGAGGTGTGTATGTTTATATCAGTGACGCTTGGTGCTGAGATGTGACTGTTGTACACAAACACTGTTGTCCATTGGGGGAATTTATGATCAAGTGCCGACCCTTTTACATTCTGAGAGAATTTTCATCTGTCCTGCTAGTCACCATATATGTCCCGCCCATCATCAAGAAACTCTATCAGGCCATCAGTAAGACACAGACAACGCATCCAGACAGATTCCACATCACAGCAGGAGACTTCAAACATGCAGACTAAAAGGCCCTCCAACCAGATCGACATCAACATGTGGACTTTCCAACAAGAGGAGACAATTTGCTGCACTTGGTGTACACAACTCACAAGAGAGCATACAGAGCCTACTCCCTTCAACACCTGAGTCTCTCTGATCACATCACCATCTTGCTACAGCCGTCATACAAACCCAGAGGAAAAATCATCAGACCAACAAAAAAAGTAGGTACCTGTGACCCTAAGGGGCCTCAGATGCTCTGAAAGACTGTTTCAGTACTACAGACTGGGACATTTTCAAGCATGCAGCCACTCACAATGGACATACAAACATAAAGGAGTACACTGAGCTTGTTGTAGTATACACTAGGCCACTCCAAAGTCTTCATTTTGTTTTTCTTAAACCATTAAGAGGTGGACTTGCTGGTGTATTTTAGATCATTGTCCTGCTGCAGAATCCAAGTGCGCTTCAGCTTGAGGTCACCAACAGATGGCCGTGTCACGGTGGCCCTCGCGAGCCACCATAAGACGCCAACAAGTCACCGGTGAGTTTGCAATGGTGTTTATTCAGGGTAAGGAACAGAGATGAGATGAGATGAGATTCAACTTTATTGTCATTACACATGTATGAATACAAGGTAACGAAACGTGACTTGGCATTTGGGCACGCTCTGCAGAGCGCATCCAAGGCCGGGGCAGCCGCTAGGCGCCAGTCATATGACACAATAGGCGAGAGAAAAAAACATGTTTTATCAAATTGACGCTTAATGGGTAAGCGAAATTTTGATTGCAGGCAAAAAAACCCTCAATGCATATTTAGCAGTAGTGGACAATCACACAGCAGAGGGAGGGAGAGCAGTGTGTGTATATTTGCATGTCATTGTGTAGTGTAAATGTAACAGTTGTTAGTGAGCAGCAGAGGGCGCCTCCTGGCAGTGGATAGATGTTATAATCATGTGACTTATAAACAAGTCCAGAGTTCAGAGTCTATCTCTCTTTCTCTCTTGCTTGCAGAAGGCACATGGGCATTGTCCTTGAGAGTCCAATCCGCTGACGACAACAACTGATTGTTGATTGTATGGGTAGACATAAGAGCCGGTTCTTCCGCTAATCTCAGTCAGGAGGAATGTAAACACGGGGCAAACAAGGTCAAATCAAATCAAATCAGCACAGTGCACTCAGAGAGTAGAATTTTGTCCTCACCCGTGTAATTCTGTGCTTCCATTATATATGCAGGCTTAAACTGTTTTTCCATAGAGAGCACAGGGCTTTCAGATGTATTCCTTCACTGAATCACTGTCATTCAGTTCACCGTTTGCCGCTACTCGTGCCCTCCCCAACTGGTCGAATTTGATGAAGGAGCTGGCTGGGTCCGCTTGATCCGCTCTCTCACCTTCCTTCAATTTCTGATGCATCAGGGAACTCCACAGCCAAAAATAGAAGTCCTGAGATCATAGCCAATAATATTGCCATAGACGCATGGATTCCAATGTCCATGAGTCTCTCGTAGGTTCCAATTCTTGGGCTCCCCCTTGGCCCAATTTTTGCGCTTCAGCTTGAGGTCACCAACAGATGGCCGTGTCACGGTGGCCCTCGCGAGCCTCCATAAGACGCCAACAAGTCACCGGTGAGTTTGCAATGGTGTTTATTCAGGGTAAGGAACAGAGGATAATAGAAGGTAACATGAAGTACAAAGTAAAGAGCCATGGTGGGCTAAAACACGCTATAACAAAGGCAGGATTCCAACATGGTAAACTTACAATTGCAGATGATGAGTAGACAGCGTCTGAGCCGGGGAAAGCCCGAAGCATCAGACAACGAGGAGTTTTCACGGAGGTTTAACAGAGACTGCTGCATCGGGGTGCATTCAGCGTCCGCTTTTAACGCCGGACGCTAATGACCCTGAATGCAGCACAGCTGTTCGGCTTTGACAGCAGGAAACTCCACCGGGTGCTGTCACAATAAGAGCCCAGGGAGCCAGAAGGGACACACTGCTGTCAAAGCCTGAAAAAGATGATATATGACCCGAGCGCGGACAAGATTGGCGCTTGGATCAGGACAGTACCTCCCCCTCGAGGGCGGGCTCAGAATGCCCAGTAACACCCAAGCCCCCCACCCCCCCAGGGTGTGCGGAAGGGGGCACCGGCCGGGGGGAGCGAACCAAAAAAGAGAAAAAAAACCCCATGGCCACAGGGGAGAAAAAAAAAAAGAAAAAACGACGCTCCCATGCACAGATTGTAACTGAGGCAGAACAATCACAGGCAAAATGACAGCGAACAGGAGATTACAAAAACACACCACAAACGAGGCAGATTGAAAGAATAACACAACTACAGGGTATGACAATAGAGAAAACAATATCCCAAAAGGCAACCCATACACCAACTGTTTCAGGCAATAAATGGACATTAGACAGAGGGGGAAAAAAAAAAAAACGAACACAAAACACTGGCTAAGGAAAAAGTGAGAGCTGCATAATTACAGACACAAAGCCCCCCGCACATCCCAAAAGTTTACAGACATAATGAAGATGGAAAAACCCGGGATGACGGCAGTCCTGGTTCTGAAGCATGGAGGCAGATGGTTCGGGGGGGCCGCCCAGCATCAAACGGCCATAATGCAGGCAGGGGAAAAAAGGACAGTTCGGGCGGCCTACCCCAGTACCATGCCCGGAAACAAAGAATTTCAGGTGGCCGGACCAGGTCACCAAACAGGTAGTCCAGTGGGTCAGGTGGCCGGCCCAGAGAGCCAAATGGGCACGGCAGTCCTTCAGGCGGCTGACCCGCATTGCTTAGCCACCAGGACTACAGGGGAGAGAGCGACAACGGCCTCCCTGCAGAGGGGAATAGCGAGGGCGAGCCGGGCCGAAGATGAGGGGTCCAAACGGCACCTGGTGGAGAAGGTTTGGGGGGAAGATGAGGGTGATGCTGGTGAGGATGAAGATGAGGAGGAAGATGAGCCAGTCCAGTGTCCGGCGGCAGGGGATCTGCAGCTCCCTCACCAACCTTCGATTCTGCTGGTGCTGCACCCTCGTCAGACCCCGATTGGGTCACGGTTGCACCTGCGATGGACCCCCGATTGGGTCACGGCTGCACCCGCGTCGGACCCCGACTGGGTCGGCGCCGCACAAGTACAACCTCCAACCCCGAACCCGGAACCTCTGGCACAGCGGACGAAATCAGCTCCACGCCGGCGACCCTGGGGGAAGGCTCTGGAGAGAGAAAAGAACCGGGATCAGGATCACCGGCAGCGCCAGAACCCGGCGAGACAAGCTCGGATGCAGTGGGCAGCTGCACCTGGTTCGCCTCCCCAAGAGACAGGCAAAAATGCTCTAAAATGGAAAAGAGAAAGACAACACAGAGCACTTGCCTGATCTCGGGTTCCGACGCTGTCCAGGACTCCGACGATCCGGGCTCAGACGGCAGGAGGTCGTCATCTGGCTCCCATTCAGCTATGTCGTGCTCCACAGCTGGCATGATGGTGCCCGCAGCCTGAGGACCCTCCGGCACAGACGTCCACGCCGGCGGCCCGCACGGCGTGGTGGCAGGAGACCCTCAACCCGTTGGACCAAACCGCTCATCCGTGGAGACCCGGGGATGCTTCTTCGTCGGCACAGGTTCCACGCTGCAGTCCGCGCTCCTCCTCTGCCCATGACGTGGCTGCGGGACCGGAACCAGGCTCTCCAGAACCGCAGGCCCCCTCCTCATCCGGCGACGTTGGCCTGGCGTCGAGGACCGCTCAGCGGAGGGAGACACAGAGGAAGCTGAATTAACAATTAAAGCTACAGCAGGTGGTGGGAGCTCGGGGGGCTGCGAACCCCAAACTCCACTCCCGGGAGTCAGACTAGGCAAATCACAATGAAGAGGATATGAGTGAACTTGGACTTGCCTGTCTCCCGGAGGCAGGATGGTGCCTGCTGTAGCGGACGTTGCTCCTCTCTTTCCCCACCGGATGGTAACAGAGGGCCCCCTGGGAGGACAAGGGGGAGCCACTCGCAAAGGTTCCGGGACGGAGCTCGCCGAAACAGGACTCCAGGCATACACAGCAGCCGGGAAAGGCGTCGAGGAGGAGGGGGCGACAGCCGAAACGAGCCGGGCATGGAGCGCTGATGGGACAGCGGGAGAAGATGGCCCGGGGGGAGAGGCTGCGGGGATTCCCTTCTGACGAGGCGCAGGAGTGACAGCTGTGTGGGAGGCAGAGCCTTTGCGGCGACCCAGAATTGGATCCGGATGGGGTTCATGCTGAGGTTGAAAGCAGGTGTGACGACGGTTTCTAGCAGAGGGCGATGCGAAGGTGAGGTCCGGGAATCGCCGCTCCTGTGCGGAGACAGAGGCGAGCAGGTCGGCAAACTCAGGGAAGTCACTTCACTGGCTTTTTAACCCCGAGTTAAGTCACTTAACTCAGGATTCCTCTCCACCAGTCTGACTGCCGCCGTCACATGCTTAATAATTTGTGTGGGGTGAACAGCGGAACGAGCTGCCGCCACTCAGTCCCGGATGGAAGACGCCGTGAGTTGGAGCTTCTCCAGGGGATTCCCGAATGATGACACTCTCCGGCGGGGATCACCCCTGGGTGGCGCGAACTCCTGTACCGGAATGGCGACAGGAATGGGATCCGGACGTGAGGAGCGAGGATGCCTCCTCTTCGGCTTCCTGCCGGGATTTCCCTCCAGCCCACAGAGCATCTCGCGCTGAGCAGCGATGTCATCTCTCCTCGCGCTGACTTCAGGGTGGTCGGCGTAGCGAGGAAGGTTGTCCAGCAGAACCTCAGCGTAGTCCAGGTGCCAGCGCATGTCGTTGGGGTTGTCGTCAAAAGTAGCGGTGAGGAGCGTCCCATCAACATACTCCAGGGCGCTTGCTAGCTCATTACCCAGGCACCGAACGCGGCTCCTGGGTGATGGCATTCTCCCAGAGTGAACACCCAGACAGGGAAGAACAACCGTCCAATTTACATAAAAACTCACCAGGACGGCGTCTCAGTGTGGCGTTTCTGTTTACATAGATGCCTTGGCAGCAATTTACTATCACGGTGGCCCTCGCGAGCCACCATAAGATGCCAACAAGTCACCAGTGAGTTTGCAATGGTGTTTATTCAGGGTAAGGAACAGAGGATAATAGAAGGTAACATGAAGTACAAAGTAAAGAGCCACGGTGGGCTAAAACACGCTATTGCAAAGGCAGGATTCCAACATGGTAAACTTACGATTGCAGATGATGAGCAGACAGTGTCTGAGCCAGGGAAAGCCCGAAGCGTCAGACAACGAGGAGTTTTCACGGAGGTTTAACAGAGACTGCTGCAACGGGTTGCATTCAGCCTCCACTTTTAACGCCAGACACTAATGACCCCGAATGCAGCACAGCTGTTCAGCTTTGACAGCAGGAAGCTCCACCGGGCGCTGTCACAATAAGAGCCCGGGGAGCCAGAAGGGACACACTGCTGTCAAAGCCTGAAAAAGATGATGTATGACCCAAGCGTGGACGAGATCGGCGCTCAGATCATGACAGGCCGGACATTCTTCTTCAGGATTTTTTGGTAGACAGCAGAATTCATGGTTCCATTTATCACAGCAAGTCTTCCAGGACCTGAAGCAGCAAAACAGCCCCAGATCATCACACTACCACCACCACATTTTACTGTTGTATGATGTTCCTTTTCTGAAATGCTGTGTTACTTTTACGCCAGATGTAATGGGATGCACACCTTCCAAAAAATTCAACTTTTGTCTCGTTAGTCCACAGAGTATTTTCCCAAAAGTCTTGGGGGATCATCAAGATATTTTCTGGCAAAACTGAGATGAGCCATTATGTTCTTTTTGCTCAGCAGAGGTTTTTGTCTTGGAACTCTGCCATGCAGGCCATTTTTGCCCAGTCTCTTTCTTATGGTGGAGTCATGAACACTGACCTTAACTGAAGCAAGTGAGGCCTGCAGTTCTTTGGATGTCATTGTGGGGTCTTTTGTGACCTCTTGGATGAGTCGTTACTGAGCTCTTGGAGTAATCTTGGTCAGTCAACCATTCCTGGAAAGGTTCACCACTGTTCCATGTTTTCACCATTTGTGGATAATTGCGCACGGTGGCGGAGTGGTTAGCACTGCAGCAGCACAGCAACTCCCCCTTGGCCGGGGGATCCTGGGTTCGATTCCAGCCCCCACCCAACAGTGATCTGTGTGGAGTTTGCATGTTCTCCCCATGTCTGCGTGGGTTTACTCTGGGATTTCTCCGGTTTCCTCCCACATGCCAAAAACATGCAAGTTAGGTTAATTGGCATCAAAACTGGGGATTCTAAATTGTCCTTAGGTATGACTGTGAGAGTGAATGGTTGTCTGTCTCACTGTGTTGGCCCTGCGATGGACTGGGATCTATCCAGGGTGTACTCTGCCTCTCACCCAAAGATGCTGGGATAGGCTCCAGCCCCCCCGCAACCCAAAAAGGATTAAGCAGAAGAAGATGAATGAATTAATGCTCTCACTGTGGTTCACTGGAGTCCCAAAGCTTGAGAAATGACTTTATAACCTTTTCCAGACTGATAGATCTTAATTACTTTGTTTCTTATTTGTTCCTGAATTTTTTTGGATTGCAGCATGATGTCTAGCATTTGAGGATGTTTTGGTCTACTTCACTTTGTCAGGAAAGTCCTGTTTAAGTGTCTTCTTGATTGAGAACAGGTGTGGCAGTAATCAGGCCTAGGTGTGGCTAGAGAAATTGAAGTCAGCTTTCCAAAGAAGTGGTAAACCACAGTTAATTTATATTTTAATGGGGGGGAGGGTTACTTTTTCACACAAGGCCATGTAGGTTTGGATTTTTTTTAACCATTAATAATAATCACCTTCATTTCAAAACTGCATTTTGTGTTTACTTCTATGTCATGAATGCCCCTTCGGGACAGAAAGACAGACCTACGCAGAACTGTAGTTGTGACATTTATTAACCAAAAGAACAAAAATCCAAAAAACTGTGCAGATGACACAAAAAATGCAAACAAGGAAAACTTACAGACAAGGGCACTCCAGAGCCAGTTTTGCTCTGGAAGAGATGAGGAGAATGAGGTCCAGTAACATCAGTGAATGCATCAATACTGCCACAGTGAAACAATGAACTGACAGTCCTTAAATACCTGGTCAAACATATGAGTGGCAGGTGTGGGTGACTGAGCAGGCAGGTGACCTAATTACCCAACTGCTCAAAGCTGAGGTGACTGAGAAGCAGACTGTGAGCAGCGAGTGGAGATGTCTGGAGAGAGGAGGGCACAAAAACCCAAAATATATACATAAACTGACAAAATAATAACAACAGACAAACAAAACTCAGAAATAAATTGAGTCTGAGCTCAGAGGAAACATTAGAGCTCAGACTCATGACAATCTAATATTTACATTTGTTTGATGATCTGAAACATTTAAGTGTGAAAAAAATACAAAGAAAATGAGAAATCAGGAAGGGGCAAACACTTTTTCACACCACTGTTTGTGTATATATAGCCTCAAAAAATTTTTTTTTCTTTTCCAAGTAAGTTTGAATAGGCCACATTTTACATTAATGTTTACATTTATAGTTAGTTCATCAATTCTAATTTTTAGGGTAAGTGATTATCACATGTGCCACTTCTGTTTATATTAGGTCTGCAGGTGCAGCCTTTATTAAGCTAACTCAGCTTCACCTACTTGTGGTCACCATGATGTGGCAACAATTGTTTTTTTGTTTTTTGTTTTTTTGTTTTGTTTTGTTTTGTTTTACTGCTGTCTCCCTTTTGGAGGCTTTTTGCCATTTTTTCTTTATTGTTTGGGGTTTTTCGGGAAGGGATCTGCCCTGGCTGTTTGAGGTTGTATTAGTGTTCTCTTGTTTTTATGCTCAGATTCATGCCCTCCGATTTCAAATCTAGCACTCTTGGAGCAGGTTCTCCTGTTTGATTTCTTAGATGGAACATCCACAGAATGGGTAACCCAATTAAGAGGTCCAAGGTTTTCACACACTTGAAACTTCATAATCCTGATATAATGTTTTTACAAGAGACTCATCTCACACTTAAAGACCACCACAGGCTTCATTCTTCTTGAATAGGTCAAATTTATCATTCAAATTTTAATTCAAAGGTAAGAGGAGTAGCTATTCTGATTAATAAGGGGACACAGTTTACATCCACAGATGTTATCTGAGATAAAAATGACAGATTCATTATTATTGCAGGATTGCTAATGCATGTTAAAGTTGTACTTGTCAACATTTATGGCCCTAATTTCGATGACGTTTCTTTTGCTAACAGGCTCCTCAGCAGCATACCACATTTGAACTCTCATCTTCTTATCCTTGGAGGCAACTTAAACTGTGTTATAGACCCAGTGCTAGATAGGTCCAGTGTTTGTACTGTATCTCAGTCTGTTATGTATAGGTCATTCTCAGATTTTATGAAACAAAATGGTCTGGTTGGCCCCTGGAGGCTTTGTAACCCCTTCACTAAAAAGTTCCCTTTCTTTTCTCAGGTACACCAGTCTTATTCTTGTCATGTGCGGGGCTGATGTTTAGCTCCGCCCATGATTGGTGGCTGTAGTTTCTTGTTTTATTGTTAATTGGTTTCAGCTGGCAGGTGATTTGAGCCTGAGCCGGACTCCCTGCCAGCCTACAGTCACACCCCTATCTCTCTCTCTGTCCTTGCCAGACACTCACCAGCTGTTTGTTATCATCACACACAATTACACACATGCATGCACAAACACACAAATTCCATTCTCACTCACATATCCTGACACGCACGCATAAGACTCCCGCCGCACACCTGCTTCCACTTGTCACTCATTAGTCTGCCCAGTATTTATTGGGTGACAGTGGGGGCATTCAGTGTCGCTGTGTAAGTCAGCATTCTCCACAGTTCAGTTTAATTCTACCTATGGCTACTCCAGCCGATGTTGATGTCCTGGAGTGGTTGGTGTGTTTTTTCCCCACTACTCCGGCGTTGTTTCCCAGAGCCCGCTGAGCTCCGACACCCATTGTAAGTCTTCTCCACATTATTTACTGCCCTTTTTGTCCGCTGCCCAGTTTGCCATGGGAGCACGTGGGGGTCCTTCCTCTGCCAACTGAACTTGGACATCCATCGCTTGTGTGCCAGACTGTATTTCTCCACTGAACATTTCTTGTATTTTGTGTTATCCATTCTGTTAATAAACACACCCTCTTCACCTGCACTTTGGGCTCAAACTAATTTATTGTTCACTGCGAAGTTACGCAGTGGACATGACAATTCTAGGATTGATTATTTTTTCATAGATAAAAGCCTTAACTCCTGTGTTGTTTCATCTGATTATTCAAGTATTCTAGTATCTGATCATGCGTCCTTATTTCTGGATATTCAGTTGTCTTCATGCAAAGCCCGTTCATATGTTGGGAAATTTAACTCTTTATTGCTATCAGACAAAATGTTTTGTGACTATATCTCTAAATCAATAGATGACTTTCTTTTTTTCAACCAGGGTGATTCAACATCACACTCCCTATTATGAGAGTCACTGCAAGCTTATTTAAGAAGTCAGATAATTTCTTATTCTTCCTCTAGTAAGAAAAAAGAGAACTCCAAGATAGCTGAACTTTTATCTGAAATAGCAGCTTTGGATCAGGTATGTGCAACAAACCCTCCTCCATCTTTGCGTAAGAAATGTCTTGATGTTCAAGCTCAATTTGATCTAATTTCCACTACTGCAGCCAAACGCTTATTATTGCAAACACAAGGAACCTATTATGAGCATGGTGAAAAGGCTAGTAGACTATTGGCACAGCAGTTAAAACGTCAGTCCAACTCTTGCATCATTTCCCAAATTGATAGTGGGTCTGGTGTGCTGCTCACAGGTCCATTAGAAATTAATTCTACCTTCAAATCATTCTACTTATCACTATATAAATCAGAGTTTCTATCAGACCCTTCACACATCAATCAGTTTTTGTCTAATTTAAGATTTCCTAGGGTTGATCTAGACAGGACTAAACAATTAGAAGGTCCTCTTTCTTTAAATGAATTACAACAAGCAATTAAATCTATGCAGTCAAACAAAGCACCTGGACCCAATGGGTTTCCAATTGAATTTTTCAAAATTTTTAGTGCTAAACTGTCTCTTACTTTTGTAAATGTTTAATGAATCATTGGAGGGGGGTTCTTTGCGCCCCACTTTAACTCAAGCTTCAATAACTCTTCTCTTAAAAAGTGGGAAAGATTCTTCTTCCTGTAGGCCCCTTTCTTTGTTAAGTGCAGATGTATAGATTCTGGCTAAAATTCTTGCTACTCAACTAGAGAAGATTTTACCTTGTATTATTTCAGAGAAACAAAATGGGTTCATTAAAAGACGTCAGCTATTTTTTAATATTCGCACTCTATTAAATATTATCTATACATCACACTTGGATAGTTTGCCTGAAACCATAATTTCATTGGATGCCAAGAAGGCGTTTGATAGAGTCAAGGGGCCTTACCTGTTTTGGATAATATAGATCTGGAAATTTGGATTTCGTAACACATTCATCAGTTAGATTAGATTGTTATATACATCGCCCAAGGCTAGTGTTTGGACAAATGACACCCAAATGGAATATTTTGAATTGGAACACAGCACCCGTCAAGGTTGCCCCTTTTCGCCATCACTTTTTGCGTTGGCTATTGAACCTTTCAATTCAATTCAACTTTATTTATATAGCGCCATTTCACAACAAAAGTTATCTCATAGCACTTTCAAATGTAGGGGAAACCCCACAATTGCAGAAAGACCCCAGCAATCAGGCGATCCCTGTGAGCAAGCACTAGGCGACGGTGGAGAGGAAAAACTCCCTTTTAACAGGAAGAAACCTCTAGCAGAACCAGGCTCAGGGAGGGGCAGTCATCTGCTGCAACTGGCTGGGGGAGGGGGGAGATAGAGAAGATGAAAAGAACAGACATAAGGGAGCAAACATTAACAGAGAGAAGCAGAGTACATTATTGGAGGTCACCCGGCAGTCTAAATCTATTAACAGCAAAACAAAGGGAGGGTTAAGAGACACAAGATCCCTCCCTAATAGTAGGCTATATTGAAGAGGAAGGTTTTTACCCTATTCTTAAGAACAGGAATCAAGTCTGACTCCCGAATCCAGATTGGAAACTGGTTCCACAGGAAAAGAGATTGATAACAGAAGGCTCTGCCTCCCATTGGACTTTTGGAGATTCTAGGTATTACAAGTAATCCTGCATTTTACGATCATAGTGCTCTGTTAGGATGATAATATCAGATCTTTTATATAAAGTAGCCTGGCTACAGTATTGAAAAGAAACCTGGGATTATTCTTATTCTCTTCTATTAATGCAGAGTAGTAACTTGTTCTAGCTTTTCTAAGAGATTTTTATAAATTAGGAGATGATTTCTCCACACTAAATAGAATTCATCTAAATTAGTTGAACGCCATTTTCTTTCTAATTGACAAGTCTTCTGTTTTAAGCTACGAGTTTCTGTGTTAAACCAAAGGGTTAAAAATCTCTTATTAGACTTTTTCTTTTGTAAAGGTGCCACCAAGTCTAGAGTCTGGTGCAGAGAAGCTGTAACACCATCTACCATGCTATCAATTACAGAAGGAGCAAGCTCTCCATCTATTATTTCCATTGTGTTGACACATGGTATATAGAGGAAATAATCTGCAAAAATTTGGAAACAACATCATCTGAAAGATATCTGCTGTAGTAATATTTTTCTTTAGGAGTCAAATAATCAGAAATAGTGAAACCAAAGGTTAACAGACAATGGTCTGACAGGACAGGATTATGAGGAGACACTACCAGATTTTCTATTTCTATACCATAAGTCAGAACAAGGTCCATTGTATGGTGGAGATAATGGGTAGAATTTTCTACTTTCTGGGAAAACCCCATTGAGTCTAACATTGAATTGAATGCCTTATTAAGACAGTCACTATCTACATCAACATGTATATTAAAATCCCCTACTATAATTTTTCCATCTGATCTCAGTACTAAATCAGCTAAAAACTCAGCAAAATTGGATAAAAACTCCGAGTAGGTAGAGGAAGGACGGTAGACTATGGCAAAGAAGATAGGGTTTAAGCTAAGATTGCTAACATGCCTCATAGTGAGGACCAGGCCCTCAAAGGAATTGAAACAGGTTTTTTGCTTTGAATGGTAAATTGCCGCTACTCCACCTCCACGACCAGAACTTCTAGGATTATAATAGTTTAGATAACCAGAGGGAGTTGATTCATTTAAACCAACAAAATCATTCTGCCCTAACCAAGTTTCTGTAAGGGATATTAAATCAATCTGATGATCAATTAATAGATCATGAACTAGTAGAGACTTGGGAGTTAGAGACCTAATATTTAACAAACCGCATTTAATTTTTAAATTATGAGGAGGAAGAAGAGAGGCCGAATCATTGAAGAGGCGGAATCATTGGCGAATCATTGGCGCTTGCTTTAAAGTTTTCCTCTTTTTTCAAAGGCATCACACGTAATGGTGCTGAATATCAATTGGCCCTGTATGCAAATGATTTATTATTATATTTCACAGACCCTACAACTTGTCTCCCTGGAATTCTGTCAACATTTAAAAAGTTCAGTTCATTTTCTGGATATAATACTCCTGCACTACAGTATGTATATATCTGTTTACATATGTATATTCATTTACTGCTTTGGCTAACCAGTTCTTATTATCTTACTGACTATTGCTCTGAGTGCTGCTACCCCTTTGTTTCTGTAATCCTGGAATTTCCCCATTGTGGGACCAATAAAGGCTTATCTTATCTTATCTTATCTTGTCTTATCTTATCTTATCTTATCTTATAAAGTAAATCTTCAAAAGAGTGAATGCTTTCCTGTTTGTTTTGGTCACAAAGCTAAGGATTTGTAAATATCTAAAGAAATGATGCCTAGGCAATTCAAATTTATGAGACAATTGGCTAAAGAAAGCAAATGAGTTATCAATATAGATCTTTAAATGATTTAATACTGAGGTTGAACCAGATTTTAAATGTGCCGTCCACTAAGGATGGTGGAAACAAATAGTTAGCAGCTATAGGAGCAGATATTGAGTATTTTTGAAGGTGGAAATGACATTTGAATTGATTCCAGATTCTCAGTGAAGTCTTGACGATGATATTTCTTGTATAATCAGAGGAAGAAGTTTTAATAGAGTGAGTTAAGGCTGACAGAGATACTGATCCACAAGAGGCAGATTCCATTGTAAGCCAAACAGGCCGGGGTTGGAAGAGTTCAGAGTGCAACCAGAACTGAATAATTCTTAAATTAGCCGCCAAATAATAAAATTTTATATTTGGTAAGCTCATGCCTTCAATTTCTTTAGGTTTAGGCAAAGTATTCATTTTTACCGCATTGACATGGCCGGCTAGAGACAAATTCAACACTGACCATGATCAAAATTTTCTTGTATATGGGTGAGGAGGGGAATAAAGTTTGCTTTATATAGGTTGTTGAATTTATAGGTTACCTCCACCCCTAAATAAGTACAACTGTGTTGTGCTATCCTGAAGGGTAGTGTGTGCAATGGATATTCTTCTACTGCATTATTTAAAGAAAAGAGCTCATTTTTATTCAAGTTTAGTTTGTAGCCCGAAATAGCACCAAAGGAACTGAAAATATTAAGAGCTCTAGGAATAGAGGTTGAAAAATCAGAGATATACAGCAGAAGGTCGTCTGCATACAGAGATACTCGATGCTCCATTCCGTACCTGAAAATTCCTGTAATAGAGGGATCGTTACGAAGTGCAATAGAGAGTGGTTCAATGGCTATTGCAAATAGGAGCAGACTTAACCCCTTGACGCCTGTCGTTGCAAATTCGCATCAAACTGCTTCCGCTCCAAATGCAACCAAAATACCGTCTGTATTCCTCCACTTCCGGTTGGAGCACTTCCAACACATACCTAGGAACCTTTTGCAAGCATTAGTTTCTCGTAGGAATGGTCAGAGATGGAGCACCATCCATTTTCTGATTGCTAGGGTTAGGGTTAGGGTTAGGGTTATAGTTTGGCAGTCATGAGAGTTGAAAATACTGAAAATAACTTTGTTGCATAAATAAAAGACTCTTCATACTTGAGATAGGAACAGGTGCTTTTTTACCATTTTTTTACCATAGATGCCTGTTGTCGCTAATTTGCATCATACCTAAAATTATATCTATTTTATGTGCTATAGTCAAATTAACTTTCTCAACTTAATCTACTTGAAAGCAAAAACACAAGTGGAATTTTTTTTTTCATAATTGGAAATAAATTCAGGCGTTAAGGGGTTAAAGGGCATCCTTGCTGAGTAGACCGATGGAGAGGAAAATATGATGAATAAATATTATTGGTTCTAACTGTGGCTTGTGGGGATGCTTATAGTACAGTATTTTAACCCATGAAATAAAGTTTTTACCAAATCCAAATTTCTCCAGGGTGTAGAAAAAGTACTACCATTCCACACGGTCAAAAGCCTTTTCTGCATCCAGAGAGATTATAGCCTGTGGACTGGATGTTTGGGAAGGGTGATATATGCTGTCTGTCTGTGTGGTTAGCTCTCCTCACTCTCCTGAGGCTTTTGCTTTTAATTGTATTTTAACCACTTTTTTCCATCTACCGTTAGTTCTCATTTCTGTTTATCAGGCTTCTTGCACCTGTGTACACACTCCATGTCACCTAATCACCCTCTTTAGCCTTCTGTTCACCTTTCATCGGTGTTTTTGTTAGCTTTGGGTTAGCCACTAGCTATGGCTACTAGCTCTCCTTCCTCTCCTCCTCTGGTGTGCTCTCTCTGTCAGATGTTTAGCTACACCTCTGCCTCTTTTAGTGATAACGGTAAATGTAATAAATGTTGTCTTTTTGAGGCGCTCGAGGCGAGGTTGTCTGATTTGGAATCCCGGTTCCGCCGCATTGAAACACCGTCTGTGCCAGTTACTCTCGACGGACGTCCCCTAGCTGCAGCGGCGCTCCCTAGCATAGGGCGGCCTGTTAGCAGTCCTCCGGTCCTCCTCAGCAGCGAGGAGACTGTGTGGGTGACGGTGAGAAAGAAGCCTAGTCGCAAAGCCCTGAATCACCACCAGCCTGTTCACGTTTCTAATCGTTTTTCCCCGCTCAGCGACACACCCGCTGAGGAAAAAACTCTGATCATTGGCGACTCTGTAGTCAGAAACGTGAACCTAGAGGCCTCAGCGGCCATAGTCAAATGCATTCCTGGGGCCAGAGCAGGCAAAACTGAGTCAAATTTGAAAATGCTGGCTAAAAATAACTGTAAATACTCCACAATTATTATCCACGCCGGCATTAATGACATCCGTCTCCAGCAGTCGGAAGTCACGAAACTTAATGTAGAATCGATGCGTGATTTTGCCAAAACAATGTCTGCCTCTGTAGTATTCTCTGGGCCCCTCCCCAATCTGACCAGTGATGACATGTTTAGCTGCTCGTCATCCTTCAACCGCTGGCTGCCTGTGTGGTGTCATGTAAACAACGTGGGCTACATTGACAATTGGAGCTCATTTTGGGGAAAACCTGGTCTTATGAGACGAGACAGCGTCCATCCCACTTTGGATGGTGCGTCTCATTTATCTAACAATCTGGCATCTTTTTCATCCAAATTTTCAAAATCTAGACAACTCAGAGTTGGGACCAGGAAGCAGAGTCACAGTCTTACACGCCTCTCTGCAGCTCCTCTTCATCCGCCACCCCTCAACTTAGTCCCTGTCTTCCCCATCAGAGAATCATTGTCTGCTCCCTCCAAAGTAAATAAAAATATAATGTATAAGCATCCCAAAGTGATTAAACAAAAGGTAAAACTCAAATTAAACATGAAGCCTCTAAAGTGAATGATTTGGCCTCTGTTCCTCCTCATAATTTAAAAATTAAATGCGGTTTGTTAAATATTAGGTCTCTAACTTCCAAGTCTCTGTTAGTCCATGATCTGTTAACTGATCATCAGATTGATTTAATATCCCTTACAAAGACTTGGTTAGGACAAAAGGATTATGTTGGTTTGAATGAATCAACTCCCTCTGGTTATTTAACCTCTTGCACTCCGGGATACCGCGGGCGGTCACGTCTCTGCGTCCTAGGGCGCACTGAAAAAAAAAAGCTGCAGACACAGCCGCGAACAGAAAGCCAAAGGAATGCTTTGATTGGTTTAGATTTGATTGACCTCTCATTTGACTAATAAGAGCCTTGAATTGGGTTTCTGAAACCTTGAAGAACCAATGACTGAAAAACTAGCAAGAAGGACCCGCCTACCAACGGCTGCGAATACAGCCAGCCAACTGAAGCAGAGAACTTCGACAATTGAAAGCGTATGTCCCGTGCTTAAATTCTGTTTTGTGTAAGCCGCTGGGTGACGCACACGCATTCGCCAGTCTTTTTTTCTTACTGCTGTTCTTATTTGTTTTGAAAAATCGTTTGCCAAAACCGCAATCATGGAAGCGCAAAACCGCAATAATGGAATTATGGTTTGACCGGGTCGCGTGACCAGAACCACGAGTCTGTAACAAGCGGACCAGCGTCATGTTCGTCTGACAATGAGGAAGAGAAGTTCGCCAGCGACACTGCTGTTGTGGACAGGTAAGTGTTATAAGCTAAATTATTCTTTATCCCTGAAAATTGTAATCAAAATGACTTTTGACCGATCGGTAAATTACAACTGTGCGTCATCGCAACATGACGGACCCGGACCGCTCCGTTCCGGTCCGGACCGTGAACGCCCCCCCCCCCCCCGCTACTCTTCTGTAGCGGATTGCAAATATTATAAGATAAGATAAGATAAGCCTTTATTAGTCCCACAATGGGGAAATTCCAGGATTGCAACAGCACAGGGATAGCAACACTCAGAGCAACAATCAGAAGGCAAGAAAAAACAAGAACAGCTAGTAAACATATGTACATGTTACTATAAATATATATATATATATACAGTATATATATATATATATATATATATATATATATATATATATATATATATATATATATATATATATATATATAGACACACAGTGCGGAGCATTATGGTTGGTGAATGTGCAGCAGAAAGTCTATGCTCTCTCTCCGCAGATGCGGCGGGCCATCTGGAAGTCTTTGGGCATGATGGTGACCCTCTTAGCGAAGAAGAGACCCGCCAGGTAGGCCTCGCTGGCCTCCTGCAGAGCCATGACGGCGAAGCTCAGGAAGCGCAGGTCGGTCTTGAAGTCCTGAGCGATCTCCCTCACCAGGCGCTGGATGGGCAGCTTACGGATGAGCAGCTCCGTGGATTTCTGGTAGTGATGGATCTCTCTCAGAGCCACGGGCCTGTGACGGTGAGGCTTCTTCACTCCGGCGGTGGCCGGAGCGCTTTTCCGAGCAGCCTTGGTGGCTAGCTGCTTCCTGGGGGACTTTTTCCTCCAGTAGATTTTACGGGCGGTCTGCTTGGTTCTTGCCATCGCTCTTTATTATTCTGTCTTATATTTCTAGCACGCCGCCTAAACTCCAGCCCGGCACCCGCGTCGTTTTCGCTACAGTTCCCGGTATGTCGAGTTTCACCGTTAGCACCGGGTGGCGGTTGAGTGCTAGCTAGCACTAGCTCTTCCTGCTGTAACGTCTCCTGCTGTAAACAGTGGCTCCGTCCGCCAACTCGGGTGACCTTTGGGGCGATCTGTGTGTCCGTGATATATATATAGAGTGAAAGGTGTAGAAAGAAGAAGGAAGATAAAAAAAAGGCTGTTGCAACGGGCAGCCAACTCGTGTGGCGCCACCGGTCTGGCGGAATCGGAACCGGAAAAAAAAAAGAATATTATTGCAGATATTTTAGTACAACTGTGCGTAGTAGACCGCGGCGCACCATCCCCGCGGTCCGTCATGAGTACAAGGGGTTAAACTGTCAAAATCCTAGAAGTTCTGGTCGTGGAGGAAGAGTAGCAACAATTTACCATTCCAAATTACTTGTTAATGTAAAGAAAAAAACATGTTATAATTCCTTTGAGGGCCTGGTCCTCAGTATTGGGCACTTTAGCAATTTTAAGCTAAACCCAATTTTATTTGCCATAGTTTATCATCCTCCATCAACCTACTCAGAATTTTTATCCGAATTTGCTGAATTCTTAGCTGATTTAGTGCTGAAATCAGATAGAATAATTATAGTAGGGGACTTTAATGTACATGTAGATGTAGATAGTGACTGCCTTAATGTGGCATTTAATTCAATATTAGACTCGATGGGGTTTTCTCAGAAAGTAGGAAATTCTACTCATTGTCTCCACCATACGTTGGACCTTGTTCTGACATATGGCATAGAAATAGAAAATCTGGTAGTGTCTCCTCATAATCCTGTACTGTCAGACCATTGTCTGTTAACTGTCACCATGGGGTGAGACGCCGGCTCGGCGCTCAGCCCATGCTCCTTTTATCCCTGCCTCTCATTGGGCAGCGCCTCAGCTGGCTCCCAGCTGTCAGTGTCACGGGACGGCTGGGGCCAATTAATCCTCATCAGCTGGGGCGCTGCTAATGAGTATAAAGGGGAGCAGCCACGATCATTCGGCGCTGCGACATAAGCACTACTAGGCTGGAGCCCCTTCGTCCGGTGCCAGCCCTTGTCTCATCATCCAGCATCTCTCGTAAGTGTTTTCCCGTAAGAAGTATTTGTGCCTCTGTGCCCCCATTTCCGGCGCAAGCCCTCTACTAGTCTTAGCGAATCACTTGGGAGCGCCACCTTATTAACTGTTAACTCTGTTGCTGTACTGCCCATGAGTGTAACTATGTATGAGCATCTGTGCTTTCCTCATCCCTTACCCCTGTCACTATTAAACATCACAACCGACTGGCTCGCCCTTGGCTCTCTTATTGCGTGGCTCCCTAGAGCCACATGTGACAGTATGTCGCAGCCAGAACGAGTTGCCGGCGGCCGTAAATGGTTTGGACTTGTACCTTCCTGTCCGGGTGTTAGCGCCATTAGCATGCCGTTTCCCAGGAGTCACCTCCGACGCCAGGGCAACGAGCTGAGGTCCATCCTGGGGGCTGTCGACAGGACGCTCTTCACCCTGCACGACGCCTCCAACGCGAGACGCTGGCATCCGGGCCGTGCTGAGGATCTCCTGGACAGTTACACTCGCTCCTTATTCCATCTCGAGGTCAGTGCCAGGATTGACGCCATGGACACACAGCGAGAGAAGCTCCGCGGGTTGGATGGAAACCCCGGCAGAACGCCGAAGTGGATGACGTTGCCCCCCGCTTTGGGACCCCGTTCCTGCTGCCATTCCAGCCCGGGAGTTCGCGCCACCCAGAGGGCTTTCCCCGTTCTGCACCACGTCACTCAGGATTCCCCCCATGGAGCCGCAGCTGACAGCAGTTACGTCTGGGACCGAACGGCTGACGCGATTTCCGCTGTGCATCCATTCACCATCGGCAGGCACGTGGCGGCGGCAGTGAGATTGGTGGAGAGGACTCCAGGGCAGCGAAGCTTTCCCAAGCTCAATGCCTTCCTCGCCTCGGTCTCTGCTCAGGAGCAGCGATTCCTGGGTTCCCCCCTCGCTTCGTCCCCTGGGAATAGCCGTCATCACTTCGCCAAGTCACCTCAGCATGAACCCCGTCCGGATCCAGTTCTGGGCTTCCACCAGGACCTCTCCTCCCATGCAGCTGTCACCTTTTCGCCTCGTCAGTGTGGAGATTTTACAGCCTCATTCCCTGAGCCTCATTCCCCCGCTGTCACTCCAGGGCATTCGGGCTGGCTCACCCCGGCTGTTTCCCCCTCCTCCTCAACGTGCTCCCCGACTGCTGTGTGTGCCAAGAATCCCGGCCTGGCGAGCCCTCTCCTGGAGACAACGCGAGCGGTCCCCAGACGATTTCCCAGGGGGTCCTCCGTTATTGCCTGGCGGGGAGAGGAGGAAGCTATGTTCACCGCAGCAGGCTCCACCCAACCTCCAGGAGGCAGGCAAGTCTCAGTTTATTTACATCAGTTTAATGATTTGCTCTGTCACACTCCTGGAGGTGGAGTTCGGGGTTCGCAGCTCC
This sequence comes from Pholidichthys leucotaenia, assembly GCA_020510985.1. Classification (NCBI taxonomy): domain Eukaryota; kingdom Metazoa; phylum Chordata; class Actinopteri; order Cichliformes; family Pholidichthyidae; genus Pholidichthys; species Pholidichthys leucotaenia. Next base: position 102,482,580 of record CM035846.1, read on the forward strand.
CTGAACTCCCACCACCTGCTGTAACCTGTGCCTTTAATCTTGCATCCTCTGTGTCTCTCTCCGCCGAGCGCTCCCCGGCTCCGGGTCAACGTGGTGGGACAAGGAGAGGGCCTGCGGTTCCGCAGCTACGTTGTGGGCGGAGGAGGAAGACCGACTGCTGTGTGGAGTCTGCGCCGACGACCAAGCGTCCCCGGGTCTCCACGGAGGTGCGGTTCGGTCCAGCAGGACGAGGTTCTCCTACCATCACGCCGCGTGGACCGTCGGCGTGGCTACTTGCACTGGAGGAACCTCAAGCTGCGCTGACCATCGTTCTGGCTGCGGGGCCCGACGCAGCCGAGTGGGAGCCTGACAACGACCTCCGGACAACGGATCCTTGATCTTCGCAGTCCTGGACGGCGTCGGAACCTGAGATCAGGCGAGTGCTCCTCTCTCTTTTCTCCCTCTATTTCTCTGAGCACTTTAGCCTGTCTCTAGGGGGGATGAGCCGGGTGCAGCCTCCCGCTGCATCCGAGCTTGTTCCGCCGGGTTCTGGCGCTGCCGGTGATCCTGACCCAGGTTCTGTTTTCTCCTCTGAGCCTTCTTCCAGGGTCGCCGGCGAGGAGTTGCCGTTCCTCGTGGTGCTGTGGGGTCCAGGTTCAGTGTTGAAGGTCGGTTCTGGTGCGGTGCCGACCCAGTCGGGGTCCGTCGTGGGTGCTACTCCAGCAGTGCTCGACGTGGATTCGCCCGAGACCCAATCGGGGTCCGACGCGGGTGCTGCTCCAGCGGCGTTCAGCGTGGGTTCGCCTAAGACCCAATCGGGGTCCGACGCGGGTGCCACCCCAGTGTTGTCCAGGTCCGGTGGGGAGGTGGCTGTTCCCCTGCAGCCTGACGCTCATCTACCTCATCATCGGCTCTCCCCTAAGCCTCTTCCTCCGGGGTCCGCTCTGACCCTTCGCCCGTCTAAACGGTCCTGGTGGTTGAGTGACGCGGGTCGACGGCTCGACCTGCAAGTCTTCTGGTTCGGCGAGCTGGTCCAACCTCCCGACGAACTGTATTGTTGCTGGGTGGCCTGGCACGGCTACCGGTGGCCTAGTTTCTTGGAACTTGGGTTTGGACTTGGCCGCCCGAACATTGTCTCTTCCCCGGGTTGCCAACTGGACAATGGGCGGGGAGATTACCAGAACAATTCCGGCCGTTTTGGACTCTGCCTGCCATCTCCTCGGGTGTCCTTTACTTCTTTTATTATTATTGAGGTCACTCGGGTGTAGTTTCTTTGTCCGTTAGGGGAATATATGTTTTTGTGCTGTGTGTTGTGTTTTTTTTATTAACCATACTCAGCATTTTTATCTTATCATTATCCTGTGCTCCTGTCACCATTATCCCTCTAGGTGACCCTTGTATTTAGTGCTGTGTATCGTGTTTTTTTCCCCTTATAACCGTACTCAGCAATTTACCTTATTGTTACCCTGTTTCACCTGTCACCATTATCCCTCTAGGTGACCCTCCTTGTATTTAGTGCTGTGTATTGTGTTTTCTCCCTTATTAACCGTACTCAGCATTTTACCTTATTGTTATCCTATGATCCTGTCACCTTTATTCCTCTAGGTAATTCCCCATTTATTTGGTGCTGTGTATTGCGTTCTCCCCCTTGTAAACCGTACTCAGCATTTTTCCCTCATGTTCATCCTGTTCCTACCCTGTCACCGTTATTTCCCTGGGTGTCCCTCTTTGTATATGGCGCTGTGTATTGTTTTCCCTGCCACCCGTACTCAGCGTCTTTCATCACTCTTATTTTATCTTTAGCTTTGTAGGAGTGCATTATGGAGTAGTGTGTTTCGTTCCCCCTTAACCATACTCTGTAATTGCTTTATTTGTCCTGTTACCTCTTTGGGGGGTTTTTTTCCCTCCCTTTCTTGCCCTGGGCTACACGTTGTGTTATCTGAGTAGAGCGTAACCTGTGTCCTACTCAGTTTTCTCCCCATCTGTGCCCTGGGTTAATTTTTCCCTATTTTGTAACGTATTGTGTTTGGAATTTTTCCTCTCTCTGCCCTGCGACCCTACATTGTCCATTGGGGTTTTTTTTGTTTTGTCCTTCCCTTTGCATCTTCCCCTCCGGTCCTGCCTCCCTTCCGCCCACCCTAGGTGGTGGTGGTGGTGGGGGGGCTGGGATGTTCCTGGTCGTTCGGGAGCCCGACCGTGAGGGGGAGGCTCTGTCACCATGGGGTGAGACGCCGGCTCGGCGCTCAGCCCATGCTCCTTTTATCCCTGCCTCTCATTGGGCAGCGCCTCAGCTGGCTCCCAGCTGTCAGTGTCATGGGACGGCTGGGGCCAATTAATCCTCATCAGCTGGGGCGCTGCTAATGAGTATAAAGAGGAGCAGCCATGATCATCCGGCGCTGCGACATAAGCACTACTAGGCTGGAGCCCCTTCGTCCGGTGCCAGCCCTTGTCTCATCATCCAGCATCTCTCGTAAGTGTTTTCCCGTAAGAAGTATTTGTGCCTCTGTGCCCCCATGTCCGGCGCAAGCCCTCTACTAGTCTTAGCGAATCACTTGGGAGCGCCACCTTATTAACTGTTAACTCTGTTGCTGTACTGCCCATGAGTGTAACTATGTATGAGCATCTGTGCTTTCCTCATCCCTTACCCCTGTCACTATTAAACATCACAACCGACTGGCTCGCCCTTGGCTCTCTTATTGCGTGGCTCCCTAGAGCCACGTGTGACATTAACCTTTGATTTTACTATTTCTGACTATTTGGCTCCTAAAGAAAAATATTACTACTGTAGATGCCTCTCAGATGATGCTGTTACCAAATTTATGCAGATTGTTTCCTCTATGCCATGTGTCAACGCAACGGAAATAAGCTATAGACAGCTTGCTCCTTATGTAATTGATAGCATGGTAGATAGTGTTACAGCTTCTCTGCATCAGACTCTAGACTTGGTGGCCCCCTTTAAAAAGAAAAAGTCTAATCAGAGATTTCTAACTCCTTGGTTCAACACAGAAACTCGTAGCTTAAAACAGAAGACTTGTCAATTAGAAAGAAAATGGCACTCCACTAATTTAGATGAAATCTATTTAGCTTGGAGAAATCATCTTTTAATTTATAAAAAATCTCTTAGAAAAGCTAGAACGAGTTATTATTCTGCATTAATAGAAGAGAACAAGAATAATCCCAGGTTTCTTTTCAGTACTGTAGCCAGGTTGACAAAGAGTCAGGACTCTGTCAATCCTAGCATTCCCTTAGAGCTTACTAGTCAGGACTTTATGAACTTTTTCAATAATAAAATTTCATCCATCAGATTCTTCCCACCGTTAACTTAAATACAGTAACCACTACAACTCCTTGAATACTTGTCTTTTAGACCCTATTCCTACCAGGCCATTTAAAGAAGTCTTCCCACTTATTGGTAGCTTTATTCTTCATATAATCAATTCTTCATTAACTTTAGGCCATGTATCGCAGGCTTTTAAAACGGCTGTAATTAAACCCTTACTCAAAAAGCCAACGCTAGATCCAGAAGCTTTAGTTAACTATAGACCAATCTCTAATCTCCCTTTCATTTCAAAAATCTTAGAAAGAGTTGTTGCTATGCAATTATTTGACCACCTGCAGGGAAATGGTTTACTTGAAGAGTTTCAATCTGGGTTTAGAATCCATCATAGTACTGAAACAGCCTTAGCTAAGGTCACTAACGACCTCCTTATCGCATCTGATAATGGATTGGTTTCTGTACTAGTGCAGCTTTTGATACTATCGATCATAATATTCTACTTGATAGATTAGGACACTATGTTGGACTTAATGGAACTTCGTTGCAGTGGTTTAGATCTTATTTATCTGATAGGTTCCAGTTTGTTCATGTCAATAATGAGTTTTCTTTCAACTCAAAGCTTAGTCATGGAGTTCCACAGGGACCTGTGCTAGGCCCGACTCTTTTTTAGTTTATATATGCTTCCGTTAGGCAACATTATTAGAAAGCACTTTATGCATTTTCATTGTTATGCAGATGACACACAATTATACCTGTCAATGAAGCCAGATGATAGTAATCAATTTGCAAAGTTGGAAGCCTGTCTTAAGGAAATCAAAGCTTGGATGACTTGTAATTTCCTGCTATTAAATTCAGATAAGACTGACGTCATTCTTGTTGGTCCAAAAAACCTTAGAAATACCTTTCCAAATCAAACTTTCAGTTTGGATGCGGTTACTCTTTCTCTTAATAGCTCTGTGAGGAACCTTGGAATTATTTTTGATCAAGATCTGTCCTTCAGTTCACATATTAAATTTGTTTCTAAGACTGCCTTCTATCATTTGCACAATATTGCCAAGATTAGGAGCATCTTGTCTCAGAGTGATGCTGAGAAACTGATCCACGCTTTTGTTAGCTCGAGATTAGATTATTGTAATTCTTTATTATCAGGTTGTCCTAAAACATCTTTAAAAAGTCTTCAGCTGATCCAAAATGCTGCAGCAAGAGTTTTAACAGGAACTAGAAAGAGAGATCATACAGTGGGGCAAAAAAGTATTTAGTCAGCCACCAATTGTGCAAGTTCTCCCACTTAAAAGATAAGAGAGGTCTCCAATTTTCATCATAGGTATACTTTAACTATGAGAGACAAAATGAGAAAAAAAAAATCCAGAAAATCACATTGAAGGATTTTTAAAGAATTTATTTGCAAATTATGGTGGAAAATAAGTATTTGGTCACCTACAAACAAGCAAGATTTCTGGCTCTCACAGACCTGTAACTTCTTCTTTAAGAGGCTCCTCTGTCCTCCACTCGTTACCTGTATTAATGGCACCTGTTTGAACTTGTTATCAGTATAAAAGACACCTGTCCACAACCTCAAACAGTCAGACTCCAAACTCCACTATGGCCAAGACCAAAGAGCTGTCAAAGGACACCAGAAACAAAATTGTAGACCTACACCAGGCTGGGAAGACTGAATCTGTAATAGGTAAGCAGCTTGGTGTGAAGAAATCAACTGTGGGAGCAATTATTAGAAAATGGAAGACATACAAGACCACTGATAATCTCCCTCGATCTGGGGCTCCACGCAAGTTCTCACCCCATGGGGTCAAAATGGTTACGAGAACGGTGAGCAAAATTCCCAGAACCACACGGGGGGACCTAGTGAATGACCTGCAGAGAGCTGGGACCAAAGTAACAAAGGCTACCATCAGTAACACACTACGCCGCCAGGGACTCAAATCCTGCAGTGCCATACGTGTCCCCCTGCTTAAGCCAGTACATGTCCAGGCCCGTCTGAAGTTTGCTAGAGAGCATTTGGATGATCCAGAAGAGGATTGGGAGAATGTCATATGGTCAGATGAAACCAAAATAGAACTTTTTTGTAAAAACTCAACTTGTAGTGTTTGGAGGAGAAAGAATGCTGAGTTGCATCCAAAGAACACCATACCTACTGTGAAGCATGGGGGTGGAAACATCATGCTTTGGGGCTGTTTTTCTGCAAAGGGACCAGGACGACTGATCTGAGTAAAGGAAAGAATGAAGGGGGCCATGTATCGTGAGATTTTGAGTGAAAACCTCCTTTCATCAGCAAGGGCATTGAAGATGAAACATGCCTGGGTCTTTCAGCATGACAATGATCCCAAACACACCGCCCGGGCAATGAAGGAGTGGCTTCGTAAGAAGCATTTCAAGGTCCTGGAGTGGTCTAGCCAGTCTCCAGATCTCAACCCCATAGAAAATGTTTGGAGGGAGTTGAAAGTCTGTGTTGCCCAGCGACAGCCCAAAACATCACTGCTCTAGAGGAGATCTGCATGGAGGAATGGGCCAAAATACCAGCAACAGTGTGTGAAAACCCTGTGAAGACTTACAGAAAACGTCTGACCTCTGTCATTGCCAACAAAGGGTATATAACAAAGTACTGAGATGAACTTTTGTTATTGACCAAATACTTATTTTCCACCATAATTTGCAAATAAATTCTTTAAAAATCCTTCAATGTGATTTTCTGGATTTTTTTTTTTCTCATTTTGTCTCTCATAGTTGAGGTATACCTATGATGAAAATTGGAGACCTCTCTCATCTTTTACAGTGGGAGAACTTGCACAATTGGTGGCTGACTAAATACATTTTTGCCCCACTGTATCTCTCCGGTTCTGGCCTCCCTTCATTGGCTTCCCATAGAGTTTAGAATTAAGTTTAAAATCCTTCTTCTTACTTACAAAGCTCTAAACAATCAGGCTCCTTTTTATTTAAAAGATCTGATACTACCGCATTATCCTAACAGAGCACTACGCTCCCAAAATGCAGGCTTACTTGTAATACCTAGAATCTCCAAAAGTACAATGGGAGGCAGAGCCTTCAGGTATCAAGCTCCTCTCCTGTGGAACCAGCTGCCAATCTGGATTCGGGAGTCAGACTCAATCTCTGTTTTTAAGAATAGGGTTAAACCTTCCTTTTTGATATAGCCTACAATTAGGGAGGGATCATGTGTTTCTGAACCCTCCCTTAGTTATGCTGCCAATAGGTTTAGTCAGCCAGGGGACCTCCAATAATGCACTGGGCTTCACTCCTTTCTTCCTCTCAATGAAATTTTTTTTTTTTGCTGGTCATTAACATCTGTTTGTTCTCTCCCATAGATTGAGTCCCCATCGTGCTGTTTGCTCTCTACATGACTGTTCTTTTCATCATCTCTGTCCCCTCACCCCCCAGCCAGTCACAGCAGATGACTGCCCCTCCCTGAGCCTGGTTCTGCTGGAGGTTTCTTCCTGTTAAAAGGGAGTTTTTCCTCTCCACCATCACCAAGTGCTTGCTCACAGGGGATTGCCTGATTGCTGGGGTCTTTCTGCAACTGTGGGGGTTCCCCCTACAGTTGAAAGTGCTATGAGATGACTGTTGTTGTGAAATGGCGCTATATAAATAAAGTTGAATTGAATTGAATTGAATTGAATTGAATAAATAATATTGAACAGTCGTCTTAGATTAATGTAGGGCCAATATTTTAGAAAGTAATTTAACATCCACATTTAATAGACTGAGAAATAAGAAGAACAGCTAAGAGGGTCCTTATTTTTTTTTCAAAATTTGAGAAATAGAGGCTTGGCAGAGCATTGGAGGTAAGTTACTTAGCTTAAAGGATTCATTGAACATATCCAGCAAAAGACGGGCTAATTTGTGTTGAAATTTCCTGTAGAACTCAATGGGATAGCCGTCTGGGCCTGGGCATTTGCCACTCTGTATTGAGGAAATAGCTGCTAGTATTTCAGGAACTGTCAATGGCTTCTCCAACTCTTCAACCATTTCAGGTCCTACAGTAGGAATTTCAAATGTGTCAAAGAAATTATTTATGTCTTGAATGGTTGAAGAGTTTTCCAAGGTACACCACCGTTCAAAAGTTTGGGGTCACCCAGACAATTATTTTGTGTTTTCCATGAAAAGTCACACTTATTTACCACCATGAGTTGTAAAATGAATAGAAAATATAGTCAAGACATTGACAAGGTTAGAAATAATGATTTGTATTTGAAATAATAATTTTTTCCTTCAAACTTTGCTTTCGTCAAAGAATCCTCCATTTGCAGCAATTACAGCATTGCAGACCTAACATGATTGCACAAGGGTTTTCTGATCATCCATTAGCCTTCTGACGCAATGAGCAAACACATTGTACCATTAGAACACTGGAGTGATAGTTGCTGGAAATGGGCCTCTATATACCTATGTAGATATTGCACCAAAAACCAGACATTTGCGGCTAGAATAGTCATTTACCGCATTAGCAATGTATAGAATGTATTTCTGATTAGTTTAAAGTTATCTTCATTGAAAAAAGTGCTTTTCTTTCAAAAATAAGGAAATTTCTAAGTGACCCCAAACTTTTGAACGGTAGTGTATATAACTGAGAGCAAAAGTGCTGAAATTCTTTATTAACCTCTTGCACTCCGGTGTACCGCGGGCGGACATGTCTCTGCGTCCTAGAGCGCACGAGGGCGCCCTCACTGTGCGTCCTAGTGCGCACTGGAAAAAAAAGCTGCATTTCCGTTCTTCCACTACAGACACAGCCGCAAACAGAAAGCCAAAGGAGTGCTTTGATTGGTTTAGATGTGATTGACCTCTCATTCGACTAATAAGAGCCTTGAATTGGGTTTCTGAAACCTTGAAGAACCAATGACTGAAAACCTAGCAAGAAGGACCCGCCTACCAACGGCTACGAATACAGCGAGCCAATTGAAGCACAGAAGTTTGAAAGCGTGCGTCCCTTGCAAAATCTGTTTTGTGTAAGGCTGGGTGAAGAGAGACTGACTGCTGCAGCAAATGAAAAAAGGACCCGCAGGAAGAACTGCCACAGACCCAGCAGCACGGAGACCACTCACAAGTGCGACCTGTGTGACAGGGACTGCCATTCGCGCATCGGCCTGTTCAGCCACAGGTGGTGCTGTCCCAGCAGAGTAGACGTTTAGTATTCTCTTCCATGGTCATCATAGACCGATGGAGGCCGATGACGAAGGCTGGGTGACACACACGCGTTCGCCAGTCTTTTTTTCTTACTACTGTTATTTGTTTTGAAAAATCGTTTGGCAAAACCGCAATCATGGAAGCGCAAAACCGCAATAATGGAATTATGGTTTGACCGGGTCGCGTGACCAGAACCACGAGTCCGTAACAAGCGGACCAGCGTCATGTTCATCTGACAATGAGGAAGAGAAGTTCGCCAGTGACACTGCTGTTGTGAACAGGTAAGTGTTATAAGCTAAATTATTCTTTATCCCTGAAAATTGTAATCAAAAATGACTTTTGACCGATCGGTAAATTACAACTGTGCGTAGTAGACCGTGGCGCACGAAGTCCGAAGTCCGTGCGCCGTGGTACATGGTTCGTGCGCCGCGTCCGGACCATGAACGCCCCCCCCCCGCTACTCTTCTGTAGCAGATTGCAGATATATTGCAGATATTTCAGTACAACTGTGTGTTGTAGACCGCGGGGACTGTACGCCGAAGTCGCCACATCGTCATGTGGCGATGGGCGATGTCCGTCCTCTGTAGCGGGGGTGGGGTGGGGGTGGGTGGGAGTTGTTATCGTCTACATTACAGATATTTTAGAATAATTTTTAGTGCACTGTAGGTTATTTTTTCTTGTAAAAAAAAAGCCACACATTTTTTACGTGGCATGCTTCTTTGTGTGTGGGGGCTTGTTTGTTCATTCATTCATGAATGAATGAATAAACAACCCCCCCCACACACACACACACAGCCCTGAGTGTCACCTTTCATTAGAGCCCAAGATGAAGCTTCTATATTGAATCATTCAAAAGTTACAGACGTTTTTCCAAACTGTGCCATTTGGCACAATTTGGCACAGTTCAAAAACGCCTGGGAACAACCTGACTAAAAAGCTGTGTAATATATTCATTTTTTGTGGTATTTTTACAAAATTTTGACCTCAGCTGGATAACACTTGGTTCTACATTTCTGTTGCATTTTCCAGCCCATATCTGACAGCTGTGTGTTATTTGCAAACATTTGCATCCAAAAAAACACCCAGGCGAAATTTATTTTCTTCAAGTTCAGTATGTTTAGATGACTGTTACTCAGTGGCCGGAGCACTTAGAGAGATTATGACTGCTTTGCCAAAAAATTCAAAGTGTTTTCTTTTAAATGAGACCAACCCCATGAAGATGCTGCAAAGGGTTGAAGAACAGCTTTTGATTTACTTTGGGTACATTATTTTTTGGCATTTTTAGGGAAATTGACCAGAGTGCAAGGGGTTAATTTCCTTAGGATCCATAGTGATACCCGAAGATTAGATTAGATTAGAGAAGTATCTGTGATATCTGGTGAGAAGAAGACATTTGTCGAAGTTGATGAGCCTGTAATCTGCCAATCTTGTCACCATGTTTGTAATAAGTACTTCTGGATTTAATGAGAAATTCTGCAGCATGATCTGCTGTTAGTAAATGGATCTCCAATTGTAATAGAAGATGTTCTTTATACATGTATTGAGTTGGTGAAGTAGCATACAGGTGATCCAAATGAGTAATACAAACCATTAATTCATTCAATCTCTCTCTTCCACATTTTTTCTGAAAACTTACTTAAACTATAATCTGCCCTTGTAGGTAGGCTTTGAGTGTTTCCCACAGGGTAGATACTGAAACATCAGGAGTCCTGTTAATGCTCAAAAATATACTGCTCAAAAAAATAAAGGGACCACTTTGAAAACACATCAGATTTTAATGGGAAAAAATAAGCTGGATATCGAAATTGTGGCAGGCTAGTCCAGTTTACTCAGATTAAAAAGTGTTCCTTTAATCTGAGTAAGATGGATTAGCCTGCCACAATTTCGATATCCAGCTTATTTTTTTTCCCCATTAAAATCTGATGTGTTTTCAAAGTGTTCCCTTTATTTTTTTGAGCAGTATATGTCAATTTGATTACCAATCATTTCCACAAATTTGATGTCTGAGAGAACACGTGTATCAAAACTCCAAGGGGTGTGTAAGTTGAGAGGACGATCCATCTGTATGCTCATTACGACAGGCGCATAATCAGAGATTACAATCGGCTCATAGGAATATAATTCCACTGAGGGAAAAAATCTGCTATCAGCTAAGAAGTTATCTGTGTGTGTGTATGTATGATGCACCTGTGAGAAAGAGGAATAAGCCTTACCCGTAACTGAGTTACTTTTCAGTTACTGCATGATTAAAGTAATTAGTTACTTGGAAAAGTAACTTTCACATTACCTTTAAATGCATACTTAAATCTTCTTGCACACACAGCAAGATCAAGGGCCCCTTGTTCTCATCAGAAAAAAGAAGAAAAAGAAAAGTGATGAGAAAAAAGTCTCATCTTACAGAGAAAAAACATCTCAGATTTACACAAACTATTGTAATCAGTAGAAAGTTAGAAATTTACTAGAAATAAAGCTGTGAATTCACAGAGAAAATGTTGGACCCCCGGTGGGCCGTTTTTGGCCCACGAGCTATATGTTTGACATTCCTGGACCAGCCCATTAAAAATACATATTTAGAGGATTTTGTCATGTGTCAGGGGTCCAATGTCAGACACAAGTTATTGTGATATTTTGTTTTCCTGTTTTTGTCTGCTCTTCTGTCTAGGTTTATCTGTGTTCCTGTTTTACCCCTCTCTCACCAGGCACTCCCCACTGGCTGCTCACAGCCTGCTTCTGCTGTGAGCAGCTTGCAATCAGCTCACCTGCAGCTCAGCTCACACCTGTATTCATTTGTGTCATTAGTTCACTCAGCATTTATACTCTGTTGGTTCTTTCATTATTTGTCACTCCGGTAGTCAACCTGGTTAGTCGAGCTCGTAGCTCGAGCTCCTAATCATCATCATCCGGTGTTTAGCCTCTTGTCAAGACTACGTTGGTGCTGTTTTCCCCTGGAGCTCAACCTTGCTCCAAGACACGTGATGTAAGTCTTTTCTTTTCCTATCCAAGTTCACGTTTCTTCCCCTTCAGAGGCCCAGCTCAGCCCTGAAGCGTGACGTGGAATTCAACCTTGTTTACCTAAGCTGTATTAGAGCTGAACTGTTTCACCTCCAGTGCAGCGTTGTTTTTTCAGAGCTGGGTCCCGCTCTGCGGCACTGCAGGGTGGTTTATCTTTGGACTTTTTGTGATGGACTCTATGTGAACTGTAACCTTTTGTTATAAATAAACACATAACTTCATCCAGTGCTTGGGCTCATCTCTTTTCTCTATGCCTCGGAGAGGCGCACATATGACAGATTTATGCACTTCCATGAAATAGTTGCATATTACAACAGCATGTCAATGAATGAGATAAAATAAAATAGAAAGCACAGATAAATGAAAGGTCACCGCTTAGAAGAAGAAGCTTTACTGCCACAAATCACAGTCACTTTTTCTCTGTGCGTAAGAAAACTTTAAATGCATTTAATGTGGACATTAAATGTGAGCTTCTTGTTCAAAACATACTCATGTTTAACCACAAAGGCAGGAGCTTTTAGGGGCTACTTCCCGCTTGGCCAACAGGTGATCAGGGCTCAATATGAGAAGTCGCCACTGCCAAGGCATTTCTTCCCGCAGGATTGTGATGTGAACTGGGGCAGGACAGGAAACAGACCCGCTGAGGAGACTGTGTGATGGCTGCGTCAGTCACAGTAGGGTCAGTTTATATTTATTTGCTTATTTATTTGCTTGCCTTTGCCTTTGGCATGACAACCTCTAGTGGCTTGAGGCTGCTGGGGATGGCAGTTGTCCCGCAAATAGCCACCGAAACTGCGTATTCATCCCCAGTTGGCAGCTGATGAGGAGGGTGTCTAGCAACTGCAAGTTGTATGATCGCCTGTTTGTGCTAAAATATCTATCCATATTAATAAAACGAGTAACGTGAGTAATGCATCTGATCAAATTTCAGTAACTGTAGTGCATTACTGAATTTTTAAACTGTAATTTCGTTACACAGCATGTTACTGCAAAAGTAGTGGTGTTGTTACTCCCAACGATGAAAATTGTCATGGTCTGAGTGCCGATATCATCCGCGCTTGGGTCATGCAGTATTTTCCTCCCGTTCTGTAGCAGTTTTCCTTATGGCCTTCCCGGGCTCTTATTTTGACAGCGTCTCAGTGGGGCTTCCGGCTGTCAGAGCAGAGTTCCTTAGTGACAGCTGTTTGCCATTTCAGCTGATGACATCCTCATCAGCTGATTATTCCTCTTCCCTATTTAAGGGAGCAGCTTAGGTTACTCCGGGCTGCGACCTCGTCTTTTCCAGACTGGTTTCCCTTCGCCTGAAGCCAGTTCCTTTCAGCGTTAGGTTCCGCCCTTGCTATCCGTACGTAAGTGTTCTATCCTTGTCTCCCGTCAGTCTCCCTAGTTCTCTATTTATAGTTGGTGTGTTCTAGTCACAGTCTTTATTTGTGTTTTGCCGCACGTGGCTCATTATTTTGTACCTTGTTCCTTCCTTTAATAAATACGCAAACTCATTGGTTGCCTACAGTGGCTCATTGGTGGTCCGCCAGGACCGCACCATGACAAAAATGAGGAATAATAATCCTGTCCAATCCATCCACACTTGGTTCTAAGAATTATGGGGGGTTTCAGGTGTGTTTCCTGTAGGTAAACTACATGAGGTTTTAGTCACTGAAGGTGATGTAGAACCTTACTGCGTTTTAATGGGGAGTTAAGACCTTTACAGTTCCATCTTACAAACTTAAGTGAATTTCCACTCTGGTGTTGGTTAAATCCAGACTGGGCCATGCTGGTTTAATGCAAAGGAGATCAGAGTAAATATGACTTGGGCAGGCAGGCATAATACAAACATTAACAGAACAGAACAAAACAGAACTCCAAGACCAAACAAATTGAAAGAAAGAAGAAGACGAAGAAGGAAAAAAAATACAATTTCCCCACCAATCCCTGCACTAGCATCTCCCCAAACCAGATGTGTGCAAAGAAAACAAAACTCTCAAAATCCAAGAAGCTTCATGGGAGTCTTAAAAATGCAAAAGAAAAAAAAAAAGCAAACCCCTAACTACAGCTGCTCAAGACTAATATGACTCTATAAATGTAGTATGATTTTACCAAGTGCCTATAACTTATTTACACTTAACTGTTGTATACATAACAATTACAGTGGGGCAAAAAAGTATTTAGTCAGCCACCAATTGTGCAAGTTCTCCCACTTAAAAGATGAGAGAGGTCTCCAATTTTCATCATAGGTATACCTCAACTATGAGAGACAAAATGAGAAAAAAAAATCCAGAAAATCACAATGAAGGATTTTTAATGAATTAATTGGTAAATTCCTTGGTAAAATAAGTATTTGGTCACCTACAAACAAGCAAGATTTCTGGCTCTCACAGACCTGTAACTTCTTCTTTAAGAGGCTCCTCTGTCCTCCACTCGTTACCTGTATTAATGGCACCTTTTTGAACTTGTTATCAGTATAAAAGACACCTGTCCACAACCTCAAACAGTCAGACTCCAAACTCCACTATGGCCAAGACCAAAGAGCTGTCACAGGACACCAGAAACAAAATTGGAGACCTGCACCAGGCTGGGAAGACTGAATCTGCAATAGGTAAGCAGCTTGGTGTGAAGAAATCAACTGTGGGAGCAATTATTAGAAAGTGGAAGACATACAAGACCACTGATAATCTCCCTCGATCAGGGGCTCCACGCAAGATCTCACCCCGTGGGGTCAAAATGATCACAAGAACTGTGAGCAAAAATCCCAGAACCACACAGGGGGACCTAGTGAATGACCTGCAGAGAGCTGGGACCAAAGTAACAAAGGCTACCATCAGTAACACACTATGCTGCTACTATGCCATCAGCAAGGGCATTGAAGATGAAACATGGCTGGGTCTTTCAGCAGGACAATGATCCCAAACACACCACCCGGGCAACGAAGGAGTGGCTTCGTAAGAAGCATTTCACGGTCCTGGAGTGGCCTAGCCAGTCTCCAGATCTCAACCCCATAGAAAATGTTTGGAGGGAGTTGAAAGTCCGTGTTGCCCAGTGACAGCCCCAAAACATCACTGCTCTAGAGGAGAAGTGTATGGAGGAATGGGCCAAAATACCAGCAACAGTGTGTGAAAACCTTGTGAAGACTTACAGAAAACGTTTGACCTCTGTCATTGCCAACAAAGGGTATATAACAAAGTATTGAGATGAACTTTTGTTATTAACCAAATACTTATTTTACTGAGGAATTTACCAATTAATTCATTAAAAATCCTTCAATGTGATTTTCTGGATTTTTTTTTCTCATTTTGTCTCTCATAGTTGAGGTATACCTATGATGAAAACTGGATACCTCTCTCATCTTTTAAGTGGGTGAACTTGCACAATTGGTGGCTGACTAAATACTCTTTTGCCCCACTGTATATGCATAGATAAAAGTGATTTGTGGTGTGAGAGAAAAAAAATGCAATTAGATGAATTAGGTGTGGCACCTGAGGGTGTGATGTATTTGCTTACAAGATTGTTGCCATGTGGATTTTAAAAAGCATTTTAGGGAGGAAGAAGAAAAAGGAAAAAAAATGTAGAACTATATACAAGCATATAGGTCAATGTATGAAAAAAACAAAACACTCAAGCCCAAAGAGATACTCTCAGACAAAAAGCCTAGTGGTGATGTTCCAGAAGACTGAGGCCCGTAGATGGTCTTAAGGACATCGTTGAAGCGTTTGGAGTTGTTGCTGTCAGCGTACTGCTGTATTTCATCTACCTTTTTGCTGAGCCAGAAGTCCTGCATCTTTCTGAGCTTTGTGTGCACCTTTCCCTTGATGGAGTTAAAGGTTTCCTGCTTTGAGGCA
This sequence comes from Pholidichthys leucotaenia, assembly GCA_020510985.1. Lineage (NCBI taxonomy): Eukaryota > Metazoa > Chordata > Actinopteri > Cichliformes > Pholidichthyidae > Pholidichthys > Pholidichthys leucotaenia. The sequence goes on from CM035846.1 coordinate 102,497,835, forward strand.
GATCTGCTGTCTTTCTGGTACTCTATGTGGGCTTCACGCTTCTCATCAAGCAGCTTTTGGATGTCCTCATTGTTTTCATCTAACCAGTCTTGGTGTTTGTGCGTGTTCTGGCCCAGATGAGTGAGTAAGGTGTCGTACACCATGTCTCTGAAAGCTGCCCAGTCTTCTTCTTCTCCGTACGCCCCGAGGTTGAACTCACTAAGCTTGCTGTCCAGGTCCTCACTGAGGTTCTGTCAGACAGAGTGCTGTTCCAGCTTGCTGACATTAGCCACGGCTACATGTGCAAAATTTCTTCAATCTGATTACAATTCAGATCAGAACTTCACTGTTTACATGGACCCTTAAAATGTTGATCCGATTAGGACGTGTGTTTCCATGTGTCACACGTTTGAACGGACTAAATCATTTTGACCTGCGCACAATTATCCGACGTTCCAGAAATGGCAGAAGAAAAAGCAACTTCCGATGTAAACAAACCCCACTTTGTGCCTTTCTCTTTTTGAAATGGACCTGTATTGTGTTATTCAGACTGTACTTTTGCTTCTGCTGGTCTCCCTAATGAAGCTACAAGTCGAGCAGTACATACTTCTGCATATGACGAACAGAGGGAGACAGCAGGACGATACAGACCAGATTTGTTTTACTCCCACCATGTCTTCCACTAGCGGCTGTAAAGGCAGATATATGTCACGTTGACGTGTGGCTGACGTACAGACATGCGCAGTAAACATATTTTCTACCCAAACTTCGGAATAAGTGTTTATATGTGCACCAACCGATTAACAATTGGCATAATGGACTCGTCTCAGTTGGAGGGAAATTTTGATCGGAATGAGTGTGATTGGGTCAGAATATTCAGATTGGCGTGTTTACATGAAGCATTTTTATTCCGATCAGGCTTTTAATTTGGTTACTTGTGTCCATGTAAACATGGCTTTTGAGTCGGTTGCCTTTTCCCCCTCTGGATGCCATTTGGGCTGGATGTGCATGTTGAGCTTTGAGAGAATGAGTCTGTGATCCGTCCAGCAGTCTGCGCCACACATCGCCTTGGTCACTTTAACGTCCTGCCTGTTTCTCCTCCTCACAATGATGTAATCTGTCAGATGCCAATGCTTGCTGCGTGGATGCATCCAGGAGGTCTTGTTGCGATTTGGCAAGTGGTAGACAGTATTGGTGATCAGAAGGTCATGAGAGACGCACGTCTTCAACAGGAGAAGACATTGGTTTTGTGCTTTCAAACTCCATTTCTCCCAAGGACTCCCTCCCATCTCTGGTAGTCTTTACCAATGCTGGTGTTAAAGTCTCCAAGAACAATGAGTTTGTCCTCCTTCGGTACACCTTCAATGAGAGTCTCCAAGTCCTCGTAAAACCTGTCTTTGGTCTCACCTGGGTTCGTCATGGTGCGGGCATATGCACTGATGAATGTGGCATGGCATTTTCCATGGAGGGGGAGCCGCAGGGTCATGAGGCAGTCGTTGGTTCCTATGGGGAGGCTGGCAATCTTGCTGATCAGATTGGATCTGATTGTGAAACCCACTCCTGCTTCACGGCGTTCTTCGCTGCCTTGGCCGCTCCAGAAAAAGGTGTAGCTGGCTTTGACTTCTGTCAGGTGACCTTCGTCTGCAAACCTGGTCTCGTTCAGAGCTGCGATGTGGATATTGTACCTGCTGAGTTCTTTTGCAACAAGTGCTGTCCGTCTCTCAGGTCTGTCCACTTTGGCGCTGTCCATGAGCGTTTGCACATTCCAAGTGCCAGTGGTGAGTGATGTCACCTTAATTGATTTCTTCTGAGAATTTCGACCACTAGGGTGGGATCCCTGCCAGCCGCGGCTTGCTGGCCAGGGTGTAGCGAAGTAGGCTATGTTTAGGGCACCTTTTCAAGCCCCTTCCTCGGGCCATGGAGGTGAGCAGAGTGAATCCTAAAGAGGGCTGCTCAGACACCCAGGGGGCTGCCGAACTCCACTGCTGCTTTGGTCCAGTAGAGAGTGACCATATGCCCTGGGCCGCCTGTATGTGGGATTGTGGCTACAGCTTCCAGCTTCCAGGGTATCTGCACCTGCTGCTTCGTCACTTGCCCATTGCAACAGGACTTGGGGGGGGGGGGGGATCATAAGGAAATTGGGGCAGGGGTGATGTCTTGACTTGCACTCTCATCCCAGCCTATCTGGATCCAGTGGCAAGACGTAGTCAAGTCAGCTGGAGATAGGTTAGGATGCAGTGGATGGCCAGCAGTGTCCTACATGTCTCACTGTGCCCTCGTTGCGCTCAACAACGCTTTGCTGGGTCTGCCAATCTGGTGGTTTCCTCCGCACAGTGCACCAGGTCCAGTCTACGCATGTGTAGGTAGACAAGCCCTACCTCACCAAGGGTTTCAAACCTATCAGCTACCCTCACCTGGTTTCGCCCGCCAGTCGAAACAGTTTAGTGGGGTGTGGCCACTGTTGCATGCAAACAGCTACTTGGAGCCACAGGTGAGAGTTAAGTGCCAAGTGGGAACCAAAGTGGACCAACCACCAGGAGGTGCGACTGTTGCCCTGTCAGAGGTACTATCCCTCCCTGACACTCCATACACCCCAGCATGTTAACTGTAGCTTCTAGCTCATTTACCCGAGTGCCATTGTCCGTGGCTGCTCGCTCCAATTCTCCCACTAGAGACTCATGTGCCTCGAGCTGCATTCGAATGGTTCAATTGAATTCTTTAGTTCTTGTCTCATAGATGTTATTTCAGAATGCAGACTCATAGACACGGCATCAATTTTACCACATGTCATTCTTATGAGAGTCAATCGTGACCTGAAACAGTGCAGCATCTAGGGTGGTTTCGTCAGCATGGGGCGGACTCTGTGAGACAGGCGCAGGTGTGGCTGGCTCAGCAGGTAGCTGTGCTTTGCGGCCTCCTCTCAAGGATTCTTGTTTATCTCGGGAATTCAACATTTTATGTCAGAGTAGATGGAATGAGTAGCACTGAAGAGTTGTATGAAAGTTGTTCAGTGTCCAGGACCATGTACGAGCGAAGCTTATCAAGTAGAGAGTTATTTTAGATCATATTTTCTTGGAGCTGCACCAAAATGTGTCTATTTCTTACTGTGTCCCATAGCACCCCACGAATGCGATTCACTTTTTATTTTTGATCAAACTTCCCTCTCCCTAGCCACCTCCTCCAGGTCTTCAGAGAGGACAATAAGGTGTTCCCAGGCCAGCTGGGAGAACATAGTCTCTCCAGTGGATGCATTTGTGTGCAATCCCTACGCAGATGGTGAGCGCTGACCGAGCGCATACAGCCCCAAAAACGTGAACGCATGTACAAGTACGCAAATGGTCACATTGAACTGCACATGCACCCGGAAACTCCCACCAGAAGGAAGTACTGAGCAATCCGCCAATACTGGGTGAACAAATGACTGTCTTTTTGCCCGTCTGCTTTCTTCCTCTGCCACTAAACAGCAAAAGCTCCTGTTCGTCTCGACTGCCATTGTATTCATGTGCCTCCATCGTTTCCACCATTTAAAATGCCTGCCACCATTCTCTTCTTTTGTGTTTGGATTGCAGCTCTTCAAATCAGTTTGCTGGATCTTGGCTGCCGCCGACAGTACAAACATGTAAACTGTAGATTAGTGTCACTGCACATGCGTAAAATGTGGCTGCTGAGCAGCAGCTGCTGTGGCTCAAAAACTACTCTGAATACTGCTGTGTACACAAGTGCAGTTTACAGAACACAAACGTTTTCCCCCTGGAGGGACTTTGAACAGGCCTTAAGTGTGAGTCCAGCAACTCTACAGAGAAAACTCATTTCAGCCGCTTATATCCTTTATCTCACTCTTTTGGCCATTACTCAAAGTTCATGACCATAGGTGAGGGTAGGAAGGTAGATTGACTGGTATATTGACAGCTTTGCTTTAGAGTTCAGTTCCCTCTTCACCACGACAGACCACTACAACTTCTGCATCACTGCAGATGCTGCTCCAATTCGTCTATGAATTTACTGCTCCATTCGCCCTGAGATAATTGAACTCTTCCACTTGGGGCAGGACCTTGTTCCCAACCCAGAGAGAACAATTCACCTTTTTCTGGTTGAGCACCATGGACTCAGATTTGGAGGTACTGATTTTCATTCTGGTCACGTCACACTCAGTACCAAGCCATCCCAGTAAGACCTGTAGGCCATTGCTCAATGAAGCCAACAGGACCACATCATCTATAAACAGCAGAGATGAGATTCTGTGGTCACCGAACATGACACCCTCTGTTCCTTGGCTGTGCCTAGAAATCCTGTCCATAAAAATTTTGAATAGGATTATTGACAAAGGGCAGCCCTTGTGGAGTCCAACTTTTACTTTGAACAAGTTTGACTGATTGCAATACAAACCAAACTCTCGCAATGGCCATGTAGTGACTGGACAGCTTGTAGCAATGAGCCCGATACCCCATATTCCCAAAGCACCCCACACAAGAAACCATGAGGGACATGGTGGAATGTTTTCTCCATGTCCACAAAACACATGTAGAGTGTGGGTTGGGCAAAGTCCTCTCAAGGATCTCTGAGAGGCTAAAGAATTGGTCCAATGCGCCACAAACAGGATGAAAACCACATTGGTCCTCCTGAATCCAATGTTTGACTAATGGCTGGAATTTCCTCTCCAGCACCTTGGTATAGACCTGCCCAGGGAGGCTGAGGAGTGTGATCCCTCTAAAATTGAAACATACCCTCTGGTCTCCCTTCTTGAAGAGGAGAACCACCACCCCAGTTTGCCATGCCAAAGGTACTGTCCCCAACTTTCACATGATGTTGCAGAGGCATGTCAACCAGGACAGCACCCCAGCATCCAGAGTCTTGAGGTAATCGCTGCAAATCTCATCCACATCTGGGGCCCTACAACTGAAGATTTTTCTTAACTTCAGCGCCCTCAGTGCCTGTGATAGGTGAGTCATCCCCCTCATCCTCAGGCTCTGCTTCCACTCTGGAAGGTGTGTCGGTGAGACTGAGGAGATCCTTGAAGTATTCCTTCCACCAACTGACAATGTCCACAGCTGAAGTCAAAAGCAGCTCTCCATCCGTACCATATACAGGGTGGACAAAAAGCTTCTTCCCCCTTCTGACTCACCCGACAGTTTGCCAGAATCTCTTTGAGGCAAATTGAAAGTCTTGCTCCATGGCCTCACTAAACTTCTCCAACACCTGAGTTTTAGCCTCAGCAACTGCTCAAGCTGCACACCAATTGACCAGCTGCTTCAGGAGTCCCACAAGCCAACCAAGTGGGTAGGACTCCTTTAGCTTGATGGCCCCCCCACCTCTGGCATCCACCATTTGAGCTGGGGGTTGCCACAATGAGAGGCACCAACAACCTTACAGCCACAGCTCTGAGCAGCTGCTTCAGAGACAACTCCAACATCAAGGAGGTCAGACAGGGGGATACAAGAATACCCATGCCTGGGACAACTCCAGAAAAGGCCAATATCCACCCCCTATCCAGGAGGTTCTAGAACCCGAGCTGTGCATCGAGGTGAGCTCGACTATATCTAGCAGATCTCGCAACCTCGTGCACAAGCTGAAGCTCCTTCAGAGCAGGGCCCCCGTAAACCCATACCAGGTGGGAAACACTGAATCCTTAATTGTACATCCATCATGAGAGTCTGCTGGATCACTCTTTGTCTGACCCCTCACCCAGGACCCGTTTGTTTTGGGAGACCCTTTCAGGGGCAAATTGTCCCCAACAGCATAGCTCATACCGCCCCTTCCTCCACAACCACCACCACAAAAGGTGGTGATCCATGAGGGAGAGAAAGAAATCCGTATTATTTATTTAAACCTGCATTAAAAAGGTTTTTACACCAGTATTAGCTGAATTCATAGCAACACGTGTGCGTCTGTGGTACCAAACAGTGGGAGCAATGCAATTTTCATCATCTTCCTGTTGGGTTTGCACTGAACTTAACTCAGTGCACTTGTATGACACAAGGCCATGGGAGATATGGCTCATCTGACTATGAGCAGAGCCATAATTCCAGTCCGCATCTGTTTCATCTGTGGCAACACTATGAAGATAGAGGAAATGGGGTGAAGAGCACAGGGACAGACATGTATCAAAGAACACTCTTACTGGAATGCGAAGCAAGGATCATTGCAGACAAGCAGCACACTGTTACAGTATGTTTCCTTATTGAACCCTGGTCCACTGGGTGCCCTTAAATGGAACTTTAATAAAGTACATAGGAGCCATAGACAATACCAGGATGTAAACATCTTTATTACAACTGTGAACTTGACATTTTAACTTGAGAGTCTGTGGAGACTGACTCACTCTTTAGAACCAGCCTCTAGTGGTCATTTAATGAAATACAATTTAATGTGTTTGAATCTGCTTTTTGTTTAATGTGTTTAAAACAATATTCATTATTTGATGGTGGAACTTTACTTTTGACAACACTTCTGACAAGGTAAGCCACACAAAAGTTTTCATCATCAGGGCTCACAGTCACCTTCATTGAGAATTTCAAACTCATATTTGGTACATTTGAGTGCAGCCATTGAACAGAGGTTCACGGAGCGAGTATGCTGGATCACAGTCAGCTTCACACAGAACATGTGGTCTTTATCCCTGGGGCATTCTTGAACACCTAAGCACTCGCACTTCTTAGAGTCTGTGGAGATATTGTTTATAATAGATTCATTCAGCATGGTGATTAAGAAGCTTTAACATATCATAAAAGACAAAAAGTCATAAAGACAAAACTCACCAGAGCAGGTCTCCCACTCATAGCAAGTGTCAAGACCACAAAGATTCTGAACGGAGCTCTTAGAGGACATGCTGGCTCTGAACTTGGCCCACTCCAATTTGGCCGGATCACTTGAGTCACACTCGCCTTCATTGATGAAGAACAGTGGATCACCATGGCAGCGACCGGCATTAAAGGAGCAAAGGGACATTGGCACCATGAGACCGACACCTGTGTTCAGGACGCAGAGGCTCTCTGGCTGTGAACTGCAAAAACATACCCTCGTCATTGAGTAGATATGATTTTATACATTTGTGAAGCAACATTTTCACATCTCTTTCCTTTTGTAATGGTGACCAAGATGCATCCATGGACTACATGAATATGTACATCAAATGGTCACATCTGATTTCAATATTTCTATGATCCACTTCAACAGCAGGAGTCTCTATGCAAACTTTAATAACATTAAAGATTATTTACATCAGTTTAAAGAGCCCTTCAATATTGTGGCAATATCAGAGACGTGGCTCAGTGAAGAGAAAGGAGTGGATTTTACCATGGATGGCTATGAATTAAATTATATAAATAGAAAAGTGAAAAAAGGAGGAGGAGTTGCAATTTATGTTGACAAGAGCTTGAAATACAAGGTTGTTGAAAATCTGACAGTAACTGTGGATGATTTATTTGAATGTATTACAATAGACATCTGTCTGGACAATGTGAAGAACGTAGTAGTGAGCTGTGTATATAGAACACCTGGATCAAACATTGACTTATTTAAGGACTGGATGGAAAAAATGTACGCAAAACTAACTCATAAAGTTATGTTCATCTGTGGGGATTTCAATATAGATCTGATGAACTCAAAACAACATAGTTTGACAGAAGAATTTATCAACACAATGTACAGCATGGGCTTACATCCAACAATTACCGGACCTAGCAGAATCACGTCACACAGTGCCACACTAATAGATAACATATTCACAAACATTATGGAAAATAATATCAGGAGTGGGCTTTTATTGAATGATATCAGTGACCACCTGCCGATTTTTGTTGTCTATCAGTGTGATAATAGGAAGAAAAAGTATACCAAAAATATTAAATATAAAAGAATAAGAACCGAAGAATCAATGTATTTACTGACAAAGGAATTATTAATACAAGATTGGAAGATAGTTTATGATGAAAATGACATAAATAGAGCATATGATAAATTTTTACAAATATTTCAATCATTGTACAATAAATACTGTCCTATAAAACAATACAGTGACAGACAACAAAAAAAAATATTCCTTGGGTCACCAAGGGGTTAATAAATGCATGTAAAAAGAAGAATACATTATATAAACAATTCATTAAATGCAGAACAGTGGAAGCTGAGATCAAATATAAAAGATATAAAAATAAGCTTACTACTATAATGAGGACCTGTAAGAAAGAATATTACAACAGAATACTAGAGGATAACAAAAATAACATAAGAGGAATATGGCAAGTACTCAATGGGATTATTAGTAATCGTCCTAAGAATGCAAATTATCCAAAATATTTTATCGAAAATGGCAGTTTGATAAATAATATGGAAGATGTGGTCAGTGGTTTCAATAAATTTTTTATAAACGTTGGTCCTGAATTAGCAAAATCAATAGTGACACCAGAAACAAACCACAGTGGTTCTGTGGATGAAATAGAAGATAGAAATCCAAACACAATCTTTTTGGGTGCAGTTACTAAAAAGGAAATTATCGAGACTGTGAAGAAATTTAAGAACAAAAAATCAACGGACTGGAATGAAATTGACATGACAATAGTGAAAAAAGTAATTGAGGGAATTGTTAAGCCACTCACCCACATCTGTAACCTGTCATTTCAAACTGGTAAATTTCCAGACAAAATGAAAATAGCAAAAGTAATACCTCTATACAAAACAGGAGACAGTCATCGCTTCACAAATTACAGGCCAGTCTCTTTACTCTCACAATTCTCCAAAATACTTGAAAAAATCTTCACTAAGAGACTGGATAATTTCACTGAAAAACACAACCTCCTTACAGATAGCCAGTATGGTTTTAGAGCAGATAAATCTACATCTTTGGCACTGGTCGAACTTATAGAAGAAATTACTAGTTGTATAGATAAAAAAAAGGTTGCTGTAGGAGTATTTATAGATTTAAAGAAAGCTTTTGACACCATTGACCACAGAATACTACTAAGGAAACTGGAAAGGTATGGGATAAGAGGGGTAGGACTGAGTTGGGTGGAAAGTTATTTAAGTAACAGACAACAATTTGTACAAATTGGAGAGCACAAATCACCCTTCATGGACATCACTTGTGGTGTGCCCCAGGGGTCAGTTTTGGGACCCAAACTCTTTATTTTGTATATAAATGACATATGCCAAGTATCAAAAATTCTGAAATTTATTTTGTTTGCGGATGACACAAACATCCTTTGCACTGGTGAGAATTTGCAGCAGGTTTTAGAGGTGGTCACAACTGAAATGGAAAAATTAACGCAGTGGTTCAACAAAAATAAATTATCTCTAAATCTAAAAAAAACAAAGATTATGGTGTTTGGAAATTATAAAATAAATCATGAAATAATGGTAATGATAGATGATACCAGAATAGAAACAGTACAGGAAAATAAGTTTCTGGGGGTGACGCTAGACAATAAAATCTGCTGGAAACCTCACATCAGTCACATCCGGGCCAAATTAGCAAAATGTATAGGCATACTGGGGAAGACAAGACACATCTTGGACTATAAATCATTGGTCTTATTGTACAGTTCACTGTTTTTACCTTATCTTAACTACTGTGTAGAAATCTGGGGAAACACCTACAAGACCAACCTACAGTCAATATGCACATTACAAAAAAGAGCTATAAGGATAATAAACAATGCAGGATATAGAGACCATACCAATTCGTTGTTCTTAAAGTCACATGTCATAAAGTTCATCAATTTAGTTAAATTTAAGACAGCACAAGTAATGTACAGGGCAATTAATAATCAACTCCCAACTAATATACAAATAATATTTAAAAAAAGAGACAATGATCATAATTTGAGAGGAGACTTAAACTTTACAAAACCCAAGATACGTACAACCAAGAAAAGTATGTGCATATCTGTCTGTGGGGTGGATTTGTGGAACAGTCTGGAGCCGGAACTGAAACTATGTACAAACAGAAATCAATTCAAAAAGAGGTATAAGCACCATTTGCTGAAAGGATATATGTTAGAAGGGTAGTATTTATATGTACGATTCATTATGTTCACTCTGGGACATTATGGGACACTATGGAATGGTGGGTGGGACAGCACTGTGTATATCTGTGTTGTTTGAGGCTGGTTTTGATGTATGGACTTCATTGTACAGTATGTTAGAATGGATGCGTGTTAATGTTGATTTGTAAAAAATACAGTAAATTGTTTACTTGGGGTCTTAAAGGTGGTAATTTGTATAAAATTCACATGGGTGTATCTATGGAAAAGAGGAGATGGAATTAATAAGTGTTCACTTCTTCCTTCTCCCTTTCGAACAGTGTATACTGTTGTTATTGCATTTGCCATTTGCTTGTTTTTGTTATATTTTTGTGTTCGAAATAAACTATCTATCTATCTATCTATCTATCTATCTATCTAATTGCATGTATCGGCTAACTTATGGTTAAATAACATGCAAACAATGAAATTTTAACAAGGTTTTTTAGACTGATCTAGTATTTACCAGATTAAAAAATAATTCAAAACAACACCCAAACAATGTATTTTGGTTGATTGGTGCACTTGGAAGCCATATTTGTAGCTGAAAAATGTCTGAGCTGTAATACAGCCTCATAACGGTACAAGGGATGGAAATTTTTTTCAGCTAAAAGACTATAGTTCACTTCCTTTTTTTCCAGAAGTGTACTTTTTGTCATTGGTTCTGTAGAACATTTGACTTATGCTACTGAATAGTTTAAAAATAATAACAGCATCCCGCCTTCTTGTTAGAAATGAATAGTGCACTGCACATGCGCACAGTTAAAAAGGCACCGACAGTTATGAGTTCCCTCCACTGAAATTGCTAGCCTGTAATACTACTCGATAAGCTATTCAATAAACCTCTTGACATGGAATCCTGAACCCAGGTGCATCTATAAACATTCAACATGATGTCAGAAGTTGTGGTTTGCTCGTGTACTCCAGAACTGCCGACAACGTGGTAAGGCGAAATTTTCTCAATGCTTTGAAGACATAGCAAGCAACCAGCTAGCGTTGTACAGCTATCGTAGCAAAGGCTAATTAATTAATTTATTTATTTATTTTGGAAAAAAGGAAACAAAAAAGAACATTCAACAAATACACCAAAAGATCCAAAAACACAATGCAAAGTAACAAAACCCTTTCCTTGGGTGCCCAAAAAAAGAGTAGGACAAAGCAAAAGCTTTTCAAGTCCTGCCCCTCAATACTGTAAGTACTCAATACTTAAAAGAAAACAAGCTGTCACCTATACAGACCAATCAAGAATGAGAAAAAGAAAAAAAACAATAAAAACACATGAAGAACAATGTATAATGTATTTCGCATTAGGGAGCAAAACAATTCTCTTCCTCAAGTCTATACCTTTCAAGGATAATATTTATGTACTTTTTGTGAAACTGTATGGCATTATTACTCTGTTTAATATCCTCATCCAAACCATTCCACAAAATCACCCCACAAACTGAAATGCAAAAAACTTTTCTGTGTAGTGCAAAAACAAAGAGATTTTAATTTAAACCTTCCTAAATTCAATTCAATTCAACTTTATTTACTGTATATAGCGCCATTTCACAACAACAGTCATCTCAGAGCACTTTCAACTGTAGGGGAAACCCCCACAATTGCAGAAAGACCCCAGCTATCAGGCGATCCCCTGTGAGCAAGCGCTTGGCAATGGTGGAGAGGAAAAACTCCCTTTTAACAGGAAGAAACCTCCAGCAGAACCAGGCTCAGGGAGGGGCAGTCATCTGCTGCGACTGGCTGGGGGGTGAGGGGACAGAGAAGATGAAAAGAACAGACACGTAGAGAACAAACAGCACGATGGGGACTCAATCTATGGGAGAGAACAAACAGATATTTATGACCAGCAAAAATATTTCATTGAGAGTGAAAAAAGGAGTGAAGCCCAGTGCATTATTGGAGGTCCCCAGTCTGTCTAAACCTATTAGCAGCATAACTAAGGGAGGGTTCAGAGACACATGATCCCCCCCCCAATTGTAGGCAATATCAAAAAGGAAGGTTTTAACCCTATTCTTAAAAACAGAGATCGAGTCTACTCCCGAATCCAGATTGGCAGTTGGTTCCACAGGAGAGGAGCTTGATAACTAAAGGCTCTGCCTCCCATTGTACTTCTGGAGATTCTAGGTATTACAAGTAATCCTGCATTTTGGGAGCGTAGTGCTCTGTCAGGATAATAGGGTAGTAACAGATCTTTTAAATAAAAAGAGGCCTGATTGTTTAGAGCTTTGTAAGTGAGAAGAAGGATTTCAAAATTAATTCTTAACTCTATGGGAAGCCAATGAAGTCTAGAACCGGAGAGATATGATCTTTCTTTCTAGTACCTGTTAAAACTCTTGCTGCAGCATTTTGGATCAACTGAAGACTATTTAAAGATGTTTTAGGACAACCTGATAATAAAGAGTTGCAATAATCTAATCTACAGCTAACAAAAGCGTGGATCAGTTTCTCAGCATCACTCTGAGACGAGATGCTCCTAGTCTTGGCAATATTATTCAATTCAATTCAGTTCAACTTTATTTATATAGTGCCATTTCACAACAACAGTCATCTCATAGCACTTTCAACTGTAGGGAAAACCCCCACAATTGCAGAAAGACCCCAGCAATCAGGTGATCCCCTGTGAACAAGCACTTGGCGATGGTGGAGAGGAAAAACTCCCTTTTAACAGGAAGAAACCTCCAGCAGAACCAGGCTCAGGGAGGGGCAGTCATCTGCTGCGACTGGCTGGGGGGTGAGGGGATAGAAAAGATGAAAAGAACAGACATGTAGAGAGCAAACAGCACGATGGGGACTCAATCTATGGGAGAGAACAAACAGATGTTAATGACCAGCAAAAAAAAAAAAAAATATTTCATTGAGAGTGAAGAAAGGAGTGAAGCCCAGTGCAATTAGTGGAGGTCCCCCGGCTGTCTAAACCTAATAGCAGTATAGCTAGGGTAGGGTTCATTAACACATGATCCCTCCCTAATTGTAGGCTATATCAAAAAGGAAAGTTTTAACCCTATTCTTAAAAACAGAGATCGAGTCTGACTCCTGAATCCAGATTGGCAGCTGCTTCCACAAGAGAGGAGCCTGATAACTCAGAATCAGAATCAGAATCAGAATCAGAATCTGATAACTGAAGGCTCTGCCCCCCATTGTACTTTTGGAGATTCTAGGTATTACAAGTGATCCAGCATTTTGGGAGCGTAGTGCTCTGTTACGATAATAGGGTAATATCAGATCTTTTAAATAAAAAGGGGCCTGATTGTTTAGAGCCTTGAAAGTGAGTAGAAGGATTTTAAACTTAATTCTAAACTCTATGGGAAGCCAATGAAGGGAGGCCAGAACCGGATAGATATGATCGCTCTTTCTAGTACCTGTTAAAACTCTTGCTGCAGCATTTTGGATCAACTGAAGACTTTTTAGAGATGTTTTAGGACGACCTGATAATAAAGCGTTACAATAATCTAATCTCGAGCTAACAAAAGCGTGGATCAGTTTCTCAGCATCACTCTGAGACAAGATGCTCCTAATCTTGGCAATATTGCGCAAATGATAGAAGGCAGTCTTAGAAACAAATTTAATATGTGAATTGAAAAACAGATCTTGATCAAAAAAAAACTCCAAGGTTCCTCACAGAGCTATTAAGAGAAAGAGTAACCGCATCCAAACTGAAAGTTTGATTTGGAAAGGAATTTCTAAGGTTTTCTGGGCCAACAAGAATGACTTCAGTCTTATCTGAATTTAATAGCAGGAAATTACAAGTCATCCAAGCTTTGATTTTCTTAAGACAGGTTTCTAACTTGGCTAATTGATTACTATCACCTGGCTTCATTGACAGGTATTATTGTGTGTCATCTGCATAACAATGAAAATGTATACAGTGCTTTCTAATAATGTTGCCTATCAGAAGCATATATAAAATAAAAAGAGTAGGGCCTAGCACAGATCCCTGTGGAACTCCATGACTGAGCTTTGAGTTGAAAGAAAACTCATGACTGACATGAGCAAACTGGAACATATCAGATAAATAAGATCTAAACCACTGCAACGAAGCTCCATTAAGTCCAACATAGTGTTCTAATCTATGAAGTAGAATATTATGATCAATAGTATCAAAAGCTGCACTAAGGTCTAAAAGGACAAGCACAGAAACAAGTCCATTATCAGATGCGATCAGGAGGTCATTAGTGACCTTCACTAAGGCTGTTTCAGTTCGATGATGGATTCTAAACCCAGATTGAAACTCTTCAAGTAAACCATTTCTCTACAGGTGGTCAAATAATTGCGTAGCAACAACTCTTTCCAAGATTTTTGAAATGAAAGGGAGATTAGAGATTGGCCTATAGTTAGCTAAAACTCCTGGATCCGGCGTTGGCTTTTTGAGTAAGGGTTTAATTACAGCAGTTTTAAAAGCCTGCAGTACATGGCCTAAAGTTAATGAAGAATTGATTATTTGAAGAATAGAGATTTGAAGAAGAGATTTTTTATAAATTAAAAGATGATTTTGTCATGGGTAGCTCTCGCGAGCCACCATAAGATGCCACACCGTCACCAGTGAGTTTAGTGAGCGTTTTATTTATGGTGAGAAAATAGTGATAACACAAGCTGCTGAGACAATGACACTTTAGTCTACCACAACAGGAGGCGCAAGGCTAACAGCTCATTACAGGTCCAGAGGAGGAGACGGTCAAAACACAGACAGACGAGGTTGTAGAAAATAATAATTACTCAAGCTGCTAAGGCAAAGACTCACAGGGATCGATACACACCGGGAGGGGTAAGGCTACACAGCACACTTACTAGTTCCGGGGAACGACGGTCAGACCAAAAGCAGACGTGGTATGAATAAGTCCAGTGCATCCGTAGCGTGACGGAGTGTGAACAGACACTGCTGCGCCGATGCAGCCGCCAGCGCGGGTTAAAGTAGCCTGAGCGCTAACGACCACAAATGCAGCACAGCTGTTGAGGGTTTGACAGCTCAGCGGAAGCCTCCCCGAGCACTATCACAATAAGAGCTCGGAGAGCTAGAATAATAATGCCGCTGTCAAACCCTGACAAGAATAACCCGAGCACAAAGGCATAGTGCTCGGGTCATGACAGATTTCTCCAAGCTAAATAGATTTCATCTAAATTAGTGGAGTGCCATTTTCTTTCTAATTGACGGGTCTTCTGTTTTAAGCTACGAGTTTCTGTGTTGAACCAAGGAGTTAGAAATCTCTGATTAGACTTTTTCTTTTTTAAAGGGGCCACCATGTCTAGAGTCTGATGCAGAGAAGCTGTAACACTATCTACCATGCTATCAATTACAGAAGGAGCAAGCTGTCTATAGCTTATTTCCATTGTGTTGACACATGGCATAGAGGAAACAATCTGCATAAATTTGGTAACAGCATCATCTGAGAGGCATCTACTGTAGTAATATTTTTCCTTAGGAGCCAAGTAGTCAGAAATAGTAAAATCAAAGGTTAACAGAAAATGGTCTGACAGTACAGGGTTATGAGGAGACACTACCAGATTTTCTATTTCTATGCCATATGTCAGAACAACGTCCAATGTATGGTGGAGATTATGGGTAGAATTTCCTACTTTCTGAGAAAACCTCATCGAGTCTAATATTGAATTAAATGCCAAATTAAGGCAATCACTATCTACATCTACATGTATATTAAAGTTCCCTACTATAATTATTCTGATTTCAGCACTAAATCAGCTAAGAATTCTGCAAATTTGGATAAAAACTCTGAGTAGGTTGATGGAGGACGATAAACTATGGCAAATAAAATTGGGATTAGCCTAAAATTGCTAAAATGCCCAATACTGAGGACCAGGCCCTCAAAGGATTTATAATGTGTTTTTTGCTTTACATTAACGAGTAATTTGGAATGGTAAATTGTCGCTACTCCTCCTCCACGACCAGAACTTCTGGGATTTTGACAGTTTGAATAACCAGAGGGAGTTGATTCATTTAAACCAACATAATCCTCTTGCCCTAACCAAGTCTCTGTAAGGGATATTAAATCAATCTGATGATCAATTAACAGATCATGGACTAGCAGAGACTTGGGAGACTTAATATTTAACAAACCGCATTTAATTTTTACAGTAAATTATGAGGAGGAGCAGAGGCCAAATCGTTAAATTTGGAGGCTTCATGTTTAATTTGAGTTTTACCAACTTTTTGTTTAATCACTCTGGGATGCTTATACATTATATTTTTATTTACTTTGGAGGGAGCAGACAGTGATTCTCCGATGGGGAAGACAGGGGCTAAGTTGAGGGGTGGTGGATGAAGAGGAGCTGCAGAAAGGCGTGTAAGACTGCGACTCTTGCTTCCTAGTCCCAACTCTGAGTTGTCAAGGTTTTGGAAATTTGGATAAAATTGATGCCAGATTGTTAGATAAATGAGACGCACCATCCAAAGTGGGATGGACACCGTCACCAATTCCACATTAAGTTTTGAGACTTCCAACTGCCAGAGTCGGATGTCATTAATGCCGGCATGGATAACAATTGTGGAGTATTTACAGTTACTTTTAGCAAGCATTTTCAAATTTGACTCGATGTCGCCTGCTCTGGCCCCTGGAATGCATTTCACTATGGCCGCAGGAGTCTCTAGGTTCACGTTTCTGACTACAGAGTCACCAATGATCAGAGTTTTTTCCTCAGCAGGTGTGTCGGTGAGCGGGGAAAAGCGATTAGAAACATGAACAGGTTGGTGGTGTACCAGGGGCTTGTGGCTAAGCTTCTATCTCACCGTCACCCACCCGTTCTCTCCTGACTGCTCAGGAGAGGTTGGAGCCGGAGGACCGCTAGCAGGCCGCCCTATGCTAGGGAGCTCCGCTGCAGCTAAGGGGCGTCCATCATTATTAACTGGCGCAGATGGTGCTTCTATGCAGCAGAGCCGGGATTCCAAATCAGACAACCTCGCCTCGAGCGCCTCAAAAAGACAACATTTATTACATTTACTGTTATCACGAAAAGAGGCAGAAGTGTAGCTAAACATCTGACAGAGAGAGCACACCAGAGGAGAAGGGGAAGGAGAGCTAGTAGCCATAGCTAGTGACTAACCTGAAGCTAACAAAAACACTGATGAAAGGTGAACAGAAGGCTAAAGAGGGTGATTAGGTGACACTGAGTGCACACACAGGTGCAAGAGGCTTGTTAAACAGAAGTGAGAGGTGACGGTAGACAAAAAAAAAAAAGATTAAAATACAATTAAAGGTAATAATCCTCAGGAGAGCGAACCACAAAGCAAACCAGAACAACAGCCAGCAACACTGGAAGTGACAATACAAAAATCATACTCTCAAATCATGCTCTCCCTCTCTCTCTAGAAACAATTTCTGTATATTGCCAGGGAGTAAATTATTTCTTGTTTTATAAACTATTTGTAATTTTTTTAATTTTACCATATCCATAAATTTCAATAATTTTAACGTTGAGAACAAAATATTAGTGTGATCAAAGTAGCCTACATTGTTTACTATTCTTATCGCTCGCTTTTGTAATGTATATAATTTCTGTAGGGTGCTTTTGTAGGTGTTACCCCAGACTTCAACACAGTAAAGCAAATATGGTAAAACAAGCAAACAGTACAGTGTATACAGTGTGTTGTGGCTTAGAATCTGCCTAACTTTACCCAAAAGTCCAATATTCTTACCAAGGTTTAAGCTCAGGCGTTTTATGTAAGCTTTCCAGCAGAGTTTGCGGTCTAGCATTACCCCCAAGAACTTGTTTTCATATACTCTATCAATACATTATTAATCATCACTTTCGCTTGTTCATGTATAATATGGTTTCAAAACAACATAAATTTAGTTTTATCCAAATTTAAAGATAATTTATTTTTGTCAAACCATAATTTTAATTTACCCAATTCCTCTGTGACCACATTCAACAACTGCTGCAAATTCTCACCAGCACAAATGATATTAGTGTCATCCACAAAAACTACTAGTTTCAAAATATCTGATCCCTTGCAAATGTCACTAATATACAAAATAAAAAATTTGGGGCCTAATACTGACCCTTGGGGAACTCCACAAGTAATTTCTAAGTGACTTGATCTAAATTCACCCAACTGCACAAACTGTTGTCTGTTTTTAATATAACTTCTAAGCCAATTTAAGACTATCCCTCTTACACCATAGTCCTCCAATTTTTTAAGTAAAATGTCATAATCTATTGTGTGAAATGCTTTTTTTCAAGTCTATAAACACACCCACAGCATGCTTCTTATTGTCAATAGAACTGGTAATTTCCTCGATCATCTCTATCAATGCCATTGATGCTGATCTATCTCCCGGGAACCCATATTGACTGTCCATTAATAAATTGTTTTTCAATGAAACTGTCCAATCTTGCAACAAAGAGTTTTTCCAGTATTTTAGAGAACAGGGAAAGTAAGGATACAAGCCTGTAATTTGTAAACTGATGTCTGTCTCCTGCTTTATACAATGGGATAACTTTTGCAGTTTTCATTTTGCATGGAAATATACCCATATTGAATGACAAATTGAAGAGATACTCCAATTGTTCAAAAATACAATTACTTTTTTTCACGAGAGTCATATCAATATCATTCCAATCATTAGATGTTTTATTTTTACATTTGCTAACAATATTTATAATTTCATTTTTTTTCCACAGTCCTTAAAATCATTGAGCTAGGATTTCTGTCTCCATGATCCTTAATAATACCTCCCTCTCTAAGCTGTGGGTCATCTATTTGATCAGCCAGTTTAGGTGCAATCTTACCACCATCAACAAAATAATCAGGACAACTAGTATTCATTGGTCCATTTCTAATAATTCTCTTTAATTAATTAATAATGCTCCACACTGTGTGCTTATATATTTACATATTTATTCCATCTAGCTACAGTGCTCCGCACTGTGTGTGTTTATATATTTACATATTTATTCCATCTAGCTATGGTGCTCCGCACTGTGTGTGTTTATGTGTTTGCATATTTGTTCCATCTAGCTACAATGCTCTGCACTGCGTGTGTGTTTATATATTTACATGTTTGTTCCATCTAGCTACAATGCTCCGCACTGTGTGTGTTTATATATTTGCATGTTTGTTCCATCTAGCTGCAATGCTCCGCACTGTGTGTGTTTATATATTCATATATTTATTCCATCTAGCTACAACGCTCCACACTGTGTGTGTGTTTATATATTCACATATTTATTCCATCTAGCTACAATGCTCCGCACTGTGTGTTTATATGTTCATATATTTATTCCATCTAGCTACAATGCTCCGCACTGTGTTTATATATCTATATATTTATTCCATCTAGCTGCAATGCGCTGCATCGTGTGTCTATATATTTATGTTTATATGTACATATGTATACTCGCTGCTCTTGTTTTTTTCTTGCCTTCTGATTGTTGTTCTGAGTGTTGCTATCCCTGTGCTGTTGCAATCCTGGAAATTCCCCATTGTGGGACTAATAAAGGCTCATCTTATCTTATCTTATCTTAATATCTTCCATGTCCCCTTAATATTATTTTTATTATTTCCAATAAATTATTATAATAATCCTTTTGACATATTCTTATAATATTAGTCAATTTATTTTTATATCTTTTATATCTATTCTCTGCCTCTATTTTTCTACATTTCAGAAGCTTCCTATATAGTGTATTCTTTTTTTTCTGCAAGCATTTGTCATCCATGGCCTTTGTCATCCATGGCCTATCCAGATAATTCATTTTTTTTTCTTGTACTGCAGGATTGGACAGTTTTTATCATATAATGATTTAAATATTTTCAAAAAGGAATCATAGGCTATATCAATATCATCAACTTCACAAACTTTTTTCCAGTCTTGTGATAATAATTCACTTCTAAATGCATTCAAGGATTCTTCTGTTCTTACTCTCCTACATCCAGTATTACATTCATTACTTTTTTCTGTTATAACCACAACTGTACATCACAACTGGCAAATGGTCACTAATATCATTCCGTAATAACTCACTCACTATATTATTTTCCATATTATTTGTAAAAATATTATCTATTAATGTTGCACTATGGAATGTTATTCTACTTGGCTTAGTAATAAGTGGATATAGACTCATAAAATACATGGTTTCAACAAACTCATCTGTCATCACATGCTTATGGGGATTCAACATGTCTATAGTTATGTCTCCACAAATGAACGCAACCTTCTGATTACACTATGGGTGGGCAATATAAGCTGCGGCTTCAGCCATCACCCATTTCGGATAACTCACGTGGAATTGTATAGTAGAAGGAGTCTTTGTCTAATTTGACCTTGTTATATTATACAGTTTCTTTTAACCTGTAATGTACTATCCGAAATAAATAAATTCATTCATTCATTCATTCATTCATTCATTCATTCATTCATTCACTTTGCAAACAGGCCTTCCATATTATTCTTAAATATTTCAATACTGGAATTAGGTGTTCTGTATACACAACTAATAATTATATATTTTTCTTATTTTTCATGTAGATTTCTATTGTAATGCATTCCATTCCATCATCAATGGCTGATGTCATATGTTCCACTACTTTCTAGTTGATACTTTTATCAATATATAAAGTTACACCCCCTCCTCTATTATTTCTATTACTGAAATTAATCTCATAGCCTTTCAAATCAAAGTCCATCCCCTTCTCTGAACTAAGCCAAGTTTTTGAGATAGCAATCACATTAAATGGTTTAGTGAACTGACCTAAATATTCTTTGATTTTTTGAAAATTTGCATATAAACTTCTGCTATTGAAATGGATAATTGATATACAATGATTCAATTCAATTCAATTCAACTTTATTTATATAGCGCCATTTCACAACAACAGTCATCTCATAGCACTATCAACTGTAGGGAGGACCCCCACAGTTGCAGAAAGACCCCAGCAATCAGGCGATCCCCTGTGAGCAAGCACTTGGCGACGGTGGAGAGGAAAAACTCCCTTTTAACAGGAAGAAACCTCCAGCAGAACCAGGCTCAGGGAGGGGCAGTCATCTGCTGCGACTGGCTGGGGGGTGAGGGGATAGAGAAGAAGAAAAGAACAGACATGTAGAGAGCACACAGCACGATGGGGACTCAATCTATGGGAGAGAACAAACAAATGTTAATGACCAGCAAAAAAAAAAATATTTCATAGAGAGTGAGGAAAGGAGTGAGGCCCAGTGCATTACTGGAGGTCCCCCGGCTGACTAAACCTATTAGCAGCATAACTAAGGGAGGGTTCAGAAAACACATGATCCCTCCCTAATTGTAGGCTATATCAAAAAGGTAGGTTTTAGCCCTATTCTTAAAAACAGAGATCGAGTCTGACTCCCGAATCCAGATTGGCAGCTGATTCCACAGGAGAGGAGCTTGATAACTGAAGGCTCTGCCTCCCATTGTACTTTTGGAGATTCTAGGTATTACAAGTAAACCTGCATTTTGGGAGCGTAGTGCTCTGTTAGGATGATACGGTAGTATCAGATCTTTTAAATAAAAAGGAGCCTGATTGTTTAGAGCTTTGTAAGTAAGAAGAAGGATTTTAAACTTAATTCTAAACTCTATGGGAAGCCAATGAAGGGAGGCCAGAACCGGAGAGATATGATCTCTCTTTCTAGTACCTGTTAAAACTCTTGCTGCAGCATTTTGGATCAGCTGAAGACTTTTTAAAGATGTTTTAGGACAACCTGATAATAAAGAATTACAATAATCTAATCTCGAGCTAACAAAAGCGTGGATCAGCTTCTCAGCATCACTCTGAGACAAGATGCTCCTAATCTTGGCAATATTACGCAAATGATAGAAGGCAGTCTTAGAAACAAATTTAATATGTGAATTGAAGGACAAATCCTGATCAAAAATAACTCCAAGGTTCCTCACAGAGCTATTAAGAGAAAGAGTAACTGCATCCAAACTGAAAGTTTGATTTGGAAGGGAATTTCTAAGGTTTTTTGGACCAACAAGAATGACTTCAGTCTTATCTGAATTTAATAGCAGGAAATTACAAGTCATCCAAACTTTGATTTCCTTAAGACAGGCTTCTAACTTGGCTAATTGATTAGTATCATCTGGCTTCATTGACAGGTATAATTGTGTGTCATCTGCATAACAGTGAAAATGTATACAGTGCTTTCTAATAATGTTGCCTAACGGAAGCATATATAAACTAAAAAGAGTAGGGCCAAGCACAGATCCCTGTGGAACTCCATGACTAAGCTTTGAGCTGAGAGAAAACTCATCATTTACATGAACAAACTGGAACCTATCAGATAAATAAGATCTAAACCACTGCAACGAAGTTCCATTAAGTCCAACATAGTGTTCTAATCTATCAAGTAGAATATTATGATCAATAGTATCAAAAGCTGCACTAAGATCTAAAAGGACAAGTACAGAAACTAGTCCATTATCAGATGCAATGAGGAGGTCGTTAGTGACCTTCGCTAAGGCTGTTTCAGTGCTATGATGGATTCTAAACCCAGATTGAAACTCCTCAAATAAACCATTTCCCTGCAGGTGGTCAAATAATTGCATAGCAACAACTCTTTCTAAGATTTTTGAAATGAAAGGGAGATTAGAGATTGGTCTATAGTTAGCTAAAGCTCCTGGATCTAGCGTTGGCTTTTTGAGTAAGGGTTTAATTACAGCCGTTTTAAAAGCCTGCGGTACATGGCCTAAAGTTAATGAAGAATTGATTATATGAAGAATAAAGCTACCAATAAGTGGGAAGACTTCTTTAAATAACCTGGTAGGAATAGGGTCTAAAAGACAAGTTGAAGGTTTGGATGAGGAAACTATTTTGTCTAACTCACAAAGGTCGATTGGAGTAAACTCATCAAGACAGACATCAATAGAAGGAGTTGTAGTAGTTACAGTATTTAAGTTAACTGTGGGAAGAATCTGATTGATTTTATCTCTGATGGATGAAATTTTATTATTGAAAAAGTTCATAAAGTCCTGACTAGTAAGCTCTAAGGGGATGCTAGGATTGACAGAGTCCTGACTCTTTGTCAACCTGGCTACAGTACTGAAAAGAAACCTGGGATTATTCTTGTTCTCTTCTATTAATGCAGAGTAATAACTCGTTCTAGCTTTTCTAAGAGATTTTTTATAAATTAAAAGATGATTTCTCCAAGCTAAATAGATTTCATCTAAATTAGTAGAGCGCCATTTTCTTTCTAACTGACGAGTCTTCTGTTTTAAGCTACGAGTTTCTGTGTTGAACCAAGGAGTTAAAAATCTCTGATTAGACTTTTTCTTTTTTAAGGGGGCCACCAAGTCTAGAGCCTGATGTAGAGAAGCTGAAACACTATCCACCATGTTATCAATTACAGAAGGAGCAAGCTGTCTATAGCTTATTTCCGTTGTGTTGACACATGGCATAGAGGAAACAATCTGCATAAATTTGGAAACAGCATCATCTGAGAGGCATCTACTGTGATAATATTTTTCTTTAGGAGCCAAATAGTCAGAAATAGTAAAATCAAAGGTTAACAGACAATGGTCTGACAGTACAGGGTTATGAGGAGACACTACCAGATTTTCTATTTCTATGCCATATGTCAGAACAAGGTCCAATGTATGGTGGAGGTAATGAGTAGAATTTCCTACTTTCTGAGAAAACCCAATCGAGTCTAATATTGAATTAAAAGCCACATTAAGGCAGTCACTATCTACATCCACATGTATATTAAAGTCCCCTACTATAATTATTCTATCAGATTTCAGCACTAAATCAGCTAAGAAATCAGGAAATTCGGATAAAAATTCTGAATAGGTTGATGGGGGACGATAAACAATGGCAAATAAAATTGGGTTTAACCTGGAATTGCTAAAGTGCCCAACACTGAGGACCAGGCCCTCAAAGGAATTATAACATGTTTTTTGCTTTACATTAACTAGTAATTTGGAATGGTAAATTGATGCTACTCCTCCTCCACGACCAGAACTTCTGGGATTTTGACAGTTTAAATAACCAGAGGGAGTTGATTCATTTAAACCAACATAATCCTCTTGCCCTAACCAAGTCTCTGTAAGGGAAATTAAATCAATCTGATGATCAATTAACAGATCATGGACTAACAGAGACTTGGGAGTTAGAGACCTAATATTTAATAAACCACATTTAATTTTTAAATTATGAGGAGGAACAGAGGCCAAATCATTCAATTTAGAGGCTTTATGTTTAATTTGAGTTTTACCAATATTTTGCTTTATCACTTTGGGATGCTTATACATTATATTTTTATTTACTTTGGAGGGAGCAGACAACGATTCTCTGATGGGGAAGACAGGGGCTAAGCTGAGGGGTGGCGGATGAAGAGGAGCTGCAGAGAGGCGTGTAAGACTGCGACTCTGCTTCCTGGTCCCAACTCTGAGTAGTCATGGTTTTGGAAATTTGGATAAAAAAGATGCCAGATTGTTAGATAAATGAGAAGCACCATCCAAAGTGGGATGAATGCTGTCTCGTCTCATAAGACCAGGTTTTCCCCAAAAAGAGCTCCAATTGTCAATGTAGCCCACGTCATTTTTAGGACACCACACAGACAGCCAGCGGTTCAAGGATGACGAGCGACTAAACATGTCATCACTGGTCAGATTGGGGAGGGGCCCAGAGAATACTACAGTGGCTGACATCGTTTTTGCAAAGTCACACACCGATTCTACATTAAGTTTCGTGACTTCCGACTGCCGGAGACGGATGTCATTAATGCCGGCGTGAATAACAATTGTGGAATATTTACAGTTACTTTTAGCCAGCATTTTCAAATTTGACTCGATGTCGCCTGCTCTGGCCCCAGGAATGCATGTGACTATGGCCGCTGGAGTCTCTAGGTTCACGTTTCTGACTACAGAGTCGCCAATGATCAGAGTTTTTTCCTCAGCGGGTGTGTCGCTGAGCGGGGAAAAACGATTAGAAACGTGAACAGGTTGGTGGTGAACCGGGGCTTTGCGACTAGGCTTCCTTCTCACCGTCACCCACCCAGTCTCCTCGCTGCTGAGGAGAGCCGGGGAACCGGTGACAGGGGGACCTGAGCTAGCTAGCTCCGCTGCAGCTAAGGGGCGTCCGTCGAGATTAACTGGCGCAGACGGTGTTTCAATGCAGCGGAGCCGGGATTCCAAATCAGACAACCTCGCCTCGAGCGCCTCAAAAAGACAACATTTATTACATTTACCGTTATCACTAAAAGAGGCAGAGGTGTAGCTAAACATCTGACAGAGAGAGCACACCAGAGGAGGAGAGGAAAGAGAGGTAGTAGCCATAGCTAGTGGCTCGAGAGCTGGAGAGCAAACCACACAGGCAGACAGCAAAACAGGAAGCGACGACACGTTACCACAAGGAAGTGACGATCTCGAAAAAACTCAACAAAAAAACAGGAAGCGACGACACGTTACCACAAGGAAGTGACGATCTCGAAAAAACTCAACAAAAAACTCAACAAAAAACTCAACAAAAAACCATGATCAGACTTGACATTTAGAATGAACTGTTTATCTGTGTGGTAAGAGCAATTGTTGCTTAGATTATTGTAGAGATTGTTATCAGGATCAGTATCTTGTTCTGGTCCAAATATTGATGAAATTATGGAATTATAGATCACACAGGGGAATCATATTTGTCCTCACTGTGATTTACGTCCTGGCATATTTATCCAGCTCCTCCACATTTCTGACTACCAGCACTTTAGACTCCTCTGGTGTTCCATTCAGTTTAATAAAGACTTTGCAGTTGAAAGTCCATGTTGATTGGATTTTCTTCTGTTTTTGCAAGAATCGTGCCTTTTTGGCGATGTCTCCATTTCTCTTGGTCAGGTGCTCATTCAAATAAACTTCTATTCCCTTCAGCTTCCTTCTCTGTTTCAGTAGATCCATTTTATACTTGCTGTTTGTAAGATGGAAAATTATTTGCTGATTTTTCACCCTGCCTTCTTTTAGGAAGAGGATGACAAGCTTCTATGTTGTTGCTGTCTATCTCTATGCCTTTAGAATGGAGGAAGGTTGTCACCTGTTCTTCCACCGATCTGGCATCCAGCTCACGAAGGTGTGTACTGTATCATCCATTCTTGCCACAGCCTGGGCATAGGATCTGAGCTTTATTTCTAATCCTGAAACAATTACTGAACAATTACAGTGAGTAAATTTAAGAACAAAAAATCAACTGACTGGAATGAAGTTGGTTCAGGTTCAGGTTCAGGTTACTTTATTTGTACCCGTAGGTAGATTTGTTTTGCAGTTGGTGACATTCATATTTACAAGCCACTAATTACATTCAACATAGACACAAACACAGGCACACATCTTACAAAACAGGTAAATATAAAATATGTACAATATAATTTTTATAGCTTGTTCAACTCTTTGACAGCAGCAGGGACAAAGCTGTTTTTGTAGCACTGGGTTCTACTTTTTGGGACAGCAAACCTCCGTCTGGAGGGAAGAAGCTGAAAGTTGCAGTGCAAAGGGTGGGAGTCATCATTTAAAATCGAGTCGGCCATCCTCTGTACTTGTCTGGTGTACAGGGATGTCAGGCTCAGCTGTGACTCACCAAGCAAACGACTGGACCATCTGACTACCTGATCCAAGGATTTCCTCTGTTTCAGTTTTATCTGACCAAACCATGACATTAAAGAAAAGGATAAAACAGATTCAATAAAAGCCCGATAAAACATAGTCATTATGGTTCGGTCAATTTGGAAGCGTGCAAGTTTCCTCAAACAATGCAAATTTTGCTGACCCTTTTTGCACACCCTTTCACAGTTCACCTCAAAGTTCAATCCACTATCAATCGTCCCAAGATATTTGTACGATTGTACACATTCGGTGGTCTGGCCTTTTAGTATGGTGACTTTGTGCCTGGGAGTTTTCCTCCTGAAGTCAATAATCATATCTTTCGTTTTTGTTGTATTCAGCTGCAGGTAGGAATCCTCACACCAGTGAACAAAGTCATCAACTACTGGGCCGTGGCCACTCTCACCATCCTGGAGGAGACTGACAATGACTGAGTCACCAGCATACTTTATAATGTGTCTGTTGTCATGTCTGCTCCGACACATGTTTGTGTACAGGATGAAGAGTAGTGGTGACAACACACACCCCTGAGGAGAGCCAGTAGAAGAGCACTTTAGGTCAGACAATGTGCCATTGACCCTTACTCTCTGCGTCCTGTTGGTTAAGAAATCCAGAATCCAACCCACCAGATTATTGCTTAAATCAAATTGTTGCAGGAGCCTTTCAACTAAAATATGAGGTTGGATTGTATTAAAGGCAGAAGAGAAGTCCACAAATAAAAGCCTGGCGTGTGTCCCATTAAAATCCAGATGTTTAAAAAGCATGTCAAACAGAGTGACAGTGGCATCCTCCACTCCTCTGTGAGGCCTATAGGCAAACTGCAGAGGATCCAATGCATGTTCAGTCTGCTTTAGGACCTCACATCTGACCAGTTTTTCAAAAATTTTCATTAAAATTGAAGTCAAAGCAACTGGTCTAAAGTCATTTATTGACATGACAATAGTGAAAAAAGTAATTGAAGGAATTGTTAAACCACTCACCTACATCTGTAACCTGTTATTTCAAACTGGTACATTTCCAAACAAAATGAAAATAGCAAAAGTAATACCACTATACAAAGCAGGAGACAGTCATCATTTCACAAATTACAGGCTGGTCTCTTTACTCTCACAATTCTCCAAAATACTTGAAAAAATCTTCACTAAGAGACTGGATGACTTCATTGAAAAACACAACCTCCTTACAGACAGCCAGCATGGTTTTAAAGAAATTACTAGTTGTATAGATAAAAAAAAAAGTTTGCTGTAGGAGTATTTATAGATTTAAAGAAAGCTTTTGACACCATCGACCACATAATTTTACTGAGGAAATTGGAAAGGTATGGGATAAGAGGGGTCGGACTGAGTTGGGTGGAAAGTTATTTAAGTAACAGACAACAATTTGTACAAATTGGTGAGCACAAATCACCCTTCATGAACATCTCTTGTGGTGTGCCCCAGGGGTCAGTTTTGGGACCCAAACTCTTTATCTTATATATAAATGACATATGCCAAGTATCAAAAATTCTGAAATTTATTTTGTTTGCGGATGACACAAATATCCTTTGCACTGGTGAGAATTTGCAGCAGGTCTTAGAGGTGGTCACAACTGAATTGAAAAGGTTAACGCAGTGGTTCAACAAAAATAAATTATCTCTAAATCTGAAAAAAACCCAAAGATTATGTTGCTTGGAAATTATAAAATAAATCATGAAATAATGGTAACGATAGATAGATAGATAGTTTACTTCGAACACAAAAATAACAAAAAACAAGCAAATGGCAAATGCAATAAAGTTACAGTATACACTGTTCGAAAGGGAGAAGGAAGAAGTGAACACTTATTAATTCCAACTCCTCTTTTCCATAGATACACCCATGTGAATTTTATACAAATTACCACCTTTAAGACCCCAAGTAAACAATTTACTGTATTTTTTACAAATCAACATTAACACCCATCCATTCTAACATACAATGAAGTCCATACATCCAAAAACCAGTCTCAAACAACACAGATATACACAGTTCTGTCCCACCCACCATTCCATAGTGTCCCATAATGACCCAGAGTGAACATAATGAATTGTACATATAAATACTACCCTTCTAACATATATCCTTTCAGCAAATGGTGCTTGTACCTCTTTTTGAATTGATTTCTGTTTGTACATAGTTTCAGTTCCGGCTCCAGACTGTTCCACAAATCCACCCCACAGACAGATATGCACATACTTTTCTTGGTTGTACGTATCTTGGGTTTTGTAAAGTTTAAGTCTCCTCTCAAATTATGATCATTGTCTCTTTTTTTTAAATATTTGTATATTAGTTGGGAGTTGATTGTTAATTGCCCTGTACATTACTTGTGCTGTCTTAAATTTAACTAAATCAATGAACTTTATGACATGTGACTTTAAGAACAACGAATTGGTATGGTCTCTATATCCTGCATTGTTTATTATCCTTATAGCTCTTTTTTGTGATGTGCATATTGCCTGTAGGTTGGTCTTGTAGGTGTTTCCCCAGACTTCTACACAGTAGTTAAGGTAAAAACAGTGAATTGTACAATAAGACCAATGATTTATAGTCCAAGATGTGTCTTGTCTTCCCCAGTATGCCTATACATATGCCTGTACATATGATAGATGATACCAGAATAGAAACAATACAAGGAAAATAAGTTTCTGGGGGTGACGCTAGACAATAAAATCTACTGGAAACTTCATATCAGTCACATCTGGGCCAAGTTGGCAAAATGTATAGGGATACTGGGGAAAAACAAGACACATCTTGGACTATAAATCATTGTTCTTACTGTACAATTCACTGTTTCTACCATATCTTAACTACTGTGTAGAGGTCTGGGGAAACACCTATAGGACCAACCTACAGCCAATATGCACATTACAAAAAAAAGCTATAAGGATAATAAATAATGTTGGATATAGAGACCATACCAACTCGTTGTTTTTAAAGTCACATGTCATAAAGTTCATGGATTGAGTTAAATTTAAGACAGCACAAGTCATGTACAGGGCAGTTAATAATCAACTCCCAACTAATATACAAAAAATATTCAAAAAAAAGAGACAATGATTGTAATTTGAGAGGAAACTTAAACTTTACAAAACCTAAGGTACGAACAGCTAAGAAAAGTCTGTGCATATCTGTCTGTGGGGTGGATTTGGGGAACAGTCTGGAGCTGGAACTGAAACTATGTACAAACAGAAATCAATTCAAAAATAGGTATAAACATTATTTGCTGAAAGAATATATGTTAGAAGGGTAGTATTTATATGTACGATTCATTATGCTCACTCTGAGACACTATGGAATGGTAGGTGGGACAGTACTGTGTGTATCTGTGTTGTTTGGGGCTGGGTTTTGATGTATGGACTGTATGTATGTTGGGATGGATGGGTGTCAATGCTGATATGTACAAAATATAGTTAATTGTCTACTTGGGGTCTTAAATGAGGTAATTTGTATATATTTCGCATGGGTTGTATTTAGGGAAAAGAGGAGTTGGAGTAAATAAGTGTTCACTTCTTCCTTCTCCCTTTCGAGCACTGTATACTGTCACTTTTATTGCACTTTGTCATTTGTTTTGGGTTTTTTTTACTTTTTTGTTCGAAATAAAGTATGTATCTATCTATCTATAATGTCATTCATTCGAGTGTACTGTTCCAGGCTGTCCACCCTATTTTCCAGAAAAGCAGTAATCACCTCAATGACCACGGTGGAAGGATTCCGCAGACCAGAACCATTAATGTTTGGTGGAAATATTGCCGAGAAGTGGCGTATGTTCGAACAGGAATATGATATATTCATCGGAGCTGTGCATTCAGATAAAGATGCCCGGAGATGAGCATTCATTCTACTAAGCTTAGCTGGCTTGGAAGCCATCGAGAGAGGGCGTGCCTTTGTTTACACACCCGCTATTTACACAGGGGAAGGAAAGCACAGACAATTAGTGAGTGGAGCAGAATCGAGAGAAGATCCGGAATGCCTCAAACAAAAATTCTGCAAACTGTGTAACCCTCAAACAAACATAACTATAGAAAGGCACAAGTTTAATACAAGAAACCAACGACCAGATGAAACAATAGAGGCTTACATGAGCGACTTGAAAAACAAAGCAAGAAGCTACAGATTTGGCCAGCTCAAAGACAAGCTCATCAGAGACAGACTCGTGTGTGGTAAAACCAGTGTGAGCACGAGAAAGCAACTCCTGCGCGATAATGACTTAACTTTAAACAAGGTGCAACCCAGGTTAAATAACCAGGGTTAATAAAAGAATCATATGTGCATTATTAAATACGACTTCATGTTTAGAGAATACATAAATAAATATCTGTTGTGTAAAAAGGACAATTGAGGTAACTATACATTTACAACATTAAGAAAGAGAAATGTTTTAGTAAAACCATTTAATTACTTTATTTCCTTGTTAATTTAATGAATCTTGTTTTCAATATGCATGCTTTAAATTTAAAGGAATAATCACGCAGACTAACCACAGTTATTGTAAACTGGAAATACCCATACATTTCTTTTTCCTGTCTGTTGGCGCCCTGAATAGCCACAAAGCGCGACCAGAGCCGCCGTTGAGAAGAGAAAAAAGTTGCTCAAATTACTATTAAAGTTGGTAAAGTGCTCATAAGTCCATTGGAGGAAGTGGAAGAGCCCAGTGAGCTGCCGCTCTCTCCGCTGGGTGTTAAGGAATCATTGCCCTGGTGAGAAACATCCCGTTTTTATTGCTTTTATTTATTAGTTTGGTGCTAACGCCTATGGCAATTTCCCTTGAGTGACTAGGCTAACGGCTATAATGCCAGTGCGGCCTGTACACGGTGGTGTAATGCCCAAACTATTTATTTTATTTGTGTTAACACTTTATTAGGTAGTTTGAGAGTCTTTAAGATGCACTTTTATTTCTTGAAAACCATAAAATTAAGGTGTACTGTCATAAACTTCTCCGTGCTCTTCTCATAACGCACGGAGGAAGAG
Source organism: Pholidichthys leucotaenia (assembly GCA_020510985.1). NCBI lineage: Eukaryota > Metazoa > Chordata > Actinopteri > Cichliformes > Pholidichthyidae > Pholidichthys > Pholidichthys leucotaenia. The sequence goes on from CM035846.1 coordinate 102,529,372, forward strand.
AAGGAAGGAGGATTTACGTACAGGGTTTCACCAAACACACATTTATTGAACACAAAAAGATTGAAGTTAACAAAGAGTCCTCTTAAGACGCTCGGCTGAACAGGAAGTGTCATGAATCTGGGTTTGGAGGGCAAACCCAGTTCTGACTCATTGTTATGTTATGCCCTAGTTTTCCTCTGACAGCTCGGGCACGCCCCCTCCTCCTGTCTAGCGCGATCAGCTGCACTGTCACGAGTGTTCACACACATACACACACCCACATGCACACACACACATGCACATGCTCCATTCACTCGCATTCACATGCCCTCTCATACACCAGATGCCAATCAGTCCTGCCCACGCGTTCTCGCACCGGCAATCTCTTTCCTCGTTAGCTTCAGGAGTATTTGTTTGCCGCATCGGAGGAAAGAGATTGTCGTGGCATTCACCCTCGTTCATGGCAGCCTGTTCTCCAAGAATGACGTTCCACTCCCTTCACGCATTCAGTCCAGCATCTTCAGATGATCTATCCCTGGATGTTCGCGGCTGCCCCAGCCTCCTATCTTTATCCGCCAGACTGCACGGGTCGCCCCGGATCAGCTCCAGACCTGTAAGTGCCTTTAGCCTTTCCTCTTGTGCTAGCAGCCCTGCAGCACTAGGCTGCTCACCTTTCTTGTTTTGTGCCCAGCGCAGCCCTGCAGCACTAGGCTCTATACTCACCAGGCTGTAGAGCATTCGGCTGGCGCCCTGTATGTTTGGTGACCTAACCATGTCATTGCACCTCTCTGTATATTGTGTGGTTTAACTGGACTGAGCTTGGTGATTTTTGGACTTGTTATTTTCTTTGTGTTTGTTAATAAAAGTGCACCATCAACTCTCGCTTTTGGGTTTTACTCTCTCTCTCATGCGCCGAGCCATGGCGCACAGAGGTTTGTGGCAGAATGCCCCGACCAGTGTAGAAGCCCAGCGGAGAGGTGGTGCACGAGTGAATTTCTTGCTTTTTCTCCTTAGTGCTTTTTCCCCTAGTCATCTCCATGGATTTTTCTATTTTTGAACTGAGACCCGAGGAGTGTGGAGTGGCTGATCGAGCTGTGGTATTTGTTTCCCGGGCTTGAGCCACCAACTCCCCGGAAGAGAATTTCTTGCTGTTTGACATCGCTGTCAGGGTGGTCCAGACGTGCCCTGGTCTCTGGAAATATCCGGGGTTGACGTTGTTTCTCACCCTGGTCCACGAGTCACGCCGACAGCTGGAGGAGATGACAGGAGTGGCCATTGGAGCTCAACGGTGGCTTCCCACGATGCGCTCCCGGAGGACCGAAGCCCGCTGCTCGCCACCCGAGCTGGAGTGCTCCTCCCACTGCCGGATTTCCCATCCTACTCCTGGGAGGACGAAGCAGGACACTTATGCAGCAACGGACACCATCACCAGTCAGGAGTTCAGGCAAGTTCATCTCCGTTCTCTTGCGATGTCTCCTGAGGTGATTAATCAGATTCCTGTGGAGGAGCTTCAGAAATTGTTACCCGCTGAAGTTCCCCAAACAGCTGCTGTCATGGCTCCTTATTCCCTGTCTTCTGTCTCCCTTGACTCCCCGCCAGCCCCGGGAGAGGATTGTCGGAAGCAGGAGGAGCGGGAAGAGTCAACCACTCGGCGTGAGGTTAATCCTAGGTCTAAGCAACAGAAGAGGCCCGTCACCTCATCGGCGGTTCCTAATCGGACGTCAAGCCCAACTGCCGCTGCGGCAAAGCCCCCCTCGGTGCCAGATGTCATAGCAGCAGATGCCCCGTCAGCTTCAGCCACAGTTCCTGTCGTTGGGTCGTCCACCCCAGCCGCCGGAGGGATTGTGTGTGCCACTCTGGACCTGCCCACCTCCTTGCCGTTTGGGCCGGCTCCTCCATCAACCACCGAGGAGCCTAGAAGACCTTATGGGCATGGAGAAGGAGGACAATACGCCATCGGCAGCCATCAGCATTCAGACCTGGGAGGCCAGGCAAGTGGGTTTTCATTCAACCTTAGTCATTAAGGATAAGCCTTGTCTGTCCCCCGGGAGAGAGCCTCAGGCTAGACAGTCGCCTGAGCGCTCTCCCCCTGCTGCTCCTATGATGAACTCATCTATTTCCTCTGTGTCTCCATCCCCTGCTTTGGAGTGTCCACCAGCCATGAAGCTCAACGATCGGGGGAAGAGGGAATACACGGTGCTGGAGGACTACACCCCGCAGAACCTCTACAACCAGAGGAGGAGCGCTGTGACTGACCGGAAGCGGGTGCCAATGAAGGAGCATCCCCCGCTTCAGTCTCTTCGGACACAGTGCCACCCAGGTCTCCACCTCCAAACTTCATGCCGGGAGGGATACCGGCATTAGGGGCTTCACTGGAGAAGGCCATGACTTCCGAGACCATCATGCCTGCTGTGGGGGCCACCACGGTAAAGCCATCCCCTGGACCAGACCTCCAGCCAGTTGGACCCTGAACATCATCTTTGGCTCCGTTGGAGTCCTGGACGGCAGTAGAACTCAAGCACAGGCAAGTAATCTCTCCTGTAGTTCACCTGTCAAGTGTTGAGTGTTATTGCCTGGCTCTTGGGGAGGAAAGTTGGGTGCAGCCCCCAGCTGCATCTGAACTTTCCTCACCGGGCTCTGCTGCTGCCGGCGACCCTAACCATCTCCATTCTCCCGTCTCCTTCGTGCTCCTTCCTAGGGTCACCGGAGAGGAGCCGCTGCACCCTGGGTTGCCCATGGACGAGGAGGATGGTCCAGTTGTCCTGGAGGAAGTCGATGGGGGTGCAGCACCCAATGGACTGGAGGAACCTGCGCACCCTAAATCGCCGGAGTCCTGGATGGCGGTGGAGCCAGAAGTCAGGCAAGTGTGCTCCATTATGTCAGAAGTGTCTATTTTAATGTCACACTGCCCGACTTATGGTGCGGTGGACCCGGGGCAGCTCACAGTAGCCCTCGGGACCGCCACACTGGGCTCTGCCACTGCCGGCAACCCTGACCCGGTTTCTCTTCCTCTTTCTCTTTGGGCTCGGAGCCTCCAGCCAGGGTTGCCATAGAGCTGCCACAGGCAACCGAGGATCGGGGTTCAACGCCGGAGGACGTGAGGAGCATCTCCTCCCTCTCTGGGGAGGCCACCATGGGTGCAATGAGGCCTCCGATGGGGGTCACTGCACGTGCAACTGTGTTCCAACCAGAGCCCACCGCGGGTGCAGCAGGGCCTCAGCCGGGGTCCACCGCAGGTGCAGCAGAGCCCCAGCCAGGGTCCACTGCGAGTGCAGCAGAACCCCAGCTCGAGTCCACCGCCAGTGCAGCAGAATCCCAGCTGGAGTCCACCGCCGGTGTAACAGAGCCCCAGCTGGAGTCCACCGCCAGTGCAGCAGAGCCCCAGCTGGAGTCCACCACCGGTGCAGCCACGTCCCAGGCCGGGACCGTCGCGGGTGCAGCCACGTCCCAAGCCGGGACTGTCGTGGGTGCGATGGTCCCCCTGCCCCAAGCCTCGAACGGCAGGGGGGCTCCTGTACCTTGGCTTTGCCGCCGAGGTTCCCGAGTTTGGAGGCTGCCTCTCCGCCTTCCTCTCAGGTCCTGGTGGCTCCACCACGCTGGTCGGCCACCTGAAGGACTTGGCTTATGGGTCGGGTAGCCCATCAGTCCGGGCAGGCCGCCGGACACAATCCCATGGGCCGTCTGTTGGACTTGGGCAGGCCACCCGATCTGCCACTCCTCACCATACTGGGGGCCTGGGATTCAGGTCGACCCCCTGAACTGCGGACTATGGGGGAGGGGGGTTAGTGTTCCAGGTTGGGGCTCATTAGGAGGGGTTTGTTCTTTATTCTGTTTTTGTTCTGATTGTGTTTTCACTGGTTGCTTCCCTCCTAATCGGTTTTCCCCCACCTCCCACCCTGGGTTAGTGTTTGTTGCCGGGGGTTCCCTTGAGGGGTGTTGTTTCTTTTCTTTTTAGCTGATGGTACTGGAGTGTCTGGTATCCACCCCGGGGGGGGGGGGGGGGGGGCTGTCATGAATCTGGGTTTGGAGAGCAAACCCAGTTCTGACTCATTGCTAGGTTTTGCCCTAGTTTTCCTCTGACAGCTTGGGCAAGCTCCCTTCTCCTCTCTAGTGCAATCAGCTGCACTGTCACAAGTGTTCACACACCCACACGCACACACACACACACACACACACACACACACACACACACACACACACACACACACACACACACACACACGCTCCATTCACTCTCATTCACACGGGAGGATTCATGTGGGAAGGACTCATTGGCACCGGATGCCAATCAGTCCTTCCCACACATTCTCGCACCGGCAATCTCTTTCCTCATTAGCTTCAGGAGTATTTGTTTGCCGTGTTGGAGGAAAGAGATTGTTGGGGCATTCACCCTCATTCAAGGGAGCCTGTTCTCCATGAATGACATTCCACTCCCTTCACGCATTCAGCCCGGCATCTTCAGATGATCTATCCCTGGATGCTCGCGGCTTCCCCAGCCTCCTATCTTTATCCGCCAGACTGCATAGTTCGCCCCGGATCAGCTCCAAACCTGTAAGTGTCTTTAGCCTTTCCTCTTGTGCTAGCAGCCCTGCAGCACTAGGCTGCTCACCTTTCTTGTTTTGTGCTCAATGCAGCCCTGCAGCACTAGGCTCCGTATTCACCAGGCTGTAGAGCATTCGGCTTGTACCCTGTATGTTTGGTGGCCTAACCATGTCATTGCACCTCTCTGTATTTTGTGTGGTTTAACTGGACTGAGCTCGGTGATTTTTGGACTTGTTTTCTTTGTGTTTGTTAATAAAAGTGCACCATCAACTCTCACTTTTGGGTTTTATTCTCTCTCTTGTGCGCCGAGCCATGGTGCACAGAAGTTTGTGACAGGGAGAAACTGTAGCAGTTGTGCCGCATAAGGAAACACTACCAGCGTAGCGACACAACCACACACAGAAATGCTAGTACTCACGGTGCCAGAGCAGTCCAAATCTTCCCAGAATAACAGCAAGCACAAACCTTCGGTGACTGACGGTCACATGACAAAGAACGGTAGTGTGACTCGTATAATGGTCCAGCGGTGTTTAGCAAAGAGCTGCTTAAATACAAACACCGCTGGCCTCACAAATTGGGCACACCTGGGCGAGGTGCGGGAAAGATAATTACCTGGCCTGGGAACAGCTAATGGAAATCAGAGCGAGAGCAAGGGGGCGTGGCTGGACTGACAGACTGTCAGCAGCGTGGGAGAAAGTAGGTCACCGAGGCTGACTAACAGCTGCCAGTCAGGCAGTGGCTATGGATATGGAAATAGGTGCAAAATACACAAAATGCACACACATAATGGAACCAAAACCCACTGAGAGATTGAGGCTGAGCTGGGGAAAGCCAAGCTGGCTTGGCTCGTGACATGTACATTCATTTCAGTACAATTGATGCACATGAAGTGACTGAAGATTAGGCCCGATGAGAGCCTTTGAGCACATGTTTTATTTTCATGCATTTATGTTTATTTGAGTCCAATTTCTTTATGGAAACAGACATTCTGTGGGTAATTTATGCCAAATTGCCATAAGTGATAAAATATAAGTTTGTTATTTCTGAAACATGATCTATGTGATAAAATGTGTTATCTGTGTAATGTAAGTTTATGATGTTAGATGTTTGAAATCAGAAAAGTCTGTTAAATTTGAAGTTTTCCTGAATACTTATGGTTTATTTTTGTTAATATAAGCTAAAAATTAGAGAATTTGATTTAGTTAAGGTCCACTTTAAATATGAATCTTGACAAGGTTAATAACTTTGAATGTTGAGCTGCTGTTACTTCAGGAAGGGTTTTTTTTTTTATGGCGATGTGGTCTACACATTCCCTCACGGACCAGATGACGTTTAAAACTCCTCGATGCCTTTGATCCATGTGATGGTGAGCCAAGCCCAGAGATGTTGATCGTGATGGCAAGCCGAGCCCAGAGATACTGATCATGAATGCATGCAGAAAATTCCAGATTTCCCCTTGTCTTGCATTGCCAGAGTGCGGTAGGACAAACCCAAACAGTTCACAGACACAGCAGAGCTGTACATCATGGACAGGAACATTGGGATTGAAAACCTTTCAACTTAGAACATCTGAATTAAGATCAGGTGGGCGGCACTGTGGCGGAGTGGTTAGCACTGCGGCAGCACAGCAACTCACCCTTGGCCGGGGGATCCCTGGTTCGATCCCAGCCCCCGACCAACAGTGATCTGTGTGGAGTTTGCATGTTCTCCCCGTGTCTGCGTGGGTTTACTCCGGGATTTCTCCGGTTTCCTCCCACATGCCAAAAACATGCAAGTTAGGTTAATTGGCATCAAACTGGGGATTCTAAATTGTCCTTAGGTATGACTGTGAGAGTGAATGGTTGTCTCTCTCTCTGTGTTGGCCCTGCGATGGACTGGCGATCTGTCCAGGGTGTACCCTGCCTCTCGCCCAAAGATGCTGGGATAGGCTCCAGCGCCCCCGCGACCCGAAAACCCCCCCGCGACCCGAAAAGGATTAAGCGGAAGAAGATGGATGGATGGATGAAGAACGTTGAAACTGAGAAATACTTGACTTGACTTAAAACACTTGACTGACTTGAACTAAAACAAAGAAACTTTAAGATTGGCCAAATTTGAGTTTGCAATTTTGTTTTTTTATTTATTTTCCTGGGTCATTTGTTTGCTATGGTGTTTTTTGTTGTTGTTGTTGTTGAATATATTGATATCTTGTACAAAACTTTTTTTTTTTTTTTACAAATCTAACTAAAAATCATTTTCATTCTTACATTGTGGTGTTTTGTGTCATTCCTTTGTGTAAGTTCGTCCCCTCGCTCCGTAGCCGGTCCTAGAACTTCTGACAGATTGGCCCTAGCTAAGACTTAACTTATTACACCTTTATAACTGATTTACTTTGTACACCCTCATAGAGAGGGGTTACAAAAGCAATTGAAATGTGCCAAATATATGAACAGACTAAGCAATAAACAAAAGAGTAACCAACTGCAATAATTGTGGAGGCAATCACAAGGCTAAAAGAGATAAATGCCCAGTTTATGGCCAGCAATGTCACAAATAGAAAAAATTGAATCATTTCCAGAAATGCTGTAAATCATCACAAATAAGTGGATTCAAAAAGAGATCCATAAATCATGCTGAGCTCCTAGCAGAATGAGGAAATGTTCTTCATCAATGGAGTTAATATAAACACTGTTGATTCATGTCTATTGCATAGGAATGACATATTCACCACTGTTCATATCAATGAAAAACCAACAGAGCTCAAAGCTGATACCAGCGCTAAATGCAACGTCATGCCAGTGGACCTTTTTGCACAAGCAAGACAAAATGAAAACTCCAGCCATCACACGGAACCAAACTGGTAGCATATGGAGGCAAGGAAATTCAAACAGCGGGTTCAGCTACATTTCCGTGCCACTCTGTAGGCAAAGAATACCTCCTACAGTTCCATGTGGTGAAATGAAACGTACAACCTCTAGAAGAAGAAGCCATCTCTGTTGTCATTCAGTCCATACAGCCAATCATGTATGGTAGAACAAAATTACGTTTCTCCCATCTATAATGTTAATCACATGTAGAACCAGAGGGGTCGCTGCCATGCAAGGTGCCGCCACAAACAACTTCTCCTTCTCCCATTCTATTATGCTGACCACCAAGCTAGAAGGCGGGAAGTACCATTTTTATATGGCCTTTGGTATGACCCGGCCGGGATTTGAATCCACGACCTCCCGGTTGTGGGGTGGATGTTCTATCAACTAGGCCACCACTCTGGTGGTTACTGGGCCTACCAGACTGTCTCTGCTTGGGCTTAATCAAGTTGAACAAAGAAGTCCATCAGGCAGCCATTGACGAGGAAACTAATTTCTCAAAGAGGATTTTTTCAGAGTATTTTGACCCCTTCAAAGATGAACTTGGCAAGCTTCCCGTCACCCATTCCATGAAACTAGACCCAGAGGTCCCGCCAGTGGAAAAGCCTGCATGCAAAATACCAGTACCAATGCAAGACAAGGTTAAAGCAGAATTAGCCCGGTGATCAACTTAGGCGTGATCACTCCTGTCACTGAGCCCACAGAATAGGTGTCGTCTATGGTGGCAACTCACAAGAAAAACTCTGATGACATCAGACTCTGCATTGATCCAAGGGATCTAAATAAAGCTCTGTAATGCCCACATCATCCTATGCGTACCATTGAGGAAGCAGCCACACAAATGCCCAACTCCACAGTTTTTTATGTCCTGGACATAAAATGCTCCTTTTGGCAGATAACGCTTGACCACAAGTCATCCATGCTAACCACCTTCAGCTCTCCATTTGGCAGATTCTGCTTTCTCAGAATGCCATATGGAATCAACTCAACCAGCGAGGTGTTCCAGCATGCAGTGGAGCAGATCTTTGCCGGATACCCCTGTGCTGTCATTGTCGACGACATAATCATCAGTGGGAGAGATATGAAAAAGCATGATCAGAACCTCAGAAAGGTGCTTGATCTTACAAGGGAAGTGAAAGTGAGGCTCACCCCCTCAAAATGCAAATTTCGACTTAAAGAAGTCTGTTACATTGGATTTGTGCTCACAAGTGAAGGATTGAAACCTGATCTGGCCAAGACCAGAGCGATCAATGAGATGCCCATACAGGAAAACGTAACAGTCCTCCAGTGCTTCTTAGGGATGATTAATTATTTAGGAAAGTTCATTCCCAACCTCAGTGAACTTTAAGCCCCACTTCGCTAGCTGACATGCAGGGACACTCAGTGGTGTTGGCTAAAGCAACATCAAGATGCATTCAATGCTTTGAAAGACAGCTTGTCCAATCCACCCACTCTCAGCTACTACGATGTCCAGAATCCTGTCATGCTGACCTAGGATGCCTCACAGTACAGACTCAGAGCAGCATGTCTGCAGGAAAGCCCCCAATCGTCTACTCTTCTCATACTTTGACATAGACTGAGATGTGCTAAGCACAAATCGAAAAGAAACTTCTTGTCATTGTCTTCAAATGTTCAAAATTCAATGACCATATCTACGGAAAGCAGATCCTAATTGAAACTGATCAGCCATTAGTCACAATCCTCAACAAGCCCGTACACTCAGCTCCAGCCAGACTGCAACATATGATGCTGAGATTGCAAAAGTACAAGTTCCAGATAATGTTCAAAAAAGGCTCACAAATGTACCTCGCTGACACTCTATCCCATGCCCCCAGAACAACAACAGAGCAGCACAATAACGAGACGGCAGGCTATGAAATCATGACAATTCAACACATCTCTTCTTCTAAGCTGATTGAACTGAGGGAATGTACTGCCGCTGATCCAGATCTACAGAAGCTGAGTACTGTCATGTTAAAGGGCTGGCCTCACAAACAAACTCAACTACCCCCAGAGATTCGTAAATACTACCCATACAGAGAGGAAATAGCCATTAAAGATGGCACTGTTATGAAAGACCCAAAGACAGTGATCCCCAAGTCTTTGCAAAAGGACTACATTGCTATCCTGCTATCCTTCACAGAGGGTACCCAGACACTGAATCCACTAAACACAGAGCTTGTGGTATCATGTTCTGGCCCACATTAACTGAGGATAGGGAGAAGGAAACAACTGTCTGTCTGGTGTGCAACAGCACCAGGCCACATCAACAAAAAGATCAACTCAAGCCACATCCAGTGCCGGACCTACCTTGGTCAACTGTTACCACTGACATCTTTGAGCAGAATGGCCAACATTACTTGGTTCTAGTTGACTCCTACTCTGGGTTTTTTGAGGCAGACTTACTTTGTGATCTAACTGCCAACACTGTCATTGCAAAGCTTAAAAGACACTTTTCTGTCCATGGTTGCCCGCACAATCTCAGAAAATGGCGCCCAATTCACCAGCTAATGCTTCGCAGACTTTGCTCTAGGTTGGGACTTTTTTCATGTGACAAGTAGTCCAGAATACCCACAGGCCAATGCGCTAGCTGAACGTGCCGTTCGTAATGCAAAGCAGCTGATGGAAAAGTCAAAGAGAGAAGGAACAGATGTCTTTCTAAACCTACTTAATCTCTGTAACATACCACGTGATCACACACTTTGTTCTCCAGCTGAAAGACTGATGTCAAGGCAGACATGTACTACCCTACCAGTGAGTAAAGAGCTATTAGTTTCAAGATCCAAAAGTAACACCATCATCAAGGCAGGCCTAGTGCATAAATACCATTCACAAAAGCAATGCTACAACAAGTCCAGCAGACCCCTTCATCCCCTACTTCAAGGCGAAGTTGTAAGGATGCAAACACATCATGGACATGACCGCCTAGGAACCATCAAGGAAGTTTGCAAGGAACCCAGATCATACATTGCCCAGTCAGAAGGAGGCAAGTATAGATGGAACCGCAGGTATATCCTCCCGGTCTCGGAACCACCCCCACAACAGAGCAATCCCCATAACAACTCTCTTGTGGTCCAGTAACACAATGAAGAACAGACACTTACCCATACACAAAACTTGACACAGGCCCCTGTCCTATCTCCCCATCAACAGACAAGTAATAATTACACCACACGCTCTGGGAGAGCTTGCAACCCAAATCCCAAGTATGAACAGTAAGCATTAAGCTATGGATTGTTTAAAAAAAAACAAAAACTATACGATTTGTTGACTCATTGAAACCGAGTGTGTTACATTGACAATGTCCTTACTAGTGAAACAATTTTGGTTTGAAATTCTGAGATAATTTTCAAGCGATAATGGCATGGATTAGAATCTTTCATTAATGCATTATGCTGAAGGTCTTGTTTATTGTTTATACAGCTATGAGCTAAAGAAAGGGGATGTAGAACATTTGACTTAAGTTACTGAATAGTTTGAAATAATAAGAGCATCCTGCCTTCCTGTTAAAAATGAATAGTGCACTGTGCATGTGTGTGGTGTACCAAGATGGCACTGAGTACACCCTGGGTGTAGTGGGGGTGACAGCCCGCCTTTCCAGTTCCGTTGTCACCCGGGGTATAAAGGGCTGGGGCGGAAGAGGCTCTGCCTCTTGGCCATCGACCCCCTGACCTGTACGGAGAACCTCTTGTGAGTTCTGGCTGTATTAATAAAGTTACGTTTGCTGCACCTCCAGCCTGATTATTTAGCATAAGATTTACGGACATAACATTTGACGATGAGGAGAAAAAAGGTATGGAACGAGCTGCCACTATTTTTCGGCCGTTTTTGGAGGCCCCGGGTGAACTGCCCGTACCCTGGGCTAGGTGGTACACGGCTTTCTGGAACTATCTGGTGGCCCTTGATCTTGTTGAGCTCGAAAAGCTGCGTGCGAGAACTATATTAGTCCATAATCTTGGCATTGAGGGCCAAAGAATCCTAGGTACATCAGGAGAAGCCGATAATCATGAAGACGTGGTGGAGCTAATGACGTGCTACTTTCATCCATTCATCCATCCATCTTCTTCCGCTTAATCCCTTTCGAGTCGCGGGGGGCTGGAGCCTATCCCAGCATCTTTGGGCGAGAGGCAGGGTACACCCTGGACAGATCGCCAGTCCATCGCAGGGCCAACACAGAGAGACAGACAACCATTTACTCTTGCATTCATAACTAAGAATCAGAATCAGCTTTATTGGCCAAGTATGCACAACACATACAAGGAATTTGACTTTGGCTAAAACTTGCTCTCGTTGTTCAGGTGTAAGATTTAAGTAAGATTTAAATAAGGATTCAATGACAACAGAGTATGTACAGTAAATTACAGTCTGTCCATGTTTATATAAAAGGATGCAAATATATACAGGAATATATGCAGTTATTTACTCAGACTATCCACACTTTGCAGAAATATATGAAAAAATATACAGTCAAAGGACAGTTTAGAATCCCCAGTTTGATGCCAATTAACCTAACTTGCATGTTTTTGGCATGTGGGAGGAAACCGGAGAAATCCCGGAGTAAACCCACGCAGACACGGGGAGAACGTGCAAACTCCACACAGATCACTGTTGGTCGGGGGCTGGGATCGATCCCAGGATCCCCCGGCCAAGCATGAGTTACTATGCTGCCGCAGTGCTAACCACTCCTCCACCGCACTGCCCATGCTACTTTCACGCCCCGAAAAATGTCATAGTCCAGCAAATCCAGTTTCGGCAGCGCCGCCAGCGGACAGGAGAATCAGTGCAATGCTATGTTGCAGACTTACGTCAGCTGGTGGGGGACTGCCAGTTTGGGATCTTAGAGTAGGAGATGATTCACGACCAACTGGCGGACCATACACTCTGTTCCTCAGCAAGAGCAAGGCTCCTGACATTCGTGGGTGAACTGACGCTAGCCACGGCGACTGAGATAGCACGGCAATGTAAGGCAGCGGAGAGGCTATCTAAAGACCTCGTGAGAGAAGCACACTGCGGGATGAAGAACCACAATGGAAGGTGCTGGCTGTGGACCCGGACAGCAAGGACGACGTGAGTGAAGAAGAATACTCTGCCACTGTGAAGATTAGGCCCGCCCCTGGTTCACCAAGATGTTATGGCTGTGGGTCCACGAGGCACAGATATAAGGCAAGAGAGTGTCCAGTGAAGGGCAAGCGCTGTGGCAAGTGTGGCCTACTACACCATTTTGCCAGGGCCTGCAAAAATTTTGAGCAAAAGAACCAAGAACAGCAGGCAGGCTCCTCTTCAGAGACATCTACGGTTGTTCATACTGTCTCTCCGAGGACAGATGGGAGGATTTACTGCAAAGTTTTGCTGGATGGCGTGGAAGTGTCATTGTTGGTAGACACGGTGTCTGCGATTTCATTGTTGAATTGGCCCACTGTGTGGAGTCTGTTCCCGCACTACTGCATGAGTGAACTGTCGGCGACCTGCTTTGGCTACGGTGGGAACAAGGTGAGCATCGTGGGTTCACTGGAACTGATGGCGAGGTACAAGTCGGAGATGATGGCGAGTGTCCATTTTGTGGTGTCAACTGCTGGGTCAAACATCGTGGGATGCAGCATATTTTATGGCCTGGGGTTCACAATAGCCAGCGGTGTCAGAGAAGAGTGGTTGAGCTGCTGATTATGGGACCAACCTGCTCCGCACGTGGAGGATGACGCAGTTTGGGACAGTGATTGGCCTGGGGTAATGGGGGGTGTGCAGGACCAGCACCGTGGAGCACCATCGCGGGAAGGTTCTGATGCCAGTGTCCAAGTTGCCCTGGATGTGGGAACTGGACAGCACAGCAGAATGCCCGCAGTGGCGGATGGAGCCAAGACACAGGCATCTTCTGGTTCCGGGGTTCAGCTGAGAACTGCTGGGAAGCAGGGAGCTGCAGTGGCTGTGCCAGCACTGGAAATGAAAGAGGGCGAGGTGAGACCAACTGGCCCGAGTTCATGATGTGCCAAACAACAAGAACCGAGGAGGGCCTCGGGCCGGGTCGGCTGGACAGCTCGATCCAGAATGGAAGCCCGGTCATGACATGGTGGACTGTGGAAGCCAAATCGAGCTCCTCTGCGTATTGGCGATGAGGTCCACCCTAGGGTAGAAACTCAGCTGAGGGGTGTCCACAAGAAGCATGAGCGACGAGATGACCAGGTGCGGCTGCGGGTGATGGCTGCCCGAGAGGACAGCTACTTGGGGCTGTCTGATGAATTGTGGAGACACCCTAACAAGCTGCGCCATGTGGATGAGAGGAGGTGCCAGCGCGGCTAGTCTCCAGAGAGGAAGAGGCAAAGGCACTCTGGGAGGGATCCGCTAGACGGAAATCCTAGGAGTGGGTCTCCAAGAGGGACTGTAAGGTGACTTTAAAGGAAGGGGCTATTGACATGGTGTTTTGTTGTTGTTATATGCTATTTGACCCTAGAGTTATATAGTTAATATGTACCAGCTGCATTTTGCCCAGTGTGTGAACAAAAAAAAAAAAAAAAACAACAACTCAACACTGTTTGTATTATATGGTTTGTTGTGAATTGCCGGGGTTTTGGGGTGGGTGTGTTGGGGTGGGGGCTGGCAACAGATGGAGTACATATTGACTGTTTATATTTCTAGTTCTGTTTGTATATAAATTTTTGTGTTATGGGATTATTTAGTTTTGTAGGAACACAGCTATTTTTGTTTATTGACTTCATAGAATCACAGACAGCAGAGTAACCCATCTAAGCCATGTAGGGGGGTCAGTAGTCCACCTGTCCCCGCTAGGTAGTTGCACGATTGGATAGGCCTGTACATATTGTATTTTAGCGTGTGAGTTGGGTTTAAATTTCGGAGGGCCTGATTGGTGTGCTTGGCATTTTTTCTACAGGGGGGGAAATGTGGTGTACTAAGAAGGCGCCGGGTACACCCAGGGTGTAGTGGGGGTGACAGCCCGCCTTTCCGGTTCCGCCGTCACCCGGGGTATAAAGGGCTGGGGTGGATGAGGTTCTGCCTCTTGGCCGTCGGCCCCTTGACCTGTACGGAGCACCTCTTGTGAGTTCCTGCTGTGTTAATAAAGTTATGGTTGCTGCACCTCCAGCCTGATTATTTGGCATAAGATTTATAGACATAACAATGCGCACAGTTAAAAAAGGCCCCGGCAGTTATGAGTTCCCTCCACTGAAGTTGCTAGCCTGTAATGCTGCTTGATAAGCTATTCAATAAACCTCTTGACGTTGAATCCTGAACCCAGTTGCATCTATAAAAATTCAACAGGTTCCGTTCATTTTGTCTCTCTCTTGCTACTTTCTGCACAGGTTACATTTAGGCATGAAAAACTACTCTGAAAACCTAAAAAAAAACAAAAAAAAAACAAAAAAAAGGAAAACTCTTAACTTTACAGGAAAAAAAATTGGAAATACACCAGTAAAAATTCTAATTTACAAACAGGTAAAAGGTTGTACATTAACAACAAAAATAACTCAGCTTTACAAGAATATTTTTGATTTTTGATTTTGTATACTTTATTGATCCCCAGAGGGGAAATTGAGGGCATCCACCTGGATGTATGAAGCAGCCACGGTACGGCGCTATCCCTTTACCATTCACACACACATTCACACCTAGGGCCACTTTTAGAGTCTAAGGGGGACCTAGTGCTTTTCATATAGCACTTTTCTAGTCTCAAAGACCACTCAAAGCGCTTCATTAGTACTAACCCTCTATTCTAAGGGCCTATAGGAGACAGATATCTAGGGACAATTTAGAACAACCAATTAACCAAGCATGCATGTCTTTGGATTGTGGGAGGAAACCGGAGCCCCCGGAGTAAACCCACACAGGACAGGGAGAACATCTAAACTCCACACAGAAAGGTTCCTACCCCTGCCAGCCTGGGGATTCAAACCTGGAACCTTCTAGCTGTTAGGCAACAGTGCTAACCACTGCATCACCATGCTGCCAAGTCTCCAATTAACCTAACCTGCATGTTTTTGGCCTGTGAGAGGAAACCGGAGAACTCCCGGAGTAAACCCATGCAGACACGGGGAGAACATGCAAACTCCACACAGATCACTGTTGGTCAGGGGCTGGGATCGAACCAGGGATCCCATGGCCAAGGGTGAGTTGCTGTGCTGCCGCAGTGCTAACCACTGCCCACCGCACCCCCGAATAGCTGCAAATTCTGAAGAAAAGAGTCAAATGTATGATAAGAAAGTTGTGAGATTATGAGAAAAAAAATTACAAAACCTCACAACATAAGAAAAGCAATAAATTTAAGAAAAAAATGTCACAAATTTATGAAAAACCAATCAGAAATATATGAGAAAAGTCACAAATGTCAAGGCAAAAAGTGAATTTTGACGAGAAATGTCAAAATTTAGGAGCAAAGTTCACATTCATAATTACAAGTTGTGGGGAGACTTGAATAACGAAACCGAATTGTCTTTCATTCCAGTTTATTCAAGTAATCATTCCACTGTCTGCTCTCATTCCTGAGCAGCGAACAAAGAGAGTGAACACACCAAAGTTCTCTCATTTAAACATTCTGACATCAAACCATTTCCCTCGCGGGGGAAATCACACATCTCTCTCAAAATCTCTTTATTCACATTCATTAGCCTTTTATTTACATAACTCCCCCTTCTCTCCTCTCGAGCCTCAGTGGTCAGGAAGTCTTCTGTCCCCTGTCCTCCGCAGGGGGTCCAGGCTCTGTGGCTCCGCACCGCAGGGGGCTGGCTCTCCTTCATCGTGGTTAAATCACATATGCAGTGTCCAACATATACATGTCTCACAACACAGCCATATAACCCCCCCCAAACGATGAAGAACAGACTAATTCCTAAAATTAAATAGCACCTTACTCACTACTGAATAATCAACACCAACATTCAGTCTGTGCGCCGCTTGGGCTTCAGCCGTCTGCCGAATCTGCTGTGCGTTGGCCCCGCCTTGCCTGCGGTGCGTTTCTGCTTCGGGTCTGTTGACTGAGGAAGAGAGTGATTAATTGCCCCCTGCGGGGGCCTGCCTCGTTGAGGCGCCACTGCGACCGGTACAGACACGTCCTTCATGACAAAAGCAGGTTTTAGTCTGTCAATACTGACTGTCTCTTTTCTGTCTCCAAAATCTAGCACAAATTGCTTATCACCTGCCTCCAGCACTCGAAATGGCCCTTCGTAAGGTGGTTTGAGCGTTGCTTTAAGGGCTTCGCGCCTGACAAAAACGAAATCGGCATTTTTCAAAGCCTTGGGGACGAAAACTCGTGGAAAAGCGTGATGAACCGGACCCGGGAGCGTGTCTGCCCCCGTGCCGACTAACGGTCCCAGAGCCGAGAGAGGTGGGGGCTCTGGGTGCTCTGGTAAAAACTCGCCCGGCAGCCTCAGAGTTTGTGCGAATACCAGCTCCGCTGGGGAGGCGTCTAAGTCCTCTTTAGGCACAGAACGCAACCCTAATAAAACCCATGGAAGTTTATTCACCCAATCTGCATCCGTGAGCGACGCTCTGAGTGCTGCCTTCAAAGACCTATGAAAACGCTCGCATAAACCATTGGCCTGAGGGTGGTAAGCCGTAGTGCGGTGAATTTTGGCTCCTAAGCCGTTGGCCATCGCTGACCACAGCTCAGAGATGAATTGCGGTCCTCTATCGGACGTAATGTCCGACGGAACCCCGAAGCGCGCCACCCAAGCCGTTAAAAAAACGCGAGCCACCTCCGCGGCCGTGGTCGTCGCAAGTGGGACCACTTCCGGCCAACGTGTGGTGCGGTCCACCATTGTCAAAAGATACGTGAACCCCTGTGATGCCGGTAGGGGGCCCACAAGGTCGACGTGCACATGGTCGAACCTTCTGGCCGGAATGCGAAACGGTTCTAACGGGGCTCTTGTGTGCCTGTGAATTTTGGCCCGTTGACAGGAAATGCAGGTTTTTGCCCATTCCTTCACGTGCTTGCGCAGGCACGGCCAAACAAACTTTTCCGCCACTAGTTTCACCGACGCGCGCACCCCCGGGTGCGCCAGTGAGTGGACCGAGTCAAAAACACGGCGGCGCCACGTGGCCGGAACCACCGGACGCGGGCGCCCCGTCGACATGTCGCAGATCAGGGGGGGCATACCGGTTTGTAAACACTTGCTCTCCAGCCTCAACCCTGTTGGTCCAGACTGGAGCGCGCGCACGTCTGTGTCCGCCCCCTGGTCCGCTGCCATGGTTGCGTAATCTATACCCACGTGCACCGGGGCTGCGCGCGCCACCGTGCCGCTCTCCTGCGGCGCGGTCACGGTGGCCCGTTCTGCCTCTGCGCGTGTTGGGGTCGTGAACGCGCGTGAGAGACAATCCGCTACTACATTGAATTTGCCCGCGACGTGCCTAATGTCAGTGGTAAATTCCGAGATTGCGGCCAGCTGCCTCTGCTGCCTGCCGGACCACGGGTCTGAAATTTTGGCCATGGCGTATGTGAGCGGCTTGTGGTCCACATAAGCGGTGAAGCACCGTCCTTCCAGCCAGAACTGGAAATGACGAATAGCCAAATGCAGCGCCAACAGTCCTCTGTCAAACGCGCTGTATTTTCGTTCAGCCGCGCTTAAAGATTTGCTAAAGAAAGCCAAAGGCTGCCAAACTCCGGCTACCTGTTGCTCAATAACGGCCCCTATGGCTAAATCTGAAGCGTCTGTCGTCAGCGCGATACGTGCTGCAGGGTCTGGGTGGGCCAGGAGCGCAGCGTCAGCCAAGGCTTTTTTAACCTCTGTGAACGCGCGCTCCCGCTCCGGGGACCATTCGACCGCCTGGGTCGGTTTTTGTTTTTTGAGCGCGGCATATAACGGTTGCATGATTTGAGCTGCGTGGGGCAGGAATCGGTTATAAAAATTCACCATCCCCAAGAATTCCTGTAGTGATTTGACCGTTTGTGGACGGGGAAAATCCGCTACCGCGTGTACTTTCTCTGGTAACGGAACCGCTCCCTCCGGGGAGACGCGGTGGCCCAAAAAATCGATCCGCTCGACGCCGAACTGGCACTTGGCTGGGTTAACTATTAAGCCGTGCTCTCCCAGCCTCCTAAAAACTGCTGTGAGGTGCGTTTCGTGTTCGTCCTCTGAAGTACTCGTGACCAAAATGTCGTCGAGGTACACAAACACGAAAGGGAGATCGCGTAACACGGCATCCATCATCCGCTGAAATGTTTGCGCCGCCCCTTTGAGAC
Organism: Pholidichthys leucotaenia; assembly: GCA_020510985.1. Taxonomy (NCBI): domain Eukaryota; kingdom Metazoa; phylum Chordata; class Actinopteri; order Cichliformes; family Pholidichthyidae; genus Pholidichthys; species Pholidichthys leucotaenia. Next base: position 102,547,921 of record CM035846.1, read on the forward strand.
CAAACGGCATGCGTAAAAATTCGAAAAGTCCGAACGGGGTTATTACCGCTGTTTTAGGAATGTCCTCCGGTTGGACCGGGACTTGGTGATAGCCGCGAACTAGATCAATCTTTGAAAAAATGCGCGCCCCCGCCAGGTGCACCGAAAAATCCTGAATGTGCGGGATGGGATAACGATCGTGCGCCGTAGCGTTGTTTAGCCTGCGGTAATCCCCGCACGGTCTCCAGGAGCCATCGGCTTTCGGTACCATGTGCAGCGGCGAAGCCCACGGGCTCTTCAACCTACGAACGATGCCCAGCCTCTCCAGGCTGGCGAACTCCTCGCGCGCAATGGCGAGCTTAACTGCATCCAAGCGCCGAGCTTTTGCAAACACGGGAGGACCAGAAGTGGGGATAAAGTGTTTCACCCCGTGCTTCGCGACCGTCGCTGAAAAAGTGGGCACAGTGAGCGCTGGAAATTGGGTGAGAAGTGTGTGAAACTTACCACCTGCTGTAGCGACGTGGGTCTGTACTGGTGGCGGGGACACTCGAGCTGAACAGAGGAGAGAGTAAAAAGAGAGTGCATTTACCAGCCGTCTATTAGCAAGATCAACTAACAGATTGTGTGAACACAAAAAATCCGCGTCCAACATGTTGAAACTCACCGCCGCTATTACAAAAGTCCATTCATATGTGCGGCCATGTAAGCACAAAGGCAAGGTCCTTCTCCCGTAGGTGTTGATGTTCGAGCCATTTGCCGCTGTAGCTCCGCTACCGTGGGGTCCAGCCACCCGGTCCGCGTATGTTGGGGTGATGAAGCTCACTTGTGCTCCGGTGTCGATGAGGAACTCTCGTCCGGAGCGCGCATCCGTGATGTAGAGCAGCTTGTTGCGTTCTCCGAGGGTCGAAGCTGCTAGCGACCCCCGGTCTTGCCGTTTCCCGAACTCCTGAAGATGCAGGGCGGCACACACCTGCGTGCCTTCTCTGCGAACCTCCGATGGTAAAAGCAGAGATCTTCTCCTCCGCTGTGTCGTGCCCGCGCCTCTGCCGCCGGGCTATTGGCTCCACCTCGTTGCGGCCGTGTTGCCGCCGTCGTCGGCCAGTCTGGTTCTGCTGCCTCTGGCTCCCCGCTGTCTCGGGTCGCCGCTGTGGTTGCTTGCCCACCGCAGGCGTCCAGGATCCCATCTGCCTCCTGGGCCAGCTCCCGGAACTCCTCCAGGGTGTGACACTTTTTGCCGGCCAGCGTGCTTCTCGCATGCGCCGGGAGGTTGGAGAGGAAGATGAACTGAAAAATGAAATCATCGTTGTCCAACCCTCTCAGCTGTATCATCTCCTCCATCAGGGCGCTCGGCCTGTGTCCACCTTGGTCTAGCAAAGACAGGATCCTCCTCGCCCTCACTTCAGCCGAGGGGGTGAAAAACTTGATGAGGGTGGATTTCAGCTTGCCGTACCTGTCGGTCGCGGGTGGCTGCTCCACCAAGCTTTGCACGCACCGAGCTGTGCTGTTGTCCAGTTTAGCGATGACATGGTGGAACTTAGTGTCATCCACCGTTACTCCTGCGAGCGCGAACTGCGACTCTGCTTGCAGAAACCACGACCGTGGGTTATCCTGCCAGAAATCAGGCAGCTTAACGGCCACTGCGCTCGCCAGCTCTGAGCGCTGTGAGTCCGGGACCCTGAGAATTTCTTCGTTCATTCTCAACGTCGTCAGTCACCAATGTGGGGAGACTTGAATAACGAAACCGAATTGTCTTTCATTCCAGTTTATTCAAGTAATCATTCCACTGTCTGCTCTCATTCCTGAGCAGCGAACAAAGAGAGTGAACACACCAAAGTTCTCTCATTTAAACATTCTGACATCAAACCATTTCCCTCGCGGGGGAAATCACACATCTCTCTCAAAATCTCTTTATTCACATTCATTAGCCTTTTATTTACATAACTCCCCCTTCTCTCCTCTCAAGCCTCAGTGGTCAGGAAGTCTTCTGTCCCCTGTCCTCCGCAGGGGGTCCAGGCTCTGTGGCTCCGCACCGCAGGGGGCTGGCTCTCCTTCATCGTGGTTAAATCACATATGCAGTGTCCAACATATACATGTCTCACAACACAGCCATACAAGTGACCTTTTTCTGACTCAGATGTGAAAGAATCTGTCCTATGAAACAGCATGTGCACACACATCAGTACAAAGCAGTCTGAATGTGAACATCTATACACTGTTGCATCATCAGTAACAGGAGATAATGTATTTGTGAAACAACTCATTCTTTTTAAACTTAGAAAATAGTTGCATTTTTAATAAGAATGTGCTTGGGGTTTTGCTCTGGAGGACTACAGCAGTTAGCTGCCTGTATGTAACGAGGTCCAGAAGACTAGAAGCTGGGCAGCAGCAAAGAAAGTTGTTTTAGCAGCAACTGCTAGCACAGATGCTAACAATAGAACCAAGTGATGACATCAGCATCCTACACAAGCAGAGAGATCAAAAGTTGCATACATTCTGATCTGACCATTTTCAGTTAAGTCACAGGGCCACATATTGGGTATGTCTCCATTCTAGGACCACATACAGTGACTCAGATCCAGTCTAAAAGAATTTTAGAAAAAAACAACAAAAAAACCAAGATTAGATGTGTGCATTGTTAGTCCTTTGTCACACCAGGGTAGAAAAAACAAAACAAAAAAAAACATTTGAGTAATTTCAGGCAGGTGAAGTGAACTCAGTCCAATTGGCCATTGCTCATTGGTCAACACAACCTCCAGTGGGTGGTCTGTCCAAGTCTGTTTACCTACATCCAAGTTGGTGCTGGGACATTAAAAACTTTTTCCTATATCTTCAAAACCAAACATGCTTCTGAAAACATTTGAAGTAAGAAATAAATGGTGTAGTTGCTGAGTATGTGTTTACTTTTCAGTAACAACTGCGATTTTAAAAGTTCAGCACACGAACAATACAGGAAGCTGTCGGTGCTGCTGTAAAAAAATAAATAAATAAAAAAATCGCACTGCCAAATACTGGCTTGACAGAGTAATTACAACAACTTTTTCACACTATGGGTGGGTTAGTGTGAACACGTTTTCTGTTTATAGATAGATTAGTTTATTTGACAGGGACAGTGCAATAAACATAGACAATTAATCAATGACAATCAATCTGATGTGTTGCACATAGAGTGTATAGCTATTAGCTAATTTGCAACTCTTGTCCCTGGATGGGCTTTAGAAAAGAAAATCAAGTAAAGAAAAAAAAACCCACAATAACCACATACATCAATGCAAAAAGATTATAAATACACAATTATAAATATTATAAATATTATAAATATTATAAATATCCTGACAACAAAGCCTTATCTCAAAATTATAGCCTTATCTCAAAATTATAGCAAATAAAAAGTTGAGAAAACACGACAATACACTGACTCAAGCCTTTAGTTCTACTTGATGTTGACTGAGGGAGCTAAAAACCTGGTAACAGAGAGATACACACACAGACACATTGGAACCTATTATGATGATCAACAGCAGAGTTTTGCGGCTTGCTTCTCACCTTACCAGTACTTTTGTTAGCGTCTGTCAGTGCATTATCTGTATTTTACACTTTGCATCAAGCCATCTAATTACCAGTAGACAGTGTGCCAGCTTCACACTGGTAGGACTGCTGCTCATTTCAAAAAGGTGGGGCAGCACACAGTCTCAGGGCATCAGTATTTTGGTGTAACAAAGCATGCACTGGGATTTTCTATTATTTTAATGGAGAGAGTTGTAACACTTATAATCTAATCACCCATCATTTTAATTATAATATGATAAGACACACTTTTTTTAATATGATGATACACTTAATAGTTTTTTATTCCATCCACATTTTCATTGTAATTGTGGACTTGATGTTGGAGTACAGTCTAGAGATTAGATTATAATGTCTTCATTATTAGGGGAATGAAAGAATGAATAAACAGGGACCGTGTATGGGTTCCAGGAGTGGATGCAATACACAGGGGAGGTATGGTGGGATAAGGTCAGTTTGAAGATTTTAAATGACAAACCTCTCTTCTGTGACAAAGTATTCTGTCCACATAGTAATCTATCGTGCCTGTCATCATATCACATCATCATATCTCGTGCCTGTTTGCTCATTCATCATTATGTAATTTAGACAGTTTTTAAACAATTTTTTAACCTCATCCACTGTCATTTTTTTAACAGAATGGTTCAAAATGAAAGTATCCCAACAGTTGTTTTGAGTTAGAACACAACAATTTTGCATTCAGTAGAGATTAATTGACCTTTGTCGCGATGAACGGCTTGCTTTTTCTCAGTTTAAAAAGACATTTGGATGAAGTTCGTGCTGAATTATGATCAAGTTTCCCCAGTGCGAGCATGGCTGTGGAGAAGGAGATTAAAAGGCTCCTTAAAAGCGCTTTTGTCATGGCTTTTCCTGCCCCATTGACTTTGGCTGGCCCCTTGAACTAATGGCCATTCATGGGCTCTGGGACTTTGGCCGGCCCCCAAAACTTGGGGACTCTTATTTTTTTTTTTTTTTTTTTTTGGGGGGGGGGTAGTTTGGTTTGGGGTTGGGAGTTATTGTTTCTTGTTATGATTTCTGGTTGTTTAATGCCCTCCTGACCTGTTTCCCCCCACCTCCCGCCCTGGGTTGTGATGGTGATTTTTGGGGGTGGGGGTGGGGCAGGTTTGCTTTGTATTGTTTTGATGGTACGATGGGTGTCTGTTTCCACTCCCTGGGGGGGGGAGGGCTCTGTCATGTACGGGGCCGGTGTTTCCTGCCCCGTTTCATGACCTGTGGCTTCAGCCTTTGATTATCTTTTTCAGCTGGCAGATTATTGGTTCATCTGTCAGTCTGCTGCCACAGCCCTCCTCTCATTTCTCTCTGCCCGACACCTATCAGTCTTTTGCCATCACCTGGGGTTACACACACACACACACACACACACACACACACACACACACACACACACACACACACACACACACACACACACACACACACAGATTCATCCACTGTTTGCCACGCACCTGTTTCCACTTGCCGCTCGTTAGTATCTGGGGGTATTTCTGGCCGGCAGTGGAAACACTCAGTGCGTTGGCATCAGTCAATCTACATGGATGACCTGGCTTGCTCTCCCGTGGACTACTAGTGTTGTGTTTCCAGAGTCTCGTGGGTCCGACATGATGTAAGTCTCCTGTTCTATTATTTTCTGCCCTTTTTCTCCACTGCCAGTTCCACTCTGGAGCGCGTGGGGCTTGCCTTTTGAGCTTGTAGCCAGTCATCTTCACCATACTGCTCATTATTTGGACATTTGTGGACACTTTGTACCTCATTTCCCCTTTGTTAATAAACACGTTAAACTTCACCAGCATTTGGGCTCGTATTAATTCATTTGTGTGTGCGCATTTACGCACACACATGACAGTACACCAACAAGAGCCCAGCGGTGAAGTGGTGTGACATTTTTTCACCTTTTGTGCACTTTTCCTACCTGCTCTGGAGCATGATGTCCCCGATGAGCCATTCCCACACTTGCAGAAGTGGATGGGCAGTGGGACATCCCAGCGCAGAGGAGGAGTGGGCAGCTGAGTCTATCCGGGAGTTCCTGTGTGACGCCGTGGATGCATACAGCCCTGGAGAACGACTAGACTGCCTGAACGGGGCATTAAAGATTCTGGGGGCTCACCGTGGTCTCTGGAACTACCCTCAATACGCCGAGCTGTTATCCTCCGTCTGCGCGCTCGAGCAGGTGTTTCCTGACCTGGTGAGAAGGGTGCACTGCACCAAGCCAAAACAGAGACGCTCTTCTCAGTTGGCGGCCATCTTTCCCTCCATGTCATCTCCAACTCCTACGTGGCTGTCCCCAGGTCAGCGGCGTCAACGTCATCCGGCCCTGGATTCTCGGAGAAATAATCCTGCCCCACTAACTGCTTCCTTTGTTACACCGAGCCCGGTGACCCCCGCAGCGGATCCTCACTCACCTGTCCCATCCACGAGATTCTCCTCTACGTCCGCAGCAAGGTCCTCTTCTTTGGTGTATTAACAGACGGCTGAGGGGCGTTTATTTTCCTCACCGAGGGCTCCCGCTCCTGTGGTGAGCGAGGCGGCTCCCAAACGGTCTACAGAGGGGCCAAGCACCACCTTACCTGGACGGATGGGTGACAACGCCCAAATGACAGCAGCAGCAGCCAACGTCTTAATCTGGGAAAACAGGCAAGTTTATTTTCATTCTATTTTTATTAATGATGAAATGTCTTGCCTGATTCCTGGTAGGGAAGCTCAGGGAAAGCAGTCCCCTGAGTTCTTCCCACCTGCTGCTGTTGAGAATGGTTCACCAATCCTCTCCATGCTCTCTCCCTTTTCCCCTGAATTTACACCGGAGCTGGACTGCTCTGACTGGGAGGAGCCAGAGATCTGGAATGATTCTTCCCCCACAGCAACTGTGAGCCAGACATCAGCCGCCACGCTGGAGGAATCGCCAGCTTGGGTCATGACGGCTGAAATAATGATTGCAGAGACAATCATGCCTGCTGTGGAGGCCACCACAGCAAAGTCAGTGCCCGAGCTGCACCTCCAGGAGGCCGAGTCCATGGAAACATCGCCCGGATCGCCTGAGTCCTGGACGGTGGTAGAGCTCGAGCTAAGGCAAGTGCTCTGTTTTGTCTTCCTTCTTTTCATAGTAGAGCATTTTTGCCTAGCTCTAGGTGAGGAGGGTCAGCTGCAGCCGTATGCTGCACCTGAGCTTGCCTCATCGGGCTCCGCCGCTGCCGGCGACCCTTACCCTTCTTCCTCTCTATCCAAGTCCTTTTCTAGGATTTCCGGAGAGGGATCCACGTCACCAGATGAGCCTGAGGATCCAGGTTCGCCACTGGAGGTCATTGTGGCTGCTGCCATCCCCGCTGAGGTGGTCATCATGGGTGTTTGGCTCCAGTTCAGGGTGCCCGTGGTTGATCGCCTCCTGGCTCAGGTGCTTGTGAGGGTCGGCTGGCCCATGGTGAAGGCGATGTTGGGTGCAACCATGGCTCAGTTGGGGTCCACCGTGGGTGCAACGAAAGCCCAGTTGGGGCTCACTGCAGGAGCAATGAGGTCCCGGGAAGGGGCCACCACTGGTGCTACGTTGTCCCATGCCGGGACAACCGCAGGTGCAGCCGTGGCCTAGTCAGGGTCCACCGTGGGTGTAACTGAGCTCCAGTCCCAAGTGGGGACTACCGAGGGTGCGGCCGGCCAGCTTGGGGACACCGAGGTCTTGTCCTCCCTTCCAGAGGTCCTCGGGGTGTCCCTTTCTCCTCCACCAGGCTCCGCCATGGTCTGCTTGGTCCTGCCACCAGGAACCACAGGGGTTCCCCGTCTTCAGTCCGGCCACCCACCTCTCAGCCTTCTGGTGGGTAGACCGCCACTTCATCTATCCCTTTGGGCCTGGTGGCTCAACTATGCAGGCTGGCCCCCCTAAAGACTGGGTTCCCAGGTCAGGTGGCCCCTTATCCCCGGCAGGTCACCTGATGCTTTACGGCTGGCCGCTTGCTGGCCCTGGGACTTTGGCCAGCCCCCTGAACTCAAGACCGTTCATGGGCCCTGAGACTTTGGCTGGCCCCTTGAACTAATGACTGTTCATGGGCTCTGGGACTTTGGGAGGGCCCCCAAAACTTGGGGACTCTTGGGTTGTTTTTTTTTTTTTGGGGGGGGTAGTTTGGCTTGGGGTTGGGAGTTATTGTTTCTTGTTATATGATTTTCTGGTTGTTTAATGCCCTCCTGACCCGTTTCCCCCCACCTCCCGCCCTGGGTTGTGATGGTACTTTTTTGGGGTGGAGGGCAGGTTTTCTTTGTATTATTTTGATGGTATGATGGGTGTCTGGTTCCACCCCTTGGGGGGGGGCTCTGTCATGTACGGGGCTGGTGTTTCCTGCCCCGTTTCATGACCTGTGGCTTCAGCCTTTGATTATCTTTTTCAGCTGGCAGATTATTGGTTCATCTGTCAGTCTGCTGCCACAGCCCTCCTTTCATCTCTCTCTGCCAGACACCTATCAGTCTATTGCCATCACCTGGGGTTACACACACACACACACACACACACACACACACACACACACACACACACACACACACACACACACAGATTCATCCACTGTTTGCCACGCACCTGTTTCCACTTGCCGCTCGTTAGTATCTGGGGGTATTTCTGGCCGGCAGTGGAAACACTCAGTGCGTTGGCATCAGTCAATCTACATGGATGACCTGGCTTGCTCTCCCGTGGACTACTAGTGTTGTGTTTCCAAAGTCTCATAGCTCTGACATGATGTAAGTCTCCTGTTCTATTATTTTCTGCCCTTTTTCTCCGCTGCCAATTCCGCTCTGGAGTGCATGATGCTTGCCTTTTGAGCTTGTAGCCAGTCATCTTCACCATACTACTCATTATTTGGACAGTTGTGGACACTTTGTACCTCATTTTCCCTTTGTTAATAAACATGTTAAACTTCACCAGCGTTTCGGCTCGTATTCATTGATTTGTGTGTGCGCATTTACACACACACATGACAGCCTTGCCCTTAAATACATTTTTACTTTGTGAACAAGCCCGCATTGTCCTCAGCACAAAACAGACTTGTCCTCTCATTTAAATGCTGTCATTAGTATTAAGATTTTGACCTCATCCACCTGATTATTAAAGGGAATGAGAGCAAAGACAGCAATTGGTTTATTTCACATTAGGCCTCAAACATACCTCTGAATAATTAAGAGCATTAGGACAGCCTCTTTTCACTTTGGGGCCGGTGCAAAATTTGTTTTTGCGCTGCTGTAATAGTGAAATGAACTTGGAAACACCCATAAACATATCTTGTGAATCAGACAATTGACTCTGGACTGTGCCACTGTAATGAGGCTCATTGACACATTACCATATGCCTAGATCGCACTTTGCACACTGAAACATAATGACAAACTTACATGCAGCTTTCCCGTTGGATACAGACACACTGAGAGCCCTCCTGCTTCTGTCCTGGACCACACTGACTGTCAGGAACAAAAGTGTCCACTACACAAAGGAAATACAGAGAATGGTTATAAACAGAATTCAGTCTAAAAATCAGTCTGAACTACCTATGACTAAATAAAGATGTACCATTATTAAATTTTCAATACACTGAAAAGGTGAAAGTTTTCCTTTCCTGCTTTGTCATCACTGTGTCATAAGGGGGAAGTAATTATTTTATTGGATAATTTATTCTGTTTATTTTTTGTGGTTTTGGGTAGTTGCTTTGTTTTTACAGGTATTTTGGGGGAGAATGTTTATGCTTTTATTGTGGAATGTAGGGAAGTTAATAATTAACTGACTTTAGTCGACTAAATTAAATTAGTTGTCAATTAATTGATAACACACCAGTCTTTTTCAGTGGGAGGTTATTCTATGAAATCATAGATGTCATAAATGTCACTGTCCAGGCGAGGGCACACATGGTTACCCATTGCCACCTTTAAAGTGAAACTAAAGAAAGCAGAAGACGCCAAGCCCCCAGAGCGCATGCAGTGTGCACAGCGAAAACCCTCATCCTTCCGGGTTATGTCGGAGAGCCAAAACAAGTTCCAAAGGTGTGCGAGCTTGCAGAGCCACCCGCCTGCTTCAAATCAGCAGGGCGGAGGAATGGACCGGAGCAAGGAAAAAGACTACAAGTATAAAAACCCATCCTCGCTGCCTTCAACCCACCGCTAGATGGGAAAGCCGACCAGATTCAAGTTACCATTGAGGTAACATTTCAACACAGCAGCAGAGGAGCCCGGCGTGGACTAAAGCTGGGTTCATGCTGCACCTCTCCACATCCACTTGACCATGAGGCTTGCGTAACAAAAATGACATCATCATCTCCAGTCCGTTCTCCAGGCCAGACCGTACTGGGTTTTCCTGGATTGCCGGGGTACTCTGACACTGTTTAACATGTAACAGATGAAGCAGCTCACACTTTATTTTCCTGTTAAAACAGTCTACTAGTGCATCTTGGTAAATTAGAACAATGTGAAAGTTATTTTTTTGTAATATAACTTAAGTGGTAAATGGCGTTCACTTATATAGCGCTTTTTCTCATCTCAGGATGACCAAAGCGCTTTACAGATCCTGCTATCCACCCATTCACACACACATTCGCACACCGATGCCATGCAAGGTGCTGGCCTGATCCACCAGGAGCAACTGGGGGTTTCAACGTCTTGCTCAAGGACACGTCGACATGCAGACTGCAGACAGAGCGGGAATCGAAACACTGAGCCTCCGATCAGTAGTCAGCCACACTACACCTGCACCACAGCCGCTCATAAAGACACATTCTATGATATTGGTAATAGTTTTTAAAATAAATTAAAAATCATGACATTTGTCATTTACAGATACACCAGCACATACTACACACTATACAGTACAGAATTTGTTAAACAGTAATTAACTTTTTATATTGTAGAGACTTGACTTGTCACCGGGTGTGTGAGTCAAGGATCACACTTACTTCTGAATGAACTGGTGGCTTTATTATACCAAGCATCAGGAACGTGGACAGGCAAACAGCAGGAGCACACACTCTGCAGCATGGCTGACAAAGACTAGACGGCACATGCACAAGCTATCTGTGTACAGAGCTACAACTACAGTGGCTGTCTAGGATAAAGCAGAATCATTTACCAAATGTGTTATGGATGCCCCTTGCAGGGCATCAATGAGATGCTAGAAACCAACAAGTGAGTTTTCTTGTTTATTAACAAAAGACTAGGATGACAAAATAAACAGGCACGTGGGGCAAAAACACGAACATATACTAAGGCACAAGATAACCGACTACGAAGATAAACTGAGAAGGTCAGCGAGGCCAGAGCCTGTGTTGTACAATAAACACTTACAAAAAGACGATCGAAGATGAATCACAGGAAAGACTGGAGCCGGGGAAAGGGACTCCAGTTGCGTACACGGCGGTGCACGGAGATGTAGGTCGCAGCCAGGAGTGAGCCTCAGCTGCTCCCTTAAGTGCAGAATGCAAACCAATCACAGAAGGGGAATGAAATTAATGAAATGACATACAGCTGTCACAGCGGCGACTTGGCTTTGACAGCCGGAAGTCCCGCCGTGACGCTGTCACAATAAAAGCCCTGGAGGAGGCCACATCGCCAGGCCCGAAATAAAATGGGAAAACCGGGAAAATACTGAACAACCCGAGCATGGATGGAATCAGTGCTCAGGCCATAACAAAATGATCTACATCCTTTCCCTTTTGTTGATCCTTCATATGTAAAGTTAAATTTCATTACTGAACGTGTTTTCCTCTTGATATGTTATATCTTGATGCTCATAAAATGCAACAAGAATCACATTTGGTTAAACTCAAAACAGAAACTAGGCACATCAATTTCACTGTACATATTTGGGATTTGGTCTGCATATACGATCTGAGCGTGTTATATACTGTGCAGCATTTTTTTCAGTGGGCAAATGGTCCGTAGGTACTGGTTGAGGATGGGAGGTATGCTGTGGCTGTATGGTGTCTGGCTCCGGCATCTGGGGAATGTGGGAAACACCGGTTATTGGGAAGGAGTTTGTGCCATGAGGGTCCTCATCATCTGCATGGAGTTTCAGCTGTGGGTCTGCAACAGGAATGATATGACGGCGATTTCTTCTGTATGTTTTCCCACTAGACTGGATGATGTAAGAGTGCGGCTCTTTGCTAGTCTCTTTCACAGTTCCAAGTTGGTCATATCCTTTGGGGGTCTGCAGTCAGACCACTTTTCCCTCAGCTATTGAGTTCAGTGGTTGACCTAACCTATCACAGCTGTGTTTTAGGGCAAGTCTCTTTTTAAGAAGCTTGGTGTTGATTAGCTGGGTGGGACGTGGAGATGGTTGTAGCAGTTTTGTACTTACTGGAATAGCTGCGCATGTTTGACATTAGATGTTTAGCAGGAGAGCCCAATGTCGAATCGTGGAGGTGTTTCTGAGGTTCAGGAGGTAGAGAAAATGTCAGTTCCATCTCTGTGTGCCTTTTCCATTAGTTGTTTGGCACTGCGGACTGCTCTCTCTGCGAGTCCACTTGATTGGGGAAACTCAGGGCTGCTGGTTGAATGAACAAAATCCCACTGTTTGGCAAAGTCTTTGAAATGTTGAGTGGTGTATTGCCTAGCATTATCAGAGAAGAGGGTGTGTGGTGGACCATGGACTCAAAAGTGCTGTTTTAGTTTGGAGATCATAAATGAGATCATAGATGACGTCAGGTCATGGAGACGATCGATTTCAAACCAGCCAGAGTACAAATCCACGAGCACTTGGTAGTGCTTTCCATGCCACTCAAAAATGTCTGTGGGCACTATGGACGATGGCAGTTCTGGGACTTGGGTAGAATTTAAGGGGTTCTCTTTGCTGGTGACATTTGGTGCTGTTGTATGTTGCACACGTGATTAACTCTTCAATGATGTCATGTGACATTGTTGGCCAAAATATGATGCCTCTAGCTCTGCGCTTGGTTGCTTCAACACCTAGGTGGCCTTTGTGCACAGTATTTATATACTCTTTGCAGGGACTGAGGGATGACTGTTTTATGGCCTTTCATGATGATCCCATCCTGCACGGTGAGCTCGTCTCTGTATGAGAAGAAGGGTCTAACGGCAGGTTGGACCAGGTTCATCTTGATTGGTCATCCTTTTTGAATGACTGTTATGAGGGTTTGTAGCATCTCATCCTCTGCAGTGTGCTCTCTTAACTCTTCCAGGCGGGCTGTGGAAATGCAACTCACTGACATAACTTCAAAAGTGTCACTTTCAGCGGGACTGGGCGAGATTAGTGTGTTTGGAGCCCCTGAGAGAGTATCTGTTAGATACATATGCTTTCCTTTTTTGTAGACCAGGTTAATGTCATAGCTCTGTAGGTGGAGCAGCATCCTCTGGAGTCGCGCAGGGGTTGTGTGGATGGGCTTTTTCAGGATAGTTACCAGAGGTTGGTGGTCAGTAGCCACGATTGTGGGTTTTCCATAAACATAGTCCTTGAACTTTGTGCAGGCAAACACGACAGCTAGGAGTTCCTTCTCTATTTGGGCATAATGTGTCTCTATGTCTGTGAGCAGATACGAAGGCTATTGGTTGCATACATGTGCCTCAAAGTCCGTAGCATGACGCGTTGCAGGTGAGCATGACTGGCTCCTTGACATTGTAGTATTCAATTCAATTCAACTTTATTTATATAGCGCCATTTCACAACAGCAGTCATCTCATAGCACTTTCAACTGTAGGGGGAACCCCCACAGTTGCAGAAAGGCCCCAGCAATCAGGCGATCCCCTGTGAGCAAGCCCTTGGCTATGGTGGAGAGGAAAAACTCCCTTTTAACAGGAAGAAACCTCCAGCAGAACCAGGCTCAGGGAGGGGCAGTCATCTGCTGCGACTAGTGTGCCAACATTTGTGGACTTGACAATCATGACTTGAGGCGATCAAATGCGTCTTGGTGTTTTTTAAACCAGCACCACAGTCTCCTTGTGAGTTAGCTTTCTCAGTGGTGCTGCAGTGTCACTCAGGTTTGGATTGTATTTGCCGAGGTAGTTAATATAGTTAATATTACTCATTACTAGTTAATAATACTCAAGAAACGCTGTAGTGATGTGACATCTGTGGGAACTGGCATGTCGTTAATTGCTACAATTTTGGTGGGGTCCGCTTTTAGACCCTCATTTGGGAAGATGTGTCCGACATAGCTGACTTGGTTGAGGTGAAATTTGCACTTGTTTGGACTTAATTTGAGATTGGTCTCTTTCAGTCTTTCCAGGACTCTTTTTCAGGTTGGCATCGTGTTCAACTGTTCCTCAGCCTCCAACAGTGATGTTGTCAACAATGACTGAACATGGATAGCCGGCAAACAGCTGTTCCATAGTTGTCGGAACACTTCACTAGCTGAGTTGATTCCAAAGGGCATCCATAAGAATCTGTAGCACCTGAAAGGTGTGCTGAATGTTGTCAACACTGAGGATTTTTTTGTCAAGATGTATCTGCCAGAAGGAGTTTAGCACAGGGAAGATTGTCGCTCCTGACATCTGTGCAGCAACCTCTTCCATACTGCGCATGGGGTGATGGGGCCTTTTCAGTGCTGTGTTAAGGTCTTTTGGGTTGATACAAGGTCTGAGTTCAGATTTATCTTTCTTGTGAGCAATCACCATAGAAGAAACCCAATCTATAGGCTCAGTGACTGGCGTTTTGACACCCATGTTCCACAAGCGTTCATGCTCTGCTTTAACTTTATCTTGCATTGCAACAGGAATGCGATAGGCTGGGCGGATCACAGGCTGTACTCTGGGATCGAGTGTCATGGAGTACGTGACTGGGAGTTCACCAAGCTCATTACTAAACAGGTCCTTGTATTGTGTGAGAACTTGTGTGCTAAAGTCTGCATCACCATCCATGGTGACTTGTAGATGTCTGCACTAATTTTTACAAGTTTCATGTTCACACATGCTCTGAATCCTAATAATGGATGCACGTCTATGTCCACCATGAAGAAAAGCAGGTCGTGAAGTTGGCCCTTTAAAAAGCACGACAGTGTAACTGTACCAATGGTTTTGATCTTTGTACCACCATAAGCGACAAGGTTTGCTGCTTTCTTTAGTTTTACAGGTTGTTCATCATTGGTCACATGCCTGAAGTGTTCTGTGGCATCACATTGCATTTCGCTCCTGTGTCATCCTTCATTTCGATGGGTTTACCATTTATGTGAAGCATGACAAATCCTTCGTCTTGCTCATTAGTTTGAGATTTTACACAGTCAATAGCAACACCGTCCACATAAAATGTCTCAATGGCCACGGTTACATGGGCAAAATGTCTTCAATCTGATTACAATTCAGATCAGAATTTTACTGTTTACATGGATCCTGATAAAGCTGATCTGATTAGGACGTGCACTTCCATGTGTCACGTTTGAACAGAATAAATAATTTTGACATGCACACGTCAACATTTCAATATTCTGAAAATAGTAGAAGAAGAAGCAACTTCCAGTGTTAGCAAGCCCCGCTTCGTGTCGAAATGGGCCTGTATTGTGTTATTCAGACTGTACTTTTGCTTCTGCTGGTCTCCGTAATGAAGCTACAAGTACAGACTTCTGCATATGACGAACAGAGGGAGACAGAAGGATGATACAGACCAGTTTTGTTTTACTCCCGCCACGTCTTCCGCTAGCTGCTGTAAAGGCGGAAGTACATCATGTCGATGTGTGGCTGGCGTACAGACATGCACAGTAAACATATTTTCTACCCAACCTTCAGAATAAGTGTTTTCATGCACACCATTCGGATTAACAATCGGCATAACCCACCCGTCTCAATCGGAATGAAATTTTGATCCGAATGAGCGTGATCGGGTCAGAATATTCAGATTGGCGTGTTTACATGAAGCATTTTTATTCTGATCAGGCTTTTAATCTGATTACTTGTGTCCATGTAAACATGGCCATTGTCACATGATGGTGGCTGATCAAACATCACTTCATGCACTGATTGTGAGCTTTTTGGTGTGCATTATTTGGGCTTTGCAGTTTAGATTTGCAACACCTTTTGTAATGACTTAGCTTTTTACAATTGTGACATTGTTGACTGAAGGCTGGGCATTTTTCTCTTTTAGTTACATAACTACTTCCACAGTTGTTGCACTTTGTAATTATTTGGGGAAAAGGTTTGGTTTTTGTTAGGTGCTTTTCCTTTGGTAGTGGCTTAACTGCATCAACACTGGTGGTTTACGTGGATAATTTCTTACTATTTTCCTCTGTCATTTTATGAATGTGGTAGATTGAAATAGCCTTAGCAAGGGTTAAGTCAGCATCTCTCAACAGAGATTTTCTTAAAGTGTCACCAGTAATGCCACACACTATGTGGTCACAGATGAGCTCTCCAGTTAATTTTCCAAAGCAGCAAGTCTTGGCTTTTATCCTTAAATTGGTGATGAACGACTCAGAACTCTCACCTTGTTTTTGGTTGCGAGAATGAAACTTGTGTCTTTCCATCGTTCTGTTGCTTTGGGGGTTGCAAATCTCATTTAACTTCCTCTTTAGACAGTCTGGGTCCTCCTGGGACTCTGCTGGGGAAATTACAGCTCTGTCCTCTCCATGCATTGCAGCTGCATAAACGAATAAACACTCCCATTGAATGGCCTCAGGTCCAGCAAGGTTGAGGAGAATGTAGGCTTTTCTCTTTGCAGGTGTCAGTATCCATAGCCACTGTCAGACTGGCAGCTGTTAGACAGCCCGTGTGACCTATATTCTGTGAGCACTGCTGACAGTCTGCCGATTCGGCCACGCCCCCTTTCTCTCTCTTTACCATCAGCTGTTCCCAGCCCCGTTAATTATCTTTACCGGTCCTCGCCCAGGTGCTCCTCATTTACCATAACCAGCAGTGCGTGTACTTAAGTGCCTTTTGCCAGTCACGCACTGCTGGGTCTTTGTCTAACTGATCGTCTGCCTGCTTGTGTGCATCAGTGAACTGTCAGCTCCTATGGCATGTATCCACTCCATGCAGCCCACGGTTCTTCTGCGTCCCTCTAGCGATTCCAACTGTGGGACAACAGCGTGGATACATGCATCATCGTATGTGTTTGTGGGCAATGCCGGCCCCCGAACGTCCACTGTAAGTGTTTTGTCAATCACTTTTGTAAGTCTTTATGTTAATAAATGTGTGTGGTGGAACCCAGCATGTAAATCCTCATTATTTCACCCCTCGCCGTGCCCATTGGAAAAGCACACGGGAGGGTTCATGACAGAAAGACCCATCCAAAAAGGAGGATTTAGCGGGTTCACCCACACAAGCCTTTTTTCCCTTCCCCTTTTTGTGTCGTGTTTTGGGACTGACCTGTGTTGGAGTTGGCCATGGAATTGGCAGCAAGAAGGTATCCATTGAGCTTGAGATGGGAGTGCTGCCGAGTGTTATTGGACATCGATGGGATCATCTCATTGGCCAGCGGCTATTCTGCCCCGGAGGACATTCTCTGATATGTAGATCTGATGGAGGCAGAGGTCTGGTGGTGCCCTCAGCTCACTCGGCACGCCGAGGGAATGGAGAGGACTACCCGGTTGGCAGCGCTGCGGCGTGGGTGCGGTGAAAGGGCGAGGAAGTCCTCAGAAGACTGAGCTTGCGTCGAGGAGGAAGCGCTCCCGGGCCTCCATTCCTCCTGTTTCCTGCCAGAGCGAGATGCCCGCTCCCATTCCAGCTCATCCAGCTCCAGCACCCGGCTCTCGCCGCCGTCCCGCAAAGAAACACCGGGAGAGGCCCTCCTTGTCTTCGTCAGCCATCATCGCTTCCGCCGCCGAGAGGTCCTCCAGGGTTGCCCCCGGCTACGCCCACCGTCACGTCATCGGAGCCGGCTCCTCAACTATCCTGTGAAGGGGCCAAAACAGCCAGTGACACGGAGGGAGATGTTGGCCAACTGCCTGCAGCTGTCAACATCAAGTACCGGAAGAACAGGTAAGAGTTTTTTTCATTTAATTCAATGTAATAATGATAAACATTGTCTGCCTCCCGGAAGAGAGGCCCAGCAATCCACTGGGCTCTCTCCTCCAGCTGCGGAGGTAAACCCTTCTCTTGTCCTTTCCGTGTCTCCCCCTTCGATCCTCTAGTGCGAGCAGAGTCACCGGAAGGAGAAGGAGCTGGGGGCTCCGGAGGATTCCGCTCCGGACCCAGCACAGAGCTGGCCCCTGCAGCCATGCCGGAGGAGTCATTGAAGTTGGGTCTAGCTTCTCCGTCATCGTTGGAAAGGACTGGTATGGTCGTGGACATGGAGAGGGGTGACTGCCAGTCAGCTGCAGCTGCAAACATTACACGCCAGGATGAAAGGCAAGGGTCTTTTCATCTAACTGAACTTAATTATTTAAAACCTGTCTGTCTCCCGAGGGAGAGGCTCAGTTCCAGCAATCCGCTTAGTCCTCTCCTCCAGCTGCCAACACTGACCTTTCTTCTATCCTCTCCGTGTCTCCTCCTATTCTCCCTGAGTGCCTGTTGGTCTTAAAACTATGCTGCCAGACGGTGGAGGAGTTTGGGGCCTTGGATGATCCTACCCAGGTGCCCGCACAGAGGTGTCTTCCTGCAGCCAGTGTTGGAGCCGCTGCAGGAATTGAAAGAGACTGCAATAACCATCTCGTCAGCTGCGGAGGCAACGGCAGCGGAGTGGGTGCCAGAGCTGGACCTCCTTGCGGCTGGGCCCGGGACCACATCACCAGGCTCGATGAAGTCCTGGACGGCGGTGGAACTCGAGCTTAGGCAAGTGTTCTCTCTAGTGTTTCTAATGTCAGTTTTGGAGAGAGCTTGTCTGGCTCCAGGTGAGGAGAGTCAGGCACAGCACGCAGCGGCTTCTGAACTCCCTCCTCCAGGCTCTGCCGCTGCCAATGACCCTAACCACTCTGTTTCTTCTCCCCTTCCTGACAGTCCTTCTAGGGTCGCTGGAGAAGAACCACCTCCAAGGGTCTCCACGGGACCAATCTCGCCACCCGACAACGTTGTAGGTCCAGCTCCTCTGCTGCCTGAGGCCGTTGTGTGGGTCACTCCACAGGCTGTCCCGATGTGGGTGCAGCATCCTGGACTGGGCCCGTCGTGGGGGCTGTGCCCCAAGGTTAGCCCGGCGTGGGTGCTGCGCTCCTGCTTGGACCCATCATGGGCACCCCGCCTCAGTGCAGGGTCCACTGAGGGTGTGGTGTTGGCCTGGTTGGGGTTCACCGAGGGTGCGGCGTTGGCCCGGTTGGGGTCGGGGTCCACTGTGGGTACGGTGTTGGCCCAGTCGAGGTCCACCACGGGTGCGACGTTGGCCCGGTCGGGGTCTGCCGCAAGTGCGGCCTTGGCCCAGTTGGGGTCTGCTGCGGGTGCGGCTGTGTCCCAGGCCGGGATTGTCAAGGGTGCTGCCGGTCAGCCTGAGGATGCTGGGGTCGTTACTCCTCAGCCTGACGCCAGTGTGGTCCCCTTCTCCTCCCAGCCCGATGCCATGGGGGTCCCCTCCCTACGGTCCGGTCACCCACCAGTGAGCCTCCCGGTGGGCCGGCCGCCTCCTGCACCCCCCCCCCCCCGGTCCTGGTGGTGCTACAACATTGGCCGACCGCCGGAGGGACTGTGTCTCTGGGCCAGATGGCCCGTATTTCCCGGCAGGCCACCGGACTCTGTTCACCAGACTGCCTGCTAGGCATGGGACTCTGGGCGGCCTCTTTGCCTTTGGACTTGGGGGGGGGGGGATTTTGGGCCCTGGGTGGGGTATTGTGTTCCCTCCTTTTCTGTTCCCTCTACCTCCCACCCGGGTTCATGTTGTTTGCTCCTGTTGGGGGGGGGATCCTCGGGATGTTACCTTGGGTGCCTGGTAATCCACTCCTTGAGAGGGGGGCTCTGTCAGGAACCGAGCCGGCTTGGTTTCCTCGGCTTGGTCCTGCCCTCTCTGTGGGTCTAGGTCCTGCAGCTTATGTGCATGCTATGTATTGCTGTCTGTATTCCTTATCCATAGCCACTGTCGGACTAGCAGCTGTTAGACAGCCCCTGTGACCTATATTCTGTGAGCACTGCTGACATTCTGCCGGTTCGGCCACGCCCCCTCTCTCTCTCTCTCTTTACCATCAGCTGTTCCCAGCCCCGTTAATTATTTTTCCCGGTCCTCGCCCAGGTGCTCCTCATTTACCATAACCAGCAGTGCGTGTACTTAAGTGCCTTTTGCCAGTCACGCACTGCTGGGTCTTGTAACTGATCACCTGCCTGCTTGTGGGCATCAGTGAACTGTCAGCTCCTATGGCGTGTATCCACTCCATGCAGCCTGTGGTTCTTTTGCGTCCCTCTAGCGATTCCAGCTGTGGGATGCCAGCGTGGATACATGCCTCATCGTATGCGTCCGCGGGGCAATGCCGGCCCCCGAACATCCACTGTAAGTGTTTTGTCAATCACTTTTGTAAGTCTTTGTTAATAAATCTGTGTGGTGGAACCCAGTACGTAAATCCTCATTATTTCACCCCTCGCCGTGCGCACTGGAAAAGCGCACGGGAGGGTTCATGACAGCAGGCTTGTCGGGGTGTGCAGAAGCAATAAAAATATCATACTCCCTCTCGAAAATTCGCCAGTTTTTGGCAGCATTTTTGTCGAAAACAGGGTCGGGTCTGTGAAATCCCTCCACCATTTTGTTAATTGGCTACACACAGGCAAGTCTAGGTGGTGCTTGGAGAAAAAATCTTTTGAGAGCGAAAAAAAATACTGGCAGATGAGGAGTCCTATCTCTCTTCTGACACCATGTACTGTAGAGACATGACTTGTTACCAGGTGTGTGAGTCAAGGCTCACACTTACTTCTGAATGAACTGGTGGCTTTATTATACCAAGCGTCAGGCACGTGGACAGGCAAATGGCAGGAGCACACACTCTGCAGCATGGCTAACAAAGTCTAGACTGCGCCTGCACAAGCTGTCTGTGTACAGAGCTACAAATACGTTGGCTGTCTAGGATAAAGCAGGATCATTTATCAAATGATCTACATATATGTTAAAGATAGAAAGGCCATATTGTACTGAGGGAAATTCAGATTCTCTGGAAAAATGCAGCTTATCAATTAATCATTAAACGATTGATAAGGTGAATCAACTAATGATTAATGAATTAATCAATAACTTGCATCCGTACTGGAATGTTTTGTTTACTCCCCCCCCTCCTTTGTGGCACCTGAGCTTCACTGATGGTCGGAGTGCCTTCACTTGGCACTCCTCTGTGTGGTGCCCACGGCAGCAGAGGCACAGAACGTCGGGGGGCAGACAGCAATGGTTGGGAGGCCACGACAGAGCAGAAAGTCAGACAAACAAAGGGTGCGCACAGCCATCAGATGAGGTACATGCCGCAGTGAGGACCCAGCACCCAGTTCTTCAGATACCCACCAAGGCACATTCATGTAGTCTGGATAGCTCTTTCGCTGTCCAGACATAGTGTGAGTACCCCGAGCCAGGGTGGGTGGGGGAGACGCTGTCTTGTGGACGTTTTACTGGAGGCCTGTCTGTGTGTGTATGTTTTTATAGAAAGGCTAGAGGTGCACTGGGGCCAGGACCAGATGAATTGGTGGCTGACTGACATCCTCCCTCTTCTTGGACTGTTTTATCATTTTTTTTTTATCTTGTTCTAAAAACCTTTTTATTTGATTGTTGGTAGTTTTCATGTTTAAATTTTAGTGTTAGGCCAAATTTTAAGTTGTAACTTTAATTTTGTATTAAACTATTTTAATATCCTTCATCTTTTGGTCTTATTAACTTCAGAGTACTCTCCACCCAGAAATAATTTTAATGGTTGGCTTTTATCTCACCTGTGTGACAACTGTATCAACTTGAAATTAACTAGCAGTAAACTAGTAGTAGTCCCACTTTTCCACTAATGTTATACCATGAGTGCAGCGTAGCTTAGTAGGTAACGGTGGCTCCCAAGTGAGGCTGTTGCCACATCTGTAGGTGCCTCCAGGTTGCGGCACCAGACCCGCCTGTTTGCAGTCCAGGCCTACAGAGTCACCCACTCTGTACTCTTCTTTGCTGGGGACCATGGTCATATCATCAGGAACCTCAGGAGGAAGGCAGATCTTCCCTAAAGGTTAGAGAATAACTTAATAGTTGTTTGACATAATCTTGATTCTAGTTAGATGAAGAAAAGACTATTATATCATAAGAAAACTGCCTTACTGATGCATCTTCCACTTGGTTGAGTCCAGGTTCCATCAGGAAGACAGTTGATGTACTGGAAACCCTCCAGTTCAAATCCAGTGTAGCACTGGAACTCCTCATCCTCACCAAAGGTATAGTACTGCTTTGCTTTCTGTCAGAGGGGGAAGTTATAAACACACCCAGTCATTCAAATATAGCATATGCAGAGCATCTTCATTCTCATGTTCTGTCATGCTCTTACCAATCTATTGTTATTACAAACATCAACCATCTGTACACACTGCTGAACAAGAATTTCAGTAGTGTTAATTAAAGGATCATTATGTAATCCTTACACCTGGTGTTTTAATATGGTACTTCAGTCCAAATTCAAAACAGTGGAGAGTTTAAGTTTAATGTTTATTTGAAAGGGACGTTACATAATGAACATTAATACAAAGTACGCCCGATGTAGCAATACTGCTAATTTGCATCTATAGTCTCCCAGCAGGTCACAAAAACATACAAATAAACAATCATACACTAGAAGAACATCTGCAATAAAAGTGTACAAAGTGGATATGCGAAAGTGCAAGCGTTAAGATGCTACAAAACAAAACATTCAAATGTCACAAGAGTGAAGTGCTATGTATGCATGCACACACATGCACTCAACCACCTCACAGCAAAACAAACAAGAGGTGGGGCATATGTGTATGACGCACGGGCATGTGTGTATATATATATGTATGTGTGTGTGTGTGTGTGTGTGTGTGTGTAACCCCGTGCTGGCAAAATGAGTCACTTTGAGGAAATTATCAAAAGCGAGGTCACGTTTTTTCCATATTCTGTATTGAAAGACCTTCAAAATGATATTTAATTTGTAGGAAGTGAGCAAAAAAGGACCGGGAAATAGACGATTTGTTTATATTTTGGCTAGGTTTAAAACTTGTGTTCGATCAGTCAGGAGCTACATCTTTCACAAAAACATATACTGTATTTTTAGAAAGTACGTTTTCTAAGCTTACCAGTGATACCAGGCACTCATGTTTTTTTTTTTTTCCTCGGGAATTGTCGCTAGCAAACAAAGAAAGAGTCATGATATATGACTTCTCCTGCCTGCAGCTTGTAATGACGCGGTGTGCATTCCGACTCATTTTGCCAGCACGGGTCACATATATATGTGCACACAGTGCATCCAGAAAGTATTCACAGCGCTTCATTTTTTTCCACATTTTGTTATGTTACAGCCTTATTTCAAAATGGATTAAATAATTTTTTCCATCAAAATTCTACACACAATACCCCACAATCACAATGTGAAAAAAGTTCTTTGGGGATTTTTGCAAATTTATTAAAAATAAAAAACTAAGAAATCACATGTACATAAATATTCACAGCCTTTGCTCAATACTTTGATTATGCACCTTTGGCAGCAATTACAGCCTCAAGTCTTTTTGAATATGATGCCACAAGCTTGGCACACCTATCTTTGGGCAGTTTCGCCCATTCCTCTTTGCAGCACCTTTCAAGTGCCATCAGATTGGATGGAAAGTGTCGGTGCACAGGCATTTTCAGATCGCTCCAGAGATGTTCAATTGGATTCTAGTCTGGGCTCTGCCTGGGCCACTCAAGGACATTCACAGAGTTGTCCTGAAGCCACTCCTTTGATATCTTGGCTGTGTACTTAGGGTCGTGTTCCAGCTGAAAGATGAATCGCCACCCCAGTCTGAGGTCAAGAGCGCTCTGGAACAGGTTTTCATCCAGGATATCACTGTACATTGCTGCATTCATCTGTCCCTCTGTCCTGACTAGTCTCCCAGTTCCTGCCACTGAAAAGCATCTCCACAGCATGATGCTGCCACCACCATTGGAATGGTTATGAATGGTGCCTGGTTTCCTCCAAACATGTCGACTGGCATTCATGCCAAAGAGTTCAATCTTTTTTTTTTTTTTTTTTTGGTTACTTATTTGTACCCGTAGGTAGACTTGGTTTGCAGTCTGGTGACAAGCCACCGGCTGCTGGTCGCTGCGTGCGCGAGCGCCCTAAACCTACATGTTTTTGGTATGCGGGAGGAAACCGGAGAAATCCCGGAGTAAACCCGCGCAACACGGGGAGAACATGCAAACTCCACACAGCTCACTGTTGGTCAGGGGCTGGGATCGAACCCACGATCTCATGATCCCCGCGGTCCCCCGGCCGAGGGTAAAACTGTGCTGCCACAGTGCTAAACCACTGCGCCACCGTGCAGCCTCTTTGTTTCATCAGACCAGAGAATTTTGTTTCTCATGGTCTGAGAGTCCTTCAGGGGCCTTTTGGCAAACTCCAGGTGGGCTGTCATGTGCCTTTTACCAAGGAGTGGCTTCCGCCTGGCCACGCTACCATACAGGCCTGATTGGTGGATTGCTGCAGAGATGGTTGTCCTTCTGGAAGGTTCTGGAAGGTGTGTATATATATATATATATATATATATATATATATATATATGTGTGTGTGTGTGTGTGTGTGTGTGTGTGTGTGTGTGTGTGCGTGCGTGCACATGCTGCAGAGCAACCACTGGTTATGATACAGTTTTGATTGTCTTACAATGAGTCTTAAAAGTGTTTAGTGTGGTACCTTCTCTGATTGCAGATCAGATATTATTATATTATTATATATTATATTATTATATTATGATATTATTCCAGATCTTGGTGGCCCTCACTGATAGGACAGATTGAGCAAATGTGATGTGTCTGTGGGGGACCTCACAGTTTCCTTGAGTGATTGCTCTGGTGGCTGTACCAGTGACAGTCCTCAGTTTAACTCCTACACATTCTGGACTTATATCTTTTGACCATTCAATTTGATTACATTTTCAGGTGTTTTTAACATAAAGTAAAGCTCCTCCACCTTTTCCTTGCTCCCTGTCTTCCCTATACACATTATAGCCAGGCATGGTAACAGCAGTTTCAGCTGACAAAGATGATAACCAGGTTTCAGACAGACCAGTAAAATCAATATTAGTTTATCAGCAGATGTTCCAGTTGTTCTTTTTTGGACATCATACTCCTTACATTTAAGTGCCTCCCAAACAGACCTTTTTTTTTTTTTTACTTTGAGGGTCCCAAATTAGTTTTGCCTGGTTCAGGGTTTGAAAAACTTTGAACGATCTGTTTTTTTAACACTAGATTTCTTTGATGAGTTTTACACTCACTGACGGCTGGTTGTTGCATTGCCGCTGGGGTGGAGTCCGTACGCTGGGCTGCTGCAGGAGGGACCGGCAGCTGGATCGTGGTGCCGAGGGCCAACTGTGGAGCCACAATGTCTGGCCGTCTGGTGATGTGGGTTCTCCACTATGCTGTGGTGAGGTCAGCTCATTGCTGTGCACTGGGGACGAGGGTTGATCGCCAATCTACCCCCGCTGGGTTCCACTGTTGGTCCATGATGACACCATCAGGTTGCCACACCACAGCGATGTTGGTGGGCTGCAGGGCCGCAGTGATGCTGGTTGGTGTGGGTGTGGGCCACCTTAGCCCTGCCAGTATTGGTAGCGGAAGCGGCATTAATTCCACTGGCAATAGTGCTGATGTCCATGCTGGTCCCGTAAACAATTGTGGTCTCGTTGTCTCCACTGGTGATAGAGGCTTTAGCCATGCTAGTCTTGTTAGCATTGGTGGCGTCTGTCCCACACACGTTTGTGGCCACCGGTCCTGGGTTTATTTCCACGTCGCCAGCCAGGAGCAGGATAATGCTGAGGTGGAATAATCTCACAAAGCCACTGACTGTGCAGGATTGCCCGTGGTAAGTTGGCGGTCTGGCACGTCCTTTGTTCAGGTAACTCGTGTACAAGAAATACTGGCCTCCTTTACTTGTGGGGTGGATTTGTTTGTTGCATTTTGTTGTTGAAAATCAATGTCGTACTGTTCTTAGAATTAAGTGCAGGAGTAAGGCAGCAGTTAACAGGCGGGATTATAGAGGACGTAGAGATTTTGCTGTAGTGGTGAGAGTGGTGCCCCCCCCCCCTTACACAGAGTTACACAGGTTGCCAAGTAAAGAATTACTCACGAGTTGAGATATAGCACCCATTGGCAAGTGATGGTGACTCCTACAGAGTAACCTGTTCTGCTAATATATACTTCGCAATGTCTTTTGGTTGGGTAGAAATCATTTATGGTCTCATCCTCTAGCTTGGGTCCTGACTGTAGCGTCTCTGTTTTCTCCCACAAGCTGGCCCATCTCTTATCTGAAACAGTGAACCATTTTGAACCATCTGCCTGAAATGAATCACTGCTTCAAACCATTCAATAGTCTTGAAGAGTGACATCTGGTGGCTTTGCCTGAATACTGTATCTGAGTGAAAGTTGAAGGAAGCCTGTAATAAGATTCAAAACGCCATGGGCTCTCAGATTAATCAATGTACTCTTTGTATATGTATAGTATGTTTATATTGTTTCTGAAATGAAAAACAGAACATATAATAATAATGAAATAATGGAAATCGCAATTATATTGCTTTGGCCTTGCAAAATAAAATTGGAATTGAGCCAAGATGGGATAACTGATCTGATTTTGTTAGCTGGTTTTTCATTTTATTGTTTTGGTCATAGCCGAAAGAGCTGGACGTTAATAATAATAATAATAATAATAATAATAATAATAATAATAATAATAATAATAATAATAATAATAATGTTAATTGAATGAATTTAAAAAAACATCTCAATTTGGGTCAAGTTTTCATAGCAGATGCTCAAAAATGTTAATTGGCCCAGGAGGCTAACTTCAGTTAGGCCAGAGAATCCTGACTGGCTCAACACTACAGCTCTGCTATACTGTATGTCCCCAGAAATTGAAACCTTATTTGATTTAAAGCTTCTGTATAAATAAGAAGTCAATCCAATTATAAATGTAGAAGGTATTTTGGTGACAACATAAAATGCAGAACCGATGGATGAACGGACAAATGGACAGGTCAGCAACAGAGTTGTGGAAGGTATAATAAAAGTCATAATAAACTAATTCCATAATGTGGTCTAAATAAACTCTTGTGGGCATTCCTACCCTAAGAAAGCTGTTTTCAGGCCCCTTTGGCCTCAGACAGCCCTGCACACCAGGTGGTAGTTCATCCTTCCAGCCCATAGTGAAGTCATCATCATTGTCACATGTCTCCTGTCTGAACAAGATACAAAAGTGAATCTCAAAGGTAAGTAATTTAATGCAAAAATATAAACTTAATAGAATATACAGTGCTGTGAGAAAGTATTTGCTCCTTCCTGATTGCTTGTATTTTTGTATATTTGTCACACTTAAAGGTGAACAGGACTGTATTTTCATGAAAACAAATATATTAAAAAAATATACATCAAAAATGTTTAGAAAGGTGCAGAATTAAAGTCTTTGAATTCTTCAAAAAAATTACACATTGATGAAGAAAATATTTTAATAATTTTTACCGGCTGAAATAATCATATTTACTTCTGAGCTGCTGGATGATGAGATTCCAGTCTATGCTCCAGTGGCGAGTAACATATGATACCCTAGATAGGACATGGCTAACATTTTCATAGCAGAGGTGCCATATTCTAGAGGTAATTATAATTGTTCACAATGCCTTCAGCATTGTGATAACAGGATACACAAACAATTATTCATTGTATTTATTGTAACCATATAAGTAAGCTACATATATGAAATGTGACTAGCCTAGTGGCTAGCCATGTTCTATCTAATGTTTACATATCTATGGCCGGAAAAGATATCTTAGTACCAACCAGTTCATGCAAAAGTTAATACATCACCTACTGGCCAGGAGGTCAGAATATTGTCTATCATCATTGTCAAGGTGTTGATCACCTTTAAATGTTTCAGATCATCAAACAAATTGTATTATTAGATAAAGGTAACCCGAGTAAATAGAAAATGCAGTTTTTAGATGATGATTTCATTTATTATCATAAATTTTCTGTGATTAGCCACATTTTTTTTGGAAAGCTGTTTTCAATTTCACTAGCCACACCCAAGTCTGATGATTGCCAGATGCGTTGAATGAAGAAATCACTTCAATAGAATCTGTCTGCATAGCCATTTTCTCCATAGGGCAAAGTGTGCAAATGCTATGGACCCCCAGCTGAGGGGGACCCCGTACCACAGAATGAAACACAGAGTGCACATTATCAACCATTAGAAAATTCAATTAATTGACAAAGTAATTTTCTAGACTAAAACTGCTTATTATGATCCACCAGGGGGCACGGATCCCCCTAGGGGGCAGCCTACCTCTCACACAGTGCAACCAAGGATGGTCTATCCCCAGCATACCATGCACACTAATGGTAGTAACAAAGATAAACAACAGAAACAGCTTTGACATATGCACAGCACTAAAACACATTTTACTGAGACTAACTAAGGAGAACATCCTTATTTTCTATTTACCATTTCCCATCAGCCCTTATTGCCGCATTCATCCAGAAGGCTACAATATTTTTGAGAGAATTAAAAGTAGTTGTCTTCATTTGTACCATCTAACCTCCTCATACAGTATGTTTTTTTTATATTCATATTCATACTGTATGTTTAGTGAAGTACTTAAAAAATAAATATAAAATACAAGTAATACTAAACTGCAACAAAGTTTTATCAGGGTAGTCAATCTGATATATCCACAGAGCTTGAAGTAATTCTGGTATAACAAAATCTCTTTTTGTTAAACAAACTTTATCAAACAGTAAAGCAATGTCACTTTCCCCTGAAGATCTTTTGCTGTTATGTTTCTAAAAGCTGCCAACATGTCACAGAAAAAGAAGTTTACATTAAAAAAAAAAATCTATATATCTATAAAAATCTACACAAACAAATGTGTGTGTGTGGGGGTGTGGGGGGTGGACTTCACAGTGGTGGGTAAAGAACTATTAAAGCGTACCTGTGGTGGTCGTGAAGACGAATTTAACTTGACAACATTAGGAAAAGGTATTTGTTATTTGGGTAAATAATTGTTGCCAGCCATATACCACCTGAGATATATTCAAATAGGACCGCGGGCATGGCCAGCCAATGAAAACTATGGGTGCCGCCATGACATATGCGGAAGTGACGTCATACCGTTGCTACTGAAAAGACAATACTCAGCGTTTCCCCGCGACTACGGTGCTGTTGTCCGTTGTTTTTGTTCTATTATGGCTGAATTTTCTGACTCTGAGGAAGAATTCGTCCAACATGGCTACAGGTTTGAGCCAGAAAGGTCTTCTGAGGGTTAAAGTGACGAAGTGGTCCTCACACACAACGCAATTTCGTCTGAAAGGATTCGTCTGTGCCCTGTTCCGAGATTCTGACAAGGTGAGCTGGGTTTGGGTACACAAAAGAAGTGTTTATCTTTGTTTTTTCGCTTATTATTGAGACATCCAAAGGCTTTACATTCCGCCATGTTGCGATATCCATATCGAATTGTATGTTTTTGTTGTAACAAGAGCGCCGAGTGTCTGCCCCTCTGTATAGCGGCGAGGGAGGAGCCGAATCATCTGCCGTGTTGCAGCCGTTACGACCTCAGATCAGACGAGTTGACCCGCTGAATTTAAGCATTTATTTATTTATTTTCTTCTTGTTTTAGTTCTGCATTTAATATGATCCCTGAGTTTGAAATAAACGTTTGAATTTTGGTCCTCACACACAACGCAACGCGCCGAGTGTCTACTGCTCTGTATAGCGGCGAGGGAGGAGCCGAATCATCTGCCGTCTTGCGGCCGTTACGAGCTCAGATCAGACGAGACGACCCGCTGAATTTAAGCATTTATTTATTTATTTTCTACTCGTTTTAGTTCTGCATTTAATATGAACCCTGAGTTTGAAATAAACGTTTGAATTTGAATTTGAATATCCCGAAAGCCACTGCTCATCCGGGCACTCCAGGCTTAGCCAATATTGATCCAGATCGCGGTGCCCACTTTATTAAGTCACAGGAAGCGTCCTGGCAGGCCATGTAGCCGCTAGTATGGCTGCACCCATGTTTTGCTGACATAGCTGAACCAGCACATCAGCAATGGATTTATATCAAATTGCTTTGAACATGAATTTCAACTTAAACTTGAACTAGAACGTGAGACAGGGGCTCAATATAATATCTTTTTTTTCACGACCACCACAGGTACCCTTTAATTCTGTCCGCAGTCCAGTCCAGTTGTGTTGTTGTTATTGTTAGCTTTGATGCTATATACTGTATATTTTTTAGTTATATTTTAGACAATTCTTAAAAGTTATTAGTCAACCTACTTTGCAAAGATGGAGATGTGACAGGGTTCCTCCTCTCTGTTTGGACCTTCACAAGGTGTGCCTCCTCTAAGGGGGGCTGGGTTATCACAGCGCCTCCTGCGGTGTCTCTTCATAGTGGATCCACAGTGACTCCAGGGCCCCCAGCAGCTCCAGTAACCATCCACCGCCTCTGTGGAAATTATACATGAAAGCACATTTCT
Source organism: Pholidichthys leucotaenia (assembly GCA_020510985.1). Taxonomy (NCBI): domain Eukaryota; kingdom Metazoa; phylum Chordata; class Actinopteri; order Cichliformes; family Pholidichthyidae; genus Pholidichthys; species Pholidichthys leucotaenia. The sequence continues at coordinate 102,577,970 of CM035846.1, forward strand.
GGTGTGAATGCTACAAAAATCTGAATTCTAGTATAGCCTATAGACATATCACATTAAAAAACAAGGTTATAAGAAACGGATTCAAGGTTATCTGGGGGTCAGTTTGGAAAAGGGTCACTTAATTTTCTGCTTTCAGGGACTGTACAAAACACACAAAGCTAGTTAGAATGACAGACTGAAACAAATACTGTAAAAGACAAAAAGAAAGCTAACAAGGAAGATGTCAACGATTCAGTGTGAGGTCAAGACCGAAGGATCATATTGTGACGTTTGCAGGGTTCACACAAAGACAATGGAGCAGATGGCTGTGATCAACCTGATTTATTTTCCACACACCCCAACCCCCAACCTGCTTCTGCGCACAGAGTGGAGTGGAGGTCATTCTCCCAGACCCCTGTTTGAATCATGGTTACACACACATGGTACATCTTGCCCTAATCCTGCTTAGCACTGCTGGGTCATTATAATGCAGTTATAATGACACAGCAGTATAACTCAGAAATAACATTTAACACACATACAGTAACGTTTCAAACTGGCAAAGCATGCTGGGAAATCCCTGGCTCCCTTAAAATGGCCCCGACGTTACACTGCCCCCCCCCCTGGACTGGTTTCTGTCCCCAGAAAATTCAAAGTCCACTTTCAGAAATCCAACGCGAGTCAGCCCGGTGCCAGGGCGGCATGCACGGGCCATCTGAGTCTCGGTCAGAGCATCTGGTTGGGGTAGGGTTCCGGTTTGGCCATCAGCGGGCGGATGGACACATCTGACAGCCTCTGTAGGACCACGCACAGTCCCTTCCCTGGCAGCGGGAGTCCCAGGCCCGCTCCGGCCGACTCCCACCGCTGCCAGTTCTCCCAGGCGGCCGCTGGCCCGCATCCATGCGTCCAGCCTTTGCCGCGCCTGGAAAGTGGCCGCATCTTCGTCCTGCTCGCTCCGCTGCGTCGCTCCTGCGCCTCTGTGACGTCATCTGCCGGGGGAAGCATCTGCAGGAGGCGGCTTTTTTCCCGTCCATGCCACCTTGCTCTAATTTAGCGTCGGCGAGGGGCCAGTTTGTCGTGCGCTGTGTGCGGGGCAGTACCATGCCATGTACCCTGGCTCTGTGCAGCGGAAGCCGTCCTTCCTCGCGTCGCCACGGCTGTCTCCTTCGTACACGCGCTGCTGTGATCTGCCGTAGCTCCTCCTCCACTCGCTCTCAGCACGGTGGTTTCCTCTGATGATCAGCGCGGCAGCCAGCTCGACCTGGGCCAGGCGGTCATCCAACAGGTTCTCGCCGTTGTAGCGGGGAATCTTGGCCCGCTGCTGAATGGATGAGACTGTCATCTCCCGGTCGATTGCCGCTCTTAGTCGCTCTGGAATCGCCAGCCCGTCCTGCCCTGAAAAGGGCGGGAAGCGGGGCTGGTTTGCTCTGCTCCGTCCATCGCGGCAAAGCTCTCCAGGGGCCGGCGTCTCAGCTCTACACTCCATTCCCGGCTGAGCGATGAATCGCTCCGGCCGCTGTACCTCCACCTGGATCCTCATCTCGCTCCATATCCCACTTCTGACACCAATGTAACGTGCTGCTCGACATGGCGACGTCCCACCGGGAGATTTGAACTCACGCCTTCCGCTCCGGAGTCCCGCACTCTACCTGTGTCGCCAATAGGGTCAACCCACTTGGCAAGCCAAGTAGGGTGCTCATATTGAGTTCGCTACACTACTCCCCTCTGGTTCTCGACATCGTCCCGATGTCAGCGCCCCATTACTGCTTTGGACAGGAGATCCCACTTCTGACACCAGTGTGACGTTTGCAGGGTTCACACAAAGACAATGGAGCAGATGGCTGTGATCAACCTGATTTATTTTCCACACACCCCAACCCCCAACCTGCTTCTGCGCACAGAGTGGAGTGGAGGTCATTCTCCCAGACCCCTGTTTGAATCATGGTTACACACACATGGTACATCTTGCCCTAATCCTGCTTAGCACTGCTGGGTCATTATAATGCAGTTATAATGACACAGCAGTATAACTCAGAAATAACATTTAACACACATACAGTAACGTTTCAAACTGGCAAAGCATGCTGGGAAATCCCTGGCTCCCTTAAAATGGCCCCGACGTTACACTATCTATAACCAACAAAAAGCCAGAAGATAGAAACATTTTTTACCCATGGCTCAGTAGAGGAGCAGTAATAAGCTTGTTCACCTTTCACACACTAAAGTAAAAGGTCTATTGGGTTTCATAAAACATGATCCAAAAGGAATGATTCCAAAGTGATAATGTGACATTTTAACTGAAATTTAACACCAAAATAGCAATAGAAATACATGGGGGAATGTAATGTTTAATTCAATAAAAATGCATTTATTTCACTTCAGAAGAAAGAGTAAGTCAAAGCTACTGCATGCAAGTATTGGAAGCTTTAGATTTAGTGATGGGTGTTAGTCACAAAGTGAACTGATCCTCATTCACTCCATCCATTTTTGACAAGGCCCAGGATGGAGTTTGCCACATGTGCATACAGCATCTTTGAAATTAAAGTATTTAATTAAACTCAAGAACACTGTCAAAGCATGCTTGCTAAATCACTGCTGTCTTAACCCATAAGAACCCAGACCCCCATAATTTTGCTTGAAGGAGATAGGGGTCTGAGTTCTTATTGGTTAAAACAGGTATTATTACATTTTATCAATCTGCAGTTAACATAAACAGGTTTTATATATACAACCACATCATCAGTGGTGGAGTAGCTCATTCCAGCCTAACAAACACACCTTTGCTTCTCTCTTTCTCTTTAAATATAGTATATAATATATTAAATGTATACAGTCTAGACCAGGGCTATTCAATTACAAAATCAGTTGGGCGACAAGTTGAAATCAGGACATGTAACTGGGCCACACGTGTTCAGCGATCTGTTGAAAATGACAAATTTCAAACCAACACAGATCAATATGACAAAAAATATGCACTGTTTATTCATTGTCTTGGTTTTAAATGTGAGCTTGGCACATGACAAAGGCACATCAAAACTGCGTAAAAACACAATAACAGTGCTGGGGTTGAGCAGAACTTGAAGTTGTAGAAATATCTTCCCTCTTGAACAACAATTAAATAAATAGAATGAAAAAAAAATAAAATTCTGTAAATAACCATTTTGGTTACATCTTACTCAGGGATATCTCGAAGTGCATAAAAACTCAATGTGCACTGTTAGTAACATTAACATTTGTTTCCCTTTTGAAATAAAATATACTACTTCTTGGTCATAACTGACCTTGGCACATCACAAAGTGGATTTAGCTGAATAAAAAAATGAACTGTCAAACACTTCAGTGCACAAACCCCCCAAGAAAAGATTGACAACATTAACAAACATTGCACATCGACTGTTGTGGTTTGTTTTGTTTTAAATCACCCCATGTGTGAGTTGGAACCTCTTTTTATAACTACACACTCCACTACACACACATATCAGTCCAGGCAGGGTTAAACCGATGATTTTCATCATCAGTTTTACACTTCAAAGTTGACAGTGACATGTTTTAAGGTGCCTTCATACCAAACACGAACGGGCAAATTTTTTGCATGGTGCGATTACATTATAACTCAATGTAAACATGCAAATAGACATGAATTCACCATTTGAGTGTGTTGCAGACAGGCGAAGTTGCCGTTATAACTTCTGCTGCAGCTGTGTTCAACGTGCTGCTGAAATCCCCAAAATAATGCCATGCTTGGGTTTACATTATCAGATGGGGGGCTCACCTCAAAAAGTTGTCCCTGCCTCCAAAACTTTACAAGATGATAGGCGTTTACATTGCTAAGAGGATTATGTTGGTTTAAATGAATCAACTCCCTCTGGTTATTTAAACTGTCAAAATCCCAGAAGTTCTGGTCGTAGAGGAGGAATAACAACAATTTACCATTCCAAATTACTAGTTAATGTAAAGCAAAAAACATGTTATAATTCCTTTGAGGGCCTGGTCCTCAGTATTGGGCACTTTAGCAATTTTAGGTTAAACTCAATTTTATTTGCCATAGTTTATTGTCCCCCATCAACCTACTCAGAATTTTTATCCGAATTTGCTGATTTCTTAGCTGATTTAGTGCTGAAATCAGATAGAATAATTATAGTAGGTATAGCTGTGTATTTGTGCATACATATGTTTAGACATAAAAGGGATGTATGTAGCGGTGTACTTGTCCATACGTATGTTAAACATAAGAGAGATGCATGCTGACAGCACATATGTGGATTGACCTCACGACGAAGAGGACAGTAAGTCTGGACCACCTGCGGGGGACAGGACGCAGGTAGAAGACGGAAGGCTGGAGGGGGGAGAAATGTCAATAAAGGGTTTTGACGGGGTTATGTGATCCCCCCTGTGTGTGGGAAGTCTGTATGAGGAATGGTATAAATGTGAAACTCTGATGTGGCTCGCTCTCTTTTCTTCCTACTTATTGGAGAGAGCAGGCTGGGGAAATGGATGTTGAATAAACGTGAATTAAAGCATAATTCAGTCTCTTTATTCCACGCTCCCCACATTGGTGACCTATCGACGTAGAGAATGCCTGGAGAAGGTCTCCGCGTTCCAGACTCGCTGGAGTCTGCCCTGGCGAGCGCCGTAGCCGTCAAGCTGCCGGAATTCTGGCAGGACAATCCACGGTCGTGGTTCCTACAAGCGGAGTCACAGTTCGCGCTTGCAGGAGTAATGGTGGATGACACCAAGTTCCACCATGTCATCGCTAAGCTGGATAACCGCACGGCTCGGTGCGTGCAGAGCTTGGTACAGCAGCCACCCGCCACCGACAAATACGGCAGGTTGAAAGCTATCCTCATCAAGTTTTTCACGCCTTCAGCCGAAGTGAGGGCTAGGAGGCTCCTGGCTTTGCTCAACCAGGGAGGACACAGGCCAAGTGCCCTGATGGAAGACATGCTACAGCTGAGAGGGTCAGACAACGATGATTTCCTTTTCCAGTACATCTTCCTCACCAACCTCCTGGCGCACATGAGAGGGACGCTGGCCGGCGCACGTTGTCACACCCAGGAGGATTTCCGGGAGCTGGCCCAGGAGGCAGACAGGATCCTGGACGCCTGCGGTGAGCAGACGACCGCAGCAGCGACCCAAAGCAGCGGGGAGCCAGAGGCAGCGGACCCAAGCTTTCCAACAAGGGCAGCGGCGCGGCCGCGATGCGGTGGAGGTGATGGTTCAGTGGCAGAGGCGCGGCCCCGACGCAGCGGAGGAGAGGATCTCTGCTTTTATCATCGGAGGTTCGCCGAGAAGGCACACAGGTGTGTGCCGCCCTGCAGCTTCAGGAGGTCGGGAAACGGCAAGACCGAGGGTCGTTAGCAGCTTCGACTCTCGGTGAAAGCAGCAAGCTGCTCTACATCACTGATGCGAGCTCTGGACGAGATTTCCTCATAGACACCGGAGCCCAAGTGAGCTTCATCACCCCAACATATGCTGACCGGTTGGCTGGACCCCGGGGTAGCGGAGCAACGGCGGCAAACGGCTCGAGCATCAGCACCTATGGGAAAAAGACTTTGTCTTTATGCTTACATGGCCGCACATATGAATGGACTTTTGTCATAGCGGCGGTGAGTTTCAACATGTTAGGCGCTGACTTTCTGTGCTCACTCGGTCTGTTAGTTGATCTTGCCAATAGGCGGCTGGTAAATGCATTCTCTTTTTACTCTCTCCCCTGTTCAGCTCGAGTGTCCCCGCCACCAGTACAGACCAACGTCGCCGCAGCAGGTGGTAAGTTTCACACACTCCTCACCCGGTTTCCAGCACTCACGGTACCCACTTTTTCAGCAACGGTCACAAAACACGGGGTGGAGCATTTTATCCCTACATCTGGCCCCCCCGTCTTTGCGAAGGCCCGGCGCTTGGATGCTGCCAAGCTCTCTATAGCGCGCGAGGAGTTCGCCAGCCTGGAGAGGCTGGGCATCATTCGGCGTTCGAAAAGCCCATGGGCTTCACCACTGCATATGGTCCCGAAAGCTGATGGCTCCTGGAGACTGTGCAGCGATTACCGCAGGCTGAACAACGCCACAGCACACGATCGTTATCCCATCCCACACATCCAGGATTTTTCAGCACATCTATCGGGGGCGCGCATTTTTTCCAAAATAGACCTGGTTCGCGGCTACCATCAAGTTCCAGTCCGGCCGGAGGACATTCCTAAAACAGCAGTAATAACCCCGTTTGGACTTTTTGAATTTCTACGCATGCCATTTGGTCTTAAAGGGGCAGCGCAAACGTTCCAACGGATGATGGACGCCGTGTTACGCGATCTCCCTTTCGTGTTTGTGTACCTCGATGACATTTTGGTCGCCAGTACTTCAGAGGAAGAACACGAAAAGCACCTCACTGTGGTCTTTAGGAGGTTGGGAGAGCACGACTTAATAATTAATCCAGCCAAGTGCCAGTTCGGCGTTGCGCAGATCGATTTTTTGGGCCACCGCGTTTCCCCAGAAGGGGCAGTTCCGTTACCGGATAAAGTGCGCGCAGTGGCAGATTTTCCCCGACCACAAAAGGTCAAATCATTGCAGGAATTCTTAGGGATGGTGAATTTTTATAACCGTTTCCTCCCCCACGCAGCACAACTCATGCAGCCGCTATATGCCGCGCTCAAGAAACAAAAACCAGCCAATGCCGTTGAATGGTCCCCAGAGCAGGAGCGCGCGTTCACAGAGGTGAAAAAAGCCTTGGCTGACGCTGCACTCCTAGCTCACCCTGACCCAGTGGCACACATCGCGCTAACGACAGACGCATCAGATGTGGCCATAGGGGCCGTTATAGAACAGGAGGTTGCCGGAGTTTGGCAGCCGCTGGCTTTTTTCAGCAAATCCTTAAGCGTGGCCGAGCGAAAATACAGCACGTTCGACAGGGAGCTGTTGGCGCTGCATTTGGCTATTCGTCATTTCCAGTTCTGGCTGGAAGGACGGCGTTTCACCGCTTTCGTGGACCACAAGCCGCTCACATACGCCACGTCCAAAATTTCAGATCCGTGGTCAGGCAGGCAGCAGAGGCAGCTGGCCGCAATTTCGGAATTTACCACTGACATTCGGCACGTAGCGGGTAAACTCAACGTGGCGGCAGACTGCCTCTCGCGCGCGGTCACGGCACCGGCACGCGCAGAGGTGGACCAGCCTGCCGTGACTGTGCAGCAGAGTAGCGCCGCGGGAGCGCGCGCAGCCCCTGTGCACGTAGGTATAGATTACGCAGCCATGGCAGCAGAGCAGGGTGCGGATGCAGACGTGCGCGCGCTCCAGTCTGGACCAACAGGGTTAAGGCTGGAGAGCAAGTGTTTACAAAATGGTACGCCCCCCCTAATCTGCGATGTGTCGACTGGGCGCCCACGCCCGGTGGTTCCGGCCGCGTGGCGCCGCCACGTTTTTGACTCGATCCACTCGCTGGCGCACCCAGGAGTACGCGCTTCGGTGAAAATGGTAGCGGAAAAGTTTGTTTGGCCGAGTCTGCGCAAGCACGTGAAGGAGTGGGCAAAGGCCTGCATGTCCTGTCAACGGGCCAAAATTCACAAGCACACAAGAGCCCCGTTAGAACCGTTTCGCATTCCGGCCAGAAGGTTCGACCACGTGCATGTTGACCCCGTGGGCCCCCAACCGGCATCACAGGGGTTCACACATCTCTTGACAATGGTGGACCGAACCACACGTTGGCCGGAAGTGGTCCCGCTGGCGACGACCACGGCCGCAGAGGTGGCTCGCGTTTTTTTAACGGCTTGGGTAGCACGTTTTGGCGTTCCGTCGGATATTACGTCCGATAGAGGGCCTCAATTCGTCTCTGAGCTTTGGTCAGCGATGGCCAACGGCTTAGGAGCCAAAATTCACCGCACTACTGCGTATCACCCTCAGGCTAATAGTTTATGCGAGCGCTTTCATAGGTGTTTGAAGGCAGCACTCAGAGCGGCACTCACGGATGCAGATTGGGTAAACAAACTACCATGGGTTTTATTAGGGTTGCGTTCTGCGCCCAAGGAGGACTTAGATGCCTCCCCAGCGGAGCTAGTGTTTGCACAACCTCTCAGGCTGCCAGGCGAGTTTTTACCAGAGCACCCGGAGCCGGCCCCCCTCCCTGCTCTTGGGCCGTTAGTCGGCACGGGAGCGGACGCGCTCCCGGGCCCCGTTCATCACGCTCACGTGTTTTTGTTCCAAAGCTTTAAAAAATGCTGAGTTCGTTTTTGTCAGGCACGAGGCATTAAAATCAACACTCAGACCGCCATATGATGGGCCATATAGAGTGCTGGAGACAGGTGATAAGCATTTTGTGCTAGATTTGGGAGACAGAAAGGAGACAGTATTGACAGATTAAAACCTGCTTTTGTCATGAAGGACGAGTCTGTACCGGTCGCGAGGGCGCCTCGACGCGACAGACCCCCAGGGGGAGCGTCTCGGAGCCCCCGCAGAGGTCAAATAACCACTCTCTTCCTCAGTCAACAGAGCCTGGGCAGAAGGGCGCCGCAGGCAAGGCGGAGCCAGCTTACAGCAGATTCGGGAGACGGTTGAAGCCCAGGCGGCGCACAGACTGAGTGTTTGATGTTGGTTATACTGTTGATAGTAACATGTTCACAGAATTTTAATGTATCGTCCATTCTTCATCGTTTGGGGGGGATTATATAGCTGTGTATTTGTGCATACATATGTTTAGACATAAAAGGGATGTATGTAGTGGTGTACTTGTCCATACGTATGTTAAACATAAGAGAGATGCATGCTGACAGCACATATGTGGATTGACCTCACGACGAAGAGGACAGTAAGTCTGGACCACCTGCGGGGGACAGGACGCATGTAGAAGACGGAAGGCTGGAGGGGGGAGAAATGTCAATAAAGGGTTTTGACGGGGTTATGTGATCCCCCCTGTGTGTGGGAAGTCTGTATGAGGTATGGTATAAATGTGAAACTCTGATATGGCTTGCTCTCTTTTCTTCCTGCTTATTGGAGAGAGCAGGATGGGGATATAAATGTGAAACTCTGATGTGGCTCGCTCTCTTTTCTTCCTGCTTATTGGAGAGAGCAGGCTGGGGAAATAGATGTTGAATAAACGTGAATTAAAGCATAATTCATTCTCTTTATTCCACGCACCCCACAGTAGGGGACTTTAATATACATGTGGATGTAGATAGTGACTGCCTTAATGTGGCTTTTAATTCAATATTAGACTCGATTGGGTTTTCTCAGAAAGTAGGAAATTCTACTCATTACCTCCACCATACATTGGACCTTGTTCTGACATATGTCATAGAAATAGAAAATCTTGTAGTGTCTCCTCATAACCCTGTACTGTCAGACCATTGTCTGTTAACCTTTGATTTTACTATTTCTGACTATTTGGCTCCTAAAGAAAAATATTATTACAGTAGATGCCTCTCAGATGATGCTGTTACCAAATTTATGCAGATTGTTTCCTCTATGCCATGTGTCAACACAACGGAAATAAGCTATAGACAGCTTGCTTCTTCTGTAATTGATAACATGGTGGATAGTGTTACAGCTTCTCTGCATCAGACTCTAGACTTGTGGCCCCCTTAAAAAAGAAAAAGTCTAATCAGAGATTTCTAACTCCTTGGTTCAACACAGAAACTCGTAGCTTAAAACAGAAGACTTGTCAATTAGAAAGAAAATGGCGCTCCACTAATTTAGATGAAATCTATTTAGCTTGGAGAAATCATCTTTTAATTTATAAAAAATCTCTTAGAAAAGCTAGAACGAGTTATTACTCTGCATTAATAGAAGAGAACAAGAATAATCCCAGGTTTCTTTTCAGCACTGTAGCCAGGTTGACAAAGAGTCAGGACTCTGTCAGTCCTAGCATTCCCTTAGAGCTTACTAGTCAGGACTTTATGAACTTTTTCAATAATAAAATTTCATCCATCAGAGATAAAAATCAATCAGATTCTTCCCACAGTAAACTTAAATACTGTAACTACTACAACTCCTTCTATTGATGTCTGTCTTGATGAGTTTACTCCAATCGACCTTTGTGAGTTAGACAAAATAGTTTCCTCATCCAAACCTTCAACTTGTCTTTTAGACCCTATTCCTACCAGGTTATTTAAAGAAGTCTTCCCACTTATTGGTAGCTTTATTCTTCATATAATCAATTCTTCATTAACTTTAGGCCATGTACCACAGGCTTTTAAAACGGCTGTAATTAAACCCTTACTCAAAAAGCCAACGCTAGATCCAGGAGCTTTAGCTAACTATAGACCAATCTCTAATCTCCCTTTCATTTCAAAAATCTTAGAAAGAGTTGTTGTTACGCAATTATTTGACCACCTGCAGGGAAATGGTTTACTTGAAGAGTTTCAATCTGGGTTTAGAATCCATCATAGTACTGAAACAGCCTTAGCGAAGGTCACTAACGACCTCCTCATTACATCTGATAATGGACTGGTTTCTGTACTTGTCCTTTTAGACCTTAGTGCAGCTTTTGATACTATCGATCATAATATTCTACTTGATAGATTAGAACACTATGTTGGACTTAATGGAACTTCGTTGCAGTGGTTTAGATCTTATTTATCTGATAGGTTCCAGTTTGTTCATGTAAATGAGTTTTCTTTCAACTCAAAGCTTAGTCATGGAGTTCCACAGGGATCTGTGCTAGGCCCTACTCTTTTTAGTTTATATATGCTTCCGTTAGGCAACATTATTAGAAAGCACTGTATACATTTTCATTGTTATGCAGATGACACACAATTATACCTGTCAATGAAGCCAGATGATAGTAATCAATTAGCCAAGTTAGAAGCCTGTCTTAAGGAAATCAAAGCTTGGATGACTTGTAATTTCCTGCTATTAAATTCAGATAAGACTGAAGTCATTCTTGTTGGTCCAAAATACCTTAGAAATTCCTTTCCAAATCAAACTTTCAGCTTGGATGCGGTTACTCTTTCTCTTAATAGCTCTGTGAGGAACCTTGGAATTATTTTTGATCAAGATCTGTCCTTCAATTCACATATTAAATTTGTTTCTAAGACTGCCTTCTATCATTTGCGTAATATTGCCAAGATTAGGAGCATCTTGTCTCAGAGTGATGCTGAGAAACTGATCCACGCTTTTGTTAGCTCGAGATTAGATTATTGCAATTCTTTATTATCAGGTTGTCCTAAAACATCTTTAAAAAGTCTTCAGCTGATCCAAAATGCTGCAGCAAGAGTTTTAACAGGTACTAGAAAGAGAGATCATATCTCTCCGGTTCCGACCTCCCTTCATTGGCTTCCCATAGAGTTTAGAATTAAGTTTAAAATCCTTCTTCTTACTTACAAAGCTCTAAACAATCAGGCTCCTTTTTATTTAAAAGATCTGATACTACTGGATTATCCTAACAGAGCACTACGTTCCCAAAATGCAGGATTACTTGTAATACCTAGAATCTCCAAAAGTACAATGGGAGGCAGAGCCTTCAGTTATCAAGCTCCTCTCCTGTGGAACCAGCTGCCAATCTGGATTCGGGAGTCAAACTCGATCTCTGTTTTTAAGAATAGGGCTAAAACCTACCTTTTTGATATAGCCTACAATTAGGGAGGGATCATGTGTTTCTGAACCCTCCCTTAGTTATGCTGCTAATAGGTTTAGTCAGCCGGGGGACCTCCAGTAATGCACTGGGCCTCACTCCTTTCCTCACTCTCAATGAAATAATTTTTTTTGCTGGTCATTAACATTTGTTTGTTCTCTCCCATAGATTGAGTCCCCATCGTGCTGTTTGCTCTCTACATGTCTGTTCTTTTCATTTTCTCTATCCCCTCACCCCCCAGCCAGTCGCAGCAGATGACTGCCCCTCCCTGAGCCTGGTTCTGCTGGAGGTTTCTTTCTGTTAAAAGGGAGTTTTTCCTCTCCACCGTCGCCAAGTGCTTGCTCACAGGGGATCGCCTGATTGCTGGGGTGTTTCTGCAACTGTGGGGGTTCCCCCTACAGTTGATAGTGTTATGAGATGACTGTTGTTGTGAAATGGCGCTATATAAATAAAGCTGAATTGAACTGAATTGAATTGCTAGCTTGCTAGCCTTGTTAGCACATCCATGGCAGGAGCCTGTGGGTAAATAACGACATTCCGATTCAACTGAAGCGCCCCCAGTCCCTCTTTCTCCAGGTGAATGATGGTCTCATTTTCAAACTAGTTTACTCTAAAATGTTGATATTTTTACTCCGATGATGGCAGAATCTCAAAGCTAGTGCTATCCCTCGGATATGAATGCGCGATTTCGCGTGTGCTCGCCTCTTTCTATTGATTTTGTATGCATTTGCGCCTCCCATTTGCTTTTGGTTTGAAGGCTTGGTATCTTGCCACAAGCACTGTTAGCCACAGTCATAGAGCCCACACTTCAAAACAAATGCGCTGCATTGTGGGTTGATGGTTGCTAGGCTACGGGGAGTTTTGCATTTATGGTCTGTAGTAATTAATGGATTTCTGCAATTCTGTGAAACATGGCCTTTGCTTCTCTGGCTGAACCACAGACTGGGCCTGGGCCACTCGGAGGTTGGTTCTGGGCCACATGTGGCCCATGGGCCGCTAATTGAATAGGCCTGGTCTAGACCTACTGAAAGTTGAAATGACACATACTGTCCTGTGAAAAAGTTTGGACTCCCCATTAAATATTCAGTTCTTTATTAAAAAATGTTCACATATCTATGTCTAACCATGTTTTTGTTTTTATTTGCATTTTTTAACATTTATTTTAGCCATTTTAAGTGGGAATGAATGTGGGGAGTCCTAAAAAAGATGGGGGTGCCCTAATTTATTCCTCACTATTTGTTTAGAATTACATTTTACAGAAAATTTTGTGAAAAAGTCTTTAATTCATTTTTAATTGTTTAGTTGTATTACATGAATCTCCCAGTATTTTTAAACATTGATATTAAATATCCATATGTCCAAATATGTTAAAAAACACACACACACACACACAGGCTTATACAGTGTGTCCTAATTTTTTTCACGACTGTATTCATATTCTGGTAACCTCTGACCTTGAGCACAACCTGGATCTATAAAAATGGTCAAAGGTCAACACAAGCTGATCATTGCAGCCCAGCAGAGCTCTGGGAGGTGCTAAAGTTGGTCAAAAGGTGTTGACTGCTTGACCAGATCAAAGGTCAAACATCAAATTCTGTTTTCTGCTGTGTGGGACATGCCAGGACATCACAAAATTATGTCAGGTGAACCTTAAATGAATCAGCTGACTAGTGGTCAAGCATTTACCTCTGGTGACCACCTGACATACTTTTGAGGATCAATTCACCTTGGCTGACTGTTTGACCATGTCAAAGGTAACCATAAGTTAAGTGGTGTTGGACGATTACAACTTTTAATTGCGATTAATCTTTTGGAATGTTGAGTTAATTGCAATTAATAACGTGTTAATCGCATGTTTTTCCATACAGATACAATGTACAGATACTGCAGTACAACTCAGCATCCAACCAGCCAGCAGCCACAAATGGAGCTTGCTCTTTCTCCCATTGCAAACATCCACAACCTTTAAGCAGATCAACACAAAACTATGGACCCCATGTGTCACAACAGATACAATTTTCCTTTTAGCAGAAAAATTGCAGACATAAACAAACAACTATCTTGCCCATGATGACACCCCACCATGCTACAAAAACGGAGGGGGAGTGAATGGACATTACAAACACAGCTTGAGAATTTTTTTAGACTGGTACTTACCAACAGTTGGACCCAAAGCTATGAGGATGAAAACAGGTGAATTTCTGTCTGTGTTAGCTGCTCGAGGTCAGCTACAACCTAGCATGTAGCTACTAGCCAGCTTCCACAGAAGAGCATCCCAATATCCAGGTGAAGTTTTGGAGGAGGCTATAACAATTATCCGGGTGAGATCACCGACAGATAATGTTGTAAACTTAAACATGACAGCACTTTGGGGATTTCCATGGATGTAATCCAGCTTGTTTGACTTCGCAATGTCTACATGGTGCGCACAGTGTCTGTGGCCAGAGCGGCTTTGGTACGGAGAGCCGCTAGGCCAAAAAGTACTGTTTGCGCTTTATGCCGTTAACTGCCATTAACCACAATCACAAAATTTGTCGCTGTTAACAGGGGCAAAGCATTAACGAGTGATTAAAGAGATAACGCCAACACCACTACATAGGTTATATATTTGTTTTGACCCACCTAAGTCCAGGGAGCTGCCGTGTGTGGTGTAGTTGACCCTTAACCTTCAATGACCTCTTGGGGTCAAAGGTCAAATCTGTTTTCTGCTGTGTGGAACCTGCTGGGATGTCCCAAAAAGGTGTCAGGCAAACCTTGAAAGGTTTGACTGAACAATGGTCAAGCAATGATACTTTTTTGTTGTAGGGGACCGGCTGGCCCTTATGGTGTCAGGTGAACGTTGATGGAATTTGTTTTCCAGTATGTAGTGAAATTACATAATCTTAAAATAGACAATAAGCATGTTAGCACTGAGGTTATTGGCATGTTTTACAGGAAAGAATGCATTCATCAGTTTGTTTTAAACTGAACTTTTTGCTCTCAACTGAAACAAGGACTCAATAATTAGATGCAGTACAATTTCTGAACTCTAACTTTCAATTCAAAGTAAAAATATATGCTTGCTAACATGCTGCTTACCTGAAGTGAAGTCAGGAGCCCGTATTTCACAGCTGGTGCCATAGGTGCCAGTCTGGCAAATACACTGGCATTCTGTGTCAGACAAAACTGGTCTTGCATTGTTGGGACAAGGAGCACATTTGCAGGGATCAAACTCCTCCAGGTACTGCTTCAGTGCCTTCCGCAGGTGCCTCCTCTTTGTGGCAGCACAGGGAATATTCCTAACCAGATCTATGATGGGAAGCAGCTGGAGAAAACCACACATACAAGAGCAGCATGAGATTTTTCTATTCCTGTGACTTGACTATAATTGGCTCAATGGTGCTTCAGTATAGAACATTAACCTTGTAATTCACCACATCTAAGTTCTCAAGAACAGACATTGCCCAGTTCTTGAAGGCTTGCTTGTCTGGAGTAGCACCCTGCCTCTCAAAGGACAGAGCTCCCGCCTCTCTAGCTCGACCTCCTTTCACCATGGAGAACGACTTCTCTGATGACTGAATGTATGAGCCTGGAACATTATGGGAAAAAAGCAGACACATGTTAAAAACAAAACTAGTGTACTTTTCTAAATAAATTGTCACAATTTGTTGATAATGCAACCATGATATTTTTCTGTCATCCTGTTGTTTTTGCATCGAGTTACACTGCTGTGTTGACTGTAGAGGATGACGGTCCAGGTGGTCTCTTTGGCCAAGCAGCCTGACACCTGCTCTTCTGTTAACCCTGACAAAGAGAAAAGGAAATGTAGACATACTGACTGGCAACAAGTTTTAGTTGGATACTATCTTTAAGATATCAGGATTTCTTCAGGCCATAACATTCCAAATCAAACCTCTGCAAAAACTACTCTTACAAAATTGCAGCAAATAGGCTCATTACACAATATGGTGGTCATCACCTCCTGAAAGTAAAAGGGTGTGCACAATTACTGCCAGTTTAGGCATTTCTGCACTTGTAAAACAGTTTTTGGAGCAGTGAGAAAAGCTAAAGTAAATATTACACTGTAGCATGGTCCTTTGTAGCAATTCTTCACACTAGCATTCTGAAAAGAGCTTCTGCTCCCTCGGGGCTTGTGGGGGAGCTGCCCACAAAAGTGGAGTGGAGTTAAGCGGAGCGGGACACTGCCCTTGGAGATCCCGGAGCTTGTCAGGTCCCCCACCAAGCCTCGAGTCCCTTGGGGCTTGGTGGGGGACCTGTAAGAATATTGTAAGAAGTTCTCCATTGAATGCACCAAGGATCTGGAAAAGTGGCCACTCTGACCCTCCTCCACCAAGACATGAATGTTCATCTCAAAAAATGAACGAAACAAAGCATCACTGGTTATCAGGGGCATGTGGTCCCAGTGATCAACAGGACATGACGGTCCCTAGAGCACAACAAGCACATGTGAATGAGTGGCCAGAGCACCAGCTCCAGCCAGCAGACTCGAATCCCAGTCTCAGTCGGTCACGGCGACCAACGTGGACCGCTCAGCACGCCAGTGCCAACAGTTCACTGTAGAATCAAGGCAAAATTATTTAAAAAAATAAGCCAGAATGATGTGAGATATACTATATTCCGGTTCCGCCGGACCGGTGGCGCCACACGAGTTGGCTGCCCGTTGCAACAGCCTTTTTTTAATCTTCCTTCTTCTTTCTACACCTTTCACTCTATATATATATAACACGGACACACAGATCGCCCCAAAGGTCTCCCGAGTCGGCGGACGGAGCCTTTGTTTACAGCAGGAGATGTTACAGCAGGAAGAGCTAGTGCTAGCTAGCACTCAGCCCCCACCCGATGCTAGCGGAGGGACTCGATATACCAGGAACTGTAGCGAAAACGACACGGGTGCCGGGCTGGAGTTTGGGCGGCGTGCGGGAAATATAAGACGGAATGATAAAGAACGATGGCAAGAACCAGGCAGACCGCTCGGAGAAGCACTCCGGCCACCGGCAGAGTGAAGAAGCCTCACCGTTACAGGCCCGTGGCTCCGAGAGAGATCCGTCGCTGCCAGAAATCCATGGAGCTGCTCATCCGTAAGCTGCCCATTCAGCGCCTGGTGAGGGAGATCGCTCAGGACTTCAAGACCGACCTGCGCTTCCAGAGCTCCGCCATCATGGCTCTGCAGGAGGCCAGCGAGGCCTACCTGGTGGGTCTGTTCTTCACTAAGGGGGTCGCCATCATGCCCAAAGACTTCCAGCTGGCCCGCCGCATCCCAGAGAGAGAGCTTGGACTTTCTGCTGCACATTCATCAACCATAATGCTCCGCACTGTGTGTCTCTATATATATATTTATAGTAATATGTACATATGTTTACTAGCTGTTCTTGTTTTTTCTTGCCTTCTGATTGTTGCTCTGAGTGTTGCTATCCCTGTGCTGTTGCAATCCTGGAATTTCCCCATTGTGGGACTAATAAAGGCTTATCTTATCTTATCTTATCAGCTGTGGATTAGTGAACAAGGTGGTAACAGGGATGGCTATTTGGGTGATTAAGATCTGAAGAAAATAAAAATATAAGCCACACTTGGTCCTAGCCTCATAGTACTAGTGTTAGCTCAGGGGCTTTAGTTCCCTTTCCATCTACATGACAGACAAGCTAGGCGGGCCAGTAATAGACCAGTGGGACGGTATCAAGGCTAGTGACATTTACCTTTTAGTGACATTTCCTATTTCTTAACATAGAGGAAAAACCCTGGAAAGATTAAAAACATTTATTGGAGAAAAAAATGGGATAAAAATATGAAAACAGTCACTTCTTTTTAAAAGAAGTGACTGTTTTCCTATTTTTTTGATAACACAACATAACAAAAATAATTTTTTTGTACGTTATCTGTGTTTTTTTCAACTGATTTAAGACAATTTTGCACGGCTGAATCTGAAAATGACATCCGTTTCTCTCGATCAGGTCAGGTTTTTATGCTAAGTTGTAAGCAGTTGTACAGCAGTTGTACAGTTGTACTGTAAATTGAATAGTAGACATTGATAAAGGTAAGTACATGTAAACTGAATGGCACGTCATCATTGTTCAAAATTCAGAGAATTTCAAGAAATAGAAAAGAATTTTGCATCATATAAAGCGAAAATACCCATACATGTAAACAAAAACGTAAAAAACATGTGGCCATAGTTCAAAAAGTTGACCTGATTGAACAAAACCAATGTGATTTTTGGATTCAGAACATCAAAATTGTCCTAAATCAGCTAAAAAAACTTAGACAATAAATTTGGTGTTGACCATTGTAATTACGTGATCAATAGAAACATTTCAGATGATTAAAACCTATAAACACATTATCTTTCAGTGAATGACCCCTTTAAATCTTAGCATATTCAAATACTTTTTAGCCCTTCTTGCTGCTTCAAAAACTGCCATGATTACACTAAACAGGAACCCAGATGCAGGAAACAAATACGTAGAGGCAGAGATCAAGTATTAAACAGGCAAGTATGAGAAGGTTGGAACTCGCATGTGAAAAAGTGACCCCCCCCACCGTTAAAACATAAATTAATTGTGGTTTATCACATCTTTCGAAAGCTGAGTTCAATTTCTGCAGCCACACCCAGGCCTGAATAATGCCACACCTCTTCTCAATCAAGAAATCACTTAAATAGGACCTGGCTGTCAAAGTGAAGTAGACCAAAAGATTCTCAAAAGCTAGACATCATGCTGCGATCCAAAGAAATTCAGGAACAAATGAGAAACAAAGTAATTGAGATCTATCAGTCTGGAAAATGTTATAAAGTCATTTCTAAAGCTTTGGGACTCCAGCAAACCACAGTGAGAGCCATTATCCACAAATGGTGAAAACATGGAACAGTGGTGAACCTTTCCAGGAGTGGCTGGCCAACCAAAATTACTCCAAGAGCACAGTGACAACTCTTCCAAGAGGTCACAAAAAACCCCACAACAACATCCAAAGAACTGCAGGCCTCACTTGCCTCAGTTAAGGTCAGTGTTCATGACTCCACCATTAGAAAGAGACTGTCATAACCCGAGCGCTTATTTTGTCCGCGCTCGGGCCACACACCATTCCTGTCAGGCTTTGACAGCAGTGTTGTCATTCTGGCTCCCCGGGCTCTGATTGGACAAACGCTCGGGAGTTTCCTGCTGTCAAAGTCTGAACAGCTGTGCTGCATTTGCGGTCATTAGCAGCTGGCTTTAAATGCCGGCGCCAGCGGCTGCATCGTGCGGCAGTCTCATTGAAACATCCGCCAGACCCTTGTCTACGAATCTTCCTCGCCTCGTTTTTAAGTTCATCTTCGCCTATGACTGTTGTTTGTATTCTGTCATAGGGCTCTTCTTGATTCCTTATTAGATGCTGAGCGAGCGCTCCTCGTCTCAGTTGTCAATGTTCTTCTATGTATGATTATTAGTCTGGTTGTTTAGCCCTTGCGGCTGGTTATTTGTCTTTGTCTTCCCTTTTCTCATAAACTGTTAATAAACACCTGTGTAACTTCACCGGACTGTGGCGTCTTATGCTGGCTTGTGAGGGCCAGTCCTGACAGTAGACTGCCGCCAGAAAGAGATGCTGCTCTCGGTGAAGTTGCATTCAGGAGAACTTTGCTCCTTCTCTGTCTGGGTACGGTGTGCTGTGGATCCAATGCCGTCATGGAGGGGCCGTGTCCAGCGCCAGAGCCACGAGTTGGCAGATGTCCTGGAGTATGTGAACGAGACACTCATCTCCGCTTCCTTCCGGGACTACGACCCCAATGTACACTGGTACCTGGACTGTGCTGAGGATATGCTCAACCATCTTTCCCCCCGCTACGCCTACCACCCAGTAGTCATCGCGAGGAAGCTTGACATCGCCGCCCAACGTGAGGTACTCCAGATGTATGAGGAGGAGTTTGACCGTAAGCGGAGGAGAAGGCATCCCCACTCTCCACTTTGGGATCCCGAGCCTCTCCTTGATCCAGTCCAGGAGTTCGCACCTTCCAGGGGCCATCGTAGGCGTCAGTGCCACGGCCAAGGGCATCCCCAGCAAGAACCCTGTCCGGATCCTGTTCCGGCCCACCGGAATGCCCCGAGTAACTAGTCAGCTGTCTCTTCGACGTCATGCCAGGAGGGAATCCCTGCAGCCACTCCCCCCAGGCCATTTTCCCCCACTGTTGCGTTAGCGCGCCGTGCCCGGCCTGTCTTGGCTGTCGCCCCCTCCGCTCCGACGTCATCTCCAGCTGCTGTGTATACGAGGAGTCCTGCCCTGGCAAGCCCCATCCCGAATCCATCACGAGCGGCTTCCCCTCGTCCTTCCAGGGAGCCCTCGGTCATCATGTGGCGGGGAGAGGAAGGAGCAACGCTTACTACAGCAGACACCATTCTCCCTCCAGGAGACAGTCAAGTACAGACTCACTCTTCCCCTCCTAGCAGTGATTTGTCTTGTCTGACTCCTGGGGGTGAGGTTCGGGGTTTGCAGCCCCCCGAGCCCTCATCTCCTGCTGTGACTATAACTAAACCCGTTGCCTCTGTGTCTCCCTCCATGGAGTGTTCCTCGACATCAGACAAGCGTCATCGGATGAGGAGGGGGCCTGCAGCCCTGGAGCATGTAATTCCAGCCCCGCAGCCACATCAAGGACGGAGGAGGGGAGCGGACTGCTGTATGGAGCCTGCGCCAACGACAAAGCGTCCCTGGGTCTCCACAGGTGAACAGTCCGACCCAGCGGGCCAGGGGCCCCCTGCCATCACGCGGTACGGGTTGCCAGTGTGGAAGTCGGCGCCGGAGGGTCTTCAGGCTGCAGAAGCCATCATGCTGGCTGCAGAGTCCGACGCAGCTGAGTGGGAGCCAGAAGATGACCTCCTCCCGTCTGAGCCCGGATCGTCGAAGTCCTGGAAGGCATCCGAACTTGAGATCAGGCAAGTGCTCAGTGTTGTCTTTGTCTTTTCTATTATTGAGCATTTTTTCCTGTCTCTTGGGGGGGGGGGGGGCGAGCCGGGTGCAGCCGTCCACTGCATCCAAGCTTGTCTCGCCGGGTTCTGGCGCTGCCGGGGATCCTGATCCCAGTTCTTTTTCTTCTGAGCCTTCTCCCGAGGTCGCCGGTGCAGAGCAGATGCCAATCACTGTACCGGAGGTTCCGGGTTCGGAGTTGGAGGTCGGTACCAGTGCAGCCGTGACCCAATCCGGGTCTATCGCAGGTGCAGCGTTGGCTCAGTCAGAGTTCATCACCAGAATGGTTCTGACCCAATCAGGGTCCGACGTGGTGGCAGCCGTGACCCAATCCGGGTCCATCGCGGGTGCAGCGTCGGCTCAGTCAGAGTTCATCACTGGAGTGGTTCCGGCCCAATCGGGGTTCGACGTGGGTGCAGCCGTAACCCAATCCGGGTCCATCGCGGGTGCAGCGTCGGCTCAGTCAGAGTTCGTCACCGGAGTGGTTCTGACCTAATCGGGGTCCGACGTGGTGGCAGCCGTGACCCAATCGGGGTCCATCGCGGGTGCAGCATTGGCCCAGTCCGAGTTCATCACAGGAGGGGTTCTGGCCCAATCCGGGTTCCCCGTGGGTGCAGCGTCAGTCCAGTCAGGATTCTCAACCGGATTGGTTCCGGCCCTATCAGCGCCTGTTTGTGTGGGATCCGGAGATGGTGCTGCAGACCCGTCGCTGAATAGCGCCAAACTGATTTCTTACCCTCGTCATGTTCCTCCTTCCCCCGCACCTGGAACCGCGGGGATTAACCATAGTTGGCCCGGTTCTCCCTGGCTTCTCCCCGCCGTTGGGAGACCGTCGCCGAACTCTCTCCAGTGGTCTTGTTGGCAGGTTGATGCGGGTCGACCACCTGGAAGCCTGCTCTTTCCGTTTGGCGTCCGGGGCCGGCCTCCCGATAAACAGAACTGTATATTTGGCACCCTGGTCCGGCCGCCGGAGGCATGGTCATCCTCGGCCCGGGATTCAGGTAGGCCGCCAGAACACGTCCCGCCACCCCTGTTAGCGGTTTGGAGGCTGGGGGATGGGAGGCCCCCTGAACTGTATATTATGCCTGTCATCCTGGTGTGCTTTTTTTTCTTCCCCTTCTTTCGCCCCTCTGTAGTTTCTGTGATTTTGAGTTGTTTTTTAGGCTGAAATACTCCACAGGCAGGATCTAATGGTGTACTCCGATGTGTGACTTGGCTGCTTGTTTTTTTTTTTTCCATTCAGTCTTGTTTATATACTGAGTTTTTTTTTTTTCTCGCTTGTTTGACCTTTTGGCTTAGAAGACAGCCGAGTTTAATCTATTTTGTTAGCACTTTTCCTCAACTTTAGGATCTATTATGGTTATATTAAACATCGTTTATATTACTCCTATTTGTGTTTAATGAATATATGTACCCTTGTCATGGGAATTCGCATGTTTTTGAGCTACTGTTTAGTAAAATGTTGCCTGTTTACTGCATCTCTGATCAAAGAATCCTCAGAGCAGACCTTTTCTTCATCAGACATAGTGCCATCATGATTATTTTTCTTGCTGGCCGTTGCTAAACACTTGCTGTAATATCTACAGTAGATCTTTATTCTGCCAAATAGGGTCTAGTTGGTCTGGTTCAAATGCCAAGAAAATGAACTTGTTCAGCTTCTGCATTCAGAAGTTTGGCCATGTTTTTTTCTAATCACTCTTAAAATTAGAATTTGAAGTGCAGCCTTTGAAATCTCAGCCGCTAAATTTCTTGTAGAACTTTTGCACTCTGACTGTTTTAAGGTGATAGTCACTTCAGACAGCTGCTTATTTGAATGGTTAAGTACTAACTGGGATCTCTAAACTCTCCTGAACCATGTTTGATATTTATTCCACGTGTGTAAGCTCAAAACAGAGTCATCTGCATTATAAACTGGACTTCAGAAGTGAAAGCTAACTGACAGGGACTCTAGTAGAAACCTTGTGCTTGGGACATACCTTCAAACTTAAGATCTGACATTTTTGTATCTGAGGTGAAATACTTTATGGGTCTTTGGCTTATGTTTGTTTTCCATTTTTGCTCATGTGCGCTGAAGGCCACTGTTCAGCCACATCAGTGTTAGGTTCATAACTGTTGGTCTTTCTTTTGGTTTGCTGCCAATTCATGAGAGTTGAGTTTTTTTTTCTCCGTAACGGTCCGGTAATCCAGCTTTGTGACGACATTTGTACATTGTTAAGCTGTTTTTTCTTTGTGGTATGTGTTCCTGTGTTGTATAGTTTGGTTTTTTTTTCTCCTCCCCGTGAATGTATCCCTGGGTTGTTTTCTGCCCCTGCCTTGTCTTTATTGTGATTTGTGTGGTAGGATATCGTGCTGATTTCTTTTTCTATGAGGTTGATTCTGTCCCCCCTCTGCCTGCTTCCCCATCCACCCGCCCTGGGGTGGGGTGGGGTGTGTGGATGTTAACAGGCGTCCGGGAGTCCGCCTTGAGGGGGAGATCCTGTCATAACCCGAGCGCTTATTTTGTCCGTGCTCAGGCCACACACCATTCCTGTCAGGCTTTGACAGCGGTGTTGTCATTCTGGCTCCCCGGGCTCTGATTGGACAAACGCTCAAGAGTTTCCTGCTGTCAAAGTCTGAACAGCTGTGCTGCATTTGTGGTCGTTAGCAGCCGGGTTTAAATGCCGGCACCAGCGGCTGCATCATGCGGCAGTCTCGTCAAAACATCCTTCAGACCCTTGTCTACGAATCTTCCTTGCCTCGTTTGTAAGTTCGTCTTCGCCTATGACTGTTGTTTGTATTTTGTCATAGGGCTCTTCTTGATTCCTTATTAGACGCTGAGCGAGTGCTCCTCGTCTCAGTTGTCAATGTTCTTCTATGTATGATTATTAGTCTGGTTGTTTAGCCCTCGTGGCTGGTTATTTGTCTTTGTCTTCCCTTTTCCCATAAACTGTTAATAAACACCTGTGTAACTTCACCGGACTGTGGCGTCTTATGCTGGCTCGTGAGGGCCAGTCCTGACAGAGACTGGGCAAAAATGGCCTGCATGGCAGAGTTCCAAGACGAAACCACCGCTGAGCAAAAAGAACATAACGGCTCGTCTCAGTTTTGCCAGAAAAAATCTTGATGATCCCCAAGTCTTTTGGGAAAATACTCTGTGGACTGACGAGACAAAAGCTGAACTTTTTGGAAGGTGTGTGTCCCATTACATCTGGCGTAAAAGTAACACAGCATTTCAGAAAAGGAACATCATACCAACAGTAAAATATGGTGGTGGTAGTATGATGGTCTGGGGCTGTTATGCTACTTCAGGACCTGGAAGACTTGCTGTGGTAAATGGAACCATGAATTCTGCCATCTACCATAAATTCCTGAAGGAGAATGTCTGGCCATCTGTTGGTGACCTCAAGCTGAAGTGCACTTGGGTTCTGCAGCAGGACAATGATCCAAAACACACCAGCAAGTCCACCTCTGAATGGTTTAAGAAAAACAAAATGAAGACTTTGGAGTGGCCTAGTCAAAGTCCTGACCTGAATCTGATTGAGATGTTGTGGCATGACCTTAAAAGGTCGGTTCATGCTCCAAAACCCTCCAATGTGGCTGAATTACAACAATTCTGCAAAGATGAGTGGGCCAAAATTCCTTCACAGCACTGTAAAAGACCCATTGCCAGTTATTGCAAGTGCTTGATTGCAGTTGTTGCTACTAAGGGTGGCCCAACGAGTTATTAGGTTTAGGGGGCAATCACTTTTTTACACAGGGCCATGTAGGTTTGGATTTTTTTTTCCCTTAATAATAAACACCTTCATTTAAAAACTGCATTTTGTGTTTACTTGTGTTATCTTTGTCTAATATTTAAATTTGTTTTATCATCTGAAATATTTAAGAGTGACAAACATACAAAAAAATAAGAAATCAGGAAGGGGGCAAACACTTTTTCATACCGCTGTAAGCCTACAGGGGAGAGGGAGAAGAAGAGCGTAAGTAAGTGGAGTGCAACAGATGGTAACTATAATTATTTGTTAATGAAAGAACCTTATTGAGCAAGCTTACATACCCCATGCATCCCCATATCAGGAGTGCCTAATGAGAACTGTGATCAACATAAAATGGACTGAAAAAAGCACAAGTCCCCCACCCCCCAAAATGGAACCCCTTAATAGTGTAACATCATCAGCTGGTTGGAAATTAAAACTCATCTTTTTTTTTTTTTTCTTGAAAGGGAAGTCTTGGAATTTTGACCCTTGTTGTAAACCCCCCTTCTTCAAACACACAGGAAGGCACAGCTTTGAAGCCTGTGCAATCGACCATAAAACGGGATAAGCCAACCTTCATCCCAGGAGCGAATCTAACTCCCTAACATAAATCTGACAAAAGCCATTCCAGCCTGACAATTTTATGTTTTGATAGCCCTCTGAAATTTTCCAGATCATGACTCATCTTTTCCTCAAAACTGTGAAAGTCCAACAGTGCCCTCAAAAGGGACAAGTGAAGTGTTAATGTCTCATTCTCAAATTAACAAGAACCCCACTAGAAATTAACCTATCTTCTCTTAAGGCTCTCATTTTTCAGAAGATGCTACTTAGAACACCCTGGAAGTTATGACTGGACCCTGATGGACAATTCTAGCTTGAAGTGTTTCATTAATCATTTGAATGTATTGTATGTTTGGAAAGTAGGTCACAAGAAAATTATATTTGCTGCATGCTAATAAGAGATTGCATTTAATGTATGCATGCTTATTGTAGTAATAATAAAAAGTAGTCATGAATTACTGAAGTTTTAATTTTAGCTTATATAATGTGAATTTCAGCCAATACTCTTGTTGACAGTTGGCCATCTGACTTGAAATAGCCAAACCAACTAGTCTTGTTCATGTTGACACCACTTTCATTCTATTGGTCAGTTTCAGACAAAGAAACCTTTCCTGATTAGACAAGAGGTTTGTTAAATCCATCCCTGCCTTGAGCTCTCAAATGTAATTGGTTCTTTTTACTGCCAGTCAAGTTTTTTTTTTCTTTTGGAAAGGCTCACTTTAAAGGTTGGGGAAACTCCCAAGTTTATCAAGTTAAACTTTTCCTTCTCTTTCAGCAGACTTCCTTTTTCTTTTGCATTGAAGAGAACTTTTTTCTTTCTCATTGAGTTCGAACCTCATCTCTTGCCTGGAGTAAAACTCTTGTTTTTCTCTCTTCTGACATATTCATAACAGTAATTAAAATTTTTTTTCTTTGTTTCTTTTTCTTCAATCACCGTGCCAAGAGACTGATTTCTGATTTTTCTCATATTTAACTAAAGCTTATTCTCACTCAGTTACCATGACAACAGAAGAACTCAGATTCCATGGCTGAAAGATTTTTATGTTTTTTTTTTAATTCTTTTTTTTATTTTATTTTGTGTACTTTATTGATCTCCACAGGGGAAATTCAGGGCATCCACCTGGATGAATGAAGCAGCCACAGTACAGCACTATCCCTTCACCATTCACACACACATTCACACCTAGGGCCACTTTAGAGTCTCCAATTAATCTAACCTGCATGTTTTTGGCATGTGGGAGGAAACCGGAGAAATCCCGGAGTAAACCCACGCAGACATGGGGAGAACATGCAAACTCCACACAGATCACTGTTGGTCAGGGGATGGGATTGAACCCGGAATCCCCCGGCCAAGGGGGAGTTGCTGTGCTGCCACAGTGCTAACCACTGCACCACCACACTGCCCATCAAATTTTGTGACTCTGATCAAACTTTGAATGACCTACAAACTCTGGGGACCCATTTGATTCCTCTGAAATCACGTTTTGGTCCATCCTGACAAGGTTCAGATCAGCAGAGCCAGCCAAACCTCTCATCTCAGCTCCTGTGGTCGCAGCTTCAAGGCGCAGCTGGTTTTTGGAAAAAAATGATCTGCGGGCAGATAATTTCCATCGTTCCACCTGACGGATCAGTTCGGATCCAACTGATGTTCTGTCATCAAACCCTGCTTCCGAAATAAGCGTGACTCATTTTTCTCTTCTCTGCTGTGCTCCAGTCTGATGTCAGCCTAAATTTGAGTATTTCCAAATTCCTCCTGTTGAAATCTGGGTCTAATCACAAACTACAACCAGAATTATAAAATTTAGGAAAAGTAATATCCATCTTTTCATTAATCTCCATTCCCTTTTCAGAGTAACACAGATTTTCCTTCTTATAAACTAACTTATCATTTTCTTCATAAAATTGCATCCAATTTTCCTAACCATTCTTTTTTACAGCTATCTTGTGGTTCTTTTTCATTTTCCATTACAGTGCCAATTTAAACTATGGTTTTCTTTGGTTCTACAAATGTTTGATAATACACATTATGCAGTAATCCATCAACAGTTTAATGTGGTGCTTGATACTTGTCAATCATTTCACATTGCCTTAGTCACTTGAATGTAATACCTTATCTAAGTTGAGTTTTATCATTAAACTGTTAAAGGTACATCAAAGTTTCTGCTTGATTTGTTTGTGTGTGTGTGTGTGTGTCTGTCTGTCTGTCTGTCTGTCTGTCTGTTCTTTCAATTTACACAGGGAATTCATGAATGTTTGAGACCGATTCATCTCTGGTACAAATATTGAATTATGAATAAAATTGCCCATTCTTCCTGGACTGGTACCCCATCGAATTTATGTGTGCTGGTAATGAAGAGAAATCTTCATTCTCTCCAACATATATACAATTTATTTAATACATATTTGTACCCGCACGAACTGCTACAATAGATGTATCTATTGTAAGCCTTCTCTGTGATCAGTCCGATTTGGCTCAATTTCCCCATGAAAATTCCTCCTGGCTGTCTGCAGTCTGTGTTTTCAAAATCATCGAGCACAAGGCCTTGGACAGCCATCTGGACAGCCTGCCCAGATAAGGACTCGGCGGCAGCCAGACAAAACATCTCCTGCCAAGTGCCCTTGTGTTCTCTTATTATCATCAACATTGCCTCAACAGCGCACACACATTGATCCATGAACTGAATAAAGATACACACACTGCTCTCTTGTGTCTTTGTCTTGTGAATCCCTGTTTTGCGTATGTGCATCGAGAGCTTTTTTTTTTCCTTGTAATCATAATATTGATTGATTATGCAATGAGTATTATGAATCAATGATTTTTTTGCTCCTTCCTATTGTTCCTCGTATTATTCTTATTCTTATGCTACCTGTACCCTCTATCCTGTGGGCAGGCGCGTCCCCGATGCAGCCGTGTCACTGGAAATGCAGGTTCATTTTCTGTGTCAAGTCAAATTCTCTCGTATGTTATCAGTGATCTGTTAATGTACTTGGCAATAAATTTTTTCTGATTCTGATTCTGATTCTAAAAATCGAAGTTGTCTAAGGCATCACTGAGTTAAAACTTTTGTTTAAATTTGAAGTCAATCCGATCTGAAATGTAGAAGCTATAGTGGTGACGACAGAAAATGTCAAACAAATGGATGAACAAACAGATGGATGGGTCAAAAAAATTATTCCCTCCACAACTTTGTCGTGTGGATATAATAAATGAGGGCACTTACTTGCATAAAGCAAGCTTTGTGGCAAGTAAGGTTTTTTTTCAGGGAGGCAGCCAGCATAGAGAAGCATAGTTGTCAATAAAAGGGTCCAGGTAGATTTGGGCATAACAGTTACCTGATTCAGCTACAGAGCTTTTCCAGGTAATGCACAGAGGAGAGCTGATCCTGTGTCTAAGAGTCTGTTAGGGGATATTATATTTGTGCTGAGCTTACTTGAGTTACAGTTTTCTGAGGGGGGTGAGTTGACCAGGTAGGCTCTCCAGAACCAGGAGGTACACTCATGTGAAAAAATTAGGCCACCCCATTAAATATTCAGTTCTTTATTAAGAAATGTTCACATACAGTATCTATGTCTAACCTTGTTTCTGTTTTTATTTGGATTTTTTTTAACATTTATTTTAGCCATTTTAAGTGGAAATGAATGTGGTGGTGTCCTAAAAAAGACGGGGGGGGGGGGGGGTGTCCTAATTTATTCCTATTTGTTTAGAATTACATTTTACAGAAAATTTAGAAAAAAGTCTTTAATTCATTTTTAATTGTTTGGTTGTATGATCTCCCAGTATTTTTAACACTGATATTAAATGCCCATATGTCCAAATATGTTACAAAACCACACGGGCTTATACAGGATGTCCTATTTTTTTTTTTTCATATGACTGTAGGTGGTTTATTGTTTGGTGAGTGTGCACAAACCAAAGTGGGCATGTCAGCAGGTGGGCAGACAAAGAGGTTTTCCTGGAGGCAAAATGGCAAAGAATCAAGTGAGAAGGTAGAATGAGCACAAAGTTTGTTCTCCGTGCCCACAAGGAAGTTTACCACGTCAAAGTCAAAGTCAAAGTCAAAGTCAAAGTGCCTTTATTGTCCTTCCATTGTTAACAAACAATGCAACGAAACTGAGATGCTGCTCCCTAAAAACAAACTATCACACTCACAGTTCACTCATGCATTTAACATTCTTATAATTACAATAATAAATAATGCTTGAAACAATATTACCTAAAAGTTGAATACAATATGTACGTAGCAATAATAAAAACATACTGAGCCATAAATATAAAAGACCAGCTTATACACACAGGGTTATTGCCACAAAATAACCTAAAATAACAAAATAATATCAGCAGTCTGTGCGTGTTACATAAATCCATTCAAAATACGTACTGCTGCTGGGAAAAAACTATGATTAAACTTGGTAGTCTGGGTTTTATGGGATCTGTACCGCTTTCCTGAGGGGAGCAAGTGAAAGAAATCATGGCCTGGATGAGCACAGTCTTTAATGATGGCAGTAGCTCTGTTGAGGTACCGAGACCTGGAAATCTCTTCCAGAGAAGGGAGAGAACAGCCAGTGATTTTTTGCGCAGTCTCGATCACTCTCTGGAAGGCTTTGCGGTCTGCGGCTGAACAGCCCTCATACCAAACCGTCATGCCATATGACAAAATGCTCTCAATAGCAGAGCGATAACATAAAACCAGCAACTGTGCATTCAGGCCATTCTTCTTGAGGAGCCTCGGAAAGTGTAGATGTTGTTGAGCCTTTTTTATTGTAGCTATGGTGTTAACTGCCCAGGTAAGGTTGTGAGAAATATGAACACCCAGAAACTTAAAAGCCTCCACCCTCTCCACACGCTCCTTGCCTATATATAGAGGAGGCGGCTCACTGCTAAATCAATAATGAGTTCTTTCGGGTTTTTTTGTATTCAATAGCAGATTATTATCTGAGCACCATCTCACCAGTTTCTGGACCTCATCTCTGTATGCGGACTCATCTCCTCCTGATATGAGCCCCACTACTGTTGTGTCATCTGCAATCTTCACTATAATGTTTGTGGGATGAACAGGTATGCAGTCATATGTGCACAATGAATACAAAGTGGGGTTCAACACACAGCCCTGTGGCGAGCCTGTGTTAAGCATGACTGTAGAGGAGGAATGGGGTCCGAGTCTAACAGTCTGTGTTCTGTTTGTTAGGAAGTCCTTAATCCAGCTGCCAGTGTGAGTAGGCAGACCAAGCTGAAGCAATTTGGTGATGAGAATGTTGGGAATAATTGTATTAAATGCCGAGCTATAGTCAACAAACAACATTCTTACATAGCTCCCCTTGTCTTCTAAATGGCTGCATGCCGAGTAGAGAGCTATAGCAATAGCATCTTCAGTGGATCTGCTCCGCCTGTAGGCAAACTGGTACCGATCAAAGTCTGGGGGAAGACTAGGCAAAAGATGTTTCAATACCATTTTCTCAAAGCACTTCATAATAATGGGTGTTAATGCTACTGGTCGATAGTCATTCAGACTGCTAATAGTATGTTTTTTAGGTACAGGAATAATGACTGCAGATTTTAAACACTGTGGAACAATGGCTGCCTTGAGAGACAAGTTAAAAATGTCAGTCAAAACAGAGCATAGCTGATCTGCACATGCTCTGAGCACCTTTCCTGGCACTCCATCGGGACCAGTAGCCTTTCTCGGGTGAACTGCTCTCAGTGTCTGTCTCACCTCATGATCCTGCAGGATAAGCACATCAGAGCTGGCATTCAATAACATCTGTGGGTCCGGGCGAGGTGTATTTGCCTCAAACCGTGCGAAAAAGCAGTTCAGTTCTTCTGCCAGTGAGGTGCTGATGTCACTGGAAATGATGCTGCTGCCCTTATAGTTTGTGATATGGTGAAAGCCTTGCCATACTCGTCTCGAATCATTATCAGAAAAATGGTCCTCGACTTTCTTCTTATAGGTCTGTTTAGCCTCCTTAATGCCTTTCTTCAGATTAGCCTGGGCGGTGCTATACAGATCTGTATCCCCTGACCTGAAGGCTGTATCACGAGCTCTGAGGAGTGCCTGGACTTCTTTTGTCATCCAGGGCGTCTGGTTAGGAAAAACCCTGATGTGTTTTTCCACAGTCACCTGATTGATACAGTAGGTGATGTAGTGTAATACAGTCTGTGTGTACATCTCCAGATCCTCATTCTTGAATAAATCCCATAGAGTGTTTGAAAAACAGTCCTGCAGCTGAGAAAAAGCTCCGTCAGGCCATGTTGTGATATTCTTTATAGTAGGTCTAGCAGTTCTCCTGGGGGGGGTGTATGCTGGGATGAGGAGCAATGATAGATGGTCTGACAGGCCAAGATGGGGACACGGCACAGCTCTGTAAGCATGCTTCAGGTTCGAATACACCCGATCAAGACAATTCTTTCCCCTAGTGGCACATTTCACATACTGTGTGAAATTAGGCAGCACAGTTCTCAAGCATGCTTGATTAAAATCACCAGCTATGATGTGAACACCCTTGGGATAGGCCTGCTGCTGTTTATTTACTACACTGTACAAATGACTAAGGGCCGCTTTAGTATTTGCATCAGGAGAAATGTAGACGGCTGTTATAATAATCCTGCTCAGCTCTCTTGGAAGATAAAAAGGCCGACATAAGACTGACATTGTCTCTAGATCAGGAGAACAGTAAGTGTTAATAATACGGCTGTGATTAGTCCAAGTGTTGTGAAGAAAAATGCAGAGACCGCCTCCTCTTTTTTTACCGGATTCTGCTGTTCGGTCCATTCGGTGAAGGGTGCGCCCTGGTAGCTGCACTGCAGCATCGGTGATCAGTGGGTGGAGCCAGCTTTCCGTTAACAACAGCAAACTCTCACAGTTTTATTAGTTGTCAGCTGTAGCTCTAGATCATCCATCTTGTGGACGATGCTTCTGGCGTTGGAGAGAAAAATGCTGGGTAACGGAGGTCTATGCGGCTGTCTCTTTAGCCTCACTAGCAGGCCCGACCGGCATCCCCGCTTTTCTTTCTCTCCCTCCTCCGTCTGCGTCACCTCCCAGGACCGACAACAATCCATGGTGATCCCGCTGGTCTACAGATAGCCTCCAGTATGTTTTGTGTGTTCTCGAAAACTGCTGTAACAGCAGACTTTTGTTGAAGTCCAATGTTTATCAGCTCAGTACGACTGTACACAAATCCAACTTCACACAGTCCAATATCCAAAAACAGCATACATACACACAAAAATGGGGAGCAAAGAGCCGCTGCACAACCGCGCGCCGCCATCTTGAAACATGACGATCCAATGGAGAGACAACCCCAACAGAGACTTCTTATACTAGAGATCATGACACAGATGAGAGCAATAAGTTCTACTTGGTCCTAGGAAGAGAGGTTATGCAACCACATGGAGCTAGATATGACCATTAGATTGTGAACACTCACCTGTCCACTATGCTGTTTTACCAACAAGGAAATGCTTTGAACAGAAGTGATTGTGCACATACTTTTACTCCTGAAGTTGATAAACACTGTACTGTCTAATGAGCCAAGTGGTTCAACAGTAATTATTAATGGTCAGTTTTGTTTTGTTTTTTGGTGGTGTCATACCTGATGTCTTGAGTTCCTCCTGGCTGTACTGATACACCAGGTCATAATGGCCTCCCAGGGTCCCTGAGCTGTAGTAGTGTGTGCCAAAACGCTGAAAGATTTCCCTGTAGAGGGCATAGTTGTAGTCCAGAGGGAGTGCATGGAGAAACTGAAGGAAAGGCAGTGACAGAACAAGGTGCTCTGGGTCCTTGACTGTGAACGTGGACACTGGAAGAACCTGATGCACCCGGAAAAACCTGGAGTCCTGTAGAAGAAGGTAATTTAACTATTGCTAAGAAGGAAAAAGGTGATAAAGAAATTATCATCACCACCAGCTCTGTGTGTGTGTGTGTGTGTGTGTGTGTGTGTGTGTGTGTGTGTGTGCGCGTGCGTGCGTGCGTGCGGGGGGGGGGGGGCTGAGGCTCTATATCTTTTATATCCTTGTAGGGACATTATAACAGATTTGGTAGGTCAGGACAGTTTTGTAAAATGGGAACTCCTTAATATTCAGTTGTGGTTTGAGGGTTTCATCAAGTCCACTGTGCAAATCAAGAGCTTCAGAAGTGTATGATTGACCAAGCATGGAAATATTTCCATCATTTACCTTTTTCTTTGATGCTTCAAAAACCTCATTGTGAGAGCTGCTGTGAGACCTGGATCCCGAAGTCCAGAAAAAGATAGGGAAGGCAAAGTTGCTACTGTCGCTGCTAGAAGACGATGATGACCTTGATGTCTTCAGATGGATTGGATCACTGTGCAGAGTCTGGGGCTCAATGTTGAAATCCTCTACCACTCCAACCTAAAAGGAAAACATACAATTCACACACAGCAGATAATGCTGTTTTCATCAGTATAATGATGCGCTGCTAAAGTCAAATAAAATAAAGCATATTAAAAACAGTGATATAATCAGCATCTGGGTTAAAATCAAGCATTTGGGATTTACTCAGTTTTAGGATTTCTTGTTTGCTGACTTTTTTTTTAAAGGGCACTTCATAAGTTTTTACACTCCTCCAAGTGTTACATCACCACATAGGGCTGTCGCGATAACCGCAATTATGTAGTGCCGTGCTATGGACAAGCCTACCACGGAGGATAACGAGCAACCGCAACAATCGCAGTGTAAATAACCCCGTGAAAGGTTTACTATTTTGGGTTGATTACCTGATCAATAATTCTGAGATATGTATTTTTTGATCTTTGCATAAATGTTTTCCTATTAGTTAATTTTTTACAAAGTACAGAGGCCTTATGCCATCCTATGCACTAAAATAAAAAAGAAGGCTTTTATTTTGATAATGGTGGTTTTGTTTTCGCTTCCCGTGTCTGCCTGTGAAATTGTCAGTAAGGCTACAGCCTTAGCAGAGACAGTGAGCTACAAATGCTAACGTTAATCGGTTTATGGACCCGTAATGAGGCACAAGCTTTTACGGTGGTCGGAGTTTATGTGTTTTATGTGTACTGTGCTAAAATAAGTAAATAAAACTGTAAACTTCACCAGCAGTCAAGACCATTGCCATCACATATTACGGGGATCGGTGCATGCAGTGTTCAATTTTTTTGTGTGTGTGTCTAAATCTCATTGTTCACTTATGTACCCCTATTGACTACACTGATCAACACCAAATTTATTGTCTAAGCTTTTTTTAGCTGATTTAGGACAATTTTGATGTGCTGAATCCAAAAATCACATTGGTTTTGCTCAATCAGGTCTACTTTTTGAATTATGGCCACATGTTGTTTTATACGTTTTTGTTTACATGTATGGGTATTTTTGCTTTATATGATGCAAAATTCTTTTTTATGTCTTGAAATTCTCTGAATTTTGAACAATGATGACGTAACATTAAATTTACATGTACTTGCCTTTATATAAAGGTAAGCACATGCACAGTACTAAGTAAGTACTAAGTAAGTACAGGTTTTTACTTAGCACCTGGTCGAGAGAAACGGATGTCATTTTTGGATTTAGTGGTGCAAAATTGTCTTAAATCAGTTGAAAAAACACAGACAACTTACAAAAAAATTATTTTTGTAACCCTGTGTTATTAAATAAATTGTTAAATGTTAAGTGTATTATTGCCAACAGCATGTCTGCACCCAGTACTGTGGAAGCTTCCACATAGCGATGGGCATATCGATACAAGTTGATTGATACTTTGAATTCGATACTTTTTAAAATATCGCGATACTACTATGTTAATGCAAAATGTTCAATTTGTTTTCACTTCTGAGAGTTTTAGGCATTACATTTATGTGTGAAAACCGATGAAAAACCAGCCCAAGCATATTTTAGAGATGGTCTGCCATGTTTTTTTTCATTTTTTCATTTTTATTTATTTATTTATGCAGGGACATGCACAATATACATTGACCTTAAAGAGGAAAGTGTCACAACCTGAACGCTATCCTTCTCTGCGTTCAGGTTGTCCAGTGTCGCTCCTGCTCCGTGGTAGTCCGTGCCGGGTCTTCCAAGGCCCGTACTTTGACAGCGCCCAGCTGATTCCCTGCTGTCTAGTTCAGCTGCGCTGGGACAGCTGTCTCCTATTATCAATCATCTCCCCCACTTAAGCGAGCAGCCGAGAGTTACTCGTTGCTGTGACCTCGCTATGGAAAGACGTGCCTTGTGTTTCCACGACTGTAGCTCCTACGTCTAGCTTCAGTTCGCCGTTACCTCGGCGCTGCCCCCAAAGTAAGTGCTGCGACTCGGCGTGTGTTTTTCCCTCGCCGCCTCTCTAGCCTTTCTCCCTGGGTTGTATGTTATCCTTAGTTCTGTGTGTATTTTAGCCCCACGTGGCTCTTTACTTTGCTGTTCATTATCTAGTGTTGTGTGTGTGTTTTAGCCCCACGTGGCTCTTTACTTTGTTATTTTGTACGTTGTGTGTTTATGTTAATAAATTACGCTAACTCACTGGTCGCCCTCGCATCTCCTTTCTGGCTCGTGAGAGCCAGGTCCTGACAGCAGGTCGCAGCCAGACTGAGACGTCCATGACCGTGAGTTTGCTGTGGGACTCGTCGTTTTTTTTCCTTCCTCTGGGTGCAGGCAGGCTTGTATCATGTCTCCCTCCAGGAGACGTATGCGGCACCCAGGCCACGATCTCTCGGAGGCTCTGGACCTTGTGGACGGAACACTGTTCACCACGGACCTCTACGATTCTCCCAGCGAGATACGCTGGCGCTTGGAGCTCGCCGAGAGTATGATTAACAACTTCCCTCGCTACTTCCATCTCCCCGAGGTTAAGGCGAGGAGGGCAGACATCTCTGTGGCCTGGGAGAGACTCCGTAGGCTGGAGGAGAACCCCGGCAGGAAGCCGAAGACAGGACACCATCGCTCCTCGCTTTGGAATCCCGCTCCTGCCGCCGATCCAGTCCAGGAGTTCGCCTCACCCAGGGGTGATCCCCAAGATAGAGTGACGTCAACCGGGGTTCCCCCGGAGAAGATGAGGTTAACAGCAATTCGCATCGCGGACCGAGTGGCAGCTGCTTGTTCCGCCGCCTATCCCCCCGTAGCCATGAAGCACGTGATAGCGGCAGTCAGGCTGGTTGAGAAGAACCCTGAGCTGAACGATTATCCGGGATACGCTGACCTGTTGGCTTCGGTCTCCGTACAGGAGCGGCGTTTTCCCGACTTCACGTTCAGAAGACGCCGCTCCCAAATTCCCCGTTCATCTCAGCGAGAGCCCCGTCCGGATTCCGCTCCAGGAAATCACATGAATTCCGCCTCCCAGCCTGCTATAGCTCCCGTGTCTTGCCGAAGAAGCGAATCAGCTGCTCCCGCTCCTGGGCCCGCTCTTCCCGCTGTCCCGTCAGCTTTGGGCCCCCGGCTCTCCTCAGCTGTTTCCCCCCCCTCTTCGTCATTCACTCCAGCTGCTGAGAACGGCGCGAATTCGCCTCCAGGTGTTCCCGGTCCCGATCCGGTGCGAGTGGCACCACCTCGTCTGTCCGGGGGGTCCTCCACTTCTATCCGGCTGGGAGAGGAAAGACTCAAGTTCCTTGCAGCGGATTCCACCGGCCCTCCGGGAATCAGGCAAGTGTCCTTTCATTCTCCTCCCATTATGAGTGAATTGCCTTGTTTGATTCCTGGGGGAGGAGTTCAGGGTTCACAGTCCCCTGAGCTCTCTCCTCCCGCTGCAAAAGTCGAATATGAACCTGCGTCCTCTGTGTCTCTTCCCCCTGAGTGTGCCCCGGTGCCAGGTGTGCACTGCCGCGCGAGGAGGAGGCGGCCTGCGGCCCTGGAAGGTTTTGCCCCAGCCCCGCAGCCACGTCATGGGCAGAGGAGAAGGTCGAACTGCCTTTTGGAGCCAGCGCCGACGATTAAGCGTCCCCGGGTCTCCACGGAGGAATGGTTCGGCCCAGCAGAGCCCAGATCTCCTGCCTCCACGCCATGCGGGCTGTCGACGCGGTCTTCGGCGCTTGGAGGTCGTTTGACTGTGGAAACCATCATGCCAGCTGTGGAGCCATTCGCAGTCGAGTTGGAGCCGGAGGACGGAGTCCTGCACGCTGAACCCGGAGCATCGAAGTCCTGGATGGCGGTAGAACCCGAGATCAGGCGAGTGCTCTATTTTTCCTCTTTCATTCATTTTCTGGAGCATTATTGCCTGTCTCTCGGGGGGGCGGGCCGGGTGCAGCCGTCTGCTGCGCTCGAGCCTGTCTCGCCGGGCTCTGCCGCTGCCGGTGATCCTGATCCCGGTTCCTTTTGTCCCTCTGAGCCTCTCCCCAGGGTCACCGGAGACGAACCTGCTCTGGGTGCCATCTCGGAGGTTCCGGTTCTCTGCACGGTGTTCGCCTCAGATGCTGCGCCCAGGAGTGCTGTCCCGGTCCAGCTGGAGTCCACCGGGAGTGCTGTCCCGGTCCAGCTGGGGTCCTCCAGGAGTGCTGTTCCGGCCCGATCGGGGTCCACCGGGAGTGCTGTTCCGGTCCAGCTGGGGTCCACCGGGAGTGCTGTTCCGGCCCAGTCGGGGTTCACCGGGAGTGCTGTTCCAGTCCAGCTGGGGTCCACCGGGAGTGCTGTTCCGGTCCAGCTGGGGTCCACCGGGAGTGTTTCGCCGGCCCGATCGGGGTCCACTGGGGGTGCTGCGCCGGTCCGGGTAAAGGTCAGTGAGGGAGCTGGAGGATTGTGTTCGCCTGACATCAGGCTGACCTCGTCCCTTGCCTCCATCATCTCACCTCCTGCCGCTGTTGGGGTTCCTCTCATCCGGGCCAGTTTCCCCCTGCCCTTGTCCTCATTAGATGTCAGGCTGACTTTGCCCCTTGCCTCCATCTCCTCTCCCCCTACTACTGTTGGGGTTTTTCTCACCTGGGTCAGTTTCCTCCTGCCTTTTCCCTCAGGGAGGAAGCTGCACCAAGACTTCTCCCTCAGCTCTCCGTGGTCTGAGGTCACGGGACGACCGCCTGGGGAGCCATCTGGCTGGTTCGGTGATCTGGGTCGGCCTCCGGAGAAACTGTGTCTCCTAGCCTGGGGCTCTGATAGGCCGCCCGAACTGGTATTGTGGTTCCTGGTCTGGTGGAGCTCGGGTCGCCCGCCGGACAAGCTGTCACCGCCTGCCTCGCTCCACCTGTCGTTCCTGAAAGATTGACTGACTGTTCATAGCCTTGTGTTTTGTTTGCCCTTCATTATTTAATTTCATTCAGGACATCGAGGAACTTTCTGCGCTAGAGTCCTTATTGTGGTGTCATTCCAACCAAGAATTTTCCTTAGACTATTTTCTTTGTCTTACGATCCCTGTATGTATTCTTATTCTAATTTGTCCTTTAAGTAGCTTTTGCCTCACATTGCCTGGCCTTATTCAGGGTAGTTTTTGTTCATCTGCATTTATATCCTCCTCCAGACTGTTTGATTTTCTGTGTTGTGCTAATTCGTGTTTGAGGAGCTGATTTTTTTTTTGTATCTTTATGCCAGTTAGCGGCCTTAGGCTTTATTTTTAGGTTTTGTGCCCGGATTGTTCCTTTATACATTCTGTTTTTGGCCGGGGTTACATGTGTAGTCTTCTGCAACCTTATGTTCACTGAGTTTTGTAGTTTTTTTTGGTCGTCGGGACATGAGTTTTGCATTGTCCTCGCCCTAAGTTATTGTGAACCTTTTTTTTTCCATGACTATGTCGCTATTTTTCTGCAGTTTGTTCTCCCCACCTCCTGTGGTCACCTGCATAGACCGTCTGGCCTCTGCAGAGGAGGGGGTGATGGT
This sequence comes from Pholidichthys leucotaenia, assembly GCA_020510985.1. Lineage (NCBI taxonomy): Eukaryota > Metazoa > Chordata > Actinopteri > Cichliformes > Pholidichthyidae > Pholidichthys > Pholidichthys leucotaenia. Next base: position 102,616,469 of record CM035846.1, read on the forward strand.
TTTTTTTCCTGTTTTTGAAATTGTTATTATGGTATCTGGTCCTATACTGTACCTAGGTTTTTTTTTTCTTCCCTGCCTCCTTTTCCTTGTCCCTCACTTTCTCCCAGGTCTGGCCCCCACCGCCCTCCCTGGTCTTCCCTCGGGGGGGGGGGGGGTTAGCCTGCACCAGGAGGCGCGACTCGGGGGAGGAGTACTGTCACGACCTGAACGCTATCCTTCTCTGCGTTCAGGTTGTCCAGTGTCGCTCCTGCTCCGTGGTAGTCTGTGCCGGGTCTTCCAAGGCCCGTACTTTGACAGCGCCCAGCTGATTCCCTGCTGTCTAGTTCAGCTGCGCTGGGACAGCTGTCTCCTATTATCAATCATCTCCCCCACTTAAGCGAGCAGCCGAGAGTTACTCGTTGCTGCGACCTCGCTATGGAAAGACGTGCCTTGTGTTTCCACGACTGTAGCTCCTACGTCTAGCTTCAGTTCGCCGTTACCTCGGCGCTGCCCCCAAAGTAAGTGCTGCGACTCGGCGTGTGTTTTTCCCTCGCCGCCTCTCTAGCCTTTCTCCCTGGGTTGTATGTTATCCTTAGTTCTGTGTGTATTTTAGCCCCACGTGGCTCTTTACTTTGCTGTTCGTTATCTAATGTTGTGTGTGTGTTTTAGCCCCACGTGGCTCTTTACTTTGTTATTTTGTACGTTGTGTGTTTATGTTAATAAATTACGCTAACTCACTGGTCGCCCTCGCATCTCCTTTCTGGCTCGTGAGAGCCAGGTCCTGACAGTAAGATGCATTGTACCAGGTTATAGCACAAGTGCTAATTTCCACCTGTAGTCCCTGGGCAGGTTGGTGTTAGCATTAAAAAGCAGACATTTGCTAAAACTACAAGTAAGCATTGATAAAAAACTAAAACCAAACATTGATTACAAAACTAAAACCAAACATTGCTAAAAACTAAAAAACATTAATATCATTGATAAGAACCCAAAACATTGATAAGAACTAAAACATACAATAATACATTTTTATAACTCCATCCTTATAAACAATTTTTCACATCAAACCACTGACTCTTATTGGTCCCACTGTCAACATCACACACTCTAACATCTTTACATCACAGTACATTATGGACACAGATTTGCTTAGAGATTAAATGTTTTTTTCACCAAGCGTGAAAATGTGTGATAGTCTGTTACTGCAAGTAACTCCGTTGGTAACATGTTCCACTGTCGCATAGCCACACATGAAAATGTTGAATTTGCTAATGTTGTCTTGTGCTCAGGAATCCTGCACTCGCCGCGTGCTGTTGATCGAGTTGTCCGAGATGTATTTACAGAACTTAATGAAACAAACCTTTTTAAGGGAGGAGCAGCAGAGTTATGGATTATCTTAAACAAAAGACACACATTTGTATACATAATTAGATTTTCAAAGCTCAACAGGTTATATTTGGACAGGATTGGGCAGTGATGGAACGTTCATCTTTTCTTGTCATAAATCTTGATAGAATACTTGTATAATGATTCCAGAGGCCTCAGGGCAGATTTACACGCCTGTGACCAACTTGTCATACAGTAAAGAAAATGTGAAATTATCATAGCATTTAGATACATACTTGATACTTCATGAGACAGTGAATTTCTGATATGTTTGAAATTACCACAATTAAATTTGACCGTGTTTGTCATCTTTTTAATGTGTTTTTTAAAGCTTAAATTTGAGTCAAGGGTAACACCTAAATCAATCAATCAATCAATCAATCAATCAATCAATCAAAGACTTTATTCCAGACTCAAGGTCCATCAAAAAAAGTAAAAAAAAGTAAAAGCAAGACAGTTGAAACAATCAAAAAGTTACAAAAAACACTAAGACACAACTGCTAAGAGAAGTACAAAGACAGACAGACTTTAAAAAGACTTAAAAAGACAACTGTACCAGTGCCTTCTAAACTGTGACTGACAGCGAATAGAACTGAGCTTAATGCTAGACATGACTTGAATGATTTCATTTCTAGATACATCAAGCCGACAGATGAATTTATACATAAGATTCCTTATTACTGCATGCAGAGTATTTACACGTGATGAGACAAATAACTCGGAAGCACTGCACCATCGAGGCTTTTTAAGTAAAATTCTTAAGGCATCATTGTAGGCAACCTGTAATTTCTGCATACTTTGTTTCCTATAATTTATCCATAAATGAGCAGTGTATAAAGGTGTACAATAGGTTTTATAAAGAACCAGTTTCACCTCATCTGAACAAAAACCAAATCTGCGTGCAAGAATATTTGCTTGCATGTAGATTTTGCAGCGTTGTCTGAAAATATCATCATCATCAGTCATTCTATCATTAATAAAATGTCCCAGATATTTAATTTTATCCCTGACAATTAATTCCCTGCCTGCCAATTCAAAGACAGGGAATTTCATTAACAAATCTTCTTTAGTGCGGCAAATCAGCACACAACTCTCACTTTCAACTGTCATTTTCCTCTCCATAAGCACTACACACTCTTAATAACTCCTGAAGACCAGCACTACTTCGACTGAGAATAACTAGATCATCAGCATACATAAAATGATTCACTAACTTATTCCCTATTAAACACCCAGTTTTACAGGCATTCAGTTGCTTTTACAACTCATCCATGTAAAGATTAAATAGAATAGGGGACAGTATACTGCCCTGTCTGACACCACTGCTCACACCAAATGGGGATGAATGACTCTTCCCCCATTTCACCAACATCTGCTGATGTGCGTACCAGTAAATCAGGATACGTACTAAGTACTTGGGAACCCCCCTGTCAATCATTTTCCTAAACAATATCCTGTGATTAACACAATCAAACGCCTTGGAGGCGTCAATAAAACACAGAAAAACTGAAGAATTTTGATTTAAGATAAGATAAGATAAGATAAGATAAGCCTTTATTAGTCCCACAACGGGGAAATTCCAGGATTGCAACAGCACAGGGATAGCAACACTCAGAGCAACAATCAGAAGGCAAGAAAAAAAAAACAAAAAAAAAAACAAGCAAGCAAGAGCAGCTAATATACATATGTACATATTACTATAAAATATATATATACACACACACACACACACACAGACACACAGTGCAGAGCATTGTAGCTGGATGGAATAAATATATGAATATATGAACACAGTGCAGAGCATTGTAGCTAGATGGAATAAATATGTAAATATATAAACACCCACAGTACGGAGCATTGCAGCTAGGTGGAATAAATATGCAAGTATATAAACACACACAGTGCGGAGCAATGTAGCTAGATGGAATAATATGTAGATATATAAAAACACAGTGCGGAGCATTGTAGCTAGATGGAATAAATATATAGATATATAAATATAAACACACCCAGTGCTGAGCATTGTAGCTAGATGGAATAAATATATAGATATATAAATATAAACACACCCAGTGCAGAGCATTGTAGCTAGATGGAATAAATATGTAAATATATAAACACACACAGTGCAGAGCATTGTTGCTAGGTGGGATGAAACAGCATAACCGTCTATTTAGTTATCCTACATGGTATGATTATGTGCCCATACATATTCTCACCCTCCATAGCGACCGGTATGTTCCTAGTTGTATGCCGGAGAGGACCATTGTGTAAGTCTATTGCATCTTTTGCATTCAAAAAAAAAAAAAAAACTATTAGTTTGTTACGTCTTTTTGCTATCTCTGCGAGCAGCCCTGCTTAGGTTGTACAGTCTGACAGCCGTTGGTAGGAAGGACCTACGAAACCTCTCGGTTGTGCACCTGGGATGATGTAGTCTGCTGCTAAATGAGCTCCTCAGTGCATCCAGTATGTCCTGCATAGGGTGGAACTCGGACTCCAGCAGAGATGACAGTTTAGCCACCGTCCTTCTCTCTCCTATCTCCTCCATCGGATCAAGGCGTTGCCCCAAGACAGAGCTAGCTTTCTTAATCAGTTTGTTCAGTCTCTTCCTATCGGCTGCAGTAATGCCACTGCCCCAGCAGACCACTCCAAAAGTGATGGCTGATGCCACCACCGTGTCATAGAATGACTTCAGCAGCGCCCCTTGTACACCAAAAGACCTGAGTCTCCTCAGCAGGAACAGCCTGCGCTGTCCCTTCTTGTAGAGTGCGTCAGTATTGTGTGACCAGTCTAGTTTATTGTTCAGATGAATACCCAGGTACTTGTAGGATGTCACCATCTCGATGTCTGTTCCCTGTATGTTTACTGGTGCTGTGAGGGGCTGCCCATGCCTGCGGCAGTCCACCACCAGCTCCTTAGTTTTCCTCGCATTGATCTGGAGGCAGTTCCGATGGCACCAGTCCACAAAGTCCTGGATAAGCCCTCTGTACTCAGCTTCATCTCCGCTGGAGATGAGACCAACGATCGCAGAGTCATCAGAGAACTTCTGTAGATGGCAATGTGTTGTGTTGTGTGAGAAGTCCGCAGTATAAAGAGTGAACAGGAAGGGAGCCAGCACCGTTCCCTGGGGGGCCCCCGTGCTACTGATGATCGTGTCGGAAACACAGTCCCGGGTTCTCACAAACTGAGGCCGGTTCATGAGGTAGTCCAGGATCCATGATGACAGGTGCTGGTCCACCCCTGCGCGCAGCAGCTTGTCCTTCAGGATCATCGGTTGGATGGTGTTGAAAGCACTGGAGAAGTCAAAGAACATGATCCTCACCATATTCCCGGGCTTCTCCAGGTGGGACAGAGAACGGTGAAGGAGGAAGATCACCGCATCCTCCACCCCAATGCCATGCTGGTAGGCGAACTGGAGTGGATCCATCGCTGGTTCCACCAGGGGGCGGAGATGAGCAAGGAGCAGTCTCTCCAGGGTCTTCATCAAGTGGGACGTCAAGGCCACCGGTCTGAAGCTGTTCAGGTCTTTGGGGTGGGAAGTTTTTGGTACAGGTACCACACAAGATGTTTTCCACAGCTGTGGTACCCTCCCCAGTTTCAGGCTCATGTTGAAGATATACGTCACAATCCCACACAGCTGGTCTGCACAGGACTTGAGGAGCTTTGCGCTGATGCCGTCCGGTCCCGACGCCTTCCTCGCCTTGATCTTCCTCAGCTCCGTCCTCACCTGGGTCTTGGTCAGGGTCAGGATGGGGGGCTGTGTGTTGGGAGTGGGGGGGGTGTCGGTGGAGTGGGGAGTGGGTAGCAGGACTTGATTTCTTAGAGGCAGCAGTGGTTGTTGTGCAGACAGGGGGGAGGGCGGTTGGTCAAATCTATTGAAAAACAGATTCAGGTTGTTCGCCCACTCCCTGCCCCCCGTGGCCTGGGGGGAGGTATTCTGGAGCCCCGAGATGGTTTTGAGGTTTCTCCAGACCCCGCTGATGTCGCTCTGTTGCAGCTTGTCCTCCATCTTCTTCCTGAAGCTGTCCTTGCCTTCTCTGATCTTTCTCCTCAGCTCCCTCTGTACGGACTTCAGCATCTCCCTGTTCCCCGACCTGAAGATCCTCTTCTTCTCTCTCAGAAGTGTTTTTATCTCAGGGTTGATCCAGGGTTTGTTGTTTGAGTGACGCCGTATGGTCTTGGTGGGAACGGATTTGTCCACACAGAAGCTGAGGTAGCCCGTGAAGGTGTGAATGAGGCCATCGATGTCCTCACCATGTGGATCGCAGAGCTGCTTCCAGGCAGTGGCTTCAAAACAGTCCTTTAGAGTGTCCATTGTCTCCTCAGACCATAACTCCACAGTGTGCATGGCCGGAGGTTGTCTGTGCACTAGGGGTTTGTACACCGGTCGGAGATGAACCAAGTTGTGATCCGATCTCCCAAGTGGGGGGAGTTGTGATGAGGTGTACGCCTCCTTAGTGTTTGCGTAGAACAAATCCAGTGTTTTATTGTCTCTAGTGTGGCATGTGACATACTGGGTGAAAGTGGGCAGAATGGGAGACAGTGAAACGTGGTTGAAGTCGCCTGAGATGAGGAGAAGAGCATCTGGGTGTTCTGTCTGCAGCCTGCTGGTTACTGAATGGATGACGTCACGCGCTGTCCCAGCGTTCGCCGTCGGATTTGCATAAACAACAATGCAGATCACGTGTGAGTGTTCTCTCGGGAGATATGTAGGCCTCATGCTAACAGCTAGCAACTCAATGTCTTTGCTGCAGTGTCGTTGTTTAACAGTGATATGTCCCGGTCTGCACCAGTTGTTGTTAACATACATTATCACTCCACCGCCCCTAGTTTTGCCACTCTCTGGTGTTCGGTCAGCTCGTATCATGTGAAAACCCTCCAGCTCAATGTTAGCATCTGCTGCTAGTTCAGTTAGCCACGTCTCAGTAAACAAAAGGAGGTAAGTGCTATCATAACGGGAGATAGCCGCTAGCTCATCTAACTTTCCCAGTATCGACCGTACATTTCCCATGACAACAGATGGAAGGGAGGGTCTGTACCTTATATTTTTTGTCCTCCGCCTTACTCCAGCCCGGCAGCCGCGGCGTTTTCGCCTCAGTTCTCTCGGTATGTCGAGTTTTTCCAGTGGGACCGGGTGGCGGTTAAATGCTAGCAGCTCTTCCCTATTGTATCGTATCCTGCTATAAACAGTGGCTCCGTCCACCGGCTCAGGAGACATTTGGGACGATCTGTGTGTCCGTGATATAAGTGGGGTGAAAAAAAAAAAAGTGATCAAAAGAGAGAGGAAGGGGAAAAAAAACTCGGAATCGAGCCGCTGTTGCAAAAGGCAGCCGACTGGTGTGGCGCCGAGAGGGAATATATGCACAGATCTGTTCCATGATGGGGTTGATAATCAGTGATGATCAGTAGATTTGATGAATACATTTAATTTTTCAAACATGATTTTTTCCAGTACTTTAGATATTATATTGGCTATAGCTATGGGCCTGTAATTATCCAGGCTACACAGCTTGCCAGCTTTATCTTTAATGACTGGTACCAACACAACATACAATAAAGATTCTGGTAACATCCCATGAATCATGAAGCTGGTGAAGCAGATTGCAAGAAGAGGAGCAATTCTTGAGCTAGCATATTTAAGATGCTCAGCAGAAATACAGTCTAAACCACTCGCTTTGTTATCTGATAGCTCTCTAATGGCTTTGGTCACTGCATGAGTGTCAATCAGGAGCGAATCGTCCCTTTCTACTTTCCCTACCTTATAAGTTTCATCCTTAGTTGAATTAAATAATGAGTAAAAGTGTTGCCGCCATAGATCCACAATATTTTCTGTACCTGAAATGCCTTCCAAAGTACAGGGCAAAGACGTTTTACTGTTACTAATCCGTCTAAGCTCCTTCCAAAAATCTGTGACATTCTTATCTAACAATTTCTTGGCCAAGGAATTACTTCTCATTAGCTGCTCATTTTTAGAAATATGACGAATAGCATACTTAAACTTTGCATTTGTACATTTCTTCATCTCAAATTCTGGCCCTTGTCTGGGTCTTCCAGCCACCACCCATGCTTTATATGCTTCCCGAGCTTCAGAATAAGGCACAGCTACGGCCTCATTCCAGCCAGGTCTAACATTATGTGTGTTACGTATTTTCTTATAATAAGGCTTACTGTCCTTATACAGGGAGTTAACTATAGCATTGTACAAATTACAAAGGTCTTTCTTATGCTCAACAATGCTACAGTTCACATCGCTGCACATTACAGCATCTCTAGGAAGACATATTTTACTCAAGGATTTATCTGTACGAACACAATATTCTACAATTTCTTCCTCAGAAAAAGTGTCCCAGTCTAATTTTCCCACCTCATCCTGACTGACATTTTGACAAAGTGCAGGTAGACAGTCAACATTAATTATCATCTCAAACGGTATATGATCAGACATTGCTAACCCATAATAAATACTCATGCCACCCAAAGAGGCATGTGCATCACCAGTGCTGATGCAATGATCTAGCCAGGACGTAGTGTGCCAAGCCTCACTTATATAGGTATAACTATCAGGAGGCATTAGTACCTTACTTGACAAGATTAAGTTGTTCTCATAACAAAAATGATACATATGTTTTGCAAATAAGGAGTCAGTGTCAGATATGTCTGCATTCAAGTCCCCCATAATAAAAATACAAGTATTATTATAGTCTTGCATATAAGAATTAATAAAGGCAAGCTTATTTAAATATTCATCCTCATTCTGTTGACACTCAAATGGCGTATATACATTAATAATAAGGAATTCCTTATCATTACAATTAAACTGCAAACCAATACACCAATCTACACCAAGTCGGACTACTTTTATCAAGGAGTCCAGCTTCTTTCTCCAGAGGATAGCCACCCCTCCAGGTATCCTACCCCTGATAATCCCCTTGCTGAGGTCAGTTGTGGACTCCCCAGCACCATGGAAATCAGGGTTAAGACAGTTCAAACGTTCCAAGTCTTGTTCTGAAAGAAATGTCTCCTGAAGGCACAAAATATCACAATTGTTCAATAAATTATCAATAACTAACCGGCGAGCTTTCTCCCCAGCACTTTGCCCCAATTTAAGGCCACGACAGTTGTAAGACATGACCTTAATACCCATCAAAAAAGGAGGAAGAGTTAAGAAAGATCACCATCATGCGTGGGTGCCCGCATATTCTCCACAGCAGCCGCTCCACTAGCTCCAGCCCTCCCAGCCCCCCGGGGCTCATAATATCGCTGCACCAATGCGCCCTCTGGCCAGAGCTCTGGCTGGTACATGTCCCCCACCTCAGAGCATTCCGCCGTTACTTTAAACGAGCCAACCCTGCCTTTCCCAGTGAAGATTTTCTGACAGAAAACTTCTCGTCCAAGCTTATCTTTAAGATATGCAGATAAAGTGTCAGCTTCCAAATCACGATGAAAACGGGTAGCAAACACACTCACCGTCTTAGTCCGAACTGTTTTAATATTACCAGAGCCCGTACCCAAAACAGGAGCCGCGTTGCTGGCTTTATTCCTGCGGCTGTTTGAAGCAGAGGATGGCTTGGGTTTATCTGCAGCGCGCTCAGTTCGTCTTCGTCCCTTTTTCACTACTTGACTCCATGTTGGAGATCCTGGTGAAGAGGCTACTGTTCCAGAATTTTCTCCGGTTATAGGCTGATCCACCGGGTCCGAATTCACATCCGAAGCCTTCTCTCCAGCGGTCAAGTGAGATTCCCGTGTATCTCCAGGTCTTGAGTCGATCATCGGGCAGGCCCCCTCCTCCGCTCCGACATCAGCAGGGCCGACAGGCCCTCCCAGGGCGGGCGCCTCCTTATCCACGGCCCGTGCGGCAGACTGCTCCAGGCCACTTACACGTCGGGCAATATCCGAGGTTATCGTGCGTAGCTCTTCACTGGAGCTAGTCTGTAACAGCATGGTTTGTTTCATGGCACAAACCTCTGCACGTAACTGCTCCATTCTCCTCAGTAGGCTTGAGCAGTCCAGGCTGGAAAATGTAACCAGCGGCAAATCATCCAGGTAATGAGAGACAAATCTAGGTAGATTTTCACCACATCCATTCATCACCTTAAGGCAACTCTTTAAATTATTTACATCTTTCTGGGCCCCCTTGTGTGTAACACACCTTTGTGTAGTGGGGCAGAGCTCAAACAGGACTTTTTTCGAGGCCTCAATCTATTCAGAGTCAAAAGTATTTGAGGCCAATAAGACGATCTCATCCTGACTCAGAGTCTTAATTTTCACTGCAAGGAAATTTAGCAGCTCATCCTCAACAATTATTTTCCCCTCAGTAGTTTTATATACTTCAGGTTTTAAACGAGACCGTTTTACCTCAGGGGCCTCCACAGAGCCATTCCAGCCAGGACGCGTGGATTCCACCATCTTGTGCCAGCTTGTTTCACCGTCCTTTTAATCCACTTTGTGACCAGAAACGGAATCAGAACCTTCTCCGGTCAGCTTAGTTGTCTCACAAATATTCCTCACATTTGCTGGTGTCCAACAGAAGACTTTAGAGCAGTTTTACCAGGAAGTTTCAGTTCAGGTCTCAGAGCTCCTCAAAGTACCTCTGGTCTCGTCGCCATCTTGCGGCAGCAATCAATGTCAATCAATTAAATGTAAATATTTAAATTCAGTCACATTCTTAATTTTTTGTCCTTCTATCAAGATATGACAAGAATTCTTGGATTTGTAGTGATTTGTAAAAAACATTGACACAGTTTTATCAACGTTTAAGGTTAAACAAGAATTCCTCAACCAATGTGAGACTTTCTCCATTTCCTGTGTTAATTTTTCAGTCACCTCTTCAGTCGTTTTACCATGAGTATATACCACAGTGTCGTCAGCATACATAATTATATTTGCGTTACTCACAGACGGGAGATCATTAATATATAATGTAAACAGCAAAGGCCCTAAAATAGAGCCCTACAGTACACCCATACTGCATGCTTTTAAGGGAGATGCAACATTATTTACAATTACACACTGCTGTCTGTCACTGAGGTATGACCTTATCCAATTTTGTGTATTTTTATGAAGGGAGAATTGTGATAATTTGTTTAAAAGTAACTCATGGTTAACTGTATCAAAAGCCTTTCACAAATCAAGAAAAACAGCCCCCACTACCCCTCCCCCATCCAGGCTGGATTTGATGTTTTCTAATAGATAGCAGCATGCTGGTTCAGTGGAATATCCTTTCCTAAAACCAAACTGAAAGGGGTTAAGTGCTGCCATGGAGTCAAGGTGGTCCACCAGCTGTTGTGCTACAGCTTTCTCCAAGCCTTTGGAAATGGTTGGGAGTACGCTGATGGGTCTGTAATTTGCGACCTGGAGCTTATCACCTGATTTGTACACTGGCCGTACAATGGCTGTTTTCAAAATTGTGGAAAGGCACTCTCATTTATGGATTGATTTATAATGTCATATGATTATGGCAGCCTATCAGATATCAGAGCCGAATACTCACTGTGTACTGCGCAGCCAAGCATCCTCTCCCGTCCTGAGTGAACTCAGCAGAAGATTTACTTCTGAAATGTTACACTATCCATCCAAATTCTGTGGTTATACCAAGCAGTATAAAATTTGAAAAATAAACAAAATAAACACTATTTAAGTTTGTAAAATGATAGTGTAAAAATAAAATAAATATTTTTTTTAAAAAAAGCGTTGCATTGTGAAAAAAATTACACACATATGTTGTTTGATATTACCATAGAATTTGGTTGAATGGTGAAACATCCATCCATCCATCCATCCATCCATCTTCTTCGCCTTAATCCTTTTCGGGTCATGGGGGGGCTGGAGCCTATCCCAGCATCTTTGGGCGAGAGGCAGGGTACACCCTGGACAGATCGCCAATCCATTGCAGGGCCAACACAGAGAGACAGACAACCATTCACTCTCACATTCATACCGAAGGACAATTTAGAATCCCCAGTTTGATGCCAATTAACCTAATTTGCATGTTTTTGGCATGTGGGAGGAAACCAGAGAAATCCTGGAGTAAACCCACACAGACACGGGGAGAACATGCAAACTCCACACAGATCACTGTTGGTCATTTTACTTCTGAAATGTTTCACTATTTCAGAAGTAAAAAAATACTTGAATCCAGCTGAGAATCTTCACCAAATTAAGAAACTGAATTTTGCTTTCAATTCAAGTCTTACTTGTTTTTATTATAATTGAAAAATCTACGACAGACTGGCGATCTGTCCAGGGTGTACCCTGCCTCTCGCCCAAAGATGTTGGGATAGGCTCCAGCACCCCTGCGACCTGAAAAGGATTAAGCGGAAGAAGATGAATGAATGAATGAATGAATGAAATCATTTTATTTTTATTTATTTTGCTCATTGTTCTATTTTATTATCATTTTATAAGCATTTCTTTCACGTGTTTATGTTCAAGAGTTTTATTCATATTTCATATTGCCTTTGCAATAAAGTTGTTAATGAAACCGCAATCATGATTTCGGGCAAAAAGTATTGGTATCAAAGAAAAACTCCCATAAATTAATGGCATCGTATTGAAAGGAAAAATACTGGTATTGCCCATCCCTACTTCCACAGCAATAGAACATCACCAGCACTGTGTGGGGCACTCTCTCCAGATGGACTCCAGCAGGCAGTTAGTGGCAGAAGCATTTGGAGAAATGGCTAAATACAGCCGTGACAGTGAGCAGTGAAAGGGCACAAAACATGTCATTTCCTTCTGAGTGGAGAGTTTATGATCCTGACAATTGAGCTCCGAGAGCAGAACAACTACAGTGCATTGCTTGTCTGAATGTGATTTTTCGGACAGTGGCAAAAATCCAAAAATCACAGAGACAAGAGCCATGCAGGGTCCTGTATGGAGGCTGTCATGTTTAAATAAGCTGAATGTCGCTACAGTCTCCAACCAGTCCACACACCCTGTAGTTGAAATACTGGAGTTATCGCCACTGCTTTATGAAAATGACTGACCTTTTTTTTTTTTAACAAAATCAGCAGTTCATGTCTGTAGGAAGACCAGAGCACCACACAATTGTCACACGCACATAAGTTGAAAGCAGAGCTCCAATGAGTTTCTCACAGCTTCCATCATTTGCCACATAAGTTATGAACCCTGTTTAAATTACGAGACCACAGGGTCCTAAAAACCTATGCAATAATACCACATATCATGGTGTTGAGCTATCCACCGTCACCACAGGGGAAAATTCCTCCACTGTGACAGCCCTATCACCACATCTATTTCAGTTTCTTCCATCATCTAGCTACAAGAACTAGCAACAAACACAGTAACTGTAGTATTGTGAAGAAGTAGCTGCTGTAAGCAGAAATCTGAGAAACTAGAAAAAACTGCCTGAAATGTGAAAATAAATAGTTTTCAGACATCTAGCCATGCATTTTTATCTGTCCCCGCTCCATTTCGAGTTTACTGGTGTGGTGTAATGTAAAATGTGCAACCTAGTGCATCTAGTCCCTGGGGTGGATGCTTAGTGGTGGAAGGTTACAGGAAACCAGTGGAGTGTGTTGTCAGGCATGATCTATGGCTAGACGTGGTTGTACTGAGTTAAGCAAGTTGTTTGTTATTAAAAGTTACAAAAGGGAACCTGGATTGGTCTTTGTCTGAAAAAGAACCCAATACGACAAACATGACATGGTGTCAGAAGCGGAGTTGTTTTAAGTGACAGACCGAGGGTTCTCCAGCACACCACTGAAGAAAAAAAAATGGCTCAACGTTGCAGGGCGAGGCAGTTTCACCTGCAGAGACGTGCAGCCCAGCGAAGCCCAGGAGAAATGGATACAGCGATTTGAGCGTTTTACACTGGCAAGTAACCTGAACAATTTGTCAGACACTAACCAGGTCAGGTAAACACTCTTGTTAACTGCATGGGGGACAAAGCTGACAACGTGCTACAAGGGCTAGAGCTAACTAGCAAGCAGCACCGGTATAACGCAGCAAGAAATGGTTTTGACAAATACTTTGCTCTGAAGAAAAATGTTATGTATGAAAGAGCAAAATTCAATGAGTGCAGGAGCCAACAAACACTGGATTCATTCATCACAGCACTTCATGCCCTGGCAGAAAATTGCATACGGAGAGCTGCATGATGAACTTTTGAGAGACAGATTAGTCGTTGGCCTTAAAGATAGGGATGGGCATATCGATACGCAAGTATCGATACTTTGATACCAGCTAGTCGATACTTTGGAGTCAATACTTTTTAAAATACTGCGATACTACCGTGTTAATACAAAACATGCAATGTGTTTTCACTTCTGAGAGTTTTAGGCATTAAATTTATGTGTGAAACCAGTGAAAAACCAGCCAAGCATATTTTTGACATGGTCTGCAGTGTCACATGATTATGGCAACCTATCAGATGTCAGAGCCGAAAACTCACTGCACACTGCACAGAGTGAGCTCAGCAGCGTAGCGGTGGCAGAAGTACAGTGGATATAAAAAGTCTACATACCCCTGCTCAAAAGCCAGGTTTTTGTGATGTAAAAAAATGAGACCAAGATAAATCATTTCAAAACTTTTTCCACCATTAATGTGGCCTATAACCTGTACAACCCAATTGAAAAACAAACAGAAATCTTTTAAGGGGAAAAATAAAAATAAAAAAAACTTATAATAACCTGGTTGCATAAATATGCAAACCCTTAAACTAATACTTTGTGGCAGCACCTTTGGCTTTTATTACAGCACTCAGTCTTTTTGGGTAGGAGTCTATCAGTGTGATACATCTTGATGTGGCAATATTTGCCCACTCTTCTTTGCAAAAATGCTCCAAAATCTGTCAGATTGTGAGGGCATCTCCTGTGCACAGCCCTCTTCTGATCACCCCACAAATGTTCGATCGGATTCAGGTCTGGACTCTGGCTGGGCCATTCAAAAACCTTAATCTTCTTCTGGTGAAGCCATTCTTTTGTTGATTTGGATGTCTGCATTGGGTGGGTCATTGTCGTACTGAAAGATGAAGTTTGTCGTCGTCTTCAAATTTCTAGCAGAAACCTGAATGTTTTGTGCCAACACTGACTGGTATTTGGAACCATTCAAAATTCCCTCCACTTTGACTAATGCCCCAGTTTCAGCTAAAGAAAAACAGCCCCAAAGCATAATCGTACCACCACCATGCTTCACTTTAGGTATGGTGTTCTTTTGGTGATGAGCAGTGTTGTGTTTGCACCAAATATACCTTTTGGAATTATGGCCAAAAAGTTCAACCTTGGTTTCATCAGACCAGAACACATTTTCCCACATGCGTCTGGGAGATTTCAAATGTGTTTTTGCAAAATGTAGCCGGGCTTGGATGTTTTTCTTTGTAAGATAAGGCTTCCGTCTTGCCACCCTAGACAGGAGATTGCTGTCACATATACTAAACAGCCAGTACTTGCCAGAAATTTCTGCTGCTCCTTCAGTGCAGCTGTCGGCCTCTTGGCAGCCTCCCTGACCAGTTTTCCTCTCATCTTTTCATAAGTTTTGGAGGAATGTCCAGTTCTTGGTAATGTCACTGCTGTGCCATACTTTCTCCCCTTGATGATGACGACTGTCTTCATTGTGTTTCATGGTATATTTAATGCCTTGGAAATTCTTTTGTACCCTTTTCCTGACTGACACCTTTGAACAATGATATCTCTCTGATGCTACGGAAGCTCTCTGCGGACCATGGCTTGTGCTGTTAGATGTGACTATAAAAATGTCAGGAAAAGCCTACTAGAACAGCTGAACTTTATTTGGGGTTAATCAGAGGCACTTTAAATGGTGGCGGGTGTGTGCTGACTCCCATTTAAAATGAGTTTAAATGTGATTGGTTAATTCTGAACACAGCTACATCCCCAGTTATAAAAGGGTCTGCATATTTATGCAACCAGGCTGTTGTAAGTTTTTTTAATTTCTCCCCTTAAAATATTTGTTTGTTTTTCAATTGGGTTGTACAGGTTATAGGTCACATTAATGGTGAAAAAAGTTCTGAAATTATTTATCTTGGTCTCATTTTTTTTTTACGTCACATAAACCTGGCATTTGAACAAGGGTGTGTAGACTTTTTATATCCACTGTATTACTTCTGAAATGTTACACCATTCATCCAAATTCTATGGTGATACCAAGCAGCATAATTCTGAAAAATGAACAAAATAAGCACTATTTAAGTTTGTAAAATAATAATGTGAAAATAAATAAATAAATAAAAAACATTGCATTGAGAAAAAAAAATACACATGAAGTATATGCTGCTTGGTATTGCCATAGAATTTGGATGAATACTGAAACATTTCAAAGGTAAAACAAATACTTGAATCCAGTTTATGAGGCAAGACCTTGATATATGATGATTCAACAGAAGCCAGTTGAGTACGACTGATATTCTGGGCTGTTCAATGCAGGCCAGGAGCTCATCCTGTACTCCACACAGGTAGAGGAGCTGCTCTGCAAGAGGAACTTTTTTTAACCAATCTGGTAGATTAAAGGTACAACTGCATTATAGGGTGTAATATGCACAATTTGTGATAATGTGTTACTGAAGCAGATGGCCCTGAGCCATGTCAGAATGAAAACTGAGTGTGTACAATAATTTTCCTCAAAATAAGATAATTTTAAGCCACTGGTATGATACTTCAACATTTCCCATCTGGCAACACTGCCTCACTCTCACTAAAGCTATCACTATGGTGGAACAGTCAGAAGAAATTAAGTGGCAGCAGACAGATCTGAGAGAAGAGACAAGTGCTGGTAAAACAGCTGTGGATGTAGTGCATGTTAAAGGAGGAAAACAGCACAAATATAAAGAGCAGACACAAGGACAGCATAAAGTTAAGAAAACAACATGGACCAGAATAGAAAATAGCAGAGCATGTCCTAAATGTGGTCGAACACTCTTCCACTCAGCACCCCAGTGCCCTGCTAAGAGTGCAGAATGTCGCCTCTGTGGGAAAAGGGGACATTACAGAAGAGTCTGCAGGTCCAATAGCACAATCAGTGAGGTTGCAAGAGACAAAGATGGACTGTTTTCAGGGAAACTAGATTGGGGGGATGAGGCATGGATGGCAGACCTTAAAGTAGAACTGAACCCACCTTTTGGCGCAAAAAGTAGAATAGCAGATTAATTCCTTATTACCTATTGTATTTTTCAACACATAAAAGAAATTTTTAGGCCGTGCAATGGCCAAGCTATGAGCCGATAAACTTTTGCCTCTGGCTGGCAGTGCCAAACAAACCGGAAGTAGTGCAGACGACGCTGTGTGACGTCACGAGTGTGATCCCTAAACAAAACAGCAATGGCAGATGATAGCAGTTCCAGCAGTTCCAGCAGTCAAGAACACCAGAGTTTTCAGAGTGAAGAGGCATTCAGGATCGGTGACGAGACAGAGGAGGATGCAGGAGTGTGGCAGGTGGCAGGCGTGCACAAGGGCGAGCCCGGGAGACAGCGACCTGATGCACCTGTGACAGCAGCTGGCAGACGGCGATGCAGAGGTGAGGTCCGCCGCCGGGGAATACACCTGTGCACAGGGGAGAGACTGAAAAGGCAAAGGTAGGTATGCTTACGCTGTAGATCTTGCTGGGAGATGAGGGGGTTCCTCTGCAGCAAGAGGGCTGAAGGAATCAGACGGCTTCATGCCGAAGCCCAGGGCAGAGTGGCTTATATCCCACGCTGCTGACGAGGTGCAGGTGTGCGCGCAGCTGGCGCCGCTAATGAGCGGCGAGTTGTAACATATCCAGCCTGTGTTGTGTTGTAGCTTAGTTTTCTTTTTTCTCTGTCACATTTTGTCTTAGTTTTGTTTTGAATTGTAATCGCTCTTGCCTGTTTTCTCTTTTGAATTCTTGGATGGAATATGGGTGGGCAATATAAGCTGCGGCTTCAGCCATCACCCATTTCGGATAACTTACGTTGAATTGTATAATCAGATGAGTCATTGTTCAATTTGACCTTGTTGTTATATCATTCAGTTTCTTTCAACCTGTACTGTACTATCCGAAATAAATAAATTCATTCATTCATTCAAAAAATTGGGCTATGTATTACAATACTTCTACAGACTATAGTGGCAATACACATGAACAGAACTGGCCTCTGCATTTGACTGTGCTATTTATAAATACTGTAATATCTATATCTAGAAACGCATCGCTTCCCGGTCGCTTTTCCTCCCCCTTTCTTTTCTTTCGTTGCCATGACAGCTTTCCTTGGCCACTGAACAGATCTTCCCAGGTGTTGGAAGTGTTTTGTAGTCGACTATCACGACAAAATGCACCAAAAACAACCAGTGTCGACGTGCTCGCAATGGTAAACATGGAGGACTGTGTCACACTCGTGACGTCACGCGGAACTCCGGCTGCACTTCCGGTTAATCGGCGGATTTGTCTGATTTTTCAGGGCGGGAAATTCAAAATCGCGATTTTCTCCAAGATTCCGGGATTTGTGGAGGGGGTGCCAATGATACATTATCTTTATAATTGTATGTACTATCATCCAGTGCCGTTCAATGCCGTTCAGTTCAGTTCTACTTTAACGTAAAAGGCAGCAGAGTGACAGCAGATTCTGGAGCAGATGTCACCACCATTCCCGAACAAGTGCTTGAAGGAATAAAAGACAGAATCAGAATCAGAATCAGAATCAGATTTATTGCCATTGTTCATGTAGTACACAAACTAGGAATTTGTCTCGGTGCAATGCTGCAACATTAAAACATAAGATAAAGAGATAAACTAAAAAACTTAAAGACTAAAACCATGCAATAAGTGTACAGTAATAAGTAATAATAATAATAATAATAATAATAATAATAATAATAATAATAATAATAATAATGAGTAATACTAGTCACAGCAGTTTTAAATAAATTAGCATGAATGACATGAGTCTGGTTGAGCTGCTGTATATAGTGCACGAGAGTCAATAAGTCACTTAATGTTCAGCAGTCTGATGGCAGAGGGGAAAAAGCTGTTCATGTGCCGGGAGGTTTTAGTCTGAATGGACCGAAGTCTTCTACCTGAGGGGAGGGTGGCAAACAGTACGTGACCAGGGTGTGAAGGATCGGCTATGATCCGGCCTGCACGCCTCCGGGTCCTGGAGATGTACAGATCCTGGAGAGATGGGAGCTTGGAGCCGATCACCTTCTCAGCAGTGCACACGATGCGCTGCAGCCTTAGTCTGTCCCTGGCAGTGGCTCCTGCGTACCACACGGTTATGGAGGAGGTGAGGATGGACTCGATGATGGCCGTGTAGAACTGCACTAACATCTTGGTGGGTAGCTTGAGCTTCCTCAGCTGCCGCAGAAAGAACATCCTCTGCTGGGCCTTTTTGATGAGGGAGCTGATGGTTGGCTCCCATTTGAGGTCCCGGGTGATGGTGGTGCCCAAGAAGCGGAAGGAATCTGCAATGGTGATGGGAGAGCCTGTGATGATGAGGGGGGGCAGGGGGGTTGTGACTTTCCTGAAGTCTACAATCATCTCCTCTGTCTTCAGAGCGTTCAGCTGCAGGTTGTTGTGGCTGCACCAGGACGCCAGCTGGGCCACCTCTCTCCTGTAGACGGACTCATCGCCGTTGGAGATGAGCCCGATGAGGGTGGTGTCGTCCGCAAACTTGATCAGCTTAACAGACTGGTGGGTGGAGGTGCAGGAGTTGGTATAAAGGGAGAAGAGTAGGGGGGAAAGTACACAGCCCTGGGGTGATCCGATGCTGATGCTAACAGAAGATGAAAAGCTGCAAAAAGCACAAAAAACCTCTTTATGGCCCCAGTGGAACTGAACTAACTATTGTAGGATCAGTTACAGAGACGTTCTTTTATAGAGAGAGGAGCTCTACAGAGAAGATACTGTATACTGTATGTTATGGAAAACTTGCGTGTGGCGTTGCTGAGCAGCTCTGTCTCTGTGAAACTCAAGCTGATGGCTAGAATTGACACCATGGACCAGCAAACAATCATGCATGTCATGGGGACCATGCTTGGTGAGCATGTCCCACCCGTTGAGTTACAGTATTTTTCCAATGCCATTTTTGTTGTTTAGCTTACTGTTATTTTGAAGTACTCCTTGTATTGCTACCTTCCTAGTCGTTTGGTGCTAATTCCCCACTTCCTGTTCTATTGCTGTGAGTTTGCACTTTGTTCACAATTAGTCTCAGCTGTTTGTCATTTTGTTAATCATTGAGTTCCCTATTTATGTTGCTGCTGCCTTATTCTCCCTACGGCAATCTTATGTAAGATTCATCCCCCACATAGCTGTATGCTTTGGACTTTATCATTATCAAACTGTGAGTTTTTGCCATTTTGGCTCTCTTTGTGTTTTCTGCCCACGAGCAGTTGTTTATTTATTTGCAATAGATTGGGGAAACTTACTGCCTGGTCTGAGTCTGTAACTATGCCCCGAAGGGGGATTCATAACAGTAGACTGCCACCAGTAAAAGACTCAGTGGGCGAGACCGGAGAGGAGAGCAGCTGATGGAGCACGGAGTAGCATCGGGTTATTATTATGATCTTGGATCTAGCAGCCGCCACCTGGAGCAGCTCATACCCGGAGGATGCCGAGGACTGCTTCGAGGCAGCTGTGGCATTACTGGAGGCAAAACTGGGTCTGCACTCTCATCCCTGAGTGCGGCAACTCCCAATTCCTGCTCGACCACAGCCGCCAGCCATCCTCAAGGCAACCTGCCGCTGGCCAATGATCCCTAGGAGCTGGGGAATTCTGGCGGCTGTGGATGAGTGTACAGGGGTCCCGGCTGGAAAGGTGGATCAGGAGGACGACCACGCCGGCAGCCATGGTGTTCCGGTTGCCCCCCCAGCAAAGTTTGAGCCGACGAATCAGCATCCCTTGGCTCCGTCATATATTTCGCCTCATCCAGCATCTACACCACCTCGCTGTTCTCTAGCTTCCACTTTAGCTCCGTAGAACGAACCAGCTCCAGTACCGGCCCCACGCCGGTTCTCCGCAGCTGCTGCTCGCTGAGGGGTTTCTGCAGCCGCTCAGAGGGACTTCCCGGATCCCCAGCAGAGGGTGAAGCAAGGCAAGTACCTTTATTTGTTTTAACATCTATTAATGAAGTGTACTGCCTTGCTCCGAGCAAGGGTTCCCAGTCACAGCCGCCTGCTGTTTCTGGTCCCTCACCACCTGTTTCTGCTGCCACCTCCATCTTTTTCCCACCTCTCACATCTGCTCTTCCTCTTCGTTCCAAGGTCATCTCCGCCTCCATGACCTCCACATCCGAGAGGGTGAGCTCTCCAGCAGCCGCAGCTCCTCTTCAGTCCCCCTCTGCAGCTGTTGATTTCCAGACCTCCACACCGTCAGTGCCTGTGGCTATTTTGAGGGCTCCTCACCTGCAGTCACGCCAGCTCCTCAGCTCCAGAGTTCCTCACTGGCTGCCTCGTCTGCACCTTTTTTCGAGAGTTCCTCATCGGTCACCACATCAGCTCCTCAGCTTCTTTCTTGCTGTCTCGTCAGCTCTTCAGCTCCGGAGCTCCGGAGCTCCTCTGCAGCTGCCACATCAGCTCCTCAGCTCAAGAGCTCCTCGTCTGTCACCACGTCAGCTCCTCAGCTCCAGATCTCCTCATCAGGTGTTTTGCCAGCCCCTCAGATCTCCTCATCAGGTGTTTTGCCAGCCCCTCAGATCTCCTCATCAGCTGTTCCGCCAGCAACTCAGGTCTCCTCACCGGCTGTTCTCTAGACCTCATCGGCTACCCCAGCAGCTCTTCCAGAGGTTGGCACCCCAGCAGCAGTGGACCAGGAGCTAAGGCAAATGCTTTTCTTTGTATTTTTAACATCTATACTGGAAAGATACCAAAGACCCAAGTGCAAAATAAATCTGCCTCTGGGTCCTCCCCACCAGTCTCTGCTGTTGATGACTGTGATATCATCTCACCAACCTCCTGTTCTTCTCCTTCGTCCGAGGTGGCTACATCGAGGTTGAAGCCACTGGAGAACCACATTTCACCATTGCCTCCTGGCCCCGGGTGGCGCACACCCCCTCATCCATGCTCCGTGAGGTGCTCGCCGCATTGACTTTGCCGCAGAGCGCTAATACACTGCCATCTGTGTCCCTGGAGGTCAATGATTTTGTTCCTACCATCGAGTCACCTCCAGATTGGCCTTCTGGGGGTACTTTTGTGGCAGTCCAGCTGACTTAGGACTTTGGCCGCCCCCCTGAACTGTGTTCCACTGCCAGGTGGGCCGTGAGCCCTGGTCGGTCTTCTGACCCACAGTTTTGCCTAGTCCAGTGGCCTATGGACTTTGGCAGGCCACCCGACTTACTTTACTCATCCGTCTGGTGGCCCATGGGCTTGGGCAGGTCACCTGACGAACTGTGGTTTCCCATCTGGTCCTGAATTGTTTTTTTTTGGTGGGGGGGAGGCAATTTTTTTCGGCCCCTCCAGTCTTGAGTCCGTCACCACCCACCTGGGTTGGGGCCCCCCTTTTTCTTTTCCAGGGGCATCAGGAATCTGCCCTGGGGTGGGGGGGGGGCACTGTCATGGGAGACATGCTTGGCAAGCATATTCCACCCTTTGAGTTATTTTTCCATTGCCGTTATCTGAGTCCTTAATTATGCTCCAAAGGGAGATTCATAACAATGCAGACATATCCAAAACTTTGTGATGGGCTTGGACTGGCTCAGAAGCCATACACCATTAAATTTAAATTGGATGCAATCCCGTTTTCTCTGAAAATGCCTCGACGGTAGGAGTGGCAATCATGAGGGATCCCACGATTCGATTTGGATCGCAATTCTTGGGTCACGATTCGATCCTATCACGATTCAATGATAATCACAATATCTTGATGATCAAGTATCATGATCACATATATTTCAAATTTTTTCACCTTATTCAACCGCAAATCATGTCCCAAAATAAAACTGTTGACATCTCTTTCATATCATAAGTTTTCTTGAGGCTTCATTTTTCCGCGGAGACATGTCTTTGCACACAGGGAGGGCGGTGGACGGTGCTGTTCGGAATAGACTCCCACTCCAGCTATGTTTATCTGACTCTGTGGGATCTTTTAAAAAGCAGCTAAAAACGTTTTTGTTTAAGGAGGCTTTCCATTGAGTTTCAGCTGCTTTTTAATGGTAAGTCTGATATTTTTAAATGGCTTTAATCTTGTGTTGTTTTTGTATTTTTAAAATTATTTTTATTTATCAACTTCCTTTTATTCCTTTTTATTGTGCAGTACTCTGTGACTATACAGTGATGTGAAAAAGTGTTTGCCCCCTTCCTTCCTTCCCCCTTTTATTACTGCTCCAAGGTGTGTGCTGGTCCACCATATTCTGGGTGTTTTTTAAATTTTTTCCATGCAGCGCTTCTTGTGGATTGTGTGTCATGAAAGGTTTTTCCTTCCATCTTTGTTATAAAATCCAAAAAAGGCCCAACATTTGAGCTAACTTTGAGCTAACTGCTTCGTAACTTTCAAAGCTGGCTGCAAATCACCAAGACAAGCTATGACTTCACTTGACTGGGTCTTTGCTTCGTGCCATCTAGTGGACTGAAAACACAACTGATTAACTGATAACCCAAAAATCAGTGTGCACATTTTAAAAAAAATAAAAGATCAATCTGTGTGTTTATGGATCGATGCATTGCCGCCATTGCCAAGTATCACGATCCATCACTGAATCAATCTTTTTTCCCACCCCTACCTGACGGGTCCCATTACCTCTGGACAAAGTTCAACAAGAGCTGGAGAGGATGGAAAAACTAGGGGTCATCAGTCATGTGGAGAAACCAACTGATAGGTGCTGTGGCACGGTGGTCGCCCCTAAAAAGGACAAAGAAAAGGTCCGCATCTGTGTGGACCTGACACCCCTGAATAAGTCAGTGTGTCGAGAAAGATACATCCTCCCCTCTGTGGACCAAACCCTAGGCATGCTGACAGGTGCACAATATTTCACCAATTTAGATGAAAATATGGGCTTCTGGCAGATACCGCTGTCAAAACAGTCAGCTCTCGACACAACATTCATCACACCATTTGTGTGCTACCACTTTAACAGCTTGCCCTTTGGTATTTTCTCTGCCCCAGAACATTTTCAGAACATGATGGTGACTGAGGTAACAACAGGTCTGCATGGGGTTGTCTGCCATATGGATGATATCCTCATTTTGGGGGGGCACAAAGGAACAGCATGATGCAAGAGTGCACACTGTCCTAGATTGAGCAGACAAAGCCGGGGTCACACATTAAACATGCCAAAATGTGAATTTGGTAAGAGAGAAATGAAATTTCTTGGCTACCTCATCTTAACTGATGAAATGAGGCCAGATCCAGAGAAAACCAAAGCCGTGCAGGACACGAAAGAACCGAGTAATGTGAGCGAACTCAGGAGCTTCCTCAGGATGGTGAACCAGCTAGAGAGGTGCATCCCAAACCTGTCTGAAAAAGACAAACCACTAAGAGACTTGCTTTCCAAAAAGAACCAGTGGTAGTGGGGACATGAACAGCAGCAGGCATTCTGCAACTTAAAGTGTGAACTCTCATCTGCACTTGTGCTCCAGCTTTATGATCCAAACAAACCATAGAAAATATCTGCAGATGCTTCATCATATGGGCTGGAGGCAGTGCTACTACAGAAGGGAGGTGAGGTGTGGTCTCCAGTCGCTTATGCTTCCAGGTCACTGATGGACACAGAGCAGCACTACACTCACCTGGAAAAAGAGGCACTGGCACTCACTTGGGCCTTTGAAAGATTCAGTGACTTCATTCTTGGTCTACATTTTGAACTGGAAACTCACCACAAGCCACTAGTGAGTCTGCTGGGGGGCCAGGCACTGGATTCACTGCCACCTCGCATACAAAGATTCAGGATTCACCTAATGAGACGCTCATACACTATAGCACACACACAGGGGAAAAGTTTCACAACAGATGACACATTGTCCCACCTGTCACTTCCTAATGGAATCACACGCGCTGACACTGACCTGATGGAGGACACTAATATATATGTTGAGTCTATCCTATCTAATTTTCCCACAAGTGACAGATATCTTGCTGAGCTACAGTATAAGAGTAGCTGCATGCCAACAGTGTTTGCAGCCAAGTCATGAACCACTGCAGGGAAGGATGGCCAGACCAGAACCAGCTACAAGGAGCAGGCAAACACTACTAGCAGGAAAGAGCCACCTTAAGTGTGCACAATGGACTCCTCCTGCGAGGCATGAGGTTAGACATACCTGCATGCATGAGAAATGATGTACTGGAGAAGATCCATGAAGGTCACCAGTAGTAAAGTGCAGCGAATGAGCTAATCAGACAATATGGTGGCTAGGCCTAAGCAGTCAAATTAATGAACTGGTCTTGAGGTGCAGGGAGTGCATAAAGTAAAGAGTAAATTCCAAAGAACCTCTGATGCCAGCCCAACTTCCTGATAGGCCCTGGCAAAAAGTTGGAGATGACTTTTTCACCTTAACCTGTTGCACTTCGGTGTACCGCGGGCGGACATGTCTCTGCGTCCTAGGGTGCACGAGGGCGTCCTAGGACGCACAGTGTGCATCCTAGGAGGCACTAAAAAAAAAAAAGAAGCTGCATTTCAGTTCTTCCACTACAGACACAGCCGCGAACAGAAAGCCAAAGGAGTGCTTTGACTGGTTTAGATGTGATTGACCTCTCATTCGACTAATAAGAGCCTTGAATTGGGTTTCTGAAACCTTGAAGAACCAATGACTGAAAACCTAGCAAGAAGGACCCGCCTACTAACGGCTGCGAATACAGCGAGCCCAATTGAAGCACAGTAGTTCGAAAGTGTGCCTCCCTTGCAAAATCTGTTTTGTTTTAGCTGCTGGGTGACACACACGCGTTCGCCAGTCTTTTTTTCTTACTACTGTTCTTATTTGTTTTGAAAAATCGTTCGCCAAAACCGCAATCATGGAAGTGCAAAACTGTAATAATGGAATTATGGTTTGACCGGGTCACGTGACCAGAACCACGAGTCCATAACAAGCGGACCAGCGTCATGTTCGTCTGACATTGAGGAAGAGAAGTTCGCCAGCGACACTGCTGTTGTGGACAGGTAAGTGTTATAAGCTAAATTATTCTTTATCCCTGAAAATTGTAATCAAAAATGACTTTTGACCGATCGGTAAATTACAACTGTGCGTAGTAGACCGCGGCGCACCGTGACCGTGGCACACCGGGTGATGTCTGTCCTCTGTGGGGGGGGGGAGTTATTATCTTCTACATTTCAGATATTTTAGTATAATTTTTAGTGCACTGTAGGTTATTTTTTCTTATAAAAAAAAGCCACACATTTTTTACGTGGCATGCTTCTTTGTGTGTGGGGGCTTGTTTGTTCGTTCATTCATTCATGAATGAATAAACCACCCCCCACACACACACAGCCCTGAGTGTCACCTTTCATTAGAGCCCAACATCAAGCTTCTATATTGAATCATTCAAAAGTTACAGACGTTTTTCCAAACTGTGCCATTTGGCACAATTTGGCACAGTTCAAAAAAGCCTGGGAACAACCTGTGAAGAAAGCTGTGTAATATATTCATTTTTTGTGGTATTGTTACAAAATTTTGACCTCAGCTGGATAACACTTGGTTTTACATTTCTGTTGCATTTTCCAGCCCGGATCTGACAGCTGTGTGTTATTTGCAAGCATTTGTATCCAAAAAAAACACCCAGGCGAAACTTATTTTCTTCAAGTTCAGTATGTTTAGATGACTGTTACTCAGTGGCCGGAGCACTTAGAGAGATTATGACTGTTTTGCCAAAAAATTCAAAGTGTTTTCTTTTAAATAAGACCAACCCCATGAAGATGCTGCAAAGGGTTAAAGAACAGCTTTTGATTTACTTTGGGTACCTTATTTTTTGGCGTTTTTAGGGAAATTGACCAGAGTGCAAGGGGTTAAAAGACAAATCTTACCTGCTGGTGGTTGATTACGTTTCTTAATTCATAGAGAAAGCTCAGCTCAGTCCAACACGATCTACTGATGTTATTGCCCACTTAAAATCAATATTTGCACGCCATGGTAACCTCGAGATTTTTATCAGTGACAATGGCCCACAATTCACTGGACATGACATGAGAGTTTGCAGAGGATTATGGATTTGATAACGTGACCAGCAGCCCTCAGTACCCTCAAAGTAACGGTGAGGCAGAGTGAGATGTGCAAACGATCAAAAACCTGCTTAAGAAAGCCAGAGATCCCTACCATGCCCTGCTTGCCTACAGAGCCACACCACTGAGCAATGGCTACAGCCCAGCCAAACTCCTTATGGGTCAATGCCTTTGCACCACATTGCTAGCACTTCTGGAGATGTTGTAGCCAACCCTTCCTGACCTACAGCAGCTTCATCACACTGAGCGGGAGAAGAGGAGGATGGAGGCACAAATTTTTAATAAGAGACACAGCAAGGGACCTGACTAGATTGTCATCAGGATATTCTATTTGGATCTCAGACACAAAAGCACCAGGCATAGTGATGTCCACCCGCCCTACACCACGATCATATCTGGTCAGCGGGCCACAGGGAACACTGAGGAGGAATCACAGCCATTTAGTGCCTATGCCTTCACCAGAGTCTCAAATGGAAATTCCACAGGACTTCCCTTCTGAGGACACCTCCACAGAGACACAGCTCAACTGCCATTGTGAGAACACGATCAGACAGAGAGTGAAGAAACCATAAAGGCTTAACCTGTAAAATGGAAAAGAGGAGTAAAATCTGTGTAGTTGTTTGAAACTGAATGGGGATGGAAAAGATAAAGTATGAAGAAGAGATGTAATGTTAAAAGGTGAAGTGACACAAAGACATGGTTTTCCTTTAAGTTCAAGTAATGTAGTTATAAGAAAAGGAGTATAAGCTAAGAACATTTTTGACTGAAAGCTACATAGAATTTAATTAAGAGTCACTTCAGCTTAAAAGGAACAGGGAACAGACATCGAGATGGTGACATCCTATAAGTACCTGGGTGTTCATCTGAACAATAAACTAGACTGGTCACACAATACTGACGCACTCTACAAGAAGGGACAGCACAGGCTGTTCCTGCTGAGGAGACTCAGGTCTTTTGGTGTACAAGGGACGCTGCTGAAGACATTCTATGACACGGTGGTGGCATCAGCCATCACTTTTGGAGTGGTCTGCTGGGGCAGTGGCATTACTGCAGCCGATAGGAAGAGACTGAACAAACTGATCAAGAAAGCTAGCTCTGTCCTGGGGCAGCGCCTTGATCCGGTGGAGGAGATAGAAGAGAGAAGGATGGTGGCTAAACTGTCATCTCTGCTGGAGTCCGAGTTCCACCCTATGCAGGACATACTGAATGCACTGAGGAGCTCATTTAGCAGCAGACTACATCATCCCAGGTGCACAACCGAGAGGTTTCGCAGGTCCTTCCTACCAACGGCTGTCAGACTGTACAACCTAAGCAGGGCTGCTCACAGAGATAGCAAAAAGACGTAACAAACTAATAGTTTTTGAATGCAAAAGATGCAATAGACTTACACAATGGTCCCCTCTGGCATACAACTAGGAAAATACCGGTCGCTATGGAGGGTGAGAATATGTATGGGCACATAATCATACCATGTAGGATAACTAAGTAGACGGTTATGCTGTTTCATCCCATCTAGCAACAATGCTCTGCACTGTGTGTGTTTATATATTTACATATTTATTCCATCTAGCTACAATGCTCCGCACTGGGTGTGTTTATATTTATATATCTATATATTTATTCCATCTAGCTACAATGCTCGCACTGTGTGTTTATATATCTACATATTATTCCATCTAGCTACATTGCTCCGCACTGTGTGTGTTTATATATTTACATATTTATTCCACCTAGCTGCAATGCTCCGTACTGTGGGTGTTTATATATCTACATATTTATTCCATCTAGCTACAATGCTCCGCACTGTGTGTTTATATATTCATATATTTATTCCATCCAGCTACAATGCTCTGCACTGTGTGTCTGTGTGTGTGTATATATATATATTTTATAGTAATATGTACATATGTATATTAGCTGCTCTTGCTTGCTTGCTTTTTTTCTTGCCTTCTGATTGTTGCTCTGAGTGTTGCTATCCCTGTGCTGTTGCAATCCTGGAATTTCCCCGTTGTGGGACTAATAAAGGCTTATCTTATAAAGGCTTATCTTAAAGTAAGGGGGTGTGGTGTCATGTGAAATGTGTAACCTAGTGCATCTAGTCCCTTGGGCGGATGCTTACGTGGTGGAAGGTTACAGGAAACCAGCAGAGTGTGTTCTCAGGCACAGTCTACAGCTAGATGTGGTTGTACTGAATTAAGCAATTTGTTGGTTGTTATTAAAAGTTACAAAGGGGAACCTGGATTGGTCTTTGTCTGAAAAAGAACCCAACATGACAAACACGACAACTGGCAAGGAATGTCACGAATGGCTCTTGCGAGCCATTAATAAGAGCCAAGGGCCAACCAGTGAGTTTGCGCAGTTTATTAATAAGGGAAAGCAACAAAGGAAAAGAGCCTCGTGGAGCAAAACACAAATAATACAAGAGGTACACTTACGGATAACGATGAGGGAAGAGAGGAGGGCTGGAGCCAGACGTAGGGACTCCAGCCTAATCCACAACGAGAGATATGTGTGGATAGCGTGAGGTCGCAGCCCTGAGCAAACAGGGCCGCTCCCTTATATAGGGGTTGACAGCTCATCAGCTGATGAGTGGTAATTGGCCTCCAGCCATCCCGTGGTGCTTGGCTTCTGACAGCTGGAAGCACCGCTGAGATGCTGTCAAAACAGAGGCCTGGCTGAGATGATGTATGGCCTGAGCGCGGATGACATCGGCGCTCAGACCATGACAGTACCTCCCCCTCGAGGCCGGGCTCAGAACGGCCAATAACACCCAAGCCCCACCCACCCCAGGGTGGGCGGATGGGACGCAGGCCAGGAGGGAATGAGTCAGAAAAGGAGACGGAAAAAAAAAACCATGACGATGACAGGGAACAAACGAAGCAATTACAGACTACGGTGGGGAAGAAGAAACCCCCCCCCCCCACAATACTCCATAACGTGTGGATGATATATAGACCAGACCCTAAAAAAAGGATGCAACAACAGAAGGAGGCCTAGAAAGAAAACAAAGGCATGCTAACAGCGATGAGGCGCATGAAACACAAAAACACGCTAACAGCGATGAGACTACACAAAATCATAATATCATACCCGTCCATCCACAAAATTACAAAGGAACAAAAGGCACAGGAATGACAGGCAAGATTACACAGTTCCGGGGGCCTCCCCGCACCCAGCATCCAAACCGCTAACAGGGGTAACGGGAAGAGTTCAGGCGGCCTACCCGAATCCCAGGCCAGGAAAAACAGTGCTTCAGGTGGCCGGACCAGGTCGCTGAATAGAGAGTCCAATGGGTCGGGTGGCCGGCCCAGAGAGCCAAATGGGCGCGGCAGTCCTTCTAGTGGCTGACCCGCATCGCTCAGCCACCAGGACCGCAGGGGAGAGAAAGGCAACGGCTTCCCTGTAGAGGGGAATAGCGAGGGCGAGCCGCGCCGACAGTGAGGGGTCCATACGGCACCTGGTGGAGAAGTCTTGGGGGGAAAATGAGGATGAAGATGAGGATGATGATGAAGATGGGGAAGAAGATGAGCCGGTCCAGTGTCCGGTGGAAGGGGATCTGCAGCTCCCTCACCGAACTTGGATCCTGCTGGTGCTGCACCCTCGTCGGACCCCGATTGGGTCACGGTTGCACCCGCGATGGACCCCGATTGGGTCATGGTTGCACCCGCGTCGGACCCCAATAGTGTCATGGTTGCACCGCGTCGGACCCCGACTGGGTCGGCGCCTCACCAGAACCGACCTCCAACCCTGAACCTCTGGCACAGCGGGCGAAATCAGATCCTCGCTGGCGACCCTGGGAGAAGGCTCGGGAGAGAGAAAAGAACTGGGATCAGGATCACCGGCAGCGCCAGAACCCGGCAAGACAAGCTCGGACGCAGCGGGCGGCTGCATCCGGCTCGCCTCCCCAAGAGACAGGCAAAAATGCTCTAGAATGGAAAGGAGAAAGACAACGCAGAGCACTTGCCTGATCTCGGGTTCCGACACCGTCCAGGACTCCGATGATCCAGGCTCAGACGGCAGGAGGTCGTCATTAGGCTCCCACTCAGCTACGTTGGGCTCCGCAGCTGGCATGATGGTGTCCACAGCCTCAGGGTCCTCCGGCACTGAAGTCCACGCCGACTGCCCACACGGCGTGGTGGCAGGGGACCCTTGACCCGCTGGACCGGACCGCTCGTCCGTGGAGACCCGGGGACGCTTCCTCGTCGGCGCAGGCTCCACGCTGCAATCCGCTCTCCTACTCCGCCCACGACGTGGCTGCGGGACCGGAACCAGGCTCTCCAGAACCGCAGGCCCCCTCCTCACCCGGCGACGTTGACCTGGCGTCGAGGACGGCTCAGCGGAGGGAGACACAGAGGAAGCGGGATTAACAATTAAAGCCACAGAAGGTGGTGGGAGCTCGGGGGGCTGCAAACCCCGAACTCCACCCCCAGGAGTCTGACAAGGCAAATCACAGTAATGAGAATATAAATGAATTTGGACTTGTCTGTCTCCTGGAGGCTGGATGGTGCCTGCTGCGGCAGACGTTGCTCCTCCCTTTCCCGCCGGGTGGTGACTGAGGGCCCCCTGGGAGGACGACGGGGAACCGCTCGAGAAGGTTCCGGGACAGGGCTCGCCGAAACAGGACTCCAGGTACAAACAGCAGCCGGGATAGGTGTCGAGGAGGAGGGGGCGACAGCCGAGACGAGCCGGGCACAGAGCGCTGACAGGACAGCAGGAGAAGAGGGCCCGGAGGAAGAGGCTGCGGGGATTCCCCTCTGACGAGGCGCAGGAGTGACAGCTGTGTGGGAGATTGAGCCCTTGCGGCGACCCGGAACTGGATCCGGACGGGATTCAAGCTGAGGTTGATTGCGACGACGGTTTCTGGAAGAGGGCGAGGCAAAGGTGAGGGCGTCTGCCAGATCGTCACTCTGACTCTGAGTGCGGGCCCTCCGCGACGGCATGCTTCCAGCACGGTACCCAGACAGGTAGGAGCAGTCCAACTGCAAAACTCACGGTGGCCAGCAACTCACTGGCTGTGACCTACTGTCATGAATGGCTCTTGCGAGCCATTAATAAGAGCCAAGGGCCAACCAGTGAGTTTGCGTAGTTTATTAATAAGGGAAAGCAACAAAGGAAAAGCACCTCGTGGGGCAAAACA
This sequence comes from Pholidichthys leucotaenia, assembly GCA_020510985.1. NCBI lineage: Eukaryota > Metazoa > Chordata > Actinopteri > Cichliformes > Pholidichthyidae > Pholidichthys > Pholidichthys leucotaenia. The sequence goes on from CM035846.1 coordinate 102,648,034, forward strand.
CAAATAATACAAGAGATACACTTACGGATAACGATGAGGGAAGAGAGGAGGGCTGGAGCCGGACATAGGGACTCCAGCCTAATCCACAACGAGAGATACGTGTGGATAGCGTGAGGTCGCAGCCCTGAGCAAACAGGGCCGCTCCCTTATATAGGGGTTGACAGCTCATCAGCTGATGAGTGGTAATTGGCCTCCAGCCGTCCCATGGTGCTTGGCTTCTGACAGCCGGAAGCACCGCTGAGACGCTGTCAGAACAGAGGCCTGGCTGAGATGATGTATGGCCTGAGCGCGGACGACATCGGCGCTCAGACCATGACAGGAATGGGTGAAAGTGGCTTGCAATTAAAAACAGGGGTGCACTGTTTATTTATTGGGTTAAAGCGGTCATTGATTGCATCTTTTTCCACATTTTAGCAGCTCACAAATCTTAAAAATGCACTGCAGTGGATATATATCCCTTAAAAACAAATCTACATTGTCTAAAATGGAATCTTTGCTCTTTCCCCCCACAAAAAAACTTTCACCATCTTAAGAGTTGATTGTATAAATCTTTTCCCTTTTCCTCCTCCTTCAAACACCAGGATCTAATTAGACCCAACCACATCCCACTCAATGTCGGTCACATCACGTGACTTGAGGGTTTGCAGGAAGTTTGAGAGGGAACTAGTTTCAGGTTCAGGTTCAGGTTCAGGTTACTTTATTTGTACCCGTAGGTAGATTTGTTTTGCAGTCTGGTGACATCCATATTTACAAGCCACAATTACATTTAACATAAACACAAACACAGGCACACATGAAGCTGACTATAAACATGATAAAAATACTCAAGGCTCCATCAATCAGGATATAAAGACAACGAGATGAGAGAAAAAACAGAGATAAGAGAGAAGGGTCATATTAAAAAGTTAAAGACTAGTCAAAGAGGTTAAAAACTCAAAGGTCTAAAACCCAATAAAAGATTTAGAACCCAGATAAAAATCCTACAAAAATAAGTAAATATAAAATGGAGTTAATAAATAGGTAACTAAATTATGTGCAATATATTGTTACAACTTGTTCAGCTCTTTGACAGCAGCAGGAACAAAGCTGTTTTTGTAGCGCTGGGTTTTACTTTTAGGGACAGCAAACCTCCGTCTTGAGGGAAGAAGCTGAAAGTGGCAGTGCAAAGGGTGGGAGTCATCATTTAAAACAGAGGTAGCTATCCTCTGTACCTGTCTGGTGTACAAGGATGTCAGGCTCAGCTGTGACTCACCAAGCAAACGACTGGACCATCTAACTACCAGATCCAAGGATTTCCTCTGTTTCAGTTTTATCTGACCAAACCATGACACTAAAGAAAAGGATAAAACAGATTCAATAAAAGCCTGATAAAACACTGTCATTATGGTTCGGTCAATTTGGAAGCGTGCAAGTTTCCTTAAACAATGCAAATGTTGCTGACCCTTTTTGCACACCCTTTCACAGTTCTCTTCAAAGTTTAAATTACTATCAATAATTGTCCCAAGATATTTGTAGGATTGTACACATTCAATGGTCTGGCCTTTTAGTACGGTGACTTTGTGCCTGGGAGTTTTCCTCCTAAAGTCAATAATCATGTCTTTAGTTTTTGTCGTATTCAGCTGCAGGTAGGAATCCTCACACCAGTGAACAAAATCATCAACTACTGGGCCGTGGCCACTCTCACCATCCTGGAGGAGACTGACAATAACTGAATCATCAGCATACTTTATAATGTGTCTGTTGTCATGTCTGCTCCGACATATATTTGTGTACAGGATGAAGAGTAGTGGTGACAACACACACCCCTGAGGAGAGCCAGTAGAAGAGCACTTTTGGTCAGACAATGTACCACTGACCCTTAATCTCTGTGCCCTGTTGGTTAAAAAATCCAGAATCCAACCCACCAGATTATTGCTCAAATCAAATTGTTGCAGGAGCCTTTCAACTAAAATATGAGGTTGGATTGTATTAAAGGCGGATGAAAAGTCCACAAATAAAAGCCTGGCGTGTGTCCCATTAAAATCCAGATGTTTAAAAAGCATATTAAACAGAGTGATAGTGGCGTCCTCCACTCCTTTGTGAGGCCTATATGCAAACTGCAAAGGATCCAATGCATGTTCAGTCTGCTTTAGGACCTCACATCTGACCAGTTTTTCAAAAATTTTCATTAAAATTGAAGTCAAAGCAACTTTTCTAAAGTCGTTTACCATTTTAGGACAGCTGGATTTTGGAACGGAAACAACCACGGCATCTTTTCAGATCTTAGGCACATGTTGTGTCTGTAAGGACTTATTGAAAATGTAATGAAATATAGGACTCGGTTCATGTGCACAGGACTTTACCAAGCGCCCACATATATTATCAGGGCCCTGACTTTTGTTCACTTTTACAGCACAGAACTCCCTTTTAATATCTTGCACCTCAATATTAAAGTGCTGATTGTCTTTGAGTTTCTGTTTCAAATCTAGGGTTTCTGTGCTAAAATCAGAGGAATCAAAACGACCATAAAAACAATTAAGAGCATTAGCTCTGTGTCTGAATTAAAACCATCTAAAAACACACGATTACTGCGCTCTGTGCTCTGAAGGCCTGCAATAGTTTTCATACTGGCCCAGGCTGAACCAAGTTTCTCTGTTGCCATCTTGCTTTCCAATTCTGATTTATAATTCTGTTTTGCTCTTAAAATTTCGGACTTCAGCTCTTTTGTGGCAACCTGTAGCTCAGAAACAGACCCTTGTTTAAAGGTAAGTGCTTTCCTCTGTAAGCAGGATTTAACTGATTTTGTAACCCATGGCTTGTTGTTGGGATATATTTTGACACGTTTACGTGGAACGATCATATTTTTACAGAAAGCCATGTATGAGCATGTGACGTCTACCAAAGAGTCCAAATCAACCCCGCAGGACAGTGTGAAAACCTCCCAGTAAATACAGCTAAAGCATTCCTGGAGACAGTGCACTGAATCCTCTGTCCACACATCTATGTGTGGACAGAGGATTCATTAGTTGTGTCATGATCTCCTCGTGTGCTTCTCCATCGCGCATGGAGGAGGAAATAAGGACGAGGATTTATGCGCTGGGTTACACCACACACACCTTTCTTACGTTCAACACACCGATACACAGTTACAGTGTCTACAAATCACTATGGCTCAGGAGTCCTCCAGGACACTCATCAGTCAGAGGTGAGAATACCGGGGAAACCACACACACAGATTGTACTAACATGACTGGAGCCTGTCCGAGTTAGTCCAACAGCACCGAGTGACACAGTCCTTTCGACGAGACTTCATACGATGAGTGCTGATCATTAATGAAGTACAATGACCCAGCAATGCATGACTGGAAAAAGGCTCCTTGAGTACATTCATTGCTGGATCCACAAATTGATCACACCTGGGCGTGGAGCGGGGAGATGGCACATGGGAGTGGGAACAGCTGGCAGTAATAGAGAGGGGGCGTGGTCTGACCGGTAGACAGTTAGACAGTGCTCACTCCAGCGTGAGCCCAAGAGGCTGCCTCACCGCTGCCAGCCAGACAGCAGTGGCTATGGGTACAGCAGAGTACACAGAATTACATGTTGACATAGATACAACGTGGCACGTACCTACAGACAGGTCAGGACCGAGCCGGAGGAAACCAAGCCGGCTTGGTTTCTGACAAGTTTTTTTTTGTTTGTTTGCTAGACCTCAGATGGCCAAATGCTAAAAAAAAGTATCGAAATTTTTTTCAGGCTTATCAACTCTGATGCAGTTCTGACAGTCACCAGATGGCAGTCTTTATTAGATGTTTCATAACACTGTGTCACTCGTAAAGCAATTGTCTCAAAGTTGCTCATTGTTTCACGAGGCCTCTGTTTTAACATCACTACTGGTGAGAGCTTCCTAGTACCATTGTTAGCTTGAAAGCTAATGCCTTTGGCTCCCCGCCCATCCACGACAGACAGTTAGGCTGGCCAAAAATAGAGAAGCAGGCAGGTATCAAGACTAGTGATGTTTACCTTTTAGTGGCATTTCCCATGTATTGACATACAGGAAAATACATGGAAGAGTCAAAAGGGCTTCTTAAAGAGAAAAATGAGATAAAGGCTGTGTGTTTTATAAGAGAAGTGAGCATTTTGATGTATTTTTTTGATAATCACATCAACAATAGACACATTTCAGAGGGTTAAAGCCTACAAACACACCATTTTTTCAGTCAATGACCCCTTTAACATTGGTACTGACAAATATTCACTATTTAGACTGATATTAGCCTATCTACAAATAAGGTAAGATTCACTGATATCCATGATCAGTCTGGTGTGTCCCAGTCATCAGAATCAGAATCAGAATCAGAATCAGGTTTATTGCCATTGTTCATGTAGTACACAAACTAGGAATTTGTCTCGGTACAATGCTGCAACATTAAACATGATAAGATAAGAGAAATAAACTATACATGTAATAAAGTGTAGGATAAGATTAAGTGATACTGGTCAACAGTTAAAATATATATTAGCCAGCAGCAGATACTGTGGAGAACTATATAGTGCAGTCGGTAATGCAGGAAGAAAACAGTGATGATTGACATGAGTCTGGTTGAGCTGCTGTACATGGTGCACGAGAGTCACTTAGTGTTCAGCAGTCTAATGGCAGAGGGGAAGAAGCTGTTCATGTGACGGGAGGTTTTAGTCTGGATGGACCGAAGTCTTCTACCAGAGGGGAGGGGGGCAAACAGTACATGACCAGGGTGTGAGGGATCGGCTATGATCCGGCCAGCACGCCTCCGGGTCCTGGAGATGTACAGATCCTGGAGAGATGGGAGCTTGCAGCCGATCACCTTCTCAGCAGTGCGCACGACGCGCTGCAGCCTTAGTCTGTCCCTGGCAGTGGCTCCTGCGTACCACACGGTTATGGAGGTGGTGAGGATGGACTCGATGATGGCTGTGTAGAACTGCACTAACATCTTGGTGGGTAGCTTGAGCTTCCTCAGCTGCCGCAGGAAGAACATCCTCTGCTGGGCTTTTTTGATGAGTGAGCTGATGGTCAGCTCCCATTTGAGGTCCCTGGTGATGGTAGTGCCTAGGAAGCGGAAGGAATCAGCAGTGGTGATGGGAGAGCCTGAGAGGGTGAGGGGGGGCAGAGGAGTAGTGACTTTCCTGAAGTCTACAATCATCTCCACTGTCTTCAGAGCGTTCAGCTGCAGGTTGTTATTGCTGCACCAGGACGCCAGCTGGGCCACCTCTCTCCTGTAGGCGGACTCGTCGCCGTTGGAGATGAGCCCGATGAGGGTGGTGTCGTCCGCAAACTTGATCAACTTGACAGACTGGTGGCTGGAGGTGCAGGAGTTGGTGTAAAGGGAGAAGAGTAGGGGGGAAAGTACACAGCCCTGGGGTGATCCGGTGCTGATGCTAGTATAGTCTGAGACAGTCTTTCCCAGCCGCACATGCTGCCTCCGGTCCGTCAGGAAGTCGATGATCCACCTGCAGAGGGAGTCAGGCACGTTGAGCAGGGACAGCTTGTCCCGGAGCAGAGCGGGGCGGATGGTGTTGAATGCGGAGCTGAAGTCCACAAACAGGATCCTGGCGTAGGTTCCCGGGGAGTCCAGGTGCTGCAGGATGGAGTGGAGGGCCAGGTTGACTGCATCGTCTACAGACCTGTTGGCTCGGTAGGCAAACTGCAGCGGGTCCAGGAGAGGGGTGGTGATGGACTTGAGGTGGGACAGGACCAGGCGCTCAAAGGACTTCATGACTACAGAGGTGAGCGCTACAGGTCTGTAGTCATTAAGTCCAGTGATCCGTGGCTTCTTGGGGACAGGGATGATGGTGGAGGATTTGAGGCAGGATGGCACGTGGCATAACTTAAGGGAGGTGTTAAAAATGTCTGTGAATACAGGAGCCAGCTGTTTCGCACAGAGTCTCAGGGTGGAGGGAGACACGCCGTCTGGGCCGGGGGCCTTGCGCGGGTTCAGTCTGGAGAACTGTTTGAGCACATCCTGCTCACTGATGATAAGGGGAGGGGGGGAGGTGGGGGGGGGTGCCTTAAATGAAGTAGGGAATGTGGAGGCTGTGGAGCTGGAGGGAGGGGGGGAGTTGGACACAGATGACGAGGTGTCAAAACGGGCATAGTGTTGGGACAGTCTCTGACAAAGGGCTTTGTCATCCTGACCTTTAGGAGCCTGAGGCCGATAGTTGGTGATCTGCCTCAGTCCTCTCCACACGGAAGCCGAATCATTAGCAGTGAACTGCTGCTGGAGTCTCTCTGAGTATAGAGATTTAGCCCTCTTCAGCTCTCTGTTAAACCGGTATTTAACCTCCCTGTAGCAGTCCCTGTCTCCACTTTTCAGCGCTGCTTCCTTCTCCTTCCTGATCTGTCTGAGCTTAGCTGTGAACCAGGGTTTGTCATTAGAGTAACTCACCCTGGTGCGTGATGGAAGAATGTTCTCTTCACAAAAGTGGATATATGAGTTCACAGTGTCCGTGTACTCATCCAGATCATGCGTGGCTCCTTTAAGCATGCCCCAGTCAGATATTTCCATGCACGTTTCCAGCTTCTCCTCAGCATCACTGGTCCGTATCTTCGTAGTGCTCACAACAGGTTTAGTGAGCTTCAATCTCTGTCTGTATGTGGGAATGAGGTGAACCATCACGTGATCAGATAATCCCAGCGCAGCTCGAGGGACAGCGCGATATGCGTCTTTCACTGTGGTGTAACAGTGATCCAGTGTGTTTAATCCTCTGGTGGGGCATTTAATAAACTGTTTGTAGCGGGGGAGATCGTGGCTCAGATTGCACTGATTAAAGTCGCCAGCCACAATAATCAGCGAGTCTGGACAACTCCGCTCTGTGTGTTGAATGTGATCCGCGAGCACGCGAGCATGCAGCATTGATTCTGCCCTGAAACAGATGGCAGTAGCCTGTAGCTGCAAATAAAGCATCCGGGACACAACAATTTTGAAGTATTTCATCCTGAAATACTTTGAAACAGTTCAGTTATTTTTTTTTATCCTGTATGTTTACTTGTTTCTCTTTCATTTCATAATTGTTGCTTCCATAGTTAAAAGAACTTTGGGTGGTAAGTAAAACTTTAAAAAGCACTATGTAAATATCAACCTATTTGACTAAACAATGAATACTATTAGTTTTAGGTGACATAAATTCAAATGAGAATTTTTTACAATGATACTAAAAGACTGGTAGGACAAAAAGACAAGACTGGAGGCCTCCACTAAGGCTGAACATTTCTTCTATTTCAACCATGAATACACTCAATTAGCTTTTTTTAGGGCTTTCTTAGAAGATCAAACAAAGTGAATGCATTGTAGTTCTTGTTTTCTTTTTTAAAATATCAGCTATTATTCTCTTTTAGGCACTGCTAAATTGATTTCTAATAGTTCTTGTCTGCTCGTTTGTCAGCTTTTCTATTTGAGGAACACTGACCCACAATCACAACAAGAAATACTACCTTAATCTTAAAACTTGCAAAGTTGTGAGGCACCCGATGGAGGAGTGTAGTAGTTTTAGGTCTTTCAAGGATACATTCTCCTCCCATGAACATGCTGTCCAGTACTGCTCCCTGACGTTTCCTTGCTAGAACATCAAACCTGTAGACACACAAATAAGGAACAAATCAAATCTCATTCACTTATCAGCAACTATTTCAGCGTTCCAAATATCACATTATACAAGTTAATTCCGACCGGGTGATTTGATTGGACAATAGGGATTCCAGGAGTTATTATAATCCCTGATAATTGCACTCCAGTTTCATTGGCTATGTATCACTCTGCTACAATGGTGTTCTAGTAACCGTTAATTAGCTTTACTGTCAACTCCTGGTCGGCACTTTAAGGCAGGATTAATGGAATACGGCAAAATGATGGACATTTTTCAGAATATAATATTTGAGTTAAATTATGAATGGTCATCAGAAGAGGAGGAGGATGAGGAGGAGGCGAAAGGAATAAGCCAGGCTTTTTCCATGGAAACCTCCAGGTGTGCAAGAATTTCACCAGCTGACCTGGACAATCTGGAGAAAAGCAAAAACGAGGATAGCACAGTAAAACCACAATATGTTTGTGGTGATGGACTCTTTGTTTCATCTGAAAATGTCAAGAAAAGCAAGCAAAGTGTGCCAAAGAAATTGCTAGCATGCTAACTACAAGCTTCGGCTAGCTACCAGTGTAACGGCCACGTTTTGATCTCCGGTCTTTCACAGTACCAACTCAACAGGTATGTTTTATAAACACTTATTATTACCTCCGCCAAGGAGGTAATGTTTTTACCGGGGTTTGTCTGTCTGTCTGTCTGTCTGTTACCAACATAACTCAAAAAGTTATGAACGAATTTTGACGAAATTTTCAGGAAAGCTGTGTATTGGCACAATATGGTAATAGTCTGGGCTTCTCTGCTTGAACTGTTGCCTCCACGACCCGGACCTCTGGAAAAGCGGTAGAAGATGGATGGATGGAGGTGTGTAATGGCACGGGGAACAGATGGTTAGATTTTGGTGATGATCTGAGAGTGCATACATCCACCAAGGGCTTTGTTTGTATTTGTGCAGCAGGATTACACAAAAACTACTACATGGATTTGGATGAAATTTTCACCACAGGTGGTTCTTGGGCTACAGAGGAGCCCATTATATTTTGGTGATGATCTGAGAATGCATACCTCAGCCAAGACTCTTATCTTCCCACAGTGTGTGAGCAATAATACTCCAAAAGTTATGAATGCATTTTGATGAAATTTTCAGGAAAGGTGTGTAATGACACAGGGAACAGATGATTAGATTTTGGTGATGATCTCAGAGTGCATACCTCCACCAAGGGCTTTGTTTGTATTTGTGCAGCAGGATTACACAAAAACTACTGCATGGATTTGGATGAAATTTTCACCAGAGGTGGTTCTTGGGCTAGAGAGGAACCCATTATATTTTGGTGATGATCTGAGAATGCATACCTCAGCCAAGGCTCTTATCTTCCCACAGTGTGTCAGCAACAATACTCCAAAACTGATGGACAGACTTTGATGCAATTTTCACCACAAGTGGCTATAGGCCTACACACAAACCCATTATATTTTGGAGGTGATCCATGAGAAACGGAAGGAGCCTTGGTAGAGGTATGCGCTCTATGAGTGCTTTTCTAGTTACTTTTGCATCTTCATGTTGATTGAGATGTTTGGCAATAGTTACTGGCTAGATTTAGGGACTATTTTTTTTTCTCAGCTGCAGTGCGGTGGAGGAGTGGTTAGCACTGCGGCAGCACAGCAACTCATCCTTGGCCTGAGGATCCCAGGTTCGATCCCAGCCCCCGACCAACAGTGATCTGTGTGAAGTTTGCATGTTCTCCCCGTGTCTGCGTGGGTTTACTCCAGGATTTCTCCGGTTTCCTCCCACATGCCAAAAACATGCAAGTTAGGTTAACTGGCATCAACCGGGGATTCTAAATTGTCCTTAGGTATGGATGTGAGAGTGAATGGTTGTCTGTCTCTTTGTGTTGGCCCTGCGATGGACTGGCGATCTGTCCAGGATGTACCCTGCCTCTCGCACAAGCATGCTGGGATGGGTTCCAGCCCCCCCGCGACCCGAAAAGGATTAAGAAGAAGAAGATGAATGGATGGATGGATGGACGTCATGGATGACGGACGTCAGGACAACCCAAAAATAAGTGAGTCAAGCTCAAATGCATGTGCACGGTGCAACAGAAAGCATGATAAAAACAACCATTGTCCAACTCATAATAAAAGATGCCGTAAGTGCAATAAAATGGGACACTCTGAGGCTGCATGCAAAACCAAAATGCTGAATGAAGTGGTAACACAAAAGAGCTCAAACAACATGGACTTCTTTTTAGGGGCTGTTATAGGGCCGGAAATTACCATTATAGAACAGCCTAGTTCAGACAAAGAATGGCGAGAGACCCTGCCCATAAACGGCAACCCAGTTGAGTTCAAGATCAACATCAGGGCTGATATCACCATAATGTCTCAGCGCACATATAACAGCCTCCCACAAAAGCCTCACCTTTCCAGAATGAGACTAAATGCCTCCAGCCCAGGAGGTGAAGTAAAATGCACCGGTAAATTCCTAGCAGTCACTTACTATAAAAGACAAAAATATTCATACTGGATCACAGTTATCCATGTACCTTTTACACAGAACCTGCTGGGAAGAAGTGTTGCAAAGAAAATGGGCCTCATTGTGAGACTTGGAACGGTCAACACCAAAACATTCAATGATGTATTTGGGGACCTAGGACTGATGCGATCCAGTGAAAATTGAGCTGAAAACAGATACTGAACCATATGTCACGACAACACCTCGCTGAGTTCTGTTTCCTGTGCTCCCCAAAGTTGAAGCTGAGTTGAAGTGGATGTTGACTATGGGCATCATAGAAGAGGTGACTGAGCCCAGTGACTGGTGTGCATCTATTGTGCCCGCTGGGAAAAAGAACAAAGACCAAGTGAGAGTATGTATAGACCTCAAGCGCCTGAACAAAGCTGTTAAGGGAGAAGGATACATGCTGCCAACACTCGATGATATCATGTCCAAATTGGCTGGAACCAAAGTATTTTCTACATTAGATGATTCAAGTGGCTTCTCACAGATTCCCCTCGACCCCAGCAGTCAGAAACTAATGACCTTCATCACGCCAATGGGCAGGTTTTGCTTCTGCCGTCTGCCCTTCTGGATCTCATCAGCACCAGAAATTTTCCAGAGACTAATGTCTGATCTGTTAACCACTTGCACTCCGTTGTTCCGCGGGCGGGCAAGTCTCTGCGTCCTAGGGCGCACGAGGGCGCACGAGGATATTGATGGTGATGGTGTAGGTGGTGTGGCCTCCAAGCGCCACTGACAAAAAAATCTGCAAACACAGCCGCGAACAGATTAGTTCATCTGATTGACCTCTCATTCGACTAATAAGAGCCTTGAATTGGGTTTCTGAAACCTTGAAGAACCAATGAATGAAAACCTAGGAAGGAGGACCCGCCTCCCAACGCTTTGAATGCAGTGAGCCAATTGAAGCAGAGAAGTTCGTGAGCTGTTTTTTTTTAAGGCTGGGTGAAGACTGGCTGCTGCAGCGGATCAAAAAAGGACACAGGAAGAGCCCCACAGACCCAGCAGCATGGAGACCATCCACAAATGCAACCTGTGTGACAGGGAGTGCCATTCGTGGATCGGCATGTTCGGCCACAGGCGGTGCTTATTTTGTATTGGTTCCAGCAGAGTAGACGTTATGATTTTCTTCCATGGTCATTATAGACCGACGGAGGCTGACGACGAAGGCTGAGTGACACACACGCCTTCACCAGTCTTTTTTTAATTACTACTGTTATTTGTTTTGAAAAATCGTTCGCCAAAAACCGCAATCATGGAAGCACAAAACCGCAATAATGGAATTATGTTCTGATCGAGTCGCGAGACCAGAACCAGAGCGGACCAGCGTCGTGTTCGTCTGACAATGAGGAAGACAAGTTCGCCAAGACTCCGCTGTGAAGAGGTAAGGTGTTATAAGCTAAATTATTCTCTATCCCTGAAAATTCCCTCTCTGCAGCTCCTCTTCATCCGCCACCCCTCAGCTTAGCCCCTGTCTTCCCCATCAGAGAATCGTTGTCTGCTCCCTCCAAAGTGAATAAAAATATAATATATAAGCATCCCAAAGTGATAAAGCAAAATATTGGTAAAACTCAAATTAAACATAAAGCCTCTAAATTGAATGATTTGGCCTCTGTTCCTCCTCATAATTTAAAAATCAAATGTGGTTTATTAAATATTAGGTCTCTAACTCCCAAGTCTCTGTTAGTCCATGATCTGTTAATTGATCATCAGATTGATTTAATTTCCCTTACAGAGACTTGGTTAGGACAAGAGGATTATGTTGGTTTAAATGAATCAACTCCCTCTGGTTATTTAAACTGTCAAAATCCCAGAAGTTCTGGTCGTGGAGGAGGAGTAGCAACAATTTACCATTCCAAATTACTAGTTAATGTAAAGCAAAAAACATGTTATAATTCCTTTGAGGGCCTGGTCCTCAGTATTGGGCACTTTAGCAATTTTAGGTTAAACCCAATTTTATTTGCCATAGTTTATCGTCCCCCATCAACCTACTCAGAATTTTTATCCAAATTTGCTGATTTCTTAGCTGATTTAGTGCTGAAATCTGATAGAATAATTATAGTAGGGGACTTTAATATACATGTGGATGCAGATAGTGACTGCCTTAATGTGGCATTCAATTCAATATTAGATTCGATTGGGTTTTCTCAGAAAGTAGGAAATTCTACTCATTACCTCCACCATACACTGGACCTTGTTTTGACATATGGCATAGAAATAGAAAATCTTGTAGTGTCTCCTCATAACCCTGTACTGTCAGACCATTGTCTGTTAACCTTTGATTTTACTATTTCTGACTATTTGGCTCCTAAAGAAAAATATTATTACAGTAGATGCCTCTCAGATGATGCTGTTTCCAAATTTATGCAGATTGTTTCCTCTATGCCATGTGTCAACACAACGGAAATAAGCTATAGACAGCTTGCTCCTTCTGTAATTGATAACATGGTGGATAGTGTTTCAGCTTCTCTGCATCAGACTCTAGACTTGGTGGCCCCCTTAAAAAAGAAAAAGTCTAATCAGAGATTTCTAACTCCTTGGTTCAACACAGAAACTCGTACCTTAAAACAGAAGACTCGTCAATTAGAAAGAAAATGGCGCTCTACTAATTTAGATGAAATCTATTTAGCTTGGAGAAATCATCTTTTAATTTATAAAAAATCTCTAAGAAAAGCTAGAATGAGTTATTACTCTGCATTAATAGAAGAGAACAAGAATAATCCCAGGTTTCTTTTCAGTACTGTAGCCAGGTTGACAAAGAGTCAGGACTCTGTCAATCCTAGCATTCCCTTAGAGCTTACTAGTCAGGACTTTATGAACGTTTTCAATAATAAAATTTCATCCATCAGAGATAAAATCAATCAGATTCTTCCCACAGTTAACTTAAATACTGTAACTACTACAACTCCTTCTATTGATGTCTGTCTTGATGACTTTACTCCAATCGACCTTTGTGAGTTAGACAAAATAGTTTCCTCATCCAAACCTTCAACTTGTCTTTTAGACCCTATTCCTACCAGGTTATTTAAAGAAGTCTTCCCACTTATTGGTAGCTTTATTCTTCATATAATCAATTCTTCATTAACTTTAGGCCATGTACCGCAGGCTTTTAAAACGGCTGTAATTAAACCCTTACTCAAAAAGCCAACGCTAGATCCAGGAGCTTTAGCTAACTATAGACCAATCTCTAATCTCCCTTTCATTTCAAAAATCTTAGAAAGAGTTGTTGCTGCGCAATTATTTGACCACCTGCAGGGAAATGGTTTACTTGAAGAGTTTCAATCTGGGTTTAGAATCCATCATAGTACTGAAACAGCCTTAGCGAAGGTCACTAACGACCTCCTCATTGCATCTGATAATGGACTAGTTTCTGTACTTGTCCTTTTAGACCTTAGTGCAGCTTTTGATACTATCAATCATAATAGTCTACTTGATAGATTAGAACACTATGTTGGACTTAATGGAACTTCGTTGCAATGGTTTAGATCTTATTTATCTGATAGGTTCCAGTTTGTTCATGTAAATAATGAGTTTTCTTTCAACTCAAAGCTTAGTCATGGAGTTCCACAGGGATCTGTGCTAGGCCCTACTCTTTTTAGTTTATATATGCTTCCGTTAGGCAACATTATTAGAAAGCACTGTATACATTTTCATTGTTATGCAGATGACACACAATTATACCTGTCAATGAAGCCAGATGATAGTAATCAATTAGCCAAGTTAGAAGCCTGTCTTAAGGAAATCAAAGCTTGGATGACTTGTAATTTCCTGCTATTAAATTCAGATAAGACTGAAGTCATTCTTGTTGGTCCAAAAAACCTTAGAAATTCCTTTCCAAATCAAACTTTCAGTTTGGATGCGGTTACTCTTTCTCTTAATAGCTCTGTGAGGAACCTTGGAGTTATTTTTGATCAGGATTTGTCCTTCAATTCACATATTAAATTTGTTTCTAAGACTGCCTTCTATCATTTGCGTAATATTGCCAAGATTAGGAGCATCTTGTCTCAGAGTGATGCTGAGAAACTGATCCACGCTTTTGTTAGCTCGAGATTAGATTATTGTAATTCTTTATTATCAGGCTGTCCTAAAACATCTTTAAAAAGTCTTCAGCTGATCCAAAATGCTGCAGCAAGAGTTTTAACAGGTACTAGAAAGAGAGATCATATCTCTCCGGTTTTGGCCTCCCTTCATTGGTTTCCCATAGAGTTTAGAATTAAGTTTAAAATCCTTCTTCTTACTTACAAAGCTCTAAACAATCAGGCTCCTTTTTATTTAAAAGATCTGATACTACCGTATTATACTAACAGAGCACTACGCTCCCAAAATGCAGGATTACTTGTAATACCTAGAATCTCCAAAAGTACAATGGGAGGCAGAGCCTTCAGCTATCAAGCTCCTCTCCTGTGGAATCAGCTGCCAATCTGGATTCGGGAGTCAGACTCGATCTCTGTTTTTAAGAATAGGGCTAAAACCTACCTTTTTGATATAGCCTACAATTAGGGAGGGATCATGTGTTTCTGAACCCTCCCTTAGTTATGCTGCTAATAGGTTTAGTCAGCCGGGGGACCTCCAGTAATGCACTGGGCCTCACTCCTTTCCTCACTCTCTATGAAATATTTTTTTTTTGCTGGTCATTAACATTTGTTTGTTCTCTCCCGTAGATTGAGTCCCCATCGTGCTGTTTGCTCTCTACATGTCTGTTCTTTTCTTCTTCTCTATCCCCTCACCCCCCAGCCAGTCGCAGCAGATGACTGCCCCTCCCTGAGCCTGGTTCTGCTGGAGGTTTCTTCCTGTTAAAAGGGAGTTTTTCCTCTCCACCGTCGCCAAGTGCTTGCTCACAGGGGATCGCCTGATTGCTGGGGTCTTTCTGCAACTGTGGGGGTTCCCCCCTACAGTTGATAGTGCTATGAGATGACTGTTGTTGTGAAATGGCGCTATATAAATAAAGTTGAATTGAATTGAAAATTGTAATCCAAAATGACTTTTGACCGATCAGTAAATTACAGCTGTGCGGTTCACGAAGTCTGAAGTTCGTGCGCCGCGGTACAAGGGGTTGCTCGCAGTGTACAGGCTGTGAACGCCCCCCCACCCCCGCTATTCTTCTGCAGCGAGGGGGGGGAGCCGCGGTGACTGCACTGCTGTCCTACATCACCACATAAGGCTAATCCGTTGTGTAGCGATGGCTAAAGTCCATCCTCTGTAGCGAGTGGGGGGGGGCAACCCCCCCCCACACACACACAGTAGCAAGGGGGGGGGGCGCTGTGACAGCGTTGCTGTGGAAACATGCAACGAGTGTAATCTGTCATGTAGCGAGGGCCGAACTCTGTCCTTGATAGCGGGGGGGGGGACGACCCCCCCCACACACACACAGATACAGCCCTGAGTGTGACCTTTCCTTTGAGCCTAAAATGAAGCTTCTACATTGAATCATTCAAAAGTTACAGACGTTTTTCCAAACTGTGCCATTTGGCACAATTTGGCACAGTTCCAAAACGCCTGGGAACAGCCTGAGAACAAAGCTGTGTAAAATATTCATTTTTTGTGGTATTGTTACCAAATTTGGATCTCGGCTGGATAACACTTGGTTCTACATTTCTGTTGCATTTTCCAGCCGGATCGGACAGCTGTGTGTTATTTACAAGCATTTGTATCCAAAAAAACACTGTGTCCAAATTTTTTTTCTTCAAGTTCAGTATGTTTAGATGACTGTAACTCAGTGGCCGGAGCACGTAGAGAGATTATGTTTTTTTTGCCAAAAAATTCAAAGTGTTTTCTTTTAAATGAGACCAACCCCATGAAGATGCTGCAAAGGGTTGAATAACAGCTTTCGATTTACTTTGGGCACGTTATTTTTTGGCATTTTTAGGAAAATTGCCCGGAGTGCAAGTGGTTAAGAGACCATGAAGGAGTGGTCACTGTTATGGACGATGTACTGGTGTTCAGGTCATGTGAAAAGGAGCATGACTGCCACCTAAGAGCAGTTCTGCAGACAATCAGGGAGCCAGGTCTGAAATTGAACAAAGCAAAATGGTACTTTAATAAGACTGAACTGTGTTACTTCAGGCATATTATCAGTGCAAGTGGTGTAAAGCCTGACACAAGCAAGGTTAGACATCAGAATGATGCCAAGCCCAACCAACGTGGGAGAGTTATGCCAGATTCTGGGCTTAATCAAATATCTGGGAAAATTCTTGCCAGGACTCTCAACCACACTACATCCAGCCAACACACTTCTCAAAGCAGAGAGTGAATGGTTATGGGGTGAATCCCAAGAAGAGGCACTACAAAAAGCTAAAGACATGTTGTTATCAGCACCTGCACTTGCGTTCTACAACCCCAACCAGCAAACAGTCGTCAGCGCTGATACCAGCAGTTACGGCTTGGGAGCTGCACTCCTGCAAGAACACAACGGTGAGCTGAGACCAGTTTCCTTCTGCTCCCACACCCTAACAGACGCAGAAAAGCGGTACGCGCAGATCGAGAAAGAGTGCCTAACAGCGGTGTGGGCCTGTGAATAGTTCACGCACTTTATCCAGGAAATGGACAGTTTTGTACTCCAGACAGATCACAAACCATTAGTGCCACTGATCAACGCCTATGAACTGGATAAAGAACCACTGCGTTGCCAGACACTATTAATGCGCCTAATGAGATTCAACGTGGCAGCCGTTCATGTTCCTTGGAAACAGTTAATAATAGCTGACACACTATCCTGAAGCCTACTCAGCTCAAAAGTAGACTCAAAGACTGAACAGGATGTTGATGCTTACGTCAGAGTTGTAATAACAAACAAACCTGTTTCATCTGAAAAACTCAATAAAAGACGCCACAAAGAACGACCCAGACCTACAAGTAGTAATCAGGTGCATCCAAAATGGTTGGCCACGCCAGATGGCCATGTTCCCATCCTCCAACGCATTTTATTCAGCAAGAGAACATCTCTCAGAGTCAGATGGACTACGTCTCTACCATGACCAAATAGTCATTTCTTCACCCCTTAGAAAGGGCATTCTGAAACAAATTCACCAAGGTCACCAGGGTTTGACAAAATGTCACGAGAGAGCCAAGATGTTGGTTTGGTGGCCAGAAATTGGGCAAGAGATAAATGAAACCCTAGCTCAGTGTAAATTTTGCCTAGAGCACAAACCAAAACAGAAAAGTGAACTGCTCATCACTACACCTCTGCCAGAAGGACCATGGCAGAAATGTGTGAGCTATATGGGAAGAGCTACCTGGTAGTTGTAGACTACTATTCTTGTTACATCGAGATGGCTTACCTCTCCACCACATCAAGGCTGCAGGTCATCACCAGACTGACAGACATATTCACCAGATGGGGAATACCACTAGACCTCATCAGTGACAATGGTATGCAGTTCACATCAGTAGAATTCAGAGACTTTGCAAGAGAGTACGGGTTCAAGAACAAAACTTCCAGTCCCCATTACCCTCAAGCTAATGGAGCAGCAGAAAGAACAGTCCAAATAGCGAAGAGGATTCTGAAACAACCAGATCCATCATTAGCACTACTGAGCTACCGAGCAACACCCATCAATGCAGCTGGGGCCAGCCCAACATAGCTGACGTTGGGGTGACAGATTCGGACAACAGTTCCAACACTAGAGAACGACCGACAAAGTGACCCCGTAAGTCACCACCAAGTAAAACTGAAAGACTTTAGAGCTAAAAGATCGTACGAACGCTTCTACAACCACAGACACTCTGCCCACCCACTGCCAGCACTACCCCCAGGACAAGCCGTCAGAGTGAAGCTAGATGGGGAGAAGAAATGGACGATCATACCTCATCAGGACCAACACAGGAATAGTGAAGCGATGCAACAGGAGGCATCTACAGGTGGTGCCCGAGACTGTCGAACCAACCCCTCCAGCTCAGCTGCACCAGCCAGAGGAGAACTCCATACAGCCGAGAGACACCAATTCTCCTACACTGATCATCATGGAAAGTGACTCATCTCCAACCCATCCACCCACAGAGACTACACCAGAGACTCCAGTTCGTCTCCCAACTCCAACCCAGGGGCCGATAAAATGGACCTCCAGAGGATAAGAGGTTAGGCTACCCCTCAGGTATCGAGACACTTATGGCCCTTTTCCACTAGCCCCGCTTAGCCCAACACAGCACCGCTCAGCCCTCGTTTGAGCATTTTCCATTAGCCCCAGCACCGGTTAGCAGGCGCTATTTTCGTACCTGATCGAGGGCAGGGTACAACCAAGCTGAGTCGGGCAGTGATGTGACGTCAACAGACTGGTCGCCGCTGATTGGTCAGGTCGTAACATCACGAAAGCGACCGTCTTCTGTTCAGTGTACACGACCGCCATTTGTAATTGTAAACTGAAAAAATGAAAAGCGATTACCGAGCAATAAAGGACCACAACGGTCGAAGTGGAGCAAATCGGAAGGACTGGAAGTGGTTCGAGCAGATGGACGCGATCTACGGACATAGGCCTGCTAGCAATGGCAGAGACATTGGGCTCGACACAGCCACGGTCACGCCATTGGAAACCGTGGATGGTGAGTGTTGTTTTGATATTGCGCGTCTTTTCGCCAATTTATCCTTTCGGTGGCAAGCTCACTGTTTTTAAGCAATAGGAAGGTTGTTAGATTGTGGGTAATGGTTGTTACCGAGGATTGCTAGCCAGCTAATAGCTAGCTAGCTACCTATTGTTTTGCAGCCAACTGCTGATTCACGCTTGCTTTGTGTTAAGTATTCGCGCGAACAAAACGCTGAAGTATGCTTATTGTATTCTGGTTAAAAACTTTTGAGTTTTGTGTACATGTTGCACTTTGGTGATGAGGTTTACATTGCATGCATTTTCTTTCTAGGATCACTGTTCATATCACAGGGGTCCACCTCAGTCGACATGGACCCACCGGACTCTCCTGCGTCTGCCGGAGTACCAGAAGCTGAATCGACACCGATGTCAGCCACATCACCAGCTCCATCAGCATCTTGCGCGTCACGTTCAAGTGCTGGTAAGGCGCAATAACCACCCGTTTTTTTTTTTTGTGGATACAGGTCTAGCGGACTCCAGGGTCCAAAATCTCAACTACAAACAAGTTATTTACAAAACTGATTAATGTAATTTCCTATAGCTGCATATTAATGAATTTAAAATGTCTTTGTACATGTACAAAAAGGTGATTCTTGGGTCTTCACTTATCGGTGGTCCACAACCCAGTCCCATTTTTAGGTGTGGTGATGGAAGTACTGTTGTAACTCCTGTTTTAGAAAAACAGATAAAGCTCATGAACTGCCGCTCAAATCAACATGCTTCATTAAAATGCTTCAAGTCAGCTGACTGTATTAACCCATTCAGATTTCTGAGGCCACAATACAAGCAAATATTTTAAACATAACCCATCCATCCATCTTCTTACTCTTAATCCTTTTTAGGTTGCAGGGGGGCTGCAGCCTATCCCAGCACCCTGGGGGTTGCAAAATCTGCTCTACTGAGGGGCAGCAACATGACAGTTCAGCTTATATAAAGCAATGAAGCATAATATAATAGTGACATCCCACCACTGGCTTTCACCAGTGTAATTCCATAATATACAGTGGGGCAAAAAAGTATTTAGTCAGCCACCAATTGTGCAAGTTCTCCCACTTAAAAGATGAGAGAGGTCTCCAATTTTCATCATAGGTATACCTCAACTATGAGAGACAAAATGAGAAAAAAAAATCAGAAAATCACAATGAAGGATTTTTAATGAATTAATTGGTAAATTCCTCAGTAAAATAAGTATTTGGTCAATAACAAAAGTTCATCTCAATACTTTGTTATATACCCTTTGTTGGCAATGACAGAGGTCAAACGTTTTCTGTAAGTCTTCACAAGGTTTTCACACACTGTTGCTGGTATTTTGGCCCATTCCTCCATGCAGATCTCCTCTAGAGCAGTGATGTTTTGGGGCTATCGCTGGGCAACACAGACTTTCAACTCCCTCCAAAGATTTTCTATGGGGTTAAGATCTGGAGACTGGTTAGGCCACTCCAGGACCTTGAAATGCTTCTTACGAAGCCACTCCTTCATTGCCCGGGCGGTGTGTTTGGGATCATTGTCATGCTGAAAGACCCAGCCACGTTTCATCTTCAATGCCCTTGCTGATGGAAGGAGGTTTTCACTCAAAATCTCACGATACATGGCCCCATTCATTCTTTCCTTTACATGGATCAGGCATCCTGGTCCCTTTGCAGAAAAACAGCCCCAAAGTATGATGTTTCCACCCCCATGCTTCACAGTAGGTATGGTGTTCTTTCTCCTCCAAACACGACAAGTTGAGTTTTTACCAAAAAGTTCTATTTTGGTTTCATCTGACCATATGACATTCTCCCAATCCTCTTCTGGATCATCCAAATGCTCTCTAGCAAACTTCAGACGGGCCTGGACGTGTACTGGCTTAAGCAGGGGGACACATCTGGTACTGCAGGATTTGAGTCCCTGGCGGCGTAGTGTGTTACTGATGGTAGCCTTTGTTACTTTGGTCCCAGCTGTCTGCAGGTCATTCACTAGGTCCCCCCGTGTGGTTCTGGGATTTTTGCTCACCGTTCTCGTGATAATTTTGACCCTACAGGGTGACATCTTGCATGGAGCCCCAGATGGAGGGAGATTATCAGTGGTCTTGTATGTCTTCCATTTTCTAATAATTGCTCCCACAGTTGATTTCTTCACACCAAGCTGCTTACCTATTGCACATTCAGTCTTCCCAGCCTTGTGCAGGTCTACAATTTTGTTTCTGGTGTCCTTTGACAGCTCTTTGGTCTTGGCCATAGTGGAGTTTGGAGTCTGACTGTTTGAGGTTGTGGACAGGTGTCTTTTATACTGATAATGAGTTCAACCAGGTGCCATTAATACAGGTAACGAGTGGAGGACAGAGGAGCCTCTTAAAGAAGAAGTTACAGGTCTGTGAGAGCCAGAAATCTTGCTTGTTTGTAGGTGACCAAATACTTATTTTACCGAGGAATTTACCAATTAATTTATTAAAAATCCTTCAATGTGATTTTCTGGATTTTTTTTTCTCATTTTGTCTCTCATAGTTGAGGTATACCTATGATGAAAATTGGAGACCTCTCTCATCTTTTAAGTGGGAGAACTTGCACAATTGGTGGCTGACTAAATACTTTTTTGCCCCACTGTATGTTGTGATCCAGCTTTAACCACCATGCCTTTCTGTCTTTCCATCTAGCCAAGAGGAAAAGGGACAACTCCATCGCTGACCTTCCATCAGTGATGGTCCAAATGCATGGTGATGAGATGCGGCTCCTGGAACGGCACCATGAGGAGCGCAAACAACACCATCAAGAATACATGCAGCATTTGTGAGAAGTGGCCGCAGATGTGCGGGCAGATGCGTGTGAAGCCCAGGAGCAGGACGTTGCCTTACGAAGGGAAGAGCTCGCAGAGATGGCTACATTCAACTGAGATTTCATGACATAATTTGGCAGGCTTGTTGATGCACTTAGCAGTCGGCGTGTGTAACCATGTCTCCCCATGCCCAGTCTGTTTGTTTGTAAATTGTGCTTCTGTAATAAAATGGTAGTGTTTGCATCATAAGTGTGGTTTGCCTGTTATGACACCGTATGAGAAAAGCCAATAATTACATACACATTCCATTCTCTGTTCAGTCCACATGCTGCTGTTCGTCAGGTCAGGTGTATAGCATTCTAATGGTAATTTAATTTTTAACAACACAACAAAACTTAATGTCTTGGTAAGTTGTTAATGTTTTTTTTTAAATTTTAGACAAATTTGCACCACTGAATCCATTTCTCTCGATCGGGTACAGTTTTTATGTTATAAGCAGTTGTACAAGTGTACTTTAACTTCAACAGTAGACACTGATAAAGGTAAGTACATGTAAATTGAATGTTGCATCACCATTCAAGATTTCATAAAATAAGAAGGAATCTAGCAAAAAGTTGCCACTAATAACAGTAGACACATCGGAGAAGGATACACAACTGTGTTTTTGTTGCCCACAACTGTTGTTACCAACAAGTTGTCGTGCTAAATTTATATTAGCTTTTCAAACATATTAAAAATCATTTTGTAAGTAAAAGTGGGATACCATTACATGAGAATATGACATGTTGCACCACATGATTTATAGTTCAATTTGCATTTCCACCAAAGCAAAAGTGGCTTGTCTAGCTGCATTTTTTGAACATGGCCTGTGTGGTGTTTCTGCATGTAATTACCCGTACCTTAACAGATAAGCGTTATGAACAACAGAGGACATGTAGATGAAAAGGCACAACATTTTATTTACAAAACACAGATGTTTTACATATGTATGCACATAAATATGGATGAAATTAAATTTCTACCTATTGCTACACAAGTACTGCATCACAGCATCTCGTATATCGCCACCCTGCTCCTCTGCTCCCTGTGCCGCTGCCACCACTGGTTCATCTACTGCATCATCCAATGTAGTGTCAAACATCTCTCCATGACTCTCACAGAGATTATGCAGAGCACAACAAGTCAGCACCATAGATTTCGACAGTTTCATGTCACAGTCATTCCGTTTCAGAAAATCCTCCCCTCGTAATCATCCATTTTTTTTGGTGGAGGATTTCGTCGCGCCCTTCACGTCACGAGAGTGTGGCGCCGCCTTGCTGTTCAAGAAATCCCACCCACCGCAGGCGTGTCAGCAGTAATGTGGAAACGCAATCGAGGCCGAAACGAGTCGTTGTGAGTCGTGTCGTGTTTGCCAATCGGGGCCGAGTGGGGCTAGTGGAAAAGTGCCTTTACAGCTGAGAATAGACTACATACAGGTGAGTCCCACTTCTTGGAAATATTCTATGTGATAAAGTTGTATCCTGAATTATTCTGCTGTTATGCTGCATGGACAAGAATAAGTTTAGTAGAGTATATGCAAAGACTTTAAGGACATTGAAACCTAAATCCTGAGATGGACACCAAGTTCGCTTTATAGAAGGACATTAAGCCAGTTTAATAACACTGTTCAAATGTGCATTTGCTTAATTAGTTGCTTAAGTATTTGGTGCAGAGCAATATTTGGAACAGAGCTAATTGTTTGCAATAAGCCTCATACTGAGATGATGTGTTCACTAAAAAGGGGAGATGTAATGAGAAATATCTGCATGAACTATCGGGGCTTCCGTAGTTGCTGGAGTGTGACATGAGGTCCATCCCATCCCTATATATATATGGGTGGTGCTCCCGCCAGAAGTTGTTGGCGAAGTTGGTTATGGTTGGTAGTAGTCGGTTGCCAGACGTTACTGAATGTGATCATTACAAGCTGTTATAAGTTGCAGTTGTAGCATCATCTCTCTTTGGCTCATCAATAAAAAATTCTTCTGCTTAAAGACATTGTTTCACCCAGGAAAGGACAGTCAAAAAACTGCTCTTTTACCCCAGGCCACAACTGAACTCGCCATTCCTTTGTTAAAACTAGTCTAAGGAATTCACCCTAATGCATTTCCTGCTTTGACTTTTATAGCCCCCATAAAAATGGTGGACAAGAGACAGGCTCCTGAATATGTCTCATGGCCCACAAGATCCACAGCTCAACATTGCCTTAAACTCTGGGACATGCTGAATGTAACCAGCAAACCTTTTCATCACATTGTGGCCGCACATGGCCAAAACACAATGAGCAGCATCTCTGATAAGAACAAAGGGCAGAGTTTCCTTGGAAATAACAGGAAGCTGTGAAATGTGATCTTTTGTGTGTCAGAGACGGCTTGGAGGATCCTTTGTGTGCCAGAGACTGTGAGGGGGTTGTTAAGGGATTAAGTATGATGCATATTTAGGGCGCATATATTGTATCCATATTCCCCACATACACCTAGTAGGCATGACGGTGCATATTCTAGAAGCTTCACGTCTTAACGGACAAACAGGACCTGACCCTGCAGCGACCTATGGGAGGTGTGAAGTTGGCCTTGCAGGAGAGGGGAAGTTGGAGAGAATGTCCCAGCAGGAGCCCCGGAGGCTAGAAGGTTAAGAGACAATGGAGACGCCAAGGAGCCTTGGGGGCTGGATGTTTACTAAAGGACTGCGGGTTGGGGGTGTGTGATTTGATGTTGGGGGATTTGTGATTTTGCAGAATATAAGAGCTGTGTGAGACGATTGCTCTCTCTCTTTTCTGAGATTCTGTGCTTGTTGGAGGATGTGACCTCTCAATAAACCAACCCTGAGAAATAAACTCAGTCTCGTTTGTGAAAGGCATCCTCTACATAAGGAAGTGCATGCAATGTGATCTTTTATGTGAATGCAATGTGACCTTTTGATATGTAGAAGGACCTGAGTATATAAGTGAAGAGTTCTGTTTGAGATGTCCTCTTTTCTACTATGCTCATGTGAGAGAATGTGTAATAAACTGCCTGAGACAAACTTGCCTCATCATTTACACACTCTACAACATCTGTGTTAACTCCAATTCTAAACCTTCTCTTTTTTTCCAGGACTATGAAAAGCAAATGGACTCTTGTTTATTCTGGACAATCAATAATAGGTTTGAAATATATTAATCCGTGATTTTATATATATATATATATGCATGTTAAAAATGTTAAATGAATGTTTATTCCTGCATGTTAATTTAGAAGCACTGGGTATAAGTTACATTAATCACTAAGGTTAGCTTAGAGAATATACATAAGTGTATAGAGGAATATTCCAGTATAAAAATGTGTATCAGGTTCGCCCAAAATGCCTCTAAAATCATGTGACTGCCAGCAGCCAATCTCTGCATGGCAACAGCTCTCTCTCAAAAGCGCCAGACAAGACTGTTTGTTTATTGGACTAAAGTTCAATAAAGCCCGCCCACGAAGGAAGCCTATTTGCTGAGCTCCTGTCAACCCGGAAGCCCACGAAAAGGAGGGAGACCCCCTGCTACTTTCTCTTTTCGGATTCCTTTTCTCTTTTCATCACCTTCTCTTTGTCTTCATGACTACACAGCAGAGAACTTTTCGGGAGAACAAAAGACTGCCTGAACACAAAGGAACTTATCCCACGTGTTTTCCTTCCTACGATCACAGAGCTTGAAGTATTATGTTTTGTTGTAACCTCTTTATATTTTAACGTTTTTCTTTAAATGCCTAGGAATTCTTCCTCTATGAGCTCAAATTCTCATCTGGAGTTAAACTCCAATCCTAGATGTTATTTCTATCACTTTTTCCTGTTAAACTTTCTGTAAAACCACTGTTTTTAATTTTAATGTAAGCTTTAATCTTGACTTTATTTTTACAATATTTTTATTGACCAATCCCACACCAGAAGCTCTTTTATTTAAAGTCCAAAGCACTTTTAATTTGAGATCAGATTAGATATATTTAATTATTATCGAATCCCTCTGGGAAGCCGCTTACCAACGGAGAGGAAAGGAGACGCAGCTCGCCACGAAGATTAAACGCCCTGGGCCAGATTACAGCCCCGGTGAGCAACACATCAAAATCTCATCTTGTGACAACCAAATATTTGCTGTACAAATATTCTGGGTTTTGGCACTGATCAACACATCGAAAGCTTCACGAGGACGACGAAAGAACGCAACTTCAAATCTTCAACGAGAAAGCACGTGAGCTGCACTTTCTTTATCCATCTGCTGAATTAAACATCTGAGGTTCGATAATAATTTAATATCTAATCAGATGCAAATTAAGGAGCCATTAGCATAACTCCTACTTTCATTAAAATCCCGTTTTCATTTTCTTAAGAGTAATCCAGAACTTTTCATATAATTAGTAAAACTTTCTCCATAAATTTGCGATGTTTCCATAATCTGTTAACTCAAACTGATTTAAATTTGTTTCACAGTTAACCCTGGTTCTGCAAATGTTGATATTGTTAATCTATTAATTTTATGGTTAATGAAATCATTGTACTGTCTGTTAATCACCATTTCGTTTAATAAATATGTGAAAATGACTGAAGTTGTTGAGAATTTATTTCATTCTGAGTCTGGTTCAAGTCCCCAGTATCGAATTCACTAAAATTTTGAGACTGATTATTAATTAATTTATTGATTGATTAAACAGGTATAAAGTGAAAATAGAGATTAAATTGCTTCTTAGAGATAGAAGCTGGTGCCCCACGAGTGTTATTAACTTTTCCGCTGTATATGAACCGAGAATTCATCTCCGGTTCCAATACATTAATATAAATTAAATAATTTTTATACCTGATCATAATTATTAATTCATATACTGTTACACAGTGTACAGAGCTCTTAGCTATTAGTAAATTTACCGTTAACACAAGTGGAGTACTGTGGTTAATGTGACAGTATAAAAGCAATATTACACTCAATGTCGTTATGGAATTGGTTCCAAGGTTGTCATAGCCAGGAGCGGCACTGGGGTTAAGCTCCCAGTGCTCATAAAATGCTCCTTACGGCATGCGTCTCGAAAAGCCTCTGACAACTAAGTCCAACTCCTAGCCTGCCCGTGTGGTTTAGTCTCTAAGCCCGGTGGAACTGCTTTTACTAATAGGAGAAGGGGCGAGGGCGGATCTCTGGCGCCTTAAAACCAGATGCTTCGGGTAGATGGTGGCTCGTCAACCTGGGAAGGTAGCCCATCTAGGGGAAGGTAAACCCTGATTTCAAACCTCCGCTGCCTTGCGGCACACCCGGTCACGGGAAAGGCTTCGGGAGTCAACCCTGAGGAAAAATCCGGAGTCGGAGCCCCTAAGACAGTTCTCTGTTGTGCTCAACATCGTTCTGGCAGCTCCTACGACGGTGCTGGTGCCAAACTATAGCAGCCCTGCTGTTCCTTTGGATTCATCAGTGACGTGGAGAGGGGGGACATGCTGCATGGGTAACATCTTGTCCTCCATATCTTCCTGCCCAGGCTTGAATCCTACCAATGCTCAACACTGGAAGGTAGAACACCGGTGCGCATCGGCCTGTTCAGCCACAGGCGGTGCTGTTCCAGCAGAGTAGACGTTTAGGATTCTCTTCCATGGTCATCATAGACCGACGGAGGCCGCCGCCACCGACGTTATGGTATCATGATTATAGTAACTATGGCTGTGATATAGCATAGCAGAGAACATTAGACATATCACAGCCGCAGTTACTATTGTTGTTCATCCATTGTTCTCAACGATAACCAAGGACATCACAGGGAAGAGGACTGGGTGCGGTGTGTTTGGCTGTGGCTGATCAGTCCGATGCGGGCACGGAAGGCTCTGCCACAGGTCGGACACAGGTGGTCTTCGCAGGCAGAAGATACAGGGGTGGCTCTGGACTTGCGAAGCTCACGTTTTCTCTGGGCCTTGGCAATCCTGTTCAACTCAAAGGAGGCAGCACCTTTGCTGGTACGGCTACGCCAGTCTGGTCGGTCTAGCGCTAGGGTCTCCCAGGTGTCAGGACTGATGTCAAAGCTCTTCAGGGAGGCCTTAAGAGTGTCTTTGTAGTGCTTCTTCTAACCACCTTGTGATCGCTTGCCCACTGCTAGTTCACCATACAACAGTCTCTTTGGTAGGTGTGAGTCAGGTATACAAACAAGGTGGCCAGCCCACCTAATCTGGGCTCTCTTGAGCAGGGTGTGAATGCTAGGCAGCTCAGCTCGGGAGAGGACTTCTGTGTCAGGGATTTTGTACTGCCAGGTGATCTTCAGGAGCTTTCTGAGGCAGTTCAGGTAGAAGCGGTTTAGCTTTCTGGCATGGCGCTCGTGGACTGTCCACGTTTTGCAGGCATAAAGTAGGGAAGGCAGGACAACTGCCTTGTACACCTTGGTCAGCCTGATGCCTCTCCTTCCCCACACTGTTGCACATAGCCATCCAAATGCTGAGCTTGCCTTGGCAATGTGCGAATCAACCTCATCGTCAATGTTGACAGACCTGGAGAGTGTGCTGACAAGGTACGTGAACTTGTCAACAGCCTTGATGGTCTCCCCGTTGACAGTGATGGCTGGTTCCACGTAAGTCTTCTGTGGTGCGGGTTGGTGCAGGACCTCGGTTTTCTTCGTACTGACTGTGAGCCCAAAGTTGTCGCAAGCAGTGGAGAAACAGTGGAGAATTTTTTCATGAGCTCTAAGCCATAATCATCAAAATTAAAAGAAATAAACACTTTAAATATATCATTCTGTGTATAATGAAACTAAATGGTGTTCACTTATATAGCGCTTTTGCTCATCTCTAGATAACCAAAATGCTTTACAGATCCTGCTATCCACCCATTCGCACACACATTCACATACTAATGGCGGGCAGGGCTGCCATACACAGGCGCTGGCCTGACCCACCAGGAGCAACTGGGGGTTCAGTGTCTTGCTTAAGGACACTTCGACATGCAGACTGCAGACAGAGCGAGAATCCAACCCCTGACCCTCCGATCAGTAGTTGAGCATATTACACCTGTGCCACAGCCGCCCCTATAAGCTATATAAGTTTCATTTTTTTGAATTGAATTATTGAAATAAATCAACTTTTTGACAACATTCTCATTTATTGACATGCACCTGTATATCTTATATTCAAATTCACCTAGCACTAAACCTAATAATAAAGTCACCATAAGGTAAGTTTAAAAGATAGGGTCTAAAGTGACCTAACTTCAGATCCTATTGATCCTCAAGGTTAAA
Organism: Pholidichthys leucotaenia; assembly: GCA_020510985.1. Taxonomy (NCBI): domain Eukaryota; kingdom Metazoa; phylum Chordata; class Actinopteri; order Cichliformes; family Pholidichthyidae; genus Pholidichthys; species Pholidichthys leucotaenia. Next base: position 102,676,713 of record CM035846.1, read on the forward strand.
GCCAAGGTCAAGGTCATTTGACTTTTGTTATGTGTCCAAGACACTAGTCTAACATGTGGACAAATTTCTTACCCTGGCCAAAATTTATTTTGACCTTTGACCTTGTGACCCCACAAAAAACAAACAAACATAGCAACACATGCTAAGCCTGAGGTTCACCCATATAACAAGTTTGGTGACTCTAGCTTCATTCTTTCTCAAGTTAAAATCTTGACAGACAAACAGACAGACAGAGGCAACTGTCCTACCCATGCCTTGGCTCTGTCAGTGTGGGTAACAACAGACTCTGGAAAAGCGTGTATATTAACTGGTGAACTGGTGGAAAATAGCAATTTTTTGAAAATGTGTAAAATGACATTAAATCTATATTATACTCATTTGTATTAAAAACATTCAAGTTACCTCCATCTGTCCATTTATCCATTTATCTGTCCAGACTCTAATTTGAGAAAGAATGAAGCCAGGGTCACCAAACTTGGTATACGGGAGAAACTCAGGCTTAGCATGGTTTTTTAGCATGTTTTTGCGGTCACAAGGTCAAAAGTCAATGTCACAGAGTCACAGTGAGTGAGGCTGCTGACTGTTGTTGGGGGGGGGGGGGGCGCTGGCCCCTGTAGTTGGTGAGGGCCTGGATGCCTCTCTCTCACTCTTGCGCCCTCCCCACCAGTCTCTGCTGCTAATGACTGTGGGGTCACCTCATTGACCACCTATTCTCCTCCCTCGTCCGAGGTGGTCATGTCGAAGACAGAGCCACAGGAGGACCGCGTTCCACCCGAAGAGCCAGAGGTCGGTGAACCTCCAACTGTCAAGTCAGAGGTCGATGAACCTCTAACTATTGAGCCAGAGGTTGGTGGACCTCCACCCGATGTGCCAGAGGTCGGTGGACCTCTACCTGCTGTTCCCAAGACCGGGGGGGGGGGGGGGGGGGGTGGCTTACCTGCAGTTTTTGAGGTCAGGGTGCCGCTGTTTCCTGCCTCTAAATCAAAAGCCCATGTATTATTGCTTCCTGAACTGAATGACCATGCGTGATTGTCTCCTGGACTAAAAGCCCCGGTATTTTTTCCAGAACTTAAAACTCCTTTGTTGCTGTGCCTCAAGCTTAGCATCCCTGTTCTTCCTTGCCTTGCAGTATGGTGGTCTAAGGACTTTGGTAGGCCACCAGACCCTCCATGTACTTTGGTCTGGGGTTCTGTGGACTTGGATAGGCTTCCTGACCCGTCTTATTCTCCGGTCCGGTGGCCCTGGGACTATGGAAGACCACCTGAACTGCCTTGCCCTTTGGTCCGGTGGCCCTGGGACTTCAGTAGGCCACCCAACCCACCTGGTTTTTGGTTTGGAGCCTGGAACTTTGATTTTGCCCCACAAACTGTGTGTTTTGGGGGGGGGGGGGGGTTGGACTTTATGGGGGGTAAAAGGACTTATTTTCAGCCCACCTGGCCTTGTACCCCCACTGCCCACCCTGGGAGGGTGATTTTCTGTTTTTCTTTTGTTTTGGGGTGTCTGGGTTCCACCCCTTAAAGGGAGGGCTATGTTAGAATCCATGCATGGACGGAGGACCATGCTCATGCTTTAAGTTCACTTTTGTTATTTTCTGTGTGTGTATCTGTCTGCCTTTTGTCTCTGTCCTTCATGTTTCCTGTACCTATTGTCATTCCCTGTGTCTCTGATTGCCCTTAAATGTGCCCACCTGTTCCTTGTTGCCGTGATTATCCCCATCTATATATGTGCGTTTCAGTCTGTGTTCTGTGCGGTGTCCTTGGTTTATGTCTTCTGTTGGCGTCTCACCTACGCTTCTGTTAGTCTGTAAGTAACCCTGCCTGTAACCCTGTGTTTGAAGCCAGCCATGTTTTTCCTGTGTTCAGCCCATGAGCTGTATTATTTTCTGCTCTGTTTCCTGCATTAAAATATGGTTTATGAAATTCACCTCACATGTGGGTCCTTTTCTTCATTGTCCCAGAGGGGCAATCCTAACACTCCTGTTCAAATATGTTCCAATCTGTGCAGTGAAAGCAGTCCTGGAGCTGGAGGAGAGCATTTTCAGGCCAGGTTTTAATTGTTTGACTGGGGAAGGGGGGGCTCTTCCTACGGGGGGTGTAAGCAGATATTAGAAGCAAGGAGGGATGGTCTGATTGTCCAAGGTGAGGGAGAAGGGCTCTGTAGGCATGCTAAATGTTGCTGTAAACATGATCCAGTGTTCTTTCCCTTCTTGTGGGACACTTAACATGTTGGTGGAATTTGGGGCATACAGTCTTTAAGCATGCTTTGTTAAAATCTCCTGCAATAATGTGGACAGCGTCGGGGTGCTCTCTCTGCTGCCTGCTGACAATGTGCTGGAGGTGGCTGAGTGCTAAGCTAACGCTAGCATCAGGAGGAATGTAAACAGCTGCTACAACTGCTGCAGTTAGTTCACGGGGGAGGTAGAAAGGCCTACACAGAAAGGACATGGCCTCTAGGTCCGGTGAACAGTGGCTGTGAATTATTCTGCTGTTATTACACTCAGACTGGAGCACAAAAACACAGAGCCTGCCACCCCTTCCCTTACCAGAATCGGAGTTACAGTCATAACAGAGTGTGGTTTGGCCTGGTAGTTACACAGTGGCATCTGGGATAAGCAGGTGAAGCCAAAACTTGGTCACAATCAGAATACCACGGTCTCAAACGCAGTGTTGCCAGATGGGAAATGAAGAAATATCATACTTTCACTTTAAAATTATTGTATTTTGCCACAAACTATTGTAGCATTATCAGCTGGTTTGAAATAAGGAAAAATTAATATTTTCCTTGGAGAAGAGCTAAGGCCCCCTTTCTTACCTTTCACCTAAAGACCACCGCTTGAAGCCACATTCCATTGATAAATTGACTCTAAAACCCCATCTCCAGGGGCAGCTTGGACTTCCTCTCATATGAAGTACATCCCCACAAGAGATGGTTTGATGTTTTAATACCCATTTGAGTTTACCAGATCCACAGATTAGAATAATCAGGTTCCTCAATGAAACTCAAAAGTCCAACATTGCGGACTTCCGGTTATGGCTGCCACGTAGGACGGACGTGTCTCGCTCTGCTCTGCTCCTGGAGAAAAAAATCGGCAAATAACTCTCTCATTTGGGACAGAACGTATCCCAGCATTTGGGCGAGGATATGTCGGCGAAGCCTAAGGCTGGAAAACCAGGAAAAGGAAAAAGCGAGCCGCCGAAACAGTCCAAATTAACGGACTTTCAGGTCTGTGACGCAGCAAACAAAACTCCATATATGGCGGAGGAGGCTGGCAACGGTGCGATTTCTGCGGGGAATGGCGCAGATGCGCTGATGGCTGCCATGAGTTCAATGAGAGCGGACTTTTCCTCTAGATTTGATGGGATTATGACAGCGTTGGAAGGAATAAGAAAGGAATTGGGTGACTGTGTAGAACGAACGGCGCAGATGGAGCTCCGTCTCGCTAGTGCTGAAGATGACGTCACCCGTCTTCAATTAAAGGTGCGCACTTTGGAAAAAAAAAATAAATCTCTGGAAGATAATATTTTGGATTTGGAATCTCGGTCGAGACAGAATAATTTGAGGCTGGTGGGTCTTCCAGAGGAATCAGAAGGTCGGGACGTATGTTCCTTTCTGGAAAAGTGGATTCCGGAGGTGCTGGGCAGCGAGGAGTTGCAATCAGCAGTGGTTCTGGAAAAAGCACATCGTATTGGCCCACGGAGAGATAAGGGACCGCCGAGGACCTTAATTATGAAGTTTCTTAGCAACAGAGACAGGATGAAGATCTTCAACGCTGCACGTGCTAAAGGAGAGATTAAACACCAGGACCAGCAGGTGCGGTTCTACCCAGATTTGGCCACAGGAATCCAGCAATTGAGGAAGCAGTTTGATCCCGTACGTAAGGAGCTGCGCAACCTTGGGATTCGTCATGGTGTAATCTATCTTGCGAGACTGTTGACCACGTATGAGGGCAGAACCCACATCTTCAAGACCCCAGAGGAGGCGCAGGAGTTCATCAAGAAGATCAAAGAAGAAGAAGAGACTGGTGGGAGCTAAGCATGAACAAAATATAAGGTAGAATAATTAAGCATTTGCACAGGCATCTGACTGACTTGAAGTAAATAGTAAGTTTACAAAATATAGATTGTATTATATATTAAAAAAACAAAACAAAAACAAAACAAACAACAAAAAAAAAACTATGATGTACAAAGTTGTTAAAAATTTTGGAGTTAAGTTGGAAAACTACAGAGGAGAGTTAATGTTACGTCATTAAAAGCAGTAGAGTTAGGGTGATTGGGAGGATGAAGAAGGAGTGGCTTAGGCTGGTCCCCGTGGGTGTGGAACGGTCGATGGCTATATCGGGAGACAGAATTTTTCTTTTGATTTTGGGGGGTTTGCCACAAGTGTGGGAAGGGGAAATTTGTTTGTGTGTAGTTTGTAGAATGAATGTTCAACCACTCATGTTTTTGCTTCTCTGTATGAGCATGTTTACACTGCAAGGTAATCCCAAACTCTCTATTGATCATGGACCAAAGTGTTAATCTTAATTTAACTTCATGGAATTGCAGAGGTCTACAAAATTTAAAAAAACTTAAACAAGTTATGAATAAAATAAAGGACATGGGTTCAAGAATTGTGTTTTTACAAGAAACTCATCTGATAGAGGAGGATGTTAAAAGAATTAGGAGTAGATGGCAGGGAAGTGTATTCACCTCTTCATTTTCATCCCGAGCCAGGGGAGTTATGACTCTCATACATAAATCAGTTCCTTTTCAAGTGAAAAATGTAATTGGAGACAAATTTGGAAGATATGTAATCATTCAAGGTTCTTTGCTATTAGAAAATATAAATCTTGTGAACTTATATGGTCCCAATATAGATGATCAGAAGTTCTTTGCTAATTTATTTCTCATCTTATCATCACTTACAGGGCAACATATAATAGCAGGGGATTTTAATTGTACATTGAATCCAGGTGTGGATAGATCAACAGGACTGGATTGTACGCACATTGGATGTAGGATGACTATTAATCATTTTATGAAAGAATTGAGATTGTTAGATATATGGAGAGAAATGAAACCACAAGTTAAAGCCTATTCTTGTTATTCCAGTACCTACAAGACATTCTCACGTATTGATTATTTTTTGATTTCCACAGAATTAAGGTCCAAGATTCAAAACTGCTTTTATGATAACATCGTGATCTCTGATCATGCACCCTGTTGTCTAATATATGTAGATAAAAAATTGACAAAGGAATCAGGTAGATGGCAATTTCAGCATAAATGGCTTCAGGATGAGGAATTTGTCAAGTATATAGAAAAACAGATAGACGAGTTCTTTGACATCAATACTACACAAACATCAGCATGTGTAAAGTGGGAGGCTTTCAAAGCTTTTATTAGGGGACATATTATTAGTTATACAGGATCAAAATCTAAGAAGACTCGAGAGGAGAGAGCTAAATTGGAACATAAAATAAAAAATCTTCAGGAAAAAGTGTATGCAGGAAGTGACCCAAGGTTGGAGAATGAATTACTGATTTTGAGAGCTGAATACGACAAAAAATCAGCGAATAGAGCTGCCTCGAGTCTTCTAAGATTGAAACAATCTTTTTATGAACAAGGTGAAAAATCAGGAAAATTATTAGCATGGCAGATTAAACAATTGGAAATTAAAACACCAATTACCAGTATTATAAGTAACGGACAGGTAGTTATAGATCCTTTAGAAATTAATAGAGCCTTTAGAGATTACTATGAAAAATTATATGATACCAAAAATGAACCTGATTTAACAAAACTAAATGGGTTTTTGAACGAACTATCTATACCGTGTATTCCAAATGAAAACAGGGAGATATTGGAGTCTAAAATTAGTCAAGAAGAAGTTGGGCTAGCCATTGATAATATGAAATCAGGAAAAAGTGCAGGACCAGATGGTCTTCCAGTTGACCTTTATAAAAAATTTAAGAATAAATTAATAAAACCTTTTTTGGAAATGGTTTTAGAAGCATTTCAAAATAATAATTTACCATCATACATAAATAATGCCTTAATTATACTGCTGCCAAAACCAGGTAAGCCCTCTAATAAATGTGAAAATATGAGACCAATAAGCCTATTAAACGCCGACCTTAAGATAATCTGTAAAATTTTAGCAAGACGAATACAAGAAATTTTACCAAATATTATTAATCGAGATCAGAATGGCTTTATAAAGGGTAGACAAGGCTTCCATAATGTAAGAAGACTATTTAATATTATTTATTTTAATAAAGAAGCACCGGATACAGCTCTCCTATCATTGGACGCCGAAAAGGCCTTTGATAGAGTTGAATGGCCCTTTCTTTTTGAAGTCCTACAAAGGTTTGGACTTGGAAATAATTTCATAAAATGGGTTCAAATAATATACAATAATGCTACAGCAGAAATCCTAAAAAATAACAATATTTCAAAACCAATAAAAATCAATAGAGGATGTCGACAAGGCTGTCCACTTTCACCTTTACTGTTTACTATGGCAATTGAACCTTTAGCGATAGCGATACATTTACATTCACAAATATATGGAATTAAAGTTGGACCAACAGAACATAAAATCTCCCTGTACGCCGATGATATAATTTTGTTTATGTCGAATCTAAAAAAATCAATTCCAACCTTGTTGAATTTAATAAAGAATTTTGGGGAAATATCAGGATATAAAATAAATAAAACTAAATCTTCAATATTAATGCTAAATGAGACCCAGAGAAATTACCCAGCCCCTGAGGTAAATCAATTCAATGTTGTAAATCAGTTTAAATATTTAGGAATCCAAATTATGCCTAAGCTAGAATCAGTCGCCAGTGTCAACTATGAAGCCTTAATGTCAGATATCAGTGAGTTAACTCAGAGATGGATGTCACTACCAATGTCGATGATCGGGAGAATCAATATACTTAAAAGTAATATTTTACCTAAAATACTTTATTTATTTCAATACATTCCCTTATCACCACCTTTAGATCTATTCTCAAGAATAAAAAAAAAGTTAGTGGAATTTATATGGAACAACAGGAGGGCTAGATTACGTTTGTCTTTATTATATTTACCATTTGATCGTGGAGGTCTGAAATGTCCAAATTTTATGTTGTATTATTGGTCGGCACAACTGAGGTCTATGACATATTATTTTTCATCAAATGATCTCCCTCACTGGACTGAAATGGAATCATACAATTTACCTTTACCTCTTCCCATATTCATATACTCAGATTCGGCAAAAAAATTACAAAAACAAGTTAAAAATCCATTTGTAAAGCATATGATCAAAATATGGTGTGAAGCTAAAAACTATTTAAAAGAACCACAGTTATTGTCACAATTTAGTCCAATATGGGGTAATCAATATTTTAAACCAGGGAGAGCGGACGCTGTATTTAAAGTATGGAATTTAAAAGGGATACAAAAGATTCAGGATTTATATTTGCCATGTGCAGACAACATAATGTCTTTTGAAGAGCTGAGGATCAAATTTAATCTCAATAGAACACATTTTTTTAAATATCTTCAACTTAGAAACTTTATTCGATCAAATCAAAATAAAGCTCTCACTCGACCTATTTATTCATCCTTGGAAAAAATGATGATGAAAGATAGTAAAAGAAAGGGTATTATTTCAGAGTTTTATAACTCATTGACACTATCTTCAAGTGAAAATTCACTGAAAAGATTAAACTACTGGAAAGAAGATCTGCAAATTGAAATTTCAGAGGAACAATGGGAATTGGCTTGTACAGAAGCTCAAACCAAATCAATAAATGCACGCCTTAAATTGATACATTTCAAATGGTTAATGCGGATGTATGTTACACCGGAGGAGTTAAATAGATATAACAAAAATATACCAGATACATGCACAAAATGCATGGAAAGTAAAGGAACCCTATTTCATTGTTTATGGGAATGTAGATTAATAAGAATGTTTTGGGAAGAGGTGAGGGTAACAATTGAAAAAATAATCTCAAAACAAATCATATTGAATCCTAAACTGTTTTTGTTGGGTCTGTACCCAGAAAAGCATAATTTTAATAAAAGTGAAAGAACATTCATAGACCTCAGTTTGCTTAATGCCAAAAAATGTATTGCACTATTATGGAAAAAGACTCATAGACCAGATGTGACTCAGTGGTTAAGACAGATGTTAACAAACCTTCCATTAGAAAGAATAACATATATACTAAAATCAAAGGAAATTGTGTTTGAGAATATATGGAGACCTTTTATTGATTATGTAAAAAATTTAAACATAACTCTTGAAGAAGAAGGTGAATGATGTGTGTGGACCTTGTAAATTCCAAACTGGTGAACATAATATGTATACTTATGTATTGGATTGTCTAGACTAAACAGAGGAGCATTGTTGAAGACTTGATTTTGTTGGTGGTTGTTGGTGTTTTTAGTGCATTTTTTTTTTTTTGTAGTACTTTAGTGTTAGTGTTTGATTGTTTGTATCATGTTTGTTAAAAAAAAAAAAAAAAGGTTCAATAAAGATATTGTGGAAAAAAAAAAGTCCAACATTGCCCTCCAATGGATAACACGGGAATATTTCTCTCTGAAGTTAAACTATGAATTGTGAACGATTTAAATATTTTATCCATCTTCTCAAGACTCTCATTTTTCAGAAGATACTTCTCAGGACACACTGGAAGATATGGTGGGACCCTGTGATGGACAATTATGGTTTGAAATGCTTTTATTGATATGATTGAATATGTGTTGCTTTCTTTTCAGGAAGAATTAATTTTTGCATGCCTACCATAAAGAAATTATCACATTTACAATGGAGACACATTGTTTGTTCCTTTATTATTAAGTAGAATATCTTAGTCACTAAAGTTTTAAAGAATTTATGCTTTAATTGGCAGCATATACATGTTTTAGGAGGATCGCACGTTTCATATGAAATTCTCTCTCACCTTCCTGTGGGAGACGCACATTTCAGAACTTCGAACTAACCAATCAGCTTCCAAGTTTCCCCACATCTCCTTTTTAGTCAGATTACGACCTCTGCCAAACAAAGAAACTCAGTGCAATTGGTCAAAAGTTTACGCTAAAGGGCAGATTCAACCCTGATCTTCAAATGTATTTGGTCAAGCTCAGTTGTCATAAAATTTATTGTGCCATCCTGCCACACCTTGGAAAAACTTTCCTTTGTTCGTCAGTTGGTCAGTCAAGTCTGGCAGGCTGGGAGTGACTCTTGGAAGGTGCAGAACTTCTGCGCTTCCATTTTTTTTTCTTTTTCTAAGTAGGCCTAGAGTCCATGCTCTGTGTAAATTCTTTTTCTTTTCTTTAAAATTCACTTTTTCCTGTTTCACTCCTTTTCCTTAAATTACCGTGTTAAGTGTCATGTGCCTGAGCGTGTATTACTGAGCGCAGACACTCATTTTAATTCTAAGTTCTGTCTGATTGTCATTAGTATTATTGTATGGTCTGTTTTGTTTATTTTCTGGTTTGGTGACAGGTTTTCCCCTCTTGCTCCAGACACTCCCCACCAGCTGCCCACTGCTTTCTGTCACCTCAGCTGTGGGCAGTTAGTTTGATTAGGTTGTTGGCTCGGTCAGTCTGCCCGCACCTGCGCCTCATTAAACCGTATGATATTTAAGCACTGCTGATTCTCTGGTTGCGGTTAAATTGGTTCAATTGTGATTCACCTCTCTTCCTCATACGGTTCCAGCCTCTGAAGTGTTTTTCTTCTCCTGAGCGCTCCCCTGCTCAGAGGCTTCTTTTCTGTAAGTTATTCTGGTTGTGCATTTTTGTTCTGTGGGCACTTTTTGATGTTTATGTTGTTTTTTGTGAATAAATGTCTTCAACACACCCTGCACTTGAATCTGTCCTCTCTGCGTCTCATAGAGGCACACATGACATTAAGAAGATTTGACTAAATTTTTACTAAGCTTAAATAAACTTTGTTCTGACTACAACACATTAGAAAAAATGGATGGTTTGTTTTTTATTCATTAAGCTTGATTTTCTGTTCTCAGTTCAAAATTTGGATCTATGTATTGCAAGTGTTTATGGCCCAAATGTTGATGACCCATCCTATTTTCACACTTTGTTCACCTCTTTTTTCTGAGCATTTGGACACCGCACTCATAATAGGAGGAGACTTCAATCTGGTATTAAACCCTGCAATCGACAGGCTCAGTACATCGGGGAAGTATCGAAAATTGCAGGCTACTGACACTCTCAAACAATACATGAATGATTTTGGTCTTTGCGATGAATGCCGTTCTCTTTACCCAGCTCTTAGGGAATACACTTTTTTCATCAGTTCATAGTTCACAGTAACTCTATTGTAAGAGACATCACAGACACTGAAATCTGTTCAAATCAAGCTGTCAGCGATCACCATCAAGTATCTCTTACACTAGTAAATAGGAAAGCTATAAGGAAAACTAGGAACTAGAAATTTAATACATCACTACTAAAAGACAAAGACTTTATTAATTACTTTAATAAAGAGTGGGAATCATATCTGGAATATAATGATTTGCCAGGAATATGTATCCCCTTGTGTTCTTTGGGAAGCAGCAAAAGCGGTCATGCGAGGTAAAATAATCTCTTACTGTTCGTATAAGAAAGAAAAGGCACTGGCACTGGAGTTAGAACAGAAAATTAAATCACTGGCAATGACCTGTGCCATTTCTCCACAGGAACAGGCACTTAATAAACTGAGAAAATTAAAGCTGGAATTTAGCAAAATTACAAACAAAAGGACATTGTTTTTAATACAAAGACTGCGTCTGGAGAAGTTTGAACACAGTAATAAATCAGGGCGATATCTTTCTAACCAGCTTAGATTGAAGATAGGCCGTTGGCACGGATTGGCAGCCACGTTTCCGTCAGCCTGCCCCAGGGCAGCTGTGGCTACAGTAGTAGCTTGCCACTACCGTTGTCTGTCTGGAGTGATTGAATAATGTATCTACTTGTAAAGCGTCTTTGAGTGTCTATGATAAAGCACTATATAAATCTGATGCATTATTATTATTATTATTATTATTATTATTATTATTATTAATAATAAAGAAAAAAACAACTATTCACTCTGTTAAGGATACGACTGGAAATATTACCCATCAGCCTGAAGAAATAAATGGCATTTTTAGAAGGTTTTATGAAAACCTCTACTCATCTCAGATTAACCCATCTGACTCAGAGATAAATAAATTTCTGGACAATGTTAACTTACCACAATTAAATAGTGAACAGATTGCAGCCCTCGATGCACCTCTTCTGGTGTCCGAACTCCAGGAGGCACTTAAGCACTTCCCAAACAACAAAGCTCTGGGACCAGATGGTTTTCCAGTAGAATTTTATAAAGAAGTTTGGCCTGTGATGGCACTCACTTTCTTTAAAATGGTGACCCAAATTAAAGAAGATAATGTAATCCCTGAAAATATGAACTTGGCTAGTATTATCCTGCTCCTTAAACCTGGAAAAGAACCTACGCTTCCATCCAGCTACTGCCCCATCTCACTTATGAATGTTAATCTTAAAATAATTTGCAAAGCTCTCGCCAAAAGACTGGAAAGGATAATTCTGTTTATGATACACCCAGATCAAATAGGTTTCATCAAGGATAGGCACTCGGTTAATAATACACACAGGCTATTTAATTTAATAGACTAACATTAATAACTTAGAAACTACAATTTTGTCTCTGAATGCAGAGAAAGCCTTCGACCGTGTTAATTGGAAATTTCTTTTTGTGGTGTTAAACAAGTTTGGGTTTGGTTCATCTTTCAGAAACTGGATTAAAACACTATATAGCTGTCCAACTGCATCTGTTCGAACAAATGATCAAACTTCTCGATGCTTTAATCTCTAGAGAGGTACTAGGCAGGGGTGTCCACTCTCTCCCTCACTTTTTACCATTTTTATTGAACCACTAGCAGCGGCCATATGACAAAATGTTGATATCAGAGGTATCCAAACTGGAGAAAAAGAACACAAGATAAGTCTTTGTGCTGATGATGTATTGATTTTCCTTGAAAACACAAAGATCTCTCCTTCAGACAGTGGCGCTCAATGATATATTTTCATCATTATCAGAGTACTCTACTAACTGGGGTAAGTCAACAGCCTTACCTATAAATTGGAATTTTTCAAATATATCCATTATCCCATTACAATCAGATAATATTAAATATTTAGGAATAGATATTTCCCCCAGGCCCTCAGAGTTATTGTGACTAAATCATATTCTCCTTTTAAAAACAATACAAGATGACCTTACATGCTGGAGAACACTACCTATATCATTAATGGGAAGAGTCACAACCGTTAAAAAGATGGTCCTTCCTAAAATTAAGTATTTTTTCTCAATGATACCTGCTCAACCATCTATGGCCTGGTTTAAGTCTCTAGACTCAGATATAAGTAAATTTTTATGGAAGGATAAACCATCACAGAGTAGTTTAAAAATGCTTCAAAAGGCAAAAGAGTGTGGAGGTTTAGATTTACCTGTTAAGCAGTGACCCTCGCGGATCACCATAAGACGCCATGAGTCCACCAGTGAGTTTTGCGATGATGGTTTATTAACACAACGAGACAGGACAAGACTGTGAGCCGCTCTCGGCAAAAACACACATAAATCAATACATGGGCTCGCAGGGCTGACCCCAGCCACTACGAGCTAAACTGTGACAAAGCATGAGATAACGAACCTGACATGAAGGTCAAAACGACGCTCTGACAAGGATAGTTGACAAAGTGTTGACAAGATGTTGACAATACTCCAGCAACCTTACTGCCGCTAGTGCCCGCTTTATGAAGGCGAACACTAACGAGCAGTAATGACACACAGCTGACCAGCCTTGACAGGCGGAAGCCCCACCGAGCACCTTCACAATAAGAGCCCGGTGAGGCCAGAATACAGCCCACAGCTGTCAAGGCCGGCAGCAAGTTGAGCTTAGCCCGAGCGCGAACAGAACCCAGCGCTCGGGTTGTAACAGTATCCTCCCGCCGAGGGCGGGCTCAGAACGCCCCAAGGCCCACCCTACCCCCCCCCTACCCCCCAGGGTGGGTGGCTGGGGGTAGGTGCGGAGGGAGAGAGACCAAACCCAGAAACAAAACAGCGACAAGAACAACTACATACAGGACAATGACAAGACTAACTACTCAGAATAAATCAAAAAATGCACATGGAGAAAAAAAAACAGGACTACTGGGTCAGAAACGCTAAACACAAGACTATGACAAAATACCAAATATTCAAAATCAGACAAAATACACAGAGAAAAACAAGGCAACAGTAGAACATAACACATGCTAGGGCAACTGCAAGACATAACCAAGCACAAAATACACAGGACAGCAAGGACGAGAAGAAAAACAAAACAAAAAACAGAACAATCACTGACGGATCAACCCAGAAAAACCACTACCCCCCCCCCCCCCGAAAGTCTATGCTGACCGGCGGAGACCAAACGCCACAGGAACAGTTTAGGTGGTCTCCCCGCGTCCAACAGCCTGCGGGTGGTCATAGGACTCGGAACATGACCAGGCGGCTCACCAGAGTCCAACGCCCAGCATGTCCGCTCCTCTGGTGGTCGAACCAGGTCGCCCGAAAACACACACAATACGACGGGTGGCCGACCCGAGGTGCCAAACCGGCGAAACAGTTCCTCAGGCGGCCGACCCGTGTCCCTCAGCCACCAGTCCCGGGGAAAAACAGCCTGCGGCGGCCTCCCTGACAAGGACAAAACTCGGGAGAGCCGGGACGAGCGAACAGGAGCCCCCACAGCCCCCGGCGATGATGCACAGGGGCGGTGACTCAGTAGAGGGGACAGACGACCAGGATGAGCCTGTAATCCATTCGGTGGTGAAAGGTCTGCAGCTCCTCCCCCGTCCGTGGACCACGCTGGCGCTGCACCTCCGCTGGACCCCGATTGGGTCCCAGCTGCACCCACATCGGGCCCCGATTGGGCCAGAACCGCACCCACGGTGGACCCCGATTGGGCCAGAACCGCACCCACGGTGGACCCCGATCGAGCCTCCGGTGCACCCACGTTGGACCCCGATTGGGCCAGATCCGCACCCGCGGTGGACCCCGATTGGGCCAGAACCACACCCGCGGCGGACCCCGATTGGGCCTCCGGCGCATCCACGTTGGACCCTGATTGGGCCAGAACCGCACCTGCGGTGGACCCCGATTGGGCCTCTGATGCACCCATGTCGGACCCCGATTGGGCCACAGCAGCCTCCACGATGGACCCCGACTGGGTCGGTGCAGCTCCGCTGACGATCTCCCCCCCCGAACCTGGGACCTCCAACCCAGTGACCCCGACTGGTTCCACGCCGGCGACCCTGCAATAAGGCTCACAAACAAGAAAACCGGGATCACAATCACTGGTAGCAACAGAACCCAGCGAGATGAGCTTGGGCGCAGCAGACGGCTGCTCCTCACTCGCCTCCCTGAGAGGCAGGCAAAAATGCTCCAACACAGGGGACAGAGACACAAAAGGGAGCACTTGCCTGCACTCGGGTTCTGTTGCCGCCCAGGACTCAGACGATCCAGGTTCAGGGCGGCGACTCTCGTCAGCAGGCTCGAACTCAGCTGCGTCGGGCTCCGCAGCTGGCAGGATGTCATCTGCAGCCCGAGGTTCCTCCTGTGCTGCTGTCCACGCCGATGACCCGTATGGCGTGGGGGCAGGGGACCCTCGACCCACTGGCTCGGACCGCTCCGGCGAGGAGACCCGGGGACGCTTCATTGTCGGCTCAGGCTCCGGGCTGCAGTCCGCTCTTCTCCTCCGTCCACGACGTGGCTGCAGGGCCGGATCCAGGCTTTCCAGCACTGCAGGCCCCCTCTTCATCTGACGACGTTGGCCTGGCATCGCGGACCGCTCGACAGGGGGGGACACAGAGGCAGCAGGTTTAATTATTTTCTCTACAACAGGTGGAAGGAGCTCAGGGGGCTGCGAACCCCGAACTCCGCCCCCAGGAGTCAGACAAGGCAGATTATAATCAAGATGTAATAAATTATCATGCACTTGCCTTTCTCCCAGGGAAGAGATGGTTCCTGCTGTAGGGGACGTTGTTCCTCCTTCTCCCTGCTGGATGGCGACAGAGGGCCCCCTGGAAGGACGACGTGGGGCCGCTCTCAGCGGTTCGCTGACGGGCTTTGTCGGCAGCCGGTCCAGCCGGGAATCCTGCTGAGGGTGACCTGGGCCGTTGCGCCGACGTTGTCGTCGGCCCCCAGATGGCGCGAACTCCTGGACCAGTTCCGGGACAGGAACGGGACCCCAACGCGGGGAGAGAGGATGCCTCCTCCTCTGCTTCCTGCTTTCTTCCTCCTCCAGCCCACGAAGTATCTCGCGCTGCGTAGCGAGTTCTTCTCTCCTCATAATCACCTCCGGGTGATCGTCATAATGGAGAGGAAGTTTGTCCAGGAGATCCTCAGCGCAGTCTAGGTGCCAGCGCATATAGCTGGAGTTGACGTCGAAGGTAGTGGCGAGGAGCGTCCCGTTGACGTACTCCAGCGCGCTCGCTAGCTCTTTGCCCAGGCGCCGACCGCGGCCACTGGATGACGGCATTCTCCCAGACGTTGACACCCAGACAGGGAAGAACAATTGTCCTATTACTGCAAAAACTCACAGTGAAAAAGGCGTCTCGGTGTGGCGTCTCCATTTAGACGTCCTGGCTGGAGTATACTGTCATGCGGTGACCCTCGCGGATCACCATAAGACGCCAAGAGTCCACCAGTGAGTTTTGCGATGATGGTTTATTAACACAAGACAGGACAAGACTGTGAGCCGCTCTCGGCAAAAACACACATAAATCAATACATGGGCTCACAGGGCTGAGCCCAGCCACTACGAGATAAACTGACAAAGCATGAGATAACGAACCTGACATGAAGGTCAAAACGACGCTCTGACAAGGATAGTTGACAAAGTGTTGACAAGATGTTGACAATACTCCAGCAACCTTACTGCCGCTAGTGCCCGCTTTATGAAGGCGAACACTAACGAGCAGTAATGACACACAGCTGACCAGCCTTGACAGGCGGAAGCCCCACCGAGCACCTTCACAATAAGAGCCCGGTGAGGCCAGAATACAGCCCCCAGCTGTCAAGGCCGGCAGCGAGTTGAGCTTAGCCCGAGCGCGAACAGAACCCAGCGCTCGGGTCGTAACATTACCAATTTTTTTAAATTACTTCTTAGCCAATAGACTGCAGTTTGGTTCTAAATGGACAAAATTAACCAACCCCACCAGGAAATCCATGGTTAGATGCTCAACAGGCTCTCTGTGGGTCGTGAAATATATCCGACTTACCGTTAATGAGTCACTGTATTAAACGCCATGACTGTTTTAAAAGCATTAACATTAGTTCCTCTCTGACAGCCTAGTGGAAATTTTTAAAAATAGCGGGGTCTTCTCCCTTGTAAACTCATGTCTATATGGAATAATCCTAATATCTTGCAACAAAAGAGGACGTTAAACTTTCCACTATGGCATGAGAAGGGAATAAAAAACTTAAGAGCATCTTATTCGTGGTGGAAATTTTATCCAATTTCAGGAACTAGTGTCACAGTATGACATCAGTGATTAAAAGTATCTTGAATACCAACAGCTTAAATCAATAATGAAAGCAAGATTCAATCTTAATCAGACAGATTCAGAGGTACCAGTTAAGGTGGCAGAGTTTCTAAATATTCGTTTCCCTAAATTGATTTTGAAAATACACAAACTATTATCAAAACTGGATGAGTCAGTATTTCTTCCAAAATCAAAATGGGAGACAGACTTATCGATCAAAAAGGATGAAAGCTTTTGGACACAAATATGTTTAAACATGTTTAAGATGACTAAAAACTCTAATTTACAATTCATACAGTACAAAGTTCTACATAAAACTCATTACACAGGACAAAGGATGTTCAAAATGGGCCTGAGTCACACAAATATCTGCTCCTACTGCACCAGCAACTTCCTGGATAGTTATATGCATGCTATGTAGTCCTGTGCACCGGTCCAAAAGTTCTGGCAGAAGACATGTGCGGACTTGTCGGCATAGCTTGGATATCGTATTCCACCCTTGCCCACACTTTGCATATTAGGTGATTTAAGTGAAATAAATATAGAGGCAAGGATGTCACACATGGTTCTTACTGCCTTATGCATCGCAAAGAAAACTGTTCTCATGAACTGGAAATCAAGAAATAATTTATGCATGACTCACTATAATAACCTACTATCAGATTATAATAGCCTGAAGAGAATATCTGCCTCCTCAAATAACCAAATGGCTGAATTCAATTCTCTCTGGTCCCCGCTTATTCACTCTATAACCTGAGGGGTGGCAGGCGGTAGCTTGCTCTCCTTGGCGCCTCTGGCGGCGGGCTGCGCCCTGACCACCAGGATTTTCTGTGACCCACTGGGGCCAGGGTCCAGGGGGGGGCTGTCCCGGGGTGGCTGTGTGTCAGGCCCATGGGGGCTGGTGGGAGGGGGCTGTGTGGTGGGCTGGGGGGGGGGCATGGCTCCGGGCCAGCTGGCCTTGCCTCCCAGGTGGGGCTGGATCTGGCCCTGGGCACCTAGTGCTGGGGGGGTGTTCCCCATCTGGGTCAGGGTCGGGTGTGCACCGTTGGTGCGGGTCGGCCCTGGCACGTCCTTGTGCGGCAGGGACGTGCTCTCCCCGGGGCCCTGATGGCGCTCTGGGATGGGTTCCTGCATCCTGGGGGGGTCGCCCTCCCCGTCCTCTGGGGCCTTCGGGTGTGGGTGTATATATGTGTGTGTGTGTGTGTGTGTGTGTGTGTATACATGTGTGAGAGTGTGTGTGCGCGTGCAGGTGTGCGTGAGTATGGGTGTGAGTGGGTGTGTGTGCAGATGTGGATGTGCGAGCATGTGTGTGTGTTGTGTGTGGGCATATGGGGCTGTGTGTGGGTGTAGGTGGGCATGTGTGATGGTGAGTGTGTGTGTGTGTACATGAGGGTGCTGTGTGTGTATGGGTGCGGATACCTGTGGGTGGATGTGCAGGGGTGGAGGATGTGTGTGTGGGTGGGGGAACCTCGTTGGGTGGCAGGGGTGGGGCGGACCATCTAGTGGCCTGGGGGTTGGCGATTCCGGCCTGCTAGTGCCGGCTGCCCTGCCATTGTGTTATGGGGCGGGGCGCTTTGTCGCATTTACCCTGGTGTCTTTGGGAACCGGGTGTGTGTGGGTGCTCGGGGGTGGTCGGGGGGAGGGGGGTTGGCGCGGGTTGATAGCTGTGTTGCAGTCGGGCTGCTCTGGGGTGGCTGTGGCTGCAGGGCGGCCTGCTGCTGTCGGTGTGTATCTGGGGTGAGTGGTTGGTGGGCTTGCAGTGGGTGTTCAGGGATGTCACTTGGCGTGTGGGGCGCTGTACGAGTCCAGCCCATTGTTCACTATTGTGACTATTGTTGTTGTGCATATTCGTGTGTGCAAGATGAGTGGGAATGGGTGTGGCTGCTCCATTATATCTGTGGTGCTGGGAGCGCTGGGGCATGACGCTGGTGGGTCCTGGGCTGCTCGGCTTGGCGGTCCTTGCCCTGGGTTGGGATTTCGGGGTAGTGGGTGGCCTCCTGAACCAGTTTGCGAGCTGACTTCTGGGAGCAGGGGAGGGGGGTTCCCTTTTGAACCACGTCCCTCTCAGTCTTATTACCCCCCCCCCTCCCCGATTCTGGGTGGAACATACATCTTCTTGGATATACTTAGGGTTTTGGGTTGGGGTGTGCCGCACTGTGTCAGTGAAGGGGAACCTCTGCTGCACAGTGGGGCTGCCCTCACCTCAATTTTAATTGCATTTTAGATACTGAGGGCTTGGGGGATGGGGGTCCTGGTGCCTACCGCAGTGGCTAGTTGTGCTCCAACCACCATCCCCCCCAGTTTTAACTGTACTATGGTAGTTCACACACCTGCACACAATCACATCATATGACTGACACACACCTATCATGATTTGTGCAAGTGGGGGTGGGGGGTCCTCCCCCACCCCTATTGCCCTCCTTCTGCTGGGGGGCCTGGGACCCCTCATGTTGACAAATCCCTGGGTACTGCCAAATGAATAGATGTAAGCAAAGGAGTGAGAGAGGGATTGAACAACAGAGTAAGCGAGAGTGAGGGAGTGATGAGTGGAGGTGGTGACGGTGGGTCGGTTTTGTGTGGCACTTTGTGTGTCGGTTGGCATCTCAGGGTGCCTGTGGTGATCTGCTGATCAGTCGCTCGGGTGGGTGCTGGGGAAGGGGGTCTGCTTCTGTGGCCACGGCTGCCCTAGGGTGGGTCGTGGGGGGTGGCTGCTGGCCTGTGCTGGCAGTCTGCCTGGCAGCTGCTGGGCACTGGTGCATGTTCAGGCTTGCTGCATCTGCATTGTGGTTGTCCTTAGTAATAAATGATGAATCACGGTGGGTGAGTGTGTGGGGAGAGCAAGAATTGATATGAGTAGGTCGGCGTGTGAGTGAGAGTGCATGTATGGGTGAAAGTGACTGAGAGTGGGTGACCCTGAGGGCGAGTGGGAGCAAGATTGAGTGGATACAGGAGTGAGAGAGAATGGTTGGGTACGGGAGTGTGAGTGTGGGACTGTGTGGGGGGCTGTGTGAGTGAGATTGAGTGAGTGCATGTGGGTGCGTATGAGAGCATGTGGGTGTGAAACTGTGGGAATGGGTGTGTCTGCCAGTCGGGAAGTGCTGGATTGGGGGTAGTATCTCATGGCTATGAGGGCTCCCCTGCAGGGGTCCGAGTCCCACTCTATGCAGGACATACTGAGCACACTGAAGAGCTCATTTAGCAATAGGCTACATCATCCTAGGTGCACGACCGAGAGGTTTCACAGGTCCTTCCTACCTACGGCTGTCAGACTTTATAACCTAAGCAGGGCTGCTCGCAGGGATAACAAAGAAAAAACAAAAAACGTGATGACCTAATAGTATTGAATGCAAAAGACGCTACAGACTTACACAAATGGTCCCCTCCAGTATACAATTAGGACAATATCAGTCGCTACAGAGGGTGACAATATGTATGGGTACATATTCATACTATGTACCCATACATATTGTACATGTATGGTACATTGTCTGACCAAAAGTGTTCTTCTACTGGCTCTCCGCAGGGGTGTGTGTTGTCACCACTACTCTTCATCCTGTACACAAACATGTGTCGGAGCAGACATGACAACAGACACATTATAAAGTATGCTGATGATTCAGTTGTTGTCAGTCTCCTCCAGGATGGTGAGAGTGGCCACGGCCCAGTAGTTGATGGTTTTGTTCACTGGTGTGAGGATTCCTACCTGCAGCTGAATACTACAAAAACTAAAGATATGATTATTGACTTCAGGAGGAAAACTCCCAGGCACGAAGTCACTGTACTAAAAGGCCAGATCACTGAATGTGTACAATCCTACAAATATCTTGGGACAATTATTGATAGTAATTTAAACTTTGAAGAGAACTGTGAAAGAGTGTGCAAAAAGGGTCAGCAACATTTGCATTGTTTAAGGAAACTTGCACGCTTCCAAATTGACCGAACCATAATGACAATGTTTTATTGGGCTTTTATTGAATCTGTTTTATCCTTTTCTTTAGTGTCATGGTTTGGTCAGATAAAACTGAAACAGAGGAAATCCTTGGATCAGGTAGTTAGATGGTCCAGTCGTTTGCTTGGTGAGTCACAGCTGAGCCTGACATCCCTGTACACCAGACAGGTACAGGGGATTGCTACCTCCATTTTAAATGATGACTCCCACCCTTTGCACTGCCACTTTCAGCTTCTTCCCTCCAGACGAAGGTTTGCTGTCCCAAAATGTAAAACCCAGCGCTACAAAAGCAGCTTTGTTCCTGCTGCTGTTAAAGAGTTGAACAAGATGTAACAATATATTGCACATAATTTAGTTACCTATTTATTAATTTTATTTTATATTTACTTATTTTTGTAGGTTTTTTATTTGGGTTCTAAATCTTTTATTGGGTTTTCGACTTTTGAGTTTTTAACCTCTTTGACTAGTATTTAACTTTTTAATATGATCCTTCTCTCTTATCTCCTTGTTTTTTCTCTTATCTCTGTCCTATGTCCTGATTGGTGGAGCCTTGAGTACTTTTATCATGTTTATAGTCAGCTTCATGTGTGCCTGTGTTTGTGTTCATGTTGAATGTAATTGTGGTTTGTAAATATGGATGTCACCTGACTGCAAAACAAATCTACTTACGGGTACAAATAAAGTAACCTGAACCTGAACCTGTATGTAGGACTAAATAGACGGTTATGCTGTTTATTGCATCTAGCTACAATGCTCCGCACTGTGTATATATATTTATATATTTATGTGTACATATGTATATTCACTGCTCTTATTTTCTTGTCTTCTAAATTATTGCTCTGAGTGTTGCTATCCCTGTGCTGTTGCAATCCCGGAATTTCCCCATTGTGGGACTAATAAAGGCTTATCTTATCTTATCTTATCTTATAATTATTGTATATCTGGCAACACTGCTCCGATGTAGTGATTGTAGGTGATCTCCGATTGTAGCTCATCCATTTTGTTGGCAAAGGATCTGGCATTGGTGAGGAAAATTGATTATAATGGAGGTTTGGTGTGTAGTTAGTGCAGCTGGCATGGAGGCCAGCCCTGCAACCTCGTTTCTACTTTCTCTCTTGTTGCCATTGGAGCTGCTTGCAGGGCCTGATAACAATCCACGGAGTGCCCAGAGGTCTGACAATCTCCTCAGGGATGTGGTATTGATTGCTGGAATAAGCGCTGGTGATGTTGGAGTTAAGTTGGTGGCCAATGCCTAGAAGCTCCCAGCAACTGTAGGTAATTAGTCCGTTGCAGAAGGAGGACAAAAAAAGGCAGGAAAAACACAAAAACAAGCACAATAGTCCAGAACGTCCAGCCGCAGGATGTGCATGCGCCGCTATTTTGAGTACAAGACACCCACGGGACCTTCAAGATTTGAAGACAGTTTGTGTGGAAGAATGGGCTAAAATCACTCCTGAGTAATGCCTGTGCCTAATTTCTCCATACAGGGGTGTCTGGAAGCTGTTATTATCAACAAAGGCTTTTCTACTAAATATTAAATGAATTTCCCCAAGTGTGTTCAATACTTATTCCTTATGTCATTCCACTTTATTAAATATAACTTGTTTTATGAAAACAGTTGCTTCGATTTCTTTGTATATATTGGATTACTTGGGTTGTTACTTGGGTTGTTACTCTGTTTCCATCAGAAATATGTTTAATGAGAAAAATGTTGACATGTTTGATACTTATTTTCCCCGCTGTACTTAGAATTTACCATTGACTTCCACCCCAATTAGGATAGAGGTCCATGGTGTGTATCTCATTTGAGCACAATTTTAGTTTTCATGTGGCGTTACCACTCTTGGTGGAACAATATTAAATCAAATCCAAAACAAAAAATTATAATAAGTTGTACCTTATTACCGTCAACTTATAAACTGTGTTTCTTGAACTGTTGTATAAAAAGAGTATTACACTCGATGTTGTGTGATATCATGAATGAAGGACATTGGTGATGTCTGTGACCCTTTGCTACACGGTTTGCCCTCCAAATCACCAAGGCGCTATATTCATGATACTGCGCTCCCTCTCATGTAATATTGTCTAAGATGAACATCTATGTAACATCCTTCCTTCAGCTTATATCAACCCACTATAGAGCAAAAACATGGTAATTACTGCAACAGTGAGATAGAATATCTGCTTTTTAACAGAGAAAAACATGACTTAGTTTACCCATTCCCCACCAGGTTGACCCCAGGAGCTGGTCTCTTTTCTACTGGACACACAATTGTTTGACGGCCACAGTCCCGCTCATCAGAGTTATCCCCACAGTCATTCTGCCTGTTGCATGTAAGAATGGAGTTGATGCAGCGCCCTGAAGGATGAGAAATGTGTTGTGACAGCAGGGAACAAAAAAAAAAGTAGGTTTACACAAAAAGCTTATTATATTGTTCATAAATTGATAATTGATCATTAAAAATTAAATAGCCATCACCATTGTCACATTTGAAATCATCCCTGCAGTTGACAGGTGGTAATTTACACTCTGTGGCAGGCTCACACGGCCTCTCCTCGGTTAGCTCCGGGCTGCAGTCAGATCCACCAAACTGAGATGGCCTCTGAACAAACCGGGTCCGAAACTACAGCAAGGACAATGAGAACGGATATTTCAGTTCAGCTCTATTTATTTACAGCCAGCTCGCAACAACGGCCACAGATGCCTTAAAGCTCTTCAAACTGTAAAGACCCTAGAAAGATATAACTCCCAATAATCAGGCGATCTGCTATGAGCAGTAGAACATGGCAACAGCAGGGAGAAAAGAATTCCCTTTTAACAGGAAGCAACCTCAAGCAGAACCAGGCTCAGTCCAGGGTTAGGGTTGGGGGTAAAGAGAAAGAAGGAGAAATGAGATGGAGGAAAAACAGCATGTTGGCGGGTAATCACAGTCAGATGAGAGAGCAGACAAATGT
Organism: Pholidichthys leucotaenia; assembly: GCA_020510985.1. Lineage (NCBI taxonomy): Eukaryota > Metazoa > Chordata > Actinopteri > Cichliformes > Pholidichthyidae > Pholidichthys > Pholidichthys leucotaenia. Next base: position 102,700,185 of record CM035846.1, read on the forward strand.
TAGTAAACAGCAAAACTCATACAACAGTGAGTTGTGAGAACAATGGAAATCAGGTGACTTCAACTTGATTAACTGCCCTTACATCAACAATAAAACATGAATTTCATATGTGTGCTCATGTGAAAAACATGAAAATGTTACAATGTCACATTTCCACATGCAAATAACATCTGAAAGTGTCACATGTGTTTCACATGTATTTCATAAGTACATTTACTAGTGTGAAGCATGGTTTTTCTGTAAGGGTGTATGCCTATGATGCCAGAAATTATTTAAATCTGTCCTACGGCACAAATTTGATGTAAAATTAAAATCTTTCAGGTCTGATCTGACTTACACACATTGACAAAATTGTTGGTACCCCTCTGTTAATGAAAGAAAAACCCACAATGGTCACAGAAATAACTTGAATCTGACAAAAGTGGTAATAAATAAAAATTCTATGAAAATTAACCAACGAAAATCAGACAATGCTTTTGAATTGTGGTTCAACAGAATTACTTTAAAAAACAAACTCACGAAACAGGCCTGGACAAAAATGATGGTACCCCTAGAAAAGATTGAAAATAATGTGACCATAGGGACATGTTCAACCAAGATGTGTCCTCTAATTAACATCACAGGTGTCTACAAACTTGTAATCAGTCAGTCGGTCTATTTAAAGGGTGACAAGTAGTCACTGTGCTGTTTGGTGACATGGTGTGTACCACACTAAACATGGACCAGAGGAAGCAAAGGAGAGAGTTGTCTCAGGAGATTAGAAAGGAAAATTATAGACAAGCATGTTAAAGGTAAAGGCTATAAGCCCATCTCCAAGCAGCTTGATGTTCCTGTGACTACAGTTGCACATATTCAGAAATTTAAGATCCACGGGACTGTAGCCAATCTCCCAGGACGTGGCCGCAGGAGGAGATGGATAATACGAATGGTAACAAAAGAGCCCAGAACAACCTCTAAACACATTCATGGTGAACTCCAAGGTCAAGGTACATCAGTGTCAGATCGCACCGTCCGTCGTTGTTTGAGCCAAAGTGGACTTCATGGGAGACGACAAAGGAGGACACCACTGTTGAAAACAAATCATAAAAAAGCCAGACTGGAATTTGCCAAACTGCATGCTGACAAGCCACAAAGCTTCTGGGAGAATGTCCTATGGACAAACGAGACAAAATTGCAACTTTTTGACAAGGCACATCAGCGCTATGTTCACAGACGCAAAAATGAAGCATACCAAGACAAGAACACTGTTCCTACTGTGAAACATGGAGGAGGTTCTGTTATGTTCTGGGGCTGCTTTGCTGCATCTGGCACAGGGTGTCTTGAATCTGTGCAGGGTACAATGAAATCTCAAGACTATCAAGGTATTCTAGAGAGAAATGTGCTGCCCAGCGTCAGACAGCTTGGTCTCAGTCGCAGGTCATGGGTCTTGCAACAGGATAATGACCCAAAACACACAGCTAAAAACACCCAAGAATGGCTAAGAGCCAAACACTGAACTATTCTAAAGTGGCCTTCTATGAGCCCTGATCTAAATCCTATTGAACATCTGTGGAAGGAGCTGAAACATGCCATCTGGAGAAGGCACCCTTCAAACCTGAGACAACTGGAGCAGTTTGCTCATGAGGAGTGGGCCAAAATACCTGCTGAGATGTACAGAAGTCTCATTGACAGTTACAGAAATCGTTTGATTGCAGTGATTAAAAAGGTTGTGCAACAAAATATTAAGTTAAGGGTACCATCATTTTTGTCCAGGCCTGTTTCATGAGTTTGTTTTTTAAAATAATTCTGCTGAACCACAATTCAAAAGCATTGTCTGATTTTCATTGGTTAATTTTATAGAATTTTTATTTATTACCACTTTTGTCAGATTCAAGTTATTTCTGTGACCACTGTGGGTTTTTCTTTCATTAACAGAGGGGTACCAACAATTTTGTCCACGGCTGTACTTTTGCATGTGTTACTTGTTATGTCTGGAATTACCTGCTGGACAGACGAGGCGAGATGACTGGGAAAACACAGCTTTATTGAACATTGGATATTGACAGCTAATGACAGATGGGTGGCTTCCTTTAAAAATTCCAAAACCACTCACTCAATTAAGACCCTCCCCACTTTGGTACCCGAATCATGCACTAACAAAAGAAAATTAATGTCTCTAAACGGCCTAACACATTCACAAACCAAAACCTAAAATAGGGAGGACAGGTGGACTGCCGTCCTGCCCACAAGGCAAGGTGGATTATTCTATCACCTGTTAAAGTACACTCAGTTTCTCAAGTAAGAAGACCTAACTGGCATGGGGGCCAGGGCACCCTCTCTATAGATACGCCCTTGAAGCAGCCAGTCTTCGGGGAGATGGCTGACCCTCTGGACGCTGAAGCCGCTCCTTCTCTCCATCGACCTCGTCCCACATCCAGCCTTGTTCCCAGAGCCTCCTCCCGAACCCACCAAAGCCGGTTTGCATGCCACACAAAGCCGTCAGAGACCCTGAAGTGCGCTAGGTCCAGTCTGGCCACTATGCGCAAGCGCTCCCAACGCTCCTGGAGTTGTCATCTGACCCCTCCTCACTACGGGTGCTCCTCACCTCGAACTCGGACCCAATCAAGGACCTTCAACAGGGCCCGGCTTGGCTTGAGGTGTTGCTGTTGAGCACGCTGATCCCTCGTGCTCATCTGTCTTGTCCCGACCTCTCCTAATGCTGGTGTAACATGCACCCTCATATCCACAGACACTCCGTCAGCGGCGCTGGGTTGCCTCTAACCCTGTGGTGGGGAAAAAACCTGTTTACCGTGGCCCAATTCAGCAGCAAACCCTCTGCTCCCGTGTCAATCAACAGTGGCACCTCCACGTCGTCCAGCTTCACCGTGCAAAACGTGTACTCGCTTTTCTCTGGGGACACCGTGTGGATGGTTGTCTGGGGCAGGCACAGCAATTTCTTCCGTGGGCTCTCCGGTTTAACTTTACGGCACATCCTGGAAAAATGGTCCAAGTGACCACATCTGTCACACTGTACTCCTCTCGCTGGGCAATCTTTAGCCTTTTTCCGGTGTGTCTTAGACCCACAGTCCAGACAGAGAGACTTTCCCGGGGCTGACCTCTGGCTATCGGTGTTCTGTCTCCTCTCTGTCCAAGCTACCCTCGCTGTCCAGGTCCATGGCATTTGGTGTGGCAAGAGACTCTAGCAGCTGCTGTGACTGGCGCCCGGTTTGCTCCAGAGCTAACTTGTCTGCAGCTTCCATCTGGAGAGCTAGCTTGATGGCTCTGGCTAATGTAAGCTCACTTGGCGCCGTAAGTTGCCTAGCCCACAACGTGGCGCTACAACAATGCTCTGCAAGCTGGTCACGAACCAGTTCCTCCTCCAGTGCTCCGAAACAGCATTCACTAGCCAGCTGCCTTAAATTGGCGACAAACTACCAGACGGGTTCACCTACCTGTTGATGCTGCTGCCAAAAGCGAATCGTCCGGACCGTCACGTTGTCCGGGGTGTCAAAATGGCTAGCTAGCAGCCCTACTACCTCTTCACATGTGTTGGCAGCACCGATCATTCCCAGGATTCATTGGCTCTCTATGCCCAAACTGTGAACCAATAGTGCCCAGGCTCTCTGCTTGTCGAGCTCCCCTAGACCCCGCGAGACAATGTAGTTCTGATTGGCCTCGTACCACCTGGGCCAAGGCACTGGCAGTTCTCTGGGTGCCTCAAGGAAAGGGCGAATAGGGACCATGCACGCCTCCATAGTTTAATCTCGTCGCCAGTGTTATGTCTGGAATTACCTGCTGGACAGACGAGGCGAGGTGACTGGGAAAACACAGCTTTATTGAACACTGGATATTGACAGCTAATGACAGATAGGTGGCTAAGCTCCAGGCGAGATCAGAGAGCTATAAGATGGCCGACCCGGCCTTATATAGGGCGGGGCAGAGGCGCCACCTGGAGGTGAGTGTCCATCTTACACTTTCATATTAAAAGACTGTATAACACCTCCCCCCTTCCTTTAAAAAGTCCAAAACCACTCACTCAATTAAGACCCTCCCCAATTTACTACAGGACTACTGGACAGATTTTGATGAAAATTTCACCAGATGTAGTCCTTGGGCCAAGGATGAACCCATTAAATTTTGGTGATGATCTGAGAGTGCATACCTCCACCAAGGACCTTGCTTGAAATTGTGCAGCAGGATTACACAAAAACTGCTGGATTGATTTGGATGAAATTTTTTTTTACCAGAGGTGGCCCTTGGCCTAGAGAGGAACTCATAACATTTTGGTTATAATCCGACAATGCATACCTCCACCAAGGCTCTTATCTTCTCACAGTGTGTTCGCAAGAATCCTCCAAAACTACTGGATAGAGTTTGCTGCAATTTTCACCAGAACTGGCTCGTGGCCTACACACGAACCCATTACATTTTGGAGGTGATCCATGATGGATGGAAGGAGCCTTGGTGGAGGTATGCACTCTCTGAGTGTTTTTCTATTTACTAAAAATGCATCTATTTTCTCAGTTTAAAAGACTGAATGGTTGTACAGACTCCTGTCATTTTGAGGTCTTTTGTTACCTCTGCCAAAGAGGTAATGTAATTGGGGTGGTTTGTCTGTCTGTTTGTCCCTTCGTCCGTCTGTTTGTTAGCAGGATTTTGCAAAACTACTGGAAAGATTTTGATGAAATTTTCACCAGATGTAGACCTTGGGCCAAGGATGAACTCATTAAATTTTGGTGATCTGAGACTGCATACCTCCACCAAGGACCTTGTTTGAATTTGTGCAGCAGGATTACACAAAAACTACTGGATGGATTTGGATGAAATTTTCACCCGAGGTGGTCGTTGGGCTAGAGAGGAACCCATAACATTTTGGTTATGATTCAAAAACGCATACCTCCACCAAGGCTCTTATCTTCTCACACTGTGTTAGCAAGAATACTCCAAAACTACTGGATAGATTTAGATGAAATTTTTTCCAGAGGTGGTCCTTCACCTAGAGAGGAACCATTAACATTTTGCTGATGATCCCAGAATGCATACCTCCACCAAGGCTCTTAAGAATACTCCAAAACTACTGGATGGATTTGGATTAAATTTTTACCAGAGGTGGTCCTTGGCCTAGAGAGGAACTCATAATATTTTGGTGATGATCCAACAATGCATACCTTCACCAAGGCTCTTATCTTCTTACAGTGTGTTCACAAGAATCCTACAAAACTACTGGATAGAGTTTGCTGCAATTTTCACCAGAACTGGCTCGTGGGCTACACACAAACCCATTACAGTTTGGAGGTGATCCGTGATGGATGGAAGGAGCCTTGGCAGAGGTATGCACGCTCTGAGTGATGATGTGCACATTATTAATGGTGTGTCTTTTTTGAGGATGGACAAGTTCATATTCAAGTTAGAAAGTAAAAGTCTAAGCTTTTATATACTTCTCCCCAGGCTAACATTGTTACAAACAACACACATTCTGATTATTTAGCTTATCTCGTGGCACAAAACAGAAGTGTCCCTTGTCTCCTCTCTTGTTTGCTTTAGCCATAGAGCCACTTTCAGTGGCTTTAAAATGTCTTCCTTCATTTCATGGTCTTTTTCGCTCCGGCACTGAACTTAAGCCATCTCTTTATGTGGATGATCTTCTTTTGTATGTGTCCAGGCCATCGATTAGTGTGCCACCAATTTTGTCCTTATTAGAGAAGTTTGGCTCTTTTTCCAGCTATAAGGTAAATTTTGACAAGAGTGTATATTTTCCTGTAAATTCGTTGGCCTTAAAACTTACCCAATTTGACATTCCTTTCAAAATTTTCCCATTGGAGTTTAAATATTTGGGGGTCAATATTACCCGCTCTTTATCATCACTTTATTCAGCCAATTTTGCCCCCTTGCTTGCTCAGATTAAGACAGACTGTCAGAGGTGGAACTCTCTTCCTCTATCATTGATAGGTAGAATTAATACAATTAAAATGAATGTCTTGCCACGGTGTCTCAACCTATTTCAGTGTATTCCTCTTTTCCTACCCAAACACTTCTTTAAAACTTTAGATCAGATTATCTCTTCATTTTTATGGAGGGGGAGGACCCCTAGACTAAGCTTATCCTTATTACAGAAGTCAGGATAATCATGGAAATACTGTGTCAGAATACGATGCCATCACATACTTATGTTCCGGGCTTTCTGCCCTTTCAGAGTCTGAGCAAAGTCTAGAGTCGCACTTGCAGTCAAGCCTCTGAACAGAGAGGAGCTACAAGGGACTGCTGCATTTTACTCCACACATAAGCATTTCAATAAATGTTCTTGAGGACTAGAAGAGGGTCTAGCTTTGCTTATTCCTCTAGATGTCTGAAGACCGCTGTGCCTACTCAGCTTTTAAAAAGTCTGTTCTTAATAAAAAAGGGTGTGAGAATGTATTGTGTGTGATGTTGAGTGCAGTGTTTTTGTGCACTATCTTGCCTGTTTCTTGGCACAGGGCGAACACTCAGACCACGGGCTGAACTCTGTCAGCACACAGTTGATAGGGCAGGCGTTCTCATTACAGCCTCTCTGCTCATATCTGTCACAAAACTGTTGGCAGCTGTTCTTCCAGAAATAGTCATCGTAATAGAACTGCCTGTGGAAAAAAAAGCATGAAAATTGCCTTAGAGCAGAGGATGATAGGTCTATTTTCTAACATTCAAGACTACGTTTGAGCAATTTTCCCTCCTCAGATCATTGGTACTGTGTTTCTGGGCTCACCTCTGCCTCTGCTGTGTGCCATGGTTGCAGGTCCTGGAGCAGGCGGACCAGGAGCTCCATGGGTACTTGGTGCACAAACAGGTCATACCAGCTGATATACAGCTGAGGATCTGCAGTAGCAGCAGAAACCAGCTGTTCCCCGGAGCCATCAGGACAGTTTAAACAGTCTTCACCAGCTCTGAAATTAAAGTTATCACTGTGGTATAAGGAACCACAGGTTTGGATGGCATTGGCGTGATGATGCAGCTGTTTGGTGACGTCATCACGCCAAGCTCATATAATGCGAGGGTCGGCCATCTGATGGGCCTCTTGGCTGTTTGGCTGCTTGGCTGTTCAGCCTCCCGTTAACAGGCCAGTAGAAGACGAAGAAGCCAACTTTATTGTCATTCAGTCCATACAGCCAATCATGTACAGTAAAACAAAATTACTTTTCTCCTATCAACGATGTTAATCACATCTAGAATCAGAGGGGCTGCTGCCATGCAAAGCACTGCCACAAACAGCTTTTTCCTTCCCCCATTCTATTATGATGAACACCAAACTAGAAGTCGAGAAGTACCATTTTTATATGGTCTCTGGTATGACCTGACTGGGGCTTGAACCCACGACCTCCTGGTTGTGGGGCGGATGCTCTATCAACTAAACCACCACTCCGGTACTGTAAGTGATTGCACAGTGTAGAATAAAGTTCGTGTTCAAAGCAGACAGCACTCTTCGTTAGTCATTCCAGTTTCCAGACATAACATTTGGCGACGAGAGTTAAACCACAGAAGCATGCTTGAGGCCACTACAACCGTTTCTGGAATACCCTGGTGAACCACCCGTAGTGTGGCGGCGCTGGCTCGATGCTTTTGAGACTTATGTGTCGGCGTTGGACTTGGGCAAGCTGGACAAGGTACGGGAGTGAGTTCTGTTGATTCACAATCTGGTCATAGAAGGTCAATGTATTTTCCACATGCTAGGACCAACGCAGTCATTTGCTAATTTGGTCGAGCTGCTAGGTATCTACTTCGCTACACCCGACAACGTGTTGGCACGGTATATTAGGTTCCGCCTACAGCGACAGAAGGCTGGAGAGATGACACAATTCGTCGCGGACCTTCACCACCTAGCTAGCATGTGCAGGTTTAGTTTGTTGGAGGACAAAATGGTGCGGGACCAGTTGGCCGAGCACACTAGCATTCCGCAGACAAAGATGCTAACGGCACCGAACAACATGATGCTAGCTAACGTCATCGAGCTAGCAGTCCAGCTGGAGTCCACCGACAGGTTAGCATCGGAGCTATGTGTGCAGCAACAACAGCGGCAGCCGAGCCACACACCGCTTGCATATGTGGTGAGCACGGAGGAACCCAGTGACACGGCAGAGGAGGCCGAAGCAAACACCGTGGACCAGAGGACCGCTACAAAGCACTTCTCATGTGGCAGCTGTGGTTCCCCGATGCACCAAGAAGGAGCGCGTTCCTGCCCAGCAAGGGGGCAATGATGTAAAAGATGCAGAAAATTCAACCGCTTTGCCAAAGTTTGCGGGTCAGTACCACTGCCAAGCCAAACCAAGTCACTTGTCTGCAACGACTATTTACACGGTGAGGTCCAGAGGTGCAACATATGCATTCTGCATGGTGGAGCTGGACAACATTAACTTGCCGCACCTGCTCGACACCGCTGCAGTGAGATCAATGTTGAATTGGGCCATGGTGAAGAAGTTCTTTCCCAACCATCCGATGGATAAGAACCCAGCAGTGTTGTATGGGTATGGTGGCTACCGAGTTAACAATGTAGGGACCACCACACTAATGGTCTGCAACGCGTCAAGAGTCGCTACTGACTTTGTTTGTCAAGTGGCCACGCATGGAGGCAACATATTAGGATGTGACCTGTTTTATCAACTGGGCTTCTCCATCTGCGACAGTAATGGACTCAGTTTGATCGATATTGATGAGTGGGACGCAACACACCCGGATGACGATGACGAGGGTATAGTCGTCCCATGCTCACAGGAGGAACTTTACCCAGAGAAGGGGCAGCAACCGGACTTGCCTCAGATCCTCGCCCAGCATGAACCTCCAGGAGCCGCTGCAGAGTTGCAGGAGAGGAAACCCATGTCTATCAGAAACCCCGGGACACAACAACCCAGCGCAGATTCTAACAATGATGATAGCAACACATCTCCACGACCCGACTCCCCAAGTGAGGGGGAGAAGGGACCATATGACTTCTGAATCCACACACAGCACTAGCCTACAGGAGCCGACGCTAAGCTGCTGGATGAAGAGTCCACAATCATACAAAAAGAAGTAGAATCACCGGACATCTTCCAAATCCACGATCAGCACCGGCCTCCAGGAGCCACTGCAGAGACGCAGGATGAAGAGTCTGTGACCCACCAGGATGCAGTAGAACCACCACAACCTGGTGGATGCCCCACGACAGACATAAAAGCTACACCACCACAATCACAATGCCATGTGCAGCCGAACAGGATGCCACTCACAGTGATGAATTGGGCTTGGGCCCACAGATCCAAACGACCGGACCCACAGTCAGCTCCAACAGCCCCCACCACCACCGACAGCCATCAAGATCATCGCGGAGCTTTGCCCAGTGACCTTCCAGCTGGCAGATGGTTTGGTGTGGCACGCTAACTGTCTCCGTCGAGTTTGAGAAGCAGCTCCGGGTGACGAGGCTTCGCGGGAGTCGATTCGCACAGTGTAGAACCCAGACTGGGGTTTTGTGAGAGACTTTCCCGGTCTGTGGGTCTCCGCACCTCCAGGGGCACATCCACCACGGGCTCGCTACAAGGCCCCTCCAACTAGACTGCCTTCCTCAAGAAAAAGAAGAAAGAAAGAGGACTGTTTAGCTAGGGGTGCGGCTGCCAACGGATAGTGGCAAAATAACCCACTCAGCTGCGCTGTCCTCCGTGGTAGTCTACCTGTTGGCCCTAGCTAGTTTGGGGTTTTTTCTGGTACCAAATTGAGGAGGGTTGATCTGGTTACAGGTTGCTCTCTGTTTTACCGGGGGGGGGGGGGGGGGGGGATGAATGTAGTGTAAGGAACCACAAGTTTGGATGGCATTGGCGTGATGATGCAGCCATTTGGTGACGTCATCACGCCAAGCTTATATAATGTGAGGGTCGGCCATCTTATGGCACTCTTGGCTTTTTGGCACGCAGCCTCCCTTTAACAGGTCAGTACTGTAAGTGATTGTACAGTGTATAATAAAGTTTGTGTTCAAAGCAGACCAGCACTCTCCATTGGTCATTCCAATTTCCAGACATAACAGTCACCACCCTCTTATAGTTAGAGAATAAATCATGGGGGGGATGGGGGGGCTGAAAAGTTCATAGTGGTTAAATTTGACCAAGTGTGGTTTATTTTTCAACCGCAGGCATCCAAGCGCTGCAACACTGATGGAAGAAGTGTGTGGACCGAAGGGGAGACTATGTTGAAAAATAAACCATATTTGGTCAAATTTGGCCACTATGAACTGTTCAGCCCCCCCACCTATATCCTTTCATTTTAAAGCAATTTTTTTTTAACATGTGGTGTATGGGGTGGCGCCTACCTCCATTTCACTGACCCTAGGCCACACAGCTACTGTAAGTAGTCAAAGTTACAGTGGGGAGTCGGTCCCCTGGTACTGCTGTGTCCAACTTTTTTTTAAAACATATTTTATATGTAAAACGGTATGTGTAAAGCAAAGATTAGCCACATTTACATCTATATGTCCTTTTATTCCCCCCCCCTCTAACTTTGTACCATTTTTTGTAAGGTTGCAACTTCAAAAAAAAAAATCACTGAATTTGGAAGTTTCTGGCAAAGTTAAAGGTTTGTAGTAATTATGATTATTTAAATTTATTTGTTACTGGAGTGGTGGCTCAGTTGGTAGAGCATCCGCCGCACACCCGGGAGGCAGGGGTTCAAATCCCGGCCGGGTCATGGACAGATCGCCAGCTCATCGCAGGGCCAACACGGAGAGACAGACAACCATTCACTCTCACCGTCATACCTAAGGACAATTTAGAATCCACAGTTTGATGCACGGTGGTGGAGTGGTTAGCACTGAGGCAGTACAGTAACTCACCCTTGGCCGGGGGATCCTGGGTTCGATCCCAGCCCCTGACCAACAGTGATCTGTGTGGAGTTTGCATGTTCTCCCCGTGTCTGAGTGGGTTTACTCCGGGATTTCTCCGGTTTCCTCCCACATGCCAAAAACATGCAAGTTAGGTTAATTGGCATCAACTGGGGATTCTAAATTGTCCTTAGGTATGACTGTGAGAGTGAATGGTTGTCTGTCTCTCTGTGTTGGCCCTGCAATGGACTGGCGATCTGTCCAGGGTGTACCCTGCCTCTCGCCCAAAGATGCTGGGATAGGCTCCAGCCCCCCCGCGACCCGAAAAGGATTAAGCGGAAGAAGATGAATGACTGAACCTAACTTACATGTTTTTGTGGTTTATTTTTCAACCACCCTGTGGTAGGCGAGTCATCCCCCTCTCCGGACCCCGGGGGTGGACGAGAGTCGCCCTGAGTACCTCAAGGCCCTGGATGTTGTTGGGCTGTCATGGTTGACACACCTCTGCAACATTGCATGGAGGTTGGGGGCAGTGCCTTTGGCATGGCAAACCGGGGTGGTGGTTCCTCTCTTCAAAAAAGGGGACTGGAGGGTGTGCTCCAACTTTAGAGGGATCACACTCCTCAGCCTCTCTGGGAAGGTCTATGCCAAGGTGCTGGAGAGGAGAGTCCGGCCGTTGGTCGAACCTCGGATTCAGGAGGAGCAATGTGGTTTTCGTTCTGGCCGTGGCGCATCGGACCAGCTCTTTACCCTCTCGAGAATTCTCAAGGGTTCGTGGGAGTTTGCCCAACCAGTTTACATGTGTTTTGTGGACTTGGAGAAGGCATTTGACCGCGTCCCTCGTGGTTTGTTGTGGGGGGTGCTTCGGGAGTATGGGGTATCGGGCTTGTTGTTACGAGCTATTTGGTCTCTGTACGACCGTTGTGAGAGTTTGGTTCGTATTGCCAACACTTGGTCGGACTCATTCCCAGTGAGAATTGGACTCCACCAGGGCTGCCCTTTGTCACCGATCCTGTTCACAATTTTTATGGACAGGATTTCTAGGCGCAGCCAGGGAATGGAGGGTGTCATGCTTGGTGACCACAGGATCTCATCTCTGTTGTTTGCAGATGATGTTGTCCTGTTGGCTTCATCCAGCAATGACCTACAGCTCTTGCTGGACGGTTTGCCACTGAGTGTGAAGCGGCTGGGATGAGAATCAGCACCTCCAAGTCCGAGTCCATGGTCCTCAGCCGGAAAAAGGTGGATTGTCCTCTCTGGGTTGGGGACAGGCTCCTGCCCCAAGTGGAGGAGTTTAAGTATCTTGGGGTCTTATTCACGAGTGAGGGGAAAATGGAGCGAGAGATTGACAGACAGATCGGAGCAGCATCTGCAGTGATGCGGACGTTGTACCGATCTGTCCTGGTGAAGAGGGAGTTAGTTCTAAAGCAAAGCTGTCGATTTACCAGTCAATCTACGTTCCTACTCTCACCTATGGTCAGGAGCTTTGGGTAATGACCGAAAGAACGAGATCGTGGATACAAGTGGCTGAAATGATCTTTCTCCGTAGGATTGCTGGACTCACCCTCAGAGATAGGGTGAGGAGCTCAGTCATCCGGGAGAGGCTCAGAGTAGAACCGCTGCTCCTCCACATTGAAAGGAGTCAGTTGAGGTGGTATGGGCATCTGATTAGGATGCCTCCTGGACGCCTCCCACTTGAGGTGTTTCGGGCACGTCCCACTGGGAGGAGACCCCGGGGCAGACCCAGGACTCGGTGGAGAGACTATGTCTCCCAGCTGGTCTGGGAACGCCTTGGTATCCTCTCTGAAGAGCTGGAACAGGTGGCTGGGGAGAGGGAAGTCTGGGCTTCTCTGCTTGAACTGCTGCCTCTGCGACCCGGACCTCCGGAAAAGCGGTAGAAGATGGATGGATGGATGGATTTTTCAACCACAGGGATCCAAGCGCCGCAACACAGGTGAAGAAGTGTGTGGACCGAAGGGGAGACTACGCTGACAAATAAACCACATTTGGTCAAATTTGACCACTATGACCTTCTCAGTCTATGAACTTTTCTGCCCCCCATACACCCTTTTAAATACAATAAACATATTATTTTTTGTCCTATAAATGTGCAAATTTGGCTAATAAATGTATAACTTTTCTTGCAAAGCTCTAAGTTGTTTTTTTTAATGGATTTTAATTAGCAGATTTTCTCAAACTTTTGACTCCCTTTTTTAAAAGTGACGAATTTAGACCCCCACCCCTCCCCATATTTCCTGCAATTTGCAATATACTGAGTTTATTTATTTAGTCAGTCACAGAGAGCCACTTATGGCTCTGGAGCAACAGGTTGCAGACCCCCTGATGTGAGGCATTAAAACACACTTAACAGAACACAAAGCAAAATATATGAAATGCATTTAAAAAAAATGCAACTTGATGTTTACCATTTACTGCAAAATCCAAATTTATCTTGTCCCCTCTACTTCAAAAAATCTGACTCACCACACTTGCTTGCACCTTCTGCCTCCAGTGTGAAGTCATATAATGTTGGAGCTCCTGGTTTGAGTACTGAGTCTGTTAAAAGTGAAAGTGGAGTGAGAGCTCTCTGCACTGCAGGCAGAGCTGAAGCTGACTCTGAGCTGCTTTACAGCGGACAAAAATCTCCCACAGTGATTTCTCAATCGACTTGAGGTTGACCAATCAACGCCCTAACACAAATCAAACTACTTAAAACACTGATAATGCAAGTACATGAAGTTCTTCCACTATGCTCTTGCCCCTCAGTGTTACGGGAAGACAAGCTCTGGAGTTTCTCTACTCCTGAGATCTAAACCAGATGTTCATACTTGACTGACATTTGGAGATACACGAGCAGGGGGTGGACTCTTTCTCTAGCCAGCCAAGCTTTTTGAAAATCAGAATCCCATAAGGGAATTCAGCTGAAATTATGTGGAAATGACAAACACATTTTTGTAGACTGCTGTCTGGTGCAAGAGTGGACTGTTTTTGGACTCTCTGTGACTAAATCACTTGTAACCTGTTAAAGAAACCACCTTAAGGGAAGAAGTACAAGTAAGAGAGAAAGTAAATGCGCCAAAATATTGTTCTTGTGCATTTACAGGAAGAAAAAAAGGCAAGGTATAATCCAGTACAAACATGGTTGCAAGAGGCTGTATAAGATTTGTGAGCCTTTAATGCTCACCCATCTTTGGATGTAGCCAATGAAATGCAGATCAGAAGTACTGATTAGAGAAAAGTTCAGAGATTCAGTTTTATAAATACAAAAAAAATAGACAAAAGCGTAATCTGTTTTAAGTCTTCATGCTAATTAAGGCCAATGCCCATATTAAATCTGTCACTTTTAGAAAACAAACATATTGAAGTCAAAGGCAGCAGTAACGATTTCTTGTATATAAAACTTTATTCATGTTAGAAAATGTCTTAAGCTCTACATTAGTTTAGCTGCATTTCTCTACAGTGCAGGACACAGTAAATACATATGGAGTCATACACATGCCAAAACAAACAGTTTAGCATCACCACATTACATAAAAAAACTGGCACAGACACTAATTTACAAAATACATTACACTTACATTCAATGAGAAATGGCTCTAGTAGAACGCTCAGAAGTGGAATGTGTCTTTTTTCCAACAATTCTGAATGCATCTGAAAAGCCCTTGTGATGGAAAACAGAAGGTGAAATACTGCCAAGGATATTGCCACAGAGACAAAATATTTCAATAAATACAGTAACTACTTATCAGATTTTCATGACACATGTTAAAAAAATAAACAGGATGTACACTGGAGACAAAAAAAAATCAAATATAGGAGAAAATCTATATTACCCTTTAACAAAGGGAAAATAATTCTCAGATTGGCTTAATGACTTTAGTGTTATATCGTTTATTTTCTTAAACTTTGCTCACCCCAAGTAACTTGCAATACTTTGTTCATAAAAGGTTACAGTGGTGGTTTTAAATGCCTTTAAAAGGCACTTTTAAATTCTTTTATTGCAACACACAACCAAAATTATACAGTACATTATATAGTCATGACTAACAATATTGCCAACCCTACATTTCTGTCAGATAAAGCATGATTTCTCCCAGAAAACTGTTGCAACTACAAATGTTTTCTTTATTCTCATGTTTATTCCCTTTGTAAAAACTGAGAAAAAAGCCAAATCAGGGACATTAAACAGAACTACAAAAAATAGACTGGACAAAATTATTAACACCCTTAGTTTAATGTCGGATAGGCACACCCTTTGGAAAGAAAAAAGAAACCAACCACTTTCTGTAAGTCACTGACTTTAAAGGTGCGTTCAGACCAAGCATGTCAAGTCAATGTAAAGGTGCTAAAAGACACAAATTTGCATCTGAGCGAGCTGCAGAGGGGCGGGGTTGCCTTCATAACTTCTGCAGTTGCTGTCTACCTGCTATGGAAATATCAAAAACACACCATTGGTTAGGTTTACAATGTTATCCGGTGGGGCACACAGCTGGGAAAATGTCATTGCCTCCTCCAGAAACTGCAGCTGGATGACAGTTGTTTACAGTGCTAGCTGCTAGGCCTCATTAGCACACTGATAGCAGGAGTAGTGGATAGATAAACTATAGACAGCTGCAGAGCTCCCAGTCCATCTATCTGCAGGTGAGTGGCAGTCTCATTTTTAAACTACATTACTGTCCAGTGTTGATATGCTAACTCCGGTGACGGTGGAATCTTAAGGCTGATTAACTATTGCGACAAAGTCACTCGAACACAAATTTGCATCTTTACATTGATTTTACATGTAGTCTTGCTGTGCAAAAAAATTGCTTCCCGTTTGGTTTGAATGCACCTTTACATTTGTCCACTAGAATTTTGGGTAGCTCTTCTTTTGCCATTTACTTCAAGTCCTTCTCCCGACAGCTGTTTTAAGATTTGTCCACGTGCACTCTCTGGGATTTAGATCTGGACTCAATTGCCTTAAAATCATATTCTGCTTTTTTTTTTTTTTTAAGTAGGCCTATGCTTTTGGTCAGTGTCTTTCTGATTGACAACCAACTTTCTAACAGTGGGTCCTACATTATGCCTCTGATTTTTTGGTAGTCTTCAGATTTCATAATGTTATGCACATAGTCAAGACCATCTGTGCCTGACACAGCAAACCAACCTCAAAATATCACTGAACTGCCACAATGTCTGATATGGAGTTGCTTTGCTGCTTCAGCAATGGTCGTCTCAACTGCATATGTGGCATTATGAAATCTGAATACTACTGATTTCCACAGTGTAGTGCCCAGTGTAGCCACAGTGTAGTGCCCAGTGTAGTGCCCAGTGTCAGAAAGATGGGTCTCTGTCAGTGGACAGAGGTCTTACAATAGGACAAAGACACAAAGTGTAACTCTAAAAGCACCCACAATGTATTAAAACAAAGCGCTGGAAGAGTTCTGAAATGACCAGCAATAACTCCAGATCAAAATCCCATGGAGAGATCTGAAAACAACGGTTGGGAGAAGGAACCTTTCAAATCTGAAAGATTTGGAGGAGTTAGTAAAAAAAAAAAAAAGAAGAGAGTGGTCCAAAATTCCAGTAGAGAGAAGAAAGAATACCAGTGATTTCTACAGGAAGCAATATTTTTACAGAAATTTCTTCCAAAGGGTGTTCTAACAGATATTTAGGAGACATTCTCACTAAGGCTGGGTTTATGCTCCACCTCCGTTCTGTGTGTCTATGATGTACCTACACTTTGGACAAGGCACACGACTGTAGATATGCTTCATTTGTGCATCTCTAGCATTTGATGCATGGGCATAATCATTTGTAGGTTAACTCCAGCCCAATAGGTAGCACAAATGCACTGACATGCCAGTTTGTTCACCGGCTATATAACAGAAGAAAAAGAAGAGCCATATACATTTTAGCAACAACAATAGTAAATGCAAAAAGGGGAGAAAAGAAACTCCTGTGCCGAGTACTTCTACTGCTTCTTTTTAATTCATCTTTTTCTGTTTTGTCTTTGTGTGGTGTGTCAGCAGTGCCACCTTTTGAATGGGAGGTTGGAACTTACACATGCATAGTCATCGCGCACAGGCAAGGTGGCCACAAAATTTGGGCTGCACACACTGAGCTGTGGAGGGGCCCCATGGAGACGACGAAATTTATATGGCAAGTCTCACACTCGAGCAGACGTGCAGAGCGGAGGTGCAACTGCCCACCCTCTCCCATGTCCACCGCTGTTCTGCACTCACCTTGTTTATAGTGCAGCCAGGCCTACCTATTGTGGATATGTCATGTTGTAATATGACACATGCATGGCTTTACATCACTGGGAATTGCCCTTTTTGAGAAAAGCAATCTCAGAGACAGAATAATGAAGAACAACACAGTGAATACTTCAACTTCACAGACTTTGTGGCTTCAGCCATCCCCACTCCCCAGTTAAGTTTTGTCACACCGCCACCATTTTTCTAAAATAAAATGATTGTTGGGAGGAATGGTCAAAATACACCATTACACATGTGCATACAGTAGCATGCAAGTGCCTGTACAAGAGAAACTGAGCCATGCTGAAGCCTACACCTTTCAGGCTGGCCAAAGCTGAGGGAGTTGGCCACACTTAAGCGAGCACACTTTTCACAAGAAGTGGATTTTGGGCTTGGGCATGGAACAAACTTCATAGTTCTAGCAGACCCTAAGTTTAGGACGCAAATACCCCCCCCCCCCCCCCAATTTAGATTTGGAGCGGTGTGGAATATTTCAGATTTGGCCTTTTTCCCTTATTTTTTTTTATGTGGTTACAATGTAAATGAAAGAACTAACATAAGGATACCGAAGCATTTGCGACTGCAACAGTTTTCTGGAACAAGAAGTGAATTATCTGAAAGAGATGCAGAGGTGCAAATATATTTAGTCATAACTGAGTGGGCAGTCGTGGAGTATACACTGTTCATTTACAGACTGGCTGACTGGCAATTTGATTGATCAAATGTGCTTTGATCAAGATTTCTGGGGTAGATCACACATTAACAGAATCAGCATCAGCAATATGGATCACCAATTGCAGTCTATCTGAAGCTTTATTTTTTTATTATCAGGTACCATTATTTATGTACTACCGTTAAAAACACAATATTAAGTACTGGAATTAGCTTTTCCTCGGCAGGGAACTTTGTCACAGCCAACTTTGCAAGCAGTAAATTTATTCTTTATTTTACCAAAACCTCAAAGAACTGCCACACTGGAGACCCCATCTCAGCTATGCTTGTTTTAAAAAGTCTTGAGTTTTGTGTCATTTGTTAATTTTTTTTCCCTCCATGTCTGCCTTTATAACAATTCTCAACTGAACAATATTTAATGAATATTGGGCCAATACTGACTGGTGGCCAATCATTCTGAGAGCCATTAATATAGTTTCTACAGCCAGTGGGAATCAAATGTTACTCTTTTTAATCCATTTTATTTATTCATTTACTTATGTTTCTGGTAAAATCTATTTGATGAGTGTTCATGCTTTTTGCTGTCCATGAAGTGTGTATTGACTTCCTGTTAAGGAGAAGTTCAGGAAAACAAAGTCTGACTACAAAAACAAGGAACTGTCTGCAGAAACCAAGAGTGACCAGTTATTTCTGATGAAGAGAAATGCATCAAACAGATGCTGCGGATGATTAAAAAAACAAATGTTACGTTAAACTGGCCTTTTCTGTCACGCTTATTCTAGCTTAGACAAGCATACAGACACTTTAAATCCTTTTTTGTTCTTACTATAAGAGACATAACTATAGCAGCTGGTTATGTGTGCAATGTGTGTCGACGTCACTATGATAAACCTCTCCTCACCAGTTTTTATAGCGATTGATGCTCAAATGACATCTCACACTTTGGGCCCTATTATGACTTTTTTTTTTTTTTGGCCACACTGTGCCCTATGTGCCAGCGGTTTTGTTAGCTTCTGTCAGTGCAGTGTCTGTTTTTCATGCTTTGCACCGTGCCATCCAAACAACTGTAGACTGTGCTTCCATTTTACACTGCAAGGAGGGGGCTCATTTAAAAGAGGTGTGGTCCTGGCACAACGGCATTTTTGTGCATTCCTCACAATGCGCTTCTGATCAACAAAAGGATGTTCTATAGTCGGTTGTGCTTTGTCAATTATTATTTAAGTGGTGCCTTTTTAAATCATGGGTGTGCACATATTGACAGGGACACACGAAGAAAACACTTGCAGCATATGCTGGAATTTTCCGTTATTTTTATGGACAGAGTTGTAAAAGTTTTTAATTTAATCAAAGTATTGTTACCCGTCATTTTAATTTTCATATGATAAGACAGATTTTATTCCATCCACATTGCCATTTTAATCACAACCTCAAAGGAGGAGTATGGTCTATAGATCAGGCATTTGTTTAAGTGAATGAGCGCGTGTGTGTGTCACTTTCACCACAGACTGTAATGTTCAGGAGAGGAGCGAAGACAGGAGAACCCACGCACCGGCTACCGCTCTCCATTGAGCCTGTGGCTGGTGTTGGCTTGGTGACCGCGGCGAACAGCGGTGGATAGGCCAGGACCCTCACTGTTGGAGGTTTGGTTAACGTGTGCATTCCCTCCACCCTCCTCCACCCGGTGACTTAAGGAGTGATTACTGAATCCTGCAGTGGGAGGAGCATGTCAACCTGAAGATTGGTCACGGGGACATCATCACCTTCTTAGATCTCTGTGTGCATTCGCACACGTGAAGTTAATAAACTGATCGCTGTTTAACGTGGGCTGTGAAATGGATAGATGGGAATCACAAAAGTTAGAAGAGATCAGACTTTCCTGTCAAAATGACATATTGCCTTCAGATTTTTCCGCTGACTATGTCTAAAGCTGTTTTCACATCTAAATTTGTTTAATTTGGTCCCAATCAGTTGACAAGTTTGTTACTTTGTATCATTTTCTCCTTGATTTGATCCCCTTTCACACAGGCAAAAATTCAAGTAGACCAAACTGCGAGACGTTAAATCCCGCGAGACGTACGTCAGAACGTTTTCTGTTCTCATTGGTTAGATTTTTTTTTGTCACGGGAACAGGAAAGGTAAATACTGTACAGGAAGTAGGAGGACTACTGTGTATTTATGCATTTCTGGGGAGAAAATAATATAAATCGTAGCGTAATCTACGGGGGTTTTCATCATCCTGGTTATTGTTTATTACATTACGTGCATATACTACTTTCGGCAAATCATACAGTTTGAAAATGAAGCGCTGCTGTGGATGGGAAATAACATGTTAACATTCATTAATCCTCCAGAACTATGATGTGGTCAGCCACAGATACTTTCGAGGATCCATCAGGCATGTACAGTGACATAAAATGTTTTATCGTTTGCCACTGGTTCTGTTTTAGTGCGGTCTCACCTGCAGGACCACACCAGAGTTCGCCATTTGATTCGAATCGAGAAGGTGGTCTCGGTACGGTTGGTTTGGTGTGCACTTGAGTGCAGTTACCGTGTTCTCACCAGACAAAACAAACCGCACTAATGGAGAAAACACACTCGAGTTCGATTGAAACAAACTAAAGCCTGTAGGTGTGAAAGCACCCTTACTGAGGTCCAAGTTAACAGGACACAATATAAAAATGACTTTGTAGTAATTTACACCCTGTGAGACACAGCAGATGCGGTAAACGCAAAGATCTGAGGCCCATGGAAAAAAAATATTCAGCTAATTTATTCATATTAAGCAAGTTCTTTTCTAGTGACCCATTCATGTCTCTGTGTTGCACAATGAGGAATGGGGCATCCTTCTTACGACCTGTCGTAACTGTAATATTCATGTACAAACACAAAACCGACAGAAGAAGGTGATGGTAATTGATAAATTATTTCCTCCTCCTCCCTAAAATAACTGCCCAATGTTAACACCTTTAGCCAGACCTTACGCATTGCATTTTCAAGTTGTGGACAAGCACGTCAGCAACCCCGGCGCATAACCGATTTGTCCTCACAGGCAAACACCACTGTAATAGGGAATGCGCCTCATACCTGCCTGTCTCTTACAGGTGATGAGAAACGCAAATTTAATTGGCTGACTGCATGCTACACCCAGTACACACCTCTGAATAATGAATAGAGTTTGGGCAGCCTCGTTGCACTTTCTGCCAGCACCAAGTCTGTCTGTTCCGCTGCCCTAAAGGCACAATGGACATGGACACACCCAAAAATGAGCCCTGCAACTTAGACTTTGGATTGGATCGTCGTAATACGGCCCTTTGACACATTCAAACATGGAGGCATCACAAGCACATAGAGACGAGAAGAAAAACTGAAGATGCCTGTGCATAGCCTCAATACACGTATATACTCTATCAGCCTTCATTATACAAAACAGAACATTTAATTATTATGAAATGTTAAAGGTTCTGTGTGTCAGATTTTGAGCAACAGCATGGTAGCAAACAACTATTTGTTATATATGAAGATATAGTGAAGTAATGCAGAAGACAAAGAATGCTTAGAGCTTCTCCATTCAATGTTTATCTAAAGCTGGTCCAACTCAAGGCAAGTCTAAAGTCTTGAGTCTAAAATTATTTGCAATGCAAACTGGTTAAAAAAGTGAAATCACCTGCTCGCACCTACTTGGAGATACTGTTTTAACACATACTTTCAATCAGAGTGTCAATCAGGGCTGATTATTGAAAAGAATCTCTTTTCATACATGCAATCTCATTTCGAATTAGCAGGGATTCACTTGCATTCAGATACTTTACATTCAGATCTTGCTGCAGTCCTGTTTCCACTTATTTAATTCACACCCATCCCAGACGCTATATCAGTCAGACTACTACGGTCTAGTTTTTGCTTTTAGACTTTTACATAGGGCTGAGCGATATGGCCTAAAAATAAAATCCCCAATTTTGAATTTTTTCATGCCACATTCGATTTTCAGTTTCTACTAATATTTTTGATTGAAGACAAAGAATTATTTCAAATGTCCCCCCCCCCCCCCAAAAAAAAACATGATTCCCTATTGGGAATAAAGTACAAGGATTGATCAAACAAAGATGAATCCACACATTTCTGATGAATAAAGTACCAACTTCATTTTTATAAAATTCAATTTTAAGGTGAGGAGAGGGGGTTAGAGCTGGAAGCTACCATATTTACTCTTGTGAATGGGAAGATCAGTTTTCACAATATTTTTTGACATTGCCCAAACCAAGAAATTTGAATTTCGATTTAAAATAGATTTATTGCCAAGCCTACTTTTACATCAAATATTTTATTATTGTTGAAAGTCTTGTGCAGAAAGCACATTTTAAAAATTCAGAGCCATAAATGTTTCCAAAGAAAAAAATGAGAATCACGTGAGAGAACAATGATCTTTGTTCCCTTGCAGAAAAATCATAATTTACCTTTCAACTGTGCAGCCTTATTGTCAGTTTTGGGCAATATTAACATATCAGTCAAATGTCTGTTTCCTTATACTGTAATGTTAAAAAAAATACCCCCCCTCCCACACACACACACAGAGGAATAAAATTGTACTGTATATTTAATGTTATATGCACATCTTTTTTCCCCCAGATCTCTCCTGGGCTCACCGTCATTTCTCAGATTCTCAGGATAAAATAAGACCCGTTAAGTGCAAAGCAGCAGACATTGCTGAAATATGACATTCCTCCAGTTGATTACAATTCAGCACAGTGATTTTACAATGCTAGCATTAGAGAATGGTTGTTGCGTTTTTGTTTTCTGAAGTCCCAGTCATACAGGTTTGGCATGTGAACGGTTGTGTATATCTGCAATGTCAGCAAGCAAAGGTGGAAAAATGCACTTTGGGTTTATATCAATAATTCTTGTGGGATACATGGAATTCTTTGTAAGTGTGCATCGTGTCAGGTTGGTGAAGGAAAAAAAAAACAACATACACACCATGCCAGCGTCCCATCTTGTGTCACTTTGGTATTACTGTTTACTTGCCTGTACGTTTGCAACCTGACGGAGATACCTACGATCACACACAGCAAGTACGCCGATGAATTAAAAAACCAAAAATCTATGTGGTCCTGGGCTGTTTAGTAGTGAAGGATACCACATGAACATGCTGATCTCCACACATCTGGTACAAGTTCAAATCTTTCATGCATGTTTCTCCCCTGATCTTCACCCCATTTCATGTGTCTCTTCACGACTCCTGTTTAAATAAAGCCAAAGGGGAGGGGCGGGGGACTAAAATGAAATAAAATCTGCCATTTCATGCGATCTACACCTCTATACTGCTTGGGTCTACATGTGCTACACTTCCATATACTTGCAATGGCACCTCTGCTATTCACAGGTCTGTGTGACTGGGGTTTTGCTGGTTCTTCTGAACACAGCCTTATTGTTTGTATTTTGGTCTGAGATGCTGGTGCTCTTATGTGACATCCAGTAGTTCCTACCATAGTATATACTGTAGCACCTTAAAAGAGCAAACTAGAGTTCTGCCTGTGTCTTTAGGCTCTGAGAAAATTGAAGCAATACCTTTCTAATGGATTTAATTGATTACAGACTGTTAACCCCATAACATCAAGCATTTATACATCAGAATCATTCCTGAAACTTCGGTCAGTTAAACTCTCCAAACTCAACAGAGTGGAGTAGTAGAATTCGTAAATATCAAAATGACAAAGACAAATACTGTATTGTCTGACAGATGATTACAATTTCTGATATTGGTCAAAGACAACTGAATAAAGAAATTGGACATAAATTAAAATGTTCTTTCCTGCTGGCTGTACTGTTGCTGTCATTCTTTCAGCCTGACACCATGCAGCAGAGCCCAGGGAAACGCCTCTTCCTCTGTCTGATTAGTGGGTGAGGAGTCAGATTCAACAGGCTGCTGTCGTCTGAAAAACAAAATCCAGCACAGGCCTCATCGTAGGTTCAACATCAGAGCTGTGAGCAGTTTTTAATACATATGCATGCATATGCACACATTTGTTGGTAAAGAAAGGAAATCCCACACTGGTCACTGAAATAACTTGGAACTGACAAAAGCAATAAAAATTAACATTTGATAAAAATTAACTAATGAAAAGCAGACACTGCTTTTGAATTTTGGTTCAACAGAATCATTTAAAAAAAGAACAAACTCATGAAACTGGCCTGGACAAATATGAAGATACCCTTAACTTAATATTTTATTGCACTTCAATTTCTGTAACTCTCAATGAGACTTCGGCACCTGCACACAGGTATTTTGGTCCACTCCTCATGACCAAACTGCTCCACCTGTCTCAGGTTTGAAGGGTGCCATCTCCAGACTTCATGTTTCAGGTCCCTCCATAGATGTTCAATAGGATTCAAGACAACCTATGCCAGAAGCAGCAAAGCAGCCCCAAAACATAACCAGGCCTCCTCCCTGTTTCACAGTAGGTACAGTGTTCCTTTTTTTGTATGTTTTATTTTTCCTATTGTAAACATAGAGCTGATGTGACTCACCCAAAAGCTCTAGTTCTGTCTCATCAGTTCAAAGGATAACCTCCCAGAAACTTTGGGGCTTGTCAGCATGCATTTTGGCTTACTTTTTAATGTTTTTCTGTCAGTAGTGGAGCCCTCCTGGTCTTCTTCCATGGAGTCATTATTGTTCAAAATGCGACCCACTGTGCGATTAGGAAGCAACGTACTGTTAAGCTTGAATGATTTTGGATGGTTTCCTAGGCTCCTTTTTCTACAATATGCACTATTCTGATCAACCTGGGGTTGCATTTCCTCTTCCATCCATGTCCTGGGAGGTTAGCTACAGTCCCAAGAACCTCATACTATTTTAATAATATTAGTAACTGTGGTCACTTGAACATCAGGCTGCTTGGAGACGGTCATGTAGCCTTTACCTTTAACATGCTTGTCTCCTTCAGTGTGGTACACACCATGATGCCAAACAGCACAGTGACTATGTTTTAACCTTTAAATAATGGATTGCATTTATATAGCACCTTTTAAGATACTCAAAGCACTTTACAATGAGTCCATTATTCATTCACTCCACAGACAGACAATGGTAAGCTACTGCTGAAGCCACAGCTGCCCTAGGGCAGACTGATGGAAGCATGGCTGCCAATCCACGCCAACGTCCTCTCCGACCACTACCGAACATTTATACACATTCATACCCAGTGTCACTGACACTGGAGGCAAGGTGGGTAAAGTGTCTTGCCCAGGGACACAATGGCAGGATGGCTGGGGAGAGCAGGATTGGAACCGTCAACCCCTCTGATTATTGAATAACCCGCTCTACCTCCTGAGCCACTGCCACCCCAAACACTGAATGATGACAGAACATGGAATGATGTTCTTAGGCTTGTAAGCTTCCCCATTTTTCCTCCAAATGTAACAATGATCATTATGGCCAAGTAGTTCAGTTTGAGTTTCATCAGACCACAAGACATGTCTCCAGAAATTAAGGTCTTTGTCTCTGTGTGCATTTGCAAACTGCAATCTAGCTTTTTTTCTGAGCCCCTTCTTGTTTGCCATATGATGGACGATGAGGTCAGGCAGGAGTCTCTGTGGACCGTGATGTTTGCAGACGATTTTGTGATGTGTAGTGAGAATAGGGAACAGGTGGAAGAGAACCTGGAGAGGTGGAGGTATGCTCTGGAGAGAAGAGGAATGAAAGTCAGTAGAAGCAAGACAGAATACATGAATGTGAATGAGAGGGAGGCAGGTGTAACGGTGAAGATGGAAGGAGTAGTGGTAGTGAAAGCAGATGAGCTGAAATACCTGGTGCCACGGTGGCCCTCACGGACCACCAGAAGACGCCACAGTCACCAGTGAGTTTTGCAGTGATGTTTATTAACAGTGAAGGTTAGGCAGGCATAGGAATTACACACAAGGAATGGGTACGTCTGAGCCGGGGAGCACCCGATGCGTCAGACGAACAATAGTGAAGGTAAAGACACACAGAGCGTACCTTAACAACGGGACCGTTAACAGGCGGGTTACATGGGATTCCCAAGTCAGTTAACAGGAAACAACAGAGATCCACAGAGACTAACAGGGGTTAACAGGGATTAACAGAAGGTCAACAGAGACTGCCGCATCGGGGAGCATTCAGCACCTGCTTTTATCTCTGGCAGCAAACGACCCCGATGCAGCACAGCTGCTCTGTTTGACAGCAGCGCAGCAGCTGACTTTGACAGCAGGGAGCTCCCCCGGGCGCTTTCACAATAAGAGCCCGAGGAGCTAGAAGGAATCCTCTGCTGCCAAAGCCAGGGAAATATGATACAAGACCCGAGTGTGGACGGAACCGACACTCAGGCTATGACAGTACCTCCCCCTCGAGGCCGAGCTCTGAGCGGCCCAAGTAACACCCAAGCCCCCCCACCCCACCCCCCCTAGGGTGGGTGGATGGGGCGCTGGCAGGAGGGAGAGAGACAAAAAAAAGGACAAGCAAGTAACAGAGGACCAACAAGGCAGTAGAGACAGAAAAAAAAACCAAAAAAAAACCCATACTCCCTTGAATGTGGGTGACAAGAACAGAATCAGGTAGGCAGTACATGTACTGGCAAACAACAAATTGACATTAGGTGGAGGGAAAAGAACCACCAAACACATAAACAACAAAGGAGTGAGCCACAAAAATCACAAATCAACCCCCACCCCAACAGTCTCACAGACATAATCAGAACCCCAGGGAGGGTGCAGTCCTGACCCTGAGGGATTGGGGCAAAAGGTTCAGGGGGTCGTCTGGCATCAAGTGGCCACAGAACAGGGAGGGGGGAAAAAGGACAGTTCGGGCGGCCTACCCCGGTCCCATGCTCGGAAGCAGAGAGTTTCAGGCAGCCGGACCAGGTCGCCACACAGGGAGTCCAAAATGTCGGGGGGCCGGCCCAGAGAGCCAAACCGGCGAGACAGTCCTTCAGGCGGCCGCTCCGCATCGCTGGCCCACCAGAACCGTTGGGAAGAAGCAGCCGGCGGTCCCGTTAAAAAAGGGAGAGACGAGGGGGAACCGGGCGGAGCGTTCGGGACCCCAACGGCCCCAGGTGGAGATGGGTTGCGCGCCTCAGGAGGAGGGTGATGGTGGTGATGAGGATGAAGAAAGGGATGAGTCTGTCCAGCATCCGGCAGCAGGGGATCTGCAGCTCCCACACCGAACCTGGAACCAGCTGGTGCTGCACCCGAGTCGGACCCCGATTGGGCCGGAAACGAACCCACGGTGGACCCCGATTGGGCCTCCGGTGCACCCACGGTGGACCCCGATTGGGCCTCCAGTGCACCCACGTCGGACCCCGATTGGGCCTCTGGTGCACCCGCGACGGACCCGGCTTGGGCCTCCGGCGCAGCTCCGCTGACAATCTCTGCCCCCGAACCTGGAGCCTCCCACTCGGTGACACTGACCCGTTCCACGCCGGCGACACTGAAACAAAGCTCAGAGACAGGAAAACCGGGATCAGCATCACTGGTAGCAACGGAACCCAGCGAGACGAGTTCGGGCGCAGCGGGCGGCTGCTCCTCACTCGACTCCCCGAGAGGCAGGCAAAAATGCTCAGAGGACAGAGACAGAAGAGGGAGCACTTGCCTGCACTCGGGTTCCGTTGCCACCCAGGACTTCGACGATCCAGGTTCTGGGCGACTCTCGTCAGCAGACTCAGATTCAGCTGCGTCGGGCTCCACAGCTGACCAGATGTTAACGGCAGCCTGAGGTTCCTCCCACGCTGCTGTCCACGCCGATGACTCATATGGCGTGGAGGCGGGAGACCCTTGACCCGCTGGTTCGGACCGCTCCGGCAAGGAGACCCGGGGACGCTTCTCCGTCGGCTCAGGCTCCGGGCCGCAGTCCGCTCTTCTCCGCCCGAGACATAGATGCAGCGCCGGTGCCAGGCTTTCCAGCGCTGCAGGGGCCCTCTTCGTCCGACGACGCTGGCCTGGCGTCGTGGACCGCTCAGCGAGGGAGAACACAGAGGCAGCAGGTTCAATAATTTCATCCACAGCAGGTGGAGGGAGCTCGGGGGGCTGTATACCCCGAACTCCACCCCCAGGAGTCAGACAAGGCAGAATATTGAAATTAGAGAAATTATCGCGCACTTGCCTTTCCCCCGGGGTAGAGATGGTTCCTGCTGTGGGGGACGTCGTTCCTCCCTTTCCCCGCTGGATGGCGACAGAGGGCCCTCTGGGAAAACGAGGTGAGGCCACTCGAGATGGTTCCGGGATGGGGCTCACCGAAACGGAGCCCCCGAGACACACAGCAGCCGGGATAGGCGACGAGGAGGAGGGGGCGACAGCCAAGGTTAGCCGGGCATGGAGCGCTGATGGAACAGCAGGCGAAGAAAGCCCGGGGGGGAGATGAGGCTGCGGGGATTCCACTCTGATGAGGCGCGGGAGTGACAGCTGTGTGGGGGGTTGAGCCCTTGCGGCGACCCGGAACTGGATCCAGACGGGATTCTAGCCGAGGATTCTGCTGAGGAGAGCCCGCGTCGTTACGCCGACGTCGTCGTCGGCCCCCAGACGGCGCGTACTCCTGGTTCTGCTCCGGGACGGGAACGGAACAACGACGCAGGGAGCGAGGATGCTTTCTCCCCTGCTTCCTGCTCCCCTCCTCCAGCCCACGAAGTGACTCGCATTGAGCGGCGAGTTCCTCCCACCTCGCTATCACCTCCGGGTGATCGTCAAACTCAAGATTGAGCAGAAATTCCTCAGCGTAGTCCAAATGTCTTTGAATGTCGCTGGGAGCGTCCCACAGCGTAGCGGAAAAGATGGTGTTGTCAACATTCTCCAGAGCTTCCGCTAGCTGCCTGCCCAGGCGCCGACCGCGGCCCCTGGATGACGTCATACTCCCAGCTGCAGACACTCAGACAGGTAGGAACAAACAGTCCAATACAGCAAAACTCACGGTGAATGGCGTCTCCGTGCGACGCCTCTTCTCCGGGCGTTCTGGCGGCAGTCTACTGTCACGGTGGCCCTCACGGACCACCAGAAGACGCCACAGTCACCAGTGAGTTTTGCAGTGATGTTTATTAACAGTGAAGGTTAGGCAGGCATAGGAATTACACACAAGCAATGGGTGCGTCTGAGCCGGGGAGCACCCGATGCGTCAGACGAACAATAGTGAAGGTAAAGACACACAGACCGTACCTTAACAACGGGACTGTTAACAGGCGGGTTACATGGGATTCCCAAGTCCGTTAACAGGAAACAACAGAGATCCACAGAGACTAACAGGGGTTAACAGGGATTAACAGAAGGTCAACAGAGACTGCCGCATCGGGGATCATTCAGCACCTGCTTTTATCTCTGGCAGCTAACGACCCGGATGCAGCACAACTGCTCCGTTTGACAGCAGCGCAGCAGCTGACTTTGACAGCAGGGAGCTGTCAAAGTCAGCTTGATTTGACCTTGAAAGTCAGTTTGATTTGACCTTGTTTTTTTTGGTGCCCTGTTTACATTCCTCCTCGATGAAGATAAGGTGGAAGAGGCGGCTCTGCTAACCCAAACAATCGACAAACAACTGCTGCTGTTTCAGCAGACTGAACTCTTCAAGGACAGTGTTACCATGTGTCTTCAAACTCTGCCATCTGCAAGCACGAGAGAGAGAGACTCTGGACTTGCTTATAGATCACATGATTATAACATCCATCCACTGCCAGGAGGCGCCCTCTGCTGTTCACTAGCAACTGACACACCCACACTACACACTGCATACAACATCACATGACTGATACATACACTGACACATATACACACACACTGCCTCTCTCAACTTTTGTTTTTGTGATCTATTGTCTGCTAATTGTGCATTGGAGAGTTTTTTTCTATGTAATCACAATTTTGGTCATAAAATGAGCTTTATTTTGATTAACAATGTTTTTTTCTCTCTGCCCATTGTGTCACTTCCCTTTCCCCTCACTCCCTTCTTTACCCTCTACTGCTGACAGGCGCCTCCATGGCTGCCGCGTCATTGAGATGCGCTTATTCAGCGCGCCCAATGTCAAGTCAAATCCCTCGTATGTTTATGTTTTTTATGTAAACATGCTTGGCAATAAAGCTTTCTGATTCTGATTCTGATTCTGATTCCCCCGGGCGCTTTCACAATAAGAGCCCGAGGAGCTAGAAGGAATCCTCTGCTGCCAAAGCCAGGGAAATATGATACAAGACCCGAGTATGGACGGAACCGACACTCGGGCTATGACACCTGGGGTCTAGGAGGGACTAGGAGGGACAGGATTAGAAAGGATTTTATCAGAGGGACAGCTCAGGTTGAGCAGTTTAGAGACAAAATAAGAGAGGCAAGGCTGAGGTGGTTTGGATATGTGCAGAGGAGGGATAGTGGATATAATGGACAAAGGATGTTGAAGATGGAGTTGCCAGGCAGGATGAAAAGAGGAAGACCACAGAGAAGATTCATGAATATAGTGAAGGAGGACATGGAAAGGGATGGGGTTACAGAGGAAGATGCAAGAGATAGAATGAGATGGAGGCAGATGATGTGCTGTGGTGACCCCTAAAGGGAGCAGCCGAAAGAAGAAGAAGAATCTGGCTTTTTTACGTTGCTTTTGCAGTAATGGCTTCTTCCTCGCTGAGTGGCCTTTCAGCCCATGTCAGTACAGGACTCACTTCACTGTGGATAACGACACTCTTACCAGCTTCAGCCAGCATCTTCGCAAGGTCTTTAGCTTTTGTTCTGGGGTTGATATGCATATTTTGCACCAAAACACATTCATCTCTGGAATACAGAAACCGTCTCCTTCCTGAGTGGTTTGATGGTTGGGCATTCCCATGGTGTTTATACTTGCGTATAATTGTTTGAACAGATGAAGGTGGCACCTTCAGGCATCTGGAAACTGTACCCATGGATGAACCAGACTTGTGGAGGTCCACAATTGTCTTCCTGCTATCTTGGCTGATTTCTTTTGATTTTTCCATGATGTCACACAAGGAAGCAGTGTGTTTGAGGTGTGTCTTAAAATACATCCACAGGTGTCCCTCCAATTAACTCAAATGTTGTCAAATAACCTATCAGAAGCTTCCAAAGCTATGACATCATCATCATCCTCTCCCGTTCCCAAACTGTCCAAAAGCCTAGCAATATTAGTATATGTAAACTTCTGACTTTGAAGATTTAACAAATACAAATAATTTTTTAATCCTAACTGCCCTAAAACAGGATAAGCGTAGTCTGATTTTATGATTATGTGTCTTTTTATACAGTGTATGTAAACTTCTGGTTTCAAATGTAATACCACAATATAAAGTGGGATCAGCAACCTATTTGGCAAGATATATTTCATGAAAGTAATCTATGATTCAAGCTTTTAATAATTATAGTGCTCATATTTTACCTGTTTTCAATTCTGCATATGCGCTATACATAGTGAATTAATGTTTTTTTTTTAATATGCTACACCATGATCACTGCCTTGGGATATGATTGAAGTATTCTGAGATTCTCCAAATGGTTGAAACCAACGTAGATTACACTAACATAGTCTGATGTTGCTCCAGACATTTTGGGATACAGTCACAAGTCAGATTTTTTTGAGCTGAATAATGCATTATACTATGTTGGTCTATACATGACAGAATAATAAAAAAACACACAAAAAAAACACATTTATACTTTGGAAATTTCAATGGTTCATCCCGACATACCTTGATTTTTTAGTGGCAATGGCATCGTCTCCCTGAGTTTACTGAGTAAGTTTCGCATCTCTCGCATATCTCTGTAAACATAAAGAAACATTCAAACAGCAGCACATTGTTTTTGTTGTCTAAATAAACATAAATACAGTTTATGACTCAAAAATATGACTCTGTGGTCTTCCTCTTCTCTTCAATGCCCGTCAGCTCCATCTTCAATGTCCTTTGTCCAACATATCCACTATCCCTCCTCTGCACACATTCAAACCATCTCAGCCATGCTTCTAGCTTTGTCTCCAAATGACTCAACCTGAGCTGTCCCTCTGATATGCTCTTTTCTAATCCTGTCCTTCCTAGTGACTCCCAATGAGAATCTTGGCTTCTTTAAGTCTGTCTCCTGTCTTTTCATCAGTGTCACTGTCTCCAAACCATACATCATAGCAGGCCTCACTATCATCTTGTAAACCTTCCCTTTTACTCTAGCTGCTATCCATCTGTCACAGATGATCCCCGACACTCATCTCCAACCACTCCACCCTGCCTGCACTTTCTTCTTCACCTCTCTTGTGCACTGCCCCTGGCTTTGACCCAGGGGCAGTGCACAAGTTTAAATACCTGGTATTGACCCCAGGTATTTAAACTATTTACTACCACTACTCCTTGCACCTTCACTGTTACACCTGCCTCCCTCTCATTCACGCATATGTATTCTGGCTTGTTTCTACTCTCATTCCTCTTCTCTCCAGTGCATACCACCACCTCTCCAGGCTCTCTTCCACATGCTCCCTACTCTCACTACAGATCATAATGTCATCTGCAAACATCATGGTCCATGGAAACTCATGTCTGACCTTGTCTGTCTGCTTGTCGATCACCATGGCAAACAAGAAGGGGCTCAGAGCTGATGTAACCTCATCCCCACCTTGAATCCATCTATCACTCCTACAGCACACCTCACCACAGTCTCGCTGTCCTCATACATGAACTGCACTAACCTCACATACTTCTCTGCCACTTCTGACTTCTTCATACAGTACCACACTTCCTCTCTTGGCACCCTATCATACACTTTCTCCAGATCCACAAAGACAGTGCAACTCCTGACCGTCTCTATACTTCTCCATCAACACTCTTAAAACAAACACTGCATCTGCAGTACTCTTTCTTGGCATGAAACTGTGCTGCTGCTCAATGATTGTCACCTGTCTTCTTAACCTAGCTTCAACAACTCTTTGACATATCTTCATAGTGTGGCTGATCAACTTACAGTGGTGTGAAAAAGTGTTTGCTTCCTTCCTAATTTCTCATTTCTTTTTGGATGTTTGTCACACTTAAATGTTTCAGATCATCAAACAAATTTAAATATTAGACAAAGATAACACAAGTAAACAAAAAATGCAGTTTTTAAATGAAGGTGTTTATTATTAAGGGTAAAAAAAAAAATCCAAACCTACATGGCTCTGTCTGAAAAAGTGATTCCCCCCTGTTAAAACATAAATGAACTGTAGTTTATCACATGTTTGGAAGGCTGAGTTCAATTTCTCTAGCCATATCCAGGCCTGATTACTGCCACACCTGTTCTCAATCAAGAAAACACTTAAATAGGACCTGCCTGACAAAGTGAAGTAGACCAAAAAATCCTCAAAAGCTGGACATCATGCTGCGATCCAAAGAAATTCAGGAACAAATGAGAAACAAAGTAACAGATCTATCAGTCTGAAAAAGATTACAAAGCCATTTCTAAACTTTGGGATTCCAGCAAACCACAGTGAGAGCCATTATCCACAAATGGCAAAAACACGAAACAGTGGTGAACCTTCCCAGGAGTGGCCGGCCGACCAAAATTACCCCAAAAGCGCAGTGATAACTGATCCAAGAGATAACAAAAGACCCCACAACAACATCCAAAGAACTGCAGGCCTCACTTGCCTCAGTTAAGGTCAGTGTTCATGACTCCACCATAAGAAAGAAACTGGGCAAAAATGGCCCACATGGCAGAGTTCCAAGAAGAAAACCACTGCTGAGCAAAAAAAACATAAAGGCTCCTCTCAGTTTTGCCAGGAAACATCTTGATGATCCCCAAGACTTTTGGGAAAATACTCTGTGGACTGACAAGACAAAAGGTGAACTTTTTGGAAGGTGTGTGTCCCATTACATTCGGCGTAAAAGTAACACAGCATTTCAGAAAAGGAAAATCACACCAACAGTAAAATATGGTGGTGATAGTGTGATAGTCTGGGGCTGTTTTGCTGCTTCAGGACCTGGAAGACTTGCTGTGGTAAATGGAACCATGAATTCTGCAGTTTACCAAAAAATCCTGAAGGAGAATGTCCGGCCATCTGTTGGTGACCTCAAGCTGAAGCGCACTTGGATTCTGCAGCAGGACAATGATCCAAAACACACCAGCAAGTCCATCTCTGAATGGCTTAAAAAAAACAAAATGAAGACTTTGGAGTGGCCTAGTCAAAGTCCTGACCTGAATCCGATTGGGATGCTGTGGCATGACCTTGAAAAGGCGGTTCACGCTCATTCTTTGGGTGTGGGGGTCCCCAGGGTGTGTGGCGGTGGCACTGAGGGGGGGGGTGCTTGGGGGGCTGGAGCCGGGGGCACAGGTCGGTCTCTGGCGTGGGCAGTGGGGGTGTTGGCCCCGCTGGGGGGGTGGCGGGCCCACGCTGACCGCCTGGCAGCCTGGCCTCGATGACTGGCTTTCCTGGGGCTTGTTGATTTCAGGCATCTGTGTCCTGTGGGGGTTGGTGGCGCTCCCCTGCCTGCTCTGGGGATTCGGGGGGTGGGGGTTGCTGCAACCGGCCGCCCTCTTCGTATGTTTCCTGACAAACCACTCACATGGACACACTTATTTTGCACGCGCTTTCATATCCACGCACACGGACAAATGTCTCCCCTTTAACAGATGCAGATACCAGACACGTGTTGAGACCTCTTCGGTGAAAGAAGCAGTCGGTCTTCTGTTTGGTTTAGTTGTTGGTTTGGTTG
This sequence comes from Pholidichthys leucotaenia, assembly GCA_020510985.1. NCBI lineage: Eukaryota > Metazoa > Chordata > Actinopteri > Cichliformes > Pholidichthyidae > Pholidichthys > Pholidichthys leucotaenia. The sequence continues at coordinate 102,734,535 of CM035846.1, forward strand.
TCTTTTTTGTCTGTTCTCCCTTTTCTTTCCCCCTCCCCACACTTCCTTTCCCCATTCCCCATCTTGTTGAGTCATTCATGGGTAAAATAAATTATTACAAGAGGAGTTTATCTATGTACTGAATATTGTTGTAGGTACTGTATAAAGCTCATTTTGGCAAAGTAAATCTGTTTTGGCACAATAAGGGTAGCAGATTTCTGTTCTGTTCATCTAGCTGCCTGACAGGACAAGGGAAAAAAAAAAGAAAAACAAAATGAAGACTTTGGAGTGGCCTAGTCAAAGTCCTGACCTGAATCCGATTGTGATGCTGTAGCATGACCTCAAACAGGCGATTCATGCTCAAAAACCCTCCAATGTGGCTGAATTACAACAATTCTGCAAAGATGAGTGGACCAAAATTCTCCCACAGCTCTGTAAAAGACTCATTGCCAGTTATCGCAAATGCTTGATTGCAGTTGTTGCTGCTAAGGGTGGCCAAACCAGTTATTAAGTTTAGGGGCAATCACTTTTTCAAACAGGGCCACATAGGTTTCAATTTTTTCCATTCATCCATCCATCTTCTACCACTTTTCCAGAGGTCTGGGTCATGGAGGCAGCAGTTCAAGCAGATAAGCTCAGAAACTCCCTCTCCCCAGCCGCCTGCTCCAGCTCTTCAGAAAGGATACCAAGGCGTTCCCAGACCAGCTGCGAGACAGTCTCTCCAGCGAGTCCTGGGTCTTCTCCGGGGTCTCCTCCCAGTAGGACGTGCCCGAAACAACCTCAAGTGAGAGGCATCCAGGAGGCATCCTGATTAGATGCCCATACCACCTCAACTGGCTCCTTTCAATGTGGAGGAGCAGCAGTTCTACTCTGAGCCTCTCCCGGATCACTGAGCTCCTCACCCTATCTCTGAGGGTGAGTCCAACAATCTTACGAAGGAAGCTCATTTCAGCTGCTTGTATCCGCGATCTCATTCTTTCGGTCATTACCCAAAGCTCATGATCATAGGTGATGGTAGGAACGTAGATTGACCGGTAAATCGACAGCTTTGCCTTGGAGCTTAGCTCCCTCTTCACCACAACAGACCTGTACAACGTCCGCATCACTGCAGATGCTCCTCCGAACAGTCTGTCAATCTCTTGCTCCATTCTCCCCTCACTCGTGAATAAGACCCCGAGATACTTAAACTCCTCCACTTAGGGCAGGAGCTTGTCCCCAACCCGGAGAGGACAATCCACCTTTTTTTGGCTGAGGACCATGGACTCGGACTTGGAGGTGCTGATTCTCATCCCAGCTGCTTCATACTCAGCGGCAAACCGTCACCAGTAAGACCTGTAGGTCATTGCTGGATGAAGCCAGCAGGACAACACCATCTGCAAACAACAGAGATGAGATCCTGTTGTCACCAAGCATGACACCCTTCATTCCCTGGCTGCACCTAGAAATCCTGTCCACAAAAATTATGAACAGGATCAGTGACAAAGGGCAGCCCTGGCGGAGTCCAGCTTTCACTGGGGATGAGTTCGACCAAGTGTTGGCAATACGAACCAAACTCTCACAACGGTCCTATAGAGACCGGATAGCTCGTAATAACAAGCCCGATACCCCATACTCCCGAAGCACCACCCACAAAAAAATAGATGTGCCAAGGCCAGGACAAAAACCACATTGCTCCTCCTGAATCCGAGGTGAGACCAATGGCCGGACTCTCCTCTCCAGTACTTTGGCATAGACCTTCCCAGTGGGGCTGAGGAGCGTGATCCCTCTAAAGTTGGAGCACACCCTCTGGTCCCCCTTCTTAAAGGCAGGAACCACCACACTGGTTTGCCATGCCAAAGGCACTGTCCCTGACCTCCACGCAATGTTGCAGAGGCGTATCAACCATGACAGCTCTACAACATCCAGGGCCTTGAGGTACTCAGGGCCGATCCTGTCCACCCCCAAGGCCCAGCAACCAAAGAGATTTTTAACCACCTTGGCGACCTCAGCCCCGTGATGGGCGTGTCGTCCCCCTCATCCACAAGTCCTGCTTCCTCTGTGGAAGGTGTGTCAGTGGGATTGAGGAGATCCTTGAAGTATTCCTTCCACTGCCCGATGATATCCCCAGTTGAAGTCAGCAGTGCCCCATCCTGTCACCATGGGTTGAGATGCCGTCTCGGCACTCAGCCCATGTTTTCCCTCATCCCTGCTTCCCATTGAGCAGCGTCTCAGCTGGCCCCCAGCTGGCAGCATTATGGACAGCTGGGGCCAATTAGTCTTCATCAGCTGCGGCGCTGCCAATGAGGATAAATAGGAGCAGCCTCGATGACTCGGGGCTGCGACATAAACACATTGCTAAGCTGAAGCCCCTTCGTCTGGTGTCAGCTTATACTCCTCTTGCAGCATTCCTGTGTTTGTATCCCGCTGTGAGTATGTACGTCTTGTTACCCCCACGTCCGGTACGAGCTGCTTACCTCTGCGCTGTGCAACCTGTGAGTGTACGTCTGCATGAGTATCTGTGCTCTCCTCATCCCTTCCCCTTTACCCTGAATAAAATATCACGACTCACTGGCTTGCCCCTGGCTCTGATTGCCCGGCTCCCTAGAGCCGGATATGACAGTATGTCGCAGCCAGAAGAGTTGCCGGCGGCCGTGGGTCGCTGTGGAAACGTACCTTTCTGTCGGGGTGTCAGCGCTGCTAGCATGCCGTTTCCCAGGAGTCACTTCCGGCGCCAGGGCGACGAGCTGAGGTCCATCTCGGAGGCTGTCGACGGGACGCTCTTCACCCTGCACGACGCCTCCAACGCGAGACGCTGGCATCCGGGCCGTGCTGAGGAACTCCTGGACTGTCACCCTCACTCTCTGTACCATCTGGAGGACAGTGCCAGGATAGACGCTGCAGGTACACAGCGAGAGAAGCTCCACGGGGTGGATGGAAATCCCGGCAGGGAGTCGAAGTGGGCGACGTCTTTCCCCGCTTCGGAGTCCCGTTCCTGCTGCCATTCCAGTCCGGGAGTTCGCGCCAACCAGAGGACTTCCCCCGACCTGCGCCACGTCACTCGGGATTCCCTTCAAGGAGCCGCAGCTGACAACAGTTATGTCCGGGGTCGAGTGGCTGTCGCGAGCTCTACTGTGTTTCCTGTCACCACCTTCAGGCATGTGGCGGCGGCAGGGAGATTGATGGTGAGGACTTCAGGGCTACGAAGCTTTCCCGTGCTCGACGCCTTCCTCGTCTCGATCTCCGATCTGGAGCGGCGAATCCTGGGTTTCCCCCTCGCTTCGTCCCCTGGGAGTAGTCGTCATCACATCGCCGAGTCACCTCTGCACGAACCTCGTCCGGATCCAGTTCTGGGTCATCGTCAGGACCGTTCCTCCCACGCAGCTGTCATCCCTTCGCCTCGTCAGTGTGGAGATTCTACAGCCTCGTCCCCTGAGCCTCGTTCCCCCGCTGTCATTCCTGGACATTCGGGCTGGCTCACCCCGGCTGTTTCCCCCTCCTCCTCGACGCGCTTCCTGACTGCTGTGTGTGCCTGGAATCCCGGCCTGGTGAGCTCTCTGCTGGAGACAACGCGAGCGACCCTCAGACGAATTCCCGGGGGGTCCTCCGTTATCGCCGGGTGGGGAGAGGAAGAAGCAGATTCCACTACAGCAGGCGATACTCAACCTCCAGGGGGCAGGCAAGTCATTGTTTTTTCACACCTGCTTAATGATTTGCTCTGTCACATCCCTGGAGGAGAAGTTCAGGGTTCGCAGCTCCCTGAACTCTCCCCACCTGCTGTAACCTGTATGCCTAATCCCGCATCCTCTGTGTCTCTCTCCGCCGAGCGGTCCCCGGCTCCGGGTCAACGTGGTGGGATATGGAGAGGGCCTGTGGTTCCGCAGCTACATTGCGGACGGAGGAGGGGGACTGACTGCTGCGTGGAGTCTACGCCGACGACTGAGCGTCCCCGGGTCTCCACGGAGGAGCGGTTCGGTCCGGCGGGACGAGATTCTTCTGGCTTCACGCCAAGTGGATCGTCGGCGGGGTTACCTGAGCTGGAGGGATCTCAAGCTGCGCTGACCATCGTGCTGGCTGCGGGGCCCAACGCGGCTAGATGGGAGCCTGACAACGACCTCCGGACGACGGATCCTGGATCTTCGCAGTCCTGGACGGCGTCAGAACCCGAGATCAGGCGAGTGCTCTCCTTTCTTTTCTCTCTTTTTATCCCCGAGCACTTCAGCCTATCTCCAGGGGAGACGAGCCGGGTGCAGCCGTCCGCTGCGTCTGAGCTCGTCTCGCCAGGTTCTGGCGCTGCCGGTGATCCTGATCCCGGTTCTGTTTTCTCTTCTGAGCCTTCTTCCAGGGTCACCGGCAAGGAGTTGCTGTTCCTCGTGGTGCTGGAGGGTCCGGGTTCAACGTTGGAGGTTGGTTCTGGTGCAGTATTCAACGTGGGTTCGCCCGAGACCCAGTCGGGGTCCAACGTGGGTTCGCCTGAGGCCCGATCGGGGTCCGACGTGGGTGCTGCCCCAGTATTGTCCAGGTCCGGTGAGGAGGTGGCCGTTTTCCTGCGGCCTGACGCCCGCCGCCCTCGTCATTGGCTCTCCCCTGAGCCTCTTCCACCGGGATCCGCTCTGATCCTTCGCCCGTCTCAACGGTCCTGGTGGTTGAGTGATGCGGGTCGACGACCCGACCCACAGAACTTTCGGTTCGGTGATCTGGTTCCCCCCACTGGTCTGTTTCCCTCTGGGCAGCCTGGTTCGGCTGCCGGTGGACTGGATTCCTGGGATCTGGGTCCAGAGTTCGCCGTCCGAACACTTCTCTTCCCCTGATTCGCCAGCTGGACAATGGGCGGGGAGATCTCCGGAGCCATCTCGGCTATTTTTGGACTCTGCCTGCCATGCACCTCAGGTGTCACTTTCTTTTATCGTTATTAAGGTCACTTGGGTGTAGTATTTTTGTCCTGTTGGTGGATTCGTATTTATAGTGCTGTGTGTTTTCCATCGCTCATGCTCAACATTTTACTTTTTGTACTATGTTTTTAGTCCCGTTTTTGCATTGTAGAGTTATGTTTTGTTTTCCGTAACACCATGCTCTGCAGTTATCCATTTATTCCAGTCACTTTCATTTCTTTAGGTGACTGGGTATTTATATATTCGTGTGTGTGGGTTTTTCTTTGCCTGCACTCAGTATTTCTCTTATGTCCTGTTTGTTCATTAGAGTCATGTGCCTTGTTTTTCGTAACACCATGCTCTGTAATTGTCTATTTGTTCCAGTCACCCTCACTTTTCTTGGTGACTGTGTGTATGTACTTAAATTAGCGCTGTGTATAGGTTCCCTTTTATTTAACCGTACTAAGCATTTTTGCCCTGTACCTTTTTGGTGGTTCTTTTTTCCTTGCTCTGGGTCACGCATGGTTGGTACTCTCTGGGTAGTATGTAACCGGCGTGCTGACCCAGTTCTTCTCCCCATCTGTACCTGGGTTAATTATTCTGTTTTGTCAGTATTGTATTTGGGTTTTTCTTTCCCGCTACCCTACATTGCCCCATTGGTGTTGTCCTTCCCTTGGCTTCTTCCCCTCCGGTCCGCCTCCCTTCCTCCCACCCTAGGTGGGGGGGGGGCTGGGATGTTCCTGGTCGTTCAGGAGCCCGACCTTGAGGGAGGGGCTCTGTCACCATGGGTTGAGATGCCGTCTCGGCACTCAGCCCATGTTTTCCCTCATCCCTGCTTCCCATTGAGCAGCGTCTCAGCTGGCCCCCAGCTGGCAGCATTATGGACAGCTGGGGCCAATTAGTCTTCATCAGCTGGGGCGCTGCCAATGAGGATAAATAGGAGCAGCCTCGATGACTCGGGGCTGCGACATAAACACATTGCTAAGCTGAAGCCCCTTCGTCTGGTGTCAGCTTATACTCCTCTTGCAGCATTCCTGTGTTTGTATCCCGCTGTGAGTATGTACGTCTTGTTACCCCCACGTCCGGTACGAGCTGCTTACCTCTGCGCTGTGCAACCTGTGAGTGTACGTCTGCATGAGTATCTGTGCTCTCCTCATCCCTTCCCCTTTACCCTGAATAAAATATCACGACTCACTGGCTTGCCCCTGGCTCTGATTGCCCGGCTCCCTAGAGCCGGATATGACACATCCGTACCATACACAGTGTGGACAGGGAGCTGCTTCCCCCTCCTGAGCCGCCAGACAGTTTGCCAGAATCTCTTCGACGCTGACCGAAAGTCTTGTTCCATGGCCTCACCGAACTCCTCCAACACCCGAGTTTTTGCTTCAGCAACCACCCGAGCCGCACTCTGTTTGGCCTGCCAGTACACCTCAGCTGCTTCGGGAGTCCCACAAGTCAACCAAGTTTGACAGGAGTCCTTCTTCAGCTTAATGGCCCCCCTCACCACTGGTGTCCACCACTTGGTTCGGGGGTTGCCACCACGAGATGCACCGACGACCTTGCGGCCGCAGCTCTGGGCAGCCACTTCAACAACGGAGGTGGAGAACATGGCCCATTCAGACTTCATGTCTCCAGACTCCCTTGGAATGTGGTTGAAGTTCTTGTGGAGGTGGGAGTTGAAAACCTCCCGGACAGGGGCCTCAGCCAGACATTACCAGCACACCCTCACTATACATTTGGGTCTACCAGATCTGAATGGTGTTCTCCCCTGCCATTGGATCCAACTCACCACTAGGTGGTTATCAGTTGACAGCTCTGCACCTCTCTTTACCCGAGTGTCCAAGACATACGGTTGCAGGTCTGATGACACGATAACAAAATCGATCATCAACCTGCGACCTAGGGTGTCCTTGTGCCAGGTGCACATATGGACACCCTTATGCTTGAGCATGGTGTTCGTTATGGACAAACTGTGGTTAGCACAGAAGTCCAATAACTGAACACCACTCGGGTTCTAATCGGGCAGGCCGTTCCTCCCAATTACCCCCCTCCAGGTTTCACTGTCGTTGCCCATGTGCGCATTGAAGTCCCCCAGTAGGACAACAGAGTCTCCAAGAGTAGCACCCTGCAGCACCCCAGTCAGAGACTCCAAAAAGGGTGGGTGCTCTGAACCATCATTTGGTGCATAGACACAAATGATGGTCAGGACCCATTTCCTAACCCGAAGGCGCAGGGAAACAGCCCTTTCATCCACTGGGGAAAACTCCAATATAGAGGCAGCAAGGTGGGGGGGATACAAGAATACCCACCCTTGCTCGCTGCCTCTCACCCGGGGCAACTCCAGAGTAGGCCAAGCTCCAGCCCCTCTCCAGGAGACTGGTTCCGGAACCGGAGCGGTGTGTTGAGGTGAGGCCAACTATATCTAGCCGGTATCTCGCAACCTCATGCACCAGCTCACACTCTTTCCTCATCAGAGAGGTGACATTCCACGTCCCAAAAGCCCGTTTAGGAAGCCTGGGATCAGACCGCCAAGGTCTCCACCTTCGACCGCTATCTGATCCACATAGCACCAGACCCCCATGGTCCCTCCTGCAGGTGGTGAGCCCACTGGAGGGCGGACCCATGTAACTCCTTCGGGTTGAGCCCAGCCAGGTCCCATGGGCAGAAACTCGACCACCAGACGCTAACCATCAAGCCCCTCTCCCAGGCCTGGCTGTAGGGTAGGGCCCCGGTAACCCCATACCGGGTGGAGTACACTGAATCCTTGTTTTAGCATTCATCATGAGAGTCTGTTAACTGGTTCTTAGTCTGGCCCTTCACCCAGGACCAGTTTATCATGGGTGACCCTACCAGAGGCAAATTGCCCCAGACAACATAGCTCCTGGGATCACTAGGGCACGCAAACCCCCCACCATGATAAGGTGACTATCTATGAGGGGTGGATTTTTTCCCCCTTAATAATAAACACCTTCATTTAAAAACTGCATTTTGTGTTTACTTGCGTTATCTTTGTCTAATATTTAAATTTGTTTGATGATCTGAAACATTTAAGTGTGACAAACATACAAAAAAATGAGAAATCAGGAAGGGGACAAACACTTTCTCACACCACTGTAAGCAAATAGAGTAAATATAAAAAAGCAAGTGTAGTGGGTGTACAGTACCTTTCTATGTTTTCAATGTCAGTTCCCACAAGCCATTGATCCTGAGGGAAATCGATTGGAGAGGAGGATTGTTCTTCCAGGATGGGAACATCCGAACTCTCATCCACCCTGAAGTCCAACTTCGGTTCCGAGTCTGTTCCTTAAAGGACCAAATAAACAGCAGCACAATACAGACACTCTATCACTACAAAACAAAAAGAATTTTCTAACAAGAAATTTAGTGCCAAAATCTATAAACTACAAATTATTTATGAATTAAATTTGTTGTAAAAAGAATGCTTTCCAAAACATTTTTTACATTATGAAAAAAATCTTTATAATAATAATGCATCAGATTTATATAGCGCTTTTCTTGGACACTCAAAGTTGCTTTACAATGGATAGATTATTCATTAACTCCACAGAAAATGGTAGTGGTCAGCTACTGCTGTAGTCACAGCTGCCCTGGGGCAGACTGACAGAAACATGGCTGCCAATCCGTGCCAAAGGCCTCTCCGACCACTACTGAACATTTATACACATTCATGCCCAGTGTCATGGACGCTGAAGGCAAGGTGGGTAAAGTGTCTTACCCAGGGACACAATGGCAGGATAGCTGGGGAGAGCGGGATTCGAACGCCAACCCTCTGGTTATTGGATGACCTGCTTTACCTCCTGAGCCACTGCCGCCCACATTTCCCTCCTCTGTTCCATTTTTGCTGAGCACCAAGCTGGATGGCAGGAAGTTCCATTTTTTTATGGCCTTTGGCATGAGTCGACCGGGACTTGAACCCCGACCTCCCGGTTGTGGGATGGCTGCTCTACCTCTAGAAACTACTATGACAGTAGTAATAGTTTTAAAAATGAAAAACACAAATTTGTGTCCATCTCTGCGTGTGTGTGTGTAAATATATAAATAACCCTCTACTGCCCCTACTGTTTCAGATCTGTTAAAGCAGGGGTGTCCAATCATGTGCCATGGCGGGCCAAGACCTTGCAGGCTTTACCTCCAACAGGTGCCTTCATGCCACACTGCATTAATGCAGTAAGTCATGCAAAAGGAGCCACGACCAAGTATTGAGTGTGTACGTGGATAATAATTTTCAGTCGGCCAACATTTCTATTAAAAATCTATTTTTTTTCTCATGGGTCTCATGTAATAGTTTAATTTTCTGAGAAACTGAATTTTGGGTTTTCATTAGGTATAAGCTATAGTAATCAAAGTTAGAAGAAAAACACATGAACTATATCACACTGTAGATAACTAATCTATATATGAATTTACCTTTTTAAACTGAGTTCATGAAATAAATCAACTTTTTAATGATATTCTAATTTATTGAGCTGTACCTGTGAGCGCTCTGAGTGGTCTTTCTGACTAGAAAAAGCACTATATAAGTACAGGTTTTTATCCCTTACTGTAGTTATTTGCTCTTTTACATGAATAAAGTTATGGATCTTATATAATTGTGTGGATTCAATATGTGTTTGTAATATGAACTGCAAACTTCTGTTAAAAAATGGCTTCAAATAAAGTAACCTGAACCTGAACCTGAAATGATTTCTTAATTTTTCAAAATCTGAAGTCATAATGTCATGGCTTCATTCTTACTTTTTCGGTGAAGCTGCAGCACCCCCAGCAGGCACATGGACTTCAGCATCTCCGTGATGAACATCTCCAGGCAGCACTGCAGCTGGATAAATAGCCGACAGATCTCTGGGTGTATTTCCCCGTCCTCTGGCCTGCAATCAGGGGAAAAGGAGAAACCAGAGGAAGAAAAGAAGGTATTGTGGAGAGCAATGCAAAAAGGTAGTAGTAGTAGTAGATTAGTTTATTTGACAGGGACAGTGCAATAAACATAGACAATTAATCAAAGACAATCAATCTGATGTGTTGCACATAGAGTGTATAGCTATTAGCTAATTTGCAACTCTTGTCCCTGGATGGGCTTTAGAAAAAAGAATCAAGATAAAAAATATACACAATAACCACATACATCAATGCAGAAAAATTATAAATACACAATTATAAATATTATAAATATTATAAATACACAAATATAACAGCCTGACTCACATTTAACATAAATATTATAAATATTATAAATACACAAATATAACAGCCTGACTCACATTTAACACATATAACATAACTCACATTTAACACATATAACATAACTCACATTTGCCTATTTCAGGCCTTCCTCCCTCCGTCACTCACTATAAACAAACACATTTATTCCTTCCCTTCATTCACTCTCACTTTGCAGACAAATAATTCATACATGAGTACATTCTTGTTTATTTTTCAGCCAGTTTTTAACATTTTTAGTGAATGTTTTAAAGTCCGTTATTATTTTAATTTCATTTGGCATTGTGTTCCAGATGTGACTGCCCTTTATAGAGAAAGCTGTTTGTCCAAATGTGGTTCTGCGGTGGAATATTTTACAGTTATTGTTAACAGAACTCCTGGTGGCTCTGCTGCTGTCCTGTCTTTGGACGAAACCAGCAAGTGGCTCGGGTGCTGATTTATGGAAACATTTGAACGTTAATTTCAGAAGACAGAGGTCAATGAAGCTCTCAAAACTCAATAGGTTGTATTTTTTTAAAACATTACAGTGATGCCACCTAATGGGCTTTTTGTCCAAGATTTTTAGGGTTTGATTATATAATGAACCTATATGTCTTATTGTGGAAGGGGCTGCTTGAGCCCAGACTGTCAAACAGTATGATATATGAGAAAAAACCATAGAATGCATATACAGTGCAGCTGCTTCGTAAGGTATGTAATATCTAATTAATTTAAAGCAGTTCAGATTTTTTTTTACTGTTTTTGAAATTTTCTTTATATGAAGATTAAATTTGAGTTGAGGATCTAGTACAATGCCAAGGTATTTGAATTCTGTAGCTAAACTGATGTCATGATCATGTATATTAACTTTAAAATGTTGCAGGTTACATTTTTTGATTGAAAAGCACATTGAGACTGTTTTCTGAAGGTTCAGCAATAGATGGTTCTTGAGGAGCCACTCTTGGACATCAACCATACTTGTAGACAGTACATCTGCAGCCTGTGCTGGAGTCTTGGCAGCTGTGTAAATAACTGCATCATCTGCATAAAGTTGGCATGTTGCAGCTGAGCAGTGTAACGGCAAGTCATTAATAAAAATGCTGAAAAGTAAAGGACCAAGAATGGACCCTTGTGGGATACCCATGCGGTTGTTTAAAAATGAGGATTTATCCTGGTGAACTTTTACACACTGTTCTCTATTCTGGAGATAAGATGCAAACCATTCTAATGTATTTGGGGAGAAGTTAAAAGATACCATTTTGGATAAAAGCAAACTGTGGTTTACAGTATCGAAAGCCTTTTTGAGATCTAGAAAAACAGCTCCTACCACATTACCCCTGTCCAAGGACTGTTTGACGTTTTCAATAAGGCAACAATTTGCTGTTTCTGTTGAGTATCCTGGTCTAAAACCAAATTGATGTGGATGAAGAAGTTGACTGTCTTGTAAGTAGTCTATCAGCTGTGTAGCTACAACTTTTTCAAGAACCTTAGATAGGACTGGTAAGATAGAGATTGGGCGGTAATTGCATATATCGTCTTTACTGCCTGATTTATGAACTGGTATGACGACAGCTTTTTTCCAGCCAGATGGAAATGTACTAGACCTAATGGAGAGATTAATGAGATGAGTCAGTGGTTTGATTAATATTTTGCTGTGCATTTTGAGAAAGGAGGTGCTCATATTGTAGATATCATTAGTTTTTGAGTTTGACAGTGACAAGGTAACATGCAGGTTTTATTATGGCTTTTAAAAAAATAGCATGCTGGAGACAGTAAGCTTTACAATACTGTAGCTCATTAATTTGCTTGAATCAAATCAATTTCAGTACATTAATGCGCACTTTTCTTAACCATAGTGTGGTGGTTTGCAGCAAATACGATCTGACTCTTTTTTTAATCAAATGTTTCGTGCCCATGTGTTCAACTGAGCTTTTTTCAGCTCAGAGACCAGTTTCAGTTTAATTAAGAAATATAACATAAGCCTGTGCCATTGTACTGAATATCACCACTGAAAAGGCATAAGGCTATCAATGTAATCATATTCACTACAACACCAGTAATGGAGAGCCGAAGTCACGCCCCCTCTACTTATGCATATGGGACCTTACTTCAAAAAAAAAAAAAAAAAAAACTCAAATGAAGTGAATGCCAAGAGAGAAAGTATCTTTTAATCCCAATTAAATTTTGCCACCAGTTACACATATGATGTTTGTCAATTTAAAAGATCATTGTTCACACAAATAACACTATAAGTTGTTGTCTAAGTATAAGGTTGTGAAAATACTTAAAGTAGAACTGAACTCACCTTTTTGCCAAAAAAGTAAAATAGCAGATTAATTCCTTATTACCTATTGTATTTTTCAACACATAAAAGAAATTTTTAGGCCGTGCGATGGCCAAGCTATAAGCCGATAAACTTTTGCCTCTGGCTGGCAGTGCCAAACAAACCGGAAGTAGTGCAGACGACGCTGCGTGACGTCACGAGTGTGACCCTTATCAAAACAACAATGGCAGATGATAGCAGTTCCAGCAGTCAAGAACACCAGAGTTTTCAGAGTGAAGAGGCATTCAGGATCGGTGACAAGACAGAGGAGGATGCAGGAGTGTCAAGTGAACAGGAAGAGAGCGAGGGAGGCATCGAATCGTACAGATTAGAGCCAGAATTTTCGGGGGATTCCAGCACCGACTCAGGCCGCAGCAGTGATGGGGAGGAGAGTCGCTTATTGAATACAGAATGGTGAGTCTTTACTTTGGCATGTTTGGGGTGTCAGGATAAGGAAAATTAACAATAAAAAAGAAAGGGAAAAAAAAATCAGCATTTTTCCAACTTATTACAGTTATCCCTCACTTATCGCGTTTAATGCGGTCTTCCTTCGCTGGGTATAGGCGCTCGGCAGGGAGCGAAGCTGGGTAAAACGTCTCGGCCAATCAGCTTGCGAGATAAAACGTCTCGGCCAATCAGCTTGCGAGGTAAAACGTCTCGGCCAATCAGCTTGCGAGATTCCCGAGCGGGCTGGGGAGCCGGGGAGAGCGGGCTCTCCGTGTTGATACCTGATGTTCTAATGTAGTCTCCCTGCCTTCTCATTAGAACATCAGGTATCAACACGGAGAGCCCGCACAGCTCAAAATCTACCTCTCTGACCACCGCTCCACTCCTCTCCGCCCACCTCTTCACCGCTCGGGAATCTCGCAAGCTGATTGGCCGAGACGTTTCACCTCGCAAGCTGATTGGCCGAGACATTTTACCCAGCTTCTCTCCCTGCAGAGCGCCTTCTTTATCGCTCGTGTTGCTTAGTGGCACTTTTCGCTGTTCTCTTGTGCCTTTTTGTGCAAAATAGTGCTTGTGACGCCCTTGGGGGGGGGATGCTACTTCGCGGTTTTTCACTTTTCGCGGTCGGTTCTGGTCCCCATTAAACGCGATAAGTGATGGCTCACTGTATATCTAGAAATGCATCGCTTCCTGGTCGCTTTTCCTCCCCCTTTCTTTTCTTTCGTCGCCATGACAGCTTTCCTTGGCCACTGAACAGATCTTCCCAGGTGCTGGAAGTGTTTTGTAGTCGACTATCACAACAAAATGCACCAAAAACAACCAGTGTCGACGTGCTCGCAATGGTAAACATGAGGACTGGGTCACACTCGTGACGTCACGTGGAACTCCGGCTGCGCTTCGGCGGATTTGTCTGATTTTTCAGGGCGGGAAATTCTAAATCGCGATTTTCTCCAAGATTCCGGGATTTGTGGAGGGGGTGCCAATGATAAATTATCTTTATAATTGTATGTACTATCACCCAGTGCCGTTCAATGCCGTTCAGTTCAGTTCTACTTTAAATTAAAAGACTACATACACAGACTCATGCAAGTTACGTCATCGTTTCCGATGAACACCCAGCGGGAAGTAACTCAGTCCTCTGGATCAGCTGCGGCTTTCAAAATACATTTGTGTTTTTTTCCTCCTCTTTGGATGCTTGCTTTCATCGGTCAGGAAACAGGAGGTAGCTTTGAGAGAGGAACCGCCCTGATCGTGTTTGGTGACGTGTATAGTCTGAGACAAGAAGATGTAGTTACCTAAGTGGTTTCACAACAACCAGATATTACGCTTTAATAATATGACAACCTACAGTGTTATTTATGTTGAAAATAATCTTTTAAATTGCCAAACATCATGGGCCCTACAAGGACAATCATCCGCAGACTTTTCCAACATTTTCTGCCATACACGGAGGGTTTTCGTTAGTTTCTGTCAACGGACTGTCAGTTTTCTACGCTTTGCGTCACGCCATCAAATTGCCAGTAGACAGTGTGCTCGCTATGCGCATCCAAGCGGAGGCTCATTTCAAAGACTCGTGGCAGCGCGCAATCTATTGCACATTACTATTATAGTGCATTCCATGAAAATCCGCTTTTGATCAGGAAAAAGGAGGTCTATCGTCAGAAGTGCATTGTTTAACCTGTTGAACTCTGGTCAATTTCCCTAAAAACGCCTAAAAATAACATATCCAAAGTAAATCAAAAGCTGTTCTTCAACCCTTTGCAGCATCTTCATGGAGTTGGTCTCATTTAAAAGAAAACACTTTGAATTTTTTGGCAAAACAGTCATAATCTCTCTAAGTGCTCCTGCCACTGAGTAACAGTCATCTAAACATACTGAATTTGAAGAAAATAAAGTTTGCCTGGGTGTTTTTTTAGATACAAATGCTTGCAAATAACACAGCTGTCAGATACTGGCTGGAAAATGCAACAGAAATGTAGAACCAAGTGTTATCAAGCTGTGGTCAAAATTTTGTAACAATACCACAAAAAATGAATATATTACACAGCTTTTTTCCCAGGTTGTTCCCAGGCGTTTTTGAACTGTGCCAAATGGCACAGTTTGGAAAAACGTCTGTAACTTTTGAATGATTCAACATAGAAGCTTCATCTTGGGCTCTAATGAAAGGTGACACTCAGGGCTGTGTGTGTGTGTGTGGGGGGTTGTTTGTTCATTCATGAATGAATGAACGAACAAACAAGCCCCCCACACACAAAGAAACATGCCACGTAAAAAAATGTGTGGCCTTTTTTTACAAGAAAAAAATAACCTACAGTGCAATAAAAATTATACTAAAATATCTGCAATGTAGAGGATAACAACCCCCCCCCCCGCCCCGCTACAGAGGAGTTCGGCGCACAAAAAAACTTGTGGCCATGACAGACCGTTGTAATTACCGATCGGTCAAAAGTCATTTTTATTACTATTTTCATTGATAAAGAATAATTTAGCTTATAACACTTACCTGTCCACAACAGCAGTGTCGTTGGCGAACATCTGTTCCTCATTGTCAGACGAACATGAAGCTGGTCCGGTTGTTACGGACTTCGTGGTTCTGGTCACCCGACCCGGTGAAACCATCTCCGCTTCCATGATTGCGATTTTTGCAAACCATTTTTCAAAACAAATAAGAACAATAGTAATAAAAAAAGACTGGCTAACGGCTGAGAGTGGCGAACGCTACCATTACACACAGGTCTCAATGTGTGTCACCCAGCGGCTTAGGCAGATAGATTTTACGCACGGCGACGCACATGTTTCAACTGTTGAACTTCTCTGCTTCAATTGGCTCGTTGTATTCGCAGTCGTTGGTAGGCAGGTCCTTCTTGCTAGGTTTTCAGTCATTGGTACTTCAAGGTTTCAGAAACCCAATTCAAGGCTCTTATTAGTCGAATGAGAGGTCAATCAAATCTAAACCAATCAAACACTCCCTTGGCTTTCTGTTCGTGGCTGTGTCTGTACTGGAAGAACGGGAATGCAGCTTTTTTTTTTTTTCAGTGCGCACTGAGACGCACTATGACGCAGAGATGTGACCGCCCGCGGAATCCCGGAGTTCAATAGGTTAATATTTCAGAGCCATGTTTTGAAATCACGCAGCTCCAGAGCTCATGAGGAAATGGCATGCGCCGGGATCTTAAATAGAGAGAGTTGTAACAGTCATCATATAATCGCCAGTCATTTTAATTATATGATGATCACACACTAGTTCTTTTTTTATTCCATCTACACTCTCATCTTAATTGCGGATTTACCATTGGAGTCTACAGATTAGACAATGTAGGATTTTTTTAGGGGAATGAATGAATGAACAGGGAGTGTGATGTGCGGCTCCGGGGGGGTGGGGGGTGGCATCAGTCTGATGATTTGTATTCCATTCACATTTTTGTTTTCATCACAGACCTATTAGGGATTAATGTGTTTATTTATGTTTATTTACTTTAGGAAAATAAATGAATGAACAAGGAATGTGCGACATTGTACTTTTCACCGTAACTCCCCAGAGAGACAGGAGATGTGTCCACATCTGCGTCGGCCGTGCGCCCCGGGTTTCCAGCCGGGAGGGACTGGGAGACTGGGACAGAGACCCACCGCATGAGACGGGGAAGACCCACGGTCGACAAAAGCAACAGGAGAGGGAGCCCTCCATCTCCCCACGGGCTGGGAGAGACTTCCACGTCATCGTTAATGAAATTTTATGAAAATTTGCTCAGGCACCATCCTCTTTTCCTGAAATTTCAAACCCATTCATGTCTGTGTTGCATCCGTGCGCACTACATTAAACCATTCAGCTTATTTTTCAGCCCATTCTTCACTGTTTGTTCTTTCTAAAATAACTAATTGGGCATCAACTGTGATTGATGTCTTCCTTATTACCAAGCAGCATTACTATCGCGTGCATTTTGGCTCACACAGGTTTTGGTCAGCACAAAACCCGTCTTAAACAGTCATGATCAGAATTCACTTTACAAAATGCCTCTTTGCATTAAAGGGAAGGGCAGGAGTGCTTTGGATTGGATTATCCAAAACACACCTCTGAATGATCAGATTGGCTTCTTTGCATCATGCACCAGCTGAAAGTTATTTTTTATGCTGTTGTGACAAGGAAATGAACTTGGAAATGCCCATAAATGCGCTCTGTGTCATTGACAACT
This sequence comes from Pholidichthys leucotaenia, assembly GCA_020510985.1. NCBI lineage: Eukaryota > Metazoa > Chordata > Actinopteri > Cichliformes > Pholidichthyidae > Pholidichthys > Pholidichthys leucotaenia. The sequence continues at coordinate 102,751,535 of CM035846.1, forward strand.
GACTAACCGACCGCGTCGTTGTAATACGGCCCCATATGTCTAACATGGCAAAATTCCATCGGGATCAAAAGATAATTTTTTTCTCTCTTGCCGTTCACGCCAATAGAATTTTTTTTCCAAAGGCCCCATATGTGGAAGTAGAGGGGGTGTGACTTAAGGTGCCTTCACCAAACACGAACGGGTGGTGTGAATGCATACAAAGTCAATGGAAAGAGGCGAGCACACGTGAAATTGTGCATTCGCACATTCACGTCCGAGAGATGGCTTTGATATTCTGCCGTCACCGGAGTAAAAGTATCAACATTGGGGCGTAAACTAGTTTGAAAATGAGACTGCCACTCACCTGGAGACAGAAGGACCAGGAGCTCTTCAGCTGTATCGGAATGTCGGAGTTATTTATCCATGGATTCCTGCCACAGATGTGCTAACAAGGCAAGCAAGCTAGCAACGGAAACACCCATCATCTTGTGAAGTTTTGCAGACAGGGACAACTTTTTCAGATGAGCCCCCTGTCGGATAATGTAAACCTAAGCATGATGTTATTTGGGGGATTTCCACATTAGGTTGAACACTGCTGCAGAAATTATAAAGGCAACTTTGTCTGTCTGCATCTCACTCAGACAGTTAATTCATGCCTGTTCGTGTGTTTACACTGAGTTATAATGTAATCGTGCTGCACAAAAAATTGGCCCGTTCGTGTTTGGTGTGAAGGCACCTTTAGACGCTCTATACGGGACAACTAAAGGTGGGGCTCATATCCGCATCACATTTCGATGTGGATGTGAGCGATTCTGAATCAATGCACAAATGCCAAGAATTCGATTCTTAAATAACGTAATTAATTTTGAGAGAACAAAAAAAGCAGAACTCTGAATGACAGTACTGGAGCGACTCCGGACCACCTATGGCACAACACAAAGCAGAGACGTGTGAAGCCTAATTCATGGCACAAACTCTTCATTTTATTTAGTTCTGGATGCTCAAATCAGTTTGCTGGGGTATCGCTGTCATACTATGTGGACATTTGGACCTTAAATTACATTTAATACACATACACGAAAGATGACTGTGTGGCAGACGGCTTCAGTGCCAGAAAACTACCTTGAAACAGTCCTGTGTCCATGACTGTAGCCTACAGCCTGCATTTGTTTTGTCTGTGCGGTTACCAATCCAGCCTGACAGCAAAGCGTGACCTGCTTAGCCACGCCAAGAATAAACCGAAGACAGTAGGTAGTAGGGATGTGCCATATCGTACTGTTCACGATAATACTGGTATAAATTTTGATACCAGGGGAAAAAAAGAATATGATGATACTAAGCACTGTGTGATGACTTCATACCATTAAGTTGTTGGTGTAAGTTACATACAGTGGGGAAAAAAAGTATTTAGTCAGCCACCAATTGTGCAAGTTCTCCCACTTAAAAGAAGAGAGGTCTCCAATTTTCATCATTGGTATACCTCAACTATGAGAGACAAAATGAGAAAAAAAAAATCCAGAAAATCACATTGAAGGATTTTTAATGAATTAATTGGTAAATTCCTCGGTAAAATAAGTATTTGGTCAATAACAAAAGTTCATCTCAATACTTTGTTATATACCCTTTGTTGGCAATGACAGAGGTCAAACGTTTTCTGTAAGTTTTCACAAGGTTTTCACACACTGTTGCTGGTATTTTGGCCCATTCCTCCATGCAGATCTCCTCTAGAGCAGTGATGTTTTGGGGCTGTTGCTGGGCAACACGGACTTTCAACTCCCTCCAAAGATTTTCTATGGGGTTGACATCTGGAGACTGGCTAGGCCACTCCAGGACCTTGAAATGCTTCTTACAAAGCCACTCCTTCGTTGCCCGGGCAGTGTGTTTGGGATCATTGTCATGCTGAAAGACCCAGCCACGTTTCATCTTCAATGCCCTTGCTGATGGAAGGAGGTTTTCACTCAAAATCTCATGATACATGGCCCCATTCATTCTTTCCTTTACACGGATCAGTCGTCCTGGTCCCTTTGCAGAAAAACAGCCCCAAAGTATGATATTTCCACCCCATGCTTCACAGTAGGTATGGTGTTCTTTCTCCTCCAAACACAACAAGTTGAGTTTTTACCAAAAAGTTCTATTTTGGTTTCATCTGACCATATGACATTCTCCCAATCCTCTTCTGGATCATCCAAATGCTCTCAAGCAAACTTCAGACAGGCCTGGACATGTACTGGCTTAAGCAGGGGGACACGTCTGGCACTGCAGGATTTGAGTCCCTGGCGGCGTAGTGTGTTACTGATGGTAGCCTTTGTTACTTTGGTCCCAGCTCTCTGCAGGTCATTCACTAGGTCCCCCCGTGTGGTTCTGGGATTTTTGCTCACCGTTCTCGTGATCATTTTGACTTCACGGGGTGAGATCTTGCATGGAGCCCCAGATCGAGGGAGATTATCAGTGGTCTTGTATGTCTTCCATTTTCTAATAATTGCTCCCACAGTTGATTTCTTCACACCAAGCTGCTTACCTATTGCACATTCAGTCTTCCCAGCCTGGTGCAGGTCTACAATTTTGTTTCTGGTGTCCTTTGACAGCTCTTTGGTCTTGGCCATAGTGGAGTTTGGAGTCTGACTGTTTGAGGTTGTGGACAGGTGTCTTTTATACTGATAATGACTTCAAACAGGTGCCATTAATACAGGTAATGAATGGAGGACAGAGGAGCCTCTTAAAGAAGAAGTTACAGGTCTGTGAGAGCCAGAAATCTTGCTTGTTTGTAGGTGACCAAATACTTATTTTACTAAGGAATTTGCCAATTAATTCATTAAAAATCCTTCAATGTGATTTTCTGGATTTTTTTTTCTCATAGTTGAGGTATACCTATGATGAAAATTGGAGACCTCTCTCATCTTTTAAGTGGGAGAACTTGCACAATTGGTGGCTGACTAAATACTTTTTTGCCCCACTGCATTTCTGTGGTTAAACATAAACAAACATGACGTGGGAAGAAAGTGGCTGCCCCATGGTCCAAGTTACGTGAAGCTGGATCTAGCTGTGTGGAAATATTTTATTTTTAAGACTGTTCAGACAACTGCCATGTTTAAAAAAAAGATATGTTGTAGTGACCCAGCACGCTGTGGTCGGACATTATCTCACACTCATCAGGGCTGGAGGAAGGGGGGATAATTGACATACGGACAGCCCCAGGGGACAATCAGACGGAACTGTTATGTATGCGTCCTCGGAGAGGACGTCCAGGCGCCAGCTGATGTCATGCTAATTACTAACTAACTAACTAACCTGCACTTATATAGCGCTTTTCTAGTCACAAAGACCACTCAAAGCGCTTTCACTAGTACTAACCCTCTATTCTAAGGGCCTATATGATGGGTATTAAATGACAATCACTATGCTAATGTTCCATGCATTCTCTCTGTCTGTATAACGTATAAAAGAGCTTGTTACACATGCCTAGGCAACGCAGTAGCTCACCGAGCTACGAAGCGTGTTTCAATATGTTGGAGGAAATAAAACCTTGTACCTTTCCAGCTCGTTGCATCTCGCCTGTTCTATTACCTCCACAATGTAAGTGCAGCTAATCTGGCTGCAAATTTTTACGCACGTCAACAACACCACTCCGGTGCAAAGTTGCTGGTGTACGGTTGTCTATTTTTGGTCCATTTTGGCCACTTCAGGCATTGAGGCTATTTTGATTTTATTAGACTTTTAGGCACTGTAACTGTCAGTACTGATATAGAATGTACTGTAACATAAAACTGAATCAAACACTGTTTGTTTAAAAACACACAACATCAGGCTATCTTACCCTGAACCGGAAATAGCTGCGAGGTCTCGGTGGGCAGCCCGGGCCATGGAGCACCCTCTGGACCGAGTGTGGTGCATCTGAGCCCGCAGAGACGGACAGTCGACGGAGATCTCTCCCACCGAAATGACCTGCTCCCGGTACAGAGCCACCAGGGTGTTGAATTCCTGGACGGTCTGTGGAGGTGTGGGGAAGGAAACATGCACGAGGGAACATTAACCTACTCTGCTTTATGGCCAGCCATTCCCCCGTCCAACCCAAGAAAGATTAATCAATTAAGAAAATAAATGAATTAATTTGTGACTTTTTCTTGTAAATATGCAACTTTTTTCCTCGTAAATTTGCCACTTAATTCCTGATAAATTTGCAACTTTTTCTTGTAAACTTACAACTTCTTCCTCATAAATTCATTGTATGCACATTCTCTTCCGCATTCCGGTTCTACCCTATCTCAGTCAATGACTATGGCGTTCTTCACTTCACCAAACTCACAGTTAATGTCAGTAGCATGAATCACGTCAGACATCAGTGACAAAAAAGGAGAAGGGCTTCAGACTGTATGTTTCAAGCTACATCCACAATTACGTAAGTATAGTAAGTTATAACTTTTAACAACATCCCATACTGAGGTGGTTCAAAGTTCCTGTTTGAAAAAGATGCTGCTTAGGTTTCTATTTTGCGATTTAGTTGATCCAGTTAATATGATGCTGAGACTAAGTCTTAAAGCTCATGCAGCCTTATTCGTGCGTCTTTATTTATTAGTATAAAAACATTACCCTGAATATTTATGTTGGTTACTGTACAGTTGTACAATGAATGCACTTCCTTTTCACGTGATCCCTGTGGACTGATTGCATTTATTTGCATGTTTCCTGGTTGTGGCTGTTGCGGTGACGTGAGGTGAGTGAGTTTCATTTCCAGTGAGGCTATGATGCTTTCAGGGTCAGATTTACAAGTCGGATTTTATAAATAATTTTAATAAAACAAGTGTAAGGCATTTTATTGAATTACTTTTCAATGGAATATACAGAAAAGGCAGTAATAAAAGTCCATGTTTTCATTTGTAACAACGTGCAAAGACCCTTGGTTACACAAGTATAATGTTTATAATGTATATACTATGTATGTACTATAATGTAGTTTACAAACAACTTTTTTAGGGCACAAAATTCATTATACTTTTTTTTTTTGACCAAGGCCAAAAGAGTTCAGACAGCTGCATCTCTCTCTCTTTTACAGCTCCACAATTTACACTCATTACATATTATTATGAGTATTTACAACTACTATGCATGCGTGGTCTTACCTTTAATTGTAAATGAAGTAAATTTGCCTATCCTTCCAGACAAAAATCTCTGTGACTTTGCTAAAAAAAATTCCTTAAATCCTTTGTTTAAAAAAAAAACTGTGCTTACAGTGCTGAAGCACGCCTCCTCTCGTTTTAGAAACGCAGCTGTTTATACTTTGTTTTTGCATCTTATTCACACTTAAAACACCGATTTTGAGCTCTAAAAATGACTTTTTGAAAAACTCCTTCCAAGGTGAAGACTGCACTGACTTCAGCAACAATATCTGCACACTGGATAACTAGCTGTCATCAGGTGTTTCCATGGAAAGGTTGTCCAGCTATTTTAGATTTGTTAATGAGACTTTTTACATGTTTGCACATACTAGTGAATCTCAGTATGCTAGAATATTGTGGAAAAAGTTAATCATTTTTTTCAATGTATTTCAAAAAGATAAACTTTGATATATTCAATATTGATTGCACAGAGGTTGCAAATTTTGTATATTTTCCCTTAAGAAACTGTTGAAAATATCAGCAAATCCTCGATTAATTAATCACATTAATCACAACAAAAACTCTCAAATCAATAATTATCGCTATAAATTAAAACTCCCTGTTTAAGTTCAAACACTGATTATAGTACTGAGTGAATGTGTAGGAAATGACATTTGAGGTTTCAGTATTGGTTTTAGATATATTTTATAACTGGCTTTATTATTAAAATATGCAAACAGATAAAAACAACGCAAGTTCTGATGATTATAGAGACAAAAAATGTTTATATAAATATTAACTAACGTTATTATTATTATTATTATCATCAACAGCCAATCATATTGTGTGATGTCATGAGAAGGCACAGGACCCAAGCCAACTGAGAACCCAAGCACATCTGTGACCTACACTGGTTCCATTACATTCATTTACAGCAGTTTTTCAACCAGGGTTCCGTAGAACATTCAGGATGCTGTGGGAAATTGTCTAATTTCACTTCTTAATTGTTCCAAAATATTGAAAATAATTTGCTGTTGTTGTGCATAGGTTCTATAGGCATTCAGGTACCCATGCACAATAGCAGCAAATAATTTCTTGGAACAATTAAGACTCGATAGGAAAATTTCCCACAGAAACATGAACGTTCCAGGGAACCCTGGTTGAAAAAACACTGATTTTGAGACATACACAAAAGAAAGAGGGAAAAAAATAATCACGGTAACATAGCTTATTTTCTCAGTGTCCGAGCAATCTTGTGAAAATCTGCAAGTAAAAAAGTATTTCTTTAAAACAAGCTTTTAAGTCTAGTGTCGGCATCCATCAGGAAATAATTCCTAATTATCTTGTTAAATAAACTGATTCTTGGCACATTATAAAAAGGGCGGTAAAAGCAAATGCATTTCATCTTCAACTTCCTGTAAATCACAAACAGCATAAAGCTACTCAAAACCACTTGAGTTCATGTATTTGAAAAAAAGACTTTCTGAATCAACTCAATGATAATCCGCCATTAAAACAAGAGCACCACACACGGTACCTTACACTCCCGTCCATAGCCATTATCGATAGCACCTAAGCCACCTTTAACCCCAAAAAATTCAATTCCAAATTCAAGATTCAAACAGATTTGTAATAAAACTAATAACCTATGGTCAGAGAGACGTCATCATACCATAATACATCCTGTCTAAAGACGTGCCTTTAAAAAGGGGTTCGGTTAAAGCCAGGTTGGCACTGTATTCCTAACAGGGAATGATGTTTGTTGGGGAAAAAAGTATTTGAAATAATTTCTCATCATAAATAAATAAACAAAAAAGATTAAAATCGAAAACTGAATGTGATATTAAAAAAAAAATCAGGGATTTTATTTTTAGGCTATATCACCCAGACCTACTGTGAACGCTGTAGATATTGCAAACGGGCACTTTAATCACGTCAATTTAATATTCATTCAATATTTATTCATAAGCAGCAGCACTCTATACTTAGCTAATATTACTTTTAGCATAGATTATTTACTACAGCATTTCTCATTTTTCTGTTATTGCATTTTTAGCCTTGTTGCTGTAGTTCTTGTCCTGTGTTTTATGATCAGATACGTTAAAAACAAACACAAGTAAACAGGGATTAACTTCATTTTCTATAATTCATAAACCTAAATCAGGACATGAACAAATCCATAACATTAACAATTCCTTTGAGGTGATGGCATGGTCGTGGCTGCGTGAAGGGCTCACCCAGAGCAACCGACTGGCCGCCGGCATAAGTTGCATGGCCTGCAGGCCCTCAAGACATACTGTATGTGTGTGGACACTGACTTCTGCACCGCATAGTGTTAAGTTTGGTTATATGCATGTGGAATGACAATAATCCTATTCTTTATTATATTATGCTAATTTATGGCCAAATCATAGCAGTGATGTATTCATTGATGCCACAGTCTCATGACTCGATTAACAGTCTTGTCAGTGAACAATAAAGGAGTGAGGAAAAAAAAAACAAAACTTGTGATGCTGATTGAAGGTCAAATTGCCCAGCCCTACCAATCGCTGTTTCCTCTCCCAGACCCCCAGTTTTGACTGTAGAACGGAATAATTCTTCCATCCAAACAAAGCTTCTATTTTTAAGTCTTCATCCTGTCAAAGACGATGGCTCACAGATGTGCTCCTGTTTGAAGTGATGGCTGCAGACTTGAGTGTGGGGGCTACCTGTGAAGTTATCCCTCCGGATAACAACAATCCATTTTTGCCTGGTTTCTTCATGTAATGGAAATCAGACCTTTATTGCATCTAGCTGAGAACTGACAAAAAGGCATGCAGGAATGTTCTGCTGAATAGGGCTCGTTCTTTGTTTTTTTTTTACATTTCCACTTATTTTTCTGTGACATGTCAGCAACTTGACAGAAACAACAGCAAAAGCCATAAAGCGGAAGTGACCTAACTGGCTTATGCTATAGGGCAGGGGACTGCAACCTGCGGCTCCAGAGCCACATGTGGCTATTTTCTACAAAAAGAATTTGCAATTTCAGAAAAAAAGTTTTACATTTGCAAGTAGTACTTTGCAAACTCCTGACAAAAAAATGCAAAAAAAAAAAAAATGTGAAAAACTTGAGGACAAAAATAATGCATTTATAAGAAAAAAACAACTTCAGAAACATATTTTAAAAAAAAACACTACAAGCTTTGGGGGGAAAGCTGCAGATTTACCAGTAAAAGCTGATTTCTAAGACAATAGAATCATATATAAAAGGAAAATACAGTGTGTCACTCCATGCAGATTTTTCTGGGACAAAATTTGCTTAAAATGGCTCTTTTCACAGCAGAGGTTGCAGACCTCTGTTATAGGGGAAGTAGTTCACCAAAGCTCTGTGCATATATAATGACTGTTTTCTAATAAATCTGCACCTTTTTTCACGAGTTTGCAATGTTCATATGGGTGCTGGTTATTAATTTTTTATTCTGATTATTTTTCTTTTTTTCCCCACATTTAAAGGGTTTGAACTCCTCGTTACAAAAAATAAGGCCCCCCGAACACAATCGTGCAGGTCCCCAAAACGTTAGAAACGACCCTGACAGGCGCATTCAGTTTTTCAAATAAGGACAAAAGGCACAGATTCTGTCCTCTGATCTGTTTTTTTTTTTTTTTTTTTTTTTTGTATGTCGCTACTCCTGCACATCCAAAGACAACAACTGGTGCAGAGCTCCATCATTACCGTCATCATCTTCAGCCTTTCATACCCACCATCCTGCTGCCGTCCACGGCTCCCTCCGTGCTCGCTCGGCGCTCTGCCTCCGTCTGCGGTCCTCTAGCCGACGGAAAGACGGTCCCGGCGGACCGAGGGCGCCTCTTCCGCCCGTACGGTGCGGAACACATGCATGCACATTTACCGCGGGGGCCGAGCCCAGCGACAGACCCCGTATCTTCTCTGAGAAATTAAAACAATAAGGCTGCCACGGGGCGGAGGTGTCTCCGTTAATCCTTAAACACCGCAGCCCCAAGCAGGACCAAGCATCGGGGGCAAAGGGACCCGAAGCAGCTCCATCCGCATCCAACATAAGTCACCTTCAGCCCCTCCTGAAGGCCGATACAGGGAGGAGAGGTGTTGCCAGGTTTTGCCGGCGAGAACAAGCAAGTTCATCCGTATTAAAACAATTTCAAAATAAAAGGCACACTCAATCGATCAGGTAAAGTTCCAAGCAAGATAAAGGGAGAGTCTACATCCATCATCATGCCATGCTGCGGAGTTTCGGTCTGTCCCGATCAGTTTGGAGGTTTTCAACATTCGGAAACAATCCAGAGCAGATTAACATGGCGTAAAAGTTCAATTCCTGATTTTTTAAAGCCACATTCGATTTAAACGACATTTTTGATTCAAGGCAAGGAATTACTTCAAATTACATTGTTAAAAAAAAGATTAAATGGTTAAAATCACTTTATTGCCTCGCCCAAATTCCCTGTAGTCTTTCTTCTCCTTCTGTGCAATGCTACAGTGTTTATCAGAAACTTTTACTTATCTTATAGATTTGGACCTTTTCATGTAAAATGGCAACTTTTCTCATAAATTTGCAGTTTTTCTTGTACATGTGATGCATTTTCTTTTTCATAAATCTCCTACATTTTATTCAAATGTGCTCCAGCCTTGTAAAAATTTTCCACTAAATGTGCAGCTTTTCTTGTAACATTTAGCATTTTTCTTAATAAATTTGAAATAGATCATGTAAATTTGAGTTTTTCTTCTATTTTTGCAAATGTATTAATGCAGACTTGATTGGTAAATATTGTGATGGCGTTTTTTTTATTTCGGCTATTTATTTTTTTGTAAATTTGGGAAATGCACATGGGGAAAAAGTGAATATATGAATGCTATATTTGGAATAATGAGCTGAAACTGTTGTGAACTGCTCTCCTTTACTGACCTATATACAAAAGGGGTGGCGCTCTATCACCGCCATGCCCAGTCCGCCACTTGGTAACATCACCTGTGTAACGTCCCCTCCTCCAAACACCACATTTTAACACCCCCCCCCCGAAAAACCAAAGAATTTATAATAACTTATTAAACAAATACGACTGACTGAGCACCTGGGTAGACTGCTGGTATGCCCCATGACCAATTATTCTGCCACTTGATCAGTCATGTCCTACCTATCAACAAAACTATCAACAAAACAGTTCAAAATGTAGTTATGAAGATCTCCAGACGACGGGGTCTCTGTTGAACCCAGGCCGAGTGGTGCTCGGGCTGTGCTGCCGCTGCAGGCTCCAGTAGACGTCCTTCGGGGGCTGTGGGTCTTGCATCGCTGAAGTCCCAGTCCAATCCTGTCAGATCAGTTGTCGTCTCCTGGTCCAGGGCAGAGGTTGATGTCACCTTCCTGGGCGGGTGGCGTGCCACCGTGACCCATCAGCAAGACGAAAGGTGGCTGGCCCCAACTGAGTTGTGATATGCATTAGTGTTGTCCAGAACAACTGCAGTTTGTGTGTGCGGTTGGGGAGCCGGATCCGTACCCAGTCATATACCATGAGTCGGGGCCACTTTGCTCGGCATCTCTTGTCAAACCTTTGCTTCATGTACTGCTGTTGTTCAGACACTCTTCCCCTAGGTGAGGGCCTTTCCATCGGGGTGTTGTCTGGTGGGGGGGTGGGGGGTGCAGTCGGTCTAGGGAAAGGTGCATCTCATGTTCCAGCATCAGAAGGGCCGAGGAGCTACCTGTCATGGCGTGTGGCATCGCTCTGTAGTGTAACAGGGTGCTCTGAAGTGCAGCCAAAAATGGGAGTCCATCTGCCAGGTGTGCCCTGAGACCATTCTTGAGGGTCGGATTGAATCCCCCCCCCCCATTTTCCTGAGGGTGATAGAATGCAGTCTTTATAAGTTTGATGACTCTTCTCTACACAAACGCTGGAAAGTCCACTGAGGTCCATTGTCTGTTGTGATCATGTCCCAGTGAGCAAACAGGGAAGAGAGGAAATCAGTGACTACGTCAGTGGTGTCTGAATCGGTGGGCAACACCTTGGGCCATTTTGAGTGGAGGTTGTAAACTACCAGCAGAAAACAATGCAGGGGGGCCCTATGCAGCTCACCACAAATGTCCAATTGGATGTGTTTCCACGGGGCTGACGGCCACGGCAGAGGCTGCAGGGGCAGAGGTGGTGGCAAACCAATCTCACTACTAGCTAGGCAGGCCATGCAGTCTTCCACCATGGTCTCCACGTCCTTGTCGATTCCTGGCCACCAGACCAAGCTTCTACAGTGCTTTTTGACCCTGATAATGCCCAGTGGCCCTCATGTACCATGGTCAGGATGTGGCCCTTAAGCGCTTCTGGGATCACTGTGCAGAGCCCCCTTGACACACAGACACCATTCCAACATGATAAGTTGTCTCTAACTCTGTGGAAGGGTGCTAGATCTTCCAGCATGTTTCACGGCCAGCCCTCGCATATGAAGGTACGGAGCTGGGTCAGTATTGGGTCCTGCTCGGATGCAGTTTGAAGCCCCTGTAGGGAGACAGCGGTCTGAAGTGGGCAGTGCAACATGTGGATCAACCCCAGGTCTAAGGGGTCCTGGTCGGTGTTCATTGGGGTGTTGGGTGTGGCTTGGGACAGTAGGTCCGCCACAACGTTTTCTCTGCCAGGCGTGAACTGGTTGGTGAAGTTATATGCTTGTAGCCTTTCTGTCCACCTGTAGATGTGCAAAGGTTTGTGTCCCAAACCCGATGTTTCCAGCAGTGCCGTGAAGGCTCTGTGGTCTGTCCGGAGAGTGAAGCATCATCCATACAGGTACATGTGCCAGGGTTTGCACGCCCAGACAGATGCTAACACCTCCCTCTCCCCCACTGAGTACTTCTGCTTGGCCGAAGTGAGTGACCTCGAAGCAAACACCACTGGGCGTTCGATACCCCCTTGAAGTTGGGACAGTACTACTCCTACTGCCATGTTGGAGGTATCACAGGTCACAAACATGAGGCTCTGTAGGTCGAAATGGGCCAGCACTGGTGGGGAAGTGAGCTGTGTCTTCATTTGGTGGACGGTGGTGGAGCAAGTAGGGGTCCACACGCAGGGTGAATCCTGCTTCAGGAGGGTGCACAATGGCTCGATCATCTCCAAGTAGCAGGCAATAAAGCGCCCATAAAAGTTTGCCATGGCCAGAAAAGATGATAACTGTGTGGGGCACAACAGTTCAGATAGGTGCAGTACTGCCTCTACGTTTGAATGTAGGGGGCTCAGGCCCTCAGCAGTCAGGCAGAATCCCACAAGCTCGATGGTCGACGCTTCAAAGATGCACTTTTCCCCATTGAGTGTGAGGCTGTGTGTTGCTAGCATTTCCATTACTCTAGCGAGGCAGGCGTCATGGGAGGCCGATGTTGCGCCGTGCACCATGATGTCATCTAAATACACCACCACCCCTGGGAGACCAACAAAGATGGTGGCCATGATTTTTTGAAAACAGCTCAGGGATGAACTGAGGCCAAAAGGCATGCGGGTGTACTTGGACACTCCCATGTGGGTTACGAAGGCTGTTAGGTTGTGGCTGTTCAGATGTAGGGGAACTTGCAGGTAACCTTGACGGAGGTCCAGCTTAGAAAAAAAACTTTGAGCCATGGAAAGCCACCATCAGCTCCTCCATTGTGAGCAGAGGAAATTTGTTGGGAATCACCGCCTTGTTTATCATCCTGAGGTCAATGCATAGTCACAGGCCGCCTGACATCTTCTTCGCCACCACCAAGTTAGAGATCCAGGGGGATGTGTTGACCCGCTCAATGATGCCAGAATCCAAGAGCTTCTGCAGTTCCATCGTGACATCGTCCCGCAGTGCGAGGGGCAGCCGGCAAAGGGGTTGGATTTTCGGGGACACCATCGGATCAATAAGCGGTCGGTGGTTGAAGGAGGTGATGCAGCCCACTCCCACAAAGAGCGTCAGCTGATGATGCTGCCAGGTTGAGGTGACTGTCAGTACAGTAGAGCCCATCGGGTCAGTAATGGAGAAGCCCAACTCGCTGATTAAGTCGATGCCCAGCAGGTTGGCCCCTTGGCGCGTCACTTGAAATGTGAAAGCTGGGATGAATTTAGAGCCGCAGTGTACTGAAAAGTGACCGTCCCTGCCGTGCCAATCTTCACGTGCCCATAGCCAAACAAGTCCTCCGCATTAGCTGCGATACTTTTCTGAGGGAACAGTTTTCTGACTGTGGCCTCGCTCAGAAGGGACCTCGAGGTAGCAGTGGCACACCAACACCATCCAGCTCCATTGTGTACCACTTGAATGGCCAGCTCTTAGCGCCTAGGGAGTTAATGACGCTGGAGCCGGGTGGGTGGGGTGTTGGCTTTCTGATGTTCGAGCTGCAAGCTCTATCAAAATGGTTGAGCTTCTTACAGCGGCGGCATTTCTGCCTCCTAACTGGGCAGACGGGTATGTGAGCCCAGTGTGTGTATAAACCACAGTTACTGCAGGGCTGACGTTCTTCCATGCCAGTCTGCTTCCTACTTTTCTTTTTTCAGTTGTAGTGGGGAGATGTGGGGACGGAGCACTGGGTGGCGCTGATGATGGCCCGCACTCGCGGGGCTGGATGAAGGGCTTGCAGATTAGGTGTTGCTAGCGGTGATGTTAGCTTGATGGCTGCTTCTAATTGAGATGCCATTTCTACAGCCTTGTCTAGTCACAGGTCATCTGATGCCAGCAGCAGCTGCTCCCGCAGCCTCGGGCTCGTGGTATACTCCGCAAGCTTGTCTCTCACCAGCTCTTCCTCTAGGTGGCCAAAGGCGCACATGCTAGCCAGGAAACGGAGCTTGGTGACAAATTGTTGAGCTGTCTCATCTACACGTTGTTGGCCTTGACTAAAAGCAATTCTTCATGCTGTAACATAACGTGTGCCAGCGAAATGTTTCTCCAGCAACACAGTCCTTGTACGTGTCTCCAGAGACAACGTAAAATATGTTGCCCTTCGCTGCCAAGGTTGTGAATTAGCACATCCCTTAGCCTCTCATCGCTAGCATTGGCTAGGTTAATAGCGTCAATAAAGCTGAAGAATGAATCATGCCAGCATAGCGGGATCAGCCGCTCACCTGACAGGGCAAGAAATGGTTTCCGAGGTGCCAGTGAAATGTCCATTATCCTCATCACCATTGTTATGTTTGGAATAACAAGCTGACAACTGTCGTGAACTGAACTCTCCTTTATTCTTCATTGGCCTGACCTATACACAAAAGGAGTGGCGCCCTATTGCGATACGGCTAGTTTGCCATGTGGTGATGTCACCTGCATAACGTCCCCTTGTCCAAACACTACAATAAAAACCAAATTTGAAAACTGAAAACCAATGTAAAGAACTAATGCCTAGATATTAAAATATTTAAATATCTGAAGACAACTGCACAGTTTCAATTTTTGTCCTCTTAAAGACACACTTCGGTGGCTATAAATCCCCTATACAAACAAATCTACATTGTCTAAAATGGTATATTATGCCCTTTTGTCAGTTAAAAAAGCTTTCATTGTCTTTCAGGTTTGTGTCAATGTCTTTTCACCCCTCTCCCCCTTCAAAGGCTACCACAAGGCTAATGGTGGCTAGCGCTACATTAAACAGAATAAATCCTGTGATAAAAAGACGTACCGGTTGAAGGACATGTCCAGTTTTATGCACGGTGGGCCAGTATAAAGACTGAAACTGCATTGGTCCTAAGCAGTTTAATGGTAGATCCCATCTTAATTTGGGTCAAGTTTTCAAAGCAGTTTCTTAAAAAATACTAACTAGCACTAAATTTTGGCCCCGGGTACAACATTGTGTGTGGGCCCCTCAAAAAAACACAAACCAAATTTGAATTTTACATTCCAAGGTTTAAGACGGGGTCCATTTCCATCAAAAGCCTTGGTTAGTAAGCTCCACTGTTATGATAGTATGTTTTATCTGTTTTTGAGAATATATTTACTGTCATCAGTATTTCCAAACCTCTTTGTCTGTAATGCACTTTTTTGAGAATGGACCTACAATATTTTTTTATTTACACATTTATTTATTTAGCTATTTATTTATTTTATTTATTTTCAATTCCACTGGTGTTATTCTTTTGTATACTTCCAATTTTTGGCTAGAGCATCTTTAACAAACCCAGTTTCCAACTGAGATCAATATACTATGATGTGAACAAACATTTTTGGGGGGCAGGTAGTCAACCCCCCCCCCCCCAAAAAAAAAGGAGCACTTCTAAATAATGTAAAAAGGAAATTTACATATACAGTAGTGCAAATTTTACTGTAGTTATTTGGTATATCTATTTTATTTTAATACCTGTACACTCATGGACATTTATTACCCCATAGATTTTTACAAAATAATCAACTCACACAGAGACCCTAGTCTTCATCATATAATTATGTAAAAGTCAAAGACAAAAAACGGGCAACTTGCATTGAAAAATAAATATCTGTTTTTGCAAAGTTTTTTTTGTATTTTGAACAAAGTAATAAATAAAAGGTGAGATTCAGGGTAATGATGCACTAACCTGCGCTAACGTTTTCAATTCTGGCTTTTTGATGGCCCATCCCTGCAGCGGGCCCTGGGTAAATAGTACCCCCCCCCCCCCAAGTCCGATGCCCCTGAGCTTGGAGGATAATTTCAGAGTCCTGATTTGCTCAATACTACCCAACGTGCCAGCTTCATGCATAGTTGCCTCACCAAAAATGTTCCGTCTCAACTCGCCTTTTCTCAGGGGGCCGGGCTTAAGTGAAACTTTACAAAAAACAGAGATATGAGACATTTCAGTAATTTTGCTTTTGATGTCTTGGACTTCTTCTTTTTCTTCTTCTTCTCCCCCTTTTGGCTGCTCCCTTTAGGGGTTGCCACAGCAAATTATCTGCCTCCATCTCACCCTATTCCTTGCATCTTCCTCTGTAACACAACCCTCTCCATGTCCTCCTTCACTACATCCATGAATCTTCTCTGTGGTCTTCCTCTTTTCCTCCTGCCTGGCAGCTCCATCTTCAACATCCTTTGTCCATTATATCCACTATCCCTCCTCCTCAAGGTCCTCTCTGAGGACCGTACGTGGGCACTTAGCCTCTTCAGAAAGTATAGCTGCTGTTGAGCTCTTTTAACCAGTTCTGTGGTGTTGAGGAAGTTTGGCATTTCCCTCAAGATCCTCAACAACTTCTACAGCTGCATCATCGAGAGCATGTTGACCAACTGCATTACTGTGTGGTACAGCAGCACTACTGCCCTGGACTGCAAACACCTGCAGAGAGTGGCGAAAACAGCAGAGAAGATCATCAGGACTCCATTCCCCTCTCTGCAGAGCATCTATTACCACAGAGTCCAAAGGAGAGCTGCCTCCATCCTCCAGGACCCCACCCGCCCCCAGCGCAGACTGTTCACACTTCTACCCTCAGGCAGGAGGTACAGAAGTGTGAAATGCAGTACATCCAGACTGAAAAACTCCTTCTTTCCTTCTGCCATCAGACTCCTGAATAAATAAAACTCTGGACACAGCTTTGCAAATAGGAATTGTTATGAGTTGCCCATTGGAGCAGAAAGGAAGACCCACGCACTGCACTGTGAAGTTGTGAGGTTTATTAGAAAATATAAGGTGCATAAAACAATTCAAAAACATGAGGGGATAAACACAGTAAAGAGACGAAGACAGAGTATGTTTAAACTTATGTTAGAAGTGATCACAGAGGACACAAGAGTCAAGACTGCGGCAAGGAAAGCGAGGTGCCCCGGTCTTAAATAAGGCACAATATAATATGGCACAGATGTGGATATCAGAGCGGGCAGGAGAAAACACTGATTGATAATCTGGGTTAGCTGGGAGAAATGAGAGAGAAGCGACTGGACTTGACAGCTGACAGGGCGATGCCCACACTGCAAAAAAACGGAAATGCCCCCTGACAGCTGTCAGCCTCGGGAAAGTACACCACAGTAAGAATATAAAGAATAAATATCACCAAATGAAATGCAGACTGATAAATAATTGAAAATGGTACAAAACATGAGTGTAACAAAACTGAAACATAAACAGAAAAATAGAAAACAGTACAAGAATACTGAAACTCAAAAGGCACAAAATACAACAAATAAATAAATACAGAGAAAAAAGCCACGAGACTGAGCATGGCGGAAACTTCTACTGCTCAGCTCGTAACAGAGCCCCCCTCTCAAGGGGTGGTCCCAGACACCCCAGGGTAACATCAAAAGAAAAAGAAAGAAACCCCCCCCCCCCAACAGGAGCACAACAGTAACCCACCCAGGGTGGGTGGTGGGGGGAACAGGCTAGGAGAGAACAAAACAAAACCCCACTCAGGACCCACACCAGGCAAACCCCCAATCCCCCTAATCCCCCTGGACCGAGGAGCTGAACAGTTCAGGCAGGTGACCAGAGTCCCAGACCCCCCCAGATGGTATGATGGAACGAGTTGGGTGGCCTCCCAGAGAACATGGGCCACCCAACTCTGTGGCACAGTCTGTTGGGTGGCCTGCCAGAGGTCTTCAGCCACCTGAACAAAAGAGGTGGTCCAGGAGGCGGCTTCCCGACGGGGAGGGCAAATAGTGAGGAGGAAAAGGGAGTTGAGGAAACCACGACGACCTCAGGAAGAGGAGAAGGAATCACGACAACATCAGGCAGAGGAAAGGGAACCACAACGGTGTCTGACACAGGAGCGGGAACCACAGTGCCATCTGGCACAGGAGGGGAAACCACAACAGCATCTGGCAAAGGAGGGGGAACTACAACGGCATCTGGTACAGGAGGGGGAACAACAATGCCCTTTGACTGGCCAGCAGCACCCTCTGTGATCTCGGATTGGGACAAAGTTGCACCCACAGAGGCTCTGGACTGGAGCGACGCTGCACCCACAGTGGGGCTGGACGGAGCCAACGCTGCACCCTCAGTGGGCCTAGACTGGGCCAAGGCTGCACCCTCAGTGGGCCCGGACTAGGCCAAGGCCGCACCCTTGGTGGACCTGGACTGGGCCAAAGCTGCACCCACGGTGGCCCCTGGGCTAGGGTGTAACACCCATGCTGGGGCCACACTGGAGTGCGGCACCCAAGTTGGTTTTAAGCTGGGGCGTAGCACCCACAACGGTCCCCGAATGGGACACAACACCCACGGAGACCCAGAATGAGGAGGAGCTGCACTCACAGAGGTCCCGGGCGGGGACAGAGCACCCATGACGACCTCAACCGGAGGGGAAGCAGCATCCACACAGGACTCGGACAGGGCCAAAGCTGCACCCACAGAGGACCCAGGCTGGGACGGAGCATCCTTGATGACCTCAGCAGGAGGAGCTGAACCCACGGTGATCTTGAGTGGCGATCTTGGACCCACAGAGACATCTGACAAGGGTGGAATATCCTTGGTGATCCTGGGGGAAGACTCAGACAGAACAGGCAGAGAGACAGGATCAAGGTCACCGACAGCAGGTGAGCTCAGGTGCAGCTTACGGCTGCACCCGACTCTCCTCACCAAGAGCCAGGCAAGAATTCTCCAAAACAGACACAAGAAAAATGAAGGAGAGCACTTGCCTGAGCTCAAGCTCCACCGCCGTCCAGGACTCTGACAATCCAGACGATGGTTGTTCGGGCCCAGTCCCCTGGAGGTCCAACTCCGACTCTGCTGCGGCAGCCCCTGCTGCATGCATGTTGGTTAATGCAGTCCTGTTGCATCTGTTCCAAATGCATGTTGCATTTTTTAACTGTGCACATGATAATAAAGCCTTTGAAGCTTGAATATGCACATGTCCAAACCATCTCAGCCTTGCCTCTCTTACTTCCTCTCCAAACCACTCAACCTGAGCTGTCCCTCTGATATACTCATTTCTAATCTTGTTCCTTCTAGTCACTTCCAATGACAATCTAAGCATCTTCAACTCTGCCACCTCCAGTTCCACCTCCTGTCTTTTTGTTAGCACCACCGTCTCTAAACCATACACCGTAGCAGGTCTCACTACCATCTTGTAAATCTTTCCTTTCACTCTTGCTGCTACCTTTCTGTCACAAATCACCCCTGCCACTTGTCTCCACCCACTCCACTCTGCCTGTACTCTCTTCTTCACCTCTCTTGTGCATTTTCCATTGCTTTGGATGGTTGACCCCAGGTATTTAAACTCATCTACTTTCATGATCGCTACTCCTTTCATCTTCACCATTGCACCTGCCTCCCTTTCATTCACACTTACGTATTCTGTCTTCCTTCTACTGACTTTCATTCCTTTTCTCTCCAGAGAAGACCTCCACCTTTCCAGGTTCTCTTCCACCTGCTCCCTACTCTCACTGCAGATCACAATGTCATCTGCAAACATCATGGTCCACGGAGACTACTGCCTGACCTCGTCTGTCAGCCTGTCCTTCACCATGGCAAACAAGAAGGGGCTCAGAGCTGATCCCTGATGTAATCCCACCCACACCTTGAATCCATCTGTCACTCCTACAGCGCATTTCACCACCGTCTCGCTGTCTTTGTACATGTCCTGCACCACCCTCACATACTTCTCTTCCACTCCAGACTTTCTCATACAGTACCACATTTCCTCTCTTGGCACCCCATCATATGCTTTCTCTAGATCCACAGACACAGTGCACCTCCTTCTGACCTTCTCTATACTTCTCCGCCAGCACTCTTAGAGCAAACATTGCATCTGTAGTGCTCTTTCTTGGCATGAAACCGAACTGCTGCTCACTGATTGTCACTTCCTCCTCTCAACCTGGCTTCAACAACTCTTCCCCATATCTTCATAGTGTGGCTGATCAACTTTATGCCTCTGTAGTTACTACAGCTCTGAGCATCATCTTTGTTCTTGAAAATTGGTACCAAAACACTTTCTCCTCTCACTCTCCAAGATTGTGTTAAACAATCTGTTAAAAAGTCCACTGCCATCTCTCCTAAACATCTCCATACCTCCACAGGTATGTCATCCGGACCAACTGCCTTTCCATTCTTCCTCCTCTTCAAAGCTGCCCTCACTTCTGCCTTGCTAATCCTCGGGACTTCCTTGTCCACTCTTTCCTTCATCCATCCTCCACTGTCTCTCATTTTCTTTATTCATCAGCTCTTCAAAGTACGCCTTCCACCTTCTCAACACTTTCTCGTCATTTGTTTGTACATTACTATTTCTGTCCTTAATCAGCCTAACCTGCTGTACATCCTTCCCTGCTTGATCTCTCTGTCTAGTCAGTCGATACAAGTCCTTTTCTCCTTCCTTAGTGTCCAGCCTATACTACCGTTTAAAAGTTTGGGGTCACTTAGAAATTTCCTTATTTTTGAAAGAAAAGCACTGTTTTTTTCAATGAAGATAACTTTAAACTAATCAGAAATACACTCTAATATCTAATATACATTGCTAATGTGGTAAATGACTATTCTAGCTGCAAATGTCTGGTTTTTGGTGCAATATGTGTATAGAGGCCCATTTCCAGCAACTATCACTCCAGTGTTCTAATGGTACAATGTGTTTGCTCATTGCGTCAGAAGGCTAATGGATGATTAGAAAACCCTTGTGCAATCATGTTAGCACAGCTGAAAACAGTTTAGCTGGTTAGAGAAGCTATAAAACTGACCTTCCTTTGAGCAGGTTGAGTATCTGGAAAAAATTATTATTTCAAATACAAATCATTATTTCTAACCTTGTCAATGTCTTGACTATATTTTCTATTCATTTTACAACTCATGGTGGTAAATAAGTGTGACTTTTCATGGAAAACACAAAATAATTGTCTGGGTGACCCCAAACTTTTGAACGGTAGTGTATATGCCTCACTATATGCCTTTTGCTTTGCCTTTCCCACGTCTCTCTTTGCCATGTGCCTAGATTTCAAATACTCCTGTCTTCTTCATCTCCCCGACTATCCCATTTTTTTCTTTGCTAACCTCTTCCTTTGGATACTTTCTTGTACCTCCTCATTCCACCACCAAATCTCATTGTCTTCCTTCCTCTGTCCACTGGATACACCACATACCTTTCAACCCATTTCCCTCAATACCTTTGCTGTACTTGTATTGTAAGTCATAAAAATCATGCTCCAGACATGTTAACCAGAAAAAAAACTCAATTTTTGAACATCACTTTAAAAATAAAATGTGTTTCACTGACAAGAATAGAGTACAGCTGGATTCAACAGTATTGCTAATGCAATAATCTGCAATGTTTTTCTTGTGTGCTTGTTTGAATGTGTTGGTCCATTGCCAAAATGGAATTCTGCCCATGTGTAGAGTGATTTGTGTTCATTGTGTATTTTTTGTTTTTTAAATAACAAAAGGACAAGAGCAGACTGTGATGGAGTTGGAGCTAAGAAATGTTTTTTTAAAAAACGTAACTTTTCATACAGTGGCTGCAATAGAGAAAAAAAAATGCTGGTGGCTGCCGTGGTATCCCTCAGCCTCTGTTCGTTGTTGAGATGTAGTTTATTTGGAATTTTGACCTTGGTCTTTGACCTCGCAATCCCAAAACATAGTCAGAGGTCAAGGTTACAGGGTGGTAGCTGTGTAAAACATTTGGTGACCCTAGCTTTACTCATTCTATAGTAATGAGCTATAGTAATGCTCTACCAACTGAGCCACCACCGGAGTGGTGGCTCAGTTGGTAGAGCATCCGCCCCACACCCGGGAGGCAGGGGTTCAAATCCCGGCCGGGTCATGCCGAAGACCATGTAAAAGTGGAACTTCCTGCCGTCCAGCTTGGTGCTCAGCAATAATGGAATGGAGGAGGGAAATCTGTGGCGGCGCCTTGCATGGCAGCGGCCCTCTGATTCTGCACTTGGGGTGTGTGTGATTAACACAGTAGATAGGTAAAACACAATCTCGTTCTACTGTACATGATTGGTTGAACAGTTGAATGACAATAAGGGTGATTTAATTTAATTTAATAGGGCATAGGGAAAGCTAACACTGACCATTAACCTTTTAACCCCAGGCCCAGAGGGCAGGGACTAAGCCATCCAAGACTTGTTTTAGACATGATGATATCAATTTGAAAAGGTTATATTGTTCCTTTGTGAAATTATTGTATTCACAAGTGTTAGGTAAAACTGACCTCTGACTTTGAACTAAAGGTCAGAGGTCACTGTAGTAATAATTTTCACCCAGATTCATTTTCAAGGAGGAGATCAATTTCTTGCTTGGAAAATCTGTATTTATTCAGCAGTTGAAAATAGTAGTACAGAGCTCTGGGTCGGAGTTCTCTCCCTAACAACAACAATGTGTGTCAGGTCGTGAAGTCTGACTGACTATGCTTTCCCTTGATCCAATATTTATGTGAGTCCATTATCACATTGCATAAGCTGCTCCTTGCATCATGTCTTGTCCTCTCGGTTCCTCTGTTGCTATCTTGCTCAAACATCTGGTTTTGGGTCGTCACGTACACAGCTGATTCACCCACTCTTCTCAGAATCAGCTTGTTGTGTTTATCTCACCTCAACAGTTCTCTTCCTCTTTTCTTGGCATTTCTGTTCTGCGAATCAGACACTTATCTCACATTTTGCAACACCTGCATATGTCTAGGGGATTATTTCTCAAATGGAAGTCATCAATATTCTTGTAAATGAAACATTCCTCATTGCGTATCTGAAATGCCTATAAATGCTTTCTTTGTAGAGGCTGGGTTAATCATCTCAGACTGGATGCAGAGGGTAAACAGAGAAGGACAATAGGTAGGGAGATTATGGTGAGGTAGCAGGAAGAAGGAGTTGGGGGAGAAGGGTCAGATGTATTGGTGATGTGAGATGTCATGCAGATGTGAGATGGGCGGTTGATATAAATGGAGAACCCCTGGTGTATTGAGACATGCTTTTTCTGTGTATGACTGATGTGAGAGTGAATAAAGTCGTCTGCTGCATAAATCTGTTTCCGTTATTCACACTCTCCACGCTGGTGACCCCTTGACGAATTATGGAACATGAGGCAAGAACCCCGGAGTCGGCCTGGACGGGAAGCCCCAGCGATGCTGCAAGCATCCCAGAGACGGACCGGACGGGAACCCCCAGCAATGCGTGCGCTGTTTCGGTCAAACTACCGGACTTTTGGCTGCATGACCCGCGCTCTTGGTTCCACCACACCGAGGCTCAGTTCACCCTCTGGGGAATAACGGCAGACGACACCAGATATTACTATGTGGTCGCAGCGCTGGACGCTCGCACGTCTCAGCAAGTAGCGAGCCTGCTCCAACAGCCTCCAGCCCACTGCAAATACGAGGCTCTCAAGGCCGCACTGACACGGCGCTACACGCTCTCGGACTGTGAGAGAGCGGAGAGGCTCCTGAGGCGCTCCGAGTTAGGAGACGGGTCGGCAGTCAAACTGATGGAGAAGATGTTGGCTTTGATGGGCACGGATGACGGGCATTTTCTGTTTGCCCACCTTTTCCTCCGGAACCTCCCGACAGAGGCGAGAGCGGTTCTTGCCAATTCGCCGTTGCTGGCCGCGCGTGACTACCGTGCGCTAGCCCAGGAGGCAGATCGGATCATCCTCACCACCAGAGCCCTCACAGTGAACGCGGTGGCGTCAGAACCCAGCGAGACGACCAGCAGAGGCGAGGAGTCGCCGACGTTAGCGACAGCGGGGGCCAGGAAACGCCAGAGAGACACGCTTTGCTTCTACCACCGCCGCTTTGGAGAGAACACACGCAGATGTGTGCCACCGTGCCAATTCAAGCGTTTGGGAAATGCCAAGGCCAGCAGTCGGTAGCAGCTGCGACCGCCGGTGAAGAGAACAAGCTGCTCTACGTGACAGTCTCGTGCTCGGGGAGATGGTTCCTCGTAGACACCGGTGCCCAGAAGAGCATCATCCTGCCGTCCTATGCCCACAGCTCCAGGCGGTAAGTTCCACACACTGCTCACTCAGTTCCCAGCACTCATGGTCCCGACGTTTTTGGCGGCCATCGCTAAACATGGGGTGGAACACTTTATCACCACCACTGGGCCGCCCGTTTTCGCACAACCTCGGCGCTTGGACGCAGCTAAACTGGCCATAGCGCGCGAGGAGTTTGCCAACTTGGAAAGGCTGGACATCATCAGGCGATGGAACAGCCCATGGGCATCCCCGCTACACATGGTCCCTAAGGCCGAGGAATCATGGCGACCGTGTGGAGATTTCCGCAGGCTGAATAACGCCACAGCGCACGACTGCTACCCGATTCCCCATATTCAGGATTTTTCCGTTCACCTCGCCGGAGCACGCATTTTTTCTAAAATAGACCTGATCCGCGGTTACCATCAAGTCCCAGTGCGCACAGAGGACGTACCCAAAACAGCGGTAATAACTCCGTTTGGCTTGTTTGAGTTTTTATGTATGCCCTTCGGATTAAAAGGAGCGGCACAGACATTCCAATGCATGATGGATGCGGTGTTGCGCGATCTGCCATTTGTGTTCGTCTACCTGGATGATATCCTGGTGGCCAGCGCGTCCGAGGATGAACACGTAACCCACCTCACGACGGTTTTCCGGAGGTTGGAGGAACACGGGTTAATAGTCAACCCGGCGAAGTGCCAGTTTGGCGTGATGGGGATTGATTTTTTGGGGCACCGCGTCTCACCGGAGGGAGCGATACCTTTGTCCCGCAAAGTGCGCGGCGTGGTGAATTTTCCCTAGTCTCAGACGGTCAGGGCGCTGCAAGAATTTTTGGGGATGGTTAACTTTTATAACCGGTTCCTCCCCCGCGCAGCTCAACTCATGCAGTCATTGTACGCCGCGCTCAAGAAACGGAAAACCGCAGACAGTATCAAATGGACTCCGGAGCGGGAGCAGGCATTCTCTGAAGTTAAAACAGCCCTGGCAAATGCCACACTGTTGGCGCACCCAGACCCGGCGGCCCGGATAGCGCTCACTACCAACAGCCTCGGACGTGGCCATAGGGGCCGTCGTGGAGCAACGCGTCTCCGGTTCTTGGCAGTCGCTCGCTTTTCTCAGCAGGGCTTTGCCCGACAGTGAGCTTAAATACAACGCGTTCGACAGAGAGTTGCTGGCTCTCCAACTGGCCATACGCCACTTCCAGTTCTGGCTGGAAGGGCACAGCTTCACCGCGTTCGTGGACCACAAGCCGCTAACGCTCGCGATGGCCAAGGTTTCGGAACCATGGTCGGGCCAGCAGCAGAGACAGCTGGCCGCGATCTCGGAGTTTACGACCGATATTCAGCATGTGTCGGGTAAACTGAATGTGGTGGCGGACTGCCTCTCGCATGCAGTAGTGGCCCTGGTCTGCGTGGGGATACATTATACAACCATGGCCGCAGAGCAGATTGGCGATACGGACGTGTGCGCGCTCCAGTCTGGACCAGCAGGGTTAAGGCTGGAGAGCAGAGTACTGCAAGACGGCAAGCCCCCCCTAATCTGCGACGTCTTCACGGGACGCCCGCGCCCGGTGGTCCCAATCGCTTGGCGCCGCAGCGTGTTTGAGTCAGTTCACGCTCTGGCGCACCCAGGAGTGCGCGCGTCAGTCAAAATGGTGGGAGCGAAGTTCGTATGGCCAAGCCTGCGCAAACAAGTGAAAGAGTGGGCTGCAGCCTGCGTAGGGTGCCAAAGAGCCAAAGTACACAGACACACGAAGGCTCCTTTGGAGCTGTTTCGTATACCGGCGAAGAGGTTCGACCATGTTCACGTGGACCTTGTGGGCCCCCTCCCGCCATCGCAGGGGTGCACGCACCTTCTGACATTGGTGGACCGCACCACATGCTGGCCAGAAGCAGTCCCGCTGGCGGCAACCACGTCCGTGGACGTGGCACGCTTTTTTGACAACATGGGTGGCACGTTTTGGAATCCCGTCGGACATCACATCCGATAGGGGCCCTCAGTTTGTTTCCGACCTCTGGTCCGCGATGGTCCGCAGTCTGGGTGTTGCAATTCATCGCACAACCTCGTACAACCCACAGGCCAATGGGTTATGGGAGCGTTTTCATAGGTCACTGAAAGCAGCGCTCAGGGTTTCGCTGACAGATGCAAATTGGGTAAACCGGTTGCCGTGGGTTTTATTGGTGTTGCGTTCTACACCAAAAGAGGATTTGGAGGCTTCCCCGGCAGAAATTGTTTTTTCTCAGCCACTGCGGCTGCCCGGGGAATTTTTGCCAGATAATCCTGCGCCGGACAAATGCCCGTCTCAGCGTTTGCAGCATAGCGCAGACACAGGCACGCTGCCCGGCCCGGCCCGGCCCGGCCCGGCCCACCACTGTTTTCCACGCGCTTTTGTGCCAAAAACTTTGAAGAACGCGGCGTTCGTGTTTGTCAGGCACGATGCCCACCGCCCTCCATTGCGCCCACCCTACGATGGCCCGTTCAGAGTGCTGGAAACAGGGGACAAACATTTTTTGTTAGACTTGGGGGGTCGTCGGGAGAAAATATGCATAGAGAGACTTAAGCCCACCTTTGTGGTGGCGGACGAGCAAGTGCTGTTGGCTCAGGCCCCTCGGCGTGGAAGACCCCCACTGAGAACTCCCCAGGTAAACGATTCATCAGAGCAGCCACACGGGCAAGTGGACAGTTTCCCCCCCCCCCCTCACCATGGCCCACCCGCAGACAGACACACCCCCAGGAGCCCCCCGCTGGCACAGCAGCGCCGCAGAGGTGGTAAACCCCCGTTACAGCAGATATGGGAGGAGACTGAAGCCAAAAGGACGTGAGGACTGAAAGTCGGTCTGAGATTCGGGGGGGGGGGGGTGTAGAAGCTGGGTTAATCATCTCAGACTGGATGCAGAGGGTAAACAGAGAAGGACAATAGGTATGGAGATTGGGACGGCACGGCCACGGCAGTGGCTCAGGAGGTAGAGCAGGTCGTCTAATAACCGGATGGTTGGCGGTTCGAATCTCGCTCTCCCCAGATATCCTGCCGTTGTGTCCCTGGGCAAGACACTTCACCCACCTTGCCTCCAGTGTCCATAACACTGGGTGTGAATGTTCGGTGGTAGCCGAAGAGGCCGTTGGCGCGGATTGGCAGCCACATTTCCATCGGCCTGCCCCAGGGCAGCTGTGGCTACAGCAGTAGCTTGCCACTACCATTGTCTGTCTGGAGTGAATGAATAATGTATCTACTTGTAAAGCGTCTTTGAGTGTCTATGATAAAGCACTATATAAATCTGATACATTATTATTATTATTATTATTATTATAGATTATGGTGAGGTAGCAGGAAGAAGGAGTTGGGGGAGAAGGGACGAATGTATTGTGATGCGAGATGTCATGTAGATGTGAGATGGGTGGTTGATATAAATGGAGAACCCCTGGTGTATTGAGCCAATGCTTTTTCTGTGTATGACTGATGTGAGAGTGAATAAAATCGTCTGCTGCATAAATCTGTTTCCGTTATTCACACTCTCCACATCTTAATCTTAATGCTAATATAAGCTTTTAGTATATACTTCCTTAATGCTTGTCTTAATGCCATGAAGCTTTTATACAAATACACTTTTAAGCTGCATTTCTCCTCTTAACAGAGTTGTCCTTCATCCTAACTGTCCATCTATTTATTCTCACCCATCATCGCCGAAATTCGAACTTGTCTAAGATTTTCAGAGACACAACTATGGTGTCAGTTTGAAAAGCCCACATCATTTCTTTCTCGAGTTATCATGTTCACAAGGCATGTGTTGACACCGCAACCGCTGCTCATATTTATACATTCTGGAAAACAAACCGAGTCGGAAGGGAAAAAAGCAGAACTGGCAACCATTATGATGAAGCTTCTACTCGGACTCTGAACAAGGAGCTGAAAGAAGTCGGATGAAATTGAGCTGGTTATGTGCATTATTAGGGCAGAAAGGCACCAGGAATGCCTTCATGTGACATAATTAATCACCAGTGAATGATTTTATGTCAAAAGGGGGTCCAAGTTGTTGCTGTCTTTTTTAACATCAGTGGGTGCACTAAAATCTTCACGACTAATCTTAAAATCGGCAACTTTCCAACATTACTGGCCACCCGAGGTTATTACATCAGTGAATATGGAACTTTTTAAATCAATGGTGTTTGTTCCAAATACATTTAATACTTCTGTTAATTAATTTGCAACTCATCTTGAAATTGCATTTTTTTTCTTACAGTTTTTCTTCCTGTAAGCTTGCTATTTTCCCCTGACATTTCATTGTTTTTCTCATAAATTTGTTCTTTTCCCTTTACAGTTTTGAACTTCTTTTAAATTTGTTAAATATTTATCATCATTTGAGTTTTTTTAAGTTTGTGATTTTCATCTAAATTGTCTGCATGTTTATGACTTATTTCGGATTAAATTAAACCTTGAAAAACAAATTTTAATTATTTTGTCAGAGCCATTGTTTATAGGAAAAACTGTGTTGCAGCCAGGGGTTGCAATATACAGAATCTTTTATTCTTATAGATTCTACTACTGTATATATTGGTTAATATTTGTCATGTTTAAACAAGCTTATAAATGAAGTTAAATTGGGCAGGGGTGAACTGGGATAAAAATTCAGGCAGGTATTTGACTCCATCCAAGGCCACCCCATTGTTAGGAATCAGAATCCATTGCTGATATATATACCATATTAATATATCAGATGTCAAACTAATTATAAATGTGGCTACAGCCTTTAGGTGGGAGGGTAAATATCCATTTTTTAATATTTTTTAATCCATCATTTTCTCGTCTTGATCTCTCTCGCTATTTCTCTGCAGATCTTGTTGGTTTGCAGAATGAGATAAAAATGTAAACAACATAAATTTACCCCTCATGGATCGTCACCTTATCATGGTGGGGGGTTTGCGTGCCCTAGTGATTCCTGGAGCTATGTTATCCGTGGCAATTTGCCTCTGGTAGGGTCACCCAAGACAAACTGGTCCTGGGTGAAGGGCCAGATGAAGAATGATCCAATAGACTCTCATGATGAACGCTAGAACAGGGATCCAGCGTACCCTGCCTGGTATGGGGTTACTGGGGCCCCACCCTGGAGCCAGGCCTGGGGGAAGGGCTTGATGGCTAGAGTCTGGTGGCCGGGTTTCAGCCCATGGGACCCGGCTGGGCTCAGCCCGAAGAAGGTGCATGGGTCCACCCTCCAGTGGGCTCACCACCTGCAGGAGGGACCATGGGGGTCAATCTACGTCAATCACGTAGATCAATTTACCAGTCAATCTATGTTCCTACCCTCACCTATGGTCATGAGCTTTGGGTAATGACCAAAAGAATGAGATCTCGGATTCAAGCGGCTGAAATGAGCTTTCTTCTTAGGATTGCTGGACTCACCCTCATAGATAGGGTGAGGAGCTCAGTGATCCGGGAGAGGCTCAGAGTAGAACCGCTGCTCTTCCCCATTGAAAGGAGTCAGTTGAGGTGGTATGGGCATCTATTCAGGATGCCTCCTGGACGCCTCCCACTTGAGGTGTTTCGGGCACGTCCCTCTGGAAGGAGACCCCGGGGAAGAGCCAGGACTCGCTGGAGAGACTATGTCTTCCAGCTGGTCTGGGAACGCCTTGGTATCCCCTCTGAAGAGCTGGAGCAGGTGGCTGGGGAGAGGGAAGTCTGGGCTTCTCTGCTTGAACTGCTGCCTCTGTGACCCGCACCTCCGGAGAAGCGGTAGAAGATGGATGGATGGATGGAACATAAATTTAAACATGTATAGTACAATTCCACATGTGAAGGGCAGTTAACCTATTGTCTCTATTCCCTGAGAACAGAGCAGGGAGTAGGGAATACAGCTGAAGTACAATGTGGACATATATATAATTATTTTTTTATTTTTCCCTGATCTCTTTTATTATGCATACACATTACAGCTGGTAGCGCTTGGCTTCAAAAAGACATCACTTTAAAATGCACAAAAAACACTATAAACATTATAACACACTAAAACAATATGTACAATAATAATAATAACAACAATACTGGGAGGGCACCATGGGGCAGACCCAGGACTCGGTGGAGAGACTGTGTCTCCCAGCTGGTCTGGGAACGCCTTGGTATCCTCTCTGAAGAGCTGGAGCAGGTGGCTGGGGAGAGGGAAGTCCGGGCTTCTCTGCTTGAACTGCTGCCTCCGCGACCCGGACCTCCGGAAAAGCGGTAGAAGATGGATGGATGGATGGATGGATGGATAATAATAATAATAATAATAATAATAATAATAATATGTGCAAATGACATAGCAGCAGATGTAACAAGGGGGATGGTGGCAAGGTGGAATTCACAAATTTAGTATGAGGTACAAATGATTAAATGTAAATTAAGTTTAAATGAGCAAGAACATAGTTGCAAAAATATGATAAAAGATGCTAATGTACACCTTAAAAAAAATCACAAATTTATCATAAGCAAGTCCCTAAACTGATAAATTGGTGACACCCCCCCCCCCCCACACACACACACACAAATTAGTAGTAAAAAAAAAAATCTCATGGATGAGTGGGGAAAATTTTTCCAAGGAAAAAGAAATCATAAATTCACAACAATAAAGTCACAAATTTGTAAGAAAAACTGGCAAATTTACAAAAGCAAAAGTTCCATATTTATATAAAATTTCAAGAGTACATCTCTAAAATGCTGACATTTTTCCCTGATAAATTTACCATTTTCTTGTCAATTTCTAATAAATCTAGAATCTTTTTCTTTAAAAGATGGTAAATTTGCTTCCTCTTTATCGCACAAAATTTATTATATAAATCTGATATCTTTTTAATGTTGAAACATCTTTTCTCATAGCATTTTACTTTGTTGTTGTTAATTTGCAATTTTACTCTCACAGATTTGTGATATTTTCCTCTTAGAAGTGTTAGTCTGAGGAAAATCATAAAATAATCCACGAGTCATGAAACTACAATTTTTGAAATAGGCTACTTGTATTAAATGTAGTTTGTTACTAAACTATTGTCCACTCTTTCTGAGGATGGGGGTGACAGGTTGGGGGGGGGGGGGGTCAGTTTGCTAACAGTGAGGATGGCGTCCCCCCTCTTATTATATTTTGCACAGACCATGCAATTCTGTTCTTAAACCATACAGATAGTTTCAGACTGTTCCAACGACTTGCTTTTAATCTGAAAAAAATGGGTTAATAATTTAGACTGGGGGGGGGGGGGGCTGAAAAGTTTATAGTGGTCAGATTTGACCACTACAGACTTTTCAGTCCCCCCCCCCCTTCCCTACAGCATTGCTTCACTGAAGTATTTTCTATTTAATATTTAGCCTACTGAAGTAGGTATTCTTTTTTCAGTCATAACGGGTACACCACCATCAGTCCACTGTCAATCAATCTTCCTGAGTAAAGTGATATTTCACTATAAGAGGCACATGACAGCAGCAAACCCAATGCAGCAAACCCAATGTAGGCAGAAAGCATCATTTTACAACTTGTAAAGGAGGAAGGATTATCTATCAATCTATCCTCAAAATTATATTTTTGTCCCTTATGAGAATATGCCGAAATGACTCAGTTGTTCACCGCCGGGTGGCAGTGTCTCATCTGTTGGGCTCCGGTGTGCTGACCATGGTGCTGAAAAGAAAGAAAGAAAGAAAGAAAGAAAGAAAGAGGTATAAGTGGGCTAGTTAATTTGTTCAGCTGGATAGACAGAAAGAAAGAAAGCTATGGCTCCCCCCCCCCCCCTCACTCTCTGAGCTGCAGCCTGCACACACACAGCCTCTGCTGTCAATCATATCCACACAGACAAGTGACGCGTTTTCCATCACTGGTATAAATACGCAGCGTCATTATCTGCTGGTAGCCAAGACTTGTAGTTTGGAGGCTCCCTGCAGCATCCAATAGCGCAGCTGTCCGTTATGCGTGCGGAGAGTCACCGCCGTGCCACGCGCGCCGAGCTTTCCACCGAGTAGAAACTCTCCATTCCCGACCGATGTGCCAACAATGAACAACACGACGGCGTGGCCTCATTCTGACAACTTGACCAATGAGTCTCTCGGACCCGAAGACGAGGAGGTGAAGCTCAGCTATCAGGTGGTCACGTCTTTCTTGCTCGGCGCGCTCATCCTGTGCTCGATATTCGGGAACGCGTGCGTCGTGGCGGCCATAGCGCTGGAGCGCTCTCTCCAAAACGTGGCCAACTACCTCATCGGCTCTCTGGCTGTCACAGACCTCATGGTGTCTGTGCTGGTGCTGCCGATGGCGGCGCTTTACCAGGTCCTGAACCGGTGGACGCTCGGCCAGGTGTCCTGCGACATCTTCATCTCCCTGGATGTGCTGTGCTGCACCTCCTCCATCCTGCACCTGTGCGCAATCGCCCTGGACAGATACTGGGCGATCACGGAGCCCATAGACTACATGAAGAAGCGGACGCCGAGGAGAGCCGCGGTCCTCATCAGCGTCACCTGGCTGGTCGGCTTCTCCATCTCCGTGCCGCCGATGCTGATCATGCGCTCGCAGCGGAGCAGTGTGGCGGAGGACAGGGCGAACCCCAAGCAGTGCAAGATCGGGCAAGATCCCTGGTACACGATATACTCCACGTTCGGGGCTTTTTACATCCCTTTAACGCTCATGCTGGTTTTGTACGGGCGCATTTTCAAAGCCGCCCGGTTCCGCATCAGGAGGACAGTGCGCAAAACGGAGAAGAGGAAGAAAGTGTGCGATTGCCGCTCCGCGATCTCGCCGGCGCTGTTCGGCAAAAAGGCGAGCGGAGGGGACGCGCAGGGCAAGAGCTGGAAGAGGAGCGTGGAGCCGCGGCCGCTGCCGACCGTCAACGGCGCCGTGAAGCACGCGGACGACGGCGAGTCCCTGGAGATCATCGAAGTTCACGGCAACTCCAGGGGCAACCTCCCGCTGCCCAGCACCCCGAGCACCGTGCCGCTCTTCGAGAGCAGGCACGAGAAAGCCACCGAGGCCAAGCGGAAGATCGCCCTGGCGCGGGAGCGCAAGACGGTGAAGACCCTGGGCTTCATCATGGGCACCTTCATCCTCTGCTGGCTGCCCTTCTTCATCGTGGCCCTGGTCATGCCCTTTTGCCAGGAGTCGTGCTACATGCCCCGCTGGCTGGAAGACGTCATCAACTGGCTGGGCTACTCCAACTCGCTGCTCAACCCCATCATTTACGCATACTTCAACAAGGACTTTCAGAGCGCCTTCAAGAAAATCATCAAGTGTCACTTCTGCAGACCCTGACTGTGTGTGTGTGTGTGTGTGTGTGTGTGTGTGTGTTGGGGGGGGGGGGGGACAGGCAGGGTCACTGCGGGGAAAGACGTCTATAGGTGAACAATAAAAAAGGAATGCGCCTGAGATACCGTCAGCCTTTATAAAGAGATTGTCCTGAATGAAGAATGAAGCGAAAGCAGACAGGAGGGCTCACACTGACTGCTGTCCATCATCATCACCGTGGTTAAACACATGTCTGTAGCCTATGCATAGATAAGGCTGTGATCACGTCAGTGAAGCTCCGTGTTCCTCATCCTGTTCTGTAATAACCAAATAAAAAAAGCATTTTTTAATTTTTTTCCCCCTGAAGTCTGTTGTTTGGCAGATTTTAACTTGAGTTTTAGCATCCTTAACAACCTTTCACTACACTTATAAATTTAAATATTTAAAGTTTATTATGTCAGAGGGTTATGACTTATTTTTAGGCAGTTAAAAAATAGGCTCATTAAGAATGAAGACTGTCTAATAGACCGTTAAAGTTTATATACCCACACGTTGTAAATATGACAATAGAAAAAGCATAAATTAAAGCATTTCACATTTGAAGCACACACACACACACCTGAAAACACCTAATTGAGACAATGCTGTTATCTATTTTCTGTTTCATGTACTGTTACAATAGTACAATATGACAGAGCAGACATTTTTTTTTGGGGGGGGGGTGCTCAACAAAAAAGGGGGGACTCCTAAATACTAAAAAAAAAAAAGAAGGTAAAATTACATACAGCAGCACAAATATTACTGTACTTACATGGTATATCGATTTTAATTTAGTACCTATACACTTAACTCCCCAGATTTCTACAAAATTATCAACTCACAGCAAGGTCTTCATCATTATGTATTTACACGGCAAAAGGTCAATGCCAAAAAATGAGCAGCTTCCACTGAAAAATGAATATCTGTTCAAAATAAACAAATCTTTGCAATACAGTTAATAAGGCCATCACCCCAGCCAGCAAAATGAGCCCAAATCGCCCCCTCTTCTTAACCTGCCACCCTCCATCCTTAAAGAGTGCGTATACAGGGCAGTTTAGTATATCAGTGAGAGGACTGCAGCAAATGTACAAGAAAAAACATGAAAATCTGGGGGGGGGGGGAAACCCTGCAACTTTGTAACTATAGTTATAAATGTCGGGGGGGGGGGCAATTTTATCACAAAACATGGCAAATTTGTAGGAAAAAGAGTAATAAATTCATTACAAAAGTAACAAATTTAAATAAATAAATTTGCCCCAAATTTGCAAATTTATCAAGAAAAATGTTAAAAGTTTACAACAAATCCTCACTTATTAAAAAACATTTATTAAAGAAAAAGGTAAAAAAAAAAAACGTTTTTTTCTTGGAAATGTGTTTTTTCGGCAATTGGAAGTTGTTGTTTTTTTTCCTTGTAAATTTGTGACTTGCTTATAGTGAATTTGTGACTTTTTAAATTGCAAATTAGCATCTTTTGTCACATTTGTGAACCTTTACTCTTGCAAATTTATACTGAAATTATGTGCTAAATTTGTGGTTACCCCGGAAAAGCACTTTTTTATTATCTCTTCCAAGAAGGTCATATTTTGGAGTTGTCTGTTTGTGTGCAGGATTACCCAAAACTGGACGGATTTTTATGAAATTTCTCCAGAGGTGGAACTTGGGTTACAAATGAACCCATTAGATTTTGGATGTGATCTGGGTCAGGATATGGAGCATCACTTTGTAACATGGAGGCCGAGGGTAGTTAAAAACATAACTTTCAGGTTCTTTGAAACCAGGTGAAGAGTCACAGGCAGCAATCAAAGGGGAAACCTTAAAGAGGATGTTTGTTGGAGTTTATTTACATAAAAATATATACACAGTTGCCCACCAAAATAAAAAGCCTAAACTAAAACCTAAGCAAAAAAAAAAAAAAAAGATTAAAAATGGGCTAAAAACAAATAAAAGTCCATAAAAGCTGAGGAGGAGGTTCCACTCATCCAGGCCAGGGCCCGTCTGCCACCACAACACCAACACCCTCAGGAAACCTATACAGGGGAAGACACTTGCCAGCAGTATATCCATATACACACATGGACAAAATTGTTGGTAGCCTCTGTTAATGAAAGAAAAACCCACAATGGTCACAGAAATAACTTGAATCTGACAAAAGTGGTAATAAATAAAAATTCTATGAAAATTAACCAATGAAAATCTGACAATGCTTTTGAATTGTGGTTCAACAGAATTACTTTAAAAAACAAACTCATGAAACAGGCCTGGACAAAAATGATGGTACCCCTAGAAAAGATTGAAAATAATGTGACCATAGGGACATGTTCAACCAAGATGTGTCCTCTAATTAACATCACAGGTGTCTACAAACTTGTAATCAGTCAGTCGGTCTATTTAAAGGGTGACAAGTAGTTACTGTGCTGTTTGGTGACATGTTGTGTACCACACTAAACATGGACAAAGAGGAAGAAAAGGAGAGAGTTGTCTCAGGAGATTAGAAAGAAAATTATAGACAAGCATGTTAAAGGTAAAGGCTATAAGACCATCTCCAAGCAGCTTGATGTTCCTGTGACTACAGTTGCACATATTATTCAGAAATTTAAGATCCACGGGACTGTAGCCAACCTCCCTGGACGTGGCCGCAGGAGGAAACTAGATGAAGAATGGTAACAAAAGAGCCCAGAACAACCTCTAAACACATTCATGGTGAACTCCAAGGTCAAGGTACATCAGTGTCAGATCACACCATCCGTCATTGTTTGAGTCAAAGTGGACTTCGTAGGAGACGACCAAGGAGGACACTACTGTTGAAAGCAAATCATAAAAAAGCCAGACTGGAATTTGCCAAACTGCATGTTGACAAGCCACAAAGCTTCTGGGAGAATGTCCTATGGACAGACAAGACAAAACTGGAACTTTTTGGCAAGGCACATCAGCGCTATGTTCACAGACGCAAAAATGAAGCATACCAAGAAAAGAACACTGTCCATACTGTGAAACATGGAGGAAGTTCCATTATGTTCTGGGGCTGCTTTGCTGCATCTGGCACAGGGTGTCTTGAATCTGTACAGGGTACAATGAAATCTCAAGACTATCAAGGTATTCTAGAGAGAAATGTG
Source organism: Pholidichthys leucotaenia (assembly GCA_020510985.1). Lineage (NCBI taxonomy): Eukaryota > Metazoa > Chordata > Actinopteri > Cichliformes > Pholidichthyidae > Pholidichthys > Pholidichthys leucotaenia. Next base: position 102,787,739 of record CM035846.1, read on the forward strand.
CTGCCCAGTGTCAGACAGCTTGGTCTCAATCGCAGGTCATGGGTCTTGCAACAGGATAATTACCCAAAACACACAGCTACAAACACCCAAGAATGGCTAAGAGCAAAACATTGGACTATTCTAAAGTGGCCTTCTATGAGCCCTGATCTAAATCCTATTGAACATCTGTGGAAGGAGCTGAAACATGCCGTCTGGAGAAGGCACCCTTCAAACCTGAGACAACTGGAGCAGTTTGCTCATGAGGAGTGGGCCAAAATACCTGCTGAGAGGTGCAGAAGTCTCATTGACAGTTACAGAAATCGTTTGATTGCAGTGATTGACTCAAAAGGTTGTGCAACAAAATATTAAGTTAAGGGTACCATCATTTTTGTCCAGGCCTGTTTCATGAGTTTGTTTTTTTTTAATAATTCTGTTGAACCACACAAAAGCATTGTCTGATTTTCATTGGTTAATTTTCATAGAATTTTTATTTATTACCACTTTTGTCAGATTCAAGTTATTTCTGTGACCACTGTGGGTTCTTCTTTCATTAACAGAGGGATACCAACAATTTTGTCCAGAGCTGTACCTATTGTTGTAGCCATCATCATCATCGCCATGGGGTGCTGCTCTCTGGGAACCAGATACTTACAGCCCAGGCAGAGCTCTTTACTCTGCCTCTTGCTGTCCTTCGACTGCAGCACCACCAACTGCTTCACACAGAACTGCCCCCCCCCACCAAATGCCGGTGTTCTGCCATTTTACCATATTTTATCAGAATACCATACCCATATGGCAAACCAATAGGTATAGCTATCGGTTTAGCATACTTTTATCAGAATCAGTTGCACTGCAAATGTGCCACTAACATTACATTATTGCTTGCCTTCCGTCAGCTGGGCCACGGTATGCTATTGCTTACCTTCCGTCAGTTGTACTGAGTAATTTTTAACAGCGGGAAATATATATAAATAGACACACTGAAACCGCGCCACATTTTTGGATAAGCCAATCATGGTGCAGCACCATCAGCTGTTTCTGTCAGCTGTATGGTATGCTGAAATTATGAGCAGAAGCGTATTTCCTGTTACTACGCATGCGTGTGCATGTCACGCATGCACAGTAACCCAGGGTATGGCTGTTCTGAGAAGTATGGTAAAATGGCAGAACACCAGCATTGTGGTCCTGGCCATTACTGCTCCTCCTCCTCAGTCATGCCCTCCTGCAGCCATCTTCCTGGGACCAGCAGCCTTCTCTTGTCCAGCAAGCTCTCATCTGGCTGGCTGTCCTGGTAGGTAGTGATGAGATGACAGGCTCTGGAGCTTTGAGGATTCTCCGAGCTTATCCAGGAAATATTTGGCGAAGTGCTTTTTGAGGCGTGTAATGCTGACGTATGTGTTGACGTCATACCACGTGACTGGGTCAGGAAGCCATTCATGATTTTGCATGCAACATGAAATGAAGTGAGCAGTGATACACAATGGAAATCCCCGTCCCTCACGTTTTGTGTTGCTAATGTTTGACTGTGTAAGGGATTTGTCACAGCCAATTTTCAGATGGAGGCAGCACCAAAACCATGGGTTTCTCCCATTTGAGAACATTTTGAGCACATTTCTCCCATTGATGTATTTTCCACAAACAGTGGATATTTATTGTAGTTGATGTGATGGCTTGGTGGTAAAGCATCTGTTCTAAAAGTGGGAGGCTTGGGCTCAAACTGTAGCTGGGTCATTCTTGTAGTTTTATTTTTATTTGCAAGGTGAAGTGGCTGTTGTGTTTCAAAGAGCTTGGATCATTATTGCGCATCGTTATGCTGAGGAACTATTGCCATTGTGCCCTGCATGAGAATCAGGCCAGAGTTGAATATACTTGGAAAGACAGTATAAGACTGTTGAAAATTTATTATTTCTTAATAAAAATGGATAAGTAGTGCAAACACACTAAGTAACACAGGCACATTCACTGTAGTCACCCCAGTTTTATTATTTCTTTTTTCCCTTGTGATCATTGATATTTCTTAAAAGACAGTACATTTATTGAAATTGAAAAAATACACACTAAACCAATAATTCCCTTGTAAAACTCTGCATGCTGTATATTTTTTGTCGACTACATGGCTTAGTAGAGCAAATGAAGTTTCACGAGGCTTTATCAAGATGAACCATTTTAATGGAAAGGCTCAAGTCTTCAAGAAAGCCTCATCTGGCTGTCACTAAGTGGTAATCTAGAGGTAAAATGTCTGTCTTGCATCTGGGGCGCTGGAGGTCAAGTCCCAGTGGGGTTGTTCTTAAAATTAATTTTTATTTGCAAGGTGAAGCGTCTGCTGTGTTTCAAAAAGCTTGGATACAACAATAACGCATCATTATGCACAGCATTTTAGAGTTCATTTTAAAATTCTTATATTTGTTTTTAAATCCTTGAACAGTCTTGCTCCGCCTTACCTCTCTGAGCTTCTGCATCCCTATGCTCCCACCCGGTCCCTCAGGCCAGCTGAACAGCTACTTCTGGGGGTGCCAAAGGTGAGGTGCAACCTCAGAGGGGACAGAGCCTTTTTGATCATGGCCCCCAGGTTATGGAATGATTTACCCCTGGACATCAGACAAGCACCTTCACTGTCCATTTTTAAAACACGTCTTAAAACACACTTTTACTCCCTGGCCTTCGACCCAGTATGAGACATTGATTTTATTGAATGAAATGGATTTTTATTTAGTTATTTTACCTTTTATTTTATTTATGAATTTATTTATTTATTACTGTGGTTCTTGTGTTAGCACCCTGCTTTTATGTTCTCTTGCTGTACAGCGCTTTGTGTAGTGAGTGTTGCTTTTAAAGTGCTTTATAAATAAAGTTGATTGATTGATTATGCTGAGGCACTATTGTGCCCTGCATGACAATAAGGACAGAGATGAATGTGCTGGGAAAGACAGTATAAGACTGAAAAGTTATTATTTCTCAATAAAAATGGATACTACTTATCCATTATCCACAAGCACATTCACTGTAGTCACCTCAGTTCTAATATTTCTTTTTTTCCTTATGATCATTGATATTTCTTAAAAGACAGTGCATTTATTGAAATGAAAAAAAAATACACAAACCAATAACACACTTGGAAAAATCTGCATGTTGTATACATTTTGTCCACTAGATGGACTAGTAGAGAAAATGAAGTTTCTCATCAGGCCTTGTCTACATGAACCATTTTGATGAAAGGCCTCAAGTCCTCCAGAAAGTAGTGATGGGAAGGCAGGCTCCGGAGCACCGAGGGGTGCTCCTAGCTTATCCAGGAAATATTTGACAAAACACGTTTCAAGGCGTGCATGTTGATGTTGGACCACGTGACTGGTTCAGGAAGCCGTTCATGATTTTGCATGCAACATGAAATAAAGTGAGCAGCGATACCGAATGGAAATCCCTGTCCCTCACATCTTGTGTTGTCATGTTTGAGTGTGTAAAGGATTTGTCACAGCCGATTTTCACATGGAGGCAGCAGCAAAAAAGACAGGCCTCTCGTTTGGGAACATTTTGAGCACATTTCTCCCATTAATGTATTTTTCACAAATAGTGGCTAAGTTATTGTAACTGAGGTGATGGATTAGTGGTAAAGCATCTGTTCTGCAAGTAGGAGGCCTGGGTTTGAATCCCAGTTGTGTCAGTCTTGTAATTTTATTTGCAAGGTGAAGTGTCTGTTTTGTTTCAAAGAGCTTGGATACAACAATAACATCATTATGCTGAGGCACTATTGCGCCCTGTATGAGTGTTCTACAAGCACATTCATTGTAGTCATTTATTTGCATTTATTGAAATGGAAAAAAATGCCCTTGCAAAAATGTGCATGTTGTATACGTTTTGTCCACTAGATGGACTAGTAGAGAAAATGAAGTCTCACATGAGGCCTCGTCTATATGAGCCATTTTGATGAAAGGCCTCAAGTCCTCCAGAAAGCCTCATTTGGCCGTCACTACTGGTAGGCCTCTCTTCAGGCAGGACTTTCCTCCAAGCAGGCCCTCATCCAGCCAGGCCTTCCCTCAGGCAGGGCTCCTCCCTTCTGGCAAAAACTCTCTCACTGTGAGCAGGACTGCCAGACCACCTCTTATATCATGTGCAGCCGCAGGTGCTGCACATCCCAGTCAACACGGGTGCTGCTGCTGATCATTAATTAGGGGAAGCAGGTGGAAGCAAGCAACATCTCCAATGAAAAGCACACAGCTAAAACACAAAAACTGCAAAACATGCAAACCTATAAAACATGCAACATAAATTTAAAAACTATATAAAATCCAAAAAACACAATAAGAAGAAGATGGATGGATGGAAAATACTTCCACCCTGTGACAACTTTTTCCTCAATCTTTAAGTGCTTCCCCAAGGCCCTGTCTCCTTGACCAATAGCAAACTGAGGGTAGAACAGAAAGCAGAAGTACTTAACGCTAGATTGTGCAAGAGGTCCTTAATCCTGCCTAGGTGCAGATCAGAGCTTGGGACACCAGACCCAACAATTCAGACGAGCTGAAGGCTGCTATCAAAGCAACCTGGTGTGGCACATATGTTGGGTTCATATTTCCCACAAATGTATTGCTGTATGTGTATTGGGTGCTTCACGTCTCGCGGGACAAAGAAGGTCTGGATCAGCAGAGATCTGCAGGAGATAACGAGGAGGTGTGAGATTTGGCCTTTTTTCTCAGAGAAGATGCCCCAGAAGGATTTCCGGATCATTGAAGAATGAGAGACAATGATGACAGATCAAAGATTCGCATTGTGACTGGGATTAAGTACCATGTGACTGTATGTTTGCTAAAGCACCATGTGACTTAGGTTTCAATGCTCCAGGAGTATAAAAGTGTGATGTTACATTGATCAGCCTCTTTTCTTGTTGAGAGGATGATAGAGCATGTGTTCTCACAATAAAGTTGAACCTGAGAAATAAACTCAGTCTCATCCTTGAGCACATCCTCTACCCTGGGCTTCCATCACGCCTCAGCAGTACCACAGGCGGATTGTCTCCATGTCACACTGCATTGATGCAGTAATTCATGCAAAAGGATCTCCAACCAAGTATTCAGTGTGTACGTGGACAGGCTTTTCAGTTGGCCCACATTTCAATTAAAAATCAATTTTTCTGAATTGATCCTATGTAATAGTCTAATTTTTGAGAAACTGAATTTTGTATTTTCATAAGCTGTAAGCCACAATCATCAAAATTAAAAGAAATAAATGCTTGAAATACATCATGTGTGTAATGAGTCCATAATATATGAGTTTGTTTTTGAGCTGAATTACTGAAATAAATAAGCTTTTTGAGGATTTTCTAATTTACTGAGATGCACCGCTAGGTATAAATTCTGCTTTCATTTCACTTATTAATCATCACTTACAGTGGTGTGAAAAAGTATTTGCCCCTTCCTGATTTCTCATTTTTTTGTATCTTTGTCACACTTAAATGTTTCAGATCCTCAAACAAATTTAAATATTAGACAAAGATAACACAAGTGGGGATGGCAGTGGCTCAGGAGGTAGAGCAGGTCGCCCAATAACCACATGGTCGGTGGTTTGAATCCCACTCTCCCCAGATATCCTGCCGTTGTGTCCCTGGGCAAGACACTTCACCCCAATTGCTCCTGGTGGGTCTGGAAGCGCCATGTTAGGCAGCATGCATCGGTGTGTTCCATTTCAAAAATCTTAGAAAGAGTTGTTGCTATGCAATTATTTGACCACCTGCAGGGAAATGATTTACTTGAAGAGTTTCAATCTGGGTTTAGAATCCATCATAGTACTGAAACAGCCTTAGCGAAGGTCACTAACGACCTCCTCATTGCATCTGATAATAGACTAGTTTCTGTACTTGTCCTTTTAGACCTTAGTGCAGCTTTTGATACTATCGATCATAATATTCTACTTGATAGATTAGAACACTATGTTGGACTTAATGGAACTTCGTTGCAGTGGTTTAGATCTTATTTATCTGATAGGTTTCAGTTTGTTCATGTAAATAATGAGTTTTCTTTCAACTCAAAGCTTAGTCATGGAGTTCCACAGGGATCTGTGCTAGGCCCTACTCTTTTTAGTTTATATATGCTTCCGTTAGGCAACATTATTAGAAAGCACTGTATACATTTTCATTGTTATGCAGATGACACACAATTATACCTGTCAATGAAGCCAGATGATAGTAATCAATTAGCCAAGTTAGAAGCCTGTCTTAAGGAAATCAAAGCTTGGATGACTTGTAATTTCCTGCTATTAAATTCAGATAAGAGATGAGAGCAAGTTTTTAGCCAAAGTCAAATTCCTTGTATGTGTTGTGCATACTTGGCCAATAAAGCTGATTCTGATTCTGATTCTGATTCTGATAAGACTGAAGTCATTCTTGTTGGTCCAAAAAAACCTTAGAAATTCCTTTCCAAATCAAACTTTCAGTTTGGATGCGGTTACTCTTTCTCTTAATAGCTCTGTGAAGAACCTTGGAGTTATTTTTGATCAGGATTTGTCCTTCAATTCACATATTAAATTTGTTTCTAAGACTGCCTACTATCATTTGCGTAATATTGCCAAAATTAGGAGCATCTTGTCTTAGAGTGATGCTGAGAAGCTGATCCACGCTTTTGTTAGCTCGAGATTAGATTATTGTAATTCTTTATTATCAGGCTGTCCTAAAACATCTTTAAAAAGTCTTCAGCTGATCCAAAATGCTGCAGCAAGAGTTTTAACAGGTACTAGAAAGAGAGATCATATCTCTCCGGTTCTGGCCTCCCTTCATTGGCTTCCCATAGAGTTTAGAATTAAGTTTAAAATCCTTCATCTTACTTACAAAGCTCTAAACAATCAGGCTCCTTTTTATTTAAAAGATCTGATACTACCGTATTATCCTAACAGAGCACTATGCTCCCAGAATGCAGGATTACTTGTAATACTTAGAATCTCCAAAAGTACAATGGGAGGCAGAGCCTTCAGTTATCAAGCTCCTCTCCTGTGGAATCAGCTGCCAATCTGGATTTAGGAGTCAGACTCGATCTCTGTTTTTAAGAATAGGGCTAAAACCTACCTTTTTGATATAGCCTACAATTAGGGAGGGATCATGTGTTTCTGAACCCTCCCTTAGTTATGCTGCTAATAGGTTTAGTCAGCCGGGGGACCTCCAGTAATGCACTGGGCCTCACTCCTTTCCTCACTCTCTATGAAATATTTTTTTTTGCTGGTCATTAACATTTGTTTGTTCTCTCCCATAGATTGAGTCCCCATCGTGCTGTTTGCTCTCTACATGTCTGTTCTTTTCTTCTTCTCTATCCCCTCACCCCCCCAGCCAGTCGCAGCAGATGACTGCCCCTCCCTGAGCCTGGTTCTGCTGGAGGTTTCTTCCTGTTAAAAGGGAGTTTTTCCTCTCCACCGTCGCCAAGTGCTTGCTCACAGGGGATCGCCTGATTGCTGGGGTCTTTCTGCAACTGTGGGGGTTCCCCCCTACAGTTGATAGTGCTATGAGATGACTGTTGTTGTGAAATGGCGCTATATAAATAAAGTTGAATTGAATTGAATTGAATTGAATTGTGTGAATGGGTGGATAGCAGGATCTGTAAAGCGCTTTGGTCATCAAGAGATGAGAATAAAAGTGCTATATAAGAGAGTGCCATTTACCAAGTAAACACAAAATGCAGTTTTTAAATGAAGGTGTTTATTATTAAGGGGAAAAAAATCCAAACCTACATGGCCCCGTGTGAAAAAGTGATTGCCCCTAAACCTAATAACTGGTTGGGCCACCCTTAGCAGCAACAACTGAAATCAAGCATTTGCAATAACTGGCAATGAGTCTTTTACAGCGCTGTGGAGGAATTTTGGCCCACTCATCTTTGCAAAATTGTTGTAATTCAGCCACATTGGAGGGTTTTTGAGCATGAACCAGATGTGTTTTGGATCATTGTCCTGCATATACAATGGTGTGAAAAAAGTGTGTGCCCCCTTTCTGATTTCTCATTTTTTGTATGTTTGTCACACTAAAATGTTTCAGATCATTAAACAAATTTAAATATTAGACAAGGATAACACAAGTAAACAAAAAATGCAGTTTTTAAATGGTGCTTATTATTAAGGGTAAAACAAATATCCAAACCTACATGGGTCTGTGTGAAAAAAGTGATCCCCCCCTGTTAAAACACTGCTGAGCAAAAAGAACATAAAGGCTCATCTCAGTTTTGCTAGGAAATATCTTGATGATCCCCAAGACTTTTGGGAAAATACTCTGTGGACTGACGAGACAAAAGCTGAACTTTCTGGATGGTGTGTGTCCCATTACATCTGGCGTAAAAGTAACATAGCATTTCAGAAAAGGAACATCATACCAACAGTAAAATATGGTGGTGGTAGTGTAATGGTCCGGGGCTGTTTTGCTGCTTCGGGACCTGGACGACTTGCTGTGGTATATGGAACCATGAATTCTGCTGTCTACCAAAAATTCCTGAAGGAGAATGTCCGGCCATGTGTTCGTGACCTCAAGCTGAAGCGCACTTGGGTTCTGCAGCAGGACAATGATCCAAAATACACCAGCAAGTCCACCTCTGAATGGCTTAAGAAAAACAAAATGAAGACTTTGGAGTGGCCTAGTCAAAGTCCTGACCTGAATCTGATTGGGATGCTGTGGCATGACCTTAAAAAAGGTGGTTTATGCTCGAAAACCCTCCACTGTGGCTGAATTACAACAATTTTGCAAAGATGAGTGGACCAAAATTCCTCCACAGCGCTATAAAAGACTCATTGCCAGTTATCGCAAACGCTTGATTGCAGTTGTTGCTGCTAAGGGTGGCCCAACCAGTTATTAGGTTTAGGGGGCAATCACTTTTTCACACAGGGCCATGTAGGTTTGGATTTTTTCCCCTTAATACTAAACACCTTCATTTAAAAACTGCATTTTGTGTTTACTTGTGTTATCTTTGTCTAATATTTAAATTTGTTTGATGATCTGAAACATTTAAGTGTGACAAACGTACAAAATAATGAGAAATCAGGAAGGGGGCAAACACTTTTTCACACCACTGTACACTCTAAAAAAAAATGACAGCCTCATTTGGTAATATCTATTTACATCTTCATTTCAAATACTCTGATAAGTTTATTTTTGAAGTGAATTCTTTAACATTTCAAAGTTCATTATGGTGATAATTAGATTTTTTTCCTGATTCCTGCAGGTTCATCAGACTTGGGTTTAAAAGTTATCAGTTGTCGGGAAAGTGTGGGTTTGGGGGCCCACAGGTTTATCTGAAATTATTGCCAGAGATTTTGGCACTGACAAAAACTTTCTTCTTTATATCAGAGTAGAAAAGGAAGATGGATATAAACAAAATCAGTTTCCATATATTTGAATCTGTTGTACAGAAAATGGACAACACATATTCAAATGCCAACTTAAATTTAGATGTTGTGAATAAAAATATAAATGTTTGTATATAGCACAGTTAACTCAGACAGAGAATAAAATGAATCACTTAATCTCAGGGTCATGGGTTTGAGACCCACATTGTGAAGAAGGCTGTGGCTTAGTTGGCGAAAGTGCCTATGTGGTAAGCAGAAGATTGTGAGATTGAATCCCAGCTGTGCCTTAGCTATGGACCAGTGCAAGCTGAGCGCTTCATTCCAAGAAAGAATCTCAAAGGTCCACATTGGGTGTTGTGATTTCTTCCCAGTTCTCCAAATTTCAAAGTGAAAAAATTCATCAAAGACAGAGTAACTGTGAGTCTTGCATGGTTCCACCTGAAATGACACATGTATGGGCAGTGGTTGTAACGCCACTACTTTTGCAGTAATGTGCTGTGTGACACAATTACTGTTTAAGATGCTGATGCCTCAGTGCCAGATCCTTGGCGGAGGAACGCGTTCTTGGGATCATCACCAAAATGTTATTCCTCTCTAGCCCAAGGACCACCTCTGGTAAAAATTTCATCCAAATCCATCCAGTAGTTTTGGAGTACATGCATGCACAGCGAAAATAATCTGCAGTTCACATGCCAGTATTGTCGGTGGTAGCCAAGAGCCACCAAGCTGCTTTGAATAGTTGTGATCCAAATAAAACAAGAGCACGGTGGCAGATGTTTGAAATGGTGGAAGCGATGGAGGTACACAAATACAATGACAATCAAGATGAACATGAGCTTTTTCTGTTTCGTGAAAAGGAAGAAAACAGACGGGCAAAAAGACAGACATTTGTTCACCCAGCATTGGCAGAATGCTCTGTACTTCCCTATGGTGGGAGTTTCTGGGTGCATGCACAGTTCACTGCAACCATTTGCGGGTGAGGAATGTTGGGACTTGAAGTTGTTAGCAAGATTTTAACGAGTTTTACCTCATCCTTCCTCTGCAAAACTAAACAGCAAAACCAATGTGAAAACAATTGATGTGATGAATAAATGGCGTAGATGCTGAATGGTTTTTTTTCAGTAACTACTATTTTATAACAGTTCAGCTCAACATGCTGTAAAAAAAAGTGCTGTGTTGTGCTGTAAAAGTCACATTGCCACCTCTAGTGGCCCGGCATAGTTATTACAATACCTTTTCCCCTGGCTTCATTGACATTAAAGGTAAGTTAAATTTGTGTTTATTTCAAAAACAAAGCCTTATCTCAGAATTCTGGCAAATTAAATGTCGAGAAAATATGGTAAAACAATGATACAAGCCTTTAGTTGCACTTAATTTTGACCGGGCGAGCTGAAACAGACAGGCGGACAGACACACACACACACACACACACACACACACACACACACACACACACACACACACACACACACACACACACAGGCACATTGAGTGATTACTGTATGCCTCTCCCTTTCACTGAGGCATAAAAATTCAGGAAAAATCTGATAGAAAAGTTTCATATTTGTTTCATATTTGTCTTTTACTTTGTCTCAGAGTTTGTGTGAAAGTGTCAAGGATGCAGCTGGACTTTGTTATCATTTTGTTTTAGTTCATTTTGTACAGTTCCTGTGTGACTGGTGCTGAGTGAGCGTCGTGGTTCCTGAGAAAGAGATAATCTATACACCAAGTTTTGACCAGATGTACTGGACCAATCATCATGGACAATTTCTTCTCCACCTCTCAGATAATGAAGGGCTTAAAGGACTGAGTGATGTGTGTTTGGATCAGAATGGTGTGTGAACAGGCTCAGAGACTGTTTTTGTATTGTTCTCCACTGGCCAGGCAGTGTAATTAAATTTGCTGAAACTCTGATCCCGCCTGGTTTTTGACTGAAGGTAACCCCTTGACGTCTGAATTTATTTCCAATTATGAAAAAAAAAAATTCACTTGTGTTTTTGCTTTCAAGTAGATGCTAAATTAAGTTGAGAAAGTTAATCTGACTATAGCACATAAAATAGATATAATTTTAGGTATGATGTAAATTAGCGACAACAGGCATCTATGGTAAAAAAAATGGTAAAAAAGCACCTGTTCCCATCTCAAGTATGAAGAGTCTTTTATTTATGCAACAAAGTTATTTTCAGTATTTTCAACTCTCATGACTGCCAAACTATCATAAACCACTACAATGAACTATAAAAAACACATTATAAACACAAAACACAAGCAATGAACAAGAACAAAAACCTGCTGGAAACACCTCTTTCCTTCCACTCATTTTGACTGTCCTTTCAATGCGAAGAGTGTGTATTGCTTCAGTTTATTTGTGGAATTCCCGAAAGCAGTTGTGGTTTTTGTTGAGGCACAGATGAATGTTGCACTTTGCACATTTGTACACTGTCTGGCCCTTGCTTTGTGGAAGTTTGCAGCGTTGCTGCCCATTTTCCACCTCTGGCCAGTGTCCCACAGCATCTGTGTGGACTTCCTGTGCAAGAATGGCCTTGGCTGGACCTCGATGTTTCTTCCTCTCAAACTGCCGTTCAATGTCAGATGAAGGCCGCCCCCTTTTCTTCTCCGTCGGGTCCTTCCCTTCCATGCAGAGGGCCTGTGCGATGGACGATCTGAATTCCAGCAAATCCTTCTGCTTCTTTCTGAGTACACCTAGTGACTCACAATCACGCCGACACAACAACCAGCTGTTCACTATTACCATATCCACAAAGTGAAAAAACAACCGGTGGTAGTATTTTTTGGACCTGATGTGGATGCGGTAGTAGGCGATCAGTGCATCAAGAGCATCAATGCCACCCATGAACTTGTTATAAAGGCTGATGATGCTTGGGCATTCCACAGACACGTTTCTTTTCAGTTTTCTATCCCATCTTTGTATCATGGAAATGGGCTGGGCGCTTCAAAAGTGCTGGCAACAATCACGCCTCTGTTGTCAAACCACTTGACTGCTCTAATGTCCACGTTATCCACCACGGCCTGCTGCTCTTCAAATGTCCCTCTTCCCTTCTTCTTCATCTCTGAGTCTGCACTGAAACTGCACCCATGCAGACGATTTTGCTGCACGGTCCCAAGGGCTGGAATCCCCTTGTTTGCAAGAGCAACAAACAGATTCAAGGAGGAAAACCAGTTGTCAAAGTACAGCAGGTGGTTGACATTACTATGGATAACTTGTGCAAGCTTTAGCACAACGTTTCCACTGGCTCCAATGTCTGGTTGGCCTGGTGCAGGATCAATTGAGTGTTGAACACCATCTAAATATGGCACCTTATTTGCGGCCGTTGTGGCCGACGGATGTTATCCATTGTGGTTGAATGTAGCGAATTAGCATCACACCGAAATCGTCTAATATCTTCAAAAATATTCGTCATAGGTACTCCACTCCTTCGTGGTAGTGACAAAAGTACGCAATAAGCCTGTATATATCTTTATCTTAGTACAACTTACCTGAGATTGGACAATTTTTCCACGACTGTCTTCTGAAAATGCAGACGTGGCACGAGGCGAGTGTAGCAATCAGGAAATGGATGGTGCTCTGTCTCTGACCGTTCCTATGAGAACCTAATGCTTGCAAAAGGTTTCTAGGTATGTGTTGGAAGTGCATCGACCAGTAGTGGAGGAATACGGACGGTATTTTGGTTGCATTTGGAGCGGAAGCGGATTAATGCGAATTCGCAACAATCGACGGAAGAATTTTTACACAGTTACAGCTACTGAAATTTGATCAGACGCGTTACCCGTTACTCGTTTTATTAATATGGGTAGATATTTTTTGCGCAAATAAATTAATATACAAACTGACCCTACCATAGCAGATACAGCAGTCAGTTGATGTGACCTGTTGCAAGTCTTCACTGCTGAGCGAAGGAAAAGATGAAGCTACTTTGTTTTTGTGGAAATACTAGACAGATTATTTTTCCTTTGCCGCAGTTAAGGACAAAGGCATATTGGTGGTTTTCAAGTTAAATGCCGGTTGAGACCTACTGCGATCTTCAGAAGTACTTGAAAACAGCAACAAAGCTCTGACAAAGCTAGTGCTATGCTACGCTAACAACACCGTGTTAGTGGATTTATGCTATCTGAACAGCCACAGCTGGATGTAAAGTGGAAATACTCCTGTCTCTGCATCCACGGCTGGATTTCAAGCACAGGTATGAATTTGGACTGTTTGTGACCCAGACCCTGGACTGTGATCCACAGAAATTAAACTGCATTTACTTGCTACCTGGATAAAGATTATTCAAAAATGGATTTTGTTCTCCAAAAGGAATTTGAAGTACTGGATCATGTCTCTGTCACAGCAGACATTTGGACTGTGGATAATAGACATTTTCTTTGGATCACTGCACTTCAGATTAATTCATATCATAAAGGTAAAATAAACATGGATAGCTTTATGCAGTGTTGTCAACTCTCACTCTTTTGGAGTGTATCTCACTCTTTTTCCCTCTCACTCCAAAATGAGGAAATTACTGGCAATATCTTGTTGATTTTCTTCAGATTTTTCCCACAATAAGAGCTCTCAAGGTAGGATAAAGCAGACTGAACATTTTCTAAAAGCTCTGTCTGAAACAGTCTGTTTTCAGCCTGACATTAATAAGCCCATAATGTAATCCATTAATTAAATTGTCTCGCTATGTGTGCAAGATGATGCAAGTATGCATTTAGAAGCAACGTGAAAGTTACTTTTCCAAGTAACTAATTACTTTAATCATGCAGTAATTGTAAAGTAACTCAATTACTTTTGAAAAGAAGTAACTAGTAACTGTAATTAGTTACTATTTTTTAGTAACTTGCCCAACACTGTGTATGGGGAACAGTTGGCTACAAAATCCATTACCATGCAATAATAATTGCTTACATTGATTCCACTGTAGTCCTGAAGTGGAGATAGGACCTTCAGGTTGCTTTACATTTTTTTCATTCCAAAAATCATAAATGTAGCACAAGTTTTAACTTGTATTAAGTTGACACTTTCTGAGAGTCTTCAGCCATGGTGTGAGTCCTAGCTCTTAGATCTATGGCACTTAGCTGAGGTTAAGGTCCAAAGGTGTCATTTTCCAGACAGCTTCAAGGATGTTCAGTGATACAAAGTCTATTATTTCTCTGATGCAAATGTTCTTTTGGACAGACGCAAGGGTTGTCTTGGGATATATCAACAATATAACAGTGTTTTTGGAGCAAATAACATTTAAATCAGTGGAGACATGTCAGTTCTGAGGAATACCCAGCTGATCAAGATTCAAGAGACCTCAAGGCCCAAGAGCTCATTCCTTCTAACTGGCTCATTGGTCCAAGCTTTCTTTGGTGTGACAGTCTTCCCAGCCAAGATGTTATGGTGGGAGAAATCACATCTGAAGACCCAGAGGTTCATAAAACCTTTGCTCATATGTTCACAACTAGAGTCATCACTGCTTGATCTTTTTTTGAAATTTTTCAGCTAGACAAAATTGGTAAAGACCATTGTTTGTCATGGTTTAATAAGCTGACAGCTCACATGCACAATACAACAGTACAGGAAATCAACCACATGAAGGGGCACGCTTGAAAGTTTATTAATTTCCAAAATAAACGCACAGCTACAGAAACAGTCACTCGCCAGAGGAATCCACCTGTGGAGAGAAGACGCGAGCTGTAAGTGGAGGAATGGAATAAGGGGAAATGGGTGAGCCAAATTACCACTACTTGGGTTCCGAGGAAGAACTGGCAGGACCCCAGCGGGAAATAGACAAACCAGTAGGGTGAGGAGAATGAGCTGATGGTGCCTGACCGGGTGGAGGTTGAAAGCCGAGGAATAGTGGAGATGTGACAGGAGAGTGCGCGCAGTCCTGAAGACACACCTGCACGGTGGCAGCAACCTGGGGAAGAGAGGAAAACAAGATTAGACGGTGTGTCAAAACTTGTTAGTAGATACTTGCTTGTCCTTGGGCAGTATACCCAGATGAGCCAGCGTTGAATGAGCGGCGAGACCCTCCTTAAGTACGCTGGCTGACGAACGGGGGCAGGTGCGTCTTCTGCCTCAGGTGCAGTGATGAGTTGGTGAATGTGAGACAGGACGGGAGGGGCGCGCTCTCGCTGCCCATGATGGGGATCCCCCTTCTAGGAGCGCCTCCTGGCAGTCCAGACGGCTTCTCTGGGGGAGCTCGGTGGTAGGCCCGAAGCATCTCTTTATCCAGGACCTGAGATGTAGGGACCCAGGGATGTTCCTCCGGGCCATAGCCCTCCCAGTCCACCAGATACTGAAGGCCCCGGCCCCAACAGCGAACATCCAGGATACGGAGAACAGTGTAGGCGGGGTGGCAGTCGATGATCTGGGGAGGGGGAGGCGGTTTCGGGGGGGGCAGAGGGGACTGGCCGAGAGGGGCTTGATGTGGGAGACATGAAACATCTGGTTCACCTGCACAGTCAGTGGCAACTTCAGCTGGACCGATGAGTTATTTATCACCCGTAAAATGGTGCATGGGCCCAGGAAGCAGGGGGACAGCTTCTTGGATCTTTCCTTGAGGGGAATCTTGCTCGTTGCCAACCAGACCTGCTGCCCGACGACATACTTGGGAGCAAGGACCCACTTCCTGTCAGCAGCAGGCCGGGTGCATTCCATGGAGCAGATGGAACCATGACCTCCCTCTCAGCCATGGGTAGGAGCGGCGGCGTGTAACCCAGCGACGCCTCGAATGGGGTGAGTCCAGTGGCAGTGGAGATGGCTGAGTTCATTGAGTACTCCACCCAGGTCAGGTGCGTGCTCCAAGATGAAGGGTTATCGGCCACTACACACCGCAGGGCGGCCTCCAAGGACTGATTGGCGTGCTCCGCCTGCCCGTTGCTTTGTGGGTGGTTACCGGATGAGAGGTTCACCATTGTTCCCAGGGTCCGGCAAAAGGCCCTCCAGACCTGAGATGTGAATTGAGGACCCTGGTCAGACACGATGTTCAAGGGGATGCCGTGGATCTGGATGACGTGGTTGGTGAGCAGGACCACCGTCTCCAAGGCCAAGGGGAGCTTTGGGAGAGCAACCAGAGGCACCGCCTTGGAGAAGCGATCCACAATGGTGAGAATCACCATCTTGCCATGGGAGGGGGGGAGTCCAGTGACGAAGTCCATGGCAATGTGGGACCAAGGACAACCAGGGGTGAGGAGGGGATGGCGGAGACCAGATGGAGGAGAGGAGTCCAACTTCCCCCGGACGCAGGTTTGACAGGCTTTAACGTACTCCTGTACATCCCGCCACAGCGTGGGCCACCAAAACACTTGCTGAAGTCCACAATCTGAGCGATTCCAGGATGGTAAGTGAAGCAACTGGTGTGACTCCACTGGATGACATCACTGCAGGAGGCGGCTAGGATGTACAGACGGTTCCGGGGGCACCCTACTGGCACAGGCTCCTGGGACTGGGCCTGGCAGACCCTCCCCTCGATATCCCAAATAAGGGCTCTGAGGATGCGAGAAGGTGGTATGATGGTTTGGGGGAGAGGGGGGCGCTACCTCCTCGGAATCAAACTGGTGTGATAGTGCGTCCGGTTTGGTGTTCCGAGCGCCAGGCTGGTACATGATGGAAAAGTTGAACCTCTGAAAAAACAGGGCCCAACAAGCCTGCCTGGCGTTAAGTCAGCAGGCTGACCGCAAATACTCAAGGTTTTTGTGGTGGGTTCACACGATGATGGGGTGAATAGCCCCCTCTAGCCAATGCCTCCATTCCTCCAATGCCAATTTAATGGCAAGCAGCTCTCTGTCCCCGACGTTGTAATTCCTCTTGGCCAGCGTAAGCCGACGAGAGAAATACACGCACGGGCGGAGCTTCTGCTAGGAGGGTGTACGCTGCGACAGCACAACGCCTACCCCGGAGTCAAATGCATCCACCTCGAGGATGAACTGGAGCTGCATGTCGACCTGAGCCAAGATTGGTGTTTCCGTCAACAGGCGCTTTAATTTCACAAATGCCTGTTCAGCTGCCTCGGTCCAGAGAAAGGGGACCTTAATGGAGGTCAGCTGTGTCAAGGGCAGTGCCACCCCACTGTAGTTCCTGATGAACTGGCTATAGAAACTTGCAAACCCGAGGAAGCATTGAAGCTCCTTACGGGAGTGGGGAGTTGGCCAATCAAGCATTGCCCTCACCTTGGCCGGGTCAGCAATCAGTCTCCTTTCAGCCACTATGAAGCCCAAGAAGGTGGTTGATGTTGTGGAGAACTCACACTTCTCGGCCTTGACTTAGAGATGGTTCTCCAAAAGCTGTTGCAGGATGGCCCTGACATGGGCTTCATGTTCCTCTGGCGAGCGGGAGAAAATCAAAATATCATCCAAGTAGACAAAAATGAATTGATAAAGCATATCGCGAAGGACGTCATTAGTTAATAGCTGAAAGACTGCGGAGGCGTTGGTGAGCCTAAATGGCATCACCAGATATTCGAACTGCCCCTGGTGGGTTTTAAATGTCGTCTTCCATTCATCTCCTTCGCAAATGCGGGTCAAATTGTATGCGTTCCTTAAGTCTAACTTGGTAAAAACCCATGAGCGCTGAAGGAGCTCAAACGTGGAATTAATCAAAGGCAGAGGGTTCTTGTCTTTGGTGGTAATTGTGTTGAGCTCCCGGTAGTCAATGCACGAGCGCAACGAGCCATCCTTCTTCCTGAAGAAGAAGAACCCGGCTCCAAGCGAAGCCGAAGGTGGCCGAATAAGGCCAGCGTTCAGCAATTCTTTAATGTATTTCTCTATCGCCTCCCTCTCCGGATCAGAAATGCTGTATAGCCAACTGGATGGTAGCTTCGCCCTCGGGATAAGATAAGATAAGATAAGATAAGATAAGCCTTTATTAGTCCCACGATGGGGAAATTCCAGGATTGCAACAGCACAGGGATAGCAACACTCAGAGCAATAATCAGAAGGCAAGAAAAAACAACATCTACTAAACATATGTCCATATTACTATAAATATATATATATATAGACACACAGTGCAGAGCATTATGGTTGGTTGGTGAATGTGCAGCAGAAAGTCTAAGCTCTCTCTCCGCGGATGCAGCGGGCCAGCTGGAAGTCTTTGGGCATGATGATGACCCCCTTAGCAAAGAAGAGACCACCAGGTGGGCCTCGCTGGTCTCCTGCAGAGCCATGACGGCGAAGCTCAGGAAACGCGGGACGGTCTTGAAGTCCTGAGCGATCTCCCTCACCAGGCGCTGGACGGGCAGCTTACAGATGAGCAGCTCCGTGGATTTCTGGCAGCGACGGATCTCTCTCAGAGCCACGGGCCTGTGACGGCGAGGCCTCTTCACTCTGCCGGTGGCCGGAGCGCCTCTCCGAGCAGCCCTGGTGGCTAGCTGCATCCTGGGGGACTTCTTCCTCCAGTAGATTTTACGGGCAGTCTGCTTGGTTCTTGCCATCGCTCTTTATTATTCTGTCTTATATTTCTTGCACGCCGCCTAAACTCCAGCCCGGCACCCGCGTCGTTTTCGATACAGCTCCCGGTATGTCGAGTTTCCCATTAGCACCGGGCAGCGGCCAAGTGCTAGCTAGCACTAGCTCCTCCCCGCTGTAGCGTCTCCCGCTGCAAACCGTGGCTCCGTCCGCCGACCCGGGAGACCCCCGGGGCGATCCGTGCGTCCGTGATATATATACAGAGTGAAAGGTGTAGAAAGAAGAAGGAAGATAAAAAAAAAGGCTGTTGCAACAGGCAGCCTACTCGTGTGGCGCCACCGGTCCGGCGGAACCGGAACCGAAAAAAAAAAAAAAAAAAAAAAAAGGGATGAGGTCTATAGTGGAACCGTAGGAGCGATGAGGCGGTAGCGACAATGCCTTCGATTTGCTAAAGACGCCCCCCAAATCGTGGTATGCCCAGGGGACGAGGCTGAGGTCCAGCGATTCGGCCGGAAGGAGGGAGACAGACAGAGATGGGGAACATTTTGCTGAACGTATGCAATTCACCATACAAAAAGGGCTCCAGGAGGAGATTGTATTCTGTCCCCAATTAATAATCGGATTGTGCCTCCGGAGCCATGGGTAGCCAAGAACCACCGGGGAAGATGAAATAGGAAGAACCAGGAACGTGAGTTACACCTGGTGGTTCCTGGAAAGGAGGATGGAGATCGGCACTGTGCTTTCGGTGACTACCACAACCTCCCGGCCAGATATGGTGGTAATTCTCTGGACGTAGGGCAGTTTGTGTGTGGGAATACCCACCTGCCACATGAACTGGGCAGAGAAGAAATTACCCTCCGACCCTGAATCAACCAGCACCATAGTCCTTCTCTCAACCCCCGGCAATTGCACAAGGGCCGAAATTGAAAAATTACCGGGGCCAGTAGATTTGGTCCCGCCCATCGGACCCCCTCATGATTACTGACGGGCCGCGCCTTTTGGCCGCAGGTGGCATTCGTCCAGACTGTGGTTCAGAGAACTGCATTACGCACACGCGCCAGCCCTTCGCCTTTGCTCATTATCGGTCAAGTGCCGAGAGCTCCATTGGCTCGGGCGGAGAGCCGGCGCCGCCAGTGTTAGTAACCACGGTAGGCGCACACTCAGTGGGCACACGCTCGGCTCGTGGGCGAATGGAGGACTCACGCTCCTTCGCGCGCTCACGGTATCGGTTGTCCAATCCAACAGCCTGATCTATAAGACCATTGAGAGTCTCAGGGACAGGGTGAACCGCCAAATCATCACGGAGTTGAGCGTTTAACCTGTGGAGGAATACCTTGCACAAAGCAATCTCATTCCACCCTGAATCAGCCACTACAACCCGGAACTCCACTGAGTACTCGGCTGCTGATCGAGTGCCCTGGTGGAGCGTCATCAAGCGGCTCATATTGTTGCCCTGACTCTCAGTCTGACCAAACGTGCCGGAGAAAGCGTCCACAGATTGTTCAAACGTATACTGCCGCCCCTCGGGGTTATCAATCGTGGACCGTGCAAAATCAAGGGCTCGGTCTTTGAGCAACAGAGTGAAAAACTGAATTTTAGCCACGTTCCCTGGGTACTCCTCCCCGACCTGCTCCAAATACATACAGACTTGGATAAGGAACCCTCTGCATTTCCCCACCTCCCCGCGTACGGGGTAGGCGTGGGAACAAAGGTTGTACGATGTACTGTAGTGTGGGGAGCAGGCTGAGGAGGAGGAGCCTCAGGAGGCGCATTGAGCCAAAGCCGCATCATATTCTGAATGTGTTGAGTGAGAACGGCGAGCTGGTACTCGGTCGCCCCCAAGCGATCCAAAGCTGACAGCTCTTGTGCCACAGCATTGGCTGAGTTGAGGTCCTGGCTGGCTCGTTCTGTCATGGTTTAATAAGCTGACAGCTCACGTGTACAATGCAACAGCACAGGAAATCAACCACACGAAGGGGCACGCTTGAAAGTTTATTCATTTCCAAAATAAACGCACAGCTACAGAAACAGTTACTCGCCAGAGGAATCCACCTGTGGAGAGAAGACGAGAGCTGTAAGTGGAGCAACAGAATAAGGGTAAATGGGCGAGCCAAACTGCCACTACTTGGGTTCCGAAGAAGAACCCCAGCGGGAAATAGACGAACCAGTAGGGTGAGGGGAATGAGCTGATGGTGCCTGACCGGGTGGAGGTTGAAAGCCGAGGAATAGTGGAGATGTGGCAGGAGAGCGCACGCAGTCCTGAAGACACACCCGTATGATGGCAGCAACCTGAGGAAGAGAGGAAAACAAGATTAGATGGCGTGTCAAAACTTGTTAGTAGATACTTGCTTGTCCTGAGACGGGTAGTATACCCAGACGAGCCAGCGTTGAATGCGCGGAGAGAGCCTCCTTAAGTACGCTGGCTGATGAGTGGGGGCAGGTGCGTCTTCTGCCTCAGGTGCAGTGATGAGTTGGTGAATGTGAGACAGGACGGGAGGGGCGTGCTCTCGCTGCCCATGAAAATTGTTAGACTTAAATGCTGTCCCAAAGAGCTCAAAGGTTTGACAGCAAGAACCAATGAAGCGGCAAGTCCTGAAGAAAGAAAGGATGCTGAGCTCACAATCAAAAGCACTATCCAAAGGGCAGCCTTTTTAATGAAATCCAAAACCGTCAACACAACAAGAAGGTAACAGCCTGAGATAAAACCAGCAGGTTGTACTGACTGAATGCTTTCCTGGATGAACATGGTACCTTCAGAGGTAGACCTTAGCATGCACCCTAACATAAAGCATCCAGTAATCCTTCCTGAAAATAATCATGTTTCAAAGCTATTGATCCAACACAACCATCAAATGGTGCAACATCAAGGACATAGGATAACTGTGAATGAGCTAAGATCTCATGCTATCTGGATACTTGGATGTAGTCATGCAGTGTCAGCCTACATTTACAAGCGTAGGAAATTCAGAAGGCACAATGAAGCACAAAAAATGGCAGATTTACCCCAGAAATGAATGGCTACAGCTCCTCCTTTTGCTTACTGTTGAATGGACTGTTTTGTCCCTTTTCATGTGAAGGAAGGAAGGAGGGAACTGAAATGCTACAGTCTACTGTTTACACGTCTCTGCTCACAGGCTGTGCATATACAGCTACTTGACGACATGACAAGTGATGCCTTAATGTGCTTTTCATGCTTTCATTGCTCTACATGGCAATGTTCAACAACTTCGATCAGACCAAGGCAGTAACTTTGCAAGTGCAAGGCATGAACTCTTAGAGACTGTAAATGAGATTGTAGGAGCTAAATGTGATAACTGATGTATTTAATTGCTTTTGTTTTGCTTTACGGCGGTTGGATGGCGTGGGGTCACACGGGTGGGCGGTGATAATTAGTATTTTATATCTATCACCTGTTGACCCATGGATGCAACAAAAGGAGAACACCATGTTTTTCATTGACTGTAATGTTTTCATTGAGGTTATTTGGGATTAAATTTTGCACAATTAGTTTTTAGTTTTGTTTGTTAATAAATAAAGATTGGTAATTTCTTTTAACCCAGCGTAATATTTGCTTTTTTGAAGTGCGTCACAATCGCAGACATCCTCTTTCTCCAGTGTAATGACTAAATGTCTCTACATTTTTCAACTAAAAATGGGTTATCTATCAATGCTTCAGCATGAAAGGCATCAGCAGAAAGTGGGCCAGCAACATTAAAATCAAGACAAGTAGGTAGGCCTGGCTTTTAAATTTTTGGAAGCTGCTATTAAAAGAAAGATCCTTCCTGGGGGATAGAGTGAGCGGCTACTCTGCCCATGCAGTTTGGTCTGCGGATCGTTTGACAGCTCATCTTTAAATGATTACTGTAAGTGCTGGAATTGATGCTGCTTTACTTCCCTGCTGTGAAATGTGGAATTTTCCTTTGTGAAAGGATCACTGCTGCTCAGCTGATGTGATTATGATGGCGACTGCTGGTTCTTATCATTCTGAAAATGTTCAAATGACTGTGCTGAACGAAAATCAGAGTTTGAAAATGAGTGACATTAATGCCTCAGATTCTAAAATGAGGTACGATAAAAGGGAAAGTTACAGAAACGGCCTTGGGGAATAAAATTGAAAACCATCAGCAGGAACGGAAAATGAGTGTCAATAAAATTAAAGGGCTCATACCAGAAATTAAAGCATGAACTCAAAGAAAAAAAAAATTCAGGTGTGCAACTCTAGTTTAAAAGTTTAAATAAACTTTGTGAAAATGCCTCCTTGTCCCATGCTGCATTGATTCCCTTGCTTCTTGATGATGAACAAATAAAACAAAATGAATGGTTTGACAATATTGTGGAATACAATAACACATTTAAAGAAGATATTAAACAATGGCTGTCTGAATCTGAGAAAATGTCCCAAAAGGCCTGAAATGGCAAATGTGCAGCTGGTCCAAACAGAGTAAGCTCTCTCACAACTGGTTAGCCCTTATTGATTAAACACTTGCCCCCCCCCCCCCCCCCCATTGTTTCAGAGAACTTACAGGATGACATTCAACCAAGTGACAGTGTGTCAGTGTTGGGAACAGATCAAAAACATCTCAAAGGTCTGCCCATGGAAAAAGATCTATTATTTTCACCGTTTCATCTGCACGTCTCCAAGCAGAGGCTAACTTGGCAGCATTATTAACCCGACAGAAAATGTTAAAGGAAAAACACAAGTTGGAAGAAGAGGAACAAATGTTGAAGAAAAGGAAAGAACAACTTAAACTGGATGAGAAAATTGCTGCCAGCCTTGCTAAACTGGTTGTGCTGAGATATGGAAGTGTTCTAAATGTAAAAACTACAATGACAAAGCATTCAGATGGCATGAATTCCTACTTGAAAAAAGAAAAAAGGAAATGTACTATGAATATTGATAAGCCAGTTACTTCACAGATGTCAATGAAGCCACAAGTACAAGAAGAAGAAGTACAAGTCCCTCTAAGACCTAAAGATTAAGTTTTCCATCACTCTATTTTGCAGTCTCAGCCTGTGTCATTCATGCATGCAGTTACAAAACAAACTATTCCTCCAAATACTGAGTTTCCTCATGTTTCATGAATGCCAGTATGCCATTTCATGAAGATCGGAACACCCTATTTTCCATAATGAAAAAACAAAATGAAATAACCACACTTTTAATGGAACAAACACCAATGTCTTTCTTCCTTGCCAAAAAGAGACATCCCAGTTTCCAAGGGCGATCCACTGGAATTTAATCCCATTATGAAGGCATTTGAGAGTGCTGTGGAGAGAATTACTAACGATTATAGCGACAGACTTTATTTCTTGGAGCAATTCACCAAGGGCCATCCAAAAGAACTAGCTAAAAGCTGCCTATACAGTGGTGTGAAAAAGTGTTTGCTCGTTCCTGATTTTTCATTTTTTGTATGTTTGTCACACTTAAAAGTTTCAGATCAACAAACAAACTTAAATATTAGACAAAGGGAACACAAGCAAACACGAAACACTGTTTTTAAATGAAGGTGTTTATTATTAAGGGTAAAAAAAATCCAAACCTACATGGCCCTGTGTGAAAAAGTGATTGCCCCCCTCTGTTAAAACATAAATTAACTGTGGTTTATCACATCTTTTCAAAGCTGAGCTCAATTTCTGTAGCCACATTCAGGCCTGATTACTGCCACGCCTGTTCTCAATCAAGAAATCACTTAAATAGGACCTGCCTGACAAAGTGAAGTAGACCAGAGGATCCTCAAAAGCTAGACATCATCAAAGAAATTCAGGAACAAATGAGAATCAAAGTATTTTAGATCTGCCAGTCTGGAAAAGGTTATAAAGCCATTCCTAAAGCTCTGGAACTTCAGTGAACCACAGTGAGAGCCATTATCCACAAGTGGTGAAAACATGGAACAGTGGTGAACCTTCCCAGGAGTAGGCGGCCGACCAACATTACCCCAACAGCACAGCGACAACTCATCCAAGAGGTCACAAAAACCCCACAGCAACATCCAAAGAACTGCAGGCCTCACTTGTCTCAGTTAAGGTCAGTGTTCATGACTCCACCATTAGAAAGAGACTGGGCAAAAATGGCCTGCAAGGCAGAGTTCCAGGACAAAACACACCGTTAAGCAAAAAGAACATAAAGGCTCATTTCAGTTTTGCCAGAAAACACCTTGAAGATCCCCAAGACTTTTGGGAAAATACTCTGTGGACTAACGAGACAAAACAAACTTTTTGGAAGGTATGTGTCCCAATACATCTGACATAAAAGTAACACAGCATTTCAGAAAAGGAACATCATACCAACAGTAAAATATGGTGGTAGTAGTGTGATGGTCTGGGGCTGTTTTGCTACTTGAGGACCTGGAAGACTTGCCGTGGTACCATGAATTCTGCTGTCTACCAAAAAATCCTGAAGGAGAATGTCCGGCCATGTGTTCGTAACCTCAAGCCGAAGCGCACTTGGGTTCTGCAGCAGGACAATGATCCAAAACACACCAGCAAGTCCACCTCTGAATGGCTGAAGAAAAACAAAATTCAATTCAATTCAACTTTATTTATATAGCGCCATTTCACAACAACAGTCATCTCATAGCACTATCAACTGTAGGGGGGAACCCCCACAGTTGCAGAAAGACCCCAGCAATCAGGTGATCCCCTGTGAGCAAGCACTTGGCGACGGTGGAGAGGAAAAACTCCCTTTTAACAGGAAGAAACCTCCAGCAGAACCAGGCTCAGGGAGGGGCAGTCATCTGCTGCGACTGGCTGGGGGGTGAGGGGACAGAGAAGATGAAAAGAACAGACATGTAGAGAGCAAACAGCACGATGGGGACTCAATCTATGGGAGAGAACAAACAAATGTTAATGACCAGCAAAAAAAAAAAAAAAAAGAGGACTTTGTAGTGGTCTAGTCAAAGTCCTGACCTGAATCCAATTGAGATTCTGTGGTATGACCTTAAAAAAGTGACTCCTGTTCGAAAACCCTCCACTGTGGCTGAATTACAACAATTCTGCAAAGATGAGTGGACCAAAATTCCTCCACAGCGCTGTTAAAGACTCATTGCCAGTTATCGCAAACGCTTTATTGCAGTTATTGCTGCTAAGGGTGGCCCAACCAGTTATTAGGTTTAGGGGGCAATCACTTTTTCACACAGGGCCATGTAGGTTTGGATTTTTTTCCTTAATAATAAACACCTTCATTTAAAAACTGCATTTTGTGTTTACTTGTGTTATCTTTGTCTAATGTTTAAATTTGTTTGATGATCTGAAACATTTAAGTGTGACAAACATACAAAAAAAAAGAGAAATCAGGAAGGGGCAAACACTTTTTCCACACCACTGTAAAAGCAAGGAGCAGGACACTAACACAAAAACATTTAAATTTTTTAAAATATTTTAGCAATTTTCATAAATTTGTGTTAAAAACAAGAATATTTGTTTGGTAAAGCATTATTTCTTTATTAACATCCATAAATATGATAAAATTAAAAAGATATGTATCCAAAAGAGTTTAGCTAATTTTTGTAAATTGGAGCTAATTTTTCTGTTTGGGTTAGAATCTTATTCTGTTACACTCTCTTACCACCATGAGGCAGTGCTGAGCAGAGTGCTTACCAGCTGCAGAGGATGATTGAAGTTGTGCATCTTTTTTTGTCTTGAAAGTTTGTTACTGAAGACTCAAACCCTCCTTGACATGTGTTTTAACCCTATTTGAGTTAATAAGGTCAATGAGGTATGCATAGCTTTTTCTATATTTCAGCAATTAGTGATGTTACTGTAGGAGATAATTTTGAGAAAATAAGCAGTTCTTTATCTGAGAAGTGATTTTCATGATTATTCACATTGAAGTTAATTAGTTTAAATGTTGTACTTAAACACTTTAATGAATAATTTAGTTCTGTTTATCTTGTTTCGCTCTTGTTAGTCTGGTAAGAGAAAGTACACAGAATGGAAAAGGCTTTTTATTGTGAAAGAGGAGTGACAGAAAGGGAAGTGAAGCATATGCATTTCTGAGAAACAGTTGGTGCAGCTATGGCAGGATATTAAAGTTGTGGGAAGAGCTCAAATGGTCTCGTTCTTGTGGCAGAAGTAATAACTTTCAACTATTACCCATGCAAGCTTACACTGGTGGCTGCGGTGTTGGTTTTGAGGATTCTTCTCAACTTGGTGAGCCTAATTAGCAATCCGACAGTTGGAGGCTAACTACAAGCTAAGCTAACAGCTACGTACATTGAGCTAGTTGCTGCCAATTCTGTTTCATTGTTTTGTAACTCAGTGTTATTAGGCGTCATGTGTCTATTGCTTTCTCCTACTGGAGTGTACACCATGCCACTATGTCTGACTGGGAGTCATCAGACAACGCAACAGGCAGTCTGCCCCGGTTTCACCTGCAGCAGTGCAGGGCCCACGTGGAGGAATTTCGCTGCCCCCGCCATTTTGCAGTGATGGTCTGGAGTCCTTCCAATTATGGGCTCGCCACTATGAGGTAATTCAGGATGCCCGGTACAAGGATTACAATGTTGATTTGGATGCAGTATTGGCATTGGAGCTACCCACAAGACTGCCGCCTGAACTGTTTATTGTACGGGACAACCTGCCTTCCACCACACAGCGTTCCTGTGCAGATACAAAGAAACATCTTCAGGCTGCTTTTGGTCGAAAGGACATTATCGCTTCTTTTCAGACATTCCCAAATGCCCGCAGTAGAAAACCAAATGAGGCCATGGCGGTTTATGCTGTGGATGCATGCAGACTTGTGAAGAAGGCTTTCTTGATTTTGAACACAATGCATCTGAGTACATGAAAATGTCATGCTTCATTGCTGGGTTGGATCAGGAGCTTCAAATTAAGTGTCATGAGAGAGGAGTGAAAACTTTTCAAGAGACTGTGGAAGTAGCCACTCTAGCTGAGCGTGCTCGCCAGGCTGCAAGGTTAGTGACACCAGTCTCCCCACATACGTAATGTCACTAGTAGAGATGTTAGCAGCACAGCCCTAACGTCAATTAATTCTGTGACTGATAATGACACGTATGTGAGAACAGCTGTCCAGGACCTCACAGCCACCGTCCAAAATTTGAGCAAAGATCTTGTCGCACTGAAGATAAAACTGGAAGAGCAAAGCAGAATATACCAGCCAGAAGTGCATCGCTACAGACACTCTCACAGGTCTCCTTTACGTTATGGGCATAGTCCAGCTAGATACACTGAGACCCGCAATGCACTTCTCCCCTCAAGTCACTCCCCCTCCTCCTCACCTGAATTTAACTATCGACATTCACCAACCCACAATTACAGAGCTGAAAAATACCAGCGCTCGTATAGCCCAAATGCAACAACATATTCAGCGGACAAGTCATGTAGCCAATAGGACACATCCTATTATTCTCCCAAACAGTATGATAACAGAAGTGGAGCTCGCCGCTCTCCTTCAAGGCCCCCTTTGAGTTTGCATCCGAGGAGCCCAAGTCCCTGCCGTAAACATGTTTCATTCCAGGACCATCAGATGGGCGGCCATGGATTCCAACACCTGGTTTGTGGCCATCAACAGCACTCAAACTATGACTACCTGGGCCCAGAAACCTCATCAGGGAAACGGGCGCTAGCTGAAGACGTGGGGCACTCTTCAGCTGGGTCCTTAGGAGCCCCAAATGAAATTGATAAATCTGCACCACACATCAGTACTGCTTTGCTGCCCTCTAGTGACAACAGATGTACTACATTTTCCCCTATTGAAAATCAATACACTATTGCAGTGGTAAATGAGATACCCTTTTCTTCATATGTAAATGGATTTGATGAGGGTACAGATGCACATGTTCTGTTAGATTCAGGCTCCCATATCTTTTATCAGTGAAGCAACCAGAATGTCCATTCCAGCACTAGCCAAAAAGCCTCTTATGAAGCACTACATTCTTTCTAAAGCAGTAACTGGGCACAGTTTAGATACTTTAAGCACCATTGATGTGGCTCTGAAATTAGGCTCCCATTCATTCCATCATAACATGCAGGTGATAAGAAATGCCACTCAAAGCACACTGTTGGGCCTAGACTTTCTTCAGCTACATAAGGTCGTCTTGGATATGGGCAAGGGTGTATGTAGTCTTTATGGGGAGGAACTGCCACTGTTAAAAACTACACAGCTGGCCCCTGAGAATTGTACGGCAAAGGTTATGGAATGCACAACTGTACACCCACATTGTGAAATGAACTGTAAGATTGCATTAAACCCTCCCACAATCACTGCTGGCATCCCAGACAACTATGATGGCTGCCTAGAGCCACACCAGATGGACTTTGAGGGCATCGCAGTGGCCTCGCACCTTAACAACGGCAGTAAATGGTGTGACTACATTGCGCCTACTGAATCCTACAGGTGTTCCCATCACCCTGCAGCCAGGTATGCACAAAGGACAGTTCATCCCTGTGTCACAAGATGACATAGTGTCAGAGTCTGCCCCTGTATGCAATGTATCTGACTGCCCTTTTCAATCACACAAGGCAACAAACACAGCCCAAATCTCTGACAAATTGCCATTTGATGTTCAGTGTGGTGCTCTGACTGTCTCTGAGAGGTCTCAATTGACCAAACTGCTCCTGTGTTATCACAATGTGTTCAGTAAAAGCCCTACAGATTTTGGCAGAACTGACATTGTCAAACACAAAATCCACACAAATGATTCACCATCATTCACCAAAACGTGCCTATCGCACCTCACCCCAGATGCAGGAGGTGATTCAGTCACAGGTGAACGACATGTCAGACAAAGAACTTATTGAAATCAGCCATAGTCGCTGGGTAGCCCCTGTTGTAATGGTGTGAGAAAGGATGGCTCATGGTGTTTTTGTGTTGATTATAGGGGTGTGAGTGCTTTGAACACTAAAGATCATCATCCTTTGCCCAGAACAGATGATACCTTGGATGCATTACGGGGCTCATCAGTATTCAGTACTATGGACCTTTCATCAGGGTATTGGCAGGTGCAGTTGGATGAGCAAGACAAAGCCAAAACAGCTTTTACTACTGGTAGGAGTCTTTACCAGTTCTGTATTATGCCCATGGGTCTTGTGAATGCTACCCCCACATTTCAGCATTTGATGCAACTGGTATTACAGGGCGTCTCTTGGAAAACATGTCTCGTCTATTTAGATGACATTATTTTGTACAGCCCCAGTTTTTCCACACATTTGCAGCATCTTAGAGAGGTGTTTGATCGTCTAAGAGCAGCTAATTTAAAACTCAAACCATCAAAGTGTCACTTTGCTCAAGAAGAAGTGTCATTTCTAGGGCATGTAGTCTCTGCAGCTGGTCTGAAACCTGACCCCCAAAACATTCAGAAAGTACAGTGAGTGGCCCACTTCTGAGAACCCCACTGAAGTCAGAGCATTTCCCGGCTTATGTTCATATTACCACTGTTTCAACTATCAATATGCTAAGCTGTTTGAACCTCTGCATAGCCTCACTCAGAAAGGGAAACCATTTGTCTGGACTGAAATTGAACAGTCTGCTTTTGACTGCCTTTGCCATGCCCTAACTCACACACCCATTCTCTCCTATCCAGATTTCTCACGAGAATTCCTGCTTTTTACTGATGCATCCAACACAGCCATCGGGTGTGCGTTATCGCAGGTGAATGACTGTGATATGGAAAAAGTCATTGTCTACGGTAGCCACATCCTGACTCTGACTGAGAGACGCTGGTCCACCTATGACAGGGAGCTGTGGGGTGTTGTGTGTTCTATTCGTCACTTTTGCCAATATTTGACTGCACACCATTTTCGCATCATCACGGGTCACAAACCTCTCCTTGGTTTGCGAAAAATGGCCCTAAACTGTGACCCAACAAGACGTAGAGCAAGGTGGGCTCTCGAAATAGACCCCTATGATTGGACAGGTGAACACAGGGAAGGCAGTAAACATGCTAATGCTAATTCTATGTCACGTCGACCATCACCCATGAGGGTCAGTGAATCTGTAAAAGCACAGCTCTGTCCAGCTCAAGCAGTCCCACAGGAAAAAGCACCTGAGCAGGTGCCCAGTCCCCTGACAGCTAACCCTTCAGCAAGCCCTTTAAGCACTGTTTCTGCTGCCACACAGACTGATCAAACACCCACATTTCCAGAAACATCACAATCTGAGCAGGTGGTAAATGTGGAGCCTGAAATGGCCACCATTTATTCCTTCCTAAACAGGGACCGTAGCCTTCTCATCCAAGCTCAGAGAGATGACCTGATATTAAAAACTGTCATTGAGTGGGTGCTGACAAATACCAGGCCACCATTTGCTAAACTCAAACACACTTCACCTGAGCACAGACATTTTTGGAGAGAGTTCCCAAAGCTTATTGTTGCTGACTCTATTCTGTGTAGAAAAGTAAGACATCCTCCAGGTGACCTAATCTTACAGATTGTGATCCCTAGCAGCTTACAAAGAGAAGTGTTTCAAACACTATATGGACATTCACTCACTGGCCATTTTGCAGCTGAAAAGACATTGCAAAGTGCCCAGAGTAGATGTTATTGGCCATATATGGCACGTGACATAAATGAATAGTGCATGCAGTGTGTTGCCTGTGAAGCATGGAGGCCACAGACTCTACAGCAACAAGCCCCTATGCAAAATATGGTTACTTCAATGCCTTTTGAGAAAATAACCATGGAACTGACAGAGCTGCCTCTCACCCATCAAGATAATAGGTACATCCTTGTCATAATGGACTATTTCACAAAGTATCTCAGTGTTTCCTCTTGCTTAAAGACCTTGGCGCGGTGGCAACATATTTTTCTGGTGGGGGTTGGTGTCAGAAAACAAATAACACTATTGTAACCGGAATATGTTAATTTTATACTATTCTTTTTTTTTTAATTTTGCACAGTAACTTTGCATATGGAACTTACCATTTGAAGTATTGTACTACCGAGGCTTGAATGTTGGAATATTGGGTCAGTTGGGGTCCCACCCAGACGTCCTGTGTTTGGACATTATAGTGGTGTCATCCTTCTCTTCTTCCTCTGCTCTCACCTCTCCTGGACCCTCTGCCTGAACACTTCCCTCTCCTTGGCTCCTCTCTTCTGTCTCCTCTTGCCTTCTCTGAGCTCTGTCTAATTTAGGTTCTCTCTCTGTCTATGGGGGTATACAAACAGGTTAGAAAATATCAAGTGTCATGTTTTGTCCTGCAAGATTTTTTGTCATGGTTTACATAAATTACAAAAATGTGTATTTTTTGTATTTTTTATTTTAGTGTTTCTTTTCTTTTTTTTTCCATTGAGAGAGTAGGGAAGGGGAAAACCCCCCCAAACATTCATAATAGTAATTTACTCATGCATACTTAAATTATATGATCAGAGGTGGGTATAGCAGCCAGAAATTCTACTCATGTAAAAGCAGTGCTTTGAAATTAATAATTAAAAGTAGACAACCAAAAATTTCTAGTTGAGTTAAGGGTACAAAGAGCACCCACTTAAAAATTTGAGTAATGACTTCAGTCTTGAAGGTTTGAGGTTTTTCTCCTTATAACAATTTTCTTATAGCTTTCTACTTTTCTCTGTACATTTATCTAAATTTGAAGCCATTTTCCTCAAATTTGTAATTTCCTCTTGTAAAATTGACTTTTCTTGTACCTTTGAGACTTTATTATAAGTTGGTGGATTATTTTATGGCTAATTTTTGTCTATTTTTTAAAATAAAATTACTGTGTTTTTTTTTAATAAATTTGAAACAGACTGTGGTATTTTTGTTTCCTTTTTCCTTAGACCAATTTACATTTTTGACCATAATTTTGCAGAGCTAGAACAGAACAATAATTTAACTCTGATTTCAAAGAAAAAATCAATAAAATTGTACTTAATGACATAAATTAAGTTAAATGAGCAAAGATAAAGTTATTTCTGTTATAATATTTGTATAGATTTATAGTTTTTTTTTTTTTTTTTTTTTTTTTTAAATCTCACCACCCAGACAGCAGGAAAAACCTCCCTTATTTTGAAATCCAAATGTTGGCACGTTTAGTTTGTCTGAAGGCTGCTGACGGATTAAAGTCAATGACTTTGTGAATTTCGGTCATCTTAACTTGCCAGGTACATAACAGCGAACATAAATTAGTTAATTAATATTAACTAAGGTAAAGGTAAAAACAGCTCCTTTTCATTCTTGTCTGAAATAAGAAAAACAAAAAACTAATGATTGTCATGAATCCGGGTTGGAGGCCAACCCAATTCTGACTCATGGTTATGCTTTGACCTAGTTTCCTCCTGACAGCTCGGGCACGCCCCCTCCTCCTGTCTAGCTCCGTCAGCTGTACTCACTGGGTCACACACACACACACACACACACACACACACACACACACACACACACACACACACACACACACACACACACACACAAAAAAACATACTCACGCTCCATTCACTCTCATTCACATGCGCTGTCACACACCTGTTCCCAATCAGTTCTGCTCACGCATTCACACCGGCAATTTCTTTCCTCATTAGGGTTTGGAGTATTTGTTGGCGACCACTGAGGAAGGAGATTGTCGGGACATTCCCCTTCATACGCGGCAGCGTGTTCCTCTGCGTATGTTCATTCACTCCCAGCGCTTTACCCAGCTGGACACTTCAAGACGATCCATATCTTGGTGTTACGGCTGGTCCACTCCTCTGTCTCTGCCTCCTGACTGCACGACGCGCCCCAAATTGGCTCCAGTCCTGTAAGTGTGTCTTTGCCTTCTCTCCTGTGCTAGCAGGCCTGCAGCATTAGGCTGCTCGCCTTTCCTGTTTTATGCGTAACGCAGCCCTGCAGCACCAGGCTTTATATTCACCAGGCTGTTGAGCATTTTGGCAGGCACCCTGTATGTTTTGTGGCCAATACTGTCATTACACCCTTCCATATATTGTGTGGTAGACTGAACTGCGTTGGTGATTAATGAACTGGTTGTTTGGTGAACTTTAATAAACACGGCACTCTCTACTCCTGCGATTGGGTTTTCATTCTCTCCCTGGTGCGCCGTGTAATGGCGCACAAGAGTTCATGACAATGATTAAAAAGAAGACAAAATGAACCAACTCGAGCTCTTAACCACACCTGTTAGCTAAACGACTCTTCCATTATTGCTCCCGTTACCAGTTTGTATAAAACCATGATAAATGCTTCCAGTGCTTACGTACCTCTTCTGATTTTTTTCCGCATTTAAAGTAATTTAATAAGCTCATGTTTCTCTTGGACAGTCACGGTAGCGAGACACTGCCTGGCAACTGAAGCGGTCACATGGGTGGAGTGCTTCTGAACTCCGCGCAGATGATGGTCGCGCACATTGTTCGTGTGCGCGCTTGTGGACCGTAATTCCTTCGTATTTTTTTCTTAAATTTATATTTCCTTATAGGGGTGGCAGGAAATTTACAGGTGTTGCGGGCTGCCACCGGGAAATGTTACAAGAGGATACCCTGTATCTTAACTAGTATGCCCTCCCTGATCAACGAGCAGTTACTGTGGCAAAATGTTTGTTCCAAGACTATATCAGCCGCCATGGTGTGCCACAAAGCCTGCACACTGACCAAGGGTGCCAGTTTGACTCAGATTTGTTAAAATGTCTATGTTCACTTTTGGGCATTCACAAAACAAGAACTTCTCCCTATCATGCTATGTCAGATGGCATGGTGAAATGGGCCAACAGATCTATAAAGGGTCAGTTAGCGAAGTATCTTTTCACGAAAGGTGGAGAATGGGATGAGCATCTTAAACAAGTTGAGTTTGCTTATAACACCACTGTCCACTCCTCCACCAAACACACGCCCTTCTTCTTAGTTCATAGAAGAGAGGCTCATCTGCCCACCAACCTCCAGCTTAGGGAAACCCCTGGAGCTTCAGGAAACACACAAGGTGCGCCACATGACTATGCTCACTCTGTTGTGAAAAAACTTGTGATTCGTTCCACTCTGCTGCACATAGTATTGCTGCTGCAGGTGCTCAGCAGAAGCATTACTATGATTGTTGCAAGAGACACATGGCTTTATGAAGCAGGGGACCTGGTTTGGGTTGATCTCCCCTCTCTCACTAGGCACAAACTATCTCCCAGATGGACAGGCCCTTTCAAAGTTCTATGGAGGCTGGACTTTGGTAGAGATGACAATGGTATGGTCTATGAGCTGCTGGATATGCTAAACCTCAGAGGCAAACCAAAAGTCATTCACGACAACCGTCTCAAGTCTTATCGATCCCTGGTTTGCAGCACAGTCACCACCCCAAACCTCTGAACCAGCGCCACCTTCTGCCCCTCGTCCGTTTACTCCACCACTCACTGCACTCTCAGGCTCGAGGCCATATGTGTATCAACACCCAACCCCTGCTTCACCTCCAGTACCTGATGTTCCCTATGTGCAGGAGCCTCCATATGAACATGTTCCAGTGAGAAATGATTCACCAGCTGTGCCTCCACAACAGCCACCTGTTGTTGTTCAACCTCCCACTCAAAGGAAGACCAAGTCAGGATGTTGTGTTCGATTGCCACAGCGTTACAGAACTGACACCTTCACTGTTTAGTGTTCACCATTGACCTCACATGCAAACATAAGCAGATTGGATGTGATGACTTGCTCTCAGCCACGATCATCCTCAGCTGGGCGCACTCCTGCTTCTCGTCAGGGCAGGCCTACGTAAACCCACTCAGCCCACTGACCTGCACTGAGCCGTCTGTCTACCAGACTATGAAGCATGTCTCCTGTCTTCCTAAGCCATCCCTGACTCTGCGCTCAGCCTCGCCATCTCGCCATCAACTCCCGGAGGATCCCTCCATCATCACAAGTAAGCCAACCTCTACTCACCTGTCTTTCCACTGCTCCCCTGTGCACAGGCGGAATCCCACGGCGGTGGACTCCATCCTTTCCTCACCATCACTGCTGCAACTGCCACAACATTGGGAACGAGGGTGCTGTCTCCCTGGACAACGGGCGACCACCATCTCCCTGCAACACGTAAGCTGCAGTTTACACCTGAGTGTGAGCCCAGCTAACACCCTGCTAACTGTTTGTCTGCTTCATTATAGGGTTGCCAGGCTGCACGGCGCTCTGCTCCCTCCCAGCTGCTCAGAGTCTCCAGCCAGCATACACATACACTCCACAGCACACTCACGCACTCACACACAAACATTGGGTTAAAATAAAGATAACTAAATCCATTTCTGAGTCCGTGTCTGTTGCCTGGGTCAGCCATTATGTCAGTACGGCTCAGTCAAAATGACCCAGCGAACATCATGTTAGCACTACAGTTAAACAACTTAGAGGCTTGTGTGGATCACATTGCTTACCAGCAGCAGATTATCTTAAACCAGTTAACCCAAATTAACGACCGGTTGGATCGTCTGACTGGACAGCAGGCATTTCCACCGGCGTCCATCGGTGCCACAGCTCCCGCTAGCTACTCCATTAGCCAGCCTAGCCTAGCTCCTCTGACCTGTCTTACTCTGGTTCCCACGCCCTCCCACTTTAGTGGAAAGTTAGGGGAGGCGCGTGGCTTTCTCCTCCAGTGTGAGATAGTGTTCCAGCGGGTTCCAGGCGACTTTCCCACTGAGCATAGCCGGATTGGTTATGTGACCAACCTCCCGGAAGGGCAAGCGCTAGCTTGGGCATACGCAGTTATGGTGAGGGCAAGCTATGCTAGCTTAACCTATAGCCAGTTTGTGGACGAGTTCAGCGAAGTATTCGACCACTCTGACCGGGACGATGTGCTCACCACTTGGTTGTTAAACCTTCGGCAGGGGGGTAGGCCCGCGGCTGACTACGCTGTCGATTTCCGGGTGGTGGCAGCTGAGGTTGGGTGGGAGGATGCTTCGCTATGTAGCATTTTCATAAGGAGCTTAAACCCTAGTCTGCGGGATGAGTTGGCCCAGTTAGATAAGCCAGATAAGCTCTCATCACTAATCTCCCTGGCCATCAGTTTAGACAATAGGCTTAGGGAGCGGACAGCTGAGCGGAAGGCGTCCGGTTGCTCGAGTGCCCAGACCGTGCGCTCTTCCCAGGCCCCGCTATTAGCCCTACCTCCCATTGAGTCTACTAGGACACAGGAGCCTATGGTAATAGGGCGGACCAAACTCTCCCAAACAGAGAAACAGCGCCGTAGGGAGCTGGGATTGTGCATGTATTGTGGGGTGGAGGACCACGACCTAGAAAACTGTCCTGTTTGGCCAAAATGGGAGGTCCGTGCATCGCAGTAGGGGGACTCATGGACCATCCTCGGCCAAATCCCCTCTCCAAGTGCACATTACCTATTAGGTTTGCACATAACAGGACTGATTACTGCACTCACGCCCTGGTTGACTCGGGAGCAGAGCAGAGCTTCATCTCGGGGGAACTGGCAACCCGTTTGGGCTTCCCTGCCATCCTTTAAAGGCCCCCCTTCGGCTCATTGCGCTGTCTAAGGGACCCCTGGCTATAGTGACTGAACAAACGGCCCCAGTCTCAGTGATCGTCTCTGGCAATCATCGTGAGGATCTCAGTCCGTTTGTCCTGCCGGTTACCTCATCCCCGGTCATCTTGGGCTATCCATGGCTTCAACTCCACAACCCATCCTTTGACTGGAGAACAGGAAGTGTGGTGTCCTGGAGTTCTTTCTGCCTCGGCGCGTGTCTCCAGTCCACTGCATGTGCCCCGTCCATGCCGCTGGCCTCGCCTGTCTCGCCTCCTCCCGATTTGCCTAGGGTGCCCCCCCGAGTACCATGATCTAGGGGCAGTGTTTAGTAAGGCCAAGGCATTGTCGCCCCCCCCACACACACACCGGCCCTATGACTGTGCCATTAATCTCCAGGCTGCGGCTCCGCTGCCTTCAAGCCACCTGTACAGCCTGTCGGCGCCCGAGCGGGATGCCATGGAGGCCTACATTAAGGATTCCCTCAGCTCAGGCATCATTCGCCTCTCATCTTCAGCGGTGGGGGCCGGGTTCTTCTTTGTTGGGAAGAAAGATGGGTCCCTGAGGCCGTGCATTGAATTCCATGCTCTCAACGACATCACCATCAAGGACAAGTACACGCTGCCCTTGATGGATACGGTCTTCGATTCTCTCCAGGGGGCCTCAATCTTCACCAAGCTGGACCTCCGTAACGCCTACCATCTGGTGCGCATCAGGGAAGGGGATGAGTGGAAGACTGGTTTCCGGACCCCAAGCGGCCACTTTGAATATCTGGTGATGCCGTTTGGGCTGACCAATGCTCTGGCCGTCTTCCAGAGACTGATCAACGATGTCCTCCGCAACTTTCTGGGGTCTTTCGTCTTCGTTTATTTGGACGACATCTTGATCTTCTCCCGATCCCTGGATGAGCACCGCGTCCATGTGAGATGGGTCCTGCAGCATCTCCTGGAGAACCAGCTTTTAGTCAAGGCTGAGAAGTGCGAGTTTCACACCGCCAAGACGTCATTTCTTGGCTTCACCATCGTCCACAATCAAATCATCACAGACCCTGACAAGGTGAAGGCCGTTGTGGACTGGCCTACTCCCTCCTCCAGGAAGCAGCTGCAGCAGTTTCTTTTTCTTTAACTTTTACCGGCGCTTCATTAACAAGTACAGTGTCATCGCTCTCCCTCTCACTCGTCTTACCTCTCTGAAGACGCCCTTTCTGTGGACGGAGGAGGCTGTGGTCGTGTTCGCCGAGCTCAAGACCAGGTTCTCGTCCTCCCCCATCTTGACCCAAGTGGACCCTGCGCTACAGTGCTTGGTGGAGGTGGATGCCTCTGATTCCGGGGTGGGGGCTGTGTTGTCTCAGCGTTCTCCGGTGGATGGGGAGGTACGGCCCTGCGCATTCTTCTCCCGCCATTTGTCTCCAGCTGAGAGGAATTATGACATCGGGGACAGGGAGCTCTTGGCGGTTAAGCTTGCGCTGGAGGAGTGGTGTCACTGGTTGGAGGGGGCCGCTCAACCCTTCATCGTTTGGACTGATCATAAAAACCTGGAGTACCTCAGGACGGCCAAGCGTCTAAACGCCCACCAGGCCCGCTGGACCTTATTCTTTGGCTGCTTCAATTTTACCATCATCTACCACCCTAGGTCTAAAAATACCAAGCCGGATGCGCTGTCCAGGCAGTTCTCCCCTGACACAGCGGAGGCGCCCGTCCTTCCCATCCTCCCACCTTCGTGTGTCGTGGGTGCCCTCTCGTGGGAGATCAAGGAGAGGGTCCTGAAGGCACAGGAGGCAGAACTGGACCCGGGCCGGGGGACAGCGGGCAAATGGTTCATTCCTTCGGCTGTTCGGGGCGAGGTGATCCATTGGGGCCACTCTTCTAAACTGGCTTGCCATCTGGGGGTTTCCCGCATGATCGAGGTCCTCCAGAGGTCATTGTGGTGGCCGTCGCTGCGGAGGGACGTCACGTCATCTGCGCCTGCCCCCAGTGCACCACCGGCAAGACGCCCTCCTCTCCTCCGGCGGGGCTGCTTCACCCTCTTCCGGTTCCTGGCAGACCTTGGTCACATATTGCCGTGGACTTCGTGAACGGCCTTCCCCCGTCTCGTCACACTGTCGTGCTCACAGTGGTGGATCGCTTCTCTAAGGCCGCCCATTTCATTCCCCTACTGGGACTTGGCGAAGGAGATGGCGAATCTGCTGGTGCGGCACGTCATCAGGCTCCATGGGATACCGCTGGATATCATCTCTAATTG
The DNA here is from genome assembly GCA_020510985.1 of Pholidichthys leucotaenia. Lineage (NCBI taxonomy): Eukaryota > Metazoa > Chordata > Actinopteri > Cichliformes > Pholidichthyidae > Pholidichthys > Pholidichthys leucotaenia. Next base: position 102,827,034 of record CM035846.1, read on the forward strand.
GGGGCCGCAGTTCGTGTCGCAAGTCTGGAGGTCTTTCTGTAATACCCTGGGGGCTACAGTGAGCCTGTCCTCCAGCTATCATCCCCAAAGTAACCGTCAATGTGAGAGAGCCAACCAGGAGCTGGAGGCTGCGCTGCGGTGTGTGACTTCGTCTCACCCGGCCTCGTGGAGTTCCCAGCTTTCATGGATCGAGTATGCCCACAATTCCACGGTGTCATCAGTGACCGGCATGTCTCCGTTCAAGGCCTCCCTGGGCTACAATCCTTCACCCTTTCCCGAAAGGGAGGGGGACATTGCTGTGCCTTCGGTCCAGGCCCATTTGAGGCGTTGTCGGCAGGTTTGGAGTTTGGTACGGATGGCTCTCCGGCGCACGGCGGAGCGTAACTCCAAGGTTGCTAATCGCCGCAGGAGGCCGGCTCCAGCTTACCAGGTGGGTCAGCAGGTTTGGCTCTCTACTCAACACATTAACGTCAAGGGTGAAAGGAGGAAATTGTCCCAGCGGTTTTTTTGGCTCATTCCCCATCACCCGGATCATTAACCCTGTGGCTGTGCATCTGTCTCTTCCTTCCTCCCTCCGCATCTGTCCCACCTTCCATGTGTCCCAGATTAAGCCTTTTTTTCTCCAGCTCTCTCTGTCCTCCTCCCAGGTCTCCACCTCCGCCAGTGGTGATCGATGGTGACCCAGCGTGGAAGGTCACCTCCATCCTGGATGTCCGGCGCTGGGGTCATGGCCTGCAGTACCTGGTGGACTGTGAGGGGTGTGGCCCGGAGTGGCGCTCCTGGGTGCATCCATCCTTTGTGTTGGACAAACAACTCATCAGGGACTTCTACCGGACACACCCAGGTAGGCTGGTGCCAGGATGCACCCCTCGGGGGGGGGGGGGAGTACTGTGATGACTCGCTCTCAGCCGCGATCATCCTCAGCTGGGTGCACACCTGCTTCTCGTCAGGGCAGGCCTACTTAAACCCACTCAGCCCGCTGGCCTGCACTGAGCCATCTGTCTACCGGGCTATGAAGCACATCTCCTGTCTTCCTAAGCCATCCCTGACTCCGCTCAGCCTCGCCATCTAGGCATCAACTCCCGGAGAATCCCTCCATCATCACAAATAAGCCAACCTCTACACACCTGTCTTTCCACTGCTCCCCTGTGCACAGGCGGAATCCCGCAGCAGCGGACTCCATCCTCTCCTCACCATCGCTGCTGCAACTGCCACGACATTGGGACCGAGGGCGTTGTCTCCCTAGACAACGGGCGACCACCATCTCCCTGCAACAAGTAAGATGCAGTTTACACCTAAGTGTGAGCCCAGCTAACACCCTGCTAACTGTTTGTCTGCTTCGTTATAGGGTTGCCAGGCTGCACGGCGCTCTGCTCCCTCCCAGCTGCTCAGAGTCTCCAGCCAGCATACACATACAGTACACTCCACAGCACACTCATGCACTAACACACAAACACTGGGTTAAAATAAAGATAACTAAATCCATTTCTGAGTCCGTGTCTGTTCCCTGGGTCAGCCATTATGTCACTGGACTTAAAAAAAAGAAAGAACTCTGTACACCCCAATTCATTCATTCATTCGTCTTCTTCTGCTTAATCCTTTTCGGGTCGCGGGGGGCCGGAGCCTATCCCAGCACCCCAATTCTTGTTTTATAATTTGCAAATTTTCCCTGACAGATATGCAGTACTAGATTGTCTTTTTTTGTTGTTGTTGTTGTGAAGCGAGGATGCTTCTTTTGTGAAGGGGAAGTAGTGTAAGAGATAATTTTGAGAAAACAGGCAGTTCTTTATTTGACAAGTGTAAGGGAAAATAGAAATATTTAATAAATAATAAATATGATCAGGTATGAATTATTTAATTTATACTGATGTATTGGAGTCTGAGCTCAAATCTCATTTCATATACATCAGAAAAGTTAATAACACTCGTAAGGGGCACCAGCTTCTATCTTTAAGAAGCAATTTGATCTTTAATTTCACTTTATACCTGTTTGATCACTCAATAAATTAATCAATAATCAGTCTCAAAAATTTTCCGTGAATTCGATACCTGGGCTTGAAACAGACTCAGAATGAAATAAATTCCCAACAACTTCTCTCATTTTTAAATATTTATTAAATGAAATGATTAACAGACATTGCAGTAATTTCATTAATCATAAAATCAATCTTGTAAATGATAGATTAACAATGTCAATATTTTCGGAACCAGGGTTAACTTGAGAAACCAATTTCTATCAGTTTGAGTTAACAGATTATGGAAACAATGCAAATTTATGGAGAAAGTTTACTATTTATATGAAAAAGTCCTAAATTAATCTTAAGAAAATAAAAACGGAATTTTAATGAAAAGAAGAGTTATGTTAAGGGCTTCTTAATTTGCATCTGATTAGATATACAAATTATTACCGAACCTCAGAAGTTTATTAAACAGTTGAATTAAAGTTTGCAGCTCACGTGATTCTCGGTCGACGATAGTTCTGTCGTCGTCCTCAGCCCAAGATTTCGTGGATGTTAGGGGAAATATCTGCCCGCAGATATTTCAGGGTCCACAGTTCGACCTTTAAATTCAAGCGGTTGAAGGACTGGATCTTGGCCGTATGACCCACAGTTGAAACTGGGTTAGATGACTTTTCTTCAGGGTGTGATGAACAGCCTTGATTCCTCAGCTGCACGTGACGTAGAAGCTGCGTCTTCTCAAGAGGTCTTCGATAATAATTAAAAGATATCTAATCCGATCTCAAATTAAAAAGGCTTCAGACTTTAGATAAAAATAGTAGCTTCTGGTGGGTGCTTAGTCAAGAAAAATATTACAAAATAAAGTCAGGATTAAAGTTTACATTGAAATCAAACAAACGGTGGTTTTACAGAAAGTTTAACAAAGAAAAAGTGATGAATAAAAATTGGAGTTTAACTCCGATTAAGAATTGAGCTCAAAGAAATAGGAATTCTTAGGTATTTAAAAGAAAAAAAAAAACAAAGTTACATAAATTACGAGTTATCTGCTCTGTGTTCAGAAAAGCGACACATGGCCAGACGGTCCTTTGTTCTTCCTTGCTGTGTGTAGACAATGGAGGAGATCAGAAAAAAGGGATGACGAAAAGAGGGAGCAGCCGAAAAGCGGTGACGAAAAGAGCAGGCGAAAAGAGAGTCTGGAGCAAAAAGAGGCTGAAGCAGGAGTCTCTCTCCTTTATATAAGCTCTGTTGAGTTTCGCGGGCTTCCGGCCTGACCGGAATCTCAGCCAATGAGCGTCCTTCGTGGGCGGGCTCGATGAACTTTTAGTCCAATGAACAAACAGTCTATTGTTTGGAGCGCTTTGGGAGGAAGAGTTGTCATGCAGAGATTGGCTGTTGGAGTCACATGTGATATCGAGGCAAAACTTTGATACATACTGGAAGTTAATATTTCCCTTTATGTATTAAACTAAGATAACTTTAGTGATTAGTATAAATTATAAGCAGTGCTTCTAAATCAACATGCAGGAATAAACATTCATTTAAAACATTAACATGCATATATACTGTACACTACCATTCAAAAGTTTGGGGTCACGTAGAAATTTCCTTATTTTTGAAAGAAAAGCACTTTTTTCAATGAAGATAACTTTAAACTAATCAGAAATACACTCTATGCACTGCTAATGTGGTAAATGACTATTCTAGCTGCAAATGTCTGGTTTTTGGTGCAATATCTACATAGGTGTATAGAGGCCCATTTCCAGCAACTATCACTCCAATGTTCTAATGGTACAATGTGTTTGCTCATTGCGTCAGAAGGCTAATGGATGATTAGAAAACCCTTGTGCAATCATGTTAAGTCTGCAATGCTGTAATTGCTGCAAATGGAGGATTCTTTGATGAAAGCAAAGTTTGAAGGAAAAAAAATATTATTTCAAATACAAATCATTATTTCTAACCTTGTCAATGTCTTGACTACAGTATATTTTCTATTCATTTTACAACTCATGGTGGTAAATAAGTGTGACTTTTCATGGAAAACACAAAATAATTGTCTGGGTGACCCCAAACTTTTGAACGGTAGTGTATAAAATCACAGATTAATGCATTTCGCACATATTGATTTTCCACATCAAAAACATCAGAGTCCATCTGCATTTTCATAGTTCTGAAAAGAATGAAGGTTTAGAATTGAGTTTGTAATAATGTACTTTAAAGTTCACTGTTTAAATCCAGCACGTCCAGAGTTTAAGGAAATTAGCTGAGTCGTGGATCTGTTGCATGTTTTATGGGGGCAATAAAAGTGAAGCCGGACATTGGGGAAATTCCTTAGGCTGGTTTTAACAAAAGAAGGGGGATTTCAGCTGTGGCCTGGAGGAAGAAAATCATTTTATTTTGTGTGTTATTCCTGGATGAAACAAAATGTCTTTAAGCAGAAAAATAATTGTTGCTGAGCCAAAGTGAGATGATGCTACAGTCCCCCCTCTGGTATCAATGGTGACGTTGATTCAGCGTTGATAGCAATCCTAGGCATCAAATCCCAATTTGGCGAGGCTTGATCCAAATGCTGAACTAAAGTTCTGATGTCGATAAGTCTTAAGCTTGTGAACAGTATCTATTCCAAAGTGTAGGTCCTTAAATTTGGTTTTCTGAAAAACTTCTGGAAATTTCAAAAATAATTTTGGCGTGACCAACTATAAACATTGTATAATTGTCTAGGATATACTAAAGTTCTGTATAAGCCTGTAAAGACTGTGGAAAAAAAAGTGAACTAGAAGTATGTGGGTTTTGACATACTTGATATAAATGTTTTGGGTTTGCTGAAAAATATCTAGTAAAAATTTCAAAAACAGTTTAAATGTGCATAAAATCTAAATAAAGTATAAAGGATTATTTGTATATACACATGCATGTATCCAAAAATCTTAGTCAAAAGCAAAAATAAAATTCTTTCATACTTCAGGTAGATTCAGACTAATCAATATTGAGGTGACTCAAGGAGGTTCAAATTGAATTTGTTTAGTTAGACTAAACCATGGTTCCACAGATGTCCAAATCATAGGGTGTTTGAGGCTTTTGTTCGGAAAAACTGAGTGGGCATAGGATGTCGTTATCATTCTTTGGATGGCAATGAGAAGTAAATTTGGATTTACTGCAAAAAGGATATGATGAGAAAACATACTCATTGCTAAAGCGTTAACTGAAAAGCTAATGTTTCTAGCTACTTCTGAGAGTAACATAGACATTGGCTGTGTGTGAGCATAGTCAACCTTTAACACAAAGAGCAAAGAGTTCAAGACCTTGTTGAGTTTGACTGAAGCTTCTGAGCAAGTATTCAAAACCAACACAGTGTCTTGTAAGATTTTGGTAACCATTTGTGGTTCGACAACCTGGCGTTTCGGTTTAGCTGTGTTGACCGAGTTAACAGTGGGCATGCTAAGGTTAACTACAGGCTCTAACGATGGGGCTGTTATCAAGAATCCACCCGAGGATCTTTGACCTTTCGTTTTGGCTTGGCCCAATTCTGACTGGGTAACAGTGGGTGTGATTGCTAGGCAGATGGCTAAACTGATAAACAGGAAGGCCATCATCTTGGCAAACAAAAGTGAGTGGTTTTGGATCTTAATCTTCTTGTGGATCTTTCTTTAGATACCTGGTTGGCAAATGAAAATTCCTCTTAGAGGTGGAATGATTTCTTTTAGATGGATGTACTTTATTGATCCCAAAACTGGGAAATTACAGAATAGAGCTTAAGAGATTAAACTCTAAACCTTGTGCTTGTTTTCACCTTTGATGGGAGTTTTAAGATTATTAGCTCAAGCTAATGGTGTTGAATGTATTTGCGTGTACTATTTGATAATAGTAAGTTGATTGAAGTTTATTAGATTTTACAGAGGTCTTTGAAATTAGTTTAAGGGCTAATTTGGTTTTAATATACCCTTTCCTTTCTGGAGGTTTTGATGCAGTTAACTGATTGGAGAAATTTGACTGAGTGTACCTGAGGCTAGTAGTTAGCTACAGTTATTTCTCAGATGTAGGTTTGATTTTAATCTTATTTATGGACTTACTTTGACAGTGTTGTACCCGACGAGTCCCATGGGGTTTTGGTAAAGGTTACTCTGATTTTGGTGAGCCCATTTGAAAATGGGGTCCTGGATTTGGCTCTTGAGTGGCCAAAGATTGTTGTTGACAATGTGTGGATTCATCCACTTGGGCAGGAATTTAGGAGTGATTTTCCTTTCCTGTAAATTTATTTCAGGTGTCTGTGGTACAAATGTGGGGTGGAAGATCTTGTCCCCCCCTTCGCAGTTCGTCATGCAAGAGTTTTTGATCGTTGTACGCTTTGTATCGTTTGGCGAGTAGGTCTGAATGGTTTTGAAATACAGCCTTGGGAGCTTTGTATGTCGTTTTGACGCTTTTGTGCTCTGCAGCTGGAATGTTATAGGCATTGGCAGTCATCACCCCCCTCTGGTTTCGAGGAACTCTGAGCGGTGGCGATGATGGTTCATCGGAAGCATGAACAGGAGTGCCATTGCATAGCTGCAGAGAAGATTGTGTCGCATGAAGTGGTTTCAATTTTGGTATGTTATAGGGTTTAGATGTGGGCAGCGCATGTACCATTTTATCCGACCGGTGTTTGACGGTTTTATGGATCATTTGGTTGCACGGTTGAGTGACTGGGTGCCTTGCGTTTGCAAAAGTTTGTGTAATTGTTGCAAAAACTTGAGATTTCAGAGGGTCTAGAGAGCCGGGTGGTGTGGCTCTTGTGACCATGCAGGCCTCATGGGCGGGTGGGTGGGTTTCAAAATGTGACACCACCATTGAATCATGGGTATCAAGGGTTTTAAGAGGGCCGTTTGGGGTTTTCTGCTCGGCCATTGAGTTTTCAAGATCATTTGAGTGTTTGGCTTGACCTTGTATTTGAAGGTGACTTTTGACTTCTCGTGGACAGTACTCACCTTGGTCTTGGCGGTCGCTTTCACTCGGTTGCAGTTGTTCCAACAGTGCTAGTTGTGTGAGACTTGGGGTGTCCAAAGTGTTCAGAACAAAGCACTGTGATTCAGTTGTTCTTGTTGGGTCAAATGAGATGAGATGATGAGATGAGATTCAACTTTATTGTCATTACACATGTATGAATACAAGGTAACGAAACGTGACTTGGCATTTGGGCACGCTCTGCAGAGCGCATCCAAGGCCAGGGCAGCCGCTAGGCGCCAGTCATAGGGTGAGGGTGTTGCGTTTGAGCCCATAGTTTGAGGTTCTTGAAATCAATCAGTGGCTCAAAACGGTTCAGTAGGTCTTTGCCAACAAGCAATGGGATGGCGTCAAGTTTGGACACGTAGACCGGATGTGTCAAGGTCATGGGTCCAATGGACATGTTTAGTAGTGATACGCCCAACAGGGTTGTTTTAGTGAGCGCATATGGTCGCACGGCTAATGAACAGGGTTCCAGTTTCAAATGTTTGTTAGCGCGGTTAGCGGCTACACGTAGTTTGTCAAAAAGGGTGTGTGACATGAGAGTGATGTCAGCAGCGGTGTCTAAAACAGCGTCCTGACACACCATGTCTTCAAGGGTCAGTGGAAGGTAGAATTTCCGTGCCACCCCCCTCTCGTTTAAATCGCATAGGAATTGTGGAACCGGTGGTTCGACACAGAGTTGCGACACGTTAGAGGAGTGGTCTGTGACCTGTAGTTGGGCTGCCATAACAGCACTGGACTGTGTTGAGTCCTTTGGTCCTTCCTCATTTGCATGAGGGATTTTCTTCTTGCATTTCCTTCATTTGGAACGCTTGTTTTGAGTTGGCACAGCTGATATAGCTAGAATGTTAGCAGTTTTATTCTCTTTGTAGCTTTGAATCTCTGCTAGGAGGTGTTGGACAATTTCAATAGCTTCTCTAGTGAATGTAGGAGTTTCTTCTTCCTTCCAAGGTTTGTGATAGGTCTCTGCTTCTGAGCTTCTGTGATGGGATGGAGACCATTTGTCGCGGTTACGCGTGTCTTCGTATCGGTATCTGTCATCATGGTAGTCCGTATCATGTTCTCGTGACCTATCCCGTGGATCTGGTCTACGACGGTAGTCGGGTTTTCGCAAAGTTGGTCCAAAGTGATATCCAGAGGACCTAGTGTGGTTGTGACCTTGATGAGGTCGGTTGGAAAAATGCTTCGGCTGTTGATGTACTCGCGGTGTAAGAGGTGGAGTAGAGCGAGGGGTTCCTTCCAACTCCAAGGTGTTAGATGTATCGCTAATAGCTAGCACTGTGGCAGGCTCAGCGTGCTTGTTGCGACTTTGTTGCTGTTTTTGGAACACATAGTGTGCAAACTCTCTCAGCTGACTTATTGAGTTTGACCTTGGGTTAGCTGTAACTCCCAGGTAATGACTCACAGTGGGATGGAGGTTTTGGATTAAGAGGGTCTTGAAATTGTGATCTTCTTCCATCCCTGGTGTATTTTGAGATCCAAAATATGCAAGTAGGAGTCTCTGGTAGTAGGCTTGTGTTGGCTCTGAGCGTCTTTGCTTCACGACTAGGGCTGCGGTTAGCCCTGCCTGTAGGCAGTCGTCGGAGAACTCCTTTTCGATGGCTTCGCGGAGCAGCGTGTAATCTGCTTTGATGTTTGTCGGCTGTCTGTCTATGAATTTTGATACTGACCTGTTAGATGTTAGTTTAATCAGATAGATGCGATCGTCTGTCGTAGCATCGGGATACTTGCGCAGGTAGTAATCAATGTCCTGTAAATAGACTTTGGCATCAGGTGAACCCGTAGGTCCTGGATCAAATTTGGTGATATTTTGCGCGATCTTGTCAAGGTCGCGGTCTGAAGGGGCACACACACGCTGTCCACGTGGTCGTCCGTATTCAAAACGGGAATCGGGCGAGGGAGCGCGGTGGATGTCCCGGTGTTCATGTCTTTCCTTTAGGAGCAGTTGACATTCCTTGTAGTCCTTCTTCACATTTTCAAGTTGACCTTCAACTCTTCTGAGTTCCTTCTTTGTGTCTTGAAGGGCATCTTCAAGTTCATTGTTGTCTTGATGAAGCGTGTCCTTGTTATGCATCAACCGTTCCTTTTCTGACTCTGCACGGTCCAAATCTTGTACCGCTTCATCCAGTTGGTTTTGAGTTTTGTCATTCTCCTCTTGAGATTGTTCCAGATTTTCTTTCAGTGTTTCATTCTCTTCTTGGAGAGATAAGATCGTTGTTTGTTGATTTGCTAGCTCGTTCTCGGCTCCCTTTAATCTTGCGACTAATGTTAGCGCAAACTTACCTAACACACTGGTGAATTCCTTGCCTTCTGGTGGTTTTTCAGTGTGTTCATTCAAAAGTTCTTCAGTGAGTTGCTCCAATTCTTCGGGCTGTGTTTCCTTGACCTGTGTTGTGAAGCTAGAAATTAAATTAGAAGTCCATGCTTCCAATGTTGTTTGAAGGTCATCCAGTTTGGTAAATTGGTCGGTTGTCTGATGATTCGTCATGTTTGACCGCTGTTGTTATTTAGCCTTTTTTTTAAAAAAAAAAAAAATTCAACTGCTTGATTATTCTTAAATTTGTTCAACAAGGTTTAACCTTGAGATTTTTATGTTACAACCGTGATAGTTGAAAGTTCCTTTAGAATTTGTTTCAACTTTTAGGCTTGCAGGATGGGAAATAGAATTTTGAAATAATTTAGAAATGTAGTGATGCTTCAAATAATTAGTTCGTTGAAACCGTATGTTGATAAATAAAGTTGAATTGAAATTGGATTGAATTTGTTTCGCAAAACAAAACTGAAATTTCAATTGTGTGGATTGACTTCCTTCCTTTGATTTTCAAGTCTAGTATTGGGATTTGTCATCAATAACTAGCTTTGGGATTTTGTAAAATGTCACTTTGAAAGTGAGGATTTTATTTACAAAGGAAATACAAAAACAGAAGAGGCTAAATGCTTTAGAGATTTAGGATTATAAGTTTCCACTTTCTTTTAAAGTTAAGGCTTTCCTTTGGTTTTATTTGTTAAAGCCTATTTTCCTTTGAAGCATTAAATGTTTAAAATATTTACAAATTAGAAACAAGTGAATTGTTTGAGTATTCGGGTGTCCTAGGATTTCTTAGGATTGAAGCCAATAGTGATCTGTCTTGATTGTTATCTATAAATTTCTTATTTACAGAATAATCAATGTTTGCACCTTTTTGACTTTTTCTTAAATCCTGGGAAAAATTTGAAAATTATGCTGGTTGGTTAAATGTTTTTCTTTTCCTGTAGAGAAAGCATGAATCAGAAATGACACAATGAGTTTAAATAACACCTAGCTTTGCTTAAGTGTTAATTGCTTGATGTGGTTTCCTAAATTTGAGAAAGAGGAAGAATTATCAATATTCACTAAGTCTGTAAATTTGTCAAAATGCACAGGATTAATCCTACTTTAATGTTACTCTTGAGTAAACATCAGCATTAGAATCCTTGAGCTAAAACTGGGTTTCTGTGGGAAGGGAATCACACCATATCACATTTAAAAACAGCAAAATAAGCACACATATAGCTTCAAAGTTTGTAACTTTTTGCTTAAAAGTGTGTAAGCATGTTTGCTTTTAGCTTAAAAGATCATATGTGGTTACATAAGTGATTAAATACAATAGAGGTGTTTGTATATGTTCCTGCTATAGGTATCTATGCAATGAGTGGGATTTCACCACTGAGAAAAAAACTTTCAGAAGCCAACAGGTCCTTTTCTTTCTATTCTTGGCATAAAAGTTTGGATTAGTGTTAAATTTAGTTTATTCCGAATAATATGAATTGCTTTGAAGTTACTTTGAAAACTTAATTTGGTTATAAATCGTCTTTAAAGATTAGAAGTTTAAATAAAAATTGCAGTCCCTATGTTTCACCACAAGATGGAGGCAGTTTTCGTCTGCACTTCCAGCAGAGGAAACCCAATGACGTCACAAGGAGTCAAGGATCTCTACTCAAAATGGCGGCTACAGGGAACTCTACCTAGACTTAAGATGGCGTCGCTGAGCCGATCTACACATGCGCAGTTTTTTCATGCACAGCTTGACGGTCGCGTGCGCGACTGAGTGTGCACGTGCCACGTGGATGCAGCTCAAGCTTCAGTCCATAAAACCACGCCTTGCTTTCCAAAGGTGGGAAAACTTTGGTCTCCCTAAACTTTATTCAACAAGTTTATACAATGGTTAATTCAATTAAATTCTCCAAGGGTTTGCTTCGCCTGCGGGGTGTTGAAATAACGGGGAAAACAAATAGGATTTCTTCGCTATTTTGTTCCCAGGCCTATTTTAATTATTCAGCGTGCAATCACATTTAAGCATGCATTAAACAACAAAAAAAACTAAAAACTGACTAGAGTGGGGTCTCTTCACCCCCACCTTCTCTTGGTCAGCAGACACACACACACACAGCAGTAATCGGGGGCGAATTCACCCCCTCCCCCTCGTGACACAGAGACAGACAATAGACTGGCTGCAGACAATGAAGCACCTTTGTGAGTTAAAATTGACCAAAATCCCACACAGCTTATGTATTAATTTCTTTCCATTCTGAGTCGTGTCAAGTTCAGCCAGGCCTTCACATGGAAGCACCAATAAATGTAAGGGAAAATAGAAATATTTAATAAATAATAAATATGATCAGGTATGAATTATTTAATTTATACTGATGTATTGGAGTCTGAGCTCAAATCTCATTTCATATACATCAGAAAAGTTAATAACACTCGTAAGGGGCACCAGCTTCTATCTTTAAGAAGCAATTTGATCTTTAATTTCACTTTATACCTGTTTGATCACTCAATAAATTAATCAATAATCAGTCTCAAAAATTTTCCGTGAATTCGATACCTGGGCTTGAAACAGACTCAGAATGAAATAAATTCCCAACAACTTCTCTCATTTTTAAATATTTATTAAATGAAATGATTAATAGACATTGATTTTATGATTAATGAAATTACTGCAATCTTGTAAATGATAGATTAACAATGTCAATATTTTTGGAACCAGGGTTAACTTGAGAAACCAATTTCTATCAGTTTGAGTTAACAGATTATGGAAACAACGCAAATTTATGGAGAAAGTTTACTATTTATATGAAAAAGTCCTAAATTAATCTTAAGAAAATAAAAACGGAATTTTAATGAAAAGAAGAGTTATGTTAAGGGCTTCTTAATACGCATCTGATTAGATATACAAATTATTACCGAACCTCAGAAGTTTATTCAGCAGTTGAATTAAAGTTTGCAGCTCACGTGATTCTCGGTCGACGATAGTTCTGTCGTCGTCCTCAGCCCAAGATTTTGTGGATGTTAGGGGAAATATCTGCCCGCAGATATTTCAGGGTCCACAGTTCGACCTTTAAATTCAAGCGGTTGAAGGACTGGATCTTGGCCGTATGACCCACAGTTGAAACTGGGTTAGATGACTTTTCTTCAGGGTGTGATGAACAGCCTTGATTCCTCAGCTGCACGTGACGTAGAAGCTGCGTCTTCTCAAGAGGTCTTCGATAATAATTAAAATATATCTAATCCGATCTCAAATTAAAAAGGCTTCGGACTTTAGATAAAAATAGTAGCTTCTGGTGGGTGCTTGGTCAAGAAAAATATTACAAAATAAAGTCAGGATTAAAGTTTACATTGAAATCAAACAAATGGTGGTTTTACAGAAAGTTTAACAAAGAAAAAGTGATGAATAAAAATTGGAGTTTAACTCCGATTAAGAATTGAGCTCAAAGAAATAGGAATTCTTAGGTATTTAAAAGAAAAAGAAAATACAAAGTTACATAAATTACGAGTTATCTGCTCTGTGTTCAGAAAAGCGACACACGGCCAGACGGTCCTTTGTTCTTCCTTGCTGTGTGTAGACAATGGAGGAGATCAGAAAAAAGGGATGACGAAAAGAGGGAGCAGCCGAAAAGCGGTGACGAAAAGAGCAGGCGAAAAGAGAGTCCGGAGCAAAAAGAGGCTGAAGCAGGAGTCTCTCTCCTTTATATAAGCTCTGTTGAGTTTTGCGGGCTTCCGGCCTGACCGGAATCTCAGCCAATGAGCGTCCTTCGTGGGCGGGCTCGATGAACTTTTAGTCCAATGAACAAACAGTCTATTGTTTGGAGCGCTTTGGGAGGAAGAGTTGTTATGCAGAGATTGGCTGTTGGAGTCACATGTGATATCGAGGCAAAACTTTGATACATACTGGAAGTTAATATTTCCCTTTATGTATTAAACTAAGATAACTTTAGTGATTAGTATAAATTATAAGCAATGCTTCTAAATCAACATGCAGGAATAAACATTCATTTAAAACATTAACATGCATATATATAAAATCACAGATTAATGCATTTCACACATATTGATTTTCCACATCAAAAACATCAGAGTCCATCTGCATTTTCATAGTTCTGAAAAGAATGAAGGTTTAGAATTGAGTTTGTAATAATGTACTTTAAAGTTCACTGTTTAAATCCAGCACGTCCAGAGTTTAAGGAAATTAGCTGAGTCGTGGATCTGTTGCATGTTTTATGGGGGCAATAAAAGTGAAGCCGGACATTGGGGAAATTCCTTAGGCTGGTTTTAACAAAAGAAGGGGGATTTCAGCTGTGGCCTGGAGGAAGAAAATCATTTTATTTTGTGTGTTATTCCTGGATGAAACAAAATGTCTTTAAGCAGAAAAATAATTGTTGCTGAGCCAAAGTGAGATGATGCTACACAAGTAATTTTCATTATTGTTCAAATTGAAGTTAATTAGTTTAAATGTTATACTTAAACACTTCAATGAATAATTTAGTTTTGCCTATCTTGTTTTGCTCTTTTGTTGTGTTAGTCTGGCAAGAGGAAGTACACAGAATCAAAAAGACTTTTATTATGAAGGAGTGACGGAAAGGGGAAGTGAAGCGTATGTATGGCTGGAAAATGGTTGGTGCAGCTATGGCTGGATATTAAAGTTATAGGAAGAGCTCAAGTGGTCTCGTTCTTGTGGCCGAAGTAATAACTTTCAACTATTACCCACGCAAGCTTACATTACTGCTAATGGGCTAGCAACCTAACGTAATAGCAATGTCATTTCAACAGATTTTGAGTGAATTTAGCTGCACTAAATGCACATAACGTTGAAGTTGGTTTGCGTAGCAAGTAATATTGTGTTTGCAAAATATCTGCAATGTTTATTCTGTGTGAGAAACTCAAGATTTTGTCATTTTTACTTTATGTTGTATTTTCTTGATTCATATCTTGCAGCACATTTGATGGCATGAATGTGCAATTAAATGCCAGTTCCCAGAAGAATGCTGTGTCCGTGATTTAACTGAGGGGAGTTACAAAGACTGTCTGGTTTTTAAGAGAAGGGAGTGATTTTTTTTCCATAATCACGTGACCAATAGGAGCATTTTCAGAAGGTTAAAACCAGCAAACACACCATTTTCCAGTCAATGACCCCTATACAGCACCTGTCATCATGGATCCTGGACTACCTCACGAACCGGCCTCAGTTTGTGAGAACCCGGGACTGTGTGTCCGACACGATCATCAGTAGCACGGGGGCCCCCCAGGGAACGGTGCTGGCTCCCTTCCTGTTCACTCTTTATACTGCGGACTTCTCACACAACACAACACACTGCCATCTACAGAAGTTCTCTGATGACTCTGCGATCGTTGGCCTCATCTCCAATGGAGATGAAGCTGAGTACAGAGGGCTTATCCAGGACTTCGTGGACTGGTGCCATCGGAACTGCCTCCAGATCAACGCGAGGAAAACTAAGGAGCTGGTGGTGGACTGCCGCAGGCATGGGCAGCCCCTCACAGTACCAGTAAATATACAGGGAACAGACATCGAGATGGTGACATCCTATAAGTACCTGGGTATTCATCTGAACAATAAACTAGACTGGTCACACAATACTGATGCACTCTACAAGAAGGGACAGCGCAGGCTGTTCCTGCTGAGGAGACTCAGGTCTTTTGGTGTACAAGGGGCGCTGCTGAAGTCATTCTATGACACGGTGGTGGCATCAGCCATCACTTTTGGAGTGGTCTGCTGGGGCAGTGGCATTACTGCAGCCGATAGGAAGAGACTGAACAAACTGATTAAGAAAGCTAGCTCTGTCCTGGGGCAGCGCCTTGATCCGATGGAGGAGATAGGAGAGAGAAGGACGGTGGCTAAACTGTCATCTCTGCTGGAGTCCGAGTTCCACCCTATGCAGGACATACTGAATGCACTGAGGAGCTCATTTAGCAGCAGACTACATCATCCCAGGTGCACAACCGAGAGGTTTCGTAGGTCCTTCCTACCAACGGCTGTCAGACTGTACAACCTAAGCAGGGCTGCTCGCAGAGATAGCAAAAAGACGTAACAAACTAATAGTTTTTTGAATGCAAAAGATGCAATAGACTTACACAATGGTCCTCTCCGGCATACAACTAGGAACATACCGGTCGCTATGGAGGGTGAGAATATGTATGGGCACATAATCATACCATGTAGGATAACTAAGTAGACGGTTATGCTGTTTCATTCCATCTAGCAACAATGCTCTGCACTGTGTGTGTTTATATATTTGCATATTTATTCCATCTAGCTACAATGCTCCGTACTGTGGGTGTTTATATATTTATATATCTACATATTATTCCATCTAGCTACATTGCTCCGCACTGTGTGTGTTTATATACTTGCATATTTATTCCACCTAGCTGCAATGCTCCGTACTGTGGGTGTTTATATATTTACATATTTATTCCATCTAGCTACAATGCTCTGCACTGTGTGTTCATATATTCATATATTTATTCCATCCAGCTACAATGCTCTGCACTGTGTGTCTGTGTGTGTGTGTATATATATATATTTTATAGTAATACGTACATATGTTTATTAGCTGCTCTTGCTTGCTTGTTTTTTTTTTTTTTTTCTTGCCTTCTGATTGTTGCTCTGAGTGTTGCTATCCCTGTGCTGTTGCAATCCTGGAATTTCCCCGTTGTGGGACTAATAAAGGCTTATCTTATCTTATCTTATAAAATTGACATGGGAGATTGTCAGTGTTCTGAATATTGAATTTAAAAGATTCCTTTTCTGCAGCTCCTGTTCTCTTTTACTTGAAACTCCGGAACAACAACAACAACAAAGTTCAATATAGACAAGGAGGCTTTATTCCACCTTTGGGTTCTGTGAGGTGGTGAAAACCGTGACTTAATTCCTCTGACAGCAGAATGCCACAGGCAGCCTGGCAGGGGGTAACACAACTGAACAGTTCAAGAGTGTATGGATAAAATGTAATTCCACTCTTCACCTCCTCCAATGTACAGGAATTCTGATTCACAGCCAAATGCACTGAGCAGCAGTGTCAGAACAAGGAACCAAGGTGAAAAATTCATGAGAATCCAAAAAGTTTTTTAATGATCATCTCTTGCTTATTTTAACCTCTTGCACTCCGGTGTACCGCGGGCGGGCACGTCTCTGCGTCCCAGTGCGCCCTCGTGTGTCCCAGGGCACCCTCGTGCGTCCCAGAACGCACTGTGCGTTTCAGTGTGCACTCAGACGCACAGTGCCTGTGCGTCTGAGTGTGCACAGAAAAAAGAAAAAAAAGCTGCATTGTTCAGCTTTCTTTTCACACAGCCGTGAACAGAAAGCCAAAGGAGTGTATGATTGGTTTAGATTTGATTGACTTCTAATAAGAGCCTTGAATTGGGTTTCTGAAACCTTGAAGAACCAATGACTGAAAACCTAGCAAGAAGGACCTGCCTACCAACGGCTGCGAATACGAGCCAATTGAAGCAGAGAAGTTTGACAGTTGGCGTGCGTCTCCCTGCATAAAATCTCTTTTGCCTAAGCCACTGGGTGACTGACATTGAGACCTGTGTGGAACGGTAGCATCAGCCAGTCTTTTTTGGATTATTTGTTTGGAAAAATGGTTCGCCAAAACCGCAAGTGTGGAAGCGGAGATGTTTTGACCGGGTCGGGTGACCAGAAGCACGAGTCTGTTACAACCGGACCAGCTTCATGTTCGTCTGACAATGAGGAACTTATTGCTGTTGTGGACAGGTAAGCGTTATATGCTAAATTATTCTTTATCGATGAAAATAGTAAAAATCACTTTTGACCGATCGGTAATTCCAACGGTGCGTCATGGCCACAAGTTTGTGGTGTGCAGAGTTCCTCTGTAGCGGGGCCGGGGGGGGTGGAGGGGGGGTTATCTTCTGCATTGCAGATAGACATTTTAGCATAATTTTTATTGCACTGTAGGCTATTTTTTTCTTGTAAAAAAGGCCACACATTTTTTTACGTGGCATGTTTTTGTGTGTGTGTGTGTGTGTTGGGGGGTTGTTTGTTATCCATCCATCCATCCATCCATCTTCTACCGCTTTTCCGGAGTTCAAGCAGAGAAGCCCAGACTTCCCTCTCCCCAGCCACCTGCTCCAGCTCTCCAGAGAGGACACGAAGGCGTTCCCAGACCAGCTGGGAGACATAGTCGCTCCACCGAGTTCTGGGTCTGCCCCGGGGTCTCCTCCCAGTGGGTTGTTTGTTACCCTCTAGAAATGTAATAATGTTTTAGTATAATTTTTATTGCACTGTAGGCTATTTTTTCTTGTAAAAAAGGCCACACATTTTTTACGTGGCATGTTTGTGTGTGTGTGTGTGTGTGTGTGTGTGTGGAGGGTTGTTTGTTATCCATCCATCCATCCATCTATCTTCTACCACTTTTCCGGAGGTCCGAGTCGCGGAGGCAGCAGTTCAAGCAGAGAAGCCCAGACTTCCCTCTCCCCAGCCACCTGCTCCAGCTCTCCAGAGAGGATACCAAGGCGTTCCCAGACCAGCTGGGAGACATAGTCTCTCCACCGAGTCCTGGGTCTGCCCCGGGGTCTCCTCCCAGTGGGTTGTTTGTTACCCTCTAGAAATGTAATAATGTTTTAGTATAATTTTTATTGCACTTTAGGCTATTTTTTCTTGTAAAAAAAAAACAAAAAAACAGGAACTGTGCTGTGTATGTGAACTCTGGGAAAATAGGAGAATAGTGAAAAATAAAAATTGAACTTTGTAAATGACTTTATTTTCACATAATAGACAAACTTCAGATGAAGACTCTGGTGAGGAGTGGGTGCCAGACGAGCACTCTGCCAGCAAGCGCAGAAGAAGGGAGCTGCAGGCGAGCTTGTCAGAAGAGGAAACCCCTACCCCAAAAAGAGGGACACCACTGGGGAAAGGAAGAGGGAGAGGAAGAGGAGGTAGCAGGAGAGGAAGAGGAGGTGAGAGTGGTGATGGCAGCCCTCATCCTGGGACATCGGCCGGCCCTTCATCAGCTGAGGAGAGGTGGCATGATTCCGACACCCCTGACATCATTCCACCACAGCCCATTTTTCGTCCCAAAAATCCACCTGGACCTCAGCTAATTACAACAGCTTCATACACCCCCGTTCAGTTGTTTGTTATTTTTCACTCCATCTGTGCTAGACCACATTGTTGAGAACACCAACCTACATGGCTCTGCACACTACAACACACCCACCAGCCCCTGGATTGACCTCACACGCTCCGACCTGCTCTCATTTTTTGGCCTGGTTATTTACATGGGTATAGTCAAGTGCAAATCCTTCAGTGATTACTGGCGAGGGGGACACCTGTACAGCCTTCCTTTCCCCAAGAGTGTAATGACCAGGACAAAGTTTCTCCTGATCAGCTGGGCCCTTCACCTCAGCAGCCCAGCAGCAGAAGAGGCCAATGAGCAGAAGAGAAGCACGGATATGCATGACCGCTTCAGCAAAATCTTGACACATTTTCTAGGAATCAGTATGATGATGAGTAGGATTAGAAAATTATATTTGATTGAGAGGGTATTGCTGTCAACTTGTAAAATATCCCGTTTCCAAGTGCTTGCTCACAGGGGATCGCCTGATTGCTGGGGTCTTTCTTCAACTGTGGGGGTTCCCCCTACAGTTGATATTGCTATGAGATGACTGTTGTTGTGAAATGGCGCTATATAAATAAAGTTGAATTCGATTCATCTCTCGGCGCCACACCAGTCGGCTGCCTTTTGCAACAGCGGCTCGATTCCGAGTTTTTTTTTCCCTTCCTCTCTTTTGATCACTTTTTTTTTTTCACCCCACTTATATCACGGACACACAGATCGTCCCAAATGTCTCCTGAGCCGGTGGACGGAGCCACTGTTTATAGCAGGATTCGATACAACAGGGAAGAGCTGCTAGCATTTAACCGCCACCCGGTCCCACTGGAAAAACTCGACATACCGAGAGAACTGAGGCGAAAACGCCGCGGCTGCCGGGCTGGAGTAAGGCGGAGGACAAAAAATATAAGGTACAGACCCTCCCTTCCATCTGTTGTCATGGGAAATGTACGGTCGATACTGGGAAAGTTAGATGAGCTAGCGGCTATCTCCCGTTATGATAGCACTTACCGGGAGTGCTCTCTCCTTTTGTTGACTGAGACGTGGCTAACTGAACTAGCAGCAGATGCTAACATTGAGCTGGAGGGTTTTCACATGATACGAGCTGACCGAACACCAGAGAGTGGCAAAACTAGGGGCGGTGGAGTGATAATGTATGTTAACAACAACTGGTGCAGACCGGGACATATCACTGTTAAACAACGACACTGCAGCAAAGACATTGAGTTGCTAGCTGTTAGCATGAGGCCTACATATCTCCCGAGAGAACACTCACACGTGATCTGCATTGTTGTTTATGCAAATCCGACGGCGAACGCTGGGACAGCGCGTGACGTCATCCATTCAGTAACCAGCAGGCTGCAGACAGAACACCCAGATGCTCTTCTCCTCATCTCAGGCGATTTCAACCACGTTTCACTGTCTCCCATTCTGCCCACTTTCACCCAGTATGTCACATGCCACACTAGAGACAATAAAACACTGGATTTGTTCTACGCAAACACTAAGGAGGCGTACACCTCATCACAACTCCCCCCACTTGGGAGATCGGATCACAACTTGGTTCATCTCCGACCGGTGTACAAACCCCTAGTGCACAGACAACCTCCGGCCATGCACACTGTGGAGTTATGGTCTGAGGAGACAATGGACACTCTAAAGGACTGTTTTGAAGCCACTGCCTGGAAGCAGCTCTGCGATCCACATGGTGAGGACATCGATGGCCTCATTCACACCTTCACGGGCTACCTCAGCTTCTGTGTGGACAAATCCGTTCCCACCAAGACCATACGGCGTCACTCAAACAACAAACCCTGGATCAACCCTGAGATAAAAACACTTCTGAGAGAGAAGAAGAGGATCTTCAGGTCGGGGAACAGGGAGATGCTGAAGTCCGTACAGAGGGAGCTGAGGAGAAAGATCAGAGAAGGCAAGGACAGCTTCAGGAAGAAGATGGAGGACAAGCTGCAACAGAGCGACATCAGCGGGGTCTGGAGAAACCTCAAAACCATCTCGGGGCTCCAGAATACCTCCCCCCAGGCCACGGGGGGCAGGGAGTGGGCGAACAACCTGAATCTGTTTTTCATTAGATTTGACCAACCGCCCTCCCCCCTGTCTGCACAACAACCACTGCTGCCTCTAAGAAATCAAGTCCTGCTACTCACTCCCCACTCCACCGACACCCCCCCCACTCCCAACACACAGCCCCCCATCCTGACCCTGACCAAGACCCAGGTGAGGACGGAGCTGAGGAAGATCAAGGCGAGGAAGGCGTCGGGACCGGACGACATCAGCGCAAAGCTCCTCAAGTCCTGTGCAGACCAGCTGTGTGGGATTGTGACATATATCTTCAACATGAGCCTGAAACTGGGGAGGGTACCACAGCTGTGGAAAACATCTTGTGTGGTACCTGTACCAAAAACTTCCCACCCCAAAGACCTGAACAGCTTCAGACCGGTGGCCTTGACGTCCCACTTGATGAAGACCCTGGAGAGACTGCTCCTTGCTCATCTCCGCCCCCTGGTGGAACCAGCGATGGATCCACTCCAGTTCGCCTACCAGCATGGCATTGGGGTGGAGGATGCGGTGATCTTCCTCCTTCACCGTTCTCTGTCCCACCTGGAGAAGCCCGGGAATATGGTGAGGATCATGTTCTTTGACTTCTCCAGTGCTTTCAACACCATCCAACCGATGATCCTGAAGGACAAGCTGCTGCGCGCAGGGGTGGACCAGCACCTGTCATCATGGATCCTGGACTACCTCACGAACCGGCCTCAGTTTGTGAGAACCCGGGACTGTGTTTCCGACACGATCATCAGTAGCACGGGGGCCCCCCAGGGAACGGTGCTGGCTCCCTTCCTGTTCATTCTTTATACTGCAGACTTCTCACACAACACAACACATTGCCATCTACAGAAGTTCTCTGATGACTCTGCGATCGTTGGTCTCATCTCCAGCGGAGATGAAGCTGAGTACAGAGGGCTTATCCAGGACTTTGTGGACTGGTGCCATCGGAACTGCCTCCAGATCAACGCGAGGAAAACTAAGGAGCTGGTGGTGGACTGCCGCAGGCATGGGCAGCCCCTCACAGCACCAGTAAATATACAGGGAACAGACATCGAGATGGTGACATCCTACAAGTACCTGGGTATTCATCTGAACAATAAACTAGACTGGTCACACAATACTGACGCACTCTACAAGAAGGGACAGCGCAGGCTGTTCCTGCTGAGGAGACTCAGGTCTTTTGGTGTACAAGGGGCGCTGCTGAAGTCATTCTATGACACGGTGGTGGCATCAGCCATCACTTTTGGAGTGGTCTGCTGGGGCAGTGGCATTACTGCAGCCGATAGGAAGAGACTGAACAAACTGATTAAGAAAGCTAGCTCTGTCCTGGGGCAACGCCTTGATCCGATGGAGGAGATAGGAGAGAGAAGGACGGTGGCTAAACTGTCATCTCTGCTGGAGTCCGAGTTCCACCCTATGCAGGACATACTGGATGCACTGAGGAGCTCATTTAGCAGCAGACTACATCATCCCAGGTGCACAACCGAGAGGTTTCGTAGGTCCTTCCTACCAACGGCTGTCAGACTGTACAACCTAAGCAGGGCTGCTCGCAGAGATAGCAAAAAGACGTAACAAACTAATAGTTTTTTGAATGCAAAAGATGCAATAGACTTACACAATGGTCCTCTCCGGCATACAACTAGGAACATACCGGTCGCTATGGAGGGTGAGAATATGTATGGGCACATAATCATACCATGTAGGATAACTAAATAGACGGTTATGCTGTTTCATCCCACCTAGCAACAATGCTCTGCACTGTGTGTGTTTATATATTTACATATTTATTCCATCTAGCTACAATGCTCTGCACTGGGTGTGTTTATATTTATATATCTATATATTTATTCCATCTAGCTACAATGCTCCGCACTGTGTTTTTATACAGTATATCTACATATTATTCCATCTAGCTACATTGCTCCGCACTGTGTGTGTTTATATACTTGCATATTTATTCCACCTAGCTGCAATGCTCCGTACTGTGGGTGTTTATATATTTACATATTTATTCCATCTAGCTACAATGCTCTGCACTGTGTGTTCATATATTCATATATTTATTCCATCCAGCTACAATGCTCTGCACTGTGTGTCTGTGTGTGTGTGTGTGTGTGTATATATATTTTATAGTAATATGTACATATGTATATTAGCTGCTCTTGCTTGCTTGTTTTTTTTCTTGCCTTCTGATTGTTGCTCTGAGTGTTGCTATCCCTGTGCTGTTGCAATCCTGGAATTTCCCCGTTGTGGGACTAATAAAGGCTTATCTTATCTTATCTTATCTTAATTTGTTGTTTGTAAATAGTATGTTTTGTATATTGACATTTTTGTTCAGTAAAGCGTGTTTAGAATTGAAACTTCATTTTCTCTGCGTCATTACTACTGACAGTGTTTCTGGGTAGCTAACAAGATAGCCCTGAGTGTCACCTTTCATTAGAGCCCAAGATGAAGCTTCTATGTTGAAGCATTCAAAGGTTCTAGACGTTTTTCCAAACTGTGCCAAACTGTGCCATTTGGCACAGTTTGGCACAGTTCAAAAACGCCTGGGAACAACCTGAGAAAAAAGCACACAGGTATCCGATCCGGCTGGATCGGATACCTGTGTGTTATTTGCAAGCATTTGTATCCAAAAAAACACCCAGGCAAAATTTATTTTCTTCAAGTTCAGTATGTTTAGATGACTGTTACTTAGTGGCAGGAGCTCTTAGAGAGATTATGACTGTTTTGCCAAAAAATTCAAAGTGTTTTCTTTTAAATGAGACCAACCCCATGAAGATGCTGCAAAGGGTTGAAGAACAGCTTTTGATTTACTTTGGGCACGTTATTTTTTGGCGTTTTTAGGGAAATTGACCGGAGTGCAAGGGGTTAAACTGCCCTTGAGTCATCAGGCCAGATATTTATCCAAGCTGATGTTTGCTTCATTTTAAGAAATAATCTGAAAGTCGTTTATTTGGAAGTTTTACAGTTCAGTGTGCCTAATGGAACAGATCACAATTTACAGTATGCAGCAAGGAAACCTGTTATACAGTAGGTTCTGTTTTACAGTAGGTGCCTAACAACAGTAATATTGTTGGGTGTATAAGAGGGGGAGAGGAGGGAGAGTACAGGGCACTGGTAAACAGATCTGTGGAGTGGACCGAACAGAATCACCTGAGGCTGAACGTCAGCAAGACCAGAGAGATGGTGATTGACTTCAGGAGGAAGAGGATGCCTTCAAAGCCATTGCAGATTATGGGGAGGATGTGGAAGTAGTGGAGGACTACAAATACCTGGGTGTCATGATCAGCAATGGACTGGACTGGAAATCTAACATCGATGCTGTGTACAAGAAGGGGATGAGCAGACTCTACTTTCCGAAGAAGCTGAGATCCTTCAATGTGTACAACAGGATGCTAGAGCTTTTCTATCAGGCCATTGACACCAGCGCCATCTTTTTTGCTGCTGTCTGTTGGAGTAGCAGTATCAGAGATAGCGACACCAACAGACTTGACAAGATTATCAAGAGGGCTGGCTCTGTGATTGGTCTCAAACCAGAGACCTTTGAGACTGTGGTGGAGGGGAGGACACTGAATAAATTGCGATCCATCATAGGCAATCCTGATCATCCCCTCCACCACACACTAGACAGACAGCGGAGCACTTTCTCCAGCAGAATGCTGCAGCTTTGCTGCCGAACAGTTCGGTACAGGAAATCTTTCCTGCCACATGCCATTTCATTGTACAATAACTCATTCTGATGTTGAATTCTGATCATAACTATGCTGCCATACTGCACCTCGCAGTCTAATTGGTACCTCACGTTGCACCCTGCACCTGATAGTCCTGCATTGTACAGTGAGTACGATTCATGTATCTGTATGGGTCACCATCTATTTATCTATGATGTATATAAGTTATTTAGGCAGTTTTACTTGCCATGGGTAATCCCTTTGTAGGGCTGTCGCAGAAGAAGAATTTCCCCTGTGGTGATGGTGGACAGCTCAACACCGCGCTATGCAATATTATTGCAAGTGTTTTTAGGACCCTGTGGTCTCATAATTTAAACAGGGTTCATAATGTGGCAAACAATGGAAGCTGTGAGAAACTCGCTGCAGCTCTGGTCTCAACTTCATGAGTGTGTGTAACAATTGTGCGGAGCTCCGGTCTTATTAGGCATGAACTGCTGATTCTGTTAAAAAAAAAAGATCATTTTCATAAAGTAGTGGTGGGAACTCCAGTATTTCAACTACAGCGTGTGTGGACTGGAGACTGCAGTGACATTCAGCTTATTTAAACAGGACAGTGTCCGTACAGCCCTGCGTGGCTCTTGTCTCCATGATTTTTGGATTTTTGCTGCTGTCCGAAAATTCACGTTCAAACAAGCAATGCACTATGCAGTAGCTTTTTGGCTCATGGAGCTCAATTATAAACACTCTGCTCAGAAGGAAATAACACGCTTTGTGCCCTTTCATTGCTCACTCTCATGGCTGTATTTAGCAAGGAGTCCAAACGCTTCTATCACAGACTACCTGCTGGAGTCCGTCTGGAGAGACAGTGCCCCACACGGTGCTGTCGCCATTAGTACCAGGTGCAAACATGCTGTTTGCGATAAAAATACACTTACATTTAACAATTTATTTATTAATCAACAGGGGCACATAAGTGAACAAGATTTAGCCACACACAAAAAAGTGAACACCGCGGTTGTTGTGGTTGCTTGCTTTCCTCTGCGGTAGGCTTGTCCATAGTGCGGTATTACATAATTGCAGTTATCGCAACAGCCCTATTCCTTTGTCTATTATGCTGTGTGTGTTTCTGTCGTTTTGGTCATCTACTGTCATGCTGCTGTTACACTCTAATTTCCCAGTTTGGGATCAACAAAATGCATCCATCCATCCATCCATCCATCCATCCATCTATCCATCTATCTATCTATCTATCTAATAGACTTAATATTACATTGCATCTTGTACATGCAAAACTGTCAATTTAAAAAAATGGGGTGAAATAATCACCCCTTTTTATGTTGATAATGCTTAATAAGTCTAATATTTCTCATTTACTATGGAAATATCTTCTTCTCCTTCTTTTGGCGGCTCCCTTTAGGCATCACCACAGTGGATCATCTGCTTCCATCTCATCCTCTCCCTTGCATCTTCCTCTGTAACAGCAGGTCTCATTACTGTTTTGTAAATCTTCTATTTCACTCTTGCTGTTATGCTTCTGTCACAAGTCACCCGACACACGTCTCCACTTACTCCCCCCTGCCTGCACTCTCTTCTTCACCTCTCTTGTGCTTTTTCCATTGCTTTGAATGGCTGACCCCAGGGGCCTCATGTATAAAAAATTATGCATCTTTCATACTGAAAGATGGCGTACTCACAAAATCTGAAAAGTACATGTGCACAGTGTTAGTTAGTTAGATGTATAAAACTGTGCGCATGCCAGATTCTCCGCTCCTTCTCTTTATACATTCCACTTCACCATGAAAACTAGCGTGCGTGCACAATCTCTTTACTCCACCTTGATTCCTCCCACCAATGACCAGTGCTGGGCAAGTTACTAAAAATTCGTAACTAGTTACAATTACTAGCTACTTCGTTTCAAAAGTCATTGAGTTCCTTTACCAATTAGGTGTAGTGTGGCTGACTACTGATTGGAGGGTCAGGGGTTCGATTCCTGCTCTGTCTGCAGTCTTCATCTCAAAGTGTCCTTGAGCAAGACACTGAACACCCAGTTGCTCCTGATGGGTCAGACCAGCACTGGTACATGGCAGCTCTGCCACCATCAGTGTGTGAATGTGTGTGTGAATGGGTGGATAGCAGGATCTGTAAAGCGCTTTGGTCATCTAGAGATGAGAAAAAAGCACTATGTAAGTGAACGCCATTTACCATTTACCAATTACAGCATGATTAAAGTAATTAGTTATTTGGAAAAATAACTTTCACGTTACGTTTAAGTGCATACTTAAATCATTTTGCACACATAGCAAGATAATTTAATTAATGGATTACATTACAAACTTAATAATGGCAGGCTGAAAACAGACTGTTTCAGACAGAGCTTCACAGACAGTTTTTAGTGTTGGTGTTGCTGCACATGTCAGTGTGTGGGACATGAAAGCTATCCATGCTTATCTTACCTTTATGTTATGGATTAATCTGATGTGCAGTGATCCAAAGAAAACGTTCATTTCCCACAGTCCAAACATCTGTTGTGACAGAGACATGATCCAGTCTCTCAAATGCCTTTTGGAAATCAAAATCCATTTTTGAATAATCTTTATCCAGGTAGCAGGTAAATGTGTTTTAATGTCAGTGGATCACAGTCCAGCTGTCTGATGGAAAGTCACTGTTGATATCATGTCTTTGTTCTGTAAGGACATATCTGGCAATCAGTTAGTTTAATTCTTGCTGGGCCACAAACTGTTCAGATGCATAC
This sequence comes from Pholidichthys leucotaenia, assembly GCA_020510985.1. NCBI lineage: Eukaryota > Metazoa > Chordata > Actinopteri > Cichliformes > Pholidichthyidae > Pholidichthys > Pholidichthys leucotaenia. The sequence continues at coordinate 102,853,850 of CM035846.1, forward strand.
CTATAATTGAAATCCAGCCGTGGGTGTTCAGACAAAAGTATTTCCACCTTAAGGCTGCGTGTCTACCAAATGCGTTTTTGGTGGACCACCCTGAGCATTTTTTTTTTCAACGTTTGTGCACTGCGATCTGGGGGGGAAAAAAGTCTGTGCCCTGTATCCCTGCAACAGCTTGTCACTTTTATCTCAGCACTTCCACTTTCCTATGGTCAGACTGCGCAGTGGTTAGTACTGTGGCAGCACAGTTTTACCCTAGGCCGGGGGATCGCGGGGATCGTGAGATCGTGGGTTCGATCCCTGCCCCCGACCAACAGTGATCTGTGTGGAGTTTGCATGTTCTCCCCGTGTTGCGAGGGTTTACTCTGGGATTTCTCCGGTTTCCTCCCACATACCAAAAACATGCAGGTTAGGGATATGGGGCGCTTGCGCATGCAGTGACCGGCAGCTGGTGGCTTGTCACCAGACTGCAAAACAAATCTACCTATGGGTACAAAATAAGTAATAAAAAAAAAAGACTTTCTACTGATATTTTAATAGCAGTCTCTAAATAACAATGGAGAGAAAACATGTTTTAGCAGCTCTAGATCTGGAATACACATGTACAGACTAGTACCAGTGTCCTACGTCCTGCCCACGCAGCAGTTCTGATTGGCTGCTGAGGTCTGACATTGACAGCTCAGCTGCAATCTCTGAAAAGTTGAACTTTTTTCAACTCTGAGTGCCCTGAGCGGCGCGACAAAAAACAGCCTCTGCTGAGAGCGTTTCAGCGCTGAGCACCCTCAGCGCTGTAAACACTGAACTACATAGAGAATGAATGGAAAAATAGCTGCCCAGAGAGGAAAACAAACGTGTTTGGTGGACACGCAGCCTAAATCCTGCTGTGGAATCCACTTCTTGGTGTTAGTTGCTAGCGTAGCTAGCAGTTACTTAGCACTAGCTTTGTTGCTGTTTTCAGGTGCTTCTGAAGATTGCAGTAGTGTGGGGAGAGTGAAATAACGAGACTGAATTATTTCTCAATTCAGGTTTATTGCAGATTCACATCCCCAGCTATCTCTCAAGACAAGTAAGAGAGTGAGCTGCATCAAAACTCCCACATTTATACATGACACATCAAAAGGCAGAATCACACATTGCTGTCAAAACCCCCCATTTGACAATAACTCTCCCCCCGAGTGTCTTAGTCCTCCGTCTGGCCCCAGGAGGTCAGGAAGTCCTTTCAGAGTCTTATCCCGGCACCTCCGTTCTCCTGCCATCATCCACAGGTGGTCCAGACGTATTGTCCCATCCAAGACGTGAGGTCAATCAACACATGCAGTTCTAAGCATCTCCTTGTGCTTATACATATGTAGGCAAAAATGTATGAGCCACATAACCCCCCCCAAACATCGAAGAATGGACAATAAAGCACAGTTCACACAACCTGGTAAAAATCAACAGCGTATTCTACACAACATGATAAAATCACCCTTAGTCCATACGCCGTCTGGGCTTCAAGCGTCTTCCAAATTTGCTGTAAGCAGGTTTCACCGTTGCTGCGGCGCTGTCCTGTAGAGGATCTGCTAAGTGAGGAAGAGACTGGTTATTTGATCCCTGCAGGGGTCTGCCACGTCGAGGCGCCCTCGCCACCGGTACAGACTCGTCGTTCATCACAAAAGCAGGCTTTAGTCTGTCAATACTAACTGTTTCCTTTCTGTCCTCCAAATCTAGCACAAAATGTTTATCACCCGTTTCCAGCACTCTAAATGGGCCGTCGTATGGTGGGCGGAGGCTTGGTCGCAGAGCCTCGTGCCTGACAAAAACAAACTCAGCATTTTTTAAAGCTTTGGGAACAAAAACACGCGGAAAAGTGTGATGAATGGGGCCCGGGAGCATGTCTGCTCCAGTGCCGATCAGTGGTCCCAGAGCCGGGGGGCACCCGGGCGCCGGATGCTCTGGTACGAACTCACTGGGCAGCCTGAGAGGTTGTGCAAAAACTAACTCCGCAGGGGAGGCGTTTAAGTCCTCCTTGGGTGCAGAACGCAACCCCAATAAGACCCATGGTAGTTTGTTTACCCAATCTGCATCCGTAAGCGACGCTCTGAGGGCTGCCTTCAAAGACCTATGAAAACGCTCGCATAAACCATTAGCCTGGGGTGATAAGCGGTAGTGCAGTGAATTGTCGCCCCTAAGCTGCTGGCCATCGCTGACCAAAGCTCGGACACAAATTGAGGTCCCCTGTTGGACGTAATATCCGACGGAACCCCGAAACGCGCTACCCAGGCCGTCAAAAAAGCGCGAGCCACCTCTGCAGCCGTGGTCGATGCTAGTGGTACCACTTCCGGCCAGCGAGTGGTTCGGTCCACCATTATCAAAAGATGTGTGAACCCTTGTGACGACGGTAGGGGGCCCACAAGGTCGACCGGCACATGATCGAATCTCTTGGCCGGGATGTGGAACAGTTCTAAGGGGGCTTTTGTGTGCTTGTGAATTTTGGCCTGCTGGCAAGCCATGCAGGTTCTTGCCCACTCTTTCACGTGCTTGCGCAGGCTCAGCCAAACAAACTTCTCCGCTACCATTTTCACAGAAGTGCGCACCCCCGGGTGCGCCAGGGAGTGAGCCAAGTCAAAAACGTGGCAGCGCCGGCGCGGTCGCCCGGTAGCTACATCGCAGATTAGGGGGGGTATACCGATTTGCAAACTCCTGCTCTCCAGCCTTAACCCTGTTGGTCCAGACTGGATCACGCACACGTCCGCATCTCTACCCTGTTCGGCTGCCATGGCTGCATAATCTATCCCCACATGAACTGGGGCCACGTGCGCTTCCGCGCTGCTATGTTGCCCTGCAGCTGCGGTAGTATAATCTACCTCCGCGCGGACTGGTGCTGTTACCGCGCAGGAGAGGCAGTCTGCCACTACATTGAGTTTACCCGCTACGTGCTGAATATCAGTAGTAAATTCCGAAATCGCGGCCAGCTGCCAGCCCGACCAGGGTTCTGAAATTTTGGCCATCGCAAAAGTGAGCGGCTTGTGGTCGACAAACGCGGTGAAACGCCGACCTTCCAGCCAGAACTGGAAATGGCGACTGGCTAAGTGGAGCGCTAACAGCTCCCTGTCAAACGTGCTGTATTTCCGCTCGGCTTCGCGCAAGGATCTGCTGAAAAATGCCAGCGGCTGCCAAACCCCGGCAGCCTGCTGTTCCACAACCGCCCCTATGGCCAAATCTGACGCGTCAGTGATGAGCGCTATGCGGGTCGTTGGGTCTGGGTGAGCAAGCAGTGCCGCGTCTGCAAGGGCGTTTTTTACCTCCACGAATGCGTGCTCCCGCTCCGGGGACCACTCGATCGGATTGGAGGGTTTTTGCTTTTTAAGCGCGGCATATAATGGTTGCATGAGCTGCGCTGCATGGGGTAGGAAATGGTTATAAAAATTTACCATTCCTAAAAACTCTTGCAATGCTTTGACCGTTTGTGGCCGGGGAAACTCTGCCACTGCGCGCACCTTGTCCGGTAGTGGGACTGCCCCCTCTGGGGAAACGTGGTGTCCCAAAAAATCAATTTGCGCCACGCCGAACTGGCACTTGGCCGGATTAATTATTAACCCGTGCTCTCCCAACCTCTGAAAAACTGCTGTGAGGTGTTTTTTTGTGTTCCTCCTCGGAAGTGCTGGTGACTAAAATGTCGTCGAGGTAGACAAACACAAAAGGGAGATCGCGTAACATGGCATCCATCATGCGTTGGAAGGTTTGCACAGCGCCTTTAAGGCCAAACGGCATGCGTAAAAACTCGAAAAGTCCGAACGGGGTTATTACCGCTGTTTTGGGACCTGATGATAGCCGCGGACCAGGTCTATTTTAGAAAAAATGTGCGCCCCGGCCAGATGCACTGAAAAATCCTGGATGTGTGGGATTGGGTAGTGGTCATGTGCTGTGGCATTGTTTAACCTGCGGTAATCGCCACAAGGTCTCCACGAGCCGTCAGCTTTCGGGACCATATGCAGCGGTGAGGCCCATGGGCTCTTCGAACGGCGAATGATGCCCAACCTTTCCAGGCTGGCGAACTCCTCGCGCGCTATGGAGAGTTTAGCTGCATCCAAGCGCCGAGCTTTCGCGAAGACGGGAGGGCCAGCTGTAGGGATAAAATGCTCCACCCCGTGCTTCGCAACTGTTGCCGAAAACGTGGGAACTGTGAGCGTTGGAAACTGGGTGAGGAGTGTGCAGAACTTACCGCCTGCTGTGGCGACGCTGGCCTGCACTGGTGGTGGGGACACTCAAGCTGCACAAGGAATTGAATAAAAAGAGAGTGCATTAACGAGGCGCCTATTGGCAAGATCAACTAACAAACCATGTGAGCACAGAAAATCAGCGCCTAACATGTTGAAACTCACCGCCGCTATAATAAAAGTCCATTCATAAGTGCGGTCCTGTAAGGACAGGAACAGAGTCCTCTCTCCGAAGGGGTCGATGCTCGAGCCGTTTGCCGCCATCGCCCCGTTACCCCGGGGGCCTGCCAGCCGGTCAGCATAGGTTGGGGTGATGAAACTCACTTGTGCCCCGGTGTCCACGAGGAAGTGTCACCCGGAGCTCGCATCTGTGATGTAGAGCAGCTTGTTTAGTTCGCCGAGAGCCGAGGCTGCTAACGACTCTCGGTCCTGGAGTTTCCCGAGCTCTTGAAGTTGCACGGCGGCACACATCTGTGCGCCTTCTCTGCGAAACGCCGATGATAAAAGCAGAGGCCATCTCCTCCGCTGCGTCGGGACCGCCTCGCTGCCATCATTGGTGGGACTGGTTCCGCTGTTTCTGGCCGTTGGCTGCTCCCGGTCGCCGTCCCAAGGTCTGCTGATGCCGCGGTGGCCGTCTGCTCACCGCAGGAGTCAAGGAGCCGCTGTGCTTCTCGGGCCAGCGCGTGGAAGTCCCGCTGGGTAACACAACGCATGCTGGACAGGGTTCCTCTCATCTGCATCGGGAGGTTCTCAGGAAGATATGCTTAAATAGGAAATCGTCGTTGTCCATGTCCCTCAGTTGCAGCATATCCTCCATCAGGTCGACTGGCCTGCGTCCACCCCGGTCGTGCATAGCCAGGAGTATCCTAGTCCTCTCTTCGGCCGAGGGCGTAAAGCACTGGATGAGGGCAGCCTTCATTTCGCCGTATTTGTCGTCAGCGGGCGGCTGCTGTACCAGGCTCCGCACACATCGAGCTGTGCGGTTGTCGAGCTTGGCGATGACATGATAAAACTTTGTGTCATCAGCCGTTATTCCCCCGAGCGCGAACTGCGCTTCAGCCTGAAGGAACCACGAGTCCGGGTTGTCCTGCCAGAACTCTGGTAGCTTGATTGAGACGGCGCTCGTTTGGGCGGTCTCTGACGAGTCGGGGGAATCGCTTCTCGGCATTTTCACGTCATTGGTCACCGATGTGAGGAGAGTGAAATAACGAGACTGAATTATTTCTCAATTCAGGTTTATTGCAGATTCACATCCCCAGCTATCTCTCAAGACAAGTAAGAGAGTGAGCTGCATCAAAACCCCCACATTTATACATGACACATCAAAAGACAGAATCACACATTGCTGTCAAAACCCCCCATTTGACAATAACTCTCCCCCCGAGTGTCTTAGTCCTCCGTCTGGCCCCAGGAGGTCAGGAAGTCCTTTCAGAGTCTTATCCCGGCACCTCCGTTCTCCTGCCATCATCCACAGGTGGTCCAGACGTATTGTCCCATCCAAGACGTGAGGTCAATCAACACATGCAGTTCTAAGCATCTCCTTGTGCTTATACATATGTAGGCAAAAATGTATGAGCCACAGTAGGACTCCATTGGCATTTAGCTTGAAACCCACCAATATGCTTTTGTCCTTAACCCAAAAAGGAAAGATAATCATTTTCCACAAAAACAAAGTAGCTTCATCTCTTCCTCCGCTCAGTAATGAAGATTCAGGTACTTTACAACAGGTCATGTCGACTGACGGCTTGTCTAAGCTACGGTAGGGTCAGTTTGTATATTTATTTATTTGTGCTAAAAATATCCATATTAATAAAATGAGTAACGAGTAACGCATCTGATCAAATTTCAGTAACTGTAACGCATTACTGAATTTTTTTAGACAGTAATTTTGTTAACACATTACTGTAAAAGTAGTGACGCTACAGTAACGTGTTACTGTAACACAATACTCCCAACACTGCTAATGACTATGTAAATGACTATAAACACCCTTTCTGTCACTCCTCTCTCAAACAATGATCGTCAATCCTGCAGGAACGGGCAACTTAAAAAATAATAACAAAGTGTGACACTGAGGTGTTGATAACGGAGGTGGAGGTCAGAATTTTTTTTTTTTTTTTAATTTTATTCTGACCCCCCAAAATCAGCATTAAATACAATAAACGTAAGTTTAAGGAGTGGACCAGTGTTACAATGGCAACACTGCTCATTTCTAATCTTGTCCATCCTAGTCATTCCCAATGAGAATCAGGATCTTCAACTCTGCCTCTTCTAGCTCTGTCTCCTGTGTGTTTGTCAGCACCAAACCATACATCATAGGTCTCACTACTGTCTTGTAAATCTTCCATTTCACTCTAGCTGCTATCCTTCTGTAACAAATAACCCCTGACATTCATCGCCACCTACTCCACCCTGCCTGCACTCTCTTCTTCACCTCTTTTGTGCATTTTCCTTCGCTTTGGATGGTTGACCCAGGTATTTCAACTCATCTACCTTCACTACCTCTACTCCTTGCATCATCACCGTTACACCTGCCTCCCCCTCATTCAGACTCATGTATTCTGTCTTGCTTCTACTGACTTTCAATCCTCTTCTCTCCAGAGCATATTTCCACCTCTCCAGGTTCTCTTCTACCAGCTCCCTACTCTTCTATCTATAAATGCAAAGAATCTGTGTCTGTCTGTGTGTCTATCTGTGTGTCTGTTCCACGTATATTTCTTGAACCATTCATCAGACTGACCTAAGATTTTAAACATGCTTTGCTGAGGTTACGAGGGTGTGCATCCCCAAATATGGAGTTGCTCAATCAAAATATGTAATTTTTATCAATTAAAGTTTAGCCACGGCTCTGTCACCGCTCTGTGTCTCTTCATGCCATGGCTTCAGGAAGTGTGGGTGGGGTTTCAGACTGACTCAGTGCTGATTGAATAATATGCGGCATCACGGCCGTGCTGATTGGATAATACATGGCACCACGACCATGCTGATTGGATAATACATGGCACCACAACCTGTCAATCACCACAGTGTTCCCTGGACAAAACAAGGAAGTGAAAAATGACAAATTTGACTAGAAAAACATAATACTGAAAATTTAGTTATATTTTAAATTATACCATTAAGTTGCCATGATTGCGTACATCTAAAGGATAATTCGGCATATGTGCAGAGCATGAAGTGCATGAGTAGACTGGGCGGAGCGTCAACAAGGACTGGGTCTGACAAATCAACACAGAACATGCCGGAAGAAGCAGCGGCCAGACACGACCTGGCTCAAAGGCACGCTAACTGATGGGGATAAAAAAGTTATTTTCAATAAAGTGAAAAAAGATAATGCATGGAGTGCACTTTTGGCCTGAGGCTGATTTATCATGGAAAACAGCTGAGCTCTGTGGTTGGAGCGATCTGCTGATTAGATCCACCTCCTCTGTATTCTGACATTTTGGCATATCTATCAGAACAGCTGATATACAGTGGGGCAAAAAAGTATTTAGTCAGCCACCAATTGTGCAAGTTCTCAAACTTAAAAGATGAGAGAGGTCTCCAGTTTTCATCATAGGTATACCTCAACTATGAGAGACAAAATGAGAAAAAAAATCCAGAAAATCACATTGTCTGATTTTTAAAGAATTTATTTGCAAATTATGGTGGAAAATAAGTATTTGGTCACCTACAAACAAGCAAGATTTCTGGCTCTCACAGACCTGTAACTTCTTCTTTAAGAGGCTCCTCTGTCCTCCACTTGTTACCTGTATTAATGGCACCTGTTTGAACTCATTATCAGTATAAAAGACACCTGTCCACAACCTCAAACAGTCAGACTCCAAACTCCACTATGGCCAAGACCAAAGAGCTGTCAAAGGACACCAGAAACAAAACTGTAGACCTGCACCAGGCAAGGAAGACTGAATCTGCAATAGGTAAGCAGCTTGGTGTGAAGAAATCAACTGTGGGAGCAATTATTAGAAAATGGAAGACATACGAGACCACTGATAATCTCCCTCGATCTGGGGTTCCATGCAAGATCTCACCCCGTGGGGTCAAAATTCTCACGAGAACGGTGAGCAAAAATCCCAGGACCACACCGGGGGACCTAGTGAATGACCTGCAGAGAGCTGGGACCAAAGTAACAAAGGCTACCATCAGTAACACACTACGCTGCCAGGGACTCAAATCCTGCAGTGCCAGACGTGTCCCCCTGCTTAAGCCAGTACATGTCCAGGCCCGTCTGAAGTTTGCTAGAGAGCATTTGGATGATCCAGAAGAGGACTGGGAGAATGTCATATGGTCAGATGAAACCAAAATAGAACTTTCTGGTAAAAACTCAACTTGTCGTGTTTGGAGGAGAAAGAACACCATACCTACTGTGAAGCATGGGGGTGCAAACATCATGCTTTGGGCTGTTTTTCTGCAAAGGACCAGGACGACTGATCCGTGTAAAGGAAAGAATGAATGGGGCCATGTATCGTGAGATTTTGAGTGAAAACCTCCTTCCATCAGCAAGGGCATTGAAGATGAAACGTGGCTGGGTCTTTCAGCATGACAATGATCCCAAACATACCGCCCGGGCAACAAAGGAGTGGCTTCGTAAGAAGCATTTCAAGGTCCTGGAGTGGCCTTGCCAGTCTCCAGATCTCAAACCCATAGAAAATCTTTGGAGGGAGTTGAAAAGTCCGTGTTTGCCAGCGACAGCCCAAAACATCACTGCTCTAGAGGAGATCTGCATGGAGGAATGGGCCAAAATACCAGCAACAGTGTGTGAAAAACCTATGTGAAGACTTACAGAAATCGTTTGGCCTCTGTCATTGCCCAACAAAGGTTATATAACAAAGTATTGAGATGAACTTTTGTCATGCCAACAAAGGGTATATAACAAAGTATTGAGATGAACTTTTGTTATTGACCAAATACTTATTTTTCACCATAATTTGCAAATAAATTCTTTAAAAATCAGACAATGTGATTTTCTGGATTTTTTGCACAATTGGTGGCTGACTAAATACTTTTTTACCCCACTGTACATACAGGACATACAGGAGAATTGAAATATAATACAATATAAAAATATAATACAAATATAAAAAAACAAAGGAATAAAGCTGGAAAAACAACAACAGCAGTCCATGTACAGTAATGCTACCCATAGTGCAAATAGCGAGAAAAGATAGACTTAAGGTTTAATGCTTAAAAAATTATACCATAAAGTTACCGTGATTGTGTAGGTCTAATGGATAATTTGGCATGAAGAACACAAGGTGCTGGGCTGGGTGGAGGGTGGCAGCAGCTTAACCGGTGGATCGCAGTCGTTCACAGGCACACGGATAAAGCAGCAGCCAGTGGGTCTCAAGTATTTGTAAACATGTCCTGTTATAGTACTGCATGATTTTATTGACAATCCACAGAAGAAATTCAATATTACACTTATCTCAGTCACTGAACAGTGATATAAACTAAACTAAAATAATTAGAATGATGACTGAGCAACTCCCATTCCCCAAAGTGCAAGATACACTATTATCTTGAATATAAATGATAAAAGATCACACAGATATGTGGTCTGACAAACAAATAAACAAGGGATCTGAATCAATCGCCAATATTGGATGTCCCATTCATTTTCAATATTTAGGTATTCTGTAATTAATATTCACACAATCAAATAGATCTTAGGGCCATTTACTCCCTTTCATATTTGACAAAGTCTAACATGTGATTGCCTACATATAGCCTACACCTCTTTGTATTCTACTTCAAACACAGCCTACATTTGGACCTGTAAAGCCTGATTGGGATACCTGTTTCAGACAGGAATACTTGCATTCTACGGGCAATGCACTAGTACTACAGGTCACAGTGTCGCCAGCAGTGTTGGCTAGTCGCAGGGTTTGTGGATGAGGGGGATGACTCGCCTATCACAGGGGCTGAGGTCGCCAAGGTGGTTAAAAATCTCCTTGGTGGCCGGGCCCCGGGGGTGGACACGATTCGCCCTGAGTACCTCAAGGCCTTGGATGTTGTTGGGCTGTCATGGTTGACACGCCTCTGCAACATTGCGTGGAGGTCGGTGGCAGTGCCTTTGGCATGGCAAACCAGGGTGGTGGTTCCTCTCTTCAAAAAAGGGGACCGGCGGGTGTGCTCCAACTTTTGAGGGATCACACTCCTCAGCCTCCCTGGGAAGGTCTATGCCAAGGTACTGGAGAGGAGAGTCCGGCCATTGGTCGAACCTCAGATTCAGGAGGAGCAATGTGGTTTTCGTCCTGGCTGTGGCACATCAGACCAGCTCTTTACCCTCTCGAGAATTCTCGAGGGTTTGTAGGAGTTTGCCCAACCAGTTTACATGTGTTTTGTAGACTTGGAGAAGGCATTTGACCGCGTCCCTCGTGGTTTTTTGTGGGGACTGCTTCTGGAGTATGGGGTATCGGGCTTGTTGTTACGAGCTATTCGGTCTCTGTACGACCATTGTGAGAGTTTGGTTCGTATTACCAACACTCTGTCGGACTCATTCCCAGTGAGAAGTTGGACTCCGGGCCAGGGGCTGCCCTTTGTCACCGATCCTGTTCATAATTTTTATGGACAGGATTTCTAGGCGCAGCCAAAGGAATGGAGGGTGTCATGCTTGGTGACCACATGATCTTAATCTGTTGTTTGCAGATGATGTTGTCCTGTTGGCTTCATCCAGCAATGACCTACAGCTCTTGCTGGGACAGTTTGCTGCTGAGTGTGAAGTGGCTGGGATGAGAATCAGCACCTCCAAGTCCAAGTCCAAGTCCATGGTCCTCAGCCGGAAAAAGGTGGATTGTCCTCTCTGGGTTGGGGACAGGCTCCTGCCCCAAGTGGAGGAGTTTAAGTATCTTGGGGTCTTATTCACGAGTGAGAGGAAAATGGAGGCGAGAGATTGACAGACAGATTGGAGCAACATCTGCAGTGATGTGAACATTGTACCAGGTCTTTGTGGTGAAGAGGGAGCTTAGTTCTACGGCAAAGGCTGTCGATTTACCAGTCAATCTACGTTCCTACTCTTCACCTATGGTCACAAAGCTTTGGGTAATGACCGAAAGTATGAGATCGCGGATACAAGCGGGCTGAAATGAGCTTTCTCCATAGGATTGCTGACTCACCCTCAGAGATAGGGGGAGGAGCTCAGTCATTCCGGGAGAGGCTCGAGTAGAACCACTGCTCCTCCACATTGAAAGGAGTCAGTTGAGGTGGTATGGGCCATCTAGATTAGGATGCCTCCCTGACGCCTCCCACTTGAGGTGTTTCGGGCACGTCCCACTGGTAGGAGACCCCAGGGCAGACCAGGACTCGGTGGGAGAGACTATGTCTCCCAGCTGGTCTTGGAACACCTTGGTATCCTCTCTGAAAGAGCTGGGACAGGTGGCTGGGGAAGGGAAGGTCTGGGCTTCTCTGCTTGAACTGCTGCCTCTGCAACCCGGACCTCCGGAAAAGCGTAGAAGATGGATGGATGGATGGATGATATTGAAAAGACTCTCAAATGAAAGAAGTAATGGTTATAGTTTATCTGGATATTGAAAAGCTTATGACTCACTGTGGAGGGATGACTTCTTATCAAACAGAATAAAATGGGCATTGGTGGTAGATGTATAATGGATAATGGATTTTTTTTTTAACACACGGACAATTTGGGTTAAAGTAGGATCAGAAGTTTTTTATGACTTTTGACATAGAAAATGATGTTCCTCAGGGGATGTGGATAAGCCTAGTTTTATTCAACTAATGATTAACGACATTGTTTGAAGATCAAGAGGGGATCCATCAAAACAGCACTATATGCAGATGATGGAGCCATATGGACGAGGGAAAAAATGAGAAATTTGTGTTCAAAAACATCAGGAAAGCAATGGAGAAAGTGGAAAAGTGGTCATATGAGTGGGGATTTAAATTTTCAAACAGTAAAACCTCTTATGTGATTTTCACAAAAAAACAAAACAAAACACAGAACTGGTACAGAACCATTAACATTATATAATCAATCAATAGAGAAAGCGAGTGAGTTCATATATCTAGGATTGTGGTTTGATAGTGCATACACATGGAGAGTTCATGTTGAAAATCTGGAGACAAAGTGCAAAAAAGTCATTAATCTCATAAAAGCTGTAGCTGGACACGAATGGGGTGCAGATAAACAGGCTTTAATTGACATTTACAGAGCACTAATGAGATCAACAATAGACTATGGATGCATGATTTATGGAGCAGCAGCAAAGATGACTCTGGAAAAAAATAGACAGAATGCAGCATAGAGCACTTTGCCTGGGCATTGGAGCCGTCAAAACAACACCAAACAATGCAGTTTTAATAGAAGCAGGAGAAATGCCAATGGATTTGAGAAGAGATAAACTTGCATTATCATACTGGGTCAAGCTGAAAGGAAGTGAGGAAGCGAATGTAATGATCAGTGTTTTCCACTAGGCGTTGCTGCTACCTTGCTACCGCTTGTTTGAATGATGCACTCAGTAGAATAAGAAACGGCCAACATGTGAGCCGATGTGAACGTGTCTGAGTGAGCTGCCGCTAAATAAAGTTACGATGGTTCCACTGCAAGTCTTCTCTCTCCTCAATGAACACGAACACAACATGGTACCAGGAGTAAACTGCATGAACTGAGCGACCACGTGAGAAGTCGTCATGGAGTTGAAGCCGCCGGAAAACCTGAAATTGTCAGGTAACGTGGATGAAAACTGGCGAGCATTCAAGCAGCAGTTCAACTTGTATGTCACGGCCATGGGACTGGACACGAAGCCGGACTCGAGAAAGGTAGCACTTTTGCTGACCTTAGCAGGGCCACAGGCCATTGAAGTGTACAACACGTTCGTGTTCGGAACGGATGAAAACCCAAATAAGCTGGATGTCGTGCTCGCTAAGTTTGATGCTCACTGCACTCCTAAGAAAAACGAGACATATGAAAGATACATGTTTAGATCTCGTATGCAGCAACAGAGTGAGCCCTTTGACAGTTTTTTGACCGCTCTCCGTTGAAAGCACAATCCTGCAATTTTGGACATTGAAGGACTCAATGATCAGAGATCAAATTGTTTTTGGTGTTGAGGACAAAAAGTTAAGAGAGAGACTGCTTCGTGAGACGGAGTTGACGCTGGAGATGGCTGTTAAACTCTGCCAGGCAAGCGAACTGTCCCAGAAGCACATGAAAACGTTCTGCGACATGCCAGGCGCCACACCTCCAAGTGAAGGAGCAGCGGTCGGCGCTGTGTCATCTCAGAGCGGGAGGCGTCGCTCACGGGCCGGGACTGCACAGTGGACCGAGGATCCCACGTTCTTCTGCAAGCGTTGTGGATTACAGCACAAGCCAAAGCAATGCCCAGTGTTTGGTAAAGTATGCTCCAACTGCCATGGAAAGAATCATTTTGCCAGGCAATGCTTCACCAAAAGAAAGGAAGGAAAGAAAGGCAAAAACGTGAATGTAGTCGAAGACACAGACTTAAGTGACACTTTCTTTGTGGGCATCGTTAACTGTGAAAATGAAGAAGAAAAAGTCAACAGCATTACCAATGAGGACAAGTGGATCACTCCTCTGCTGGTTAACGGGACTATCGTCACTATGAGACTGGACACTGGTGCAAAAGCTAACCTCATTAGCATGTCTGATGTAAAGGAAATGCAGGTTAAGCCACACATATACAGAAAGAAATCAGAGTTGAAAGATTACAATGGGCAACCCATACAGTGTTTTGGTACCTGTAAACTGAATGTTGTTGTTAAAGGTAAAGTGCACAATGTAAACTTTTCTGTTGTGAATGAGAAATGTGAATCACTGTTGGGTGATAAAAGCTGTGAAGAGCTAGGGTTAGTGAAAAGAGTGTACTGCATTGAATCAGATTCCAAGTGTGACACTAACGCTATTGTGCAAAACTTTTCTGATGTGTTCAAAGGTTTTGGCACACTGCCCTTTACATACTAAAATCCAGCTAAAAGAAGGCGCCCAACCAGTTGTGCACGCACCACGTAGGGTCCCAGCTCCACTGCGTGAAGCCCTCAAACGAGAACTGGACAGGATGACCAACATGGGCGTGATCAAAAAGGTGCAGGAGCCCACAGACTGGGTCAACTCGATGGTCGTCACAAAGAAAAAGAATGGTGAGTTGAGAATGTGCATGGACCCAAAAGATCTAAATGAGAACATTAAGCGCGAGTACTACCAAATCCCCACACGTGAGGAAATAGTCAGTGAGATGGCAGGAGCTAACTACTTCACAAAGCTCGACGTTTCTCAGGGTTTCTGGCAGTTAAAACTGGATGAGAGCAGCACAAAGTACTGTACTTTTAACACACCTTTCGGTAGATACTGTTTTCTTAGGCTGCCATTTGGAATAAAATCTGCACCAGAAATATTCCACAGAGCGATGGAACAGATCATTGAAGGCCTAGAGGGAGTCAGAGTTTACATAGATGACATTATTGTATGGGGCTCGACTCTCCAAGAGCACAACCAGAGACTTAACAAAGTGATGGAGCGCATTCAGAAGTACGGGCTGAAACTCAATAGAGCCAAGTGTGAGTTTGCAGTACAAGAGATTCTCTTCCTCGGAGACAAACTCACAGCTCAAGGCATACAACCAGATGGCGATAAAGTGAAAGCAATACTGAACATGCCAAGACCAACAGACAAAACGGGCGTGTTACGTATCATGGGAATGGCAAATTTCATAGGCAAATTTATTCCCAACCTCACAGCAAAGACGTCACGCATCCGAGAGCTCTTACATAACGACTGTGACTTTAAATGGGCCGAAAAACATGAGCAAGAGTGGCAAAGACTTAAGCAAACTCTTACCAGAGCACCAGCATTAGCCTACTATGACCACCGGAAAAAGCTCAAAGTGTCAACTGACGCGTCCAAAGATGGCATCGGAGCAGTGCTTCTACAGGCAGAGGGAGAGTACTGGAAACCAGTAGCCTATGCGTGAAGGGCTATGACAAAGTCTGAATGCAAATATGCCCAGATTGAAAAGGAGTGTTTAGGCGTTTCCTACGGGCTGGAGCGGTTTCACAGTTATGTCTATGGACTGCCGTCTTTTACTGTGGAAACTGACCACCGCCCACTCGTCTCCATTATCAAGAAGAATCTTAATGAAATGTCCCCACGGATCCAACGCCTAATGATGAAAATGCAAAGGTACGATTTTGAACTGGTTTACACACCGGGAAAGCACCTGATACTTGCAGATGCCTTGTCCAGAGCACCTGCTGAAAAGTGTCTGAGTTCCACAGATGAAGATATTGAAAATCACATCAACATGGTGTTGTGTGCTCTGCCAGTATCTGACACAAAGTCGAAACAAATAGCTGAGGTGACATCACAGGACACCGAGCTACAGCGTGTCATTCAGAACATGGACGAGGGATGGCCTGCAGGATCTTGCCCTCGCTATTACCATGTCAGAGGAGATCTCAGTTTTGTTGATGGACTATTACTGAAGAAAGGAAGAATAGTCATCC
Organism: Pholidichthys leucotaenia; assembly: GCA_020510985.1. Classification (NCBI taxonomy): domain Eukaryota; kingdom Metazoa; phylum Chordata; class Actinopteri; order Cichliformes; family Pholidichthyidae; genus Pholidichthys; species Pholidichthys leucotaenia. The sequence goes on from CM035846.1 coordinate 102,869,518, forward strand.
CTGAGGCTCTAAGACCAGATTTGTTAAACAGGATACATGAAGGACACCTTGGGATTGAAAAATGTAAAAGGAGAGCAAGGGAGTCAGTGTATTGGTCTGGACTAAACAAATACATTGAGACGCTTGTGAGTAGTTGTGAAACGTGCCAGAAACACCAAAGTAAACAAAGCAAAGAGCCAATGGTGATATCTGAAAGTCCTGCATCCCCTTGGCACAAAGTAGGGATGGACCTGTTTCACCTTGAAGGCAAAGACTACTTAGTAGTCATGGACTACTTTTCCAACTTTCCAGAAATGGCACTACTCTCAAGCACTACATCAGCCTGTATGATCACTCATACCAAATCCACATTTGCTCGGCATGGCATCCCACACATTGTGGTGACAGATAATGGACCATGTTTCAGTAGCAGGGAATGGCAGCAGTTTGCAGAACAGTATGAATTTCGGCATGTGACGTCAAGCCCACACTATGCACAATCAAATGGACAAGCAGAAAAAGGCGTCCACATTCTGAAGCAACTGCTTAAGAAAGCTGCAGACAGCAACTCGGATCCATACTTGGCTCTACTCAGTTACCGCGCCTCTCCACTTCAGTGCGGACTGTCACCTGCTGAGCTACTAATGAACAGAAAGCTGCGTACAGCGCTTTCCAGCTACCCAAATGCTACTTCACAAAGGAAAGATGCAAAACTCAGAAACAAGCTTGAGAAGCAGAAACTGAAACAAAAGACATTCTATGACATTTCGGCCAAACCACTCTCTCCACTGGCTGACAACGACCCAGTTAGGATCGAGGATGCATCTGGCTGGAACACTAAAGGAGTTGTATTACAGGAAGTTGCTCCAAGATCATTCACAGTGAGAACCGAGGATGGATAGGTGCTCAGGCGCAATCGCCGCAGTCTCCTCAAGACTCCACAAGCACCTGGTGGGCCCAATAATGCTCACCCAGAATCTCCCACAACCACACCTCTTATGAACTGTGAAGCAAACGTTCCACCTGACAAAGATGAACCGAGAAGATCAAAACGAGAAATAAAGAAACCAGATAGATTGGACTTGTAAGAATTTAAGTAAAGTGTTTTTTAAAAAAAAGAAGCAAAGAATAAGAAAGAAAGTAACAGATGTTAATTTCTTTGGGCATGTTGATTCAGGGAGAACTGAAATTTGTGTTTTGTATTAGTCCATTCATACTGAATACATATACACTGTTTTGCATCAATGTTTATTAATGTTTATTCACCTCAAAGAAAGGGGGATGTAATGATCAGTGTTTACCACTAGGCGTTGCTGCTACCTTGTTACTGCTTGTTTGAATGATGCACCCAGTAGAATAAGAAACGGCCAACATGTGAGCCGATGTGAACGTGTCCGAGTGAGCTGCCGCTAAATAAAGTTACGATGGTTCCACTGCAAGTCTCCTCTCTCCTCAACGAACACGAACACAACAGCGAATATTATAAAAATAATACTACAAGACTGCTGGGAATATTCTAACTTCCAGGGACATGGGTTTGGGTGGACAACTGAAAGAAAAGCCAGAATGTATGGACTTCACACTATTGATATAGCTAACACCAGTCCAGTGAGTAATGTGGCTGTTTCTGGGAAAAGAAGTAGACATTAGTCTGCTAATGAGGAAAAAGGATTGGCATATGAGTGAAGCTGGTGTTAAAACAAGCATTTATCTCAGGAACAATTACTATAACTTCTTACAGCTCTATACTGACGGTTCAAAGAACAAAGAGGGCTCTGTTGGAATTGGAGTATACATTCCAGAGTTTAAAGTGACCATCTCAAAAAGAAGCCTCCAACAATACATCCGTGTTTACAGCAGAGATGGTGGCAGTAATTATTGGTTTGCAGTGGGTGGAGGAGATCAGACCAGACCGGGTGGTGGTGTGCACAGATTCACTTGCAGCTTTAAAACCATACAGACACTAAAATCTACAAGGGAAGACTTGGTGATTGAGCTATATCACAGTTTATTTAGGGTACACAGGGGTGGTGGAGAAGTTCAATTTTGTTGGGTTCCTGCGCATGAAGGGTTGAAAGGGAATGACTGTGCAGACAAATTAGCAAAAAGTGCACTTGGGAAAGAAATAACTATACCATTGTCTCTTGGAAAAGGTGAAGGGAAAGCAGTAATCAAGAAAAAAGGAATTGAACTATGGCAAAAAGATGGGATGAAGATCATAAAGGTAGATCGTATTACAAAATACAAAAATCTATTGCACTACAGAATTATAAAACAACAAACAGGAGGGAAGACATCATTATGTCAAGACTCAGACTGGATCAGACTCAGACTGGAAACAGTACTTTATTCACCATGGGGGAAAGCGAAAGTGACAAATGTAGAGAATGTAGAGTAAAAGAAAATGTTGGCTGTCACAAGTATGGAAATGAAAGAGAGAGAATGGAAAATGAAGTCTGAGAGGCCGGTAGTGAATGGGATTTAACTGGGATTCTGGGAACAGATGGAGATGGAGAGGCACTAAGAATCACGAGAAGGGCTCTCGTCTCTTTTATAAATAACACAGGATTAAGTCATAGAATTTAGGGGTCAGGCTCAAATGACATAATGTTACACACTCTTGTACAGTAGGTGGTGGTATGCACCTTTCAGATGTTTGCTATCCGCCACTAACTGAGAGAAGAAGAAGAAGAAGAAGAAGAAGAAGAAGAAGAAGAAGTAGTGTTGGGAGTAAAGCGCTACAAAGTAACACCACAACTTTTGCAGTAACGTGCTGTGTAATGAAATTACTGTTTAAAAATTCAGTAATGCGTTAAAGTTACTTAAATTTGATTAGATGCCTTCCTCACATTACTCATTTTATTAATATGGATAGATATTTTTAGTACAAATAAATACAAACTGACCCTACGTACGTAGCTGACACGAGCCTGTTCCCTGCTGCAGCCAGCAGCAACAAATGGAGTTTGCTCCTGCTGGGAAAAGATGAAGCTACTTTGTTTTTGTGGAAATGGAAGGATTATTTTTCCTTTGTCACAGGGACAAAAGCATATTGGTGGGCCGTGTGAGACCGACTGCAATCTTCAGAAGCACCTGAGAACAGCAATAAGATCCAACAAAGCTAGTACTATGCTATGCTATGCTAACAACACTGCTAACAACACCAGCTGGATTTCAAACATAGGTATGCATCTGGACAGTTTGTGACCCAGCAAGAATTAAACAGACTGATTGGTAGATACGTCGTTCCAGAATGAAGATCTGAAAACAGTCATTTCCCATCAAACTGCTGAGACTGTGAGCCACTGAAGTTAAAACACATTTACTTGCTACGTGGATAAAGATTATTCAAAAATGGATTTGATCACCAAAAAGAATTTAAGAGACTGGATCATGTCTCTCTTACAGCAAACATTTGGACTGTGGATAATGGACATTTTCTTTGGATCACTTCACATTGGATTAAATCCATAATATTAAAGGTAAGAAACATTGACAGCTTTATGCAGTGTTGCCGACTCTCTTTTGGAGTGATTCTCCCTCTTTTTCCCTCTCTTTCACTCCACAAACCCTATTTCTCATTCCAAAATGAGGCAATTACTGGCAATTTTGGTTTGATTTTCTTCAGATTTTTCCCACAATAAGTGCTCTCAAGGCAGGATGAAGCAGACTGAACATGATCTAAAAACTCTGTCTCAGACAGTCTGTTTTCAGCCTGACATTAACAAACCTGTAATGTAATCCATAAATTAAGTTGTCTTGCTATGTGTGCAAGATGATTTAAGTATACATTTAAAAGTAATGTGAAAGTTACTTTTCCAAATAACTAGTTACTTTAATCATGCAGTAATTGGTAAGTAACTCAGTTACTTTTGAAAAGAAGTAACTAGTAACTGTAATTAGTAACTATTTTTTAGTAACTTGCCCAACACTGGTCACCAGACTCCTGCCTGGCTTTATCTGTCAGCCTGTCCTTCACCATGGCAAACAAGAAGGGGATAAGAGCTGTTCCCTGATATAATCCCAACCCACACCTTGAATCCATCTGTCACTCCTACAGCACACCTCACCACTGTCTCACTGTTCTCATACATGTCCTGCACTATCCTCACACACTTCTCTGCCACTCCTTATTAAACAGAAAAATCTTGACCCCACTGTCCTCTCTAATTATAGGCCAATATCTGAATTATCATTTTTGCCCAAAGTTCTGGAGAAAGTTGCTCTTATTCAACTCCAGACATTTTGAAACTTGCATGGTATATGTGAAAGGTTTCAGTCTGGTTTTAGATCCTGCCACAGCACTGAGACGGCCCTTCTACGAGTTTTTAATGATCTTCTTTTAATTGCTGATTCTGGCAGTTCTGCTGTTTTAGTGCTTTTAGACCTGTCTGCCACCTTTGATACTGTGGATCACCAGATTCTTGTGTTTCGACTTGAACATGTTGTTGGTACAGAGACATCCTTGATAAGAACCTGTTGCCATCTGCCAAGATGTTGAAGATGAAATGAGGGTGGACATTTCAGCATGACAATGATCCCAAACACATAGCCAAGGAAACTCTCAACTGGCTCCAGAGAAGTAAAATAAAGCTATTACAATGGCCCAGTGTCATAAATCACCCTAGCAAGGGCAGGCAGAAGACACCAAACGCCAACTGTGAGTTTGCAACATTTATTAACACAAACACTAACACTAACACTACACGAACACAACACTTACAAATAGAGAATGGTGAGAGGAATGCTGGAGGAGAACGGGGCTCACGTCTGGGGGAAAAGAGAACAGCCTGGACGGACCCAGGCTGAGGCGCTCGGACACGCTGGGGGGAAAAAGAGAAGAAAACTAGACGGAGTCACACCTGAAGGGAAACGGGGCTCATGTCTGGGAAAACGGGAAAAAGGAATAATTCCAAGACGGAGCGCACCCGTTCACCTCTGCGGAAAAATACATTCACTCAGGGTAACAGCAGGTCACTCTGAGGAAGTCAACAGTAGGACACAGCAATAGGAAATGTTGCCATTGTCCTTAAATAGGTAAATGGGAAAATGATCAATGAATGATAAGTATGGGTCACAAGAGTGAGGAAATAATCAATACAACAAGTGACAGCTGTGCAGTCCGCGAAACAGAGTTTGACAGCTGGACATACATAGGGCGCTGTCAAAATAAAAGCACCAGAGTGAATAAATAACGCTACAGAGAATGGAATTAACATAGACCCACGAGATGCAAATAATGCAATAAATACAAGATGATACACAAATACATAAACAAGACTATAATGACAAAACAAAGAACACAAGATAACACATAAAAGAACAGAGACAAATAACAACCCAGACACAATACAGAAATGCACGAAAACCCCCAAACTAAGATAACCATAGTAAATACACAATAAACAGAGATGCAAACAAACAGAAGAACTTAAACTAAACTGGAGGCTGAGCACGGCACACACTCATGCTCAGAATCATGACACCCAGTCAGTCACCTGACCTGAATCCAATTGAAAATCTATGGAACAAACTGAAGATCAAAGTTCATAGAAGACACCAATAGAACCTTCAAGATTTGAAGACAGTTTGTGTGGAAGAATGGGCTAAAATTACTCCTGATGTCATATTTAGTTAGCCTGAGACTCAAATGCAAGGCAACAAACACCAGAGGAAGCACTCAGACACAGGGAAAGATGTTTACGCGTAATTTAGTGAACAACACAACTGTACAGGAAAAATCAGCACACGCCGAGGAACACACAGCCTGGAGAGAAAGAAGAGACAGAGAGCTGGTTAGAGGCAAATAATAATACTGAAGATGGTGGAGTGTGTGCTGGGGAAATCTTACTATTATGAGCAGAGGACCTAGCAGTGAAATCCAGAGATGGTAGGTGAAGGAGCCAGCAGGGATGAACTGGCGGGAGGTACCGGAGAAAGAAGAGATGATGGAGTAGAGCAGAGCCAAAGACTGACTGGGTGGAGTTGGAGGACCTCAGGTGGAGTAATGACGTGCAGGTGAGCATGCACCGATCCCAGGGGCACACCGCTGAGATGGCAGCAACCTGAGGAGAGAAAAGGAGAAGGAAGATTAGGCTTGAGTTTTAGTTTTAAGGAGCTTTACCACAAATGATGACAGCAATACCCAACGGTCCAACGCTGGAGCATTCACAAACTGGTTCTTTTATACGCTGGAAGTGAGGAGGCAGCAGGTGCATCCACTCACACAGGTGCACTGATGACCTGTGGAGCTGGGAGACAGACAAAGAACTTCTCACAGGTTGGGAGGGGGAGCCTGCTCACCCGATCATTACAGTGCCCCCCCTTCAAGGGGCGCCTCCTTTCATCCCACCGGGCTTGTTAGGATGAGTCCGGTGAAAGGCTCGGGCCATCCCCTTATCATGGAAGTTAGAACCGGGGATCCAAGATCTTTCTTCCGGTCTGTAGCCTTTCCAGTGTACTAGGTACTGCAAACCACAGCTCCGACAGTGAACGTCCAGAATCCTCTGCATAGTATGGATGGTCTGGCCATTGAGGATCTGGAGAGGAGGAGGCAGCTTCGGCGGGGGGGGGGGGCAGAGAGAGCTGGTGGAGAGGGGCTTAATCCGGAAGACAGGTGGATGCGGAGTGTCGGAGGCAGCTTGAGGTGAACCGTCATGTCGTTGATGATCCTTGAGAAGGGAAAGGGACCCAGGAAGCCGGGTGACAGTTTCCTCAAGTTGGTCTTCAGTGGGATTTGATCCACCGACAACCACACCCTTTGGCTGATGGAGTATTTACGTGCCATTGCCAGCCTGCGGTGGGCATACTGGCAATTCCGCTCAGACAAACGGAGAAGGGCAGCCCTAGTAGGCCTCCACAGCCAATGGCAGTGGTGAGCGTGGGCCTCCAAGGAAGGGACAGCAACCTCTGTCTCCGCCATGGGCAACGGGGGAGGAGTTAGCCCATAGAGGCCTAGAACGGCGTCAATCTGGTGGCAGAGGAGATGGCCAAATTATGGGTGTAATTATGGGTGGGGTTGCAGGAAGCCACACATCTCAGGGCGGCCTCCAGAGACTGGTTGGCACACTCAGCCTGCCCGTTGCTCTGAGGATGGTAACAGGAGGTGAGGCTGACTGTGGTGCCGAGAGAGTGACAGAAGGACTTCCAGACTTGCGATGTGAATTGGGGCCCCCGGTCAGACACAGTGTCCAAAGGTATTCCGTGAAGGCGAATGACGTGTAGGGTGAGCAGGTTGGCGGTCTTGGCAGCAGAGGGCAGCTTGGGAAGGGGCACTAATGGACTGCTTTGCAGAAACGATCTATGATAGTAAGGATGACAGTGTTTCCCTATGAGGGAGGGAGGCCCATAGCAAAGTCCATGGCGATGTGAGACCTGGGATGACTCGGAACAGGTAGGGGGTGCAGGCAACCGGCTGGTGGTGAAGAGTCCAACTTATTAGTGGCACACACCTGGCAAGCTTTAGCATAGTCCCACACATCTGTCTGCAGAGTAGGCCAACAAAACACTCGCCACACCAGCTCGATGGTCCGAGAGATACCAGGATGACAGGCAAAGTGACTGGTGTGCCCCCACCAGATGACGTCACTACACAAACCAGAAAGGACAAACAGGTGATCACTAGGGCCTCCCTCGGGAATGGGCTCCGTGGACTGAGCTTGCCAGACCCTCTGCTCAGCCTCCCAAGAGAGGGCACCGACTATGCATGAAGAAGGTACGATGGGTTCGGGAGGAGTAGAGAAAGGTGACTGATTGGAGGCGAACTGGTGAGAGAGAGCATTGGGCTTAATATTACGAGATCCAGGTCGGTAGGTGATGGAGAGATTAAATCTGAGAAAAAATAGGGCCCAGCGGGCTTCCTGGAATTTAGCCTGCGGGCTGATCTTAAGTATTCCAAATTTTTGTGATCAGTCCACACAATGATGGGATGAGTGGCTCCCTCTAGCCAGAGTCTCCATTCCTCTAATACCAATTTAATGGCCAACAGCTCCTGATCTCCTACGTCGTAATTCCTTTCGGCAAGGATCAACCACTGAGAGAAATACGCACATGGATGTAGCTTCTGATCGGAGGCTGAGCGCTGCGACAGGACAGCACCCACCTCTGAATCAGAAGCATCCACCTCTACCACAAACTGGAGCTGAGGGTTGACCTGGGCCAAAATGGCTGTGTCGGAGAACAGGGCCTTCAGTTCAGCGAAGGCACACTCCGCTGCCTCAGACCATTTAAAGGGGGTTTTGGTTGAGGTCAGCTGAGTTAAGGGCTGAGCAACTTTACTATAATTCTGGATGAGCCGGCGGTAAAAATTAATAAAGCCCAGGAAATGCTGGAGGTGTTTCCTGGATTGAGGGGTAGGCCAATCTAACACCACCTTTACCTTGGCTTGGCTGGCCCTCAGCTCACCTTCAGCTATAATAAAGCCCAGGAAGGAAGTGGAGTGGGTGGAAAACTCACACTTTTCAGCCTTCACAAAGAGCTGGTTCTCCAGTAGCCATTGTAACACAGCCCGGACATGGACTGTGTGTTCCTCTGGCGTGTGGGAAAAAATCAAAATGTCATCCAAATAAACAAACATGAATTGGCTCACCATGTTGCGGAGGATGTCATTGATCATGCGTTGGAAGACGGCGGGGACGTTGGTCAGTCCAAAGGGAATCACTAGGTATTTGAATTGGCCTAAGGGAGTTTTGAACACCGTCTTCCATTTGTCCCCCTCCAAAATGCGAACCAGGTGATAGGCGTTGTGGAGGTCGAGTTTTGTGAAAACCCGCGCATGCTTTAGGAGCTCAAAAGCCAAATTGATCAAGGGCAATGGATATTTATCCTTGACTGTTATCGTGTTTAGCTCGCGGTAGTCTATGCAGGGCTGTAAAGAGCCGTCCTTCTTTCCCATGGAAAAGAATCCCGCTCCAAGCGGAGCCGAGAAGGGCTGAATGAGGCGGGCATTCAGAGAGTCCTTTATATAGCTCTCCATCGCCTCCCTCTCCTACCCAGACAAGCTACAGAGCCAACTAGATGGTAACCGTCCGCCCGGGAGGAGATCTATAGCACAGTCCTAGGAGCAGTGACGTGGTAACGAGACGGCCCTCAACTTGCTAAACACCTCCCCAAGGTCGTGGTAGACCTCAGGCACGAGGCTGAAGTCCAACGGCTCGGCCGAAGGAGAGGAGATGGGGACTGTGGGCGAACAAGCGGCCGAACGGAGGCATGAGGATAAACAGAATGGACTCCATGAGGAAATTGAGTTAAGTACCCAATTAATAATGGGATTATGTTTTTGGAGCCAGGGATAGCCAAGGACCACTGGAGCAGAGACGCTGGGGAGAACGAAAAAAGAGAGAGCCTCTTGATGGTTCCCGGAAAGAAGGAGGGACACCAGCTCGGTACTGAATGACATGGAGGCTACTTTACAGCCGGAAAGGGCTGAGACATTCAATGGAGCCGGCAGTTCTTTTGTAGGGATACCTAGATCCTGAATGAGCCTCAGCGAGATGAAATTTTGTTTGGCCCCTGAATCAATTAGCGCCGAGACCTTCTTCTTGGTCCCGGGTAACTGAATGAGGACCAGCAGTGAAAGGTTACTGGGGGATTGATGGAAAACCCGCCCACCAGACCCCCATGGCTACTGACGGGCCAAATCTTTTGGCTTAATTGGGCAGTTTGGTAGCTTGTGCTTCTTAGAGCTGCAATACATGCAAGCGCCAGCCCTCCTTCGGCGTTGGTGCTCCTCTGGTGTCAAGCGGGCCCGGCCCAGGACCGTTGGCTCGGAGGAGGGATCCGAATTGGCGGAGCGCAAAACTGGGGTGGTGGGGGTGGTGGAGGGGGGTGATCGTGTGGAGGACGGGGTGGAGAAGGCCTTCCGCTCCTTCGCACGCTCGCGGTAACGGTTGTCCAAGCTAACGGCCTGTTTGATCAACTTATCTAGAGAGGAGGGGCTGGCATGAATAGGCAGGTTGTTGTGGAGGTTGGCATTCAGGCCCCGGAGAAAGGCGCTGCGTAGGGCAACGTCATTCCACCCGGAGTCCACCGCAACGACCCGGAATTCAACTGAGAAATCGGCCAGACCAATAGGACAGACTGAGCCCAATTGAGCGCTCGGTCCCGAAGCAGCAGGGTCATAAAATGAATTTTAGATGTATCGTCCAGGTACTCCCCTTCCACCTGCTGCAGATAGAGTTGAATATGAAGCAAAAACCCCTTACATCCCCTCACCTCCCCCGCGTATGGGGCAGGTGACGGAACAGTGATGGCCCGGCGGGTGGTGGACACCGCCGGGGCATCAGGAGGAGGGGAAGGCCCCGGATGAGACAGATGGCACAGGTGTTCGGAAACAGTGGCCAGTTGTTGCATAATTGTTTGTAATTTTTCAGTGAGCACGGCAACCTGACGCTCCATGGCGTCTAACCAGAAGAGCACCGAATGCTCCCCTGACTCAGCGCCTGCTGAGCCTCGATCCTGGCTGGACTGTTCTGTCAGATTTAGTTAGCCTGAGACTCAAATGCAAGGCAACAAATACCAGAGGAAGCACTCAGACACAGGGGAAGATGTTTACGTTTAATTTAGTGAACAACACAACTGCACAAGAAAAAACAGCACACCCCGAGGAACACACAGCCTGGAGAGAGAGAGAGACAGAGAGCTGGTTAGAGGCAGATAATAATACTGGAGATGGTGGAGTGTGTGCTGCGGAAATCTTACTATTATGAGCAGAGGACCCGGCAGTGAAACCCGGAGACGGTACATGAAGGAGCCAGCAGGGATGAACTGGTGGGAGGTACCGGAGAAAGAAGAGATGATGGAGTGGAGCAGAGCCGAGGACTGACCGGGTGCAGTTGGAGGGCCTCAGGTGGAGTGATGGCGAGCAGGTGAGCACACACCAATCCCAGGGACACACCGCTGAGATGGCAGCAACCTGAGGAGAGAAAAGGAGAAAGAAGATTACGCTTGAGTTTTAGTTTTAAGGAGCTTTACCACAAATGACGGCAGCAATACCCAACAGTCCACCGCTGAAGCATTCACAAACTGGTTCTTTTTTACGCTGGCAGCGAGGAGGCAGCAGGTGCGTCCACTCACGCAGGTGCGCTGATGACCTGTGGAGCTGGGAGACAGACAAAGAACATCCCACAGGATGGGAGGGGGAGCTCGCTCACCCGATCATCACACCTGAGCAATGCCTGCACCTAGTTTCTCCATATAGGAGGCGTCTGGAGGCTGTTATTACCAACAAAGGCTTTCCTACTAAATATTAAATGAATTTCACCAAGCGTGTTCAATACTTATTCCCTGTGTGATTCCACTTTATTAACTATAACTTGTTTTGTGAACACAATTGCCTTGATTTCTTTGTACAGTATGTATGGATTACTTGTTGTTACTGATATCTGGTGAAAATCTCAGGTCAGTGGCTCCATCAGAAATATGTTTAATGAAAAAAATGTTGCTGTGTTCAATACTTATTTTCTCCACTGTACACCTCTGTGTCCCACTTTTAAAGACAACCTACATTTGGGCATATAAAGACAAATTGGGCTACCTATTTTTGACAGGAATGTTACTTTATATGGGCAATGCACTAGTTAACAATAATTTAAAGATTATTTGAACACAGCTGAAGCAGAGTGATACATATTCAGTCAAATGTCTGAGTGCGGTTATTGGGGAATATACTAACTCCCGGAACCCCTATTGTCCAATCAGATTGCTCAATTGGAACTAGTTGTATAAATGATACTAATAAGGTTAATTTTGGCTTCAAGGGGAGTAATGTGTTGAAGACTATTTTTTCTTCATTCACAAGCCGTTTCCCGTTCTCTCTCTAGCCCTTTCATGAATCCTATAGCCTGTTCTCCCAGAACCTGAACCCTCGTGAACCTGTAGCAGGTGTGACACACCAACACTGTTTGATTTCACTTCAGTTATTTTGACATCAAATAAAGACTCATTGTTTGTTCTCTTGCTGTTTGATACCTGCTGCAGGTGTTTGCTTTCTTCTCCAGCACATTTACAAGAAGGTAAAAAAAAGGTCTAATAATAAAGTCTCTTTCTGTCTTTCTTCCTTTCATTCTTCCTTAATGCTGCAGCGCGTCGTGCGCGCTGCTGAGAAGGTGATCGGCTGCAAGCTCCCATCTCTCCAGGATCTGTACATCTCCAGGACCCGGAGGCGTGCTGGCCGGATCATAGCCGATCCCTCACACCCTGGTCATGTACTGTTTGCCCCCCTCCCCTCTGGTAGAAGACTTCGGTCCATCCAGACTAAAACCTCCCGTCACATGAACAGCTTCTTCCCCTCTGCCATTAGACTGCTGAACACTAAGTGACTCTCGTGCACCATGTACAGCAGCTCAACCAGACTCATGTCAATCATCACTGTTTTCTTCCTGCATTACCGACTGCACTATATAGTTCTCCACAGTATCTGCTGCTGGCTAATATATATTTTAACTGTTGACCAGTATCACTTAATCTTATCCTACACTTTATTACATGTATAGTTTATTTCTCTTATCTTATCATGTTTAATGTTGCAGCATTGTACCGAGACAAATTCCTAGTTTGTGTACTACATGAACAATGGCAATAAACCTGATTCTGATTCTGATTCTGATTCTAATGGTGGTACTGTACAGAGAAACTCAGCATTTAGTGAAACCTTTGAGTCGCTATAGGTAAACTACTGCTCCAATAATTTTTGAGGATAGTGAAATAGCTGGAATGAATTAGACTGAAGTTTATTTATTGATAAAAGGCGTCTGCACCAAAATGCAGTTCTCCAAAAGTTACTCAGTACATTTTGCATATGTAATGAGCAGTATTATTTTTCTCCACCTGTAGCATCTTTGGCTCATTGGACTGTCCAGCAGAAGTGGGTAGTAAAAAAGTTACATTTACCAAGTCTACACGCTCAAAGAACCTTTTTCACAAAATTGTACTTCAGTGATATTTTTATAAAGAAAAAACAGAGTTTTTGCTGAATTAGATTTAGTCATATAGTTTGATATACTTTTGATTTCACTGTACTAGGGGGGGCTGAAAAGTTTATAGGCTGACAGTGATGCACTGGTCAAATTTGACCAAATGTGGTTTATTTTTCAACATATTTTTCAACATTTAAAACATCGGTGTTGCAGCGCTTGGATCCCTGCGGTATAGAAGCTGCCTTCTTAATCCTCAAAGACATAAGTCCTTCTTAGTCAGCCTATGAACTTTACAGCCCCCCCCCCCCCCCATATATACCCAAACATTGTTTTTCTACAATTTTCCTTTAAAGGTTGCTGGCCATTTAACTTTAACTCTGGTTTGTTGTCTGTTATCAATAAGCCTCTTTTTAATATCTGCTCTTTCAAGGCTAGACCCTGGTCCTAGCTATCTGTAATCATCTACAGTGCTCCATATGCTTTTAACAATGTGATCCTCATTATAATATGGATCTCATCACTGTTCAATATATATAACTTACATTCACCACAACTATTGTAACATAAGGATTTTCCATGGCTAATCATCATCTGTAAATTGCACACAAAGACAAAAACAAACAAACAAAAAAACAACTTACTAAATTTACCCCCATGTTTTTTTAGATAATGATAGTGAATATTGTTCAGTTGGTGACCACATTTCATCATATTTTATTTTAATGTTTTGTAAATTAAAAACTACCTTTTCTAATTTAACTGTTTCCACAGCTTACGGAGCTTATCCAACAGCTTATCCAACAGCTTATCCAACTTACGGAGCGGAACTTTCCAGACTCCCTGGTTATCGTGGTGGGCGATTTTAACCAGAGCAATCTGAGTCACGAGCTCCCCCGCTACAAACAGTGTATTAAATGTCCAACCAGAGGAAATAACACGCTAGATCACTGTTATACTTCAGTAAAGGACGCATATCGCGCTGTTCCCCGCGCTGCGCTGGGACTATCTGATCACGTGATGGTTCACCTCATCCCCACATACAGACAGAGACTGAAACTCACTAAACCTGTGGTGACCACCACAAAGAAATTGACCAGTGAAGCTGGAGAGAAACTGAACACATGCATGGAAATAACTGACTGGGGCATGTTTAAAAGAGCCACACATGATCTTAATGAGTACACATACACTGTGAACTCATATATCAACTTCTGTGAAGAGCACATTCTCCCATCGCGCACCAGGATAAGATATTCTAATGACAAGCCTTGGTTCACAGCTAAGCTCAGACGGATCAGGAAGGAGAAGGAAGCAGCGTTGAAAAGTGGAGACAGGGACTGCTACAGGGAGGTCAAATATCGGTTTAACAGAGAGCTGAGGAGAGCTAAATCTGTATATTCTGAGAGACTCCAGCAGCAGTTCACTGCTAATGACTAGGCTTCTGTGTGGAGAGGACTGAGGCAAATCACCAACTATCGGCCTCAGGCTTCTAAAGGTCAGGATGACAAAGCCCTTTGTCAAAGACTGTCCCAACACTATGCCCGTTTTGACACCTCGTCAGCTGTGTCCAACTCACCCACTCCACCCAGCTCCTCTGCCTCCTCAGCCCCTAATTCATCAAGAGCGGTCCCCCCCTCCTCCTCCTCCTCCTCCCCCCCTCCCCTTGTCATCAGTGAGCAGGACGTGCACAGACAGTTCTCCAGACTGAACCCGCGCAAGGCCCCTGGGCCGGACGGTGTGTCTCCCTCCACCCTGAGACACTGTGCGAAAGAGCTGGCTCCTGTCTTCACAGACATTTTTAACACCTCTCTTAAGCAATGTCACGTGCCGACCTGCCTCAAATCCTCCACCATCATCCCTGTCCCCAAGAAGCCACGGATTACTGGACTTAATGACTACAGACCTGTAGCGCTCACCTCTGTAGTCATGAAGTCCTTTGAGCGCCTGGTCCTGTCTCACCTCAAGTCCATCACCACACCCCTCCTAGACCCGCTGCAGTTTGCCTACCGTGCTAACAGGTCTGTGGACGACGCAGTCAACCTGGCCCTCCACTCCATCCTGCAGCACCTGGACTCCCCGGGAACCTACGCCAGGATTCTGTTTGTGGACTTCAGCTCCGCATTCAACACCATCCGCCCCGATCTGCTCCAGGACAAGCTGTCCCTGCTCAACGTGCCTGACTCCCTCTGCAGGTGGATCACCGACTTCCTGACGGACCGGAGACAGCATGTGCGGCTGGGGAAGTCTGTCTCAGACTCTGTTAGCATCAGCATTGGATCACCCCAGGGCTGTGTACTTTTCCCCCTACTCTTCTCCCTTTATACCAACTCCTGCACCTCCTCCCACCAGTCTGTTAAGCTGATTAAGTTTGCGGATGACACCACCCTCATCGGGCTCATCTCCAACGGTGACGAGTCCGCCTACAGGGAAGAGGTGGCCCAGCTGGTGTCCTGGTGCAGCCACAACAACCTGCAGCTGAATGCTCTGAAGACAGCGGAGATGATTGTGGACTTCAGGAAAGTCACATCCCCCCTGCCCCCCCTCACCATCACAGGCTCTCCCATCACCTTTGCAGATTCCTTCCGCTTCTTGGGCACCACCATCACCCGAGACCTCAAATGGGAGCCAACCATCAGCTCCCTCATCAAAAAGGCCCAGCAGAGGATGTTCTTTCTGCGGCAGCTGAGGAAGCTCAAGCTACCCACCAAGATGTTAGTGCAGTTCTACACGGCCATCATCGAGTCCATCCTCACCTCCTCCATAACTGTGTGGTACGCAGGAGCCACTGCCAGGGACAGACTAAGGCTGCAGCGCGTCGTGCGCACTGCTGAGAAGGTGATAGGCTGCAAGCTCCCATCTCTCCAGGACCTGTACATCTCCAGGACCCGGAGGCGTGCTGGCCGGATCATAGCTGATCCTTCACATCCTGGTCATGTGCTGTTTTCCCCCCTCCCCTCAGGTAGAAGGCTTCGGTCCATTCGGACTAAAACCTCTCGGCACATGAACAGCTTTTTCCCCTCTGCCATCAGACTGCTGAACACTAAGTGACTTTTGACTCTCGTGCACTATGTACAGCAGCTCAACCAGACTCATGTCATTCATCACTGTTTTTCTGTTGCATTATTGACTGCACTATGTGGTACTTCACATTATCTGCTACATGCTAATTTTTTAAACTGCCTTGACTAGTACTACTCATTATTACTAGTATTATTATTATTATTACTTATTATTACTTATTTTTCTACACTTATTGCACGTTTCTAGTCCTTTAGTTTTTTAGTTTATCCCTTTTTCTCATTATGTTTTTAATGTTGCAGCATGGCACCGAGACAAATTCCTAGTTTGTGTATCACATGAACAATGGCAATAAACCTGATTCTGATTCTGATTCTGATTCTGAGCTTCAGCAATCCAGTCTTTTGTGATGGTGGGCTTGTGGAAATTCAGGTCTTCATTATAACTTTTTTGGTGACCATACATAGAAACTGAAAAATCATTTTAACTTTTATTGACATATTGCTTAAGTTATCCAAATCTTCTAATTTACCTGTATGTAGTGTAAGATAGTTATATTGATCATAGCTTGTTTTTTTTATGTAAAACCAAACATTCTTGATTTTGTTACATCCCATAATCAATAAATGAAGCAAAGTGCCTTCACAAGAATTACATTTTAAACATCTATTGTCAGTTATGGTACCCATTTTACACAGTTGGATTGAAGTGTAATATATTCTGCTTAGTATTTTAAATTGAGTGAGTTTATTTTTGCAACCATGAAAGGGTTTTCTGGCATTTTTCTAAATCTCACTCAACTTTTCGATGATATTCTAATTTATTAAGATGCACCTGTATAGCAAGAGGAGTCTAAAAATAGTGTTCATATACAGCATATGTCAAATATGAGCAGAGCTCCTTTTGGCAAAGTAATTCTGCTTGGCACAATAAGGCAACCAGATATCTGTTCTCCTTGCCAAGCTGCTGGACAGGACAGGGTTTAAAAAAAATTGTCTTAAGGAAGGGAGATGCATGCTTGATCGGGTGGAGATCTGGTGACTGACTGCAGAATATTCCACTTCTTTGCTTTAAAAAAAACAAAAACTCCTGGATTGCTTTCACAGTATGTTTTGGGTCATTGTCCATCTGTACTGTGAAGTGCTGTCCAATCAACTTTACTGCATTTGGCTGAATCCAAGCAGACAGTGTAATGGTTCCTGTGTGTACTCTGTCTCCCTCTGATTAGACTCACTCCTTGCAGCCTTGTGCACCAGCTGCTGCTAGTTAGAGAGGACCTTTAAATAGGTAGTGTGGCTTATATTAATCATATATTCCATACCTACATATGTATAGACATATTAGAATGTTTAGTGATTACATATGTGGAATGACCTAACGCCTATGAACAGGACAAGAGGTCTCAACCGCCAGCGAGGATCAAAGAGCAGACAGAGTCGCAGCGGTGGAGACCGGATCGATCTCCCTGACCACCCAAGGTCAGGTGGAGGAGACGGAGGACAATGGAGGGGGGATTACGTTAATGCGGGATGTCAGCTTTGATATGCAATGTCTTTTGTTGAGTGTGGTATGAAGTATGAAGGTCTGACTGCGTTCGACCTCTTATTCTGCTTCTGCACCAAGATGAGATGTTAGGGAGCGAAAGCTGATATTAAACTTTGATTTATAAAGCCATATCGCTTCGTTATTTCTAACTCCCTACACTGGTGACCAGACGTGAGGATGGAACAGAGACGTTCTCCCGCGAGTAACTCATCAGAGGCGACCCAGGCAAGCGCCGGCGCCCATGCAGACAGGGGAACGGATGGAAGACGTTCCCCCACGGCAGAAGCTACAGAGAGGGCTCAACCGAGCACCATCCCCAGCCCCGCTGTGAGAGCAGAAGAAAGGCGCTCTCACCCGGCGGACACATCAGAGACGGCCCACACAAGCACCGTCACTGTCAAGCTGCCAGAATTCTGGCAAGAAGACCCGAGCTCGTGGTTCCAGCAAGCTGAGGCTTAGTTTGCACTGGCGGGCATAATGGCGGATGAGACGAAGTTTTATCATATCGTCGCCAAACTCGACGCTGCCACGTCAAGATGTGCGCGGAGCATTATCCAACAGCCGCCCGCCCGTGACAAATACAGAGAGCTTAAAGCGACCATCGTCGAGAACTTCGTCCCCTCAGCCGAGGAGAGAGCAGAGAGGATCCTAGCGATCTATGGTCACAGAGGATGCAGACCCAAGGCCCTCATGGAGGACATGCTGCAGCTCAAGGAAGAGGACAACGACAACTTCCTCTTCCAACACATCTTCCTCAGCACTCTGCCGCCACACATGAGAGGGATGCTGGTCAACATGCGGTGCAGCACCCAGCAGGACTTCCGCGTGCTGGCCCGAGAAGCGCAGCGGCTCATCAACGCCTGCGGAGAACAGATGGCCACGGCAGCATCCGCAGATCTCAGCGTGGAAGCCCAGAGCAGCGGAGAACCACAGGCAACTGAGCAGAGCCCGCCCACCATGGCGGCAGCACGACCAAGGTGCAGCAAGCGGAACGACACCTGCTATTACCACCACCGTTTCGCGGAGAGGGCATACAAGTGCGTGCCCCCCTGCAAATTCAAAAAGTTCGGGAAACGCCAAAGCTGAGGACCATTAACAGCCGCAGCTCTCGGCGAAAAAAATAAGCTACTTTATGTGACTGACGGACACACCGGGAGACAGTTCCTGATCAACACCGGAGCTCAGCTGAGTTTTATCACTCCTTCCCATGCAGACCGGGCCATGGGCCCCCGGGGAAATGGAGCGATGGCAGCCAACGGCTCGATCATCGATACCTTCGGGGAAAGGAACCTGCCTCTTTGCATCCACGGCCGCACCTATAGATGGACATTTATTGTAGCGGCGGTGAGTTTTAACTTGTTGGGCGCTGACTTTTTGTGTGCACATGGGTTGTTAGTCGATCTAGCAAATAAGCGCTTGGTTAATGCACTGTCATTTGCTTCTATCCCCTGCTCAGCTCGAGTTTCTCCACCATCTGTGCAGGCCAGCGTCACAACAGCAGGAGGTATGTTTGACCAACTCCTCACCCAATTTCCAGCACTCACAGTTCCAAAATTTTCAGCAACAGTAGCGAAACACGGGGTTGAACACTTCATCCCCACAACGGGCCCACCCGTGTTCGCCAAAGCTCGGCGCTTAGACGCGACCAAGCTCGCCATAGCACGGGACGAGTTCGCCACCCTTGAAAAATTAGGCATTATTAGACGCTCAAAGAGCCCCTGGGCATCGCCACTCCACATGGTCCCGAAAACCGACGGTTCTTGGAGACCTTGCGGCGATTACCGCAGACTAAACAATGCGACAGCGCATGACCGCTATCCAATTCCTCACATCCAAAATTTTTCACTACATCTGGCGGGTGCGCGCATTTTTTCTAAAATAGACCTGGTCCGCGGCTATCACCAAGTCCCCGTTCGAGCGGAAGACATCCCTAAAACGGCTGTAATAACCCCTTTCGGTCTTTTTGAATTTTTGCGGATGCCGTTCGGCCTCAAAGGCGCTGCTCAAACCTTTCAGCGTATGATGGACGTGGTATTACGCGACCTCCCCTTCGTGTTCGTCTACCTCGACGATATGCTGGTAGCCAGCCTGTCAGAGGAAGAACACGAACAACACCTCACTACAGTTTTTCAGAGGCTAGAAGAGCACGGGTTAATAATCAACCCAGCCAAATGCAAATTCGGCGTGTCACAAATTGATTTTTTGGGACACAGAGTTTCACCGAAGGGGGCAGTCCCATTGCCAGACAAAGTCCGCGCGGTAAGAAATTTTCCACGACCACAAACGGTCAAATCGCTACAAGAATTGTTGGGAATGGTGAATTTTTACAACCGTTTCCTCCCCCGTGCAGCTCAACTCATGCAGCCCCTATATGCCGTGCTCAGAAAACAAAAGCCTTCCAACGCGGTCGAATGGACCCCGGAGTGCGAACGCACCTTCGCGGAAGTAAAAAGTGCTCTAGCGAATGCCACATTGTTGGTTCACCCCGATCCCTCGGCCCGCATAGTGTTAACCACAGACGCTTCAGATCTGGCCATAGGGGCAGTCGTGGAGCAACATGTTGGCGGAACCTGGCAACCTTTAGCATTTTTTAGCAAATCTTTAAACCAAACCGAGCGTAAATACAGCACTTTTGACAGGGAGCTGCTAGCGCTTCATTTATCCATCCGCCACTTCCAGTTCTGGTTAGAAGGGCGGCGCTTCACGGCTTTTGTAGACCACAAACCGCTCACTTTTGCAATGGCTAAAATTTCAGAACCATGGTCAGGCAGGCAGCAAAGACAGCTAGCTGCAATTTCAGAGTTCACCACAGACATTCGACATGTGGCAGGCAAACTTAACGTGGTAGCAGACTGCCTCTCTCGCGCTGTGACATCGCCAGAGCACGAGGAGACAGATTATACTACCTCAGCCGCAGAACTCTTCGCCAACGCGGATGCGTACGTGGCCCCAATTCACGTAGGGATAGATTACGCAGCCATGGCAGAGGAACAAAGCAGCGATGTGGACGTGCGCGCGCTCCTGTCTGGACCAACAGGGTTAAGACTGGAGGAAAGGGGTTTACGTGACGGTGTACCCCCCCAATCTGCAACGTTTCAACCGGCCGACCTCGCCCGGTAGTCCCAGCTGCATGGCGCCGCCGCATTTTCGACTCGGTTCACTCCCTCGCGCACCCAGGGGTGCGTGCCTCGATTAAAATGGTCGCAGAAAAGTTTGTTTGGCCGGGCCTGCGCAAAAATGTAAAGGAATGGGCAAAAACTTGCATATCTTGTCAGCGCGCCAAAATACACAAACACACAAAAGCTCCCCTAGAGCCTTTTCGAATCCAAGCCAGGAGGTTTGACCACGTTCATGTCAACCTCGTGGGACCACTACCTTCGTCTCAGGGTTTCACACACCTGTTAACGATGATAGACCGTACTAAACGCTGGCCTGAGGCGGTCCCTTTGGCGGCAACCACAGCTGCGGAAGTCGCTCGCGTTTTTTTAACAAACTGGGTGGCACGTTTCGGCGTCCCATCGGACATCACGTCTGATAGGGGGCCTCAATTTGTCTCAGAGCTTTGGTCAGCCATGGCCAGCAGCTTAGGGGCGACAATTCACCGCACCACCGCTTATCACCCTCAGGCTAATGGGTTATGCGAGCGTTTTCACAGATCTTTAAAGGCCGCCCTCAGGGCCTCACTAACGGATACAGATTGGGTGAATAAACTTCCCTGGGTTTTATTGGGGTTGCGTTCTGCGCCTAAAGAGGATCTAGATGCCTCCCCAGCTGAATTAGTTTTTGCACAACCTCTCAGACTCCCAGGTGAGTTTTTACCAGAGAACCCAGAGCCCGGGCATCTTCCAGCCCTGAGTCCTTTAGGCAGCACCGAACCGGACACTCTCCCCGGACCGGAACATCACTCTTTTCCGTGGGTTTTTGTCCCCCAAGCTTTAAAAAACGCCGAGTTCGTTTTTGTTAGGCATGAAGCTTTAAAACCAACCTTCCGTCCACCATACGATGGACCATTCAGAGTGCTGGAACCTGGTGATAAGCATTTTGTGCTTGATTTAGGGGACAGAAAAGAAACAGTCAGCATTGACAGACTTAAACCTGCCTTCTTGTTGAGAGACGAACCTGCACGGGTGGCGAGAGCACCTTGACGGGGTAGACCCCCCAAGAAAAAAAACTCAGCCCCCCTGCAGGGAACACATAACCACTCTCCTCCCCAAGCTGCAGATTCCTTACAGGAGGGTCCCACCATGACGCCAAAGCGGACCCACAGCAGATTCGGGAGAAGATTAAAACCCAGACGGCACAAGGACTGATACAAATTGACCAGGACTTGTTAACTGTGTTATCAGATTGTGCTGTGACAGTTCTAAGGATGATTTGTGACATTACTATGCTGTTGTTGTTACCACTGAATTCCCTACAGCAGCATGACTGCTGGAAAGATTTTTCCTCGTTTTCCCTGTCAAGAGGTTAACAGTATAATATGTCATAGAGATTATCTTAAACTGTAAACTTAATTTGATTGTCCTTTTCTTAGTTGTTTGGGGGGGGGGGTGTGGCTTATATTAATCATATATTCCATACCTACATATGTATAGACATATTAGAATGTTTAGTGATTACATATGTGGAATGACCTAACACCTATGAACAGGACAAGAGGTCTCAACCGCCAGTGAGGATCAAAGAGCAGACAGAGTCGCAGCGGTGGAGACCGGATCGATCTCCCTGACCACCCAAGGTCAGGTGGAGGAGACGGAGGACAATGGAGGGGGGATTACGTTAATGCGGGATGTCAGCTTTGATATGCAATGTCTTTTGTTGAGTGTGGTATGAAGTATGAAGGTCTGACTGCGTTCGACCTCTTATTCTGCTTCTGCACCAAGATGAGATGTTAGGGAGCGAAAGCTGATATTAAACTTTGATTTATAAAGCCATATCGCTTCGTTATTTCTAACTCCCTACAGGTAGCTCTCCCTTCACTCTGTTTGATGATGTTAACTTGCACGTAGCCTGAACCGCGCTCTGAGCTCTGCTTCATGTGATTATTCTGCTTTGCTGTGTTTTTGATCTTTGCTTGTCCTAGACCCTGAGACTGCCTGCTTTATTAGCTTTATCTGCCTGCCTGCATCTAGTCAACTGTGCCCTGACTGCTGCCTGCCTCTAGATTCTGGAAATAGCCTTGGGGACTGGATTTGGATATTCTCAAATGTGTGCACATCCTCATCCCCCAAAGAAAGTCAACTTAACACCATATCTTCACTGCTTTTCACTCTCATTCCCCAGCACTGAGGCCTGGCCAGCCAATCCACAACTATCCCCAGAATCACCCCAGCAGCACCTCTACACCTCTCTCCCTGGCGACCTTCTTCCCCAGTGTGGAGGTCCTTCACCTACTACCAGCTGCTCTCCTGTGCAGAAGTGTAAACACAGAAATTAACTTTAGATACTGTTTATCAGTTACACTTACCTGCCCCTCTGCTCTCTCCTCTTGGGGTTGCCAGCTCTAGGGGTTCATCTACATTGCACATTACCTTGCACAATTGTTGTAATAAATATTATTCACTGCAATTATTGTTTCCTCCTGTGTCTGCTTTTGGGTCACATGCCACATACCCTAACAGACAGTACAGTGGTGTGAAAAAGTGTTTGCCCCCTTCCTGACTTCTTTTTTTTTTGTCACGCTTAAATGTTTCAGATCATCAAACAAATTTAAATATTAGACAAAGATAACACAAGTAAACACAAAATGCAGTTTTTAAATGGTGTTTATTATAAGATAAGCCTTTATTAGTCCCACAATGGGGAAATTCCAGGATTGCAACAGCACAGGGACAGCAACACTCAGAGCAACAATCAGAAGACAAGAAAAAACAAGAGCAGCGAGTATACATATGTACATATAAATATATAAACACAGTGCGGCGCATTGTAGCTAGATGGAATAAATATATAAATATATAAACACACACAGTGCGGAGCATTGTAGCTAGATGGAATGAACAGCATAACCGTCTACCTAGTTATCCTACATGGTATGATTATGTACCCATACATATTGTCACCCTCCGTAGCGACCGGTATTTTCCTAGTTGTATACTGGAGGGAACCATTGTGTAAGTCTATTGCGTCTTTTGCATTCACTACTATTAGGTTGTCACATTTTTTTTTTTCCTTTGCTATCTCTGTGAGCAGCCCTGCTTAGGTTATACAGTCTGACAGCCGTAGGTAGGAAGGACCTGCGAAACCTCTCGGTTGTGCACCTAGGATGATGTAGTCTGCTGCTAAATGAGCTCCTCAGTGCATTCAGTATGTCCTGCATAGGGTGGGACTTGGACTCCAGCAGAGATGACAGTTTAGCCACCATCCTTCTGTCTCCCATCTCCTCCACTGGGTCAAGGTGTTGCCCCAGGACAGAGCTAGCTTTCTTGATCAGTTTGTTCAGTCTCTTCCTATCGGCTGCTGTAACGCCACTGCCCCAGCAGACCACTCCAAAAGTGATGGCTGATGCCACCACCGTGTCGTAGAATGTCTTCAGCAGCGCCGCTTGTACACCAAAAGACCTGAGTCTCCTCAGTAGGAACAGCCTGCGCTGTCCCTTCTTGTAGAGTGCGTCAGTATTGTGTGACCAGTCTAGTTTATTGTTCAGGTGAACACCCAGGTACTTGTAGGATGTCACCATCTCGATGTCTGTTGCCTGTATATTTACTGGTGCTGTGAGGGGGTGTCCTTGCCTGCGGCAGTCCACCACCAGCTCCTTAGTTTTCCTCGTTGATCTGGAGGCAGTTCCGATGGCACCAGTCCATGAAGTCCTGGATAAGTCCTCTGTACTCAGCTTCATCTCCGCTGGAGAAGAGGCCAATGATCGCAGAGTCGTCAGAGAACTTCTGTAGATGGCAGTGTGTTGTGTTGTGTGAGAAGTCCGCAGTATATAAAGGGTGAACAGGAAGGGAGCCAAAACCGTTCCCTGGGGGGCCCCCGTGCTACCGATGATCGTGTCGGACACACAGTCCCGGGTTCTCACAAACTGTGGCCGGTTAGTGAGGTAGTCCAGGATCCATGATGACAGGTGCTGGTCCACCCCTGTGCACAGCAGCTTGTCCTTCAGGATCATCGGTTGGATGGCGTTGAAAGCGCTGGAGAAGTCAAAGAACATGATCCTCACTGCATTCCCGGGCTTCTCCAGGTGGGACAGAGAACAGTGAAGGAGGAAGATCACCACATCTCATGTGCTTGTTGCTGACTTAGAGACGCAGGGCTCACTCCAGCGCGCTGCCACAGCGCTGTGTGAGCCTCGTGATGGAGGATGAATAAAGAACCCTTTTAAACTTCAGCTTGCCGTGTCCGCCTGCACTTATTTGAGCCTTGCCTCCACACTGGTGACCCTTATTCGTATCCTCCACACTGGGAGGGTGGAGGGGAAAAAATCTAAACCTACATGGCACTGTGTGAAAAAGTGATTGCCCCCTAAACCTAATAACTGCTTGGGTCACCCTTAGCAGCAACAACTGCAATCAAGCCTTTGCGATAACTGGCAATGAGTCTTTTACAGTGCTGTGGAGGAATTTTGGTCCATTCATCTTTGCAGAATTGCTGTCATCCAACCACATTGGAGGGTTTTTGAGCATGAACCACCTTTTTAAGGTCATGCCACAGCATCTCAATCGGATTCAGGTCATAACTTTGATTAGGCCACTCCAAAGTCTTCATTTTGTTTTTCTTAAGCCATTCAGTGGTGGACTTGCTGGTGTGTTTTGGATCATTGTCCTGTTGCAGAACCCAAGTGCGCTGCAGCTTGAGGTCACAAATAGATGATTGGACATCCTTCTTCAGGATTTTTTGGTAGACAACAGAATTCATGATTCCATTAACCACAGCAAGTCTTCCAGGTTCTGAAGCAACAAAACAGCCCCAGACCATCACACTATCCATCCATCCATTGTGAGTGGATTTATGAGTTTTTAATAGGTAATTTAATGTTGGTACAAGTATTAATGTAAATATGAATGTGAGTAGGAATGAAGATTTACTTTCAATACATTCAAATCCTCGTTAGGGGCACCAGTCCAAAAGGACAATTTTATTAACATTTCTTTATTTGTACCAATTATGAATCAGTCACAAAAGAAGCCCTTTTGTGAGTTCTTGTCTCTGATGATCAACAAGATGGACATGAAATCAAGCAATAACTCCTATGTCTTTCAATGGTTTAATAAGAAATGTCAGAATAGGTTAACATATTTCGATAACTTTAAAACAGAATTCACATGTATCATGGGCATCACAGACTGTTACTGAGTTACTTATGGCTCAAGCATTTGTGGAACAAAATGACAGTTTAATTTTTTAGTATACTGGAATTGGAAAATCATAAAATGGGATTGGTTAATCTCTTGCGCTCCATTGTACCGCGGGCGGGCAAGTCTCTGCGTCCTAGAGCGCACGAGAGCGCATGAGGGCACTCTTGTGCGCTCTAGGACGCATGGTGTAGATGGTGATGTAGGTGGTGATGGTGATGTAGTGGCGTCCAAGCGCGCACTGAAAATAAAAGCTGCAGACACAGCCACGAACAGATTAGTTCATCTGATTATCCTCTTATTCGACTAATAAGAGCCTTGAATTGGGTTTCTGAAACCTTGAAGAACCAATGAATGAAAACCTAGCCAGAAGGACCCACCTCCCAACGCTTTGAATGCAGTGAGCCAATTGAAGCAGTGAAGTTTGCGAGCTGTTTTTTTTAAGGCTGGGTGAAGACTGACTGCTGGAGCAGATCAAAAAAGGACGCAGGAAGAGCCCCACAGACCCAGCAGCACGGAGACCATCCACAAATGCAACCTGTGTGACAGGGAGTGCCATTCGTGGATCGGCATGTTCGGCCACAGGCGGTGCTTATTTTGTATTGGTTCCAGCAGAGTAGACGTTATGATTTCTTCCATGGTCATCATAGACCGACGGAGGCTGACGACGAAGGCTGAGTGACACACACGCCTTCGGCAGTCTTTTTTTAATTACTACTGTTATTTGTTTTGAAAAATCTTTCGCCAAAAACCGCAATCATGGAAGCACAAAACCGCAATAATGGAATTATATTTTGATCGGGTCGCGAGACCAGAACCACGAGCGGACCAGCGTCGCGTTCGTCTGACAATGAGGAAGAGAAGTTCGCCAAGACTCTGCTGCTGTGAAGAGGTAAGGTGTTATAAGCTAAATTATTATTTATCCCTGAAAATTGTAATCCAAAATGACTTTTGACCGATTGGTAAATTACAACTGCGTGGCGCGGCGCAGTTCATGCGCCGCTGTACAAGGAGTTGTTCGCCACATTCAGACCTTGAACGCCCCCCACCACCCCCGCTATTCTTCTGTAACGGGGGGGGGGGGAGCCGCGGTGATTGCGCTGCTGTCCCACATTGCCACATGAGGCTAATCCGTTGTGTAGCGATGGCCGAAGTCCATCCTCTGTAGCGGGCGGGGGGGGACAACCCCCCCCACACACACACAGAAAGCCCTGAGTGTGACCTTTCATTAGAGCCCAAAATGAAGCTTCTATATTGAATCATTCAAAAGTTACAGATGTTTTTCCAAACTGTGCCATTTGGCACAATTTGGCACAGTTCCAAAACGCCTGGGAAAAAGCTGTGTAATATATTCATTTTTTGTGGTATTGTTACAAAATTTGGACCTCCGCTGGATAACACTTGGTTCTACATTTCTGTTGCATTTTCCAGCCCGGATCTGAAGCTGTGTGTTATTTGCAAGCATTTGTATCCAAAAAAACACCCAGACCAAATTTATTTTCTTCAAGTTCACTATGTTTAGATGACTGTAACTCAGTGGCCGGAACACTTAGAGAGATCATGTTTTTTTTGCCAAAAAATTCAAAGTGTTTTCTTTTAAATGAGACCAACCCCATGAAGATGCTGCAAAGGGTTAAAGAACAACTTTTGATTTAATTTGGGCATGTTAATTTTTGGCGTTTTTAGGGAAATTGACCGGAGTGCAAAGGGTTAAGAAAAGTGGATGCAATTTTATGAAGAAAATGATAATTAACTATTTAAAAAAAAAAAAAAATTAGAAAATTTGTGTTACTCTGAAAAATGTAGATTAATGAAAGACAACATGCATTTTGAAATTCTGATGGGGGTTTGCATGAAATTAAGTTAAAAGAACTTATACCAGGAATTTTCTGAAGAATTAAGGTAAATAAGACAACAGAGCATCAGCCACAGTGTCAGATCATGTCCCTGGTGGCAGCAGGGCCCCCATGTGCCAACCTTGATTCAGCTGGATGGCCATGGATTCTGTTGATGGAAAGGCTGAGGGACAGACTCTCCCACAAGGCCGTGCTCCTGAGATCACAATAGAGCTGGTTTCCAGCAAGCTGGGCAAGGTTTCCTCTGATGCACTGAAGAAGGAATTGGTTTATTGTGCAAAGTTCCACCAGAAATTCAAAATGGAGGTAAAACACATTACAAATTAATTCCTTCCGATGTTGGTGGTTAAATGAGTTGGTTTAATCTTAGAAAAAAGAAAATCAAACAATCTTCTTGCACGGTGATATAAGGAAAAAGAAGATTAAAATAAGAAAAATGAATTTTAAAGGAAAGAACAGGATCTTTGCAGAGCATGACAGACTCTGGGCCTTACTTAAAGATAGAAAAAAAATAGGAGAGCAGAAGAGAAGGCTCCTCACAACTTGGCCAATGCCCCAGAACTGAACAAAGGGAAGTTTTGTCCTTGGTGTGGCAGAATCTCACAGAATTTCATGAAATCTGAGCTGAATCAATTACATTTGGGCTTCTTGTTCAACAGAAGTCATAAACTCGACCTAAAAAGGGAAATGCAATACAACCTGGAGTTCTATTCAAAATAATAAAAAAAAAAATCAACTGTAGTGCAGGCAAGATGAAATTGTGTTTCTCTAGGCATCCATGTAAGTAAAAAGAACATAATTTAAGACACACTCACACACACCCTCACCCCCCACCCCATCACAGCCATTCACACATCCCTGAGACATACTTGAAAACTAACTAGAACTATAATATACAAATAATATATACTGCTCAAAAAAATAAAGGGAACACTTTGAAAACACATCAGATTTTAATGGGAAAAATAAGCTGGATATCGAAATTGTGGCAGGCTAGTCCAGCTTACTCAGATTAAAAAGTGTTCCTTTAATCTGAGTAAGCTGGACTATCCTGCCACAATTTCGATATCCAGCTTATTTTTTCCCATTACAATCTGATGTGTTTTCAAAGTGTTCCCTTTATTTTTTTGAGCAGTATACATAATGTTCATAAGGTGCAGTAGTATGTATGAAAGATTCTGGATCAACTGTTCAGCATCCTAACAGCTTGTGGAAGGAAGCTGTTAATCGGTCTGGTGGTTCTGACTCTGATGCTCCGGAATAGTTTGCCAGATGGCAGCAGCTCAAAGTGTTTATGCAGAGGGTGAGAGTGGTCCTTGACAATGCTCTGTGCCCTGCTCCTACAATGGTTCTGAAAAAGTTCTTGGACAGAGGGGAGGGAAACTCCAATTACCCGCTCAGCTCCCTTAACTATCCTCTGCAACACTCTCTGCACTCTCTGCACTCTCTGCAACACTCTCTGTACACTCTCCACCACACCTCTGTAGAAGGTCCTGAGGATGCAGATGGGGAGAGAGGCCTGTTTGAGTTTCCTCAAGAAGTGCAGTCTCTGCTGGGCCCGCTTCCTGATCCCCAAGGAATTCTTACTCCAGGTCCGGTCCTGCGAGATCTGCACTCCGAGGAACTTGATGTTGTCCACTCTCTCCACCAAACGGCCGCCAATGCTGAGAGGGACGTGTTCAGGCCGTGACTGCCGGAAGTCGATAATCATCTCCTTTGTTTTGTCCACGTTGAGCACCAGATTGTTCTCCCTGCACCAGCCCTCCAGGTCTCTAACTTCTTCCCTGTACATTGATTCCTCATCCCTCTGAATAAGTCCCACCACTGTGGTGTTGTCTGCAAACTTAATAATCTGGTTCCCCTCGTGTCTGGATACATAGTCATGTGTTAGAAGTGTAAACAACACTGGACTGAGTATGCAGCCTTGAGGGGATCCGGTGCTCAGCGTGATAGAGTTGGAGATGTTGTTTCCAACACGGACAGACTGAGGTGTCTCGGTCAGGAAGTCCAGGATCCAGAGACATGTGGCGGTGTTCAGACCGAGAAGGAGTAATTTCTCCATTAGTCTCTGGGGAAATTGGTCAGTTAAGTGCAGCTATGGACTCCTAAAGAAAGAGGAGAGGGTCCCCCAACAGAGCAGAGAGAGGAGGGGGAGAAGAGACATTTGAGATGAGGGTAAAATCCTCATGTATGTGTGCAGCCTATGAAAGCATAAATTCCTTAACTTTAGTGACAAAGATATTCTACTTGATAAAGGAACACACAATATCTCTACATTGTAACCGTGAGACTAATTTGTGATAGTAAGCATGCAAACATTAATTTCTTCCTAAAAATAAGCAGAACATATCAAAATCATATCAATAAAGCATTTGAAACCACATTGTCCATCCCCAGAGTTCAACCATGTCTTCTGGAGCAGGTACTGTCTTGAGAGAAATAATATCAGTTAATTTACTAGTCCATGATGCATAAAATTCCACTGCAAAAGGGAAAAAGTTAAATATTCCTGATTCATCCACCAGATGGCACTGTGAAACTGTCTGGTTGTTACTGAAGAATCTTGACTAGCCACGTCTAGATCATGTCAATCATAAATCTGTCAATTAGAACATTCCTTAGCCAAAGAGGAGAAAAGTGGGATGAGCAAATCCTGGAGAAGGGATTATCTTCCACTTTATGGCTGATGGATAGGGTTACAGCTCTGGTCGTTGAATGTAGAAGCAGTTCAGGGCCAGACTTTTGAGTTGAAACAATTTTCCTTCAGCATAGAATGATTTTAATTAATTGGAACTCAAGGTCACTCTACACCATCCATCCATCTTCTACCACTTTTCCAGAGGTCCAGGTTGCGGAGGCAGCAGTTCAAGCAGAGAAGCCCAGACTTCCCTCTCCCCAGCCACTTGCTCCAGCTTTTCAGAGAGGATACCAAGACATTCCCAGACCAGCTGGGAGACATAGTCTCTCCAGCGAGTCCTGGGTCTGCCCCGGGGTCTCCTCCCAGAGGGATGTGCTCGAAACACCTCAAGTGGGAGGCGTCCAAGAGGCATCTTGATCGGATGCCCATACCACCTCATCTGGTTCCTTTCAGTGTGGAGGAGCAGGGGTTCTGCTCTGAGCCTCTCCTGGATCACTGAGCACCTCACCCTATCTCTAAGGGTGAATTCAACAATCCCACAAAGAAAGCTCATTTCAGCCGCTTGTATCCGTGATCTCGTTCTTTTGGTCATTACCCAAAGCTTGTGACCATAGGTGAGGGTAGGAATGTAGATTGACTGGTAAATCAACAGCTTTGCCTTAGAGCTTAGCTCCCTCTTCACCACAACAGACCGGTACAACGTCCCCATCACTGCAGATGCTGCTCCGATCCATCTGTCAATCTCTCGCTCCATTCTCCCCTCATTCATGAATAAGATCCCAAGATACTTAAACTCCTCCACTTGAGGCAGGAGCTTGTCCCCAACCTGGAAAGGACAATCCACCTTTTTCCAGCTGAGGACCATGAACTTGGACTTGGAGGTACTGATTCTCATCCCAGCCGCTTCACACTCAGCGGCAAACCATCCCAGTAAGACCTGTAGGTCATTGCTGGATGAAGCCAGAAGGACAACATCACCTACAAACAGATGAGATCCTGTGGTCATCAAGCATGACACCCTCCATTCCCTGGCTGCACCTAGAAATCCTGTACATAAAATTTATGAACAGGATCGGTGACAAAGGGCAGCCCTGGCGGAGTCCAACTCTCACTGGGAATTTGTCCAACCGAGTGTTGGCAATACGAACCAAACACTCACAATGGTCTTACAGAGATCGAAAAGCTCGTAACAACAAGCCCGATACCCCATTCTCTCGAAGCACCCCCCCCCCCCACAAAAAAACACGAGGAATGCGGTCAAATGAAATTCTCCAAGTCCACAAAACACATGTAAACTGGTTGGGCAAACTCCCACAAACCCTCGAGAATTCTCGAGAGGGTAAAGAGCTGGTCCGATGTGCCACAGTCAGGTCAAAAACCACATTGCTCCTCCTGAATCTGAGGTTTGACCAATGGTTGGACTCTCCTCTCCAGTACCTTGGCATAGACCCTCCCAGGGAGGCTGAGGAGTGTGATCCCTCTAAAATTGGGACACACCCTTTGGTCCCCTTTTTTGAAGAGAGGAACCACCACCCCGGTTTGCCATGCCAAAGGCACTGCCCCTGACCTCCACGCAATGTTGCAGAGGCGTGTTAACCATTACAGCCCTACAACATCTAGGGCCTTGAGGTACTCAGGGCGAATCTAGTCCACCCCCAGGGCCCGGCCACCAAAGAGATTTTTACTCACCTTTGTGACCTCAGCCCCTGTGATAGGTGAGTCGTCCCCCTTGTCTACAAACCCTGCTTCCTCTGTGGAAGGCATGTCAGTGGGATTGAGGAGATACTCGAAGTATTCCTTCTACCGCCGGACAATATCCCCAGTCAAAGTCAGCAGTGCCCCATCCACACCATACACAGTGTAGACAGGGGCTTCCCCCTCCTGAGCCACCGAACAGGTTGCCAGAATCTCTTCGAGGCCAACCAAAAGTATTGTTCCATGGCCACACCAAACTCCTCCCTTACCCGAGTTTTTGCTTCAGCAACCACCCGAGCTGCACTCCACTTGTCCTGCCAGTACACCTCAGCTGCTTCGAGAGTCCCACAAGCCAACCAAGCTTGATAGGACTCCTTCTTCAGCTTAATGGCCCCCCTCACCACTGGTGTCCACTACTTAGTTTGGGGGTTGCCAGCACGAGATGCCCCAATGACCTTGCGGCCACAGCTCTGGGCAGCCACTTCAACAATAGAGGTGAAGAACATGGCCCATTCAGACTCCATGTCTCCAGACTCCCTCGGAATGTGGTTGAAGTTCTTCCGGAGGTGAGAGTTGAAGACTTCCCGGACAGGGGCCTCAGCCAGACGTTCCCAGCACACCCTCACTATACATTTGGGTCTACCAGATCTGAATAGCATCCTCCCCTGCCATTCGATCCAACTCACCACCAGGTGGTGATCAGTTGACAGCTCTGAACCTCTCTTTACCCGAGTGTCCAAGACATATGGTTGCAGGTTTGATGACATGAAAACAAAATCGATCATCAACCTGTGACCTAGGGTGTCCTGGTGCCAGGTGCAAATATGGACACCCTTTTGCCTTAACATGGTGTCTGTTATGGACAAACTGTGGTTAGCTCAGAAGTCCAATAACTGAACACTACTCGGGTTCAGATTGGGCAGGCCGTTCCTCCCAGTCACGCCCCTCCAGGTTTCACTGTCATTTCCCACGTGCACATTGAAGTCCCCTAGTAGGACAATGGAGTCTCCAAGAGGAGCACTCTTCAGCACCCCAGTCAGAGACTCCAAAAAGGGTGGGTACTCTGAACCATCATTTGGTGCATAGGCACAAATGATGATCAGGACCCGTTTCCCAACCCGAAGGCACGGGGAAACAACCCTTTCATCCACAGAGGAAAACTCCACTATAGAGGCAGCAAGGTGGGAGGATACAAGAATACCCACCCCTGCTCGTTACCTCTCTCCTGGAGCAACTCCTGAGTAGGCCAAGCTCCAGCCCCTCTCCAGGAGACTCGATCAGGAACCGGAGCTGTGCATTGAGGTGAGGCCGACTATATCTAGCCAGTATTTCGCAACCTCATGCAGAGGCTCAGGCTCCTTCCCCACCAGAGACGTGACATTCCACATCTCAAAAGCCAGTTTAGGAAGCTTGGGATCAGACCTCCAAGGTCTCCGCTTTTGACCGCCACCTGGTCCACATAGCACCGGACCCCCATGGTCCCTCCTGCAGGTGGTGAGCCCATTGGAGGCCGAACCCATGTAACTCCTTTGGGGTGAGCCCGGCCGGGTCCCATGGGCGGAAATCCGGCCACCAGACACTAGCCATCGAGCCCATCCCCCAGGCCGGGCTCCAGGGTGGGGCCCCGGCAACCCCATACTGTGTGGGGTTCACTGAATCCTTGTTCTAGCATTCATAATGAGTCTGTTGTATTGTTCTTAGTCTGGCCCTTCACCCAGGACCGGTTTATCTTGGGTGACCCTACCAGAGGCAAATTGCCCTGGACAACATAGCTCCTGGAATCACTAGGGCACACAAACCCCCCACCACGATAAGGTGATGATCCATGAGGGGACCATCACACTATCACCACCATATTTTACTGTTGGTATGACCTTTCTTTTCTGAAATGCTGTTACTTTTATACTCGATATAATGGGACTCACCCCTTCCTAAAAGTTTCACTTTTGTCTCGTCAGTTTACAGAGTACTTTCCCAGAAGTTGTGGGGATCATCAAGATGTTTTCTGACAAAACTGAGATTAACCTTTATATACTTTTTGCTCAGCAGTGGTTTTTGTCTTGTAACTCTGCCATGCAGGCAATTTTTGCCCAGTCTTTTTCTTATGGTGGAGTCATGAACACTGACCTTAACTTAGGCAAGCGAGGCCTGCTTCTCTTTGGATGTTGCTGTGGGGACTTTTGTGACCTCTTGGATGAGTTGTCGCTACGCTCTTGGGGTAATTTTGGTCGGCCGGTCACTCCTGGGAAGGTTAACCACTGTTCCATGTTCTTGCCATTTGTGGATAAAGACTCTCACTTTGGTTCACTTCAGTCCCAAAGCTTTAGAAATGGCTTTATAATCTTTTCCAGATTGATAGATCTCAATTACTTTGTTTTTCATTTGTTCCTGAATTTCTTTGGATCACAGCATGATGTCTAGCTTTTGAGGATCTTTTGGTCTATTTCACTTTTTCAGGCAAGTCCTTCTTAAGTGATTTCTTGATTGAGAACAGGTGTGGCAGTAATCAGGCCTGGGTGTGGCTTGAGAAATTGAACTCAGCTTTCCAAAGATGTGATAAACTACAGTTAATTTATGTTTTAATGGGAAGGGGGGGACAATCACTCTTTCTCACAAGGCCATTTAGGTTTGGATTTTTTTTTATCCTTGATAATAAACACCTTCATTTAAAAACTACATTTTGTGTTTACTTGTGTTATCTTTGTCTAATATTTAAATTTGTTTGATCTAAAACATTTAAGTGTGACAAGCATACAAAAAATGAGAAATCAGGAAGGGGGTAAACACTTTTTCACACCTCTGTATATCACTATACACTTCAAAATTCATCCGGCTAATTCTGTCTTCTGCCACATCATCAATAGCCACGGTTATGTGCAAAATTTCTTCAATCTGATTACTAGGTGCTAGGTGTGAAGCAGCAACAACAACAGCAGCAAAGCCACACACCGCTAGCACATACGGTAACCACAGAAGGGCCCGGTGACATGGCAGAAGAGGCTGAAGTAAACACTGCAGATCAGAGGAATGCTATGAAGCACTTTGCATGTGGCAACTGGGGCTCCCCAACACACTGAGAGAGCGCACTCCTGCCTGGCAGGAGGGCAGTGATGTAAGCGATGCGGCAAATTCAACCACTTTGCCAAGTGGCAAGGTGGTTTGCCACTTTGCCAGTCGGCACCACCAGTGAGCCCGCTGGTCAGTTTGTCACTCACCTGTGACTACCATCCATACGGTGAGTTCGGGAAGTGTGGCGTACGTCACCTTTTGCAAGGTGGGGTTGGATGACACCAGCATACCGTTTCTGCTCGACACTGCCGCAGTGAGATCGATGTTGAACTGGGTCACTGTGAAGATCTTCCCCAATGACCTGACTGGGGGAAAAACCCAGCGGAGCTGTACAGGTATGGTAACTACCGCATTAGCAATATAGGGACCATCACACTAATGGTCCGCTACATGTCAAGAGTCATTGCTGATTTTGTTTTCCAAGTGGTTACGCATGGAGACAACATAAGAGGATGTGACCTGTTCTATCAGTGGGGCTTCACCATCCGTGACAGCAACGGACTCTGTTTGACAGACAATGATGAGTGGGACGCAAGACACCCAGATGACGATGACAAGGGTACAGCCGTCCCGTGCCCACAGGAGGAGCACCGCCTGGAAGAGGGGCAGCAACCGGACTTGCCTCAGATCCTCGCCCAGCATAAGCCTCAGGGAGCCGCTGCAGAGTTGCAGGAGAGGGAGCCCGCACCTATCGAGAAACCCGGGACACAACAACCCGGTGCAGGTTCTACCAATGGCGACAGCAATGCATCGCCATGACCAGACTTCCCAGAAGAAGGAGACAAGAGGCTGGACTACTTCCAAATCCACACCCGGCACCAACCTCAAGGAGCCGCTGCTGAACTGCAGGATGAAGAGCCTGCGATCCAGCAAAATGCAGCAGAACCACCGGACGCCTTCCGAATCCACGCCCGGTATCAGCCTTCAGGAGCCACCACTGAGCCGCAGCATGAAGAGTCTGTGACCCAGCAGGATGCAGCAGAGCCACCACAACCTGGGGGATGCCCCACAGCAGACGTGAGAGCCACACCATCACAACCATTATGCCGAATGCAGCCAAACAGAGTACCACTCACAGTGATGGACTGGAAAGGAGATGTTTTTACCTTTTCATGTTTCGACTGTCTACTGCAGCCTTCATCAGAAATGCCAGCTGATTGCTGCGAAGTGTCATGTATCAGCTGGCATTCCTAGGTCGGGCCAGCCCAGCAGAACTGTCAGATCCACTGGGCTGACCCCGCCTTCTGCCGTCTGATGGTCTCTGGAGAATGTAGTCCCAGGTGTGGGAAAGCATAAGATAAGATAAGATAAGATAAGATAAGCCTTTATTAGTCCCACAACGGGGAAATTCCAGGATTGCAACAGCACAGGGATAGCAACACTCAGAGCAACAATCAGAAGGCAAGAACAAAACAAGCAAGCAAGAGCAGCTAATATACATATGTACATATTACTATAAAATAAATATATACACACACACACAGACACACAGTGCAGAGCATTGTAGCTGGATGGAATAAATATATGAGTATATGAACACACAGTGCAGAGCATTGTAGCTAGATGGAATAAATATGTAAATATATAAACACCCACAGTACGGAGCATTGCAGCTAGGTGGAATAAATATGCAAGTATATAAACACACACAGTGCGGAGCAATGTAGCTAGATGGAATAATATGTAGATATATAAAAACACAGTGCGGAGCATTGTAGCTAGATGGGATGAAACAGCATAACCGTCTACTTAGTTATCCTACATGGTATGATTATGTGCCCATACATATTCTCACCCTCCATAGCGACCGGTATGTTCCTAGTTGTATGCCGGAGGGGACCATTGTGTAAGTCTATTGCATCTTTTGCATTCAAAAAAAAAAAAAAACTATTAGTTTGTTACGTCTTTTTGCTATCTCTGCGAGCAGCCCTGCTTAGGTTGTACAGTCTGACAGCCGTTGGTAGGAAGGACCTACGAAACCTCTCGGTTGTGCACCTGGGATGATGTAGTCTGCTGCTAAATGAGCTCCTCAGTGCATCCAGTATGTCCTGCATAGGGTGGAACTCGGACTCCAGCAGAGATGACAGTTTAGCCACCGTCCTTCTCTCTCCTATCTCCTCCATCGGATCAAGGCGCTGCCCCAGGACAGAGCTAGCTTTCTTAATCAGTTTGTTCAGTCTCTTCCTATCGGCTGCTGTAATGCCACTGCCCCAGCAGACCACTCCAAAAGTGATGGCTGATGCCACCACCGTGTCATAGAATGACTTCAGCAGCGCCCCTTGTACACCAAAAGACCTGAGTCTCCTCAGCAGGAACAGCCTGCGCTGTCCCTTCTTGTAGAGCGCGTCAGTATTGTGTGACCAGTCTAGTTTATTGTTCAGATGAACACCCAGGTACTTATAGGATGTCACCATCTCGATGTCTGTTCCCTGTATATTTACTGGTGCTGTGAGGGGCTGCCCATGCCTGCGGCAGTCCACCCAATCATCCCGATTCATGCTGTCTTTTCCCCGCTTCCTGATTTCTATAGCCTCCTTCATCCAGCGTTTGTGTTACTCTCCGATCCAATGATTTTTGCATTGTCCCAGACCATGATGTCATTATTTCTTTTGCAGTGATCTGATATAGCTGATTTTAATATTGCTTGTTCTGCTTTTTCTTTTTGTAATCTTAGGAGCCGTCCTTGTTTTTCCTTCTCACATTCTTTCTGGTGTTCTTTTTTCCTTGTTTTTCCCTGCCATCCGATGGTCTCTGGAGACCATCGGATGGCAGGGCCAGCTCAGTGGATCTGACAGTTCTGCTGGGCTGGACCGACCTAGGAATGCCAGCTGATACGTGACACTTCACAGCAGTCAGCTGGCACTTCTGATGAAGACTGCAGTGGACAGTCGAAACACGAAAAGGTAAAAACATCTCCTTTCTATCCTTGTCTTTAATAAGAAAACAAAAGGCTAATAATTAGAAGACAAAATGAACCTACTCGAGCTAGTGATGGACTGGGTCTGGGTCTGCAGAACCGAACGACCGGACTTGCAGTCGGTCTCAACACCATCTCCACCACTACTGGCACCCATCAAGATCACAGCGCAGATGAGGCCAGCGACCTTCCAGCAGGAATATACAGTATCTCACAAAAGTTAGTACACCCCTCACATTTTTGTAAATATTTTGTCTTTTCATGTGACAACATTGAAGATATGACACTTTGATACAATGCAAAATAGTCAGTGTACAACTTGTATAACAGTGTAAATTTGCTGTCCCCTCAAAATAACCTCAACACACAGCCATTAATGTCTAAACTGCTGGCAACAAAAGGGAGTACACCACTAAGTAAAAATGTCCAAATTGTGCCCATTTAGCCATTTTCCCTCCCCGGTGTCATGTGACTTGTTAATGTTACAAGGTCTCAGGTGTGAGTGGGGAGCAGGTGTGTTAAATTTAGTGTTATCGCTCTCACACTCTCTCATACTGGTCACTGGAAGTTCAACATGGCACCTCATGGCAAAGAACTCTCTGAGGATCTGAAAAAAAGAATTGTTGATCTACATAAAGATGGCCTAAGCTATAAGAAGATTGCCAACACCCTGAAACTGAGCTGCAGCATGGTGCCCAAGACCATACAGCGATTTAACAGGACAGATTCCACTCAGAACAGGCCTCACCATGGTCAACCAAAGAAGTTCAGTGCACGTGCTCAGCATCATATCCAGAGGTTCCATCCATCCATCCATCTTCTTCCGCTTAATCCTTTTTGGGTCGCGGGGGGGGGGGGGGGCTGGAGCCTATCCCAGCATCTTTGGGCGAGAGGCAGGGTACACCCTGGACAGATCACCAGTCCATCGCAGGGCCAACACAGAGAGACAGACAACCATTCACTCTCACAGTCATACCTAAGGACAATTTAGAATCCCCAGTTGATGCCAGTTAACCTAACTTGCATGTTTTTGCCGTGTGGGAGGAAACCAGAGAAATCCCGGAGTAAACCCACGCAGACACGGGGAGAACATGCAAACTCCACACAGATCAGAGTCAAAATGCCTTTATTGTCATTCCATTGCTAATAAACAATGCAACGAAATTGAGATGCTGCGCCCTAAAAACACACTCACAGTTCACTCATGCATTTAACATTCTCATAATTACAACAATAAATAATGCTTAAAACAATAATACCTAAAAGTTGAATACAATATGTACAAAGCAATAATAAAAACATACTGAGCGATAAATATATAAGACCATCTTATACACGCAGGGTTATTGCCACAAAATAACCTAAAATAACAAAATAATATCAGCAGTCTGTACGTGTTACATAAATCTGTTCAAAATACATACTGCTGCTATGAAAAAACTATGATTAAACAGATCACTGTTGGTCAGGGGCTGGGATCAAACCCAGGATCCCCCGACCAAGGGTGAGTTGCTGTGTTGCCACAGTGCTAAATACTCCACCGCTGCGCTGCCCATATCCAGAGGTTGTCTTTTGAAAATAGACATATGAGTGCTGCCAGCATTGCTGCAGAGGTTGAAGGGGTGGGGGGTCAGCCTGTCAGTGCTCAGACCATACGCTGCACACTGCATCAAATTGGTCTGCATGGCTGTCGTCCCAGAAGGAAGCCCCTTTTAAAGATGATGCACAAGAAAGCCCGCAAACAGTTAGCTGAAGACAAGCAGACTAAGAACATGGATTTCTGGAACCATGTCCTGTGGTCTGATGAGACCAAGATAAATTTATTTGGTTCAGATGGTGTCAAGTGTGTGTGGCGGCAACCAGGTGAGGAATACAAAGACAAGTGTGTCTTGCCTACAGTCAAGCACGGTCAAGAGAGTGTCATGGTTTGGGGCTGCATGGGTGCTGCCAGCACTGGGGAGCTACAGTTCATTGAGGGAAGCATGAATGCCAACATGTACTGTGACATACTGAAGCAGAGCATGATCCTCTCCCTTTGGAAATGGGGCAGCAGGGCAGTATTTCAACATAACCCCAAACACACCTCCAAGACGACCATTGCCTTGCTAAAGAAACTGAGGGTAAAGGTGATGGACTGGCCAAGCATGTCTCCAGACCTAAACCTTATTGAGCATCTGTGGGGCATCCTCAAAGGGAAGGTGGAGGAGCGCAAGGTCTCTAACATCCACCAGCTCTGTGATGTTGTCATGGAGGAGTGGAAGAGGATTCCAGCGGCAACCTGTGAAGCGCTAGTGAACTCCATGCCCAAGAGAGTTAAGGCCAGAGCAGGAAAAAAATGGTGGCCACACAAAATATTGACACTTGGGCACAATTTGGGCATTTTCACTTATGGGTGTACTCACTTTTGTTGCCAGCAGTTTCGACATTAATGGCTGTCTGTTGAGTTATTTTGAGGGGACAGCAAATCTACACTGTTATACAAGCTGTACACTGACTACATTGTGTCAAAGTGTCATATCTTCAGTGATTTTTCCCACATTTTTCCCACACGGTGAGGGATCGTCACTTCCTTGTGGTAACGTATCGTCACTTCCTGTTTTGCTGTCTGCCTGTGTGGTTTGCTCTCCAGCTCTCTAGCCACTAGCTATGGCTACTACCTCTCTTTCCTCTCCTCTGGTGTGCTCTCTCTGTCAGATGTTTAGCTACACCTCTGCCTCTTTTAGTGATAACGGTAAATGTAATAAATGTTGTCTTTTTGAGGCGCTCAAGGCGAGGTTGTCTGATTTGGAATCCCGGCTCCGCTGCATTGAAACACCGTCTGCACCAGTTAATCTGGACGGACGCCCATTAGCTGCAGCGGAGCTAGCTAGCTTAGGCCCCCCTGTCAGCGGTTCCCCGGCTCTCCTCAGCAGCGAGGAGACTGGGTGGGTGACGGTGAGAAGGAAGCCTAGTCGCAAAGCCCCGGTACACCACCAACCTGTTCACGTTTCTAATCATTTTTCCCCGCTCAGCGACACACCCGCTGAGGAAAAAACTCTGATCATTGGCGACTCTGTAGTCAGAAACGTGAACCTAGAGACTCCAGCGGTCATAGTCCAATGTATTCCTGGGGCCAGAGCAGGCGACATCGAGTCAAATTTGAAAATGCTGGCTAAAAGTAACTGTAAATATTCCACAATTGTTATTCACGCCAGCATTAATGACATCCATCTCCGGCAGTCGGAAGTCACGAAACTTAATATAGAATCGGTGTGTGAGTTTGCCAAAACGATGTCTGCCACTGTAGTATTCTCTGGGCCCCTCCCCAATCTGACCAGTGATGACATGTTTAGCCGCTCGTCATCCTTGAACCGCTGGCTGTCTGTGTGGTGTCCTAAAAATGACGTGGGCTACATTGACAATTGGAGCTCTTTTTGGGGAAAACCTGGTCTTATGAGACGAGACAGCATTCATCCCACTTTGGATGGTGCTTCTCATTTATCTAACAATCTGGCATCTTTTTTATCCAAATTTCCAAAACCATGACTACTCAGAGTTGGGACCAGGAAGCAGAGTCGCAGTCTTACACGCCTCTCTGCAGCTCCTCTTCATCCGCCACCCCTCAGCTTAGCCCCTGTCTTCCCCATCAGAGAATCGTTGTCTGCTCCCTCCAAAGTGAATAAAAATATAATGTATAAGCATCCCAAAGTGATAAAGCAAAATATTGGTAAAACTCAAATTAAACATAAAGCCTCTAAATTGAATGATTTGGCCTCTGTTCCTCCTCATAATTTAAAAATTAAATGTGGTTTGTTAAATATTAGGTCTCTAACTCCCAAGTCTCTGTTAGTCCATGATCTGTTAATTGATCATCAGATTGATTTAATTTCCCTTACAGAGACTTGGTTAGGACAAGAGGATTGTGTTGGTTTAAATGAATCAACCCCCTCTGGTTATTTAAACTGTCAAAATCCCAGAAGTTCTGGTCGTGGAGGAGGAGTAGCAACAATTTACCATTCCAAATTACTAGTTAATGTAAAGCAAAAAACATGTTATAATTCCTTTGAGGGCCTGGTCCTCAGTATTGGGCACTTTAGCAATTTCAGGTTAAACCCAATTTTATTTGCCATTGTTTATCGTCCCCCATCAACCTATTCAGAATTTTTATCCGAATTTGCTGATTTCTTAGCTGATTTAGTGTTGAAATCTGATAGAATAATTATAGTAGGGGACTTTAATATACATGTGGATGTAGATAGTGACTGCCTTAATGTGGCTTTTAATTCAATATTAGACTCGATTGGGTTTTCTCAGAAAGTAGGAAATTCTACTCATTACCTCCACCATACATTGGACCTTGTTCTGACATATGGCATAGAAATAGAAAATCTTGTAGTGTCTCCTCATAACCCTGTACTGTCAGACCATTGTCTGTTAACCTTTGATTTTACTATTTCTGACTATTTGGCTCCTAAAGAAAAATATTATCACAGTAGATGCCTCTCAGATGGTGCTGTTTCCAAATTTATGCAGATTGTTTCCTCTATGCCATGTGTCAACACAACGGAAATAAGCTATAGACAGCTTGCTCCTTCTGTAATTGATAACATGGTGGATAGTGTTTCAGCTTCTCTGCATCAGGCTCTAGACTTGGTGGCCCCCCTAAAAAAGAAAAAGTCTAATCAGAGATTTTTAACTCCTTGGTTCAACACAGAAACTCGTAGCTTAAAACAGAAGACTCGTCAATTAGAAAGAAAATGGCGCTCTACTAATTTAGATGAAATCTATTTAGCTTGGAGAAATCATCTTTTAATTTATAAAAAAATCTCTTAGAAAAGCTAGAACGAGTTATTACTCTGCATTAATAGAAGAGAACAAGAATAATCCCCGGTTTCTTTTCAGTACTGTAGCCAGGTTGACAAAGAGTCAGGACTCTGTCAATCCTAGCATCCCCTTAGAGCTTACTAGTCAGGACTTTATGAACTTTTTCAATAATAAAATTTCATCCATCAGAGATAAAATCAATCAGATTCTTCCCACAGTTAACTTAAATACTGTAACTACTACAACTCCTTCTATTGATGTCTGTCTTGATGAGTTTACTCCAATCGACCTTTGTGAGTTAGACAAAGTAGTTTCCTCATCCCAAACCTTCAACTTGTCTTTTAGATCCTATTCCTACCAGGTTATTTAAAGAAGTCTTCCCACTTATTGGTAGCTTTATTCTTCATATAATCAATTCTTCATTAATTTTAGGCCATGTACCGCAGGCTTTTAAAACGGCTGTAATTAAACCCTTACTCAAAAAGCCAACGCTAGATCCAGGAGCTTTAGCTAACTATAGACCAATCTCTAATCTCCCTTTCATTTCAAAAATCTTAGAAAGAGTTGTTGCTACGCAATTATTTGACCACCTGCAGGGAAATGGTTTACTTGAAGAGTTTCAATCTGGGTTTAGAATCCATCATAGTACTGAAACAGCCTTAGCGAAGGTCACTAACGACCTCCTCATTGCATCTGATAATGGACTAGTTTCTGTACTTGTCCTTTTAGATCTTAGTGCAGCTTTTGATACTATTGATCATAATATTCTACTTGATAGATTAGAACACTATGTTGGACTTAATGGAACTTCGTTGCAGTGGTTTAGATCTTATTTATCTGATAGGTTCCAGTTTGTTCATGTAAATGATGAGTTTTCTTTCAGCTCAAAGCTTAGTCATGGAGTTCCACAGGGATCTGTGCTAGGCCCTACTCTTTTTAGTTTATATATGCTTCCGTTAGGCAACATTATTAGAAAGCACTGTATACATTTTCATTGTTATGCAGATGACACACAATTATACCTGTCAATGAAGCCAGATGATACTAATCAATTAGCCAAGTTAGAAGCCTGTCTTAAGGAAATCAAAGCTTGGATGACTTGTAATTTCCTGCTATTAAATTCAGATAAGACTGAAGTCATTCTTGTTGGTCCAAAAAACCTTAGAAATTCCTTTCCAAATCAAACTTTCAGTTTGGACGCAGTTACTCTTTCTCTTAATAGCTCAGTGAGGAACCTTGGAGTTATTTTTGATCAGGATTTGTCCTTCAATTCACATATTAAATTTGTTTCTAAGACTGCCTTCTATCATTTGCGTAATATTGCCAAGATTAGGAGCATCTTGTCTCAGAGTGATGCTGAGAAGCTGATCCACGCTTTTGTTAGCTCGAGATTAGATTATTGTAATTCTTTATTATCAGGCTGTCCTAAAACATCTTTAAAAAGTCTTCAGCTGATCCAAAATGCTGCAGCAAGAGTTTTAACAGGTACTAGAAAGAGAGATCATATCTCTCCGGTTCTGGCCTCCCTTCATTGGCTTCCCATAGAGTTTAGAATTAAGTTTAAAATCCTTCTTCTCACTTACAAAGCTCTAAACAATCAGGCTCCTTTTTATTTAAAAGATCTGATACTACCGTATTATCCTAACAGAGCACTACGCTCCCAAAATGCAGGATTACTTGTAATACCTAGAATCTCCAAAAGTACAATGGGAGGCAGAGCCTTCAGTTATCAAGCTCCTCTCCTGTGGAATCAGCTGCCAATCTGGA
The DNA here is from genome assembly GCA_020510985.1 of Pholidichthys leucotaenia. Taxonomy (NCBI): domain Eukaryota; kingdom Metazoa; phylum Chordata; class Actinopteri; order Cichliformes; family Pholidichthyidae; genus Pholidichthys; species Pholidichthys leucotaenia. Next base: position 102,914,013 of record CM035846.1, read on the forward strand.
TTCGGGAGTCAGACTCGATCTCTGTTTTTAAGAATAGGGCTAAAACCTACCTTTTTGATCTAGCCTACAATTAGGGAGGGATCATGTGTTTCTGAACCCTCCCTTAGTTATGCTGCTAATAGGTTTAGTCAGCCGGGGGACCTCCAGTAATGCACTGGGCCTCACTCCTTTCCTCACTCTCTATGAAATATTTTTTTTTTGCTGGTCATTAACATTTGTTTGTTCTCTCCCATAGATTGAGTCCCCATCGTGCTGTTTGCTCTCTACATGTCTGTTCTTTTCTTCTTCTCTATCCCCTCACCCCCCAGCCAGTCACAGCAGATGACTGCCCCTCCCTGAGCCTGGTTCTGCTGGAGGTTTCTTCCTGTTAAAAGGGAGTTTTTCCTCTCCACCGTCGCCAAGTGCTTGCTCACAGGGGATCGCCTGATTGCTGGGGTCTTTCTGCAACTGTGGGGGTCCCCCCTACAGTTGATAGTGCTATGAGATGACTGTTGTTGTGAAATGGCGCTATATAAATAAAGTTGAATTGAATTGAATTGAATTGTTGTCCCATGAAAAGATATAAAATATTTACAAAAATGTGAGGGGTGTACTCACTTTTGTGAGATACTGTAAATACAGAAACTTATGTAGATTACTTGTCATTCTAGGTACAACATTGTTATATTTGGGGCAAAAGATGGCTTTTTCAGGAAGGTGTGTCATTGTTCATAACTAAGTGAAATTGTAATTATTATTTCAGACATATGTTGCAAATATTACTGTTTGTCTGCCTGTGTGTGTGCACAGATCATGTATCTAGAGCCAGTAACAAATAACCGATCAAGCACTGCTTTGACATTTTTTCTGAAGGCTGTGGAAAACTACAGTTGGCCTTCCAGGTAGTATGTTGTCTGATTGTAATGGTTATAATACACACATGCATGTGCTATGGGGGCACTGATGGACACTTTACTCTCATTTTATTGGGTCAGTGGGAATGAAGGTGTTGAAAATGTGGCAATAGCTGAAACAATGTTCAGTGTGAAAGGAACTGGGAGATGCAGCTTCATAGCTGGAAAAAGTGTACACAATCAAAGGTTGCTATCATTTCTATGTAAATTCAATTAGAAATAGACAGAAGCTGTAATTTGAGACATCTCATATGGTCAGTAAGAATTCCAATTCAGGCATTAACATACCCAATTGCAGAATACAAAGGAAATCTTTGCGATGTAAGCTATTTGTGTGTAATAGACATGGAAAAAGAATTGAACTCTAGCTGTACAGTATGGTTACAAAAGGTAATCTAATAGAGAATAAGTAATTCCAAATTTACAGCTTATATCATTTTATTTAAGACTGTCATAGGTAAGTTTTGTCTAATTTCAGAATTAAATGTCTGTGGCAATACATCTGGACCAGTGTAACCCACCTTTACTATGAGGTGCTTCACATCCTTGAGGAAGATGGCCTTCTGGATTTGTCTGACAGTGGGAATATGTATTGTGCACATTATGTGTTCCTCCCTCGACTGGCAGATGCACTACACACCTTTACAGAAGGGTGGGACAATCATTCTTTGAGTCTGAAAGTGGACTCACCCCTCACCAGCTCTGGGTTTTGGGACATATGCAAAACCCGGCTGATGAAACTGAAGACGACTTGCAGGTTTGTAACATTCTGTGCAACCCACACAACTTACAACAATGCTTTTTGGGGACGGCAGTGGCTCAGGAGGTAGCGCAGGTCGTCCAATAACCACATGGTTGGCGGTTTGAATCCCGCTCTCCCCAGATATCCTGTCGTGTCGCTGGGCAAGACACTTCACCCCAGTTGCTGCTGGTGGGTCTGGAAGTGCCATGTTAGGCAGCATGCCACCATCAGTGTGTGAATGGGTGGATAGCAGGATCTGTAAAGTGCTTTGGTCATCAAGAGATGAGAATAAAAGCGCTATATAAGTGAATGCCATTTTCCTATATTAATTTTGTTTTATTGTTTAAAAAAATTACAGAACCCACAGTTGTTTGGAACAGACTGGGGGACATTAGATGGTGTTTGTGAAGAACCCTTTGGAGTTTAAGTCCCAGTAAATGAGTGTCCTCTGTCTAGAGCTGCAGCAGAAGCTGTCAAGTCTATCATCAATCCCCTTGCACCATCTGACTCATATGGTAGAGACTTGTACATAGCAATGGTCCAGTGCACTGAAAATCTGGGAGCACAGTACTTTTGTATATATTACAAAATGTGACAAATATCTGTATCCCGCAATATTAGTAAATCCAAGTACAATTGGATATGTATTCATTTTCAAATGTGACAGATTAAAAAGTGTCCCATTCCTGTTGTAAGCTATTTGTGATATGCCTGCACAATTGTTCATGTGGGGTAATAATAGCATAGTACATGCAAAAAAAATGCATGCAACTTTTCTTTTCAATTTTATTAATTCTATAGATGTATAGGATTTAGTGCAAAGTTCTTATAACATTTGATGTGGAAAAATAAACTACATACCTTTATATTAGGTTTCTGGAACTATTTAAGTATTTTGCATAATATGGATTACTTTATAGAAATATTTTTCCTTAAAATTTATACATCCATAGAGCTTAAGTAATAAATTGGTTGGCAAATATACATCGAAAGGAGTCAGTTGAGGTGGTTTGGGCATCTGATCAGGATGCCTCCTGGACACCTCCCACTAGGGGGAGACCCCGGGGCAGACTCAGGACACGCTGGAAACTATGTCTCCCTGCTGGTCTGGGAACGTCTTGATATCTTCTCTGAAGAGCTGGAGCAGGTGGCCGGAGAGAGGGAAGTCTGGGCTCCTCTGCTTGAGCTGCTGCCTCCCCGACCCAGACCCCCAGAAAAGCCGTAGAGGATGGCTGGATGGCAAATAAACATGCAATTGAACATTTTTGGGGGGGATTTTTTTTTGAGTATATCTGATTTCTATGTAAAAACAAATGACAGAAAGATTCAACTGTATTCTGTAAAATTTATTAAACAGATTTAATAACCTCCAAACCTGACACAATGAATGTATTTAACAGAACCAGCTGTTGAACAACACTGATACGGAAGTATGTGTGTGTGTGTGTGGGGGGGGGATTTTGCCTTTGAAATACATTAATGTTTAGCTAGAACTAGACATGAAATTTAACAATTAGAAAAAATTTGTATGCAACACTGAACAGGGTAAAAAGAAAATGGATGGAAATCATAACAAATGCTGTGTGATTCTTTTACATAGTTCACACTCTATGAAAGGCCATGATGTATGGCTGTTTCCGTGATGTTTTTGAATTCATGAAATGTTGTCAGATGAGCAACTGGAAATGTAATTGTACGGCTACATGCACTTACAATTGGAAAACAGATGGAATGATGTATGTCACAATCATGGTAGAACTTTACAGATATGATGCAGTCCTTCCTCTCGCTTGGCAGACCAGGCTTATGCGCTTGTCCAGTCATCCACTGCATGACTTTGCCAACAGTAAGATGGTGCTGAACTTCATTTTCCTCATCACTCTGGTCATTTTTTTTTCTGAAAGGGAAAAAAGTGTTGGTGTTTACTTAAGAAGATTAATTAAGATAACAAATCAGTATTTTTATGCTAGCCCAAACATATCACAATCCTCAGTTTGTTGTAGGAAGTCTTGGAAAAAGTTCATGATTTCTATTTCTCTACTGTGCTTGACGGAGCCCTTCTCACTGAAGTCAGGTTGGCAGTTTTTCAGGATGAAGGCTGCATCCACCTACAAATGCAGTGACCCGGTTACATGGTCACAACAAACTGATAATGACAATGTTTTGTTGTGTTTCCATGCACTAAATAAATGGATTATTGGAGGGTAAACCACTTGAGTTAATGGCCCCGGTTACATGGCCTTTATCGGTTTATTGTTTATATGGCCACTTGAATAATCAGGTAACTCCAGAAATCCAATCCAAACATAACTGGTTTATTCGTGTACATGTAAACATGGTCAATGAAACACTGTGCATTTATAGCACTTAACTAAGTTTTAATATGCAGGATCTGACAAAGACAAATGTATATTCAGATGTATCATCATCTCATGTGTCATAAACTCCGTGCGCTTTTCAACAGCATACGGAGGAGGAGAAGAACGAAAGGATTTAAACGCAGGGGTTCACCACACATACACATTTGTTGACATACACTGTTCACAGATAAAGACAAACAAGTAGGTAACAATACAATATGAATGCGCTCGGGAGAGCGAGGAAGACTACAGGGAGTTCAGCTACTTGGGGAAAAGCAAACTGGACAACAGCCAAAGCGTAGCAGTTACGTTGCGGGAAGAAACGCCAGCAGAAGCGTAGCAGAACTACTGCAAGGGGAAATGCTTCTGGTCCACCGTAGCAGCACCCGCACAGAGAAACACAAACAGTTCACTCACGAGTAGGAACTGTCCAGAAAGTCCAATTCTCTCAGCGAGCATAGTCCAAAAGTCCTTCACGACGTGACGGTCACACCACTGAGAACGAGAGTGTGACTCGTATTATGGCCCAGTGGCGTTTGTCTAGCCAAGAGCCACTTAAATACAAACGCCGCTGGCCACAGAAATTGGGCACACCTGGGCGAGGCGCGGGAAAGATAATTACCGGGGCTGGGAACAGCTGATGGAACTAAAGAGAGTGAGGGGGCGTGGTTGGACCGGCAGCAGCGTGGGAGAAAATGGATCACAGAGGCTGTCTAACAACTGCCGGTGAGGCAGTGGCTATGGATAAGGGAATAAGTACAACAATACACAAAATGCACATAAACAGTAGAACCAAACCCACAGAGATCTCAGGGCCGAGCCAGGGGAAAGCCAAGTCGGCTCGGCTCCTGACATCCTGGAACAAACAGGGGCAGACAAAGGTCCGGGCGAGCCGCCATAACCTTCAGCAGGTCATAAAGCTGCAAGCCTTTCCTCAGCTGGTCAAGCATTGGGACAATGCTCATGTTTGAGAGTAGTACAACGGCCCTGAAACAAGTTTAAAAGGTTACTGGGCTATATTCCAGTAGCAGTTTTGTATTTTACAGCAGTACTATACACAGACAAATTTTCTATGCAACTAGGGTAACTTGTTGAGAGGAAGAAAAAAAAAAACATCTGAAAAGGTGTAATTGGCAGTAACTGCTTGCATAACCATTCATATACGCCAGACTGGGGTCTGCAACTTGTGTCTCCGGGGCCATATGTGGCTCCTTTGCCCACAATCAAGAGTTTTAACAGGTACTAGAGAGATCATACTGTATCCCTCCGGTTTTGGCCTCCCTTCATTGGCTTCCCTTACAGTTTAGAATTAAGTTTAAAATCCTTCTTCTCACTTACAAAGCTCTAAATAATCAGACCCCTTTTTATTTAAAATATCTGATTCTACCCTATTATCCTAACAGAGCGCTACACTCCCAAAATACAGAATTACTTGTAATACCTAGAATCTCCAAAAGTACAATGGGAGGCAGAGCCTTCAGTTATCAAGCTCCTCTCCTGTGCAACCAGCTGCCAATCTGAATTCGGGAGTCAGACTTAATATCTGTTTTTAAGAATAGGGTTAAAACCTTCTTTTGTGATATAGCCTATAATTAGGGAGGGATCAGGTGCCCATGAACCCTCCCTTAGTTATGCTGCTAATAGGTTTAGACAGCTGGGGGACCTCCAATAATGCACTGGGTTTCACTCCTTTCTTCACTCTCAATGAAATATTTTTGCTGGTCATTAACATGTGTTTGTTCTCTCCCATAGACTGAGTCCCCGTCGTGCTGTTTGGTCTTTACATGTCTGTTCTTTTCTTCTTCTCTATCCCCTCAACCCCCAGCCAGTCGCAACAGATGACTGCTCCTCCCTGAGCCTGGTTCTGCTGGTGGTTTCTTCCTGTTAAGAGAGTTTTTCCTCTCCACCATCACGAAGGGCTTCTCACAGGGGATCGCCTGATTGCTGGGGTCTTTCTGCAATTGTGGGGGTTTCCCCTAGTTAAAAGTGCTATGAGATGACTGTTGTTGTGAAATGGTGTTATATAAATAAAGTTGAATTGAATAATCCCTGCCTCCCTGTGGATTCAACAAAAACTCTGAAATTACAGTGTATCAAGTGTCAAGATGGTGCCAGTGTGTGCGGCTGGTCGTCTGTCACTGCCAGCCTTGTTTGTGTTTTTGCTGTTTTTGACATCTTCCATAAAGCAAACTGCCTTCTGGCGTATGATTGCCAGATGCTTTTGGATTAACGATTTTATGCCAATGTTTTGGATGAGTTTAACAAGGATGGATGAAATATGCTGACGCCGTTTCTTTCCGGGATTCCTGCTCACTTGATCCGCACTCCTGTGGCCCTTCCCTCGGGGAAAAAAAACGCCATTGTCGCCATGGAAAATGGAATGGTCATCTGGTGAAGCTGAAGGCCAGTCTGAGACATTTCTCCGTGGCCGAGCAGATAGAACCTCATCACCTTTTTTCCTCGCACCGCTTGCTGGAGCCTGTGATCAGCTGTTTGGTCCCTGTCACAGCAACGGAGGGGCTGTTCTGACTCCAGTGTCCCTGCTCTCTTCGCCCACGTTGGCGTGGGGTGAATCCACACAACCTACGACCTCTTTGCCGGGCCTCATGTTCTTCTCATATGCTTCAGTCAGCTGTAGATGAAGCGCATCCTCTGTTATTTGGACTGCTGAATGCTTGCTCTATTGCAAATAAAACTTTTATTCTAAATTACATTTTTATCAACGAGTGCTTGGACTCCATGTGCCTGACAGAAACATGGCAGTGTGAGGTGGATTATAGCCTTCTGAATGAATTGTACCCACAGGACTGGCACTGCCTGTTCATCTGGACGTAGAGGAGGAGGACTTGCACTCATCCATCAGGACCGTTTCCCCTGCAGACTAACAAGTCAGGACTCATTCACCTCGTTTGAGCTTCAAGTGACTAAGGTTGGAACAACTCATCCTCTGTACTGTTTTAATTTACAGAAGTCCTGGTTCTGCACGCACATTTTTCGATGAATTTGCAGAGTTTTTATCTGCCATCATAAAACTGGAGTCAGTGTTAATTACTGGAGATTTCAACATTCATGTTGATAATCCCTTCAGTAACATTGCACCAGAATTATAACTAATGCCTGCAACCTGGCACAACACGTTTTTCTTCACTTACTCATGAGAAAGGCCACACTTTCGATCTGGTCTTCTCCTTAGGCCTGAGTATTGACCAGCTCCATGTTAAAGCAGGTCGATCACTCAGGTGTTTTGGTCAGAATCTCTTATCGGTCCCCAAAACTCGGTATAGAACAAGAGGTGACCTGTCGTTCCAGCCCATTGCTCCCTGCTTGTGGAATGTTCTCCCTCTGTTTCTGCATCTGACTGATTCAGCTGACACCTTTAAAAAACAGTTGAAGACACTATTATTTAGGTGAGCTTTTAATTGACTGGCAGCCTGTTTTTTTAATCTATTCTATTATTTCATCATTTTAATCATATGTTTTAATGTTTCTATTATACTTACATTGCTGTTATCTTGTTTCCTTATTTTATATTACTCTGCATTTTTATTGTTAAAGCACTTTTTTTTTTTTTTTTTTTTGTTAGTTACTCATTTGTACCCGTAGGTAGATTTGGTTTGCAGTCTGGTGACAAGCCACCGGCTGCCGGTCGCTGCGTGCGCCCTAAACCTACATGTTTTTGGTATGCGGGAGGAAACCGGAGAAATCCCGGAGTAAACCCACGCAACACGGGGAGAACATGCAAACTCCACACAGCTCACTGTTGGTCAGGGGCTGGGATCGAACCCACGATCTCATGATCCCCGCGATTCCCCGGCCGAGGGTAAACTGTGCTGCCGCAGTGCTAAACCACTGCGCCACCGTGCAGCCCAATTTTAATTAACTTTGTGATCTTTATCTGTGAAAAGTGCTATATATACACTACCGTTCAAAAGTTTGGCGTCACCCAGACAATTATTTTGTGTTTTCCATGAAAAGTCACACTTATTTACCACCATGAGTTGTAAAATTAATAGAAAATATAGTCAAGACACTGACAAGGTTAGAAATAATGATTTGTATTTGAAATAATATTTTTTTCCTTCAAACTTTGCTTTTGTCAAAGAATCCTCCATTTGCAGCAATTACAGCATTGCAGACCTAACATGATTGCACAAGGGTTTTCTAATCATCCATTAAACTTCTGACGCAATGAGCAAACAAATTGTACCATTAGAACACTGGAGTGATAGTTGCTGGAAATGGACCTCTATACACCTATGTAGATATTGCACCAAAAACCAGACATTTGCAGCTAGAATAGTCATTTACCACATTAACAATGTATTTCTGATTAGTTTAAAGTTATCTTCATTGAAAAAAGTGCTTTTCTTTCAAAAATAAGGAAATTTCTAAGTGACCCCAAACTTTTGAACGGTAGTATATATATATATATATTTAGTGTGTGTGTGTGTGTGTGTGTGTGTGTGTGTGTGTGTGTGTGTGTGTGTGTGTGTGTGTGTGTGCGCGTGCCTTATATAGATAGATAGCGGTGTGAAAAAGTGTTTCTCATTTTTTTGTATGTTTGTCACTCTTAAATGTTTCAGATCAAACAAATGTAAATATTACACAAAGATGACAAGTGAACATGAAATGCAGTTTTTAAATTAAGGTGTTTATGATTAAGGGGGAAAAAAAATCCAAACCTACATGGCCCTGTGTGAAAACGTGATTGCCCCCTAAACCCAATAACTGGTTGGGCCACCCTTAGCAGTAACAACTGCAATCAAGCTGTAACACTGCCACATATTTAAATGCATCGCCCTTTTATAGAGAGAATGGTGACCACATAAAAGGAGAGCCTGGGTATCTTAATTGATATGGTGCAATAATTATAGATACTCCATACATTGTTTGTGTCATGGCGGCCACTGGGCCGTCATCATCATCACCACCAGCTGTGCGCACACCGGCAGGTGCCAATCAGCGGTCTTTAAAGGCCAGAATCACCGATGGCTCGGCACGGAGTTGTCTGTTGTCTTTGCCCTGCAATGAGCCAAAATCATGACCTCAAGCCAAGTCAAGGACTACATGTCAGGACCTGCCACGTAAGAAATCTCTACACTCATCTTCTCCTAGCCTTCTCCCCTGTGCACAGGTGGACCTCCCTGGCGGCGGACAAGCTACCCCAGCTGACGGGGTATCACCTCATCCTCCTCGGAGTTCCTCCTCACCCCCGCTACAGCGGGGGCCACGAGCACCACGTCGCACGGGCACGCGGAGCCAGCAGAACACATCCTGTGGCACATGCAAGTAAGCGTAACCATCTGCAAATTCTCCACCGTCACAAACAGCTGTAATTGTTTGTGCTTGTGTGTTCCAGGGTTGCCAGGTCGCCATCAGAAACGCTCAGCTCCTGTGACCAGACATCCACACACTCACTCACTCACTCCACTTACTAATTATCAATAAAGAATAATTTTCTATATCTACTCGTGTCTGCGTCTGTCTCCTGGGTCCCGAAACATGTCAGTTTGTGCCTCTGTATTAATCATGTTCTACTTTTTGAATGCATGTGTATATGGAAAAAACTAATCAACCTGTCACTGCATCAGCTGGTAATGGGAATGGCCATCAGCTGTTTCCAGCAGCAGGTAGCGGCTTTAAAGGAAGGCGGAAGTGGTTGCGAGAGACACACAGACACTCAGATGGACACGAGCACTCTGCCATAGAGAGCCGTCGTCGCATGGAAGAATGAAAAGCAGGCCTGTTGGAGACTACTGGAGCAACCAGAGGGAGCGTCATATCGTAGGGAGTCAAAGCGGGACCTGCGAGGTGTCAATGCGTTCCTAACGTGAAGCGGGAGGCTGGTTGACCCATGAAGGAGGATGCATAGTCGAGGGAAGTCAACTGCGCACCCGGAGCTAGGGGCGGCGGGAGCTTAATATGGTGAGAGCGTTCCTGCTTGTGTCTCTCTTCATTCATTTATTTTGTCATCTGCATTTTGGACTGAGCTCAAGGTATTTTTTGTGACTATTCATGCCGAGATGTCCGGTTTATTTTTTTGGGTGACAGTACTGGAACATTTAACTTTTTCCTTCTTTTTTGTGCTGGCAAAGATTTGTGGGACTTGGTTATGGATTGTGGAAACTAATATTTGAGTTATAAAAAAAAAAAAAGAGAACTGACGGTTGTAAATAAATGGTGGGAGAGGTGAAATATATTATTGTAATGGCATTTGGTCTTTCATTAATCTTTTGTTGTCTTTATATTTCAATAACAAACCACAAAACCATAACGGCTTGTCCAGAGTGGAATCATTTTAGCCCTTGTTTAGTAATATTCTCTATTTCATAGAGGAGTGTTACAAGTATCTGCGATAACTGTCCCCGAAAAGGATTAAGTGGAAGAAGATGGATGGATGGCAATGAGTCTTTTACAGCGCTGGGGAGGAATTTTGGCCTACTCATCTTCGCAGAATTGTTGTAATTAAGCCACATTGGAGGGTTTTCAAGCATGAACTGCCTTTTTAAGGTCATGCCACAGCATCTCAATCGGATTCAGGTCAGGACTTTGACTAGGCCACTCAAAGTCTTCATTTTGTTTTTCTTAAGCCATTCAGAGGTGGACTTGCTGGTGTGTTTTGGATCATTGTCCTGCTGCAGAACCCAAGTGCACTTCAGCTTGAGGTCACAAACAGATGGCCGGATATTCTCCTTCAGGATTTTTTGGTGGACAGCAGAATTCATGCTTCCATTTACCACAGCAAGTCTTCCAGATCCTGAAGCAGCAAAACAGCCCCAGACCATTACACTACCACCACCATATTTTACTGCTGGTATGATGTTCCTTTTCTGAAATGCTGTGTTACTTTTACACCGGATGTAATGGGAACACACACCTTCCAAAAAGTTCAACTTTTGTCTCGTCAGTCCACAGAGTATTTTCCCAAAAGTCTTGGGGATCATCAAGATGTTTTCTGGCAAGGGTGAGACGAGCCTTTGTTCTCTTTGCTCAGCAGTGGTTTTCGTCTTGGAACTCTGCCACGAAGGCCATTTTTGCCCAGTCTCTTTCTTATGGTGAAGTCATGAACACTGACCTTAACTGAGGCAAGTGAGGCCTGCAGTTCTTTGGATGTTGTTGTGGGGTCTTTTGAGACCTCTTGGATGAGTTGTTGCTGCACTCTTGGTAATTTTGGTTGGCCGGCCACTCCTGGGAAGGTTCACCACTGTTTCACATTTTCGCCATTTGTGGATAATGGCTCTCTCTGTGGTTTGCTGGAGTCCCAAAGCTTCAGAAATGGGTTTATAGCCTTTTCCAGACTGATAGATCTCAATTACTTTCTCATTTGTTCCTGAATTTCTTTGGATCGCAGCATGATGTCTAGCTTTTGAGGATCTTTTGGTCTACTTTACTGGGTCAGGAAGGTCCTCTTTATATTATGGACTGCTCTTCAGGGGCAGAGAGGTAAGACCCATGTGCTGAACTGTGAGTTTGTGAGGTTTATTGAAGTAACAAAACATAAGTCCAAACAGTGTTCTAACAGAAAATGCAAACAACGAATAAACTTTTGGATTGTGCACCAGAACGGGGACTGGGCTCTGGTGGAGACGAATTGAGAGGAAATCACTCTAGACTGCAGCAACAGGTAATGAAAATATCTGCCCTTAAATAGGGTCCAGAACAATTCACATAAGTAACAACAGGTGTGGGTCACATGAGCGGGCAGAAGAAAACAATGATTCATAATTAGACCAGCTGGGGGTAATGAGAGGAGCGACTAGAACCGACAGCTGACAGGGCGACGCCCACCTGGAGCACAAACCCAGAAATGCCATTGACAGCTGTCAACCCCAAGAAAGGACACAACAGTAAAGATGTAAAGAATAAAATATCAACAAACAAATGCAAGTCAATACAAAGTAAAAGTGCAACAAAACTAAAGGATAAACAGGAAAACAGCAAACAGTACAAGAATTACAGAGACCCATAAAGTACAAAAGACATCAAATATATAAATGTAGAGAAAAAGCCATGAGACTGAGCATGGCGGAAACCTCCAGTGCTCAGCTCATGACAATTTAAGTGATTCCTTAGGTATCGCTGTGAGAGTGAATGGTTGTCCGTCTCTCTGTGTTGGCCCTGCGATGGACTGGCGATCTGTCCAGGGTGTACCCTGCATCTCTCCCAAAGATGCTGGGATAGGCTCCAGCCCCCCCACAACCCGAAAAGGATTAAGTGAAAGAAGATGGATGGATGGATGATTGAGAATAGGTGTGGCAGTAAACAGGCCTGGGTGTGGCTAGAGAAATTGAACTCAGCTTTCCACAGATTTAATAAATCAGTTAATTTATATTTTAACGGGGGGGAGGGGTCACTTTTTCACACAGGGCCATGTAGGTTTGGATTTTTTTTCCCCTTAATAATAAACACCTTCATTTAAAAACTGCATTTTGTGTTTGTTATCTTTACTTAATATTTAAATTTGTTTGATCTGAAACATTTAAGTGTGACAAACATACAAAAAAATGGGAAATCAGAAAGGGGGCAAACACTTTTTTCACAACACTGTATACACACACACACACACTGTAACATACCATTTTGCAGAACTTTACTGTTATTGGCCATGCTTGTACAAAACAATTTACAGTATTCTACACTTTTTAAAAACAATCTGGTCAGAATATGGCTGTACTTTTACAGTAATTTGTTAGTGTAGCATGAGTAATTAAAAATAAAGGCATGTCCATTATTTGTTTGTTTTTATTGGCAAGAAGATACTAGAGTGAATAGAAGGAAGAATGAGAGAAGAAAAATGTGGAGAAGACACTTTGTGGGAGAGTCTAATAGGGTCGGATTAGAAGAAGGTCATAGAAGAAAAAGTTGAAGAAACAAAAGAGGACAAAAAAATGAATGTGAAGGATGATGACAATCCAGATTCAAATAGAGGAAGGGACTGATAAGGAGAGAGATGATGCGTCTTATTCTGTTCGTAATTATTATCATCCATCCATCCATCCATCCATCTTCTACCGCTTAATCCTTTTCGGGTTGCGTGGGGGCTTGAGCCTATCCCAGCATCTTTGGGCGAGAGGCAGAGTACACCCTGGACAGATTGCCAGTCCATCGCAAATTAAATTATCAAATTAAGAAAATTACCAAAAGCTTAATTCTCAGTTTATTCAGCATATGGTAAGACATTTATATTTACAAAATAAAAAAGACTAAAACTGAGATTTTTCAATAAAAATCAGAACAAATTTGCATTTCATTTGCTTTTTAATCAATTCACTTTATTCCTAGGCCCCATGATGCCTTGCGTCAATTGTGGTAGCAACTTCCAGTACTAGTTTAGAACGTATTGTTGTCACTAACGGGACACTTTTCCTTGTTAAAAAAAACAAGGATTTCGGCATCAAAGATGTGGTAATATATTTGTTTATTTGTCAGGGACAGTGCAATAAACAGAAAAAAAAAAAATCTGTGTTGCACAAAGAGTGTATAGCATTAAGCTAATTTGCAACTCTTGTCCCTGGATGGGCTTTAGAGAAAAGAAACAGGTAAAAAAGAGAGAAAGATGAGGAAAAAACAAAATGAAAACAGTATAAACAATATCCACATACATCAATGCAAACAAAATTATAAATACACAATATAAAAACCTGATTCACATTTGCCTGTTACAGGCCTCCCTCCCTCAGTCACTCACTATAATCAAACACATTCATTCCTTCCCTTCATTCACTCACACCCTGCAAACAATCATTTCATACATGGGTACATTCTTGTTTATTTTTCAGCCAGTTTTTAACCCTTGTGGTAAATGTTTTAAAATCCGTTATTATTTTGACTTCATTTGGCATTGTATTCCAGATATAACTGCCCTTTATAGAAAAAGCTCTTTGTCCAAATGTGGTTCTGCGGTGGGATATTTTACAGTTGTTGTTAACAGAACTCCTGGTGGCTCTGCTGCTGTCCTGTCTTTGGATGACTCCAACAAGTGGCTCTGGTGCTGATTTATGGAAACATTTGAAAATTAATTTCAGAAAACAGAGGTCAATGAAACTCTCAAAACTCAATTATATTTTTTTTTAGAATATAACAGTGATGCCACCTAATGGGCTTTTTATCCAAGATTTTTAGAGTTTGATTATATAATGAACCTATATGTTTTATTGTAGAAGGAGCTGCTTGAGCCCAGACTGTTAGACAGTATGATATATGAGAAAAAACCATAGAATGCATATACAGTACAGCTGCTTGGTATGGTATGTAAGATCTAATTAATTTAAAGCAGTTCAGATTTTTTTTTTACTGTTTTAGAATCTTCATGTGAAGATTAAATTTGAATTGAGGATCTAGTACAATGCCAAGGTATTTGAATTCTGTAACTGAACTGATGTCTTGACTTTAAAATGTTGCAGGTTACATTTTTTGATTGAAAAGCACATTAAAACTGTTTTCTGAAGGTTCAGCAATAGATGGTTCTGGATGAGCCACTCTTGGACATCAACCATACTTGAAGACAGTACGTCTGCAGCCTGTGCTGGAGTCTTGGCAGCTGTGTAAATAACTGCATCATCTGCATAAAGTTGACATGTTTCAGCTGAGCAGTGTAATGGCAGGTCATTAATAAAAATGCTGAAAAGTAAAGGACCAAGAATGGACCCTTGTGGGATACCCAGACGGTTATTTAAAAAGAAGGATTTATCCTGGTGAACTTTTTACACACCGTTCTCTGTGCTGGAGATAAGATGCAAGCCATTTTATTGTATCTGGAGAAAAGTTAAAAGATACAATTTTGGATAAAAGCAAGCTGTGGTTTACAGTGTTGAAAGCCTTTTTGAGGTCCAGAAAAACAGCTCCCACCACATTACCCCTGTCCAAGGACTGTTTGACATTTTCAATAAGGCAGCAGTTTGCCGTTTCTGTTGAGTATCCTGGTCTAAAACCAAATTGGTGTGGATGAAGAAGTTGACTTTCTTGTAGATAGTCTATCAGCTGTGTAGCTACAACTTTTTCAAGAACCTCAGACAGGACTGGTAAAATAGAGATTGGGTGGTAATTACATATATTGTGGCAACCTGGGGAGTGCATAATAGTTTACCACCTTAGACAGGAACAAAGGATGTGAAGTTAACCTTTTGTGTGTGAGAAGTTTCTAGATGCCCTAGTAAGATAACAGGGAGGTGTCAAGGATGAATGGACTGACTGCAGTCGGGGGAGATTATCTTTTGTGTGTGAGAAGAGTCTAGAAGGATGTCATGTTATTTAAGGGAAGAGTTCCTACTTGTATGCCATTCTGTCTATGCTCCTTGTGTGATTCGTGTAATAAACCGCTTGAACCAAATCAGCTTTTTTTTTTTTTTTTTACACGCTCCACACTGGTGACCCAAGATGAATCATGGAATACGAAGGAAGATCCCCGGAGCCAACCTCGACTGGAACCCCCAGCTTCGCGTGCGCTGTAGCGATCAAACTACCTGATTTTTGGCAGCACAACCCGCGCTCCTGGTTCCACCTAACCAAGGCGCAGTTCGCCCTCCGAGGGATATCAGCGGATGATACGAAATTCTACTATGTGGTCGCAGCGCTAGATGCCAGCACGGCTCAGCATATCGAGAGCCTGCTCGATCAGTCACCAGCCGATGGCAAATATGACGCGCTGAGGGCTGCCCTCATCCAGCACTACACGCTCTCGGATGGTGAGAGAGCAGAGAGGTTTCTGACGCGGACCGAGTTGGGAGACGGTTCGGCCGTGGACATGATGGAGAAGATGCTGAGGTTAAAGGGCACGGACGATGACCACTTCATCTTCACCCACATTTTCCTCAGGAACCTTCCAACAGCGGCGAGAGTGGCCCTGGCCAAACGGGACTATTGTGCGCTAGCCCGAGAGGCAGACCGGATCATCATCGCCACCAAGGCTTTCGTGACCATTGCACCAGCGACGGAGCCCGGCATGTCGACACGAGGAGCCGCCAACGGCAGCAGCAGAACCACCGACGGCAGCAACAGCGGGGGCCAAGGAACGTGAAGGTGACACGCTTTGCTTCTACCATCGCCGCTTTGCAGAGAGGGCACACAAATGTATACCACCGTGCCAGTTCAAGCGCTCGGGAAACGCCAAGACCGGGGGTCGGTAGCAGCCGCGACCCTCGGGGAGGAGAACAAGCTGCTCTATTTGACGGACGCACGCTTGGGGAGGCATTTCCTCGTGGACACTGGCGCACAGAGGAGTTTCATCCAGCCGACCTATGCTGACCGGCTGGCAGGAGCCAGTGGCCCCGAGATGACAGCAGAAAAACGGCTCAGACATTAAGACCTTTGGTGAGAGGACTCTGCTCTTGTCTCTACATGGTCGTACATTTGAGTGGACTTTTGTTGTAGCAGCATTGGATAACTATATACTGGGGGCTGATTTTCTATGTGCACATGGATTGTTGGTAGATATGGTTAACGCACTGTCTTTTGACTCTCTCCCCTGTATAGCTCGAGTGACCCGGCCAACAGCACAAGCCAACGTCACAGCAGCATGCGGTAAGTTCCACACACTGCTCACTCAGTTTCCAGCACTCAGTCCCGATGTTTTCAGCAGCTATCGCTAAACATGGGGTGGAGCATTTTATCACCAACACCGGGGCGCCCATTTTTGCAAGACCTCGGCGCTTGGACGCAGCTAAACTGGCCATAGCGCGCGAGGAGTTCGCCAACCTAGAGAGGTTAGGCATCATCAGGCACTCAAACAGCCCATGGGCTTCCCCGCTACACATGGTCCCTAAAGCTGAAGGTTTGTGGCGACCTTGCGGCGATTTCCGCAGGTTAAACAACGCTACAGCGCATGACCGCTACCCAATTCCCCACATTCAGGATTTTTCCGCTCACCTCGCAGGAGCACGCATTTTTTCTAAGATAAATTTGGTCCGTGGTTACCACCAAGTCCCAGTGCACGCTGAGGACATACCCAAAACAGTGGTAATAACTCCGTTCGATTTATTTGAGTTCTTGCGCATACCGTTTGGGCTTAAAGGGGCAGCACAGACGTTCCAACGCATGATGGATGCAGTACTGCGCGATCTCCCTTTCGTGTTCATCTACCTGGACGATATCTTGGTAGCCAGCACGTCCGAAGACGAACACGAAACCCACCTCACGACGGTTTTCCGTAGGTTGGAAGAGCACAGTTTAATAATCAACCCAGCGAAATGTCAGTTCGGGGTGACAGGGATTGATTTTTTAGGGCACCGCGTCTCTCCCGAAGGAGCGGTTCCGCTGCCTGACAAAGTGCGTGCAGTGACAGATTTTCCCCGACCAAAAACGGTCAGGGCGCTACAACAATTTTTGGGAATGGTAAACTTTTATAACCGTTTCCTTCCCCGTGCAGCGCAGCTCATGCAGCCATTGTACGCTGCGCTCAAAAAACAGAAACCCGCGAATAAGGTCAAATAGACCCTGGAATGAGAGCAGGCGTTCTCGGAAGTTAAAGCAGCCCTGGCAAATGCCGCATTGTTGGCACATCCAGACCCAACGGCCCGCATAGCCCTCACCACTGACACCTCAGATGTGGCCATAGGGGCTGTTGTGGAGCAGCGCGTCACCAGGGCTTGGCAGCCGCTTGCCTTTTTCAGCAGAACCTTGCACGACAATGAAAGTAAATACAGCGCGTTCGACAGAGTTGCTGGCTCTCCACCTGGCCATTCGCCATTTCCAGTTCTGGCTGGATTCGTTGACCATAAGCCACTAACATTCGCGATGGCCAAAGTTTCAGAACCTTGGTCGGGCCGGCAGCGATCTCAGAGTTTACTACTGATATTCAGCATGTGTCGGGCAAACTGAATGTAGTGGCAGACTGCCTCTCGCGCGCCGTTGTGGCCCCGGTCTCTGTAGGGTTGGATTACGCAGCCATGGCCGCGGAGCAGGCTAGTGACACGGACGTGCGAGCGCTCCAGTCTGGACCAACAGGGTTAAGGCTGGAGAAGAGGACGCTGCTTAACGGCATTCCCCCCTTAATCTGCGATGTCTCCACGGGTCGCCCACGGCCTGTGGTTCTGGCCACGTGGCGCCGCCGCGTGTTTGAGTAGGTTCACTCTTTGGCACACCCAGGGGTGCGCGCCTTGGTCAAAATGGTAGGAGAGAAATATGTGTGGCCGGGCCTTCACAAACAAGTGAAAGAGTGGGCGGCAGCCTGCGTGTCGTGCCAAGGTTCACAGACACACGAAGGCTCCTTTGGAGCCGTTCTGCATCCCGGCTAAGAGGTTTGACCATGTCCACGTGGACCTCGTAGGCCCCCTTCCGCTATCACAGGGGTACACGCATCTCCTGACAATGGTGGACCGCACCACGCGCTGGCCAGAGCGGTTCCGCTGGCGGCAACCACGGCCGGGGAGGTGGCGCGCGCGTTTTTTAACAGCATGGGTGGCGCGTTTTGGAGTTCCGTCGGACTGAGGCTCTCAATTTGTTTCTGAACTCTGGTCAACCATGGCCCGCAGCCTAGGTGTCTCAATTCACCGCACACAACCCGCAGGCAAATGGGTTATGCGAACGTTTTCATAGGTCGTTAAAAGCGGCTCTGAGGGCTTCACTGACGGATGCAAATTGGGTAGACAGGCTACCATGAGTTTTATTGGGGTTACGTTCTGCGCCTAAAGAGGATCTGGAAGCTTCCCCAGCAGAACTCGTTTCTGCACAACCACTCCGGCTGCCTGGAGAGTTTCTGCCAGATAATCCTGCGCCGGGCAGCTCCCCGTCTCAGCTGCTGCAGCGTTGCATAAACTCAAGCACGCTGCCGGACCCTGCCCACCACAGTTTTCCACGCGTTTTTGTGCCTAAAGCTTTGAAAAACGCAGAGTTCGTGTTTGTCAGACACGATGCCCAACGCCCCCCACTGCGCCCACCTTATGGACCGTATAGAGTGCTGGAAACAGGGGATAAGCATTTTTTGCTAGATTTGGGGGGGTAGGAGGGAAAAAATTGGCACAGAGACTCAAACCTGCTTTTGTTGTGGCTGACGAGCAAGTGCTGTTGGCGAGGGCCCCTCGGCGTGGAAGACCCCCACGGGGCACTTCCCAGAGAAAAGATTCTCCAGAGCACCCACACGGACAGTCAAAACGTTTTCACCCCCAGACATCAGCCCCCCCAGCATGGCAGCGCCACAGAGGCAGTGAATCCTGACTACAGCAGAAGACTGAAGCCCAAGCAGCATGTGGACTGATGTTAATGGTTCTATCACAGCATGTGGACTGTTACCCTTTTGTCCTATCTAAGTTGCTGGGGGGGGGGTGGCAACCTGGGGAGTGCATAATAGTTTACCACCTTAGACAGGAACAAAGGATGTGAAGTTAACCTTGTGTGTGAGAAGTTTCTAGATGCCCTAGTAAGATAACAGGGTGGTGTCAAGGATGAATGGACTGACTGCAGTCGGGGGAGATTATCTTTTGTGTGTGAGAAGAGTCTAGAAGGATGTCATGTTATTTAAGGGAAGAGTTCCTACTTGTATGCCATTCTGTCTATGCTCCTTGTGTGATTCGTGTAATAAACCGCTTGAACCAAATCAGCCTTTTTTTTTTTTTTTTTTTTTTTTTTACACGCTCCACGATATCGTCTTTACTGCCTGATTTATAAACTGGTATGACGACAGATTTTTTCCAACCAGATGGAAATGTACAAGACCTAATGGAGAGATTGAGATGAGTCAGTGGTTTGATTAATATTTTGCTTTGTGTTTTGAGAAAGGAAGTGCTCATATTGTAGATATCATTAGTTTTAGAGTTTGACAATGTTTCAACAATGCCAGCAATTAATTCTTCATTTATCAGAATCAGCTTTTATTGGCCAAGTATGCACAACACATACAAGGAATTTGACTTTGGCTAAAAACGAAAAACTTGCTCTCGTTGTTCAGGTGGAGGATTTAAGTAAGATTTAAATAAGGATTCAACGACAACAGTATGTACAGTAAATTACAGTCTGTCCACGTTTCTATAAAAGGATGCAAATATATACAGGAATATATGCAGTTATTTACTCAGACTAACCACACTTTGCAGAAATATATGAAAAAATATACACAGTCACACAGTCATTTACCTTATTAATGTGAAAATAAACTGTTGAAAGTATTGATTTTGTATTGTTGAGCACATTTGGCAGCACAAAGATTTTTGTTAATTCTTCCACTGACTCCACAAAGTATGAATTAAATTCATCATTTGCCAATGTAGCATTTGTCACTGATGGTCTTGCCATTAATTCTAAGTTCCTTTACCCCCTTCTGATCATTTTTTTTTGTTGGTTAAGTTATTTAAGTGCCTCCATAGGGAACTGTTGTTACCCTTTGCATGATCTATCAATTTATTGTAATAAGATACTTTTGATTTACGCAGCTCTTGTACCACTTTATTTCTTAAACTTTTGTAAACGAGATGATCATTTTGTAGTTTAGAGGTTGATGTTTTCAATGCAGAGTCTCGCCTCTTCATAGGTTCTTATTTCATTATTTAACCATGGTAGGTTAATCTTCTGTTGTCTACTTTTAATTTGCTTTGTAAATTTTTCTATAGACTGTGATTGTTGCAGTTATAAAATTACAACAATCATCTACTTCATATATTGACATGAGCTGCTCCCAATTTTGATTCTCTAAGTGATGTTCATACTCCGCAGTTTTTGATTTGGGAATAATAAAATTTACTTTGTCAATATCAACTCCCCCAAAATACTGTAGTCGCTTTTTAGTAAGTTTTCTGACAGCAAGAACCATGTTATGATCTGAGACACCAGTTACAAGATTATAGGTTCTGGTTATTCGTTCTGGTTTATTAGCAAATGCCATGTCAATAAGTGTTCTAGATTGTTTTGTGGGCCTCAGGTTATTTCACACCTTAGACAGAGACAATGAATACACATGGGAGAGGGGGTTGAATGAATTGTAGTGTAGATGTCCTGCTGTTATGAGGAAGTGCCTGGAATCTTGTGAAGTGTGACTTGATATATAGAGAAGGATGTTTAATGTGACAGTCTGTTCTTTGCTTGAGTGTGAGTGTGTAATAAATCACCTGAAATGAATCTGCCTCTTCATTTACACGCTCCACAGTTTGGTTATCCTGGTGGGTCCTTTGATCATTTATTGGTAATTAAATTTAGTCATGAGGCTTTTCAGTTTCTGTTTGTCCTTTTTATCAGACCAGTTAATATTAAAGTCACCATAAAATATTGTTTCTCTGCTCCTCTCAAGTTGTTTAACCAGATCACTTAATTCATTATAGAAAGAAGAATTGTATGACGGTGGGTTGTGCAATACTGCAATGTTGAAATTCATTACCAGTGAGAGACATACATTAACAGCTAAACATTCAAGTGAAGTATTCAAATCAACCAGTTGACATTTAAATTTCTCTTAGATGTAAATTAAGACAACTCCTCCCCTCCCTACCTGCCTGTCTTTTCTAAAACACTGATAACCCACAATATCGATCATATTAGTGTCTATGTTCCTGTGTAGCCAGCTTTCTGAGAGACAAAGATAGTCCAGATTTGAGTCCAACAACAAAGCCGAAATTTCATCTCTTTTGGGGATTATGCTCCGTATGTTTAAATGTCCGCCGAGGATCCCCTTTGGTTTAACCTTTGTGTCCCAAAGAACTTGTGCATGATTAACACTTTGGAAAAATAAATGTTTTTGCTTTTGTACAGCTCGGTTTTCGGATCTCGCCTCATTTGCATTTTGTTTGACTGCTCCTGCTTCCAAAAGTTTGGACATAGCACAGCTGTTTACAGCAGGATCAGATATGTGGGTCTGTACAGTGCAATTCGACTCACCCGACTCGCTATGTCCAGCTGTACTGAGGCGGAGACCAGCATTATACTGCTCCACCAGTTCAGATGTTAGCCGGACTGTTGACAGCTGCAGCCGATCAGCTGGTTCAGGTGTTAGCCGGGCCGTTGACAGCAGCGGGCGATCAGCCGGTTCAGGTGTTAGCCGGGCCGTTGACAGCAGCGGGCGATCAGCCGGTTCAGGTGTTAGCCGGGCCGTTGACAGCTGCAGCAGGCAATCAGCCGGTTCAGATGTTTGTACTAACCCAGTGGCCTGCTGTTTGATGGTGGCAGGTCCAGGGTTAAGGTGAATGTCCCCTGCCAGAAGTAGCAGTACGAACAGTACTTTAACTGTATAGCCTCTGCCATATTGTATTATTTGCTTAACAGCCATGTTTGCCTTATTTTTGATGCTTTTTCCTCAGGCTTTTTGAGGACCAGATAGAGTACAGGATGAAATAACCATGTCCATATCCATATAAATAAAACTTTGTAGATTCACCTTTAGTTGAGTTGGCCGGAAAACCCTTGTTGTTGCAAGTCCAGACACACAATGACAATAATAATTAGTTTTTATAATAATGATTATAAAAACAGTAATATAATCATACCACATCCCACGACTATGGAGGGATGAGAAGATGACCTTAAAAAGTGGCCAGTAGCTCCGTAGCTCTGTTAGTTAGCTCCGCTGCTAACATGCTAATGCTGTAAACAAATAAAAGCTCTGAGATATATCAATATTTCCACTGTAAAAAAGTTGGCTGCATTTTGTTAAAATATGTTGGACATAATCAAATTTACCTCAGAGCAGACGTAGAGTCTAGTCAGAGCCACGAAGAACCACAAAACTGTGCTTGGGTGTTTAAAATTTGGGGTAAAAGGTCAGATCTGTGACATTCATACAAGTGAAAACATACCTGTTGCTGCTGTGTCTGTACCACCGATCACAAGAACAATCCTTTAGTTTTCAGTGCATGATCTACTCATTGCTGTTGAAGCCACAGATTTAGCTGTTGTTACCTGTGAGGAGCCTCACACCACGAACAGCAGCAAGTACCAGAACTACACAAAAACATTCAAAAATACAAAAACTACAAGTGCTGAAATTGGCTGCCACTTGAGTGCAAAGCAAGTATGTGGACTATACATTAAATGAATTTGAAAAACTTTTAAAAACACTATTTTAAATGCCCCTGCTACTCCACTCTGACTGATTTAACACTATGTCAGCCAAAATCGGAAGCTCCGCCCATAATCATTCCTACAGCGGCACCCCCAGGAATACGGTGGCTACTCAAAGTATGAACTTCAATTTGTTAAAAAGTGAATGATCTTAAAATAGTTTTAGACTTTCATATCCACATAGTAAAATGCAAATGCAGAAGAAGAAACATCCAGGAGTCCACCATAAATTACATCACTACAATTATCACCCATCCTTAGCATCAGACTTCAGAGAGACGAGTGTTCAAACAAGATGACAGTAGATTGACTAGAAAGCTGGAGAGCTAAAAACTCCAATTCGAGAGTAAACATCTGCGTCTGAGCATGCACCCCATGACAGGTGAGGACTGGGTGGAGTGGTATGTATTACTGGCAAGGGACCGTGGAGAGAGAGCACAGGTGTTGGAGGGACAGGTGCTGGAGGTGGCAGGATGGGTGGAGGGGGCACGGGTGGTGGAGGAGTGGTGATGGAGTTGGAGTGGACACTGACGGAAGTGGTACTAGAGTGGTGGCATTGGTTGTCACTGTGGCTTATGGTTCTGAGTGGTGCAGCAGCTTCGAGGACAGTCCCATTCTTGGCCGGAGGTCCTGAGAAGGTGTGGGGGTGTCTCAACGTATAGGTCGCAGAGTGGTAGAAGCTGTGGTACTCCAAGCATGCCTCGCTCTGGCATCCGCAGTCTGAAGAACACAACAAATATAATGTTGATATTTTGTGTCCAGTGTTTTAATCTTAGCATGAAAGCCAACATGAGGACACTGTATAAGGTCAGTTGCTGGGCATTCATTTTCCACCGCTTAATCCTTTTTTCATTAGTCATTCTTTAAAAAAAATTACAAATGAAATTGCCAAAGCTGAAATATAGCATACTGTATTATCTGCATGCAATGTTCAGATACTGTTGTCTCGCCAAAGGGTTTTTATTTTTGCCGCCATTTGTGTGTGTGTGCCGTGTAACATACATTTATAGATTGATTAAAAAAATTTCAGAAGAGGGTGGAAAAATATTCTTTACGCCACTTTGCTACAGTGATTATATATTTTCTTTAACAGACTGCAGTTACTTTTATTAATGTAGCTTAGCATGCCACAGAAAACTTGCCCTTATATCGCATCTCTCTACATTTAATTTTTTTTTTCTCAAATTTTGCGTACTTTATTGATCCCAGAGGGAAAATTCAGGGCATCCACCTAGATGGATGAAGTAGCCACCATCCTTTCACCATTCACACCTAGGGCTACTTTAAAGTCTCCAGTTAACCTAACTTGCCCGTTGTTGGCCTGTGGGGTAAACCCCATGCAGACATGGGGAGACATGCAAACTCCACAGAGAAGGCTCATTGAGGTTCAGGGGGTGGGATCAAACCCATGATGGTCAGGGGTGGAATTGATCCCGTGACTTCTTACTGTGCTGCCACTGTGCTGCCCATTTATTGACATATTTGGAAAAAAAATGAGCTTACAACTTAGGTTTGTCCTATTTGGTGAACCTCAATTATGTTAGCCGAGGTTGTACATGTATACTCAAAGTTAGATTTTTTTTTTTGGGGGGGGGGGGCCACTTTATTATCTAGTTGTGCCTCATTCCATCAAAAATAATATCTAGAAAAGCATCACAGTAGGCACAATGGTTAGAATTGGCTACATTTGCTGCTGTATGTCTCTGCACTTTACTGCAACCATTTGCACAAATGCCATGTCTGCTGCTGTCTGTCATTGCAATACTGATCGTGTGCAGTTCCTATCTGTCACCGTCTGCACCTACACGACCGCACTGAACTTGGTACTACAAGTATTACAAGGATGCCAGTGATCTTCCTCCTTCACTGTTCTGTCCCACCTGGAGAAGCCCGGGATATGCGGTGAGGATCATGTTCTTTGACTTCTCCAGTGCTTTCAACACCATTCAACCGATGATCCTGAAGGACAAGCTGCTGTGCGCAGGGGTGGACCAGCACCTGTCATCTTGGATCCTGGACTATCTCACTAACCGGCCACAGTTTGTGAGAACCCGAGATTGTGTGTCTGACATGATCATTGGTAGCACAGGGCCCCCCCAGGGAACGGTTTTGGCTCCCTTCCTTTTCACCCTTTATACTTTGGACTTCTCACACACACAACACACTGCCATCTACAGAAGTTCTGGCCGGCTTCTCCAACGGAGATGAAGCTGAGTACAGAGGACTTATCCAGGGCTTCGTGGACTGGTGCCATCGGAACTGCCTCCAGATCAATGCGAGGAAAACTAAGGAGCTGGTGGTGGACTGCCGCAGGCAAGGACAACTCCTCACAGCACCAGTAAACATACAGGGAACAGACATTGAGATGGTGGCATCCTACAAGTACCTTGGTGTTCATCTGAACAATAAACTAGACTGGTCACACAATACCGACTCACTCTACAAGAAGGGACAGTGCAGGCTGTTCCTCCTGAGGAGGCTCAGGTCTTTTTGGTGTGCAAGGGGCGCTGCTGAAGACATTCCACGACACGGTGGTGGCATCAGCCATCACTTTTGGAGTGGTCTGCTGGGAGCAACGGCATTACAGCAGCCGATAGGAAGAGACTGAACAAACTGATCAAGAACGCTAGATCTGTCCTGGGGGCAACACCTTGACCCACTGGAGGAGATAGAGAGAAGGATGGTGGATAAACTGTCCCTCTGCTGGAGTCTGAGTCCCACCCCTATGCAGGACATATTGAACGCACTGAGGAGCTCATTTAGCAGTAGACTACATCATCCTAGGTGCGCAACCGAGAGGTTTTCGCAGGTCCTTCCTACCTATGGCTGTCAGACTGTATAACCTAAGCAGGGCTGCTCGCAGAGATAGCAGAAAAACGTGACGACCTAGTAGTATTGAATACAAAAAGACGCAACAGACTTACACAAATGGTCCCCTCCAGTATACAACTAGGACAATATCAGTCGCTACGGAGGGTGACAATATGTCCTGGAATTTCCCCATTGTGGGACTAATGAAGGCTTATCTTATCTTATGTATGGGTACATATTCATACTATGTAGGATAACTAAGTAGACGGTTATGCCGTTTATTCCATCTTGCTACAATGCTCCGCACTTTGTATATACATTTATGTATTTATGTTGTACGTATGCATATCCCTGCTCTTATTTATATTTTCATATCTTCTTAATTATTGCTCTGAGTGTTGCTATCCCTGTGCTGTTGCAATCCTGGAATTTCCCATTGTGGGACTAATAAAGGCTTATCTTATTACAGCTTTACTTTCTGTATATAAGATCGTTGGGTCTCATCGTTCATCGCTTATCTTTATTTGCACTTGAGAGGTCTGGGTTTATCTTTTGTCGCCATTTGCACTATGGGTAGCATTACTGTACATAGACTGTTGTTTTTCCAGCCTTATTCCCTTTTCTTTTTTGTATTGTGCACACCGCTGAAGGGAGAGAGAAAAACCATTTCAATTCTCCTGGATGTCCTGGATGTATGGTAGTATTGACAAATAAATAATAAATCGGTTTTATATAGCACTTCATCATATATACTCAAAGACGCTTTACAAATAGGTACATTATTCATTCACTCCAGACAGGCAATGGTAGTGGCAAGCTACTTCTGCAGCCACAGCTGCCCTGGGGCAGGCTGATGGAAACGTGGCAGCCAATCTGCGCCAACGGCCTTTCCGGCCACCACCGAACATTTTATACATTTATGCACATTCATACCCAGTGTTATGGGCACTGGAGGCGATGCGGGTGAAGTGTCTTGCCCAGGGACACAACAGCAGGATATCTGGGGAGAGCGGGATTCGAACCGCCAACCATCGGGTTATTAGACAACCTGCTCTGAGCCACTGCCGCCCCAAAATAAAAAAATCCAAGAAATAAAATCTTTGAATCTTGAATTGGTACCATCATATCCCCTATGAAAAAGAAATTTAAATAAAATATACAAAAATACTTAGTTTACTTTTTGTGTAATTATGTTAGCATACATGAAGTCAAACTCGCACCTCTTAATTTGGCTAAATTAAAACAATTCTATTGCAAAGAAGAGTGGGCCAAAATTCCTCAATAGTGATGTAAAAAATTCATCGCCAGTTGTCGCAAACGTGTGGTTGGGAAGCAGCAAGGGTGGCAAAGCCAGTTATTGTCACGGCTGGCCCTCACGAGCCAGCATAAGACGCCACAGTTCAGTAAGTTGCAATTCAGTTCTTTTATTAATATCGCACAGGGCTTGGGTGTACAATACAACTTGCCACGCGGACTTCGTTACACAACACAATATGAAAACACAACAGAGGTTAGCGGCTAGGACGAGGGGCACTCGTACGCCGCAAAGGCAAGGAATATAGAACGTGGAACAGGGAGAGAGTTATGGCAGAGACGAGGAGCTCTCGTCCGCCGTAATTAGGAAGGAACGTCAGCGAGGGAGAAGACAATTCCAAATAATAAATCACTTACATGCAGCGGGATACGTCGAGGAACCCAGGGAGCATGTGGTAAGGAGACAGGAGTAAGTCATAAGACTTCTGACGAGACAGCCGCAGAGTCCAGTTCACTCGCACTGACATTTAAAGCCAGCTGCTCATGATTGGAAACGCGGCGCAGCTGCCCAGGTTCTGACAGCTGAGAGCTCCCGAGCGTCTGGCCAATCAGAGCCCGGGAAATCCGTGTGACGACACCTGCTGTCAAAACCTGACAGGGATGAGGAATAACCCGAGCGCGGACAAAAGCGCTCGGGATATGACAGAGCCCCTCCCTCTACGCGAACTCCTGGTCGCGTGTAACATCCACCCCACCCCAGGGAGGGTGGAGGGGGAAGCAGGTGGAGGGGGAGCAGGGTCAACTCACAACAAGGGGACAAAAACATCGGGGAAGGGAGGGAGAGAGGAAGAAAAAAAAAAGGCAGAAACCGTACATAAACGGGGACAAAAAGATGAATAAAAAGAAAAGTCAACGCTAGATGGACATCTCTCACATATAACCACAAAAAAGAAAGCCAAGATGAGGATACATGGAACACCAGTCAATACCACAAGGCAGGATCAAGGAAATAAAAGGACAAATAATACCTTCTTCTTCAAGTTAATGTGTACAGAAAATCTTCCAAACCAAAAGACAACACAGGTGCCAAAAAAAGAACTAGACCCGAGTAAGGGAGTAACATAGGAAATATACAATCACACCCTAAAGAAACATACAATACTCATGATAGCATACTGTCAAAATGAAAAGGAAATTCTGCTCAGAAGAGTCTCAAATCGGGAGTGCAAGGAACAAACCCAAACAGTCATCCCAGAAAATAACATGAAAGACAGCTACGGCAAGAGAACATATGTCCATCAACGGAAAACAGTCACCTTAAACATGAAGTTCAATCCCCTGTGGGGTATTTCAGTCCCAGAGGGGAGGAGAGAAAAAGAAAACCAGTGACAAGTCAGTGGTGGGGCAAGAGAAGGAGAGGAAAAAAACCCATTGGGGAATAGTGTTAAATAACTCCGCTCAGGAGGCCTCCCAGCACCCAGCATCCAGGCCGCCATCAAAAGCAGCGGAACGTACCCTAACGGCTCAGCCAAACCCCGGGCCGAGGGAAACCATGTCTCCGGCAGGCGGACCAGGGCGCCGAAAGAATCATCGTCAGGAAACTGGGCCCGGACGGCAAAAGGACAGAGCCGGTCACCGGGTGGTCGGGCAGTATCAGCCTGCCAACAGAATGGCTGGGGGAAGGTCGGCGAACCGGGCCAGCTGGAATTAACTCCCGCAGTCTCAAAAGCGGGGAAGAAGGGGCCATGGCGAGGACGGGGCATGGCCTGGAAAGCGCTCAGCGGTGGGTCAGCTACACAATCTCCGGAACTCGCCTGGGTCAAAACGACCATGGTGCCGAGCTCCGATCGAGCGAGAGCGGCACCCGCGTCGGACCCCGATTGGGCCGGAACCTCCATGACGTCTAGCTCCAAACAAGCGAGAGCAGCACCCGCGTCGGACCCCGACTGGGCTGGAACCTCCATGACGTCAAGCTCCGATCGAGCGAGAGCAGCACCCGCATCGGACCCCGACTGGGCCGGAACCTCCATGACGTCGAGCTCCGATCGAGGCGAGAGCAGCACCCGTGTCGGATCCCGACTGGGCCGGAACCTCCATGACGTCAAGCTCCCGATCGGGCGAGAGCAGCACCCCGCGTCGGACCCCGATTGGGCCGGAACCTCCCTGACGTCGAGCTCCGCTTGAACCGGCGGAGCACTCCCGGTGGACCCCATGCCGAGAGCCGGACCCTCCAAGGTGGCACCTAGAGCAGGTTCGCCTCCAGTGACCCTGGGGAGAGGCTCAGAGGGACAAAAGGAACCGGGATCAGGATCACCGGCAGCGGCAGGGCCCGGCGAGACAGGCTCAAGCGCAGCAGACGGCTGCACCCGGCTCGCCCCCCCCCCCCCCCCCCGAGAGACAGGCAATAATGCTCCAGAAAGAAGAGGAGGGATAGAAAATAGAGCACTTGCCTGATCTCGGGTTCTGCCGCCATCCAGGACTTCGATGCTCCGGGTTCAAAACGGGAGGAGGTCATCGTCGGTTCCCACTCCGTCGTGACGTCAATCCGCCCCTGGAGGAGGGGCTCCTGCAGCTCGAGGACCCCCCGACGTCATCGTCCACGCTGGCGGTTCATGAGGCGTGGAGGTGGGGGGCTCTCGGCCCGCTGGACCGGACAGTTCATCTGCGGAGTCCGGGGGACGCTCCATTGTCGGCACAGGCTCCAACCAGTCGTCCGATCTCCTCTGCCCAGAAAATGGCTGCGGGGCTGGGGTCTTCTGCCCGAGGGCCGCAGGCTCACTCCTCGTCTGGCGACGCTCCTCAGAAGTCGAAGCGTGCTCAGCAGGGGGAGACACAGAGGCAGCTGGTTTAATTAACATATCAGCAGGGAGTTGGGGCTCGGGGGGCTGCAAACCCCGAGCCTCATCCCCAGGAGTCAGACAGAACAAATCACTATTAGATGGAAAAAAGTGAACTTGTACTTGCCTGCCTCCCGGAGGGGTGGTGGAACCTGCCGTAGGGAACGTCATTCCATCCTCCTCCCACCGGGTGGTGGCCGGAGATTCTCTTGAAGGAGGAGAGGGGGCCACTCGGGATGGTGTAGCCGCGCTGTCCACTGGAGCAAAACTTCTCAAACTCCCAGCCGCTGGAGAAGGCGTTGAGGCGGAGGGGGCAACAGCCAAGTCGGGCCGGGCGTGACGCGCTGACAGCTCAGCGGGGGAAGCAGGCCTGGGGGGAAAGGCTGCAGGGATCTCCTCCTGGTGAGACGCTGGGGAGACAGCAGTGGGATGAATGGGGTCAGCCCAGTGAACCGGAGCGGATTCCGGAAGGGAGTTGCGCTGAGAACATCTCTGGCCACGGCGCCGACGTCTACGACGGGCCCCGGGTGGTGCGAACTCCAGGACTGGATCGAGGGAAGGATCCGGATTCCAGAGCGGGCAGCGGGAGCTCCGATTACTCCGCCTTTGGCCTCGTTCCTCCTCGATATCCTGGAGCGCCTCGCGGTGGGCGGCGATCTCTTGTCTCTTCGCTTGGACGTCCAAGTGGTCGGTGTAGCGGGGAGACAATCGGTCGAGCGCTATCTCAGCGCAGTCCAGGTAATAGTGCGCTTCGGATGAGTCGTCAAGGCTGGCGGAAGCGCTGATGAAGTCATCCACCTCCTCCAGCGCCTCAGGCAGCTGGAGCCAGAGATCACTCCACCTTGCAGCCTCCTCCTCTTCGTACATCTGAATTATCTGGCGTTGGGCAGCGATGTCGAGTCTCCTCGCGTCGACCTCCGGGTGACCGTTGTAGCGGGAAGGCAGACGGTCAAGCACGTCCTCAGCCCGGTCTAAATACCACTGTTCATCGGGCTGATAACCAAGGAGAGGAGGGGCGAGGGAGGTGTCTGGATGCCCATCGAGGTCGGAGGCGATAATGAGGATTTCATCTACCTCCTCCAGCGCCTTGGTCAGCAGGACGTGGGAACCCCGAGAACGACTCCGCTGAGATGGCATATTTCCAACGCCACGTACCTGGACAGGAAGGGGCAAAGTTCCCAGAACACAACTTACTGAGAACGGCGTCTCCTTCTGGCGGCTGTCTACTGTCACGGCTGGCCCTCATGAGCCAGCATAAGACGCCACAGTTCAGTAAGTTGCAATTCAGTTCTTTTATTAATATCGCACAGGGCTTGGGTGTACAATACAACTTGCCACGCGGGCTTCGTTACACAACACAATATGAAAACACAACAGAGGTTAGCGGCTAGGACGAGGGGCACTCGTACGCCGCAAAGGCAAGGAATATAGAACGTGCAACAGGGAGAGAGTTATGGCAGAGACGAGGAGCTCTCGTCCGCCGTAATTAGGAAGGAATGTCAGCGAGGGAGAAGACAATTCCAAATAATAAATCACTTACATGCAGCGGGATACGTCGAGGAACCCAGGGAGCATGTGATAAGGAGACAGAGGTAAGTCATAAGACTTCTGACGAGACAGCCACAGAGTCCAGTTCACTCGCACTGACATTTAAAGCCAGCTGCTCATGATTGGAAACGCGGCGCAGCTGCCCAGGTTCTGACAGCTGAGAGCTCCCGAGCGTCTGGCCAATCAGAGCCCGGGAAATCCGTGTGACGACACCTGCTGTCAAAACCTGACAGGGATGAGGAATAACCCAAGCGCGGACAAAAGCGCTCGGGATATGACAGTTATTAGGTTTAGGAGGCAATTACTTTTTCACATAGGGCCAGGTAGGTTTGAATAGCTTTTTTCCTTTAATAAATAAAAACATTTAAAAACTGCATTTTGCATTTATTCTCGTGATCTTTGTCTAATGTTAAATATATCCAAAACATTTCAGTGTGACAAATAGGCAAAAATATAGGAAATCAGGAAGGGAACAAATACTTTATCACAGCACTGTATATGAGTAGGTCTTGTAAACTAGCAGTACACTTATAGTGAAATTATAGTATAATTCCCAGCCAGGGCCAGAAGTTCTTTCCAGTATTTATGAATATCGAACTACAAGGAGTTCTTTGTATTCACTAAAAAAAAAGGACAGAAAAAGGTGCTCACTTACCTTTTAAATAATTGTTGCAAATAGTCTTCAGAAACACTTCAGTACACTGTAAAACCTAACAGTACTCCTTAATAAAAGAAGTAAGTAATTATAACTTAATCCTTCAAAAAAACTGAAGTCATTCATTTGTACACATTTAACCTTACTCAAAAATACACATTTGTAGTAGTAACTCGGTTGCTGTGAGTGTACGTGCATTTAGGGAGCATTTAAATACTGGTGACATGATTCCAGTTTGTTGCATTTACTCATTTTGTTTGACTTAACTTCAATATTGCTATAAAAATGACTGATGACATTGGTTTTTTATTCAGGGTTTGAAATCATCAGACTGTGCGCCAATAAGCCAAAATTCCAGATAGTCTTATGTTCCTTTAAAATGGCATAAGTTGAAGCTGTAATCCTTGTTTAGTCAACACACACAAAATAAATCAACTACTTTGAAAATGATGTAATTTAAGTCAGTTTTCATGTTCTTCTTAATTATGTGGAGAAATATTTCATAGGACCACCATGATTTCTAAAGTGACCAGTGTTTTTTTTTTTCCCCAGTTATTATATTCTAATGTTTTGAAAACCAAACCATCAAGGAACAGGGCCATTTCCTGGTTTTGAGGGGCCCTATGCAAGATTGCATTTGGGAGCCCCTATTTTTGTAAAGCAGAGGAAGTTGCTTCATGGCAGTGCATCAGTCTGGTCCACTTTAAGAAGAAAACAGGCTAGATTTGTAAATCTAAAATTCAGATTAAAGATGTCAAGTTGACTCAACCAGTTTAAACCACCAGAAAATAATACTCAGCAAATTTGAATGTTATTATTTGTAATTTCAAAAATTATAACAATAGTCATCAAATGAAGATACATAGGTCCTCTTAAATCTCCAAAATAAGGGGAAATGTTGACTGTTGCAAAATAAGCATCCTTAGTTAGGCTGTCAGGTTACTGTGTGGTTACTGTGTGTTGCTGTTGCATATACAGTGGTGTGAAAAAGCGTTTGCCCCCTTCCTGATTTCTCATTTTTTTGTATGTTTGTCACACTTACAGTGGGGCAAAAAAGTATTTAGTCAGCCACCAATTGTGCAAGTTCTCCCACTTAAAAGATGAGAGAGGTCTCCAATTTTCATCATAGGTATACCTCAACTATGAGAGACAAAATGAGAAAAAAAAATCCAGAAAATCACATTGAAGGATTTTTAATGAATTATTTGGTAAATTCCTTGGTAAAATAAGTATTTGAGCAATAACAAAAGTTCATCTCAATACTTTGTTATATACCCTTTGTTGGCAATGACAGAGATCAAACGTTTTCTGTAAGTCTTCACAAGGTTTTCGCACACTGTTGCTGGTATTTTGGCCCATTCCTCCATGCAGATCTCCTCTAGAGCAGTGGTGTTTTGGGGCTGTCACTGGGCAACACAGACTTTCAACTCCCTCCAAAGATTTTCTATGGGGTTGAGATCTGGAGACTGGCTAAGCCACTCCAGGACCTTGAAATGCTTCTTATGAAGCCACTCCTTCGTTGCCCGGGCAGTGTGTTTGGGATCATTGTCATGCTGAAAGACCAGCCATGTTTCATCTTCAATGCCCTTGCTGATGGAAGGAGGTTTTCACTCAAAATCTCACGATACATGGCCCCATTCATTCTTTCCTTTACATGGATCAGTCGTCCTGGTCCCTTTGCAGAAAAACAGCCCCAAAGCATGATGTTTCCACCCCCATGCTTCACAGTAGGTATGGTGTTCTTTCTCCTCCAAGCACGACAAGTTGAGTTTTTACAGTAAAGTTCTATTTTGGTTTCATCTGACCATATGACATTCTCCCAATCCTCTTCTGGATCATCCAAATGCTCTCTAGCAAACTTCAGATGGGCCTGGACATGTACTGGCCTAAGCAGGGGGACACATCTGACACTGCAGGATTTGAGTCCCTGGCGGCGTAGTGTGTTACTGATGGTAGCCTTTGTTACTTTGGTCCCAGCTCTCTGCAAGTCATTCACTACGTCCCCCTGTGTGGTTCTGGGATTTTTGCTCACCGTTCTCGTGATCATTTTGACCCCACGGGGTGACATCTTGCATGGAGCCCCAGATCAAGGGAGATTATCAGTGGTCTTGTATGTCTTCCATTTTCTAATAATTGCTCCCACAGTTGATTTCTTCACACCAAGCTGCTTACCTATTGCAGATTCAGTCTTCCCAGCCTTGTGCAGGTCTACAATTTTGTTTCTGGTGTCCTTTGACAGCTCTTTGGTCTTGGCCATAGTGGAGTTTGGAGTCTGACCGTTTGAGGTTGTGGACAGGTGTCTTTTATACTGATAACGAGTTCAAACAGGTGTCATTAATACAGGTAAAGAGTGGAGGACAGAGGAGCCTCTTAAAGAAGAAGTTACAGGTCTGTGAGAGCCAGAAATCTTGGTTGTTTGTAGGTGACCAAATACTTATTTTACCGAGGAATTTACCAATTAATTCATTAAAAATCCTTCAATGTGATTTTTCTAGATTTTTTTTTCTCATTTTGTCTCTCATAGTTGAGGTATACCTATGATGAAAATTGGAGACCTCTCTCAGCTTTTAAGTGGGAGAACTTGCACAATTGGTGGCTGACTAAATACTTTTTTCCCCACCGTAAATGTTTCAGATCATCAAAAGAATTTAAATATTAGACAAAGATAACACAAGTAAACACAAAGTGTAGTTTTTAAATGAAGGTGCTTGTGATTAAGGGAAAAAAATTCAAACCTACATGGCCCTGTGTGGAAAAGTGATTGCCCCCTAAACCTAAAAACTGGTTGGGCCACCCTTAGCAGCAACAACTACAATCAAGTGTTTGCAATAACTGGCAATGAGTCTTTTACAGTACTGTGGAGGAATTTTGGTCCACTCGTCTTTGCAGAATTGTTGTAATTCAGCCACATTGGAGAGTTTTCAAACATGAACCACCTTTTTAAGGTCATGCCACAGCATCTCGATTCGATTCAGGTTGGGACTTTGACTAGTCCACTCCAAAGTCTTCATTTTGTTTTTCTTAAGTCATTCAGAGGTGGACTTGCTGGTGTGTTTTGGATAATTGTCCGGCTGCAGAACCCAAGTGTGCTTCAGCTTGAGGTTACGAACAGATGGCCGGATATTCTCCTTCAGGATTTTTTGGTAGACAGCAGAATCCATGGTTCCATTTACCACAGCAAGTCTTCCAGGTCCCGAAGTAGCAAAACGGCCCCAGGCCATCACACTACCACCACCACCATATTTTACTGCTGGTATGATGCTCCTTTTCTGAAATCCTGTGTTACTTTTACGCTAGATATAATGGTACACACACTTTCCAAAAAGTTAGTCCACAGAATATTTTTCCAAAAGTCTTGGGGATCGTCAAGATGTTTTCGGGCCAAAATAAGACAAGCCTTTATGTTCTTTTTGCTCAGCAGTGGTTCTCGTCTTGAAACTCTACCATGCAGGCCATTTTTGCCCAGTTTCTTTCTTATGATGGAGTCATGAACACTGACCTTAACTGAGGCAAGTGAGGCCTGCAGTTCTTTGGATGTTGTTGTGTGGTCTTTTGTATCCTCTTGGCTGTGCTCTTAGGGAAAACATGGAACAGTGGTGAACCTTCCCAGGTGTGGCCGTGGAACAAAATTACCCCAATTGGGGCTGATGGCTCTCACTGTGGTTCGCTGGAGTCCCAAAGCTTTAGAAATGGCTTTTCAACCTTTTCTAGGCTGATAGATCTCAAATACGCTGTTCCTCATTTGTTCCTGAATTTCTTTGGATCACATGTTTAGCTTTTGAGGATCTTTTGGTCTACTTCGATTTGTCAAGCAGGTCCTCTTTAAGTGATTTCTTGACTGAGAACAGGTGTGGCAGTAATCAGGCCTGGATGTGGCTAGAGAAATTAAACTCAGCTTTCCAAAGATGTGATAAACCACAGTTAATTTATGTTTTAACAGGGCCATGTACGTTTTTTTTTTTAACCTTAATAATAAACACCTTCATTTAAAAACTGTATTTTGTGTTTACTTGTGTTATCTTTGTCTAATATTTAAATCTGTTTGATGATCTGAAACATTTAAGTGTGAAAACCACACAAAAAAATGAGAAATCAGGAAGGGGGCAAACACTTCTTCACACCACTGTATGTAACAGCTTTTGTTGCTGGGATATTTGAGTTTTAGATAACTTTTTATGCTATGACAGTGATGACAGTGATAAAAAGCGCTATACTAGTGAACACCATTTACTCTGCCCTATGGGGGAAATGTCCAAATGTGCTGTGTTGTTATGTTAGATGAAATAACTACAATGTAGTGATAAGCCTTAATAGAAATAATAGAGTAAGTAAAACTTAAATGGTAGCTTTGTGTGACAAAGATACATTTAAGTTAACTCTTTTTATGTTACTCAGTTTACTCAACTGAAAAAAAAAATAGATGTACTTGAATTGTTTAAGTTAACAAATGGTAAATGGCGTTCACTTATACAGCACTTTTTACTCATCTCAGGATGACCAAAGTGCTTTACAGATCCTGCTATCCACCCATTCACAGACTGATGGCAGAGGAGTTGACATATTCAGGTGCTGGCATGACCCACTGGGAGCAACTGGGAGTTCACTGTCTTGCTCTAGGACACTTCAACATGCAGCCTGCAGATAGCATGGGAATCGAACCCCTGACCCTCCGATCAGTACAGCTGCGCCACAGCCACCCCCTTAAACTTAAAAATAGTGTTTGTACAGTAGGTTTTAACTGTCTAAAATGAGTCTACTGATCATGTAATTATCAAAAAATGTCAAAACAGTCAATTATCTTAAAAAACACAAAGCCTTTATCTAGTTTTTCTCTCTCAGAAATGGCAGAGATGTTTTTGACTCTTCTGTCTAATTCGTATAGGTCACATTTAGAAAAAGCCAACCCACCTCCGTCCTAAAGACCCACCCACTGCTCTCTTATTGGCCCACCTAGCTGTCCGTCATGAAGATGGAAGGGGGAGGCTAAAGGTAGCCTATTAGCCCCTGAGCCTATTAGCTGAGGGGCTTTGTGGAATCATGAAGAAACCACTGGAAGATGAGCTGGAGTGATGCGAGTCACACCGGCAAACCAGGTGTTAACAGGGACGGCTATTAGGGTGACTAAGATCTGAAGAAAATAACAATATAAGCCACATTTACAGCGAGCGTCCTGGTGCCAGTGCTAGCTCGTGGGCTAATCGCACAGGGGCTAATGATACCTTTAGCCTTTAGCTGGCCATGTGAGCCGCCACTGCCATTAGGCAGTGGTGGCCTGATGGTTAGGGATGTG
The DNA here is from genome assembly GCA_020510985.1 of Pholidichthys leucotaenia. Taxonomy (NCBI): domain Eukaryota; kingdom Metazoa; phylum Chordata; class Actinopteri; order Cichliformes; family Pholidichthyidae; genus Pholidichthys; species Pholidichthys leucotaenia. The sequence continues at coordinate 102,951,378 of CM035846.1, forward strand.
GACTGGTGAGCGGAGGGTCGTGGGTTCGATCCCTGGACCGGCAGGATTAGATCTGGGTGGGACAGATAACATAGCAACTTGCCCCACCCTCCTTAACCCTACTGTGGTGCCCTTGAACAAGACCCTTAACCCCAACTGCTTCTGTGGAGCTGTTCAGTGGCCACAGGTCAATCTGTGGTTGCACTGGGCAGCTTCCTGGTGTGAATGTGTAACTGTGTGAGTGTGAACAGGGTGTCCTTGAAAAAGAGAGGTTTCCTCTCAATGGCACTACCGTGTATAAATAAAGGTTAAACAAAAATAAAACCAGCCTCCAGCACAAGCAATCCGCTGTGGAATCACGATGAAACCACTGGGAGATGGGCGGAGTGATGTGAGTCACACCGGCAAACCAGATGGTAACATGGATGGCTGTTAGGGGATCTGAAGAAAATAACAATATAAGCCACACTTACAGTGAGCGTCCTGGTGCCAGTGTTAGTTCAGGGGCTAATAGCTCAGGGGCTAATAGGCTACCTTTAGCCTTTAGCTGGCCATGAAAGCCACCAGCCTCCCGTACAGGTGATCCGCCGTGGAATCACGACGAAGCCTCCGGGTCGCTGCAATCAAAATGGCCCGGGACCGGAGGCTGCTGGTTCTCATGGCCAGCTCCCTCACCATCCTCTGGGGCTCCGCATGACTCAGTGCCACTCTTGTGGTCAGTGTAGTCGCTCCAGCTCCAGCTGGCCGTGGGAGAAGAGTGGAGTCCCAAAGGGCAAGACACTGCCCTTTCAGATCCCTTGGCTCAGTAGCTCGGCTCTCGGGTCACGGGCCAGGTCTCGGTTGTGAGGATTGGGGGGGGGGGGCTGTTCCGCACATGGTGCTAGCGATTTGTTGTGGAATCGTGGCAAAATTATTGGGAGATAGGCCGGACTGACGTGAGATACACCATCGACTGTGGCTCAGAGAACCAGAGCGCTGCTCATTCGAGCTGGGAGGCTAGAAGCTAAACAGCTAATGGCTAACTGACGTAAGAGGGAGGCCGGAGTTGAAAAGGTGAAGGATGGTTCTTAAGCAATAGGCTTTAAATCAGATCGCTTCAAGAAAGCCAGGAAAAATACAAAACAAATTTGCATCAGTAATTTAAAAAAATTAAGAAAATGTGAACAAAATATGTCAGACATTTCATTTCACGTGTGAGCTATTAAAATGTGGAAAAAGTGCAGTCAATGACCCCTTTAAATGATTCAAGGCAATTGATTTTCTCAAACACTTGAACCGATGAGTTGAACTCATCGGGTTTTACAGTGTAACTGTCACTGCTGTTTTGGTAATGTTTTACCCATGTTCGTGTAAATCACTGATTAGCAGGCACATGCACAAATGGCACCTATTTGATGCTCTAAGATTGCCCCTTTGCCCCTGAAGTACTCTTCTGGATTTTTTTTTTTTTTTTTTTTTACAGGTATTATAAATTTTAATTTTCCTCCACAGAGACACCCCAATTGCCTGTTTTTAAGAATAGGGTAAAAACCTTCCTTTCCGATATAGCCTACGATCAGGGAGGGATCATATGTCTCTAAACCCTCCCTTAGCTCTGCTGCTGATAGATTTAGACTGCCGGGGGACCTCCAATAATGTACTTGGCTTCACTCCTTTAGTGTTTGCTCTCTACATGTCTGTTCTTTTCATCTTCTCTATCCCCTCACTCCCCAGCCAGTCGCAGCAGATGACTGTCCCTCCCTGAGCCTGGCTCTGCTAGAGGTTTCTTCCTGTTAAAAGGGAGTTTTTCCTTTCCACCGTCGCCAGGCGCTTGCTCACAGGGGATCGCCTGATTGCTGGGGTCTTTCTGCAATTGTGGGGGTTTCCCCTACATTTGAAAGTGCTATGAGATGACTGTTGTTGTGAAATGGTGCTATATAAATAAAGTTGAACTGAACTGAATTGCTGAACAAATATTATTTAATGTATAATAACTATATTTTGATGTATAATTATGTGTCACCAGCGCATGAACCCCAAATGGCCTACCCCCCCCTCCTTGCTTGTGCTCCACTGAACACACCTTATCACAACAGCTGCATTCTGCAGTGTTTCTGTGGCTCCTCTCCTTGAAGCAGACTCAGGTTAGTGTTTTATTTGTCCTAAGCCTCAGCATTTTTTGCTGCTGTTGTGAAAGTACATGCAGTAGGTGATTTATTTTTTAACAAGGGAATTAGTGGTTGTGGGGGATATTCATGAATGTAGCATATGGTGTAAACATAATTTAGGGGCAGCTCGGTGGCACAGTGGTTAGCACTGTGGCAGCACAGTAAGAAGGTCACGGTGTTGATTCCACCCCCTGACCATTGGTGACCCTTCTGTGTGGAGTTTGCATGTTCTCCCTGTGTCTGTGTGGGTTTACCGCGGGTACTCTGGTTTCCTCCCACAGGCCAAAAACATGCAAGTATCAACTCTGTCATCCACTGGTAACCGTTCTCTCCTAAATTTGTTTTCTTTTCTCATTTTTTTAACATCTTTTCATAAAGGTACAAATTTTTTGATAAATTCTGAACTTTTTTGGTGACAAATTTGTACCATTTTTCCATTCAAAGTTGCAACTTTTAACCTAAAAATGTGCATTTTTTTATGTAATTAAACAAAAAATGTAGACTAACAATAGATGTGCCATATTTAAAGTGTCAGAAGTGCACACACTATATTAATATCAACACAGTAACTTGACTATATGCTTTGTTCTTGTTGGAGGGTTTTCTGAAAAGATGAAATCAGCAGCACCAGATTTAAATTCAGATTAGTTGATCAATTGCTTTAATAATCAGTAGATACGTAAACTGACTATCATAATAGTCATTACAATTAATCTGAATAATTTTCCTCACAGCTGAAGGTTGTAATTTCATTTATAACTAGCCTGAGCTGTTATTTTAAAATGTTGGCCTACTAAAATTGTAGCAGTTTCTGGTTTGCGACAACAGGGTAGCCTAGGATGAAATTAAATCCCCAGCCTGAGTTTTTCTCCCATTCCACCCCTGATGGGGTATGTCTATGAGTGCATAGGTATTAGAATAAAACAGATATATAATAGATATATTTCTTTCCAGTATTTTAGAGTGCCCTTTTTTGGTTGCGCACCTGTCCCCTGCAATGTCTTTGCACATCACTGCTGATTAGTGTGACTGAGAATGTCAGTTGCATGGAACTAAACCTATAGTAGGGGTGAGGGCATATTCTTCACTGATTTAAAACATACCCAACATATACAAACTGTCCCCAGACTGTCCCCTATCACATGAAGCAACAAAGCCTTTTACACACCTGTGTCTTAATTGTAAAAGTCTGTACAACAGCAGGAGGATGATGGCTCCCGCCAGTGTGAGCAGAAGCACTGCCACCCTCACATCCAAGCTCCAGCAGGACTTCCCACCAGGCCCTGATGAGATACAGTCCCTGGGGGGTCGTGAAGTTGCCAGCTGTGGAGGTTCCTCCATCCCAGGCTTTGGGTTAATGATAGCCTTGATGAGAATGGGTTGGATTGGGTCCAGTATGCTTGGGCGTTGGCTCTGGAATAAAGGGGTCTCAGGCTGAGGAGGGATCTGGAGAGAAGCGCTGCGAGTGACCTGTCCTTCAAGCTGCATCATAGCCAGTTTAATCCAGATAGGAAGAGTGGTGAGGCCGTTGGCTATGAATCAGTACTCCATTCTTTTCTCAGAGTGGAGCAGGGGTCCCAGGAGGTCCCTTTTAGGTGCTCTGTAAAAAAAAGGTAAGTTTTCTTTTTCATACCATCTTCCAAATGACAAGATACTTACTTCAATACAAACTATAAACTGTGTTTCTTTCTAAAACATAAACATATTTCAGACATATGTAGATCATGGGTCACCCAAATATTGCTGAGACAGTGCTTCATCTCAACCATGTTGCCATGATGAGGAAGCATACCTCATCATCTGGTGGTTCCCAACCAGAGGACGAGGTATCCAAGAGGGTGCATTTGTAGTAGCCATGAATATGTGGAGAAACTGTCTTAATTATTACAATTATTTATCAATGTAGTAAAACAAATTTACAATGGATAGCACTGTTGCCTAACAGCTAGAAGGTTTCAAGTTCAAATCTGTAGCCTGGTAGGGGTTGGAACCTTTCTGTGTGGAGTTTGCATGTTCTCCCTTTGCTGTGGGGGTTTACTCCGGGAGTGCCGGTTTCCTCCCACAATCCAAAGACATGCATGCTAGGTTAATTGGTTATTCTAAATTGTCCCTAGGTATCTGTCTCCTATAGGTCCTTAGAATAGAGGGTTAGTACTAGTGAAGTGCTTTGAGTGTTTGAGTGGTCTTTGAGAGTAGAAAAAGCGCTATATAAGTACAGGTCCTTATCCCTTATCCCTAAGTAGTCAAATACGGGATCCAAAAAGAATGATAAGTAATGAAGTATCAAATAAATGATGAAACTAGCTTGCACAAACATCACACAAACTCAAACTATTTAACCAAAGTATATATATTTTTTTTAGTTACTATTTGATAGTGTGAAAGTCATATGGGTATATAGGCTAAATATTGGCACTGATTAATTTGCAACAGATTCTATTGAATAGGACTTTATGATGAGTGAAAGGATTACAGTTGTGCTTTGCAGTTGTTCTTTTTTACCCTTCAGCCTCTAAAAGGCTGAAAGGGTATTGTTGTACATCCACCAGGCTAATGGGTGGTGGTGGCATCAACACCTACTTTGTGAGTGAGAGAATGTTTTTTTTTTTCTTTCTTTGTAATTGTTAAATGTGTTTTGTGCCATTTTTCACTTTTATTTTCATTTTCAATTTATTGTGAATTCTCATAAAAGCCCTTCAAGGGACAAGATTCAAGATTCAAAGGCTTTATTTGTCATGATCTGAGCTGGGGGATTCCGCTGTGTTCAGTCTCTTTGCCTTTTTCCCTTATTTGTATAGTGTTGTATTTTTGAATTCTATTGCTGTTATTTTTTCTTAGGTTGGTTTTCACATATTCTATATTGTTTCTTAGTATGACTTATTTTCCTGTTTATGTTCATTGGAGTTTTGTTATTTACATATTTGGGTTTACTTGTCTTTATTTGTCATCACATTGTATTTGCTTCTTGCTGTTTTTCCTCTCTCTCTCTCTCTCTCTCTCTCTCTCTCTCTCTCTCTCTCTCTCTCTCTCTCTCTCTCTCTCTCTCTCTGGGGTTGAGCTGTCAGAGGCACTTCTGGATTTTTTCCTGGTTCTGGCCCTATTTAGAGTGATTATTTCTTTTCTTTATTGCTGGAGTCTCAAGAATCGCTTGTGTCACAACCCTGTCCCCGTTCTGACGTTTATTATCCATGTGTATCCTGTTTTCTTCCTGCCATTCGTAAGTTTTCCTTTGTGCACTATTTGGCTTTTGTGTTTGTGCACTGTTTGGACTTTTTTAAATTTCTTTAAGAAATATCACACACTGCAGTTCAGCGTCTGGGTCTCCCTCTCTGCCCCGAGGGGCAATTCATGACATTATTATCATGTGCACAGTTAAGAAATGCTACATTTCCTGAGCAATGAAATTCTTACTTTGCTCTCCGAACGAATGCCATAGTAATAGGTACACAATGATACTAATAAGGTAATAACACAATAACTCAATCCTAACACTAATGCATGCTAATAACCCACACACCAACACACAGTTCGGCAATTAGGATTCTTAAGCATGCCTTGATACTAAATACTAATACTAATGAGAACTAATAACACACATTAGGCAATTTGGACAATTAAAGCAGCTGATGCAGTCAAACAAATGAAACTGAAAATTCACTGGATGACTATAGTGGTAGTGGTATATTGATATCAAAGATGATGTGAACCTGAGATGGCATAAACCTATGTACAGTGTGCAAATGAGCATTGTGCAGCAAGCAGTATATAATTATAAATTACAAATTACAAAGTAGCACCCAGTGCTAATTTCTCTGTAACGGTAATACCAGTAGACTGTACAAGACAAATAGCAGCAGAGATAATTAGCAGCAGAGATGATATGGATGATATGGAACAAGTGTTGCAAACTAGCAGTTGCTATAAACACTGTGATACTTACATCAGATGATTATTTTCAGTTTATCTACTGTATGTATATTGTATCTGTCCCTAACATATAAACCATAAATAACTAGGAAGAAATGATGTAGGCTTTTGAAATTGATACCATAGTTGTATCTATTACAGACAGACAGACAGACAGACAGATGTGCTTTATTGATCCCAAACTGCATGACAGTAGATGACTAACATGATAGAAACAAACACCGTAACATATAAAGGGACTGCCAAGGAAAGTAAAACTGCCTAAATAACTTCTATACATCATAGATGAATAGATAATGATCCATAGAGATACATGAATCTCATAATGCATAAACATAAATCTCAGGCGAGTTTGAATTTGGCTGACCTTTGACTGTTTGAGGGAAAACTGACCTCTGACCTCAACCAATCTTGTGAATATCATATCTAAAAGAAGAAATGTTGTATCGTTGCATCTAAGACAAATCCTTGACACTGGGTTTGCGTCAAAAGGTCAAAGGTCAATGTTAACATCCCCTTTGCATTATTACTGTTGAAGGAGTAAAACTTGGGTCACCAAACTTGGTATAGGTTCACCCTGAGACCTACATCTGTGACTATGGGTTTGGGATCAAAAGGTCAAAGGTCAAGCACAAAATGCCATGTAAACTATATTTCAATAACAAGGAAAGGCTGAGTGGTACCAGTGGCAGCCACCATTATTTTTATTTTCTTTCTTTCTGCCTATCGTTATCTGCTCTAATCTGCCCACTCCTCTTGATGTGAGCAGAGAAAATCAGGCAGACATTAATGATGAGAACTCAAGGTTCAGGGCAGAGCATGCAATTTTAGTATATCCCTCCTCCACATGGGAAAAGGGAAAAGAGGCATAACTCTGAATAAGATTTTCTGCAACATATGTAATGCAACCAAAGGGCTTTTTCTTAGGTGATTTTCTCAATCATTACATCATCAGAAGAGCAATGAGCTTTTTATTGAATGACTTCTTGAAAACAATAGAACTAAGATCTGTTTCCTTCTGAGTAGTGTCACAAGCTGAGCTCAGGAAGTTCTGCCAGATGCAGTCTCGTGGCTTTTTCCTTATATTTACTTAGATTTGTTGTATTTTGTGCCTTTTGAGTTTAATTACTGCATTCTATTTTTCTGTTTAGGCTTCAGTTTTTGCTATGCTCATGTTTCATTTCAATTTGTAATTATTTATTAGTCTGTTTTTGATGTTGTTTATTCCTTATATTTGTCCTTGGTGTTCCTTTTCTGGGTTGACAGCTGTCAGGCCGCATTTCCGGTTTGGTGTTCTATGTGGGCGTCGCCCTGTCAGCTGTCAAGCCCAGCCACTTTCCCCTCCTCTGTTCCAGCTGATCCCAATCTTTATTCATTATTACCTCTTTATCCGCTCAGGTGAACCCACACCTGTTATCACTTATGTATTTGGTTTTGGCCCTATTTAAGGGGAGTTATTTTGTTCTCATTTGCTGCTGCATTGACTACTCAAGTGTTTCTACACATCTTTCTTCGTCTCCGCCAGAGTCTATTCCTGCTCCGACGCACCGTCCTTGTAAGCTTTCTCTCTCATTGTTATTTTGTATTTTGAGCACCTTGTTGGACTTTACGTTTGTTGTTTGTTTTTTCAATAAATTGCCCAAACTCACAGTTGGCGCGTGTGTCTCTGTTCTCTGCCCCGAAGGGCATTTGTGACAAAGGAGTCATTATTCCCATCATTACTAAATGTGGCCATAAATCCCAGTTTCTAGGTACTGTGTTGAACTTTTAGAAACAGGTTTTACTGGTATCTTTTGATGGACTCTGCCAATGAGTGGTGCTCCCATTCAACACTAAGGGCCGTATTACAATGACGTGGTCCACAATCAGTTGTCACTGACACAGAACGTGTTTATGGGTGTTTCCAAGTTTATTTCCTTATTGCAACAGCACATAAATGAATTTTCCATCAGGCGCAAGGTGTGAAGAGGCTGGCCTAATTATTCAGAGGTGTGTTTTGGATAATCCAACACAAAGCGCTCCTGCCCATCCCTTTAATGCACGGGGACACATTATCTAAAGTGAACTCTGATCATGATGGTTTGTTTGAGATGGGTTTTGTGCTGGTTAAAGGGTGTACGCATGAGTGAAAATGCACACGGTAGAAACACTGCTTGGTAAGAAGGAAGACATCAGTCACAGCTGATGCCTAGTTTGTTACTTTGGAGAGAACAAATGGGGAAGAGATAATGTAGGGCTGAAAAATCAGCTAAATGGTTTAACATGGTATGTATGGATCCAACACACAGACATGAATGGGTTTGAAACTTCAGGAAAAGAGGATGATGCTTGTGCAAACTTTCATAAAACAGAAGGATCATTAACAGTGGTCCGGAAGTCGCTCCCGGCGCATGGGAAGATGTAGTGCTCCATCTCCTGTTGTTTTTGCCAACCGAGGGTCTCCCCTGTCTTGTGTGGGGTCTGCAGAGGTTTGTGGCTCTCTGTCCCTGGCGGGAGGGAAGGAGGAGATTGCTGACTCCCGCCATGAAGTGAGTCCACTCTAGGAGGCCCCTCATGGTGCTGATGGGTGGCAGCTGATCAGGGCACTGAGAACCAGCTCAAGAACCCTGACCATAGAAGCATGGCGCGGGCGGCCTCGGCCCAGCTGTAAACCCAGGGGTTTGCGGCTGTAGGCAGATGTGGATGCATCTCCAGTGTCTCTGGGGAGTTACTGGGGGCGGCTGTGGCGCAGGTGTAGTGTGACCGACTACTGATCGGAGGGTCATGGATTCGATTCCCACTGTCTGCAGTCTGCATGTCGAAGTGTCCTTGAGCAAGACACTGAACCCCCAGTTGCTCCTGGTGGCCAGGCTAGCGCCTGTGTGTGTATGGCAGCTCTGCCGCCATCAGTGTGTGAATGTGTGCGTGAATGGGTGGATAGCAGGATCTGTAAAGCGCTTTGGTCATCCAGAGATGAGAAAAAGCGCTATATAAGTGAACGCCATTTACTTAATATAATGTAAGCCAACAGCATGTAACAGCTCAGAGTTTGACTTCTCTTTTCCCATTTCCTCCTCCTCCTCCATGCAGTGCTGCTACTGCTCATTCTCCCTGCCCAGCCAGAAAACAACCATCAGGATGCATGTGCATTTTTAAACTAGAGCAGAAGGAAACAAAGGCCCAACCAACAGAATCAAAGCAGGTCCATCTCTAAGGGCACACAGTCAGGGAGCTAGATGAACATAAACATTAATGACTACTACGGCACATTTGTGTGGAGTCTGCACTCTGCAGGTATGCGAATCATTCTTTCTTTGAAAGCTAGCTTTCAAATAAGAGCTTCCATCCAGATTTGTAAACCTTCAAACGAAGACTGAGTAGCTTGCCAAATCAAGAACTGATTTAACGTAGACACATAAAAACATCAATAAGCAACAAATTATACTTATGCATGTTATTACTTGTTATTAGACCACCAAGTATTAGCTATGTCTGGTAAACTAAAACATTTCTACCTATGTGAATAAATTTGATTACTTGATAATGTGTTTTGCTAAGCATGGGGGGGGGGGGCACAGTCCTTACAGTTACACAGTTGCATATTGTTGTGAAGAACTTTCTCTGAGATGGGCTTTCATTTTATCACGCTGCCATTTCATTAGTGAAATTACTCTGCCCCCACCACCACCACACACACACAGAGTTGCATTCAAAATTATTCAACCCCCACTGCATCGTAGGTTTATTGCAAAATGTACAAACTAGCAGTTGTTTGCAATAAACAAATCAAACAAGAACAATTTAAATAGCTCAACACAACTAATATTACAAGTGGTAAATGCAACACAAAATGCCCCTTTTATTAACTACTGCAGTCTCCAAATTATTCAAACCCTTCATGACAAGCATCTTTAGTACTTAGAGCACCATCTGGCTGTTATGACCTGCTTCGAACATGAAACATAGCCAGACACCAGCTTCGGGAAGCATTCCAGAGGAATGTAAGGACACATACACATGGCCACTGTTTGGTCCTGATCAAAGTAACTCTGGTCCGCTTCCATGGACAGTACAATTCATTTGGTGCAGTGTGAGTGCACAATCAAACTCTGGTGCTCACTAAACAAGCAAACTCTGGTCCGCTTGAAAACAAAGGATCTTGGTTCACTTGCAAGTGAACCCTGGTGCTGTTGGCTTGCAGTGTGAATGCAAACGGACTATCCAGTGGACCAAAGGGCCGAAGTTCCCCTCAGCATTTGTGTAACCATAGCAGCACGTAGTCTCAGAAGAGGAAGTGATATTTACCATAGTGCATTTTAGGTAGAAAATGGCAACAAAGACAACTGCGCAAATCCAAGAAATCCTTTTACTTGAGAAAGACGAGGAGAAAAGTTAAAAAATGTTTGTTTATGGTGGACAAATTACCGGGCTGAAGGGAATAAATTTCCATTTTCGGTCCTGGACAATCGATGAGCTGGATTTTCCTTCTTTGCTGAGATTTTTTCTTCCTGGTCAGTGGTGGTTTTGGCTACAGCGCTCCAAACGAGCAGCTGTTGTAACTGCGTGATGTTTTCCAGGCAGTTTGGTCCGCTTGAGTAAAGTGCAGTGTGAATGCAAATCAAACCATACGAAGGTACAAAAATTCTCGGCATTCCCCACCCAATTGGCATCTCCGGCATACAACTAGGAACATACCGGTCGCTATGGAGGGTGAGAATATGTATGGGCACATAATCATACCATGTAGGATAACTAAATAGACGGTTATGCTGTTTCATCCCACCTAGCAACAATGCTCTGCACTGTGTGTGTTTATATATGTACATATTTATTCCATCTAGCTACAATGCTCAGCACTGGGTGTGTTTACATTTATATATCTATATATTTATTCCATCTAGCTACAATGCTCCGCACTGTGTTTTTATATATCTACATATTATTCCATCTAGCTACATTGCTCCGCACTGTGTGTGTTTATATACTTGCATATTTATTCCACCTAGCTGCAATGCTCCGTACTGTGGGTGTTTATATATTTACATATTTATTCCATCAAGCTACAATGCTCTGCACTGTGTGTTCATATATTCATATATTTATTCCATCCAGCTACAATGCTCTGCACTGTGTGTCTGTGTGTGTGTGTATATATATTTTATAGTAATATGTACATATGTATATTAGCTGCTCTTGCTTGCTTGTTTTTTTTCTTGCCTTCTGATTGTTGCTCTGAGTGTTGCTATCCCTGTGCTGTTGCAATCCTGGAATTTCCCCGTTGTGGGACTAATAAAGGCTTATCTTATCTTATCTTATCTTAATTGAACTGAGACCCCCAGACTATTCTGGTGCGAATGCAGCTTTAATCAATCAATCAGTCAATGCATCAGATTTATATAGCGCTTTATCATAGACACTCAAAGACGCTTTACAGAAATTAAGGGTCATCCACCACCTAGGATGGATGAAGCAGCCACAATACAGCGCCATCCCTTTTTAACCATTCACACACACATTCACACAAAGGGCCAATTTAGAGTCTCCAATTAACCTAACCTGCATGTTTTTGGCATGTGGGAGGAAACCGGAGAAATCCCGGGGTAAACCCACGCACACATGGGGAGAACATGCAAACTCCACACAGATCACTGTTGGTCGGGGGCTGGGATCGAACCCACGATCCCCACGATCCCCCCGGCCAAGGGTAAACTGTGCTGCCGCAGTGCTAACCGCTGCGCCACCGTGCAGCCCAGTGCACCGTGCAGCCCAGCTTTAGTCCATTCTTCATGGACAAAGGCCTCCAGTTCACTGATATTCTTGGGTTTGTGTGCTACACCCACCTTTTTCTAATCCTAGCAGAGATTTTCAATGGCGTTCAAGTCAGGCGACTGTTGGCAACTCTAGTATTTTCCAGGACTTCTTCTGAAACAAGCTTTGGTGGACTTTGAGGTATGCTTGGGATCACTGTCATCAAAGCTCTTCCAGGGTATATAGGAGGACTCAAATGCAGCCCAACTTCTTGGCATGATTTATTTTACAAATTATGCAGTACAAGGACTGAAAACAACAAATTAAGCCATAACGACAGTGTAGCGTTGACCTTGAGTTCCAATCTATAAAATCATTCTTTGCTGAAGGAAAATTGTTTCAACTCAAAAGTCTGGTCATTAACTATGGTTTGATATATGTTGCTTTATTTTCAGGAAGAAATTAATTTTTGCATGCTTATTTATTTGTCCCAACAAATAAATTAACACACCTTAAGATTTCTACAACAATTCCAAAATTCTATCTCCCTTCTTACAAGCCTGTAAGTTGGAACAAGTTCTAAAAAGCACTTATAACTACCACTAATATAAAATAACAATCAAGGTTAACCCTTGACTAACAAATTTAGCTATAATCAACAAGTTGATTTTTAAGCTAACTGGTAAATAACGGTAAAATATGGCAGGTCTATGAACAACCGATTGATGTACCGAACTGGATGACCTTCAAGCAATGTTAGAAGAATGGATTTCTGATTTTATTCCTAGCTTTGCAACACTGGTCAAGAATACACAGCCCGAAGATTTGAAGCAACTCACTGAAGAACATTTGGACAGTTACGCAGAAAACCCACCAAAAGGAAAGAATCTCCCCAGCGTGTTGGGAAAGTTCGTGATAGCATTAGTCGCGAGATTAAAAGTAGCTGAAACTAAAGCACTATGCGCCGAGAATGAGCTAAGGAATCAACAACCTTCTCTCTCCAGGATGTCGGTAAAATGATATGATTGCTCTGTCTTTCTCACACTTCTTTATCTGCTTGTTTCACACGCTACACTGCAGAGTTTAGTTTACACCCTATAATTCATTTGCTGAAATCAGTTAGAATCAGTTCTGCACTCAGCAGAGCTGCCACATAAGCGGAAGTGTACTGATACAATGAGGAAACCACCTCCTTGTATGGTGGGTGGGGGAAGTTTTATAAAAACTATAGGGCTCAATATTGGGGTGGCACACTCTTGAGGAATTGCCTAAAGAGCTGTGTCCCAGCGCTGCTTGTATCCATATCTCACTTTCAGTAAAAAAAAAGAAAATATACTTCTTCTCTCAGCCTGGTTATTTGGCCGTCGTATCAAAGAACTGGGGATTAAGGTATTTTAGACTCAACAATTTTGTGTTTCCGCCCTGTTACGAGGCTAAATTTTAGTTTTTGTTTTGTAAACGGTGTGAGGATTTTTTCTCTACAGACTGGCGGCCGCAACATGATAAGAGGCGAGCAGAAAACCTTTTTCAATAAATTTCTGCCTGTCCCTTCGGGGATAGCCCTTTCTGTAGAGATTAAATACTCGTGCACATGTGATTTTATTTGTGGAATGAAACTGAGATATGGTCTTGAATTTATGATATGTTGTTTTAAGAAATATATTTACTGAATTTGATGAGGAAATCTCCAAATGGTTTTAACCCCGTGGAATCAGTTATACGTGTTAGTACTGTTCCAGAAAGTAGAGTTGGAGAGAGCTTGGACAAGAGGTTTAAACCCCGAGGAGGCTGAAACAGGGCCACCGAAAAAGAAGTGTTGCCCCATTACACATTGCATAGTCCGGGTAAAAGGTTTTAACCCCGAGTCAACTGATATAGGGTTGCCGAAAAAGGAGTGTTACTCAGCTGATGCATAGCTTTGCCAAAAGGTTTTAACCCCTTGACATCATTGCTTGATTTCAAAAAGTAGAGTTGGCACCCCTAGCATATTTAGCTCCGGCCAAAAAAGGTTGAAACTCCCAGAGAAATTGCAACGAGCGCGTTTCTAAAAAAATAGTTGGTCTTACCGCATTAGATAGGGACCTACTGTGTGTGAAATAAATGCAAAAGTTTTAAGTTACCCGATCGGGACGATCGGTTCATAGGTGATATATGATAATATGACTAAACTAATTATAGTAAAAAACATGGTGATGTATGAGGCAATGTTGTTGTGAGGAAGTGGAAATAAATAAAATCATAATAATAATTTCATTCTATGCTATAAGATATTGATATTAGACTATAACATTTAAAGACGGTTGGATTAAAATGGCAACAAAACTGGATAACGATAAAAGACAATGGTAAAATGGATAATGATTATATGGGGGGCCCCCTACCGAAAGCCGTTTGTGTGTGGGTTGTTTTGTCTTTCTGTAATCTGTTTTGTCTGTCTGTAGTTTCTGTAATCTGCTCCAGCGTGGAAAAAAGGGATGAGAGTTCTCTGCGGAGGTGGAAGGAGCAGGGTTTAAACTATTGTAATTTTTTTAAAATAAAAGGATTGATTAATTAATTGTTATCCTTTTGAGAAATGTTTAAAATTATAAGTGCAGTGGGGCAAAAAAGTATTTAGTCAGCCACCAATTGTGCAAGTTCTCCCACTTAGAAGAGGAGAGAGGTCTCCAATTTTCATCATAGGTATACCTCAACTATGAGAGACAAAATGAGAAAAAAAAAATCCAGAAAATCATATTGAAGGATTTTTAATGAATTAATTGGTAAATTCCTCGCTAATATAAGTATTTGGTCAATAACAAAAGTTCATCTCATACTTTGTTATATACCCTTTGTTGGCAATGACAGAGGTCAAAGGTTTTCTGTAAGTCTTCACAAGGTTTTCACACACTGTTGCTGGTATTTTGGCCCATTCCTCCATGCAGATCTCCTCTACAGCAGTGATGTTTTGGGGCTGTCGCTGGGCAACACGGACTTTCAACTCCCTCCAAAGATTTTCTATGGGGTTGAGATCTGGAGACTGGCTAGGCCACTCCAGGACCTTGAAATGCTTCTTACGAAGCCACTCCTTCGTTGCCCGGGCAGTGTGTTTGGGATCATTGTCATGCTGAAAGACCCAGCCACGTTTCATCTTCAATGCCCTTGCTTGTGGAAGGAGGTTTTCACTCAAAATCTCACGATACATGGCCCCATTCATTCTTTCCTTTACACGGATCAGTCGTCCTGGTCCCTTTGCAGAAAAACAGCCCCAAAGCATGATGTTTCCACCCCCATGCTTCACAGTAGGTATGGTGTTCTTTCTCTTCCAAGCACGACAAGTTGAGTTTTTACAGTAAAGTTCTATTTTGGTTTCATCTGACCATATGACATTCTCCCAATCCTCTTCTGGATCATCCAAATGCTCTCTAGCAAACTTCAGATGGGCCTGGACATGTACTGGCCTAAGCAGGGGGACACGTCTGGCACTGCAGGATTTGAGTCCCTGGTGGCGTAGTGTGTTACTGATGGTAGCCTTTGTTACTTTGGTCCCAGCTAAGATATAGAAGCTCTCAAACATCTCCTAGCGAAGATTCAAAACAACAGAGAAGATGAAACACCTGACATCCTAGCTATCACAGCTATGCCAACTCAGATGAAATGCTCTAAATCACGGAAAAAAGGAAAAAAGAAAGCTGTTCCTACAAATGGAGAAGAACTAAAGGACCCAATGCAGTCCAGTGCTGTTCTGCCAGCCCAACCACAAGCCAAAGACCACTTCTCTAAAAACGACATTTTGCACATCAGTGTCCAACCACCGGTTCCACGATTTCTGTCCGAACAAGAGGGGGATGGCATGAAAATTCTACCTTCCACTGCCCTTTGAAGATGTGATGTTTCAGGATGCTCTTTAAGACACCGCCGCTGACATCACGCTTGTGTCACACAATCTTTTTGACCAACTACGCGTAGCTGCTAACCGCACTCACAAAGACTTAAAACTGGAACCTTGTTTGTTAGCCATTTGACCATATGCGCTCACTAACACAACTCTGTCAGGCGTGTCACTAATCAAAGTCACCATTTGTCCCATGACCTTGACACATCCGGTCTATGTGTCCAAACTTGACTCCATTCCATTGCTCGTCGGCAAAGACATACTGAATCGCTTTGAGCCACTGATTGACTTCAAGAATCCCAAATTATGGGATCAAACTCAACACCCTCACCCATTCGACCTGCCAAGGACAACTGAATCACAGTGCTTTGTTCTTAACGTTGTGAGATGACTTCTGTTGTGATGTGGGGCTATATAAATAAAGCTGAATTGAATTAACACTTGGGACACACTGAGTCTAATACAACTAGCACTGCTGGAACAACTGATCCTGATCAAAAGCGACCACAAAAACCAAGGTGAACACTGCCCTCAAGAAGTCAAAGGTCACCCTCAAACACAAGGACAAGACAAGGAATCGAACGACCTTGGGAACTCACTGGCCAAGCAGAAAGCTCCACATTGCCCCCTTTGTACCTTTGACTCACGTTGGTGCCACCTTCTGAATCCCACCCACCCACCCCTGCGGCCTGCATGGTCACAGGAGCCAAATCAACCGGCTCCGCAGACCCTCTACAACCTAAGGGTTATGCATCGTGGACCCAACTTTTGTGAACACTAAGCGTGCATCTACTCAAGCCTGTGACTCCATGGTTCATAAAACTGTCAAATACCGATCGGACCCGACCGTACACGTGCTCCCCGCGTCAAATTCATTTAACATTCCGAAATTGAAAACACTTCTTGCAACGCGACCTTTGCTGCAGGTACGCAATGGCACTTGTATTTCTTCTTCCGACGAACAGTCACGGCACCGCTCGTACTTCCTCGAAACCAGAGGGGGGTGATGACTGCCAACACCCACGACCTTCCAGCTGCAGAACACAGAGGCATCAAAATGACGTACAACGCTCCCAAGGCCACATTTCAAAAACACTTGGACCAATCAGCCAAACAACACAAAGCGTACAACGACCAAAAGGCCTCCCATGGCAAACCTCAAGGAGGGCACAAGATCTTCCACTATGCAGTTGTACCACAAACACAACAAATCAATCTACAGGCAGGGAAAATCACTCCTAAATTCCTGCCCGGGTGGATGAATCCACACACTGTCAACAACAAACTTTGGCCACTTAAGTACCAAATCCAGGACCCTATTTTCAAATGGGCTCAACACAATCAGAGTAAACTTTACCAAAACCCCACGGGACTTGTCAGGCACAACACTGTCACAGCAATTCCATAAATAAGATTAAAATCAGGCCTACATCCGAGAAATAACGTTAGCCAAGTATTAGCCTCAGGTACACTAGGTTGCATTTCTCCAAACCAATCAGTTAACTGCATCAAAACTTTAAAAAAAAAGGATAAATTAAAACCAGATTACCCCTTAAACTAATCTTGAAGGCCTCTGTAAAATTCTAATCAATTTTAATCGACTTACTATTATCAAACAGTACACACAAAACATCCAATACCATTATCTTGAGCTAACAACATCAAAATTCCCATTAAAGGTGATAAAATATCTAAGGTTTATTGTTCAATCTCTAAAAGAAATTGTTCCACCTCTGAGAATAATTTTCATCTGCCACTCAGGTGTCTAAAGAAAAACCATCAAGAAGGTTGAGATTAAAATCACTCACTCCTATTTGTTTACCAGGATGATGGCCCTCCTCTTTTTCAGTTTAGCCCTCCACCTAGCATTCACACAGACTGTCACCCAGTCAGAACTGGGCAGAGCCAAGGCAAAAAGTCAACAATCCTTAGGTGGATTCTCAATAACAGCCTCATCATTAGGGCTTCTTGTTAGCCTTAGCATGTCCACTGTTAACTCGGTCAACACCGCTACACTAAAACGCCAGGTAGTTGAACCACAAACCATTACCAAAACTTTGCAAGTTACTGTGTTGGTTTTTAATGTTTGCACCGAAGATTCAGTCAAACTCAACAAGGTCTTGAACTTTTTGCTCTTCGTGTTAAGGGTTGACTATGCTCACACACAGCTGGTGTCTGTTACTCCAAGAGGTAGCTAGAAACATTAGCTTTTCAGTGTACACTTTAGCAAAGAACCTGTTTTCACCTTATCTTACCCCGTTTTCAGTAGTCACAAATTTACTATTCGTTGCCATTCAAAGAACAATGATGACATTACATGTTCGCCCAGTTTTCCAGAACAAAGGTCTCAAACACCCTATGGCTCAGATATCTGTAGAACCATGGTTTATTCCAGCTAAACCAATCCAATTTGAACTGCCCTGAGTTACCTCAATATCACTTCGTTGAAACATTTACCTCAAGTATATAAAAACTAAATTTTTTTTTTTTGGACTTGGGTACCAATAATTTTTGAGTCTTTGCATGCATATACAGTATATTTTAGTATAGTTTAGACAATTTTTCAATTTTTATATTTGCCCATATTCAAATTATTTTTTTTTGAAGATTTTTAGAAGTTTTTGTAAACCAAACCCAAAGAGCTATACTCAGGAATAGATTCTGTTTACAAGCTAGTGCTTATGGACATCAGAACTGTTAGCTCAGCAGTTGAATCAAGAGTCGCCAATTGGAACCAGCTGCCAAGGATGTGTACCAAAGCTGACTGAAGCTCACCATTGACACAGGGGGCGGGATGTAGCATTGACCTTGAGTTCCAACCTATAAAATCATTCTTTGCTGAAGAAAAATTGTTTCAACTCAAAAGTCTGGTCATGAACTGCTTCTATCACCCAAGAACCAGAGCTGTAGCACTATCCATCGGCCATAAATTGGAAGTTAATCCCTTCTCCAGGACTTAGTCATTCTCCCTTTTCTGCTCTTTGGCAAAGGAATGTTTCAGTCGACAGGTTTATGTTTGATATAATCAAGACTTGGGAGTCAAGATTCTCCAGTAAACAACCAGGCAGTTTCACAGTGCCATCTGGTGGATGAAACAGGAATTTATTTTTTTCTTTGCAGTGGAGTTTATGCATATGGGCAAATAAATTAATTCATATTCTTTTTCTCAAGACAGTATCCACTACTGAAGACATGGTTGAACTCTTGGGCTGGACAATGTTGTATCAAATGCTTTTATTGATATGATTTGATATGTGTGACTTTATTTTCAGGAATAAATTAATTTTTGCATGTTTATTATCACAAATTAATTAGTTACAATGTAGAGACATTGTTGCATATTGAGTAGAATATCTTAGTCTCTAAAGTTTAAGGAATTTATGCTTTATTCAGCAACATGTGTCTTAAGGGGGGTCTCACTTCTCATATGAATGAATGAATGAATGAATGAATCTTTATTTTGGATAGATTAAAAGTACAGGTTAAAAGAAACTGAATAATATAACAAAGGGGGAAAGATAATCCAACAGGGTCAAATTAGACAATAACTCCTCTGATTATACAGTGCAACATAAGTTATCCGAAATGGGCGATGGCTGAAGCCGCAGCTTATGTTGCCCACCCATGTTCCAACCAAGAATTCAAAAGAAAAAAAAAACAAAACAAGAGCGATTACAATTCAGAACGAAGCTAAGACAAAATGTGACAAAAAAACTAAGCTACAACACAGCGCAGGCTGGATATGACAATCCTTATGTGATTTTACATGTCATCTTGTATATATGTTTGGAGTATTTCTTCCTTTAGTTTTTGTTTAAATTGTCCAAGCGTTGTACATGATTTTAATTCAGGTCAAAAATCATTCCATAATCTGACTCCTAGCACTGAAACACAGTGTTGCTAGGTGGTAGTTCTCACTGAAGGTTTTTGAAATATACATGTTCCTCTGAAATGATATTGCTTCTCCCTTATTTGGAACAACTTTTGAATATTTGCGGGCAGTGATAGATTCTTCACTTTAAACATTATTATTGCAGTTTTAAAGTCAACCAGATCTTTCAACTTGAGAGCTTTTAATTTAAGAAAAAGTGGGTTTGTTGGTTCCCTGTAAGCTGCTTTATTTATTATTCTAATAGCTCTCTTCTGAAGCATAAAGACTGGATATATGTTTGTTTTATATGTATTTCCCCATACTTCAGTACAATATGTCATGTATGGGAGTATTAATGAATGATACAAGGTATATAGCGTGGGTTGATTCAGCAAATATTTCACTCTGTGTAGTATTGCAATTGATTTGGATATTTTATCTTTAATATAATTAATATGTGACTTCCAACACAGTTTATTATCAATTATTACTCCAAGAAATTTAGTTTCAGATACCCTTTCAATCTCTACACCATTTACACTGAGTTTAGATACTGAGTTGTTGTGATGGTTGTTAAAGACTATAAATTTTGTCTTACTTAAATTGAGCGTTAATTTGTTTGAATCAAACCACAGTTTAAGCTTTCCTAATTCCTTTCCGAGTGTACCCAGAAGTTGTTTCAAATTGCTTCCACTGCATAATAGAGTGTCATCTGCAAACAATATTAAGTCCATTTTTTCTGAAACTTTACATATATCATTTATATACATATTGAATAACAATGGCCCCAAAACTGAACCCTGTGGGACTCCACAAGTAACCTTCAGTAACTGTGAGTTTTTGTTACCAACATATACATACTGATATCTATTCTTTAAGTAACTACTTAACCAGGATAGTGCTACCCCTCTAATACCACAATTTTGTAGTTTCTTTAATAATAAATTATGATCCACTGTATCAAATGCATTTTTAAGATCCAGGAATACCCCAACTGAATACTCTTTATTTTCAATGGCAGTTGATATTTTTTCTATAAATTCCATTAGAGCAAATGCAGTTGTCCTCTTGTGTCTGAGCCCATATTGCTTCTCACACAATAAATTATTCTTCATTATGAAGTTCAATTCAATTCAATTCAATTCAATTCAACTTTATTTATATAGCACCATTTCACAACAACAGTCATCTCATAGCACTATCAACTGTAGGGGGGAACCCCCACAGTTGCAGAAAGACCCCAGCAATCAGGCGATCCCCTGTGAGCAAGCACTTGGCGACGGTGGAGAGGAAAAACTCCCTTTTAACAGGAAGAAACCTCCAGCAGAACCAGGCTCAGGGAGGGGCAATCATCTGCTGCGACTGGCTGGGGGGTGAGGGGATAGAAAAGAAGAAAAGAATGGACATGTAGAGAGCAAACAGCACGATGGGGACTCAATCTATGGGAGAGAACAAACAGATGTTAATGACCAGCAAAAAAAAAATATTTCATAGAGAGTGAGGAAAGGAGTGAGGCCCAGTGCATTACTGGAGGTCCCCCGGCTGACTAAACCTATTAGCAGCATAACTAAGGGAGGGTTCAGGAACACATGATCCCTCCCTAATTGTAGGCTATATCAAAAAGGTAGGTTTTAGCCCTATTCTTAAAAACAGAGATCGAGTCTGACTCCCGAATCCAGATTGGCAGCTGATTCCACAGGAGAGGAGCTTGATAGCTGAAGGCTCTGCCTCCCATTGTACTTTTGGAGATTCTAGGTATTACAAGTAATCCTGCATTTTGGGAGCGTAGTGCTCTGTTAGGATAATACGGTAGTATCAGATCTTTTAAATAAGAAGGAGCCTGATTGTTTAGAGCTTTGTAAGTAAGATGAAGGATTTTAAACTTAATTCTAAACTCTATGGGAAGCCAATGAAGGGAGGCCAGAACCGGAGAGATATGATCTCTCTTTCTAGTACCTGTTAAAACTCTTGCTGCAGCATTTTGGATCAGCTGAAGACTTTTTAAAGATGTTTTAGGACAGCCTGATAATAAAGAATTACAATAATCTAATCTCGAGCTAACAAAAGCGTGGATCAGTTTCTCAGCATCACTCTGAGACAAGATGCTCCTAATCTTGGCAATATTACGCAAATGATAGAAGGCAGTCTTAGAAACAAATTTAATATGTGAATTGAAGGACAAATCCTGATCAAAAATAACTCCAAGGTTCCTCACAGAGCTATTAAGAGAAAGAGTAACCGCATCCAAACTGAAAGTTTGATTTGGAAAGGAATTTCTAAGGTTTTTTTTGGACCAACAAGAATGACTTCAGTCTTATCTGAATTTAATAGCAGGAAATTACAAGTCATCCAAGCTTTGATTTCCTTAAGACAGGCTTCTAACTTGGCTAATTGATTACTATCATCTGGCTTCATTGACAGGTATAATTGTGTGTCATCTGCATAACAATGAAAATGTATACAGTGCTTTCTAATAATGTTGCCTAACGGAAGCATATATAAACTAAAAAGAGTAGGGCCTAGCACAGATCCCTGTGGAACTCCATGACTAAGCTTTGAGTTGAAAGAAAACTCATTATTTACATGAACAAACTGGAACCTATCAGATAAATAAGATCTAAACCATTGCAACGAAGTTCCATTAAGTCCAACATAGTGTTCTAATCTATCAAGTAGAATATTTTGATCGATAGTATCAAAAGCTGCACTAAGGTCTAAAAGGACAAGTACAGAAACTAGTCCATTATCAGATGCAATGAGGAGGTCGTTAGTGACCTTCGCTAAGGCTGTTTCAGTACTATGATGGATTCTAAACCCAGATTGAAACTCTTCAAGTAAACCATTTCCCTGCAGGTGGTCAAATAATTGCGTAGCAACAACTCTTTCTAAGATTTTTGAAATGAAAGGGAGATTAGAGATTGGTCTATAGTTAGCTAAAGCTCCTGGATCTAGCGTTGGCTTTGTGAGTAAGGGTTTAATTACAGCCGTTTTAAAAGCCTGCGGTACATGGCCTAAAGTTAATGAAGAATTGATTATATGAAGAATAAAGCTACCAATAAGTGGGAAGACTTCTTTAAATAACCTGGTAGGAATAGGGTCTAAAAGACAAGTTGAAGGTTTGGATGAGGAAACTATTTTGTCTAACTCACAAAGGTCGATTGGAGTAAACTCATCAAGACAGACATCAATAGAAGGAGTTGTAGCAGTTACAGCATTTAAGTTAACTGTGGGACGAATCTGATTGATTTTATCTCTGATGGATGAAATTTTATTATTGAAAAAGTTCATAAAGTCCTGACTAGTAAGCTCTAAAGGAATGCTAGGATTGACAGAGTCCTGACTCTTTGTCAACCTGGCTACAGTACTGAAAAGAAACCTGGGATTATTCTTGTTCTCTTCTATTAATGCAGAGTAATAACTCGTTCTAGCTTTTCTAAGAGATTTTTTATAAATTAAAAGATGATTTCTCCAAGCTAAATAGATTTCATCTAAATTAGTAGAGCGCCATTTTCTTTCTAATTGACGAGTCTTCTGTTTTAAGGTACGAGTTTCTGTGTTGAACCAAGGAGTTAGAAATCTCTGATTAGACTTTTTCTTTTTTAAGGGGGCCACCAAGTCTAGAGTCTGATGCAGAGAAGCTGAAACACTATCCACCATGTTATCAATTACAGAAGGAGCAAGCTGTCTATAGCTTATTTCCGTTGTGTTGACACATGGCATAGAGGAAACAATCTGCATAAATTTGGAAACAGCATCATCTGAGAGGCATCTACTGTAATAATGTTTTTCTTTAGGAGTCAAATAGTCAGAAATAGTAAAATCAAAGGTTAACAGACAATGGTCTGACAGTACAGGGTTATGAGGAGACACTACAAGATTTTCTATTTCTATGCCATATGTCAAAACAAGGTCCAATGTATGGTGGAGGTAATGAGTAGAATTTCCTACTTTCTGAGAAAACCCAATCGAATCTAATATTGAATTGAATGCCACATTAAGGCAGTCACTATCTACATCCACATGTATATTAAAGTCCCCTACTATAATTATTCTATCAGATTTCAGCACTAAATCAGCTAAGAAATCAGCAAATTCGGATAAAAATTCTGAGTAGGTTGATGGGGGACGATAAACTATGGCAAATAAAATTGGGTTTAACCTAAAATTGCTAAAGTGCCCAATACTGAGGACCAGGCCCTCAAAGGAATTATAACATGTTTTTTGCTTTACATTAACTAGTAATTTGGAATGGTAAATTGTTGCTACTCCTCCTCCACGACCAGAACTTCTGGGATTTTGACAGTTTAAATAACCAGAGGGAGTTGATTCATTTAAACCAGCATAATCCTCTTGTCCTAACCAAGTCTCTGTAAGGGAAATTAAATCAATCTGATGATCAATTAACAGATCATGGACTAACAGAGACTTGGGAGTTAGAGACCTAATATTTAATAAACCACATTTAATTTTTAAATTATGAGGAGGAACAGAGGCCAATCATTCAAGTAGAGGCTCTATGTTTAATTTGAGTTTTACCAATATTTTGCTTTATCACTTTGGGATGCTTATACATTATATTTTTATTCACTTTGGAGGGAGCAGACAACGATTCTCTGATGGGGAAGACAGGGGCTAAGCTGAGGGGTGGCGGATGAAGAGGAGCTGCAGAGAGGTGTCCTGGTCCCAACTCTGAGTAGTCATGGTTTTGGAAATTTGGATAAAAAAGATGCCAGATTGTTAGATAAATGAGAAGCACCATCCAAAGTGGGATGAATGCTGTCTCGTCTCATAAGACCAGGTTTTCCCCAAAAAGAGCTCCAATTGTCAATGTAGCCCACATCATTTGCAGGACACCACACAGACAGCCAGCGGTTCAAGGATGATGAGCGGCTAAACGTGTCATCACTGGTCAGATTGGGGAGGGGCCCAGAGAATACTACAGTGGCAGACATCGTTTTTGCAAAGTCACACACCGATTCTATATTAAGTTTCGTGACTTCCGACTGCCGGAGACGGATGTCATTAATGCCGGCGTGAATAACAATTGTGGAATATTTACAGTTACTTTTAGCCAGCATTTTCAAATTTGACTCGATGTCGCCTGCTCTGGCCCCAGGGATGCATTGGACTATGGCCGCTGGAGTCTCTAGGTTCACGTTTCTGACTACAGAGTCGCCAATGATCAGAGTTTTTTCCTCAGCGGGTGTGTCGCTGAGCGGGGAAAAACGATTAGAAACGTGAACAGGTTGGTGGTGTACCGGGGCTTTGCGACTAGGCTTCCTTCTCACCGTCACCCACCCAGTCTCCTCGCTGCTGAGGAGAGCCGAGGGACCGCTGACAGGGGGGCCTAAGCTAGCTAGCTCCGCTGCAGCTAATGGGCGTCCGTCAAGATTAACTGGCGCAGATGGTGTTTCAATGCAGCGGAGCCAGGATTCCAAATCAGACAACCTCGCCTCGAGCGCCTCAAAAAGACAACATTTATTACATTTACCGTTATTGCTAAAAGAGGCAGAGGTGTAGCTAAACATCTGACAGAGAGAGCACACCAGAGGAGGAGAGGAAGGAGAGCTAGTAGCCATAGCTAATGGCTAGAGAGCAAACCACAAAGCAAACCACACAGGCAGACAGCAAAACAGGAAGTGACGATACGTTACCACAAGGAAGTGACAACGACAAGTTGTCAATTCTCTCATAGAATATTTTTTCAAGTATCTTGGAAAATTGCGGCAATATTAAAATTGGTCTATAGTTTGAGAATTCCCCTCTGTCACCCGTCTTGTATATTGGAATTACTTTAGCTATTTTCATTGCATTGGGAAATATACCTGTTTGGAGAGACAGGTTACAGATATACGTACGTCAGTGGTTTCACTAAGCAGTCAATAATAGTTTTGACTAAGAGCATGTCAATACCATCACAGTCCGTAGATGTTTTACTTTTAAACGATTTAACAATTTCAATGACCTCTCTCTCGTCTGTGTTCTTTATGAAAATGGA
This sequence comes from Pholidichthys leucotaenia, assembly GCA_020510985.1. Taxonomy (NCBI): domain Eukaryota; kingdom Metazoa; phylum Chordata; class Actinopteri; order Cichliformes; family Pholidichthyidae; genus Pholidichthys; species Pholidichthys leucotaenia. The sequence continues at coordinate 102,976,898 of CM035846.1, forward strand.
GTCTTTTATAGCAGTGTTATTGCTTATTGTATCACCTGTAGGCACCGTAATGGGTATTTCTTGACCAAAATTAGGACCAATGTTAACAAAAAAGTTATTAAATTCATCTGCAGGTGAAGCTGCATTTACACTCTGAGTCGTTTTATTATTTTTTGAAAAATCGGTTGGGTAGCTTGTATTTCTGCTTTTATTTCCAAGAATACTGTTAAGTATTGTCCATGTATTTTTAATATTGTCTCTGTTTTTCTCCAGTTCTTTATTGTAATAGTCTCTCTTACTACATCTTATTATATATGTTAACTTATTTTTGTATGTTTTATACCGCTGCTCTGCTTCTTTTGTCCTTTTCTTTAGAAAAGCTTTATATAATAAATTTTTCTTTTTACACGCCTTTTGTAATCCTTTGGTTAACCATGGCTTATCGGCAAATTTATGTTTAAGCTTTTTTTTACTAATGGACAATTTTTTTCATAAAGAGTGGTTACAATGTTTATAAATGTCTCATAGGCTTCATTTACATCTGATACATAGACTTCTGTCCAGTCTTGCTTCAGCAAGTCCTCTTTAAAAGAACTGATTGCATTTGGTGATTTGTATCTGAACGATTTTAAAATTTTTTCTGTATTGGCCCCCGTGTGGCCATGGATAAGTTCAAAGGTTGGCAAGTGGTCACTTATATCATTTATCAATAATCCACTTTCTATTTTCTTATCAATAATATTAACAAACAGGTTGTCAATAAGTGTAGCAGTGTGAACTGTGATTCTACTGGGATGTGTTATTGTGGGATATAGACTCATGCTGTACATAGAGTTCATGAACTCTGTAATTACATTTTGTTGACGTGGATTTAGTAAATCAATATTGAAATCTCCACAAATTACTACCATTTTCTTACTAGTAATATTATTGTACAGCTCGACTAATTTATCTCTGAATGTCTCAATGCAAGTTCCCGGTGTTCTATATATACAACTTATAATTAGATTTTTTGTTTTATCTTGGTCAATCTCAAGAGTAACACATTCCAAAATCCCTGGTAGTGCAAAGGACATTCCATTTACAAGCTTACACCTATACAGGTCATCAATATACAGTGCAACACCACCACCCTTTTTTTGAGATCTGTTAATATGAAACATCTGATATCCCTCTATTGCCATCAGGGGAGCCTGCTCTTCATTAAGCCAAGTTTCAGAGACTGCGAAAGCTGTAAATTTTCTGTCTAGCTGTTTTAAATAGTCCTGAATCTGTGGAAAGTTTTTGTTAAGACTTCTGCTGTTGAAATCAAATCAAATCAAATCAAATCAAACTTTATTGTCATATTGCTGTACATACAACTGTAGTGCAGGCAAGATGAAATTGCGTTTCTCTCGGCATCCATATAAGAAGCAGCATGATTAAGACACACTCCCACGTAGCTCCACCCCCCACCCCCACCCCCCATCCATTCACACATCCCTGAGACATACTTGGGGAAAAAGAATAACTAACTATAATATACAAAATGTCCATAGGTGCCGTAGTGTGTATGAGACATTCCGGGTCAGCTGTTCAGCATCCTGACAGCTTGTGGGAGGAAGCTGTTGATCAGTCTGGTGGTTCTGCCTCTGATGCTCCGGAATCGTTTACCAGATGGAAGAAGTTCAAAGTGTTTATGCAGAGGGTGAGAACGGTCCTTGACAATGTTCAGTGCCCTGCTCCTACAACGGTTCTGAAAAAGTTCTTGGACAGAGGGGAGGGAGACTCCAATTACCCTCTCCGCCCCCTTGACTATCCTCTGCAGGGCTTTTTTGTCTGACATACTGCAGCTGGAGTACCATGTAGCAATGCAGTACGTCAGAACACTCTCCACCACACCTCTGTAGAAGGTCCTGAGGATGCAGATGGGGAGAGAGGCCTGTTTGAGTTTCCTCAAGAGGTGTAGTCTCTGCTGAGCCCGCTTCCTGATTTCCAAGGAATTCTTGCTCCAGGTCAGGTCCTGCGAGATCTGTACTCCGAGGAACTTGATGTTCTCTACTCTCTCCACTAAACGGCCGCCGATGCTGAGGGGGACGTGCTCAGGCTGTGACCGCCGGAAGTCGATAATCATCTCCTTCGTTTTGTCCACGTTGAGCACCAGATTGTTCTCCCTGCACCAGCCCTCCAGGTCTCTCACTTCTTCCCTGTACATTGATTCCTCATCCCTCTGATAAGTCCACCACCGTGGTGTCATCTGCAAACTTAATAATCTGGTTCCCTCGTGTTTGGATACACAGTCATGTGTTAGAAGTGTAAACAACAGTGGACTGAGTACACAGCCTTGAGGGGTTCCGGTACTCAGCGTGACAGAGTTGGAGATGTTGTTTCCAACCCGGACAGACTGAGGTTTCTCAGTCAGGAAATCCAGGATCCAGAGACATGTGGCGGTGTTCAGACCGAGAAGGAGTAATTTCTCCATCAGTCTCTGGGGAATAATGGTGTTGAATGCTGAACTGAAATCAATGTACAGGAGTCTGGCGTAGGTGTCTTTCTGGTCCAGGTGGGGTGATGACAGAGTGTAGGGTGGTGACTATAGCATCCCCGTGGAGCGGTTTGAACGATATGCAAACTGGAGCGGGTCGTGTGATGCAGGGAGGCAGGCTGTGATGTGTGGTTTGACAAGCCGTTCAAAACACTTCATCACAATTGGTGTAAGGGCAACAGGACGATAGTCATTCAAACAGGACACCACTGGTTTCTTTGCCACGGGTACAATGATAGAGGTCTTGAAGCATCTGGGAACAATGGCCTGACTCAGGGAGATGTTATAAATGTCAGTCAGGACATCCGCCAACTCGCTCGCGCAGTCTCGGAGCACATGTCCTGGTATGTTGTCTGGACCTGCAGCTTTGCGTGGGTTGACTCTGGATAGGGTCCTCCGTGTGTCCGCTGTGTTGATGGTGAAAGCTGGTCCGACCGATGGTGGGGGTGGGCCGGCCCTCCCTCTGATTGTCGAATTTGATGCTTCAAAACGTGCAAAGAAGTCGTTAAGCCTGTCTGGAAGTGAAGCGTCGTCATCATCGACTCCCTGCCTAGACTTAAAGCCCATCAGTGTCCGAACTCCCTGCCACATCTGCTTGGTGTTCCTAGTGTCACAGAGGTGTCCCTGGATTTTCTCCGCATAGGCACGCTTTGCCGCCTTAATTCCCTTTGAAAGCGCAGACCTGGCTGAGCGGAGGGCAATCCTGTCCTTCACTCTGAAGGCTGCATCTTTGGCTGTAAGCAGCGAGCGCACCTCTGCAGTCATCCAGGGCTTATGATTACCCCGCATAGTGATGGTCTTCACTGTAGTGAAATCCTCTGTGCACTTCGCGATGTAGCTGGTGGCTGTATCAGCATACTCCTCCACATCTGTCCTGTCTTCCTGGGAGGCTGCTATTTTGAAGATCTTCCAGTCTGTGTGCTGAAAACAGTCTTGCAGTGCAGAGGTTGCACTCTCTGCAAAATCCTGATTTGTTTCACTGCTGGCCTGCTGCGCTTCAATAAAGGTTTGTAGGCAGGCACCAGCATCACGGACATGTGATCAGAACGGCCGAGATGGGGGCGGGGTATCGCTTTATATGCATCTGTGTTTGTGTACACTAAGTCCAACATATTCTCTCCTCTGGTCTTAAAGTCTACACATTGTTTGTCACGCCGCGCCGCTCATCAACGGCGCCACCTGCTCACACACCTGTCAGTCATCAGCGGCGAGGAATATAGGCTGCCTCGCCCTGAGCTTCGGTCTGAAGCCGTAGACTTCATTTCCCTTTCATGGGCTTCTACCACATTCTCTTCAGCATCCTCGTCACGGTAAGAAGATCAACTTACCTCATCTCTCCAGTCTGCTCCCCTGTGCACAGGTGGATTCTCTCGGCGGGGACAGTCCCGTCCCTCGTCTCTCCTCGCTGCTGCACCGAGCCCTGCAGGTGGCTGTCTCCAGGCTTCCATCCTGAAGCGCAGTCATCTGTCCAAACAAGGTTGCCGGCTGAACGGTCTCCTGCCTCTGGGTCCAAAGCAGACACCACCACCAACACATTAACATTCCGCAGACACGCACCCAAACATCCCTGCTGTTAATAAACAGTTTGAACTACTCTGAGCCTGTGTGTGTGCGTCTCCTGAGCCGAACGTTATGTCAGTACGGCTTCAGCAGAGCGGCTCGGCAGACGGCGGGCTCGCACACCGGTTTTACCATCCTCGAGGCTCGGGTGGATCAGATTGTTTATCAGCAACAGGTGGTTTTCAATCAATTATTAGAATTAACTAACCGATTGAACCGCTTGGACCCCCAACAGCCGTTCCTCCCGACTCGCCAGGGTGGCGCGGCTCCTGCTGTTCCAGCGGCCGTCCAGCCGGCTCCAGTGGCACCGGTTCGGCTCACACCGATTCCGACCCCCCGCCCGCTTTAGCGGTAAGCTCGGCGGAGCGCGGGGGTTCATTACGCAGTGTGAGTCCGTGTTCCACCGTGTGCCCGGAGATTTTCCCTCGGATCACAGTCGAATTGGTTACATAGGGAATCTTCTGGAGGGGCGTGCGTTAACTTGGACCTACGCCGTAATGGCGAGGCCCAGTTATGCCACCCTCACCTATGACCAATTCGTGAGGCGCTTTCTGGAGGTCTTTGACCATTCTCAAACCGAGACGGTCCAGGTCGATCGGCTTCTCGCTCTCCAGCAGGGAAGCCGGTCGGCAGCGGACCCACTCGGTCGACTTCCGGGTTAGCGGCGGAGGAACTGGGCTGGGAGGAACGCTCCCTCTGTGGCCTGTTCCTCCGCAGCCTCAATAGTGATCTGAGGGATGAACTGGGCTGGTCGGGATATCCCTGGGACGCTAGCGGAGCTGACGTCCTTAGCGTAAGTTTGGATAACAGGCTGCGCGAGCGCTCCTCGGGGCGGAGGTCTTCTTCTTCTCGCCCTCGTGGGGCCTCGCCGCACCTGTTCCAAGCTCGCCCCCTGGCGGCGCCGCCAGCATCGCGCCCCGAGGAGTCGGAGCCGATGGTGACGGGCTGGACTAAACTTTCCCCTGTGGAGAGAACAACGCCGTCGTGAGTTGGGCCTCTGCATGTATTGCGGAGGCGACCAACACACCGTGGAGCGTTGTCCACGGAAGCCAGTCGGTGGGGTCCGCGAGTCACTGTTGGAAGTCTCGCGGACATCAATCGGTTAGGATCACTTACTCAATTGAAGCTGCCCCATCCGTTTCTGCCATAACCCCACTGGGCACCTCACCCACGCACTGGTGGATTCGGGCGCAGAAGGCAGCTTCATTTCACAAAGCCTGGCAACCCGATTGGGCATCCGCTGCCAGGCACTCAACACTCCCATCTCCCTAGTCCATCTCTCCCGTGCCACCCTTGGGAGAGTGACACATCAAACTGTCCCCCTACCGGTCATCATCTCGGGAAACCACCGGGAGGAGATGACCTTTTATGTCCTTCCCAACTCTGTGTCGCCCTTTCATCCTGGGGTATCCCTGGCTCCGCCTTCACAATCCGGTCCTGGATTGGAGATCAGCTGGGGTATCGGCTGGAGTACATTTTGCCTGGGCCTGGATCTAGATCCAAGATGGCGCCCACAGCGGTCGACATGGTGCTTCGCTGCGCTCTTTGTTTGTTTTTGTTTGTCATTGTGTGTCTGCTTGCACTTATACCGTTGAAGAACTTTTCAATCTCAGGACTTTGACCCCCACGGACCTCCTCCCAGTTTTTCTAGCCCCTGCCGCCGATTGGTTTATTGTTTGGCTCGGAAAGTGAGACGGCGGAAGAGAGGAAGACGAGGCGGGCGCTCTCGTACGATCTTCGCAGGAGAGGCTCGCGAACGGCGCTGCCTGGCATATTTCTGTCCAATACCAACTCTCTCTCTAACAAGGTAGATGACTGAGACTGCTGATGCGTTTTAAGGACCTCGCCCTCCTCAGCTGTCCTCTGCTTTACTGAGACCTGGCTCCGGGAAAATATACCGGACAGCACGCTGCGCCCTCGACGGCTTCAGCTCTTCCATGCTGATCGTGACACAGAGCTTTCGGCAAGACCACAGGAGGCGGTGTGTCTGCTTCTACATCAACTGTAGCTGGTGCTCTGATGAACACGGTAATTTCCAAACACTGTTCTCCTGCCTTGGAATTTCTTGTATCAACTGCAAGCCTTTTTATTCCCCACGGGAGTTTGCTTCTTTTATACTGATCGCTGTGTACGCCCCTCCGACGCGGACACGCGCGAAGCTCAGCGCGTGCTCGCGGATCACATTCAACACACAGAGCGGAGTTTTCCAGACTTGCTGATTATTGTGGCTGGCGACTTTACTCAGTGCAATCTGAGCCACGATCTCCCCCGCTACAAACAGTTTATTAAATGCCCCACCAGAGGATTAAACACACTGGATCACTGTTACACCACAGTGAAAGACGCATATCACGCTGTCCCTCGAGCTGCGCTGGGATTATCTGATCACGTGATGGTTCACCTCATTCCACATACAGACAGAGATTGAAGCTCACTAAACCTGTTGTGAGCACTACGAAGATACGGACCAGTGATGCTGAGGAGAAGCTGGAAACGTGCATGGAAATATCTGACTGGGGCATGCTTAAAGAGCCACGCATGATCTGGAAGAGTACATGGACACTGTGAACTCATATATCCACTTTTGTGAAGAGAACATTCTTCCATCACGCACCAGGGTGAGTTACTCTAATGACAAACCCTGGTTCACAGCTAAGCTCAGACAGATCAGGAAGGAGAAGGAAGCAGCGCTGAAAAGTGGAGACAGGGACTGCTACAGGGAGGTTAAATACCGGTTTAACAGAGAGCTGAAGAGGGCTAAATCTGTGTACTCAGAGAGACTCCAGCAGCAGTTCACTGCTAATGATTCGGCTTCCGTGTGGAGAGGACTGAGGCAGATCACCAACTATCGGCCTCAGGCTCCTAAAGGTCAGGATGACAAAGCCCTTTGTCAGAGACTGTCCCAACACTATGCCCGTTTTGACACCTCGTCATCTGTGTCCAACTCCCCCCCTCCCTCCAGCTCCACAGCCTCCACATTCCCTACTTCATTTAAGGCACCCCCCCCACCTCCCCCCCTCCCCTTATCATCAGTGAGCAGGATGTGCTCAAACAGTTCTCCAGGACTGAACCCGCGCAAGGCCCCCGGCCCAGACGGCGTGTCTCCCTCCACCCTGAGACTCTGTGCGAAACAGCTGGCTCCTGTATTCACAGACATTTTTAACACCTCCCTTAAGTTATGCCACGTGCCGTCCTGCCTCAAATCCTCCACCATCATCCCTGTCCCCAAGAAGCCACGGATCACTGGACTTAATGACTACAGACCTGTAGCGCCACCTCTGTAGTCATGAAGTCCTTTGAGCGCCTGGTCCTGTCCCACCTCAAGTCCATCACCACCCCTCTCCTGGACCCGCTGCAGTTTGCCTACCGAGCCAACAGGTCTGTAGACGATGCAGTCAACCTGGCCCTCCACTCCATCCTGCAGCACCTGGACTCCCCGGGGAACCTACGCCAGGATCCTGTTTGTGGACTTCAGCTCCGCATTCAACACCATCCGCCCCGCTCTGCTCCGGGACAAGCTGTCCCCTGCTCAACGTGCCTGACTCCCTCTGCAGGTGGATCATCGACTTCCTGACGGACCGGAGGCAGCATGTGCGGCTGGGAAAGACTGTCTTCAGACTATACTAGCATCAGCACCGGATCACCCCAGGGCTGTGTACTTTCCCCCCTACTCTTCTCCCTTTACACCAACTCCTGCACCTCCAGCCACCAGTCTGTCAAGTTGATCAAGTTTGCGGACGACACCACCCTCATCGGGCTCATCTCCAACGGCGACGAGTCCGCCTACAGGAGAGAGGTGGCCCAGCTGGCGTCCTGGTGCAGCAATAACAACCTGCAGCTGAACGCTCTGAAGACAGTAGAGATGATTGTAGACTTCAGGAAAGTCACTACTCCTCTGCCCCCCCTCACCCTCTCAGGCTCTCCCATCACCACTGCTGATTCCTTCCGCTTCCTAGGCACTACCATCACCAGGGACCTCAAATGGGAGCTGACCACAGCTCACTCATCAAAAAAGCCCAGCAGAGGATGTTCTTCCTGCGGCAGCTGAGGAAGCTCAAGCTACCCACCAAGATGTTAGTGCAGTTCTACACAGCCATCATCGAGTCCATCCTCACCACCTCCATAACCGTGTGGTACGCAGGAGCCACTGCCAGGGACAGACTAAGGCTGCAGCGCGTCGTGCGCACTGCTGAGAAGGTGATCGGCTGCAAGCTCCCATCTCTCCAGGATCTGTACATCTCCAGGACCCGGAGGCGTGCTGGCCGGATCATAGCCGATCCCTCACACCCTGGTCATGTACTGTTTGCCCCCCTCCCCCTCTGGTAGAGACTTCGGTCCATCCAGACTAAAACCTCCCGTCACATGAACAGCTTCTTCCCCTCTGCCATTAGACTGCTGAACACTAAGTGACTCTCGTGCACCATGTACAGCAGCTCAACCAGACTCATGTCAATCATCACTGTTTTCTTCCTGCATTACCGACTGCACTATATAGTTCTCCACAGTATCTGCTGCTGGCTAATATATATTTTAACTGTTGACCAGTATCACTTAATCTTATCCTACACTTTATTACATGTATAGTTTATTTCTCTTATCTTATCATGTTTAATGTTGCAGCATTGTACCGAGACAAATTCCTAGTTTGTGTACTACATGAACAATGGCAATAAACCTGATTCTGATTCTGACCTGCCTCCAGTCCGCTGCCTGCTCGCCGTCCGCTCCTCCTCCCGCAACGGACGCTGCACCCCCGGACCTGTCCCTGGTGCCTCCGGAGTTTCACGACCTGGGTATGGTGTTCAGTAAGCGAAAGCTATGTCTCTTCCCCCTCATCGGCCCTACGACTGTGCCATCAACCTCCGCCAGGGGGCGCCGTTACCTTCTGGTCGGCTCTACAGCCTGTCTGCGCCGGAGAAGGAGACGATGAACACATATCTGAAGGAGTCATTAAACGCCGGGATAATCCGCCCATCATCGTCACCCATGGGGGCGGGGTTCTTCTTCGTGGGAAAAAAGGATGGGTCCCTCCGCCCTTGTATCGACTACCGGGCCCTCAATAATATCACGGAGAAGGACCGTTACACCCTGCCTCTCATGGACACTGCTTTCCACTCCCTCCAGGGGGCGACCTGGTTCACCAAGCTGGACCTACGCAGCGCTTACCACCTCGTCCGGATCCGGGAGGGAGATGAGTGGAAAACGGCCTTCCGTACCCCGAACGGCCACTTTGAATACCTGGTGATGCCGTTCGGGTTGACCAACGCTCCTGCAGTCTTCCAGCGCCTCATTAATGACGTCCTCCGGGATTTCATTGGCCTTTTCGTGTTCGTCTACCTGGACGATATCCTCATCTTCTCCAAGTCCAGGGATGAGCACCAGGTCCACGTGAGGCGGGTCCTCCAAAGGCTGCTGGAGAATCGTCTGTACGTAAAGGCAGAAAAGTGTGAATTTTACGCCAGGAGTACGTCCTTCCTGGGGTTCATCATCGCCCACGATAAGGTGCTCCCTGACCCAGAGAAGGTAAAGGCGGTGGTGGAATGGCCTACACCTGCATCCCGGAAGCAGGTGCAGCAATTTGTTGGCTTCGCCAATTTCTACCGCCGCTTTGTCCCCAACTTCAGTACCATCGTTGGACCACTGACCCGCCTCACGTCCCCGAAGGTCCCGTTCCGGTGGACCGAAGAGGTCGCTGCCGCCTTTGAGGCGCTGAAGGCGGAATTCTCCTCCTCCCGGGTCCTTCGCCAGGTCGACCCCGCGCTGCAGTGCATCGTCGAGGTAGACGCTTCGGACACGGGAGTGGGGGCAGTGCTGTCCCAGCGGTCACCGGACGATGGCGCCAAATGACCGTGCGCCTTCTTCTCCCGGCGCTTGTCCCCGGCGGAGAGGAACTACGATGTGGGGGACAGAGAGCTCTTGGCCATCAAGCTCGCCCTGCAGGAGTGGCGCCACTGGCTAGAGGGGGCGAACCTGCCGTTTGTGGTCCTTACGGACCACAAGAACTTGGAGTATTTACGGTCTGCCAAGCGCCTGAATGCCCGCCAGGCGCGCTGGTCTCTGTTCTTCGCCAGGTTCCAATTTTCTATCACCTTCAGGCCTGGCTCTAAGAACGGCCTGCCTGACGCCCTCTCTAGGCAGTTCACTCCCGTGGAATCGGAGGAGACGCCCCACTCCATCCTGCCCAGGTCGTGCGTCGTGGGAGCCATCTCGTGGGATATCGAGGCAAAGATCCGGAAGGCACAGGAGGTGGAACCTGATCCTGGCGGCGGACCGGAGGGAAGACTGTTCGTCCCATCTGCGGTCCGAGGAGAGGTCATCCACTGGCTCCACACCTCCCGGCTCACCTGTCATCCCGGCACCTCCCGGATGATCAGCCTCCTCCAGCGGTCTTTTTGGTGGCCGGGCCTGCGGAGGGATGCAGCCCGCTACGCCCGGGCTTGCCCAGTCTGTGCCACCAGCAAGTCAGGAAATGCCCCTCCAGCGGGTCTGCTCCAGCCTCTGCCCGTCCCCGGCAGGCCCTGGTCGCATATCGCACTGGATTTCGTCACCGGACTCCCCGTTTCCAGCTCCTTTAACACCATCCTGACCATCGTGGACCGTTTCTCCAAGGCGGCACACTTCGTCCCCCTGCGAGGTCTCCCTACCGCCCTGGAGACGGCGGGCCTCCTCATCCAACACGTGGTCAGGCTGCACGGGATTCCGGTGGACGTGGTCTCGGACCGGGGTCCCCAATTTTCATCCGAGGTTTGGAGGTCCTTTTGCAACGCCATCGGAGCCAAGGTGAGCCTCTCCTCCGGCCATCACCCCCAGTCTAACGGGCAGTGTGAGAGGACCAATCAGGAGCTGGAGGCTGCGCTCCGCTGTGTTGCAAGATCCAAGCCGACGTCATGGAGCAACCATCTCGCCTGGGTGGAGTACGCCCACAACACCGCCCGCTCTTCTGCAACGGGGATGTCCCCCTTCAAGGCGTCCCTGGGTTACGACCCCCCGCTGCTTCCAGCGCAGGAGAGCGAGGTAACTGTCCCGTCAGTTAGGGCGCACGTGAGGCAGTTCCGCTCCACCTGGGCCACCGCGCGTCATGCGCTTTTACGCACAGCGGAGCGCAACAGGACCGTGGCGGACCGGCGTAGAAGACCTGCCCCGGCGTACAGAGTTGGGCAACTTGTCTACGTTTCCACCCAGGACGTCACCCTAAAAGGCGAGAGGAGAAAGCTGGCACAGCGCTTCATGGGCCCCTTTCCCATCACCCGGATCATCAACCCGGTGGCTGTGCGCGTGGCTATTCCCCCCTCCCTCCGCATCCATTCCACTTTCCACGTGTCGAAGGTGAAGCTGGCAGTTACCGACCCCCTTTGCCCTCCTCCTGCAGCGCAACCCGCACCCCGGATGGTTGGTGGCCATCCGGCCTGGTCCGTCTCCTCCATCCTGGACTCCCGGCGCCGGGGTCGTGGTTTGCAATACTTGGTGGACTGGGAGGGCTATGGGCCCGAGCATCGACAGTGGGTGCCCCCGTCGTTTGTGTTGGACCCATCGCTCATCGCGGACTTCCACCGAGCGCACCCGGATAAGCCATCGCCAGGAGGCGCTGCTAGAGGGGGGAGTACTGTCACGCCGCGCCGCTCATCAACGGCGCCACCTGCTCACACACCTGTCAGTCATCAGCGGCGAGGAATATAGGCTGCCTCGCCCTGAGCTTCGGTCTGAAGCCGTAGACTTCATTTCCCTTTCATGGGCTTCTACCACATTCTCTTCAGCATCCTCGTCACCGGTAAGAAGATCACTTACCTCATCTCTCCAGTCTGCTCCCCTGTGCACAGGTGGATTCCTCGGCGGCGGACAGTCCCGTCCCTCGTCTCTCCTCGCTGCTGCACCGAGCCCTGCAGGTGGCTGTCTCTCGGGCTTCCATCCTTGAAGCGCCAGTCATCTGTCCAAACAAGGTTGCCGGTTGAACGGTCTCCTCCCTCTGGGTCCAAAGCAGACACCACCACCAACACATTAACATTCCGCAGACATGCACCCAAACATCCCTGCTGTTAATAAACAGTTTGAACTACTCTGAGCCTGTGTGTGTGCGTCTCCTGAGCCGAACGTTATGTCATTGTTTAAACTTGGGGAGCACAGTCTTTAAGCTGGTGTGGTTAAAATCCCCCGCAACCACCACGTTTTGTGGTGGTTGCGGGGGAAGTGTATTATTGATAGTTTACCATCTAGTTGCACTTGACTTTTGAATTGCTTTTCAGTGTAATATTCACAATGGTTATGAAAATTATTGAAAAAGTGGTTATCAGGATCAATATCGTTCTCCATCTCTTGTAGTTTATGTTCAGCATAATGGCATATTTTCAGAGTTTGAGTATCCTTATTCTGTGTCAAATGACTTCCTCCAACTGGGGATAATTGATGTCTACTCAAGTCAGTCATAAGTTTTTTGTTTGTTTTGCTTATTTTTTTTAAAGTACATTGACATGGTATGTCAAAAGAACTATTCTTACCGTGTGTGTGAATATGGATTGTCATTGTCTCTTAATTTTCTTAATCAGTGTTCATCTGTATTTATCTAAGTCAGTAACATCTCTGATCATTATACTCTTTGCTTGCTCAGGTGTTCCATTTAGTTTGATCCAAACTCTACAATTTCTTGTCCATGTCAAATGTCTCTCCCCCTCCTTTCTCTGCTCAAGAGACCATAGCTGTACTTTAACTGACCTTTTTTTTTTTACAAGAAAAAATAGCCTAAAATGCAATAAAAATTATACTAAAATATTATTACATTTCTAGAGGGTAACAAATAACCCCCCCCCCACACACACAACACACAAAAAGAACAAAGAACATGCCACGTAAAAAATGTGTGGCCTTTTTTACAAGAAAAAATAGCCTACAGTGCAATAAAAATTATGCTAAAATATCTATCTGCAATGTAGAGGATAACACCCTCCCCCACCCCTCTACAGAGGAACTCTGCACACAAAAAAACTTGTGGCCATGACGCACCGTTGGAATTACCGATCGGTCAGAAGTGATTTTTATTACTATTTTCATCGATAAAGAATAATTTAGCTTATAACACTTACCTGTCCACAACAGCAGTAAGTTCCTCATTGTCAGACGAACATGAAGCTGGTCCGGTTGTAACGGACTCATGCTTCTGGTTACCCGACCCGGTCAAAACATCTCCGCTTCCACGCTTGCGGTTTTGGCGAACCATTTTTCCAAACAAATAACAACAGTAATCCAAAAAAAGACTGGCTAATGCTACCGTTCCGCACAGGTCTCAATGTCAGTCACCCAGCGGCTTAGGCAAAAGAGATTTTATGCAGGGAGACGCACGTCAATCATCGAACTTCTCTGATTCAATTGGCTCGTTGTATTCGCAGTCGTTGGTAGGCAGGTCCTTCTTGCTAGGTTTTCAGTCATTGGTTCTTCAAGGTTTCAGAAACCCAATTCAAGGCTCTTATTAGAGGTCAATCAAATCTAAACCATCAAACACTCCTTTGGCTTTCTGTTCACGGCTGTGTGAAAAGAAAGCTGAACAATGCAGCTTATTTTTTTTTCAGTGCGCACTCAGACGCACGAGGGTGCACTAGACGCAGAAGACGTGACCGCCCGCGGTATCACAAACTGCAAGAGGTTAATTTCATGCAAACCCCCCATCAGAATTTCAAAATGCATTTTGTCCTTTCATGAATTTACGTTCTTTTTCAGAGTAACACCAATTTTCTATTTTTATAAATAGTTTACTCATTTTTCTTCATAAAATTACATCCACTTTTCTTACCAATGCTATTTATAGGCTTTCCAATTTCCAGTATTCGCCAAGTTAAACTATGCTTTATTTGGTTCCCAAAAAGTTTGATTCACAGGTTACACTCAGTAACTCAATAAGTCTATGATGCTCATAGTATACAGCCGTGGACAAAATTGTTGGGTACCCCTCTGTTAATGAAAGAAAAAACCCACAATGGTCACAGAAATAAGTTGAATCTGACAAAGTGGTAATAAATAAAATTCTATTAAAATTAACAATGAAAATCAGACAATGCTTTTGAATTGTGGTTCAACAGAAATTATTGTAAAAAACAAACTCATGAAACAGACCTAGCCAAAAAATGATGGTACCCTTAACTTATATTTTGTTGCACAACATTTTGATGCAATCACTGCAATCAAACGATTTCTGTAACTGTCTATGAGACTTCTGCACCTCTCAGCAGGTATTTTGGCCCACTCCTCATCAGCAAACTGCTCCAGTTGTCTCAGGTTTGAAGGGTGCCTTCTCCAGACAGCATGTTTCAGCTGCTTCCACAGATGTCAATAGGATTTAGATCAGGGCTCATAGAAGGCCTCTTTAGAATAGTCCATTGTTTCGCTCTTAGCTATTCTTGGGTGTTTTAGCTGTGTGTTTTGTGTTTTGGGTCATTATCCTGTTGCAAGACCCATGACCTGCGAATGAGCCCAAGCAGTCTGACTCTGGGCAGCAAATTTCTCTCTAGAATACCTTGATAGTCTTGAGATTTCATTGTACCCTGCACAGATTCAAGACACCCTGTGCCAGATGCAGCAAAGCAGCCCCAGAACATAACAGAACCTCCTCCATGTTTCACAGTAGGGACAGTGTTCTTTTCTTGGTATGCTTCATTTTTGCGTCTGTGAACATAGCTCTGATGTGCCTTGCCAAAAAGTTCCAGTTTTGTCTCGTCTGTCCAGAGGACATCTTCCCAGAAGCTTTGTGGCTTGTCAACATGCAGTTTGGCAAATTCCAGTCTGGCTTTTTCATGATTTGTTTTCAACAGTGGTGTCCTCCTTGGTCGTCTCCCATGAAGTCCACTTTGGCTCAAATGACGGATGGTGCGATCTGACACTGATGTACCTTGACCTTGGAGTTCACCTTGAATGTGTTTAGAGGTGTTCTGGGTTCTTTTGTTACATTCGTATTATCCGTCTCTTCCATTTTTCATCAAGTTTCCTCCTGCGGCCACGTCCAGGGAGTTTGGCTACAGTCCCGTGGATCTTAAATTTCTGAACAATATGTGCAACTGTAGTCACAGGAACACCAAGCTGACTGGAGATGGTCTTATAGCCTTTACCTTTAACATACTTGTCTATAATTTTCTTTCTAATCTCCTGAGACAACTCTCTCCTTTGCTTCCTCTGGTCCATGTTTAGTGTAGAACACACCAAGTCACCAAACAGCACAGTGACTACTTGTCACCCTTTAAATAGGCCGACTGACTGATTTACAAGTTTGTAGACACCTGTGATGTTAATTAAAGGACACATCTTGGTTGAACGTGTCCCTATGGTCACATTATTTTCAATCTTTTCTAGGGGTACCATCATTTTTGTCCAGGCCTGTTTCATGAGTTTTTTTTTTTTTTTTAATAATTCTGTTGAACCACAATTCAAAAGCATTGTCTGATTTTCAATGGTTAATTTTCCTAGAATTTTTATTTATTACTCGTTTCCCTTCCCATCCGGATAATATTCCTTTCCTCTTTCATACCACCTGCTCTGGGATTTTGGACTCTATTGCCCCATTTCGGCTTAAATCGGCTAAACCAAAAACAGATCCCTGGCTAAACGACACTACCCGTGCCATTAGACAGCGGGTCAGGGCAGGCTGAAGGTAGATGGAAAAAAGGACAAATTACATGTGTCTCTGCAAATTTTTAGGGATTGTCTTGCTGATTACAAGAGGACCGTGCAAAAGGCAAAATTTCAGTATCTCTCTGATATTATTTCTAGCAGCAGTCACTGTCCTAGAGTGCTATTTAACACAATTAACTCTTTTATAAACCCACGCACTCAGACAGTAACAAACGATTTGTTTACAACATGTGAGACTTTTCTTCACTTTTTTGTTGTTAAAGTAGACTCTGTCAGATGAGCTATTAATAACAGTTTTAATGGAAGCTTGTCTATTGTCCCAGGTTACTCTGCTGTGTTTGAACACTTTGAGTTGGTTTCTTTATCATCACTTGCTGATATAGAGAAGTCTCTGAAGCTGACAAATTGCTCACTGGATGTTGTTCCAGCTGGAATACTGAAAAGGGTTTTTAATACTGTAGGGCCTGGTCTTTTGGTTTTTATTAATTCCTGCCTTAGTTCAGGATTTGTCCCACCTGCTTTTAAACATGCTGTGTTAGGCCCCTTCTTAAAAAAACCTTACCTTGACCCTTCAGTTTTATCTAATTTTAGATCCTTTCTCATTTGCCCTTTTCATCTAAAATTTTAGAAAAAGCTGTTTTTTATACAGTTGCAATCTTTTTTAGAAGACAATTCTATTTTTGAGAAGTTTCAATCTGGGCTTGAGATCTCGTCACAGCACTGAGTCTGCCCTGCTTAAGGTGCACAATAATATTATGATGTCCTGTTGATGCCAAATGCCCTGTGGTCTTAGTGCTGCTAGATCTTACAGCAACCTTTGACACTGTGGACCATACTATCCTTTTGTCACGCCTGAATCACCATGTTGGCATCCATGGCACTGCACTTAAGTGGTCTGAATCCTACCTATCTAATATAACTTTTTCTGTAATGATTGGTGACATGTCTTCTTCTAGTGCCTCTCTCTCCTGTGGGGTCCCACAGGGCTCTATCCTTGGCCCTATTCTGCTTTCATTATATATGCTGCCACTCGGGTCAATATATAGCTAGGCACAACATGTCTTTCCACTGTTACTCAGATGATTTGCAGCTTTATTTACCTTTGAACCCAGAACAAACTAACTTACAAAGTGTTCTATTGGACTGCATCACTGACATTAAGTTGTGGTTAAGCCAAAATTTTCTCCACTTAAATGAAGAAAAAACAGAATGTGTTGCGTTTGGGGATACTGTAACGGCTGGCTTTGGTACCCCCTCTTTAAGGCTCAGTTCAGCTATCAGAAATTTGGGGGTGATTTTTGACAGCCATTTAAAATTTGATAAACAGATTGACAATGTAGTCAAGATGAGCTTTTATAAATTACGTCTGTTATCCAAAGGCAAACCTTTCCTGAGCCGTCATGATCTTGAGATAGCCATCCATGCTTTAATCACATCTCGACTTGATTACTGCAATGCACTTTATGTTGGCATATCTCTCGGTCTTCTCTCGGCCACCTTCAACTTGTGCAAAATGCAGCGGCCCGTCTTTTGACCAACACACCTAGGTGAGAGCACATTACTCCGATCCTTTTTTCACTTCATTGGCTTCCAGTCCATTTTAGAATTAATTTTAAACTTTTGCTTTTTGTTTTTAAAGCTCTTAATGGCCTTGCTCCGGTTTATATGTCTGAGATTTTGACTGTCCGTGACCAAGGCAGGGCTTTGAGGTCATCCAATCAGCTTTTGCTGGATGTGCCTAGGTCAAGGTGTAAATATTGGGGTGACTGAGTCTTTTCTGTTGTCGCCCCCAGGCTCTGGAATAATCTCCCCCCTGACCTACGTGCTATCTCTGACCTGGCCCTTTTTAAATCAGAACTTAAAACATATTTGTTTAGGATGGATTTTAATACCCAGTAGTGGTGATATTTGTCTTGGCATTTGTTTTATTTTATTCTCATTTTTAGATATTTATTTTTTAATTCTTTGTTTATGTTATTTGTTTTAATGCTGTGTGTGTTTTTAATGCTGTTTATTTTCTGTAAAGCACTTTGGTCACCTATGGGTTGTTTTAAAGGGCTATATAAATAAAGTACATTACATTGCTTTTGTCAGATTCAAGTTATTTCTGTGACCATTGTGGGTTTTTCTTTCATTAACAGAGGGGGTACCAACAATTTTGTCCACATGTGTGCATACTGAATTCTCTGTTTTAAAAGTTATCATATATGTTAACCTATTCTGACATTTCTTATTCAACCATTGAAAGACATGGGAGTTATTGTTTGATTTCATGTCCACCTTCTTGATTATCAGCAGACAAGAACTCACAAGGGTTTGTTTTGAGACTGATTCATAATTGGTACAAATAAAGAATTGTTAATAAAATTGTGCATTATCTGGACTGGTGCCTTGTAAGGATATGAATGTAATGAAAATAAATCTTCATTCCTACTCAGATTCATATTTACATTAATACTTGTACCAACAACAAAATACAAATAAAATCCATAAATCCACTACAGGCAGATACAACTTACTTGCATTTAGACACTGAGGGCTTGGGGGGATGGGGGCCCCGCTGCCTATCACAGAGCCTAGTGGTGCTCAAACCACCAACCCCCAATTTTAATTGCACTATGGTAGTTCATACACCTGCACACAATCACATCATAGAACCGACACACACCTATCACGATTTGTGCAAGGGGGAGGGGGTGGGGGTCTTCCCCACCCCATTGCCCTCCTTCTGCCGAGGCCCTGGGGACCTGGCAGGGGGCCTGGGACCCGTCAGGATGTCAAAATCCCTGGGTGCTGCCGAATGAATAGATACAAGCAAGGGAGTGAGAGAGGGATTGAACAAGAGAGTAAGAGAGAGTGAAGGAGCGATGAGTGGAGGTGGTGATGATGGGTTGGTTTTGTGGCGCTTTGCATGTCAGGTGGCATCTCGGAGTGCCTGCATTGGTCTGCTGATCAGTCGCTCGGGTGGGCGCTGGAGGTGGGGGTCTGTTTCTGTGGCCGCGGCCGCCCTGAGGTGGATCAGTGGGGGGGTGGCTGCTGGTGTGCACCGGCAGTCTCCCTGGCCGCTGTCGGCTGCTGGTGCACATTCAGGCTTGCTGCATCTGCATCGCAGTCACCCTAAGTAATAAAGGTGAATGAGGGTGGGTGAGTGTGTGGGGGAGAGCACGAATGGATGTGAGTAGATCAGAGTGTAAGTGAGAGTGCGTGTATGGGTGAATGTAAGTGAGTATGGGTGACCCTGAGGGTGAGAGGGGGCGAGACTGAGCGGGTACAGGAGTGAGAGAGAATGGGTGGGTCCAGGAGTGCGAGTATGGGACTGGGTGGATCCAGGAGTGCGAGTGTGGGACTGTGTGTGGGAGTGGGGGAGCGAGAGTGAGTGAGTGCACGTGGGTGCATATGAGAGAATGAGGGTGTGAAGGTGTGGGAATGGGTGTGTCTGCTCATCAGGAGGTGCTGGATTGAGGAGGTAGTGCTTCTCGGCTACGTGGGCTCCCCTGGATGGGGGAGGGGGCTTCTTTGGGCATGGGGGTCCCCGGAGTGTGTGGTGTTGGCATTGGGGGTGGGGCGGGCGGGCCCGCTTGAGGGGTGCCTAGGGGGGCTCACGCCGGGGGCTTGGGCCGGTCTCCCATCCGGAGGGTAGGGGCACTGGCCTACCGGCGCATGGGGCCATGGGGATATCCGGGGGTGGGGGAGTTGCTGCAACCAGCCGCCCTCTTCATATGTTTCCTGACAGCCACTCACATGCACACACTTATTTTGTTCTCATATACACACACACTGATGCACATGCACAAATGTCTCCCCTTTAACAGAGTGTAGATACTAGACTTGTGTTGAGACCTCTTTGATGGAAGAAGCAGTCTGTCTTCTGTTTGTTTTAGTTATTGGTTTGATTGTCTTTTTTGTCTGTCCCTCTCCCTTTTCTTCCCCCTCCCCACACTTCCTTTTCCCATTCCCCATCCTGTTGGGCCCTTCATGTGTTAAAAAATAAAAATAAAAATAAATAAATAAATAAAGTATTAAAAGTTATTACAGGAGGAGTTTACAAAACATTCAGTACATAGTGGGGTACTGTATAAAGCTCCTTTTTACAGTTTTACAGTTGTTTTTTTTTTACAGTTTAACAGTTTATTCACACACACGCATCACACATTCAAATCAAATCAAATCAAATCAAATCAAACTTTATTGTCATATTGCTGTACATACAACTGTAGTGCAGGCAAGATGAAATTGCATTTCTCTCGGCATCCATATAAGAAGCAGCATGATTAAGACACACTCCCACATAGCTCCCACCCCCCCCATCCATTCACACATCCCTGAGACATACTTGGGGAAAAAGAATAACTAACTATAATATACAAAATGTCCATAGGTGCAGTAGTGTGTATGTGAGATTCCGGGTCAGCTGTTCAGCATCCTGACAGCTTGTGGGAGGAAGCTGTTGATCAGTCTGGTGGTTCTGCCTCTGATGCTCCGGAATCGTTTACCAGATGGAAGAAGTTCAAAGTGTTTATGCAGAGGGTGAGAATGGTCCTTGACAATGTTCAGTGCCCTGCTCCTACAACGGTTCTGAAAAAGTTCTTGGACAGAGGGGAGGGAGACTCCAATTACCCTCTCCGCCCCCTTGACTATCCTCTGCAGGGCTTTTTTGTCTGACATACTGCAGCTGGAGTACCATGTAGCAATGCAGTACGTCAGAACACTCTCCACCACACCTCTGTAGAAGGTCCTGAGGATGCAGATGGGGAGAGAGGCCTGTTTGAGTTTCCTCAAGAAGTGTAGTCTCTGCTGAGCTCGCTTCCTGATCTCCAAGGAATTCTTGCTCCAGGTCAGGTCCTGCGAGATCTGCACTCCGAGGAACTTGATGTTCTCTACTCTCTCCACTAAATGGCCACTGATGCTGAGGGGGACGTGCTCAGGCTGTGACCGCCGGAAGTCGATAATCATCTCCTTCGTTTTGTCCACGTTGAGCACCAGATTGTTCTCCCTGCACCAGCCCTCCAGGTCTCTCACTTCTTCCCTGTACATTGATTCCTCATCCCTCTGAATAAGTCCCACCACCGTGGTGTCATCTGCAAACTTAATAATCTGGTTCCCCTCGTGTTTGGATACACAGTCATGTGTTAGAAGTGTAAACAACAGTGGACTGAGTACACAGCCTTGAGGGGTTCCGGTACTCAGCGTGACAGAGTTGGAGATGTTGTTTCCAACCCGGACAGACTGAGGTCTCTCAGTCAGGAAATCCAGGATCCAGAGACATGTGGCGGTGTTCAGACCGAGAAGGAGTAATTTCTCTATCAGTCTCTGGGGAATAATGGTGTTGAATGCTGAACTGAAATCAATGTACAGGAGTCTGGCGTAGGTGTCTTTCTGGTCCAGGTGGGTGATGACAGAGTGTAGGGTGGTGACTATAGCATCCTCCGTGGAGCGGTTTGAACGATATGCAAACTGGAGCGGGTCGTGTGATGCAGGGAGGCAGGCTGTGATGTGTGGTTTGACAAGCCGTTCAAAACACTTCATCACAATTGGTGTAAGGGCAACAGGACGATAGTCATTCAAACATGACACCACTGGTTTCTTTGCCACCGGTACAATGATAGAGGTCTTGAAGCATCTGGGAACGATGGCCTGACTCAGGGAGATGTTATAAATGTCAGTCAGGACATCTGCCAACTCGCTCGAGCAGTCTCGGAGCACACGTCCCGGAATGTTGTCTGGACCTGCAGCTTTGCGTGGGTTGATTCTGGATAGGGTCCTCCGTGTGTCCGCTGTGTTAATGGTAAAAGCTGGTCCGACCGATGGTGGGAGTGGGCCGGCCCTCCCTCTGATTGTCGAGTTTGATGCTTCAAAACGTGCAAAGAAGTCGTTAAGCCTGTCTGGAAGCGAAGCGTCGTCATCATCGACCCCCTGCCTAGCCCGTCAGTGTCCGAACTCCCTGCCACATCTGCTTGGTGTTCCTAGTGTCACAGAGGTGTCCCTGGATTTTCTCCGCATAGGCGCGCTTTGCCACCTCAACACCTCAACATTCTCAACAGCATGAATGAATTACAATATGAATTATGAACAGCATGAGTAACAGTATACAATAGGCTTTTTTCACATTGATTTGGAGTGTGAACAGGTCATCCTGAATAAGCTATTTAAAGCTTATTCAGGAGGGAGCCCATTTCTACAATAAAATGACGGAAATCAGTCTGATGTCTTTGTGTACAGGAATAAACAAACATATAACAGACATATAGCACATAATCCTAGCATTTGTTTACATTGAATTAGTAGGTGAGGTCAAGATACATAGTCAAGTTATTAAATACTATTGGAGTGATATCAACATATAAAACAAAATTACAATGGCGTAACAGCTCATCAGAAAGCAAGTTTTGTCTAACAAATAGATTAATTATATAATGATAGGAGTTGCATTTTTAGTTTTTTCTTGAAGATGGAAATGGAAGGTGACATTTTTAGATTCTCATCAAGTTCATT
Source organism: Pholidichthys leucotaenia (assembly GCA_020510985.1). Taxonomy (NCBI): domain Eukaryota; kingdom Metazoa; phylum Chordata; class Actinopteri; order Cichliformes; family Pholidichthyidae; genus Pholidichthys; species Pholidichthys leucotaenia. Next base: position 102,999,060 of record CM035846.1, read on the forward strand.
ACAAATCTGGGGTCCACTGCAAACAATATTAGACCTGGTGGATTTTAGTCTTTGTTTTTTTCCCAGTAATTTGGTTTTTATTTCTAGTGGTATAGATGTGTATGGGAAGGAAGGTTGGAATGAGTTCACATAATTTATAGTTGAGTTTGTGGACAACCTGATACAGCCATGGACAAAATTGTTGGTACCCCTCTGTTAATGAAAGAAAAACCCACAATGGTCACAAAAACAACTTGAATCTGACAAAAGTGGTAATAAATAAAAATTCTATGAAAATTAACCAATGAAAATCAGACAATGCTTTTGAATTGTGGTTCAACAGAATTACTTTAAAAAACAAACTCATGAAACAGGCCTGGACAAAAATGATGGTACCCCTAGAAAAGATTGAAAATAATGTGACCATAGGGACATGTTCAACCAAGATGTGTCCTTTAATTAACATCACAGGTGTCTACAAACTTGTAATCAGTCAGCCGGCCTATTTAAAGGGTGACAAGTAGTCACTGTGCTGTTTGGTGACATGGTGTGTTCTACACTAAACATGGACCAGAGGAAGCAAAGGAGAGAGTTGTCTCAGGAGATTAGAGAGAAAATTATAGACAAGCATGTTAAAGGTAAAGGCTATAAGACCATCTCCAATCAGCTTGATGTTCCTGTGACTACAGTTGCACATATTATTCATAAATTTAAGATCCACGGGACTGTAGCCAAACTCCCTGGACGTGGCCGCAGGAGGACACTTCATGAAAAATGGAAGAGACGGCTAATACGAATGGTAACAAAAGAGCCCAGAACAACCTCTAAACACATTCAAGGTGAACTCCAAGGTCAAGGTACATCAGTGTCAGATCGCACCATCTGTCATTTGAGCCAAAGTGGACTTCATGGGAGACGACCAAGGAGGATACCACTGTTGAAAACAAATCATGAAAAAGCCAGACTGGAATTTGCCAAACTGCATATTGACAAGCCACAAAGCTTCTGTGAGAATGTCCTGTGGACAGATGAGACAAAACTGGAACTTTTTGGCAAGGCACATCAGCTCTATGTTCACAGATGCAAAAATGAAGCATACCAAGAAAAGAACACTGTCCCTACTGTGAAACATGGAGGAGGTTCTGTCATGTTCTGGGGCTGCTTTGCTGCATCTGGCACAGGGTGTCTTGGATCTGTGCAGGGTACAATGAAATCTCAAGACTATCAAGGTATTCTAGAGAGAAATGTGCTGCCCAGTGTCAGACAGCTTGGTCTCAGGTCATGGGTCTTGCAACAGGATAATGACCTAAAACACACAGCTAAAAACACCCAAGAATGGCTAAGAGCGAAACATTGGACTGTTCTAAACTAACTAACTAACTAACCTGCACTTATATAGCGCTTTTCTAGTCACAAAGACCACTCAAAGCGCTTTCATTAATACTAACCCTCTATTCTAAGGGCCTATAGGAAACAGATATCTAGGGACAATTTAGAACAGCCAATTAACCTAACATGCATGTTTTTGGCATGTGGGAGGAAACCGGAGAAATCCCGGAGTAAACCCACACAACACGGGGAGAACATGCAAACTCCACACAGATCACTGTTGGTCGGGGGCTGGGATCGAACCCACGATCCCACGATCCCCACAATACCCCGGCCAAGGGTAAACTGTGCTGCCGCAGTGCTAACCACTGCGCCACCGTGCAGCCCACGGTGGCCTTCTTCTCTCTTGCAGTCCTCAGGGGGGCCTTCTTCTTCTAAAGTGGCCTTCTATGAGTCCTGATCTAAATCCTATTGAACATCTGTGGAAGGAGCTGAAACATGCTGTCTGGAGAAGGCACCCTTCAAACCTAAGACAACCGGAGCAGTTTGCTGATGAGGAGTGGGCCAAAATACCTGCTGAGAGGTGCAGAAGTCTCATTGACAGTTACAGAAATCGTTTGATTGCAGTGATTGCCTCAAAAGGTTGTGCAACAAAATATTAAGTTAAGGGTACCATCATTTTTGTCCAGGTCTGTTTCATGAGTTTGTTTTTTAAAATAATTCTGTTGAACCACAATTCAAAAGCATTGTCTGATTTTCATTGGTTAATTTTCATAGAATTTTTATTTATTACCACTTTTGCCAGATTCAAGTTATTTCTGTGACCATTGTGGGTTTTTCTTTCATTAACAGAGGGGTACCAACAAGTTTTTCCACGTGTGTATATTATACAGACATTCTGTAAGTAATTATGCTCAGCAAGTCTTAGAAGATTATAACGATGGAAAAGACGACTAGTAGGAGAATGATATTCAGACCATGATGAGGCACATATGACTTTCTTTTGGAGAGTTGGAAATGTGTTACACCATATGATTTGCAGTAATATAAGTGAGGCTCAAATAAAGTTTTATATAGAGTGATAAGTGCTGAAAGTGGTAGAAAATGTTTCACTTTAAAAAACAAAGCAACGTATTTAGCCAGTTTCTTGGTTAGACTGTCAATGTGACATTTGAAATTGAGAAATTCATCAATGAGGACCCCCAAGAATTTTATAGAGCTAACTCTTGTAATATTCATCCATCCATCCATCTTCTTCCGCTTAATCCTTTTCCATTAATTAGCTTTGGCAAAGTAAATCTGTTTTGGCACAGTAAGGGTAGCAGATTTTTGTTCTGCTCACCTAGCTGCCTGACAGGACAATATGATGCAACTTACTTGATTAGAAATCAAGGCAAAGACATGAGACAAGTGTGTTGGTACTCACTAGCAATGACGAAGATGCCGCACTGAGGTAAGGAGCGCCGTCAAATAAATAGGAATGAAAATAATTAGCCAATAAGGAACAGCTGTGAACTACAATTAATGAGAGGGAATGAACAAAACAAGGATGTGCTACACTAGAATAGAAATAAACAAAAGACACTGTCAAAATAAAAGACAACTCAGGAACAATGACAAGGTGAGGAAAAAAAGCAATACCAAATCCCTACCAAAGTCACTGAGGAGTAACAAGGAATATAATAATGGTAATAGTAATAATAACAGAAAAGTCCAAAACAAGAAAAGACGATATGGTCACAGACCATGTCCAGATTGTGACACATTGTCCTTTTGGAAGGTCCAATGATGCCCAAGCTTATGCTTCATCACAGATGTCATAACATTTTCTCCAGGGATTTCCTGATACTTGATTGAATCCATCTTGCCCTCCACACACTGGAGGTTTCCAGTGCCAGAGGAAGTGGGGAAGCCCCAGAGCATCACTGAGCCACCACCTGTCATGTGTCCGGGGCCTTATGTCATTCCAGGTCCCAGACACAGATTATTGTGTATTGTGTTTCCCTGGTTTTGTGTCTGCACATTTGTCTAGGTCATTCTGTGTGTCTGTCTCTGCCCCTCTCTTTCCAGGCTCTCCCCACTGGCTGCTCAACCTGCCGCCGCAGTGAGCAGCCTGTAATCAGCTCACCTACAGCAGCTTGCATCTGTCTCCACTCATGTCATTTGTCACTCAGTATTTATTCTCTGTTAGTGTGATCACTTATTGTCGCGATGTTAGTCGTACTCCTGATTAGTCTATTCCCTGTGACTAGTCATTTTCCCTGTTAGACTACGTTGGTGCTGTTTCCCCGGAGCACAGCCTGGCTCTGACACTTACTAAACTAAGTTTCCTTTTTTCCAGCCTGAAGTTCATGTTTTCTTGTATTTTCCTCCAGAGGCCCAGCCTGGCCCTGGAACGTGACGTGGACTTCCACTTCCTTGCCTAGCGGTGACTCCTGTGCTGCTTAGCTTCCCATTGACTGTTATGTTGGACATTTTGTACTGTTAACCTCTTGTTTAATAAACACACACTTCACCTTGCACGTGGACTCGTCTCCTTTCCTCCGTTTGCTGCATAAGGCGCATGTATATGACAGTACACCACGACCAGAAAGAGCCCAGCGGTGAAGTAGTGTGTTTTTTTCACCTTTTTGTGTGTTTTTTTCCTTACGCAGTTGGAGCTCCTCATGTTTCTGGCTCACCATCCTTGCGAGAGTGGGCAGTAATGTTCGTCCAGGGTTTCATGAATGACCCCCACAAAGCCTTCGGGCCCGGTGAGAAATGAAATTGCCTTAATTGGGCTTTGGGTATTCTGAAGGCACATCCTGGACTCTGGAATTATCCACAGTACGCGGAACTGATATCCTTGGTCTGCATGCTCCAGCAGGCATTCCCTGATCTGAGGAGGGCGTCCCTCACAGAGCCGAAGAGGAGACACTCTTCTCAGCCTGTGTTTAAATCTCCTGCCTCGACTCCAGCCCCGGAAAGACGATGTCGTCCTATTCCGGATTCCTGGTCGAATCATCCAGCCTCCTTGGCAGCCACTTCCCTGGCACCAACCCCGGCTATTCCCACAGCAGAATCTCACTCCTCCGTCTCCTCGTCAGCAGTTCCATCTGCCCAACCTCCTTCCGCCGTCGCTGTGAAGCCTCCTCCCTCGGTGTATCCTCCTACTGTCCAGGGGCATTCAATTCCTTTACCGGCTAATCCCGTACCCGTGGCCACGGGGCGGCTCTCTTGCAGTCCTCAGGGGGGCCTATCACCACCTTTAACACAGAGAGGGACGACATAATTACATCTGCAGCAGGCACCATTGCCTACCAGGAAAGCAGGCAAGTGCAATTTGTTTCTACCTTAATCCATGATGCTGTGCCTTGCTTGATCCCTGGTAGAGACACTCAGGGAATGCAATCTCCTGAGTTCTCTCCACCTGCTGCAGTCTTAAAATCTTCACCTGCCCTCTCCTTGTCTCCTCTTCCCATCCTTGGGAGTCTGTCAGCTACAGAACAGATGTCGGAGAACTGGGAGGAACTCAGACTGGCGTGGCTGGGCAGAGATAGACCACCACTTAGAGGAGGAACAGTGGCCTCTCCCGGAATCGACGTCTGAAATTGAGGAGTTTTCTCCGAGGGATCCGGAGCTCCTACCTCCTGGAGATCTTGCCCAAAGGATCACGTCACCACTCAGCCAGAGGCCTTGCCTACAGCCACCTCCTCCTCAGATTTTACCTCCACCAATGTGGGGAAGGCAGTTTTCTCCCAGGTTTCTTCCACCACTATGCCTGTTTGGGAGACTTCTCTGCAGCATATAGAGGAGTCCAGGCCCACCACAGCCACAGAGCTGGATGTCTTCTTGCCAGCTGTAGCAGGAGACATCATTAACCAGGAGAACAGGCAAGTTTTTTTTCCCCCTTTCTGTTCCTAATACTGATGTAACATCTTGCCTGAACCCTGGTAGAGAGTCTCTGGGTGTGCAGTCCCCGGAGGCCTCTCCACCTGCTGCAGTCACTCTCCTCTCATCAGCCCTTTCCGTGTCTTCTCCTATTCCCTGTGAGTGTCCGACGGCTCTGGAACAAGACTGTCGGGCGATGGAGGAGGCCGTGGCTCTGGAGAGTCCAGCTTCAGTGGCCATGGTGAGCCGCATCCAAGCCACCATGCCAGAGAGGTAACCAGCATGGTCCCCTTTGCCTGGGAGTTCAGAGACTGCATTGATGATCATGCCTGCTGTGGAGTCTGCCGCAGCAGTGTCAGCGCCTTAGCTGAACCTCCAGGGGGCTGAGCCCGAGATTACATTGCCCAGACCATCGGAGTCCTGGACGGCGGTGGAGCTCGAGCTCAGGCAAGTGCTCTCCTTTCCTTTCTCCTTTCTATATTAGAGCACTCTTGCCTGGCTCTTGGCGAGGAGAGCCAGGTGCATCCGCCCACTGCACCTGAGCTCGCCTCGCCTGGCTCCGCCGCTGCTGCCGACCCTGACCTCCCCTCTCCTTGTTCTGTGTCCGAGTCTACTTCCACGGTCACCGAAGAGAACCCAACACCGCCGGACGAGTCCAAGGATTCAGGCTCGCTGGAGGTTACCTTAGGCCCTGGTTCCCTTGCTGTGGAGGCCACCGAGGGTGCAGCTATGGCCCAGACTGAGTCCAACATGGGTGCCGCTTGTCCTCTGCCCGAGGCAATCGCCTGGGTCCCTTCTCAGTCCAAGTCTCCATGGGTGCTGCGTCATGGCCGGGGACCATCATGGCTGCCGTGCCACAGTTTCAGTCCCACGTGGGTGCTGTGCTCCAGTTTTGGTCCGCCATGGGCGCTGTGCCTTAGCCCGGGGCCCACTGAGGGTGCAGCGTTTGCCCAGCCGGGGTCCACCGCAAGTGCTACGTTGGCCTAGCTGGAGTCCACCACGGGTGCTGCAGAGCTCCAGCCCGGAGCCACAGCGGGTCCTGCAGAGCTTCTGCCCAGAGCCACTGCGGGTACAGCTGAGCTCCAGACCGCGGTCACCGTGGGTGCAGCTGAACCCCAGACCGGGGCCACAGCGGGTGCAAGCTGAGCTCCAGCCTTGAACCATCATGGATGTAGCCATAGCTCAGTCAGGGTCCTCCGTGAGTGCAGCCGTGGCCCAGCCGGGTCCCACTGCGGGTGCAGCCGAGCCCCAAGTCAGGACCACCAAGGGTGCAGCCGGTCAGCTTGAGGACACCAAGGCCTTCTCTCCACTCTCAGAGACCATTGGGGTGTTTCTTCCTCTTCTGCCAGGTGCCATCATGATCCTCTGTCACCCGCCACTGGAGGCCATTGGGGTTCCCCTCCTCCAGTTTGGCTTCCTGCCTTTAAGCCTCCCAGTGGGAAGACCACCTCCTTGTTCACCCCTCCAGTCCTGGTGGCTCAACAACGCTGGCCAGCCGCCCGAAGGACTGAGTCTCCGGGTCGGGGGGCTCATTTACTCTGGCAGGCCACCTGACACTGTTCTGCGGGCCATCTGCTGGGCCTGGGACTCTGGGACCGTGGGGGCTTAGGGGTTGTCGGAGTGCAGGTGTGAGTGTGAGCTGATCATTTTTCCCTTCCAGCCCTTTTTTTTCCCCCACCTTCCTCCCTGGGTGTTTTTTGTTGTTCTCCTTTTTTTTGGGGGGGGGGGGGGTGTCTGCACCGCGTAAGGCGCATGTATAGTACACCACCATGCTTCACTGTAGGCAGGGTATTCTTTTTGGTGTATGCTTCATTCTTTCTTCTCCAGACATACTGCTGATCCATAGGCCCAAAAAGTTCCCATTTTGTTCCATCACTCCACAAAACAGAATTCTCAAACCTCTTTGGTTTATTTATATAGCTTTAAACAAATTGAAGCTGACTTTTCTTGTGCTTTTTGGTCAGTAGTGGTGTACATCTTGGAGTTTCGGCATGGAGCCCTTCAGCGTTTAGTATGCACCTTACTGTGGAAAATGAAACCTCAGTGTCTGCTGCCACCAAGTCTTGCGGCAGGTCTTTTGCAGTCAGTCAAGGGTTTTTGACCACCTGCCTCCTCAGGACTCTTGTGGCAGCCATTGACAGTGTCCTTTTTTTGTCACATCTAGGTAGTGTAACCACTGTTCCTTTAATATTAAACTTGCAAACTACTCTTCCAACCGTATCTCTAGGAACATTCAGTGTCTTTATTGTCTTTTTGCATCCTTTTATTTGTTTGTGTAAGGCAATGATTTCTTCTATGAATGTTTTGGACAATTCAATTGACTTAGCCATATTTCTAACTTGCAATCAAATGACACTGTCAACAGTCCAGGTATTTGAAGTGTTGTGTTTCAAGTACACCTGGTGCATGTAATGAAACTCTTAATTAGTTTCATCAGATGTGTTTGAGAGCACATCTTGATTTGCAAATGTCTACTCTTATGAGGAACTCTATTCAGGGACTGAATAATTTTAGTGATGAATTTGGATAAAATCCTTGTAATATTAGCTTTATTTAACTATTTAAAGTGTTGCTGTATAATTAGTTTATTGGAAACACCTTTAAATCACCTTTTAAATTTTGCCAGTAAACCTAAAATGCAATGGGGGGTTGAATAATTTTGATTGCAAGTGTATATATGCACTGAATATTTGTGTATAATGGATAAAATAGTGCAGAACCTTTGTTAATGTTATTGGTGACACCAGTGTTTCTCTAAGGCTTTACTTTAAAATGACTGCTGTGACAAAATTGACTTTTCACACCATTTGTTAACATATGCCTGTGAAATTGAAATAATAAATAAATTGAAAAAGTCACAATGTATAGCAGCTTTAGAGATCCAGCTGTGCTCGAGAACTCAATAACTTACAAATGAGGGCAACAGAAAAACAACATTGTTCAAAAGCACTGCTACTTTTTACAGTAAAAGTTTTGAATAAAATTAAAGTAAAACCAAACTATGTAAAAACTGGGAAATTCAAATATTGTGATCTAAATATAAAAGACAGAATTCTGAAGGATATAAAATAAATGTTAAACTTACATCATTTAAATGTGACCAGGAACAGCCTTGAACACAACATAAGTGACCAACTGTGCAGCTTCGCAGGACCGAACAGAAAATCTGAGCTCATACCAGTGGATAGGAAGCCAGTGGAAACATCAGGAAACTGTGCACTTCCCAGAAGCACAATAAACAAATGGAACTGAAGAGCACTTCCTATCACCATGGCTACAGGAAACTGGTCAAGGACATTTTTTTTTTAGGTCTGAAGTTTCAATCTGGTGTTACAACAGATTAGATGTGAGGAAAATAACACGTATTGCTCTTCAAGGGACAGATTTACTAACGTGCTGCACCATTGCAAAACCCTGTTTTGGCATTAAAAAACTACTGTTGAGATTTACTAAAAGGCGCAGGGCAAAATTAGTGGTGTGAAAACATGGACTATGTTAATTTTGCACCTGGCCTCATTGCATACGTATTTGTGGGAGTTGTCATGTCAACTTGCAAATATGAGGGAGAGGAGTATTTAAATGACTGGGCAAGGTGATTTACTAAGGTTTGTGGTTGTCATTCTCTTGCTAAATGTGCCAGGATTTAATGTCCAAAAAAAGCTTGTCTTAATTCATATGCGCCTGATGACAGCGATCACCGGAGAACCAAGGGCATGTGGCCAGAGAGAGAGAAGTTTCTCCCTCTGCGTGACTTGATTTGGCATCACAGAGTGGATTAATATGAACAGAAACAATTTCACCGAGATCGGTGTTGTGCTGAACTGGACATCAGCCTGCAGAGGATTTTGTAAAATTTATTTTGTTTATATATAGCATAATAATAATAATAATAATAATAATAATAATAATAATAATAATAATAATAATAATAATAATAATTTATTTTCTTTATAACACACTTTACATCTCGGGGCAAAATCTCTCCACAAACAGGATTAAGAACAAGAATAAAAGCAAACATTAAGTACATACTCTTGTGTATAGTTTAGACTTTTATTTGTGAGGTACAGGTGGTCGCTCCATCTTTCAGTTCCGCCACCACCAGGGGCTATAAGAGGGCAGTGGGCAGGAGGGCGGTTTCTTTGCCACTTCTACTGCCCAGCGGCTACATTCGTGTGGTATAGTGCCTTATCAATAAACACGAGTTCAGCTCAACACCTGGCCTCGTCCTTGGCTCCAAATACAGACATAATATTTGGCAACGAGGATAAAAATGGATTAAAACAAGATATGGAAGCATCCGGGTTTGAAATTCGGCCGGTTTTGGAGCCCCCGTGCAAGCCACCAGTCCCATGGCCGAGGTGGTGCGCCATTTTCCGGACGTACATGGTAGTGCCGGACCTTTGGAAGCTGGAGAAGTGGAGGGCACGTGAGTTGTTGGTGCACAGTTTTGTGGTGGAGGAACAGTGCATTCTAAGCACACTGGGTGACTGTGATAGTTTTGATGAAAGGATTGAACTAATGGCATGCTATTTTCGCACCCTGGAAAACATCATGGTTAACAAGATTTGGTTTCGACAGTGCCGCCAGTGGGTGGGTGAGTCTATTCAGCGGTTTGTGACAGACTGGGAGCTGTTGGTCAGCTTGGACTATTGGAGAAAGGGATGATTTGCGACCAGTTGGCAGAACATATCAACGGCGCTATGATCTGGTCAAAGCTGCTTATGTTTTTGGGCAAATTGATGCTGCCCACTGCCACTGAATTAGCTCAACTGCTGGAAGCTGCGGACAAACTGCCACGGGAGCTGAGTGAGAGTTTGTCACACCAACATCTGGGATCACCTTCAGTCGCACATGCGGTGGACCCAGTCAGCGTGGGAAGCATGGAGGATGACGCCAGTGCTATGAATGTGAGGGCCGCCCCGGGAAAGCCCAAAGGTGAGGGCTGTGGGTCCATGAAGCACCGGTTCAAGGCTAAGGGTTGCTCAGCATGAGCGGAGCACTGCGGCACGTATGGCCACTTGCTTCATGTCACCAGGGGATGCCACAGATCCCAGCGAGGAGGTCTGTGGCACAAGGAGGACTCTCGCACCTTCACGGTTGTTTTTGCTGTGTCTTTGAGCGCCAACGCCCATGCATACTGTATGATAGAGTTTGGCGGGATGGAAGGGTTGTTGTGGATTTACGCGTGAGCGGTGAGATTCATGCCGAATTGGACAAGCGTGAGATGTTTTTCCCCGCACGCCAGAATTGACAGGGACCCGGCGCTGCTTGGTGATTGTGGAGGAGGATGGCTAGCCATTGTGGAAACGCTGGAACTGATGGCTTGGTGTGAATCGGCCGAGACATAGGACCGTTTGATCCTGGGCATGGTAGACGGCACAGTGTGGGATGAGGAACTGTTTGGCACCCTGGAGAGTGAGCAAGACCAATACCGCTCAGGGTCATCACAGGAGGGTTCCTGTGCTAGAGCCCAAATAGCCCTAGATGAGGGAACTGGGTGGCACGGCAGGACGCCTGTGATGGCGGGTGGCACCAAGTGGCTGGCTCCATCTGTTCCCGGATTTCGGCTGGAAGGTACTGGAGAACATGGAGTCACAACGGCGATGATGGCGGTGAAGGTAAAAGAGATCGGGGCAGGACCGGCTAGCACAGTGGAACGATGTGTCAATCAGAAACACTGAAAGCCGAACAAAACCCCTCTGGGAGCCGCGGACTGGATTGAGCTCGGGGGGTGGTGAAACAATGGCAGTTGCAGGACAAACGGCAGGTGGAGGAGCACCAGGGACAGCTGCGTGTCATGACCAGATGGGAGGATGCTTCTTCCCAGCTGTCAGACGGTTCGTGGGGCACCTGAATGAGCTGTGGCGTGCCTGGGAGGAGACTATGAGTGGTGGGCCTGGACGGGTGAAATATTCGATGGTGAGGAAGAGGAGGCGTACCGGTGCCGAGACGACTTGTTCAAGGGAAGCAGGCAGCTTTCAGGGGCAGACTGATGAAAGGACAGTCCAAGGGGGCCCACGGGCTTATTTATCCTTCAGCCGTATGTATGTAGTTCAGGATTATTTTGTGTATTTTGATTGTCTTATTTTAGATTAGGAGACACGGCAGTATTTTGTTTGTAAATGGAGTTTCTCTTAGTACAAGTGGCAGAATAATCTGCTTTGCCATGTGGGGTGGGACAGCAGTCCTCCTGTTCCCCTAGCTTTAGTTGCTTTGGTGTGAATGTGTTAGGGCACTTATGTTATAGTGTTTTGTCATCTTAGCACGTGATTCGGGTCCTAAATTGGGGTGGGTCTTAATTGTGTGTGTGTGTGTGTGTGTGTGTGTGTGTGTGTGTGTGTGTGTGTTTGACTTTTGTGAGGGGGGGGGTGTTGTGTATAGTTTAGACTTTTATTTGTGAGGTACGGGTGGCGGCTCCATCTTCCGGTTCCGCCACCACCCATCGCTATAAGAGGGCAGTGGGCAGGAGGGGCGGTCTCTTTGCCACCTCTTCTGCCCAACGGCTACATTCGTGTGGTGTAGTGCCTTATCAATAAACATGTGTTCAGCTCGACACCTGGCCTCATCCTTGGCTCCAAATGCAGACATAACACATACGATGACACACAAGGACATCCTTGGTGAGAATTGCTCTCAAATATTTTACCTGGTAAAATAAAGGTCATATAAATAAAATGAAAAAGCTTTCATAAACAATGAATTTGTATCCATAAGGCAAGGCAAGACAAGTTTATTTGTATCACACATTTCGTGTACAAGACAATTTATTTTTATTTATTTTATTTGTTTATTTGACAGGGACAGTGCAATAAACATAGACAAAAAAATCTGATGTGTTGCACAAAGAGTGTATTGTGGGAATGTGAGAATGACGAGACAGAGTTCTCTCTCGAGTCAGCTTTATTCACATCTCCAACATCACGAAGCAGAAAAAAAAGAGCAACACAGGGAACTCTCGTCCTTAAATACCAGGACTCTTACAGTTCACAAGTCACATGTCTCACAGACCACATTGCATTATAATGACAGTAACAATGCATCCTCGACTTCCGGTTATGGCTGCCACGTAAGACGGACGTGTCTCACTCTGCTCTGCTCCTGGAGAAAAAAATCGGCAAATAACTCTCTCATTTGGGACAGAACGTATCCCAGCGTTTGGGCGAGGATATGTCGGCGAAGCCTAAGGCTGGAAAATCAGGTAAAGGAAAAAGCGAGCCGCCGAAACAGTCCAAATTAACGGACTTTCAGGTCTGTGACACAGCAAACAAAACTCCATATATGGCGGAGGAGGCTGGCAACGGTGCAATATCTGCGGGGAACGGCGCAGATGCGCTGATGGCTGCCATGAGTTCAATGAGAGCGGACTTTTCCTCTAGATTTGATGGGATTATGACAGCGTTGGAAGGAATAAGAAAGGAATTGGGTGACTGTGTAGAACGAACGGCGCAGATGGAGCTCCGTCTCGCTAGTGCTGAAGATGACGTCACCCGTCTTCAATTAAAGGTGCGCACTTTGGAAAAAAAAAAAATAAATGTCTAGAAGATAATATTTTGGATTTGGAATCTCGGTCGAGACAGAATAACTTGAGGCTGGTGGGTCTTCCAGAGGAATCAGAAGGTCGGGACGTATATTCCTTTCTGGAAAAGTGGATTCGGAGGTGCTGGGCAGCGAGGAGTTGCAATCAGCAGTGGTTCTGGAAAAAGCACATCGTATTGGCCCACGGAGAGATAAGGGACCGCCGAGGACCTTAATTATGAAGTTTCTTAGCAACAGAGACAGGATGAAGATCTTCAACGCTGCACGAGCTAAAGGAGAGATTAAACACCAGGATCAGCAGGTGCGGTTCTACCCAGATTTGGCCACAGGAATCCAACAATTGAGGAAGCAGTTTGATCCCATAGGTAAGGAGCTGCGCAACCTTGGGATTCGTCATGGTGTAATCTATCCTGCGAGACTGCTGACCACGTATGAGGGCAGAACCCACATCTTCAAGACCCCAGAGGAGGCGCAGGAGTTCATCAAGAAGATCAAAGAAGAAGAAGAGACTGGTGGGAGCTAAGCATGAACAAAATATAAGGTAGAATAATTAAGCATTTGCACAGGCATCTGACTGACTTGAAGTAAATAGCAAGTTTACAAAATATAGATTGTATTATATATTAAAAAAAAAAAACAAAAACAAAACAAACAAAAAAAACTATGATGTACAAAGTTGTTAAAAATTTTGGAGTTAAGTTGGAAAACTACAGAGGAGAGTTAATGTTACGTCATTAAAAGCAGTAGAGTTAGGGTGATTGGGAGGATGAAGAAGGAGTGGCTTAGGCTGTTCCCCGTGGATGTGGAACGGTCGATGGCTATATCGGGAGACGGAATTTTTCTTTTGATTTTGGGGGGTTCGCCACAAGTGTGGGAAGGGGGAATTTGTTTGTGTGTAGTTTGTAGGATGAATGTTCAACCACTCATGTTTTTGCTTCTCTGTATGAGCATGTTTACACTGCAAGGTAATCCCAAACTCTCTATTGATCATAAACCAAAGTGTTAATCTTAATTTAACTTCATGGAATTGCAGAGGTCTACAAAATTTAAAAAACTTAAACAAGTTATGAATAAAATAAAAGACATGAGTTCAAAAATTGTGTTTTTACAAGAAACTCATTTAATAGAGGAGGGTATAAAAAGAATTAGGAGTAGATGGCAAGGAAGTGTTTTCACCTCATCATTCTCATCCCGGGCCAGGGGAGTTATGACTCTCATATATAAATCAGTCCCTTTTCAAGTGAAAAATGTAATTGGAGACAAACTTGGAAGATATGTAATCATTCAAGGTTCTTTGCTATTAGAAAATATAAATCTTGTGAACTTATATGGTCCCAATATAGATGATCAAAAGTTCTTTGCTAATTTATTTCTTATTTTATCATCACTTACAGGGCAACATATAATAGCAGGGGATTTTAATTGTACATTGAATCCAGGTATAGATAGATCAACAGGATTGGATTGTACGCACAATGGATGTAGGATGACTATTAATCATTTTATGAAAGAATTGAGATTGTTAGATATATGGAGAGAAATGAAACCACAAGTTAAAGCCTATTCTTGTTATTCTAGTACCTACAAGACATTCTCATGTATTGATTATTTTTTGATTTCCACAGAATTAAGATCCAAGATTCAAAACTGCTTTTATGATAACATCGTGATCTCTGATCATGCACCCTGTTGTCTAATATATGTAGATAAAAAATTGACAAAGGAATCAGGTAGATGGCAATTTCAGCATAAATGGCTTCAGGATGAGGAATTTGTCAAGTATATAGAAAAACAGATAGACGAGTACTTTGACATCAATACTACACAAACATCAGCATGTGTAAAGTGGGAGGCTTTCAAAGCTTTTATTAGGGGACATATTATTAGTTATACAGGATCAAAATCTAAGAAGACTCGAGAGGAGAGAGCTAAATTGGAACATAAAATGAAAAGTCTTCAGGATAAAGTGTATGCAGGAAGTGATCCAAGGTTGGAGAATGAATTACTGATTTTGAGAGCTGAATACGACAAAAAATCAGCGAATAGAGCTGCCTCGAGTCTTCTAAGATTGAAACAATCTTTTTATGAACAAGGTGAAAAATCAGGAAAATTATTGGCATGGCAGATTAAACAATTAGAAATTAAAACACCAATTACTAGTATTATAAGTAACGGACAGGTAGTTATAGATCCTTTAGAAATTAACAGAGCCTTTAGAGATTACTATGAAAAATTACGTATATGATACTAAAAATGAATTTGATTTAACAAAACTAAATGGGTTTTTGAACGAACTATCTATACCGTGTATTCCAAATGAAAACAGGGAGATATTGGAGTCTAAAATTAGTCAAGAAGAAGTTGGGCTAGCCATTGATAATATGAAATCAGGAAAAAGTGCAGGACCAGATGGTCTTCCAGTTGACCTTTATAAAAAATTTAAGAATAAATTAATAAAACCTTTTTTGGAAATGGTTTTAGAAGCATTTCAAAATAATAATTTACCATCATACATAAATAATGCCTTAATTATACTGCTGCCAAAACCAGGTAAGCCCTCTAATAAATGTGAAAATATGAGACCAATAAGCCTATTAAATGCCGACCTTAAGATAATCTGTAAAATTTTAGCAAGACGAATACAAGAAATTTTACCAAATATTATTAATCGAGATCAGAATGGCTTTATAAAGGGAAGACAAGGCTTCCATAATGTAAGAAGACTATTTAATATTATTTATTTTAATAAAGAAGCACCGGATACAGCTCTCCTATCACTGGACGCCGAAAAGGCCTTTGATAGAGTTGAATGGCCCTTTCTTTTTGAAGTCCTACAAAGGTTTGGACTTGGAAATAATTTCATAAAATGGGTTCAAATAACATACAATAATGCTACAGCAGAAATCCTAACAAATAACAATATTTCAAAACCAATAAAAATCAATAGAGGATGTCGACAAGGCTGTCCACTTTCACCTTTACTGTTTACTATGGCAATTGAACCTTTAGCGACAGCGATACGTTTACATTCACAAATATATGGAATTAAAGTTGGACCAACAGAACATAAAATCTCCCTGTACGCCGATGACATAATTTTGTTTATGTCGAATCTAAAAAAATCAATTCCAACCTTGTTGAATTTAATAAAGAATTTTGGGGAAATATCAGGATATAAAATAAATAAAACTAAATCTTCAATATTAATGCTAAATGAGACCCAGAGAAATTACCCAGCCCCTGAGGTAAATCAATTCAATGTTGTAAATCAGTTTAAATATTTAGGAATCCAAATTGTGCCTAAGCTAGAATCAGTCGCCAGTGTCAACTATGAAGCCTTAATGACAGATATCAATGAGTTAACTCAGAGATGGATGTCACTACCAATGTCGATGATCGGGAGAATCAATATACTTAAAAGTAATATTTTACCTAAAATACTTTATTTATGTCAATACATTCCCTTATCACCACCTTTAGATTTATTCTCAAGAATAAAAAAAAAGTTAGTGGAATTTATATGGAATAACAGGAGGGCTAGATTACGTCTGTCTTTATTATATTTACCATTTGATCGTGGAGGTCTGAAATGTCCAAATTTTATGTTGTATTATTGGTCGGCACAACTGAGGTCTATGACATATTATTTTTCATCAAATGATCTCCCTCACTGGACTGAAATGGAATCATACAATTTACCTTTACCTCTTCCCATATTCATATACTCAGATTCGGCAAAAAAATTACAAAAACAAGTTAAAAATCCATTTGTAAAGCATATGATCAAAATATGGTGTGAAGCTAAAAACTATTTAAAAGAACCACAGTTATTGTCACAATTTAGTCCAATATGGGGTTATCAATATTTTAAACCAGGAAGAGCGGACGCTGTATTTAAAGTATGGAATTTAAAAGGGATACAAAAGATTCAGGATTTATATTTGCCATGTGCAGATAACATAATGTCTTTTGAAGAGCTGAGGATCAAATTTAATCTCAATAGAACACATTTTTTTTAAATATCTTCAACTTAGAAACTTTATTCGATCAAATCAAAATAAAGCTCTCACTCGACCTATTTATTCATCCTTGGAAAAAATGATGATGAAAGATAGTAAAAGAAAGGGTATTATTTCAGAGTTTTATAACTCATTGACACTATCTTCAAGTGAAAATTCACTGAAAAGATTAAACTACTGGAAAGAAGATCTGCAAACTGAAATTTCAGAGGAACAATGGGAATTGGCTTGTACAGAAGCTCAAACCAAATCAATAAATGTACGCCTTAAATTGATACATTTCAAATGGTTAATGCGGATGTATGTTACACCGGAGGAGTTAAATAAATATAACAAAAATATACCAGATACATGCACAAAATGCATGGAAAGTAAAGGAACTCTATTTCATTGTGTATGGGAATGTAGATTAATAAGAATGTTTTGGGAAGAGGTGAGGGTAACAATTGAAAAAATAATCTCAAAACAAATCATATTGAATCATCAATTGTTTTTGTTGGGTCTGTACCCAGAAAAGCATAATTTTAATAAAAGTGAAAGAACATTCATAGACCTCAGTTTGCTTAATGCCAAAAAATGTATTGCACTATTATGGAAAAAGATTCATAGACCAGATGTGACTCAGTGGTTAAGACAGATGTTAACAAACCTTCCATTAGAAAGAATAACATATATACTGAAATCAAAGGAAATTGTGTTTGAGAATATATGGAGACCTTTTATTGATTATGTAAAAAATTTAAACATAACTCTTGAAGAAGAAGGTGAATGATGTGTGTGGACCTTGTAAATTCCAAACTGGTGAACATAATATGTATACTTATGTATTGGATTGTCTAGACTAAACAGAGGAGCATTGTTGAAGATTTGATTTTGCTGGTGGCTGTTGGTGTTTTTAGTGCATCTTTTTTTTTTTTTTTTTAGAGTACTTTAGTGTTAGTGTTTGATTGTTTGTATCATGTTTGTTAAAAAAAAGGTTCAATAAAGATATTGTGGAAAAAAAAAACAATGCATCCTCTCTCCATGATATCACCCCCACTGTCTACAATGCATCCCCTCTTTAATCCTATAATTATACCCCACAGTCTCAAGCTTTGCATACCAAAGCTAACACTCTTGCAGCTTCCTGTAATCCCAAGGAAGCTCTGCCTTTGTTCTGGTCTAAAATGTGAGTCCAAAAGCAGGTCACATATGTGTGTCCACCACACAAAGTTCCCCCCCCCCCCAGCATTTTAGAACAAACAGGGGAATAACAACATGCATGCCGTGATAGTATCAATACACATCAGTCCACGTGCTGTCTGGGCTTCCGTCTCCTGCCGTATCTGCTGTAGCTGGGATTCAACGTCTCTGCGGCGCTGTCACGCTGGGGGTTTGCTGTCTGGGGTGGAAACCTTTTGTCAGCACCTGTGGGAGTTCTGGGGAAACATTACTCTGTGAAGCCCCCCGAGGGGTCTACCTCGCCGCGGGGCCCTCGCCAACAGCACTTGCTCATCTGCCACCACAAAAGCGGGTTTGAGTCTGTTTATGCCAATTTTCTCTTTCCTACCCCACAAATCTAGCAAAAACTGCTTGTTCCCTGTTTCTAACACGCTGAACTGTCCGTCATAAGGCGGTCGCAGCGGGGTTCGATGCGCATCGTGTCTGACAAAAACAAACTCTGCATTCTTCAAAGTTTTAGGCACAAAAACGTGCGGAAAACTGTGGTGCGCGGGGCCGGGCAGCGTGCTTGATTCTATGTTACTCTGCAACAGCTGAGATGGGGAGGTGTCTGGCGCAGGGTTATCTGGGAGAAACTCCCCAGGGAGCCGGAGTGGCTGCGCAAACACGAGCTCCGCTGGGGAGGCTTCTAAGTCCTCTTTAGGCACAAAACTCAACCCCAATAACACCCACGGTAACTTGTCTACCCAATTTGCACCCGTCAGTGACGCCCTGAGAGCTGCTTTCAATGACCTATGAAAACATTTGCATAACCCGTTAGCCTGCGGATTGTACGCGGTTGTGCGGTGAATTGTGACACCCAGGCTGCGGGCCATTGTCGACCAAAGCTCGGACACAAATTGAGGGCCTCTGTCAGATGTAACGTCCGATGGAACGCCGAAGCGCGCTACCCAAGCTGTTAAAAACGCGCGCGCAACCTCCTTGGCCGTGGTTGATGCTAGCGGAACCACTTCAGGCCAGCGTGTGGTGCGGTCCACCATTGTGAGAAGGTGTGTGCGCCCTTGTGACGGCGGGAGGGGGCCCACGAGGTCCACATGAACGTGATCGAACCTCTTGGCCGGAATGTGAAACGGCTCCAAAGGAGCCCGCGTGTGCCTGTGTACTTTGGCTCGTTGACACGCCGTGCAGGCTGCTGCCCACTCTTTAACTTGTTTGCGGAGACTTGGCCACACAAATTTCTCTCCTACCATTTTGACTGACGCGCGCACTCCCGGGTGCGCCAAAGAATGAATCGAGTCAAAAACGTGGCGGCGCCACGCAGCTGGTACTACTGGATGCGGCCGTCCCGTGGAGACATTGCAGATTAGGGGGGGCATACCGTCTTGCAGCACCCTGTTCTCCAGCCTTAACCCTGTTGGTCCAGACTGGAGTGCGCGCACATCTGCGTCACTAACCTGCTCCGTGGCCATGGCTGCATAATCTATTCCTACGCTGACTGGGGCCGCCACGGCGCGCGAGAGGCAATCTGTCACTACATTGAGTTTGCCCACCACATGCTGGATATCAGTGGTAAACTCTGATATCGCGGCCAGCTGTCTCTGCTGCCGGTCTGACCACGGTTCGGAAACCTTGGCCATCGCGAATGTTAGCGGTTTGTGGTCAACGAACGCGGTGAAAGAGCGTCCTTCAAGCCAGAACTGAAAGTGGCGAATGGCCAAATGGAGAGCGAGCAGCTCCCTGTCGAATGCGCTGTATTTACATTCGCTATCGCACAAGGTCCTGCTGAAAAAGGCGAGGGGCTGCCAAACCCCGGCTACATGTTGCTCCACGACCGCCCCTATGGCCACCTCTGAAGCGTCAGTGGTGAGCGCTATGCGGGCCGTTGGGTCTGGGTGTGCCAACAACGCAGCCTTTGCCAAGGCTGCTTTCACCTCCGAGAACGCTTGGTCCCGCTCCGGGGACCACTCGACCTTATCCGCGGGTTTCTTTTTTTTGAGCGCAGCATACAGCGGCTGCATGAGTTGCGTCATGCGGGGCAGAAAACGGTTATAAAAATTCACCATTCCCAAAAACTCCTGCAACGCCCTGACCGTCTGCGGCCGGGGAAAATCTGCCACCGCGCGCACTTTGTCAGGAAGCGGAACTGCTCCTTCGGGGGAGACGCGGTGTCCTAAAAAATCGATCTGCGCCACCCCGAACTGACACTTCGCTGGGTTGATTATTAACCCGTGATCTCCCAACCTTTGGAAAACTGTGGCCAGGTGTTTTTCGTGTTCGTCTTCGGACGCGCTGGCTACTGAAATATCATCCAAGTAGACGAACACAAAAGGGAGATCGCGAAGCACCGCGTCCATCATGCGTTGGAACGTCTGAGCAGCCCCTTTAAGTCCGAATGGCATGTGTAAAAACTTGAATAGGCCAAACGGAATTATTACCGCTGTTTTGGGTATGTCCTCAGCCCGCACCGGGACTTGGTGGTAACCGCGGACCAAGTCTATTTTAGAAAAAACGTGCGCCCCTGCCAAATGAACGGAAAAATCTTGGATATGCGGGATTGGGTAGCGGTCGTGCGCTGTAGCGTTGTTTAACCTGCTGAAATCCCTGCAAGGTCCCCATGATCCGTCGGCTTTCGGGACCATGTGCAGCGGGGAAGCCCACAGACTGTTTGAACGTCTGATAATGCCCAACCTCTCCAGGTTGGCGAACTCCTCGCGCACTATGGCTAGTTTAACTGCGTCCAAGCGCCGAGCTTTTGCAAAAACGGGCGGTCCGGTAGTGGTAATAAAATGCTCCACCCTGTGCTTAGCGACTGTTGCCGAAAATGTGGGGACCGTGAGTGCTGGGAACTGAGTGAGCAGTGTGTGGAACTTACCGCTTACAGCTGTGACGTTGGCTTGTGCTGTTGGCGGGGCCACTCGCGCTGTACAGGGGATAGAATCAACAGAAAGTGCATTAACCAGGCGCCTGTTAGCGAGATCAACCAACAAACCATGTGGGCACAGAAAATCAGCCCCCAACATATTGAAATTTACTGCTGCTACAACAAAAGTCCACTCAAATGTACGGCCGTGTAGAGACAGAAGCAGAGTCTTCTCACCAAAGGTCTTAATCTCCGAGCCGTTCGCTGCTGTCACCCGGGGACCTCCGGAACCAGCTAGTCTGTCCGCGTAGGAAGGTGTGATGAAACTCAACTGGGAGCCTGTGTCGATGAGGAACTGCCTCCCCGAGCGTGCGTCCGACAAGTAGAGCAGCTTGTTCTCCTCCCCGAGGGCCGCGGCTGCTATCGACTCCCAGTCTTGGCGTTTCCCGAACGCCCGAACTGGCACGGTGGTACACATTTGCGTGCCCTCTCTGCGAAGCGGCGATGGTAGAAACAAAGGACGTCCGATCCGCGTTCCCTGGCCCCTGCCGCCGCCGTCGTCGGTGAGTCTGGTACCGCTGCCTGTGGCCTCCTGTTGTCTCTGGTCATCGCGCTGAGTTCTGCTGCACCGGCCGTGGCCGCCCGCCGCTTGGTGGCGTTGACAATCCGCTGCGCTTCTCGGCCCAGCGCGCAGTAGTCCCGTTGGGCCAACAGTGGCGAACTGGCCAGGGTCGCTCTCGCTGCTGACGGTAGAGTCCTGAGGAAGAGGTGGGTGAAAATGAAATGATCGTTGTCAGAGTCTTTCAACCTCAACAACTTCTCCATCAGGTTTGCGGGCATGTCATTTTCCGACTCCATCAGCGCCAGGAGCCTCTCTGCTCGCTCTTCCGCCGAGGGGGTGAATTGCTGGATGAGTGCAGCCTTCAACGTGCCGTATTTGTCGCTGTCCGGCGGCTGGTCGATCAGGCTCTCCACATGCTGGGCCGTGTTGTTGTCCAGCTTTGCGACTACGTGGTAGAATTTTGTGGCGTCTACCGATATCCCCCGGAGGTTGAACTGCGCCTCAACCGCGTTGAACCAGGAGCGTGGATTGTTCTGCCAGAAGTCCGGTAGCTGGACTGTAGCGGCATTCGCTTGGCTGGGGGCTCCTGACGAGGCTGGCCCGTGGGAATTCTCCTCTTGCATGATACGTCTTGGGTCACCAGTGTGAGAATGTGAGAATGACGAGACAGAGTTCTCTCTCGAGTCAGCTTTATTCACATCTCCAACATCACGAAGCAGAAAAAAAAGAGCAACACAGGGAACTCTTGTCCTTAAATACCAGGACTCTTACAGTTCACAAGTCACATGTCTCACAGACCACATTGCATTATAATGACAGTAACAATGCATCCTCTCTCCATGTTATCACCCCCATTGTCTACAATGCATCCCCTCTTTAATCCTATAATTATAGCCCACAGTCTCAAGCTTTGCATACCAAAGCTAAAACTCTTGCAGCTTCCTGTAATCCCAAGGAAGCTCTGCCTTTGTTCTGGTCTAAAATGTGAGTCCAAAAGCAGGTCACGTATGTGTGTCCACCACAGTATAGCTATTAGCTAATTTGCAACTCTTGTCCCTGGATGGGCTTTAGAAAAAAGAAACAGGTAAAAAGAGAGAAAGATAAGGGAAAAAACAAAATGAAAACAGAATAAACAATAACCACATACATCAATGCAAACAAAATTATAAATACACAATATAAAAACCTGGTTCACATTTGCCTATTACAGGCCTCCCTCCCTCAGTCACTCACTATAATCAAACACATTCATTCCTTCCCTTCATTCACTCACACCCTGCAGACAATCATTTCATACATGGGTACATTTTTGTTTATTTTTCAGCCAGTTTTTAACCTTTGTAGTAAATGTTTTAAAGTCTGTTATTATTTTGATTTCATTTGGCATTGTATATAACTGCCCTTTATAGAGAAAGCTGTTTGTCCAAATGTGGTTCTGCGGTGGGATATTTTACAGTTGTTAACAGAGCTCCTGGTGGCTCTGCTGCTGTCCTGTCTTTGGATGAATCCAGCAAGTGGCTCTGGCACTGATTTATGGAAACATTTGAAAATTAATTTCAGAAAACAGAGGTCAATGAAACTCTCAAAACTCGATAAATTGTATTTTTTTAAAATATATATATATATATATATAACAGTGATGCCATCTAATGGGCTTTTTATCCAAGATTTTTAGAGTTTGATTATATAATGAACCTATATGTTTTATTGCAGAAGGAGCTGCTTGAGCCCAGGCTGTCAAACAATATGATATATGATAAAAAAAAACAAAACATAGAATCCATATACAGTACAGCTGCTTGGTATGGTATGTAATATCTAATTAATTTAAAGCAGTTCAGATTTTGTTTTACTGTTTTAGAAATCTTCTTTATATGAAGATTAAATCTGAATTGAGGATCTAGTACAATGCCAAGGTATTTGAATTCTGTAACTAAACTGATGTCTTGATCATGTATATTAACTTTAAAATGTTGCAGGTTACATTTTTTGATTGAAAAGCACATTGAAACTGTTTTCCGAAGGTTCAGCAATAGATGGTTCTGAATGAGCCACTCTTGGACATCAACCATACTTGTAGACAGTACATCTGCAGCCTGTGCTGAAGTCTTGGCAGCTGTGTAAATAACTGCATCATCTGCATAAAGTTGTCATGTTGCAGCTGAGCAGTGTAATGGCAGGTCATTAATAAAAATGCTGAAAAGTAAAGGACCAAGAATGGACCCTTGTAGGATACCCATATGGTTATTTAAAAAGAAGGATTTATCCTGGTGAACTTTTACACACTGTTCTCTATTCTGGAGATAAGATGCAAACCATTCTATTGTATCTGGAGAAAAGTTAAAAGATACCATTTTGGATAAAAGCAAACTGTGGTTTACAGTATCAAAAGCCTTTTTGAGGTCCAGAAAAACAGCTCCCACCATATTACCCCTGTCCAAGGACTGTTTGACATTTTCAATAAGGCAGTTCTTTACATAAAAACATTAAAGCATTAAAATAGGATAGCTCATACTTCGAGTGGACAAAATATAAAGCACAGATCCATATATATCCCCCGACATTGCAACATCATAGTAACTCAGTGACAGCAGTCTCTCCTGTTGCTGTCTGAGGAATAAGTGAAATTGTGTGTGTTTAATTGTATTATGTTCCAGACTTCAGAAAAGATAAAGCACACATACAGTATTTATTAACAGTCATGGACTGGAAGACCTGTAGATTTTGTTAAAACAAAGTTATTCACATAATAAAACCCCAGAGTCTGCATCAGACCATCTTGATGGTTCTTGTGTTAATAAAATAAACACATTGGTCAGTAATCAATTTATTCATGAGTAGTCCTTAATTTATACATATTAAACAGAGGAGTCTGCCATATGAAATGAAAATCAAAACTCTGATATATGATGAACAAATATAAACTATTTTACTGGGGTTTGCGCTTAAACAAAAGCTGAAAAAAAGCTAAAAAAAAAAAACAAAAAACAAAAACAACAAACTATTATGCTCTACCGAACTGGCTGTGCCTTTGTTGATGACCTGCTTCCTCAGGTGTGCCTGTGCACAATTTTCTGGTGCTCTTGGTGGATGGGTGGTCATTATTGAAATGAAGTGACTGCGTCTGTGCTCATAATTTTGCATGTTGTTAGTGGATCACTGGCAAAATTGGCCACTCCCTGAGGCGCTGTCTAATTCGCTAATTTGCACTGCCTTAGTAAATCTGCCCCTAAGTGTTTTGGGACAATCAGTGCTATAAATATTACTGCACATCATGTGGATTGAAAAGCATTTTTTTCAAGCTGCCAAAATGACAAAGTCCTGTGAGTTTACAAGGCTTCATTACTTAGATAAACAAGAGAAAAAAAAAACTCTCCACAGAGCAGTGGAACCTCAAACATAGGACCTGACCTCTAAATTGGAGGTTTATCAGAGAGATTTTTTTTGATTTTTCAACACACCTTTATTGTCACAAATTCAACAGAAAAACACAACAACTAAAACAACTAAAAGAAGCAATGGAAAAGAAAAATGTCTCACTGACAAGAAATCAAAGACACAAGTAACCAAACAAGGAAAACTAAAACAAAAAACTTGCTTCTTACATCAGGATTATACCATAGATAATTTTCCCCTCCTTAACACAACACAGGATGTGCTTAAAGCACCACATAGCCTCAAAGGTTTCAACATTCTGCATCAGATGATAGTAATTGTAATCAATCACTATTCAAGCCTTAATCATGCCAACCAGCATGTCTTTTACATTACAATCCAGCAGTTGTTCAATTTTTCTTTTCCTACTAACATAAATAGCCATTTAAGCCTGACCCAGGATGAAATTTAAGAGTTCACTCTTTTTCTTAGTCCTCTGTCTATATGGAAAGCCCAAGATAAAAATCTGCTGGGAAAAGACTTCTCCAAACAGATAAAACAGCTTCCCAAAAAAAAACAAACAACAATTGCAGTCTGTTACAGTCCAGAAAACAATGGAACACAGTTTCTTTCTGAGGACAAAATGGACAAACCTCAACAACATTTGGGTTTAAAAGAGAGATAAAAGCATTTACAGCCACAGCACCATGTAAAACTCGCCATTGTAGGTCTCCAACCTTCTTAGTTAATGGTGGTTTATAGAGTGCTCTCCAGGCAGGCCTCACCTCAGGACCCAGACCCAAGTGTTTCCTCCATGGTGTATCAGCTCGACCTTTTAACTTATTCACATTTAGAATTTTCACCAAAAGTCCATACATTTTTTTACCAGGAGAGTCACAAATGTTAATGTGCTCAGAGTTTAAAAACACACCAGTGCCATCTTTAAAATCAGGAGATAAAATACTAAAAGGAAAAGGTTCATCAGCAGTTTGTACAGAGTTTTCGCAGTGTAAAACAATAGCAGAGTGTTCTTCTGCAGACAGGCAGTCTCTCCAATCTTTCAACAAGTTCATTATAACTCTGACTGAAGAGACGCCAAGAGCCGAGCACAGGGCAACAGCATTGTCCAAGTTAGGACCACATAAATTCACCAAATGTCCCAGCGTTGTAACCTTTGCAAAAATAAACTTTTTTAAAACAGAAGGTCCTAAAACATTGCCCACATCAAAACGGGTCCCGAACACAAGTGGTTCCTTTAAAAGCCAGAAAGGCGACAAGGAAGCCTGGGGAGAGTTCTTTTTAAAAAGTCCCCAGATTTTAAAAGCACTTTGGTAAAACTGGGGAAGTTCTGGGAGTTTTTGGCCCCTTAAATCCATTAAAAGCAGCGACTCCTCTAGTCCAAGCCCTCCACAGCGAGCCAGGACAGCCCTGGCAATAGGTCTCCACACAAGGTCGAGGGGGCCACTCAGCAGTCGCTGAATGAACTGCAGGCGAAAGACAGCCCCCCCTGCTGGCCAGATGGATGAGCCCTTGACCACCTTCTTCCCTCGGTAAAAACAGGATACTCTGTGGAACCCAGTGAAGACGGTCCCAGAAAAAGTCCACGACTATAGATTGCACTCTGGCCAGCAAATTGAGTGGAGGGTCCAGACAAGACAGTCGATGCCACAGCATTGAAGCAATCAAGTTGTTGATAATTAAAACACGACCTCTGAAGGACAAGCTTGGCAGAATCCATTTCCATTTTTTTAGTCTTCCTTCAGTTTTTTCTAAAAAACACTCCCAATTTTTCTCAGTAAAAGTCTGATTTCCTAAAAACACACCAAGATATTTAAAACCACCTTGTGTCCACGAGAGGCCACCAGGTAGGGCAATTTTTTGTGGTCTCCCCCCCACCACAACAGCTTCACTCTTACCCCAATTCACTCTCGCTGAGGAGCACTCACCAAAAAGATTAACAGTTCTTAAAAGGTAGTCTACATCATTTTGATTTCTTGTAAAAACAACAACGTCATCAGCATAGGCAGACACTTTAAAAACAGAGTCAGAGTTGGGGACTTTAAAACCAGTGAGGCCTTGCCTTAGTTTACAAAGGAGGGGCTCAATGGCAAGAGAGTACAGCATACCTGAGAGGGGGCAGCCCTGTCGGACACCCCTCTCAACTTTGAAAGGAGCACTCAAACCACCATTAATCTTAAGAATACTCTCAATGTCTCTATACAAAGCCTGGATCATGGCGATGAACCCTGAGCTGAAACCAAAGGCCTCTAATGTCTGCCAAAGGTATGGATGTTCAACTCGGTCAAACGCCTTTTCTTGGTCTATTGAAATAAGACCAAGTTCTTTGACCAATGAGCTGGGGAGGCCCAAAACATCACGAATTAAAAAAATGTTGTCTGTAACCAACCTACCAGGTACACAGTAGGTCTGGTCTACATGGATGACCTGCTCCATCGCCTTCCTCAGTCTGGTAGCCAACACTTTGGAGAGAATTTTGTAGTCAGTACAGAGGAGGGCCACCGGACGCCAGTTCTTAATGTCTTTCAAGTCGCCTTTTTTTGGAAGGAGGGTGAGGACTGCTCTCCTACAACTTAGGGGCAGGTGACCCTTCCGCAGACTGTCAGACAGTACTTCCAGCAAGTCCTCACAGATCTCAGACCAGAACGCCTTGTAGAACTCCGCTGGTAGGCCATCTATCCCTGGGGCTTTTCCACACTGAAGAGACTGGACAGCCACTGCCAGTTCTTGCAGAGTGATCCCGCTCTCCAGCTCCGCATTCACGCTAGCCATCCCTTTTGGCAAGTCCGTCAAAAAATGACTCAGTGCATGTGGATTCTCAACAAATTCTTTCTTAAAGAGATCTTTGTAGAAAGCAACTGCAAAGCGACGGATCTCCGCAGACTCATGGATCGGCCGCCCGTCCTCGGAGCTGAGAGAGTGGATCATCCTCCTCTGACCATTCTTCCTCTCCAGACCAAAGAAAAAATGAGATGGAGCGTCCATTAGTGCGATGTTCTGGAACCTACTGCGTACCACAGCGCCCCTGGCAGCCACACCCAGTAGGTCAGTTAGAACAGACTTTTTGCCATTGAGGGCCTCAAAATGTCCTCTTTCTCCTGTGGAGCCTGCCAAAGACTGCAGCTCCACTACTTCTCTCTCCAGGTCCCTGACAGACCTGGCCAAGTCTCCAGAGACATTGCGAGTATACTGTAGGCACAGATTCTTTATTTGGCTCTTCCCTACATCCCACCACTGCTGCAAAGAACTAAAATTTGATTTTGTCAATTTAAAATTACTCCAAAAAAACATAAAAGCAGTTTTAAAACTGTTATCCGATAAAAGTGATGTGTTAAAATGCCAGTATGCACTACTGCACTTTATATTCTTGATAAAAACACAACACTGAACCAGGGAATGATCTGTGAAGCCAACAGGGACTATAAAAGCACTTTTAAAAATGCTAAAATGGTGCTTAAAACTGTAAACCCTATCCAGTCTAGCTAAGGACAAAATATTGTCCTTTCTATGGCTCCACGTGTACTGTCTAGCCTTGCCATGAAAATTTCTCCACACATCACACAGATCATGAGCTTCTATGAAACCTTTTAAAACTCTTTGGGATGCAGCATGTGGCTCTGGGTGATTCCTATCCATAAGAGGATTTTCTGTACAATTAAAATCACCTCCCACAAATAAAAAGTCATCATTACTGCAATTTTTGATCGTATCATCTAAAATATTTAAAAAGGCCAATCTTTCTGTGCCTACGGTTGGAGCATACACATTTATAAAAACAACTTTCACATTCTCAAAAACAGCTCGAACTTTTAAAATGTGGCCTGCAATTATCTCATCAATGTCATAAGAAAGTGGAATAAAATCTCGAGAAAATAAAATACCCACCCCACCACATTTGCTGCTTCTATGACTAAAAATAATTTCACCCTGAAATTCCCTCCTCCAGTCAGCAGCATTGTCCTCAGAACTATGAGTCTCCTGAACAAACAGAACATTAATTTTCTTGCATTCTGCAAGAGTAAAAACACACGCTCGCTTGGACATTTCTCTTGCTCCATTGATGTTGAGTGTGCCAAAATTAAAACTACACATGTGTATAAGGGGGCAAAGCCAATACAAAAACAGAAAAGAAAGAATGAGCGATAAAAGACTAATCATCCTGGGCAATTTGGTTCTTAACTTTTAGTACAAGCTTTTTTAGTCTGTAGATCTCCTGATCAGTAAAACTTTCCTGCTCAAGCTCTCCCCTATTTTTCATGTAGGCCCGAGCAGAGTCAACAAAGCGTTTTAGATCAGGGAAGAAGCTTTCAACTTTAACCATTCTGACCCCCTTAGTGTCCTGCAAAAACTTCTGTATTTTTGTGAAGGGGTAACCGCCTCCACTGGCCACATCATCACTGCTTTCACCATCACTCTCTATCTCAGACCCAGCATAAGAATCTGGCTGAGATAGAGAAACCTCAGAACTGTCTTTGACAACCCTTTTTACTTTGACCCTCTGCTGTTTGGTTTCCAAATTCTTCCGCTTGATGGGGATTTTACATAACTCTTCATCTATTTCGATGTCATCCTCATCCTCCAACACTGACTCAGCCACCCTGGTAGCTGTCTCTTCCTGTCTTTCGCTCACCCTGTGCTGTGCTTTTATATTCATCTTTCTGGTCCCACCATCTACCTGGGCCTCATTTGGCTCCTCTGTCTGACCCTCAGCGCGATCCCTCTCGGTAATCTCACCCTTGTCTGCAATGTTGGTCTGTGCAGCAGCCCCGCGATGTGCTTTAACTGTTGTTGCTGTTTCAGTTATGATCGACAGGCCGGCTGCGGAGGGCGGCAAAGCCGCCCCGCCGCCAGACAGCCTCGCGGCCTCGGCCGAAGCGCCGCCGCCAGACGGCCCTGCGGCTTCGGCCGAAACGCCCGACGGCGCGGCAGCGCCGTCAGCCTCGGAGGGCGGCGAAGCCGCTCCGTCACCAGACGGCCCCGAGGCCGCACTAGCGGCCTCCCCCGAGTGATCACCCCCCACTCCCTGAGGGCATGATCGAATCAAATGTCCCTCCATTCCGCAGCCGAAACACTTCATATTATCGGAGGTGACGTGGATGGTATAATCAAAGCCGTCAATCCGGTATTTAAACACGAGGTTGAGGCTTTCCTCGCTATTCTTTAAAATCATGAGCACCTGTCGCCTAAAAGACATGACATGCTTTAAACGCGGGGACTTACAACCGAGAGGGATGTGCTTAATCGGGGACAAAAGCTGCCCGTGTCTCGACAGCTCCTTCTCCAACAGCTCATTCTTTAAAAATGGTGGGACATTTGAGATGGTAATTCTCTTCGCGGGATTCACCAGAGACAGAACAGGAACCAGTGTGTCTTTAATCACAACCCCGCTCTCCACTACCCGGTTAACTTTTTCAATACTATCCAGGAAAATCACCACGGCACTATTCATTCTAGAAGCTGATCTAATGCTTTCATAACCGACCAGCTCCCCCACAGCCAGACTACACTCCTCCACCGAGCAGCTGACAGCCGGAGTCAGTTTGACAGCATGGCGGCGTGTCAGCTGCTCAAAACCGGAGCCTCGCTCCAAAACCATGCTGACCAGCAGAGCTGGCAGCAGAAACCCCCCTCCCAGAACGCCTACCCCACCCCAGCTACAGAAGACAACAAAAAATAACATTATTTAACAAAAAAACACCTTAAACACCAAAAGATAGAGAAAAGTTTGAAATAATTCACTCACGCTGTCACACGCTCTCAGCTCGCACTCACGACCACACCCACTCAGAGAGAGAGAGAGAGAGAGAGAGAGAGAGAGAGAGAGAGAGAGAGAGAGAGAGAGAGAGAGAGAGCAATCCTCTGGATCAGCTGCAGCATGAATCCGTGGGACACAGTCCAGGGATGGATAATTTTTTCGCACATGGGGAGTTGTTCAGAGTGATGATAATGAAGTCAGTGGCAGTAATGCACCTGTAAGCTGGTTGCCAACCGCAAATCAAATCTAAAAGAAGAAGAAGAAGAAGGAGAGAGAGAGAGAGAGAGAGAGAGAGAGAGAGAGAACCCTGGAGTAGTCTATATTAGTTCCAGCAGTGCTAGCAGGGTCACCAGATGCTGGGAGATGGTGGCTGCTATCTGATTAAGCCTTTATTTGGGGGACGAATAAATGGCACAGAAAGAGGCCCGGCGCCAGTCCAGCTCTCATTTATC
The DNA here is from genome assembly GCA_020510985.1 of Pholidichthys leucotaenia. NCBI lineage: Eukaryota > Metazoa > Chordata > Actinopteri > Cichliformes > Pholidichthyidae > Pholidichthys > Pholidichthys leucotaenia. Next base: position 103,029,979 of record CM035846.1, read on the forward strand.
TATCTAATAAGTTTTGACGCCGAGCCAAGCCGAAGGGGAGAAACTCTTAGCTCTCGCTCTATATCCCTGCCTAGCACTCTCACAATCCTTTGATATTAAAGAATGGAGTGATATTAAAAGATCCGCTATCAGAGGCTCAATTGTAGTTAGGGACAGTGGCGATCAGATCAAACATCCTGTCAAAAAAAGATTCTCTGCAGCTTTTTGAAGATTATAACAGGAATACCTGTGTTTGCTCTCAGTGTCTTTTTAATGTTGCATTTAGATTAATTGGATTTCCATGAGTATTTCCCAAACTGACATGTTTACTTTTTAGCTCTCTGTTGTCATCATCATGCAGTCAGTCGACACGACTATGACTGTTCATGGTTTTGGAACAGCCTTAATGAGCCTCCTCCAAAGTGATCGGTTGTTTGCAGTAATTTGCCATTGATTTGTATCTATGTCTTTGCATGCCGAGCTCCTTTTGGTGGTGTCTTTGTACCTCAGTCTTGATCTGCCCTGGTTTCTTTCTCCATTACAAAGTTGAGAGTAAAGTTACTGCCTGGGTAGTCTGGATTTGTCCATCCTGTGAACATGTCCTAACTGTCATATGTCTGAGGTCCAATGTTATCCCAGACCTCTGACACAGTTTATTGCTACATTTTGTATCTCTGTTTTTGTCTGCTTATTTGTCTACGTTATTCTGTGTTCTGTATCTGCCCCTCTCTCTCTCTCCAGGCATTCCCCACGGGCTGCTCAGCCTGCTGCTGCAGTGAGCAGCTCGTAATCAGCACACCTGCTGCAGCTACTCACCTGTATTCACTCTACGTCATTAGTTCACTGTGTATTTATTCTCTGTCAGTTTACTCACGTATTGTCGCAGTGTTAGTCTGTTTCCTGCACTTATTCGTTATCCTGTGACTAGTAGTCTATTCCTTATGACTCGTCACCCATTCCTAAAGACTGTATTTGGTGTTGTTTTCCCAGGAGCCCAGCCTCACTCTGTGACTCACTAAGTAAGTCTTCTCTCTTATCCAAATCCATGTTTTGTTGTGTTACCTTCGGAGGCCCAGTCTGGCCTGAAGGTGTGACGTGGACTTTCTCCTCATCGCCCTGCAGTGTTTTCCCTGTTCTGTGGCACTGCAGGGTCATTTATTAATTGACTGTTTATGTCTGACACTTTGTACCATTGACTGCTGTTCAATAAACACACGCTTCACCTGCACGTGGGCTTGTCTCCTTTCATCCATGTGCTGTGTAAAAGAGCACGTACATGACAGTACACCGCGACCAGTGGGAGCCCAGCGGTGAAGTCTGTGTGTTTCTTTTTCACCTGTTCTGTGTCTTCTCCACTTACCTGAGCTGAAGTGCCATGGACGACCTGGGAGACAAGGAGCTGCACACTCTGTGGCTTTTGGAGAACGTTTAGTCATGGACACTGGAGCCTTATTCCTCTGAGATGCTTCGCGTGGCTCGGGACGAGGCAGCGCAGATCATGGAGGATTGTCCTGATCTGTGGTGTGATCCTGGGGTGGCCAGCATGGTCCACGAGATTGTCTCCCTGCTGTTTGAGGAGCCCAGGAAGGAATCTCCGGTGCTGAAACCGTCCCCGTCGAAGAAGAAGCGCTCACGGCAGAAGCCTTCCTCCTCCCGCAGCTCTCCCGCTCCAGCTTCTCCTCCATCTCCTGAGCCTGGGTCTGTTCTATCCACTGAGGACTGGGAAGAATGCAGACTGGAATTGCTGGCGGAAATCGACCTCGGCTTGGAGGTGAAACTGTGGCTCCTCCCGGAATTGGCGTCGGATATAGAGGAGCTTTCTCCGAGAGAACCGGAGCTCCAGCCTGAAGTCGAGCGTGCGCTGACCTCGAAGCCTCCTCACCTCTATGACGAGTCTGACCTCAGGATGAGAGCTGACATCATCACCTCCCAGGCAAGTTCTTATCCAATCACTCTTACTCTGACCTGAAACTGCTTGTCTGATTCCTGATGAACTGTCCGCTGCCATTACCCTATCTCCATCTGTCTTTCCTGTCTTCCCCGAGTCTCCGCTGATCCTGGAAGGAGGTCTCCGGGCAATGGAGGAGCTTTCTCCGAGGGAGTCGGAGCCCATGTTGGAACTCGAGCGCGCTCTGACTGTAGAGTCACCTGTTCCTCCACGTCGTCATCGTTCCTGGAGGTCATGCCCGAGGAGTTCTACCAAAACCCAGCCAGCAACCCCTCCTTAACCGGAGGAGGAGAAACCCGCTGCTGAGCCGTTATTTCCTCCTGCTGCCTCTCCTGCTGTCACCTCATTATCAGTTTTTACGTCCACCAAGGTGAAGAGGGCAGTTTTCTCCCCGGCTTCACCTGCCTCTGTGCTTGTTTGGGAGCCATCCCTGCTGCCTACTGAGGAGCCCAGGGCCACCATGGACATGGACAGGGATGAGAGTGCTTCAGACATCGCTAGGAACATCGAGAACCAGGAGAACAGGCAAGTTCTTTCTCATTTAATTCCTATTATTGATGAACAATTTTTGCCTGTTCCCTGGCCAAGAGACTCAGGTTTCACAGTCCCCTGAGTTCTCTACACCAGCAGCATGTGACAACCCCTCACCAGTCCCCTCCGCGTCCTCTCTGTGTGCTTCTCTGAGTTTGCCGGTCCCCGAACCAAGCTACCAGAGGGAGGAGGAACCTGAGGCCCTGGAAGATCCTGTCCCACGGTCGGCGGTGAGGCAGTCCCCAGCTGCCAAGCCAGATGAGCTACCAGCATGTGAGACGTTGCCTGGAGGCCTCGAGACCGCGACCACCATCACACCTGCTGCAGGGACTGCTCTAGCAGAGTCACCCATCAAGCTGGACCTACTGGGGGCCGGGCCCAAGACATTGTCACCGGGATCAACGGAGACCTGGACGGCGATGGAGCTCAAGTGCAGGCAAGTAATCTCTCTTGTTTTTCTCATGTCTGTGTTAGAGAGATCTTGTCTGGTTCTTGGTGAGGAGAGTCGGGAGAAGCCCTCAGCTGCATCTGAACTCACCTCGCCGGACTCCACCGCTGCCGGCGACCCTAACCACTTTCTATCTTCTGTCATTCCGGCGAGTCTTCCTAGGGTCGCTGGAGAAGATCCACCACTGCCAGGGGTCTCCTCAGATCCGGTCAAACCCGCCGATGATGACGAGAGTCCAGCTTCCCCGGTGGAGGTTGACGCGGTGGTTCTGTCCCAATCTGGGACCTCCGTGGGTGCTGCCGTGGCCCAGCTGGGTTCCACCGTGGGTGCTGCTATGGCCCAGCCGGATCCCACTGTGGGTGCAGCGTCGGCCCAGCTGGGTCCCACCGTGGGTGCAGCGTTGGCCCAGCCCGAGTCCACCGTGGGTGCTGCAGAGCTCCAGCCTGGAGCCATCATGGGTTCAGCTGAGATCCAGCCTGGAGCCACCGTGGGTGTAGCTGTGTCCCGCACCGGGATCACTGTGGGTGCAGCCGAGCTCCAGCCCGGAGCCGCCGCGGATCCAGCCAAGCCCCAGACCGAGACTCCCGCAGGTGCAGCTATGTCCCAGACCAGGACCCCCGCGGGTGCAGCCATGTCTCAGACTGGAACCCTGGTGGGTGCAGCCATGTCCCAAGCTGGTACCACCGAGGGTGTCTCCGGCCAGCTTGAGGACACCGAGGCCTTTTCTCAACTTCCAGACGCCTTTGGGGTGTCTCTTCCTCCTCTGCCAAGCGCTGTCGTAGTCTTTTCTCCTCCACCACCAGTCACCGTGGGGGTTCCACTCCTCCGGTCCAGCCAAACACCTTTAAGCCTCCCAGTGGGTAGGCCACCTCCTCTCTCACCCCTCCAGTCCTGGTGGCTCAACAAGGCTGGCCAGCCACCCGAAGGACTGAGTCTCCGGGTAGGGTAACCCATTTGCTCCGGCAGGCTGCCTGACACTGTTCAGTGGGCCACCTGTTGGGCCTGGGGCTTTGGCCGGCTGCCCAAACCCTGGATGCCCTGGGACTGTGGGGGCTTAGGGGTTGCCGGGGCGCAGGTGTATTGAGCTGATCATTTTTTCCCTGCTAGCTGTTTCCCCCCACCTCCCTCCCGGGGTGGTTTTGCTGTCCTCCTTTTTTGGGGGGAGGGGGTCCTTTCCTGGTGTTACCGGGGGGTGTCTGGAATCCACACCTTGGGAGAGAGGGGGCTCTGTCATGTGTCTGAGGTCCAGTGTCATCCCAGAACTCTGACACAGTTTATTGTTGTATTTTGTATCTCTGTTTTTGTCTGCTTATTTGTCTAGGTTGTTCTGTGTTCTGTTTCTGCCTCTCTCTCTCTCTCTCTCTCTCTCTCTCTCTCTCTCTCTCTCTCTCTCTCTCTCTCGTGCGCATGCGTGGGCGTTTGTGGGAGCAGGGGTGTGGAGTGGTGTCGAGTGAGTACTTTAAACTTTGTATTTTCTAACTTTTTCTCTATCTTGTGTGTTTGAGGTGTGTGTGTTTAATATAGTGGGTTGAGTGTGTGTGTGCTGGGGTGTGAGTGTTGGAGTGAGTGTGTCGGGGAACGGTAGCTTCTGCTGCCGGTTTTTCCCAGCCGGCATCATGCCGGTGATCGATGGTGGTGTGGAGTTTGAGCGCTTAACCCGGCGTCATGGTGTGAGAATCCTCCCGACAGTTCCCTGTTCTGTGGAGGAGGCCAGCCTCGCTGTAGGACAGGTGGTTGGGCATGGCAGCATAAAATCAGCATCGAGGATGAACAGCGCAATTGTGATCTTTCTGGATTCGACTGAGAAAGCTGATCAGGTGGTGGCACAGGGAGTGGTCATAGGTGACACTTTTACTCCCGTTTTACCGCTGGCGAATCCGTCTAGGAGGATCACCATCTCAAACGCTCCTCCTTTCGTTAAAAATGATCAGCTGATTAGAGAGTTGTCCCGTTTTGGCCAGGTTGTGTCCCCTATCAGAATGGTCTCTCTGGGTAGTAAATCACCCCTGCTGAAGCATGTTGTATGTCATAGGAGGCAGTGTTTCATGGTGTTGAAAGACAGCTCTGCTGAACTAAACGCGTCTTTTAATTTCAGGATTGATGGCTTTAGCTACTTGGTGTTTGCAACATCTGAAACCATGAAGTGTTTTGCGTGTGGCGCAGAAGGCCATCTTATTAGGTCATGTCCTGAAAAGGCGAACACAAAGAGCACTGGCGGTAAGAAAGGTGACGCCGCTGTTTCTGGTGGTCCGGAGGGTAGCGCTACATGTGGTGCGGCGGATGCCGCTGCGGCGCCCGCTTCAGCTGGGGCGGTCGTGGCCGCGACTGCGGCCGCATCCGCGTCCGCGGCCGCGTCTGCGGCCGCGTCCGCTTCTACTTCTGCGGGGGCGTCCGCGTCCGCGTCCGCGTCCGCGTCCGCTTGTGCTGGGGCGGCCGCGGCCGCCTCTGCTGGGGTGGCCGCGGCGGGCGCGGTAGTTGTCCCCCCAAACAGTGATGGTGGGGAATTTCTGTCTGGCGGCAGCTCTGATCATTGTGACGAGCCTGTCGCCCGGGGTAAACAGGTGGAGGGTGTAAGTAAAAGTGCAGTTAAACGAAGGAACGTGAATGAACAGACTTTGCAGGCGGGGGAGGAGCGGTTTGAGGCTGTAGCGGACACACAGAGCAAACACTGCATGACAAACGTTGCGTTTCATGAAGAAATGCAGGAATGTAGTTTTGTTGAAGAGGATCCTTTTAAAGCTGCACAAAAAAGGAAAAGTGCGGAAAACTTGCAGAGCTCTGCTAAATCTAGTAGGGTTGGGAATTTAGATTTAGTGAATGAGAGCGCTTCTGACGAAAGTGGAGATGAGTCTGAACTGATGCAGACGCAGACGCAGGAGGAGCAAAGCTCCTATTGTTTTACTAAAATTAGACAATTTCTCCAGGTGACTAAGGGGAGCAGAGCTGTGAAAGTGGAAAATTACTTTCCAGATCTGGAGTTATTTGTGGCATCAGCTCGCAAGCTGATGAAACCGAATGATGGGAATGAGACTTTTACTGATCAGGAAATTTTTCGTTTAAAGAAACTGGTTGTCAAACTGAAATCACAAATTTCTAACAGTCATGTTGACTCTTAGTTTGTTTCTTCCCTTTTATGCTATGTGTGTGTTTTTTTACTGTACCTTATTTTTATCCTTTTTAATGCCCCACCTTAGAATTGGCACTCTTAATATAAACGGGGCCAGGGATGATGTAAAAAGGGCCTCTTTATACAAGCTTTTTAATTTAAAGGCACTTGACGTGCTGATGGTCCAGGAGACTCACAGCACTGTAGACATTGAGTGCCAGTGGAGAAAAGAGTGGGATGGCTGCATTTTTTTTAGCCACAAATCCAATAATAGTGGAGGGGTGGCTGTACTTTTCTCTCGGGGTTGTGTGCCTGTCTCTTATGAGGTAGAAGAGGTGGTGAAAGGACATGTACTCTTGCTAAAGGTACAGCTTGAAAACGTAAACTTGGTTCTTATAAACGTGTATGTGCCAACCCAGAGAGCAGAAAGGATCAGGGTCTTTAATATGCTATCAGATACGGTTAGATCCTGTAATCCAAATAGTTTTTTATTTCTGGGGGGTGATTTTAACTGTACATTAAACCACAGACTGGACAGGAACCATCAGGAACCTCACCCTGCTTCTGCCAATAGGCTGAGGGAACTAGTGAAGGCACATGAAATGGCCGATGTGTGGAGATCACATCATGGGGACCAGAGGCAGTACACCTGGAGCCATGCTAAAGATAACCTCTTATCTATGGCCAGGTTAGACCGTTTCTATGGTTTTAAACACCAAATGAGTGTTTTTAAAAATAGTTGTATCTGTCCTGTTGGTTTCACTGATCACTGCCTGCTGATTTGTTCTGTTTTCATTGAAAATGTAAAGTGTAAGAGTGCTTTTTGGCATTTTAATAATACACTTTTAAATGATGTGTTTTTTAAGGGAGTTTTTCATGATGTATGGAAGTCACACAGGGAACAAAAATCTTCTTTTAGTTCTCTCCAAATGTGGTGGGATTTTGGTAAGGCACAGATAAAACAATTCTGCCAACAGTACACTCAAAATGTCACTCGTAGCTTGACCCAATCCTTGAAAGTTCTGGAGACTGAGGTGGTAGAGCTAGAGGAGTTACTCAGTTCTACCGGAAAACAGGAGCACTTAGAGGCTCTTAAGTCAAAAAGGTCAGCCTTGGCTAGCTTGCTAGGGGTCACCGCACAGGGTGCTCTGGTCCGCTCGCGCTACATGGATGTAGCTCTGATGGACTCGCCCTCCCAGTACTTTTTTGGACTGGAGGGGAAAAATGGACAGAGAAAGCTCATTCACTCCTTGTTGGGCGATGACGGGAGAACAATCTCCACAGCAGCAGAGATCAGGAAACAAGCTGCTAGCTTTTACAGTGAATTGTTTAGAGCAGAGTGGAGGGAGGACACGTCACTGGGCCAGGTTTTCCTTGATGGTCTTCCAGTGCTCTCAGAGGACCTTGTTGCCGGCTTGGATGCTCCACTGTCTCTGTCTGAGCTGCATACGGCGCTAATGAGCCTCCAGAATGGAAAATCACCAGGCATAGATGGTCTCTCTGTGGACTTTTTTAAGGAATTCTGGCCCCTGCTTGGTCCAGACCTGCTGGAGGTTCTCCAAGATAGCTTGGAAAGGGGGACCCTACCCACGACCTGCAGGAGGGCCATCATCACACTGTTGCCGAAAAAGGGGGACCTCCAGAGCCTAAAGAACTGGAGGCCAGTCTCTCTGCTCTGCACAGACTATAAGATTCTCTCAAAAGCTCTGGCCCGAAGACTGAGAAAGGTGATGAGCGAGCTCATTCATGTAGACCAGACTTACTGTGTGCCTGGCAGGCTGATTAGTGACAACGTCACTTTAATTCGGGATATTTTGGAGGTCTCTGGTTCATTGGCGGTAGAAACTGGTTTGATTTCAATTGACCAGGAAAAGGCGTTTGATCGGGTTGAACACCAATATTTATGGACAGTTTTAACAGCTTTTGGGTTCAGCCCAGGCTTCATAGCCAGGATACGGGTCTTGTACAGTGACATTGAGAGTGTACTGAAGATAAATGGGGGCCTGTCTGCCCCTTTAAAAGTCCAGAGGGGGGTTCGGCAGGGCTGCCCTCTCTCAGGGATGCTGTACTCCCTCGCCATAGAGCCTTTGCTTCACTGCCTGAGAAGGGACCTATCAGGAGTCACTTTTCCTGGCTGTGACACCACGTTCAAGCTGTCGGCCTATGCAGATGATGTAGTCATTCTGCTAAATAAGCAGAGTGACATTGACGTTCTGGTTAGGAGTGTCAATCTTTTTGGCCAACTTTCCTCTGCAAAGATAAACTGGGGAAAAAGTGAGGCTCTGATGGTGGGGGAGAAACTAGAAAATCAGCTTACGCTGCCTGGTGGGTTGATTTGGAAAAAAGGAGGTTTTAAGTATCTTGGTGTCTTTATTGGAAATCAGCAGTTTGAGCAAAAAAATTGGGATGGGGTCATAGAGAAAATTAACGGGAGACTAAACAAATGGAAGTGGCTAATGCCAAGAATATCTTTTAGAGGAAGAGTGCTCATTTTAAATAATCTTGTTTCCTCATCCCTGTGGCACCGCCTCATGTGCATGGACCCCCCTGCTGGTTTGTTGTCCAAAATTCAGTCTGTTTTGGTGGACTTTTTTGGGGGGGGTGGACTCCACTGGGTTCCTCAAGCCCTGTTATTTCTTCCCAAAGAGGAGGGGGGGCAAGGAGTGATTCATTTAGCTAGTAGAGGTGCTGCTTTTAGACTGACTTTCATACAGAGACTGCTGACGGGCCCCCAGGACCTGGTATGGAGGCCTTTGGCCTGTGTTATTTTACAGAGAGTCCTTGGGCTTGGGCTAGACCTCCCTGTGTTTTTAATGGATTTTAAGAACTCTAATGCACTGTCTTTACCCAGTTTTTACCGCAGTCTCTTTTCAGTGTGGACTCTTTTTAAAAAACAAAGAGGGCCATGTGATTCCCTCTACTGGTTGTTGAGGGAGCCGCTGGTTTTTGGTGGTCGCCTTGGTGTCCTGCCGGGAGTTGGAAGGACCTTCCTTGATAGGCTGTGTTCCAGGAACGTTCTCACTCTGAAGCAAGTGGTGGAACTGGCTGGTCCTGGCCTCAACAACGCCTCAGCTTTAGCAGCTCATCTTGGTGTCAGGTCGAATCGTTTCATCGATGGTCTTCTTGCACACTGGAAACAGGAGCTTCATGGACTTGAGCACTCCCTACTCTTGGACTTTAGCAATGGCACGCTGCAGCCGGAAAGCACTGACCCCTTTCCCTCTCTCACGCTCTATATGGACTTTGACGTCGCTCCTTGCTCCTTACTGGCATTCTGTGCTCCCACTGGTGTGGACTTTGGAGGAGCCAGTGGTAAGGCACTCTACAGACTGGTTGTGATGGCACTCAACAAGGACAGATTGAACACCTGTGTGGACACTCCTTGGAGAGCCTATTTTAAGCTAGGAAAAGGGCATCGGCCTGCCTGGAGGGCTCTTTATAAAGCCCCTCTCCCTAAGAGGCATGGAGACTTACAGTGGAGGGTCCTGCATGGTATTATAGCTGTCAATGCTTTTGTTTCTGTGATTAACAGCAGTGTCAGTGATCAGTGTGTTTTTTGTTCCTCTAGGGAGACTGTTTTTCATTGTTTTATTGAATGTCAGCGCCTGAGTGGCCTCTTTGAACTTCTCACAGAACTTTTTCATATTTTTAAGGAAGTTTTCTCTAAGCAGGTTTTCATTTGTGGTTTTATGTACAATCGTCGTTTTAAGCAGAAGTGTCAACTACTGAACTTTGTTTTAGGGCAGGCAAAGTTGGCTATCTATGTAAGCCGGAGAAGAAAACTTGAGAATGTTGAGAGTGATGTTGATGTCAAAATTTTATTTGTGAGGCTACTTAAAGCCAGAATCAGGCTGGACTTTCAGTTTTTTATGGGGAATGGGGATGTGGAAGGTTTCAGGACCCTCTGGTCCCTGGAGAATGTCCTCTGTTCAGTTCATGATGGACAGCTTTTTTTGGGGCGTTTTTTGGGGGATTAATTTTCTGTGTAATATAGCATGACATAGAAATTGTATTGACTGATGGACAAATGTGTTTATTAAAGATCTTTTAAAAATCAAAATCTCTCTCTCTCTCTCTCTCTCTCTCTCCAGGCACTCACCATGGGCTGCTCAGCCTGCTGCTGCAGTGAGCAGCTCGTAATCAGCACACCTGCTACAGCTACTCACCTGCATTCACTCTGTCATTAGTTTACTGTGTATTTATTCTCTGTCAGTTTACTCACGTATTGTCGCGGTGTTAGTCTGTTTCCTGCACTTATTCATTATCCTGTAACTAGTAGTCTACTCCTTGTGACTCATCACTTATTCCTCAAGACTGCATTTGGTGTTGTTTTCCCTGGAGCCCAGCCTCAATCTGTGACTCACTAAGTAAGTCTCTTATCCAATCCCATGTTTTGTTGTGTTACCTTCGGAGGCCCAGTCTGGCCCGAAGGCACGACATGACTTTCTCCTCATCGTCTTGCAGTGTTTTCCCTGTTCTGTGGCACTGCAGGGTCATTTATTAATTGATTGATTATGTTGGACACTTTGTACCATCGACTGTTGTTCAATAAACACATGCTTCACCTGTATGTGGGCTCGTCTCCTTTCATCCGTACACTGCATAAAAGCACACGTACATGACACTATCCTTTGCAGATTCCTGTCTATTAGGATATGCATCATGGGAGGCAAACCTTTTTGTCACAGAATCTCTTTAATCCTGACCTTGTCAATCAAGGTCAGATTCATGATTTGTCACAGTTATCTCATTATGTATACATGAAGTCGATCAAACTGATTTCTGTAGATTGTCCATGATTCAGCTCCATATAATAGAGTTGAAAGCATAGAAGCCCAGTACACTTTACATTTCATTCTGATAGATATGTGTCTGTTCTTCCAGTGCCTGCCCTGCAATCTTCCAAAAGCTGTGCTGGCTCTATCCATCCTATAAATGAGTTTCTGGTTCAGTCAAGCATTGTCAGATATGGTGCTTCCTACACATTTAAACTCTTTGGACTCTACTAATCCTTCTTGGTTGATGATGATTGTTTCTGGTTCATATGCGGGTAGATTATTGATAGGTTAGTAGTGTCATGGGCAGGGGGAGCACGCCCCTCCCGTCCTGCCTCACATTCACTAACTCATCACGACACCTGAGGCATAAGACACACCTGCACCCGGTCATCAGCCAGCATACTTAAGGAGGCTCTCTCCGTGCAGTCAATGCTGGCTCGTCTGGGTATACTGCCCGCAAACAGGCAAGAAAATTTAAACGATAAGTGTGAACACGTTGTCTCACCTTATATCTCTTCCTTCCTCAGGTTGCTGCCAACATGTAGGTGTGTCTCTTGGACTGCGCGTCCTCTCCTGCCACATCTCACCGTCCTCAGCTCCTACTCCACCCGATCAGGCACCATCAACTCATCTCCCCCCCCTTACCCTGCTGGTTCATTTATTCCCTGATGGGTCCTGCCAGTCATCCCTGGATTTTCTAAGTAAGTGGCAGTTTGGCTGGCCCATTTCCCCTTACTCTATTCCTCTGCTCACAGCTCTTGTCTTCTCTCCACAGGGCGATTCCTCTGGCGAGTGATTGTTTCTGCAGCTGTGTGCTTTGTTTTTTTGATATTTAATAAAACTCTCAAACATGCCCCTCTGTGTGATTCCTCCTGTGCTTTGGCATCGTGCACGTGTGCTGTCAAGTTTTATTAGTCATGACAGAACGAGCCAGCCAGGAAGATAGTGTAGCCGTTCTTCACCACAGGAGCCGTCAGCTATGGATCACTTAGTGGCGACTGAGCACTAGCTCGCGTTGTTGATGCAACAGGTATCCAATATGATGAAACTTTGGGTTACAGCGCCTCCTCTGGCCGCCCCCCAGCGTGCTCCATGCACTACAGTGCGCCGTACTACCTCCATTCCCACACCTTCCCTGTAGGCGAGGGAGGTGGGGAAATGTAATGGTTTTCTAATTCAAGTTCAAATGTACCTGGAGCAGGTTGGGGAGGAGTACCCGGATGACGTGGCCAAGATCCAATTTTTTTTCTCTTTTGCTTGGGAATCGAGCCCTCAATTGGGCACAGTCCACGTTAGACAACCTCGAGGGGTGTCGGTGTACGTTTGAGGAATTTGTGGCCGCATTCTCCAGCGCATTTGGCCGAACCGAGAGTCAGAGCAACGTAATGAGCCGCCTGATGATGCTCCGCCAGGGCACCCAGTCTGTGGCCGAGTACTCGGTGAAGTTCCGGGTTGTTGCGTCTGATTTGGGGTGGGATGATATTGCGTTATGCAGTGCGTTCCTCCACGGATTGAACGATCAACTCCGTGATGATCTGGCAGTTCACCCTGTCCCAGAGACTCTCGATGGTCTCATAGATCAGGCTGTTGGATTTGATAACTGTAACCGTGAGCGTGTGAGGGAGCGCAATTCCTCCTCTCGCCCACGTGCCAAGCATGTGTCTGCTGTGGTTACTGGCACTGGTGGCGCCAGCTCTTCATCCGAACCAATGGAGTTCTCTCACCACTTGACCGATGATGAGCGCTGGTGAAGGCAAAGGGCTGACACGTGCACGTACTGTGGCTTAACAAACAACAGTCTCAACGAATGCTGCCAGCGGCTAAAAGACGCGGCCTGTCAGTAACCATGGGGGGTCTGGCGGGTGGGACCAAATCTTCTCCCCCCGGTAATTTTTCAATTTTGGCCTTCGTGCAATTGCTGGGGTTCAAGAGGAGGACTGAGGCACTGGTTGACTCGGGGTCAGAGGGTAATTTTGTGTCTGCTGAATTTGTGACACAGGTGGGCATTCCCACATGTAAATTGCCCCATGGTCAGAGGATCACAACTATATTTGGCCGTGAGATCGCAGTGGTCGCTTGCAGCACGGTGCCTATATTCATCCTCCTTTCCGAGAACCACCGTGAGGAACTGTTGTTCCTGGCTCTCCCTATATCATCTTCCCTGGTGGTTCTTGGTTACCCATGGCTCCACAGGCATAACCCTGTGATCAATTGGGACAAAAACACCATCTCTGACTGGAGCCCATTTTTTTTGGCCCACTGTATGCATTCAGCGGAATGTTCCCCATCTCTGTCTGTTTCCCTTTCCCTGGCCAAGCCGCTAGACCTCAGCCTCATTCCCCAGGCATATCACAATCTAGCTGAGGTCTTTAGCAAATCAAGAGCATTGTTGCTGCTGCCTCACCGCTCTTATGATTGTGCTATCAACCTCATCCTGGGGGTGAGGCTGCCGTCCAGCTGGCAATATAGCATTTCTGGCCGGAGAGGGAGGCGATGGAGCAGTATATGAAGGAATCGCTGAGTGCCGGCCTTATTTGGCCATCTTCGGCTCCGCTCGGAGCCGGATTCTTCTTTGTCGGGAAGAAGAATGGCTTGCTGCACCCGTGCATCGACTACCGGGAGCTCAACGATATTACCATTAAAGACAGGTGCCCTTTGACTTTGATCAATTCAGCGTTTGAGCTTCTTCAGCGCTCATGAGTTTTCACCAAGTTAGACCTGATCTGTTCACACTCCAACAGGCAGCGGAAAATAAGCTAGGAGCAGGAAGACAAAAAAAGAGGAAAATAACAGCCTTGTGTGTATCAGAATGAAATGTACGCACTCTGTTGGACAGAACAACATCACAGCACCCACAAAGACAGACCGTGATTGTGGCCCTGGAAATGAACAGGTACAATGTAGACATAGCTGCACTTAGTAAAACAAAATTGCCTGGATATGACAGCTTGGAAGACCATGGGTACATCTTCTTTTGGAGTGGGAAATCAACTCAAGAAAGGAGAGAAGGAGGAGTGGGCTTTGCAGTTAGAAAGGAGATAAAAGCAATGCTTGATGAGGAACCAGTGCCAATCAATGACAGGATAATGACTATCGACTCCCACTACAGCAGAAGATGTATGCCACATTCACCAGTGTATATGCCCCAACAATGACCAAGACAGAGGAGGCGAAGGAAGAATTCTACAGTGATTTAAGTGAAACTATCAGGAGTGCACCGACTGGTGACAGGCTATACAGTGATCCCTCGCTACTTCGCGCTTCACCTTTCGCGCCATCAGTGCATCGCGGATTTTTCAGAAATATTCATCAAAAATTCAAAATTGAGAAAAAATGGGCGGGTGCTAGCAGAAGGCAGGGAGACTACATTAGAACATCAGGTATCAACACGGAGAGCCCGCACAACTTAAAATCCACCTCTCTGACCACCGCTCCACTCCTCTCCGCCCACCTCTTCACTGCTCGGGAATCTCGCAAGCTGATTGGCCGAGACGTTTTACCTCGCAAGCTGATTGGCCGAGACGTTGTACCCAGCTTCTCTCCCTGCAGAGCGCCCAAACCCACCGAAGGAAGACCGCATTCATTGTTCTTTATCGCTAGTCTCGCCGCGTGGAACTTTTCGCTGTTCTCTTGTCCCTTTTTGTGTGAAATAGTCTTCCCGTCGAGCCACTACGCCGCCTCCTGCAGCTGCCCTCGACAATCCTGCGCCTCTAGCACCTGACGATGAGGCGTCACCTGAGGAGCAGTAAAGCTCTCATTAACCTGTGCAGTAAATCATCTTAATCTTGAGTTACGTATCTTGTTATAAAAATAAAAGAGTTCTAAAAACATATTTATGTACACTTTATTTACATCTACGTATGTATGTACACTTACACACACACACACACGTATCATATGAGAGAGAGTGAGAGAATGAACGTATGTGTTATTTATGGGTGACGTCATTAGGGGTGACGCTACTTCGCGGTTTTTCACTTTTCGCGGTCGGTTCTGGAACCCATTAACCGCGATAAGTGAGGGATCACTGTACTCGTTGGAGATTTTAATGCCAGAGTTGGTTTGGACACTGAGAAATGGAAAGGAGTGCTAGGCAGTCATGAAGTAGGCAAGTGCAATGCTAATGGAGAACTTCTACCTGCACTATGTTTAGAGTACAACCTTGTGTTAACCAACACTCTATTTAAGCACAAGGATACACACAAGAAGACATGGATGCGCCTAAGATCCAAGCACTGACACTTGATAGACGACATCATAGTCAGGCAGACAGACATAAGAGATGTATTGGACACCAGAGCAATAAGAGGTGTGAACTGTGGTACTGATCATGCTATGCTGAGATCTAGATTAAGGATTTGTAGATGAAAACAGCATTGCAGGACGGGTGTGAAGCCACCACGGAAGCTAAACACTAGTGCACTGAAAGGCCAAAAGAAGCAGGAAGAACTTACACAGGAAATGGATGAAAACTTGAAAGACTGGGACAGCAACAACTCAGAGAATGACATAGAACAGAAATGGGCAACACTGAAGGATATGGTGTATCAGACTGCGAGTGATGTGTTAGGCCACCCTGAGAGGAAACATCAAGATTGGTTTGATAAGCACGATGACCATCTGAAGAAACTACTAGAAGTGAGGAATACAGCTAGGCATGAGACCTTACAGTGTAACACAAGGTTGAAGAATAAGAAATACTCAAAGGCTCAGAGTGAGCTATAGAAGTACACCAGAGAGATGAAGTCCAACTGGTGGGATGAAAAAGTGGAGGAACTTCAAACTGTAGCAGACATGAAGGACATGAAAACATTCTTCACAGGCTTGAGAGAAATCTACGGCCCAAAACCAAGAGGATTGATCCAACTAAAGGCTATGGATGGTGAAACGGTTTAGCAGGAGAAAGACAAGATCCTGGACAGATTTGCAGATCACTTTGACCAACTACTAAACAACCCTGGAGATCTCACTGAAGAGGCTAAAGAAGCTCTAGTGCAGCGACCAGCTGTATCAAGTCTGGATGAACCACCAAATCTTGATGAACTAATGGCAAGCTATCAGGACAACACAGGATGGTAAAGCTCCAGGAAGGGATGGAATTCCAGCAGAAGCGTAGAAATTTGGTGGCGTTCAGCTGACCAACTGCCTGCACAAGCTCATCAAAAAGATATGGGATGCCCAGAAAGTACCTCAAGACTGGAAGGATGCAAGTATTGTGCCTTTGTTCAAGAAAGGTGACAGGAAAGATTGGAATTTACTGAGGTTTATCACTGCTAGCCGCTGTTGGTAAGATTCTCTCACGTGTACTACTGAACAGACTCAATGAACACATCCCGCAGAATGTACTACTGGAAACCCATTGCGGCTTTAGAAGTGGAAGAAGCACAATGCACATGATTTTCTGCTTGAAACAGGTTCAAGAAAAGTGTATCAAACAGAACATGCCGCTTTATGTAGTCTTCAGAGACTTCAGTAAAGCCTTCAATACTGTTTCGCGACAAGGACTTTGGCAGGTACTCAAGAAGAAGAAGTTTGTCAGCCTGATCAAGGCACTCCATACAGGTATGCAAGCAAATGTGGCAATGAGTGGTTCAGTATCTAAAGACTTTTCAGTAAGCAACGGGGTGAAACAAGGGTGTGTGCTGGCATCTACACTCTTCTCACTATATCTGGCAGCCATGATTGAGGTGGCCTTCAAAGACACTTCAGAAGGAGTATACATTCAAACAAGGAAAGAAGCAGACTTGTTCAATGTGGCACAGTTTAAAGCCAAGAGCAAGACATCAATAAAGGTAGTAAGAGAAATGCTCTTTGCCAACGACAGTGCTCTAGTTGCACACAGTGCAGAAGATATGCAATCTTGAGTGGAGAAATTTCCAAGAGCAGTTAGCCAATTCAGCCTTAAAATCAACATCCAGAAGACAGAGTGCCTTTATCAACCACCAATGTTCCAGTTATCAACATCACTACCAGAAGAGATCAGCATTGGTGCAGAGCCACCAGTCAAGTGTAAGACTTTCAAATATCTAGGGAGTACTGTTTCAGAAAATGCTAGGCTGGAGGATGAACTATCTCTCAGAATGGGAAGAGCAAGCGCTGTGTTTGGAAATGAGGGAGAGACTGTGGAACAATCGACATGTGTCTATCCGTGTGAAATGCAAAGTGCACAGAACGACAATACTGGCTACTCTATTGTATGGCGCTGAAACTTGGACTGTCTACAGAGTGCAGGTAAAGAAACTCCACATGTACATGATGGGACACCTTCGTGCCATAATGAACATCTCATGGAAAGACAAGATAACCAACATAGAAGTGTTGAAACGAGCTGGTCTCCCATCAGTGGAGGACATGCTAATACAGACGAACCTGAGATGGCTCGGACATGCTGAGAGGATGGACCACCAGCGTCTCCCTCGGCAGTTACTCTACTCACAGTTATGCAAGGGAAAACGCAGTAAGGGTAGACCAAGGCTCAGATTTAAAGACACTGTAAAAAGAAACTTGAAGAAGCTGGATATAGACAAGAGTTCCTGGCAGCGGAAGGTTAAGGACAGAGCTGCGTGGAGGAATCTGATCAGACCTAAATGAAACAATCATTGTCTCCCACGACAGACTGCTATGATGATGATAAGACCTTAGGAATGCGTATCATCTGGTCTGCATTCGAGAGGGCGATGAACGGAAGACGGCTTTTAAAACACACCAGGGGCAATTCATGTACTGAGTGATACCATTTGGGCTCACTAATGCCCCTGCCGTCTTCCAGCAGTTAATAAATAACATCCTCCGCGATATGCTTTACCAATTTGTCTTTGTCTACCTTGATGATATTCTCATTTTCTCTTGCTTGCCCGAGGAACATGAGGTCCATGTCAGAGCCATTTTACAACGGCTCCTGGAGAACCAGCTTTACGTTAAGGCTGAGAAGTGTGAGTTCTCCACAACATCTACCACCTTCTTGGGCTTCATCGTGGCTAAGGGGGAGCTGATTGCCGACCCGGCTAAGATGAGGGAAGTGCTTGACTGGCCAACTCCCCACTCCCGTAAGGAGCTTCAAACTTCCTCGGGTTAGTGAACTTTTACCGTAGATTCATCAGGAACTATAGTGGGGTGGCACTGCCCTTGATGCAGCTGACCTCCATTAACCCTTTAACTGCTCTAGGTGCCATGTCGCACCTGGGGTAACGCAAGGCAACTCAAGGCCCCCACAGTGGTCAAGAGTGGTAAAATTTTTTCTCAATTAAATAGTTCCCCCTTCATGGATCGTCCCCCTTCATGGATCATCACCTTATCGTGGTGGTGTTGGTGGTGGTGGTGGTGGTGGTGGGGGGGGTTGCGTGCCCCAGTGATCTCAGGAGCTATGTTCTCCGGGGCAATTTGCCTCTGATAGGGCCACCCAAGACAAAGTGGTCCTGGGTGAAGGGCCAGACTAAGAACGATCCAAAAGACTCTCATGATAAATTCTAGATCAAGGATTCAGTGTACTCCGCCCGGTATGGGGTTACTGGGGACCCACCCTGGAGCCAGGCCTGGGGGAGGGGCTTGATGGCTAGCGTCTGGTGGCCGAGTTTCCACCCATGGGACCCGGCCAGGCTCAGCCAGAAGAAGTTACATGGGTCTGCCCTCCAGTGGGCTCACTACGTGCAGGAGGGATCATGGGGGTCGGGCACTATGTGGATTAGGTGGTGGTCAAAGGCGGAGACCTTGGCAGACTGATCCCAAGCTTTCTAAACTTGCTTTTGGTACGTGGAATGTCACCTCTCTGGTGGGGAAGGAGCCTGAGCTGGTGTACAAGGTTGAGAGATACCGGCTAGATATAGTCGGCCTCACCTCAACACACAGCTCCGGTTCCGGAACCAGTCTCCTGGAGAGAGGCTGGAGCTTGGCCTTTTCTGGAGTTGCCCCGGGCGAGAGGCGATGAGCAGGGGTGGGTATTCTTGTATCCCCAAACCTTGCTGCCTCTATATTGGAGTTTTCCCCGGTGGATGAAAGGGTTGCTTCCCTGCACCTTTGGGTTGGGAAATGGGACCTGACCATCATTTGTGCCTGTGCACCAAATGATGTTTCAGAGTACCCACCCTTTTTGGAATCTGTGACTGGGGTGCTGGAGGGTGCTCCTCTTGGAGACTCCATTGTCCTACTGGGGGACTTCAATGTGCACGTGGGCAATGACAGTGAAACCTGGAGGGGGGTGATTGGGAGGAACGGCCTGCCTGATCTGAACCCGAGTGGTGTTCAGTTATTGGACTTCTGTGCTAACCACAGTTTGTCCATAACAAACACCATGTTCAAGCATAAGGGTGTCCATATGTGCACCTGGCACCAGGACACCCTAGGTCGCAGGTCGATGATTGATTTTGTTATCGTGCCATCAGACCTGTGACTGTATGTCTTGGACACTCGGGTAAAGAGAGGTGCAGAGCTGTCAACTGCTCACCACCTGGTGGTGAGTTGGATCCGATGGCAGGGGAGGAAGCCATTCAGACATTGTAGACCCAAACGTATAGCGAGGATGTGCTGGGAATGTCTGGCTAAGGCCAGTGTCCGGGAGGTCTTCAACTCCCATCTCTAGAAGAACTTCAGCCACATTCCGAGGGAGTCTGGAGACATGGAGTCTCAATGGGCCATGTTCTCCCCCACTATTGTTGAAGCAGAGGCCCAGAGCTGTGGCCGCAAGGTGGTCGGTGCATCTCGTGGTGGCAACTCCTGAACCAAGCGGTGGACACCAGTGGTGAGGGAGATCATAAAGCTGAAGAACGAGTCCTATCAAGCTTGGTTGGCTTGTGGGACTCCTGAAGCAGCTGAGGTGTACCGGCAGGCCAAGCAGAGTGCAGCTCGGGTGGTTGTTGGAGCAAAAATTCGGGTATGGGAGGAGTTTGGTGAGGCCATGGAACAAGACTTTCGGTCAGCCTCGAACAGATTCTGGCAAACTGTCCTGTGGTTCAGGAGGGGGAAGCAGCTCCCTGTCCACACTGTGTGTGGTGCGGATGGGGCACTGTTGACTTTGACTGGGGATGTTGTGGGGCCGTGGAAGGAATACTTTGAGGATCTCCTCAATCCCACTGCTACGCCTTCCACAGAGAAAGCAGGGTTTGTGGACAAGGGGGATGACTCGCCTATCACAGGGGCTGAGGTTGCCAAGGTGGTTAAAAATCTCCTTGGTGGCCGGGCCCCGGGGGTGGACGAGATTCGCCCTGAGTACCTCAAGGCCCTGGATGTCATTGGGCTGTCATGATTGACACACCTCTGCAACATTGCATGGAGGTTGGGGGCAGTGCCTTTGGCATGGGAAACCGGGGTGGTGGTTCCTCTCTTCAAAAAAGGGGACCGGAGGGTGTGTTCCAACTTTAGAGGGATCACACTCCTCAGCCTCCCTGGGAAGGTCTATGCAAAGGTACTGGAGAGGAGAGTCCGGTCGTTGGTCGAACCTCGGATTCAGGAGGAGCAATGTGGTTTTCGTCCTGGCCGTGGCAGATCGGACCAGCTCTTTACCCTCTCGAGAATTCTCGAGGGTTCGTGGGAGTTTGCCCAACCAGTTTACATGTGTTTTGTGGACTTGGAAAAGGCACTTGACTGCGTCCCTTGTGATTTTTTGTGGGGGGTGCTTCGGGAGTATGGGGTATCAGGCTTGTTGTTACGAGCTATTCGGTCTCTGTACGACCGTTGTGAGAGTTTGGTTTGTATTGCCAACACTCGGTCGGACTCATTCCCAGTGAGAGTTGGACTCCGCCAGGGCTGCCCTTTGTCACCAATCATGTTCATAATTTTTATGGACAGGATTTCTAGGCACAGCCAGGGAATGGAGGGTGTCATGCTCGGTGACAACAGGATCTCATCTCTGTTGTTTGCAGATGATGTTGTCCTGTTGGCTTCATCCAGCAATTACCTACAGCTCTTGCTGGGACGGTTTGCCGCTGTGTGTGAAGCGGCTGGGATGAGAATCAGCATCTCCAAGTTCTGAGTCCATGGTCCTCAGCCGGAAAAAGGTGGATTGTCCTCTCTGGGTTGGGGACAGGCTCCTGCCCCAAGTGGAGGAATTTAAGTATCTTGGGGTCTTATTCACGAGTGAGGGGAAAATGGAGCGAGAGATTGACAGACGGATTGGAGCAGCATCTGCAGTGATGTGGACGTTGTACCGGTCTGTTGTGGTGAAGAGGGAGCTTAGTTCTAAGGCAAAGCTGTCAATTTACCAGTCAGTCTACGTTCCTACTCTCACCTACGGTCACGAGCTTTGGGTAATGACCAAAAGAACGAGATCGCGGATACAAGCGGCTGAAATGAGCTTTCTCCGTAGGATTGCTGGACTCACCCTCAGAGATAGGGTGAGGAGCTCAGTCCTCCGGGAGAGACTCAGAGTAGAACCGCTGCTCCTCCACATTGAAAGGAGCCAGTTGAGGTGGTATGGGCATCTGATTAGGATGCCTCCCGGATGCCTCCCACATTGAGGTGTTTTGGGCACGTCCCACTGGGAGGAGACCCTGGGGTAGACCCAGGACTTGGTGGAGAGACTATGTCTCCCAGCTTGTCTGGGAACGCCTTGGTATCCTCTCTGAAGAGCTGGAGCAGGTGGCTGGGGAGAGGGAAGTCTGGGATTCTCTGCTTGAACTGCTGCCTCCGCAACCTGGACCTCCGGAAAAGTGGTAGAAGATGGATGGATGGATGGATGGATGGATGGAAATAGTTCAGATTTTCAAGGCTATAAGGTGAAAGTTACAAGAGATAATGGCTTACTGTCAGTTAGAAAGATGTAGAATATTATCCAAAGTTTCAGGTAGGAATAAATTTATGCATCTAATTTGCATAATGTCACGGCAGCTATATAAATTACATAACTCAGTCAAAAGTGGACTTTGGACACATTTACATAAGGAATGGTCCATTTTTTAAGCTGATTTGTCTACAGGGGTATGTTTTTATCTAATCTTCAAAGTATATGAACCAGAAAATCAATAAAATGTCAAAAAAACATATATTTCTCTTACCTGTTGCCTGGTGGGGTGGGGGTGGGGGGGCTCGCCCGCGCACATGAATGGTCTGTTTTCATCTATCATAGTCGATGTTTGCTCAGCCATTTACACTGTGCACCACATCTACAAACTCTCATGATTACCCCATGTGAATTTCGTTTGTATTACACGGCTATTTTTTCTGTTTGGTGCATTATTCCTGTGGGAATCCATGCCGCCCGTGGATACCGCCATCTTGGTACTGGTTGCTCAGTTTTTCATCCATCGTGGGCAATGTAACACGTTGACTTAGTAATTTACACCGATGTACCACATCTACAAACTCTTATGATTATTCCACGTGAATTTCGTTTGTATTATGCGCCTATTTTTCCTGTTTCATGCAGTTTCAGTCATCATCGCGGTAGCGATGACCAAACATGGAGGCATCCACATTGGTGTGTGAGCTCAAAGCAGAAAAAGGAAGAATAATAATGAGGATTTCTTCTTCTTTGCTATATTCCATGTCAGCCATGATTCCTTCGGCGTGTGTCTACCACCTTCTAAACTGACAGATCAGTGGAGATTAGTACAAATTCTCAGTATAGCCGGGGGACGTCAATAAGTTGGCATGTGCAGTTGCTGCGCTGTGCCACTGGGGGCGTGCGACCTGTCCATTTAATCTGGGCAGTTAAAGGGTTAAAGTCCCCTTTCAGTGGAGTGAGGCAGCTGAACAGGCATTTGCCAAATTAAAGTGCCTGTTCACAGAAACACCTATCTCTGCCCAGGTCGACACGCAGCTCCAGTTCGACCTAGAGGTGCATGTGTCTGATTCGGTGGTTGGCGCTGTGCTGTCGCAGTGCACTCTCTCCGATCACAGGCTTCACCCGTGCGCATTTTTCTCTCGTCGGCTTATGCCGGCTGAGAGGAACTATGACATAGGGGACAGAGAGCTGCTGGCCATTAAGTTGGCATTAGAGGAGTGGAGGCACTGGTTAGAGGGGGCCATTCACCCCATCGTCGTGTGGACCGACAACAAGAACCTTGAGTACTTGTGGTCAGCCCGCCGACTGAACGCCAGGCAGGCTTGCTGGGTGCTATTTTTCCAGCGATTTAATTTTACCATCACTTACTGGCCTGGTGCCTGGAACACCAAACTGAACATGCTATCGCATCAGTTTGATTCCAGAGCGGTAGCCCCACTGCCCCCCCCCCAAACAATCATACCACTGTTGTGCATCCTTGCAGCCCTTACTTGGGATATCGAGCAGAGGGTTCGTCAGGCTCAGTCCCAGGAGCCTGTGCCAGTAGGGTGCCCTTGGAACCGCCTGTACATTCCGACCACCCTCTGCAGCGATGTCATCCCCTGGGGTCACACCAGTTGCTTCGCGTGCCATCCGAGCATCGCTCGAACTGTGGACTTTGTCCGGCAAGTGTTCTGGTGGCCCACACTGCGGCAGGACATACAACAATATGTGAAGGCCTGTCAGACCTGACTCCGGGGGAAATCAGACTCCTCTCCCCCATCGGGTCTTCTCTACCCCCTCCCTATCCCTGGTCATCCGTGGTCCCATATCACCGTGGATTTCATGACCGGACTACCATCCTCCCACGGCAAGACTGTGACACTGACCATCGTGGATTGCTTATCCAAGGCGGTCCACCTGGTGGCCCTCCATAAACTTCCATCAGCCTTGGAGACAGCAGTCCTCCTCACGGATCACATCATCCGGGTCCACGGCATTCCTATAGACATCGTGTCTGACCGGGGTCCACAATTCACGTCCTAGGTCTGGAGGGCCTTTTGTCGGACACTGGGAACCACTGTGAGTCTTTCTTCAGGAAATCATCCTCAGAGCAATAGGCAGGTGGGGCGCGCTAATCAGTCCTTGGAGGCTGCCTTGCAGTGCAAAGCAGCCAATAATCCCTCCTACTGGAGCACACATCTGACCTGGGTGGAGTACTCCATGAACTCTGCAGTATCCTCAGCGACCAGACTCATCCTGTTTGAGGCATCATTAAGGTACACGCCGCCTCTCCTTCCGATGGCCGAGAGGGAAGTCTCGGTCCCATACGTAGGGCCCCATGCTCGACACTGCCGACGTGTCTGGAGGTCTACTTGGGCTGCCCTGGCCCACACCCTGGGCCGCACCCAGGCCGTTGCTGATAGGAGGCGAGTTCTGGTGCCCAAGTACGTCGCTGGACAGAAGGTCTGGCTGGCAGCGAGTCAGATTCTGCTAAAAGAGAAATCTAAGAAGCTGTCCTCCCGCTTTCTTGTGCAATACACCATCTCTCAGGTGATTAACAAGGAGTCGGTCCAGCTGAAGCTGCCCCTGACCCTACGGGTGAACCCTACCTTCCACGTCAGTCACATCAAGCCCCACTGAGCCAGCCCTCTCTGCTACCCCGAAGCCGCCTCCCCCTCCTCGAATCATCGACAGCCACCCCGCCTACACTGTACAGTGGATTTTGGATGCTCGCCGCCAGGGCCTACAGTATCTAGTTTACTGGGAGGGCTACGGCAAGACACATCTGCACCCGCTCATCAACCAGGGTACTTAAGGAGGCTCTCTCTACGCAGTCAATGCTGGCTCGTCTGGTTGCTGCCACCATGTAGGTGTGTCTCTTAGACTGCGTGCGCTCTCCTGCCACATCTCACCATCCTCAGCTCCTACTCCACCCAGTCAGGCACCATCAGCTCATCTTCCCCCCTTACCCTACTGGTTCGTCTATTCCCCACTGGGTCCTGCCGGTCATCCCTGGATTTTCCAAGTAAGTGGCAGTTTGGCTCGCCCATTTCCCCTTACTCCATTCCTCTGCTCACAGCTCTTGTCTTCTCTCCACGGGGTGATTCCTCTGGCGAGTGACTGTTTCTACAGCTGTGCACTTTGGTTTTTTGATATTTAATAAAACTCTCAAACGTGCCCCTCTGTGTGGTTCCTCCTGTGCTTTGGCATCATGCACATGTGCTGTCAAGTTTTATTAGTCATGACAAGTAGAGACACTCTGTTTTCTTGATGATTTTCTTCAGGCTGAACTGTGAAGCTGCCTGGGCGAAGTGGTCCACTAAAATCTGCATGTCTTCACAGCTGTGAGCTGCTCTATCATCTGCAAATAACATCTCACAAACTAGGATCTTAGTTGTTTCAGTCTTTGCTTTGAAGTGGGCTACGTTGAATAAAACTGTATCGATTTAAACCATAGAACTGCTAGCAAAATTGAATAATTTATACCAGCTTTTGCCATTGACCAGAATCCCTCTCTTGGTATAACAATGATGTGATCAATTACACAGTGTTAATACACAGAGCTAATACACGGAGCTAATACACAGAGGTGGATTAGCTCTGTTTTAAATTTTTTATCGCTTTATCTCTTTTACTGATATTAATTTTTTACTTAGTGTTAGTAAATACAACAGCCCAGACAGGCTGACAGGTGAATCAGACCCCAGGCAGGGCTGTTCACCTGGATAGGCTAACCTGTTTTAGCTAGCTAGATATTCACTTCTGCCCTGGAAAGCTATGGCTCCATCCCCGACTTGTATCAACTGTGTTTCTCTCTCTAAGAAGGTTTCTGAGTTGGAATTGAGACTCTCTAACCTCTATAAGATTTGGGAGGATGAAAACCACCTGGACACTATGATTTTTGGACGGACATCGGTCCCAGCGACGGACTCGCAGCTAACAGAGACGGCTACTTACCTGGGTGAAATTAACACATCTCCATCCACTTCCACCCCTGCTCCAGTCACCTCAGCTGTCCAGGACCCCAGCAACAAACACTGGCTTCAGCTCGAACCTAACCCAAAGCCCCGGGTGGTTCTTCACAGCCTCAATGCACGCCCTGGACCATGGTTGGGCCAAATAGCAAATGTCGGAGTTTGACCAGACACAGCCACGCCTCCTCCCTTCCCCTTTTGCTGGAAAATGGATTCAATATCCTTTCCCTGGAAGATTTCCCCCACCTGGATGTCGATCTTCCTCCCTTGGCCGCCCCTCCTCCTTCAGCAGTGGCCCAAACCCGCAAGCCCCGGATCAAAACTACCTTAGGTGTGCCAAACTATACACCAGCTCCAAAAAGAAGAGAGCGCATCCACCCGCATCACCCCCGCATCAGCACCCCGCCGCCACTGCAGCAACAACAACGGCAAAATTATCCACCATTTTACAAGCCACTGACGAAGCCCCCCCCCCCCCCCCCCCCCAGACGATGCCGGTAATTGGTGATTCAATAATGAGGAACGTCAGAAGCCCCCCCCCCCCCCCCCCCAGACGATGCCGGTAATTGGTGATTCAATAATGAGGAACGTCAGAAGCAGGTACTGTGTTACAATTTTTTTTTCCTGGGGCTAAAGTGTCAAACACTGAGGCTCTTACCCCTGACCTATTAAATGAATACCCCCACGCTAAAACTGTCATTGTGCATGTTGGATGCAACAACATCCCAGATGAAGCAGTGGAGATCTTAAAGAGAGACTTCATGAGCCTTCTCTTCACTCTTATGAACTGTGGCAGACGTGTGTTTATTTCTGGGCCACTTGCTCCTTTTAGAAGAGGATGCAAATATTTTATCAGAACTCTCAGCCTTAATACCTGGTTGTGTTCAACATGTCCAACTTTTAACATTGGTTTTGAAGACAATTTCAACCTATTTTGGAACAGCCCATCATTTATAAGCCAGATGGCAGCCATCCAAATAGACCCGGTGCACAGGTTCTAAGGGACAATCTGTTTTATTCCATTCAGCATTTTTAGTACAGTGACTGAAGGCTGTTGTGTTAACTTACCCCGAAGTACCCTGCAAACCAGCCCTTTTTTGCTTCCACTTCTCATATTAATCCTATTATTCCAAATAAATCTCTCTGTTTAGATCAGTCTTCAATTCATAACCCCATAGAGATTGGGTCTGTCTTCCGTTACCCAAAACATTATAACCCAAGACAAATACAACATAACTTGATAAATACACACCTCTCTGTAGCGCCTCTTCATCTGCCACCCCTCAACTTAGCCCCTGTCTTCCCCATCAGAGAAACATTGTCTGCTTTCTCCAAAGTTAATAAAAATTTAATGTATAAGCATCCCGAAATGATTCAACAAAAAGTTGGTAAAACTCAAATTAAATATTAAGTTTAATTTCAAGGTCCATTCTCTGGGTGGAAGATGTCTCCTCTATGTCCCCCCACACAATAATCTTTAATTGGCTGATATTTTTAGCTGCCCTGTATAATGCTGGTCAGTAATACTGGAATTAGTAATTTACATTTTGATTTTGATCAAATAAGTGCATATGTCTTATGTTTTCTGAAATGGAGTTGCTTTATCAGGAAGATAAACTTGAAAATAACAATAATTTGCAATGAAGATTGAATAATTTACATTGCAACTGTATAAAGAATTCAGTTGAGATGGCATAATGTTTTTTTTTTTTTTCAAATTTTTCAAACTGATCATTGATTTTTTTTTTTTTCTGTCATTTGTCTCTCTGCATCCACAGGAGCTGAACAATACTGGATTGGCAGGAACCCAGAACAGATGGACAACTCAGAGTTGGGCCCAGGAAGCACAACCGCAGTCTTACACACCTCTCTGCAGCTCCTCTTCATCCGCTACCCCTCAACTTAGCCCCTGTCTTCCCCATCAGAGAATCATTGTCTGCTCCCTCCAAAGTAAATTAAAATGTAATGTATAATCATCCCAAAGTGATTAAACAAAAAGCTGGTAAAACTCAAATTAAACATGAAGCCTCTAAATTTAATGACTTGGCCTCTGTTCCTCCTCATAATTTAAAAATTAAATGCAGTTTGTTAAATATTAGGTCTCCAACTCCCAAGTCTCTGCTAGTCCATGATCTGTTAATAGATCATCAGATTGATTTAATATCCCTTACAGAGACTTGGTTAGGGCAAGAGGATTATGTTGGTTTAAATGAATGAACTCCCTCTGGTTATTTAAACTATCAAAATCCCAGAAGTCCTGGTCGTGGAGGAGGAGTAGCGTCAATTTACTGTTCTAAAATACTAGTTAATGCAAAGCAAACAACATGTTTTAATTCCTTTGAGGGTCTGGTCCTCAGTATTGTTAGCAATCTTAGGTTAAACCCAATTTTCTTTGCCATATTTTATCGTCCTCCCTCTGCTTTCTCAGAGTTTTTATCAGAATTTGTCAAATTCTTAGCTGATTTAGTGCTGAAATCAGATAGAATAATTATAGTAGGGGATTTTAATATACATGTAGATGTAGATAGTGACTGTCTTAATAAGGCATTTAATTCAATATTAGACTCTATGGGGTCTTCTCAGAAAGTAGAAAATTCTACCCATTATCTCCACCACACATTGGACCTTGTTCTGACATATGGCATAGAAATAGAAATTCTGGTAGTGTCTCCTCATAATCGTGTACTGTCAGACCATTTCTGTTTACCTTTGATTTCACTATTCCTGACTATCTGATTCCTAAAGAAAAATATTACTACAGCAGATGTCTTTCAGATGATGTTGTTACCAAATTTATGCAGATTGTCTCCTCTATGCCATGTGTCAACACAACGGAAATAAGCTATGGAGAGCTTGCTCCTTCTGTAATTGATAGAACGGCAAATAGTGTTTCAGCTTCTCTGCATCAGACTCTAGACTTGATGGCCCCTTTAAAAAAAGAAAAAGTCCAATCAGAGATTTCTAACCCCTTGGTTTAACAGAGGAACTCATAGCTTAAAACAGAAGACTCGTCAATTAGAATGAAAATGGTGTTCCACTAATTTAGATGAAAACTATTCAGCTTGGAGAAATCATCTTTTAATTTATATTAAAAAAAAAATCTCTTAGAAAAGCTAGTTATTACTCTGCATTAATAGAAGAGAACAAAAATAATCCCAGGTTTCTTTTCAGCACTGTAGCCAGGCTGACAAAGAGTCAGGACTCTGTTAATCCTAGCATTCCCTTAGAGCTTACTAGTCAGGACTTAATGAACTTTTTCAATCTAAACATTTCATTTATCCTGTGGATAAATGAAATGTTATGATTGAAAAATCCTGGTGACCACAGGATCTCATCTCTGTTGTTTGCAGATGATGTTGTCCTGTTGGCTTCATCCAGCAATGACCTACAGCTCTTGCTGGGATGATTTGCCGCTGAGTGTGAAGTGGCTGGGATGAGAATCAGCACCTTCAAGTCCGAGTCCGTGGTCCTCAGCCAGAAAAAGGTGGATTGTCCTCTCTGGGTTGGGGACAGGCTCCTGCACCAAGTGGAGGAGTTTAAGTATCTTGGGGTCTTATTCACGAGCGAGGGGAGAATGGAGCGAGAGATTGACAGACGGATTGGAGCAGCATCTGTAGTGATGCGAATGTTGTACCGGTCTGTTGTGGGGAAGAGGGAGCTGAGTTCTAAGGCAAAGCTGTCAATTTACCAGTCAATCTATGTTCCTACCCTCACCTATGGTCAAGAGCTTTAGGTAATGACCGAAAGAACGAGATCGCAGATACAAGTGGCTGAAATGAGCTTTCTCCGTAGGATTGCTGGACTCACCCTCAGAGATAGAGTGATGAGCTCAGTCATCTGGGAGAGGCTCAGAGTACAACCACTGCTCCTCCACACTGAAAGGAGCCAGTTGAGGTGGTATGGGCATCTGATTAGGATGCCTCCTGGACGCCTCCCACTTGAGGTGTTTCGGGCATGTCCCACTAGGAGGAGACCCCGGAGCAGACCCAGGACTCACTGGAGAGACTATGTCTCTCAGCTGGTCTGGGAACGCCTTGGTATCCTCTCTGAAGAGCTGGAGCAAATGTCTGGGGAGAAGGAAGTCTGGGCTTCTCTGCTTGAACTGCTGCCTCCGTGACCCAGACCTCCGGAAAAGCGGTAGAAGATGGATGGATGGCATTTCATTTATTAAAGATAAAATCAGTCAGATTCTTCCTACCGTTAACTTAAATACAGTAATTAATACAACTCCTTCAATTGATATCTGTTTGGATAAGTTTACTCCAATTGACCTTTTAGAGTTAGATAAAATAATTTCCTCATCCAAGCCTTCAACTTGTCTTTTAGACCCTATTCCTACCAGGTTATTTAAAAAAGTCTTCCCATTTATTAGCAGCAGTATTCTTCAAATAACCAATTCTTCTTTAACATTAGGCCATGTACCGCAGGCTTTTAAAACTGCTGTAATTAAACCCTTACTCAAATAGCCAGCGCTGGATCCAGGAGTTTTAACTAACTATCGACCAATCTCTAATCTGTCTTTCATTTCAAAAATCTTAGAGTTGTTGCTACACAAATATTTGATCACTTGCAGGGAAATGGTTTATTTGAAGAGTTTCAGTCTGGGTTTAGAATCCATCACAGTACTGAAACAGCCTTAGTGAAGGTCACTAATGACCTTCTTATTGCATCTGATAATGGACTCGTTTCTGTACTTGTCCTTTTAGACCTTAGTGCAGCTTTTGATACTATCAACCATAATATTCTGCTCGATAGATTAGAGCACCATGTTGGACTTAATGGAACTTCGCTGCAGTGGTTTAGATCTTATTTGTCTGATAGGTTCCAGTTTGTTAATGTGAATAATGAGTTTTCTTTCAACTCTAAGCTCAGTCATGGAGTTCCACAGCGATCTGTGCTAGGACCTACTCTTTTTAGTTTATATATGCTTCCGTTAGACGACATCATTAGAAAGCACTGTATACATTTTCATTGTTATGCAGATGGCACACAGTTATACCTGTCAATGAAGCCAGATGATAGTAATCAATTAGCCAAGTTAGAAGCCTGTCTTAAGAAAATTAAAGCTTGGATGACTTGTAATTTCCTGCTATTAAATTCAGATAAGACTGAAGTCATTCTTGTTGGTCCAAAAAACCTTAGAAATACCTTTCCAAATCAAACTTTTAGTTTGGATGCGGTTACTCTTTCTCTGAATAGTTCTGTGAGGAACCTTGGAGTTATTTTTGATCAAGATCTGTTTTTCAATTCACATATTAAATTTGTTTCTAAGGCTGCCTTCTATCATTTGCGTAATATTGCCAAGATTAGGAGCATCTTGTCTCAGAGTGATGCTGCGAAACTGATCCACACTTTTGTTAGCTCTAGATTAGATTATTGTAACTCTTTATTATCAGGTTGTCCTAAAATATCTTTAAAAAGTCTTCAGTTTATCCAAAATGCTGCTGCAAGAGTTTTAGCAGGTACTAGAAAGAGAGATCATATCTCTCCAGTTTTGGTCTCCCTTCATTGGCTTGCCATAGAGTTCAGAATTAAGTTTAAAATCCTTCTTCTCACTTACAATGCTCTAAACAATAAGTCCCATTTTTATTTTAAAGACCTGATACTACCTATCATCCTAATAGAGCATTATGCTCCCAAAATTCTGGATTACTTGTAATACCTAGAATCTCCAAAAGTACAATGGGAGGCAGAGCCTTCAGTTATCAAGCTCCTTTCCTGTGGAACCAGTTACCAATCTGGATTCGGGAGTCAGAATTGATCTCTGTTTTTAAGAATAGGGTAAAAACCTTCCCTTTCAATACAGCCTACAATTAGGAGGGATCGTGTGTCTCTAAACCCTCCCTTTGTTATGCTGCTAATAGATTTAGACAGCCGAGGGACCTACTGTACATGTCTTTCTTCTCATCTTCTCTATCCCATCACCCCCTAGCCAGTCACAGCAGATGATTGCCCCTCCCCGAGCCTGTTTCTGCTACAGGTTTATTCCTGTTAAAAGGGAGTTTTTCCTCTCCACTGTCACCAAGCGCTTGCTCACAGGGGATCGCCTGATTGCTGGGGTCTTTCTGCAATTGTGGGGGTTTCCCCTACATTTGAAAGTGCTATGAGATGACTGTTGTTGTGAAATGGCACTATAGAATTGAATTGAATTGAATTGAATTGAATCAGTGGGCAAGGACAGGCCGAGACAAACTGGGGTTGATGTCATACTGCAGCGGCTGTCCATCCATCCATCCTTTCATCTATTCATCCATCCATCCTCTACCGCTTATCCAGGAATCCGTGTCGTGGGGGCATCAGCCCAAGCAGAGTAGCCCAGACTTCCGCTGGGTTTACATAGCACCATGATCCCCATTATCCTTCCTGCAGGTGGTGAGGCCACTGGAGGGCGGACCCATGTGCTTCCTTTGGGTTACACTGGGTCCTTGATGTAACATTTTTCATGGATATCCACTGGATATCCATGTGGATATCCATTTTTCATGGATATCTCCATGACCAGTTTGCCTTGGAGAACGCCCAGTTTCACCCTCTACACCAGACCATCTGGTGGGGTTGCCAGTTTAGTCGCAGGCATCTTGACCTATGTTACAGGTTGTACCGGTTTTCATGGTTATTCGGTATCAGGTAGGGCAGAGCCTACCTGACCTGATGCTCTCCATTGTATGGAGGCAAAAAGCAAACTTTTGAACCTTCTCAAGTCCCAGTGTTTTTCTCTATCATGAGAATACCAAATAATCAGGTTAATTTCATTTTTTCTTTGCATATCCTTCCTTTGACCATAGACTCAACATTCACAAGACTTTGTAAAGTTAGTCCAGAAACAATTGGTTAGGTTAAGAAAAATGCTATTGTTTTGGTTTAATATGATGTCAAGCCAAATAAGAATAAGTGGTATAAGTATGAAATATACATTCAAATATACAGATGCATCTCAATAAATTATAGAGTGTTTGTCCATTATGTGTTATGAAGTCCAAAGTAAGTACACTCATCTACCCGGAAATTTTAGAGTACTTCATTCTTCTCTCTGATGACAGGCTTTATGGAGATGCTGATTTCATTTTCCAGCATGACTTGGCACCTGCTCACACATGCAAAAAGTACCAAAACCTGGTTTACTGACCATGGTATCACTGTGCTTGACGGGCCAGCAAACTCTCCTGACCTAAATCCATAGATTCTCTATGGGGTTTCTATGGGTATTCTCAAGAGAAAGGTCAAAGACACCAAACCCAACAATGCAGATAAGCTGAAGGCCACGATCAAACCAACTTGGGCCTTCATAACACCTCAGCAGTGCCACAGGCTGATCGCCTTTGTACTATGGCACATTGATGCAGTAATTCATGCAAAAGGAGCCCCAACCAAGTACTGAGTGTGCACATGGACCTACTTTTCAGTCGGCAAACATTTCTATTAAAAATCTATTTTTTTAAATTGATCTTATATAATTAAATTTTTTGAGAAACTGAATTTTGGGTTTTCATTAGCTATAAGTCAAAACCATGAAAATTAAAAGAAAAAATGTTTGAAATATATCAGTCTGCTTGTAGTAAATCTGTATAATATATGAGTTTCACTTTTTGAATTGAATTACTGAAATAAATCAACTTTTCAATGACATCCTGATTCATAGAGATGCACCTGTATATACAAAAAGTGTATTTTGTGACCGTTTCTTTTCGGAGACAGAGGACAGGGACAATGAGGAAAAGCATAATGATAAGGAGGAGGAAAATAATTATGTTGAGACAGAGAATGATGAAGACGATGACGATGTGTTCAAGCAACAATGCCTGCAGCTGTGAAACAAAAAGTGGCATGAAAACAGTTCAGAGTCCTTCAGTTAATAATTCCACAAATGTAAATCTATTCATGATCTCTTAACATGAAGGGCTAATGTGGCCGAGTGTGGAGCCGCTGTTCTGAAAGCCTGACGAGCTGACAGACGGCTGAAGTAGGAGTCTGATGATTGGACTATTTTATTCTGTATGCATGACTAAAGACTAATATGGAGCTGCTAAGTGCTCTTTGACTGGCTGCTGTTAACCCACACTGTTAAGGACAAGCACATTCATCAAACTCTGGTCTTTAAGTGTATGGGGTAGGGAGCTGGTCATCATACAGAATGCCACAGTTATTCTTCCATTTGGTTATGCCATTTCATGTTCAACTGAGCTGTGATTTTAGTCTTTTTTGGGGGGGCCAAGTCACCATTTGGGTAATTTTCAGTACAGTAAAAAAAAAAAAATACAGCAAAACATGAAATTGCTTGTCTTGTCAAGAAGTGGCATCATAATTTATTTAATCTTTTGGTGAGTCAGCTCAATTTCATTTGCCAGTATTATTGATGAAGCTAACTAACACAATGCCCCATTTAACAGAGACAAATGTTTTGATCCCAATTGACTGTGAGGGAACCCCCCCCCCCCCCAAAAAAATGGAACTCGTACAAGGACAAAAAGAGTGTGTTTTAATTATGCGGTGTCATAAACCCTCCGTGTGCTCTACTATTGCGCATGGAGGAGAGAAGAATAAATGAGGATTTAAGTGCAGGGCTCACAGAACACACATTTATTGATAAGACAGTTCATAATTAAGGACAGACAAGTAGGAACAACCCAAAATGGATGCGCTCGGGAGAGCAGGGAAGACTACAGGGAAATGCAATTACTCTGGGGGAACGTAAACAGGGCAAAGCCTAACCGTAACAGTTATGCTGCGAGGAGAAACGCCACCAGGAGTGTAGCAGAATTGCTGCAGGGGAGAAATGCTCCTGGTCCAGCATAGCAGCAAACCACAAAGAGAAACGCTAGCAGTTTACTCACGAATAAGAGCAGTCCCAAAAAGTCCAGTTCTCACAGCGAGCATAATCCTTCGGTGACTGACGGTTACACTACGAGGAATGGTAGTGTGACTCGTATAATGATCCAGCGGTGTTTGTCCAGCAAAGGGCTGCTTTTATACAAACACTGCTGGCCTCACAAATACACAACACCTGGGCGAGGTGCAGGGAGGATAATTACCGGAACAGGGAACAGCTGTTGGAAAAGTGAGAGAGAGCAAGGGGGCGTGATTGGACCGACAGACTGTCAGCAGCATAGGAGAAAGTAGATTGCTGATGCTGGCTAACAGCTGCCGGTCAGACAGTGGCTATGGTTACAAAAATACACAAAGTGCACATACACAACAGAACCAGCCCCCACAGAGAGATCAGGACCGAGCCAGGGAAGGCCAAGCCGGCTCGGCCCATAACAGAGCCCCCCCTTTAAGGGGTGGAAACCCAGACACCCAAGATAACATCAAGAGAACCCCCCCCCCCCCCGCAACAGGAGCAACAACAACATAAACCCGTGTGGGAGGTAGAGGGAACAGGAAAGTAAGGAACACAATGCCCCGCCCAGGGCCCATGATTAACCCCCCCAAGCCCACGGGCGTTGGGGCTGAGGAGCCTGCCCAGAGTCCCAGGCCCAGCAGAAGGTCCAGTGGATGGCATCCGGTAGCCTGCCGGAAAACGTGGGCCACCTGACCAGGGGAGTCAATTCTTCTGGCGGCCGGCCAATGTTGCTCAGCCACTAGGACTGAAGGGGTGAAGCAGGAGGCAGCCTGCCCACCGGAAGGCTGACTGGTGGGTAACCGGACCGGGGAGAAGGAACCTCCATGGCATCCCTCAGGGTGGTCCACAGTGGCATCCGCTGTGGCCCCCTACCGGGCCTGCTCCGCTGCACCCACGATGGACTCCAGCGGGAGCCTAACTGCACCCACAGTGGCCCCCAACCGGGCTGGCTCCACTGCACCCACGATGGATTCCAGTGGGACCCTAACTGCACCCACGGTGGCCCCCAAACGGGCCGGCTCTGCTGCATCCGCGATGGACTCCAGCGGGAGCCTAGCTGCACCCATGGTGACCTCCGGCTGAGGCTCTGCTGCACCCGCGGAGACTTCCAGCTGAGGCTCTCCAGCACCCACGGTGGACCCCGACTGGGCCAAAGCTGCACCCACGGTGAGCGAGCCAACCCGCAGGAGCACCAGGCTGAGGAGACGATTGATGGGAGGAGCCCTGATGACCCTGGCAGGAGGGGCTGGAGCAGCGACATCCTCCTTCGGCAGGACCGGACCCTCGGTGACCTCCGGCGGTGACACACCCTCTTCAGCGACCCTAGTTGAAGGCTCAGGGGAAGCAGGAGAAGAAAGACGGTTAGGGTCGCCGGCAGTGGCGGAGTCCGGTGAGGTGAGTTCAGATGCAGCTGATGGCAGCACCTGACTCTCCCCCCCAAGAGCCAGACAAGATCTCTCTAGAACTGTCATAAGAAAGACAAGAGAGAATACTTGCCTGAGCTCGAGCTCCACTGCTGTCCAGGACTCTGTTGATCCTAGCAATGAACCCTCGGGCCCGGCCTCCAAGAGATCTAGCTCTGTCTCCCAATCCACTGCAGAAGCCTCCACAGCGGGCAAGGTGGTCATTGCAATCCTAGTGTCCTCCTAAAGCAACTCCAACACTGGGGATTCCTCCAGCGTTGTCACAAGCTGAGCTGGCTTGGCTTTCCCCGGCTCGGTCTCGATCTCTTTGGGGGGTTTGGTTTACTGGTTATGTGCATTTTTGGTGTATTTGTACAATAACTTCCATAACCTTGCCACTGCCTGACTGGCAGCTGTTTGTCTGAGAGCTGACCTACTTTCTCCCACGTTGCTGACAGCCTGTCAGTTCGGCCACACCCCCTCGCTTTCCCTTGACTCCATCAGCTGTTCCCTATCCTGGTAATTATCTTCCCTGCATCTCGCCCAGGTGTCCTGTGTTTGCCATGCCAGTGGCACCTGTACAAAAGCAGCTCCTTGCTGAACAAATGCCCGCTGGTTCATTGTATGTGTTGGATGGCTGTGCTCCGCCATCTAACCATCACGTCAACGGAGGACTATTTGGAGGACGCTCGCTGTTCCACTAGAGGACCCGGATCGCTAGGCTGTAAGTAATTAAAGCGTTTCTCTGTGCAGTTGTGTCGCTACTCTGGTAGCGTTTCCCTTTGCGGCATGACTGCTACGCTTTCCCCTGTACAGCCTAGCATCACAGTTGGACTCTTTCCTCAGCCCGAGCTACTCCACCTTTTGTATAGTTTCTTCTGTGGACTGTTCAATAAATGTGTGTGTGGTAACCCTTGCAATTAAATCCTTATTTCTCCTTCTCTCCTCCGTGCGCAAATGGAAGAGCGCACGGAGGGTTTATGACAGAATGAACCAGCCCGTGAAAAGGATTTAGCAGGATCACCCACACATCCCTTTTCTATTTTGCATTACTTGTTGGGACTTACCTGGGTTTGAGATGTCGTGGGGCCACCGTTATTCGATGAGTCTCGGCTGGGAAAGTTGCCGAGCTCTGATCGACATCAACGGCCTCATATCCATGGCGCACGAATATTCCACTCCAGTGGATGTCATGTGGTATGTTAAACTGGCGGAGGCAGAGGTCCAGCGATGCCCCCTGCTCTCTGGACATCCTGAGGGAGCTGAGCAGATTTCCCAGCTGGCAGCGCTCCGACGTGATTACGGCAAGGTGGAGAGGAGATCACCGAAAAAGACCCGGCTCGCGCCAAGGCTAGGGCACTCCCAGGACGTCTCTGAGACTGTTTCCCACCAGCTCTGCGCTCCCACTCATGCCAAACCCAACCCAGCAAAGCAAGGAGAGCATCGTTCCACGTGGAAGCGCCGGGGGAGGCCCTCTCCTCCGTCAGCTGCCATTATTCCTCCGGCAGCGGTGAGGTTCGCTGAAGTCATCCCAGGAACGCCCACCTCCGTTGCCACGGAGACGGCTCCTCCTCCACCTGTTGAAGAGGACCAAATCACCATGGACACAGAGAGGGATGACAGCCTGCCAGCTGCAGCAGTTAACATCAAAGGGCAGGGTGACAGGCAAGTGTTTTTTCTTTCAACTTACACTACCGTTCAAAAGTTTGGGATCACTTAGAAATTTCCTTATTTTTTAAGAAAAGCACTGTTTTTTTCAATGAAGAAAACTTTAAACTAATCAGAAATACACTCCAATATCTAATATACATTGCTAATGTGGTAAATGACTATTCTAGCTGCAACTGTGTGGTTTTTGGTGCAATATCTACATAGGTGTATAGAGGCCCATTTCCAGCAGCTATCACTCCAGTGTTCTAATGGTACAATGTGTTTGCTCATTGCGTCAGAAGGCTGATGGATGATTAGAAAACCCTTGTGCAATCATGTTAGCACAGTTGAAAACAGTTTAGCTGGTTAGAGAAGCTATAAAACTGACCTTCCTTTGAGCAGGTTGAGTATCTGGAAAAAAATTATTATTTGAAATACAAATCATTATTTCTAACCTTGTCAATGTCTTGACTATATTTTCTATTCATTTTACAACTCATGGTGGTAAATAAGTGTGACTCTTCATGGAAAACACAAAATAATTGTCTGGGTGACCCCAAACTTTTGAACGGTAGTGTATCTTGATAATAAAACACTTTGTCTGTCTCCTGGGAGAGGGGCCCAGTCACAGCAGTCCATTGGGCTCCCTCTACCGGCTGCAGCTAAAAACTCTTTTTCTACCCTCTCTGTGTCTCCTCCTTTAATTCCCGAGTGCCTGCTGGTCGAAGAACCGAGTCGCCAGACAGGGGAGGAGCTGGTGGGTTCGGACGATTCCTTCCCGGATTCAGCACAGAGAGGTCCCCCTGCAGCCACGCCAGATGAATCCCCAGCATGGGAGCCGCTGCAGGAGGATAATTGGACTGCTGTCACCATCTTGCAAGCTGCGGAGGCATTTGCAGCAGACTGGGAGCCTGAGCTGGACCTCTTGGAGGCCGGGCCGGAGTGTTCATCGCCGGGATCGACAGAGTCCTGGACCGCGTTGGAGCTTGAGCTCAGGCAAGTAATCTCTCTTGTTTTTCTTATGATGGTTCTAGAGAGATCTTGCCTGGCTCTGGGTGAGGAGAGTCAGATGCAGCACACAGCTGCTGACGGAGGAGAGGGCCGTTCCCGGCGCTTCGACGTGGGATGATGCTGCTGTGGTGGAGCTGGAGATTCACGCGCTGAGGCTGGCTGTTCGGGCTTAGCTGGAGAGGAAGTGGACGACCGATGAGGGGAACAACTCTGCTTCGGCTCAGTGGATAGTGTCCTCGCAGATAACCCAGGGAATAAGGGCTCAAGCGCGCAGACCGTGGAGAGCAGCTCGGCGTATTGTGGACACCTCCAGAGACCAGGATGCGCCTCCAGGACACCCATAGCCCCGAGAAAACACTCCCATTTCTTCTTGGGACCATGGGACGTGAGAGCCTCCTCCACAAAGTCCTGGATAAACTCTGCTGCCCACTCTTCCTCCAGCATGGGGACACCAGTTGCTGTGCCTCCCTTGTGGTTACGAGGTCAACAAGTGCGGGGCATCATGCGCTCCACAACAGGTGGGTGAAAAAGACAGTTTGTTAGAAGAAAAAGGTGACGTGTGGGTGAACCTGCTAAATCCCTTTAACAGGCTGGATCATTCTGTCATAAACCCTCCGTGCGCTCTACCATTGCGCACGGTGGGGAGAAGGATAAATGAGAATTTAAGTGCAGGGCTCACAGGACACAAATTTATTGATAAGACAGTTCACAATTAAGGACGGACAAGTAGGAACAATCCAAAATGGATGCACTCGGGAGCGCAGGGAAGACTACAGGGAAATGCAAATACTCCGGGGGAACGTAAACAGGGCAAAGCCTAAGCGTAGCAGTTATGCTGTGAGGAGAAACGCCACCAGGAGCGTAGTAGAATTGCTGCAGTGGAGAAACGCTCCTGGTGCAGCGTAGCAGCAAACCACAAAGAGAAACGCTAGCAGTTTTTTTTTTACCTTTATTTAACCAGGAAAAAACCCCCGTTGAGATTAAAAACCTCTTTTTCCTGGCCAAGAGGCAGCAAAAAAAAAATCACAAATACACTTAAAATGACATACAAATCATATAAAACAGTTACAAATTAGTGAGGCCATCTCAAGTGTTCTCAAACTGGATTTAAAGTTGTTCAATGAAACAAGTTCCATTAATTTCCAGTCTTTTTGCAACATGTTCCATGTAGAGGGGGCTGAGAACATGAAAGCTCTTTTTCCCAGCTCAGTACGGGCAAATGGAACAGAAAGCAACAAATAATCATTTGAACGCAAACCATAAGAATCAACACTTCTCAGTGTGATCAAATTACAAATGTAAGGGGGCAACAGTCCAAGCATGGCCTTGTAAATAAAAATGTACCAGTGAGTCAACCTCCTGGTGGACAAAGAGGGCCATCCCACTCTAGAATACAGTTCACAGTGATGGGTCAAGGCTCTACAATTTGTAACAAACCTCAAAACAGCATGATATACAGAGTCAATCTTACTCAGACACTGAGCTGAAGCGTTCATATACAAGAGGTCTCCATAATCTAAAATAGATAAAAAAGTTGCAGTAACAAGACGCTTTTTAACCTCAAAAGAAAAACAACATTTATTTCGAAATAAAAAACCCAGTTTCAGTTTAAGTTTCTTCACAAGATTTTCAACATGGGGCTTAAAACTCAGAGCGTCATCAAGCAAGATACCAAGATACTTGTACGAGTGAACCACCTCAATTTCATTTCCCTCAAAAGTGGACACTGTGGGAAAAATTTGTCGACTCTTCCTAGAATTTGAAAACCACATCAGTTTAGTTTTGTCAGCATTAAGGACTAGTTTTAGCTGCAGAAGTGTGTGCTGCACCACATTAAAAGCTTTCTGCAGAGAAGCAACAGCATTAGCAGGGGAAGAGCCAAAGCAGTAAATAATTGTGTCATCAGCATAAACATGCAAACTAGCATCAGACACATTTTGTCCTAAATCATTAATGTACATAATGAATAGGAGGGGTCCTAATACAGAACCCTGTGGCACCCCCTTGTGGACACTGACAATTTCAGAACACAAACCATCATATTTAATACATTGGGTCCTGTCACTCAAATAATTTGCGAACCAGGAGACTACATGTTCCGACAGTCCAAAACTGATGAGTCTTTGCTTTAAAACTGTGTGGTCCACAGTGTCAAAAGCCTTTGACAGATCAATGAAAAGTGCAGCACAGTGCTGCTTTTTATCAAGAGCAACAAGTATATCATTGACCACTTTTGTAGCAGCAGTAATAGTGTTGTGCTTTTTTCTAAAGCCCGATTGCAGTTTTGAAAGAAGTTCATTTGAGTATAAAAACTCTTTAAGTTGATCACACATGAGAGATTCAAGAATCTTGGACAAGACACACAAATTTGATATTGGTCTGTAGTTAGTTAAAACTGCTGGGTCACCTCCTTTTAAGAGAGGAACCACAAAAGCTGACTTCCATACTACAGGAATCTCTTTGTTTTCAATTGATAAATTAAAAAGTACTGTAAGAGGCTGTGCAATAAAATCGGCAGCCATTTTTAAAAAGTAAGGCTCTATCAAGTCTGGTCCAGGAGGTTTTCTGTGATTCAAAGTTTTGAGAGCCTTATGAACTTGCTGTACAGTAAAAGGTACAAGTCTAAAAGGTTCTCCAAAAAACATTTGGGAATTAGTACAGTGAGGCACAGATGTAGCTCCTGTAGAGTTAAACAGAAAACCAGATGACACAAAATGCTTATTGAAGCAATTTAAAAACCTCAGTTCTATAATAAACTGGGACTGAGCCGTTTAAAACAAAAGTAGGAAGAACCTGAGAGCTTTTGTTCACAGATAAACCTTTGATCACTTTCCAAAATTTCTGTGGATTATTAAGACTCTCAGTTATGACAGATAAATAATATTCAGATTTAGCCTTTTTAATAAAAAAAAGTGCATTTATTTCTCAGTTGTCTAAAAATGGACCAATCACTGGCAGTATCAGTTTTCCTGGCTTTGGCCCAAGCCACATTACGCTGATTAATGGCATCAGACAGTTCTGGAGAGAACCAGGGGTTTTCATGCCCCTTTACTCTGAATTTCCCTCTAGGAGCATGTTTATTTACAATTTTCTCAAAGTTTTCTTTAAAGAAAGTCCAC
Organism: Pholidichthys leucotaenia; assembly: GCA_020510985.1. NCBI lineage: Eukaryota > Metazoa > Chordata > Actinopteri > Cichliformes > Pholidichthyidae > Pholidichthys > Pholidichthys leucotaenia. The sequence continues at coordinate 103,071,461 of CM035846.1, forward strand.
GCTAACTCAACGTCTGGCAACAGGTCTATATGTTCCCAAGTAACCAAGGACAAATCATGATGATAAGCTTGTTCATTAAATTTCTTCAAATTCCGCTTGAAAATAATGCACGGTTTACATTTGGGGATTTTTGTATCTCTGCACACTGCAACAACACAATGATCACTCAAATCATTGCAGAAAACACCCACAGATGAAAATTTAATTCGTTTACTCACGAATAAGAGCAGTCCCAAAAAGTCCAGTTCTTGCAGCGAGCATAATCTTTCGGTGACTGACGGTTACACTACGAGGAACAGTAGTGTGACTCGTATAATAATCCAGCGGTGTTTGTCCAGCAAAGGGCTGTTTTTATACAAACACCGCTGGCCTCACAAATAGGCAACACCTGGGTGAGGCGTGGGGAGGATAATTACCGGAAATGGGAACAGCTGTTGGAAAAGCGAGAGAGAGCGAGGGGGCGTGATTGGACCGACAGACTGTCAGCAGCGAGGGAGAAAGTAGATTGCTGATGCTGGCTAACAGCTGCCGGTCAGACAGTGGCTATGGTTACAAAAATACACAAAGTGCACATACACAACAGAACCAGCCCCCACAGAGAGATCAGGACCGAGCTGGGGAAGGCCAGGCTGGCTCGGCACATGACATGCATTGTTTTGAATGACCAGAAAATATCAATATTGCATCAATTGTAGAGAAAGGAGCAGGCGAGACGATGGGCTGGAACAGCACAGACTTTATTCTCCTCTCTACAAGTCAAGTTGACAAGAATGATCCCCAGGCCGCAGACTCTCTCCCTTTTATACTTCAATCCCTTGCCTAGCGACCTGGAGGCTCACACCACAATCCACATCGGATACCCAGTCTGTACGGCACATTAGCATAACATAGTCATTCACATTACATTAACATAATGCTGGCATGCTGCTTCTTCCTCCTCCCTGTAGCCAACATCTGCACCTCCACCGTCTCGACTCGACCCCCTGGTCAGCCTCCCCCGTCACGGTCCTTTCTCTGGGTGGAGGATGTCACCTCTATGTCCCCCCACACTGCCCCCCCCCCAAATACCCAGAATGGGCTTCAACCCCCTTGTCCTGTGGGCTTCAGCCGACGTCCACATTGGCTGTAATGAGGGGGTAATGAGGGGCTGTAATGAGGGGGGAGCACTTTGAGCTGCCCATCATACGGTGGGTGCAACTGGGTCCGGTGTGCATCGTGTCTGGTGAACACAAACGACGCATTCCGCAAGTTTCTGGGGACGAAAGCACGGGGAAAACAGTGGTGGGCCGGGCCTGGTACTCTCCCCAGTTCGGCGGCATGTAGGGAATTGGGGGTGTTTGGGCATCAGGTGCTGGGTTGTGGGGCAAAAATTCCCTGGGGAGCTGCAGCAGTTGTGAAAACACGAGTTCTGCCAGAGAGACTGCCAAATCCTCCTTCGATGTGGTGTGCAAACCCAACAAAACCCACGACAGTTGGTCCACCCAACTGGCATTGGCAAGCGAAGCCCTTAGCGCTGCCTTCAGTGATCTGTGGAAATGCTCGGATAACCCATTGGCCTGAGGGTTGTATGCAGTAGTGCGGTGAATGCTGACCCCCAGGCTCCGGGCCATCAATGGTCAATGCTGTCCACCAGTTTGCGTTTCTTAAGCGTGGCGTACAACGGCTGCATGAGCTGGGCTGCGCTAGGGAGGAAATGGTTGTAGAAGTTCACTATTCCTAAAAACTCGCGGAGTACCCTTGCTGTGTGAGGACGTGAAAAATTTGCTACCGCGTGCACCTTGTCCGGTAACGGGATCGCGCCCTCCGGTGAGATGCGGTGGCCTAAAAAGTCGTAGCTCTGAACTGACACTTCACTGGGTTGATTTTTTACCGGTGCTCCTCCAACCTCTGGAAAACCGTCCTGAGGTGGGCGACGTGTTCATCCTCAGACGCACTGGCCACCAGGATGTCGTTGAGGTAGACGAAGACAAACGGCAGGTCATGCAGCACAGCGTCCATCATGCGTTGGAAGTCTGCACTGCGCCTTTTAACCCAAACAGCATGCATAAAAATCCGAAAAGGCCGAATGGGGTTATCACTGCCGTTTTGGGTATGTCTTTGGCGCACACCGGGACCTGGTGGTACCCCCAGACCAGGTCCACCTTGGAAAAAAGCGTGCCCTGTGAGGTGGAAGGAAAAATCCTGAATATGGGGAATGGGGTAGCAATCGTGTGCTATAGCATTGTTTAAGTGGCGGAAGTCGCCGCATGGTCACCACGACCCCTCGGCTTTAGGCACCATGTGTAGCGGGGATGCTCACGGGCTATTGGAGTGCCTGATGATGCCTAATCTCTCCAAATTGGCGAAGTCCTTGCACACACTGGCCAGTTTAGCTGCATCAAGGCGACAAGGGCGCGCAAAAACGGGCGGACCCGTGGTGGGGATAAAGTGCTCGACCCCATGCTTAGTGATGGTCTCCAAAAACGTTGGAACAGTGAGTGCTGGAAACTGGGTGAGTAGTTGTTGGAACTTTCCCCCTGGAGCTGTGACGCTGGTGAGTGTTGTGGACCCAGCTCATCGAGCTGTACAGGGCAGAGAAAAAAAAGACAGAGCATTAATCAGACATCTATTGGCAACATTGACTAATAGTCTGTGCACACACAGAAAATCTGCGCCTAAAATGGGGTAGTTACATGCTGCTATGATGAAGGACCATTGGTAGTTGTGACCATGCAAACGTATGGTCAGTGTCCTCTCACCAAAAGTTTTAATGTCTGAGCCGTTGGCGGCTGCCAGCTCAGGGCCGCTACTCCCAGCCAACCGGTCTAGGTTGGACAGCAGGATGAGGCTCTTTTGGGAACTGGAGTCCACGAGGAACCGTCTCCCTGAAAGTAAGTCCATCACATAGAGCAGTTTGTTTGTGTCACCGTCGGCAGCAGCTGCTACTGACTGCTGGTCCTGGTGTTTCCCGACCGCCTGTATTGGCACGGTGGCACGCATTGCTGTGCGTCTTCTCCGAAATGGCGGTGGTAGAAACAGAGCATGCCCTTCCGGTGCTTCTTGGCCTCCGCGCCGGCCACCATGGAAGGCTCCTCACCGTCGGTGGTCGCCTCCGTGGGCTCCGGCGCCGCTGTGTTCACCGCAAAGGTTCTGATTGCCAGGATCATCCGGTCTGCATCTTTTGCCAGCGCCCGGTAGTTCTGCGTGGCCATCTGTGGTGAGTTGGCGAGGACTGCCCTGGCTGCCATCGGGAGGTTACGGAGGAAAAGATGTACAAACAGGAACGGTTCGCCATCTGTGCTCATCAACGCCAACATTTTCTCCATCAACTCGAGCGCTGAGCCGTCTCCCAACTCGGAGCGCGTCATGAGTCTTTCCGCTCTCTCACAGTCTGACAGTGTATAGCGCTGGGTCAGTGGGGTCTTGATGGTGTCGTATTTGCCGTGGGCTGAGGGTCGTTGGAGCAGGCTTGCCACCTGCTGATTTGTGTGTGTGCGTCCAGCGCGGCTGTGACATAGTAATATTTTGTGTCGTCCGCCATCACTCCCCCGGAGAGCAAACTGGGCCTCTGTGTGTAGGAACCAAGCCATGGGGTCGTGTAGCCAAAAATCTGGGAGCTTGACCGAAACAACACAGGCGGTGCTGGTGCATGCAGACGGGGCCGTCTCCGGGGTGTTCGTCTCGTATTCCATCATACGTCTTAGGGTCACCAGTGTAGAGGAAGGAGCGGGCGAGACGACGGGCTGGAACAGCACAGACTTTATTCTCCTCTCTACAAGTCAAGTTGACAAGAATGATCCCCAGGCCGCAGGCTCTCTCTCCTTTTATACTTTAATCCCTTGCCTAGCGACCTGGAGGCTCACACCACAATCCACATCGGATACCCAGTCTGTACGACGCATTAGCATAACAGTTATTCACATTACATTAACATAACAGTCGCTGGCATGCTGTTTCTTCCTCCTCCCTGTAGCCAGCATCTGCACCTCCACTGTCTCGACTCAACTCGCCGGTCAGCCTCCTCCTTCACGGTCAGTTCTCTGGGTGGAAGATATCACTTCTGTGTCCCCCCACACAATAATCTTTAATTGGCTGATATTTTTAGCTGCCCTGTATAATGCTGGTCAGTAATACTGGAATTAGTAATTTACATTTTGATTTTGATCAAATAAGTGCATATGTCTTATGTTTTCTGAAATGGAGTTGCTTTATCAGGAAGATAAACTTGAAAATAACAATAATTTGCAATAAAGATGGAATAATTTACATTGCAACTGTAATTCAGTTGAGATGGTATAATGTTGGGTTTTTTTTTTTTCAAATTTTTCAAACTGATCATTGATTTTTTTTTTTTCTGTCATTTGTCTCTCTGCATCCACAGGAGCTGAACAATACTGGATTGGCAGGAACCCAGAACAGACGGACAACTCAGAGTTGGGACCAGGAAGCACAACCGCAGTCTGACACACCTCTCTGCAGCTCCTCTTCATCCGCCACCCTCAACTTAGCCCCTGTCTTCCCCTCTTCCCCATCAGAGAATCATTGTCTGCTCCCTCCAAAGTAAATTAAAATGCAATGTATAATCATCCCAAAGTGATTAAACAAAAAGTTGGTAAAACTCAAATTAAACATGAAGCCTCTAAATTTAATGACTTGGCCTCTGTTCCTCCTCATAATTTAAAAATTAAATGTAGTTTGTTAAATATTAGGTCTCCAGCTTCAGAGTCTCTGCTAGTACATGATCTGTTTATTAATCATCAGATTAATTTAATATCCCTTACAGAGACTTGGTTAGGGCAAGAGGATTATGTTGGTTTAAATGAATCAACCCCCTCTGGTAATTTAAACTGTCAAAATCCCAGAAGTTCTGGCCGTGGAGGAGGAGTAGCAACAATTTACCATTCCAAATTACTAGTTAATATAAAGCAAAAAATATGTTATAATTCCTTTGAGGGCCTGGTCCTCAGTATTGGGCATTTTAGCAATTTTAGATTAAACCCAACTTTATTTGCCATAGTTTAACATCCTCCCTCAGCCTACTCAGAGTTTTTATCTGAATTTGCCAAATTCCTAGCAGATTTAGTGCTGAAATCAGAATAATTACACTGGTCAACACCAAATTTATTGTCTAAGGTTTTTTAGCTGATTTAGGACAATTTTGATGTGCCGAATCCAAAAATCGCATTGGTTTTGCTCAATCGGGTCAACTTTTTGAACTATGGCCACATGTTTTCTTACGTTTTTGTTAACATGTACGGGCATTTTCGCTTTATATGATGAAAAATTCTTTTTTTTTTCCTTCTTGAAATTCTCTGAATTTTGAACAATGATGACTTAACATTAAATTTACATGTACTTACCTTTATCAGTGTCTACTATTCAATTTATAGTACAATTGTACAACTGCTGACCAACTACTTATAATTTAACATAAAAACCTGACCTGATCGAGAGAAACGGATGTAATTTTCAGATCCAGCAGTGCAAAATTGTCTTAAATCAGTTGAAAAAACACAGACAACTTACAAAAAAATTATTTTTGTTATGTTGTGTTATAGTAGGGGACTTTAATATACATGTAGATGTAGATAGTGATTATCTTAATATAGCATTTAATTCAATATTAGACTCGATGGGGTTTTCTCAGAAAGTAGGATATTCTATCCGTTATCTCCACCACATGTTGGACCTTGTTCTGACACATGGCATTGAAATAGAAAATCTGGTAGTGTCTCCTCATAACCCTGTACTGTCAGACCATTGTCTGTTAACCTTTGATTTTACTATTTCTGACTATTTGGCTCCTAAAAAAAATATTACTACAGTAGATGCCTCTCAGATGATGCTGTTACCAAATTTAAGCAGATTGTTTCCTCAATGCCATGTGTCAATACAATGGAAATAAGCTATGGAGTGCTTGCTCCTTCTGTAATTGATAGCATGGTAGATAGCGTGACAGCTTCTCTGCATCAGACCCTAGACATTGTGGCCCCTTTAAAAAAAGAAAAAGTCTAATCAGAGATTTCTAACTCCTTGGTTCAACACAGAAACTCACAGCTTAAAACAGGAGACTTGTCAATTTGAAAGAAAATGGCACTCCACTAAATTAGATGAAATCTTTTTAGCTTGGAGAAATCATCTAATTTATAAAAAAAAATCTCTTAGGAAAGCTAGAACAAGTTATTTTTCCGCATTAATAGAAGAGAACAAGAATAATCCCAGGTTTCTTTTCAGCACTGTAGCCAGGCTGACAAAGAGTCAGGACTCTGTCAACCCTAGCATTTCCTTAGAGCATACTTGTCAGGACTTTATGAACTTTTTCAATAATAAAATTTCATCTATCAGAGATAAAATCAGTCAGATTCTTCCCACCGTTAACTTAAATACAGTAACTACTACAACTTCTTCAGGTGATATCTGTTTGGATGAATTTACTCCAATTGACCTTTTAGAGTTAGATAAAAAAAAAAAAATCCTCATCCAAGCCTTCAACCTGTCTTTTAGACCCTGTTCCTACCAGGTTATTTAAAGAAGTCTTCCCATTTATTGGTAGCTCAATTCCTCAAATAATCAATTCTTCATTAACATTAGGCCATGTACAGCAGGCGTTTAAAACTGCTGTAATTAAACCCTTACTCAAAAAGCCAAAGCTGGATCCAGGAGTTTTAGCTAACTAGAGACCAATCTCTAATCTTCCTTTCATTTCAGAAATCTCAGAAAGAGTTGTTGCTATGTAATTATTTGACCACTTGCAGGGAAATGGTTTATTTGAAGAGTTTCAGTCTGGGTTTAGAATCCATCATAGTCCTGAAACAGCTTTAGTGAAGGTCACTAATGACCTCCTTATCGCATCTGATAATGGACTTGTTTCTGTACTTGTCCTTTTAGACCTTAGTGTAGCTTTTGATACAATCCACCATAATACCGGAGTGGTGGCTCAGTTGGTAGAGCATCCGCCCCACACCCGAGAGGCAGGGGTTCAAATCCCGGCCGGGTCATGCCGAAGACCATATAAAAGTGGAACTTCCTGCCGTCCAGCTTGGTGCTCAGCAAAAATGGAATGGAGGAGGGAAATTTGTGGCGGCACCTTGCATGGCAGCGGCCCTCTGAGTCTACACTTGGGGGTGTGTGTGATTAACACAGTAGACAGGTAAAACACAATTTCGTTCTACTGTACACGATTGGTTGTACAGTTGAATGACAATAAAGGGTGATTTTTTTAATTTAATATTTTACTTGATAGATTAGAACGTAAAAGCTGCAGGTCCGGACAACATCCCGGGACGTGTGCTCCGAGACTAAGCGAGCGAGCTGGCGGATGTCCTGACTGATATTTATAACATCTCCCTGAGTCAGGCCATCGTTCCCAGATGCTTCAAGACCTCTGTCATTGTACCGGTGGCAAAGAAACCAGTTGTGTCCTGTTTGAATAACTATTGTCCTGTTGCACTGACACCAATTGTGATGAAGTGTTTTGAACGGCTTGTCAAACCACACATTACAGCCTGCCTCCCTGCATCACACGACCCGTTCCAGTTTGCATATCATTCAAACCGCTCCATGGAGGATGGTATAGTTACCACCCTGCACTCTGTCATCTCCCACCTGGACCAGAAAGACACCTACGTCAAACTCCTGTACATTGATTTCAGTTCAGCATTCAACACCATTATTCCCCAGAGACTGATGGAGAAATTGCTCCTTCTTGGTCTGAACACCGCCACATGTCTCTGGATCCTGGATTTCCTGACTGAGAGACCTCAGTCTGTCCGGGTTGGAAACAAAATCTCCAACTCTGTCACGCTGAGCACCGGATCCCCTCAAGGCTGTGTACTCAGTCCACTGTTGTTTATACTTCTAACACATGACTGTGTATCCAGACACGAGGGGAACCAGATTATTAAGTTTGCAGACGACACCACGGTGGTGGGACTTATTCAGAGGGATGAGGAATCAATGTACAGGGAAGAAGTGAGAGACCTGGAGGGCTGGTGCAGGGAGAACAATCTGGTGCTCAACGTGGACAAAACAAAGGAGATGATTATTGACTTCCGGCCGTCACAGCCTGAACACGTCCCCCTCAGCATCGGCGGCCGTTTAGTGGAGAGAGTGGAGAACATCAAATTCCTCGGAGTGCAGATCTCGCAGGACCTGACCTGGAGCAAAAATTCCTTGGGGATCAGGAAGTGGGCTCAGCAGAGACTGCACTTCTTGAGGAAACTCAAACAGGCCTCTCTCCCAATCTGCATTCTCAGGACCTTCTACAAAGGTGTGGTGGAGAGTGTTCTGACGTACTGCATTGCTACATGGTACTCCAGCTGCAGTATGTCAGACAAAAAAGCCCTGCAGAGGATAGTCAAGGGAGCTGAGAGGATAATTGGAGTCTCCCTCCCCTCTGTCCAAGAACTTTTTCAGAACCGTTGTAGGAGCAGGGCACTGAACATTGTCAAGGACCGTTCTCACCCTCTGCATAAACACTTTGAACTTCTGCCATCTGGCAAACGATTCCGGAGCATCAGAGGCAGAACCACCAGACTAATCAACAGCTTCCTTCCACAAGCTGTTAGGATGCTGAATAGTTGACCCGGAATCTCTCATATTTACTACTGCACCTACGGACATTATGTGCATTATTTGTATATTATAGTTAGTTAGTTTTTTCAAGTATGTCTCAAGGATGTGTGAACGGATGGGGGGGGGGTGAAGATATGTGTGAGTGTGTCTTAAATCATGTTGTTCTACTTATATGGATGCCAAGAGAAACGCAATTTCATCTTGCCTGCACTACAGTTGTATGTACAGCAATATGACAATAAAGGTTGAATTGATTTGATTTGATTAGAGCACCATGTTGGACTTAATAGAACTTCATTGCAGTGGTTTAGATCTTATTTATCTGATAGGTTCCAGTTTGTTCATGTCAATAATAAGTTTTCTTCCAACACAAAGCTCAGTCATGGAGTTCCACAGGGATCTGTACTAGGCCCTATTCTTTTTAGTTTATATACACTACCGTTCAAAAGTTTGGGGTCACCCAGACAATTATTTTGTGTTTTCCATGAAAAGTCACTTATTTACCACCATGAGTTGTAAAATGAATAGAAAATATAGTCAAGACATTGACAAGGTTAGAAATAATGATTTGTATTTGAAATAATTTTTTCCAGATACTCAACCTGCTCAAAGGAAGGTCAGTTTTATAGCTTCTCTAACCAGCTAAACTGTTTTCAGCTGTGCCAACATGACTGCACAAGAGTTTTCTAATCATCCTTCTGACGCAATGAGCAAACACATTGTACCATTAGAACACTGGAGTGATAGTTGCTGGAAATGGGCCTCTATACACCTATGTAGATATTGCACCAAAAACCAGACATTTGCAGCTAGAATAGTAATTTACCACATAAACAATGTATATTAGATATTAGAGTGTATTTCTGATTAGTTTAAAGTCATCTTCATTGAAAAAAACAGTGCTTTTCTTTCAAAAATAAGGAAATTTCTAAGTGACCCCAAACTTTTGAACGGTAGTGTATGCTTCCGCTAGGCAACATTATTAGAAAGCACTGTTTACATTTTCATTGTTATGTAGATGACACACAATTATACCTGTCAGTGAATCCAGATGATAGTAATCAATTAGCCAAGTTAGAGGCCTATCTTAAGGAAATCAAAGCTTGGATGACTTGTAATTTCCTGCTATTAAATTCAGATAAGACTGAAGTCATTCTAGTTGGTGCAAAAAAACCTTAGAAATACCATTCCAAATCAAACTCTTAGTTTGGATGAGGTTACTCTTTCTCTTAATAGTTCTGTGAGGAACCTTGGAGTTATTTTTGATCATGATCTTGTTTTTTAATTCACATATTAAACTTTTTTCTAAGACTGCCTTCTATCATTTGCATAACATTGCCAAGATTAGGAGAATCTTGTCTCAGAGTGATGCTGAGAAACTAATCCACGCTTTTGTTAGATGTAGATTAGATTATTGTAACTCTTTATTATCAGGTTGTTCTAAAACATCTTTAAAAAGTTTTCAGTTTATCCAAAATGCTGCAGCAAGAGTTTTAACAGGTGCTAGAAAGAGAGATCGTGTCTCTCCGGTTCTGGCCTCCCTTCACTGGCTTCCCATAGAGTTTAGAATTAAGCTTAAAATCCTTCTTCTGACTTACAAAGCTCTAAATAATCAGGCCCCTTTTTATTTAGAAAATCTTATCATCATCATCATCATCATCATCATCATCATCATCATCATCATCATCATCATCATCATAGCAGTCTGTCGGAGGCAACAATGACTGTTTCATTTAGGTCTGATCAGATTCCTCCATGCAGCTCTGTCCTTCGCATTCCACTGCCAGGAACTCCTGACCTTAGTAACCCTGGTGACGTCCAAGTCGGTACGAGTTGCTCTCTGACTAACCATTTCTTGAAACTGCTTGCAAAGTATTTGAGCACCGCTATCTTTTGCTAGACTAGCAGCACATTCTTGGCAGATAGAGGTATTATCAGTGGCAAGGACAGGCCAAGACAAACTGACTCCAGTATCTGTTGCAGTGACTGACCAGATGATAGGTTTGTTTATCTCTGCTCTTTGTGTAGTGCATGTCACGATGCACCAACTGGCAAAAGTCCACCACAGACCTTGCAACAGATGTGCTTATCTGCCAGGATGTCCAGTCTCACCCCGTGTAACTGGGAGTGGTCCACCACATACCTGTGGCAGATATTGTTTTTAGTTCTGCCAGGATGCCCAGTTTCACCCTCCATGCCCTTGAAAGGGTGGGGTTGCTAGTTGAGTCATTGACGGCTCAACTCATGGGACAGGTAGTACTGGTTTTCATGGTTATCCGGTAGCAAGCAAACCAGTGCTTGACCTTACATGGAAAAGATCTGATACTACCCTATTATCCTAACAGAGCACTATGCTCCCAATATGCAGGATTACTTGTAATACCTAGAATCTCCAAACATACAATGGGAGGCAGAGCCTTCAGTTTTCAAGCTCCTCTCCTGTGGAGCCAGCTGCCAATCTGGATTCAGGAGTCAGACCCGATCTCTGTTTTTAAGAATAGGGTTAAAACCATCCTTTTTGATATAGCCTATAATTAGGGTGGGATCATGTGCCCCTTAACCCTTCCTTAGTTATGCTGATAATAGGTTTAGACAGCCGTGGGACCTCCAACAATGCACTGGCCTTCACTCTTTTCTTCATTCTCAATGAAATATTTTTGCTGGTCATTAACATCTGTTTGTTCTCTCCCATAGATTGAGTCCCCGTCGTGCTGTTTGCTCCCTACATGTCTGTTCTTTTCTCCTTCTTCTCTATCACCTCACCCCCCAACCAGTCGCAGCAGATGACTGTCCCTCCCTGAGCCTGGCTCTGCTGGAGGTTTCTTCCTGTTAAAAGGGAGTTTTTCCTCTCCACCGTCGCCAAGTGCTTGCTCACAGGGGATCGCCTGATTGCTGGGGTCTTTCTGCAATTGTGGGGGTTTCCCCTACAGCTGAAAGTGCTATGAGATGACTGTTGTTGTGAAATGGCACTATATAAATAAAGTTGAACTGAATTGAATTGAACTGGACTACTACTGACTTATACCCCCTTTCAGAATGCTGAGCATGGGTGGGGAATCATGCTCACACTTTAAGTTTATTTTGGTTATTTTGTGCATTTCCCTGCCTCAGTTTAGTTATTGAATTTGATTATGGTTTTTGTCTATAATTATGTTTCTCGAGTTTATCTATTTTATGTTTATCTTCTAAGTTTTCTCTTGTTATCTTACTTTTGTCTTTATGGTCCTGTTTATCAATATGTTTTCATGGTCACGTTTGTATGGTTTCATGTCTGTGTGGAATCAGGCCCTAGCCTCAAGTTAAGTTCATGTTTGGATTTAATGTGTTATGTTTTTGGTTTTGCTTGGGTTCTAGTCACAATTATATTTGATTTTGATTTGTATTTTTGTAGTTTTGTTATCATGGTTATTCCTGTCATGCTTTGAGTTTGGGCTATTGTTTTGACAGTGTCTTTTGTTTACTTCTGGTTTTACATTATGAGTTTGCTCTGTTAATTATTCACGGCTGTTTTGATTTCGTGATTACTGATTGATCACAGGTGTACTTGATTTGCTGGTCTTTATGGAGACGTCACATTTTGCCCAGTGCGGCGAGCTACTGTTCAGTTTGTCATGTCATGTCTTGTGATCCCTGACATCCCTAACATTCCTGAGCCACCAGATCACTGGACAAAATAGTTCAGGGAGTCTACCTGAGTCCCCCGAACCCCAAATCAGAGTACAAGAGGGGTCAGGTGGCCTGCTGATGTCCCAGGGCCACCAAACCTGAAAGCCAGGAAGTTCAGGCGGTCTTCCAGAGTCTTTGGACTCCCAAACCAGAGCACAGGGTGTGTCTAGAGATAACTGTAGGGGCACCTTATTCTCAGGAGAAAATTACATTGAATTTCTAAACAGAGGAGCTGATAACATTCATTCATCTTCTTCTGCTTAATCCTTTTCGGGTCGCGGGGGGCTGGAGCCTATCCCAGCGTCTTTGGGTGAGAGGCAGGGTACACCCTGGATAGATCGGTTCTGAAGTTAGGGCATCTGTGATGTCTCCTGAGTTTGAGGTTTCTGTGTTGTCATCTCCAGAGGTTAGACTGTCTAGGTTGTCATCTCCAGAGGTTAAACTGTCAAGGTTGCCATCTCCACTAGGTTAAACTGTCTAGGGTGTCATCTCCAGAGGTTACACTGTCCAGGTTATCATCTCCTGACTTTAGATTTTTCATGAGCTGATAACATGAAAAATGACCACCGACCCCAACGGTACAGTTCTTCAGGCTGCCAACTGGGGGTCCTCAGCCACCGGACCAGGTGAAACGGGCCGGAAATCGGTCCCTTAACGGGGAGATGCAGACCCTCAGGTGGCCGACCCACACCGTTGGGCCACCAGGACTAAAGAGAAAAGCCAGGGGGCAGTCTGCCCACTGGGAGACTGGGAGGTGGGCGACTGGACCAGGGAAAGGAGACCCCTGCGGCCACTGGTGGCAGGACCCAGCAGATCACGACAGTGTCCAGCAGGGAGAGAATAATCCCCCACCAGACCGCTACCAGGTTACGACCCAAGCGAACGGTCTTCATTAGCCACCGGGAGAGCTTCGGATTCACTGCCAGATAGGACGGCGCTAGCTAGAGACCTCCACTAGCTACCGAGGGAGGCTTGGCTTCCTCGGCTTCGCCGGCAGATCCAGCTACCAGATGACGATGCCAGTTAGCGGCCTTCACTAGCCATCGACAGAGCTTTGGTCTCACCACCAGATAACAGTTATAATTAGACAACAAAGCCAGCTGATGGCCTCCATTAGCCATTGTGTGTACCTCAGCTCCTGTACTAGCCAACAGGTGAGCCTCTCCTTTGATCCCAATCAGACTAGTCATTATGCCTCCAAAAAAAGAATCAGACAAATGGAGAGGAGTTGGAGGAGATCAAAGTGTCACTAAATTTTATGTCTGAAGAAATATGTAAGATAGCACAAAAACAAACGTTGCTTATTGGCCTTATGGAACAAGTGTGCCCTTCAGAGGTAAAGTGGGCTATCCCACAAAACCATTATTTTGAGAAAATGAGCTCTAAAGTTGAAATATTCTCAAAAATCAGTGTGCCTATATCATTAAAAAGTTACCCCTATAATTACCTTCAAGGTGTGACTTAAATATGAAAATATATTTAAATCACATAAACTTTAGAGCTCATTTTCTCAAAATAATGGTTTTGTGGGATAGCCCACTTTACCTCTGAAGGGCACAAGTGTGTGAATTAAAAGCTGAAATTATGGAAAAAGACAAGAAAATTAATTTCTTAGAAAAATGTGTGGATGAATTAGAACAATATACAAGAATGGATGATGTCATTGTGAGCGGTCTTAACACCAGACGCAGCTCCTATGCACGTGTGACAGCTGGAGCTGATAACCAGGATGGGCAGGATGAGACACTGGCAGAATTACACACTCTTGAGCAGCAGGTATTAAATTTTTTCAACTCTAAAAAAGATTGTTGTGGACAGTAAGACTATTTTGGCTTGCTACACGTTACCTAGAAAAGTAAACCAGGGATTATCATCCGATTTGTCAACAGAAAAGTAAAAACTGATCTTCTGCGACAAGCAAGAAAACTGAGAGGAACGACTGTCTATGTAAACGAACATTTAACAAAAATGAACTCTGAAATAGCTAGACAAGCCAGGGCTCTAAGAAAACAGGGAAAATACAATCGACATGGACAAAGAACTGTAAGGTGTGGCTAAAACTGCTTGGCACTCCAGAAGAAGCTAAAGTAATAATGATTAGAGAAATGGAGGAATTTGACAAATTTAAACATTTGCTCTTATGCACAAATAACAGCACAGTAAGATTGAGTGGAAATTTTTGTGGGTTTTTTTCCTCTTTTTTTTTTCCCCTCTCTTTTTTCTTTTCGGTGTACATTGTTGACACAACTTATGATTAGCGCTTTAACCAATCATCCTTCCTCACTTAATAATGGAAGTGTATTAGGTCAAATTGAAGCTGAAACCTTTCTAAATACTGAACAGCAACCACAAGATATTTTAGGTGATAATGACCCGGGTAACAACTACTTTAATCATATTGACAAAAAGTGTGCTTATTATGATGAACAACAATTAAATGGAATTATGAACTCGGATCAGACATTGGCAATAATACATATTAATAGTGAGAGTCTCTATGCCAACTTTGATTGTATTAAGGCGTTTTTAAATCAATTTAAGACCCTATTTATGATTATAGCAATAATTGAAACATGGATTAATGAAGAAAAAGATGTAAATTTTGAATTACATGGATATGAGATTGTCACGTGCTGAGTCCTTGTTCCTCTGCCAGACTACGCTTTGTGGCTCTTTTTCTGCATTTATGTATTGTTGAGCTGAGCTGCAGGCCACACCCTCTCTGCCTGAGTGCTTTAGATCTGGGTGTGCTTCCCAGCCTGAGGGCAGTTGGTTGATTTCACCAGGTGGGAATGATCTGGTGATTAAGGGAGCTTGGAGGTAGTTACTCACAGGGCAGTGGAGAGTAAGCAGTGTGTGAGAGAAATGGTTGGAGAGTTTGGACTTTGGAAAAGACTGCAAGACTAGTGATGGGTCCATGAGGCGTCATGATACGTTTCGACACATTGCAAAACTGTATTGATACTGTGTTGAAACTGTGTTGCTGAATACTGACACCTGCTGGACCTTAAAAATCCCTACAGGCAACCTAGTTGACAGACTCAACTGACACTGATTTTATGACCTAGTATATACAATAATATACTGCTAAAAAAAACAAAAAACTGTCCACTTAGGAAGCAACACTGACAATCAACTTCACCTGCTGTTGTGTGATTTTGTTGTCAGCACATTCAACTATGTAAAGAACAAAGTATTTTAATATTTCATTCAAATCTAGGATGTGTTATTTAGTGTTCCCTTTATTTTTTGGACCAGTATATAATTTAAGTCATTGTATTTTATATTATATTATTTCATATCTTCATTTTAATTTCAAATATCATTGATATTTTTAGATACAGTCAAATTTGTATCACCGTTAAAGGCCCGGTACTGTGGCTCAGAGAGATCCGTCGCTACCAGAAATCCATGGAGCTGCTCATCCATAAGCTGCCCTTCCAGCGCCTGGTGAGGAAGATTGCTCAGGACTTCAAGACCGACCTGTGCTTCCAGAGCTCCGCCGTCATGGCTCTGCAGGAGGCCAGCGAGGACTACCTGGTGAGTCTCTTCGAGGACACCAACCTGTGCGCCATCCATGCCAAGAGGGTCACCACGATCATGCCCAAAGACATCCAGCTGGCCCGCCGCATCCGCGGAGAGAGCTTAGACTTTCTGCTGCACATTCACCAACCACAATGCTCCGCACTGTGTGTCTTTATATATTTATAGTAATATGTACATATGTATACTAGCTGTTCTTGTTTTTCTCTTGCCTTCTGACTGTTGCTCTGCGTGTTGCTATCCCTGTGCTGTTGCAATCCTGGAATTTCCCCATTGTGGGACTAAAAGGCTTATCTTAAATAATGTGAACATGTATCATAACGTGAAAATCTAAGTGAACATGTTGTGAATGAGGATGCTTGTGGACTGTAATTTTTTTTTATTGATTTATTTTATTTATTTTTTTTTAAAACAAAAAGTTCTTTTTACAAATTTTTATTCAAAAAAATAAGTTCTTCCAAAGTTTTAAAATTCAGGTGGTTGCACTTTTTGGACAACTTCTCCAGCTGTTGAAAATACGCGCTCACATGGCACAGATGAGGCTGGAGTGCAGCGAAATTCTAACGTCAGCTGGAAGAGGTTGGGATAGCTGGCCTTTTGATTGTCCCAGTATCTCAGAGGATCCTGGGACCTGGCAATATTGCCCTCTGCCAGGTACCTCTGCACCTCCTGGATGGCATCAGCTGTGGCGTTTTTGGTCTGCCTGCCCACTTTGATGTCCAAAGGTTATCTAAAAAAACCCAAAAAAACACACACAACAAATTGGCATTTTAGTACATGATTTCCAAACAACAAATTATGCTGAATAACATGCCTGAAGTGGGTGCAGACAGCTGTTGTGAAAACGGTCCCGGCTGGGGCTCATTTGTGCGTCCGATTACAGACGCACATTCTGCCCGCAGTCTACTGATGGCGTCATTGCACTTGGAGGAACTGCGGAACCCGAGTGATTTAAATCTGGGGTCTAGAAGTGTGGCTAGGGTCAACACACTTAATGACTCCAGGTTGGAAGCAGTGTCTGTGACTTGACGCTTCAGGTGTTCTTGTAGGTGTATAGCTACCTGTGTGTGCAAGGTTGAAGCATTACGCTCTAGTGTAAGATAGAGCATTTTCATCATCAGGATGACCTTTGACCCTGACACTCGCCTCTCTTCAGACAACTCCACTGTAGCTTGATGGAAAGGAGCAAGCACAAGAAGTGTTTCTCCTATGATGGTATACTCATCAGCTGTAAGTGGAGTCAAATCGCTTTTTAGAGAGGCCAGAGATACCCACACTGGTTCCCTCTCATCATGTAGCCTTGACAACATTTCATATGTGCTGTTCCAGCGTGTTGGCACCTCATTGATAAGTTTCAGGCTTGGTCGTCCCATCTGTTGCTGCACTTGAGCGAGCTTCTCCTTGGCTGTAGTGCTTGATCTTAAGTATGTGACAATGTGCCTAGCTTTGTGTCTGATGGATGCAAGTGTGGGGATCTGATCGCATGATTTACTAACTAATAAATTTAGACTATGTGCAATGCAAATTGAGTGCCGAATTTGAAGCTGTTGAGTGGATGCAATAATGTTTGGTGCTGCGTCGGTTACAAGACACTTTACTTTATTGGTTATGGCCCAGTCCTCCATCATGCCCCTTTTGACTTGGGCCAAATTGTCAGCAGTGTGACTTTGTGGAAAGTATTGCACTCCCACAGACGTACACAACTGCAAATTCTCATTAATGTAGTGACAGGTAAGAGCCAAGTAAGCCTCCATGTTCACAGATGTCCACAGGTCAGCTGTTATACTCACTGCCACAGCTTGCTGTACTTCCTTTTTCACTCGTTCCCGTTCCTCCTCGTACTTTTTGGCCACCATTTGTTTGATGGTCTGAAAATTACACCAAGTCAAACCAAAAGCAAATCCATTTATTTAAATTAAAGATTAAATAAATTGGATATATCAACTACTACTTTAGATAATTTCCACAAACCTTTCTGGTTGGCAAAACATATGAGGGCTGAAGGGCCTGAATCAGTTCCCTGAACCCTTCACTCTCCACAATGCTGAGGGGCTGGCAGTCCTTCTCGATGAAATTGAGCACAGCTTCATCCAGCACCTGCTTACTGGAAGCTTGATGGTTAAAAATGAAGTAAAAAATAAATTAATAGGAATTAATTATCAATAAAACAACTGTGAGTAAGGAGTAGTAGGGCTGTATACCTGCGTCTATCCTGGGTGTATCCGGGACTTCATGTTCATCCCTGCTGGCCCTATAATGTCTCAGCATTGAGGAGGTGCTCTTGTTGAAATATGACAGCTCTGTTGAACAAATGCGACATTTAGCCTGCAGAAAATATGAAGAGTAAACTAAGAGTCACTTTCAAATGAATTTGAATTCAGATAAATCAAGTGGAAACTCTGAGAGGAACAGGATGAAACAACAAGGAAATTAAAACAAAGGAAATAGTCTTTTAAAAATACTATATTTTTTGGAAATACCTTATTTTCCGATATCAGATCAAAATGGTCCCACACGGTGGAAACCTTTCTTTTGCCTTGACGCTGCTGCTCGTGCTCCATAATTCATGATAAATTTGTACAAGGACCGTCCGCAACACATACGAGTCTTTGGGCAAATGCATCCCGTTGACAGATGCGCTTCCTTATAAACGCGGGCGCGTCAGTGTTTCGACGCCCTAGCGTCACGTGACTGATACAGGGACTGTATCGGTCTATCGGTATTAATGCGAGATGCACCGACACGCACCGAAACTGGGTTTTGCTCTATGAGCCTGACGCATGCGCCGACGCATCGGTGTTGCCGGACCCATCACTATGCAAGACTAAAGCTTGTTTCAAGCAAGGAAGAAGGAGCCGGTGAGCATCCATTTGTGATGTGTGTCTTTGTAGCTGCATTTGGAAAGTCATTTGATCAAGTTTAGGTTAAATGTGATGTATTAAAAAATCATGTGTTTGAAATGTAAGTTAAAATGTCATATATTTATAAAATCATGTGGGTTTAAAAGTATAGTCAAAATGGAGTGTATTTTAAGAGTTTAAAAGTTAAAAGCTGCTAAAGTTGTAAGGTTAAAAATCATTACTGAACAGTGTTTTAAGATGTATTTAGTATTTGAGGTGCTTTAGATGTATTTTCTACTTATTTCAAGATTGGGTTTTAGTAATTTAAAAACTGAGTATTTGATTTTGGGTTATGTTGATTTATTATGGGTTCTTGGGTTACATTTTCCTTGACCCTCTATTTGTGTTGTATTTAATGGTTTTTCACCTGTGCTTGGCTGTGCTTGGCTTTGATGACTTTTCAAAAATAAAAGGAAAGAAAAGGAAAAGCTGAGTCTTGGTCACTGAGTGACTTCCAGTTCTATCTTCCGAAGCAAGCTTCCCGTTCAAATGGGGGAAACTGCTGGTCAAACCTCACAAGAGTGAGGGCCACTTGACAGTGAAAAACCACTGTGGAGACTAGAACAGAGTACCCTGAACAGCAACCGGCCAGGCCTGGAAGTCCAGAGGCCTGGTAACACACTGAACAGCACTTTACTCAATCCTGTTGGGAAAGAAGACGGCTGACTCAAAGTCACTGGAGCAGCTTAAAGCCAATAGGACATCTGCGAAGTGGCAATTCTCCCGGCTGGCCAACAACATTGTCCGGATGCATGCCATAATGCCCAAAGAGGAGCTCAGAGATGGCTTCAAAAAGCTCATAGTTGAGGCCAACAAAGTTATGGAAGCCAATGATGGTGTGGAGGCCCAGTACCTTGCAGAGGCGGAGTTGGATGCAGATCCTGAAGAAATTCCCGGGTTGAGCGAGCAGCAAAAGGCCGATATTGGGGAAAACTGCAAGTGAATGTGAGATGAAACTGAAAGAGCTCTAGGACCTCATCCACAAGACACTTTGGGCCACCTTTGGAGAGGAGGAACTGATGATGGCGGTAAAAGCTGCAGAGGAGAAGGTAAAGAGTGTGATTTCCTTTGAACCCGGTGGAAATAAGGAGGCCTTTGACTTCATGTTTCATTACATGGAAAGTCTGGTTAAGAGGGCAAAAGAGCTCTACACACAATGGAAGTGTTGGCCCCTCCTGTTGAGCAGAAAGACTTCCAGCTGCGTGTATGAGAGCTTGAGCAGTTCATTCTTAAGTTGGTGTCAAGAAAAGCAGGGTTTATTCAAGCAAAGACTAAAGAAGACGCCGAAAGAGTTTTGAGTGCAGCTTCCATCTGCTACCCAACATCAGCCATTAGACTGAAGCCAACCTCCCTCCCCAAGTTGACTGGCATCAGGCAAGACTTTCATCGCTGGAAAAGAGACTGGGAGGCCCTTCAGAGGCAAGGAGAACCCACTGGGTCAAAGGAAGTCAAAAAGTTCCAGCTTCTTGACAGTTTGGACGAGAAAATGAGAGATCTTCGGCTGATGACCCACAGTACAGCAGATGACATCTTCCATGTCCTGGAGAACCGGTTTGGAAGCCAAACTGCAATCGCTATTGAAATAGTTGAGGAGCTCCAGAGACTTCCAGCTGTCAAAAGTCACCAGCCCAGGAAAATTGTTGAGCTCATCCAAGCAGTTGAGAAAGCCCCTGAAGACCTGAGTTACCTTGGTGACACTGGTGCTTTAAAAAACCCTCTGGTGACAGTCAGTTGAAAGCAAGCTTCCTGATGCGTTGAAGAAAGAGTGGCTTCTCTATGCAGATGACCGGATCAGTGCCGAACCAGAGAAGTGCTTTGACAGTCTTCTGGCCTTCCTCAAGAGTCAAGAGGGCATCTATGAACAGCTGGATCAATTGAGGGATGAAGAGCAGCCAAGGAAAGAGACCTGATCTGAGCAAAGGCAAGCCAGAACCAGAGACTCAAACCAGTCAAGTAGCCATCTATCGGGATGCGTTGTCTGTGGGGACATCAAGCATAAGAAAAAGCTGTACTTCTGCAAAAAGTTCTGTGTGCTCAAGTTCACAGAGAAGAAGGATGCAGTGCAAAAGCTGGGAGCCAGCTGGAAATGTCTGGGGGTCCATGATGATGATAATCACTGCAAAACTTCATTCCTGTACAAAAAACCTGACTGTGAGGACAAGAGAGCGATAGACCATCACTACTATCTGTGTCCCAATGCTGGGGCATCCAGAGGCAGCACAGCCCAGAGGAGGAGCAAAGGCAGTACAGTGGGAGGTGGTAATAAGAGGAATTACACCGAGGCCCAGGAAGAATTCTTCAGAAAGCTCTTGCCTGAATTAGCCCAACAATGCCGGGGCGCATTCTGCAACACAGCAGCAAGCACCTCCCATGTCTCAAAGAGCCACTCAAGTCTTCTGGCAGAGAGTAGCCTAGCGGAGTGGCCTGTCATCATGATGCTGCTGGAGGTAACGGCTAATGCTGGGCAGAAACTTGGGACCCTAATTGACCTAGCTTCTGACACCAATTATATCACCCATGAGGCAGCAGGTCGGCTTAATCTTAGAAGTGAAGACATCACGCTTGTGGTCCATGGTGTAGGAGGCATGAAAATTTATGTTAAAACAAAGCGGTACCTCCTGAAAATTCGTATTAACACCTCAAGAGGTACTCGAGTCCCACCAGCTGATTTGCTATGGCTTAGACAGCATTGCAGATATCCACAGACATGTGTCAGCCAAAAAACTGCAAGAGTTCTTCCCAGATGTCCCGCTCAGTGACCTGGTAAGACCAAGAGAGATCCAGCTCCTTGTAAGTCACAAGGAGGGTCAGCTGGCTCCTTAGAAGATTCGCACAGTGGGGGACCTCGTGCTGTGGGATGGACCAATGGGAAAGACAGTTGTGGGCACTCATCCTGAGCTGTTTGAAGAGGTCACTGTGTCAGCCTACACATCAAGAATGCATTTCGTGAGGTCTATGAGAACTGCTGCTGTAAAGTATGAAGAACATACCTGCGCAGTCCCCATTTATCCTCCACAAAGCCAGCAAGCCTCAATTGCCGTCCAACCTCATCAAAATCTAGTTGTGCAGCTACTACTTCCAACTTCCTCGAGTGGTGGAAATGGGATAGTGTTGGCGCTGGTTGCGTCCCGAGATGTGGGGGCTGTGACCAAGGTTGTATGGTGACGCTGGTGGAGTCTAAAGACAAACTAACTCCCTTAGGCCACAAGGGGGAAGTAGTCAAGGCAGAACTTTGTGGAGCAGTATTTGCCGCCCGGTTGAAGAAGTACTTTGAGCAACATAGCCGAATTTAAGTCAAGCAATGGTATCACTTTATTGACAGCCAAACAGTCCTTGGTGCAATTCAACGTGAGAGCTATGGCTTTCAGACCTTTTTTGCCAACAGGATTGGAGAAATCCAAAGTAGCACACAACTTCAGCATTGGTGGTGGATCCCTGGACCACTGAACATTGCTGATATCATCATGCGTGGGGCTGGTCTAAAAGATTTGGATGAAAATTCACCATGGCAGCAAGGACCAGAGTTCCTGAGTCTACCAGCTGATGAGTGGCCAATTAAGTCTGCAAAAGATGTATCAGCCACTGCCAGAGAGAGTGTTGGAAAAATGCAGAAGAAATCATTTGTTGCCGCACTCACAAGAGCTCAGGTGAAGAAAGAGCCACCCGATCCGTCGGAGGCCACCTGCTGGTGCTGCTGTCTGAAACCTGATGGATGAAGGACGGTTCAGCAATTTGACTCACCTGGTTAAGACAGTCGCTCGGGTCTGGAGGGCAGCGAAATGCTTTGCAGCTAAAAATAAGATCCTGGGAACCCCAAAGTGGGAGGCGGTTTCATCAGCTGGGGTCATCACTGCAACAGAGCGCCAAGATGCTTTGAGAGACATTTTCCTTGCTGCACAAGAGGGTGTGATTTTTCCAACTACCACAATAGACCGGCTGGTAGTCTTCAAAGAGGAAGAAACTGGGCTACTGGTTTGTGGTGGGAGAGTCCAGGCTTTTAATGAAGACAAAGTTGGTGTCCCCCTCATACCTTACAGTGCCTGGGTTGCAACTCTGTTGGTTCGTGAAGCTCACAGCAAGGGTCATAAGGGAGTGGCTGCAACTCTATTGAAGGTGAGAAAGAGAGCATGGGTCGTCAATGGACGGAGAATTGCTCAAAAAGTCCTTGAAAACTGTGATTTGTAAGAAAGCCAGAGCTAGAAGATGCCAGCAAATGATGGGTGATCTACCTCAAGAGAGAACTGGGCCAGCATCCCCATTTGAGTTCACAGCAGTTGACCTGTTTGGACCTTATCTGGTCAAAGATGATGTGAGGAAGAGAGTCACAATGGTTTGGGGAGTCTTATTCTGCTGTATGGCCAGTAGAGCAATCCACACGGAGCTGGCCAGCACCATGTTGACTGAAAGCTTTCTGATGGCTTATCAGAGGTTTACAGCAATTTGAGGGCATCCGAAGATTTGGTCCGATCCAGGGACCAATTTTGTCGGTGCCAAGCCTGTTCTGAAAGAGTTGTATCAGTTTTTGGATGGCCTCGACAGGTCTGCTGTGGAGGAGACTTCAGCTCAAAATGGAACCAACTGGCATTGGAAAATTCAGCCAGCTGATTCACCTCATCGAAATGGCTCTACTGAAGCAGCTGTTCGGATTGTGAAGAAGGCATTCCAGAGTCTGGGAAGAGACTCAGGGCTCAGTTACAGCGAACTTCAGACAACACTTCAGCTAGCCGCTAATCTTTCTAGTGAGCGTCCCATTGATGCCAGGGTGCAGAGCCATGAAGACACCGTGCAGTACATTACACCCAATACACTTCTGTTGGGACAAGCATCATCAAGTGGTGACTGGAAAACATTCAACTTCGCAAGCTATCCCTATAAGAGACTTCAGGAAATGTAGCACCAGGTAAATAAATTCTGGAGGTCCTGGAGCCAACTTGCCAGTCCTTATCTCTTCGTGAGGAGTAAATGGCACACCACACAGAGGAACGTTGCAGTTGGAGATATTGTTTGGCTGTATGACCAGAATGCATTGAGGGGTCATTTTAAGCTTGGGAGAGTCATCAGTGTCAACCCAGACCCCAGAGGCATTGTATGGGATGTGAATGTTAGAGTTGTGGCAAGCTCCTGTGTTCCTGAGGTGAGGCCTGCAACATCAGCATCCAAGCATCCTGCCTCCAGCATTCGGAGGGACCTTCAGTCCACAGTTCTTCACCGGGACGTCCGACGTTTGGTGGTCCTGCTGCCAGTGGAGGAGCAGGCAGGAGGCCCAGGAGGAAATCTGACCACTAGTTCACTGTGTGCGATCTTTCCAGCAGTTTCCGTGGGAAGATCGAGTGGGAGGTGTTGAGCTGAGCTGCAGGCCACACCCTCTCTGCTTGAGTGCTTTAGATCTGGGTGTGTTTCCCAGCCTGAGGGCAGTTGGTTGACTGCACCAGGTGGGAATGATCTGGTGATTAAGGGAGTTTGGAGGTAGTTACTCACAGGGCAGTGGAGCGTAAGCAGTGTGTGAGAGAAATGGTTGGAGAATTTGGACTTTGGAAAAGACTGCAGGACTAAAGCTTGTTTCGAGCAAGGAAGAAGGAGCCGGTGAGCATCCATTTGTGATGTGTGTCTTTGTAGCTGCATTTGGAAAGTCATTTGATCAAGTTTAGGTTAAATGTGATGTATTGAAAAATCATGTGTTTTGAAATGTAAGTTAAAATGTCATATATTTATAAAATCATGTGGGTTTAAAAGTATAGTCAAAATGGAGTGTATTTTAAGAGTTTAAAAGTTAAAAGCTGCTAAAGTTGTAAGGTTAAAAATCATTACTGAACAGTGTTTTAAGATGTATTTAGTATTTGGGGTGCTTTAGATGTGAGTATTTTCTACTTATTTCAACACTGGGTTTTAGTAATTTAAAAATTGAGTATTTGATTTTGGGTTATGTTGATTTATTATGGGTTCTTGGGTTACATTTTCCTTGACCCTCTATTTGTGTTGTATTTAAAGGTTTTTCACCTGTGCTTGGCCGTGCTTGGCCTTAATGACTTTTCAAAAATAAAAGGAAAGAAAAGGAAAAGCTGAGTCTTGGTCACTGAGTGACTTCCAGTTCTATCTTCTGAAGCAAGCTTCCCGTTCAAGTGGGGGAAACTGCTGGTCAAACCTCACAAGAGTGAGGGCCACTTGACATGTATATTTATTGTATTTTTTGCCCTCGAGTTTCATTATTGCTTTTTATGTTTCTGTTTTTACTTTTACTAACCGTTTCTACTTTCCTCCCTCACCTCAGCTGATCTCATTATTCCCCTTTTGCTCACTCAGGTAAACCCACAGCTGCTACTTGTTTTGTGATGTTTTTTTTCCTTATTTAAGGGGGACTGTTGCACTTTTTCAGTGTTGCTGCCACGTGTGACCAGGCTGATTCCCAGCCTTTCTCATCCATGTCAGAGCCCTGTATCTGCTCTGGTGTTCCGTGTAAGTTTGCCCTTCTTTGTTACCTCGTTATTTTGAGTGTCTAGTTGGAACTTTGTTTGTTGTGTTGTTAATAAACGTCATAAGCTTGCAGTTCAGCGCCTGGACTCATTCTCTGTGCCCCGACGGGGCGAACATGACAAAGATGTATACACAAAATGGAAAATGTAAAAATGGTGGTGGGGGGTAGCACTGTATGTTGATAGAAATTTAAAAAGTAAAAAAGTGGACAGCACGACATCAACAGTGAATGAAATTATGGAATATTTAACAACTGAAATTACAATGGAAAATAGAAAAAAAACATAATAGTAAGTTGTGTATATATAGAGCACCGGGATCTGATATGGAAAAATTTAGAAATGGTATGGAAAAGATGTATACAAAAATAAGACAAAACGATGTCTTTATCTGTGGTGATAATTATGATAAGAACATGGTAGTAAATAGAATGAATAAATTTTTTTGTAAATGTTGGACCAGAGTTGGCAGATACTTTATTTTGAACAAAAAAGTAAAAAAAAAGCACAACAAAAATGACAAGTGCAATAAGTGACAGTATACAGTGCTCAAAAGGGAGAAGGAAGAAGTTAACACTTATTTACTCCAACTACTCTTTTCCCCAAATACGACCCATGTAAAATATATACCTATTACCCCAATTAAGACCCCAAGTAGACAATTAACTATATTTTGTACGTATCGACATTGACACCCAGCCGTCCCAACATACATATGGTCCATACATCTATACCCAGCCCCAAACAACACAGATATACAGATATGCACAGCACTGTCCCACCTACCATACCATAGTGTCCCAGAGTGAGCATAGTGAATCGTACATATTAATACTACCCCTCTAGCATATATCCTTTCAGCAAATAATGTTTATACCCATTTTTGAATTGATTTCTGTTTGTACATAGTTTTAGTTCCAGCTCCAGACTGTTCCACAAATCCACTCCACAGACAGATATGCACAGACTTTTCTTAGTTGTTCGTACCTTAGGTTTTGTAAAGTTTAAGTCTCCTCACAAATTATAATCATTCTCTTTTTTGAATATTTTTTGTATATTAGCAAAAATTACAAACCAAGGAAGAGACACTGAGTGAAACATTGATTGGAAATAACCCTCAGTCAGTTTTTCTCTCAGCAGTGGATGAATTAGAGGAAAAATCTGTTGTTGAAAAGTGTAAAACTAAATTATCTACCGATTGTGATGGTATTGATATGGCACTAGTAAAAAGAACTGATGGTATATTAAAACCATTTACATATATTTGTAATCTATCATTTCAAACTGGCTCATTCCCGCAGAAAATGAAAATAGCAAAAGTAATACCATAATTCAAGCAAGGAAATAAACACCACTACACAAACTACAGACCAGTATCACTCCCACAGTTTTCAAAGATTTTGTAAAAACTTTTCAACAGATTAGAAAACTTTTTAAATTAACATGATCTGCTTAATCAGAATCAATATAGATTTAAAATAAAGTACATCATTAGCAATAATGGAAGCAACAGAAGAAATAATAAATGCATTTGATCAAGCAAAATATGCAATTGGTATATTTATAGATTTTAGAAAAGCATTTGATACAATAAATCATTCAATACTTCTTAATAAACCACAATTGTATGGTGTTAGGGGAGTGGCACTGAATTGGGTTACAAGTTATTTATCTAAGAGACAACAGTTTGTGAAGATGGGAGAATATTGTCAACGATGGCTCTCACAACCCATTAATGAGACGCCAAAAGCCAGCCGATGAGTTTGCATAATTTATTAACGAAAGACATATGACAAAATGAGCCACGAGGGGCAAAAACACAAGGCTATGACTAAACACAGGATACAGAGTCTCAGAGAAAACACTTACTTTGACAAATGATTGATGAATGATAGACGAGGGAATGTTTGACGAGGTCGCAGCCCGGAGTAAACCGAGCTGCTCCCTTAAATAGGTCTGACAGATTAATCAGCTGATGAGAATGTCATCAGCTGATTGGATTCCAGCCGTCCCTGTGGAGCTCGGCTCTGATAGCCGGAAGCCCCGCCGAGACGCTGTCACAATAAAAGCCCGGAGGCCATATGGTGCACCTGAGAAGAGAACGGGGAACTACCGGACAACCCGAGCGCGGACAGAGTCAGCGCTTGGACCATGACAAATAGCTGTCTGGATGTATGGGAATTGCCTGTGGAGTCCCCCAGGGGTCAGTATTGGGCCCCAAATTATTTAACCTATATATAAATGATATATTCCAGGTTTCTAAATTATTAAAAATATTATTTGCTGGTGATACTAGTATATTTCATTCTGGAAATAATTATAAGGAACTAATCCATACTCTAAATAATGAATTAAATAAGCTAAAAACTGGATGGATAGTAATAAATTATCACTAAATGTAGCTAAAACTAAGGTAATGATATTTGGTAACTGTAAAAATAAAGATATACATATTCATATAGATAATGCAATTATTGAAAATGTTAAGGAGATCAAATTTTGGATGTAATAATAGATGATTAAATTAGTTTGAAACCACACATCAGATACATACAAAAAAGTGGCAAAAAATATTGCAATTATAAATAAAATTAAGCAAGTCCTAGTTTACAAGTCGCTTCATATCTTGGATTGCTCATTAGTACTCCCATGCTTGACCTATTGTATAGAGGTCTGAGGTAACAGCTATAAAAGTACACTTAATCCATTGTTAATATTACAAAAAAAAAAAAAGGCAGTCTGTGTTATACACAAAGTCGGGTATCTTGAGCATACTAATTTATTGTTTTTACATTCAAAATTATTAAAATTACAGGATCTGTTTGATTATTATACAGCACGGTTAATGTTTAAAGTCAGTAAAAACTTTTTGCCACACAATATACAAAATCTTTTTAGTCAAAGAGAAGGGAAGTTCAATTTATGGGGGAATACAAAATTCAACATGCACCTAGTAAGATCTACTGGGAAAAGTTTTTGTGTGTGGGGTAAAATTATGGAACGGGCTGGGGGAGAAACACAGGCAATATCCAAACATCCATATATTTAAATCAACATATAAAGAAATGATTTTTGAACAATATAAAAATAAAGGACAGTAATATTACAATGTGTCTTCTATGAAGAAAGGTTATTCTTTAATCTCTCTCTCTCTCTCTCTCTCATATATATATGCTGAGTTATTGTTGAATATATATATATATGCTGAGTCCTATTATCAATATCATTATTACTAGAATATAACAATGATATTATAGTATTATGATTGTTGTCTAGGATGGAATTATTTAAAGTATTATATAGGCCAGGTGGTATTATTATTATTATTATTGTAACTACTATATGACTACTTATTATTGTGGTGGTTATTATATGATTACTTATTGTTATATATTATATAAGGGGGTATATATAGTGATTATGATGATGATAATATTGTCTACAATTATATTAAACATTCCAGCAGTATTTACTTATTATTATTACAATTATTATTAGATGTTTTAGATTTTTTTTAAAAAATTTTTTTTAGCTTTAGTATACTTTATTCTCCCCAGAGGGGAAATTGAGGGTCATCCACCACCTGGATGGATGAAGCAGCCACGATACGGCACTATCCCTTAACCATTCACACACACATTCACACCTAGGGCCACTTTAGAGTCTCCAATTAACCTAACCTGCCTGTTTTTGGCATGTGGGAGGAAACCGGAGAAATCCCGGGGTAAACCCATGCATACACGGGGACAACATGCAAACCCCACACAGATCACTGTTGGTCGGGGACTGGGATCGAACCCATGATCCCACGATCCCCACAATCCCTCGGCCAAGGGTCAACTGTGCTGCCGCAGTGCTAACCACTGCGCCACCGTGCAGCCCAATGATACCATGTTGGTATCATTGTCATTATAAACAGTCATTGTTGTATTATTTCTATTGCATAATTTAATTATAAGATGCATTACATATTATGTTATTGTATAATGAATGTAATTATGGGATGGATAATGACTAGAATGATATTATAATTTATTGGGTATGGAGAAGGGGTGGGACAATATAAATGTTTGCTTCTTCCCACTCCTTTTGAACAAGGCATTTTTTGTTTTATTTTTTTTTGGTTTTGCTTTCTTGTTTTTAATTTTTTTTGTCTTGATGTTCATATCAAGACAAAAATCAAGACAACAATCAGCACCTCCAAGTCCGAGTCCATGGTCCTCAGCTGGAAAAAGGTGGATTGTCCTCTCTGGGTTGGGGACAGGCTCCTGCCCCAAGTGGAGGAGTTTAAGTATCTTGGGGTCTTATTCACGAGTCAGGGGAGAATGGAGCAAGAAATTGACAGACGGATCGGAGCAGCATCTGCAGTGATGCGGACGTTGTACCGGTCTGTTGTGGTGAAGAGGGAGCTGAGTTTTAAGGCAAAGCTGTCGATTTACCAGTCAATCTACGTTTGTACTCTCACGTATGGTCACAAGCTTTGGGTAATGACCGAAAGAATGAGATTGCGGATACAAGCGGCTGAAATGGGCTTTCTCCGTAGGATTGCTGGACTCACCCTCAGAGATAGGGGGAGGAGCTCAGTCATCCGGGAGAGGCTCAGAGTGGAACCGCTGCTCCTCCACATTGAAAGGAGCCAGATAAGGTGGTATGGGCATCTGATCAGGTTGCCTCCTGGATGCCTCCCACTTGAGGTGTTTCGGGCACGTCCCACTGGGAGGAGACCCCGGGGCAGACCCAGGACTCGCTGTAGAGACTATGTCTCCCAGCTGGTCTGGGAACGCCTTGGTATCCTCTCTGAAGAGCTGGAGCAGGTGGCTGGGGAGAGGGATGTCTGGGCTTCTCTGCTTGAACTGCTGCGTCTGTGACCTGGACCTCCGGAAAAGCGGTAGAAGATGGATGGATGTTCAAATCAATCAATAAATAAATCCATCCAGTACTTTTTGTGTAATCCTGCACCACAAATATAGACATGATCCTTGGTGGAGGTATGCACTCTGATTTTCATCAAAACTTAACGGGTTCATCCTTGGCCCAAGGGCTACCTCTGGTGAAATTTTCACCAAAATCCGTCCAGTAGTTTTTGCGTAATCCTGGGGGGAGAAGGGGGGTATAGGCCTAGGGGATATGAAAAAGCCTAGGCCAATTCATACCCCGGAATATGAATTGGCCTAGGCTATAGTATAATCGGGGAATAATCGAGCTTAGGCCAATTTAACCCCAGGTATAATCTGGACTGGGGGTATACTGTGGCCTGTTACACCGGTAAAATGCTGATTGATCTGCAGTTGTTTATATCAGTTTTGATCCCTGTTTTAAAAATTGGTCCAACCACTCCTACCTTCCAAGCAACTGGGATGACAGCATGTTTGATTGACAGATTGATTAAATGAGTAGTTGGACAAATGAGAGATTCTGTCATATTGACCGGACAAGCAACCTGAGTGCAAAGTGCAATCACCAAAAGAACACACAGAGAACGTTTGACCTTTTATTAGAATTTTCAAAACCGCACACTTGTGGAAAAACTCAGTCACTTGCCAGAGAAGCAGCAACTCTGCGGAGGATTGACGAGTCTGATTAGAGAGGAATGGAGGAATGATGGAAATCTAATTACACCACTTACGTGGGAGGTGAGGAGTGACAGGCACAGAACCCAGCGAAGGAGAGGAACCAGCAGGTAAAAACTGCCAGTGGGGAATGGTTCGTGGAGTCTGACCGGGTGGAGAGGATGAGCAGCGTAGAGGTGGAGCAACAGGCTAGCGAGCGCACCAAATCCTCGGAGATGCACGGCTACGTTGGCAGCAACCTGGAAGAGATGGAAGGATACGTGTGTAAGAGAAGGTCATTCACAACACAACCGCTTACTAAATGAGCTGTCTGCTGGAGCAGTATACCCAAACAAGCCAGCGTCTAATCACTGAAGAGCGCTTCCTTATAAACGCTGGCCCAGCAGGAAACAGCAGATGTGTCTAATGAGGAGACAGGTGAACAGGAAGGAGGGGGCGAGCACTCGCCAGCACATGACAGAGCCCCCCCCCCCCAAGGAACGCCTCCTGGCGGTCCCCCAGGCTTCTCCGGGTGGGCTCGATGGTAAGCCCGGACTATACCTTTGTCATGGAATCCAGACCAAGGGATCCATGACTGATGCTCTGGGCCATAGCCCTCCCAGTCAACCAGGTCCTGGAATCTCCGGCCCCGACAGCAAACATCCAGGATCTTCTTGATGGTGTGAGTAACGTGCTTGTCAAAGACCTGGAGAGGAGGAGGTGGCTTCGGGGGAGGGCAGAGAGAGCTGGAGGAGAGAGGCTTGACCTTAGAGACGTGGAAAGTTGGGTGTGTGCGGAGCGCCTGTGGGAGCTGGAGCCGGACAGCAGAGTTGCCTCTGTTGCTGGTGACGGGGAAGGGACCCACAAACCGGGTAGCAAGCTTCCAGGACTCAGCCTTGAGCAGGACCTGATCCGTGGCCACCCAGACCTGCTGTCCAGTCTTGTATTCCTGCACCGGGACCCTCTTGCGGTCAGCGTAGCACTGATTACGCTCAGTGGAGCGAAGGACAGCCACTCTGGTGGATCTCCAGGCCCGGCGGCAGCGATGAAAATGGGCCCCCACGGACGACATTGCTACCTCTCTCTCCATCATAGAAAGACTGGAGGGGGGGGGTTGTAGCCCACAGATGCTTCAAACGGTGATCGACCCGTGGCTGAAGAGACAGTGGAATTTAACGAGTATTCCACCCAGGTCAGATGGGAGCTCCAAGAAGCGGGATCATCGGCTGCCACACAATGAAGAGCAGCCTCCAGGGACTGGTTGGCATGCTCAGCCTGCCCATTGCTCTGTGGATGATAGCCGGAGGTGAGTCTGACGGTGGTGCCGAGGCAGTGACAGAATGACTTCCATACCCGTGAGATAAACTGAGGACCCCAGTCAGACACAATGTCCATGGGAATCCCATGCAGCCTGATGACGTGGCAGGACAGTAATTCTGCTGTCTTGGAGGCGGATGGCAGCTTGGGGAGGGGAATCAGATGTACGGCCTTAGAAAATCTGTCCACAATGGTCAAAATCACAGTATTACCATGGGAAGGGGGGAAGACCAGTGACAAAGTCCATGGCGATGTGGGACCAATGCCGGCTGGGATGGGAAGAGGGTGAAGAATCACCTGAGCAAGCAAAGAGTATAATGATCAGAGATGCTACTGACTTAGATAAATACAGATGAACACTGATTAAGAAAATTATGAGTCAATGATAATCCATATTCATACACACGATAAGAATAGTTCTTTTGATACACCATGCCTAAGTACTTTAAAAAAAAATAAGCAAAATAAACAAAAACTTATGACCGACTCGAGTAGACATCAATTATCCCCAGTTGGAGGAAGTCATTTGACACAGAATGAGGAAACTCAAACTCTGAAAACATACCATTATGCTGAACATAAACCACAAGAGATGGAGAATGATATTGATCCTGATAACCACTTTTTCAATAATATTCATAACCAATGTGAATACTACACTGAAAAACAATTCAAAAGTCAAGTGCAATTAGATGGTAAACTGTCAATAATACACTTCAATAGCAGAAGTCTTAAAAACTTTCCACAGATTCAGGACTATTTAAAACAGCTAGACAGAAAATTCACAGCTATTGCAGTCTCTGAAACCTGGCTTAATGAAGAACTGGCTCCCCTGATGGCAATAGAGGGATATCAGATGTTTTATATTAACAGATCTCAAAAAAAGGGTGGTGGTGTTGCACTGTATATTGATGACCTGTATAGGTGTAAGCTTGTAAATGAAATGTCCTCAGCACTACCAGGGATTTTGGAATGTGTTACTGTTGAGATTGACCTAGACAAAACAAAAAAATCTAATCATAAGCTGCATATATAGAACGCCGGGAACTTGCATTGAGACATTCAGAGATAAATTAGTCGAGCTGTACAATAATATTACTAGTAAGAAAATGGTAGCAATTTGTGGAGATTTCAATATTGATTTACTGAATCCACATCAACAAAATGTAGTTACAGAGTTCATGAACTCTATGTACAGCATGAGTCTATATCCCACAATAACACATCCCAGTAGAATCACAGTTCACTCTGCTACACTTATTGACAACCTGTTTGTCAATGTTTTCGATAAGAAAATAGAAAGTGGATTATTGATAAATGATATAAGTGACCACTTGCCAACCTTTGCACTTATCCATGGCCACACGGGGCCCAACGCAGAAAAAATTTCAAAATCGTTCAGACACAAATCACCAAATGCAATCAGTTCTCTTAAAGAGGACTTGCTGAAGCAAAACTGGACAGAAGTCTATGTATCAGATGTAAATGAAGCCTATGACACATTTATAAACATTGTAACCACTCTTTATGAAAAAAAAACTGCCCATTAGTAAAAAAAAAGCTTAAACACAAATTTACCGATAAGCCATGGTTAACCAAAGGACTACAAAAGGCGTGTAAAAGAAAAATTTACTATATAAAGCTTCCTAAAGAAAAGAACAAAAGAAGCAGAGCAGCGGTATAAAACATACAAAAATAAGTTAACATATATAATAAGATGTAGTAAAAGAGACTATTACAGTAAAGAACTGATGAAAAACAAAGACAATATTAAAAATACATGGACAATACTCAACAGTATCCTTGGAAATAAAAGCAGAAATACAAGCTACCCAACTAATATTCCAAAAAATAATAAAACGACTCAAAGTGTGAATATAGCTTCACCTGCAGATGAATTTAATAATTTTTTTGTTAACATTGGACCTAAACTGGCCCGAGAAATACCCACTCCGGTGCCTACAGGTGATACAATATGCAATAACACTGCTGTAAAAGACTCCATCTTCATTAAGAACACAGACAAAAGAGAGGTCATTGAAATTGTTAAATCATTCAAAAGTAAAACATCTACTGACTGTGATGGTATTGACATGCTACTAGTCAAAACTGTTATCGAATGCATAGTAAAACCACTGAGGTATATCTGTAACCTGTCTCTCCAATCAGGTATATTTCCCAATGCAATGAAAATAGCTAAAGTAATTCCGATATACAAGACGGGCGACAGAGGGGAACTCTCAAACTATAGACCAATTTCACTATTACCGCAATTTTCCAAGATACTTGAAAAAATATTCTATGAGAGAATTGACAACTTCATACTGAAGAATGATTTATTGTGTGAGCAGCAATATGGGTTCAGACACAAGAGGACAACTGCATATGCCCTAATGGAATTTACAGAAAAAATATCAACAGCCATTGAAAATAAAGAGTATTCAGTTGGAGTATTCCTAGATCTTAAAAAAGCATTTGATACAGTAGATCATAATTTATTATTAAAGAAACTACAAAATTGTGGTATTAGAGGGGTAGCACTGTCCTGGTTAAGTAGTTACTTAAAGAATAGATATCAGTATGTATGTGTTAGCAACAAAAACTCAGAGTTGCTGAAGGTCACCTGTGGAGTCCCACAGGGTTCAGTTTTGGGACCATTATTATTCAATATGTATATAAACGATATATGTAAAGTTTCAGAAAAAATGGACTTAATATTGTTTGCCGATGACACTAATCTGCTATGCAGTGGAAACAATTTGGAACAACTTCTGGATACACTCGGAAAGGAATTAGGAAAGCTTAAACTGTGGTTTGATTCAAACAAATTAACGCTCAATTTAAGTAAGAAAATTTATAGTCTTTAACAACCATCACAACAACCCAGTACAAAAACTCAGTGTAAATGGTGTAGAGATTGAAAAGGTATCTGAAACTAAATTCCTTGGAGTAATAATTGATAAACTGTGTTGGAAGTCACATATTAATTATATTAAAGGTAAAGTATCCAAATCAATTGCAATATTACACAGAGTGAAATATTTGCTGAATCAACCCACACTATACACCTTGCATCATTCATTAATACTCCCATACATGACATATTGTAATGAAGTATGGGGAAATACATATAAAGCAAACATATATCCACTCTTTATGCTTCAAAAGAGAGCTATTAGAATAATAAACAAAGCAGCTTACAGGGAACCAACAAACCCACTTTTTCTTAAACAAAAAACTCTCAAGTTGAGAGATCTGGTTGACTTTAAAACCGCAATAATAATGTTCAAAGTGAAGAATTTACCACTGCCCGCAAATATCCAAAAGTTGTTCCAAACAAGGGAGAAACGATATCACTTCAGAGGAACATGTATATTTCAAAAGCCTACAGTGAGAACAACCACCAAGCAACACTGTATTTCAGTGCAAGGAGTCAGATTATGGAACGATTTTGGACCTGAATTAAAATCATGTACAACGCTTGGACAATTTAAACAAAAACTAAAGGAAGAAATACTCCAAACATATTTACAAGACGACATGTAAACTCACATAAGGATTGACATATCCAGCCTGTGTTGTGTTGTAGCTTAGTTTTTTTTTTTTTTCCCCTCTCTGTGACATTTTGTCTTAGATTTGTTTTGAATAATAACCACTTAACTTAGCTTAGCTTAGTTTTCTTTTTTTTTATTTTTTCTTCTCTCAGTCACATTTTGTCTTAGCTTTGTTTTAAATTGTAATCGCTCTTGTCTTGTTTTCTCTTTTTCTCTTTTGAATTCTTGGATGGAATATGGGTGGGCAATATAAGCTGCGGCTTCAGCCATCACCCATTTCGGATAACTCACGTGGAATTGTATAGTAGAAGGAGTCTTTGTCTAATTTGACCTTGTTGTTATATTATACAGTTTCTTTTAACCTGTACTGTACTATCCAAAATAAATTCATTCATTCATTCATAAAAAAAAAAAAAAAAAAAAAAAAAAAGAAGGCCAGAGGGAAGGATAGGGGAAGTTTTATTGTGGGCACATGTTTGGCAGGCCTTCACGTACTCCTGAACGTTGCGCCGCAGCGTGGGCCACCAAAACGCTCGCCTAATGATGTCAACAGTACGTACCACCCCCA
The DNA here is from genome assembly GCA_020510985.1 of Pholidichthys leucotaenia. Lineage (NCBI taxonomy): Eukaryota > Metazoa > Chordata > Actinopteri > Cichliformes > Pholidichthyidae > Pholidichthys > Pholidichthys leucotaenia. Next base: position 103,107,581 of record CM035846.1, read on the forward strand.
GGTGGCAGGCAAAGCGTCTAGTGTGCCCCCACTGGATAACTTTGCTGCGGAGGGCGACAGGGACATAAAGGCGGTTAGGGGGACATCCTGCTGGTTCATGCTCTGAGGACTGGGCCTGGCGAACTCTACTACTTACCTCCAGGTAAGGGTTCCCAGGACGCACGAAGGCAGAAGAATGGGCTGGGAGGGGGAAGGGGGGTCAGCCAAGTCCTGACTGAACTGCCTGGAGAGACCATCAGGCTTCCCGTTACAGGAGCCGGGCCTATAGGTGACAGTGAAATTAAAACGCTGAAAAAATAGGGCCCAGCGAGCCTACCTATGATTAAGCCCGCGGGCCGACCACAGATACTCCAAGTTCTTGTGGTCAGTCTACATGACTACCGGGTGAACGGCTCCCTCCAGCCAATGTCTCCGTTCCTCAAGTGCCAACTTAATGGCCAACAGCTCGCGATCCCCGACGTCATAATTTCTCTCGGCTGGGGTGAGCCGCCGAGAGAAATATGCACACAGGCGGAGCTTCTAGTCCGGGGGAGAGCTCTGGGACAAAACAACGCCCACCCCTGTTTCTGAAGCGTCTACCTCCAGGATAAATTGGAGCTGGGGGTCGACCTGAGCAAAGATGGATTTGTCCGCGAACAGGCCCTTTAATTTGGCAAAGGCCTGCTCAGCTGCCTCGGTCCATAAAAATGGTACCTTAACAGAAGTCAGCTATGTTAAAGGCTGTGCTACCCCACTATAGTTACGGATAAACCTGCAATAGAAATTCGCAAACCCCAAGAAGTGTTGCAGCTCCTTGCGGGAGTGGGGTGTTGGTCAGTCCAGCACAGTCTTCACCTTGGCCGGGTAAACCCTCAGCTCTCCCTCCGCTACAATAAAGCCAAGGAAAGAAGTGGAATCTGTGGAAAATTCACACTTCTCAGCCTTGACGTAAAGTTGGTTTTCTAAGAACCGCTGTAACATGGCTCTAACATGGGTCTCGTGCTTCTCTGGCATGTGAGAAAAAATCAGGATACCATCCAAATAGATGAAAACAAACCAATTTAGCATATCGTGGAGGACGTCGTTGATTAAACATTGGAAAACAGCAGGGGTGTTAGTTAATCCAAAAGGCATAACTAAGTATTCAAATTGCCCCAAGTGTGTTTTAAATGCTGTTTCCCACTCGCCCCCCTCGTGTATTCTGACTAGGTGGTATGCACTGCGTAAATCAAGCTTGGAGAATACGCACAAGCGCTGCAGGAGCTTGAAAGTGGAGTTCATCAGGGGCAAAAGGTATTTATCTTTGACTGCGATGGCGTTAAACTCACGGTAGTCAATGCACGGATGCAGAGACCCGTCCTTCTTGCCAACAAAGAAAAAAAACCCGCCCCGAGGGGAGCCAAGGATGGCCGAATGAGACCGTGTTCAACGAATCCTTAATGTACCTCCCCCATTGCCTCCCTCTCAGGCCCAGAAATACTATAGAGCTTGCTGGATGGCAGCCTCGCACCTGGAAGGAGGTTGATGGCACAGTCATACAAGCAATGTGGAGGAAGCGCTAACACTCGTGACCTGCTAAAGACCTCCCCGAGGTCATGATATGCCTCGGGCACGTGGCTGAGGTCCGGCGGCTCAACCTGAGGAGAGGAGACAAGGAGGGACGGTGAACACTCGGCCAAATTTAGACAAGTAGCCAAACAATTAGGGCTCCAGGAGGTGATGGAATTTTGTGTACAGTTAAGAATTGGATTATTCCTCCGGAGCCACGGATAACCTAGTACCACCGTATGAGAGGCACGTGGAAACATGTAAAAAGTCAGCCTCTCCCGGTGGTTACTAGACAATAGGACGGATCACTGCGCCGTGCAATGAGTAACGGACACCACCGTCTGGCCAGAAAGGGTTTGCACTTGACGGGAAGCCGGCAGTTTAACCATCGGAATACCCATCTCGTGCACCAGCCTAGAGGAGATGAAATTACCCTCTGCCCTGGAATCAATTAGGGCGGAGACTCTCCTCTCGACCCCCGGTAGCTGAACCAGGGCCGAAATAGAAAAAAAACCGGGGGGATCAGGTTGAGTCATGCCTGCCAGACCCCCCCGCAGCCACTGATGGGCGGTGTCTTTTTGGCCGTACGTGGCATGTGTCCACGTGTCTTGTGCTTCATCGAACCACAGTAGGCACACGCCCTGATCCGCCACCGCCGCTCAACCTCTGCCCCCGGAAGGCGAGCAGAGCTGAGCTCCATAGGCTCGGGGGCGTAATCGGACTTATCTAGATCAGTAGGCACCGGGAGTGTGCGTGTGGCGAACAGGCAAAAGGATGCACCGCGCTGCCGGGCGCGTTCGTGGTACCGGTTATCCAGCCCAACCACCTGATCTATCAGACCGTCCAAGGTGGCAGGAACGGCATGAACCGCCAAGTCATCGCGAAGACGAGGGTTCAGTCCGTGAAGGAACGCACTGCGCAGTGCAACCTCGTTCCACCCTGAATCAGCTGCCTCGACTCAAAACTCCACCGAGAAGATGGCCACAGACCGATTGCCCTGGCGGAGCGACATCAGGCAACTCATGATATTCCCTTCACTCTCGGAGTGGTCAAAAGTGCGGGAAAACTCAGACACAAATTGATCAAACGTAGGTAGCGAACCTCTCTGACTATCGATAACAGCCCGCACCCAACTAAGAGCGCGGCCCCGAAGCAGAAGAGTAAACTGGTGGATTTTGGAAATATCATCCGGGAACTCCCCCTTCACTTGCTCGAAATAAAGCAGAATCTGACACAGAAAATCCTTGCATTTGACCACCTCCCCCGCATACGGAGCAGGTGTAGAAATGGAAAGGGTTCGGCGAATGATAGTAGATGGTGAATGAGCAGGTGGAGGTGGAGTGGCCGGAACAGCCGCATGGCCTAATTGATCAGAAATGACACTCACCTGCTGCGTAATAGCCTACAACAGCTGAGTGTGTTCAGCCACCTGCCTCTCTGTAACGTCGAGACGGTGGAGCGCGGAGTACTCAATTGATAATGCACTTGCCAGGCTGTGACCCTGGCTGGCTCGTTCTGTCATATTGACCGGACAAGCAACCTGAGTGCAAAGTGCAATCACCAAAAGAACACACAGAGAATGTTTGACCTTTTATTAGAATTTTCAAAACCACACACTTGTGGAAAAACTCAGTCACTCGCCAGAAAAGCAGCACCCCTGCGGAGGATAGACGGGGCTGATTAGAGAGGAATGGAGGAATGATGGAAATCTAATTACACCACTTACGTGGGAGGTGAGAAGTGACAGGCACAGAACCCAGCGAAGGAGAGGAACCAGCAGATAAGAACTGCCGGTGGGGAATGGTTCGTGGAGTCTGACCGGGTGGAGAGGATGAGCAGCGTAGAGGTGGAGCAACAGGCTGGCGAGCGCACCAAATTCCCATAGACGCACGGCTACATTGGCAGCAACCTGGAAGAGATGGAAGGATACGTGTGTAAGAGAAGGTCATTCACAACACAACCGCCTACTAAATGAGCTGTCTGCTGGAGCAGTATACCCAAACAAGCCAGCGTCTAATCACTGAAGAGCGCTTCCTTATAAACGCTGGCCCAGCAGGAAACAGCAGGTGCATCTGATGAGAAGACAGGTGAACAGGAAAGAGGGGGTGAGCGCTCGCCAGCACATGACAGATTCTTTATGTTCTTCGAAAAAACTGGTGCTATGACCATGTTCATCTGTTGCTTTTGAGTTATTCAATGAGCTGTTGATATTTACGACTTTATTTTCAGTTATTTCTAATATATTAAAACTGGTTGTGTGGGGTTAATAGGACTAGAATTATGATCAGGTGGATTAAATGAATGGGATATTTATAGCACAGAGTTTATGAAATTTCATCAAAATCCGTTCATAACTTTTAGAGTAATGTTGCTAACAGACAACAAATCAACCAACCAACCAATGCCGGCAAAAACATTACCTCCTCCCTTGGTGGAGGTAATAATGCATCACTAGTTGATGGGTGTGTGTGGTTTTAGTGGCTGATAGAATATGACCATTTTACAATAAGCACAGAAACATATGTGAATGAGTGGCTAAACTGCAAGTTTTTGCTAGCAGTCTCGAATCTCAGTTTGAGAAAATAAAACTTTAACTAGTACTTTAACTACTAAAATAACATCTCAGAATAAAAAAATATGATCAGGCATTGGTAGATGAACAATGATTCTGAAGTTTCTTAAGGAGTTAAATCAAAATTTAACAAGAAAAAAACAGAGTAACACTCCAGAAGCTCAATAACTTACTCCAGGAAATTTCAGCACTTGATGTGTAAAATATGTCAGTCCAGTCTAATTATGGTTTAACTCTGCACAAGCAAATTTAAGGAAAAAAAAAAAGCACATTGATTGTTGGGATTGACATGCAAAGTGTTGTTAATGGCTTAATGCCTCTAAGTCCATGGACTTCTGACTTCACATCTGTCAGTCAGTACATCTGCATCCTGGTAGCTTTCTACTCTCCCATGTGTGTGTCTGCACCCTTGGGCCTTGTGCTGTCAGATCAGCTTTCCACGGCAGATAGCACAAGGTCATCAGACGACGACCCTCTGCTGGGGCTGCCCTGCAGTTGCTCAGCTGTCTACATTCATTTTCAGTTGGCCTTTGTCCCGTGTTCTCAAATCAACAGGGCACTGGCACTCCTCTGCAGCCGGGCAAAACCTCATGTGTACACACAAGCACATGCAAACATGCTTGGAGGTGATTAACTCCATCTTAAAATGTAATCTTCAACATCAGTTTAGTCTCTAGCCATTCAATACAGAGACATCACAGTATTGTCTCTCTTGTATTTTTTTCATTTTTTACAGTGTTTGTATTTTCTTATTGAATTATGATGATAAGGAAGCAGGTCAAAACACCCAATTAAGACCAATTGTGTCCCTGTGTTTTGCCCTGCTAGATTATACTGTATTACATTCTTACAATGCACCTGGTGGCTTTTCTTAAAGGTGATAGAGACAAGATTCTGACCTCCTGGCCAGTAGGTGTCGTACTTACTCCTGCACTAACTGGTTAGTAGAGTCACGTGACATCAGTCCAGTCATGATATTGGCTATGACAGGCTATGATATCTTTACTGGCCATAGATATGTAAGCATTAGATAGAACAAAGCCACTAGTCATGTTCTACACAAACAGTGAGTAATTGTTTGTGTATCTTGTTATCACAATACTTAAGGTGCTGTCAACCATTATTTTTTAAATTTTTTTAATCCTTACCGGAGTGGTGGCCTAGTTGATAGGGCATCCGCCCCACAACCAGAGGTTGTGATTTCAAGTCCCGGCCTAGTCCATACCAGAGACCATATAAAAATGGTACTTCCCAACTCCTAGCTTGGTGCTCAGCATAATAGAATGGGGGAAAGAAAAAGTGGTTTGTGGTGATGCCTTGCATGGCAGCTACACCTCTGATTCTAGATGTGATTAACATTGTAGATAGGAGAAATGCAATTTCATTCTACTGTACATGATTGGCTGTATGGATTGAATAACAGTAAATAAATTTGGCTTCTTCTCTTTATTTATACAGGATAGTTCCATTGAGAGGCACCTCTTTTTCAAGGATCCCCTGTTCACACTCACACAGTTACACATTCACATCAGGAAGCGTTCCAGTACAACCACAGACTGATCTGTGGTCACTGAGCAGCTCCACTGGAGCAGTTGGGGTTAAGGGCCTTGCTCAAGGGCACCACAGTGGGGTTGAGGAGGGTGGGGCAAACACTGCTATGTTATCTGTCCCACCTAGCTCCAATATTTAAGGCCTCAGACACTGCAGCCCTTGCTTAATTCAAACCACAACCTTCACAAGAAAAACTTTCTTTCTTCTCAGACAATACTGGTCTAATTCTAATTTATTTAGCTGGAAGTATTTTTTTGCTTTAGGGGCAAAGCATCTTTCTTTAACAACTTCCCCAAACTGACTCCACTCATATGATAAATGGGGGCAGGGCAATGTGCTAAGCCCCCCAAAAAATAGGGTAGTAAATCCATCAGCCTCTAGAAATCAACGTGTCATGAATCTAGCAATATTGCTGGGTGCATAACTAATTTTTGTATACATTATATTATTCTTGCTATTTGGCTGATAGTAATTAAGATGATTCCTATCTCTGGAGTCTATCTCAGCTTCTTTGGGCAAGAGCTGGGGTTTACTCTGGACAGTTCGCTATTCCATCACCAAGCCAACACATAGAAACAGCCAATCATTCACTCTCACATTCATACCTACAGGCAATTTGGAATCCCCAGTTAATGCCAATTAATCTATTGTGCATGTCTTTAGACTGTAGGAGGAAACTGAAGTACCCAGCAAAAATCATTGCTGACACAAGAAGAACATGCAAACTAGGTCTCCAGCTGGCCATCTCATAGGTTCAAACCCAGAACCTTCCTACTGCAAGGTGACAGCGCTAACCACTGCAACACTGAGCTACCCAGGTGCTGTACAGCAAAGTTTATCATTATATTAGTTCTTCTTCTTCTTCTTCTTCTTCTTCTTCTTATTATTATTATTATTATTATTATTATTATTATTATTATTGTTTTTTTCTTCTTATTATTATTACTACTACTACTGCCTCGTAAAGCCTTTCCTAAACCTTCTCCTGTTGTCCCATTTGTTGTATCCAATCACCAACCCTCTGCTCTTTCCCTTCCCTTCACAGCGCTAGCCATCCCCGAGGTGCACACAACAGCTCCAGCCATCCCCGAGGTGCACACAACAGCTTCCACTTTCACAGAGGTGTACACAATGGCTCCTGCTGTCTCTGAGATGCACACAACGGCTCCCGATGTCCCTGAGGTGTACGCCACAGCTCCACCTGTTCCCACAGTGCTCATTACAGTTCCTGCTCAGCCCAAAGTGCATGCTTGGTTCCAACCTACTCATCCTGAGGTTGTCACCCCCGGCAGCAGGAGACCAGGAGCTAAGGCAAGTACCTTTTTAATTTATTTACTACCACTACTTTTGAAAGTACTTGTCTTGCTTCTGGTGGAGGGACCCAAGTGCTCATTTCCACCAGCTGCTCAGTCTTCCCACTAGTCTCTGCTGCTTATGACTGTGGTGTCGCCTTACTGACCTCCTGTTCCTCTCCATCATCTGAGATGGCCGTGTCAAGGATGGAGCCACAGGAGAAACCATGCTCCAGCCATTGTTTCAGAGGTCAGGAGACCTCAACAGTCATCCAAGGGGTCGACCCATCCGTCATCCAAGAGGTCGAACCATGCACACCACCCTGACATCCAAGAGGTCCAAGCCATCTGATCCACCCATCGTCCAAGGGGTCAAGCAGTCCGCTTCACCCTTCGTCCAAGTGGTCGAGTAGTCCGCTTCACCTTTGATGCCTGGGATTGCCACCTTCTCAGATGCTGTTAGCCCTGTGCCCAAGGACCCCTCAGGTACTATCTATTTTTACTATTTCAACACCATCCAACCGATGATCCTGAAGGACAAGCTGCTGCGCGCAGGGGTGGACCAGCACCTGTCATCATGGATCCTGGACTACCTCACGAACCGGCCTCAGTTTGTGAGAACCCGGACTGTGTGTCCGACACGATCATCAGTAGCACGGGGGCCCCCCCCAGGGAACGGTGCGGCTCCCTTCCTGTTCACTCTTTATACTGCGGACTTCTCACACAACACAACACACTGCCATCTACAGAAGTTCTCTGATGACTCTGCGATCGTTGGCCTCATCTCCAATGGAGATGAAGCTGAGTACAGAGGGCTTATCCAGGACTTCGTGGACCTGTTGCCATCGGAACTGCCTCCAGATCAACGCGAGGAAAACTAAGGAGCTGGTGGTGGACCTGCCGCAGGCATGGGGCAGCGCCCCTCACAGTACCAGTAAATATACAGGGAACAGACATCGAGATGGTGACATCCTATAAGTACCTGGGTATTCATCTGAACAATAAACTAGACTGGTCACACAATACTGATGCACTCTACAAGAAGGGACAGCGCCAGGCTGTTTCCTGCTGAGGAGACTCAGCTCTTTTGGTAGTACAAGGGGCGCTGCTGAAGTCATTCTATGACACGGTGGTGGCATCAGCCATCACTTTTGGAGTGGTCTGCTGGGGCAGTGGCATTACTGCAGCCGATAGGAAGAGACCTGAACAAACTGATTAAGAAAGCTAGCTCTGTCCTGGGGCAGCGCCTCCTTGATCCGATGGAGGAGATAGGAGAGAGAAGGACGGTGGCTAAACTGTCATCTCTGCTGGAGTCCGAGTTCCCCCTATGCAGGACATACTGAATGCACTGAGGAGCTCATTTAGCAGCCAGGACTACATCATCCCAGGCTGCACAACCGAGAGGTTTCGTAGGTCCTTCCTACCAACGGCTGTCAGACTGTACAACCTAAGCAGGGCTGCTCGCACGAGATAGCAAAAGACGTAACAAAACTAATAGTTTTTTGAATGCAAAAGATGCAATAGACTACAAATGGTCCTCTCCGGCATACAACTAGGAACATACGGTCGCTATGGAGGGTGAGAATATGTATGGGCACATAATCATACCATGTAGGATAACTAAGTAGACGGTTATGCTGTTTCATTCCATCTAGCAAACAATGCTCTGCACTGTGTGTGTTTATATATTTGCATATTTATTCCATCTAGCTACAATGCTCCGTACTGTGGGTGTTTATATATTTATATATCTACATATTATTCCATCTAGCTACATTGCTCCGCACTGTGTGTGTTTATATACTTGCATATTTATTCCACCTAGCTGCAATGCTCTGTACTGTGGGTGTTTATATATTTACATATTTATTCCATCTAGCTACAATGCTCTGCACTGTGTGTTCATATATTCATATATTTATTCCATCCAGCTACAATGCCTCTGCACTGTGTGTCTGTGTGTGTGTGTATATATATATATTTTATAGTAATACGTACATATGTTTATTAGCTGCTCTTGCTTGCTTGTTTTTTTTTTCTTGCCTTCTGATTGTTGCTCTGAGTGTTGCTATCCCTGTGCTGTTGCAATCCTGGAATTTCCCCGTTGTGGGACTAATAAAGGCTTATCTTATCTTATCTTATCTTATCTTCTGAACCAGAAATTCTTGTGTAGATATCCTCTGAACTAAAAACTCTTGTATTGATATCTTCTGAACTAAAATCACCTGTGCTATTGACCCCTGAGTGGAATGCTCCTACATTGTCATACATTGTCACTACATTGTCACCCATTGTCCAAAATTTCCATGTTGTCTTCTCCTGAGTTTGAGGGTTCCATGTTGTCACCTCCTAAGTTTAAAGATTCTCTGTCACCTCCTGAGTTTAAAGGTTCTACATTGTCGCCTCCCGAGTTTCAAGGTTTTTTGTTGTCACCTCCTGAATTTAAAAGTTTTATGTTGTCACCTCCTGAGTTTAAAGGCTTTATGTTGTCACCTCCTGAGTTTAAAAGTTTTATGGTGTCACCTTCTGAGTTTAAAGGTTTTATGTTGACACCACCTGGGTTTAAAGGGGTTTTGTTCTGAACAAGAAACTCCAGTGTTGTTTTCTCCAGAGTGTAGAGCTCCTACATTGTTTTTCCCAGAGCAAAGAGCTCCTATATATTTTCCCCCAGAGCAAAGAGCTCCCGTATTGGTTCTTCCCCAGAACAAAGCAGCTCCTAGTCATTCCTGAGTTTAGAGCAGTTATGTTATTCTTCCCCAGAGCAAAAGGGCCCCAACTTTGTTTTCTAAAGAGCAAAAGACTGTTACATTGTTTCCTTCTGGGCAAGAGGCTCCCTATATGGTTTTATCCAGGCAGGAGTTCTCATGTTGTTTGCTACTGAGTTTAGACTCCTGTGTTGTCAATATCTTCTGAGATTCAGGTCCTCAGTCATCATTATCTCCTGAGGTTAACCACTTGCGCTCGTTGTTCCGTGGGCGGGCAAGTCTCTGCGTCCTATGACGCTCGAGGGCGCACGAGAGCGCCCTCAGTGCGCGCTTGGACGCATGACGCATGATGGTGGTGATGGTTGAAGTAGTAGCGTCCAAGCGCCACTCAAAAAAAAAACTGCAGAGACAGCCGCCGAACAGATTAGTTCATCTGATTGACCTCTCATTCGACCTAATAAGAGCCTTGAATTGGGTTTCTGAAACCTTGAGGAGCCAATGAATGAAAATCTAGGAAGGAGGACCCGCCTACTGTGAACGCAGGAGCCAACTGAAGCACAGAAATTCAGGCAGGGTGAAGAGAGATTTACTGTGCCACAGATGAAAACAAAGGACGCTGGACGAATCTAATACAGACCCCAGCAGCCATGGAGAACACCCACAAGTGGGACCTGCACTCATTCCAGCAGAATAGACGGAGGCCGACGACAAAAGTCGTAAATCATTCGCCAAAACGCAATAATGGAATTATGTTGATCGGGATCCATCAAGCGGAGCAGCGTCGCGTTCGTCTGACGCGTGGGAAAGAGTGTCTGCGCCACGTCTCTGCTGCTTTGAAGAGGTAAGGTGTTATAAAGCTAAATTATTATTTATCCCTGAAAACTGTAATCCAAAAATGACTTTTGACCCGATCAGATAAATTACACACTGTACTCCGCACAAAGTACGAAGTGCGTGCGACGCGATAAACGGTTCATTTGCCGTGTTCGGACCGTGAACGCCCCCCACCCCCCCGCTGCAGAAGAGGAGCGGGGGGGGGGGGGCGTTCACGGTACCGAACGCCCCCCGGTCCGCGGGGGGAAGCATATCAGTCTATTCCATCATGTAGCGATGGCCCACTTTCTGTAGCGAGGGGGGGGGGCGTTCACGGTACGTTCACGGTCCCCCCAACACACACACACACAGTAGCGAGGGGGGGGGGAGCCGCTGTGACAACATGCAAGGGATGTAATCCGTCTGTAGCGAGGGCCGAAGTCGGTCCTTGGTAGCGGGGGAGGAACGACCCCCCGCCCACACACACACACACACAGACACAGCCCTGAGCGTGACCTTTCTTAGAGCCCTAAAATGAAGATTCTACATTGAATTATTCAAAGTTACAGACGTTTTTCCAAACTGTGCCATTTGGCACAATTTGGCACAGTTCCAAAACGCCTGGGAACAGCCTGAGAACAAAGCTGTGTAAAATATTCATATTTTTGTGGTATTGTTACCAAATTTGGATCTCAGCTGGATAACACTTGGTTCTACATTTCTGTTGCATTTTCCAGCCAGATCGGACAGCTGTGTGTTATTTACAAGCATTTGTATCCAAAAAAACACTGTGTCCAATTTTTTTTTCTTCAAGTTCAGTATGTTTAGATGACTGTAACTCAGTGGCTGGAGCACGTAGAGAGATTATGTTTTTTTTGCCAAAAATTCAAAGTGTTTCTTCTTTTTAAATGAGACCAACCCCATGAAGATGCTGCAAAGGGTTGAATAACAGCTTTCGATTTACTTTGGGCACGTTATTTTTTGGCATTTTTAGGAAAATTGCCCGGAGTGCAAGTGGTTAAGGTGCCTATGTCATCATTATCTCCTGAGGTTAAAGTGCCTATGTTTATCATTACCTCCCTGCGTTTAAAGTGCCTATGTGGCCACCTCTTGACTTTACAGTTCCTATGTTTTCACCCTTTCTGAGTTTACAGTTCCTATGTTGTTATCGCCTGAGTTTAACAGTTCCTATGTTGTTATCTCCTGAGTTTAAAGTTTCCATGTTGCCATTTTCTCCTGATGTTTGTAGTGTTTGTATTATCTCCCACTGCCAAAAGCTCTTGTCATCTCCTGAGCAAGAAAACTCCTATGTTATCTTCTGTACAAAGAGCTCCACTGTTGCCATCTGCTGAGCTCAGAGAGTCTATGTTGTCTATCTCCTAAGCAAAAAGCACCTGTATTATTTTCAGAGCAGAAAGCCCGCCTGTTATCTTCCGTCTGGTGGCCCTTGGGACTTTGATAGGCCACCGGATGTGACCGTGTTCTTCCATCTGATGGTCCCTTGGACTTGGTAGGCCACCTGACACACCCCCGGCCTCATCTGTCTGATGGGTCCTCGGACTTTGGTAGACCACCTGACGCACCATGTCCATCCCGCCCGGTGGCCCTGGGACTTTGGTAGGCCACCAGATGCATCATGTTCTTCTGCTGGTGGTTCCAGTGACTTTGGCCAACCACTTGATGAATAGTTTTCCTTTGATTGTGTTCTCATTTTGCCCCTCTGTGCCTGTCCTCCCCCTCCTCCTGCCCGATTGGGATATAAGAAATCCCGCCCTTGAGGGGAGAGAGATATCATAGCCTGGGTTTTACTCACAGGATTAAGCCCACATGTTATGTTTATTCATTGCTTTTCTGGGAGTATTATAATATCATTTGCATTATTTGTCTTCTGTGTCCTCTCTGGGTCTTCTGTCATTGTCTTCTGTATGATCCCCCTGTCCAGTCCTGAGGCGTTGTGAGTACCTGGTTTACTATTGTTACAGCTCCCTCAGGTTTTCCGTACCCCCAGCCACTGCCCTTTCTGTATTACTCCTGTATTGTTTTCCTGTATGTGTAGGAAAACTGAAATGTTGGACACCCCCCTAGAAAATCCCCAGAAAACATTTTTAATTAGATGTGATTAGTTGCTGATGGCTAATATAAGCATTTATAATAAATGTGTCTAAAAGACTGTAATTTAGATGCTGATGGCTAATATAAGCAGTTATAGGAAATGTATCTAAAAGACTGTAATTTGGACTGTTTTAAACTGTTTGTCAGTAAAAGCAGTAGCGCTTTTGCGCCACAAGTGGCACTCAGTTGTGATGAGACACTGTTAAGTTGTTAGAACGCGCGAGAAGTAGTTGTGGCTGTTATTGAGTGATGTTCCGTGTCGAAGTGCCGTGCCTGGTGTTGTAAAAAGACAATAAACCGCTGAAAAGTCGTCAGATTGCCTCTTCTTCACCTGATGAGTGTAACAAAATTTGGTAGCAGAGGATGGTTCAGTCGTGTCCAAGACGGTGAGTGTGCAAATTTAAAAAAAACAAAAAACGAGCAGATACGATGGAATTGGAGCAGCTGCAGGATAAGCTAAGCGAGGCCTTGGTGCAACTACAGCCCGAACAGCTACACGAGGTCTGTTTGTTTTCAAAGATAAACCTAGTTAAGCCATCTAAAAAGTACACGCTGGTACAACTGTTACACTGAAGGAGGTGGAAAGGACCGTTGAAAATGAAGAAGACGATGTAGCCCGCGCGTTTCTGCTAAAGCTTATACATGTGCTACTGAAGCTAATCAAGCGAACAGCCATCGCAGGTGGAAGCGGCAGCGGCCGGCGCGGGTCGGGATGCGGAGGGCACTCCGCAAGTTTACAAAAAACAATATGCCGCTCTACATGAAAGTTTTCTTAGATTCAACTAAAAGATTGAAGAGGAAATGGCAAGGACAAAAGATCTATCTCAATACTTGTATATATACCCCCTTTAGTTGGCAATGACAGAGGTCAAACGTATTCTGCTAAGTATTACAAGGTTTTCACACACTGTTGCTGGTATTTTGGCCCATTCTCCATGCAGATCTCCTCTACAGCAGTGATGTTTTGGGACTGTCGCTGGGCAACACAGACTTTCAACTCCCTCCAAAGATTTTCTATGGGGTTGAGATCTGGAGACTGGCTAGGCCACTCCAGGACCTTGAAATGCTTCTTACAAAGCCACTCCTTCATTGCCCGGGCGGTGTGTTTGGGATCATTGTCATGCTGGAAGACCCAGCCACGTTTCATCTTCAATGCCCTTGCTGGTGGAAGGAGGTTTTCACTCAAAATCTCACGATACATGGCCCCATTCATTCTTTCCTTTACATGGATCAGTCGTCCTGGTCCCTTTGCAGAAAAACAGTCCCAAAGTATGATGTTTCCACCCCCATGCTTCACAGTAGGTATGGTGTTCTTTCTCCTCCAAGCACGACAAGTTGAGTTTTTACCAAAAAGTTCTATTTTGGTTTCATCTGACCATATGACATTCTCCTAATCCTCTTCTGGATCATCCAAATGCTCTCTAGCAAACTTCAGACGGGCCTGGACGTGTACTGGCTTAAGCAGGGGGACACGTCTGGCACTGCAGGATCTGAGTCCCTGGCGGCGTAGTGTGTTTCTGATGTAGCTTTTGTTACTTTGGTCCCAGCTCTCTGCAGGTCATTCACTAGGTCCCCCATGTGGTTCTGGGATTTTTGCTCACCGTTCTCGTGATAATTTTAACCCCACAGGGTGAGATCTTGCATGGAGCCCCAGATCGAGGGAGATTATCGGTGGTCTTTTATGTCTTCCATTTTCTAATAATTGCTCCCACAGTTGATTTCTTCACACCAAGCTGCTTACCTATTGCAGATTCAGTCTTCCCAGCCTGGTGCAGGTCTACAATTTTGTTTCTGGTGTCCTTTGACAGCTCTTTGGTATTGGCCATAGTGGAGTTTGGAGTCTGACTGTTTGAGGTTGTGGACAGGTGTCTTTTATACTGATAACGAGTTCAAACAGGTGCCATTAATACAGGTAACGAGTGGAGGACAGAGGAGCCTCTTAAAGAAGTTACAGGTCTGTGAGAGCCAGAAATCTTGCTTGTTTGTAGGTGACCAAATACTTATTTTACTGAGGAATTTACCAATTTATTCATTAAAAATCCTTCAATGTGATTTTCTGGATTTTTTTTCTCATTTTGTCTCTCATAGTTGAGGTATACCTATGATGAAAATTGGAAACCTCTCTCTTCTTTTCAGTGGGAGAACTTGCACAATTGGTGGCTGACTAAATACTTTTTTGCCACACTGTACTTGCATAAAGATTATTCAAAAATGGATTTTGATCTCCAAAAGGAATTTGAGGGACTGGATCATGTCTCTGTCACAGCAGACATTTGCACTATGGATAATGGAGATTTTCTTTGGATCACTGCATATCAAATTAAATCCATATCATAAAGGTAAGATAACATGGACAGCTTTATGCAGTGTTGCCAACGCTCATTCCAAAATGAGGAAATTACTGGCAATATCATATTGATTTTCTTCAAATTTTTCCCACAGTAAGAGCTCTCAAGGCAGGATAAAGCAGACTGAACATGTTCTAAAAGCTCTGTCTGAACCAATCTGTTTTCAGTGTGACATTAATAAGCCCATAATGTAATCTATTAAATGATCTTGCTATGTGTGCAAGATAATTTAAGTTTGCATTTAAAAGTAATGTGAAAGTTACTTTTCCAAGTAACTAGTTACTTTAATGATGCAGTAATAGGTAAAATCAGTTATTTTAGAAAAGAAATAACTAGTTGTTAATTAGTTACTATTTTTAGTAACTTTCCCAACACTGCTAATATGTGTACCAGTTAAAGTAGCCAATGGGTGTACTTTCATCCATCCATCCATTCATCCATCTTCTACCGCTTTTCCGGAGGTCCGGGTCACGGAGGCAGCAGTTCAAGCAGAGAAGCCCAGACTTCCCTCTCCCCAGCCACCTACCCCAGCCCTTCAGAGAGGATACCAAGGCGTTCCCAGACCAGCTGGGAGACATAGTCTCTCCACCGAGTCCTGGGTCTGCCCCAGGGTCTCCTCCCAGTGGGACGTGCCCAAAACACCTCAAGTGGGAGGCATCCGGGAGGCATCCTAATCAGATGCCCATACCACCTCAACTGACTCCTTTCAATGTGGAGGAGCAGTGGTTCTACTCTGAGCCTCTCCCGGATGACTGAGTTCCTCACCCCATCTCTGAGGGTGAGTCCAGCAATCCTACAGAGAAAGCCCATTTCAGCCGCTTGTATCCGCAATCTCGTTCTTTTGGTCATTACCCAAAGCTCGTGACCATAGGTGAAAGTAGGAACGTAGATTGACTGGTAAATCGACAGCTTTGCCTTAGAATTCAGTTCCCTCTTAACCACAACGGACCGGTACAACGTCCGCATCACTGCAGATGCTGCTCCAATCCGTCTGTCAATCTCTCGCTCCATTCTCCCCTCACTCGTGAATAAGACCCCAAGATACTTGAATTCCTCCACTTGGGGCAGGAGCCTGTCCCCAACCTGGAGAGGACAATTCACCTTTTTCCGGCTGAGGACCATGGACTCGGACTTGGAGGTGCTGATTTTCATCCCAGCCGCTTCACACTCAGCAGCAAACCGTCCCAGCAAGAACTGTAGGTCATTGCTGGATGAAGCCAACAGGACAACATCATCTGCAAACAACAGAGATGACATCCTGTGGTCACCAAGCATGACACCCTCCATTCCCTGGCTGCACCTAAAAATCCTGTCCATAAAAATTATGAACAGGATCGGTGACAAAGGGCAGCCCTGGCAGAGTCCAACTCTCACTAGGAATGAATCCGACTGAATGGTGGCGATACAAACCAAACTCTCACAACGGTCATACAGAGACCGAATAGCTCGTAACAACAAGCCCGATACACCATACTCCCGAAGCACCCCCCACAAAAAACCATGAGGGACTCGGTCAAATGCCTTCTCCAAGTCCACAAAACACATGTAAACTGGTTGGGCAAACTCCCACGAACCCTCGAGAATTATCGAGAGGGTAAAGAGCTGGTCCGATGTGCCACGGCCAGGACGAAAACCACATTGCCTCCTCCTGAATCTGAGGTTCGACAACGACCGGACTCCCTCTCCAGTACCTTTGACATAGACATTCCCAGGGAGGCTGAGGAGTGTGATCCCTCTAAAGTTGGAGGCACACCCTCCGGTCCCCTTTTTTGAAAAGAGAACCACCACCT
Source organism: Pholidichthys leucotaenia (assembly GCA_020510985.1). Taxonomy (NCBI): domain Eukaryota; kingdom Metazoa; phylum Chordata; class Actinopteri; order Cichliformes; family Pholidichthyidae; genus Pholidichthys; species Pholidichthys leucotaenia. Next base: position 103,124,291 of record CM035846.1, read on the forward strand.
CCCGGTATCCATGCCAAAGGCACTGCCCCGACCTCCACACAATGTTGCAGAGCGTGTCAACCATGACAGCCCTAACAACATTCCAGGGCCTTGAGGTACTCAGGGCGAATCTCGTCCACCCCCGGGCCCGGCCACCAAGGAGATTGTTTAACCACCTTGGTGACCTCAGCCCTGTGATAGGCGAGTCATCCCCCTCTTCCACAAGCCCATGCTTCCTCTGTGGAAGGTGTATCAGTGGGATTGAGGAGATCCTCAAAGTATTCCTTCCACCGGCCCACTGATAATCCCCAGTCGAAGTCAACAGCGCCCATCCGCAACCATACTACAGTGTGGACAGGGAGCTGCTTTACCCTCCTGAGCCAGCGCGACAGTTTGCCTAGAATCTTCTTCAAGGCTGCTGCCCGAATTCCCTTGTTCCATGGCCTCTACCTGAACTCCTCCCATAACCCGGGTTTTTGCTTCAGCAACACCCGTGCTGCACTCCGATTGGCCTGCCGGTACACTTCAGCTGCTTCAGAAGTCCCACAAGCCAACCAAGCCTGATAGGACTCCTTCAGCTTAATGGCCCCCCTCACCACTGGTGTCCACCACTGGTTCGGGGTTACCACCACGAGATGCACCTGACCACCTTTGCCGGCCGCAGCTCTGGCCTGCCGCTTCAACAATAGAGGTGGAGAACATGGCCCATTCAGACTCCATGTCTCCTGACTCCCCCGGAATGTGGTTTGAGTTCTTCCGGAGGGGAGGACTGAAGACCTCTCGGACCAGGGGCCTCAGCCAGATGTTCCCAGCACACCCTCACTATACGTTTGGTTCTACCAAGTCTGAATAGCATCCTCCCCTGCCATCGGATCCAACTCACCACAGGTAGTGATCAGTTGACAGCTCTGCACCTCTCTTTACCCGAGTGTCCAAGACATTCGGTCGTAGGTCTGATGACACAATAACAAAATCGATCATCGACCTGCGACCTAGGGTGTCCTGGTGCCAGGTGCACATATGGACACCCCTTATGCTTGAACATGGTGTTCGTTATGGACAAACTGTGGTTAGCACAGAAGTCCAATAACTGAACACCACTTCGGGTTCAGATCGGGCAGGCCGTTCCTCCCAATCACCCCCTTCCAGGTTTCAGCTGTCATTGCCCACTGTGCGTATTGAAGTCCCCCAGTAGGACAATGGAGTCTCCAAGAGGAGCACCCTCCAGCCACCCCAGTCACAGACTCCAAATAGGGTGGGTACTCTGAAACATCATTTGGTGCAATAGGCACAATGATGGTCAGGACCCGTTCCCAACCCGAAGTGCGCAGGGAAGCAACCCTTTTCGTCCGCCGGGGAAAACTCCAAATATAGAGGCAGGCAAGGTGGGGGGAATACAAGAATACCACCCTGCTCGTCGCCTCTCACCTGGGGAACTCCAGAAAAGGCCAAGCTCCTAGCCCCTCTCCAGATGACTGGTTCCGGAAACCGGGAGCTGTCTGTATGAGGTGAGGCCGACTATATCTAGCCAGTATCGCTCAACCTTGTACACCAGCTCAGGCTCCTTCCCCACCAGAGATGGTAACATTCCACATACCAAACGCCAGTTTAGAAAGCCTGGGATCAGATCCACCAAGGTCTCCGCCTTTTGACCGCCACCTAATCCACAATAGCACCGGACCCCCATGATCCCTCCTGATGGTGTGTGAGCCCACTGGAGTGCGGACCCATGTAACCTCCTTCGGCTGAGCCCGGCGGGTCCCGTGGGTGGAACCTGGACACTAGACACTAGCACCATCGAGCCTCCCCCAGGCCTGGCTCCAGGCTGGGGCCCCGGTAACCCCATACCGGGCGGCGGTACCACTGAATCCTTGATCTAGAATTTATCATGAGAGTCTGTTGGTTCGTTCTTAGTCTGGCCCTTCACCCAGGACCGTTTGTCTGGGGGGAGTCCCTATCCAGAGGCCTAATTGCCTCCGGACAACTAGCGCCCTGGGATCACTGGGGCACGCATACCCCCCACCACGTTAAGGTGACGATCCATGAGGGGTGTACTTTCATTATCAGGAAAAAAAATGGGTATGTAAATATAAAGCTAAATTGGCTTTATCAACATTATAGTGCATTAATTTTGATCCTTTCATGCACCATACATGAGGACATGCAAACATAGCTCAGAGGAGGTGAATGACCATCTTTTTTAACTCACTTAAAATAAACAACTAGGTTGTGCCACTTCAAATAACAAGAATAACTGCCTAGTTATTCTTGTTTTATGTGTGTGTGGGGGTGGAGGTGGGGAAGGGGGTAACACATACTGGTGGCATTACCTCTTACAGCATAAACATAAAAGATGGGCTCATTTAGGTGATGATGGTTATCAGGCAGCATCTCACCCACACAGCAACTGATAGCTGCAATCAGCAGAAGAAAGAAGAAGGGGACTTGAGAGGGCAGCTCGTCAGCTCCGATAAGGCTTTTTGTGTCACCCCTGATTGAGTTGGAACACTTAGAAGATGCACTGTAATGATAATCATCTCGGATGTGGCTGGGCTGTCTGAAATCTCTTCTAATTTGTATTCATGTGTTCGTGAAGCGACGGGGTTGGGGGGGGGACTCAGACATGGTTTGCGTAAGTCAAGAAGTCGAGCTGAAAAATGTAAACACGTCATTATACCCATCAAGAAATATTTCTAATGTCACAATGAATCAAGTGTAGAAGGCAAATAAAAGCTCTTTATACTGAGGATGTTGCAACGAATATGGGCTGATAGTTCAGTGATGGTGGCCTTCATTACTGCTGTAAATATACAGTGGTGTGAAAAAGTGCTTGCCCCCCTTCCTGATTTCTCATTTTTTGTATGTCTTGTCACACTTAAATGTTTAAGATCATCAAAACAAATTTAAATATTAGACCAAAGAGAGCACAACTACTACAAAAAATGCAGTTTTTAAATTAAGGTGTTTATTATTAAGGGTAAAAAAAACAAAAAAACCTACATGACCCTGTGTGAAAAAGGGGATTGCCCTTAAACATTATAAATTAACTGTGGTTTATCACATCTTTGGAAAGCTGAGTTCAATTTCTCTAGCCACACCAAGACCTGATTACTGCCACACCTGTATCTCAATCAAGAAATCTCTTAAATTGGACCTGCCTAGCGAAAGTGAAGTAGACCAAAAGATCTTCAAAAGTTAGCCATCATCCTGTGATCCAAAGAAATTCAGGAACAATGAGAAACAAAGAAATTGAGATCTATCAGTCTGGAAAAGGTTATAATGCCATGTTCTAAAGCTTTGGGGACTCCAGCGAACCCACATTGAGAGCTTTTATCACAAATGGCGAAAACCAGAAAAGTGGTGAACCTTCCCAGGAGTGGCCGGCTGACGAAAATCACCCCAAGAGTGCAGTGACAACTCATCGAAGAGGTCACAAAAGACCCCACAACAACATCCAAAGAACTGCAGGCCTCCCTTGCCTCAGTTAAGATCAGTGTTCATTACTCCACCATAAGAAAGAGACTGGACAAAAATGGCCTGCAGGGCAGAGTTTTGAGATAAAAACCACTGCTGAGCAAAAAGAACATAAAGGCAGTTTTGCCAGAAAACATCTTGTTGATCGCCAAGACTTTTGGGAAAATACTCTGTGGACTGACGAGACAAAAGTTGAACTTTTTGGAATGTGTGTGTCCCATTACATCCAGCGTAAAAGTAATACAGCATTTCAGAAAAGGAACATCATACAAACAGTAAAAGATGGTAGTGGTAGTGTGGTGGCCTGGGGTGTTTTGCTGCTTGAGGACCTGGAAGACTTGCTGTGGTAAAAGGAACCATGAATTCTGCTGTCTACCAAAAAATCCTGAAGGAAAATGTCCGGCCATCTGTTGGTGACCTTCCGCTGAGCGCACTTGGGTTCTGTAGCAGAGACTATGATCCAAAACACACCAGCAAGTCCACCTCTGAATGGCTTAAGAAAAAAAACAAAATGAAGACGTTGGAGTGCCTAGTCGAAGTCCTGACCTGAATCCAATTGAGATGTTGTGTCATGACCTTAAAAAAGGCAGGTTCTGTCATGTGTCTGAGCAGTGCTCAGATTCTTATGTATTTTTTGAATATTTTTTGTCTGTTATTAATTTTCCTGTCTGCTGTTTTTTTTTTTTTACATTTTTGATTGTTTACTTTCAGAGCCTCCTTCCTCAGTCACTCACCTTTCACACCACAGTCGTTTCCCAGTTCTCAGCTGTGGGTGATTGTCTAATTAGGTTCACATTCCCCTGCTCACTCAGGTGCTCACATCTGTTATTGTGTTAATTGTGCTGCTGTCTATTTTAAGGGGGCTGCACCATTGTATGGCGTAGCCTCCTACTCTCAAGTCACTCTCAAGTCATTTTCCCAGCATGCAAGTGCTCTGACTTTCACTGCAGCACTACTGTTTATCTACAGGTTTGGCTGGCGATTACTCTCGCCTTAGTTAAGCAATTTTGCTACCTGTTCCTTGTGTTTATTCCAGGTTAGCCGGCGATCACGCTCAACCTTAGCCATAACTATTTTTGCCATGGCCTGTATGCCCTTTTTCCATAAGTGTTGAGTATGTCTTTATATTTTTTCAATTAAAGGTTGCAACTCACGGGCCGGTGTGCGGTGCCTCTTTTTCTGCCCCGAAGGGGCATTCATGACAGTAAGCTACCAGTATGGGCACCAGCAGCCGTAAGGTTTGCCTTTTTTTTCCTTCTCTCCTGTATTTCTTTTTCCTTTAAAAGAACCTCTTGTCCTGCTGGCATGGCAGCGCCTTCTTGATTTTCATTTGTGTGGGCTCAGTGAGGAGGAGTGTTTTGATCTGAACATAAAAAATAACATCTTGTTGGAGGCTTGTGCCTCTCACACTCCCGAGGCAGCCCGGGAGTGTTTGGAAGGAGCCGCACAGGTTTTGGACGTGTGCCCCAGCCTGTGGAGCCATTCAGACCTAACTAACCTTCTCCTCACCATAATCAACCCCTCATCTATGCTCCACGGGCCAGGAGAAATAGCCTCAGAACCCCTGCCCGTGTCAATCAGGAAGAGGTCAAGAGCGTGGAAGTCCCGACCCTCTTGCCACTCTCCAGCTGCAGCAGCCCCGCCATCAACTCCCGAGCACTGTCCAGAACCATCAGCAGACGAGCTGGAGGAGCATCAGCGGGTCTTGGCAGAGGAACCAGACATTCTGTTGGCGAATAAGCCATGACTCCTCTCTGAATTGACGACTCACACAGAGGGAGGACATCCAGCTCCACTCATCAATGTGCCCGCAGCCAATTGCGGAAAGTCTTGTGGGTCATCTGCAGCAGCCACCACCACACCTCGGGAGCACAGGCAAGTATCTTTTCATTCTACTGCATCTAAAGGTGAATTGTCTTGCCTTACTCCCAGTGAAGTGGGGGGGGGGGGGCTCAGCAGCAGTCACCCATTTTTGCTGAGCCTTCCCTGCCTGCTGCTGCAGCCATCTCCTCTCCTTCACCAGCCTCTCCTGTTTTCTCTTCTGCTCTTTCTGTTGGTCTGCCGGTTCTGGAAGGGAGGCGTTGAGCCAAGAAGAGGTCAGCTGTCCCGAAGGCCCCGATGATCACCGTTCAGCCATACCCCGGAAGGGAGAGGAGTGAATCCCATACGCCGGAATCAGAGCCAATAAGGAGTCCTCTGATTTTGGCATTTTGGCACCCAATACCATCAGTGAGGTGAGTCCTGCGTCCCTCAGCAGTAGTCCCCATGCCTGGAGGTCCACCAGAACTCATCGCTTTGCCCGGGCTCCCGCTAGCAGCAGCTGATACCATCATCTCCCAGGAATTCAGGCAAGTGAACTCTTATTTTTCATTACTAAAAAATGAATCTTCTTGCCTGGTTCCAGGAGAGAAAACCCAGTTCTTGCAGACCACTGGGTTTTCACCACCTGCTGCAAATAATCTCTCACCTGTCCACTCCGTGCCTCCTCCTGTTTTTCCCGAGTGCCCGCCGGTCCCAGGGCTAAGCTGCCAGTTGTGAGGGAGTCCGTGGCCCTGGAGGACCCAGCACCATTGCCAGCAGCTAGCCAACCCCCAGCTGCCACGCTGGATGAGCCACCAACATGGGTTACTTCCCCTGGGGGCACTAAGACTGCACACTCCATCACGCCTGCTGCGGAGGCCACTGCAGCAGAGTTACAGCTGGACCTCCGGAGGACTGAGCCCAGAGCATCATCACCTGGATCGACGGAGTCCTGGACGGTGGTGGAGCTTGAGTTCAGGCAAGTGTCCTCTTCCGTTTCTCCTGCTTCTATATAGAAGAGGTCTTGTCTGGCTTATGGGGAGGAGAGCCAAGTGCAGCCATCAGTTGCACCTGAACTCACCTTGCTGGGCTCCGCCGCTGCCAGTGACCCTTACTCTGTTCTTCTGCTTGTTTTTCCTGAGCCTTCTTCCAGGGTCACCAGGGAAGATCCACCTGAGCCAGAAGTCTCTGTGGGTCCAGGTTCACTGCCCCAACGCCATCGTGGGTTCAGCTCCTCCTGCTGAGGTCGTCGCGGACGCTCCCGTCCCAATCCAGGACCTCCGTGGGGTGTTGCCTCCCTCTCCAGCTGAGGTCACCGAGGGTGCAGCGTTGCCCCTGCCCAGAGCCACCGAGGGTGCAGTGTTGCTTCTGCCCTGAGCCCCCTAGGGTGCAGTGTTGCTCCTGCCCTGAGCCACCTAGGGTGCAGTGTTGCTCCTGCCCGGAGCTACCGCGGGTGCTGCTCTGCTTCAGCGTGAAACAACCACGGGTGCGGCATCGCTCCTGTCCGAAGCCTCCGAGGGTGATGCTGTGCTCCAGCCCGGAGCACCAAGGGTGCTGCTGTGCTCCAGCCTGAAGCCACTGAGGGTGCAGCGTTGCTCCTGCCCGGAGTCACCAAGGGTGCAGTGTTGCTCCTGCCCACAGCCACCACGGGTGCTGCTCTGCTTCAGCCTGAAGCCACCGTGGGTGTGGTGTCACACCTGTCTGAAGCCTCCGAAGGTGCTGCAGTGCTCCAGCCCGTAGCCACCGTGGGTGCAACTTTTCCCCAATCTGAGACCACTGAGGGTGTCATGGTCCGTCCTTTTCTTCAGCCAGATGCTGTCATGGTCCCCCTTCTCCCTCTGCCTGATGCCGTTGGGGCCCCCCTTCCTGCTCTGCCTGACGACATTGGGGTTGCCCCACCTCAGCTCTCCTCCTCAGTTTTGGGTCTCCCAGTGGTGGAGCCACCTCCCAGTCCATCCTTTCTATTTAGGTGGCTAAAAAACTCTTGTCAACCACCTGACAGACTGAGCCGTTGGGTTGGGTGGCCTATGTTCTCCGGTAGTCCACCAAACTCATTCCACCTCGCCGTCTGCCAGGTGTGGGACTTTGGTCAGCCCCCTGAACTCTTTGACTCCTTGGGCCGGGGGAAGGGGGGTCTAATTCATCATTATTCTGTCTGATGTGGGTCCTGAGAGGGGCTTTGTTTTGTTCCCTCCTGTTTTTTGTTGTTTCCTTCAAGTATTTTTTGTCTGTTGTTATTTTCCTGTCTGTTTTTTGTCCTTTTTGGTTGTTTACTTTCAGAGCCTCCTTCCTCAGTCACTCACCTTTCACCCACAGTCTGTTTCCCAGTTCTCTGCTGTGGGTGATTGTCTAATTAGGTCACCTGCCCCTGCTCACTCAGGTGCTCACATCTGTTATTGACTGTGCTAATTGTGCTGCTGCCTATTTTAAGGGGGCTGCACCATTGTATGGTGTAGCTTCCTACTCTCAAGTCACTCTCATGCAATTTCCCAACATGTAAGTGCTCTGACTCTCATTGCATGTACTGCTGTTTATCTATAGGTTTGGCTGGTGATTGCTCTCGCCTTAGTTAGGCTACTTTGCTACCTGTTCCTTGTGTTTATTTCCAAGTTAGCCAGCGATCACGTTCACCTTATCCATAACTATTTTTGCCAGGCCTGTATGCCCTTTTTCCATAAGTGTTGTGTATGTCTTTATGTTTTTTCATTAAATGTTGCAAACTCACGGCCCGCATGTGGTGCCTTTCTCTCTGCCCCAAAGGGGCATTCATGACAGGTTCATGCTCGAAAACCCTCCAATGTGGCTGAATTACAACAATTCTGCAAAGATGAGTGGTCCAAAATTCCTCCACAGTGCTGTAAAAGACTCATTCCCAGTTATCGCAAACCCTTGATTGCAGTTGTTGCCGCCAAGGGTGGCCCAACCAGTTATATGACGTGTTTAGCCACTTGTCATCCTTCAACTGCTGGCTGTCTGTGTGGTGTCCTGCAAACAATGTGGGCTAAAGAGACAACTGGAACTCATTTTGGGGAAAACCTGGTCTTATTAGATGAGATGGCGTCCATCCCACTTTGGATGGCTTGTCTCTTTTATCTAACAATCTGGCATCATTTTTATCCAAATTTCCAAAACATTGACAACTCGGCTCAAGTAGGTTCATTTTGCCTTTTAATTATTTACCCTTTTTTTTTCTTATTAAAGACAAAAATAGAAAGGAGATGTTTTTACCTTCTTTACATGTTTCAACTGTGCACTGCAGCCTTCATCAGAAGAGACAGCTGACTGCTGCCAGGTGTCATTTTATCAGTCAGTCACCTGGCAGCAATCAGCTGACTCTTCTGACGAAGGCTGCAGTGCACAGTTGAAACATGTAAAGAAGGTAAAAACATCTCCTTTCTATTTTTGTCTTTAATAAGAAAAAAAAGGGTAAATAATTAAAAGACAAAATGAACCTACTCCCTCTGCCTACTCAGAGTTTTTATCCGAATTCTTAGCTGATTTAGTGCTGAAATCAGATAGAATAGCTATAGTAGGGGACTTTACATATTCATACTATGTGGGGTAACTAAATAGACTGTTATGCTGCTTATTCCATCTAGCTACAATGTTCTGGACTGCGTATATAGTATATTTATATATTTATGTGTACATATGTACTGTATATTCACTGCTCTTATTTTCTTATCTTCTAAATTACTGCTCTGAGTGTTGCTATCCCTGTGCTGTTGCAATCCTGGAAATTCCCCATTGTGAGACTAATAAAGGCTTATCTTATCTTTAATATACATGTACAGTATCTATATCACTGCACTCTATAAATTCAAGAAATCTCTGTCTCTGTGTGTGTGTCATGACCAAAAGATCATAGGACCGCCTATGATGTTCCTATGATGTCTGCATGATGTCCTATGATGTTCCTATGTACAGTATAATGACTCCTTATGTGTGAAATGTCCTATGATGTTCCTATGTATAATGAACGACTCATTATGTGTGAAAAAAATTATCCATCCTTGGACTGCATCACTCACGATCATAGGACTTGCTATGACATCATTAAAGATCAAAGGCAGGCATCACTCACGCTCACTCACGATCATAGGACATCAAAGATCAAAGGCAGACATCACTCACGATCATAGGACTCGCTATGACATCATCAAAGTTTGCTTACACCTGCTTTCTACGGGCATGCACAGGTAGGCACTAGTGTGTGTGTGTGTGTGTGTGTGTGTGTACCTATGATGAAAATTGGAGACCTCTCTCATCTTTTAAGTGGGAGAACTTGCTCAATTGGTGGCTGACTAAATACTTTTTTGCCCCACTGTAGATGTAGATAGTGATTGTCTTAATATGGCATTTAATTCAATATTAGGCTCGATGGGGTTTTTCTCAGAAAGTAGGAAATTCTATCCATTATCTCCACCACACATTGGACCTTGTTCTGACATATGGCATTGAAATAGAAAATCTGGTAGTGTCTCCTCATAACCCTGTACTGTCAGACCATTGCCTGTTAACCTTTGATTTTACTATTTCTGATTATTTGGCTCCTAAAGAAAAATATTACTACAGCAGATGCTTCTCAGAAGATGTTACCAAATTTATGCAGATTGTTTCCTCTATGCCATGTGTCAACACAACGGAAATAAGCTATAGACAGCTTGCTCCTTCTGTAATTGATAGCATGGTAGACAGTGTTACAGCTTCTCTGCATCAGACTCTAGACATGGTGGCCCCTTTAAAAAAGATAAAGTCTAATCAGAGATTTCTAACTCCTTGGTTCAACACAGAAACTCGTAGCTTAATACAGAAGACTTGTCAATTAGAAAGAAAATGGTGCTCCACTAATTTAGATGAAATCTATTTGGCTTGGAGAAATCATCTTTTAATTTATAAAAAAAATCTCTTAGAAAAGCTAGAACAAGTTATTATTCTGCATTAATAGAAGAGAACAAGAATAATCCCAGGTTTCTTTTCAGCACTGTAGCCAGGCTGACAAAGAGTCAGTATTCTGTCAATCCTAGCATTCCCTTAGAGCTTACTAGTCAGGACTTTATGAACTTTATCAATAATAAAATTTCATCTGTCAGAGATAAAATCAGTCAGATTCTTTCCACTGTTAACTTAAATACAGTAACTACTACAACTCTTTCCACTGATATCTGTTTGGATGAGTTTACTCCAATTGACCTTTTAGAGTTAGATAAAATAATTTCCTCATCCAAGCCTTCAACTTGTCTTTTAGACCCTATTCCTACCAGGTTATTTAAAGAAGTCTTCCCATTTATCGGTAGCTTTATTCTTCAAATAATCAATTTGTCATTTACATTAGGCCATGTACCGCAGACTTTTAAAACTGCTGTAATTAACCCCTTACTCAAAAAGCCAACACTGGATCCAGGAGTTTTAGCTAACTATAGACCAATCTCTAATCTGCCTTTCATTTCAAAAATCTTAGAAAGAGTTATTGCGACACAATTATTTGACCACTTGCAGGGAAATGGTTTATTTGAAGAGTTTCAGTCTGGGTTTAGAACCCATCATAGTATTGAAACAGCCTTAGTGAAGGTCACTAATGACCTCCTTATCGCATCTGATAATGGACTTGTTTCTTTACTTGTCTTTTTAGATGTTAGTGCAGCTTTTGATACTATCAATCATAATATTCTACTTGATAGATTAGAACACTATGTTGGACTTAATGGAACTTCTTTGTAGTGGTTTAAATCGTATTTATCTGATAGGTTCCAGTTTGTTCATGTCAATAATGAGTTTTCTTTCAACTCAAAGCTTAGTCATGGAGTTCCACAGGGATCTGTGCTAGGCCCTACTCTTTTTAGTTTATATATGCTAATTTTCATTGTTATGCAGATGACACACAATTACACCTGTCAATGAAGCCAGATGATAGTAATCAATTAGCCAAGTTAGAAGCCTGTCTTAAGGAAATCAAAGCTTGGATGACTTGTAATTTTCTACTATTAAATTCAGATATGACTGAAGTCATTCTTGTTGGTCCAAAAACCTTAGAAATACCTTTCCAAACCAAACTCTTAGTTTGGATGTGGTTACTCTTTCTCTTAATAGTTCTGTGAGGAACCTTGGAGTTATTTTTGATCAAGATCTGTTTTTCAACTCGCATATTAAATTCGTTTCTAAGACTGCCTTCTATCATTTGCGTAATATTGCCAAGATTAGGAGCATCTTGTCTCAGAGTGATGCTGAGAAACTGATCCACACTTTTTTTTTTTAGCTCTAGATTAGATTATTGTAACTCTTTATTATCAGGTTGTCCTAAAACATCTTTAAAAAGTCTTCAGTTGATCCAAAATGCTGCAGCAAGAGTTTTAACAGGTACTAGAAAGAGAGATCATATCTCTCTGGTTCTGGCCTCCCTTTATTGGCTTCCCATAGAGTTTAGAATTAAGTTTAAAATCCTTCTTGTGACTTACAAAGCTCTAAACAATCAGGCCCCTTTTTATTTAAAAGATCTGATGCTACCCTATTATCCTAATAGAGCACTATGCTTCCAAAATGCAGGATTACTTGTAATACCTATAATCTCCAAAAGTACAATGGGAGGCGGAGCCTTCAGTTATCAAGCTCCTCTCCAGTGGAACCAGCTGCCAATCTGGATTCAGGAGTCAGACTCAATCTCTGTTTTTAAGAATAGGGTTAAAACCTTCCTTTTTGATATAGCCTACAATTAGGGAGGGATCATGTGTCTCTGAACCCTCCCTGAGTTATGCTGCTGATAGGTTTAGACAGCTGAGAGACCTCCAGTAATGCATTGGGCTTCACTCTTTTCTTCATTCTCAATTATTTATTTATTTTTTTTTGCTGGTCATTAACATCTGTTTTTTCTCTCCCATATTTCCACCCTTAAAAGGATTAAGCGGAAGAAAATGGATGGATGGATGGATGGATGGATGGGATCTCCCAGCTACAGTGTTGTACGGGCAAGGTGTTAGATAATGCATAAGATAATGTTTTATATTTTTTTTTATTCTTGAATGTTGTACATAAGAAAATGCAAGACAAGTATTTGAGATAAACCTTTATTTAATATTTAAAAAAATAGTCTTTGGAAATACAGTGTGTGGCTTATATTAATCATATATTCCATACCTACATATGTATAGACATATTAGAATGTTTAGTGATTACATATGTGGAATGACCTCAAGCCTCAGAACAGGACAAGAGGTCTCAACCGCCAGCGAGGATCAAAGAACAGACAGAGTCGCAGCGGTGGAGACCGGATCGATCTCCCTGACCACCCAGGGTCAGGTGGAGGAGACGGAGGACAATGGAGGGGGGATTATGTAATGCGGGATGTCAGCTTTGATATGCAATGTCTTTTGTTGAGTGTGGGTATAAGTATGAAGGTCTGACTGCGTTCGACCTCTTATTCTGCTTCTGCACCGAGATGAGACTTGTTAGAGGAGTGAAGCTGAAATTAAACTTTGATTTATAAAATCACATCGCTTCATTATTTCAAGCTCTTCTACACTGGTGACCAGACGTAAGGATGGAACAGAGACGTTCTCCCGTGATTAACTCATCAGAGGCGACCCAGGCAAGCGCCGGCGCCCATGCAGACAGGGGAACGGATGGAAGACGTTCCCCCACGGCAGAAGCTACAGAGAGGGCTCAACCGAGCACCATCCCCAGCCCCGCCGTGAGAGCAGAAGAAAGGCGCTCTCACCTGGCGGACACATCAGGGATGGCCCACACATCAGGGACAGCCCACACAAGTGCCGTCACCGTCAAGCTGCCAGAATTCTGGCAAGAAGACCCGAGCTCGTGGTTCCAGCAAGCTGAGGCTCAGTTTGCACTGGCGGGTATAACGGCGGACGAGACGAAATTTTACCACATTGTCGCCAAACTCGACGCTGCCACGTCAAGATGTGCGCGGAGCATAATCCAACAGCCGCCCGCCCATGACAAATACAGAGAGCTTAAAGCGACCATCGTCGAGAACTTCGTCCCCTCAGCCGAGGAGAGAGCAGAGAGGATCCTGGCGATCTATGGCCACAGAGGATGCAGACCCAAGGCCCTCATGGAGGACATGCTGCAGCTCAAGGAAGAGGACAACTTCCTCTTCCAACACATCTTCCTCAGCACTCTGCCGCCACACATGAGAGGGACGCTGGTCAACATGCGGTGCAGCACCCAGCAGGACTTCCGCGTGCTGGCCCGAGAAGCGCAGCGGCTCATCAACGCCTGCGGGGAACAGATGGCCACAGCAGCATCCGCAGATCTCAGCACGGAAGCCCAGAGCAGCAGAGAACCACAGACAACTGAGCAGAGCCCACCCACCATGGCGGCAACATGACCAAGGCGCAGCAGGCGGAACGACCTCTGCTATTACTACCATCGTTTCGCCGAGAGGGCATACAAATGCGTGCCCCCCTGCAAATTCAAAAGTTCGGGGAACGCCAAAGCCGAGAGACCGTTAACAGCTGCGGCTCTCGGCGAGAAAAATAAGCTACTGTATGTGACTGACGGACATACCGGGAGACAGTTCCTGATCGACACCAGAGCTTAGCTGAGTTTTATCACCCCTTCCCACGCAGACCGGGCCATGGGTCCCCGGGGAAATGGAGCGATGGCAGCCAACGGCTCGATCATCGACACCTTCGGTGAAAGGAACCTGCCTCTTTGCATCCACAGCCGCAACTATAGATGGACATTTATTGTAGCGGCGGTGAGTTTTAACTTGTTGGGCGCTGATTTTTTGTGTGCACATGGGTTGTTAGTCGATCTAGCATTTTCTTCTATTCCCTGCTCAGCTCGAGTTTCTCCACCACCCGTGCCGGCCAGCGTCACAACAGCAGGAGGTAAGTTTGACCAACTCCTCACCCAATTTCCAGCACTCACAGTTCCCAAATTTTCAGCAACAGTAGCGAAACACGGGGTTGAACACTTCATCCCCACAACAGGCCCACCCGTGTTCGCCAAAGCTCGGCGCTTAGACGCGACCAAGCTCACCATAGCACGGGACGAGTTTGCCACCCTGGAAAAATTAGGCATTATTAGGCGCTCGAAAAGCCCCTGGGCATCGCCACTCCACATGGTCCCGAAAACCGACGGTTCTTGGAGACCTTGCGGCGATTACCGCAGATTAACAATGCGACAGCGCATGGACCGCTACCCAATTCCTCACATCCAAGATTTTTCACTACATCTGGCGGGTAGTGTGCGCATTTTTTTCTTAAAATAGACCCTGGTCCGTGGCTATCACCCAAGTCCCCGTTCGAGCGGAAGACATTCCTAAAACGGCTGTAATAACCCCCTTTCGGTCTTTTTGAATTTTTGCGGGATGCTGTTCGGCCTCAAAGGTGCTGATCAAACCTTTCAGCCTATGATGGGACGCGGTATTAACGCGACCTCCCCTTCGTGTTCGTCTACACTCGACGATATGCTGGTAGCCAGCCCGTCAGAGGAAGAACACGAAACAACATCTCACTACAGTTTTTCAGAGACTAGAAAGAGCACGGGTTAATAATCAACCCAGCCAAATGCAAATTCGGCGTGTCACAAATTGATTTTTTGGGACACAGAGTTTCACCGAAGGGGGCAGTCCCATTGCCCGGACAAAGTCCACGCGGTAAAAAAATTTTCCACGACCACAGACAGTCAAATCGCTGCAAGAACTTTTGGATTGGTGAATTTTTACAACCGTTTCCCCTCCCCCGCGCAGCTCAACTCATGCAGCCCCTTGTATGCCGCGCTCAGAAAACAAAGCCTTCCAACGCGGTCGAATGGACCCCGGAGCGCGAACGCGCCTTCGCGGAAAGTAAAAAGTGCTTCTAGCGAATGCCACATTGTTGGTGTCCACCCGATCCCTCGGCCCGCATAGCGTTAACCACAGACGCTTCAGACCTGGCCATAAGGGGCAGTCGTGTGGAACAACATTGTTGCGTGATCCTGGCAACCTTTAGCATTTTTTAGCAAATCTTTAAACCAACCAGGCGTAAATAAAAGCACTTTTGACAGGGAGCTGCTAGCGCTTTATTTATCCCATCCGCCACTTCCAGTTCTGGTTAGAAGGGCGGCGCTTCACGGCATTTTGTAGACCACAAAACGCTCACTTTTGCGATGGCTTAAAATTTCAGAACCATGGTCAGGCAGGCAACAAAGACAGCTAGCGGCAATCTCAGAGTTCACCACAGACATTCGACATGTGGCAGGCAAACTTAACGTGGTAGCAGACTGCCTCTCTCGCGCTGTGACATCGCCAGAGCACGAGGAGACAGATTATACTACCTCAGCCGCAGAACTCTTCGCCAACGCGGATGCGTACGCGGCCCCAATTCGCGTAGGGATAGATTACGCAGCCATGGCAGAGGAACAAGGCAGCGACGCAGACGTGCGCGCGCTCCTGTCTGGACCAACAGGGTTAAGACTGGAGGAAAGGGGTTTACGTGACGGCGTACCCCCCCTAATCTGCGACGTTTCAACCGGCCGACCTCGCCCGGTAGTCCCAGCTGCATGGCGCCGCCGCATTTTCGACTCGGTTCACTCCCTCGCGCACCCAGGGGTGCGCACCTCGGTCAAAATGGTCGCGGAAAAGTTTGTTTGGCCGGGCCTGCGCAAAAATGTAAAGGAACGGGCAAAAACTTGCATGTCGTGTCAGCGCGCCAAAATACACAAACACACAAAAGCTCCTCTAGAGCCTTTCCGAATCCCAGCCAGAAGGTTTGACCACGTTCATGTCGACCTCGTGGGACCACTACCTTCGTCTCAGGGTTTCACACACCTGTTAACGATGATAGACCGTACTACGCGCTGGCCTGAGGGGGTCCCTTTGGCATCAACCACAGCTGCGGAAGTCGCTCGCGTTTTTTTTAACAAACTGGATGGCACGTTTCGGCGTCCCATCGGACATCACGTCCGATAGGGGGCCTCAATTTGTCTCAGAGCTTTGGTCAGCCATGGCCAGCAGCTTAGGGGCGACAATTCACCGCACCACCGCTTATCACCCTCAGGCTAATGGGTTATGCGAGCGTTTTCACAGATCTTTAAAGGCCGCCCTCAGGGCCTCACTAACGGATACAAATTGGGTGAATAAACTTCCCTGGGTTTTATTGGGGTTGGGTTCTGCACCTAAAGAGGATCTAGATGCCTCCCCAGCAGAATTAGTTTTTGCACAACCTCTCAAAGACTCCCAGGTAAGTTTTTACCAGAGAATCCAGAGCCCGGGCATCTTCCAGCCCCGAGGCCTTTAGGCAGCACCGGACCAGACACTCTCCCCGGACCGGCACATCACTCTTTTCCATGGGTTTTTGTCTCCCAAGCTTTAAAAAACGCTGAGTCCGTTTTTGTTAGACACGAAGCTTTAAAATCAATCCTCCGTCCACCATACGACGGACCATTCAGAGTGCTGGAACCTGGTGATAAGCATTTTGTGCTTGATTTAGGGGACAGAACAGAAACAGTCAGCATTGACAGACTTAAACCTGCCTTTTTGTTGAGAGACAAACCTGCACGGGTGGCGAGAGCACCTCGGCGGGGTAGACCCCCCAAGAAAAAAAAACTCAGCCCCCCTGCAGGGAACAAATAACCACTCTCCTCCCCAAGCTGCAGATTCCTTACAGGATGGTCCCACCACGACGCCAAAGCGGACCCACAGCAGATTCGGGAGAAGATTAAAACCCAGACGGCACAGGGACTGATGCAAAATTGACAAAGAGTTGTTAACTGTGTTATCAGATTGTGCCGTGACAGTTTTAAGGCTGTTTTGTGATATTACTATACTGTTGTTGTTACCACTGAATTCTCTACAGGAGCATGACTGTTGGACTGTTGGACTGTTATCAAGAGGTTTAACAGTATAATATGTCATAGAGATTATCTTAAACTGTAAAACTAATTTGATTATCCTTTTCTTAGTCTTTTGGGGGGGGGGCTGTGGCTTATATTAATCATATATTCCATACCTACATATGTATAGACATATTAGAATGTTTAGTGATTACATATGTGGAATGACCTCAAGCCTCAGAACAGGACAAGAGGTCTCAACCGCCAGCGAGGATCAAAAAACAGACAGAGTCGCAGCGGTGGAGACCGGATCGATCTCCCTGACCACCCAGGGTCAGGTGGAGGAGACGGAGGACAATGGAGGGGGGATTATGTAATGCGGGATGTCAGCTTTGATATGCAATGTCTTTTGTTGAGTGTGGGTATAAGTATGAAGGTCTGACTGCGTTCGACGTCTTATTCTGCTTCTGCACCGAGATGAGACTTGTTAGAGGGGTGAAGCTGAAATTAAACTTTGATTTATAAAATCACATCGCTTCGTTATTTCAAGCTCTTCTACACAGTGCATTATTTATTGCCATAAACAAATATGTAATGAATACATGAATTGATGTGCAGCTTGCAGTTGTGTAAAAATGAGAATGACATGTGTATTCATAAAAGGTAACAAAAGCCAAATGAGACTTTTTTTTGATTAATTGACTGACGCTAGGCTCCAGGCCAGTCAGCATTTTTGGACAACTGCTTTGAAAACTTGACCCAAATTAAGATGGGTTTTACCACTAAACTGCTTTTAAGGACCGATGCAGCTTCAACCACTATCCTGGGCCACCGTGCATACAACTGGGCGTGTCTGTCAACAACTACATCTTTATCACAGGATTTATTCTGCTTAATGTAGCACTAGCCACCATTAGCCTTGTGGGATGTGGGTAGGCCTAGTCACAAATCCTGACATTTGAAGGAGCAAGGAAAGTGTACAGATTTTGAAACAAACTATAAGACAATGAAAAGGTTGGGTTTTTTTTGTAAAAAGGGTCATAAGATACCATTTTAGACAATGTAGATTTGTTTTTATAGGGGATATCCAATGGAGTGCATCTTTAAAGCCAGAGTAGGTAATCCACTCTGTTGTGTCCATAATGCTGAGAATGACGAGTGAGTCTAAACTCGGTTAACAGGGTTTATTCAGGATAATATTAACTATATACAAAAAGCTTATGGCACTCGCCTGCATGCCAGGTGGCCCCACGACGAAAGAGGTAGAGCCTCCTCCGCCCACTTCCTTTATACCCCGGGTAGCGTCACTACCGGAAACCAGCAGTCAGCCACCCCCGGTCCACCCACGTCCAACCCGGCTGCCATCTTGCTAATACCAGCCTGTTTCCATACATAACACACTCCATATGCAATTTTTGGTCAGATGATTCTCTTTACTTGCCAACAGCTATCAATAATTAAAACAGTGTGGAGAATGAAATAAAATCCATCTACTATGTCACAAGGCTGTAAAAATTACAGCCGATCACTGCATTTGGATTGAATGATGTGTGTGTTCACTGGACCTGCAGGTTCCCTGCTTCCATTGTAAAACCCTTCACAATGCATTCTGGTACAGGTGTGAAGAAACTTATTAAATACACTTACTGACATAGTTATTGATCCAAAGGAGGACACAACAACAAATACACGTTGGCTGGTTTGTATTTGAATTGTGGTTATTGAACAGCTTAGGTGAATCTGCTGGAACACTCTGATGGAGAAAGAGAGAGGAAATGGTAGGTAGACGGTGATTAATGTAAAGAATGAGTTAGTAGGAGGTCACTTACTTGTTATTGGATATGGAGATATATGGTGATAGGGTAGGTAAGAGTTTAAACCTACAGAGCCGGCGAGAGATGGTGAAGGTGGAGTATAGAGATCTTCAGAGAGAGGTTTCCAAGCAGGGGGGAGGTTGCCTGGGCCTGGGCAAGCTGAGGATAAAGAAGATACAGTATATAACATCTGGTATGTCCCTGCAGTTCAAAGGCAGTCTGTCTTTGAGGAGGTGGAGTCAGGAAACCAGTCAGGCTCTGCAGGTCTGTTCTGACACCACTGATTGGGATGTGCTCTGCGTACCACATGGGGAGGACATCAATTCCATCACTGACTGCATAACGGTGTCATGGGGAGCATGTTTGATATCATACAGCACACTTTGCGTTCCATTATTTGGACTTATTAGTATTATGATGATCTGTTATGCCTAGCACTTGATTTATGTTGTACATCCCGTGTGTTATCTTTGTATTCATCTAGTCTTATTTTGATATTTGTTTTATGTTTGATAATGTTTCCTGTCTAGTTTTGTCTCCTTGAGTTTTTGGTTTGATTTGGTTTGGTTTTTGGATGCATAACCAAGGATTCAGTGTACCCCACCTGGTATGGAGCTACTGGGGCCCCGCCCTGGAGTTGGGTCTGGGGGAGGGACTTGATGGCGAGTGTCTGGTGGCCGGGCTTCTGCCTATGGGACCTGGCCGGGCTCAGCCCGAAGGAGCAACATGGGTCTGCCCTCCAGTGGGCTCACCAACTGTAGGAGGGACCATGGGGGTGGGGTGCTATGAAAATCAGGTGGCGGTCAAAGGCAGAGGCTGTGGCGGTCTCATTCCTGGCTTTCTAAACCTGCTTTTGGGACATGGAATGTCACCTCTCTGTGAGGAAGTAGCTTGAGCTGGTGCACAAGGTTGATACTGGCTAGAAGTAGTTGGGATTCAGCCCCTCTCCAGGAGCTTGACCTACTCTGGAGTTACCCGGGGTGAGAGGCAGCGAGCGGGGGTGGGTATTCTTGGATCCCCCCACCGTGCTGTAGTTTTCCTGTGCCTTTGGGTTGGGAAACAGGTCCTGATGATCATTTGTGCATATGAACCAAATGATAGTATAAAGTACCCACTCCTTTTGGAGTCTCTGACTGCGGTGCTGCAAGTGCTTCTCTTGGGGACTACATTGTCCTACTGGGGGACTTCAATGCGCATGTGGGCATTGACACTGAAACCTGGAGTGGTGTGATTGCGAGGAACGGCCAGCCCAATCTGAACCTGAGTGGTGCTAAATTGTTGGACTTCTGTGCCAACCACAGTTTGTCCATAATGAACACCATGCTCAAGCATAACGGTGTCTGCATGTGTACCTGGCACCAAGACACCCTAGGTTGCAGGTCGATGATCGACTTTGTTATCATGTCATCAGAACTGCGACTGTATATCTTGAACACTCCGGTAAAGAGAGGTGCAGAGTTGTCCACTGATCACCACCTGGTGGCGAGTTGGATCCGATGGCAGGGGCTGCATGCAATTCAGACCCAGTGGCCCCAAATGTATTGTGAGGGCGTGCTGGGAACATCTGGCTGAGGCCCCTGTCCTAGAGGTCTTCAACTCCCACCTCCAGAAGAACTATGGCCATATTCTGAGGGAGTATAGAGACATGGAGTCTGAATGGGCCATGTTCTCCACCTCCATTGTTGAAGCAGCTGCCTAGAGCTGGAGCCGCAAGGTTGTTAGTACATCTGATGGCGGCAACCCCTAAACCAAGTGGTGGACAGCAGTGGTGAGGGGGCCATCAAGCTAAAGAAGTCCTATTGAGCTTGGTTGGCTTGTGGAACTATCAAAGCAGCTGAGGTGTATCGGCAGGTCAAGTGGACTGCAGCTCGGGTGGTTGCTGAAGCAAAATCTCAGATGTCACCGGAGTGGTGGCTTAGAAGTAGAGCATCCGCCCAACAACCAGGAGGTCAGGGTTCAAGTCCCAGCTGGGTCATGCCAAAAACCATTAAAAATGGAACTTCCTGCCATTCAGGTTGGTGCTCAGCAAAAATGAAACAGAGGAGGGAAACGTGGGCGGCAGTGACTCAGGAAGTAGAGCAGGTCATCCAATTGCCAGAGGGTTGGTGGTTTAAATCCTTCTCTCCCCAGCCATCCTACTGTTGTGTCCCTGGGCAAGACACTTCACCCACGTTGCCTCCAGTGTCCATGACACAGGGTTGAATGTGTATAAATGTTTGGTAGTGGTCAGTGAGGCCTTTGGCATAGATATGCAGCCACGTTTCTGTCAGTTTGCCCCAGGGCAACTGTGGCTACAGTAGTAGCTTACCATTATCAATGACTGTCTGGAGTGAATGAATAATGGACTCACTGTAAGTGCTTTGAGATGTCACTTGACATGTAAAGTGCCGTATAAATCTAATTCATTATTATTATTATAATGAATAATATAATAATTATTATATCATTATTATATTAATAATAATGTTAACTTCCGGCGCCACACGAGTAGGCTGCCTTTTTGCAACAGCAGATCAATTTCTTCCTATTTCTATTTACTATCTGGCTTCTCTTGCTAATCTTTCTGATCCGGCGACACTTTATCCATCACGGACGGACACGGATCGCCCAAATGTCTCCTGAGCCGGCAGACGAAGCCACTGTTTTTAGCAGGATACGTTACAGCAGAGAGCAGCTGTTAGCACTTAACCGGACCAAGATGCTAGCGCAAGACTTCGACATACCGGGTGAAATAAGACAGAAATGATGTGGATGCCGTGCTGGAGTAAGACGGCGGGCGAGAAATATAAGGTACAGACCCGTCCTTCCATCCGTTATTATGGGGAATGTACGATCGCTACTCAATAAGACTGACGAGCTAGAGGCTATCTCCCG
Organism: Pholidichthys leucotaenia; assembly: GCA_020510985.1. NCBI lineage: Eukaryota > Metazoa > Chordata > Actinopteri > Cichliformes > Pholidichthyidae > Pholidichthys > Pholidichthys leucotaenia. The sequence goes on from CM035846.1 coordinate 103,146,004, forward strand.
CTATAAGAGCGTCTTCAGAGAGATTAGCATGATGTTGTTTACTGAGACGTGGCTAACAGAACTAGCAACAGATGCTAACATCGAACTGGAGGGTTTCCACTCAATACGGGCAGACCGGACACCAGACAGTGGGAAGGCAAGGGGCGGAGGAGTGGTAATGTATGTCAATAACAGCTGGTGCAGACCGGGACATATCACGGTTAAACAACAACACTGCAACAAAGACAGAGTTGCTAGCTGTTAGCATGCGGCCTACTTATCTCCCAAGGGAATACTCACACGTGATCTGCATTGTTATTTATGCAAATCCGACAGCGAACGTGGGGACAGCGCGTGACGCCATTCACTCAGTAACTGGCAGGCTGCTGACAGAACACCCAGATGCTCTTCTCCTCATCTCCGGTGATTTCAACCATATTTCACTGTCCCCCATTCTGCCCACGTTCACCCAGTATGTCACATGCCACACTAGAGACAATAAAACACTGGACTTATTCTATGCAAACACTAAGGAGGCGCACACCTCATCACCATTCTCCCCACTTGGGAGATCGGATCACAACTTGGTTCATCTCCTGCTGGTGTACAAACCCCTAGTACACAGACAACCTCCGGTTTTGCGCACGGTGAAGTTATGGTCTGAGGAGGCAATGTATGTTCTAAAGGACTGTTTTGAAACCACTGCCTGGGAGCAGCTCTACAATCCACATGGTGAGGACACTGATGGCCTCACTCACACCATCACGGACTACCATCAACTTCTGTGTGGACAACACCGTACCCACCAAGACCATATGGTGTTGCTCGAACAACAAACCCTGGATCAACCCTGAGATAAAAACATTTCTGAGAGCGAAGAAGAGGATCTTCAGGCCGGGGAACAAGGAGATGCTGAAGTCCGTACAGAGGGAGCTGAGGAGAAAGATCAGAGAAGGCAAGGACAGCTTCAAGAAGAAGATGGAGGACAAGCTGCAACAGAGCGACATCGGTGGGGTCCGGAGAAACCTTAAAACCATCTCTGAGCTCCAGAATACCTCCTCCCAGGCCACGGGGGGCAGGGAGTGGGTGAACAATCTGAACCTGTTTTTTAATAGGTTTGACCAACCGCCCCCCCCCTCCGACTGCACACCAACCACTGCTGCCTCTAAAGTCATTGAGACCTGCTGTCCACACCCCACTCCACCAACACCCCCCCACTCCCAGCACACAGCCCACCAACCTGACCCTCACTAAGACCCAGGTGAGAACGGAGCTGAGGAAGATCAAGGCGAGGAAGGCCTCGGGACTGGATGGCATCAGCGCAAAGCTCCTCAAGTCCTGCGCAGACCAGCTGTGTGGGATTGTGGAGCACATCTTCAACCTGAGCCTGAAGCTGGGGAGGGTACCACAGTTGTGGAAAACATCTTGTGTGGTACCTGTACCAAAGACTTCCCACCCCAAAGACCTGAACAGCTACAGACCAGTGGCCCTGACATCTCACATGATGAAGACCCTGGAGAGACTGCTCCTTTCTCACCTCCATATGTATATTCACTGCTCTTATTTTCTTATCTTCTAAATTATTGCTCTGAGTGTTGCTATCCCTGTGCTGTTGCAATCCTGGAATTTCCCCATTGTGGGACTAATAAAGGCTTATCTTATCTTATTATTATGTGGGAGGACTTCAGATCTCATCTCTACTGTTTGCAGATGATGTTGTCCTGTTGGCTTCATTGAGCAATGACCTGCAGGTCGTACTGGAGTGGTTTGCTACTGAGTGTGAAGTAGCTGGGATGAGAATCAGCACCTCCAAATCCAAATCCAGGGTGTTCAACCAAAAAAGGGTGGATTGTCCTCTCTGGGTCAGAGACAAGCTCATGCCCCAAGTGGAGGAGTTTAAGTATCTCAGGGTCTTATTCATGAGTGATGGTAGAATGGAGCGGGAGATTGACAGATTGATTGGAGCCCTTTAAGACTCTTGGCCACCATTTTTAATAGGTCAGAACACTGCCACTCATCCAGCATATGACTGGCCTGCTCGGCCCAAACATCTTACTCCTCCTCTCCTGGGGGGGGGGGGATCAGCCTTACCCCCGAGAACCAACGCAGTTTCCGGTACCCGGACCCATCGGAGGATGAATTTTGGCACTTGTCCACAAGTGAAGATATAGCCTTAACAAGCTCTGTGTTCAAATCGAGAGCAGCAGGTCAGGAGGCACCACTATGCAAGTCTGAAACATCCGCTAATGTCTTCCCTTCACCAGCCAAAAATGACAGTAATTTGGAATGAAACACCCCCTTTTCAATGGTCGTGTGACAGCTCTAGCCTCACACACACTAAGCACCCACCAGTCCGATCCATCCCCTGTGTCCAGCTGTTCAGGAATGTCAGATCCTATCATGTCATTTGTGGTTTCAATCAACACAGTCTGAGTTTTCCCCACGGGATCCACATCCCACCCTCGGATTTTACAATGATCAAACACCCCTGCTCTATCTAACACACTATAGATAGATTCTTCAGTAGCTTCAAGTGAGACCCCACTGAGCACCACCGCTATCCTTAAATTCACTTCTTTGTTCAGGCACCACTGACTTATCTGCTCTGACTGTGATTTTACAGCAAGAAGAGCAAGGGAAAAAGGGACAAAAAAAATGTCAGAGTATCTGGTAAACAGGGGTTACAGCGTTTTACTGAATTACACAGTGCCTTTTGTTATTAAAGCAATTTGGTGCAATTGTTTGATCCCGGACGAGTCCCCATGTGTAGCCCTCTCTCCTTGCTTTGTTTACCAACAGTGACAACAACACAGCATGGGAGGCACATGAGTGAGGGACATACAAAGCAAATTTAAATTAAAGTTGCAAGCAGCTGTAAGCGGACCCTCACACCCCACGCACCTGTGGAACCTGGCACCCGTCGGACCAGGCTGGCACGTAAAATTTCCCGTCATCACGGCATGCGCTGTATGAATAATAAAGAAAACTGACTGGCACAGTACTTCCTATGAGCAGTAGGTGGTGCCATAAGTTGTCAACCATTTTTAAGTAGTAGCGTGTGGGGTCGGACTACTATCCATCGTAGAAAATTTGATGAAAATCGGATAAAGTTTGTCCAAGTTACAAATTTCCAATGTTCCATGGTGAAGAGTGAACCTTCGCCATGTCACCATGGCAACACTTCCCTGTCAGTTACGTGTTGCCCACCCATATAGGACTACATATGACAGTCACCTCAACCTATGTTCCAGATTTCATGACTCCAGGTCGTTCCCAACCATCTCAACAAGATCAAGGATTGAATGGCGAGGAGGGCGTGTCCATGGTAACAGCAGTGATGTCGTGCTAAAGATGATGTGCAGTTATGATCAACCATGTTGTCTGATAAACCTCAGAAAATTTCACGTCATTCTAGCAAGTGGCACGTGACTAATAAATAAAACAGTTTTCAGGAATTCTTCCTTTAACCACTAGGTGCTGTTGAGTCTAAAATACCTTAAACCCCAGTTCTTTGATACGACGGCCAAATAACCAGGCTGAGAGATGAAGTATATTTTCCTTTTTTTTTTTACTGAAAGTGAGATATGGATACAAGCAGCGCTGGGACACAGCTCTAGGCAATTCCCCAAGAGTGTGCCACCCCAAAATTGAGCCCTATAGTTTTTATAAGCTTAACCACTCTCTCATGCAAGAGGGAGGGGTTTTACCTCATTGTATCAATACACTTCCGCTTATGTGGCAGCTCTGCTGTGTGCAGAACTGATTCTAAATGATTTCAGCAAATGAATTATAGGGTGTAAACTAAACTCTGCAGTGTAGCGTGAGAAGCAAGCAGATAGAGAAGTGTAAGAAAGACAGAGCAATCATGTCATTTTACCGACAATACCCCCTGTTGAGGTGTCCTATAAGGGCACCTCATTATCTATCTATCTATCTATCTATCTATCTATCTATCTATAACCTAAACTTACGTTTTTGCATCTCTCCCTGTTGAGATGGGTCTAAACCCATCTCAGTTCTATCCCGTGTGTAGTGCTTCTAAAATTCTATACTGTATGTGCATTATGTCCTCCTTCCGGCATTCGCATAGACCTGCCCCCCTCAGGTCGCCAATTCTCCAGAGGACATCGGGTGTGGTGCAGACATCATGAGTTAATATAGCTAACAATCCTATATGTGTAAAATATATTCAAAACTAAACTATCCTCATCTATCCATATATATGAATATATATAAAGATGCATATATGCATATATATATGCATATATGAATACACTCTTATACATGCATCTATTCTTTCATTAATCATTTATCACAAAGGAAACTTGTAGGGCAGAAGCACAGCAAAGCAAAATCTAACACCATGTGAATGTGCATTGTAGACCCTGTTGCAGACCCTAAACTATCTCATCGGCATCTTCTAGGTTCCCATCCAAGTTCAGTCATGGCACAACCTCGTCATCGCCCTGGCAATAGGTGGGCAGGTGGGTCCCCTTGATATGGAGGCGGGTCCTTGGAAGAAAAGGCCATTAAATAGATCTTTCTTTTATTTTTTATTTTTATTCTTTAATCATGGGAATACAACAGCATCCACAAAAAACTAAGATCAATAAACCAATATTTATACTTATAAGGGCTCCTTAAATTATTTTTTTCCCATTTGCCAAATATATTATCAAGCCAACTACCTACAAGATTATCAATACCAGATTAAGCTTTATTGAGCCTTTAGCTCTTATAAAGATTTTCTTTTTTTCTAAAATTTAAGCTATACTTTATAATAATTTGGTTAAAAGTATGCAGCTTATGGATTTTATAACAATTTTAGTAAGTTAATTGATTAATTATGCAAAAGGTTTTTTCTTTTTCTAAACATTAATTGTGCTATATAATAATCAACCAAATCCCACAATTTCAATATCTTTAAATGTGTAAGCAATAAATTAATATGTTCAAGATACCCGACTTTGTGTATAACATGGACAGCGCTTTTTGTAATGTTAGCAATGAATTAAGTATACTTTTATAATTGTTACCCCAGGCCTCTATACAATAGGTCAAGCATGGAAATATCAATGAACAATACAAGATATAAAGTGATTTGTAATCTAGGACTTGCTTAATTTTATTTATGATTGCAATATTCTTGCAACTTTGTTTTGTATTTATCTGTTAAAATCACATATTTTATAAGTGTGTGTGTGTGTGTGTGTGTGTGTGTGTGTGTGTGTGTGTGTGTGTGTGTGTGTGTGTGTGTGTTACAACATATAATAATAAACCAGTCTTATATAGCGCTTTTCTAAATACTCAAAGACGCTTTACAAAGCAGCATAGGGACAAACATACAGAGAATGGGTAAACAGACAAAGTAGGTACACATAGGTAGAAGAGGCAGTCAGTTTTTATAGGTAGATTTGAAAAGATGGGTTTTGAGTTGACTTTTAAAAGAAGCAAGTGTGTTGGCAGACCGGATGTGAAGGGGCAAGGAATTCCAGAGGGTTGGTGCGGCGATGGCAAATGATCTATCACCCAGGGTGCGGAATTTTGTCTTGGTGATGGGGGTAAGAAGGTGAGCGTCAGCAGAGCAGAGGAGACGAGTGGGAGAATGACGAGACAGAAGGTCCGTTAGGTATGAGGGAGCGAGGTTATGAAGAGCTTTATAGGTGATGAGGAGGATCTTGAAGTTGATGCGCTGTTGAATGGGGAGCCAGTGGAGCTGACGGAGGAGAGGAGGGATGTGGTCTCTGGAGCGGGAGTGAGTAAGTAGGCGGGCGGCTGAGTTTTGGACATACTGTAGTTTTTGGAGGATGGTGGAAGGAAGTCCATACAGAATGCTGTTACAGAAATCAAGTCTGGAGGTGATGAAGGCGTGGATGAGTATTTCAGCAGCAAAGGGTGAGGGTGGGACGGAGGCGTGCAATATTACGAAGATAAAAAAATGATGTTTTGGTGATATGGTTGATGTGAGATTTGAAGGAGAGGGTGGGGTCCATGATAATGCCGAGGTTTCTGGCCAGGGGGGAGGGGGTGACTGAGTGACCATCAATTTGGAATGAAAAGTTCTGGGAAGAGGGTAAAAGAGATTTTGGTCCAAAAATGATGATTTCTGTTTTATTGCTGTTTAGCTTGAGAAAGTTGTTAGTCATCCAGGTTTTTATGTCTGTAAGGCAGTTGGTGATGGTGGAGAGAATGGCGGGGGTAATGGATTTAGAGGAGATGTACAGCTGGGTGTTGTCGGCGTAGCAGTGAAAGTGAAGACCATGTTGACGGATGATGTGACCAAGCGGAAGCATGTAGAGAGTGAAAAGGGCTGGACCGAGTTCAGAGCCTTGAGGGACACCGTGTGAAATGGGGGTGGTGCGTGATTTATGATTGTTGATGGAGATGTACTGGAATCTCTCAGACAGGTAGGAGGTGAACCAAGAGAGGGCGGAGTCAGTGATGCCAATAGAAAGCAGACAACGGAGCAGGATGGAATGATTGATGGTATCGAAAGCAGCGCTGAGATCGAGGAGGAGAAGAATGGTGAGGGAGCCAGAGTCAGAGGCGAGCAGAAGGTCAGTGGTGACCCTGAGGAGGGCGGTTTCAGTGCTGTGGTGAGAACTGAATCCAGATTGAAATGTTTCGTAGAGTTTGTTGGACAGGAGGTGTTTCTTGAGTTGGGTGGCGACAGCTTTTTCCCAATATTTTAGCCAGAAATGAGAGGTTGGAGATAGGTCTGAAATTGTTGGGGTTGTCAGAGTCCAGGCCAGGTTTCTTAAGGAGGGGGGTGATGGCAGCAATCCTAAGTGATGGGGGGGACAGTGCCAGTGGTGAGGGAGGAGTTGATGGTGTTGATGATAAGAGGGGCAAGAGGGGTGAGACAGGCTTTGATAAGGGGGGAGGGGATGGGGTCCAGGGGGCATGTAGATGATTTCATGCTGGAGAATATTTCGGAAAGTTCATCAGTGGTTATGGGTGAGAAAAGGGAGAGCTGTTTATCTATGGGTGGAGAAAAAGTGGGTTCTGAGTCAGGGGTGATGGCTGGGGAGGAGGCAAGCTGGTTGTGAATATTGTCAATTTTGGAATGGAAAAATGATAGAAAGCTATTGCATTTCTCAGGGGTGAAGGATGATGAAATGATGTCCTGGGGTTTGAGGAGTTTGTTGATGGTGGAGAACAGAGTGCGGGGGGTTGGAGGATCCAGAGTGAATGATGCTGGAGTAGTAGGCAGAGCGAGCTTCATTGAGTGAGGATTGATATAGGTGCATCAGTTCTATGTGAGCGAGGGTGTGTACAGTCAGACCAGTTTTGCAGCTCAGGCGTTCAAGCTGTTGCAGTTGTTTTTTGAGTTTGTGAAGTTCTAAGGTGTACCAGGGGGCCGAATGAATGAAAGTGACGGATTTTGTTTTCATGGGGGCCAGTTTGTTGAGGGAGGTAGTCAATGTGTTGTTGTAGATGTTTACTAAGTCCGTAGGGGTTGGGTTTACAGGGAAGGTGAAGTTGGAGAGAGTGTTAGATATGCATGTGGAGAGAGAAACTGAGCAGATGGACTTAAGATTCCTGAAGGTTATTGTTCGGTCTTGTTTGGGTTGAGGGGCCGGGATGTCAATGTCCAGTGTGATGGCGAGATGATCCGAGATGGTGAGGTCAGTGCTGGAGATGTTGTGAATGTGGAGACCAGTGGAACAAACCAGATCCAGGACATGTCCACGTCTGTGGGTAGGGAAAGTTATGTGTTGGGTGAAGTTTAGACACTTTAGTAAGTCCAGAAAATCATTTGTGTATTTGCAGTCAGTGGAATCAATGTGGAGGTTGAAATCGCCAAGCAGTAGGACAGATGGTGAGGTTGCAGACAGTACTGTAATGAGTTCTGAAAGATCTGATAAGAAAGATGGATTTGGTTTGGGAGGGTGGTAAATAATTGCAATGAGGAGAGGTTTTGTACCGGGGAGTTTAAAAATCAGGTGTTCAAAAGAGGAAACAGCGGGTATGGAGAGAGGTCGTGGATTGAGGTCATGAAGATGAATAGCAGCAATGCCTCCTCCACGGCCTTTAGGGCGTGGGTTGTCCAGGTATGAATATCCAGCAGGGGTGGTTTGGTTAAGTGCAATGTAATCTAGGGGTTTTTACCAAGTTTCAGTGAGACAGAGGAGATCCAGTTTATTATCAGTGATGAATTCATTTAGAATGAGGCTTTTATTGTTAAGGGATCGTGTGTTGAAGAGGGCAAGTTTCAGGTGCTTTTGTTTTGAAAATGCGGGTGCGGAAGTCGGGATAGGGTGGAGATTGAAAGGATTCACGTTGGGGTTGTTCTGATGACGCGTCACATTGTTGTGATGACGCAACGCGGAAGTGTGGAAGCTGGTGTCCATGCAGCGATTTGACCAGAGAACGGGGATACAGTTTGTTGTGGTGAAGTGGCAATTAAACTTGCGGCGTGAACTTCGGTGGATATATCGGGGCCGGAGGAGAAGTCTGGAGCTTTTTAGTGAGGCAATGAGTTCCAAGGAGGGAGAGGTTTGGCGGTTTAGCTGGAGGAGTTGCGCGGATGTGTAGCGTAGCGCCATAACTGGGGCTATGCCGGTGCTGGAGGCGGGTGATGGAGGTCCGAGTTTGTTGCAGGCATTAAAACCAATGAGTCGGCAGAGTTGCAGGATGAAGTGACAGAACGTGTCGACCATGGAAGGACGCTTCCCAGCCTTTCTGATTTCTAGCCGAGCAGCGCTAGCACCAGGCAGCAGCCAGTTAGCCGTTGACCCGCCAGCTTGTAGCGAGACACCCGGTAGCAAGCTCGGTAGCGAACTAGCTGATGGCCCAGCGATGTTAGCAGGGAGTCCCAGACAGATGACAGCCAAAGCACGGACAGGTAGCGGTCGGCCAGCCGTCAACTGGCTGGCTAACAGGCAGGTATTGTAACTTTTATCCATATATGAACTGTTTTAACATGTTGCACTCTGGGATACCGCGGGCGGTCACATCTCTGCGTCCTAGTGCGTCTCAGTGCGCACTGAAAAAAAAAAAAAAAGAAGCTGCATTTCTGTTCTTCCAGTACAGACACAGCCACGAACAGAAAGCCAAAGGAGTGTTTTGATTGGTTTAGATTTGATTGACCTCTCATTTGACTAATAAGAGCCTTGAATTGGGTTTCTGAAACCTTGAAGAACCAATGACTGAAAACCTAGCAAGAAGGACCTGCCTACCAACGACTGCAAATACAACGAGCCAATTGAAGCAGAGAAGTTCGATGATTGAAACGCGTGCGTCCCATGCGTAAAATCTGTTTTGTGTAAGCCGCTGGGTGACACACATTGAGAGCTGTGTGTAACGGTAGCATCGGCCAGTCTTTTTATTACTACTGTTCTTATTTGTTTTGAAAAATCGTTCGCAAAAACCGCCATCATGGAAGCGGAGATGGTTTGACTGGGTCGCGTGACCAGAATCACGAGTCCGTAAACAGCGGACCAGCGTCATGTTCATCTGACAATGAGGAACAGATGTTCGCCAACGACACTGCTGTTGTGGACAGGTAAGTGTTATAAGCTAAATTATTCTTTATCACTGAAAATGGTAATAAAAATGACTTTTGATCGATCGGTAATTACAACGGTGCGTCATGGCCACTTGACGGACCGTTTTTTGTGTGCTGAGCTCCTCTGTAGCGGGGGGGGGGAGTTGTTATCCTCTACATTGCAGATATTTTAGTATAATTTTTAGTGCACTGTAGGTTATTTTTTCTTGTAAAAAAAAAGGCCACACATTTTTTACATGGCATGCTTCTTTGTGTGTGGGGGGGGCTTGTTTGTTCATTCATTCATTCATGAATGAATAAACAACCCCCCCCCACACACACACACAGCCCTGAGTGTCACCTTTCATTAGAGCCCATGATCAAGCTTCTATGTTTCAGCATTCAAAAGTTACACATGTTTTTCCAAACTGTGCCATTTGGCACAATTTGGCACAGTTCAAAAACGCCTGGGAACAACCTGAGAAAAAAAGCTGTGTAATATATTCATTTTTTGTGGTATTGTTACAAAATTTTGACCTCAGCTGGATAACACTTGGTTCTACATTTCTGCTGCATTTTCCAGCCAGTATCTGACAGCTGTGTGTTATTTGCAAGCATTTGTATCTAAAAAAAACACCCAGGCAAACTTTATTTTCTTCAGATTCAGTATGTTTAGATGACTGTTACTCAGTGACAGGAGCACTTAGAGAGATTATGACTGTTTTGCCAAAAAATTCAAAGTGTTTCTTTCAAATGACACCAACCCCATGAAGATGCTGCAAAGGGTTGAAGAACAGCTTTTGATTTACTTTGGGTATGTTATTTTTAGGCGTTTTTAGGGAAATTGACCAGAGTGCAAGGGGTTAATATGCTATATTAACAAGCTGTTTAATATGTCTATTGTATTTTGTGTTACAAGATAAATTTCTGTCCTCATATGGTTCTTCCATTACTCCCAACATTCCAGTGTGGTAGACTGACTCTGTGGGCTGATTTACATTCTTTAAAGGCCTGTTATGTCTTTAAGCTCATAGCATGCACTGGCAGTGATTGCATATTGTCTCTTCCCCTCCTCTTCCATCTGCCCCTAATGCCTGACAAATGTCCTTTGGGAGCAGCTAAATGGGGCAGAGGTTGTAAATTTTTGAAAAAATGTGTCAGTTCTGTCCACATTTTACTTTATAATTTTCTATCTAACCCCACCACAACTTTTACATTTCCTGTTTTTGTGTGTACATCTCATATCCATATAATTCAAAATTTACATCTTTTTCTTCATTAATCCATATTTCACTTATTACATTAATCTTAAATGGGACGTTAAATTGATTTAAAACTCCTTAATGCTATCAAAGTTTGCATAGAGACTCCTACTATTAATATGTATTATTGTCAATGTCTGATCTGAATTCATAATTCCATTTAATTGTTCATCATAATAAACACGCTTATTGTTAATATGATTAAAATAGCTGTTGTCTGGGTCAATAAAATGTCTTGTGGTTGCTGTTCAGTATTAACAAAGGTTTCAGCTTTAATTTGCCCTAATACACTTCCATTATTAAATAAGGAAAAGGAAAAAAAGAAGGAACACTAAGGAAAAAGAACACAAAAATCTCCACTCATAATCTTACTGCACTATTATTCATACATCAGAACTAAGTAATAATAATAACAACAATAATAATAAGTTTATTTATAGAGCACCTTTCACAGACAGAGTCACAAAGTGCTTAACATGGTAAAAAACAAAATAAAAACACAGGCACATAAAACAGTAAAAAAAAAAAGTAGACAGTAAAAGCACATAAAAATACAATCAGCACATAGTTAATTAAAAAGCCAGGCTAAAAAGGTGGGTCTTTAGTTGCTTCTTAAAAACACCAATGGAAGGTGCAGAACTAAGTTCAAAAGGCAAGGAGTTCCAGAGTCTGGGAGCAACAGCAGCAAATGCTCCATCGCCTTTGGTTCTGAGCCTAGTGCTAGGGACTACCAATAGATTCTGATGAGAAGACCTGAGAGACCTGCTGGGCTGGTGTAGAGAGAGCAGGTCACTAATATAAAAAGGCGTCTCTTCATGAATGGCTTTGTAAGTAAGAACAAGAACTTTAAAATCAATTCTATAATTTACAGGAAGCCAATGCAAGGAGGCCAAAACAGGAGTGATATGACAGAATCTACTGGACCTAATTAGTAATCTTGCAGCAGCATTCTGGACTAACTGTAGGCGGTGTAAAGAGAATTTGCTAAGACATGTGAAAAGAGCATTACAGTAGTCCAAACGTGAAGAAACAAAGGCATGAATAATGATTTCTAACTGACTGTAGGAAACCAATGACCTAATTTTGGATATATTCCTAAGGTGGAAAAAGCAACTCCGAGTCAGAGATTTGACATGCTGATCAAAACTCATCGACTGATCGAAAATGACACCAAGATTTTTTAGATTAGACCGTACGTTAGAGCTTAATGAACCAATGCTATTAACCAACTTAGGAATTAGATTATCAGGTGCTACAATAAGGACTTCAGTTTTACCAGCATTAAGTTGCAAAAAGTTACTAGACATCCAGTCCTTAATTGCAGACAGACAATCATGAATAATTTTTAAATTGTCAACATGGTCAGGCTTAAAAGAGAAAAGTAGCTGTAAATCGTCAGCGTAGCAGTGATAAGACACACCTTTAAATTTGCTGATAATAGAACCAAGTGGCAGCATATATAGGGCAAATAAAAGGTGGGTCCAGAATAGATCTCTGAGGCACCCCAACAGGTATAAGGAGCAGAGTCAGATGAGTAAGAGCCAACAGCCACAGAAAAACTCCTACCAGAAAGGTAGGAGAAAAACCAATCCCCAGAGCTTTTCCAGAAAGACCTACCCAATCTCTAAGCCTTTGTACACATAGTACAATGATCAATAGTATCAAATGCTGCAGTAAGATCTAATAACACTAAAACAGAGCATGTCGCCAGAGCCGGCTGGACATAAAATACATTTGTCACCCTGAGAAGAGCGGTCTCTTGTCGAGTGTTTTCTGACGAAAACCTGACTGAAATTTGTCGAAAATATTGTGTTCAATCAGAAAGTCAGTGAGCTGCTTGGCAACCAACTTTTCTAAAGCTTAGAAATAAAAGGAAGCTTAGAAATTGGCCTGAAGTTTTTAAAAACAGATGGATCAAGGTTAGGTTTTTTTAATAGTGGCTGCACAATGCATGCTTAAAATACGAGGATACACAACCAGATTCAAGTGAAACTATTAATGATATTAACCAAAGACGTACCCACTGAGCCAATTACCCTCTTAACATTGAGGAAGGCAAAATAACTAAAATGCAGGAGGAGGATTTCATGGACCTCACCAACACTAACAAATCCTCAAAAGAAATTGGGGTAAAATCACTTAAAAAGGCCTATCTGTTAGGACAATCAAAGATTAAGGGAAAGGAATGAATAAAACCAGCCCTAACAGCAGTGACCTTGTCAACAAAAAAGGAAAGAAACTTGTTACAGTCATTAATTGAATAAACAGGGGGAGCAGAACTGACAGGATTAACTATACTGTCTATTGTGCTGAAAAGGATCTTTGGATTGTTACTATTGGAGGAGATGATATTGGAAAAATAAGAAGTTCTTGCCATTTTTATCATATTGTTAAATTCAATTAACAGTTCCTTAAGGTACAATCGATGTACCTCAAGTTTAGTGGACTTCCACAGTCTTTCCACCCTCCAACATTTACGTCTAAAACAACAGAGATCATCATTTAACCATGGGGATGAATTAACAGCACGGACAGTCCTGGTTTTAAAGGGAGCAACTACATCTAAGATGCTTGAACAGTGTGAGTTAAAAGAGCAGACCAAGCTCTCAGTGTCGTCATCAGAAGGAAAAAGACACTGCTGTCAAAGGCAGCAGAAAATTTCACAGCTGAAAACTGGTCAATGACACGAGAGCATTTTACCCGCTTGCCAGTGTAACAGACTGATTTAACTGATAAATTAAAAAGAACACAAAAATGGTCTGACACAAAAAGCTCCTTAGTCCGAACATTATTCACATTAACCTGTTACACTCCTGTGTACCGCGGACGGGCACGTCTCTGTGTCCTAGAGTGCACGAGGGCGCTCTCGTGCGCTCTAGGATGCACGAGGGCGCTGCATCCAAGCGCGCACTAAAAAAAAAAAAAGCTGCATTTCCGTTCTTCCACTACAGACACAGCCGCAAACAGATTAGATCATCTGACTGACCTCTCATTCGACTAATAAGAGCCTTGAATAGGGTTTCTGAAACCTTGAAGAACCAATGACTGAAAACCTAGCAAGAATGACCCGCCTACCAACACTGTGAATGCAGCGAGCCAATTGAAGCACAGAAGTTCGCAAGCTGTTTTGCACGGAGACCACCCACAAGTGCAACCTGTGTGACAGGGACTACCATTCGCGCATTGGCCTGTTCAGCCACAGGCGGTGCTTTTTTTTTTTTTATTCCAGCAGAATAGACATTTAGGATTCTCTTCCATGGTCATCATAGACCGACGGAGGCCGACGACGAAGGTTGTAAATCATTTGCCAAAACCGCAATCATGGAAGCGCAAAACCGCAATAATGGAATTATGTTTTGATTGGGTCGACCAGAACCACGAGTCCGTAACAAGGGACCAGCGTTGCGTTCGTCTGACAATGAGGAAGAGAAGTTCGCCAGGACACTGCTGCTGTGAAGGGGTAAGTGTTATAAGCTAAATTATTCTTTATCCCTGAAAATTGTAATCAAAAATGACTTTTGACCGATCGGTAAATTACAACTGCGCGGCGCACGAAGTCCGTGTGCCGCGGTACAAGGTTCGTGCACCGCGTCCGGCCCGTGAACGCACCCCCCCCCGCTACTTTTCTGTAGCGGGGGGGGGGGGAGTTGCGGTGACTGCGCCGCGGTCGCCACATTGCCACGAGTCTATTCCCTCATGTAGTGATGGCCGATGTCCGTCCTCTGTAGCGAGGGGGGGGGGGGTGACAACCCCCCCCCACACACACACACAGCCCTGAGTGTCACCTTTCATTAGAGCCCAAGATGAAGCTTCTATATTGAATCATTCAAAAGTTACAAACGTTTTTCCAAACTGTTTTGGAAAAACAATTCAAAAATGCCTGGGAACTACCTGAGGAAAAAGTTGTGTAATATATTCATTTTTTGTGGTATTGTTACAAAATTTTGACCTCAGCTGGATAACACTTGGTTCTACATTTCTGTTGCACTTTCCAGCCCGAATCTGAAGCTGTGTGTTATTTGCAAGCATTTGTATCCAAAAAAACCACCCAGGCCAAATGTATTTTCTTCAAGTTCACTATGTTTAGATGACTGTAACTCAGTGGCCGGAGCACTTAGAGAGATTATGACTATTTTGCCAAAAAATTCAAAGTGTTTTCTTTTAAATGAGACCAACCCCATGAAGATCATCCAAAGGGTTGAAGAACAGCTTTCGATTTACTTTGGGCACATTATTTTTTGGCGTTTTTAGGGAAACTGACTGGAGTGCAAGGGGTTAAGACCAAGTGTAAAAACAAGATCAAGTGTATTTCCTTTTATATGCGTAGGGCCAGATAGACACAAAACAAAATTAAATGATTCAATAATACCCAGGAAATTCACTGCAAAACTGTGACTGGGATCATTAATATGCAAATTAAAATCTCCAAGTAATAAAATCCTCTCAAATTTAATAATAGAAGTTAAAAAAAAATCGCTAAACTCAGATAAAAAGGAGGCACTAACTCCTGGAGGGTGGTAAATTAAAACACAATAAAATGGGTTTTGAGGAGCAATTTTTAAAATCATCAGTTCAAATGATGAAAAAGGTCTCATGGCTCACCGGCCGTGTGGCGAAGCGGCGCCGTTTCACGATGGTCTGACACTGCCGTGGCCTGTCAATCTCGAGCACAGGAGAAGGTACAATCCGGTGGACAAAGTTCAATTAAGAGGTAAATTCCTCACTTTTCTGCCAAGTCTCAACAAGAAATAAAAAGTCCAGCGCTGTAGTAATGAATAAATCGTTCAAAAAGAATGATTTATTTGAGATGGAACGTGCATTAAGCAACGCCAGCTGGATGGGCTCTGTCACAGCAGCAGTCTTGCCAGGAATGGGGGCCAGTGAAAGTTGACGTAGGCACCCGCTACCTGCAGGGGATTTCCTGGCTCGAAGCAGGGAGAAGGCCGGTTGGCACGGTAGAACAGACCGGACAAATGATGGCCTCACTTTGGGCACACCCGAGGGCCAGGATCCAGGAAAGAGGCCAGCTGCAGAATTAGGAGAAGATGAGGGGGAGCGAGCAAGACGGCTAAGCCGAGCAAGCCTCTGGATTTCACCGCGGCACCTGCACGTCTTCCCCAAGGTTTGGATCGCTTTCTGCCGGTATAACCACAGCAGGAATCCCAGGTACCAACGGGAAGTTGCAAACGCAGAGACCGATGGAAGAATCTTCTCTCCTGATTATGACAGCCAAACCCCACCATGGAAGATCGAATATCCAGCAGCACTTGGCGATCATAAACAATGGCTGATTGCACATAATCCAGACACAATAACACAATCAAAAACAGGGCAAACAAGCAGAGACGACCAGCAGCCAGAAAGACAGGCGGCGCGGCCATCTTGGAATCCCTAAGAATAAAAAACTAAGGTTCAAATTTATCTAATTCCTCCCTTTCTCTAATCATTACCTTACATTTCTTTGTCCATGTTGACTGTATTTTCCCCCGTTTTCTGAGAGCCCTTTTAAATTTCAAAAATTTTATGAAATGTATGTTTATGTTATCTTATGACTTTTTGCATCTTTTTGCATCTGATTAGAATTTTAGCGTTACAAAGGTAATGAATCATGGACTTCTGCCAATGTCCGAGTTCCTGGATGCACTGTGCATTTGATACAGTGGGACTTGTGCCAGTATCCACTTAATTTTTGTAAAGCAATTTTAATAAATGTAAAAATCTGTATTGTCTTTGTAGTAGATTCTAAATCTAGTCCCACAGTAAACGTAAATTCAGCACAAGTTGGACTGTCCTTAGACATTTGGAACTTTCTCATAGATTTGCAGTGGTTTTCTTCCTTATCAGGTTTACCTCGTATCTTATAGACATGATATTTCCTTTGTATATTTCCTTTACAATAATCTACAGATATTTCCTTAAATATATGGAAATTTATTGATATAACGTTTAACTTCTCCTGTTGAATGTTGTGATTTCATTACCAAGTGGTTTCATTTGTATTTTTCTCTTCATTATTGATCATCTATTGACAATTTTTATGCCTTATCTATTTTTCTGAGGATTGCTAATCATTTTTGCTAATTAATTTCTTTGATACCCTCTGTTTGATGCATGGAGACGCACATGCAGCAAAGTTACAGGGTATTTGCTTGATTCTTTTACTGAAAGGAGTGTGTTACCACTTTTAATTTAGATAAAAATTTGTGGGTAGTACAACTTCAAAATGAGATTTCAATAATCATGGCTTCTTTTGTGACGTCTCTTGAACTAATTTACAAATTCCATTTAAGAAAAACAAAATAGCTATCTGTGCATATTTGATATGCTTTAGCACTGATAAATAAGGTCAGTTTGTCCAACTGAAGACAGATAGGTTGAATTTGTATAAATGAATAAAGACTGCGTCACATTCTTTCAGTCAATAGAAAGGTGGACATTTTGCCTAATTAGAATTTGGCTTAATTTTGTACAAGGAATGCGTCATTTTATACACTCCTTGGTAAATTATGGGGTGGAATGTAGTCCTGAGGCCCAGCTTGGCCACGGCTCAGCATCAGGAAAATACATTCCTTATTACTGTCACATTTCTTGAAATATAATGTTGTCACACCATTATGTGGTGAGTAACATCAAATGTATCCTGCAGTATAAAATCATATAAACATGACATTTGTAAAGTCAAAGTCATTTAAATCATTATGCTTTATGTCATTTACAATGTCATGCAAAGTCATACTTAGCTTCAAAAAATGCTTATCAATTTAGGGGTTCTTTCTTCTGTGGTCAGTCAATGTCAATGTCGCCCCTTCTAGTCAATGAATGGCAGTTATTGTTTTTTATTATTTTATTACATACTGCATATGTCACCAAAGATTTATTAAATTAAAAGGTAATGATGATGTTATGATTCCTTGTTAATTTGGCAAATCTAATTCCTGGTGAAAGCTAAAATTTTTTTTTTGAATGCTATTCCCTTTCCTTTTGAAAAACAAAGAATAAGGAATAGCAGAAAAACCTTTAAATCACACCTAAAGCTTCCATAATTTAAACGTGAGTTCACTAGTCACAACAAGTATTCACTAAATATCCTGTGAATCAATTAAGGTTTTACCAATTGACATGGGTAATCACTTAGTTTAAGATTATATTCAAACAAAACAATATCCTATATTAAAAGCCTTAGACCAGTGTTGCATTTTAGAATGAATAACTGTAGATATAAACCTAATCTCTGTTTTCAAGAATTTATGACACAGAGCCACAGTCTGTGGCCTGTGTGTTTTTTTTTTTTTTTTTTTGTTTTTTTTTTGAAGGCTGATTCTGTCGACTCTTATCTAGGTCAGTCTGATGCAACCCACTAATCAGCCTCAGTATCTATCAAAATTCTTGTGGTATTTCTGTCTTTTCTGTTCATAAATTTACCATCTCCCAATAATAAAAACTTCATCATCATCTTGTTATTTTCTCCAGGAGGAAAAAAGTCAGACCTAAGGTCGAAATGTAAATAACATTGCATATGTCATTTATTAAAAGGTGAGTATAGTATTATTTAAACAAAGCAACAATATAATATACAATTACCAAGACCTCTGTTTGATAATCTGTAGTCTCTGGCAAATCATATGCACCAACACATTAATTATCAATCTCTTTTGAACCTCTATGCTTTAAATCATGTAATATAGGGTATACATAAAGCCTTCAGTGATTAGGCATTATTTAGTGACATGATATTGTAATATTCAATTAATTTCATCATTGTCATGCTGGTAACATTGATTAAAATGTAAACATTTATACTTAACTTGATATTCTATGGGCCTGTGGTCACGTCCTGTGTCCTTTTTTTCCTGTAAAGTGCAGTTATGCTTCAGTCAAAGAAAAAAGGTCAGTAATATGTCAAAAATTGCTTTAAAAATATGTAAATAATTTATCACGTGCGCAACATTGGTTAATATTAGTTAAAAACCCGCAAAGTTAGATTGAAAAAGTAAAACCCCCAAACTTTACAAAAATACCCATATTTAAATTACTTTTCTTTCACACAGATCAACCACACACACACACACACACACACACACACACACAGAATTGTTATCTCCACAAGGTCGAAGCAGCTCCTTCCATTTTTTCTACACTCCCATTACACAACACTAGTCGACTCCTTTTGCTCAAAGCTACCATTTTCAAATACCTATAATTTTAAACATTTTTCAAAAGGATAACAATTAATTAATCAATCATTTTATGCAAAGAAATTACAATAGTTTAAAACCTGCTCCTTCCACCTCCAGAGAGCTCTCCTTTTTTTTCACGCTGGAGCAGATTACAGAAACTACAGAAAGACAAAACAGATTACAGAAAGACAAAACAGCCCACACACAAACGGCTTTCGGTAGGGGCCCCCCATATTATCATTATCCATTTTACCATTGTCTTTTATCGTTATCCAGTTTTGTTGCCATTTTAATCCAACCGTCTTTAAATATTATAGTCTAATATCAATATCATATAGCATAGAATAAAATTATTATGATTTTATTTATTTCCACTTTCTCATGACAATATTGCCTCACACATCACCATGTTTTTTTACTATAATTAGTTTAGTTATATTATTATATATCACCTATGAACCGATCGTCCCGATCTGGTAACTCCGATTATATTGGCATGTTAGCTCTATATGTATTATTTTTATGTTAGTAACATAACTATAATATAATTTTTTTGAAAATAATTCCCAGTTTTATATATTTTTAAAAAACTTTATTACGATGTAAATCGCCATTGTTGTTTATGTCGCAATGCATTCTGGGTAGTGACGTAGAATGGTTGCAGCCATTTTTTCTGTCTTATACAAGCCAAGAAGCGAAGCTACTAACTACTGCCATTTGTCAGTGAAAATGCCACATTGCACGGCTTTTGGATGTAATTTCCAATCAAAGGGAAATAAAGAGAGCGGGGTAAGCCTCCATAGCTTTCCTAAAGAGGGAAAGTTGAGGAAAAAGTGGGGCGGCAGCGGCTCAGGAGGCAGAGCAGGTCATCTAATAATCCGATGGTTGGCGGTTCGCATCACGCTCTCCCCAGATATCCTGCCGTTGTGTCCCTGGGCAAGGCACTTCACCTGCATTGCCTCCAGTGCCCATAACACTGGGTATGAATGTGTAAAAATGTTTAAATGCTCGGTGGTGGCCGGAGAGGCCATTGGCGTGGATTGGCAGCCACATTTCCGTCACTCTGAGTGTCTGTGATCACGCGCTACAGCGCACGCTTGATAAAGCTGACATATGTATTAATCACGCTGTGATAAAGCACCATATCGCTCAAAGCGCGCGCATGAGACATGTCTGTGATCACGCGCTATAGCGCACGCCTGATAAAGCTGACATATGTATTAATCATGCTATGACAAAGCACAAAATCGCTCAAAGCGCACGAGCGCTCAAGCGAATCACGGTTCGAATTTTGTCACCAGTTCAAATTTTTATCAAGCGCACGCTTGATAAAGCTGATATATATATATTTATCACACTATGATAAAGCTCTATATCGCTCAAATGAGCGATATAGTGTGCGCTCGAGTGTCTCCGCTCCGCGAGTGTCTCTCCACTTTGAGTGTCTCAAGCGTGCGCTTGAGGAAGCATTATTTTAAGGTGAAACTTATACATTGTTGATTTACTTACAATAGAATGCTCAAACACAAAAAATTGTCTACAAGCATGATGAGCACTGAACTGATAAACATGGACTCTCAGCAACATAAAGCAATTTCTCTGTTGCTTTCTCAGACTGCGGGTTGAACGTCCATAAGCAGTGCTCCAAAGTCGTTCCAAATGACTGCCAGCCAGATTTTCGACATGTCAACATGTCGACATGTCAACCCAAGCGTGCGCTCTTCAAATAACCACTAGGTGGTGCTGTAGATTTCTATGAAGATTGTTCTATAGAAGTATTTGGAATTGGATTGATATCAATAATACTGATTTGGTTGAAATCTGACAATGCATACCAGAGTTACTGATGTCAGAATGGTCACAGAATGATCATGGCGAGGCATCAAATTTTGCCACGCCCCTACTGCCAAACCGTCAAACTTATAGAAAAGTTTTCAATAACTTAAATGGCACATGGGTATAGATGATTGTCACCACAAATGAGCTCAATCGACAAAAACCCTCGGACGAGTTGATCAAATGACATCAATTGCGCAAGGTGAAAATCAGGTCACTGCCACTTCCTGCCAAAAGGGCCGACTTCCTGTTGGGTCTAGATCATCACTTCTATGGAGTTTTTTGCATGTCCTGACATGATAAACATCTCACCCGATTTTCAGCTTTCTACGCAAAAGTAAGCGTCTGCCACTCCCCACATGCTCACATGTTAGGCGGCGCTATAGAGCTATTTTTGTAGGGTCATTCATATTTCCTCCAAAATATTCAATTTTTTGCCAGTCTTGAGGTCCCTGCAAAAAATGGTGAGTTTTAAATGCACATTCACTACCCCAAAAATGAGATCTTAGATTGAGAAGAAGAAAAAAAAAGTAACAAAAAAAAAAAAAAAAAAAAAATCAATGAACGCTGCAAGCAGCTGTAAGAGGGCCCTTGCCCCCCACGCAACGGCGGACCCCGGCGCCCGTCGTACCTAGCTGGCTCTGAAAATTTCCCATCATCATGGTACGCACTGCGTTAATAATAAAGTAAACCATTTGGCACAGTACTTCCTGTGAGCAGTAGGTGGTGCTATAACTTTTGTCAGTCATTTTTATGTAGGAGCGTGTGGAGCGGGACTAATGTCCACCGTAGAAAATTTGGTGAAAATAAGACAAAGTTTGTCCAACTTGCAACTTTCTGATGTTTCATGGCGAGGAGTCAACCTTTGCCATGTCGCCATGGTAACACTTCCCTGTCAGTTATGTGTTGCACACCCATATAGGACTACATATGACAGTCACCCCAAGCTATGATCCAAATTTCATTACTCCAGGACCTTCCCAACCCTCCCCAAAAGATCACGGATTGAATGGCGAGGGGGGCGTGTTCATGGTAACAAGTGTGATGCCAAGCTAAAGGTGATGCGCAGTTATGATCAACCACATGGCCTGATAAATCTCAGAAAATTCCACGTCATTCTGGCAAGCGGTGCTTGAGTATGGCATGGAAGTTATGGTACCTTCCTGTTCATTGGCAGTAGGGTGCGCTGTCGCTATGTGTCATTCTTTATAATAGAAATTATCAGTATTTGCTACCTATTCACTACACAAAATTTAAGATAAGATAAGCCTTTATTAGTCCCACAATGGGGAAGTTCCAGGATTGCAACAGCACAGGGATAGCAACACTCAAAGCAATAATTAAGATGATACGGAAGATATAAATAAGAGCAGTGGATATACATAGACACACATCAATATATAAATATATATACAAAGTGGGGAGCATTGTAGCGAGATGGAATAAACAACATAACCGTCTACTTAGTTATCCTACATAGTATGAATATGTACCCATACATATTGTCACCCTCC
Source organism: Pholidichthys leucotaenia (assembly GCA_020510985.1). Lineage (NCBI taxonomy): Eukaryota > Metazoa > Chordata > Actinopteri > Cichliformes > Pholidichthyidae > Pholidichthys > Pholidichthys leucotaenia. The sequence continues at coordinate 103,168,262 of CM035846.1, forward strand.
GTAGCGACCGATACTGTCCTGGTTGTATATACTGGAGGGGACCGTTGTGTAAGTCTATTGAGTCTTTTGCATTGAGTACTATTAGGTCGTCACATTTTTTTGCTATCTCTGCGAGCAGCCCTGCTTAGGTTATACAGTCTGACTGCCGTAGGTAGGAAGGACCTGCGAAACCTCTCGGTTGCGCACCTAGGATGATGTAGTCTGCTGCTAAATGAACTCCTCAGTGCGTTCAGTATGTCCTGCATAGGGTGGGACTCGGACTCCAGCAGAGATGACAGTTTAGCCACCATCCTTCTCTCTCCTATCTCCTCCACTGGGTCAGGGCGCTGCCCCAGGACAGAGCTAGCTTTCTTGATCAGTTTGTTCAGTCTCCTTCCTATCGGCTATTTAGTTGAAATCAGTCAATGTATGCCAGAGTAAAAGCAATTGAGAAAGGTGAAGATACTGCAAAATTGGCCACGCCCCTTCCGCCAAACCGTCAGGCATTTGGAAAAGTTTTCAATAGGTTTTGATGGCACATGGATATAGATGATTGTCACCATAAAATGGCACCAATCAGACTATTTATTTCAGAGACATTGAAGAAAACCTTTGGTGTAATCTTCATGTCTCCAAGAGAGGGTGCTGAATTGCTACTCATGAATATTCATAGCTGTAATTGTTCCGAGGCATACCCCATAATATCAAACCTATCTTGTGCCAATCCGACATTTCCATTCCCAAGGTATTAAAAAAACAACATGATGCAAACCTTCCTGATGCAAAACTTTCTGCCTCCTAAGGTGGCACTGTAGATTCATGAATATTGTTCTATAGCACTGTTAGGAATTGGACTGGTTATCCAGAATATTGAATTTGGTTGAAATCTGAGAACTGCATACCAGAGTTAATTGCCATCAGAATGATCATAAGATGGTCATGGCAAGGCATCAAAGTTTGCCACGCCCCTACGGCCAAACCATCGAGCTTTTGGAAAAGTTTTCAAATCACTTAATAGCAACAGGGTAAAGATGATTGTCACCACAATTGAGCTCCATCGGACAAAAACCCTAGGAACAAGTGTGATCAAATGCGAGTCCAATTGCGCGAGGTGGAAATTCTTTGTAGGTCACTGCCACTTCCTGCCCAAAAATGGCCAACTTCCATTTGGGTGTAGACCATCATTCTAGGAATTAATTGCATGTCTTGACATGACATCACCTCTCCACCCGATTTTCATCTTCCTACGTGAAAGTTAGCGTGTGTCACTCCCCATTGACTTCACATGTATAGGTGGGCGGCTGTAGAGCCATTTTTGTGGGGGCATTCATATTTCCCTCCCTAAATAATAAATTTTTTTACCAGTCCTTGAGGTCCCTGCAAAAAAATGGTGTAGTTTTCATGCAATGTACACTACCCCCAAAAATGAGATCATGATTGGAGAAGAAGAAAAAAAAAAATTAAAGCTGGCAAGCAGCTGTAAGTGGACCCTCGCCTCCCACGCATCCGCAGAATCTGGCGCCCGTCGGACACAGCCGGCATGAAAAATTTCCCGTCGTCATGGCATGCGATGTGTGAATAATAAAGAAAACCATTTGGCGCAGTACTTCCTGTGAGCAGTAGGTTGTGCTATAAGTTTTGTCAACCATTTTTACGTAGGAGCGTCTGGGGTCAGACTAAGATCCATCATAGAAAATTTGGTGAAAATCGGATGAAGTTTGTCCAAGTTGCAAGTTTTCGATGTTTCATGGCGAGGAGTTAACCTTTGCCATGTCGCCATGGCAACACTTCCCTATCAGTTATGTGTTGCTGACCCATATAGGACTACAGATGAGAATCACCTCTACCTATGCTCCAAATTTCATGACTCCAGAACCTTCCCAACCCTCCCCACAAGATATAATGGATTGAATGGTGAGGAGGGTGTGTTCATGGTAACAAGTGTGACATCATGGTAAAGTTGATGTGCAGTTATGATCATCCCTGGAGTCCGATGAAAATTTCACGTCATTCTGGCAAGTGGTGCATGAGTAATAAATACAAGTTTTCAGTAATTCTTCCTTTAACCACTAGGTGGCACTGTAGATTTATATGAATATTGATCTATAGAAGTGTTTGGAATTGGACTGATAGCCATAATATTGAATTTGGTTGAAATCCGACAATGCATACCAGTTATTGTCGTCATAGAATGATCATGGCGAGGCATCAAATTTTGCCACACCCTTACGGCCAAATCGTCAAGCTTTAAGAAAAGTTTTCAATAACTTGTAATAGCACATGGGTCTAGATGATTGTCACCACAAATGAGCTCAACTGAACTAAAACCATAGGACGAGTTCGAACAAATGCGTGAGGTGGAAGTTTTGTCACCGCCACTTCCTGCCAAAGTAGTCACCTTACTGTTTGGTGTAGACCATCACTTGTATAGAGTTTTTTGCATGTGTTGACATGAGAAATATGCCACCCGATTTTCATCTTTCTACGGGAAAAGTAAGCGGGGTGCCCTCCCCCGTTGACTTCAATGTTAGGTGGCGCTGTAGAAGCCATTTTTGGTGGTGTCATTCTAATTCCTCCAAAATATTCAATTTTCGCAGTCTTGAGGGTCCCTGCAAAAAATAATGAGTTTTCATGCATGTTCACTACCCCAAAAATGAGATCTTAGATGGAGAAGAAGAAATAAAAAAAATTCTAGCAATCAAAACTGAGCAGCAACAAGCGGGCCCTCGCCCCCCAGTGCAACTGCAGACCCCGGTGCCCGTCGTAGCTAGCTGGCTCAGAAAATTTCCCGTTGTTGCGGCAAGTGCTGCATGAATCATAAAGTAAACCATTTGGCGCAGTACTTCCTGTGAGTAGTAGGTGGCGCTATAACTTTTGTCAATTATTTTTTTCTAGGAGTGTGTGGGGTGGGACTAATATCCATTGTAGAAAATTTGGTGAAAATCAAACAAAGTTTGTCCAACTTACAACTTTCCAATGTTCCATGGCGAGGAGTCAACCTTTGCCATGTCGCCATAGCAACACTTTCCTGTCAGTAATGTGTTGCCCACCCACATAGGATGACAAATGACAGTCACCTGAACCTATGTTTCAGATTTCATGACTCTAGGCAGGGTGTTCCCAACCACCCCAACAAGATCACGGGTTGAATGGCGAGGAGGGCGTGTCCATGGTAACAAGTGAGACATCATGCTAAAGTTGATGTGCAGTTATGATCAACCCGGTGGTCTGATGAATCTCAGAAAATTTCACATCATTCTGGCAAGGGGCCTGTGAGCAATAAAGAAAACAGTTTTCAGCAATTCTTCCTTTAACCACTTGGTGGAGCTGTAGATTTCTATGAATATTTTTATAAAACTGTTTGGAATTGGACTGATATCCATAATATTGAATTTGGTTGAAATCCGACAATGCATACCGGAGTTTCTGCCGTCAGAATGGTCATAGAATAATCATGGCAAGGCATCAAACTTTGCCACGCCCCTACGGCCAAACCGTCCAAGTTTAAAAAAAGTTTTCAATAATTTTTAATGGCACCGGGGTATAGAGGAATGTCACCACAAATGAGCTCAATTGGACAAAAAACTTTGGACGAGTTCGATCAAATGCGCGTCACTTGTGCGAGGTGAAAATCAGGTCACCACCACTTCCTGCCAAAATGGCCGACTTCCTGTTGGGTGTAGACTGTCACTTCTATTGAGTTTTTTGCATGTCTTGACATGATAAACATGTGACCCGATTTTCATCTTTCTACGCGAAAGTAAGGGTGTGCCACTCCCCGTTGACTTCACATGTTTGGTGGCGCTGTAGAGCCATTTTGTGGGGTCATTCATATTTCCTCCAAAATATTCAACTTTTCGCCAGTCTTGAGGTCCCTGCAAAAAATGGTTAGTTTTCATGCACGTTCACAACCCCAAAAATGAGATTTTAAATGGAGAAGAAGAAGAAGAAAAAAATTCCTCATAATTAAAGCTGGGAGCAGCTGTAAGTGGGCCCTCACCCTCCGTGAAACCACGGACCCTGGCACCCGCTGTACCTAGCTGGCTCAGAAAATTTCCCGTTGTTGTGGCAAGTGCTACATGAATCGTAAAGTAAACAGTTTGGCACAGTACTTCCTGTGAGCAGTCGGTGGCGCTATAACTTTTGTCAATCTTTTTTTTTCTAGGAACATGTGGGGCAGGACTAATATCCATCGTAGAAAATTTGGTGAAAATCAGACAAAGTTTGTCCAACTTACAACTTTCCGATGTTCCATGGCAAGGCGTCAACCTTTGCCATGTCACCATGGCAACACTTCCCTGTCAGTAATGTGTTGCCCACCCACATTAGACCACATATGACAGTCACCTGAACCTATGTTTCAGATTTCATGGCTCCAGGGCATTCCCAACCATCCCAACAAAATCACGGATTGAATGGCGAGGAGGGCGTGTCCATCGTAACAGTAGTGATGAAATTCTAAAGGTCATGTGCAGTTATGATCAGCCAAATTGTTTGATAAACCTCAGAAAATGTCATGTCATTCTGGCAAGTGGCACGTGACTAATAAATAAAACAGTTTTCAGCAATTCTTCCTTTAACCACTAGGTGGCGCTATATCTGTTGTCAGATATTTTTATGCAGACGGGTTCGGGGCGGGACTATTTTCAATCATGGAAACTTTGGTGGACATTGGAAAAGTTTTGCTTGAGTTATAGCTGTTTGATGTTGTCAGAGGAGGAGACAAACTTCACCATGGTGTTGTGGGCACACATTTTGAGACTGCGACTCACATTTGCCAGTTTTTATGGCCAGTGCCTATAGATGCCGCAATGTGAAAATGAGTTTAATGGGAGAAAGCCCCCAGGAGTTCATTCAAATGTGGGTGGCACAGTACTTCCTGTGAGCAGTAGGTGGTGCTGTAAGTTTTGTCAAGCATTTTTACGTAGGAGCATGCGGGGTCGGACTAATATCCACCGTTGAAAATCGGATGACATTTGTCCAAGTTGCAACTTTTTGAGGTTCCATTGCGAAGAGTCAACCTTCGCCATGTCGGCGTGAGTAATAAAGAAAAGAGTTTTCAGCAATTCTTCCTTTAACCACTAGGTGGCGCTGTAGATTTCTATGAATATTGTTCTATAGAACTGTTTGGAATTTGATTGATATCCATAATATTGAATTTGGTTGAAATCCAACAATGCATACCAGAGTTATTGCCTTCAGAATGGTCATAGAATGATAGATAGTTTATTTCGAACACAAAAAATATAACAAAAAACAAGCAAATAGCAAATGCAATAAAGTTACAGTATACACTGTTCGAAAGGGAGAAGGAAGAAGTGAACACTTATTAATTCCAACTCCTCTTTTCCATCGATACACCCATGTGAATTTTATACAAATTACTACCTTTAATACCCCAAGTAAACAATTTACTGTATTTTTTACAGATCAACATTAACACCTGTCCATTCTAACATACAATGAAGTCTATATTTCAAAACCAGTCTCAAACGACACAGATACACACAGTGCTGTCCCACCCACCATTCCATAGTGTCCCATAATGTCCCAGAGTGAACATAATGAATCGTACATATAAATTCTACCCTTCTAACATATATCCTTTCAACAAATGGTGCTTATACCTCTTTTTAAATTGATTTCTGTTTGTACATAGTTTCAGTTCCGGCTCCAGACTGTTCCACAAATCCACCCCACAGACAGATATGCACATACTTTTCTTGGTTGTTCGTATCTTGGGTTTTGTGAAGTTTAAGTCTCCTCTCAAATTATGATCATGACTCAGTCATTGTCAGTCTCCTCCAGGATGGTGAGAGTGGCCACGGCCCAGTAGTTGATGACTTTGTTCACTGGTGTGAGGATTCCTACCTGAAGCTGAATACAACAAAAACGAAAGATATGATTATTGACTTTAGGAGGAAAACTCCCAGGCACAAAGTCACCATACTAAAAGGCCAGACCACCGAATGTGTACAATCGTACAAATATCTTGGGACGATTATTGATAGTGGATTGAACTTTGAGGTGAACTGTGAAAGGGTGTGCAAAAAGGGTCAGCAAAATTTGCATTGTTTGAGGAAACTTGCACGCTTCCAAATTGACCAAACCATAATGACTATGTTCTATCGGGCTTTTATTGAATCTGTTTTATCCTTTTCTTTAATGTCATGGTTTGGTCAGATAAAACTGAAACAGAGGAAATCCTTGGATCAGGTAGTCAGATGGTCCAGTCGTTTGCTTGGTGAGTCACAGCTGAGCCTGACATCCCTGTACACCAGACAAGTACAGAGGATGGCCGACTCGATTTTAAATGATGACTCCCACCCTTTGCACTGCAACTTTCAGCTTCTTCCCTCCAGACGGAGGTTTGCTGTCCCAAAAAGTAGAACCCAGCGCTACAAAAACAGCTTTGTCCCTGCTGCTGTCAAAGAGTTGAACAAGCTATAAAAATTATATTGTACATATTTTATATTTACCTATTTTGTAAGATGTGTGCCTGTGTTTGTGTCTATGTTGAATGTAATTGTGGCTTGTAAATATGGATGTCACCAACTGCAAAACAAATCTACCTACGGGTACAAATAAAGTAACCTGAACCTGAACCTGAACCATTGTCTCTTTTTTTAAATATTTTTTGTATATTAGTTGGGAGTTGATTGTTAATTGCCCTGTACATTACTTGTGCTGTCTTAAATTTAACTAAATCGATGAACTTTATGACATGTGACTTCAAGAACAACGAATTGGTATGGTCTCTATATCCTGCATTGTTTATTATCCTTATAGCTCTTTTTTGTAATGTGCATATTGCTTGTAGGTTGGTCTTGTAGGTGTTTCCCCAGACTTCTACACAGTAGTTAAGATAAGGTAAAAACAGTGAATTGTACAATAAGACCAATGATTTATAGTCCACGATGTGTCTTGTCTTCCCCAGTATGCCTATACATTTTGCTAATTTAGCCCGGATGTGACTGATGTGAGGTTTCCAGCAGATTTACTGTCTAGCGTCACCCCCAGAAACTATTTTTCCTGTACTGTTTGTATTCTGGTATCATCTATCGTTATCATTATTTCATGATTTATTTTATAATTTCCAAACAACATAATCTTTGTTTTTTTTAGATTTAGAGATATTTATTTTTGTTGAACCACTGCGTTAAGTTTTCCATTTCAGTTGTGACCACCTCTAAAACCTGCTGCAAATTCTCACCAGTGCAAAGGATATTTGTGTCATCCGCAAATAAAATAAATTTCAGAATTTTGATACTTGGCATATGTCATTTATATACAAGATAAAGAGTTTTGGGACCCAAACTGACCCTGGGGCACACCACAAGTGATGTCCATGCAGGGTGATTTGTGCTCTCCAATATGTACAAATTGTTGTCTGTTACTTAAATAACTTTCCCACCAACTCAGTCCTACCCCTCTTATCCCATACCTTTCAGGTTTCCTTAGAAGGTATTCTGTGGTCATGGTGTCAAAAGCTTTCTTTAAGTCTATAAATACTCCTACAGCAACCTTTTTTTTGTCTATACAACTAGTACATATCTTCTATAAGTTCGATCAGTGCCCAAGATGTAGAATTATCTGCTCTAAAACCAACTGGCTATCTGTAGGAGGTTGAGTTATTGCAATGAAATCATCCAGCTCTTAGTGACTATTTTTTCAAGTATTTTGGAGAATTGTGAGAGTAAAGAGACTGGCCTGTAATTTGTGAAACAATGACTGTCTCCTGTTTTTTAAAGAGGTGTTACTTTTGCTATTTTCATTTTGTCTGGAAATGTACCAGTTTGAAATGGACAGGTTTATCAGATGTGGGTGAGTGGCTTAACAATTCCTCAATTACCTTTTTTCACTATTGTCATGTCCAATTTCATTCCAGTCCGTTGATTTTTTGTTCTTAAATTTACTCACCAGTCTCGATAATTTCCTTTTCAGTAACTGCACCCCAAAAAGATTGTGTTTGGGTTTCTATCCTCATTTCATGCACAGACCCACTGTGTTTGTTTCTGGAGTCACTATTGATTTTGCTAATTCAGGACCAACGTTTACAAAAAATTTATTGAAACCACTGACCACATCTTCCATATTATTAATCAAACTGTCGTTTTCGATAAAATATTCTGATAATTTGCATACTTAGGACGATTACTAATAATCCCCCCTTGAGTACTTGCCATATTCCTCTTATGTTATTTTTGTTATCCTCTAGCATTCTGTTGTAATATTCGTTCTACAGGTCCTCATTATAGTGGTAAGCTTATTTTTATATCTTTTATATTTGGATCTCAGCTTCCACTGTTCTGCATTTAATGAATTGTTTATATAATGTATTCTTCTTTTTACATGCATTATTAACCCCTTGGTGATCCAAGGAATATTTTTTTTGTTGTTGTCTGTCACTGTATTGTTTTATAGGACAGTATTTATTGTACAATGATTGAAATATTTGTAAAAATTTATCATATGCTCCATTTATGTCATTTTCATCATAAACTATCTTCCATCTTGTATTAATAATTCCTTTGTCAGTAAATACATTGATTCTTCGGTTCGTATCTGTTATATTTAATATTTTTGGTATACTTTTTCTTCCTATAATCACATTGATAGACAACAAAAATCGGCAGGTGGTCGCTGATATCATTCAATAAAAGCCCACTCCTGATATTATTTTCCATAATGTTTGTGAATATGTTATCTATTAGTGTGGCACTGTGCGACGTGATTCTGCTAGGTCCTGTAATGTTGGATGTAAGCCCATACTGTACATTGTGTTGATAAATTCTTCTGTCAAACTATGTTGTTTTGAGTTCATCAGATCTATATTTAAATCACCACAGATGAACATAACTTTATGAGTTAGTTTTGTGTACATTTTTTCCATCCAATCGTTAAATAAGTCAATGTTTGATCCAGGTGTTCTATATACACAGCTCACTACTACATTCTTCACATTGTCCAGACAGATTTCTATTGTAATACATTCAAATAAATCATCCACAGTTACTGACAGATTTTCAACAACCATGTAATGCAAGCTCTTGTCAACATAAATTGCAACTCCTCCTCCTTTTTTCACTTTTCTATTTATATAATTTAATTCATAGCCATCCATGGTAAAATCCACTCCTTTCTCTTCACTGAGCCACGTCTCTGATATTGCCACAATATTGAAGGGCTCTCTTAACTGATTTAAATATTCTTTAATGTTATTAAAGTTTGCATAGAGACTTCTGCTGTTGAAGTGGATCATAGAAATATTGAAATCAGATGTGACCATTGTGTTAAACTGTTTCTCTGTGTAATAATTACAGTCATTATTGATTGAGTTAAAAGATTATTATCAGGGTCTAGTCATATTCTACGTCCTGTGGGTTGTGCTCTGTGTATTCAAAAACTTTCAGTTCCTGTTGTTCTGTTTGTTGATTTTTTGATTCATACCTGTAGAATGTTTTGTTGCAGATGAGTAAATCCTTCAGTGTCCTATATGTGTCTGAATTGTTGCTGTGCCTCCAATCGTATTTTGTCCAGTTCCATATTATTACGGATGATAATGACCTTGGCTTCTTCAGGCGATCCGTTTTAATTGATGATATTTACAGTGTTGATGTCCAGGTGTTTGAATTTTTTCTGCTTTTTCATGTATCTTGCTTTCCTGGCTAGTTCTGCGTTCTCTTTCGTGAGGTGCTCGTTTATGAAGATGTTGGTTCGGTTCAGCTCTTCCTGTTTCATAGCGCGTCTGAGTCTTTCTGTTTACAAACCTCATGATCACAGCAGGTTTGTCGCCGTTTTTCCTGGGCAGAGGGTGGCAAGACTCGATGTTGGTGCAGTCCAGCTGGATTCCTTTTGACTGCATGAAGGCCGTCACCTGTTGCTCAGCGGATTCTTCATCCAGCTGACTTCCACTGCTGTCTGCGGCCACTGCTCTCGCGTATGATCGGGGTTTGATGTGGAGCCCCGTGATGATCACGTCGTTTGCCCGAGTTCTCTGGTCCATCTCAGCCAATCTGCTTTCCAGATACGTCAGCCTCTTGTCTTTTTCAGCGTTCTGGCTGCGCAGCGCTTTAATTTCTTCCACGAGGTCCAGTATACCTCTTTGTTGTGATTTTAGAGCAGCCATTTCTTCTGCCAAGAAATCCAGCGCTTTTTTTTATCTCATCTTCATTTGGCAGAGCTCTTTTGGGACCCATTATTCCGGCCGATGATCTCTGATTTGGATAGCTCGGAAAAAAAAAAAAAAAAACGCACGTGGGAGTAATCTCTTTGTTTGAGCGCGAGGTGCGGGGGGGCGGGGGGCGCGGGGCCGCTTCACAAGTTTCACCAGCTACTACTGGCAAATTCCTCATTACTCTTCACGAGCAGGTTCACTCCCCAAGCTCAAAATGCCAACTCCAAACTGCGTTCTAACTGCGTTCTAACTGCGTTTAACTGCCTTTTAAAGAGTCACGAACAGGGAGCTCTTACCTGTGCGTCCTCACTCGTCCTCACCCGGAACCGGAAGTGATCATGGTGAGGTATCAAATTTTGCCACGCCCCTACGGCCAAACCGTCCAACTTTAAAAAAAAGTTTTCAATAATTTTTAATGGCACATGGGTATAAATGATTGTCACCACAAATGAGCTCAATCAGACTAAAACCCTAGGACGAGTTTGATCAAATGCACGTCACTCGCCCACTGACTTTAGGCCCTTTTCCACTAGCCTCACTTAGCCCTACACCGCACCACTCAGCCCACGTTTGAGCATTTTCCATTAGCCCCAGCACCGGTTAGCAGGTACTTTTACCTGATCCAGGGCAGGGTCTAACCGAGCTGAGTAGGGCCGAGTATGGCTGTGATATGACTTTAAGAGACTGGTCGCCGCTGATTGGTTAGGTCGTAACGTCACGAAAGCTACTTTTTCTGCTGAATTTACTCCACGACCGCCATTTGTAATTGTTCAGCCAGTGAACACAGTGTGCCCCTTTAATACAGTATATTATATTAATATACTGTATAATATACTTATATAAAAATATACTCCTAATATTATATATTAGGAGGTGCACAATTTTCTTTCTATATTAGGCGACGATCGCATCCAGCGCGAGTTGGACGGATCTACTCAAAATGCAGGTGTCCGAGCAGATGGGTTCCCAAGGGCACATCCGTACTGCCAAACAGTGTCGGGAGAAGCTGAAAAAGCTGAAAAGCGATTACCGAGCAGTGAAGGACCACAATGCTCGAAGTGCAGCGGATCGGAAGGAGTGGAAGTGGTTCGCTGAGAGACATTGGGCTCGACACGGCCACAGTCACGGCCACAGTCACGGCCACGGCCTTGAAAACTGTGGATGGCGAGTGTTGTTTTGATATTGCGCATCTTTTCACCACTTTATCCTTTCTGTGCCAAGCTCACTGTTTTTAAGAAATAGGAAGGTTGTTAGATTGTGGGTAATGGTTGTTACTGAGGTTTGCCTATTGTTTTGCAGCCAACTGCAGATTCACGCTTGCTTTGTGTTAAGTATTAGTGCGAACAAAACGCTGAATTACGCTTATTGTATTCCGGTTAAAAACTTGAGAGTGTTGTGTACATGTTGCACTTTGGTGTTAAGTTTTAAATTGCGTGCATTTTCTTTCTAGAATCGCAGTTCATATCACAGGGGTCCACCTCAGTGGACATGGGCACACCGGACTCTCCTGCGTCTGGCGGAGCGCCAGCTGGATCGGCTCCGATGACAGCCACATCACCAGCTCCATCTGGATCACGTTCAAGTGCCGGTAAGGCACAATAACGTTTTTTTTTTTTTTGGTTGAAACAGGTCCAGCGGAAACCAGGGTCGAAAATCCATCCATCCATCCATCTTCTACTGCTTAATCCTTTACAGGTCGCAGGGGGGCTGGAGCCTAACAAGTTATGTACCAAATTGATTAATGCAATTTCCTGTAGCTGCATATTAATTAATTGAAAATGTCTTTTTAAATGTACAAAAAGGTTATTCTTTGGTCTTCACTTATCGGTGTTCCACAACCATTTTTAGGTGTGGTGATTGACGTGCTGTTGTAACTCCTGTTTTAGAAAAACAAATAAAGCGCATGAACTGCCGTTGAAATCGACATGCTTCATTGAAATGCTTCGCGTCAGCTGACTGTATTAACCCATTCAGATTTCTGCGGCCACACTACAAGCAACTAGTTTAAACATTACCCATCCATCCATCCATATTCTTAATCTTAATCGTTTTTAGTTTTGCAGGGGGGCTGCAGCCGAAGACAGCAGCCTGCGTGTTGCAAAATCTGCTCTACTGAGGAGCAGCAACATGACAGTTCAGCTTATATACAGCAATGAAGCATAATATAATAGTGACATTCCACCACAGACTTTCACCTGTGTAATTCCATAATATATGTAGTGATCCAGTTTTAACGACCATGCCTTTCTGTCTTTCCATCTACATTAGCGATGGTCAACAAGCATGACGAAGAGATGCGGCTCTTGGAACGGCAACATGACCAGCGGCAAGAACACCATCAGGAGTACATGCAGTATTTGCGACAGGTGGCCGCAGATGTGCAGGCAGATCAGAATCAGAATCAGAATCAGAATCAGGTTTATTGCCATTGTTCATGTAGTACACAAACTAGGAATTTGTCTCGGTACAATGCTGCAACATTAAACATGATAAGATAAGAGAAATAAACTATACATGTAATAAAGTGTAGGATAAGATTAAGTGATACTGGTCAACAGTTAAAATATATATTAGCCAGCAGCAGATACTGTGGAGAACTATATAGTGCAGTCGGTAATGCAGGAAGAAAACAGTGATGATTGACATGAGTCTGGTTGAGCTGCTGTACATGGTGCACGAGAGTCACTTAGTGTTCAGCAGTCTAATGGCAGAGGGGAAGAAGCTGTTCATGTGACAGGAGGTTTTAGTCTGGATGGACCGAAGTCTTCTACCAGAGGGGAGGGGGGCAAACAGTACATGACCAGGGTGTGAGGGATCGGCTATGATCCGGCCAGCACGCCTCCGGGTCCTGGAGATGTACAGATCCTGGAGAGATGGGAGCTTGCAGCCGATCACCTTCTCAGCAGTGCGCACGACGCGCTGCAGCCTTAGTCTGTCCCTGGCAGTGGCTCCTGCGTACCACACGGTTATGGAGGTGGTGAGGATGGACTCGATGATGGCTGTGTAGAACTGCACTAACATCTTGGTGGGTAGCTTGAGCTTCCTCAGCTGCCGCAGGAAGAACATCCTCTGCTGGGCTTTTTTGATGAGTGAGCTGATGGTCAGCTCCCATTTGAGGTCCCTGGTGATGGTAGTGCCTAGGAAGCGGAAGGAATCAGCAGTGGTGATGGGAGAGCCTGAGAGGGTGAGGGGGGGCAGAGGAGTAGTGACTTTCCTGAAGTCTACAATCATCTCCACTGTCTTCAGAGCGTTCAGCTGCAGGTTGTTATTGCTGCACCAGGACGCCAGCTGGGCCACCTCTCTCCTGTAGGCGGACTCGTCGCCGTTGGAGATGAGCCCGATGAGGGTGGTGTCGTCCGCAAACTTGATCAACTTGACAGACTGGTGGCTGGAGGTGCAGGAGTTGGTGTAAAGGGAGAAGAGTAGGGGGGAAAGTACACAGCCCTGGGGTGATCCGGTGCTGATGCTAGTATAGTCATGCTAGTATAGATGCGCGTGAAGCCCTGGAGCAGGACGCTGTGTTACGAAGGGAAGAGCTCGCAGAGATGTCATCATTCAACAGAGATTTCCTGACCCTATTTGGCAAGCTTGTGGACGCATTTAGCAGTCGGCGTGTCTAACCATGTCTCCCCACGCCCAGTCTGTTTTTTTGTTTGTAAATTTTGCTTCTGGAATAAAATTGTATTGTTTGCATCAAAAGTCTGGTTTATCTGTTATGACACCGTATGAGAAAAGCCAATAATTACATACACATTCCAGTCTCTGTTCACTCCACATGCTGCTGTTCATCAGGTCAGGTGTATAGCCTTCTAATGGTAATTTAATTTTTAACAACACAACGAAACGTAATGTCTTGGTAGGTTTTTTTTTTTATTTTAAACAAATTTGCAATGCTGAATCCATTTCTCTTGACCGGGTACATTTTTATGTTATAAGCAGTTGTACATGTGTGCTTGAACTTGTACAGTAGACAATGATAAAGGTAAGTACCTTGTAAGTTGAATGTTGCATCACAGTCAAAATTTAATAAATTAAGAAGGAATCTACCAAAAATTTGGCACTAATAACAGTAGACAAATCGGACAAGGATACACAACTGTGTTTTTGTTGCACACACTGTTGTTACCAACAAGTGCAGAATTTATATTCCCTTTTCCAAAAATTAAAAATCAATTTGTAAGTAAAAGTGGGAGACCATTACATATGTATCAGCACATGATTTATAGTTCAATTTGCATTTCCACCTAAGCAAAAGTGGCTTGTCGAGCTGGATTTTTGTGAAGATGGCCTGTGCGGTGTTTCTGCATGTAATTACATACCTGTCAAGTGATACGGTTTCGCCGTTTTTAACACGGGGAAAATGCAATTTTAGCAAATACGGGCGTTATTGCCATTTCTGTACGCCAAGAGAAAAATATACGGGAAAAAAAATTATTGAGAGTGTGGGGAGGAACACGTCGTGTGTGTGACCCCCACAGCGGGGCTGTCAGAGCGCTCAGCGTGAGCAATTATCACAACAGTGAGAAGTGTGGACTGCTCATTAGGCTGATGGCTTCGCACCTTCTTAACTAGATAAGCGTTAGGAACAAGAGGACAAGTAGATGGACCATGCACAACATTTTATTTACAAAAAACATTTTTGAAATATGTATGCACATAAATGTGGGCGAAATAGACAAGTATGGCATCACAGCACAGCATCTCGTATATCGGCTCCCTGCTCCTCTGCTCTCTGTGCCGCTGCCACCACTGGTTCATCTACTGCATCATCCAATTGTAGTGTCAAACGTCTCTCCATGACTCTCACACAGAATTGTGCAGAGCACAACAAGTCAGCACCATAGATTTAACCAGTTTCATGTCACAGTCATCCCTCTCTCCTTCCTCCTTCCTTCCTCTCCTCGTCATCAGCCATTTTCTTTGTTGTGGAGGATTCGGTCGCGTGTTTGACGTCACGAGAGTGTGGCCGCCGCCTGCTGTTCAGGAAATCCACCCACCGCAGGTGTGCCAGCAGTATTTGAAAAGTAACTGAGGCCGAAACCGAACCGAAGTGAGTAGAGTCGGGGTTTTCAATCGGGGCTGGGGCTGGGCTAGTGGAAAAGGGCCATTGTCAGTGGCTCGGGCCCAACTACCACTCGGCACTTGAGCAAAAGACCTGGGTAGTACTGTTATGGCCACTGTGTGTATCATAACCTCCCATGCAACCCTTAGTCACCCACCTGCAACCTCAGTTTACCCCAGACACCTGTTACACAATGAATGAACAACAAAATTAAGATACTTAAACATTTTTTAGACAAATCAAAAGAATTTTCACACACACTTAATAAAATCAATAAAATAAAAATAATAAAACACACAATAATGGATAGACAAATTAATTAATTAAATGAATAATGACTGTACCTGGATGTCAGTTCAAACGGTTCATTTTGTCTTACTACTCACTGGCGCGCTTGCTGGAGTTTGGTGCGTTTCCGCAATAAAAAAAAACAAAAAACTGCATTGCTGGTACTCACTGTGGCCGTTCAGTCTAATAGTGACAGGTGGCCTGGGTTTTCCCAGGGACCCCTACCACAACAGCCTTGGAAAAAGGATGGGGGGACACACTCACGACAAGTGTCTGGAACGCTGCTGAGCCTCTTCTGCAGAAGAACAAGTCCTGAGCACTTCAGCAGTAATGGCGCAGAGTTCTCAGAAATTTCAAAGCGCCGCCCCACTTGGCGCCTTTGTAGTCGCAAAGCACACTATAATTTACAGTTAAAAGTCCTGTGTTCCCGACTTACAACCATTTACATTAACACAGTTTTAATTTAAGTCCACACTCACTCAGTAACTTGGTGTAGAAAGGCTCAAACATCATCTCAGCCCCTCTCCGAATTAGCCAAATGTCCAGCAGCTAGCTAACTACACTCGCCTCATGGCCAGTCTCAACACCGCTCCCTCACTCCACAGCCAGCAGTGGCTTGAACATGGGTGATTTACCAAGAAAGTCAGCTAAATCCATTCCCCGCCAGCGTGGCTCTTCCGTCTTACCTCCTCAGCGTCTCAGAACCAACTCATTCTTCTTCTTCTTCTGTTTTTTGGCGGGGGCACCCAACTTAAAGGCGCATTACCGCCATCCAGCGTTGGAGTGTGGACCAGACATTATACCCCAAGGGAGGAAGAAACAAAACAAACAAAAAAAAAAACCCCACTATATTCTATTAATTAGCCCCGTATCTTTAAGGTAGACCAACAACTTTCTTACCCCATCCCCCACCATCATGCTTAGGTTAGCATCACCCACCCCTAATCCTCTAATTCCTCCACTAATCTGTCTCTCTCCTGGGTATACTTCTGGCAGTGGAAAATGACATGCTCCACACTTTCTTCCTCTCTCTCACAATAATCGCACATCCCTGTCGGGTGCTTACCTACCAGGATGCAAAGTTTTTATTTAGCCTAGTGTTGTCCCCATCCTTATCCTAGATAAAATATTCTCTTCCTTTGTATTTCTTGTCCCCATCCTGCCCTTAACTCAAACCGCACTCTGGATAGCATACAAATGTCGCCCTGTTTCCCCTGTATCCCACCTATGCTGCCACTCCTGCCTAATACACTCTTTAATCAGCGTTTTTGCCTCAGATTTACTCAGTGAAATATCCCACACCTCCCAGTGTCCCAGAGCCTGTTTAGCCAATTTATCTGCGACCTCATTCCCTTACCCCCCCTGTGAGCTGGAACCCACATAACACCACAGCCACCCCTTTGTTTCCGAGTCTATATAAAGTCTCATATAACTCATAGATCAAGTCCTGTCTGCTATCAGATGACCCTGATTTTATTGACAGCAAGGCTGCACTGGAATCCGAACAAAGGACTAAACCCTTGACCATCAGCTCCTCCATCCTCTGCAATGCAGCCACCAAAAGCCAACAATTCGACTGTATATACAGACAGATTGGGAAGATGTTCTTCTATTATCAGATATTTTTAAGGCAGGGATATGGAAAGCAATCCAGTGCAGCCCGTGTCAGGATCCTTTGATCCTTCTGTGAATACTGGGGTAGGGGAATGATATATTGTACCCAACCGATCCTCTATTAAAATTGCAGCGTTTCCAAATTCTCTGCACCCTCGCAATCTTTTCCAAAAAAAACAAATCAACTGATACTGGGTAGAAAAACCATGGAGGAGTGACTGGCAAAGGAACTGATGGGATATACGTTCTATCACATAAACTTCATATCCCTCGCCACTCTCCAGCGTGAAATGCAAAATTCTCCCCTTTCCCTCTTTCCCCTCCCAACAAGGCAACAACACTCTGACTGTAGGATGTTTCTTTTGAGCGTGCCCCTGCAGATTGACCCAGTAACTCATCATCATCTGCTTACGCCTGATGCTTAATGGCATTTCCCCCATTTCCACCTGGAGGGGCCGCAACAGGAGTTGTTTTTAAAAGCCCCACAGCAGATCCTCAGAGTGCCTGGGCCTGGATGACATCCAACTTGCTCACACGTAGTTTTAGCAGCCGATCCCTATACAATACACCCATTATCCAATATAGACCTATTAAAGCACATAAATGTTTCTCATAGCCGTTCTGCTAGCACCCCACCAGCCCCTGTCAACACCTCATCACATTCAGTACTTTTTGCACCTAGCTGATATCTTACTGGAATATGCTCCCCCCAAGTTAGAGTAACATCAAACCAGATGCCCAGAAACGCGTGAAAACTTTGACTTGTTCCAATTCTGAGCGTACAGTGTTAACTGGGCATCTGCTACCCTTTTCCTTGTAAACACCACCACCTTTGTTTTCTCAACAGAGAATTTAAATCCCCAGGAATATGACCATCCCTCCACTGCACTTATCGCTTCTTGTATTTCCCTCTTATATACTTAAAATTACTCCCTCATTTCCATAATGCCCCATCATCAGCAAATAAAGAACGGCCAATGTCATTGTTCACAAACAGAAAAAACATCATTTATCATAATAGAAAAAAGTACTGGGCTTTATAACACTACCCTGGGGGGTGCCATTTTCCACCAAGTACCTATCTGACATGGCTCTGCCCACTCTAACCTTGGATGGTACCTATTAAACAAAAATCCTTTATCCAGTTAAATGTTCTCCCAGATATTCCTATCATACTTAGCTTTATCATCAACCCCTCCTTCCACAACATGTCATACGCTTTTTCCACGTCAAAGAATACCGCAATTACCGACTCTTTGTTTACCTGAGCCTTCCGTACCTCTGTCTCCAAACACACAACAGGATCCATAGTTCCCCTTCCTTTTCTAATCCACTCTGATGTGGTGACAGAATTCCCCTACTTTCAAGATAAAAAGCAATCCTATCTGTGATCATTCTTTCCATTATTTTCCCCAAATGCGGACGTTAAAGCTATAGGCTTGTAACTCGCTGGGTCTGAGGGATCCTTTCCAGGTTTCCTTACAGGAACAATCACAGCTTCTTTCCAAGCAGTTGGGAGCTTTCCCTTTTCCCACACTTTGTTGTAAATTTCCAATAGTTTCCTTCTTGCCAACGTCCCTAAGTGTTTCACCATGAGCGTAACAGATCCTGTCTTTCCAGGGGATGTTAATCTGATTTGTTTACCGCTCTTTCCATTTCATCTAAAGTGAAAGGAGAATCCAACGGGCTACTAAAATCATACCTTTCTCCAAAACCCCAGGGTGTGCTATACTCGTCTTACTTCTTCCTCTTTTACCCTCTTCAGTCAGATTACCTGAGCTATGAATTTGAGTCAGGCTCTTTGCTATCATTGTTGCCTTCTCCCCATCAGTTATTGCAATCTCTCCCCCACTTTTTAATATTGGGTACTGCCATTCCCTCCTGACTCCCCTCATAGCCATGATCATGCTCCACACATCTCCCACGGCTGTTGATGAGATGAGAGATGAGATTCAACTATATTGTCATTACACATACATCTGATCTACCTACAGTACTGCCGTACTCTCTGCCAGCTTTCTCTCTTGGACCCTCCGGATGTTTTCCTGACTTTTGCCAGTGCTCTCTTATAATTAATCAGGTTTTGCCAATGTGAGTTCTCCTTAGGACCTTAAGCATCTTATTCCTCTCTTTAATAGCTCTAGTGCACTCCTACTGTCCACCAAGGCACTGCTTTCTTTAATCTTTTTCCCTTTACTTTTAGAAATTGACTGATTGGCTGGCTTCAGAAAAATAGTTTTAATACTTTCCTCCATGCTTCGATGTCTTCACTGACCTCTACTAGGGAAGGTCTACTCGCAACAAATAAACTTAAATAATTTCAATTAGCAGTGCTAAAAACCACCTCCCTTCCCCTGTGGCCACTTACCCTGTTCACTGAAATGAAAAGATTACAATATACTGGAAAATGATCACTTCCCACTGAAGACTCCTCCAAAACTCCCACTCACACACACTTGCAATACTACTAGTCACCAATGTCAATCAAGAACTGAACCACTCCCGTATGTACATCAATCCTAGTTGCTCTACCATCATTCAAACACACTAGCTTCTTCTCTTCCAAGAATTCCTCATAATCTCACCATTTATGTCTGTCATAATTTGCCCCCCATAACACATTATGGGCATTACAGTCCCCCACAACTACCACCCTGCTCCCATCTATTCCCTCCATCTGAGATAACTGACTCAATGTCAGTCTCCTACAAGGATTGTACAAATTAGCAACTACTAATTCCCCCTCTTTAGTCCAAATTTCAACTACCACATATTCCAGCTCATCCCCTTTACCTACCTCTCTAAACTGAATTCCCCTCCCTCACAAATGTTGCACACCCACCTCCCATTCCCTCCTTCCTATCATTCCGAATAGAAACATATCCATTATTTTAAAATCCAGATTAGGCTTCAACCACGTCTCTGAACACAAATGACATCTGGTTTGTCCTGAAAGTTCCTCAATATATCCTTTTAAATTCCTGTCCATTTGCCACCAACTTCTTGCATTCCATTGAATCACTATAAACCATCCTCACAATTCCTTTCCCAATCACTGCTTGATCCTGACTTGTCTGGCTACTGACCACGTCCTCACCTCCTCCCAAGTTTAAACCACTGAAACCAAGATGGTTAGCTGCTGCCTTCACTATTATTTGGAATTCTTTCAGTTTTAGACTTTACTTCCATTGTGGCATTCACAACTCCTGCTATAAAGATAACCAGTCTCTTCAGATCACCCTGAATTTCTCCATTCCGTACCAGCTCTCTTTCCCCCTGCAGGCAGCCTCCCCCCAGTCCTTTGCCCATTCCCTCCTCCCTGGTCCGTCCTTTTCACTGCTTCAGCATATGAAACTTACTCTGTACTCTGACTCGCTGAATTTCCCCTCTCTCTCATCATACTTTCACAGCCTCCATAGGCCACACTATGATTCCCGCCCACAGTTGCAACACTTTGGCGTTTCTTGCTTACTTTCTCCATACTGGTGATTACCCCCACACCTTGCACACCTTTTCCTCCATCTACAAGTGTTAGCTATGTGTCCAAACCTTTGGCAATTATAGCACCGAATTGGATTAGGGACAAATTCTCTTACCCCATACCTCAAAAAGCCCAAACTTACACTTTTGGGGAGCACCTCTCCTTCAAACTCAACACCACGCCCTCAGTGTCTCTCCTCTGTCCTTCCCGGGTGGCCTGTAGCCTACGAGCTGCCTTTACTACCCCCCCCCCTTTTAAATTAGCTTTAATTTCTTCCACTGTCATTCCTATCGGCACCCCCCAAATTACACCCTTGTTCCACTTTGACCCATTACCAATAATGCTTGTATTTTTCACTTTAAATCGCCCAACCTCCCTCATTTTTTCAGCTCTTTCTCTTTGCTCCTCACACCTGCACACAATCAGTAGATTTCCGTCTCTCAATACCTTTGCCATGTATATATCTCCTACCTGGTTTTTCAGTATTGTTGTTAACTTAATTGGGCTCATTGTGGATATCCCCTTTTCGTCCTCAGACCTTACAATAATTTTTAACTCGGCTCCTTCCTGCCCTCCTCCCTCCGCACCACCACCACTTCCACTACTTCTAGCCTTCTTTGCATTGTTACCGGGAAAGTTATTCTCCCTTTTCTCTTTTCCTTTCCCGTTTCCCTGCCCAGTATCCATACTATCCTCACTGTCCCACAAATCAGAATCTCCCCAGTCTGGCCCATTCACAACGCTGCTGCGCCGACCCGCCACACCTGTCTTTACTCTGCTCCTCCTCTCCATTTTTCCATGCCCGCAGACTCTAGTCCCGTCACCCAACCTCCTTGCCAAACCACCCGACAAACTTCTCTGGCTCTCTCTCGGAGATCTGACCATCCGTCGCTTCCTTTCGTTTGATGAAGTTCAAAATTTCAGCCGAAAAATCAACCTCGCTTCACCCTCTCTGACCCGCTCTGCTCCGACTCCAGAACCAACTCAACTTTCTCTTCTTCTTCTTCTTCTTCTGATGTTTTATGGCGGTTGGCAAACAGCTTATAGGTGCATTACCGCCACCTTCTGGAATGGAGTGTGATTCAGAGTAGCATTACCCTCCTACAGTATATCTTTGAAATTAGACCTGTTGTTCTTATGAACCTAAATACTGCCTTATAGACCACATCCCCTGAACTTCTCTGCAAAATCTCTTTTATATTGAGCTGGGTTTTGCTCCTGTATAGACTGTCCACCAATGCTAGCCGTGCAAACTGATACTTTGGACAGTGCATAAATATATGTTCAACTGTTTCGTCATTTCCACAGTAATCACATTTTCCATTTGGGTGTTTTTTCATTATAACTAATGTACTATTCAGCCCTGTGTGACCTAATCTTAACCTGGATATGATGTCCTCTTCCTTCCTACTCCTGTGAACTTCTCCAGCTCCCCCTACTTTCTTTTGTATGCCATACAGGCTCCGTCCTTTACTTCCTTTGTCCCACTCTTCCTGCCACTTCTTTTTAATTTGCGTTTTGATAATGCTCTTGACCTCTGCTTTACTATGTTTCACATTCCAACTAACTTGACTCATCCTAGTTGCCCTTTTTGCACATTTATCTGCCAGCTCATTCCCCTCCACTCCAATGTGCGCCGGGATCCAAATGAATCTAATGTCCACACCTGCCTTTGAGATTCTCCCTACTGAATGTACAGTTTCCATCACCAAATCCTGTCTTGACTCTGAATGCATTTGCCCAATACTTTCCATTGCGCTGCTAGAGTCAGACCCTATCAAAACCTTTCTGGGCTTTACTTCTTCCGCCCAGCCCAATGCCAAACAGATTGCCAAAAGCTCCCCAGTATGCACAGCCAAGTCATCACTAACCCTTTCCTTCTTCATGACATCTAATTCTGGAATGATGAACGCTATTCCCACAATGTTCTTTGTCGATTTAGATGCATCTGTATAAATCTTTATAAAGTCAGGATAGTTACCGTCTAAATAGTTATTGACCTCATTCTTGTTTATCTTCCCCCTTATGTCATTTGTTAAAAGTCTAAAATCCACCTTTACGTCTTCCAGACATCATGGTGGTTCTGCAGAAAGAGGGACTGTTGGACATACTGCTTTATCAGCAACCCTTAGTTCCCTGACTCTCTATTGTCCAACAAAAGCTTCTCCTTTGTCTCTTTTCATTCTCTTGGCAAGGTTTCAGTACACTGTGTGCTGGGTGACTGTCACTAAATCTCCTGATGTTGGCCCAGTATGTAGCTGCTATTTGAGTTCTTCTTAACTCCAGAGGCATCTCACCCATCTCCACCTGGAGTGCTGCTACTGGAGTAGTTTTTATGGCCCCACAGCATAACCTCAGAGCTTGGTATTGAATTATATCCAGTTTTTTCAATAATGTTTCTGACTCTGATCCATACATAACACACCCGTAATCAAACACTGACCTAACTAATGCCGCATATAATGTTTTTAAAGCACCTCTACTTGCTCCCCATTCTCTTCCCCTCAAACATCTAATAATATTTAAAACCTTCTTAGATTTTGCCACAATTTTCTCAACATGAATCTTTCAAGAACAACCCTTATCAATCCACACACCCAAATACTTGAAACGCTCCACAGTTTCTATGTGTTGATCATATATTTTAAGATCAACTTGACTGTTTACTCTCTTCCTTGTGAAGACCATAGCCTTTGTTTTTCCCACCGAAAACCTAAATCTCCATTCCACTGCCCAAGCCTCAACTTCATCAATCGCCTGCTGCAACTTTTTAACAATAAATGATAGATTTTTCCCTCTTGTCCACATAGCACCATCGTCTGCAAACAAAGAGACACCAACAGAACCCTTAACTCTAGAAAAAATGTCATTGATCATGACTGAAAACAAAATGGGACTAACAGTACTGTCTTGTGGGGTTCCATTTTCTATCATTTGGCTTGAGCTATACTGCTTCCCTATTCTTACCGAAATTTTCCTGTCACTCAAAAAAATTTTAATCCATCTTTTCATTCTCCCTCTAAAGCCTAGCTCATGTAGTTTGATAATCAGCCCCTCCTTCCACATCATGTCATACGCCTTCTCAACATCCAAAAACACAGCAACCACACTTTCCTTATTCACTTGGGCCTTCCTAATCTCATGTTCCAAACAGACAGCAGGATCGGTAGTACTTCTCCTTTTTCTAAATCTGCTTTGGTAACTTTTTAATGCCTCTCTAGACTCCAGATAATATGATAACCTCTCATTAATCATTTTTTCCATAGTTTTACCAACATGGGATGTTAAAGTGATTGGTCTGTAACTCTCACCTAAACCTGGATTTTTACCTGGCTTGCATATTGGAACAACAACCGCCTCTTTCCATGAAGTAGGCAATATCCCTTCTTCCCAAGCCTTGTTGTACAACTCTAATAATATCTTTTTACCAGCGTCACTCAGGTTTTTAATCATTTTATATGTCACTTGGTCTTTTCCTAGAGTTGTCTTACAGACTTTCTTTAACGTATGATTTAACTCAGATATTGAAAAACACTGATTTATACCATTCTCAAACTCTGCCTCTTCTTGCAACACTCCCACATTATTTAATTTTGTCTGTTCTCTTCCACTTTTTTCCACATTGCTCAAATTATCTGCACTACTTTTTTACTGAAAATTCTAACTGAATGTTCTGTCTTTTCATTGTCATCTACTGTCAAACTGTCCCCGTTCTCCATAATTGAATAATTTAGCTCTGTGGAGATCATGAAATGATGAGACTGGATTATTTCTCAGTATTGGTTTATTGCATTTCACGTCCCCAGCTCACTCTCTCAGTCAGGAAAAAAGAGGGAGAGCTGCGGTAAACCCCCACACATTTATACCAGCATATCAAAGACAGAATCACACACTCAAGTCAAATCCTTCTATTTACAATTAATCACTTCAGAGTCCTCTTTGCTCTTCCGTCTGACCCCCTTTCAGGATCTCGCCCCCGATCCTCTGTCTTCCTTCCAAGTCCGCAGGTGGTCCAGACCCATTGTCCATCTGAGGCGTGATGTCAATACACACTGCAACCTTAAAGTCTTTCTGTGTTTGAGCCTATGCAGTTAAATATGTGAGCTACATAAGGTTAGAATTATGGGCGCTACATCACCCCCCCCCCCCAACGCCAAAGAATGGACACAATAACAGTATCCTAAAGGCAATACAGCATATGTCGCCCCCCACCTGCAGAATCTACAGCACAAACCTACACAGTTTGATCAAAACACACATCACTCTGCACGTAGTCTGGGCTTCAACCTCCTCCCGAACCTGCTGTACGCAGGTTTCACAGTCTGTGTTGTGCCGTCCTGCGGCGAATCTGTGGAATGAGGGGGAGAAAGGTTACTTGTTCCCTGCGGGGGCTCCAGGGGCCGTTCCCTGGGGGGTCTGCCGCGTCGAGGTGCCCTCGCCAGTTGTACAGATTCGTCATGCAACACAAAGGCAGGCTTTGATCCAGGGGTGTCAAACTCATTCCATGGAGGGCAAAGACCCTGCAGGTTTTACTTCCACCCAGTCTCTTCAGCAGGTGTTTTCACTGATCAGCAATCAGTGGGAAGAAATTCAGAGAAAACACCTGTTGAAGCCACTGGGTGGAGGTAAAACCTGCAGGGTCTTGGCCCTCCATGGAATGAGTTTGACACCTGTGCTTTAATCTATCAATGCTGATTGTTTCTTTCCTGCCCCCCAAATGTAGCACAAAATATTTATCCCCGGTTTCCAGCACTCGAATGGACCATCATATGGTGGGCGGAGACTGTGTCGCTGAGCGTCGTGCCTGACAAAAACAAATTCAGCGTTTTGTAAAGCTTTGGGAACAAAAACACGCGGAAAAGTGTGATGAGCGGGGCCCGGCAGCATTTCTGCTCCCGTGCCAATCAGAGGCCCCGCGCCGGGGATGCCCTGGTGCCGCATGGGCTGGCAGGAACTCGCTGGGCAGCCTGAGAGGTTGTGCAAAAACTAATTCCACGGGTGAGGCATCTAAGTCCTCTTTGGGCACCGAACGCAACCCCAATAAAACCCATGGTAGTTTGTTTACCCAATCTGCATCCGTGAGCGACGCTCTGAGGGCTGCCTTCAAAGACCTGTGAAAACGCTCGCATAAACCGTCGGCCTGGGGGTGATAAGCGGTAGTGCGGTGGACTGCCGCTCCTAAGCTGCTGGCCATTGCTGACCACAGTTCCGACACAAATTGAGGTCTCCTATCGGATGTAATATCCGACGGAACCCCGAACCGCGCTACCCAGGCTGTTAAAAAAACGCGAGCCACCTCTGCCACTGTGGTTGATGTTAACGGGACCACTTCCGGCCAACGTGTGGTTTGGTCCACCATTGTCAAGAGATGTGTGAACCCTTGTGACGGCAGTAAGGGGGCCCACTAGGTCTACGTGCACATGATCGAACCTCTTAGCCGGAATGTGGAACGGTTCTAAGGGGGCCTTCGTGTGCCTGTGGACTTTGGCCCGCTGGCAAGCCATGCAGGCTTTCGCCCACTCTTTCACGTGCTTGCGCAGGCTCGGCCAAACAAACTTCTCCGCTACCATTTTCACAGAAGCGCGTACTCCCGGGTGCACCAGGGAGTGCACCGCGTCAAAAACGCGATGGCGCCACGCGGCCGGTACCACCGGGCGGCTGCGCCCGGTGGATACGCTGCAGATTAGGGGGGGCGAACCGGTTTGTAAACTCCTGCTCTCCAGCCTTAACCCTGTTGGTCCAGACAGGAGCGCGCGCACATCTGCGTCTCCACTCTGCTCCGCCGCCATGGCTGCATAATCTATCCCCACGTGAACTGGGACCGCGTGCGCGTCTGCGCTGTTACTCCGCCCCGCGGCTGCAGTAGTACAATCCGCATCCACGCGGACAGGCGCTGTTACTGCGCGTGAGAGACAGTCCGCTACTACATTGAGCTTACCGGCTACGTGCTGAATATCAGTGGTAAATTCCAAAAATGCGGCCAGCTGTCTCTGCTGCCGTCCTGACCACGGTTCTGAAATTTTGGACATTGCAAAAGTGAGAGGTTTGTGGTCGACAAACGCGGTGAAACGCTGCCCTTCCAGCCACAACTGGAAATGGCGAATGGCCAGGTGGAGCGCTAGCAGCTCCCTGTCAAACGCGCTGTATTTCCGCTCAGCATCGCGCAAGGATCTGCTGAAAAAAGCGAGCGGCTGCCAAACCCCGACAACCTGCTGCTCTACAACGGCCCCTATGGCCACATCTGACGCGTTGGTGGTTAGCGCTATGCGGGCTGATGGGTCTGGGTGAGCCAGCAGTGCTGCGTCTGCAAGTGCTTTTTTAACCTCCGTGAATGCGCGCTCCCGCTCCGGGGACCACTCGATCACATTGGAGGGCTTCTGCTTTTTAAGCGCGGCGTATAACGGTTGCATAAGCTGCGCTGCGTGGGGTATGAAACAGTTGTAAAAATTTACCATACCTAAAAATTCTTGCAACGCTTTGACCATTTGTGGCTGGGGAAACTCTGCTACTGCGCGTACTTTGGCCGGTAGAGGGACTGCTCCCTCTGGGGAGATGCGGTGTCCTAAAAAATCGATTTGCGCTACGCCAAAATGGCACTTGGCCGGGTTAATTATCAACCCGTGCGCTCCCAACCTCTGAAAAACCGTCGTGAAGTGTTTTTCGTGTTCCTCCTCGGAGGCACTGGCGACTAAAATGTCGTCCAAGTAGACAAAAACAAAAGGGAGGTCGCGCAACATGGCTTCCATCATTCGCTGGAAGGTTTGCGCAGCACCTTTAAGGCTAAAAGGCATGTGTAAAAATTCAAAAAGTCCGAACGGGGTTATTACCGCTGTTTTGGGAATGTCCTCTGGTCGGACCGGGACCTGATGATAACCGCGGACCAGGTCTATTTTAGAAAAAATGCCCGCCTTTGCTAAATGCACTGAAAAATCCTGGATGTGCGGAATTGGGTAGCGGTCCTGCGCTGTGGAATTGTTTAACCTGCGGTAATCACCACAAGGTCTCCACGAGCTGTCAGCCTTAGGAACCATATGCAGCGGGGAGGCCCAAGGGCTCTTCGAGCGGCGAATTATGCCCAACCTTTCCAGGTTGGCGAACTCCTCGCACGCAATGGAGAGCTTAGTTGCATCCAAGCGCCGAGCTTTCGCAAAAACTGGTGGGCCAACTGTGGTGATAAAGTGCTCCACCCCGTGCTTCGCAACCTTAGCTGAAAACGTGGGAACTGTGAGTGCTGGGAACTGGGTTAGAAGAGTGTGAAACTTACCGCCTGCTGTGGCGACATTGGTCTGTACTGGCGGCGGGGACACTCGAGCTGCACAAGGGATAGAATAAAAAGAGAGTGCATTAACTAGGCGTCTATTAACCAGATCCACTAACAAGCCATGTGAGCACAAAAAGTCAGCGCCTAACATGTTGAAACTCACCGCCGCTACTATGAAAGTCCATTCATAGGTGCGGCTGTGCAAGGACAGGCGCAGAGTCCTTTCCCCAAAAGTTTTGATATACGAGCCATTCGCCGCCGTTGCCCCGTCTCCGCGGGGCCCAGCCACATGGTCCGCATAGGTCGCGGTGATGAAACTCCTCTGGGCTCCGGTGTCCATGAGGAATTGCCACCCGGAGCCCGCATCTGTCAGATAAAGCAGCTTGTTCTGTTCACCAAGAGTCGAAGCTGCTAACGACCCCTGGCCCGGGCGTTTCCCTGTTTCTTGAAACTGCACGGCGGGATGCATCTGTATGCCTTCTCAGCGAAGCATCGATGGTAAAAACAGAGGCCGTCCCCTCCTCTGCTTCGGGACCGCGCCGCTGCCGTCGTCGCTGGGGTTGCTTCTGCTGCCTCCGGCTCCTCACTGCCCTCGGCCGCCGCGCCGAGGTCTGTTGCTGCCACGGAAGTCTCCTGCTCGTCGCAGGCGTCGAGGAGCCGCTGCACTTCCTTGGCCAGCACGCGGAAGTCTTGCTGGGTCACACACCTCATGCCGGACAGGGTACCTCTCAAGTGTGCTGGGAGGGTCCTCAAGAAGATGTGTTTGAACAGAAAAGCATCGTTGTCTGTCCGGATCAGCTGCAGCATGTCCTCCATGAGGTCGGTCGGCCTGCGTCCTCCTCTGTGACGCAGGTCCAGAAGCTGCCTGGCCCTCACCTCGGCTGATGGCACGAAACTCTCGATGAGGGCGGCTTTCAGCGCGTTGTACTTGCCAGCAGCGGGCGGCTGCTGCACCAGGCTCTGCACACATCGAGCTGTGCGGCTGTCGAGTCTTGCAATGACATTATGAAACTTGGTGTCATCTGCTGATATTCCCCCAAGCACGAACTGCGATTCTGCGTGTTGGAACCATGAGTGCGGGTCGTCTTGCCAGAACTCGGGGAGCTTAATCGAGCCTGCACTCGTGCGGGCGGTCTCCGGTGAATCCGGGTCAGGGTAACTTTCCCCCGGCATCTTACGTCTTGGTCACCAATGTGGAGATCACGAAATGATGAGACTGGATTATTTCTCAGTATTGGTTTATTGCATTTCACGTCCCCAGCTCTCTCTCTCAGTCAGGAAAAAAGAGGGAGAGCTGCGGTAAATCCCCACACATTTATACCAGCACATCAAAGACAGAATCACACACTCAAGTCAAATCCTTCTATTTACAATTAATCACTTCAGAGTCCTCTTTGCTCTTCCGTCTGACCCCAGGGGGTCAGACAACCCTTTCAGGATCTCGCCCCCGATCCTCTGTCTTCCTTCCAAGTCCGCAGGTGGTCCAGACCCATTGTCCATCACTGCAAGCTTAAAGTCTCTCTGTGTTTGAGCCTATGCAGTCAAATATGTGAGCTACATAAGGTTACAATTATGGGCGCTACAGCTCCTTCCTTATACCCAACATCCTTTTAATTGTTCCCCATACCTTTTCCAAGGGTGTACTTCTTCCCAATGAATCGCAATATTTCCTCCAAAACTCTTTTTTGGTCTGTTTAATTATTCTCCGTACTTTAGCCTGCTCCCGTTTATAATTAATCAAGTTACCCATATTCAAAACATTTTTTAATACTTTAAAAGCTTGCACCATGCACCATGTCATGCTGCAAAGAATACCTGTGTCGTTGGCTTCTATGGGCATAAAAGGAGAGAAGCTCATGGTGTGGCCCCCATCCTCCCCTGACCTCAGTCCTATTGAGAATCTCTGGAGCATCCTCAAGCAAACGATCTATGAGGGTTGGAGGCAGATCACATCAAAACAGCAGCTGTGGGAGGTTATTCTGACATCTTGCAAAGAAATTCAAGCAGAAATTCTCCAAAAACTCACAAGTTTAAAGGATGCAAGAATTGTGAAGGTTCTATTGTGAAGGGGTCCTGTGTTTACATGTAACTTTGCCTGTTAAGATGTTTTTGATTGAAATAGCTTTTGATTTCAGTAAATATGATCTCCTAATGATGCAAATTCAACAAATGCCAATTTTCAGTTTTTTACAACCAATAAAATGTTTTGAAACTCTGTTGTGCATAACAATTTAGAATAGTGAATTATGACATTTTTTTAATTTTTGCAGAAAAATATTTATCATTGGGAAGTTTGTTCAATAAAATTTGAATTATGCTCTAATGGTTGATGACTTGAAAATTATACTGACTGTAATTTTTATGACTATTTAGGAAAATCAGAGACAAATATCATTTGCATAATAATTTGGAATGTGGTGTACAGTATACTGTTTTTATTTACCATTCTTATTTATTTACCAGTGTCATTTACCCTGTTTTCTTATTGCTGCTAATCTGTTGCTGTTCCTTTTACTGCTCAGTCATCATTACATATTACCATCTGGATACTGTTATAGTTTTAAACTTTTTATTTCCTATTTCATTTTAAATGTATCTTATTAGTAATATATTGTACATATTGTATTGTCATGTGTGCCTTTTGCACAGTTTACTGCAACAACAAAACAATTTCCCTCAGGGTATCTATCTATCTATCTATCTATCTATCTATCTATCTATCTATCTATCTATCTATCCAGCAGCTCAGGGTTCAGAGGTAGGATTAGGGCACTTGTCATTATTTGTAAGAACTTTCACCTGACAGCTTTTGTCTGTTCTGTGTTTTGGCAATCATGTCCAAGAAAACATTTTGCATCTATTCTGAGTGCTGGTGTGTGCCTGTGCTATATTTTGTTTTGTTTTTTTTGATGGAAGTGCATAGCTGAACTTTCTTACTTGCAGCATATCACTTGTTTCTCAAAATGTTCTTTAAGCTGTCAAAATGAAGGAAGTTAGACAGCTGATTGCTGCAAGCAATCATATCCACAGATGGCAAAGGCCATTCTAGTGTTATCTGATGTTATTACAAGAAGCTAGTGCGTTAAAAGTTATGAAACACTGCAACAAATTCACAACTTTCTCACTTGGAGTGTACTGGCAATTAGAAAAAAAAATACATCCTCATACTTTTTAGATTTGACTTTTATACCTTAAAAAAGTTAGGTAGTCTTATGATTAGAAAAAAAGGTACAATTGTACAAAAACGTGGAGCACAAATCAAATTCTTTGGCTGAGAAATTTCTCAAGTCAAATTGTATGTAGCATAGTGGATCATGACTGAATGACTTGTATCGAGTTTTGGGTGGATGGCCTCAACTTTAAAACTGTTGCTTGTGTTACCTAAAGATTCCAGCTCTGTCTCTGTTCCACATGAGCTATTTTCTCCCATTTTTGTGTAAGAACCCAGCTGCTGATTATGTTGCTTTGCTTGAGGGTGGAGTAAGGAGGCAAAGCCACTAGCTTGCAATGACCTTGGCTAACAGAAATCTGAGGGGCCTGTATGGCCAGCCTCTGCTTGTCCCTTGAAGCATCATCCTGTCCAGACTACATATGGATTGAAGTGTAGCATGATTTCAGATTTTCAGGTCTAGGGGTCTGAAAATGCTGTAAGGTTTTGTATTTGAGAAATCAAAGTTGCATGAGGAAAAGGAGACAGTGGCCCTTGATACTCAGCAATATAGATAAAATGAGAGTTTGTACTGAAAATAGTGGAATACTGTGACTATCTTTCATGCACATTTTCTGTTAGGTTTAACACTGCATGGACTAATTTGAGTCTTTTGACATTTCAGGGTAATATGTCTTTGAAGACTTTGGATAAGCCATTCCGTTTCCTTTTTTTTTTAAATGAAAATCCTATGGTATCTACTTAACCTCTTGCACACCGGTGTACCACGGGCGGACACGTCTCTGCGTCCTAGAGTGCACGAGGGCGTACGAGGGCGCTGCGTCCTAGAGCGCACTGAAAAAAAAAAAAGCCACGTAAAAAAAGTACATTTGGCACAATTTGGCACAGTTCAAAAACGCCTGGGAACAACCTAAGAAAAAAGCTGTGTAATATATTCATTTTTTGTGGTATTGTTACAAAATTTGGACCTCAGCTGGATAACACTTGGTTCTACATTTCTGTTGCATTTTCCAGCCAATATCTGAAGCTGTGTGTTATTTGCAAGCATTTGTATCCAAAAAAAAAAAAACACCCAGGCGAAATTTATTTTCTTCAAGTTCGGTATGTTTAGATGACTGTTACTCAGTGGCAGGAGCACTTAGAGAGATTATGACTGTTTTGCCAAAAACTTCAAAGTGTTTTCTTTTAAATGAGACCAACCCCATGAAGATGCTGCAAAGGGTTGAAGAACAGCTTTTGATTTACTTTGGGTACGTTATTTTTTTGGCATTTTTAGGGAAATTGACCAGAGTGCAAGGGGTTAAACTTAATGGGTGAAGAGTCCTGTACACCAGCTGTTGTTTACTAATACTGTAACACCACTAATTTTCCCTATAGAAAAGCCATTTTTTCCAACAACACTGTGAATACCAGACCCAAAATGTAAGATAAAGCCCGGTTAAAACTGAACAGCTTGAAAGAAGTAGGATTAGCTACACTGACACTATACAACCTTCTGGCTTGTGATTTGGGGTCATGGGGGAAAGTTTACTCACTACAATACTTTTGCCTCAGATGATCTATTGTGTCTCCAAAACAACTTTTTTATTTGCTAAATAGATAGATGAGAAGTCACACCAGAAATGACAAATGAAATGAATATACTGTATGGGTCTCTTGCCAAAGCTCTGTTAAGGTTTGCCCAATTTCCTGAGTCTACCACAACACAGCCATGTTCTCTGTCATGTTGTATTGTTGCAGGCAGTCCCTACTTCTTCCCATTATCCCATGGCGTTCATTCTGACTGGCTGTATTTCAGTGGCAATTGGCCCCAATAACTAACATGCTACCTAGTCAACATCAGCAAACTTATTTGACGATGTCTTTGTAGCCTTCACACATAGGGCTCTATTATGATCTATGATCTTACTCAGCAGTGTATTGTCTGAAGCACAGAGCACACTTATGGGCATATCCAAATCCATTTTGTTATCATGACAGTGGAAAAACAGTCCCTATGCCAGGTAAAAAAGTGCAAAAAGCTGGTCTAATTATTCAGAGATGTGTTTTAGGTAATCCAATCCAAAGTGCCTCTGCCCATTAAATGGATGCTGATCATGATGGCTTATTTAAAAGGAACTCCAATTATATTGGCATGTTAGCTCTATGCTTTATTTTTATGTTAGTAACATAACTATAATATAATTTTTTTTGAAAATAATTCCCAGTTTTATATATTTTTAAAAAACTTTATTACGATGTAAATCACCATTTTTGTTTACGTCGCAATGTATTCTGGGTAGTGACGTAGAAGGGTTGCAGCCGTTTTTTCTGTCTTATACAAGCCAAGAAGCGAAGCTACGAACTACTGCCATTTGTCAATGAAAATGCCACATTGTGCGGCTTTTGGATGTAATTTCCAATCAAAGGGAAATAAAGAGAGCGGGGTAAGCCTTCATAGCTTTCCTAAAGAGGGAAAGTTGAGGAAAAAGTGGGGCGGCAGCGGCTCAGGAGGTAAAGCAGGTTGTCTAATAACCCGATGGTTGGCGGTTCGCATCACGCTTTCCCCAGATATCCTGCCGTTGTGTCCCTGGGCAAGACACTTCACCCGCATTGCCTCCAGTGCCCATAACACTGGGTATGAATGTGTAAAAATGTTTAAATGCTCGGTGGTGGCCGGAGAGGCCGTTGGCGCGGATTGGCAGCCACATTTCCGTCACTCTGAGTGTCTGTGATCACGCGCTATAGCGCACGCTTGATAAAGCTGACATATGTATTAATCACGCTGTGATAAAGCACCATATCGCTGAAAGCGTGCGCATGAGACATGTCTGTGATCACGCGCTATAGCGCACGCCTGATAAAGCTGACATATGTATTAATCACGCTATGATAAAGCACGAAATCGCTCAAAGTGCACAAGCGTGCGCTTTGCGCACACTCAAGCGAATCGCAGTTCGAATTTTGTCACCAGTTCGAATTTTTATCAAGCGCAAGCTTGATAAAGCTGATATATATATATTTATCACACTATGATAAAGCTCTATATCGCTCAAATGAGCGATATAGCGTGCGCTCGAGTGTCTCCGCTCTGCGAGTGTCTCTCCACTTTGAGTGTCTCAAGCGTGCGCTTGAGGAAGCATTATTTTAAGGTGAAACTTATACATTGTTGATTTACTTACAATAGAATGCTCAAACCCAAAAAATTCTCTACAAGCATGATGGGCACTGAACTGATAAACATGGACTCTCAGCAGCATAAAGCAATTTCTCTGTTGCTTTCTCAGACTGCGAGTTGAACGTCCATAAGCAGTGCTCCAAAGTCGTTCCAAATGACTGTCAGCCAGATCTTCGACATGTCAAGCCAAACGTGCGCTTTGGGCGATATGGTGCTTTATCACAGCGTGATTAATACATATGTCAGCTTTATCAGGCGTGCGCTATAGCGCGTGATCACAGACATGTCTCATGCGCGCGCTTTGAGCGATATCATGTTTTATCATAACGTGATTAATACATATGTCAGCTTTATCAAGTGTGCGCTGTAGCGCGCGATCACAGACACAGAGTGACGAAAATGTGGCTGCCAATCCGCGCCAACGGCCTCTCCGGCCACCACCGAGCATTTAAACATTTTTACACATTCATACCCAGTGTTATGGGCACTGGAGGCAATGCGGGTGAAGTGTCTTGCCCAGGGACACAACGGCAGGATATCTGGGGAGAGCGTGATGCGAACCGCCAACCATTGGGTTATTAGACGACCTGCTCTGCCTCCTGAGCCGCTGCTGTCCCACTTTTTCCTCAACTTTCCCTCTTTAGGAAAGCTATGGAGGCTTACCCCGCTCTCTTTATTTCCCTTTGATTGGAAATTACATCCAAAAGCCGTGCATTGTGGCATTTTCACTGACAAATGGCAGTAGTTAGTAGCTTCGCTTCTTGGCTTGTATAAGACAGAAAAAACGGCAGCAACCATTTTACGTCACTACCCAGAATGCATTGCGACGTAAACAACAATGGTGATTTACATCGTAATAAAGTTTTTTTTTTTAAATATAAAACTGGGAATTATTTTCAAAAAAATTATATTATAGTTATGTTACTAACATAAAAATAAAGCATATAGAGCTAACATGCCAATATAATCGGAGTTCCTTTTAAGGTTTTGTGCTTGCCAAAGAGCATGCACATGAGTAAACATACATGGGATGGTAATGCTGCTTGGCATTAAGACAGGCATTATAGATAATGCCCAGTTAGTTATTTTATGGAGGATGATGGGGAAAAGATGATTGATCAACTGGGCTGAATGATGGAGGTGAATTTAACAGGTTTAACATAACATACACAGACACAACATACAGACATGAATGTGTTTGAAACTTCATAAAAAGTGGGTGATTCACTGACTAATTTTGTAAATCCATGCACCATTTTTTTCTGTGCAATGAAAAACTCTGTCTTATCCAGTGAGTGTGCTTTTCGATATAGAAATTCTGGGTGATGAGAGAAGGGAGATGCTTCAGCCAAGGCAAACGGGGGTAAACAGTCCATGCAAGGTAATTTGGTGGAGACTTAAGAGTGGTTTACTGTGCCTTCAGATTGTTCATATTAAACTGTCCTCCCCTCCTCACTGTGTATGTCGCCAAACTGTGACATAACCCCCTAGTGGTCAACAGTGGTATAGATTTTTTTCAAGAAAATATTCAGATCAGATGTCAAAAATTTCCAAGGCTATAACTTGAAAGTGGTAAGAGATAATGGCCTACTGTCAATTAGAAAGATGTAGAATATGACCCAAAGTTTGACATAGGAGTAAATTTACACATCTAATTTGCATAATACCGTGCATAATGCCATGACAGCCATATCAGAGATTTCCAAGGCTATAACTTGAAAGGAGTAAGAGATAATGGCTTACTGTCAATTAGAAAGATGTAGAATATGACATTTTGTTGTCTTATTTTCAAACTATATGATCCACAAAATCAGTACAATGCAGTACAATGTAAGCAAAGCAATAACAAACACAGACATTCATCACTTACTGCTGTATCTTTGTCCATGCTGGTCGCTATTTTCTCTTCTGTAGGACATTTGCGGTTTTTCTCCCACATCCACACACTCTTACGATTATCTAACCTCAATTTCACTTTTATTCTGGCGCTATTTATTATCTTATAAAACTGCTCGGAAGTGGAGTGATTGTCCCCTCGGTCACGTGCTGCTGTAGCCGTGGGCAGGTGAAATCAACGAGCATCGCGTACCCTCTCTTATAACAAAAGGTGAACATTTACCTTCATACGCTAAATAATCTCTTTTTTGAATCATAGTTGGCAAATTCGGGAGCAATTGCTCCTGAATTTGCTCCTCTGTCTGCGATTTCAGTACTCCACAGCGATGGGTAGCGGCTATATTTGTTTTCTAATCGCACAGTAGAAGAAGAAGAAGAAGCATTTCTTCCTCTTTGGTGTATTCCGTGTCAGCCAACATGTGTCTGCCACCTTTTGAACGGGCATAATCAGTTCAAATCCTCAGTACAGCTGAGCAGTGCTTTTGCACGTCATGTCACTTGAAAGGCACAGTGCTGCACTGTGCCACTAGGGGTGTGCGATCTGTCCGTGAAATAGACAGTCAAGAGGTTAACACATTTAATAGAAAAATAATGTCTGAGAGTGTGTTTTTCATTACCTGTGTACAAACATACCCAAGATCTGATCTGATATGATATGATATATCATCTATCTATCTTCTACTGCTTAATCCTTTTCAGGTCGCGGGGGTGGGGGTGGGGGGGGGTGGAGTCTATCCCAGCATCTTTGGGTGAGAGGCAGGGTACACTCTGGACAGATCACCAGTCCATTGGAGGGCCAGATATCATATGACATCATATGATGTGATGACAGACATGATAGTTTAGTATGTGGACAGAAAACTTTGTCAAAGGTGAAAGATTTGTAGTTTAAAATCTTCATACTGACAGCATCCCACCACACCTCCTCCATGCACCACATCCACACTGGAATAGACACTAAAAAAATATATGTATTAATGCCTAATCAATAGGCTGCTCCTCTTGTAAAATGAAAATGTGGATGGAATTAAAAAAAAAACTATCAAGTGTATCATCATATTATAATTAAAATGATGGGTGATTAGATTATAGCTGTTTAAACTCGGTCCATTAAAAAACTGAAAATCCCAGTGCATGCTATGTTTCCTTAGGTGCCCCTGTTATTAGGAGCTGCACAATTTCAAAACACTGCTGAAATAGCATTACCAATGCACTTTGGATGACAGAAGTCCTTTTTTCTGATCAAAAGGGAATTGTCATAAAATGCACTAAAATACCAATGTGCTGAGATTGTGTCACTGTCACACCTCTCTTAAATGAGTCTCCTCCCTGCAGAGCAAAGCGGCCACACTGTCTACAGGTAATTAGATGGTGTGGTGCAAAGCGTGAAAAACAGACAATTCTTCTTCTTCTTCTTCTTCTTCTTCTTCTTCTTCTTCTTCTTCTTCTTCTTCTTCTTCTTCTTCTTCTTCTTCTTCTTCTTCTTCTTCTTCTTCTTCTTCTTCTTCTTCTTCATTCGGCTGCTCCCTTTAGGGGTTGCCACAGCGGATCATCTGCCTCCATCTCACCCTATCCCTTTCATCTTCCTCTGTAACATCAACCCTCTCCATGTCCTCCTTCACTAAATCCATGAATCTTCTCTGTGGTCTTCGTCTTTTCCTCCAGCTTCACTATCCCTCCTCTGCACATGTCCAAACCATCTCAGCCTTGCCTCTCTTACTTTGTCTCCAAACTGCTCAATCTGAACTGTCCCTGTTATATACTCATATCTAATCTTGTCCCTGCTAGTAACTCCCAATGAAAATCTTAGCATCTTCAAGTCTGCCACCTCTAGCTCAATTTCCTGTCTTTTTGACAGTGCCATTGTTTCCAAACCATACATCATCGTAGGTCTCACTACCATCTTGTAAATCTTCCCTTTCACTCTTGCTGCTATCCTTCTGCCACAAATAACCCCTGACATTCGTCGCCACCCACTCACGTTGCCTGCACTCTCTTCTTCACCTCTCTTGTGTATTTTCCATTGCTTTGGATGGTTGACCACCAGGTATTCTAACTCATCTACTTTCATTATGTCTACTCCTTTCATCTTCACCGTTACACCTGCCTCCCTCTCATTCACACTCATGCATTTTGTTTTGCTTCTACTGACTTTCATTCCTCTTCTCTCCAGAGCATACCTCCACCTCTCCAGGTTCTCTTCCACTTGTTCCCTACTCTCACTACAGATCACAATGTCGTCTGCAAACATCATGGTCCATGGAGATTCCTGCCTGACCTCATCTGTCAGCCTGTCCATCACCATGGCAAACAAGAAGGGGTTCAGAGCTGATCCCTGATGTAACTCCACCCCCACCTTAAACCAATCTGTCACTCCTACAGCACACTTCACCACCATCTCGCTATCCTCATACATGTCCTGCATCACCCTCACATACTTCTCTGCCACTCCTGACTTTCTCATATAGAATCACACTTTGTTTCTTGGTGCCCTATCATATGCTTTCACTTGATCCACAAAGACACAGTGCAACTCCTTCTGACCTTCTCTATACTTCTCCATCAGCACTCTTAGAGCAAACATTGCATCAATAGTACTCTTTCTTGGCATGAAACCATACTGCTTCTCACTAATTGTCACCTCCCCTCTTAACCTGGCTTCAACAACTCTTTCCCATATCTTCATAGTGTGGCTGATCAACTTTATGCCCCTGTAGTTACTACAGCTCTGAGCATCACCTTTGTGCTTGAGAATTGGTACCAAAACACTTCTCCAGTCCTCAGCCATCCTCTCACTTCCCAAGGTTGTGTTAAACAATCTGGTTAAAAAGTCCACTTCCATCTCTCCTAAACATCTCCATACCTCCACAAGTATGTCATCTGGACCAACCACCTTTCCATTCTTCATTCTCTACAAAGCTGCTCTCACTTCAGCCTTGCACACTGAACGCACTGAGGAGCTCATTTAGCTGTATGCTGTGCCATCCTAAGTGCTCAAGGGAGAGGTTCCATAGGTCTTTCCTACCTACAGCAGTCAGACTTTATAATCTAACTAGTGCTGCTAATAGAGGCTATATTAAATGTCACAACTTTGGACATTAGAGATTGTCCCCCCCAGTACACAACTAAGACAATTACAATTATTATCAACGGTGGCAACAACAGTGTTCTTTCAAATGTGAAATATACTGTCACGAGCTGAGCTCTGGAAATTCTGCCAGGCTCAGTCTTGTGGCTTTTTCCTTGTTTTTATATATATTTGTTGTATTTGGTGCCTTTTGAGTTTTAGTG
Source organism: Pholidichthys leucotaenia (assembly GCA_020510985.1). Taxonomy (NCBI): domain Eukaryota; kingdom Metazoa; phylum Chordata; class Actinopteri; order Cichliformes; family Pholidichthyidae; genus Pholidichthys; species Pholidichthys leucotaenia. Next base: position 103,207,637 of record CM035846.1, read on the forward strand.
CTACTTTCTGTTTTTCTGTTTGGGCTTCAGTTTTGTTGCAATTATGTTTCATTTTGATTTGTGATTATCTATTGGTCTGTTTTTGATGATGCTTATTCCTTATTTGTCCTTTGGTGTTCTTTCTCTGGGTTGACAGCTGTCAGGTGGTGTTTCCGGTTTGATGCTCTGTGTGGGCATCACCCTGTCAGCTGTCAAGTCCAGCCGCTCCTCCCTCATCTCTTCCAGCTGATCCCAATCTTCATTCATTGTTACCTTTTGCCGGCTCATGTGAACCCACACCTGTCACTAATTTTGTAAAGGGTTTGGATCCCTATTTAAAGGAAGTTGTTTTCATTTTCTAATTGCTGCTGTCTTGTTTATCTTCATCTCATCTCCACCAGAGCCCTGCCTTGCTCTGGTGGGCAAATCTGTAAGTTTTTGCCTTTGTTTGTATTTTGTGTTTGAGCACTTTGTTGAACCTTATGTTTGTTGTTTTTGTCAATAAATTATCCAAACTCACAGTTCAGCTCATGGGTCTCGTCTTCCTGTCCCGAAGGGCGTCCATGACATACTGTATACTCTCTGGGTCCATATTTATATTTTGCTAGGTAATCTTACTAACTGTAATGCTGTTGATACCATCTAGCTCCAATGCTCTTGCACTGTGTACATATGTATATTTATTTACTGCTTTGGCTTGTCACGACTCACCGTTCATCAGCGGCTTCAGCTGCGCGCACACCTGCGCCTCATCAGCAGCGGGCTATTTAGCCCACTCGGCCCAGTGCTGCGGTCTGGAGCTGTTTGTTCTCATCGGCACATCTAAGCTCGTGAATCAACCTCAGATCACCAGCAAGATCTCTACTACGCGCAAGCATCCCTTACCTTTTCTCCTAGTTCTTCACCCCTGTGCACAGGTGGATTGCCCGGCGGCGGATTTCCCCCGTCATCGCTGACCCATCTCCACCATCTACGCAGGCTCTGCAGTACGCTGTCTCCTGGGCTCATCTCTTGCCAACGCCAGCCACCTGTACCCACAAGTAAGCAACACTCAGACTCATTATCCCTGTCTCGGTGTGGTGCCCGTTACCCTTGTGCTCTGCTCTCTCTCCATAGGGTTGTCCAGCTGTACGGCGCGCTGCTGTGCTTCCTGCACATCGGCGTTCACCCCAGCACATACACATACCGCATACATCCATCCAGACACACCTGCTTGTTAAATAAAGCTGTTAAATCTATCCTGAGCCTGCGTGCGTGTTTCCTGGGCCAGACATTATGTCAGTACGGCTCCAGCAGAGCGGCCCAGCAGACAGCGGGCTCGCACGCCGCCTTTCCACCCTCGAGGCTCGGGTGGATTTAATAGCTCATCAACAGCAGGTGATCCTAAACCAGTTGGTCAACATAACTCACCGGTTAGACCGCTTGGACCCCCAGCAGGCGTTCCCCTTGGCTCGCCAGGGTGGGCTAACTCCTGCCGCTCCGGTGCCCGGTCAGTCTACCTCGGGAACGCCAACTCGACTCACACCGATCCCAACCCCCGCCCGCTTCAGCGGAAAGCTCGGCGGAGCGCGGGGGTTCATTATGCAGTGTGAGTCAGTGTTTCTGCGCATTCCCGGGGATTTTCCCTCAGACCATAGCCGAATTGGCTACATCGGTAATCTCCTGGAGGGGCGAGCGCTAACTTGGGCTTACGCCATAATGGCGAAGCCCAGTTACGCGAACCTCTCCTATAGCCAGTTCGTGCAGAGCTTTCTCGAGGTCTTTGATCATTCCCGGCGCGATAGCGTCCTAACTGACTGGCACCTTGGTCTCCAACAGGGAAGCCGGTCAGCGGCGGACTATGCTATCGACTTCCGGGTTGCAGCAGAGGAGGTTGGCTGGGATGAGGCTGCACTCTGTGGCATCTTCCTCCACAGCCTCAGCTCAGGTCTGAGGGATGAACTGGCTGGTCGGGATCTTCCGGAGACACTTGCGGAGTTGATTTCCACTGCCATTAGTTGAGACAACAGGCTGTGTGAACGGTCCACCAAGCGGAAGTTTAGCGGCCGCTCGCGTGGAGGCTCCGTCCGCACACCTCAAGACCGCCCCCTGGCGTTACCTCCACCGGAGTCCTCCGAGGAATCGGAGGCGATGGTGGTCAGTCGGTCAAAGCTCCCCCTAGCGGAGAAACAGCGCCGCCGGAAGTTGGGCCTCTGCATGTACTGCGGAGGAGACCAACATTCCATGGAGCATTGCCCGGAGAAGCCAAACGGGGAGGTCTGCGAGTCACTGTAGGGGGCCTCGCGGACTCTAACCGGTCAAAATCCCTCACAAGTCTTTCCTTGCCCACCCGATTCTGTCACAACGCCACGGGGCATCTCACACACGCACTGGTGGACTCAGGAGCAGAGCAGAGCTTCATTTCAAAGAGCCTGGCAACCCAATTGGACATTCCCTGCCACCCTCTGGCCGCTCCTCTCAGCCTGATCACCCTTTCCCGTGCGCCCCTCGGACAAGTGACTCATCGCACGCAACCAGTCCCAGTTATAATCTCGGGTAACCACCGAGAGGATCTTACCTTTTACGTCCTGTCTTCCTCAGTGACGCCCGTCATCCTTGGGTACCCTTGGTTGCGTCTGCACAACCCTGTGCTGGATTGGCAGACAGGAAAGATCGCCGCCTGGAGTTCATTCTGCATGGGCACCTGCTTACAATCCACAGCCTGCGCACCGTCTTCTCCTCCTCCAGTTAAGGACGCCGCGCCTCCGGATCTCACCCTAGTGCCCTCGGAATTCCATGATCTGGGTCTCGTTTTCAGCAAGTCCAGGGCGATGTCCCTTCCGCCTCACCGGCCCTACGACTGCGCCATCAACCTCCGCCCGGGGGCGCCCCTGCCGTCGGGACGTCTTTACAGTCTGTCAGCACCGGAGCGGGAAGCGATGGACAGTTACATCAAGGAGTCACTCAGCGCTGGTATAATCTGCCCCTCCTCTTCTCCGCTCGGCGCAGGGTTCTTCTTCGTGTCGAAGAAGGATGGGTCTCTCCGCCCATGTATCGACTTCTGGGCCTTGAATGACATCACAGAGAAGGACCGTTATACCCTGCCACTGATGGACACTGCCTTCCACTCCCTGCAGGGGGCGATCTGGTTCACCCAATTGGATCTTCGCAGTGCATACCATCTCGTCCGGATCAGGGAGGGGGATGAGTGGAAGACGGCCTTTAGAAAGCCTAGTGGGCATTTTGAGTACCTGGTAATGCCCTTTGGACTGACCAACGCCCCTGCCGTTTTTCAGCGCCTAATCAATGACGTCCTGCGTGATTTCCTCGGCCTCTTCGTGTTCGTGTACCTGGATGACATTCTCATCTTCTCCAGGTCACGAGAGGAACATCAGATGCATGTGAGGTGGGTCTTGCAGCGGCTGCTGGAAAAAAGGTTGTTTGTCAAAGCTGAGAAGTGTGAGTTTTACGCCAAGACCACCTCCTTCTTAGGGTTTGTTATCTCACACAACCAGGTCCTGCCTGACCCAGCTAAGGTTAAAGCGGTGGTGGAATGGCCCACGCCGACCTCCAGGAAGCAGGCCCAGCAATTCATTGGGTTTGCCAAATTCTACCGCCGTTTTGTACCCAACTTCGGTGCCATCATTGCCCCGCTGACCCGTATCACTTCCCCTAAGAACACCTTCCGCTGGACCGAAGAGGTCGCGGCGGCGTTCCAGGCGCTGAAGACGGAGTTCTCCTCCTCCCGGGTCCTGACCCAGGTCGACCCCGCTCTGCAGTGTCTGGTGGAGGTCGACGCATCTGATACGGGAGTAGGGGCGGTGCTATCTCAGCGATCACCCACCGATGGGGTCAAGCGACCCTGTGCCTTCTTCTCACGGCGTCTGTCCCCGGCCGAGCGAAAACACGACGTCGGGGACAGGGAGCTCCTCGCCATCAAGCTCGCCCTGCAGGAGTGGCGCCACCGGCTGGAGGGGGCGGCTTTACCATTCGTGGTGCTGACGGACCATAAGAACTTGGAGTATCTTCGATCTGCTAGATGTCTGAATGCCCGCCAGGCGCGCTGGTCCCTGTTCTTTGCCCGGTTCCGCTTCACCATTACCTATCGCCCTGGCTCTAAGAACAGCCTACCCGATGCCCTTTCCAGGCAGTTCGCCCCTGAGACGTCAGAGGAGCCTGGCCATACCATCTTGCCCAGCTCGTGTGTGGTAGGGGCAATTTCCTGGTCCATCAGGGACAAGATCCGGAGGGCGCAGGAGACCGAACCGGACCCTGGCGGCGGACCGGAGGGAAGGCTGTTCGTTCCATCTTCTGTCCGGGGGGAGGTCATCCATTGGGTTCACACCTCCAAGCTCGCCTGTCACCCTGGCATATCCCGGCTAGTGGATCTCCTCCAGCATTCCTTCTGGTGGCCAGGTCTGCAGAAGGATGCCACCAACTACGTCCGGGCGTGTCCTGTGTGTGCCACTGCCAAGTCAGGAAATTCTCCTCCCGCTGGTTTGCTCCAGCCCCTGCCGACCCCTGGCAGACCCTGGTCCCACATAGCCCTCGACTTCATCACCGGTCTCCCTACCTCTAACTCCTATAACACCGTGTTGACCATCGTGGACCGATTCTCCAAGGCCGCCCACTTTGTGCCACTTCAGGGTCTTCCAACAGCGCAGGAGACAGCGGACCTCCTGGTTTAGCACGTGGTCAGGCTGCACAGGATACTGGTGGACGTCGTCTCGGATCGGGGGCCCCAGTTTGTCTCAGAGGTGTGGAAGTGCTTTTGCAACGCCCTAGGGGCCACAGTTAGCCTCTCCTCCGGTCACCACCCGCAATCCAACGGGCAGTGCGAACGGGCCAACCAGGAGGTGGAAGCTGCCCTACGCTGCGTCACTTCCTCTAAACCGTCCTCCTGGAGCACGCACCTGCCTTGGGTAGAGTACGCCCACAACACAGCTCGGTCTTCTGCCACAGGGATGTCTCCCTTCAAGGCATCCTTGGGCTATGATCCACCTTTGTTCCCGGAGCAGGAGGCGGAGCTGGCGGTCCCTTCCATCCAGGCGCACCTGAGGCGATGTCGGGCTCTGTGGTCCAAGACACGCGACGCGCTCTTACGCACGGCGGCGCGCAACAGCACCACGGCTAATCGTCACAGGAGACCGGCCCCTGCCTAGCAGGTGGGTCAACAGGTCTGGTTGGCCACTCAAGATATCCACCTCAAGGGAGAGAAGAGGAAGTTGGCCCCATGCTTCGTTGGCCCCCACACCATTTCTAAAATTGTTAACCCGGTGGCTGTGCGTCTGGCCCTCCCCCCTCCCTCCGCATTTGCCCCACCTTCCACGTTTCCAAAATCAAGCCCTATGTCTCCGACCCTCTCTGCCCCCCACCCGCAGCGCCGCCCGCACCTATGATGATCGACGGCCACCCGGCCTGGAGAGTCGCCTCCTTCCTGGACTCCCAGCGCCGAGGTCACGGGCTGCAGTACTTGGTGGACTGGGAGGGATTCAGTCCTGAATGGAGGTCCTGGGTGCGCTCTTCTTGGGTCTTGGACAAAAGTCTCATCACGGAGTTCCACCGGGGCGCATCCGGACAAACCAGCGCCAGGAGGCGCTGCTGGGGGGGGGGGGGGAGTACTGTCATGACTCGCCGCTCATCAGCGGCTTCAGCTGCACTCACACCTGCGCCTCGTCAGCAGCGGGCTATTTAGCCCACTCGGCCCAGTGCTGCGGTCTGGAGCCGTCTGTTCTCATCGGCACATCTAAGCTCGTGAATCAACCTCAGATCACCAGCAAGATCTCTACTACGCGTAAGCATCCCTTACCTTTTCTCCTAGTTCTTCACCCCTGTGCACAGGTGGATTCCCCGGCGGCGGATTTCCCCCGTCATTGCCGACCCATCTCCACCATCTACGCAGGCTCTGCAGTACGCTGCCTCCCGGGCTCATCTCTTGCCAACGCCAGCCACCTGTACCCACAAGTAAGCAACACTCAGACTCATTATCCCTGTCTCGGTGTGGTGCCCTTTACCCTTGTCCTCTGCTCTCTCTCCATAGGGTTGTCCGGCTGTACGGTGCGCTGCTCTGCTTCCTGCACATCGGCGTTCACCCCAGCACATACACATACCACATACATCCATCCTGACACACCTGCTTGTTAAATAAAGCTGTTAAATCTATCCTGAGCCTGCGTGCGTGTTTCCTGGGCCAGACATTATGTCATGGCTAACCAATTCTTCTCTCATTATTTTGTTTACTATTGCTCTGAGTGCTGCTATCCCTGTGCTGCTGCAATCCTGGAATTTCCCCATCGTGACACTAATAGAGGCTTATCATATCTTGTCTTATCTTAATCCTCTGGACTTCCTTGTTCACCATCTTTCTTTCATCCATCCTGTCATGAGCTGAGCACTGGAGGTTTCCGCCATGCTCAGTCTCATGGCCTTTCCCTATATTTGTATATTCATTGTGCTTTTTGGTTTCTGTTTATCTCGTTTTGTTTCTTATTTTCCTCATCTCCTTTATGTCATCATAGTTTTGTTACTCTTTCATTTGGTATTAGTTTGTATTTATTTCTCAGTCCTTATTGGTTGATATTTATTTCTTTATATCATACTGTGGTGGTCTCTCTCTGGGTTGACAGCTGTCAGTGGCACTTCTGGGTTTTTGCTCCATTGTGGACGGTGTCCCTGTCAGCTGTCAGTCCCGTCTTCTCCCCTGTCATTGCTCCCAGCTGATCCGAATTTGTGATCACTGCTTCCTCCTGCCCGCTCATGGTATCCACACCTGCTATCATTTGCGTCAATTTATTTCTGGCCCTATATAGGGACTGGTATTTCTCTCATTCTTTGCTGGACTCTCAAGTGCTATTCCCCATCATAACCCCTTCCTGTTCTGACGTCCAACTTGCCTATTCCAATTTTGCCTCATTGTAAGTTTTGTTTTTGTGTACTGTTTGAACTTGTGTTTTTTCATTATATACCACAAACGAGCAGTCCAACATCTCAGTCTTCCTCCCTGCTCTGATTGGCAATTCATGACAGTAGAGTCCAGCCCTGTTTGTGACAGAGCTGGTGCTAATTTGTGTTTTTTGCTTCACCCACCTGCTTTTGCATTTCCTGGAGCAGTCAACATGTCCCCAGCTCATACGGACTCTGCTGGTGGGCGCAGCTACCCGATGAGCCTGGGGTGGGAGTGTTGCAGGACACTCATGGAGGTGGACAGGCTCATCTCCGCAGCTTGCATTGCTCCTACCAGGAAAGACACATTGTGGTACCTGGGTGTCATGGAGGCAGCTGCTCGCCGGTGCCCTCAGCTCAAGGAGCATGCTGAGGGGGTGGAGAGGATTTCTCTGATGGTGGCTCTGCAATGTGAGAACAGTGAGATGGTGAGGAATTCCCCGAGAAGACCTGGGCCCGCGCTGAAGGGGAGGTATTCCCGGGCCTCTGCAGTATCGGCTCCTCACCAGTCTCCGGCACCCGTTCCTGCTCCCGCTCCACCTACTCTAGGATGCCACTGTCCAGGGAAATCCCACTGGAGAGAACACCTCCACCTCTCAGTCAGCTGTTTCTCTCACATCGAGCCAGACAATTCCCACAGCAGTTTCTTCCTCTCATTTGCTTTCACCGGCTGTCCCATCAGCCTTCTCCTTTGCTGCTGCAACTCCCATCTCCTCGACGTATCCTCCTGATGCTGAGAGTCCGGTTATTTCCTCCCCGACTCCTCCACTTTCATCTGAAGGGCCTACAACCACTGAAGTCATGGAGAGGGCTGATTCCCAGCCAGCTGCAGCAGAAACCATCGTGCCCCAGAAGTACAAGCAAGTGCTTTTTCAGTCTCTTTTCCTGAAAAATTAATTACCTTGCCTGATTCCCGGTGGTGAGGCTCGGCCACTGCAGTCCTCTGAGTCCTCATTGCCTGCTGCAAATATTAATTCTTCACTAGCTACCTCTGTGTCTCCTCCTATACCCCCTGGATGTCTGCCAGTCCTTGGATTGAGCCGCCAGACAGTGGAGGAGCCTGCGTGCCTGGAGGAACAGGTTCCAGCCCCGCAGCCATGGTCCAGACAGAGGGAAAGCGCTGCCTACAACCTGAAGCCTGCACCGATGATAGAGCATCCCCTGGCTTCAGCTGCGAGGGATCCAGTGCCACTGGTGAGCCGACCTCCTGCCGCTACGCCGGGCAAGCCACCTGCATCAGTCACTTTGTTGAGGGGGTCTGGGACTGCACCTACCACCATGCCTGCTGCAGGGGTCACTGCAGAAGAGCTGGAGTTGGACCTCCAGAGGGCTGGGCCTGAGATGTTGCTGCCTGGATCGACGGAGTGCTGGATGGTGGTGGAGCTTGAGCTCAGGCAAGTGCTCTCCTTTGTTTTCCTTGTTTCTGTGTTGGCGAGATCTTGTCTGCCTCTTGGTGGAGAGAGTAAAGTGCAGTCGGAAGCTGCACCTGAGCTCACCTTGCCAGGCTCCACTGCCACTGGTGACCCTGACCCTGTTTCTCTGTCCCCCTTGTCTGAGTCTTTCCCCAGGGTCACCAAGGTTCATCCAACTTCAGCTGAGGTCTCCGTGGGTTTGGTCTGGCCACTTGAGGTCTTCGTGGGTCAAGCTTCTCCTGCCGAGGTCGTGGCGGGTGCTCCGTCCCAGCCCGGGACCTCCGTGGGTGCTGTTCCCCCTCCAGCTGAGGGGCCAGGGCCTCTAAGGGTGTTGCTTCCCCCTTAGCTGAGGTCATCGTGGGTGCACAGTCCCAGCCCAGGACCTCCGTGGGTGCAGCTCCTCATCAGTCTGGGTCTCCGTGGATGTGGTGTTCTAGTCAGGGACCGACGTGGGTGCTGTGCTCCAGTGTGAGTCCGCCATGGGCGTTATGCTCCCGCCCGGGGGCCACCATGGGTGCAGCTCTGGCCCAGTCCGTGTCTACTTTGGGTGCAGCTCTGGCCCAGTCCAGATCCACTGTGGGTGCAGCTCTGGCCCAGTCCGGGCCCGCCGTGGGTGCAGCTTTGCTCCAGCCTGGAGCCACTGCAGGTGCTGATTTGCTCCAGCCCGGAGCCACCACGGGTGCTGCTGTGTCCCGGTCCCGGACCAAAGAGAGTGCTACAGGGTAGTCCGAGGGTGTCGAGGTTCCCTCTCCTCTGCCTGACACTGTCCTGGTCCTCTCTTCTCTGCCAGATGTCGCCGTGGTCCCCTCTCCTCTGTCAGACACCGATGTGGTTCCCTCCCCTCTGCCCGAGGCCGTCCGGGTTCTCTCTCCTATGCCCGAGGCTGTCAGGCTTCCCTCTCCTCTGCCCAAGGCCAGTGTGGTTCCCTCTTCTCACCCTGATATGGTCATGGTTTCCCCGACTCCGCCATCTTGCTCACCACTTGTTCTTCCCATTGGGCAGCCACCTCCTGGACCACCCTTTCTGTTCAGGTGGTTAGAGAACTCTGCCAGACCACCCGACAGACTGTGCCGCGGGGTTTGGTGGTCCACATTCTCTGGTAGGCCACCCGACTCTTTCCATCACGCTATCTGCTGGGCCTGGGACTTTGGCCGCCCGCCTGAACTGTCCAGCTCTTCAGTCCAGGGGGCTTAGGCGGTTAGGTTTTTTGCCTGGTGTGGGTCCTGAGCGGGGTTTTATTTTGTTCCCTCCTAGCCTGTTCCTCCCCACCACCCACCCGGGGTGGTTTATTGTTGTACTTTTTTGGGGGGCGGGGGTGTTCTTTTTTTGTATTTCCCTGGGTGTCTGATATCCACCCTTTGAGAGGGGGGCTTTGTCATGAGCTGAGCACTGGAGGTTTCCGCTGTGCTCAGTCTCATGGCCATTCTCTACATTTGTATATTTGTTGTATTTTGTGCTTTTTGGTATCTGCATATCTCGTTTTGTTTCATATTTTCCTCATCTCCTTCTTTATGTCATCATAGTTTTGTTACTCCTTTATTTGGTATTAGTTTGTATTTATTTCTCAGTCCTTATTGGTTGATATTTATTTCTTTATATACTGTGGTGCTCTCTCTCCGAGTTGACAGCTGTCAATGTCACTTCTGGGTTTTTGCTCTGTTGTGGGCAGTGTCCCTGTCAGCTGTCAGTCCCATCTTCTCCCCTCTCATTGCTCCCAGCTGACCCGAGTTTGTGATTATTGTTTCCTCCTGCCAGCTCAAGGTATCCCCACCTACTATCATTTGCGTCAATTTATTTCTGGCCCTATTTAGGGACTGTTATTTCTCTCATTCTTTGCTGGACTCTCAAGTGCTATTCCCTGTCAAAACCCCTTCCTGTTCTGACGTCCAACCTGCCTCCTCCAATTTCGCCTCATTGTAAGTTTTGTTTTTGTGCACTGTTTGAACTTGTGTTTTTTTTCATTAAATACCACAAACTAGCAGTCCAACATCTGGGTCTTCCTCCCTGCTCTGATTGGCAATTCATGACAGTAGAGTCCAGCCCTGCGCCGAGGGGTGATTCATGACACATCCTCCTCTCTCTCAATTTCTTTATTCATCAGTTCTTCAAAGTACTCCTTCCACCTTCTCGTCATTTGTTAGTGCATTACCATTTCTGTCCTTAATCAGCCTAACCAGCTTGAACTCTCTTTGTAGCCAATCGATGCAAGTCCTTTTCTCCTTCCTTAGTGTTCAGCCTCTCATGCAACTCATTATATGCCTTTTCCTTTGCCGCCTCTGTCTTTGCCATGCGCCTAGATTCCCAATACTCCTGTTTACTTTCTTCATCTCCCTGACTATCCCACTTTTTCTTTGCTAAACTCTTCCTTTGAATACTTTCCTGCACCTCCTAATTCCACCACCAAGTCTCCTTGTCTTCCTTCCTCTGTCCACTGGATACACCACATACTGTTCTACCCGTTTCCCTCAAAACTTTTGCTGTACTTTCCCACTCATCTGGTAATTCTTCCCTCCACCCAGAGCCTCTATCAACTCCTTCCTGAACTCTGTGCGACCTTCTTCCTTCTGTAACTTCCCCCACTTAATCTTTGGCTCTGCCTTTACTCTCTTCTTCTTCTTGTTTTCCAAAGTCATCCAAGAGACTACAATTCGATGCTGTCTAGCTGCATTCTCCCCAGCCACCACCTTGCAGTCTCTTATCTCTTTCAGATTTCTCCTTCTGCATAAGATGTAGTTCACCTGTGTGCACCTTGCTCCACTCTTGTAAGTCACCCTATGTTCCTCTCTCTTCTTAAAGTATGTGTTCACCACAGCCATTTTCATCCTTTAAGCAAAATCCACAATCATCTGTCAATCCACATTTCTCTCATTAAGACCATATGTAACATGACCGGCCAAGGGGTAATTAAAAACATAAACTGCAAGGTTCTTTAAAACCAGGTGAAGAGTCATAGGTAGCAATCAAAGGGAAAACTTAACATGAGGATGTTCAAAGGAATTCTATTTATAATATGTACAACTGCCCACTAAAATAAAAAGTCTAAACTATAACCTAATTAAAATTACGTTAGAATAAAATAACAGCTAAAATAGAGTAAAATACTAACTAAAAAACCTAAGCTAAAAAACTAAAAGTGGGCTAAAACACATAAAAGTCCATAAATGCTGAGGAGGAGGATCCACTCTTCTAGGCCATGTTCCATCTGCCAGTCCGACATCAACGCCCTCTGGAAACCTATACAGGGGAAGACACTTGCCAGCAGTATATCCAGATTTCTTAACATCATCATCATCATGGGATGCTGCTATCTGGGAACCAGATACTTACAGCACAGGCAGAGCTCCTGACTCTGCCTCTTGCTGCCCTTAGCCTGCAGCACCCCAACTGCTCCACACAGAAGTGTCCTCCCCCAAATGCCAGCATCATGGTGGTCCTGGGCCGTTACTGCTCAGGGATTTTATGACCTAGTTGGACTCTATCTTAAGTGATATATGGTGATAAAATTAACACCATGCTTACTTTGTTCATAACAAGGAAGCAAGCAATTTCTATAGGGTGACAATCATGGCCAAAAAGAAGCTGAACAATGGCATTATGATTGTCATGAGCCTGAGCTCAGTGTTTGTCTGAAGCTCAGACTCTCATTTTATTTCTGTTTATTTTATGTCTATTATGATTATTCCTGTCTAGTTTTGTTTGTTTGTTTGTTTTTTTGACATGAGCCTCCTTCCCCTGCTCCCAGACACACCCACGTTCCTCTCACAGCCTTTTTTCTCAGTCACCTCAGCTGTGAGTGATTTAAGAATTAGGTCACCGCCTGCTCCTTGCCACATCTACTGCTTATCATTCCCCATTACCTCCATGTATTTAAGCGTTGCCTTTTCACTGTGCTGTGGTGGTTATATTGGTTCTACTCCTGTTCACTCCCATTTTCCCAGCCTCTGAAGTATTTCTGCAACTTCTCCAGAGCACTCCCTGCTCTGAGGCTCATTGTTGTAAGTTATTATCTGTTACTTTTTTGTACCTGTCAGCACTATTTTTGGACTTTATGTTTTTCTGTTAATAAATGTCACCAACACAATTCAGCGCCTGGGCCTGTCTTCTTGACCCGAGGGGGCATTCATGACAATGATATAAGATAAGATAAGATAAGATAAGCCTTTATTAGTCCCACAAGGGGGAAATTCCAGGATTGCAACATCAAAGGGATAGGAACACTCGGAGCAATAATTTAGAAGATAAGATAATAAGAGCAGTGAATATACATATGTACACATACACAAGGGATAGGGATAAGGACCTGTACTTATATAGCACTTTTTCTAGTCTCAAAGACCACTCAAAGTGCTTCACTAGTACTAACCCTCTATTCTAAGGGTCTATAGGAGACATATATCTAGGGACAATTTAGAGTCACCAATTAACCTAACATGCATGTCTTTTGGATTGTGGGAGGAAACCGGAGCCCCCGGAGTAAACCCACGCAGCATAGGGAGAACATGCAAACTCCACACAGAAAGGTTCCTACCCCTGCCAGCCTGGGGATTCAAACCTGGAACTTTCTAGCTGTAAAGCAACAGGGCTAACCACTGCACCACTGTGCTGCCCTGTGTATGTATACATACATACACAGTGCGGAGCATTGTAGCTAGATGGAATAAACAGCATAATATAGTATGAATATGCACCCATACAGCATATTGTGTATTTGAATCAGCCTAGTTGTCACCCTCAGTAGCAACTGATATTGTCCTAGTTGTATAATGGAAGCGACTATTATTGTGCAAGTTTGTTGCGGCTTTTGCATTCAATACTGTTAGGTTGTAATGTTTTTTTATGATCTCTGTGAGCAGGACTGATTAGGTTATAAACTCTGACAGCCGTAGGTAGGAAGGACCTGTGAAACCTCTCGGTCGTGCACCTAGGCAGTTCCGATGGCACCAGTCCACAAAGTCCTGGATGAGTCCTCTGTACTCAGCTTCATCTCCGTCGGAGATGAGGCCGACGATCGCAGAGTCGTCAGAACTTCTGTAGATGGCAGTGTGTTGTGCTGTGTGAGAAGTCCGCAGTATAAAGGGTGAACAGGAAGGGAGCCAGAACTGTTTCCTGGGTGGGGTGGGGGGACGTATGCAGATGATCGTGTCAAACACACAATCCTGGGTTCTCAAAAACTGTGGCCGGTTTGTGAGGTAGTCCAGGATCCACGATGACAGGTGCTGGTCCACCCCGGTGCACAGTAGCTTGTCCTTCAGGATCACAGGTTGGATGGTGTTGAAAGCACTGGAGAAGTGAAAGAACATGATCCTCACCGTGTTCCCAGGCTTCTCCAGGTGGGACAGGGAACGGTGTAGGAGGAAGATCACTGCATCCTCCACCCCAATGCCATGCTGGTAGGTGAACTGGAGTGGATCCATCGCTGGTCCCATGAGGTGGCGGAGGTGGGCAAGGAGCAGTCTCTCCAGGGTCTTCATCATGTGAGACGTCAGGGGCACTAGTCTGTAGCTGTTCAAGTCTCTGGGGTGGGAAGTCTTTGGTATGGGTACCACACAAGATGTTTTCCACAACTGTGGTACCCTCCCCAGCTTCAGGCTCAGGTTGAAGATGTGCTCCACAATTCCACACAGCTGGTCTGTGCAGGACTTGAGGAGCTTTGCGCTGATGCAGTCCAGACCCGAGACCTTCCTTGCCTTGATCTCCCTCAGCGCCACCCTCACCTGGGTTTTAGTGAGGGTCAGGTTGAGGCTGGGGGGCTGTGTGCTGGAAGTGGGGGGGGTGGGTGTTGGTGGAGGAGGGGGGGTGGACAGCAGGTCTCGATGACGGTAGAGGCAGCAGTGGCTGGTGTGCAGGCGGAGGGGAGGGCGGTTGGTCAAACCTGTTAAAAACAGGTTCAGATTGTTCACCCACTTCCTGCCCCCCGTAGCCTGGGAGGAGGTATTCTGGAGCCCAGAGATGGTTTTAAGGCTTCTCCAGACCCCGCCTGTGACATGTACTAAATCTCAATGTATAAATTACAAAGTTTGGTTGGCAACATTAATAGATCTCATACAAGTTCCATATTTAATTTACTTGCTGTTTAAAGTTGCCTCTTTTCTTGTTTTGAAAAGCCATCTGAAATTATATTGCAAGTTCTCTAAATATGTGGGAAAGCATCCAAGACATATTTCATTTTTGGTTAAATTTAGATAAACAAGACAGACTCCATATATTTGGGCTGCATAAAGGCTATGATCGTCTGACCATATTTAGCCTAAGAAGTGTCCTTAGACATCTAGAGGATAATAACATTCTTAGCCTGTAGGAACAGCTGTTTATAAAGACAAGTAATAGGTTAAAGCAAGATCATTTTATTCACACATTTTCCCATTGCCTTGTGGGCATGTTTTTTGTCCATATTTTAGTTCTTGTGAAGGTCACATGAGACTACAAGGGAAAATGAATGAGTGTTACTAAAAAAGCCACAAGTAACCCAGGGTGCTGAACATTCATTATGAGTTTGTTGATAAAGGTCAAAAAACTAAATGGACTTTGAGACACCAGCTCGTTAAAAACTAATACCATTAAAAACCTCTGAAACACAGGTTGGCTTAAATTGATTGAGAAGCCTACTGAGTATGACTGACAGGCATGTAATGTATTTTCAGTCTGTCCACTCAGTCCATGAAAGGATTAATAAAATTTTGATATGACAAGCATTAAAAAATGTCAAGGTATTTCACTTGTATAACTGTAAAATTGAGACAATACTGAATTTTATTTACTTTTTTTATTTTACCATTATTTAACCAGGAAAGATCCCATTGAGATTGCAGATCTCTTTTGCAAGGGAGTCCTGGCCAAGAGGCAACTTCACAACCTACATCACAAAGCAAAGAGACTATAGCTAAAACAGCTAAGAAAATCATAAAAACAAATGAAAAGAAATAGAATGAAATATCTAAAAATGACAAGTCATTGATTGTATTTACAGGTCCTTCAGAAAAAATAGAAATGATCCAGAGAAACAAGACTTCTAAGTTTTAAAGTGCCTTGTAGTTTGTTCCAGTCAGAAGGAGCACAATAGTGAAATGCCATTTTCCCCCTCTCTGTGCAAACACTGGGGTCAGTCAGAATATAAAAGTCCTGTGATCGTAAACCATAAGGTCCATCTGACTTCTGCTGAAGATAGACAAAGAGGTAGGGAGAAAGCAGGCCAAGTACACTTTTATATAGAGTATACATAAGTCTATACCAGTGCATTTGCCGTCGAGTTTCTAGAGCAGACCATCTGCCTGAGAATATAACTCACAGTTATGAATCTGAGGTTTACAATTTGTAATAAATCAAAGAGAAGCATGATAAACTGAGTCAAGCATATGCAAAGCCTGTACAGGGGCATGTATGTATAAAAGGTTTCCATATTCCAGCACTGGTAGAAATGTGGCCGCCACAAGTCTCTTTCTCACATTGGACGAGAAACACAACTTGTTTCTAAAATAAAAACTTAATTTGACACTCAATTTTTTTCACCAAAGAATCATGTGGTTTGAAAGTGAGAGTCATCAAGTACCATAATACAAGCACCGTATTGTCATTTTTTTAACATCCATTAATGAGAGGTCTTGTCTTGTCCCTGATGGGGTGTGTGGCAGCAGCTATCAACCTCTGCTGAAGTCACCCCACCTGTCTCTGCCGTATTCTCTGCTGCCACTCCCATATCCTCACCCTCTCCTGCCTCTCCTCTCTCTTCTTCTCCGACCTCTACACCTGATGACTTCACCCGCAGCCTAGCGCGGTGGGACCTCATCAGGGATATAGGAAAGTGTTACCTCCTTTGCATGCGTCTGGATGTGATGATCAGGTGAGAATGCTCCCCTCTCCTCCTGTGTTTTTTTCCCCTCTGCCTGTCTCCCTGCTCCAGAGTTAATTACGCCACCTGCGTGATTATGCACATCTGCTGTTGCCTCATCTGCCAGCCTTAAAAGAGTCAGTCTGTGAATGCCTCTTTGCTGGACTGCTGGGTATTGCTGCCTAAATCTAAGCCAAGTTGAATCTGCACCTTATCTAACCTGTGGTTAATCCCTTTCTCTTCTCTTCCTCAGGGTGCTGCCATCGAAGTGGTGTGTGTCTCCGAGGCTGCGCACGCTCATCTGCCCTTCCACCATCCTGTCTGGACTACACCTGCCCCACCCGGTCAACCTACAGCTCCGCTCCTTTCCTTCTCCGGACCATTTCCATCCCTTCTCCTGCCCTGTATGTGGCGGGGCGGGGGGGATGTAAAAGCTTCCTGCTTCGCTGCCGGCTATATTTTCAGCAGATGGTGGGGGAGCACCCGAATGACACTTCTAAGATACATTTTATGACCCTGCTGCTCGGAGACCAGGCACTTATGGCCCTTTTCCACTAGCCCCGGTCGGCCTAACTCGACTCGACTCGCCATTACTCGCCATTACTCGTTTCGGCCTCGGTTGTCTTTCCATTGCAGCTGGGTAAAGCTGGGTTAAGCTGGGGTGGGTGGGATTTTTTTTACAGCGAGGCGGCGCCACACTCCCGTGACGTAAAACACGCGACCCAAGCAAAACATAACATGGCGGCTGTACAAGGCGACTCCTCGATCTGTGGCTTTTTGTCACCGTAAATGCCAAAAAGGACGCCAGACAAGGGTACAGGCAGCGAGACAAAACACTCGAAACACACGAAATAGTACTGCAGCTTCTGGGAGAGCCGAAGATGTGGATACAAACTAGGTC
Source organism: Pholidichthys leucotaenia (assembly GCA_020510985.1). Classification (NCBI taxonomy): domain Eukaryota; kingdom Metazoa; phylum Chordata; class Actinopteri; order Cichliformes; family Pholidichthyidae; genus Pholidichthys; species Pholidichthys leucotaenia. The sequence continues at coordinate 103,224,675 of CM035846.1, forward strand.
ATATATGACATTAAGCTAATGGTTGCTAATGCTAGTTTACTATAAGTACGTCGTACTACACTGTAACATCTGCAAATTATCGCTGTTAGGTACTAAAATATGTATGCTGTGTGTGTGTGTGTTTCAGATGGCTCTGTTGTGGGAAAATGCCGCTTCAAACGGTCGGTCTGGGCGTTCAACACAGCCTGTCACTGATGTCAACACAGCCCGTCACTGATGTCACCCCAGCTTCACAAACGATCAGTGGTTATAGAGCTTAAGAATGTCTGTAGAAATGTTTATTTCCTGTGCAACAGATTGCTCTGATCTGTGTGAAAATCATGGAGAGACTGTTGAGTCATCATGGATGTAGCTGCTCCAGCAGACAGTTGCACCACCTCAGACAGTTTGTCTGAGGTGGTGTTATAGCAAAAAATGATCAGCTGACACAACTTGATCGCCAGGTTAATAACTATATTAGCCACAAAATATATATTCAAAAAGTAAACAGTACTGAGTTAGGTATAATAAGATATATTTGACAGTTATGATGCATTTTAGGCCAAAACAAACTTGAACTAGGATTAAAAGCAATTAAAATAATGCAGTCACAAGGTTATATGGAAAATGCTTGATTTACTAGATACATGTACTGTAGAAATATATATTCTCTGTATCAACAATGTACTATATATGCATTCATGTAATATTGCACTGGGAATTGCACTGACAATAAACCTCTGAAGTTTTTGCAGATGTCTCTTTTTTATATGTGAAGGTTACCACCATGTGGCACAAATTTATACTAACAGATTGGAAAAGCTGTCTAAGAACAATCCAGCAGTTTGAGAAATCACTTATGGTTTGGTGTAAGTCTGTCAACAGAATTATGAGCCATAAAGCAGTTTGTGTTAAAATGTTAAATCCCATTAAACCCTAATCCGGGGGTTTCCAATCATGTGTCATGGGGGGCCAAGACCCTGCAGGTTCTCTCTTCTACCCAGTCTCTTCAGCAGGTGTTTTCACTGATCTGCAGTCAGTGGAAGAAGTTCAGTGGAATCTGCTGTTGAAGACACTGTTTGGAGGTAAAGCCTGCAGGGTCTTGGCCCTCCATGGCACATGATTGGACACCCCTGCTCAAACCTATTTTGATGAAGAGCAGATGCTGATATGGCCCAGAATTCCTCCATATACTGGTACTATCACTAAAGTGTGCAGGGTCTTCTGCGGTGGCACATCCAACAATACAGTCTTCAGTTAATAAAATAATTGTTTTGGTTACTTTTTTCTTAAAAATGAGCCATTATTTTCAAAGTCACTGATAAATGGTTTGTACTGTTGACTCTTTTCCCACCAGTGTCTTAACAGACAAAATAGAAAATCATGATGCAAACACATAAGTCACTAAATTGTTTATTATAATCAGCAGCCAATTCCAGATTATTCAGAATGTGCAAAATTCAAACTGTAAAAAAACAAAAAAACAAAACAAAACAAAAAAAAAACCCAGAATGTCATGGCAGCCTCTGGGCCGTCATTAACATCATTAACTCCAGCTGCGCACAGACCCACAGGTGTTAATCAGCAGTTGTTAAAAGCCAGCGTTGCTGACAGCCCGGCACGGAGTCATCTGTCCTCCTCGTCGGAGAAAGAACCTGAACTCCGCTCTCTGGCCTCGTCAGGTTACTCTCTTGTCTCGTCAGGAACTTCTCTGGCTTCGTCAAGAACTTCTCTTACCTCATCAAGGACTTCTGTTCAGAGTCAAGCACGTAAGAGAACTGTCTGTTACTCTACACCTAACCTCTATCCCTGTGCACAGGTGGACCCCCCTGGCGGCGGACCTGCGGCCCCAGCTGACGGGGTTACGCCAACACGCACACGTAGCGGTTCGCTACCACCACGACTACCGGTACGTCTTGCTCCTCAAATTCCTGAACTACTACTGTATCAGTTGCAGGAGTATTGGCCACCGTTATCAGTGGAGTTACTGTCATCAGCATCTATTGTTTCATCGTCACCACGCTCTGTGGAATCACTCACCTCGTCATCATCTGGATTGTCATCGTCCCGGCCTGTGGTGTCACAGCCGGAGTCACTGGAAGATCTGTCCTTACCACAGCCACGGGTGGAAGCCCTAGCACGTTCACGGACACCTTCACCTCCACGCTGCACGGCCGCTGGTTCTCAGCAGGACGTAACCTGTGCTCCCACCAAGTAAGCCTCACTACCTGTAGCTTGTCACTTGCGTGGGACAAAAGTAATTGTTTGTGCTTGTATGTTCCAGGGTTGCCGGGTCTCCGTCCAGGGTCCTCAGCTCCAGTGACCAGAACTCTATCCACGCACTCACACTTGCACTACACACCCTTTCACTCTAATAAAGATTATTGTTCACTATCTGCCCGTGTCAGTGTCTGTCTCCTGGGTCCCGAAACATGTCACAGAATGGGTTACACACGCCGGCCATGCTGCCTCACTGAAAAACAGCTGGGATGTGCTGGGTCAAGCTGGACCCGGTTCAGCAGATCTTCAGCCTGCATCTCTGTAAATAGTGAGGCAAGGTCCGGTTTGGGGTGGATTTTTTCCCTCTTGCCTAGACAAAAGACAGCAATGGGTGGTGGTTAATTAAAGCAAGTTTAAAACATATTTGGGAAATACACTTGTTGCTAAAAGCCAAATCTTTATTTTGGATAGATTAAAAGTAAAGATTAAAAGAAAACAGAATAATATAACAAAGGGGAAAAATCTAACAAGGTCAAATTAAACAATAACCCCTCTGATTATACAGTTCAACATAGGTTATCCGAAATGGGTGATGGCTGAAGCCACAGCTTATATTGCCCACCCATGTTCCATCCAAGAATTCAAAAGAAAAACAAAACAGGAGCGATAACAATTTGAATGTGACAATAAAGTACTTCGTTGTTGTATTTAACCACAATTTTCATGTAGCTGCACTTCAGTAAAGTAGATTTTACAAGGGCTGGGTTACATTTAAAATCATCTGGCTTTAACTGTGGCCTCAGCAATCAGAATGAATTAATACATTCACTTGAATGGAATCTAGTACTTTAACTGAAGGTGTGCATCACCGAGTATGGAGTCGCCCAGTCAAAATATGGAGTTTTTATCAATAAAAGTTTAGCCACCGCTTTATCTCTTCTTGCCCTGGCTTCAAGTGTGGGTGGTGTTTTGTACTTTTATTGCTAAAATATAAAAGGAAGCACTACTATGGGTCTCAAATATTTCTAATGTGTCCTGTTACTGCATGAGTTTGATGATAGACTATAAACTATATATACTGTATAAACTAAATTATATTGACGACTGAACAACTCCCATTCCCCAAAGTGCAACATACAGTTATGAACATAACTCACAAAGGATCACACAAGTGATCTGACAAAAAAATAAATACATTAACAAGCGGTTTATTTTACAGTTGATGTGCCAGTCATTTTCAATTATTCTGTAATTAATATTCACACAATCAAATAAATCTCAGTTCAGTCTCTTTTATATTAAGTGGAAATTGTGCTACTTTGGTTTGGCACTTTACCTATAAAAGCAAAGGATTTCAGTACTTTCCACAGTGGCAAGGTCTGTTGTGGGGCGGCTCCTTTCCTCTTGCCTAGATGAACGACAGAAATGGATGGTGGTTAGTTCAAGCAAGTTCAACGCTTATACAGGCACATCTCAAAAATTAGAATATCATGAAAAAGTTCAATATTTTTGTCACTCATTTCAGAAAGTGAAACCCATATATAGATTCATTACAGGGATAGATAGATAGATAGATAGATAGATAGATAGATAGATAGATAGATAGATAGATAGATAAATAGATAGATAGATAGATAGATAGATAGATAGATAGATAGATAGATAGATGGCTACTTTATTTCGAACAAAAAAGTATAACAAAAACAAAACAAACGACAAATGCAATAAAGTAACAGTATACAGTGTTCGAAAGGGAGAAGGAAGAAGTGAACACTTATTAATTCCATCTCCTCTTTTCCATAAATACACCCATGCGAATTATATACAAATTACCACATTTAAGACCCCAAGTAAACAATTAACTGTATTTTGTACATATCAACATTAACACCCATCCATCCTAACATACATTGATGTCCATACATCAAAACCAGCCTCAAACAGCACAGATATACACAGTGCTGTCCCACCCATCATTCCATAGTGTCCCATAGTGTCCCAGAGTGAGCATATTGAATTGTACATATAAATACTACCCTTCTAACATATATCCTTTCAGCAAATAATGTTTGTACCTCTTTTTGAATTGATTTCTGTTTGTACATAGTTTCAGTTCCGGCTCCAGACTGTTCCACAAATCCACCCCACAGACAGATATGCACATACTTTTCTTGGTTGTTCGTATCTTGGGTTTTGTAAAGTTTAAGTCTCCTCTCAAATTATGATCATTGTCTCTTTTTTAAAATATTTTTTGTATATTAGTTGGGAGTTGATTATTAATTGCCCTGTACATGACTTGTGCTGTCTTAAATTTAACTAAATCGATGAACTTTATGACATGTGACTTTAAAAACAACGAATTGGTATGGTCTCTATATCTTACATTATTTATTATCCTTATAGCTCTTTTTTGGAATGTGCATATTGACTGTAGGTTGGTCTTGTAGGTGTTTCCCCAGACTTCTACACAGTAGTTAAGATAAGGTAGAAACAGTGAATTGTACAGTAAGACCAATGATTTATAGTCCAAGATGTGTCTTGTCTTCCCCAGTATGCCTATACATTTTGCCAACTTGGCCCGGATGTGACTAATATGAGGTTTCCAGCAGATTTTATTGTCTAGCGTCACCCCCAGAAACTTATTTTCCTGTACTGTTTCTATTCCAGTATCATCTATCGTTACCATTATTTCATGATTTATTTTATAATTTCCAAACAACATAATCTTTGTTTTTTTAGATTTAGAGATAATTTATTTTTGTTGAACCACTGCATTAACTTTTTCATTTCAGTTGTGACCACCTCTAAAACCTGCTGCAAATTCTCACCAGTGCAAAGGATATTTGTGTCATCCGCAAACAAAATAAATTTCAGAATTTTTGATACTTGGCATATGTCATTTATATACAAGATAAAGAGTTTGGGTCCCAAAACTGACCCCTGGGGAACACCACAAGTGATGTCCATGAAGGGTAATTTGTGCTCACCAATTTGTACAAATTGTTGTCTGTTACTTAAATAACTTTCCACCCAACTCAGTCCAACCCCTCTTATCCCATACCTTTCCAGTTTCCTTAGTAGTATTCTGTAATCAATGGTGTCAAAAGCTTTCTTTAAATCTATAAATACTCCTACAGCAAACTTTTTTTTAATCTATACAACTAGTAATTTCTTCTATAAGTTCGATCAGTGCCAAAGATGTAGATTTATCTGCTCTAAAACCATTCTGGCTGTCTGTAAGGAGGTTGTGTTTTTCAATGAAATCATCCAGTCTCTTAGTGAAGATTTTTTCAAGTATTTTGGAGAATTGTGAGAGTAAAGAGACTGGCCTGTAATTTGTGAAACAATGACTGTCTCCTGTTTTGTATAGAGGTATTACTTTTGCTATTTTCATTTTATTTGGAAATTTACCAGTTTGAAATGACAGGTTACAGATGTGGGTGAGTGGCTTAACAATTCCTTCAATTACTTTTTTCACTATTGTCATGTCAATTTCATTCCAGTCCGTTGATTTTTTGTTCTTAAATTTACTCACAGTCTCGATAATTTCCTTTTCAGTAACTGCACCCAAAAAGATTGTGTTTCGATTTCTATCCTCTATTTCATTTACACAACCACTGTTGTTTGTTTCTGTTGTCACTACTGATTTTGCTAATTCAGGACCAACGTTTACAAAAAAATTATTGAAACCACTGACCACATCCTCAATATTATTTATCAAATTGCCATTTTCAATAAAATATTCTAGATAATTAGCATTCTTAGGTCGATTACTAATAATCCCATTGAGTACTTGCCATATTCCTCTTAAGTTATTTTTATTATCCTCTAATATTCTGTTGTAATATTCTTTCTTACAGGTCCTCATTATATTAGTAAGCTTATTTTTATATCTTTTATATTTGATCTCAGCCTCCACCATTCTGCACTTAATGAATTGTTTATATAATGTATTCTTCTTTTTACATGCATTTATTAACCCCTTGATGACCCAAGGAATATTTTTCTTTTGTTGTCTGTCACTGTATTGTTTTATAGGGCAGTTTTTATTGTACAATGATTGAAATATTTGTAAAAATTTATCATATGCTTTATTTATATCATTTTCATCATAAACTATCTTCCAATCTTGTATTAATAATTCATTTGTCAGTAAATACATAGATTCTTCGGTTCTTATTCTTTTATATTTAATATTTTTGGTATACTTTTTCTTCCTATAACCACATTGATAGACAACAAAAACCGGCAGGTGGTCACTGATATCATTCAATAAAAGCCCACTCACAATATTATTTTCCATAATGTTTGTGAATATGTTATCTATTAGTGTGGCACTGTGTGACGTGATTCTGCTAAGTCCGGTAATTGTTGGATGTAAGCCCATACTGTACATTGTGTTGATTCATTCTTCTGTCAAACTATGTTGTTTTGAATTCATCAGATCTATATTGAAATCCCCACAGATGAACATGCCTTTATGAGTTAGTTTTGCATACATTTTTTCCATCCAGTCCTTAAATAAGTCAATGTTTGATCCAGGTGTTCTATATACACAGCTCACTACTATATTCTTCACATTGTCCAGATAGATTTCTATTGTAATACATTCAAATAAATCATCCACAGTTAAATCATCCCAGACGTACATTCTGTAAAACTTACAACCGTGAAACCTTATTAAACATCAAGGTACTGCACGCTGCAAGAATCGCGGCGATCGGTTGTGATTTGGACATCCTACGCCAGCACGGAATTCTGGCGGAGTCCCCGCTGGAAGCTACCCGTGAGAGGAGGAAGCGGAAGCGGAGGGAACGCAGGAAAAAGCGAGGAAAAAGGGCCGGGATCCATGCTAGGCTAAAGGCTAACCCCTCCAGACCAGCGGTACCGTCGCTTCTTCTCTCAAACGTCCGCGCCCTCGAAAACAAGGTGGACGAAATGCGTCTGCTGAGGGAAACCCGGAGAGAGTGGAGGGACTGCTGTGTGTTTGTTTTCACTGAGACATGGCTCCACGACAACATTCCTGACGAGGCCATTCAACTGGAAGATATGGCGATGTTCCGTGCCGACAGGGAAACGGCGAGCTCCGGTAAGAGCCGGGGGGGTGGGCTATGCATCTATGTTAACAAGAACTGGTGCGTTAATGCCCCGTTAGTGTCTTAACACTGCTCTCCGTTGGCGGAGTTCCTTATTGTAAATTGTCGGCCTTATTATCTGCCTAGAGAATTCAGCAACGTGTTTGTAGTCGGTGTTTACATAGCGCCGTGCGCTAACGCTAAAGCTAATGCTAAGAAGGCACTCGGGGAACTGCACAATGCAATCAGTGAAATCCAAACTTCACACCCGGACAGTTTTGTGGTGGTTGCGGGGGATTTTAACCACACCAGCCTAAAGACTGTGCTCCCCAAGTTTAAACAATGTGTAGACTTTAAGACCAGAGGAGAGAATATGTTGGACTTAGTGTACACAAACACAGATGCATATAAAGCGATACCCCGCCCCCATCTCGGCCGTTCTGATCACATATCCGTGATGCTGGTGCCTGCCTACAAACCTTTATTGAAGCGCAGCAGGCCAGCAGTGAAACAAATCAGGATTTTGCCAGAGAGTGCAACCCCTGCACTGAAATACTGTTTTCAGCACACAGACTGGAAGGTCTTCAAAATAGCAGCCTTCCAGGAAGACAGGACAGATGTGGAGGAGTATGCTGATTCGGTCACCAGCTACATCGCGAAGTGCACAGAGGATTTCACTACAGTGAAGACCATCACTATGCGGGGTAATCATAAGCCCTGGATGACTGCAGAGGTGCACTCGCTGCTCACAGCCAGAGATGCAGCCTTCAGAGCGAAGGACAGGATCGCCCTCCGCTCAGCCAGGTCTGCGCTTTCTAAGGGAATTAAGGCGGCAAAGCGCGCCTATGCGGAGAAAATCCAGGGACACCTCTGTGACACCAGGAACACCAAGCAGATGTGGCAGGGAGTTCGGACACTGACGGGCTTTAAGCCTAGGCAGGGGGTCGATGATGACGACGCTTCGCTTCCAGACAGGCTTAACGACTTCTTTGCACGTTTTGAAGCATCAAACTCGACAATCAGAGGGAGGGCTGGTCCTCCCCCACCATCGGTCGGACCAGCTTTTACCATCAACACAGCGGACACACGGAGGACCCTAACCAGAGTCAACCCACGCAAAGCTGCAGGTCCAGACAACATTCCAGGACGTGTGCTCCGAGACTGCGCGAGCGAGTTGGCGGATGTCCTGACTGACATTTATAACATCTCCCTGAGTCAGGCCATCGTTCCCAGATGCTTCAAGACCTCTATCATTGTACCGGTGGCAAAGAAACCAGTGGTGTCCTGTTTGAATGACTATCGTCCTGTTGCACTGACACCAATTGTGATGAAGTGTTTTGAGCGGCTTGTCAAACCACACATTACAGCCTGCCTCCCTGCATCACACGACCCGCTCCAGTTTGCATATCGTTCAAACCGCTTCACGGAGGATGCTATAGTCACCACCCTACACTCTGTCATCACCCACCTGGACTAGAAAGACACCTACGCCAGACTCCTGTACATTGATTTCAGTTCAGCATTCAACACCATTATTCCCCAGAGACTGATGGAGAAATTACTCCTTCTCGGTCTGAACACCGCCACATGTCTCTGGATCCTGGATTTTCTGACTGAGAGACCTCAGTCTGTCCGGGTTGGAAACAACATCTCCAAGTCTGTCACGCTGAGTACCGGATCCCCTCAAGGCTGTGTACTCAGTCCACTGCTGTTTACACTTCTAACACATGACTGTGTATCCAGACACGAGGGGAACCAGATTATTAAGTTTGCAGATGACACCACGGTGGTGGGACTTATCCAGAGGGATGAGGAATCAATGTACAGGGAAGAAGTGAGAGACCTGGAGGGCTGGTGCAGGGAGAACAATCTGGTGCTCAACGTGGACAAAACGAAGGAGATGATTATCGACTTCCGGCGGTCGCAGCCTGAGCACGCCCCCCTCAGCATCGGCGGTCGTTTAGTGGAGAGAGTAGAGAACATCAAGTTCCTCGGAGTGCAGATCTCGCAGGACCTGACCTGGAGCAAGAATTCCTTGGAGATCAGGAAGCGGGCTCAGCAGAGACTGCACTTCTTGAGGAAACTCAAACAGGCCTCTCTCCCCATCTGCATCCTCAGGACCTTCTACAGAGGTGTGGTGGAGAGTGTTCTGACGTACTGCATTGCTACATGGTACTCCAGCTGCAGTATGTCAGGCAAAAAAGCCCTGCAGAGGATAGTCAAGGGGGCGGAGAGGGTAATTGGAGTCTCCCTCCCCTCTGTCCAAGAACTTTTTCAGAACCGTTGTAGGAGCAGGGCACTAAACATTGTCAAGGACCGTTCTCACCCTCTGCATAAACACTTTGAACTTCTTCCATCTGGTAAACGATTCCGGAGCATCAGAGGCAGAACCACCAGACTGATCAACAGCTTCCTTCCACAAGCTGTCAGGATGCTGAACAGCTGACCCGGAATCTCTCATACACACTACTGCACCTACGGTCATTTTGCATATTATAGTTAGTTATTCTTCTTTTTCCCCAAGTATGTCTCAGGGATGTGTGAATGGATGGGGGGGTGGGGGTGGGGGTGGGGGTGAGCTATGTGGGAATGTGTCTTAAATCATGCTGCTTCTTATATGGATGCCGAGAGAAACGCAATTTCATCTTGCCTGCACTACAGTTGTATGTACAGCAATATGACAATAAAGTTTGATTTGATTTGATTTGATTTGATTTGATTTGACAGATTTTCAACAACCTTGTATTTCAAGCTCTTGTCAACATAAATTGCAACTACTCCTCCTTTTTTCACTTTTCTATTTATATAATTTAATTCATAGCCATCCATGGTAAAATCCACTCCTTTCTCTTCACTGAGCCACGTCTCTGATAGTGCCAGAATATTGAATGGCTCTTTAAACTGATGTAAATAATCTTTAATGTTATTAAAGTTGGCATAGAGACTTCTGCTGTTGAAGTGGATCATAGAAATATTGAAATCAGATGTGACCATTGTGTTAAACTGTTCATCTGTGTAGTAACTACAGTCATTATTGATGGAGCTAAATAAATTATTATCAGGGTCTATGTTATATTCTACGTCCTGTGGGTTGTGATCTGTATATTCAAAAACTTTCAGCTCCTGTTGTTCCTGTTTGTTGATCTTTTGTTTCATGTTGTTAAATGTCTTGTAGCAGATGAGTATATGCCTTCAGTGTCCTGAAATTGTCTGTTGTTGCTGTCAACTCCAGTTCATAATATTCATTGATATTTGTCCAGTTCCATAATATTACGGATGTTAATGACCTTGGCTTCTTCAGGTGATCCGTTTAATCTGATGTATATTTTACAGTTTGATGTCCAGGTGTTTTGAATCTTTTTCTGCTTTCTCAGGTATCTTGCTTTTCTGGCTATTTCTGTGTTTTCTTTTGTGAGGTGCTCGTTTATATAGACGTTCGTTCCTTTCAGTTTCCTACCTTGTTTTAACAGCACAGTCTTGTGTTTTCTGTTGACAAACCTCATGATCACAGCCGGTTTGTCGCCGTTTTTCCTGGGCAGAGGGTGGCAGGTCTCAATGGTGTTACAGTCCAGCTGGATTCCTTTGGACTGCATGAAGGCCACCACTTGTTGCTCCGTGGATTCGTCTTCCAGCTCACCGAGCCTCCCTCCGCTGTCGGCGGCCATTGCTCGCGCGTACAATTGTGGTTTAATGTGGAGCCCCGTGATGATCACGTCGTTCACCCAAGTGTTCTGCTCCAGTTCCGACACTCTACTCTCCAGATACGCCAGCCTCTTGTCCTTCTCGGCATTCTGGATCTGCAGCGCTTTCACCTCCTCGATCAGGTCCAGAATGTTTTTTTGCTGCAGCTTAACGGCAGAAATCTCTTCAGCCAAGAAGTCCAGCGCTCTTTTAATATCGTCCACCTCCTCAGTCTGCTGAGCTTTCTTGGGACCCATGATCCCGGCCGATGTACGTTGATTGTGGGACAGTGATATATTGCAAGTGTTTATTTTAATTTTGATGATTATGGCTACAGCCCATATTAACCAACACTTCAGCGGCCAACATTTCTATTTAAAAACTATTTTTTAAAATTAACTTTATGTAATATTCTAATTTTTTGCCAAATTGAATTTGGGGTTTTCAGGGGCTGTAAGCCATAATCATCCAAATTAAAATAAATAAATGCTTGAAATATATCACTGTCTGTGTAATAAATCTATATAATATACAGATTTCACTTTTTGAAATGAGTGACAAAAATATTGAACTTTTTTCATGATATTCTAATTTTTGGAGATGTACCTGTATTAGGGAAATACACTTATGAAAGTCAGTGGTGGGATGTGACAAAAATGCTTTGTTTCCCTTACAAGCACCGCAGGATCCACTCTGTACAGGTACAAGTACATTATCAATCCAGGGATTTATGGTGGAACAGAAACTGCACGACAACACTGTTCCAACAGTTCTATTTTTGGAAAATCCACAGAATAGGTGTTTGGGTCTATTCTGACTCTTTAGAAAAATATATGAATCACTTCATAAATCACTGGTTTGAAAATACTGAGATTTCGGCTCCTGGGGTCCACTTGACCGTATCCACAACATAAACACTGAGGGAGGCTAACCCCTGGCATGTGGAAGCAGATTCTAAGAAGAAATTACATATACAGCTTAATGCACAGCACCAAAGTGCACCACGTACACAAACCAAGACTTTAACCAGGATTAACATATTTCATCCTTTTGCTCTCACAAGCGAATACTTAGGACAAAACAAGCACAAATCAGCAGAGTTGGCTACTAGCTAGGTAGCTATTAGCTAACACTCATTAGCCAGCACAGGACGGTGCTGTATCACTCAAAAAAAGTGAGCTTACCACCAACAGGATAAATAAGCAAACAGATGCACAATATTACAAATCACTCACCATCGATGGTTCTCTCACGTTCGTCTTCAGCTTGTCCGTAGTCTGGTTCTATGCTGGGCTGCATCTGTAACGGGGCGGGTCGCTCCTTTCACTGTGGATCTGCCACCAAGCAGAGAAAACTCCGCACCTCTTCGTTGGACCACGGTGTAGATTTCCGCAAAACCTACAATGCCATCTGTATTAATATCGTATTTACTCGGTGACCGAGTTAGTCCGTGAAATATTGCAAATGGCGGTCGTGTAGATTCCACAGAAGATGGATGCTTTTGTGACGTTACGCCCTTACCAATCAGTGGCTCGCAGTCTGTTGACGTCACATCTTGGCTCGACTCAGCGCGGCTGTACCCTGGCCTCAAACAGGCACGAAAATAGCACCTGTTAACTGGTGCTGGGGCTAATGGAAAAGGCTACAAAAGCAGGCCGAGGCGTAACGTGTTAGGTCAAGTGGGGCTAGTGGAATAGGGCCTTTGGTTGGGCTCAGTCTATTTTAAGCAGTCCGGAGGGGCCCCATTATACTTTTGATTGGTTTTGTCAGGAGTTTTCTTGGCCGTTTGATCATACAGAGAGTGAGGGGAATATTGTGAGTCAACTAATGGTGCTTCGGCAGGGAAATCGGTCGGTTGCCATTTTCTCGGTTGAGTTCCGGGTCGTCACAGTGGAGTCTGGATGGAATGACGTTGCTCTACAAAGCGCCTTCCTCCGGAGTCTCAATGCCAACCTCTGCAACAACCTAGCGATCCGCGCCAACCCCTCCTTTCTGGATGAGTTAATTGAGCAGGTAATCGGCCTGAATAATTGGTACCACGAGCGTGCAAAGGAGTAGAAGGCCTCCATCTTCATCTGCGTTGTGGCCGTCCCCTCCGTCCTCTCACTCTGATAAGTCAGCTTCCTCTCCAGAGCCAATGGTCCTGAGCTGGGTTTGTTTGTCTCTGGAGGAACACCAACGCTGGAGAAAGGCGGGGGTCTGCATGTACTGTGGCTCCATAGAACACATGCTGCCGAATTGTCTCATTAGGCCAAAAGATTCGGGCCATCAGTAGCCGTGGGGGTCTGGAGGGTGGATCATCTGTGAATCCCCCTGTAATTTTTCATTGCCAGCCCTCATTCAGTTACCGCGAGCTGAGCTTAAAGTCTCAGCTCTAATTGATTCTGGAGCTGAGCAAAAATTTATTTCACAGGGGCTAGTTCAGAAACTCAGGATTCCCACAAAGATTTTACCAACCCCGTTAAATGTCTCAGCCCTTTCCAGCTTTAGGCTAGCTGCAGTTACACATCAAACTGAGCCAGTGTTAGTTCTTTTGACTGGAAACCATCGTGAATTCCTTCCATTTTTCATTCTGCCCAGCTTGTCTTCCCCCGTGGTCCTGGGTTATCTGTGACTCTGCCAACACAACCCCATCATCAATTGGGGCCAAAATTCCATTTCCTCTTGGAGTCCTTTCTGCCTGTCATCGTGCCTCTGCTCAGCTGCTTATCTGCCCACTCTCCTTATCTCTTCCCCTCTGGCCGAGCCGCCGGACCTCAGTCTCACGCCCGAGGTTTACCATGACCTTGGGGAGGTCTTTAGTAAGTCTACGGACCTCACTTTGCCACCTCATCAGTCCTATGACTGTGCTATAGATCTCCTCTTAGGCGTGCGACTGCCGTTCAGCCGGCTCTACAGCTTGTCTGAGCCGGAGAGAAAGACGTTGGTGAGCTATATTAACCTCTTGCACTCCGGGATACCGCCGGCGGTCACGTCTCTGTGCGTCCTAGGGCGCACTGAAAAAAAAAAAGCTGCGGACACAGCCGCGAACAGAAAGCCAAAGGAGTGCTTTGATTGGTTTAGATTTGATTGACCTCTTCTAATAAGAGCCTTGAATTGGGTTTCTGAAACCTTGAAGAACCAATGACTGAAAACCTAGCAAGAAGGACCCGCCTACCGAATACCTGCGAATACAGCGAGCCAATTGAAGCAGAGAAGTTCGACAATTGAAAGCGTACGTCCCGTGCGTAAAATCTGTTTTGTGTAAGCCGCTGGGTGACACACACACGTTCGCCAGTCCTTTTTTCTTACTACTGTTCTTATTTGTTTTGAGAAATCGTTCGCCAAAACCGCAATCATGGAAGCGCAAAACCGCAATAATGGAATCATGGTTTGGTCGGATCGCGTGACCAGAACCACGAGTCCATAACAAGCGGACCAGCGTCATGTTCGTCTGACAATGAGGAAGAGAAGCTGTGTGTTATTTGCAAGCATTTGTATCCAAAAAAACATCCAGGCGAAATTTATTTTCTTCAAGTTCAGTATGTTTAGATGACTGTTACTCAGTGGCAGGAGCACTTAGAGAGATTATGACTGTTTTGCCAAAAAATTCAAAGTGTTTTCTTTTAAATGGGACCAACCCCATGAAGATGTTGCAAAGGGTTGAAGAACAGCTTTTGATTTACTTTGGGTACGTTATTTTTAGGCGTTTTTAAGGAAATTGACCGGAGTGCAAGGGGTTAAAAATTCCCTTAATGCCAGCCTCATTCGTCCCTCCTCCGCTCCTCTTGGTGCAGGGTTCTTTTTGTGGGGAGAAAAGATGGGTCCATGCGGCCCTCCATTGATTACCGTGAACTGAATGCCACGACCATCAAAGATAAATATCCATTACCGCTCATTAACTCAGTGTTTGAGTTCCTCCAGCACACGCCAGTGTTCACCAAACTTGATCTCCGGAACACGTACCATCTGGTCCGTATACACAAAGGTGACAAATGGAAGACGGTGTTTAAAACACAATTGGGGCAATTCGAATATCTAGTGATGCCCTTTGGGCTGACCAACACCCCCGCCATCTTCCAGATGTATGATCAATGACGTTCTCCATGATATGGTGAATCAGTTCATTTTTGTCTACCTGGACAACATTCTCATTTTTCCCGCAAGCTGGAGGAGCACACAGTCCACGTCCGAGCAGTATTACAACGGCGATTGGAGAATCAGCTTTACGTGAAGGCTGAGAAAGGGGAGTTCTCCTCCCGTTTCACTTCCTTCCTGTGTTTTATTGTAGCTGAAGGCACGTTAAGGGCTGGCCCGGCCAAGGTCAAGGTGGTCTTAGTGCAGGAAACATATCCAGTGTTTCCTGGGCTTTGCAGTTTTTTTTTCGCCAGTTCATTCGAGACTATATTAAAGCAACCCTGCCGTTAACCCAGCTAACCTCGACAAAAATTCCAATCAAATGGTCTGAGGCAGTGGAACAGGCCTTCACCAAACTGAAAACCCTTTTCTCTCTGACACGCCCATCTTGGCTCAGGTCGACCCACAATCGCAGTTTGTGGTTGAGGTTGATGCTTCTGATTCGGGGGTGGGCGCTGTCCTCTCTCAGCACTCCGGCTCTGAGCAGAAGTTACATCCATGCACTTATTTCTCTCTGCGGTTGACTCCAGCCAAGAGGAACTACGGTGTAGGGGACCGTGAGCTGCTGGCCATAAAACTGGCATTAGAGGAATGAAGGCACTGACTAGAGAGAGCTACCCAACCCATCATCGTCTGGACAGATCACAAAACTTAGACTATTTAAGATCTGCAAGAAGATGAAATTCCAGGCTGGCCCGTTGGGCCCTGTTTTTCTTAAGGTTTAATTTCTCCATCACTTAACCGCTCTGGTTCCCACAATATAAAACCTGATGCTCTCTCTTGCCAGTTGGCCTTCGACTTTTCACCTTCCTCTCTCCCTCTTACTGCCTCCTCTTCTCCTGAACCCATTCTGCCTTCTTCCTGCATTGTAGGTGCCCTCTCTTTGGAGATCGAGCAGAGGGTCCGGCAGGCCTAGTCCTCTGAACCCATTCCTGAGGAAGGCCCAAATAAATGTCTGTATGTCCTCTCTGCCCTCCATAGTGATGTAATCCAGTGGTGGTACACCAGCCTTTTTGCCTGTCATCCTGGAATCTCTCGGACCATTGAACTGCTGCAATGAGTTTTTGGGGGGCTGACCCTGAGAGCAGATGTTTGAGACTGTGTTAAAGCATGCCAGGTCTTTGCCACCAATAAATTGGACTCCTCACCTCTTGCCGGTCTCTTTCATCCCCTGCCTGTCCCCTGTCGCCCCTGGTCACACATTGCTATGGACTTTATTACGAGTCTCCCTCCATTTTCAAAACAACACCATCATTCTCACCATCATTTATTGGTTCTCTAAAGCTATCCATCTAGTACCCTTGTCCGAATTGCCCTCAGACACAGAGACTACTAATCTCCTCATTCCCCATGTTATCTGCCTACACGGAATTCCAATCGACATTGTTTCTGACCATGGACCACAGTTTACATCTCAAGTTTAGAAGACTTTCTGTTGTTCCCTCGGCACCACCATCAGTCTCACATCCGGTTATCATCCACAGAGCAATGGGCAGGCCAAGCATGCCAACCAATCCCTGGAGGCCGCCCTGAGATATGTAGCTTCCTGCAATCCCACCACCTGGAGCTCCCATCTGACCTGGGTGGAGTACGCACACAACACTGCCATCTCCTCTGCAACCGGGCTGATGCCCTTTGAGGCCTCTGTGGGTTACACTCTTCCCCTTTTACCCATGGTGGAGAGGGAGGTAGCTGTTCCATCTATGGAGGCTCACACTCACTGCTGCCGCTGTCTGTGGAGGTCAACTCAGGCTTCCCTTCTCCACTCATCAGAGCGGAACCATCAATACGCCAACCGCGGTCATGCACAGGTGCCCAGATACACCCTCAGTCAGATGGTGTGGTTGTCGGTTGATCAGGTTCTGCTGAAGACTGAGTCAAGGAAACTGTCACCCCGTTTCCTGGGTCTATTTCCCATCTCACAGATCATTAATGATGTTACTGTTCGGTTCAAGCTGCCTCGGGCACTCCACATCCATCCAACATTTCACATCTCCCGGATAAAACCTGCCAGTCCTCTCTATCCTCCCCCAAAGCCTGCACGGTGGCGCAGTGGTTTAGCACTGTGGCAGCACAGTTTTACCCTCGGCCGGGGGACCGCGGGGATCATGAGATCGTGGGTTCGATCCCAGCCCCCGACCAACAGTGAGCTGTGTGGAGTTTGCATGTTCTCCCCGTGTTGCGCGGGTTTACTCCGGGATTTCTCTGGTTTCCTCCCGCACACCAAAAACATGTAGGTTTAGGGCGCTCGCGCACGCAGCGACCAGCAGCCGGTGGCTTGTCACCAGACTGCAAACCAAGTCTACCTACGGGTACAAATAAGTAACAAAAAAAAAAAAAAAGCCTCTTTCTCCTCCCTGGGTCCTCGACGGTCATACCACCTAAACCATTCAGAGGATTCTGGACGTCCGTCAGCGGGGACGGGGTCTACAATATCTGGTTAACTGGAAGGTGTAACGGACTGGAGGAGAGGTCATGGATTCCCAGTTCATACTTCCATGACAAGGGGATGGTTTGGGCTTTCCACCAGGCACATCCCAACAAGCCCAGAGGAATGGCAGGAGGTGTCCCTTGGGAGCGGAGGCACTGTGATGATCAGGTGAGCATGTGCCCCCTCCCCTCCTGTGTTTTTTTCCCTCTGCCTTTCTCCCGGCTCTGAAATTAATCATGCCACCTGCGTGATTATGCACACCAGCTGTTGCCTCATCTGCCAGCCTTAAAAAAGTCAGTCTGTGAATGCCTCTTTGCTGGACCACTCTGTAGTCCAGTGGCCCAAAGATATTGCTAGACCACCTGAACTACCATGCACCTGTCCACAACCTCAAACAGTCAGACTCCAAACTCCACTATGGCCAAGACCAAAGAGCTGTCAAAGGACACCAGAAACAAAATTGTAGACCTGCACCAGGCTGGGAAGACTGAATCTGCAATAGGTAAGCAGCTTGGTGTGAAGAAATCAACTGTGGGAGCAATTATTAGAAAATGGAAGACATACAAAACCACTGATAATCTCCCTCGATCTGGGGCTCCACGCAAGATCTCACCCCGTGGGGTCAAAATTATTATGAGAACGGTGAGCAAAAATCCCAGAACCACATGGGGGGACCTAGTGAATGACCTGCAGAGAGCTGGGACCAAAGTAACAAAGGCTACATCAGAAACACACTACGCCGCCAGGGACTCAAATCCTGCAGTGCCAGACGTGTCCCCCTGCTTAAGCCAGTACACATCCAGGCCCATCTGAAGTTTGCTAGAGAGCATTTGGATGATCCAGAAGAGGATTGGGAGAATGTCATATGGTCAGATGAAACCAAAATAGAACCTTTTGGTAAAAACTCAACTCGTCGTGTTTGGAGGAGAAAGAACACCATACCTACTGTGAAGCGTCGGGGTGGAAACATTGTACTTTGGGGCTGTTTTTCTGCAAAGGGACCAGGACGACTGATCCATGTAAAGGAAAGAATGAATGGGGCCATGCATCGTGAAATTTTGAGTGAAAACCTCCTTCCACCAACAAGGGCATTGAAGATGAAACGTGGCTGGATCTTTCAGGATGACAGTGATCCCAAACACACCGCCCGGGCAATGAAGGAGTGGCTTTGTAAGAAGCATTTCAAGGTCCTGGAGTGGCCTAGCCAGTCTCCAGATCTCAACCCCATAGAAAATCTTTGGAGGGAGTTGAAAGTCTGTGTTGCCCAGCGACAGCCCCAAAACATCACTGCTCTAGAGGAGATCTGCATGGAGGAATGGGCCAAAATACCAGCAACAGTGTGTGAAAACCTTGTGAAAACTTACAGAAAACATTTGACCTCTGTCATTGCCAACAAAGGGTATATAACAAAGTATTGAGATGCAGTTTTGTTATTGACCAAATACTTATTTTACCGAGGAATTTACCAATTAATTCATTAAAAATCCTTCAATGTGATTTTCTGGATTTTTTTTTTCTTATTTTGTCTCTCATAGTTGAGGTATACCTATGATGAAAATTGGAAACCTCTCTCATCTTTTAAGTGGGAGAACTTGCACAATTGGTGGCTGACTAAATACTTTTTTACCCCACTGTATAAACTAAAAAGAGTAGGGCCTAGCACAGATCCCTGTGGAACTCCATGACTAAGCTTTGAGTTGAAAGAAAACTCATTATTTACATGAACAAACTGAACCTATCAGATAAATAAGATCTAAACCACTGCAACAAAGTTCCATTAAGTCCAACATAGTGTTCTAATCTATCAAGTAGAATATTATTATCAATAGTATAAAAAGCTGCACTAAGGTCTAAAAGGACAAGTACAGAAACCAGTCCATTATCAGATGCAATGAGGAGGTCGTTAGTGACCTTCGCTAAGGCTGTTTCAGTACTATGATGGATTCTAAACCCAAATTGAAACTCTTCAAGTAAACCATTTCCCTGCAGGTGGTCAAATAATTGCGTAGCAACAACTCTTTCTAAGATTTTTGAAATGAAAGGGAGATTAGAGATTGGTCTTTAGTTACCTAAAGCTCCTGGATCTAGCGTTGGCTTTTTGAGTAAGGGTTTAATTACAGCAGTTTTAAAAGCCTGCGGTACATGGCCTAAAGTTAATGAAGAATTGATTATATGAAGAATAAAGCTACCAATAAGTGGGAAGACTTCTTTAAATAACCTGGTAGGAATAGGGTCTAAAAGACAAGTTGAAGGTTTGGATGAGGAAACTATTTTGTCTAACTCACAAAGGTCGATTGGAGTAAACTCATCAAGACAGACATCAATAGAAGGAGTTGTAGTAGTTACAGTTTTTAAGTTAACTGTGGGAAGAATCTGATTGATTTTATCTCTGATGGATGAAATTTTATTATTGAAAAAGTTCATAAAGTCCTGACTAGTAAGCTCTAAGGGAATGCTAGGATTGACAGAGTCCTGACTCTTTTTTTTGTTAACATTGGACTTAAACTGGCCCGAGAAATACCCACTACGGTGCCAACAGGGGATACAATATGCAATAACACTGCTGTAAAAGACTCCATCTTCATAAAGAACACAGACGAAAGAGAGGTCATTGAAATTGTTAAATCGTTCAAAAGTAAAACATCTACTGACTGTGATGGTATCGACATGCTACTAGTCAAAACTGTTATCGAATGCATAGTAAAACCACTGACGTACTGTATATCTGCAACCTGTCTCTCCAATCAGGCATATTTCCCAATGCAATGAAAATAGCTAAAGTAATTCCGATATACAAGACGGGCGACAGAGGGGAACTCTCAAACTATAGACCAATTTCACTATTACCACAATTTTCCAAGATACTTGAAAAAATATTCTATGAGAGAATTGACAACTTCATACTGAAGAATGATTTATTATGTGAGCAGCAATATGGGTTCAGACACAAGAGGACAACTGCATATGCCCTAATGGAATTTACAGAAAAAATATCAACAGCCATTGAAAATAAAGAGTATTCAGTTGGAGTATTCCTAGATCTTAAAAAAGCATTTGATACAGTAGATCATAATTTATTATTAAAGAAACTACAAAATTCTGGTATTAGAGGTGTAGCACTGTCCTGGTTAAGTAGTTACTTAAAGAATAGATATCAGTATGTATGTGTTAGCAACAAAAACTCAGAGTTGCTGAAGGTCACCTGTGGAGTCCCACAGGGTTCAGTTTTGGGACCATTATTATTCAATATGTATATAAACGATATATGTAAAGTCTCAGAAAAAATGGACTTAATATTGTTTGCCGATGACACTAATCTGCTATGCAGTGGAAACAATTTGGAACAACTTCTGGATACACTCGGGAAGGACTTAGGAAAGCTTAAACTGTGGTTTGATTCAAACAAATAAACGCTCAATTTAAGTAAGACAAAATTTATAGTCTTTAACAACCATCACAACAATCCAGTACCCAAACTCAGTGTAAATGGTGTAGAGATTGAAAGGGTATCTGAAACCAAATTCCTTGGAGTAATAACTGATAACAAACTGTGTTGGAAGTCACATATTAATTATATTAAAGGTAAAATAGCCAAATCAATTGCAATATTACACAGAGTGAAATATTTGCTGAATCAACCCACACTATACACCTTGTATCATTCATTAATACTCCCATACATGACATATTGTAATGAAGTATGGGGAAATACATATAAAACAAACATATATCCACTCTTTATGCTTCAAAAGAGAGCTATTAGAATAATAAACAAAGCAGCTTACACGGAACCAACAAACCCACTTTTTCTTAAACAAAAAACTCTCAAGTTGAAAGATCTGGTTGACTTTAAAACCGCAATAATAATGTTCAAAGTGAAGAATTTATCACTGCCTGCAAATATCCAAAAGTTGTTCCAAACAAGGGAGAAACAATATCACTTCAGAGGAACATGTATATTTCAAAAGCCTACAGTGAGAACAACCACCAAGCAACACTGTATTTCAGTGCAAGGAGTCAGATTATGGAACGATTATGGACCTGAATTAAAATCATGTACAACGCTTGGACAATTTAAACAAAAACTAAAGGAAGAAATACTCCAAACATATTTACAAGACGACATGTAAACTCACATAAGGATTGACATATCCAGCCTGTGTTGTGTTGTAGCTTAGTTTTTTTTTTTTTTTCTCTCTCTGTGACATTCTTAGATTTGTCTTGAATAGTAACTGCTTAACTTAGCTTAGCTTAGTTTTCTTTTTTTTTTTTTTCTCTCAGTCACACTTTGTCTTAGCTTTGTTCTAAATTGTAATCACTATTGTCTTGTTTACTCTTTTTTCTTTCAATTCTTGGATTGAATATGGGTGGGCAATATAAGCTGTGGCTTCAGCCATCACCCATTTCGGATAACTCACGTGGAATTGTTTAGTAGAAGGAGTCTTTGTCTAATTTGACCTTGTTGTTATATTATACAGTTTCTTTAACCTGTACTGTATTATCCGAAATAAATAAATTCATTCATTCATTCATTGTCAGCCTGGTTACAGTGCTGAAAAGAAACTTGGGATTATTCTTGTTCTCTTCTATTAATGCAGAGTAATAACTCATTCTAGCTTTTCTAAGAGATTTTTTATAAATTAAAAGATGATTTCTCCAAGCTAAATAGATTTCATCTAAATTAGTGGAGCGCCATTTTCTTTCTAATTGACGAGTCTTCTGTTTTAAGCTACGAGTTTCTGTGTTGAACCAAGGAGTTAGAAATCTCTGATTAGACTTTTTCTTTTTTAAGGGGGCCACCAAGTCTAGAGTCTGATGCAGAGAAGCTGTAACACTATCCACCATGTTATCAATTACAGAAGGAGCAAACTGTCTATAGCTTATTTCCATTGTGTTGACACATGGCATAGAGGAAACAATCTGCATAAATTTGGTAACAGCATAATCTGAGAGGCATCTACTGTAATAATATTTTTCTTTAGGAGCCAAATAGTCAGAAATAGTAAAATCAAAGGTTAACAGACAATGGTCTGACAGTACAGCGTTATGAGGAGACACTACAAGATTTTCTATTTCTATGCCATATGTCAGAACAAGGTCCAATGTATGGTGGAGGTAATGAGTAGAATTTCCTACTTTCTGAGAAAACCCAATCGAGTCTAATATTGAATTAAATGCCACATTAAGGCAGTCACTGTCTACATCCACATGTATATTAAAGTCCCCTACTATAATTATTCTATCAGATTTCAGCACTAAATCAGCTAAGAAATCAGCAAATTTGGATAAAAATTCTGAGTAGGTTGATGGGGGACGATAAACTATGGCAAATAAAATTGGAGTTCACATGCACAGAACTGAGGACCTTTTTATTTATCACAGTAACACACCTGTTTTTGCACTCCACACTTTCATGTACAGTTGTGAAAAAATTAGGACACCCTGTATAAGCCCGTGTGTATAAGCTTGTGCCAAATATGTTTCCATATTTGGAGATATGGATATTTAATATCAATGTTAAAAATACTGGGAGATTCATGTAATACAACTAAACAATTAAAAATGAATTAAAGACTTTTCTCAAATTTTCTGTAAAATGTACTTTTAAACAAATAGTGAGGAATAAATTAGGACCCCCCCATCTTTTTTAGGACACCCCCACATTCATTCTCACTTAAAATGGCTAAAATAAATGTTACAAAATGCAAATAAAAACAAAAACAAGGTTAGACAAAGATATGTGAACATTTCTTAATAAAGAACTGAATATTTAATGGGGTGTCCTAATTTCAGGTTCACGTTCAGGTTCAGGTTCAGGTTCAGGTTACTTTATTTGTACCCGTAGGTAGATTTGTTTTGCAGTCTGGTGACATCCATATATACAAGCCACAAATTACATTCAACATAGACACAAACACAGGCACGTATGAAGCTGACTATAAACGTGATAAAAATACTCAAGGCTCCATCAATCAGGGTATAAAAAGACAAAGAGATGGGAGAAAATAATAATAATAATTTTTTCACATGACTGTATATTAACCCATCCGTGAAATCACTACCAGACCTGTATATATTTTTTCCATAATCCTGGGCCATTTCTTATTTCAGTCTTGTTTTTAACTGTGTGTTTAATTGTGTGTTCTGTAACCGTGTTTCATCTAATATTTCTTTCATACTTAACTGCACAGCAGCCTGGTGGGCACCCACAATTTTGTAACACTGTACAACTGTATAATGACAATAAAGCCTATTCTACTCTATTCCTTTGCTTTGGCTACCTCTCTCTTTGTCATACACCTAAACTGCAAGTATTCCTATCTACTTCCTTCATCTCCCTGACTATCCCACTTTTTCTTTGCCAGCCTCTTCCTTTGAATACTTTCCTGTATCTCCTCATTTTGGTCAGGTCAGGCATTGGTTTGCTTGCTACTGGATAACCATGAAAATCGGTACTACCTGTCCCATGGGTTGGGACGTCAGCAACTACACCGGCAACCCCGCCCTTTTGAGGGTGTGGAGGGTGAAACCAGGCATCCTGGCAGAACTAAAAACTGTCACAGGTCTGTGGTGGACCACTCCCAGTTACACGGGGTGAGACTGGACATCCTGGTAGATAAACAACACATCTGTCGTAAGGTCTGTGGTGGACTTTTGCCAGTCGGTGCACCGTGACATGCACTACACAAAGAGTAGAGATAAACAAACCTATCATCTGGTCAGTCACTGCAACAGATACTGGAGTCAGTTTGTCTTGGCCTGTCCTTGCCACTGATAACACCACTATCTGCCAAGAATGTGCTGATAGTTGTCATGGTCCATGTGCTGACTCCGTCTGCACTCGGGTTGTGCGGTAGTTCTCCGTTCTCCCCTCTGGCGCACCTCTAGGCTTCTATTGTGACAGCGTCTCGGCAGGGCTTCCGGCTGTCAGCGGAGCCCCGCTGGACGGCCCGATTCCAATCAGCTGATGATCCTTCATCAGCTGATTAATCTGTTAAGCCCTATTTAAGGGAGCAGCTCTGTTAGCTCGGGGCTGTGACCTCATCTGCCGTCCAGTCTGGCTTCCCTAACCCCGAAGTCAGTTCTTCTCAGCGTTCAGGTTCCGTCCTCACTGATTATATGTAAGTGTCTTTTCTTTATTTGTGTTTTGCCCCAAGAAGCTCATTATTTTGTCATTTCGTCTTCATTTAATAAACGTACAAACTCAATGGCTGCCTGCAGAGTCTCATTGATGGCTCGTGAGGGCCATTCATAACAATAGTCCAGCAAAAGCTAGCGGTACTCAAATACTTTGCAAGCAGTTTCATGAACTAGTCAGTCAGAAAGCAACTCATACTGGCTCACACGTTGCCCAGGTTAACAAGGTCCGTGATGATCTATCCACACTCCGACAGGCAGCGAAATGTATGCTAGGAGCAGGAAGAGAGAAGAAGAGGAAAACAGCAGCCTTGTATGTGGCAGAATGGAATGTACACACTCTGATGGAAAAATCAACATCACAGCGCCCAGAAAGACAGACTGCGCTTGTGGCCTTGGAAACGAACAGGCACAATGTAGACATAGCTGCACTTAGTGAAACAAGATTGCTTGGATATGACAGCTTGGAAGATCATGGGTACATCCACTTTTGGAGTGGGAAATCAATACAAGAAAGGAGAGAAGCAGGAGTAGGCTTTGCAGTTAGAAAGGAGATAGCAGCAATGCTTGATGAGGAACTAGTGCCAATCAATGACAGGATAATGATTATGAGACTCCCACTACAGTGGGAGATGTATGCCACACTCATCAGCGTGTATGCCCCAACAATGACCAACACAGAGGAGGCGAAGGAAGAGTTCTACAATGATTTACGTGAGACTATCAGGCGTGTACCATCTGATGACAGGCTGATACTCATTGGAGATGTTAATGCTACAGTTGGTTCAGACACTGAGAAATGGAAAGGAAGGCTAGGCAGTCATGGAGTAGGCAAGTGCAATGCTAATGGAGAGCTTCTACTTGCACTATGTTCAGAGCACAACCTTGTAATAACCAACACCCTATTTAAGCACAAGGACACACACAAGAAGACATGGGTGCACCAAAGATCCAAACACTGGGACTTGTTAGACTACAGTGGGGGGAAAAAAAAGTATTTAGACAGCCACCAATTGTGCAAGCTCTCCCACTTAAAAGATGAGAGAGGTCTCCAATTTTCATCATAGGCATACTTCAACTATGAGAGACAAAATGAGGGAAAAAAAATCCAGAAAATTACATTGAAGGATTTTTAATGAATTAATTGGTAAATTCCTTGGTAAAAAAAAGTATTTGGTCACCTACAAACAAGCAAGATTTCTGGCTCTCACAGACCTGTAACTTCTTCTTTAAGAGGCTCCTCTGTCCTCCACTCGTTACCTGTATTAATGGTACCTGTTTGAACTCTTTATCAGTATAAAAGACACCTGTCCACAACCTCAGTCAGACTCCAAACTCCACTATGGCCAAGACCAAAGAGCTGTCAAAGGACACCAGAAACAAAATTGTAGACCTGCACCAGGCTGGGAAGACTGAATCTGCAATAGGTAAGCAGCTTGGTGTGAAGAAATCAACTGTGGGAGCAATTATTAGAAAATGGAAGACATACAAGACCACTGATAATCTCCCTCGATCTGGGGCTCCACCCAAGATCTCACCCCGTTGGGTCAAAATGATCGCGAGAACGGTGAGCAAAAATCCCAGAACCACACGGGGGGACCTAGTGAATGACCTGCGGCAAGCTGGGACCAAAGCAACAAAGGCTACCATCAGTAACACACTACGCCGCCAGGGACTCAAATCCTGCAGTGCCAGACGTGTCCCCCTGCTTAAGCCAGTACATGTCCAGGCCCATCTGAAGTTTGCTAGAGAGCATTTGGATGATCCAGAAGAGGATTGGGAGAATGTCATATGGTCAGATGTAACCAAAATAAAACTTTATTGTAAAAACTCAACTTGTCGTGTTTGGAGGAGAAAGAACACCATACCTACTGTGAAGCATGGGGGTGGAAGCATCATGCTTTTGGGGCTGTTTTTCTGCAAAGGGACCAGGACGACTGATCCATGTAAAGGAAAGAATGAATGGGGCCATGTTTCGTGAGATTTTGAGTGAAAACCTCCTTCCATCAGCAAGGGCATTGAAGATGAAACGGGGCTGGGTCTTTCAGCATGACAATGATCCCAAACACACCGCCCGGGCAACGAAGGAGTGGCTTCATAAGAAGCATTTCAAGGTCTTGGAGTGGCCTAGCCAGTCTCCAGATCTCAACCCCATAGAAAATCTTTGGAGGGAGTTGGAAGTCCGTGTTGCCCAACGACAGCCCCAAAACATCATTGCTCTAGAGGAGATCTGCATGGAGGAATGGGCCAAACCAGCAACAGTGTGTGAAAACCATGTGAAGACTTACAGAAAATGTTTGACCTCTGTCATTGCCAACAAAGGGTATATAACAAAATATTGAGATGAACTTTTGTTATTGACCAAATACTTATTTTACTGAGGAATTTACCAATTAATTCATTAAAAATCCTTCACTGTGATTTTCTGGATTTTTTTTTCTCATTTTGTCTCTCATAGTTGAGGTATACCTATGATGAAAATTGGAGACCTCTCTCATCTTTTAAGTGGGAGAACTTGCACAATTGGTGGCTGGCTAAATACTTTTTTGCCCCACTGTACATCATAGTAAGGCAGAGAGACATAAGGGATGTATTGGACACCAGAGCAATGAGAGGTGTAGACTGTGGTACTGATCATGCTATGCTGAGATCTAAAGTAAGGATTTGTAGACGACAACAGCACTGCAGGATGGGTGTGAAGCCACCATGGAAGTTAGACACTAGTGCACTGAAAGGCCAAAAGAAGCAGGGAGAAATTACACAGGAAATGGATGAAAACTTCAAAGACTGGGACAGCAACAATTCAGAAAAAGACATAGAAGAGAATGGGGAAACACTGAAGGATATATTGTATCAGACTGCGAGTGATGTTTTAGGCCACCCTTAGAGGAAACATCAAGATTGGTTTGATGAGCATGATGAACATCTTAAAAAAAACTGTTAGAAGCAAGGAATACAGCTGGGCAGGAAAATCTACAGTGTAACACAAGGTCGAAGAAGAAGAAATACTCTAAGGCTCAGAGTGAGCTACAGAAGTACACCAGAGAGATGAAGTCCAACTGGTGGTATGAAGAAGTGGAGGAACGTCAAGCTGCAGCAGACATGAAGGACATGAAAACATTCTTCACAGGTCTGAGAGAAATCTACGGCCCTAAACCAAGAGGACTGAACCAACCTAAAGGCTATGGATGGTGAAACGGTTTTGCAGGAGAAAGACAAGATCCTGGACAGATTTGCAGACCACTTTGACAAAATACTAAACAACCCTGGAGAGCTTGCTGAAAAGGGAAAAGAAGCTCTAGTGCAGCAACCAGTTGTATCAAGTCTGGATGAACCACCAAATTTTGATGAACTAATGGCAGCTATCAGGACAACACAGGGTGGTAAAGCTCCAGGAAGGAATGGAATTCTGGCAGAAGTGTGGAAATTTGGTGGTGTTCAGCTAACTAATTGTCTGCACAAGCTCATCCAAGAGATATGGGATGCCCAGAAAGTACCACAAGACTAGGAGGATGCAAATATTGTGCCTTTGTTCAAGAAAGGTGACAGGAAAGATTGTGGAAATTACCGAGGTATATCACTGCTAGCCACTGTTGGTAAGATCCTCTCACATATACTACTGAATAGGCTCAATGAATACATCTCGCAGAATGTACTAACGGAAACCCAGTGTGGCTTCAGAAGTAGAAGAAGCACAATGGACATGATTTTCTGCTTGCAACAGGTTTAAGAACAGTGTATCGAACAGAACATGCCGCTTTATGTAGTCTTCATTGACGTCTATACCTTCGATACTGTATCGCGACAAGGACTTTGGCAGGTACTCAAGAAATATGGCTGCACAGAGAAGTTTGTCAGCCTGATCGAGGTGCTCCATACAGGTATGCAAGCAGACATGGCAATGAGTGGTTCAGTGTCTAAAGACTTTTCAGTAAGCAATGGGTGAAACAAGGGTGTGTGCTGGTGCCTACACTCTTCTCGCTATATCTGGCAGCCATGCTTGCGGTGGCCTTCAAAGACACTTCAGAAGGAGTATACATTCAAACAAGGAAAGAAGCAGACTTGTTCAGTGTGGTACAGTTCAAAGCCAAAAGGAAGACATCAGTAAAGGTAGTAAGAAAAATGCTCTTTGCCGATGACAGTGCTCTAGTTGCACACAGTGCAGAAGATATGCAATCTTTAGTGGAAAAATTTCCAAGAGCAGCAAGCCAATTCAACCTCAAAATCAACATCCAGATGACAGAGTGCCTTTATCAACCACCAAAGTTCCAGTTTTCAACATCACTATCAGGAGAGATCAACATTGGTACAGAGCCACTAGTCAAGTGTAAGACTTTCAAGTATCTCGGGAGTACTGTTTCAGAAAATGCTAGGCTGGAGGATGAACTATCTCTCAGAATGGGAAGAGCAAGTCTTGTATTTGGGAACTTGAGGGAGAGACTGTGGTATAATCAATATGTGTCTATCCATGTGAAATGCAAAGTGTACAGAGCGACAGTACTGGCTCCTTTATTGTATGGTGCTGAAACTTGGACTATTTGTAGGGTGCAGGTAAAGAAACTCTACGCATACATGATGAGACATCTTCGAGCCATCATGAACATCTCATGGAAAGACAAGATAACCAACATAGAAGTGTTGAAACGAGCTGGTCTACTGTCAATGGAGGACATGCTAATACAGATGAACCTGAAATGGCTTGGTCATGTTGAGAGGATGGATCACCAGTGTCTCCCTCGGCAGCTACTCTACTCACAGTTATGTGAGGGGAAACACAATCAGGGCAGACCAAGGCTTAGATTTAAAGACACTGTAAAAAGGAACCTGAAGAAGTTGGATATAGACAGGAGTTCCTGGCAGCTGAAGGTGAAGGACAGAGCTGCATGGAGGAATCTGATAAGACCTAAATGAAACAGTCATTGTCGTCCTCAACAGACTGCTATAATGATGATGACCTCCTCATTCCACCACCAAGTTTCCTTGTCTTCTTTCCTCTGTCCAGAGAATACGGTCACCTTTCTACCTGTTTCCCTCAATACTTAAGCTATATTTGCCCAGTCCTCTGGTAATTCTTCTCTACCACCCAGAGCCTGTATCAACTCCTTCCTGATCTTTGTGCTACAGTCTTTTTTCTGTAACTTCCCCCATTTAATCCTTGGCTCTGCCTTCACTCTCTTCCTCTTCTTATTTTCCAAAGTCATCCTACAGACTACCATCTGAGTCTACCTAGCTACATTCTCCCCTCCTACCACCTTGCAGTCTTTAATTGCTTTCAGATTCCTCCTTCTGCATAAGATGTAATCCACCTGTGTGCACCTTCCTCCTCTCTTGTAAGCTATCCAGTGTTACTCTTTCTTCCTGAAATATGAAATATATGATATATATCTTCATCATTTAAGAGACTTGATACATTGATTTATCTCTCTTTCTCACCAGTGTAAGTTTATAAATCCTATCCTCCCTTTCAGGTCTCCTGGTGCCTCCTTTTGCTCCTGGTGTTTATGTTTGAGATGAGGTTGTGATGCTGAGGGTCTGCTGTTTGACTGCACCAAGAATTTTCTTGATGTTCCTTTTTTTCCTCCAATACAGCATAATTTACCCATGTGAACTAAAATAACTGTGACATTTCAATGGCCTGTATTTTTAGTGGTTTTCAAATGTTGCTAGATCCAAAAACTTATGGTGATTATCGGTCATGAAAGAAATCCTTTCCTCTTCAGAATCTCTAAAAATACCAAAACTTCTGTACTTCACAGATCTCTTCTTGTTTATGCCTGGAGTCATTTCCACAGTTGGAAACAGACTGTGACATCCTGCTACCATCTGCCAGTCTGCACTGGTCTGTCACAGGTTAGCAGGTTTTCACATTACAGTGCAGCTCATCAGACTCATCTGCTTCCTCATGGAGACAAATAAAATGGGATAAATTAGTAAACTGGTCAACTAAAACCACCTCTAAAAGTTTTTGAGATAAACTTAAGAGGAAGGAACTTTTCTGGAAGTTGTTTGACAAAGTTAAGGAGTCATTCCAAGGTGTGTGAGAAGACTGAAAGACAGGGTAAGAAAAGAACAAAGTAGTGTGTGAGCCAGTGGGAGCTAGGTTCATGGTTATTCAGATCTCAGGTCCTGCGGAGAGAAAATAAACTTGAACCACTGAAAGTAAATGAGTGAGACAGAGGTGACAGTGTTAAAACTCAATTAATTGTCTGGAATCTTCGATAAGGATGATGATATTCAAGCATAATTTTATAACTACTGCTAAAATAAGATGGCTATTACCACCATTAATATGCAACACAGACTCTGAACATAGAATTCAAGGATAGTGCTGCAGCTGTTTGCCAAAGTTTCCAGAGGAAATTAACTGAAATATTGAGAAACAGTTTGGTTTTTTTTGAAGATTATTAAAAAAAAATAACTAAAAGCAAAAAAAAAAGTTTTTGAGTAAAGAAAAAAATTAACACAATGGCCCAAAGAGAGTGCTTTTGGGATCATACGGTCAAAATGTCATGGGTGGCCCTCGCAGGCCTTTAATGAGACGCTATAGGCAGCCAATGAGTTTGCATATTTATTAGTAAAAGATGACGATACAAAATAATGAGCCACGTGGGGCAAAACACAAACAAGAACTTTGGCTTAGACGCAATGGAGAAATACTCAGACTAGGAATAAACTTACTGGGGACATGAAGATCAAGAGGGTGACTGGAGCCGGGCATAGAGACTCCAGCCGAACGTTAGGGAGACCAACGTTATGCGTGTGAGGTCGCAGCCCCGAGTAACCTCGGCTGCTCCCTTAAATAGGGCTTAGAGGATTAAACAGATAATGAGCATTAATCAGTGGAATGTAATCCAGCTGTCACTGCGCAGCTCGGCTCTGACAGCCGGAAGCCCCGCAGAGATGCTGTCAAAATAAGAGCCCGGAAGGCCATCAGGAGACTAATACAGAAACAGGAGGAAAATACTGCATGACCCGAGGGCGGACAATATCAGCGCACAGACCATGACACAAAATGCTATATAAAAAAATGAAAGCACCAAGGTGTAGCTGCCTTGGTGTGACCTCTACTGGTCCAGTCTAGTTATTACAATACCTTTTTTCGCTGCTCCATTGAGGGTATAATGGTGAGTTAAATTTGTGTTTATTTTGAAAACAAAGGCTTATCTTGAAATTCTGGCAAATTAAAAGTGAAGAAAATATGGCGATATAATGATACAAGCCTTTAGTTGCACTTGATCTTGACCGGGCGAGCTGAAAAGCTGGGCACAGACACAGACACAGACACAGACACAGACACAGACACACACACACACACACACACACACAGTGAATGATTACCATATGCCTCCGTTGCACCGAGGCATATCTGAAGAACAACAAAAGCTCATTGTGATACCCTGATCTCTGGCTATCCATTTGGGGTAGAAAGGTCAAAGGTCAAGGTTTTAAATCTATAGGGCTGCAAAAGGTGTAGGTCTGAATCTCGGTTGAGTGCATTGTAGTGTTGCTACCTTTGAGCTGGACCGTAACATACTAAGGGCTCGTCATTAAGACCTGGAGCAGTTTAAGATGGTTTTGCTTAGTGCTGTGTTGGTGGGCCATGTGGTCACATCAGGCCATATCCGAGGGTGTTTTCACAACTAAACTCATTTACAGATACATACTTTGTATCATTTTCTCCTTGGTTTGGTTTGCTTACACACCTCACAAATCTGTGAGGGGTCACAGATTTCTGTTCAACACTAAAGGTCCCTGTTTTATTCAGCACATTTCACACTTTATTTCCCCCCCCCCCCCACAGAGCTTTTCTGAGTTGTTGCAGCATTGAACAGCTGATTTCTGAATCCCCCGTGTCATGACCATGTGCTAATGAGTGTTTTTCTATATTTTTTTTTGTTTTGGATAGAGGAGCATTTATGCGACCATCCGACCAGTCTCCTCACAACTTCACACTTGTGTGCGATTCATCCTGCTGTGAGTTTAAAGAGTCTGTGACATAATTCAACCAAGACATCATTAGAAAGAAGACCTACTGTGTTTTTATTCTGTGTAGACAAAAAAATTCAATAATTTTTTTTTTCCATATACTACCATAAATTACATCGTGATGCAGCAGTTTGCAATGTTCGTTTGTCGAAATTGGGTCAAATAGCGCCGCCATATTGTGATGTAACGAGAGGAACTCAATATGTAAACAAGCATGGCTGAGTACACTGAAGCGGAGGAAGTTGTGAGCGATTTCAGTGAAGATTTGAGGGATTTGTTGATAGTTTTTGAGGAAGAAGCAGGACCGAGTGATGAAGAAGAGCGAATTGGTTGAAGGACTGCAACCCTATTTATTTGAACCATTTCGTTTCGGAAGCGACGATGACTCGCACGTTGAAGGGTTAGAGATGGATATCGGTCACCTCCAAAACACTGAATGGTAATATACAGACAGAACTAAAAGAACTGGATGTGCAACTTTGATCATGTACCTTTGCCATGTTGTAAATATCAACCATAGGCATTGATTTTGTGCATATATTTATGTAATCATTATTATTATGTAATTATTTTTTTCCACATAAGGCAATCTTTATTTAATCATTTGGTTTAAAGAAATTTTGGCTTTGATTTATTTTTTAATTTCCCCAATCGGGTGGTCGGGGAAATTAAAAAAAAAAAAGCTCAAATATTCAGTTTTGGTAGGCAATGAGATTTATAAAAATGAAAACTGAAAAAAGTAATATAATGTTTTTTTAACACAAAGTCGTTCCATTTAGATTAAAGTCAACACTCTGCTTCAAAATTCAGAGGGGAGGATTTTACTTTTGGCGGAAAAAAATAAAATAAAATCAAGAACGCTAATTTTTTTTTCTCTTGTCGGGGAAATTCTGGTCACATCAGCAGGTTTGTAAACAAAACTATTAAATAACAATCACCTAATTGTTAAAAGTCTTGAATCATATGTTATACGACATTATTTATGGGTCTTTACCTTCATAATGTGCAGATATATATTGATTTTTTTTTCCCACATAAGGCGATCGTTATGTAATCGTTTGGTTCACAGAAATTTTGGCTTCAATTTTTTGAATGAAAGCTGAAAAAATTAATATAACATTTTTTAACACAAAGTCGTTCCATTTGGAGTAAAGTCGACTCTCGGCTTCAAAATTCATGGGGAGGATTTTACTTTCGGTGGAAAAAATATAATAAAATCACAATCGCCTTATGTGGAAAAAAAAATCAATTACACAAACTATTTTCCAGGCGAGTTTTGACACTGTTGCTTCTCTGTGCTGTTTTGATATGTTGATATCGTCTTGAGCTGTGGGTTTTCATTTGAAAACCGTAGGTATGGCAGTCGGTTTTAGAACCCATTTGTAACAAACTTTCAAGCCTATAGATTCCTGCATAGCAGGTGCCTCCTCAAAACTGTCTACAGTGAAATGATCACTACAGAGTACATAAGATGGTGTTGGTTGCCATTTGTCCCTTGTTCTCTGTACTTGCTTCGCCCATTTTTTAAGAAGATCTGGATCTTTTGGGAATGCGAACAGGCTTATATGTTCACTGGGGCAATTAGAACACCCAGCCGCCCCGCAACGTTTCGGCATTTCTTCGCTGATACAGAAGCTAAACAGCTTGTTTACATTGATAGCACACGGATCAGCCGAAATTAAACTCCTTTCATGATGTCATTTCCGGAAACATGGCAAATCTCCGGATTTTACGTTACTGCAACACGACGCTAAATTTAAATTCACTTAGAAATATTTTTCCACGTATTTATCATTCTAAGTCAACAGAACCAACTCTGTGGACGATTGAAGATAAACTCATACTGAATATTGAGCCATACTTCTTACATTGTGTCACAGACACTTTAAGGTGTTTGTGTGACGATGGAGTGTCGCCACTGTATGGTCTGTGTATTGAATATTATGTGTGTGAAGGATTTATATTTGCAAATGTCAACATGTATTTGATGGTGAAAATGCACATATAATTGTACAATGTGTTCTGAATAATTGAATCCTTTTTGTGAGATAATTATTGATTAATTATGTTAATTGGGTGAGGAAATTAATTGATCTTAAACCATGTACCTTTGCCAGCATGCTTCCTGGAGGTATCCGGGCAAAAGACTCCTCAGGGGGTTGAGGGCCTTTTAAAGGATACCAGCAGGAAGAAAATATATGATGGTTGAGTAGAGGGGAATTTAATATGTAAATAGGGGTTTATGGTATTTAT
The DNA here is from genome assembly GCA_020510985.1 of Pholidichthys leucotaenia. Taxonomy (NCBI): domain Eukaryota; kingdom Metazoa; phylum Chordata; class Actinopteri; order Cichliformes; family Pholidichthyidae; genus Pholidichthys; species Pholidichthys leucotaenia. The sequence continues at coordinate 103,259,553 of CM035846.1, forward strand.
GGTATTATTTATGGTGTATTTATTGGTCTTATTTATTCTGTAAATATTGTGGGGAATTATTTATATACTTATGATCTTTTAGGTATTATTGGGTATGTTTCACACCGTCTGAGATTGACGGTGTGAAACAGGGCAGAGTGGACTGTTTGGCTGAGGCCGAATATGTCATTAGAGAAGGCATTTTGTACCAACAGCAGGGTGAAGTTAGAGCCTTAGCTTTGCCACAAGGCCTCATACAGAAAGTGATGGAACTGGGACATGTTATCCCTTGGTCAGGTCATCTAGCGTTCCAGAAAACATTACAGAGAATTGCTAGAAGATTTGTGTGGCCAGGAATGTATACCCAGGTGAAGGAGTTTTGTGCAACATGTGAGACATGTCAACTGACATCATCTAGGGGAGTAGCTCGGGCCCATCTTCAGCCTTTACCAGTCATTAGAAGACCATTTGATAGGATAGGGATGGATATAGTTGGCCCCCTAGAAAGAAGCTCCTTGGGTAATAAATACATCCTGGTGATTTGTGATTATGCTACTCGGTACCCAGAAGCCTTCCTGCTGAAATCTATTAAGGCTAGGCAGGTGGCTAACTGCCTCATTCAGTTATTTTCGAGGGTAGGCATTCCCAAAGAGATCCTGACAGACTGTGGGACAAATTTCCTGTCAAAACTTTTGCAGCAGGTGTATAAACTGTTGGGTATTAAGGGGATTAAGACCACCCCCTATCACCCTCAGACTGATGGACTGGTGGAACGGTTTAACCAGACCTTAAAGAACATGCTGCGGAAATTTGTTTCTAGTACGGACTCGGATTGGGACTAATGGATACCATACTTGCTGCTTGCTTATCGGGAGGTTCCCCAGGCTTCAACAGGGTTCTATGGTCGTCAGGTGAGGGGCCCACTGGATTTATTAAAAGAGCACTGGGAGAGAGGCCTTGGAGTGATCAAGACAATGTGGTCTCTTATGTCATTAAAATGAGACAGAAACTGAATCAGATGACTGCTTTGGCACAGGAACACATGAGGATGGCACAAAATAAACAAAAGACGTGGTATGACAAGAAGGCCAGGAAGAGGGTTTTTCACCCAGGTCAGCAGGTGTTGCTACTGCTGCCCTCTTGTGACAGTAAGCTGTTGGCTCGATGGCAGGGGCCTTATGAAATTTCTAGAAAGTTAAGCTCAGTGACATACGAACTATATATGCCTGACAGAAAGACAATATATCAGTGTTTTAACTTGTTAAAGGAGTTTCAGCAGCCTGTGCATCAGCAGAAGCAGCCTGGTCATCAGCAGATGCATCATCAGCTCCTCATCTGTGCAACAGAAGTGGATGAGGAGAGAGAACAATCTTTTCCCGCAGATGTGACAGAGGTGTGTTCTTTTCATGTGTCTCATTTACAGGAGGATCAGCAGAGACAATTAGAGGCACTAGTGGATCCAGATTTGTTTCAGGAGAGACCTGGTTTCACCACATTAGTACACCATAAGGTACATTTAAAGAAAGAGGCTGTTCCCCGTAGGAAGTCCTATAGGATTCCTGAACCGTTGGTCCCGAAACTGAGGCAGGAAATTGACCTGATGTTGCAACTGGGAGTGATCGAGGAGTCAGCTAGCGAATGGTGCAGTCCTATTGTGTTGGTCCCCAAGAAGGATGGTTCTTTGAGGTTCTGCATTGACTTCAGACTACTTAAATGCAGTTTCCAAATTTGAGTCATACCCCATGCCCCGAACTGATGAGTTGCTAGAGAAAGTGGGCAGAGCTAGGTTTATTTCCATATTAGACCTAAGCAAGGGGTATTGGCAGGTGGCCTTGGCACCTGAGACAAAGGAATTGACAGCCTTTAAAACACCTTATGGCTCTTTCCAGTTTAAGGTCATGCCATTTGGCCTCCAGGGGGCACCAGCAACATTCCAGCGACTCATGGACCAGATATTGGGAAGAGTGTCAGATTTTGCAGCTGCCTATTTGGATGACGTAGTCATCTATAGACAGACCTGGAAGGATCACGTGTTACATCTTCGGCAGGTCCTGCATTTAATTAAGAAGGCAGGTCTGACTATTAATCCACGCAAGTTCGCATTTGGGCAGCAGCAGGTGGAATACCTGGGTCATGTGGTTGGTCAGGGGGTCATTAGACCACGAGTAGGCAAAGTGGACGCTATTCAGGCTTATCCTGTCCCTACCACCGAAAAGAAGGTACAATCGTTTTTGGGTCTGGTAGGGTGGTATAGCAAATTTATTCCCCACTTTGCTGAAAGAGCAGCAATCCTGACTGATCTCATGAAGGCGTCAGCACCAAAATAGGGTAAAATGGACAGAGGAGTGTGAGAGAGCTTTTGAGGATTTGAAGGGTGTGATTTCTGAGGATAAGGTTCTCTACAGTCCGGTTTTCACCCATCCATTTATCTTGCAGACAGATGCCTCAGGAGTCGGCATTGGAGCAATACGTCTCAGGAGGTGATGGGAGAGAGACACCCAGTACTGTTTTTGAGCCGTAAGTTGTTGGACCGAGAGACCAGATACTCAACGGTGGAAAAGGAATGTTTGGCCATGAAATGGGCTATAGGGTTCTCTGAGATATTGTCTACTTGGCCGTCGGTTCACATTAGAGACAGATCATCGGGCCTTACAATGGCTTAATAGAATGAAAGACACTAATAGTCGTCTGACAGGGTGGTATCTGTCCCTACAGCCCTATAACTTTACAGTTCAGTATGTGGCAGGGAAGACCAACCTTATGGCAGACAGCCTCTCCAGAGTACATGACTCATAGAGTACTGTACTCTCGGGAGGGGGGGGGGGGTGTGACGACAGAGTGTCACCACTGTATCGTCTGTGTATTGAATATTATGTGTGTAAAGGATTTATATTTGCAAATAAATTGAAAATATGTGATGGTTGAGTAGAGGGGAATTTAATATGTAAATAGGGGTTTAAGGTATTTATGGTATTATTTATGGTGTATTTATTGGTCTTATTTATTCTGTAAATATTGTGGGGAATTATTTATATATTTATGATCTTTTAGATATTATTGGGTATGTGGAAAAACATGAAAATATTTATTGTCTTACTTGGGGTTTGGTATGCGCCAATTAGGCCAATTATCTCACTGAGTATATAACAGGTGTTTGTTATTTGGTTTGTGTGGCGTGTCGGATGTGCATGGGAATTATTGCCTGTGAAGATCATTGGAATAAAGGAAAACTGCTGATTGCAGCTCTTTCTCTGGTGCCTCCGTCCACTCGGAATTTGTGACAGTTTGAAATAAATAAATTAAAATTAGCTCATAATATACAGTAATGCCCTCAGTTCATGTGTTTTCAAGCTTTTGGTCCTGTTTTAGTTCGATATGCTTTCTCACCTGGAGGACCACACCAGAGTTTGCCTGATGATTCGGATAAGACCACCTCTGTTACGTGGTCTCTGTGCGGTTGTTTTGGTGCATACCTGAGTGCAGTTACTGCAAACTCACCAGACAAAACTAACCACACTAATGGAGAAAATGAACTTGAATTGATTGAAACACACTAAAGCCCAGTACTCAACTACTGGAAAAGTAGCTTCAGTGTGTAAACTTCATCCAGTTTGTCCATTGCAATCTGTATTGTTGACATAGGATTCTTTTGTTTTTAGATTTAACACCAACAGGGACAGAATAACATGGCTATGGCTCTCTAATTGGTGGAAGTGCAGTGTTTATAATTCATTGAAAATCCGTAAAATTTTTGACTTAGATTGCCCTGTAGCAACCTGTTTATGGGTAGGGTGTTACGTGCTCATTCTTTGCAGTTTTGCAGGTACTGTGAGGACACCTATTAAGATCATGTGACCTGATAAGGCACGTTCAGACCAAACGCGAATGGGCAAAATTTTTGCACAGCACAATTACATTTTAACTCAGTGTAAATATGCAACTGGACATGAATTAACCCTCTGAGTGAGTTGCAGAAAGGCAAAATTGCCTTCATAATTTCTTCAGCTGTATTCAACCCCCTGTGGAAATTCCCAAAACACCGTCATGACATCATGAATGCCCCTTCGGGGCAGAAGAGACAGGCCCACTCGCAGGCTGTGTCAGTGCAGTTTATTAAACAACAGGAAAATACAGTGCCCAAACCAGCCTAACGTGGCGAGCAACATAAGGAGAAGCACATCACACTCCCAAACAGACTGGTGAGTGGAGGAAACACACATGAAAAAACCCAGAATGCTCTTAAGCATGAAAACTGGCAGGTGCCGGGCAACAACATAGAAAAACCCCCAAAACACTCCAAACATGCACATAGTACAGCGGCGGGGAAAATAGAGAAAATCCAAACACTCCAATAAGTACTTACTGTCAACGATGGCCCTCACGAGCCATCAATAAGACGCCGAGTGCCAGCCGATGAGTTTGCATAATTTATTAACAAAGGATAAATGACAAAATAACAAGCCACGGGGGGCAAAAACACAGCTAAGGTACGGCTCAGATACAGGAACACAGTTTCACAGGCAAAACACTTACAGGAATGGATGGTGGAACAAGGAATGTTTGACAAGGTCGCAGCCCTGAGCAAACAGAGCTGCTCCCTTAAAGCGTACCTGTGGTGGTCGTGAAAAAAAAGATATTATATTGAGCCCCTGTCTCACGTTCTAGTTCAAGTTTAAGTTGAAATTCATGTTCAAAGCAATTTGATATAAATCCATTGCTGATGTGCTTGTTCAGCTATGTCAGCAAAACATGAGTGCAGCCATACTAGCGGCTACATGGCCTTCCAGGACGCTTCCTGTGACGTAATTTCGTTGACACCGCGATCTGGATCAGTATTGGCTGAACCTGCAGTGCCCGGATGTGCAGTGGCTTTCGGGATATTCAAATTCAAATTCAAACGTTTATTTCAAACTCAGGGTTCATATTAAATGCAGAACTAAAACGATTAGAAAATAAATAAATAAATGCTTAAACGCAGCGGGTCGTCTCGTGTGATCTGAGCTCGTAAGGGCCGATGATTCTAAAACTATGCGATCTGGATCAGTATTGGCTGAGCCTGCAGTGCCCGGATGTGCAGCGGCTTATGGGATATTCAAATTCAAATTCAAACGTTTATTTCAAACTCAGGGTTCATATTAAATGCAGAACTAAAACGAGTAGAAAATAAATAAATAAATGCTTAAATTCAGCGGCTTGTCTCCTCTGATCTGAGCTCGTAATAGCTGCGAGACGGGCTGGGCTCCTCCCTCGCCGCGGGAGCAGCAGAGAGAGAGAGAGCAGCAGAGCAGAGCAGCAGACACTCGGCGCTCTTGTAAAAACAAAAACATACAATGCGATATGGATATCGCAACATGGCGGAATGTAAAGCCTTTGGATGTCTCAATAATAAGCGAAAAAAACAAAGATAAACACTTCTTTTGTGTAGCCAAACCCAGCTCACCTTGTCAGAAGATCGGAGCGGAAAAGTGATCTCGGAACAGGGCACAGACGAATCCTTTCAGACGAAATTGCGTTGTGTGTGAGGACCACTTCGTCACTTTAACCCTCAGAAGACATTTCTGGCTCAAACCTGTAGCCATGTTGGACGAATTCTTCCCCAGAGTCCGACAATTCAGCCATAATAGAATAAAAACACTCACAAAAGCACCCTATTCTCTCATACAGGCGGAGCATTGACTGTTGAGTTATCAACGAAGTGACGTCACATCCGCATGTGTCATGGCTGCGTTCAGAGTTTTCATTGGCTGGCCATGCCTGCGGTCGTATTTGCATATTTCTCTGGTGGTATTTGGCTGGCAATAATTATTTAACCAAATAACGAATAATTTGCCTAATGTTTTCAAGTTGAATGTGTTTAGACGACCACCACAGGTACCCTTTAAATAGTGACTGATCAGCTGATGGAATCATCAGCTCATTGGGATCCAGCCGTCCCGCGGAGCTTGGCTTCTGACAGCCGGAAACACTGCCGAGACGCTGTCAAAATAAAAGCCCGGAGGCCAAGAGGTGCGCTAGAGAAGAGAATGGGAAACTACCACACAACCCGAGTGCAGACAGAGTCAGCACACGGACTGTGACAGTTGCCCCCATTCACGACGCGGATTCTAGACGCAGTGAAACATCATGCCCCCCCTCCACCTGGAAGGTCCAAAGGACCGCCCCAGGAAGGGAGGAGGGGGAAAAAGGCCATGGAAGGCCAGAATCCAACCTAATCACAGAAAGGAAAAAAAAAAAAAAACTTAGAAGGACAAGCAGAACCTCAGAAGACAGAAATGCAGGCAAAAAATCGCAGCATGTCCCATAATAACAGGGGAAGAGAAAAAAAAAAAAACACACGGCACAGAGCAGTGATACATACAATTCCATGTACAAATACCACACAAGAGAGGAGGGGAAAAGGAAAAAACAAAAAAACACACGCTACCTGACGGAAACATACCATAGTACAACAAGGACAAAAAGACGGGCACATCACCGAATACAGAGTAAAAAAAAAACATGCACAGAGCAGAGATATAGGCCAGATCACAGGTACAGAAAACAACACTCATGTTACAGAGGAGTGGAAAAAATAACCCGCTGAAGTGCAGCGATAACAGTTCCAAAAAAGTCCAAAACCCCAAACACAAAGCATCCCCAAATATACAGAGGAGTAAAAAACAGGGATGACGACAGGCAGAGCATAACGAGGGAAAAAAACAACAAGCTCAGGCGGTCTGCCTGCGTCTAGCGTCCAGATAGTTGGCCGGGGAAAAAGGAAGAGTTTGGGTGGCCTACCCCAGTTCCAGGCCCGGAGAAACATGACCTCTGGCAGCCGGACCAAGTCGCCAAGCAGACAGTCTAGTTGGTTGGGTGGCCGACCCAGAACGCCAAACGGGCGAGGCAGTCCTCCAGGTGGCCGACCCGCATCACTCAGCCACCAGGACCACAGGGGAGAAATCAAAGACGGCCTCCCTGGAGAGGGGGATAGCAAGGGAGAGCCGAGCCAAATATGGGGAACCCCAACGGCACCCGGTGGAGAAGGATTGGGGGAGGGAAGAAAGACCAGTCCAGCATCAGATGGCAGAGGATCTGCAGCTCCCTCACCAACCTCGAACCAAACCGGTGCTGCGCCCCTGCTGGACCCCGATTGGGTCAGCGCTGCACCCACGACGGACCCCGATTGGGCCGGAGCAGCACCCACGACAGACCCCCATTGGGCCGGAACAGCACCCATGTCAGACTCCGATTGGGTCAATGCCGCACCCGCGATGGACCCTGACTGGGTCGGCACAGCACCAGAGACGACCTCCAAACCCGAACCCGGAACCTCCAGCACAGCGACCGGGATCGACTCCGCACCGGTGACCCTCGGAGAAGGCTCAGGAGAAGAAGAAGAACCGGGATCTGGATCACAGGTAGCAACAGAGCCCAGTGAGATGAGCTCGGATGCAGCGGACAGCTGCACCTGGCTCGTCTCCCTGAGAGACAGGCAAAAATGCTCTAGAACTGATAGGAGGAAGACAAAATAGAGCACTTGCCTGAACTCGAGTTCTGTCGCTGTCCAGGACTTTGACGATCCGGGTTCAGAAGGCAGAAGGACATCCTTTGGCTCCCACTCGGCCACTCGGCGGGCCCCGCAGCCAGCATGATGGTTCCCACAGCCTGAGGACCCTCCAACGCTGATGACCACACCAATGACCCACACGGCATGGTGTCAGGAGATCCTCGACATGCTGAGTCGGACCGCTCCTCCGTGGAGACCCTGGGACGCTTCATCCTCGGTGCAGGCTCCAACTTACAGTCCGCCCTCCTCCACTGCCCGTGTCATGGCTGCGGGGCTGGAACCAGGCTCTTCCGGCCCGCAGGCTCCCTCCTCGTCCGGCGGCATAGGTCTGGCACCGCAGAACGCTCAGGGGAAGGAGACACAAAGGTAGAAGGTCCATTACTAGTTACTGCAGCAGGTGGAGGAAGCTCAGGGGACTGTGAACCCCGAACTTCACCCCAAGGAATCAAGCAAGGCAATTCACCCAATGAGGGAACAGAATGAAAAGTCACTTGCCTGATCCGTAGAGGCCCAATAGAACCCGCTGCAGTGGACTTTGTTCCTCCCTTTCCCCGCTGGATGGTGACGGAGGGCCCCCTGGGAAGATGAGGAGGAGCCGCTCGCGATGGTCCGATGACGGGCTTCGCTGGAGCAGGACTCGTGGTACTCACAGCAGCCGGGGAAGACATCGAGGAGGAGGGGATGACAGTCGAGGTGACCCGGGCATGAGGAGCTGACGGGACAGCAGGGACAGATGACCCGGGGGGAGAGGTTGCGGGAATTCCCTCCTGACGAGACGCAGAAGAAGCAGCTGACTGGGAGGTAGAGTTCTTCCAACAACCCGAAACTGGATCCGGACAGGGTTCTCGCTGAGGCTTACCGGTGGCTGTGTGACGACGTTTTACCGGCAGAAGGCGAGGCGAAGGAGAGGTTAGGGAAACGCCACTCCTGCGCGGAAACAGAGGCGAGCAGGTCAGCGTAATCTGGATAATCACGTAACTCAGGATTCCTCTCCACCAGCCTGACTGCCGTCGTCACATGCTTAATGATCTGCGTGGGGTGGAAAGCAGAGCGAGCTGCACCCACTCGGTCCCGGATGGAAGCTGCTGTCAGCTGTAACTTCTCCTGGGGAATCCCGACTGACGTCTCACTCCTTAGGGAATCATCCCTGGGCGGTGCGAACTCCTGGACTGGAACAGGGACAGGAACGAGATACCAAAGCAAGGAGTGAGGGTGCCTACTCTTCGGCTTCCTGCCGGAGTTTCCCTCCAGCCCATGGAGTCTCTCCCGGTGTGCAGAGATTTCTGCCTTCCTTGCAATGACTTCAGGGTGGTTGGAGTAGTGAGGAAGGTGGTTAATGATGTCCTCAGCGAGCTCCAGGTGCCGGCGTACATTGCTGGGAGTGTCATAGAGACCAGCAGTGAAGGGAGTTCCATCAATGTAGTCGAGGGCGACTCTGACCCGGTCTCTTTTTCTCTCCCTCCGGGGTCGGAGCCCTCTGCCAGGGTCGCTGGAGAGCAGCTGACTTCGCTGGAGGCTGCAGAGGATCGGGATCCAGCGCCAGGGGGCGTTAGGAGCACCACCTCCCTCACTGGGGAGGCCACCGCGGGAGCAATGAGGCCCCCGATGGGGGTCACTGCTGGTACAACGGTGCTCCAACCAGAGCCCATCGTGGGTGCAGCCACGCCCCAGACAGCTCTGGCCCAATCGGGGCCCACCGTGGGTGCTGCAGAGCCTCAGCCAGAGGTCACCGTGGGTGCAGCTGAGCCTCAGCCAGAGGTCACCGCAGGTGGAGCTGAGCCTCAGCCGGAGGTCACTGTGGGTGCAGCTGAGCCTCAGCCAGAGGTCACCGCAGGTGTAGCTGAGCCTCAGCCGGAGGTCACCATGGGTTCAGCTGAGCCTCAGCCGGAGGTCACCATGGGTGCAGCTGAGCCTCAGCCGGAGGTCACCGCAGGTGCAGCAGAGCCAGCTCGGTGGCGGGCCATCATGCATGCAGCGGAGCCGGCCCAGTCAGGGTCCACCGCGGGTGCAGCGGAGCTGGTCCGGTCGGGGTTCACTGCGGGTGCAGTTGCGGACCACCTTGTGGACGCCGTGGTCCCCTTATCCCTCCCCGACGCCATGGAGGTCCCCTTTCTCCGGTCCTGTTATCCACCAGTGAGCCTTCTGGTGGGCAGGCTGCCTCCTGTTTCACCCCATCGGTCCTGGTGGCTAATTAATGCAGGCCGGCCGCCAAAAGAATTGACTCCCCGGGTCAGGTGGCTCATGTGTTCTGGCAGACCGCCGGACTCGGTCCACCGGACCTTCTGCTGGGCCTGGGACTCTGGGTGGCCTCCTGAGCCCCAACACCGGTGGACTTGGGAGGGTTTATTGTGGGCCTTGGGCGGGGCATTGTGTTCCCTCCTTCCTGTTCCCCCTACTGCCCACCCGGGTTTGTGTTGCTTGTTGTTGTTGCAACTGTTGGGGGGGTGGGTTCTTAGTGTTACTTGGGGTGTCTGGGAATCCACCCCTTAAAGGAGGGGCCCTGTCATGAACCGAGCAGGTTTGGCTTTCCCCGGCTTGGCCTGAATCTCTCTGTGGGTTTTGGTGTCACTGTTTATGTGCCTTTTGTGTATGTCTGTATTGATTCCACTACCATAGCCACTGCCTGACCGGCAGCTGTTAGTCAGCATTTGTGATCTATTTTCTCCCACGCTGCTGACAGTCTGCTGGTCCAACCACGCCCCCTCACTCTTAGTTCCATCAGCTGTTCCCAGCCCCGGTAATTATCTTTCCCTCACCTCGTCCAGGTGTTTCCAATTTGTGTGGCCAGCGGCGCTTGGATTTAAGCGGCTCTTCGCTAGACAAATGCCACTGGGTCATTGTACGAGTCACTCTCGTTCTCCGTGGTGTGACCGTCACGTCATGAAGGACTACTGGATTATGCTCGCTGAGAGTACTGGACTTTCTGGACTGTTCCTACTCGTGAGTAAACTGTTTGTGTTTCTCTGTGCGGTTTGCTGCTATTCTGGACCAGAAGCGTTTCCTCATGCAGTAATTCTGCTCCGTTTCTGGTGGCATTTCTTCTCGCAGCATAACTGCTACGCTTAGGCTGTTGCCCAGTTTGTGTTCCCCCGAGTAAAGTGAACTCCCTGTAGTCTTTCCCGCTCTCCTGAGCGCATTCATGTTGCATTGTACCTTACTTGTTCGTCTGTATTTGTGAACAGTGTGTGTCAATAAATGTGTGTGTTGTGAACCCCTGCGTTTAAATCCGTCCATCCTTCTCTTCCTCCGTGCGCCATGGAAGCGTGCACAGAGAGTTTATGACAATAAATATATGTTCAACTGTTTCATTGTTTCCACAGTAATCACAGTTTCCATTTGGGTGTTTTTTCAATATAACTCATGTACTATTCAGACTTGTGTGACCTAATCTTAATCTAGATATGATGTCCTCCTCCTTTCTGCTTCTGTGAACTTCTCTAGCTTCCCCTACTTTCTTTTCTATGCCATACAAACTCCATCCTTTATTTCCTCTATCCCACTCTTCCTGCCACTTCTTTTTAATTTGTGTTTTAGTAATGCTCTTGACCTCTGCCTTGCTATATTTCACATTCCTAGTAACTTGTCTCTTCCTAGTTTCACATTTTGCATATTTATCTGCGAGTTCATTCTGATTCACTCCGATGTGTGCCGGAATCCAGATGAGCCTAATATCCACGCCTGCCTTTGAAATTCTCAGTACTGAATGTACAATTTTCATTACCAACTCCTGTCTTGATTCGAGAATGCATTTGCCTAATACTCTCCATTGCACTGCTAGAATCAGACCCTATCAAAACCTTTCTTAGCTTTACTTCATCCACCCAACTCAATGCCAAAAAAGATTGCTAAAATCTCACCAGTATACACAGCTAAGTAATCATTAACACTTTCCTTCTTCATGACTTCTAATTCTGGAATGGTGAATGCTATTCCCACAATATTCTTTGTTGATTTAGATGCATCTGTATAAATCTTTATAAAGTCAGGATAATTGCTGTATAAATATTTATTGACCTCATTCTTGTTTATCCTCCCTCTTGTATCTTTTGTTAATAATCTAAAATCCACTTTTACTTCTTCCAGACACCATGGTGGTTCTGCAGAAAGAGGGACTGTTGGACATACTTCTTTAACAGCAACTCGTAGCTCCCTGATTTTATTCTCTATTATCCATCCAAAACTTCTCATTTGCCTCTTTTCCTTCTCTTGACAAGGCTTCAGTACACTGTGTACTGGGTGACTGTCACTAATTCCTCTGATGTTGGTCCAGTTTGTAGCTGCTATCTGATTTCTTCTCAACTCCAGAGGCATCTCACCCATCTCCACCTGGAGCACTGTTACTGGAGTAGTTTTTTTTTTTATGGCCCCACAGCACAATCTCAGAGCTTGGTATTGAATTGTATCCAACTTTTTCAATATTGTTTCTGAAGCTGATCCATACCCCCTCATGGATCGTCACCTTGTCGTGGTGGGGGGGTTTGCGTGCCTCAGTGATCCCAGGAGCTGTGTTGTCCGGGGCAATCTGCCTCTGATAGGGTCACCCAAGACAAACTGGTCCTGGGTGAAGGGCCAGACTAAGAACGATCCAACAGACTCTCATGATAACTTCTATATCAAGGATTCAGTGTACCCCACCCGGTATGGGGTTACCGGGGCCCCACCCTTAAGCCAGGCCTGGGGGAGGGGCTCGAAGGCTAGCGTCTGGTGGTCGGGTTTCCACCCATGGGATCCGGCCGGGCTCAGCCCGAAGGAGTTACGTGGGTCCGCCCTCCAGTGGGCTCACCACCTGCAGGAGGGATCATGGGGGTCCGGTGCTATGTGGATTAGGTGGCGGTCAAAGGCGGAGACCTTGGCGGACTGATCCCAAGCTTTCTAAACTGGCTTTTGGTACATGGAATGTCACCTCTCTGGTGGGGAAGGAGCCTGAGCTGGTGCACAAGGTTGAGAGATACCGGCTAGATATAGTTGGCCTCACCTCAACACACAGCTCCGGTACCGGAACCAGTCTCCTGGAGAGGGGCTGGAGCTTGGCCTTTTCTGGAGTTGCCCCGGGCGAGAGGCGACGAGCAGGGGTGGGTATTCTTGTATCCCCCCCACCTTGCTGCCTCTATATTGGAGTTTTCCCCGGTGGACGAAAGGGTTGCTTCCCTGCGCCTTCGGGTTGGGAAACGGGTCCTGACCATCATTTGTGCCTATGCACCAAATGATATTTCAGAGTACCCACCCTTTTTGGAGTCTGTGACTGGGGTGCTGGAGGGTGCTTCACTTGGAGACTCCATTGTCCTACTGGGGGACTTCAATGCGCACGGGGGCAACAAAAGTGAAGCCTGGAGGGGGGTGATTGGGAGGAACGGCCTGCCCAATCTGAACCCGAGTGGTGTTCAGTTACTGGACTTCTGTGCTAACCACAGTTTGTCCATAACGAACACCATGTTCAAGCATAAGGGTGTCCATATATGCACTTGGCACCAGGACTCCCAAGGTCGCAGGTCAATGATCGATTTTGTTATTGTGTCATCAGACCTGCGACCGTATGTCTTGGACACCCTGGTAAAGAGAGGTGCAGAGCTGTCAACTGATCACCACCTGGTGGTGAGTTGGATCCGATGGCAGGGGAGGAAGTCATTCAGACCTGGTAGACCCAAATGTATAGTGAGGGTGTGCTGGGAATGTCTGGCTGAGGCCCCTGTCCGGGAGGTCTTCAACTCCCACCTCCGGAAGAACTTCAACCACATTCCGAGGGAGTCTGGAGACATGGAGTCTGAATGGGCCATGTTCTCCACTTCTGTTGTTGAAGCGGCGGCCCAGAGCTGCGGCCACAAGGTGGTCGGTGCATCTCGTGGTGGCAACCCCCGAACCAAGTGGTGGACACCAGTGGTGAGGGGGGCCATTAAGCTGAAGAAGGAGTCCTATCAAGCTTGGTTGGCTTGTGGGACTCCCGAAGCTGCTGAGGTGTACCGGCAGGAAGACTTTTGGTCGGCCTCGAAGAGATTCTGGCAAACTGTCCGGCGGCTCAGGAGGGGAAAGCAGCTCCCTGTCCCCACTGTGTATGGTGCGGATGGGACACTGTTGACTTTGACTGGGGATATCGTCGGGCGGTGGAAGGAATACTTCGAGGATCTCCTCAATCCCACTGACACGCCTTCCACAGAGGAAGCAGGGTTTGGGAACGAGGGGGATGACTCGCCTATCACAGGGGCTGAGGTTGCCAAGGTGGTTAAAAATCTCCTTGGTGGCCGGGCCCCGGGGGTGGACGAGATTCGCCCTGAGTACCTCAAGGCCCTGGATGTTGTTGGGCTGTCATGGTTGACACGCCTCTGCAACATTGTGTGGAGGTCGGGAGCAGTGCCTTTGGCATGGCAAACTGGGGTGGTGGTTCCTCTCTTCAAAAAAGGGGACCGGAGGGTGTGCTCCAACTTTAGAGGGATCACACTCCTCAGCCTCCCTGGGAAGGTCTATGCCAGGGTACTGGAGAGGAGAGTCCGGCCGTTGGTCGAACCTCGGATTCAGGAGGAGCAATGTGTTTTTCGTCCTGGCCGTGGCACATCGGACCAGCTCTTTACCCTCTCGAGAATTCTTGAGGGTTCGTGGGAGTTTGCCCAACCAGTTTACATGTGTTTTGTGGACTTGGAGAAGGCATTTGACCGCGTCCCTCGTGGTTTTTTGTGGGGGGTGCTTCGAGAGTATGGGGTATCGGGCTTGCTGTTACGAGCTATTCGGTCTCTGTACGACCGTTGTGAGAGTTTAGTTCGTATTTGCAAACACTTGGTCGGAGTCATTCCCAGTGAGAGTGGGACTCCGCCAGGGCTGCCCTTTGTCACCGATCCTGTTCATAATTTTTATGGACAGGATTTCTAGGCGCAGCCAGGGAATGGAGGGTGTCATGCTTGGTGACCACAGGATGTCATCTCTGTTGTTTGCAGATGATGTTGTCCTGTTGGCTTCATCCAGCAATGACCTACAGCTCTTGCTGGGACGGTTTGCCGCTGAGAGTGAAGCGGCTGGGATGAGAATCAGCACCTCCAAGTCCAAGGTCCTCAGCCAGAAAAAGGTGGATTGTCCTCTCTGGGTTGGGGACAGGCTCCTGCCCCAAGTGGAGGAGTTTAAGTATCTTGGGATCTTGTTCACAAGTGAGGGGAAAATGGAGCGAGAGATTGACAGATGGATTGGAGCAGCATCTGCAGTGATGCGGACGTTGTAGAGGTCTGTTGTGGTGAAGAGGGAGCTTAGTTCTAAGGCAAAGCTGTCGATTTACCAGTCAATCTACGTTCTTACTCTTACCTATGGCCACGAGCTTTGGGTAATGACCACAAGAACAAGATTGCGGATACAAGCGGCTGAAATGAGCTTTCTCTGTAGGATTGCTGGACTCACCCTCAGAGATAGGGTGAGGGGCTCAGTCATCCGGGAGAGGCTCAGAGTAGAGCCGCTGCTCCTCCACATTGAAAGGAGTCAGTTGAGGTGGTATGGGCATCCGATTAGGATGCCTCCTGGACGCCTCCCACTTGAGGTGTTTCGGGCACGTCCCACTGGGAGGAGACCCCGGGGCAGACCCAAGACTCGGTGGAGAGACTATGTCTCCCAGCTGGTCTGGGAACGCCTTGGTATCCTCTCTGGAGAGCTGGAGCAAGTGGCTGGGGAGAGGGAAGTCTGGGCTTCTCTGCTTGAACTGCTGCCTCCGCAACCCGGACCTCCGGAAAAGCGGTAGAAGATGGATGGATGGATGGATGAAGCTGATCCATACATAACACACCCATAATCAAACACTGACCTAATTAAAGCAATATATAATGTTTTTAAAACACCTCTTTTTGCTCCCCATTTTCTTCCCCTCAAACATCTAATAATATTTAAAACCTTTTTACATTTTGTCACAATTTTCTCAACATGAATACTCCAAGAACAACTCTTATTGAACCACACACCCAAATACTTGAAGCACTCAACTGTTTCTATGTTTTAGTTGTACATTTTAAGATTGACTTGTTTTCTCTCTTCCTAGTTAATAACACAGGCTTTGTCTTCCCCATAGAAAACCTAAATCTCCATTCCACTGCCCAAGCCTCAACTTTATCAATCGCCTGCTGCAACTTTTTAACAATAAATGATAGATTTCTTCCTCTTGTCCACATAGCGCCATCATCTGTGATAGAAAAATTCCATATTATCTATACTATTGATATTAATAATTCATTATTATATTTGAGAAGTATCACGCCTTTCATATGTCATGTTTAATGTTTATATGTGCATTCCATATAGGATAAGTTTATATATTCTTGGCCTGTTTCTTTGAGCATTTTCAGCGAGTTCAGTCTGAGGATCAGTACATACGTAAGGAATGATCTAAGCCATTTATTATAATCTCTTTGACATGTCCTGTTTCGGGTCACAGGAATACACAGGAACTCCTCATCTTATAGATAAGTGTTTCATGAACATTCTGTTAGTTTTATGGATCTCATGTCTTCATGACCCATGTCTCCAGAGTGTCTGACGTCTGCCTGGATAAGCTCAGTTATCAGGACTGTCCCGTTCTGTCCCTTCCCTTATCCTCATCCTCCCTCTCCTTTCTCCTACCTATATATATCAGACTTAGAAGAATGGATCCTTTAGAGATTCTAGGTGTGTCTGAATATCATGCTTTGTAACCTCTCCCCCAAGGTGGCTAATGGGGTGATTTTGTAATAAATGTACATAAATTCAACTTTCCACCCGATTATTTGACTTTGAATAATTTAAGCTCAAAATTATTCTAACAGTCTGCAAACAAAGAGACATCGACAGAACTCTTAACTCTACAAAAAATATCATTGATCATGACTGAAAACAAAATAGGACTAATAATACCGCCTTGCGGGGTTCCATTTTCTATTACTTGACTTGAGCTGTACTGTTTCCCTATTCTTACCAAAATTTTCCTGTCACTCAAAAAATTTTAATCCATCTTTTCATTCTCCCTCTAATGCCTAGCTTATGAAGTTTGATAATCAGTCCATCTTTCCACATCATGTCATACGCCTTCTCGACAACTAAAAATACAGCAACTGTGGGCACCCAGCACACGTGTGGGCACCCAGCACAATGCAGACTGATAATATTCATGCTCAGCAGGGATTTGCATACGCCCAAAAGAACCAGAGGAGACAGTCAGACGGTACTGAATGCATGCATCTTTTGTGCCAACCAATGTCATGCTATTCATGTGTATTGACCGTTGTGTATTGGATGACAACTGATATGCTAATGTGCCATGCATTCTCTGTCTGTATCACTGTATAGAAGAGCTGACTTTACATGCCTCAAAAACGCACTCACAGCGCACTCACAAGAGCGCATACACAGCACACAGTGCTGTAGTGTGTCTCTCGATGATGGAGGAATAAAACTCTTAAACCTTCAGTTCGCCGTGTCACGCCTGGAACTTATTTGTTCCTCCACACAACTACACTTTCCTTATTAACTTGGGCCTTCCTAATTTTATGTTCCAAACAAACAGCAGGATCAGTAGTACTTTTCCCTTTTCTAAAGCCACTTTGGTAACCTTTTAATGCCTCTCTAGACCCCAGATAATATATTAACCTCTTATTAATCATTTTTTCCATAGTTTTACCAATGTGAGATGTTAAAGCGGTGGGTCTGTAACACTCTCCTAAACCTGGATTTTTACCTGGCTTGCATATTGGAACAATAACAGCTTCTTTCCATGGAGTAGGCAATATCCCTTCCTCCCAAACCTTGTTGTATAACTCTGATAGTATCTTTTTACCAGTATCACTCAAGTTTTTAATCATTTTATAAGTCAGTTGATCTTTCCCTGGAGTTGTCTTACAGACTTTCCATGTATAATTTAACCCATTCAGTGAGAAACACTGATTTATCACATTCTCAAACTCTACCTCATCTTGCAAAGCTCCTTCATTGTTTCATTTTGTCTGTTCACTCCCACTTTTTTCCATCCATCTTCTTCTGCTTAATCATTTTCGGGTCGTGTGTGTGTGTGTGTGGGGGGGGGGGGGGCTGGAGCCTATCCCAGCATCTTTGGGCCACATTGCTCAAATTATCTGCACTACTTTTTTATTGAAAATTCTAACTAAATATTCTGCCTTTTCATTATCATCTACTATCAAACTGTTCCCGTTTTCCATTATTGGATAATTTAGCTTCTTCCTTATACCAGACATCCTTTTAATTGTTCCCCATACCTTGTCCAAGGGTGTACCTCTTCCTAATGAATCACAATATTTCCTCCAAAAATCTTCTTTGATCTGTTTAATTATCCTCTGTACTTTAGCTTGCTCCCGTTTATAATTAATCGAGTTATCCATATACAATACATTTTTTAACACTTTAAAAGCTTTATTCCATCTCTTAATTGCTTCAAAACATTCTGGAGTCCACCAAGGAACTATTTTTTTTTTCCTTTTTCCCCTACCTCTTCTTGGGATGGCTTCCTTTGCTGCTTTAATGATAGCTATCGTTATTATCAATGGCTGATACTGTCCCCCTCACCATATTCACCCTAGTATCTGAACCATCATTTAAACACACCAACTCCTTGTCATCCATTATCTCTTCTATAACCTCCCCATTAGTGTCGTTGTGCTCCTCCATAATGTACTATGTGTATTAAAATCCCCGCACCAGACCACTGTCCTCCTCCAATCCTGAAGAATTGACTCCAACTCGCTTTTAACTAACTGCTTACATTGACTGTAGAAACAGATTATTATCATACTGCCTTCTTTAGTCCATGTTTCGAAGACAATTATTTCCAGCTCTTGTACTGTGACCAGTTGTCTATATTTAACCCCTTGTCTAACAAAAACTGCACAACAACCACCAGTCCCATCCTTTCTATCTTTACGCATACCAGAATATCCCATAATAATGAAATCTAGTGACAGCTTAAGCCATGTTTCCTGTACACAAATAATATCTTGTTTTGTTTCCAATTTCTTAATAAATTCTTTGAATTCCTGCCCGTTTGCAATCAGACTCCTTGCGTTCCATTGGAAGATGATTGTCATGAATTAACATCTCGGCTTCCCTCTATAGCTCCCTCTCCTTGATTCAGTTGTCATGTATCTTCTCCCAGGGTAGATCTTTGGTATTAAATAATTTTGCTGTTGCTTTCACAATGACCTTTATCTTCTCAATTTTAGTCTTAGCTTGCTCTGAGCAGTTGATGACATAGGCTAGAAATAGAACAAGCTTATCTGTTATGATATTAGTCTGACAATTTTGTGTTTTTGCTTTCTTATTTTTGGCCATGCTTTCTACTTTTTCCTGTTGATTCACAACCTTTACTGCTTCTGTGTATGTCAGCTTCCACTCTGCTCTTACTTTTTGAATTTCTACTGCCTGTTTTCTCACTATACACCCTCCATATACTGCTGTGTGATTCCCCCTACAATTACAGCATATAATTATGTTTCTTGTTCTGCCTTTTCTTTTTGTGATCTTGTGAGTCGTCCTCATGTTTCCTTCTCACATTCCTTGTGGTGTTCCTTTTTCCTTGTGGTGAATGATCTTCCAGTTTCTCCAATGTAGGTTTTGTTGCATGATCTGCATGATATTTCATATATTACATTACATTTTTTGTTTTGTTCTATTTTGTCCTTGAGGTGTACTAATAACTGTCTTAATTTTTTGTGTGGTTTTACTGCTGTGTTTATTTTGTATTTTTTCATGATCCTTTGAATTGGTTCTGTTATCACTCGGATGTATGGTGTAGTTATGGTGTCCTTGTTTTTGATTTCGGTTTTTGTTCTGTGTCTTGCCTCCTGTTTGTTTTCTTTGTTTTTGACTTGCTGTTTCCCTTTGTTTATGGCCCATACTGGATATTGGCAGCGTATGAGTGCATGGTTTGTGTGGTTTTCCTCCTCCTGTCTGTCTTCTTAGTCTGTGATGATGGTGGCCCATTCATATAACGTCCTGACAAGTGATAGTTTGTGTGTTGTGGGGTGTTCTGATGTCCATAGTAGGTATTGATCTGTGTGGGTTGGTTTCCTGTAGACTGTGATTTTTATACTGCCGTCATCGCTGTGGTGGATTTTCATGTCCAGAAAGGCTATGGTGCCAAAATAATTAAAAGAAGACAAAATGAACCTACTTGAGCTCTTAATCCGTTAGTTATAACTAGCGGGCTCAAAGATGCAACTTCATGCCCTGGTTTAAACCTCAAGAAAATTTCAAATTCTTCTGCCATGGTTTTCCTCCTCACCTCACGTCTTTCCTCGTCACCTGACAGCTCCTGCTTGCCAGTCTGCTTCACAGTTCCTTCACTCTTGCCCTTTCCAACTGTACTCTTCCTAATCCTACTCTCTACTGAATTCCATCCAGTCTCCATATCATCATTGTCAGTCAAACCCCCACTACTATTTGCCATTCTGAATCAGTCACAAACCAGATTATGACAATACCGCCTTCTGTCAACTTGTATTCTACTCCACTTCCCGAGCGCTTCCATCCGTGTCTGTCTGTTTGTCATGATTATTGGTCTTTCTAACACTTATTATTGGAAACATGACAGTTGTAGTCTCTTTTCTAAAGACATTTGTGTGTGGTGGCTCTAGATGCACCAACACCAGACGCAGTCCAGAATTAACTTTTGTTGATGTTAAGTCAAACTAGGTTTCTGAAGACTGACAACTTGAAAATGGAAACAACTTGTTGAATAAAGTGAACATGAATTAAAGCAGCAAGATGGATAAGAAACAACCTACAGCAGCTCAATGTGTGTGGGCAGAGCAGCTTGGGTGGAGCCAATCTACCTGAAGTTTGGAAAGGGGTTGAGACCAGCAAAGAAGAGGAAAAAAACAGGAGTCGTTGTGCAACTATACTGCTTAGAGACACTTAATTTTCTTAGAAGCAACAACAAAGTAATGTGCTTGACTAAAAAACATCTACAACAAGCAGAGTGGAAGCCGGTAAGACATTGAAGTTTAAAACTAGAAATGAAGCTGCTTTCTATGGAAGACATTTGTGTCAGCACAAACTTTAATTACCACCCTGAGTAACAAGCTACAGCTGTTGGGCATTTAAGTAGTTGTGGTTGTGAAATTTATTGAACTGTCTTTCATGTGTATTCTGACACTTAAATTGATGGTGACATTTGGAGGTGTCGTGTTGTGCTGAAGCTGGAACAATGTTAACTGGTTGCTAATTAAGGCTTATTGATTCATTTAGTCACTGGTGGAAATAATTTGATTAAGAGTGAAATTTAAAAATAAAAACCTCATTGGTCGTAGTATATAAAATAGTTAATGTACTGATAACTGAATAAATATGGTTTTAAAAAATATGACAGAAAAAATGGCAAAAAAAAAAAGAAACATTAAGTAAAATAAGATTGGTTGTGGTTATGGGGTTTTAGGATGGTAACTTATATAAGTTAATTAATAAATTATGAAATTTTATCTTAATGTATTTAAAGGAGTTAATATTATTTTGTGCTTAACTATTTATTGCTAACTATAATTGCTATTTGAAGGTTGTATTTGGATGTGTAAATGTTTGTACAGTTTTAGAGTGATTCTTTTCTTTGTGTTTCAATATTTAAAGGTTTTTCACTATACCCACCACCTTCCAGCCTAAAGGCAAATGTCTGTTACTCTGAAGAATTAAATAAAGGAGAAAAAAAGGACAAGCTGTTTGGCCATTTGAGTGGAATCCTGTTGAAAACTCTGGGTAGATGGGTCAATCCCTTTCAAGTGGGGAAGCACAGAAAGAAAAAACTTGACAGTTGACAATCTCAAGGTGACAGCCTCCCCTGCTGAATCATGCAGCTTTTTCTACACATCTTCCAGCCAACTTTCCATCACAGAGTGCCATATTAAAACATATTAAACACCCAGTCTTTTCAGCAATGAACTTCTGTGGTTTAACCTCCTAGTGGAGTGTCTGATTGTCTTCTGGACAGCTATCAAGCTAGTAGTCTTTCACATAATTGTGGGTGTGTGCACTGAACTCATCGGGGAGGTAAGCAGTATTTATATTGTTTAAATGGAAATGAGCTTAAAATGAAATGAGCTTTCTCCGTAGGATTGCTGGACTCACCCTTAGAGATAGGGTGAGGAGCTCAGTCATCTGGGAGAGGCTCAGAGTAGAATCACTGCTCCTCCGCATCGAAAGGAGCCAATTGAGGTGGTTTGGGCATCTGATCAGGATGCCTCCTAGACACGTCCCATGGGAAGAGACCCCAGGGCAGACCCAGAACATGTTACGTCTCCCAGCTGGCCTGGGAACGTCTTGGTATCCTCTCTGAAGACCTGGAGCAGATGGCCAGGGAGAGGGAAGTCTGGGCTTCTCTGCTTGGGCTGCTGCCTCCACGACCCGGACCTCCAGAAAAGCGACAGAAGATGGATGGATGGATGGATGGATGGATGGATGGATGGATGGAAATGGTAATTATTATACCCCACACAACAAAGTTCATGATGCATGATGTTTTTGACTGGTTTATCCATCCATCCATCCATTTGACAACATGTTTTGACCATTTTAACAAGGTCTCCCAACTGTGGTCACACATGCACTAACATCGAAATTTAATTATTACACCTTTACTATAGCATTTTAACTACTAGCAGTATGATAGTAACTAAAACATAGAAGTAGTATTATAGACTACATCGGTTTAAACAAATTTTCCCATATTTTAAGAATTAATATTTCATAACATACCTGAAAGGAGTGTGTGAGCTTCCTCTCATAGTTTGTTTTTTTTTTTTTTCACGGCTTCTGACTCCTGATGTCTTGTAGACCATACTGATTGTTGTTGTTTTTTGTTTTTTTTCCTCATCACTATCTCAGGTTGAGCTAGTCAGGCCTAAATTAATAAACCTTCAGGAGAAGAGATGAGGAATTGCAGGGCAGCATAATTGTCACAATATTTTGAGCAAATCAGTGGCATCTATATTACATATATGATCTAATTACTAGAGAATGTTGTGGTGGTGCTTCATCATAGTGATTATGAAAGTTAATCATTTTGAGGCCCCTCTGAGCCTGTGGTGCCCTAACCTCTGTGTATGATGTGCATGATGGGAGCAGCAGCTATGAAATGGATGTAAGATGATGAACACCTGACCTTGTTGTTATTTGGCCAATAAGTCATATTTTTTGCTTTCCGTCTCTGTTGCTTTCAAACAAGGCAAAGGTTTCTGAATTTGCTGGTTCCTTTCTTGTCAGCTTTTGAACAAATCATGTGGTTCACACTGCAACAGGTATTTACAACAGTGGTAGCATAACATTATGTTTCACAACTGTAGAGGACCCTGAGAGCAATTCTTCCATAGTGTTGCTTTCAGCTAAGATTTATGTGTTTGGACTGAGAGAAGGAACCAGAACACCCGGAGTAAACTGAAAACTTCACACAGAAAGGTTCTTACTCCTGCCAATATGGGGATTCGAACCTAGAACCTTCAAGCCACAATGTTGCCTGTTTGTAAGTCACTAAAATGTGGCCATATCTCCTCAAATGCCAAACGTCTTTTCAATAGACATCTTTATAACAAGAGTTCTTTTAAAACAGAAAATTTTGCCACCTACTGTTCCAATCAAGAGAAACATACAGCTGAAACTCAGAAAACGTCTGGCTCTGTGAGGTCTTTTTAAAGAAATTCGCTATTTAACAATGCCCCATTACCTGCAGAACAAACAGCTGTACATTCACAGAGAATGTAGATTTATGAATTTGTAATCAATAATTTATGACTGGAAAGATCATGTATTTTTTCTAAATGTCTGCATGTCCATTGGTTTCTATGGTTTATTTATTTACAGAGGTCAATATCTACCTGTATCATTAAGGTGAGCTCTCCATTTATTACTTTAATGATCGTTAAGGACTCGTTCCATTTCAAACACATTTGCTGTAGACTTCACCAATGCAATACTAATCATATCCTGTCATAAATAATACAAAAAGAGACAGGATTGATATGCTCTACGTCTTCTATAATCTGTGTAACTTTTGAAGATGCACATATATTGCTGCAGTGATAGATTTCTGTGCCACAAGTTAATGGCAATTTTTCCATTGTGTTTTTGGACTGTTCAAGTACATTTTCCAGTCCCTACATTTTCAGTTTGATTTCTCCTCTCAGATGCTGTTAGTAGGTCAAATTCAACCACATCAGGCCCACTCCAATTAGGTACGACATTGTTTTATCGAACTGTGTCCAAGAAGCAGCCATTACAACCACTGCTGCATCAATCACATTGCCCGCCTCCCCTCAGTATAAAAGTAAAACATACAGTCAGTGTTGATTATGAGTAAGGAATTGACGATCTGTGCAAAAATGATGCTGTGAAAGGTCATCAGCTCATTAAATTCAGGGATTGGCAAGGCTAGAGCTGACACTGAGACAAGCAAATTTTACATAAATAAAACATTTGTTTTTTTAATTTTACAATTTCAGATTTTTTTTTTCATAACGTTTGTGATGAATCTGTAGTTGGGACTGTTGGATACACTGTAAAGAAAATAAATCTGTGTAATTTACAGTAAATTACCAGTCGTTGTTGACAGAATTTCACTATAAAAAATATGGTGATCATAACTCTTGAAGGTATACTGTTTGGGCAACTGTAAATTACACTGTCTAAAACTTTTCTTTTTATGGGAAATCACTATTAAACAAACAAAAAACCTGAATGTGTTTACTGTAATTTGTGTCAACCTGTTTAGAGTAATTTTCTTTAAATTTACTGGTGAACTGCAAACCTTTATTCATGAAGAACTGTCCATCTCGGTGCTGTGTCAACAACTGTGTCATGAGTGCAGAAGGATCCAAGAGCATATGTCAACTTGGGAAAATATTTTCCATAAATTTGTGTGCGAGTATTTACATCTACACTACCGTTCAAAAGTTTGGGGTCACCCAGACAATTATTTTGTGTTTTCCATGAAAAGTCACACTTATTTACCACCATGAGTTGTAAAATGAATAGAAAATATAGTCAAGACATTGACAAGGTTAGAAATAATGATTTGTATTTGAAATAATTTTTTTCCAGATACTCAACCTGCTCAAAGGGAGGTCAGTTTTATAGCTTCTCTAACCAGCTAAATTGTTTTCAGCTGTGCTAACATGATCGCACAAGGGTTTTTTAATCATCCATTAGCCTTCTGACGCAATGAGAAAACACATTGTACCATTAGAACACCGGAGTGATAGTTGCTGGAAATGGGCCTCTATACACCTATGTAGATATTGCACCAAAAACCAGACATTTGCAGCTAGAATAGTCATTTACCACATTAACAATTTATATTAGATATTAGAGAGTATTTCTGATTAGTTTAAAGTTATCTTCATTGAAAAAAACAGTGCTTTTCTTTCAAAAATAAGGAAATTTCTAAGTGACCCCAAACTTTTGAACGGTAGTGTATTTACAAACAATGTGCGTCAACAATGAGTGGAGGCTGTTGTGCAATGGACTGCATGCAGTTGAGTCTGTGTTTTTCTTTCTTCAGGTTAGGCTCAAACAGGTAAGTAAGAATGTGAGCAGGGGACTTTACAGGCCAAGACAAGCTGGCATGGATATGTTTAAAACCCCTAACCCCTAACCATTCCAGCCAGTGTCCAGCCACTGTTAAACATCCCAGGGGCAGGACACTGGAATGCTAAGAGATTTTAAAGGTCTCTAAAACATATAGTATAGGGCCCTTAACTGTCATCCACGCACTTTTCCAACAGACTTTCCGCTGTACACCAGTGGTTTTGTTAGTTTCAGCCAGCACATTGTCTCTTTTTTACACATTTTGTCACGCCATCGAATTACCAGTAGACAGTGCGTCCGCTATGAGCTGGGAGGAGGAGAGTCATTTCAATGAGGTGTGGTGGCACACCGGCTAGCTCATAACAACAAGCCCGATATCCCAAAAATCCCGAAGCACAACCACAAAAAAACACGAATGAAGCCTATGACACATTCATGAACATTGTAACCACTCTTTATGAAAAAAAATTGTCCATTAGTAAAGAAAAAGCTTAAACAGAAATTTGCTAACAAGCCATGGTTAACCAAAGGATTGCAAAAAGCGTGTAAAAAGAAAAAAAATCATTATATAAAGTCTTTCTAAAGAAGAGGACAAAAGAAGTAGAGCAGTGGTATAAAACATACAAAAATAAGTTAATATATATAATGAGATCAGAATCAGAATCAGATTTATTGCCATTGTTCATGTAGTACACAAACTAGGAATTTGTCTCGGTGCAATGCTGCAACATTAAAACATGATAAGATAAAGAGATAAACTAAAAAACTTAAAGACTAAAAACATGCAATAAGTGTAGAATAATAAGTAATAATAATAATAATAATAATAATAATAATAATAATAATGAGTAATACTAGTCACAGCAGTTTTAAATAAATTAGCAAGTAGCAGATGATGTGGAGTACCACATAGTGCAGTCGATAATGCAACAGAAAAACAGTGATGAATGACATGACTCTGGTTGAGCTGCTGTATATAGTGCACGAGAGTCAATAAGTCACTTAATGTTCAGCAGTCTGATGGCAGAGGGGAAAAAGCTGTTCATGTGCCGGGAGGTTTTAGTCTGAATGGACCGAAGTCTTCTACCTGAGGGGAGGGTGGCAGACAGTGCGTGACCAGGGTGTGAAGGATCGGCTATGATCCGGCCTGCACGCCTCCGGGTCCTGGAGATGTACAGGTCCTGGAGAGATGGGAGCTTGCAGCCGATCACCTTCTCAGCAGTGCGCACGACGCGCTGCAGCCTTAGTCTGTCCCTGGCAGTGGCTCCTGCGTACCACACGGTTATGGAGGAGGTGAGGATGGACTCGATGATGGCCGTGTAGAACTGCACTAACATCTTGGTGGGTAGCTTGAGCTTCCTCAGCTGCCGCAGAAAGAACATCCTCTGCTGGGCCTTTTTGATGAGGGAGCTGATGGTTGGCTCCCATTTGAGGTCCCGGGTGATGGTGGTGCCCAAGAAGCGGAAGGAATCTGCAATGGTGATGGGAGAGCCTGTGATGGGGAGGGGGGCAGGGGGGTTGTGACTTTCCTGAAGTCCACAATCATCTCCGCTGTCTTCAGAGCGTTCAGCTGCAGGTTGTTGTGGCTGCACCAGGACACCAGCTGGGCCACCTCTCTCCTGTAGACGGACTCGTCGCCATTGGAGATGAGCCCAATGAGGGTGGTGTCGTCCGCAAACTTGATCAGCTTAACAGACTGGTGGGTGGAGGTGCAGGAGTTGGTATAAAGGGAGAAGAGTAGGGGGGAAAGTACACAGCCCTGGGGTGATCCGATGCTGATGCTAACAGAGTCTGAGACAGACTTCCCCAGCCGCACATGCTGCCTCCGGTCCGTCAGGAAGTCGGTGATCCACCTGCAGAGGGAGTCAGGCATGCCGAGCAGGGACAGCTTGTCCTGGAGCAGAGCGGGGCGGATGGTGTTGAATGCAGAGCTGAAGTCCACAAACATGATCCTGGCGTAGGTTCCCGGGGAGTCCAGGTGCTGCAGGATGGAGTGGAGGGCCAGGTTGACTGCGTCGTCCACAGACCTGTTGGCACGGTAGGCAAACTGCAGCAGGTCCAGGAGGGGAGTGGTGATGGACTTGAGGTGGGACAGGACCAGGCGCTCAAAGGACTTCATGACTACAGAGGTGAGCGTTACAGGTCTGTAGTCGTTAAGTCCAGTAATCCGTGGCTTCTTGGGGACACGGATGATGGTGGAGGATTTGAGGCAGGTCGGCACGTGGCATTGCTTAAGGGAGGTGTTAAAAATGTCCATGAAGACAGGAGCCAGCTCTTTCGCACAGTGTCTCAGGGTGGAGGGAGACACGCCGTCCGGACCGGGGGCCTTGCGTGGGTTCAGTCTGGAGAACTGTCTGTGCACGTCCTGCTCACTGATGACAAGGGCAGGGGGGGAGGACAGCCCCCCAGATGTAGTAAAAGATACTATTACTGTATGTATACTATATGTGTTCATATTTATATATCTATATATTTATTCCATCTAGCTACAATGCTCCGCACTGTGTTTTTATATATCTATATATTTATTCTATCTAGCTACAATGCTCCGCACTGTGTGTGTTTATATACTTACATATTTATTCCACCTAGCTGCAATGCTCCGTACTGTGGGTGTTTATATATTTACATATTTATTCCATCTAGCTACAATGCTCTGCACTGTGTGTTTATATATTCATATATTTATTCCATCCAGCTACAATGCTCTGCACTGTGTGTCTGTGTGTGTGTATATATATATTTTATAGTAATATGTACATATGTATATTAGCTGCTCTTGCTTGCTTGTTTTTTTTTCTTGCCTTCTGATTGTTGCTCTGAGTGTTGCTATCCCTGTGCTGTTGCAATCCTGGAATTTCCCCATTGTGGGACTAATAAAGGCTTATCTTATCTTATCTTATCTTATCTTATTATAGTAAAGAACTGGAGAAAAGCAGGGCACTGAACATTGTCAAGGACCGTTCTCACCCTCTGCATAAACACTTTTAATTTCTGCCATCTGGTAAACGATTCCGGAACATCAGAGGCAGAACCACCAGACTGATCAACAGCTTCCTTCCACAAGCTGTTAGGATGCTGAACAGTTGACCCGGAATCTCTCATATTCACTACTGCACCTACGGACATTATGTGCATTATTTGTATATTATAGTTAGTTTTTTTCAAGTATGTCTCAGGGATGTGTGAATGGATGGGGGGGGGGGGGTGAAGACATGTGTGAGTGTGTCTTAAATCATGTTCTTCTACTTATATGGATGCCGAGAGAAATGCAATTTCATCTTGCCTGCACTACAGTTGTATGTACAGCAATATGACAATAAAGGTTGATTTGATTTGAAAAACAGAGATAACATTAAAAATACATGGACAATACTTAACAATATTCTTGGAAATAAAAACAGAAATACAAGCTACCCACCCAATCTTTCAAAAAAAAAATAATAAAATGACATAAAATGAGTGTGAATGCAGTATTACCTGCAGATAAATTTAATACATTTTTTGTTAACATTGGTCCTAATTTGGCTTGAGAAATACCCACTACAGCATCTACAGGTGATGCAATAAGCAGAAACACTGCTATAAAAGACTCCATTTTCATAAAGAACACAGACGAGAGAGAGGTCAATGAAATTGTTAAATCGTTTAAAAGTAAAACATCTGCGGATTGTGATGGTGTTGACATGCTTTTAGTCAAAACTATCATTGAATGCTTAGTGAAGCCACTGGTGTATATTTGTAACCTGTCTCTCAAAACAGGTATATTTCCCAGTGCAATGAAAACAGCTAAAGTAATTCCGATATACAAGACGGGTGACAGAGGGGAATTTTCAAACTATAGACCTAAGTCACTATTGCCACAATTTTCCAAGACACTTGAAAAAGTATTCTGTGAGTGAACTGACAACTTCATAATGAAGAATAATTTATTGTGTGAGCAGCAATATGGGTTCAGACACAAGAAGACAACTGCATTTGCTCTAATGGAATTTACAGAAAAAAATATCAACTGCTGTAGAAAATAAAGAGTATTCAGTTGGGGTATTCCTGGATCTTAAAAAAAGCATTTGATGCAGTGGATCATAAATTATTGTGAATGAAACTACAAAATTATGGTATTGGGGTAGCACTGTACTGGTTATGTAGTTATTTAAAGAACAGATATCAGTATGTACACTACCGTTCAAAAGTTTGGAGTCACCTCAGACAATTTTGTGTTTTCCATGAAAAGTCAAATTTTTATTTACCTCCATGAGTTGTAAAATGAATAGAAAATATAGTCAAGACATTGACAAGGTTAGAAATAATGATTTGTATTTGAAATAATAATTTTTTCCTTCAAACTTTACTTTCGTCAAAGAATCCTCCATTTGCAGCAATTACAGCATTGCAGACCTAACATGATTGCACAAGGATTTTCTAATGATCCATTAGCCTTCTGATGCAATGAGCAAACACATTGTACCATTAGAACACTGGAGTGATAGTTGCTGGAAATGGGCCTCTATACACCTACATAGATATTGCACCAAAAACCAAACATTTGCAGCTAGAATAGTCATTTACCACATTAGCAATGTATAGAGTGTATTTGTGATTAGTTTAAAGTTATCGTCATTGAAAAAAAGCGCTTTTCTTTCAAAAATAAGGAAATTTCTAAGTGACCCCAAACTTTTGAACGGTAGTGTATGTGTTGGTAGCAAAAACTCGCAGTTACTGAAGGTTACTTGCGGAGTCCCACAGGGTTCAGTTTTGGGGCCATTGTTATTCAATATGTATATAAATGATATATGTAAAGTTTCGGAAAAAATGGATTTAATATTGTTTGCAGATGACACTAATTTATTATGCAGTGGAAGCAATTTGGAACAACTTTTGGATACACTCGGAAAGGAATTAGGAAAGCTTAAACTGTGGTTAGATTCAAACAAATTAACACTCAATTTAAGTAAGACAAAATTTATAATTTTTTAACAACCATCACAACAACTCAGTTTCTAAACTCAGTGTAAATGGTGTAGAGATTGAAAGGGTATCCAAAATTAAATTTCTTGGAGTAATTGATAACAAACTGTGTTGGAAGTCACATATTTATTATATTAAAGGTAAATTATCCAAATCAATCGCAATACGACACAGAGTGAAATATTTGCTGAATCAACCCACACTATATACTTTGTATCATTCATTAATACTCCCACACATGACATATTGTACTGAAGTATGGGGAAATACATATAAAACAAACATATATCCAATATTTATGCTTCAGAAGAGAGCTATTAGAATAATAAACAAAGCTGCTTACAGGGAACCAACAAACCCGCTTTTTCTTAAATTAAAAGCTCTCAAGTTGAAAGATCTGGTTGACTTTAAAACTGCAGTAATAATGTTTAAAGTGAAGAATCTATCACTGCCTGCAAATATGCAAAAGTTGTTCCAAATAAGGGAGAAACAATATCATTTCAGAGGAACATGTATATTTCAAAAACCTTCAGTGAGAACTACCACCAAGCAACACTGTGTCTCAGTGCAAGGAGTCAGATTGTGGAATGCTTTTGGACTTGAATTAAAATCATGTACAACACTTGGACAATTTAAACAAAAACTAAAGGAAGAAATACTCCAAACATATATACAAGATGACATGTAAAATCACATAAGAATTATCATATTCAGTCTGTGTTGTGCTGTTGCTTAGTTTTTTGTCACGTTTTGTCTTAGCTTTGTTCTGAATTGTAATCGCTCTTGTTTTGTTTTTCTTTTTAATACTTGGATGGAATATGGGTGGGCAATATAAGCTGTGGCTTCAGCCATCTCCCATTTCGGATAATTTATGTTGAACTGTATAATCAGAGGAGTTATTGTTTAATTTGACCTTGTTTGATATTTTTTCTCTCCCCTTTGTTATATTATTCTGTTCCTTTTTTAATCTTTACTTTTAATCTATCCGAAATAAAGATTCATTCATTCATTCATTCATATATATATATATATATATATATATATATATATATATATATATATATATATATATATATATATATATATATATATATATATACACTACCATTCAAAAGTTTGGGGTCACCTCAGACAATTTTGTGTTTTCCATGAAAAGTCAAACTTTTATTTACCTCCATGAGTTGTAAAATGAATAGAAAATATAGTCAAGACATTGACAAGGTTAGAAATAATGATTTGTATTTGAAATAATATTTTTTTTTCCTTCAAACTTTACTTTCGTCAAAAAATCCTCCATTTGCAGCAATTACAGCATTGCAGACCTAACATGATTGCACAAGGGTTTTCTAATCATCCATTAGCCTTCTGAAGCAATGAGCAAACACATTGTACCATTAGAACACTAGAGTGATAGTTGCTGGAAATGGGCCTCTATACACCTATATAGATATTACACCAAAAACCAAACATTTGCAGCTAGAATAGTCATTTACCACATTAGCAATGTATAGAGTGTATTTGTGATTAGTTTAAAGTTATCTTCATTGAAAAAAAGCGCTTTTCTTTCAAAAATAAGGAAATTTCTAAGTGACCCCAAACTTTTGAATGGTAGTGTATATATATATAAATGTGTGTGTGTGTGTGTGTGTGTGTGTGTGTGTATACACATATACATACACACACATATGTATATACAGTATATATACACACGCACACAGTGGTGTAAAAAAGTGTATATATATTGTGTATATATATATATACACACACACACAGTGGCGTGAAAAAGTGTTTGTCCGCTTCCTGATTTCTCATTTTTTTTGTATGTTTGTCACACTTAAATGTTTCAGATCACCAAACAAATTTAAATATTAGACAAAGACAAAAGTAAACACAAAATGCAGTTTTTAAATGAAGGCATTTATTATTAAGTGAAAAAAATCCAAACCTACATGGCCATGTGTGAAAAAGTGATTCCCCCCTCTTGTTAAAACATAAATTAACTGTGGTTTATCACATCTTTGGAAAGCTGAGTTCAATTTCTCTAGCCACACCCAGACCTGATTACTGCCATACCTGTTCTCAATCAAGAGATCACTTAAATAGGACTTGCCTGACAGAGTAAAATAGACCAAAACATCCTCAAAAGCTAGACACCATGCTGTGATCCAAAGAAATTCAGGAACAAATGAGAAACAAAGTAATTGAGATCGATCATTTTGGAAAAGGTTATAAGGCCATTTCTAAAGCTTTGGGACTTCAGCGGACCACAGTGAGAGCCATTATCCACAAATGGTGAAAACATGGAACAGTGGTGAACCTTCCCAGAAGTGGCGGGCCAACCAAAATTACCCCAAGAGCGCAGCAACGACTCATCCAAGAAGTCACAAAAGACCCCACAACAACATCCAAAGAACTGCAGGCCTAACTTGTCTTATTGAAGGTCAGTGTTCATGACTCCACCATAAGAAAGAGACTGGGCAAAAATGGCCTGCATGGCAGAGTTCTAAGACAAAAGCCACTGCTGAGCAAAAAGAACATAAAGGTTTGTCTCAGGTTTGCCAGAAAACACCTTGATGATCCCCAAGACTTTTGGGAAAATGCTCTGTGGACTGATGAGACAAAAGTTGAACTTTCTGGAAAGTGTGTGTCCCATTACATCCAGCGTAAAAGTAACCCAGCATTTCAGAAAGGGAACATCATACCAACAGTAAAATATGGTGGTGGTAGTGTGATGGTCTGGGGCTGCTTTGCTGCAGTAAATGGAACCATGAATTCTGCTGTCTACCAAAAAATGCTGAAGGAGAATGTCCGGCCATCTGTTCGTGACCTCAAGCTGAATTGTGTTATGTCTCAGAATAAGGAAGTCAGAGTTGCTCTTCATGCAGCAGATAACTCTCTCTTTATTCCAGTGAACACACAACTATATACACAGTGGGCCATGCCCGCCTGACGTCACCCTGTGGGTGGGCACAGCATCACATATACACACAACATTCTCCCCCCCTTTAGAAAAGTGCAAAACCACACGCACAATTAAAACCCTCCAAAATTTAGGACCCAAATCACACACTAAGAACATGGGGATACTGAACTGTAATAAAACATCCTATCAAATTCACCCAAAAGACTTACACAAAAATTGGACCTTGTCTCTTAAAATGTAGACTCTCCCGCTGTCTAGACTCCAGTTGTGAGGATGGCTCCTGCTGCATCCCCTCTCTGCTGTCCTCACACACCACGCCGTCCAACCCACCAGCGCTATGCTCCAGCGTCATGCTGAGCTCCCTGACCGGCTTGCCATCTTCAGTGACTGGGGACTTTACCACACTTTGCCCTGACCTCTCTAGCTTGCTGCTTGCTATCTGGTTTTGGCACGAAGTTAACTCATCAGTTAGCCCGTCCATAGACTCAGAATGGGTCATTAGCTTCCTAAATCTAAGTAGCTCAGGCGCTCCTGGCGCCACCTTTTCAAAGAACCTGCAGCTTCACAGTCTTTGTATGCCCAATGAAATACTCGACCAGTCGTTTCACAGCATCCTCCTAGCACTCCGCTCCACCCATTGTCTTGAGGATTCTTCAGCTCTCCGCGCCTAGGTTGTGGGCCAGGAGTGCCCGCCGTTACCTCCCGCCAAGCCAATGGAGACCCAGGGCTCTCATATACTCCTCAAACATGGAACTCCATTCTGGCCACAGGATCACCGGCTGGCTCTTCTGCGCACTCCAGGAACGGTGCCAGTGGCGGAGGCAACCCGCACGCTCCCATTTGTCTCCTCATTGACAAAAGTTATGTCTGAGAATAAGGGAGTCTGGGTCACTCTTCATGCAACAGATAACTCTCTCCTTATTCCAGTGAACACACAACTATATATACACAGTGGGCCGTGCCCACCAGATGTCACCCTGTGGGTGGGCACGGCATCACATACACACACAACAAAGTGCACTTGGGTTCTGCAGCAAGATAATGATCCAAAACACACCAGCAAGACCACCTCTGAATGGCTTAAGAAAAACAAAATGAAGACTATGGAGTGGCCTAGTCGAAGTCCTGACCTGAATCTGATTGAGATGCAATGGCATAACCTTAAAAGGGGGTTTCATCCTCAAAAACCCTCCAATGTGGCTGAATTACAACAATTCACAGCAAAGATGAGTGGGCCAAAATTCCTCCACAGCGCTGTAAAAGACTCATTGCCAGTTTCCACAAATGCTTGATTGCAGATGTTGCTGCTAAGGGTGGCCCAACCAGTTATTAGGTTTAGGGGTCAATAACTTTTTCACACAGGGCCATGTAGGTTTGGATTTTTTTCCCTTAATAATGAACACCTTCATTTAAAAACTGCATTTTGTGTTTACCTGTGTTATCTTTGTCTAATATTTAAATTTGTTTGATGATCTATAGCCAATGTGCACAATGCAAAAAACGGATATCAGGATAATAAATAATGTAGGCTATAGAGACCACACCAATTCCTTGTTTTTAAAGTCACATGCCATAAAGTTTATGGATTTAGCTGAATTTAAGACGGCACAAATAATGTACAGGGCAATTAATAATCAACTTCCAACCAATATACAAAAAATGTTCAAAGAAAGAGACAATGATTACAATTTGAGGGGAGACCATCATAGCAGTCTGTCGTGGTCGACAAAGACTGTTTCATTTAGGTCTAATCAGATTCCTCCACGCAGCTCTGTCCATCACCTTCCGCTGCCAAGAACTCATGGTTATATCCAACTTCTTCAGGTTTCTTTTAACAGGGTCTTTAAATCTGAGCTTTGGTCTACCCTGATTGCGTTTGCCTTCACATAACTGTGAGTAGAGTAAGTGCCGAGGGAGACGCTGGTGATCCATTCTCTCAACATGTCTGAGCCATCTCAGGTTCATCTGTATTAGCATGTCCTCCATTAACGGTTGATCAGTTCATTTCAGCACTTCTGTATTGGTTCACTTGTTTTTCCATGAGATGTTCATTATGGCTCGAAGGTGTCTCATCATGTATGCGTGGAGTTTCTTTACCTGCACCCTGTAGACGGTCCAAGTTTCAGCACCATACAATAAAGGAGCCAGTACTGTCACTCTGCACACTTTGCATTTCACAGATAGACACATGTCAATTGTTCCACAGTCTCTCCCTCAAGTTTCTAAACACAGCACTTGCTCTTCCCATTCTGAGAGACAGTTCATCCTCCAGCTTAGCATTCTCTGAAACAGTACTCCCTAGATACATGAAAGTCTTACACTTGACTAGTGGTTCTGTACCAGTGCTGATCTCTTCTGGTAGTGATGTTGATAACTGGAACTTTGGTGGTTGATAAAGGCACTCTGTCTTCTTGATGTTGATTTGGAGGCTGAATTGGCTTGCTGCTCTTGAAAATTTCTCCACTAAAGATTGCATATCTTCCACACTGTGTGCAACTAGAGCACTGTCGTCGGCAAAGAGCATTTCTCTTACTACCTTTATCGATGTTTTACTCTTGGCTTTAAACTGTGTCACACTGAACAAGTCTGCTTCTTTCCTTGTTTGAATGTATACTCCTTCTGAAGTGTCTTTGAAGGCAACCTCAAGCATGGCTGGCATATATAGTGAGAAGAGTGTAGATGCCAGCACACACCCTTGTTTCACCCCATTGCTTACTGAAAAGTCTTTAGACACTGAACCACTCATTGCCATGTTTGCTTGCATACCTGTATGGAGTGCCTCGATCAGGCTGACAAATGTCTCTGTACAGCCATATTTCTTGAGTACCTGCTAAAGTCCTTGTCGCGATACAGTATCGAAGGCTTTACTGAAGTCAATGAAGACTACATAAAGTAGCATGTTCTGTTCGATACACGTTTCTTGATCCTGTTTCAAGCAGAAAATCATGTCTATTGTGCTTCTTCCACTTCTAAAGCCGCACTGGGTTTCCGAAAGTACATTCTGCGAGATCTGTTCATTGAGTCTGTTCAGTAGCACACGTGAGAGAATCTTACCAACAGTGGTTAGCAGTGATATACCTCAGTAATTTTCACAATCTTTCCTGTCACCTTTCTTGAACAAAGGCACAATATTTGCATCCTTCCAGTCTTGAGGTACTTTTTGGGCATCCCATATCTCTTGGATGAGCTTGTGCAGGCAGTCTGTCAGCTGAACACCATCAAATTTCCACACCTGCTGGAATTCCATCCCTTCCTGGAGTTTTGACATCCTGTGTTTTCCTGATAGCTGCCATTAGTTCAACAAGATTTGGTGGTTCATCCAGACTTGATACAACTGATCGCTGCACTAGAGCTTCTTTAGCCTCTTCAGCAAGATCTCCAGGGTTGTTTAGTAGTTGGTCAAAATGGTCTGCAAATCTGTCCAGGATCTTGTCTTTCTCCTGCAAAACTGTTTCACCATCCATAGCTTTTAGTTGGATCAATCCTCTTGGTTTAGGGCCATAGATTTCTCTCAAACCTGAGAAGAATGTTTTCCTGTCCTTCATGTCTGCTGGAGTTTGAAGTTCCTCCACTTTTTCATCCCACCAGTTGGACTTCATCTCTCTGGTGTACTTCTGTAGCTTACTCTGAGCCTTTGAGTATTCTTCTTTGACCTTGAGTTACACTGTAGATTTTCCTGCCTAGCTGTATCCCTCGCTTCTAATAGTTTCTTCAGGTGTGCATCATGCTCATCAAACCAATCTTGATGTTCCTCTCAGGGTGGCCTAAAACATCACTCGCAGTCTGAGACCCCGTATTCTTCAGTGTTGCTCATTCCTCTTCTATGTCATTCTCTGAGTTGTTGCTGTCCCAGTCTTTGAAGTCTTCATCCATTTCCTGTGTAATTTCTCCCTGCTTCTTTTGGCCTTTCAGTGCACAAGTGTTTAGCTTCCGTGGTGGCTTCACACCCGTCCTGCAGTGCTGCTTTCATCTGCAAATCCTTAATCTAGATCTCAGCATAACATGATCACAGTCCACACCTCTCATTGCTCTGGTGTCCAATACATCCCTTATGTCTCTCTGCCTTACTATGATGTAGTCTAACAAGTGCCAGTGCTTGGATCCTGGGTGCATCCATGTCTTCTTGTGTGTGTCCTTGTGCTTAAATAAGGTGTTGGTTATCACAAGGTTGTACTCTGAACATAGTGCAAGTAGAAGTTCTCCATTAGCGTTGCACTTGCCTACTCCATGACTGCCTAGCACTCCTTTCCATTTCTCAGTGTCCAAACCATCTCTAGCACTAAAATCTCCAACAAGTATCAGCCTGTCATCAGTCGGTACACGCCTGATAGTCTCACGTAAATCACTGTAGAACTCTTCCTTCACCTCCTCTGTGTTGGTCATCGTTGGGGCAAACACACTGATGAGTGTGGCATACATCTTCCGCTGTAGTGGGAGTCTCATAGTCATTATCCTGTCGATTGGCACTGGTTCCACATCAAGCATTGCTGCTATCTCCTTTCAAACTGCAAAGCCTACTCCTGCTTCTCTCCTTTCTTGAGTTGATTTCCCACTCAAAAAGAAGATTTATCCATGATCTTCCAAGCTGTCATATCCAGGCAATCTTGTTTCGCTAAGTGCAGCTACGTCTACATGGTATCTGTTCATTTCCAAGGCCACAAGCACAGTCTGTCTTTCTGGGTGCTGTGATGTTGATCTGTCCAACAGAGTGCATATATTCCATTCTGCTACATACAAGGCTGCTGTTTTCCTCTTCTTTTCTCTTCCTGCTCCTAACTTACTTTTTTTGCCTGTCGGAGTGTGAACAGATCAGCACAGACCTTGTTAACCCGGGTGACGTGTGAGCCGGTATGAGTTGCTTTCTGACTGATCATTTCATGAAACTGCTTGCAAAGTATTTGAATACTGCTAGCTTTTGCTGGACTATCAGCACATTCTTAGCAGATAGAGGTATTATCAGTGCAAGGACAAGCCAAGACAAACTGACTCCAGTATCTGTTCCAGTGACTGACCAGACGATAGGTTTGTTTATCTCTTCTCTTTGTGTAGTGCATGTCATGATGCACCGAATGGAACAGTCCACCACAGACCTTGCGACAGATGTGTTATTTATCTGCCAGGATGTCCAGTCTCACCCCATGTAACTGGGAGTGGTCCACCACAGAGCTGTGGCAGATATTGTTTTTAGTTCTGCCAGGATGCCCAGTTTCACCGTCCACACCCTCGGAAGGGCAGGGATGCCAGTTGAGTTGCCGATGGCCCGACCCATGAGACAAGTAGAATCGGTTTTCATGGTTATCCGATAGCAAGCAAGCCAATGCCTGGCCTGACTGACAAAAGGAGAGGAGACTTAAACTTTGCAAAACCTAAGATTCGAACAACAAAGAATAGTATGTGCATATCAGTCTGTGGTGTCGATTTGTGCAACAGTCTGGAGCTGGAACTGAAAATATATAATAATAATAATGCATCAGATTTATATAGCACTTTATCATAGACACTCAATGACGCTTTACAAATAGGTACATTATTCATTCACTCCAGACAGACAATGGTAGCGGCAAGCTACTACTGTAGCCACAGCTGCCCTGGGGCTGGCTGATGGAAACGTGGCTGCCAATCCGTGCCAACGGCCTCTCCTGAACATTTATACACGTTCATACCAGTGTTATGGACACTGGAGGCAAGGTGGGTAAGGTGTCTTGCCCAGGGACACAACGGCAGGATATCAGGGGAGAGCGAGATTCAAACCACCAACCATCCGATTTATTGGCTTACCTGCTCTACCTCCTGAGCCACAGCCACCCCATGTACAAACAGAAACCAATTCAAAAAGAGATATAAACACTATTTGCTAAAAGGATGTGTTAGAGGTCCATCCATCCATCCATCCATCTTCTACCGCTTTTCCGGAGGTCCGGGTCGCGGAGGCAGCAGTTCAAGCAGAGAAGCCCAGACTTCCCTCTCCCCAGCCACCTGCTCCAGCTCTTCAGAGGGGATACCAAGGCGTTCCCAGACTAGCTGGGAGACATAGTCTCTCCACCGAGTCCTGGGTCTGCCCCGGGGTCTCCTCCCAGTGGGACGTGCCTGAAACACCTCAAGTGGGAGGCGTCCACTCTGTGTTAGAGGTGTAGTATTAATATGAAAGATGCATTAAACTTACTCTGGGACACTGGCTGAATACTTGTATGGTAGGTGGGGCGGTACTGTGTATATCTATGTTGTTTTGGGCTGGGTATATAGGTATGGACTGTATGTATGTAAGGATGGATGGGTGAAAATCTTGATATATATAAAAATATAGTTAAATATGTCTACCTGGAGCTCTAAAAGGAGGTAATACGTATATATTTCACATTAGTTGTATTTAGGGAAAAATGAGTTGGAGTAAATAAGTGTTAACTTCTTCCTTATTTTTGAACACTGTACACTGTCACTTTTTTATTGCACTTATCATTTGTTTTGTTTTTTGTTCAAAACAAAGTATTTCATCATCATCATCATCATCATCATCATCATCATCATCATCATCATCATCATACTTTGGTCAAAATGCCTGAGGTTTTAGTTATTGAACCACCATTATGACCCAGCTTTTGCAGTCTTATTCATGAAGACCCATGTCAATACATGGGCTACAAGTGTGCATTTGCGATTAGACAGACCGACTCTGACTTTCTAGCTAAACTAATGGTTCAATCTACCAACTACAATGGCAAATCACTATGGAGAAGTGAAGGTGGGAACAGGAATGTTTTGTGAGGTGACTGAAATTAGAAAATAACAATAAACCATGCTTAGTAAGCTAACTCCATTGTAGCACTGTTTGCTCTGAAGCTAACACCTTAGACTCAGAAATTTTGGGAAGAGTCTGAATTGATATCACAGCCAACAGCTCGGTGATGGGTTGTACGTGAAGACTGGATTATGTGTTGATCAGTGTTGGGAGTACTGTAATGCCACTACTTTTGCAGTAATGTGCTGTGTAACGAAATTACCGTTTACAAATTCAATAATGTGTCACAGTTACTGAAATGCAATCAGATGTGTTACTCGTTACTCGTTTTATTAATATGGATAGATATTTTTAGCACAAATAAATGAATATACAAACTGACCCTACTGTAGCTGACGCAGCCATCAGTCGACACGACCTGTTGCAGAGAGCTGAGTCTTTACTACTGAGCGGAGAAAGAGATGAAGCTACTTTGTTTTTGTGGAAATAGAAAGATTATTTTTCCTTTGTCGCGGTTAAGGACAAAAGCATATTGGTGGGTTGCAAGCTAAAGTGAAGGATGAGACATACTGCAATCTAGAGAAGTGTTTGACAACAGGAACAAAGCACCGACAAAGCTAGTGCTAAGTAATGGCTAGCTATGCTAACAACACCATGTTAGTGGAGCTATGCTATCTGAACAGCCACGGCTGGATGTAAAGTGGGAATACTCTTGTCTCAACAGCCATGGCTGGATTTCAAGCACAGGTATGCATCTGGACAGTGTATTACTCAGCAAGAATGAAAACATTGTTACAGACTGAAGATGTGATATAAGCAGGGACTTTCCATCAGACAGCTGAGACTGTGATCCACTGAAGTTATAACACATTTACTTGCCACCTGGATAAAGAGTATTCAAAAGTAGATTCTGATCTCCAAAAGGAATTTGAGGGACTGGATAATGTCTCTGTCACAGCAGACATTTGGACTATGGGTAATGGACATTTTCTTTGGATCACTGCACATCAGATTAAATCCATATCATAAAGGTAAGATAAACATGGATAGCTTTAT
Source organism: Pholidichthys leucotaenia (assembly GCA_020510985.1). Taxonomy (NCBI): domain Eukaryota; kingdom Metazoa; phylum Chordata; class Actinopteri; order Cichliformes; family Pholidichthyidae; genus Pholidichthys; species Pholidichthys leucotaenia. The sequence continues at coordinate 103,300,272 of CM035846.1, forward strand.
CAATCAATCAATCAATGCTTTATTTATATAGCATTTTTCATACAAAAAGATGCAATGCAAAGTGCTTCACACGTTGAAATAACACACACACACACACCCTACACACACATAGAGACAAACACATAAACTTTGTAAAACTTATGGCTTCAGGCTAATGGCTGGGCACTGAGGATCCAAGTGTGGAACCACCATCACTAGGGAGCTATCACCAGCAGGGAAAGTGCCAAGTTCACGGCTACAGGAACACCAACTAAACCACATTTCAATTAAACAAAGATTTCTAAACCACATAATCTTTGGGGGTTTTTTTATTTTCAAATTCAGAGATAATTTAATTTTGTTGAACCACTGGTTTAACCTTTTCATTTCTGTTGTGAGCACCTCTAAAACCTGCTGTGAATTCTCACCAGTGCAAAGGATGCAGTGGTGTGAAAAAGTGTTTGCCCCTTTCCTGATTGCTCTTTTTTTGTGTGTGTGTGTTTGTCACACTTAAATGCTTCAGATAATCAAACAAATTTAAATATTAGAGAAAGATAACACAAGTAAACACAATTAATTTACTTAATTTACTCCTGATTATTTCCTGTATTTCCTCAGTTTATATATTATTTCTCTGTGTATTGATTCTGGATGTGTTTTGAGATGCCAGCTATGTCTGTTTTTGTAATTCCTGTTCACAGTATTATTTTGTCTGTTCCTTTGTGCATCTTGTTCATCTTGGTCTCAGTGTTTATATTGTGTTTCTCTTTTTGACACAAGCTCCCCACCTTGTTCTCCAGACACTCCTACCTAGTATCATCTTGTATTTGTAGCTCAGTTTTTTCCCTATGTAGTAATTAGGTCATTCTGCTCACTCATGGGTTCCACACCTGCTGTCAGTTGCCTTGAATAATTGCTTGCCCTATTTATAGTCTGGCTTTGCCTTCACTCCTGGTTGGAGCCTCATCAAGGAACCAACCCTTTCTGTCAGAACCCTTTCCCAGTTCTGATGTGCTTCCCTGTTTTTATCTTGCTGACAACTTGTTGTAAGTTCATTTTTGTGCACTTTTTTGACTTTATGTTACTGTTAATAAATACCACAAACTGCTGCACAACGCTTGGGTCTGTCCTCTCTGCCCCAAAGGGGCAATTCATGACACTGCTGAGCAAAAACAACATAAAGGCTCATCTTACTTTTGCCACAAAATGTCTTGATGATCCCCAAGACTTTTGGGAAAATACTCTGTGGACTGATGAGACAAAAGTTGAACTTTTTGAAAGGTGCGTGTCCCATTGCATCTGGCGTAAAAGTAACACAGCATTTCAGAAAAGAAACATCATACCAACAGCAAAATATGGTGGTGGTAGTGTGATGGTCTGGGGCTGTTTTGCTGCTTCAGGACCTGGAAGACTTGCTGTGCTAAATGGAACCATGAATTTTGCTGTCTACCAAAAAAATCCTAAAGGAGACTGTCCGGCCATCTGTTCGTGACCTCAAGCTGAAGAGCACATGGATTCTACAGCTGGCCAATGATCCAAAACACACCAGCAAGTCCACCTCTGAATGGCTTAGGAAAAACAAAATGAAGACTTTGGAGTGGCCTAGTCAAAGTCCTGACCTGAATCCAATTAAGATGCTGTGGTATGACCTTTAAAAGGCGGTTCATGTTTGAAAGGGTGCAGCTTTGGCACTTCAGCACTGTTTTCTGCATACAGACTGGGAGGTTTTCAAAATAGCAGCCTCTCAGGGAGACAGGATTGATGGGGAGGAGTACGTTGAAACGGTCACCAGCTACATCGCAAAGTGCACAGAGGATGTCACTATAATGAAGACCTTCACTGCACGGAGCAACCATAAACCCTGGATGACTGCAGAAGTGCGCGTGCTGCTCACAGCCAGAGATGCAGCCTTCAGAGAGAAGAACAGGATTGCCCTCCACTCAGCCAGGTCTGCGCTCACAAAGGGAATTAAGACGGCGAAACCAGAAACCCAGGGACATTTCTGTGACACAGGGAACACCAAACGGATGTGGCAGGGAGCAGAGGCGTTGACGGATTATAAGTCTAAGCAGGGGATCAATGATGATGACACTTTGCTTCCAGACAGGCTCAATAACTTCTTTGCACGTTTTGAAGCATCAACCCCGACAATCAGAGGGAGGGCTGGCCCATCTTCACCATCTGTGGGGCCAGCTATCACCATCAATGCAGCGGACACACGGAGGACCCTAATCAGGGTTAACCCACGTAAAGCTGCAGGTCCGGACAACATCCCGGGACGTGTGCTCCGAGTCTGCGCGAGTGAGTTGGCGGATGTCCTGACTGACATATATAACATTTCCCTGAGTCAGGCCATCGTCCCTAGATGCTTTAAGACCTCTATCATAGTACCGATGGCAAAGAAAGCAGTTGTGTCCTGTCTGAATGACTATCGTCCTGTCGCACTGACACCAATTGTGATGAAGTGTTTTGAACGGCTTGTTGAACCACACATCACAGCCTACCTCCCTGCATCACATGACCCACTCCAGTTCGCGTACCATTCAAATCGCTCCACAGGGGACGCTATAGTCACCACCCTGCACTCTGTCATTACCCACCTGGATCAGAAAGACATCTATGCCAGACTCCTGTACATTGATTTCAGTTCAGCATTTAATACCATTATTTCCCAGAGACTGATGGAGAAATTACTCCTTCTCAGTCTGAACACCGCCACATGTCTCTGGATCCTGGATTTCCTGACCGGGAGACCTCAGTCTGTCCGGGTTGGAAACAACATCTCCAACTCCATCACACTGAGCACTGGATCCCTTCAAGGCTGTGTACTCAGTCCACTGTTGTTCACACTTTTGTAATTTAAATTTTATTGGGTTTTCAATTTAGAAAATAAAACAGAAACAAACAAACAAAAAAAAAAACAAGTATACCCAGTGAGAGGATAAAACATTCCATTTCCACCCTAATACTCTTAAAATGATTAGCTTAATCTACTATACCTATAAAGGTAAGATAGGATCCCCACTTATTATAGAAGCTGTCCATCCTGTCCAAAAGTTTATATGAAAGGCGTTCTAGTGCAGCAAGCTTGCCCAACTCCCTGAGCCATTGAGCTACGGGTGGGGCAGAGGAAGATTTCCAGTAAAAAGTGATCAACTTTCGGCCCAGCATCAAAGCAGTCTGAATCCACTCGGCATCAGAGATTGGGTCTTGAATCATTGATGGATCCCCAAGGACAAAAAGTCTCTGAGTAAATGGCACTTCTTGCTTAACCATTGTCATAATATGTCTATGGATCTGCAACCAAAAGTCCTGTATTACCGGACAACTCCAAATCATATGAATTAATGTCCCCTCCCCCTGTAGACATCTCCAGCAGCTTGAAGAGTGAATGAGTTTCGCTCTCAACATTTTACGAGGTGTCCAGTAAAATCGATTCAAAATTTTAAATTGAACAAGTCTGGTTTTCAATTCCCTAGACACTTTCTTCCCATTCTTTAAAATATTTGCCCATTCAACATCAGTAAATTGTGAATTCAGATCTTTTTCCCATACGTGTTTAAGGAATGTAGAATCTTTATTTGAGCTCTTAAGGAGCATTAAATAGAAATTTGAGGCCTTATGTGGGGAGACTTGAATAACGAAACCGAATTGCCTTTAATTTCAGTTTATTTCAAGTAACCATTCCACTGTCTGCTCTCATTCCTGAGCAGCGAACAAAGAGGGTGAACACACCAAAGTTCTCCCTTTTAAACATTCTCACATCAAACCATTTCCCTCGCGGGGGAAATCACACATCTATATCAAAATCTCTTTATTCACATTCATTAACCTTTTATTTACATAACTCCCCCTTCTCTCCTCTCGAGCATCAGCGGTCAGGAAGTCTTCTGTCCCCTGTCCTCCGCAGGGGGTCCAGGCTCTGTGGCTCCGCACCGCAGGGGGCTGGCTCTCCTTCATCGTGAGGTTAAATCACATATGCAGTGTCCAACATATACATGTCTCACAACACAGCCATATAACCCCCCCCAAACGATGAAGAACAGACTAATTCCTAAAATTTAATAGCACCTTACTCACTACTGAATAATCAACACCAACATTCAGTCTGTGCGCCGCTTGGGCTTCAGCCGTCTGCCGAATCTGCTGTGCGTTGGCCCCGCCTTGCCTGCGGCGCTTTTCTGCTTCGGCTCTGTTGACTGAGGAAGAGAGTGATTAATTGCCCTTTGCGGGGGCCTGCCTCGTCGAGGCGCCACTGCGACCGGTACAGACACGTCCTTCATAACAAAAGCAGGTTTTAGTCTGTCAATACTGACTGTCTCTTTTCTGTCTCCAAAATCTAGCACAAATTGCTTATCACCTGCCTCCAGCACTCGAAATGGCCCTTCGTAAGGTGGTTTGAGCGTTGCTTTTAGGGCTTCGCGCCTGACAAAAACGAAGTCGGCATTTTTCAAAGCCTTGGGGACGAAAACTCGTGGAAAAGCGTGATGAACCGGACCCGGGAGCGTGTCTGCTCCCGTGCCGACTAACGGTCCCAGAGCAGAGAGAGGTGGGGGCTCTGGGTGCTCTGGTAAAAACTCGCCCGGCAGCCTCAGAGTTTGTGCGAATACCAGCTCCGCTGGGGAGGCGTCTAAGTCCTCTTTAGGCGCAGAACGCAACCCTAATAAAACCCATGGCAGTTTATTTACCCAACCTGCATCCGTGAGCGACGCTCTGAGTGCTGCCTTCAAAGACCTATGAAAACGCTCGCATAAACCATTGGCCTGAGGGTGGTAAGCCGTAGTGCGGTGAATTTTGGCTCCTAAGCCGTTGGCCATCGTTGACCACAGCTCAGAGATGAATTGCGGTTCTCTATCGGACGTAATGTCCGACGGAACCCCGAAGCGCGCCACTCAAGCCATTAAAAAAACGCGAGCCACCTCCGCGGCCGTGGTCGTCGCAAGTGGGACCACTTCCGGCCAACGTGTGGTGCGGTCCACCATTGTCAAAAGATACGTGAACCCCTGTGATGCCGGTAGGGGGCCCACAAGGTCGACGTGCACATGGTCGAACCTTCTGGCCGGAATGCGGAACGGTTCTAACGGGGCTCTTGTGTGCCTGTGAATTTTGGCCCGTTGACAGGAAATGTAGGTTTTTGCCCATTCCTTCACGTGCTTGCGCAGGCACGGCCAAACAAACTTTTCCGCCACTAGTTTCACCGACGTGCGCACCCCCGGGTGCGCCAGTGAGTGGACCGAGTCAAAAACACGGCGGCGCCACGTGGCCGGAACCACCGGACGCGGGCGCCCCGTCGACATGTCGCAGATCAGGGGGGGCATACCGGTTTGTAAACACTTGCTCTCCAGCCTCAACCCTGTTGGTCCAGACTGGAGCGCGCGCACGTCTGCGTCCGCCCCCTGGTCCGCTGCCATGGCTGCGTAATCTATACCCACGTGCACCGGGGCTGCACGCGCCACCGTGCCGCTCTCCTGCGGCGCGGTCATGGTGGCCCGTTCTGCCTCTGCGCGTGTTGGGGTCGTGAACGCGCGCGAGAGACAATCCGCTACTACATTGAATTTGCCCGCGACGTGCCTAATGTCAGTGGTAAATTCCGAGATTGCGGCCAGCTGCCTCTGCTGCCTGCCGGACCACGGATCTGAAATTTTGGCCATGGCGTATGTGAGCGGCTTGTGGTCCACATAAGCGGTGAAGCACCGTCCTTCCAGCCAGAACTGGAAATGACGAATAGCCAAATGCAGCGCCAACAGTTCTCTGTCGAACGCGCTGTATTTTCGTTCAGCCGCGCTTAAAGATTTGCTAAAGAAAGCCAAAGGCTGCCAAACTCCGGCTACCTGTTGCTCAATAACAGCCCCTATGGCTAAATCTGAAGCGTCTGTCATCAGCGCGATACGTGCTGCAGGGTCTGGGTGGGCCAGGAGCGCAGCGTCAGCCAAGGCTTTTTTAACCTCTGTGAACGCGCGCTCCCGCTCCGGGGACCATTCGACCGCCTGGGTCGGTTTTTGTTTTTTGAGCGCGGCATATAACGGTTGCATGATTTGAGCTGCGTGGGGCAGGAATCGGTTATAAAAATTCATCATCCCCAAGAATTCCTGTAGTGATTTGACCGTTTGTGGACGGGGAAAATCCGCTACCGCGCGTACTTTCTCTGGTAACGGAACCGCTCCCTCCGGGGAGACGCGGTGACCCAAAAAATCGATCCGCTCGACGCCGAACTGGCACTTGGCTGGGTTAACTATTAAGCCGTGCTCTCCCAGCCTCCTAAAAACTGCTGTGAGGTGCGTTTCGTGTTCGTCCTCTGAAGTACTCGCGACCAAAATGTCGTCGAGGTACACAAACACGAAAGGGAGATCGCGTAACACGGCATCCATCATCCGCTGAAATGTTTGCGCCGCCCCTTTGAGACCAAACGGCATGCGTAAAAATTCGAAAAGTCCGAACGGGGTTATTACCGCTGTTTTAGGAATGTCCTCCGGTTGGACTGGGACTTGGTGATAGCCGCGAACTAGATCAATCTTTGAAAAAATGCGCGCCCCCGCCAGGTGCACCGAAAAATCCTGAATGTGCGGGATGGGATAACGATCGTGCGCCGTAGCGTTGTTTAGCCTGCGGTAATCCCCGCACGGTCTCCAGGAGCCATCGGCTTTCGGTACCATGTGCAGCGGCGAAGCCCACGGGCTCTTCGACCTACGAACGATGCCCAGCCTCTCCAGGCTGGCGAACTCCTCGCGCGCAATGGCGAGCTTAACTGCATCCAAGCGCCGAGCTTTTGCAAACACGGGAGGACCAGACGTGGGGATAAAGTGTTTCACCCCGTGCTTCGCGACCGTCGCTGAAAAAGTGGGCACAGTGAGCGCTGGAAATTGGGTGAGGAGTGTGTGAAACTTACCACCTGCTGTAGCGACGTGGGTCTGTACTGGTGGCGGGGACACTCGAGCTGAACAGGGGAGAGAGTAAAAAGAGAGTGCATTTACCAGCCGTCTATTAGCAAGATCAACTAACAGATTGTGTGAACACAAAAAATCCGCGCCCAACATGTTGAAACTCACCGCCGCTATTACAAAAGTCCATTCATATGTGCGGCCATGTAAGCACAAAGGCAAGGTCCTTCTCCCGTAGGTGTTGATGTTCGAGCCATTTGCCGCTGTAGCTCCGCTACCGTGGGGTCCAGCCACCCGGTCCGCGTATGTTGGGGTGATGAAGCTCACTTGTGCTCCGGTGTCGATGAGGAACTCTCGTCCGGAGCGCGCATCCGTGATGTAGAGCAGCTTGCTGCGTTCTCCGAGGGTCGAAGCTGCTAGCGACCCCCGGTCTTGCCGTTTCCCGAACTCCTGAAGATGCAGGGCGGCACACACCTGCGTGCCTTCTCTGCGAACCTCCGATGGTAAAAGCAGAGATCTTCTCCTCCGCTGTGTCGTGTCCGCGCCTCTGCCGCCGGGCTATTGGCTCCACCTCGTCGCGGCCGTGCTGCCGCCGTCGTCGGCCAGTCTGGTTCTGCCGCCCCTGGCTCCCCGCTGTCTCGGGTCGCCGCTGTGGTTGCTTGCCCGCCGCAGGCGTCCAGGATCCCATCTGCCTCCTGGGCCAGCTCCCGGAACTCCTCCAGGGTGTGACACTTTTTGCCGGCCAGCGTGCTTCTCGCATGCGCCGGGAGGTTGGAGAGGAAGATGAACTGAAAAATGAAATCATCGTTGTCCAACCCTCTCAGCTGTATCATCTCCTCCATCAGGGCGCTCGGCCTGTGTCCACCTTGGTCTAGCAAAGACAGGATCCTCCTCGCCCTCACTTCAGCCGAGGGGGTGAAAAACTTGATGAGGGTGGATTTCAGCTTGCCGTACCTGTCGGTCGCGGGTGGCTGCTCCACCAAGCTCTGCACGCACTGAGCTGTGCTGTTGTCCAGTTTAGCGATGACATGGTGGAACTTAGTGTCATCCACCGTTACTCCTGCGAGCGCGAACTGCGACTCTGCTTGCAGAAACCACGACCGTGGGTTATCCTGCCAGAAATCAGGCAGCTTAACCACTTGCGCTCCGTTGTTCCGCGGGCGGGCAAGTCTCTGCGTCCTATGACGCACGAGGGCGCGCGAGAGCGCGCTCGTGCGCCCTCGTGCGCATGACGCATGATGGCGGTGATGGTGATGTAGTAGCGTCCAAGCGCCACTCAAAAAAAAACTGCAGAGACAGCCGCGAACAGATTAGTTCATCTGATTGACCTCTCATTCGACTAATAAGAGCCTTGAATTGGGTTTCTGAAACCTTGAAGAACCAATGAATGAAAATCTAGGAAGGAGGACCCGCCTACTGTGAACGCAGGAGCCAATTGAAGCACAGAAATTCTGGCTGGGTGAAGCGATATTTACTGTTGCAACAGATGAAAACAAAGGACGCTGGACAAATCTCCTACAGACCCAGGCTCACCCAGCAGCATGGAGAACACCCACAAGTGGGACCTGCACTCATTCCAGCAGAATAGACGGAGGCCGACGACAAAAGTCGTAAATCATTCGCCAAAACGGCAATAATGGAATTATGTTTTGATCGGGATCCACGAGCGGAGCAGCGTCGCGTTCGTCTGACGCGTGGGAAGAGCTGTTCGCCACGACTCTGCTGCTTTGAAGAGGTAAGGTGTTATAAGCTAAATTATTATTTATCCCTGAAAACTGTAATCCAAAAATGACTTTTGACCGATCGGTAAATTATAACTGTACTGTGCACGAAGTGCGTGCGCCGCGATAAACGGCCAAATGGCACAGTTTGGAAAAACGTCTGTAACTTTTGAATAATTCAATGTAGAATCTTCATTTTAGGCTCTAATGAAAGGTCACACTCAGGGCTGTGTCTGTGTGTGTGTGTGTGGGCGGGGGGTCGTCGTCCCCCCCCGCTACCAAGGACCAAATTCGGCCCTCTACATGACGGATTACACTCTTTTTTTTTTTTTTTTTTTTTTTTTCCTTGCATGTTTTCACAGCGGGCCCCCCCCCCTCGCTACTGTGTGTGTGTGGGGGGGGGGGGAACCGTGAACGGACCGTGAACGCCCCTCACGGTCTGCAGAAGAGGAGCGGGGGGGGCACGGGGGGGGGCACGGTCCGAAAGCTCCCCGGTCCGTGGGGGGGAACCATATCAGTCTATTCCATCATGTAGCGATGGCCCTCTTCTGTAGCGAGGGGGGGGGCGGGCGTTCACGGTCCGTTCACGGTTCCCCCCCCCCCACACACACACACACAGTAGCGAGGGGGGGGGGGAGCCGCTGTGAAAACATGCAAGGAAAAAAAAAAAAAGTGTAATCCGTCATGTAGAGGGCCGAATTTGGTTCTTGGTAGCGGGGGGGGGGACGACCCCCCCGCCCACACACACACACACACAGACACAGCCCTGAGTGTGACCTTTCATTAGAGCCTAAAATGAAGATTCTACATTGAATTATTCAAAACTTACAGACGTTTTTCCAAACTGTGCCATTTGGCACAATTTGGCACAGTTCCATAACGCCTGGGAACAGCCTGAGAACAAAGCTGTGTAAAATATTCATTTTTTGTGGTATTGTTACCAAATTTGGATCTCAGCTGGATAACACTTGGTTCTACATTTCTGTTGCATTTTCCAGCCGGATCGGACAGCTGTGTGTTATTTACAAGCATTTGTATCCAAAAAAACAGTGTCCAATTTTTTTTTCTTCAAGTTCAGTATGTTTAGATGACTGTAACTCAGTGGCCGGAGCATGTAGAGAGATTATGTTTTTTTTGCCAAAAAATTCAAAGTGTTTTCTTTTAAATGAGACCAACCCCATGAAGATGCTGCAAAGGGTTGAATAACAGCTTTCGATTTACTTTGGGCACGTTTTTTTTGGCATTTTTAGGAAAATTGCCCGGAGTGCAAGTGGTTAACGGCCACTGCACTCGCCAGCTCTGAGCGCTGTGAGTCCGGGACCCTGAGAATTTCTTCGTTCATTCTCAACGTCGTCAGTCACCAATGTGGGGAGACTTGAATAACGAAACCGAATTGCCTTTAATTTCAGTTTATTTCAAGTAACCATTCCACTGTCTGCTCTCATTCCTGAGCAGCGAACAAAGAGGGTGAACACACCAAAGTTCTCCCTTTTAAACATTCTCACATCAAACCATTTCCCTCGCGGGGGAAATCACACAAGTATATCAAAATCTCTTTATTCACATTCATTAACCTTTTATTTACATAACTCCCCCTTCTCTCCTCTCGAGCCTCAGCGGTCAGGAAGTCTTCTGTCCCCTGTCCTCCGCAGGGGGTCCAGGCTCTGTGGCTCCACACCGCAGGGGGCTGGCTCTCCTTCATCGTGAGGTTAAATCACATATGCAGTGTCCAACATATACATGTCTCACAACACAGCCATACCTTAGATCTTTTGCCACAGAAACTCAAAGCCTGGATGAGCCAATCTACATCAGGAGGAGGGGTAGTTGTAGATCCAAAGACTTGACACAGCAGATGTCGAAGTTGTAAATATTTCCAAAACTGATTCTGTGGTAGTCCGTACTGTGCCCGTAAAACATCAAATGATTTGAGAGCTCCCCCTTCATATAGATCTTTTAACATCAAGATGTCCTTTTTCACCCTGATTTTCCACATAAATGGGGATTTTCCAATATGGAGACTTGGGTTGAGCCAAATAGAAGCCATAGAATGAAGATGAGAGCTAAACTCTAGTATAGAAGCAACTCTCTTCCAAACGTATTGTAAAAAGGATATAATAGGATGCGACTGAAATTCAGAAGAAAGTTTGATTGTGATTAGATGTACTAGGGGAAGAGGGCTGCTCAAGTAACTCTCCAAATAAAACCAAGGGGGAGCTCTCTCAGGGGGGAGAGCCCAATGAATCAAATGTCTAAGACTAAAAGCGTAATGATATAAAACCAAATTTGGGACCCCCAAACCTCCTGAATCTATAGACTTCTGCAATCTTTTCAACTTTAATCTAGGGCGCTTACCATTCCATAAAAACTTATTACACAACCTATCAAATTGTCGAAAATAACCAACTGGGATCCTAAGAGGAAGAGATTGCAGAAGGTAATTAAATCGGGGTGCACAAATCATCTTAATAACATTGACCTTGCCCCAGAGAGACAAAAAAAGAGGTGACCACCTTTCTATGTCTATTTTAAATTTTCCAAGCAAGGGCTCAAAATTAATCTGAATCAGATCTGATAAAGTGTGAGGAAACAGGATGCCAAGATATTTAATTCCTAATTTTGGCCAAGAGAAGCCTATATTTTGACCAAATGTAAACAGTGTTTTAGGGCAATAAGATGTTAGAGGGAGAATTTCTGATTTTATCCAGTTAACTCTATAACCAGACAAACGTGAAAATTGGTTAATAATTTTAAGGAGAGCTGGAATTGATTTTTGAGGTTGTGTAATCAGTACCAATGCATCATCAGCATACAACATTATCTTATGGGTACTGCCATGGACCTGAATACCTGGAAAATTGCCGTCTTTGCGGATAGCAACAGCTAATGGTTCTAATGCCAAAGCGAAAAGCAGGGGACTTAAAGGGGAGCCCTGGCGCGTACCCCTATAAAGTCTAAAAGACTGTGATGTAACTCGATTTGATATCACTGAAGCTCTAGGTTCATTATATAGTAATTTAATCCAAGAAAGAAACTTTGAACCAAAACCAAAAGTCTCTAGAGTTGCAAAGAGATACTGCCACTCAACCCTGTCAAATGCTTTTTCAGCATCCAGGGAGAGGGCTGCCACTGGAGAGAGGTGTGCAAGAGAGGGATCATTTTGAACTAACCATATGATATCAATAAATCGCCTAATATTGTCTGCCGCCCCCCTGGAATGAATAAAACCCACCTGATCAGGATTTATAAGAGATATCATTACTTTATCTAATCTTAATGCCAAAATTTTGGAGAGAATTTTACAGTCACAGTTTATAAGGCTAATTGGTCTATAATTCTTACATTCTAACGGATCTTTATTGCTTTTTAAAATAAGCGAGATGAAAGCCTCTGTTAAAGAAGGGGGCAAACGGCCTTGTTCAAAAGATTCCGCAAACATTTCTAAAAGTAAAGGAGAAAGCTCATCAACACAGGCCTTGTAAAATTCTGCAGTGAATCCGTCAGGGCCCGGTGCCTTTCCAGTCGGAAAGCTCTTAATCACTTTCACAATTTCCTCTTTAGTAATTGGGGCGTCAAGTAAGTCTATTTGTTCCTTTGTTAGGGAGGGCAAAGATAGGAATGATAAAAATGCATAGATCTCTTGAGATCCAGACTCCATTTCAGAAGAATAAAGCGAGGTGTAAAATTCTCTGAAAGCACCATTAATTTAATTTAAGTCTGACACCAGAGTATCATCCTATGTCCTAATAGCAGATATAGTACACTGAGCTTCTTTCATTTTAATATATCTAGCCAGCATTTTGCCAGCTTTATCCCCCTCCTCAAATTGTTTATGCCTAAGACGAAATAGGGAAAATTCAACTTTTTGTGTTAGAATTGAATTCAGCTCATACTTAAGCTTCAGAAGGGGTGACAAATTTACTAAATTTGTGTCTTGTTTGAATGAAGTCTCTAATATAGCTATTCTCCTCTCCAAATCCATCTGTTTAGCAATGTTGGTTTTCTTTTTAAAAAATGCATATTGAATAATATGTCCCCTAATAAATGCCTTAAAGGCCTCCCAAGCAACCCTGGCAGAGGGAGCAGAATCCCAGTTTGTCTCAAGATATAAGGAGATCTCTGCTTTCAAAGAGGACACAAAATCTGGATTAAAAAGAAAGCTTGAATTAAGCCTCCATCTAGAATTTTTTTTCAACTGACAGGGCGGGATCATATGTAAAAAACCAGGGGCATGATCTGATAGTATTATGCTACCAATGAAGCTCGAATTTACAGAAGAAACAGAAAATTTTGACATTAAAAAATAATCAATCCTGGAAAAGACATTATGAACAGTGGAATAAAAAGTGTAATCCCTTGTGGACGGATTAAAAAGCCGCCAAACATCTACCAAACCAATTGCATTGCACATGTCTTTCAATATAGAGCCAGATTTAGATGAACGCTGTGAGGGGGTGCTCTGATCTAAAATATTGTCCATGACCTGATTAAAATCCCCGCCTACTAAAATGGGATAATTACCCATTTCGCTTAATTCGTGTTCCAATTGTGCAAAAAATGCATAATCAACTATATTTGGTGCATAAACATTAGCGAGTATCATCCTATGGCCCTGAATTTCTATAAGAATTATAAGGAGTCGTCCATCATCATCACTAACCTCTTTTAGACACTTGAACTGCAAATGTTTATGAATAAGGATTGCTACCCCCTGCTCTGGCTATTACCACAAGACGCAAACCCATGGCCCACCCAGTCCCGACAGAGTTTTTTAGATTCTGTTTTAGTGAGGTGGGTCTCTTGAAGCAATGCTACATCTACTTTTTTTGATTTAATAAACGCCAAAATTTTTTTCCTCTTAATTGGGTGGTTAAGGCCTTTAACATTCCAAGTAATAAGGTTAAGAAAGCTCTGACAATTAGCCGACATCATAAACGGTACATATTACCATCCAAAATATCCAGCAATTCTCCACCAAAAACCGCCTCACTGAGCAAAAGACAAACACAATAAAAATTAAAAATACAAAAAAAAAAAAACGAAAACCACTTAATCATAAAGTAAGATAATCGGTGACCTGAAACCAATGTCACCCATCGGTGCACAAAAACCGCACCAACCAAAAAAAGGAAAATAAAAAACTCTAGGACCGTAACTGTGAACAGTGCAACAAACTTAGGGAGAGCCGCAACATCGCAGCAGCCTCATGCCTATAAACAATAAAGCGTGGGCAAAAAAAAAGGAACCTTACGTTAATACTGCATCAAATCCTCCGTCAAAAATATATAACAAATAAACATATAGCATATATTCATACCATTGTTCATCAATGTCTCACGGTAGTGAAAGAATCAGGTTCAATGCTTTTTTAGGGTCAGTGAACTCCTGTTTACCACTTGCCAACTTCACAACGAGAACTGCAGGGTACCTGAGAGAGAATGCAATCTTCTTCTGGTGCAGCAGGTGTTTACACTGCTTGAATGCCGCTCTCATCTCGGATACTCGTCTGGAATAATCCGGGAAAATCATGATGTGATGACCATTCCAATCCAGCTTTCCCATCCTGTGCGCTGCCTCCACAATACGCTCCCTATCCTGGAAGCGCAGAAGTCGAATCAGGATAGCCCTGGGTGGCTGCCCGTCAGGTCTGCGTCCGGCGAGGCTCCAATGCGCACGGTCAATTTCCAGCCCTCCAGGGAACTCCATTTTCAGCAGATGTGGGATAGCTTTGTGCATGAAGGTAAGGGCATCTGATTTTTCACAATTTTCTGGAAAGCCGACAAAGCGTAGATTGTTTCGGCGTGATCTATTTTCCAAATCGTCCAGCTTCAAAAGTAAATCTTCTACCTGTGTCTGGGTTGCGGGGGGATTAGCATCCAGAGCTGTATTAGCATCCTCAAGAAAAGCGATGCGAGACTCCACATCTCCCAGCCGGGTAGCTAACTCCGTTAGCTTGGTGTCCACCGCCCTCATTGACGCCTCAATAGAGTTGAGTTTGGCGTCTTGCCTCTCCGATATTTCCTTCAACAGTGCAAAGATCTTAGAGATGTCCTCCGCCATTTGGTCTTTGGCAACACCTGCGCCTGTTGAAGGTGGCGGAGAGGGAGGAGGGCTCGATGTGGTATCACCAGCTTTAGCCAGATTTTCCTTGCTAGCACCGGCTTTGGGGCGAAGATTAATTTTCTGTTGTTGCGTTGGCATACTAATCCTGTTCTCCACAAATCCAGTCTCAATGTAAAGTATAGTAGTGATAATAATTCCAGCTGAGGAAACAAGAGAAAAACGCCCTTGTAGAAGAAAAAAAAGGCTGTCTGCACTGCGGTGCTCCTCACCTAAGCAGCCATCTTCACTGCCCGCGTCTTGTTCACACTTTTAACACATGATTGTGTGTCCAGACACGAGGGGAACCAGATTACTAAGTTTGCGGATGACACCACAGTGGTGGGACTTATTCAGAGGGATGAGGAATCAATGTATGAGGAATCATAGTTTTTTCCCAGCAGCAGTACGTATTTTGAAGGGATTTATGTAACACGTACAGACTGCTGATATTATTTTATGTTATTTTAGGTTATTTTGTGGCAATAACCCTGTGTGTATAAGCTGGTCTTATATATTTATCGCTCAGTATGTTTTCATTATTGCTATGTACATATTGTATTCAACTTTTAGGTAATATTGTTTCAAGCATTATTTATTGTTGTAATTATAAGAATGTTAAATGCATGAGTGAACTGTGAGTGTGATAGGGAGCGGTATCTCAATTTTGTTGCATTGTTTATTAGCAATGGAATGACAATAAAGGCACTTTGACTTTAACTTTGTACAGGGAAGAAGTCAGAGACCTGAAGGGCTGGTGCAGGGAGAACAATCTGGTGCACAACGTGGACAAAACGAATGAGATGATTATCGACTTCCAGCGGTCACAGCCTGAATACGTCCCTCTCTGCATCAGCGGTCATTCGGTGGAGAGAGTGGAGAACATCAAGTTCCTCGGAGTGCAGCTCTCGCAGGACCTGACCTGGGGCAAAAATTCCTTGGGGATCAGGAAGCGGGCCCAGCGGAGACTGCACTTCTTGAGGAAACTCAAACAGGCCTCTCTCCCCATCTGCATCCTCAGGACCTTCTACAGAGGTGTGGTGGAGAGTGTTCTGACATACTGCATTGCAACATGGTACTCTAGTTGCAATATGTCAGACAAAAAAGCTCTGCAGAGGATAGTTAAGGGAGCTGAGAAGGTAATTGGAGTTTCCCTCCCCTCTGTTCAAGAACTTTTTCAGAGTCGTTGTAGGAGCAGAGCACTGAACATTGTTAAGGACCACTCTCACCCTCTGCACACACACTTTGAACTGCTGCCATCTGGCAAATGATTCCAGAGCATCAGAGACAGAACCACCAGAGTGATCAACAGCTTCCTTCCACAAGCTGTTAGGATGCTGAACAGTTGATCCGGAATCCTTTACATATAGTATTACTGCACTTTATGGACATTATGGTTCCAAGGTTGTCATAGCCAGGAGCGGTACTGGGGTTAAGCTCCCAGTGCTCATAAAATGCTCCTTACGGTGTGCATCTCGAAAAGCCTCTGACAACTAAGTCCAACTCCTAGTCTGCCCGTGTGGTTTAGTCTCTAAGCCCGGCGGAACAGCTTTTACTAATAGGAGAAGGGGCGAGGGCGGATCTCTGGCGCCTTAAAACCAGATGCTTCGGGTAGATGGTGGCTTGTCAACCGGAGAAGATAGCCCATCTAGGGGAAGGTAAACCCTGATTTCAAACCTCCGCTGCCTTGCGGCACACCCGGTCATTGGAAAGGCTTCGGGAGTCAACCCTGAGGAAAAATCTGGAGTCGGAGCCCCTAAGGTAGTTCTCTGTTGTGCTCAACATCGTTCTGGCAGCTCCTGCGATGGCGCTAGTGCCAAACTATAGCAGCCCTGCTGTTCCTTTGGATTCATCAGTGACGTGGAGAGGGGGGACATGCTGCATGGGTAAAATCTTGTCCTCCATATCTTCCTGCCCAGGCTTGAATCCTACCAACGCCCAACGCTGGAAGGTACAACACCGGTGGACATCGGCCTGTTCAGCCACAGGCGGTGCTGTTCCAGCAAGTGGATGTTTAGGATTCTCTTCCATGGTCATCATAGACCGACAGAGGCCGACGATGGACATTATGTATATTATATGTATATTATAGTTTTAATCAGTTTTAAGTATTTATTTCTCTTAGCTACTTAGATTCACTTAGCCATTTTAATTGTTTTATATATACATAGGTAGTTATTATCATTTTAACTGCAACTGTAATAAGTTAACATTACAGTAATATCCAAATGTGTCTCAGGGATGTGTGAATGGCTGTCGGGGTGGGGGGGTGAGTGTGTTTTTAAATTATGTTCTTATGTTCTTTTTACAATACGGCTGCCTAGAGAAACACAATTTCATCTTGCCTGCACTACAGTTGTATGCATAGCATCAGGACAATAAAGGTTGATTGATTGATTGATTGATTGATTGAAAACCCTCCAACGTGGCTGAATTACAACAATTCTGCTAAGATGAGTTGGCCAAAATTCCTCCACAGTGCTGTAAAAGACTCATTGCCAGTTATCACAAATGCTTGATTGCAGTTGTTTTTGCTAAGGGTGGCCCAAGCAGTTATTAGGTTTAGGGGGCAATCACTTTTTCACACAGGGCCATTTAAGTTTGGATTTTTTTCCCCCCTTAATAATAAACACCTTTATTTAAAAACTATATTTTGTGTTTACTTATGTTATCTTTGTCTAATATTTAAATTTGTTTGACAATCTGAAACATGTAAGTGTGACAAACATATTGTCATGTCCGCTGCGGAACTTTGCAGCGAACAAATGAATTGGTACAAGCCCAAAATGCAGGTGAAGAGGACGTGTTTATTAACAGAAAGGGATAACACAAAATACAAGAAAATGTTCAGTTGAAACACAGTCTGGTACACAAGCGTTGGAAGTCCGAGCTCAGTTGGCTGAGGGAAGAGCCCCATGCACTCCCAGGGCAGAACTGGGCAGTGGAAAAAGATAGGAATTAATAACAGAAGAAGACTTACGTAGGGCGTCGGAGCTCAAAAAACAACACCGTAGTAGTCCAAAGGGAAAAGGGATCCCAACAGCTCCAGGACCTCAACAAGAACTAGTGTAGCCAGAACTGGTAGACAACACACTGATGCTGTGTTGTGCTGATTTACGCTGCGACACTGAATGCCCCCCACTGTCACTCAATAAATACCAGGCAGACTAATGAGTGACAAGTGGATGCAGGTGTGCGGCGGGAGTCTGTGTATGAGAGCGTGTCAGGATAAGTAAGTAAGAATGAATATGTGTGTGTGTGTGTGTGTGTGTGTGTGTGTGCATGCATGTGTGTAAATGTGTGTGGTGATACTAGCAGCTCATGAGTGTCTGGCAAGAGGAGAGAGAGAGGTGTAACAGTAAGCTAGCAGGGAGCCCAGCTCAGGCTCTAATCACCTGCCAGCTGAAACCAATTAACAATAAATCAGGAACTACAGCCACCAATCATGGGCAAAGCTGAACATCAGCCCCACACATAACACATATAAAAAAAAATGAGAAATCAGGAAGGGGGCAAACACTTTTTTCACACCACTGTATTTGTGTCATCCGTAAACAAAATAAATTTCAGAATTTTTGATACTTGGCATAAGTCATTTATATATAAAATAAAGAGTATGGGTCCTAAAACTGACCCCTTGGGCACACTGCAAGTGATTTCCATGAATGGTGATTTGTGCTCACCTTTTTGTACAAATTGTTGTCTGTTGCTTAAATAGCTTTCCACCCAACTCAGTCCGATCCGTCTTATCCCATACCTTTCCAATTTCCATCCATCTATCTTCTTCCGCTTAATCCTTTTTGGGTCGCGGGGGGGCTGGAGCCTATCCCAGCATCTTTGGGTGAGAGACAGCGTACACCCTGGACAGATCGCCAGTCCATCGCAGGGCCAACACAAAGAGACAGACAACCATTCACTCTCGCAGTCATACCTAAGGACAATTTAGAATCCCCAGGTGATGCCAATTAACCTAACTTGCATGTTTTTGGCATGTGGGAGGAAACCGGAGAAATCCCGGAGTAAAGCCATGCAGACACGGGGAGAACATGCAAACTTTCCAATTTACTTAGTAGAATTATGTGGTCAATGGTGTCAAAAGTTTTCTTTAAAGCTATAAATACAGCAGACTTTTTTTTTTTTTTTTTAAATCGATGCAACTTGTGATTTCTTCTGCGAGTTCGATCAGTGCCAAAGATGTAGATCTATCCACTCTAAAACCATACTGACAGTCTGTGAGGAGGTTGTGTTTTTCAATGAAATTATCCAGTCTCTTGGTGAAATTTTTTTCAAGTATTTTGGAGAATTGTGAGAGTAAAGAAACCGGCCTGTAATCTGTAAAATGATGACTGTCTCCTGTTTTGTATTGTGGTATTACTTTTGCTATTTTCATTTTGTTTGGAAATTTACCAATTTGAAATGACAGGTTACCGATGTGGGTGAGTGGTTTAACAATTCCTTCAATTACTTTCTTCGCTATTGTCATATCAATTTCATTCCATTTTTGTTCTTAAATTTACTTACAGTCTTGATAATTTCCTTTTCAGTTACTGCACCCAAAAAGATTGTGTTTGCATTTATATCTTCAATTTCATCTACAGACCTACCATCATTTGTTTCTGGTGTCACTATTGTTTTTGCTAATTCTGGACCAACGTTTACAAAGAATTTATTAAAACCACTAACCACATCCTCCATATTATTTATCAATTTGTCATTTTCTGTAAAATATTCTGGATTATTAGGATTCTTTGATCCATTTCTAATAATCCCATTTAGCACTTGCCATATTTCTCTTAAGTTATTTTTCTTATCCTCTAATATTATGTTGGAGTATTCTTTCTTTCAAGTCCTCATTGTATTAGTTAACTTGTTTTTATATGTCTTTTATATTTGATCTCAGCCTCTACGTTCTACACTTGATTCTTTATATAATGTATCCTTTTTACATGCATTTAGTAACCCCTTGGTGACCCATGGAATATTTTTGTTTTTTTTGTCTGTCACTGTATTGTTTAATAGGACAGTTTTTGTTGTACAATGATTGGAATATTTGTAAAAATTCATCATATGCTTTATTCATATCATTTTCGTCATTTATGTCATTAAGTCCTGTGGGAACTGTGTCAACATGTGGGAAAAGTGCACTATATGTCTTCCTTAAGCCTTCTTCCAGAATATCAGAGCAGGTGTGCTTTTCTTCACAGAGCCAGAGATGGCAGGTAGTTTCACAGGTAAGTGTATGTAGCATCATCTCACTTTGGCTCAGCAACAATTATTCTTCTGCTTAAGGACATTTTTGTTTCATCCAGGAATAACGCAAATAAATGGATTTTCTTCCCCCAGGCCACAGCTGAAATCCCCTTTGTTTTGTTAAAACCAGCCTAAGGAATTTCCCCCAATGTCCGGCTTCACTTTTATTGCCCCCATAAAACATGCAACAGATCCACACTCAGCTAATTTCCTTAAACTGTGAAAACGCTGGATTTAAACAACTTTAAAGTATATTATTACAAACTTAATTCTAAACCTTCATTCTTTTCAGAACTATGAAAATGCAGATGGACTCTGATGTTTTTGATGTGGAAAATACGTATGTGTGAAATGCATTAATCTGTGATTTTATATATATATATATGCATGCCAATGTTTAGATGAATGTTTACTCCTGCATGTTGATTTAGAAGCACTGCTTATAATTTATACTAATCACTAAAGTTATCTTAGTTTAATACATAAAGGCAAATATTAACTTCCAGTATGTATCAGTTTTGCCTCTAAAACCATGTGACTCCCACAGCCAATCTCTGCACGACAACTCTTCACTCCAAAGGACTCCGAACAATAGACTGTTTGTTCATTAGACTAAAAGTTCATCGAGCCCGCCCACGAAGGACGCTCATTGGCTGAGATTCCGGTCAGGCTGGAATCCCGCGAAACTCAACAGAGCTTATAAAAAGGAGAGAGACTCTTTTTCCAGCCTCTTTCTGCTCCGGACGCGCTTTTCGCCTCTCTCTCTTTTCGGCTGCTCCCATTGTCTACACACAGCAAGGGAGAACAAAGGACTTCGACCACATGTCGCTTTTCTGAACACAGAGCAGATAACTCGTAATTTGTTTATGTCACTTTGTATTTTTCTTTTTCTCTTAAATACCTAGGAATTCCTATTTCTTTGAGCTCAATTCTTAATCGGAGTCAAACTCCAATTTTTATTTATCACTTTTTCTTTGTTAAACTTTCTGTAAAACCACCGTTTGTTTAATTTTAAGGTAAACTTTAATCTTGACTTTATTTTTATAATATTTTTCTTGACCAAGCACCTACCAGAAACTACTATTTTTATCTAAAGTCCGAAAGTTTCTTTTCTAATTTGAAATCGGATTAGATATCTTTTAATTATTATCGAAGACCTCTTGAAGAAAGACGTAGCCTTCCACGTCACGTGCAGCTGAGAAATCAATGCGCAGCTGTCCCACATCGCTCTGAAGAAACGTCGGCACCATCTGGCTAGAACCCGTTTCAACTGTGGGTCATACGGCCAAGATCCAGCCCCGTTCGACCGCTTGAATTTAAAGGTCGAACTGTGGACCCTGAAAATATCTGCGGGCAGATATTTCCCCTAACATCCACGAAGACGGACGACAGAACTATCATCACCGAGAAGCACGTGAGCTGCAAAAACTTTAATTCCACTGCTGAATTAACTTCTGAGGTTCGGTAATAATTTGTATATCTAATCAGATGCAAATTAAGAAGCCCTTAACATAACTCTTCTTTTCATTAAAATTCCGTTTTTATTTTCTTAAGATTAATTTAGGACTTTTTCATAATTAATAAACTTTCTCCATAAATTTGCGTTGTTTTTAATAATCTGTTAACTCAAACTGATAGAAATTCGTTTCTCAGTTCAACCCTGGTTCCGAAAATATTGACATTGTTAATCTATCATTTACAAGATTGATTTGATTAAGGAAATTACAATATCTGTTCATCATTTCATTTAATAAATATTTAAAAATGAGAAGTTGTTGGGAATTTATTTCATTCTGAGTCTGTTTCAAGCCCAGGTATCGAATTCACGGAAAATTTTTGAGACTGATTATTGATTAATTTATTGAGTGATCAAACAGGTATAAAGTGAGATTAAAGATCAAATTGCTTCTTAAAGATAGAAGCTGGTGCCCCTTACGAGTGTTATTAACTTTTCTGATGTATATGAAATGAGATTTGAGCTCAGATTCCAATACATCAATATAAATTAATTAATTCATACCTGATCATATTTATTATTTATTAAATATTCCCATTTTACATTACATCTATTGGTGCCCCGTGTGAGGCCTGGTTGAACTTGAAACGACTGAAGAATGAAAAATTAAGCTGTGTGTGATTTTGGTCAATTTTAACTCACAAAAAAAAAAAAGGTGGTTCAATTGTCTGCAGCCAGTCTATTGTCTGTCTCTGTGTCACGAGGGGGAGGGGGTGAATTCGCCCCCGATTACTGCTGTCTGTGTGTGTGTGTGTGTGTGTGTCTGCTGACCAAGAGAAGGTGGGGGTGAAGACCCCACTGCACCCTAGTCAGTTTAGTTTTTAATGCATGCTTAAAAGTGATTACACGCTGAATAATTAAAATAGGCCTGGGAACAAAATAGCGAAGAAATCCTATTTGTTTTCCCCATTATTGCAACACCCCACAGGCGAAGCAAACCCTTAGGGATTTAATTTAATTAACCATTGTATAAACTTGTTGAATAAAGTTTAGGGAGACCAAAGTTTTCCCGCCTTTGGAAAGCAAGGCGTGGTTTTATGGACTGAAGCTTGAGCGTCCACGTGGCACGCGCACGCTCAGTCGCGCACGCGACCGTCAAGCTGTGCATGAAAAAACTGCGCATGTGTAGATCGGCTCAGCGACGCCATCTTAAGTCTAGGTAGAGTTCCCTGTAGCCGCCATTTTGAGTAGAGATCCTTGACTCCTTGCGACGTCATTGGGTTTCCTCTTCTGGAAGTGCAGACGAAAACTGCCTCCATCTTGTGGTGAAACATAGGGACTGCAATTTTTATTTAAACTTCTAATCTTTAAAGACGATTTATAACCAAATTAAGTCTTCAAAGTAACTTCAAAGCAATTCATATTATTCGAAATAAACTAAATTTAACACTAATCCAAACTTTTATGCCAAGAATAAAAGGAAAAGGACCTGTTGGCTTCTGAAAGTTTTTTCTCAGTGGTGAAACCCCACTAACTGCATAGACACCTATAGCAGGAACATATACAAACACCTCTATTGTATTTAATCACTTATATAACCACATATTATAATCTTTTAAGCTAAAAGCAAACATATTTACACACTTTTAAGCAAAAAGTTACAAACTTTGAAGCTATATGTGTGCTTATTTTGCTGTTTTTAAATGTGATATGGTGTGATTCCCTTCCCACAGAAACCCAGTTTTAGCTTAAGGATCCTAATGCTGATGTTTACTCAAGAGTAACATTAAAGTAGGATTAAATCTGTGCATTTTGACAAATTTACAGACTTAGTGAATATTTATAATTTTTCCTCTTTCTCAAATTTAGAAAACCACATCAAGCAATTAACACTTAAGAGAAGCTCTAGGTGTTATTTAAACTCATTGTGTCATTTCTGATTCATGCTCTCTCTACAGGAAAAGAAAAACATTTAACCAACCAGCATAATTTTCAAATTTTTCCCAGGATTTAAGAAAAGTCAAAAAGGTGCAAACATTGATTATTCTGTAAATAAGAAATTTATAGATCACAATCAAGAAAGATCACTATTGGCTTCAATCCTAAGAAATCCTTGGATATCAAATACTCAACAATTCACTTGTTTCCAATTTGTAAATATTTTAAACATTTAATGCTTCAAATAAAAATAGGCTTTAACAAATAAAACCAAAGGAAAGCCTTAACTTTAAAAGAAAGTGGAAACTTATAATCTTAAATCTTTAAAGCATTTAGCCTCTTTTGCTTTTGGATTTCTTTTGTAAATAAAATCCTCACTTTCAAAGTGACATTTTGCAAAATCCCAAAGCTAGTTATTGATGACAAATTCCAATACTAGACTTGAAAATCAAAGGAAAGAAGTCAATCCACACAATTGAAATTTTAGTTTTGTTTTGTAAAACAAATTCAATCCAATTTCAATTCAACTTTATTTATCAACATACAGTTTCAATGGACGAATTAATTGAAGCATCTCTACATTTCTAAATAATTTCAAAATTCTATTTCCCATCCTGCAAGCCTACAAGTTGAAACAAATTCTAAAGGAACTTTCAACTATCACGGTTGTAAAATAAAACACTCAAGGTTAAACCTTGTTGAACAACTTTAAGAATAATCATCAAGTTGAATTTTTTTTTTAGAAGCTAAATAACAACGGTCAAACATGACGAGTCATCAGACAACCGACCAATTTACCAAACTGGAATGACCTTCAAACAACATTGGAAGCATGGACTTCTAATTTAATTCTAGCTTCACAACACGGGTCAAGGAAACACAGCCCGAAGAATTGGAGCAACTCGCTGAAGAACTTTTGAATGAACACACTGAAAAGCCACCAGAAGGCAAGGACCTCACCAGTGTGTTAGGTAAGTTTGCGCTAACATTAGTCGCAAGATTAAAGGTAGCCGAGAACGAGCTAGCAAATCGACAAACAACGATCCTATCTCTCCAAGAAGAGAATGAAACACTGAAGGAAAATCTGGAACAATCTCGAGAGGAGAATGACAAAACTCAAAACCAACTGGATGAAGCGGTACAAGATTTGGACCGTGCAGAGTCACAAAAGGAACAGTTGATGCATAACAATGACACGCTTCATCAAGACAACAATGAACTTGAAGATGCCCTTCAAGACACAAAGAAGGAACTCAGAAGAGTTGAAGGTCAACTTGAAAATGTGAAGAAGGACTACAAGGAATGTCAACTGCTCCTAAAGGAAAGACATGAACACCGGGACACCCACCGCGCTCCCTCGCCCGATTCCCGTTTCAAATACGGACGACCGCGTGGACAGCGTGCGTGTGCCCCTTCAGATCGTGACCTTGACAAGATCGCGCGAAATATCACCAAATTTGATCCAGGACCTATGGGTTCACCTGATGCCAAAGTCTATTTACAGGACATTGATTACTATCTGCGTAAGCACCCCGATGCTACAATTGACGATCGCATCTATCTGATTAAACTAACATCTAACAGGTCAGTATCAAAATTCATAGACAGACAGCCGACAAACATCAAAGCAGATTACACGTTGCTCCGCGAAGCCATCGAAAAGGAGTTCTCTGACGACTGCCTACAAGCAGGGCTAACCGCAGCCCTAGCCGTGAAGCAAGGACGCTCAGAGCCAACACAAGCCTACTACCAGAGACTCCTACTTGCATATTTTGGATCTCAAAATACACCAGGGATGGAAGAAGACCACAATTTCAAGACCCTCTTCATCCAAAACCTCCATCCCACTGTGAGTCATTACCTAGGAGTTACAGCTAACCCAAGGTCAAACTCAATAAGTCAGCTGAGAGAGTTTGCACACTATGCGTTCCAAAAACAGCAACAAAGTCGCAACAAGCACGCTGAGCCTGCCACAGTGCTAGCTATTAGCGATGCATCTAACACCTTGGAGTTGGAAGGAGCTCCTCGCTCTTCTCCACCTCCTACACCGCGAGTACATCAACAACCGAAGCATTTTCCCAAGCGACCTCAGCAAGGTCAAAACCACACTAGGTCCTCTGGATACCACTTTGGACCAACTTTGCGAAAACCCGACTACCGTCGTAGACCATATCCATGGGATAGGTCACGAGAACGCGATACGGACTACCATGATGACAGATACCGATACGAAGACACGCGTAACTGCAACAAATGGTCTCCATCCCATCACAGAAGCTCAGAAACAGAGACCTATCACAAACCTTGGAAGGAAGAAGAAACTTCTACATTCGGTAGAGAAGCTATTGAAATTGTCCAACACCTCCTAGCAGAGATTCAAAACTACAAAGAGAATAAAACTGCTAACATTCTAGCTATATCAGCTGTTGCCAACTCAAAACAAGCGTTCCAAACGAAGGAAACGCAAGAAGAAAATCCCTCATGCAAATGAGGAAGGACCAAAGGACTCAACGCAGTCCAGTGCTGTTATGGCAGCCCAACCACAGGTCACAGACCACTCCTCTAATGACATTTCGCAACTCTGTGCCGAACCACCGGTTCCACAATTTCTATGCGATTTAAACGAGAGGGGGGGTGGCACGGAAATTCTACCTTCCACTGATCCTTGAAGACATGGTGTGTCAGGACGCTGTTTTAGACACCGCTGCTGACATCACGCTCATGTCACACACCCTTTTTGACAAACTACGTGTAGCCGCTAACCGCGCTAACAAACATTTGAAACTGGAACCCTGTTCATTAGCTGTGCGACCATATGGGCTTACTAAAACAACCCTGTTGGGCGTATCACTACTAAACATGTCCATTGGACCCATGACCTTGACACATCCGGTCTACGTGTCCAAACTTGACGCCATCCCATTGCTTGTTGGCAAAGACCTACTGAACCGTTTTGAGCCACTGATTGATTTCAAGAACCTCAAACTATGGGCTCAAACGCAACACCCTCACCCATTTGACCCAACAAGAACAACAGAATCACAGTGCTTTGTTCTGAACACTTTAGACACCCCAAGTCTCACACAACTAGCACTGTTGGAACAACTGCAACCGAGTGAAAGCGACCGCCAAGACCAAGGTGAGTACTGTCCACGAGAAGTCAAAAGTCACCTTCAAATACAAGGTCAAGCCAAACACTCAAATGATCTTGAAAACTCAATGGCCGAGCAGAAAACCCCAAATGGCCCTCTTAAAACCCTTGATACCCATGATTCAATGGTGGTGTCACATTTTGAAACCCACCCATGAGGCCTGCATGGTCACAAGAGCCACACCAACCGGCTCTCTAGACCCTCTAAAACCTCAAATTTTTGTGACAACAAACCCAACTTTTGCAAACGCAAGGCGCACAGTCACTCAACCTTGCAACCAAATGATCCATGAAACCGTCAAACACCGGTCGGATAAAACGATACATGCGCTACCCCGCATCTAAACCTTATGACATACCAAAACTGAAACCAATTCATGCGACACAATCTTCTCTGCAGCCATGCAATGGCACTCCTGATCATGCTTCCGACGAATCATCATCGCCACCGCTTAAAGTTCCTCGAAACCAGAGGGGGGTGATGACTGCCAATGCCCATAACATTCCAGCTGCAGAACACAAAAGCGTCAAAACGACATACAAAGCTCCCAAGGCTGTATTTCAAAACCATTCGGACCGAGTCGCTAAACAACAGAAAGCGTACACGATCAAAAACTCCGCATGACAAACTGCGAAGGGGGGACAAGATCTTCCACCCCACATTTGTACCACAGACACCTGAAATAAATTTACAGGAAAGGAAAATCACTCCTAAATTCCTGCCCGAGTGGATGAATCCACACATTGTCAACAACAAACTTTGGCCACTGAAGTGCCAAACCCAGGACCCCATTTTCATATGGGCTCACCAAAATCAGAGTAACCTTTACCAAAACCCCATGGGACTTGTCGGGTACAACACTGTCAAAGTAAGTCCATAGATAAGATTAAAATCAAACCTACATCTGAGAAATAACTAGCTAACTACTAGCCTCAGGTACACTCAGTCAAATTTCTCTAATTAGTTAACTACATCAAACCTCCAGAAAGGAAAGGGTATATTAAAACCAAATTAGCCCTTAAAGTAATTTCAAAGACCTCTGTAAAATCTAATAAACTTCAATCAACTTACTATTATCAAATAGTACACGCAAATACATTCAACACCATTAGCTTGAGCTAATAATCTTAAAACTCCCATCAAAGGTGAAAAACAAGCACAAGGTTTAGAGTTCAATCTCTTAAACTCTATTCTGTAATTTCCCAGTTTTGGGATCAATAAAGTACATCCATCTAAAAGAAATCATTCCACCTCTAAGAGGAATTTTCATTTGCCAACCAGGTATCTAAAGAAAGATCCACAAGAAGATTAAGATCCAAAACCACTCACTTTTATGTTTGCCAAGATGATGGCCCTCCTGTTTATCAGTTTAGCCATCTGCCTAGCAATCACACCCACTGTTACCCAGTCAGAATTGGGCCAAGCCAAAACGAAAGGTCAAAGATCCTCGGATGGATTCTTAATAACAGCCTCATCGTTAGAGCCTCTAGTTAACCTTAGCATGCCCACTGTTAACTCGGTCAACACCGCTAAACCGAAACGCCAGGTTGTCAAACCACAAATGGTTACCAAAATCTTACAAGACACTGTGTTGGTTTGAATGCTTGCTCAGAAGCTTCAGTCAAACTCAACAAGGTCTTGAACTCTTTGCTCTTTGTGTTAAAGGTTGACTATGCTCACACACAGGCAATGTCTATGTTACCCTCAGAAGTAGCTAGAAACATTAGCTTTTCAGTTAATGCTTTAGCAATGAATATGCTCTCTCATCATATCCTTTTTGCAGTAAATCCAAATTTACTTCTCATTGCCATCCAAAGAATGATAACGACATCCTATGCCCACTCAGTTTTTCCGAACAAAAGCCTCAAACACCCTATGATTTGGACATCTGTGGAACCATGGTTTAGTCTAACTAAACAAATTCAATTTGAACCTCCTTGAGTCACCTCAATATTGATTAGTCTGAATCTACCTCAAGTATGAAAGAATTTTATTTTTGCTTTTGACTAAGATTTTTGGATACATGCTTGTGTATATACAAATAATCCTTTATACTTTATTTAAATTTTATGCACATTTAAACTGTTTTTGAAACCTTGAATAGATATTTTTCAGCAAACCCAAAACATTTATATCAAGTATGTCAAAACCCACACACTTCTAGTTCATTTTTTTTTTTGTACCCAGAATTTTTAAGTCTTTACAGGCTTATACAGAACTTTAGTATATCCTAGACAATTATACAATGTTTATATTTGGTCATGCCAAAATTATTTTTGAAATTTCCAGAAGTTTTTCAGAAAACCAAATTTAAGGACCTACACTTTGGAATAGATACTGTTCACAAGCTTAAGACTTATCAACATCAGAACTTTAGTTCAGCATTTGGATCAAGCCTCGCCAAATTGGGATTTGATGCCTAGGATTGCTATCAACGCTGAATCAACGTCACCATTGATACCAGAGGGGGGACTGTAGCATCATCTCACTTTGGCTCAGCAACAATTATTCTTCTGCTTAAGGACATTTTTGTTTCATCCAGGAATAACGCAAATAAATGGATTTTCTTCCCCCAGGCCACAGCTGAAATCCCCTTTGTTTTGTTAAAACCAGCCTAAGGAATTTCCCCCAATGTCCGGCTTCACTTTTATTGCCCCCATAAAACATGCAACAGATCCACACTCAGCTAATTTCCTTAAACTGTGAAAACGCTGGATTTAAACAACTTTAAAGTACATTATTACAAACTTAATTCTAAACCTTCATTCTTTTCAGAACTATGAAAATGCAGATGGACTCTGATGTTTTTGATGTGGAAAATATGTGTGAAATGCATTAATCTGTGATTTTATATATATATATATGCATGCCAATGTTTAGATGAATGTTTACTCCTGCATGTTGATTTAGAAGCACTGCTTATAATTTATACTAATCACTAAAGTTATCTTAGTTTAATACATAAAGGCAAATATTAACTTCCAGTATGTATCAGTTTTGCCTCTAAAACCATGTGACTCCCACAGCCAATCTCTGCACGACAACTCTTCACTCCAAAGGACTCCGAACAATAGACTGTTTGTTCATTGGACTAAAAGTTCATCGAGCCCGCCCACGAGGACGCTCATTGGCTGAGATTCCGGTTCAGGCTGGAATCCCGCGAAACTCAACAGAGCTTAATAAAAGGAGAGAGACTCTTTTTTCCAGCCTCTTTCTGCTCCGGACGCGCTTTTCGCCTCTCTCTCTTTTCGGCTGCTCCCATTGTCTACACACAGCAAGGGAGAACAAAGGACTTCGACCACATGTCGCTTTTCTGAACACAGAGCAGATAACTCGTAATTTGTTTATGTCACTTTGTATTTTTCTTTTTCTCTTAAATACCTAGGAATTCCTATTTCTTTGAGCTCAATTCTTAATCGGAGTCAAACTCCCAATTTTTATTTATCACTCTATTCTTTGTTAAACTTTCTGTAAAACCCACCGTTTTTTGTTTAATTTTAAGGTAAACTTTAATCTTGACTTATTTTTATAATATTTTTCTTGACCAAGCCACCTACCAGAAACTACTATTTTTATCCTAAAGTCCGAAAGTTTCTTTTCTAATTGCAATCGGATTAGATATTAATTCCGGTTCCGGTTCCGTCCGGACCCGGCGGCGCCCACACGAGTCGGCTGCCTGTGCAACAGCCCTTTTTTTTTATCTTCCTTCCTTCTTTCTACCCACCTTCACTCTGTATATATATCACGGACGCACGGATCGCCCCGGGGGTCTCCCGGGTCGGCAGACGGAGCCACGGTTTGCAGCGGGAGACGTTACAGCGGGGAGGAGCTAGTGCTAGCTAGCACTTGGCCGCCGCCCGGTGCTAATGGGAAACTCGACATACCGGGAGCTGTAGCGAAAACGAAGCGGGTGCCGGACTGGAGTTTAGGCGGCGTGAAAGAAATATAAGACAGAATAATAAAGAGCGATGGCAAGAACCAAGCAGACCGCCCGTAAAATCTACTGGAGGAAGAAGCCCCCCAGGAGACAGCTAGCCACAGGGCTGCTCGGAGAGGTGCTCTGGCCACCGGCAGAGTGAAGAGGCCTCGCCGTCACAGGTCCGTGGCTCTGAGAGAGATCCGTCGCTACCAGAAATCCACGGAGCTGCTCATCCGTAAGCTGCCCGTCCAGTGCCTGGTGAGGGAGATCGCTCAGGACTTCAAGACCGTCCTGCGTTTCCTGAGTTTCGCCGTCATGGCTCTGCAGGAGACCAGTGAGACCCACCTGGTGGTCTCTTCTTCGCTAAGGGGGTCACCATCATGCCCAAAGACTTCCAGCTGGCCCGCTGCATCCGCGGAGAGAGAGCTTAGACTTTCTGCTGCACATCCACCAGCCATAATGCTCTGCACTGGTGTGTCTATATAGTACATTATATAGTCATATGGACATATGTATACTAGATGTTGTTTTTTCTTGCCTTCTGATTGTTGCTCTGAGTGTTGCCTATCACTGTGCTGTTGCAATCCTGGAATCCCCATTGTTGGACTAATAAAGGCTTATCTTATCTTATCTTATCTTATATCTTTTAATTATTATCGAAGACCTCTTGAAGAAAGACACAGCCTTCCACGTCACGTGCAGCTGAGAAATCAACACGCAGCTGTCCCACATCGCCTCTGAAGAAACGTCGGCACCATCTGGCTAGAACCCATTTTCAACTGTGGGTCATACGGCCAAGATCCAGCCCCGTTCGACGCTTGAATTTAAAGGTCGAACTGAGGACCCTGAAAATATCTGCGGGCAGATATTTCCCCCTAACATTCACGAAGACGGACGACAGAACCTATCATCACGAGAAGCACGTGAGCTGCAAAAACTTTAATTCCACTGCTGAATTAACTTCTGAGGTTCGGTTAATAATTTGTATAATCTAATCAGATGCAAATTGAGAAGCCCTTAACATAACTCTTCTTTTCATTAAAATTCGTTTTTATTTTTCTAAGATTAATTTAGGAACTTTTCATAATTAATAAACTTTCTCCATAAATTTGCGTTGTTTTTAATAATCTGTTAACTCAAGCTGATAGAAATTCGTTTTCTCAGTTCAACCCTGGTTCCGAAAATATTGACATTGTAATCTATCATTTACAAGATTGATTTGGATTAAGGACATTACAATATCTGTTCATCATTTCATTTAATAAATATTAAAAATGAGAAGTTGTTGGGAATTTATTTCATCTGAGTCTGTTTCAAGCCCAGGTGTCGAATTCACGGAAAATTTTTGAGACTGATTATTGATTAATTTATTGAGTGATCAAACAGGTATAAAGTGAGATTAAAGATCAAATTGCTTCTTAAAGATAGAAGGCTGGTGCCCCTTACGAGTGGTTATTAACTTTTCTGATGTATATGAAATGAGATTTGAGCTCAGATTCCAATACATCAATATAAATTAAATAATTCATACCTGATCATATTTATTATTTATTAAATATTCCCATTTTACATTACATGTACTTTC
Organism: Pholidichthys leucotaenia; assembly: GCA_020510985.1. Classification (NCBI taxonomy): domain Eukaryota; kingdom Metazoa; phylum Chordata; class Actinopteri; order Cichliformes; family Pholidichthyidae; genus Pholidichthys; species Pholidichthys leucotaenia. Next base: position 103,332,249 of record CM035846.1, read on the forward strand.
CTTAGTGAGCAGGCAGGCCAAGGGTGTATGCTATGAAACTGGATAAATGTTTCCATGCTTTCTTTGGGTGACCTGACAAAACAAAATTGCAGCCCTGAATCAGATGGTGTCACAGGTGTCACAGATGGTTATGAACTTTTTGTCAGCAAAGGCTTTATGCTTCAGACCCTGTGCACGTTCTCCTAAAAAGGAGTGTTGAATGAGTTATTAAGCGACTCATTCTCCACATATGGACAGATATGAACCAATGGAACACCACCTAGTTCATTCAAGAATAAATTATGAGATAGTAATATTATGAAACATTGTGGTTAGAAAATGCAAAAACCCTCACAGTTATGATGCAAATAAGGTGGAGAAGAAATACTTTCAAAAATGGTTAAATTTGTAACTCCTAACTCCTGACCAAGGAGTAGAGCATGCATGCCACTGTAAGCAGGTAAACTTGGTCTGCAGCTCACTAAATGAATACAGTGATGTGAAAGAGTGTTTGCCCCCTTCTTATATTTTTGCCTATTTGTCACACTTAAAGATGCACTCCGATGGCTATAAATCCCCTATAAAAACAAATCTACATTGTTTAAATTGTATCTTAGGCCCCGTTTTTCACAAACAAAACTCTCAATGTCTCTACAGTTTCCTGTCAAAATCTTTTCACCCCCCTCTCCCCCCCACACACACACAGACACACAGAATCAGTGACTAGGCCCCAACCCACATACCACAAGGCTAATAGTGGCTAGCACTACATTATCAGAATAAATCCTGTGATAAAAAAGACTTACCAGTTGAGAACATGTCATTGTTGCACCAGTGTATTATGTATTAAAAGAGCGAGACATGAGACATGCTATTGCCGGAGCAACCGAATTGAACTTTATCATCATCAGTTGTACTTATGCACACACTAGCCGTAACCCGCCTGAGTCACCATGTTGTGCACCTGGCGCCGGCTACAGCAAGCCTCAAAGGCCAAAGCCCCACACAACATCCCCCTCTTCACAAAGCGTAGACCACATCAAACAAGTCAACCCCCCCCCCCCCCCAATTTAGCAAGGTAAACACCCAAAACACATGCATAGAACAATGAACTAGGGTAGACGGCCAGTGTGCCCCCGTGTTGAGGTGAATTATTCTGCCACCCAAAGGTCAACACGGTACTAGCTAACCCAGTCCAACTACCAAAATCCTTCAGGTGCTTAGGCCTCTGATGGGTTCTAGCCAAGCACCCTCACAGGTGGAGGACCTGCTCCAGGCTCATCGGCCGTACCCGGGTGCCCGCCAGAGTCCCATCAATCAAGTCCCACCCCATGACCTGTCTAGTCCACTGCAGCTCCCGGATCCTGGCCAAGCAACGATTTCCGCAGGCAACTGGAATGCCACCATGAACCCGTCCAAGAGCTGGAACGTGTCCGAGCCCAGCCACTCCCACAATTTGCAGTGGTCCATCCAGAACGGCTGCAGCTTGTGCCTATGGTTGGGGGTGCCCAATTCTGACCCAGGTCCGACACACCGAGTTCATGAGCCCTCACCCTATGCTTCTTGTTGAAGCGCCTGTTTCATCCTTCACTGTTGTACGTGGACCGATCCTGTGATGGTTCTGTGTCCGCTGGAGAGGGGGTCACGGGGACCGCAGCCAATCCAGCGGCAGATGTAGTTCACGTCCCAGCATGAGCTTCGCTGGAGGAGAACACCCCGTTGTGGCATGGGCCGTCGCCTTCGTATGAGAGGAGCGTGTTCTGAAGGGGCGTCAGAACATGAAACCATCCACCAGAGAGCTTGCAGGCCATTTTTCAGCATCTTGTTGAAAGTTCTACACCCTCATTAGCTTGAGGATGATAAAATGCGGTTCTAATGTACGCCACTCCCCTTTCCCCCCAAAAAACCCTCCTCAAACCCCCCAGAGATGAACTGAGGACAATTGTGCATTGTAATGGCACTTGGAATCCCCCTCCTAGCGAACAGCAACAAGAGGAAGCCGTGACCACGTCGTTCCAGCAACCCAGTTCGCCCCTGACCCTGTGGAAAAGGTGCAGGTCCCCTTGCATTTTCATGGACCAACCCCCCCCGGATGATTGAGTGCAACAGCTCGGCGCCGAACTCAGGCCACCACAATTTTCGAGATCCATGGTGAGGCATCCACTCTCTCGATAATGCCAGCGGCTCAATACTTTGTTCAGCTCCACTGTGACGTTGTCCCGCAGGGCGAGTGGTAGCCACCAAACCAGGTTTGGATTTTGGGCATCACACTCGGGTCAATGAGCAGACGGTGGTTGAAAGCCGTTCACGCAGCCCAGGCCCGCAACACGTACTGGCCAGCGAATATGCTACCCGAGTGAAACAGTCAGCAGCCCACTGGGTCAGTGATGGAGAATCCTACTCTCCCAATAAATCAATACCCAACAAGTCAGCCCCATGCACAAAACCTGAAGGTGAATGTGGGATTTAATCTACAGCCCACACACACACCACCAGAAAAACCGATCGTGCCCACCTGCCAATCTTTGCTTGCCATAGCCCAAACATATTCACAGCGTCCACTACAATAGGCTTTTTTGGAAAAAGTTTTCTTACCGTGACATGCTCAGTATGGATTTTGCAGAGCCCGAATCCACCAATGCGCAACACGTCAACTCCGTTGAGCTGCACCACATACCATTTTAGCAGCCAATTCTCGGCACCCTGCTACACATGCTGAGGCTACATCCACAAGTCCTGAATCCATCGGCTTGTCAGCGGTGGTTGCAAACCCTAGCCAGGTGATTAGCTCGACCATCGTTGTAGCACTTTTCCCCCCCTAGTAGGGCAGGCGGACGAGCCTACCTGGTGACGAGGTGAGCCACAGCCACCACACAGTCCCTGGGCTCCCGCTCCTGCCCGTGCCTTGGTCCGCCGCTGTGTGGGAGTCTGCCCTGAGTAGCTAGCTGAGCTGCGATTGGCCCTGACGTGGAAAGGGAACTTGGACGGCTAGGTGTTCTTCAGCCAGTACTTGCATTCCTAGCTGAGTAGCAGACTCGATTTGGCTAGCCATTTGCATCATTTGACTTAGCGTGGAATCGTTCTTTGTTAGCAGTAGCTTCTCCTTTAGCCACTTATTGCTCTTGCCATATGGTAGCTTGTAACAAATTAGCGCTTCTTCCAAAAGGCCCGAAGGCGCACATGCTCACTAGGATACGGAGCTCCATAAGATAATGATGCGTAGACTCACCCGCTTGCTGACAGCGGTCAAAGAATCTGTATCTTCATGCCATGATGTTACACTTCTCAACAAAAAATTTGTGCATCATGCACAAACACTTGTCCAAAGAGCCGGTGCTACCCCGGTGCGCAAAGCACTCGCTGTCCTTCCTTGCCAAGGCAATGGATTAGAACGCTTTCTGTTTTTCTTTGTTGGCGCCGCCCAGGCCAGCCACGATGATATAGGCATCAAAGCCTCCAACCAGCAGCGGCCACGGTGTGGGCTGGCACACCCAGTGACTCCAAGAATGGATGAGGTGGTCTTGCACACGCCCCCCATGGTTTAATCCTCAGTCGCCAAATGTTATGTATTAGAAGAGCAAGACGTGAGCCATGCTATGCTGAGCAACAAAACTGAATTTTATTAGCATAAGTTGTACTTATACGCAGACTGGCCGTAGCCCACCTGACGTCACCACGTGCATCTGGCGGCGGCTATGGCAAGCCTCAAAGGCCAAATCCCCAAACAACACAGTGAACCAGGATAATGACTGAAACTGCATCAGGTTCAGGTTCAGGTTCCTTTATTTGTACCCGTAGGTAGATTTGTTTTGCAGTTGGTGACATCCCATATTTACAAGCCACTAATTGCATTCAACATAGACACAAACACAGGCACACATCTTACAAAATAGGTAAATATAAAATATGTACAATATAATTTTATAGCTTGTTCAACTCTTTGACAGCAGCAGGGACCAAAGCTGTTTTTTGTAGCGCTGGGTTTCTACTTTTTGGGACAGCAAACCTCAGTCCATAAAAGCAGTTTAATGGTAAAAAACCCATCGTAATTTGGTCATGTTTTAAAGCAGCTACTCCAAAAATGCTAAGTGGCCAGAGGTTACCTTCATTTAGGTTACCTTCTTTTAGGGCCAGAGAGTCCTGATTGGCTCAACATTACTCACATGCCAGCAACTGTACATATCTACTTCACCAAAAACACTCTGTTTCAACTAACCTTTTTTGAGGTGGCAGGGCTTAAGCGAAACTTTTTTTTTATTAACTTTAATGCAAAAAAACAGGCATGAGACATTTGAGTGATTTCGCTCTTGATACGTCTTGTAAGTCATAAAAAAAACATGTTACATACATGTTAACATAAAAAAATTGATTGTGTTGTGGAGTGTGTAATGATGAGGAAGGTTTTATCTCAAGGCAGTTTATTACACGTTCCAACATGAGCAAAGTAGAAAAGAGAACATCACAGAAAAAACTCGTCCCTTATATACGTACCCAGGACTCTCACAGCTCACAAGTCACATTGCATTATAATCACAAGTAACAATGCCTTTCCTCCTAAATCCCATAGCATCCCCCTCACAGTCTTCGGCCTACAAAGGATTCTCCAAGCTGTCTCTCGGCACACAAAGGATCCCCCCAAGCAGTCTCTGCATACCAAAGGTTACACTTCCACAGTTTCCTGTACTTTGTTCTTATCTAATATGTGAGGCATTATGCAAAGCATTAAGTAAGTCACATGAGTGGCTACACCCCCCCCCAAACATTTAGATTGAACAAGAGAATAACAGTCTGCATGCCATGATAGAATCATTAAACATCAGTCCACATGCTGCTTGGGCTTCAGTCTTCTCCCGTATCTGCTGTAACCAGGATTCACCTCCTCAGCAGCGCTGTCACGCTGGGGAGCTGCTGTCTGGGAGTGAAAACCTTTTGTCAGTCCCTGCGGGTGTTCTGGGGAATATTACTCTGGGAAACACTTCGTGGGGTTCTTCCCTCGCCAAGGAGCCCTCGCCAACAGCACTTGCTCGTCCGCCACCACAAAAGGGGGTTTGAGTCTGTTTATGCAACCTTTTCCCTCCTACCCCCCCAAATCTAGCAAAAAATGCTTGTCCCCTGTTTCCAACACTCTGAACGGTCCGTCATAGGCGGTCGCAGTGGGGGGCGATGTGCATCATGTCTGACAAAAAAAAACTCTGCGTTCTTCAAAGTTTTAGGCACAAAAACGGCCGGAAAGCTGTGGTGGGCAGGGCCCGGCAGCGTAGCTGTGTCGATGCTACGCTGCAACAGCTGGACGGGGAGCTGCCTGGCACAGGATTATCCGGAAGAAACTCCCCGGGCAGCCGCAGTGGCTGCGCAAAAACGAGTTCAGCTGGGGAAGCCTCTAAGTCTTCTTTAGGCGCAGAACGCAACCCTAATAAAACCCACGGAAGCTTGTCCACCCAATTTGCATCCGTCAGTGACGCTCGAAGAGCTGCTTTCAATGACCTGTGAAAACGTTCGCACAACCCATTAGCCTGCGGATTGTACACGGTTGTAAGGTGAATTGTGACACCTAGGCTGCGGGCCATTGTTGACCAAAGTTCAGAAACAAATTGAGGGCCTCTGTCGGATGTAATGTCCGACGGGACTCCAAAACGCGCCACCCATGCCGTTACAAACGCGCGCGCCACCTCCTCGGCTGTGGTTGACGCCAAAGGGACCGCCTCTGGCCAGCGCGTGGTGCGGTCCACCATTGTCAGAAGGTGCGTGTACCCCTGTGATGGCGAGAGGGGGCCCACGAGGTCCACCTGAACGTGGTCGAACCTCTTGGCAGGAATGAGAAATGGCTCCAATAGAGCCTTCGTGTGTCTGTGTACCTTGGCCCGTTGGCACGCCATACAGGCTGCCGCCCACTCTTTAACTTGTTTGCGAAGGCCGGGCCACACGACCATTTTGACCGACGTGCGAACACCCGGGTGCGCCAAAAAATGAATCAAGTCGAAAATGTGGCGGCGCCACGCTGCCGGCACCACGGGACGCAGTCATCCCGTGGAGACATTGCAGATTAAGGGGGGCATACCGTCTTGCAGCACCCTGCTCTCCAGCCTTAACCCTGTTGGTCCAGACTGAAGCGCATGCACATCCGCGTCACTACCTCGCTCCGCGGCCATGGCTGTGTAATCTATCCCCATGCGGATGGGGGCAGCCACGGCGCGTGAGAGGCAGTCTGCCACTACGTTCAGTTTACCCGACACGTGCTGAATATCGGTAATAAACTCTGAGATTGCGGCTAACTGTCTCTGTTGCCGGCCCGACCACGGCTCTGAAACTTTGGCCATCGCGAACGTTAGCGGCTTGTGGTCAACGAACGCGGTGAAACAGCGCCCTTCTAGCCAGAACTGGAAGTGGTGAATGGCCAAATGGAGAGCCAGCAACTCCCTGTCAAACGCGCTGTATTTACGCTCACTATCGCGCAAGGTCCTGCTGAAAAAGGCGAGCAGTTGCCAAGCTCCAGCTACTTGCTGTTCCACAACCGCCCCTATGGCCACGTCAGACGCGTCAGTGGTGAGCGCTACGCGGGCCGTTGGGTCTGGATGTGCCAACAACACAGCGTTTGCCAGGGGTGTTTTGACTTCCGAGAACGCTCGCTCCCGCTCCAGGGACCACTCGATCTTATTTGCAGGTTTCTGTTTTTTGAGTGCGGCATACAGCGGTTGCATGAGTTGCACTGCACCAGGGAGGAAACGGTTATAAAAATTCACCATTCTCAAAAACTCCTGTAACACCCTGACCGTCTGCGGCCGGGGGAAATCTGCCACCGCACGCACTTTGTCAGGTAGCGGAACCGCTCCTTTGGGGGAAACTCGGTGTCCTAAAAAATCGATCTGCATCACCCCGAACTGACATTTCGCTGGGTTGATTATTAACCCGTGCTCTCCCAACCTCCGGAAAACTGCCGCGAGGTGGTTTTCGTGTTCGTCTTCGGACGCGCTGGCTACCAAAATATCGTCCAAGTAGACGAACACGAAAGGGAGATTGCCCAGCACTGCGTCCATCATGCGTTGAAACGTCTGTGCAGCCCCTTTAAGCCCGAATGGCATGCGCAAAAACTCGAATAGGCCAAATGGAGTTATCACCGCTGTTTTGGGTTTGTCCTCAGCGCGCACTGGGACTTGATGGTAACCGCGGACCAAGTCCATTTTAGAAAAAACGCGCGCCCCTGCCAAATGAACGGAAAAATCCTGGATATGCAGGATTGGGTAGTGGTCATGCGCTGTGGCGTTGTTCAACCTGCGGAAATCCCCGCACGGTCGCCATGAGCCGTCAGCTTTGGGGACCATGTGTAGCGGGGAAGCCCATGGGCTGTTCGAACGCCTGACGATGCCTAACCTCTCCAGGTTGGCGAACTCCTCGCGCACTATGGTCAGTTTAGCTGCGTCCAAGCGCCGAGCTTTTGCAAAAACAGGCGGTCCGGTTGTGGTAATAAAATGTTCCACCCCGTGCTTAGCGACGGTTGCCAAAAATGTGGGGACCGTGAGTGCTGGGAACTGAGTGAGCAGTGTGTGGAACTTACCGCTTGCAGCTGTGACGTTGGCTTGTGCTGTTGGCCGGGCCGCTCGAGCTGTACAGGGGATAGAGTCAAAAGAAAGGGCATTAACCAGGCGCCTGTTAGCGACATCAACTAACAAACCATGTGAGCACAAAAAATCAGCCCCTAAAATATTGAAATTCAATGCTGCTATGACAAAAGTCCACTCAAAAGTACGGCCATGTAGCGACAGAAGCAGAGTCCTCTCACCAAAGGTCTTAATCCTCGAGCCGTTCGCTGCTGCCATCTCGGGACCGCTGGAACCTGCCAGCCGGTCAGCAGAGGAAGGCGTGATGAAACTCAACTGGGCGCCTGTGTCCACGAGGAAATGTCTCCTGAGTGTGCGTCCGTCAAGTAGAGCAGCTTGTTCTCCTCCCCGAGGGTCGCAGCTGCTACCGACCCCTGGTCTTGGCGTTTCCCGAGCGCTTGAACTGGCACGGTGATATACATTTGCGTGCCTTCTCTGCAAAGCGGTGGTGGTAGAAACAAAGGGTGTCTCCTCCGTGTTCCGTAGCCCCTGCTGCCGTCGGTGGTTCTGCTACCGCTGACCCCGGCTCCCTGCCATCTCCGGCCGTCGAGCCGAGCTCCGTCGCTGCCGCCGTGGCCGTGCGCTGCCTGCTGGCGTTGAGAATCTGATGCGCCTCCCGGGCCAGCGCGCGGAAGTCCCGCTGGGCCAACAACGGTGAACCGGCCAGGGTCGCCCTCGTCGCTGATGGTAGGGTCCTGAGGAAAATGTGGGTAAAAATGAAGTGGTCGTCGTCCGAGCCTTTCAACCTCAGCATCTTCTCCATCAGGTCAATGGGTGTGCCATCTCCCAACTCGGTCAGCCCCAGGAGTCTCTCTGCTCTCTCCTCGACTGAGAGGGTATAGTGTTGGATGAGTGCAGCCTTCAACGCGCCGTATTTGTTGCTGGCTGGCGGCTGCTCCAGAAGGCTCTCCACATGCTGGGCTGTGTGGTTATCAAGCTTTGCGACCACATGGTAGAATTTTGTGTCATCTGCCGATATCCCCCAGAGGGTGAACTGTGCCTCCACCAAGTGGAACCAGGAGCGCGGGTTGTTCTGTCAAAAGTCCGGTAGCTGGACTGTAACGGCATACATTTGGCTGGGGGTTCCCGATGATTCTGGCCCCGGGGAAATCACCTCTTGCTGCATGCTACGTCTTGGGTCACCAGTGTGGAGTGTATAATGATGAGGCAGGTTTTATCTTAAGGCAGTTTATTACACGCTCCAACATGAGCAAAGTAGAAAAGAGAACATCACAGAAAAATCTCGTCCCTTATATACCCAGGACTCTCACAGCTCACAAGTCACATTGTATTATAATCACAAGTAACAATGCCTTTCCTCCTAAATCCCATAGCATCCCCCTCACAGTCTTCGGCCTACAAAGGATTCTCCAAGCCGTCTCTCGGCACACAAAGGATCCCCCCAAGCAGTCTCTACATACCAAAGGTTACACTTCCACAGTTTCCTGTACTTTGTTCTTATCTAATATGTGAGGCATTATGCAAAGCATTAGTAAGTCACACGAGTGGCTACAGTGTCACTTTAAATGTTTCAATTACAAATTTTAATATTAGACAACCCAAACAAAGATAACCCAAGTAAATACAAAAGGCAGTTCTTAAATGATTTCATTAAGAGAAAATAAAACAACAAAACTATCCAAACCTTCCTGCCCTATGGGAAAAAGTAATTGTAATTAGTAATCCTAAACCTAATAACTGGTTGTGCCCCCCTTGGTGGCAATGACTGCAATCAAGTATTTGCAATGACAGTCATTCAGTCTTTTACATTGCTGTTGAGGAATTTTGGCCCACTCTTCTTTGCAGAATTGTTTTAATTCAGCCACATTGGAGGCTTTGAACTTGAGGTCCCAAACTGATGGCTGGAGATTCTCCTACACGATTTTCTGGAAGAGAGAAGAATTCAAGGTTCCATCAATTATGGCAAGTTGTCTAGCTCCTGAAGCAGCAAAGCAGCCCCAGACATCACATGACCGCCACCATGTTTGACTACTTGATCTTTTTATGAAATGCGTTGTTATTTTTATCTCGTATGTAATGGGATGCACACCTTCCAAAAAGTTCAACTTTTGTCTCATCAGTTCACAGAATATTTTCCCGAATGTCTCATTAATCATCAAGATGTTTTTTTTGCAAATGTGAGATGACCCTTTGTGTTCTTTTTGGCCCGCAATGGTTTTCACCTTGGACCTCTCATGAATGCCATTTTAGCCCAGTCTCTCTTATTGTTGAATCCTAGACCATGTGTCCAAACTGAGGTAAGTGAGGCCTGCAGTTCTTTAGATGTTCTGAGTTTTTGTTTCTCATCTGTTCTTGAATTTCTTTAGATCATGGCACGATGTGTTGCTTTTTGAGTTCTTTTAGTATACTTCACTTTGTCAGACAGGTTCTATTTAAGCGACTTCTTAATTCAACAGGCCTTGCAGTAATCAGGCCTGCGTGTGGCTAGTGAAATTTAACTCAGCTTTCCAAAAAGATGTGGTTTATCACAGTTTATTCATGAACAAGGGGGGGGATTACTTTTTCACATAGGGCCAGGTAGGTTTGGATAGCTCCCCCCCCTAATGAATCATCATCATTTAAAATCTGTGTTTTGTGTTTACTTGAGTTATCTTTGTCTCATATTAAAGGGCCTATATCATGCAAAATAGACTTTGAGCTTTTAAGCATGTTATAATGTTAATTCCTCACCAAAAACACCCCCAAAGTGGTATTTTGCTCCATTCACGCATCTCTGAGTATTCCTCCTCAACCCTGCTCTCTGAGCTGCTGCTCCGCCCTGTCCCTGATAATGACTGGGTCCCATGTTCATACGTATGACGTGGGTGAGCCTCCCACTCCAGGAAGTGCCTGTGCTGCCAGAACCGTCCCCAGGCTAACGCACACACCCTCTTTCTCAGCGCAGCTAACGGAGCGGTGATTGGCAAAACTCTCACTTTAGCATTGACGCTGTGAAGAAGTAGTTCCTCTCGCACCTAATCTGCTCAGTGACAACAACTGTTTGCTTTTTTATGTAAGACAATGTCTTCTAAATGGTGTAAATGTGTCTTTGGCTGTGAGAGATTTAGGAGTTTGTTCAGCCTTCTTGTTTTTGTGGGCGGAACCCAGCGACATGCTGCAGCAGCCGGCTCAGGGGTTACGTCATGAAATGGGTGGCAGCCACAAGAAGGAGAGGTGAGCCTCAGAGATTGAGGAATCTTACTTCCGGGCTCACGAAAATAACTCATATTTCATAAGAAATTCATTCTTCAGTGTACCGAAGGTATATACTATCACATACATGCATATAGTTTACTCTGAAAGGCTTAAAATAGCATGATATAGGCCCTTTAAAATCTGTTTGAGGATCCAAAATATTTAAGTCTGAAAAAAAATATATAAGAAATCAGGAAAGGGCAAATACTTTTTCACAGCACTGTTTTGCAAAGTTTTTTTTTTTTTTTTGAAGCATTACATTGATCTCCTTTGAGGAGATTTCCTTTTGGCCAAAACAAAATACATTCTATTTCATGTATTCGTTATTCTGTGATTAAAAACCTTATAAAAAAGGTCTTCAACCCCCACCTCCGGAAGAACTTCAATCACTTCCGAGGGGAGTCTGGAGACATGGAGTCTGAATGGGCCATGTTCTCTACCTCTGTTGTTGAAGCGGCGGGCCCAGAGCTGCGGCCGCAAGGTGGGTCGGTGCATCTCGTGGTGGCAACCCCCGAACCAAGTGGTGTACACCAGTGGTGAGGGGGGCCATTTAAGCTGAAGAAGGAGTTCTATCAAGCTTGGTTTGCTTGTGGACTCCCGAAGCAGCTGAGGTGTACCGGCAGGCCAAGCGGAGTGGCAGCTCGGGTGGTTGCTGAAGCAAAAACACCGGGTATGGGAGGAGTTCGGTGAGGCCATGGAACAAGACTTTTGGTCGGCCTCGAAGAGATCTGGCAAACTGTCCGGCGGCTCAGGAGGGGAAAGCAGCTCCCTGTCCCCACTGTGTATGGTGCGATGGGACACTGTTGACTTCGACTGGGGGATATCGTCGGGCGGTGGAAGGGGAGGGGGGGGTACTTCGAGGACCTCCTCAATCCCACTGATGCACCTTCCACAGAGGAAGCAGGGTTTGTGGACAAGGGGGATGACTCGCCTATCACAGGGGCTGAGGTCGCCAAGGTGGTTAAAAAATCTCCTTGGTGGCCGGGCCCCGGGGGTGGACACGATTCGCCCTGAGTACCTCAAGGCCCTGGATGTTGTTGGGCTGTCATGGTCAACACGCCTCTGCAATATTGCGTGGAGGTCGGGGCAGTGCCTTTGACATGGAAAACCGGGGTGATGGTTCCTCTCTTCAAAAAAAGGGGGACCGGAGGGTGTGCTCCAACTTTAGAGGGATCACACTCCTCAGCCTCCCTGGGAAGGTCTATGCCAAGGTACTGGAGAGGAGAGTCCGGCCGTTGGTCGAACCTCGGATTCAGGAGGAGAAATGTGGTTTTTGTCCTGGCCGTGGCACATCGGACCAGCTCTTTACCCTCTCGAGAATTCTTGAGGGTTCGTGGGAGTTTGCCCAACCAGTTTACATGTGTTTTGTGGACTTGGAGAAGGCATTTGACCGCGTCCCTCGTGTTTTTTTTGTGGGGGGTGCTTCGGGAGTATGGGGTATCGGGCTTGTTGTTACGAGCTATTCGGTCTCTGTACGACCGTTGTGAGAGTTTGGTTCGTATTGTCAACACTCGGTCGGACTCATTCCCAGTGAGAGTTGGACTCCGCCAGGGTTGCCCTTTGTCACCAATCCTGTTCATAATTTTTATGGACAGGATTTCAAGGCGCAGCCAGGGAATGGAGGGTGTCAGGCTTGGTGACCACAGGATCTCATCTCTGTTGTTTGCAGATGATGTTGTCCTGTTGGCTTCATCCAGCAATGACCTACACCTGTTGCTGGGACGATTTGCTGCTGAGTGTGAAGCGGCTGGGATGAGAATCAGCACCTCCAAGTCCAAGGTCCTCAGCCGGAAAAAGGTGGATTGTCCTCTCTGGGTTGGGGACAGGCTCTGCCCCAAGTGGAGGAGTTTAAGCATCTTGGGATCTTGTTCACAAGTGAGGGGAAAATGGAGCGAGAGATTGACAGATGGATTGGAGCAGCATCTGCAGTGATGCGGACGTTGTAGAGGTCTGTTGTGGTGAAGAGGGAGCTTAGTTCTAAGGCAAAGCTGTTGATTTACCAGTCAGTCTATGTTTGTACTCTCACCTATGTCACGAGCTTTGGGTAATGACCACAAGAACAAGATCGCGGATACAAGCGGCTGAAATGAGCTTTCTCCGTAGGACTGCTGGACTCACCCTCAGAGATAGGGTGAGGAGCTCAGTCCATCCAGGAGAGGCTCAGAGTAGAACCGCTGCTCCTCCACATTGAAAGGAGTCAGTTGAGGTGGTATGGGCGTCTGATTAGGATGCCTCCTGGACGCCTCCCACTTGAGGTGTTTCAGGCACGTCCCACTGGGAGGAGACCCCGGGGCAGACCCAGGACTCTGTGGAGACACTATGTCTCCCAGCTGGTCTGGGAACGCCTTGGTATCCTCTCTGAAGAGCTGGAGCAGGTGGCTGGGGAGAGGAAAGTCTGGGCTTCTCTGCTTGAACTGCTGCCTCCGTGACCTGGACCTCCAGAAAAGCGGTAGAAGATGGATGGATGGATGGATGGATAAAAAAGGTATTTAAACAATATTATATTGACCTATCACTTGGGTTTTGATGGGTTGTGCTATTTTTTTTCACTTGACTGTGCTGTACATGCTGCATTGTGCACAGACAGTCTGCTTTAGCCTTAATCAAACGGTGCCTCAAATAGTCCATTTAAATTACAGACCTTTCCCCACTCCAGGGATAATTACCCCCATTATTCTATTGATCAAGTGGCACCTGGAAATCCCTTTAATGTCTTACCCTCTTTTGTATTGGGCAGCAGCAAAGCACAAGCAAAAATTTATTTTAAAAAGGGTCCTAATAGCTGTGTGGGCTCAAATTTAAACCCCTGTTTGGGGGGTGGGGGGATCAATCGTGTTAAATTGCAAAGAATAATCAAAGTCCTAATATTTCTCTATGCTTCTAACAAGCAAAATTCTAATATTAAAGAAATATAAAGTCAATCCTTTAATGGTATAGTATATGCACTTCTATTCATCGATGGCAGCTCTGCCTTCAGTGCCCATCCCCACAGAGGATTCAGCGGTGCATCATAAACTGTTCTCATTTGTTTTGCAAACTAATTCAGAGCCATCAGCAGCCAGGCCCGTTAATTAGGCAATTGGAATGGAGCAGAAGGAGAATGATATATCATAGTCACTGCATGGGGTGTCTATTATTCTCATTTCAAGATGTATGTAAATGACTAGTTTTGACTGCATCTAAATATTTTAATGCAGGTCAGACTGACATATTCAGATTGTAGCTTGTCAGTTTTTGAGAAATCGTATAAATGCTGAAGAAGTTTTGCCACCCCTTACCAGTTCAATCTAAAGGCAGGTTGTGCATGCACATTTTATAGCTTTGAGACTTTCTCAAAATTGTATCTTTTTAGTTTTCTAAAGGGATATTTTGTTACCATATATGATTAATTGAGAGCGTTCTTAATCCAAATGACACAGATTTGTCAACAACAGAATACTTACTGATATGCATATGGCTGACATGAGCATATTTATCCAACATGGATTTTTTTTGTACTTTTATCCACATTCCAAATTTT